>CM077594.1:76586892-79086892 GCA_039654915.1 Aquilaria yunnanensis | reverse complement strand
GAACTTTGGGTTTTGGGGGCAGGGTAACTAAAACTCAGGGACCAAGGCTGAAGTTTTCCGTTTTCTTTGCTAGAAGCTGTCTCCAGAGGGACATCGCCGGAGTAATATCTATAGCACTGGAAGAATGAGGATTAGGGGTTCCCTGAAGTGTCATTAGATGAGGCTGCTTGAGAAGTTCAAGATTGTAGATCCACCCAATTTTGATGGAATAAGTGACCTCGATCGAGCAGAGAATTGGTCGTCCAAGATGAATTGGTTGTTAACATGCAGAGGCTATGAATCAAAGCAGAGGATGACCTTAGTACCTTTCTTTTTTAGAGATTTCGAATTCCAACCTCCTAAACTTGGTATCTTAAAGCAGATTTATATGTATTCAAGTTCTTAAAGCCTTAAAAAATCATTCAATGATAAAATTTTGATCAAATTAGGCTAAAATCATAGGGAATCAAATAATTACAAATTTAGACTCTAACTAGTTTCATAGATAGTTCATAAAGTACCATTCTTAAAAGTCATTACATAATGAGTTAGGAAATAGAGGGTTATATAATGAAAGGGTCTTCTATATCTGGAAAGTCTGCTACAATATCAAAATTTTCCACCAGTTTGATCCTATGAACATAACAATACATGCGTAGATATGTCACATTAGAGTTATTAAGGTAAAGTGCAATGGTAGTATATGTGGATAGAGTTAGATATATGCTGTATTATAGCAGATGGAAAGGAGTACCATTCATGGGCTGCTATAAGAGTGTAAATGAATGGATGAGGCTTTGTTTGAGGATGAGACGTGGAAGGAGTATTCTGAAGGTCCAACCTATTAAAAATTGAATTGAATAAAGATGATAACAGTGGATAATAAGTCATAATATTAAATCAAAACCACTGACAAGGACAGCAACTGGATGGCCAGAATTGTAGAAAGCAAAGAATCTACGAAAAGTGCAATTTGTGTACCATCCCCAAATCACTGATCTAACATTGAAGGTTGAGAAAATCATCGGGGAAGTAAACGCTATGGCAAATGAAGGATGGACGGATGCATGGTCTCCTGAATTATAAGGAACTCTAAAGATGGCTTTTGACAGGATAAAGGCAATAATGTCAAAAAGCAAGTAGTCCATGATAAGTGTAAATGGCTGCAAAGGAAAAGATAGATAGTATATAAGTCAATGCAACGTAGGTAGTGCTAAAGAGGTCAATGGAAATAAGTACGAAGGGAGAGCATATTTAATAAAAGGGTAAATAACATCAATTTATGAACCTACTGCATCCAATAGTCCAAATTAACAGGGCCCAATGAAATAAGGTAACTGGGCCGGATTTAATTGGTGGAAAGAAGTTAACAATTTAAATTAATAATACTCATATAACACAAAGAAGATGGGCGAAATGATTTAAATTTTAGAATGGGAAGACGTGGCCCAAAAGAGATTTAATATGAGCCCAATAATTGAAATTAAATTCGGCCCACAAAACTATAAATGAATGGCCCAAAATGTAAGGGTCAAAAAAGGGAAAATTCAATGGTTCATGGGAACGAAGGAATGAAGAGATAAATGAGAATAATAGAAATAAAAGAATTAGGGCTAAAGTGGCAGGAGCATAAGAGTAGGAGGACATAAATTTAGTGAGATGGGCTATAAATTGAAGGGTTTGTCCGAACCTTAGGTCGCATTTGGTTTTCTCATCCGTTTCTGGCCAGCACTGAGATCTGAATATCAGATTCTTGTCCGAGCAGCAGCTCGTGCACCATTCACCATTGTCTCTTTTCTCCTTCCACTGTCGGCACAACCTATAGGCCGGAAAATAATTTTTTTTTTCCCATTTCTCATTCATTTATGGCCGCCTCTGAAATCTAAATATAAGATTCTTGTTAGAGCCGTAGGTTGTGCACCCTTCACCGCCGTTTGTTTCCTCCTCCCAGCAGCGACGCGTCCTATTAGGCAAAAATTCCTTTTTCTTTCCGTTTAATCACATGTTTTTGCCTTATATCTATTTCTTTTTAAACAATTTGGTCATAAAATAAAATGCTTTTTTAACTACATTTTTTTTCACCTATGTCTTTAACTACATTTTTTTTCACCCTTCACCGCCGTCGTTTCCTCCTCCCAGCGGCACCGCGACCTATTAGGCAGAAATTCTTCTTGTTTTTTTTTTTTCATTTAATCACATGTTTTTGCCTCATATCTATTTCATTTTGAATGATTTGGTCAGAAAATAAAGTTTTCTTTTATGTCCTTAACTACATTTTTTTTCACCCTTCACCGCCATCTGTTTCCTCCTCCCAATGGCCGTGCAACCTATTAGGTGGAAATTCTTCTTTTTTTTTTTTCCGTTTAATCACATGTTTTTGCCTTATATGTATTTTTTTAAAACGCTTTGGTTAGAAAATAAAATGTTTTTTTTATGTCATTAACTACATTTTTCTTTCACCCATCACCGCCGTCTATTTCCTAGCATGGAGGTGTACAAAGGTAAAAGACTATTCCTATTTGTAATCGTATAAATCAATTTGGTATGATCCATAAAGGGTTTACTAATCACTGTTTCTTTTCATGTTGGATGAAATCGTAACGAAGCATACAAAACCTGATTTGCGGGTGAAGAACAAAACATCATGAAGATTCAGGGTCGTGCCAAGGGATTCGTCAGAGAAGTAAACGATGCAAATACTAATAAAAAACCTATGTTTTCCTTCACTAAACTATCCTATGTGATGAAGTTTTAAATACTTTTTAAATTTTTTTTCCCAGGGAAATGAACCAACAGTTGGAAGGATTCTAGATTTGGAAAGAGAAAAAGAGAGCTCCATCGATTAGCTGGAGAAAGGTAAACCAAAACCCATAAGTATGCGATGGATATTTTTCTGGATGCTTCTGTGTTGTTGATGGCATGAATAACAGAATAAGTTTAACTTGGAAAATTAAAAGCACGAACTCAATAATTGTTAAGGTTAAGGTGAATAAAGTATCAAGCCTTCAAATGGAAGATGTAATGTGGTTTCCTAAAATGTTTAAAACGTACATATGAGTAAAATGAAGATAAACAAACAATAGGAAGTGGGATTTAAAATGGCATAGTGATCAACATAAAGCATATTATATCAAATAACCAGTTGCCCAAACAGTAGAGTAAATTGCATAAAATAGGGAACAAATAATAGCCAGCCTTAAAAATAAGGCAGATTAACCTAGTAACTTTAACTAATAAAATCCATTTGAAGGTGACCCAGCCTCAAATGAGTCACTCTCAGTAGGAGTCTTATTCGACCCTTCATACATAGACATTTTGGCCTTTAGTTCAGGAACCTTCTTTTCCAGTTCATGAAGTTAGTCCTTATAGACACTCTTTATTCATGATTGGTTGTACCTGACCAAATCAAGCTAATACTTAGTCCATCATTTTCTGCCTCCTTTTGTGCCAACTTCTCCTTCATGTCGATATAATCTTGGAAGTTAACATCATAGATGTAGTACCTCTTAAACAACTTCAACTGCTTAATCACTATCTCGGCAGCCGACTCCATTGCATTCCCCAAATTCCTAGCCAAAGAGCCTTCCACTTTCATGAAATTCCTTCCCCCCCCCCCTCCGACCTATCAACCTCGATCTCAACAAAACATCTAATCCTAGGCCCTTCGTGCACACTATGGTAAGTAGGCTTAGCCTTGGAAAGCTTCTCTAAAATGTAGTTAAGTGATTTGACAAATGGAATGAGGACAACCTCAATCAGATCCATTTTAACTGTGAAATGAAGTGTGGATGTTAAAGAGAATATACTTTGTATTTGTTTTGTGTCCATCTAAAAAGTTTGGAAAATATAGTCACATAAATGGGAAAGAGTAAAACAACTTTGAAAAAATGAGGAATAAAGGTAGATAGAAAACCGAATTATACTTTCGCATGGAAGACATTTATATATTCTTACTGGATAGTATTAAAAATTATGAACTACTGGAACTTATAACATGGATGCACCAGCAGAGAACAACACACAAAGTAGATTGCATGTAAATAAAATAAATTGGATGTGTACCTGATTTCTATAGTGTAGATTATGGTTTGTCCGGTATGTTTATAGAACAAAGTGCCTGTGATCGGTCTGTTGCACCTAAAAAAAAAAATTAAACACTATGAGAAAGTAGAATTAATTGAACACTGGCATGTCGGTATAGCATGTTGTTGATTTGTTGGCATTGTAGGTTTGGGTGCATTTGTAAGATGCTTTTCAAGGAACAAAAGTGAACTGATTTCATAAGAGTTAAATTTTGTAGTGCGTGAGACAAGATAAGGAAATAAATTTGTGCATCATACTATAGGTATATATCTTTAAACATGTAAGAACTAATTTGAACTAAATTGTGGAAAATATTTAAAGCACCCAAGGCAAGCACATTTAAATAGAAACAGAAAGTGTAGAACATTAAAAAAATTGGAAACTAGTTTTGCTGAAGTTGGTGGTTGTTGGTTCCTAATGTATTCTCTGTATGGCAGGAAAATTGAATTGGATTAACATAGTATTAAAAAGTAAAAGAATTTGCAGAAGGGAAAAAAGTTTGGAAGGTTGTTACCCTGCTGTAACTGATGCAAATTGTGCTTCCCCAAAAGTGAGTATTGGCGATGCTTTTGCTTGCTACTATATTCTCTGCATGGTAGAAAAATCGTATTACATTAAGTTGCATGTTGGTGTAAAAATTATTCCCTGCTTGCAAAAATTAATAGGTAATTACCTACTGCTGGGTATCGTTGCCCTTGAACACAGCCGCAACTCTAAATTCTGTGGCAAGGAAGACAGTGACAGAGCTATTTGTTCCGACTGAAGACTTCTCAGCAGTGGATTGCTTCCTCTTCACAGTTCGGCACAGGATGATTTCAATAATTGAACCGATGGAAAGGAAGAATGTAAATGGAATATGTAATTATACTAATCTTGTGTAACTGTAAAAATGTATTGGAATAGTGGGCTATCAATTGTGGGGAGGTTAAGAAGCACGTGTGGCAATATGGGTGGGGGAAATGATAAGACAGACGTTTTCAGGAAGTTAGAGAATTCAAAATTCAAAAATTGAAAAAAAAAAATTAATAAAGAATAAATCCTCCTTAATAGAGTTTTCAAAACTGGCATAAATTTCAAGGATTTATTAAATGTTTTATAAGTGTAATCAGAAATGGCAGCTTTAAACAGTTATTAGATTTAACCGAATTAAAACTTGTGGAAGAAAATGTGGGGTGGTTGCAGTTCTCATAATAAAGTAGGATCATTTGTTAAATATCAGTATTGTTTAAACCAAAAATAACTAATCACAACCAATCATACAGGTACACGTGTCCTTATATAGGGATAGAAAAGGAAAATGCCACATGTCAGTCTATAATGTATTTTGAAGTACACGTGTTAGATAGAGTATTTTTCTTGGATTTTATAGATATGTGCAATGTCAATAGAGCCAATGTACCTGCTTTCATATCTATTTATAGATTCTCTCATAACTTTCAGCTTAGCTTAAGCTGTTATAGAATCATCAATTAAGCCCAAACTTCTTATAGAATTTGCAATTGAGCACAAGAAGTTCATAAATTTGTCAATTAAGTCCAAAACTTTGCAAGATTTTTAATTAAAGTCCAAAACTTCCTAGAAATTTTAATTAAAGGCTAAAATTCTACAAATTGATCAATTAAGACCCAATTTCACATTAAAGCACATATTTCACCAGATTTACCGAAATTTCACAATTAAGCACGACCTTAACCTAAATTACCCAAATGGTACAAATTTGACGGTAAAATATAGAAACAACATAATTAAGACCAAAGCAAAATTTAAAGACTCAAAAAACCAAATATTGGGATATGACACAACAATTTTTAGATAAAAAGACCAAAATGCCCCTAAACACTAATTAACCAAAATTTTGCCTAATCTAGCCTAAGGCACCTAAAGGGGGACCAAAATGAGTGTTAACAAGGGGTTGACAAGAATTGCATTAAGAAAGGAATTGTCTCTTATCAGTACTTGGATAAATCATTTTTTAGTTTACTGAACCTCCTAAAAGATATTGGTTAAAATAAGTTACTACAGACCTTGGAAGAAAGCAAAACGTACTTATGTGTTTACAAGAAAAAGTAAAATATAATAGTATTGAAGAAAGATTAGAAAAATTAGAAGAAAAATTGAAAATTGAGCACTTTAAGAGAATTCTAACAAAAAGAATATATGCAGACATTTCAAATGTTGTTTGGAAAAGAAAAAAATGTCTTGTGAATATCCCATATGAACTAGGATTTGATGAGAAAAATATTCCTACAAGATCAAGAGTTATTCAAATGAATAAAGAATTAATAGCTCATTGTAAGAAAGAAATCTAAGAATTGCTTGATAAGAAATTAATCAGGAATAGTTATTTCCAAAGCTATTTTGCTTTCTTTATTGTTAGAAATGCAAAAATTGAAAGAAGAGCGCAAAGATTAGGAATAAATTATAAACCTCTCAACAATGTACTTCACTGGATTAGGTATCCAACACCTAATAAGAAAGATTTATTATCAAGATTTCTTAATGCTACTATTTTCTCTGAGTTGATATAAAGTCAGGATATTGGCAGATCTAAATTTATTGAAAAAGACAAATATAAAATAGGTTTTAATGCCTCATTTGGACATTAAGAATGGATTGTTATTCCTTTTGAGTTGAAAATTGCTCCTTCAGAATTTGAAAGAATCATGAATGAGATTTTTAATCCTTATAGTTATTTTACTATTATTTACATTGATGAGTTCTTGTGTTTTCTCAATCAATTAATCGACACTAGAAGCATTAAACAATTCATAAAAAAATAGAAGAGGCAAAACTAGTGTTGTCAGCAAAGAAAATGGAGTTGTTCTAAATGAATGTTAGATTTTTAGGCCATGTGATCTATAAGAGAAAAATCAAGCCCATTGATAGATAAATAAATTTTACTGATAAATTTTTAGATGAAATAATGGATAAGAAGCTGTTGTAAAGATTTTTAGGGAGTTTAAACTATGTTGCAAATTTTTATAAAGATCTTGCCAAGGGTTGCAAACCTTTGTTTGACAAGTTGAAGAAGAATCCACCAGAGAAGAGAGAAGAACAAGGCTGTTCAGATGGTTAAAAGGAAAATAAAAGAAATCTCTTGCATTAATATTCCCAATCTAGAAGCCTTTAAGGTAGTTGAGACAAAGAGTGACATAGGATATGTGGGGAATATTAAAATAGAAAATTGGTGAAAAAGAATAATTAGTAAGATTCACTTTAGGAATATGGAATTAGGTTTAGAGAAACTATGCTACAACTAAGAAAGAAATTTTGGCTATTGTTATTTTTGTTATGAAATTTGAGGAAAAACCTCCCTAAAGAAATTTCTTATCAAGGTTAATTGCAATTTGATAAAGGATATCTTGTTTAAAGATGTTAAAAATCTAGCATCTAAAAAATTTTTTACTAGATTGGAAGCCATTTTATTTGCATTTGATTTTGATATAGAGTATATTGTTGGTGAGACAAATTCTCTGCTTGATTTCTTGATTAGAGAATTTTTGCAAGGGAAAGAAGATGACAAACAACAACAAGAACAAAAACATTCTTCACCAAGAAATCTAGGAAGAAATATAAGCAATGGAAATGAACATGGTGCCATACACCAACTAGGGGCGAAAACAAGCCAAGCCTTTTTCAGGTAGCTTGAGCTCGACTTTGAATTGAGGCTTTTCAAGCCAAGTTTTTTCAAGTTTGAACTCAAGCTTGAGCTGAAAAATAGGCTCAAGTAAATTTGGGGCCGAGCTCGAGCCTAGACTATGGGCTCGCAGGCCTATTGGGCTCGAGCTAAGTTTTAAGCCCTATTAAGACTCCTAACCCTCACAAGCTATAGCCTTACTCCTTGAGTAATTTCTAACCCTATATGAAATGAAAGGGTTGGAGAATGACAAGAACTTGAAATACAAGCTCCTGAATATGTATAAACATGGATGAAAAGGTTTTTCATTCCCTGATCGCAACCTTACCCTTAGGTTTAGTTGACTAACCCACCCACTTTCCCATCTAGCTGCTAGCCACCACCAAGATCAACATTGACGGCACAACCATGAGAACCCTATACTAATGATGATCTCCACCATGGTCACAAGGTCAAGCTCCAGTGATTCAAGTCCACAACAATAGCCTGCCCCACTCGAGTCCGCAATAATAGCCCTATGCCGACGCTAGAAACCCAAACCAAAGGTGGCAACAAGTAGCCTGGTCACAAATCTTGCAGCTGCCCAACGGTAAATTTTCGCCACCACCAGTGAATTTTTGCCGGTGTAGATTTCATGATTTATTTTGGTTTTTGTTTGAATACCCCATGAGTTGGACTACAATTTCCCATAAATCGACCTGACATGTGACAGAGGACAAACTACGGTGGCTCCATAGTCAAAGTGAGAAAGATGATAGCTTAGTTGTAAAGTTCACAAAATCAGGGTTGAATAGTAAAGGATTAGAAAGTTTAAGATTGGTTTTATAATGTTTTTTTTTCTTGTTATGTATATTGAAAATTACATATTCAGTTCTCATCTTTCATCTAAGTTTTAATTATAGTATTAAAGATTTATATGTGTCATTTGAGCCTGATGAGTTTTCAGGCCAAGCTCAGGCTTACCAAGAGCCGAGCTCGAGCTTAAAAAATTACGGCTTGAGCATTTAAGCTTAAGGCCTAGTAGTACCAATTGATAAAGGGGCCAAGCTCGAGCTTAGTGGCCTCAGGCTCGACCTGACCCATTTTCACCCCTAACACCAATTTATTGGGAAGAGAAGAACCAGAATCAGAAGCAGAAATAACCAGAGTCATCTTGACTCAACATCATGTATATCTAGACATACATGATAATTTTGAGAAAGTAGGAGAATATTTGTAGACAAGGAAGAGGATTGAAGAAGGGTACTACTAAAAGAGAGATTTTTAGAATGGTTATGATAAACCATTACCTTTTCAAGAAAGAAGAAATTACAAGAATTACTAGAGTAATTCCCGAGAAATTCATCAAAAGAATACTATTTCAAGGCATCAAAAAATCCAAGAAATTACTATGCATGGTTTAGGTATTCCAATGATATACCAATAAATTGATAAGGAATGTTTGATTTCCCTAGAAAATAAAGATATGCAACATTTATTAGTTTTTGAATTGGTAGAAAAATACTGGCTAAATCACCAAAATCCTCAATGGCAGTTTCAAGCCACTAAAAAACCTTTACTTTTTGAACTCATATTATAGGAATTTGGCTCAGTAGAGATTGAACCTAAATCAAGGAGAACAAATATCAAAATCAATGATAAATCATAAATGCCTATAGAAAAATACATCTCAAAAGTAGGAATTTCCTTGTTAAAGATCTTAAAGGTTTGGACTTTCAAAGAATGGGAAGTTCCTTTAGGCAAAAAAAAAGAATCATAACTCAAACAAAGTTTGAAAACATATTGTTCTCTTACTAGGACTATATGAAAACTTGGTATAAAGGTTTTCATATTTAGAATAGAGATCACCAACACTCCTTGATGATCCTGTTCAAAACCAAGAAAAGGAAGTTACCAAATTGGTTTTTATAACTGGTACTAAGGAAAAGGTCTATTCAGAGATTCTTTCTTAGAACAAGTCCGAAAATCTTTTGATGGGTTTTTTCGGTATCAAGAACAGTTTTTCCAAAGAAGGTCAGGTGGTGCCTTTCCCAGAATTTTATTTCATGGCCAGGTACAATATTCCATGGATCCTCCAATGGAATTATGAGAAGAGGGAGGTGAATTACCATGAGCATTTTATATGATGCCTAGAAAGAATATGAGAGACTAAGTGGTGGGATAAATGTGTTATTAATTAACATATGCCAAATGCTCTTAGGCTCTACAAAATTGATATGATTAATGAACAAGAAGATCTAGATGAAGATTTCCTAGGCATTATGCTGAGCAAGTTTTATGGAGGAAAATTCAAAGACAGTGAAATTCTTCTTTCTATCTTGAAGTAGAAGACCATAAGAAATGCTCAAAAGCATTTCTCTCAGAAAAATAATAAAAAAGAGTCTTTATCTTCAACGACATTACATGGCCAGTCTGGTGTGCTGCTTCAACAATATCTTATTGTAATCATTCCTTTCTCCTTCATCTGCATGTAGTGTGAATAAACTAGTGTCCATTAATTTACTGTAAGTTTATGTTTTAAGCAAAAAAATTATATGCATGCATTACTGGTTTATATTTGTGATTGATATATTTTCTCAATTGTTTATGTTTGTGTTTAAATTACCTGGGCCATTTTGGCATCAGAGTCATATACTATTTGAAAGAACTGTCCATTTGCCTGCTGAAAGAGAATGTTGTGTGCTTTATAAAATATTAGGTCCTTCTTTGTAAGAACAAGTAAAATAAAGCCATACCTTAGAATTAAAGCAAGGGGAATTTTCCCAGCGTTTACAGTTTAGCCGTGGGTAAGAAATTCTCACAGGGCCATTTCCCCCCGGAGGAAGTGCACGTCTTGGCCACCTTTTCCGACTCTGTATGTTCCATATCTACTCAACTATTTATATTGACGAGGAAGTGAAGAAAATTGAATAAATTTATATATTGTTTTCATTTTTATTCTTAATTTTTTTACATATAAATCAAGATTATTAAAAAAAAATATTAAAATAATAATTTTAAGAGTAATATAATAAAGTAATTTCCTAAATATGAAAATATTACAAAGATTTTGCACTGTTTAAAATAGAATATTTTCGGTTGATTTTGGGATGGGTGTAGTATTCTTTGAATAGCATGTCCAATCTCAATCTTGTTTACAAACTTTCTAGAGATTTAAAATACGGGTAAAATTCATATTTAGTCCCTTAACTTTAAGGATCGTCTTAATGTGGTCATTTAACTCAAAAAGTAGCTCTTAAAGTCCCCTAACTCAACTTAAGTGTCCTATTTTGGTCCCTACCATTAGTTTTACAAGTAAATTGCGTAAATAGTCCCTAACCTTTAATTGTAGTTTCGTTTTAGTCCTTAACCTATTGAATATTCTGTTTTGGTTCTTAACCTACTAAAATTGTTTGGTTTTGGTCCCTCAACAGATGAAATTCATTAATTCAGAATAACTGTCTGATATAAAATTTTAAAATTTTAATTTAAATATTTGATAACTGTGTTCCAATAAATTTAAGCAGTTTAATATTTTTTTTATAGCAAATAAAAAATTTAAATTAATAATTTTTTCTTTCTGAATAATATAAGTTCAATTAATAGAAAGAAAAAAATGATAATTTGAATTTTCTATTAACTATAAAAAATACTATATAGATTGAATTTATTGTAAGACAATTACCAAATAGTTTAAATTATAATTTAAAATTTTTTTATCAAATGAATATTTTAGGTTAACATATTTCATTTAGTGGGGACCAAAATGAAATGTTTTTAATAGATTTAGGACTAAAATAAAACTTTTTAATAGGTTTTGGACCAAAACAGAACATTCAATAAATTAGGGACTAAAATGAAATAATATTTAAAGGTTAGGGATCTTTTATGCAATTTACTCTTAGTTCTACAATTATTTTGGATGGAAATTGCCTACGTGGCACGTATATTGCCATGTAACAGTCTCTTTTATGATAAGAAGTGATTAGATTCAAAGAACAATAAAGTTCAAACTAAAATTGGCACAAAAAATAATTTTACGGACCTAAAACGATAGTTAACCCAATCTTCCCCGTTGCAACCCCACTCCGATCGATTGCTGCTGCCGCCCCTCTCCCTCTCTCCGCCAATGCCCCATCTTCCTTCTTCCCGACTGACGCTCCACCTTCCCCCCTTCATCCACAGCCCCGCCAGTCACAACTCCACCTCCAGCCCCTCACCGCCTTGTCTATAGCCACCACCTAGGGAGAGGCTCGATCGGGATTCGCCGCTTGCATCCCATCGTCTCCTCCTTCACCGCCCAAGCCGCTTGTCCACCTGAAGGCCGACCCTATCATCTCCACCGTTGAAGCTACCCATCCTCTGAAGCTATCCATCCATCTGATTCTCTCCTCGTTCGGTGGAGATGTAACTAGCGGAGCTGTGGAGAAAGGGGGAAGGTGGAGCATTAGTCGGGAAGAAGGAAGATCCAACGTCAGCGGAAAGAGGGAAAGGAGCTGCGGCAGCGATCGAATCGGAGAAGGGCGGCGATGGGGAAGATTGGGTTGACTATCATTTTAGATCCTTAAAATTACTTTTTGTGTCAATTTTAGATTGAACTTTATTGTTCTTCCAATCAAATCACTTCTTATCATAAAAGAGACTGCCACATGACAATATACGTGCCACATAGGCAATTTCCATCCAAGATAATGGTAGAACTAACGGTAGGGACCAAAATATGACATTTAAGTTGAGTTAGGGGACTTTAAGAGTCATTTTTTGAGTTAAGGGAGTACATTAGGATGATCCTTAAAGTTATGGGACTAAATATGAAATTTGCCCTTTAAAATACCTAGTATTATGTTTGGATGCTAAATTTTATGAGTTCGAGTAAATTTAAAATACTTGATTTTTAAAATGAAATATTTTCAAATTTTAGTAGATTTAGGAGTGGAAATGAGTCGAACCTCTTATCAAATAGTTTAAACTTAAACTCAATATTTTGGTTAGATCCTAACAAGCCTTCAAATCCCAACTCGAGTTGTTTATAAGATTTGAGTGCCTCACCAATCGAGTTTTTTGAGGCTAATAATGCTCGGCTTGAATTTTTATAGAGCCTTATGAGTCTAATATAAAAATAATGTAATATTATAATATAATAGAAATACATCTTTTTTTTTATTGAAAATTTTAATATATACCTTAACCTCGAACTTTAAATCAAAGCTTCGTACCTATTAAATCACCGAGCCAAGCCTAAGCCCTTTTAAGCCAAGCTTTAAACTCCACTGACTGAGCTTGCCGAAATCAATCCTGAGCTTGACCGAGTCAATAGCTGGGGTGTTCGTGCTCCATTCAACTCATTTCTACCCTAGTCACAGCTAACAGGCAACGATCCCATGAGGCCAAGTTGAAAGCCGCCAGGGTGAAAAACACACAAAAATAAGGTGAAAAATGAAAAACCCAATGAGTATAATTTTATAATCCCCAAATTTCGTCCGAGGCGTCCAACACAATGGTGTCGAGGATGTTCGGCCTGCCTTTGAAACTCTTTCACCCACTTGCAATGCAATTGGCAAGTTTCTTGTGCCAATGCTGGCTTGACGTCGTCCAAATTTTAGGAAACATATGAATCAAACCCTACCTTCCTAAATACTCTCAATAGCCTATCTTATAAGTGCCTTTATATATATATACCCACTTGCAATGCAATTGGCAAGTTTCTTGTGCCAATGCTGGCTTGACATCCTCCAAATTTTAGGAAACATATGAATCAAACCCTACCTTCCTAAATACTCTCAATAGCCTATCTTATAAGTGCCTTTATATATATATATATATATATGTATGTATGTATAATTTAAATTTTAGTACATTAAATTCGAGTTTTAAATTCTTTGGTATGTAAAATACTATCGCACAAAAATCCGAACAAAGTTTCCCCCAGGAATTCAGAAATAGAGACTTAAAATGAGATCCCATTTAAAATTCTCCTTTCCAAACATAGTGTAATCAGTTCCTCTCTTTTTGCAACCAAATTGCTTTATATTCCAAGTATGTATGTATAAAATCTTGTTGCAAGTTGACTTACAGGTGCTTTATTGGTTCAAGTACATGCACCAAAGTTTTAGAGAATCTGAGTCAACCTATAGAATATATATGGCAAAAGGAACAAATTTACTACTTAATTTTATGAGAAATAATAATTTTTTCACTAAACATTTTTTTGCAGGTAAATTTACCTTTAATGTTTTTATTGTGGGCAATTTCACCCACTAGTTGTTAAATGGTAATAATATCCTATATGTTCAAAGAATATTTTATGACATAACTCTTAAATTAATTCTTAAAAATTTTCTCGTTAACCTCTACCCACCCAAATCTTTTTTAACACCAAAATGAGTCAAAACTTTGTGTTTGACCATATATCCCCATTGCTAAACCTTTTAGTTTTCACTTTTCTTATTGTTGCTAAACAACCCTTGAACACCACTACCATCGATTTTTTATTATAGAATTGTTACGCCTTTGGGTTTAGTCTCACTTGTATCAATCAAATCCTGTTTAATCAGACTCTGTTCTAAAGAGCATTATTACAATGTGTGGAAGGATGAAGGTAGTGCCAATAGGAAAAAGGGTACAAGGTAGCAAAGGGTGCAGGGGGTTGCTAAAGTGAGGATGAGGTGAAAATGATATATTCAAAAACTTAAGGGCTAAACCATTAGGTAAAGATAAATTGAAATTGAGACTTGCATTTTTCTCTTTTTCTTTTTCTTTTTCATATTTGCCACATAAGCATTTTTAAAGGCCAATGAAATTTGCTCATAACACAAAACATTGATAGTAAATTTACACGTTTCAAAAAGATTAATGACAAATTTACCCATAAATAAAAAAGTTCAGGGACAAAATTACTCTTTACTATAAACTCTAGGGGCATTGCCGATTATATATGCACACACAAGCACAGAGCAAGCAAAATAATTTTAGTTCATTAGGCCCTTCAATGTTCCTTTACATATTCTCGAGTAATAAGAGAAAGCCAACCACATATATCAACAACTTGCAATTTCAACCTCCCGAAAGAGCTGTCAAACTAAAAAACCAAAATCTACTACCCAACAGGGAAAAGGTGACACAGTGAACACAGCTCCCACACAAATAATTGATGAGTTGGAGCACACTGAATACAATTTCAAACACAACTAAGAGCCCAAAACATGAATACTCACAGGTTCTTTAACAGCTATCTATCCCTATTTTCGCTGAAACATCATGAGGCTGAAATCGTCTCCGCATCACCATTTCCGGTATCAGAAACCAAACCTCCTTCTGAGAAGATAAAAGCATTCGATGCTCCGAAGACATTTGCTAGCTGCAGAATTATACTTTGACAAGTGGCAGCTGTTGTCACAAGCGAATCCGGAAGAGGAGGCAAACAGTTGGGATGGAATTCCTTTTTGCCGCTTGTCTGGACGCATAATGTCAGCGCAGCACAACAAAATATAAACCTGTGGTGGGTATGAATAAGTTGAAATATTTGTCTACATGACATTACAGCAGAACAAAGGTTCTTCTAACGATGACATACGAAAGCAGAACAAGGGTGTTTATTCAAAGGGTGTGTTTGTTATTTTCTGTTTTACTATTGTGCTTCAAAAACCATTTTCATGCTAGAACAGAATCCAAGTGAAACCAGAGCATTGACAATTACAGAAACAATTTTGATGAGTAAAACAGGAAAGTAAGAGAAAGTCAGCACAATTAAAATTTTTTACCAGTGCTATCCTCTGCAGCATAATCCGAGAAATGCATAAGAGAATTAAATTGCAGCCAGTTTACATGATACATGTTGAGTTCTGGATACCACAAGTCGCATGACATGGCTATCAGATTTCTCACTTTATTGAAATGGACGATGATTCATCACGTGTAAGAGAGCAACATTTCTTTGGCAAACTTGCAAATATTGTCATGGTTCATGACACCTGTGAATATCTGTGCATGCATACCCAAAATCAATCTCTGAGCAAACATGAAAAATTACCTCAGAAGAAACCGTCTTAGAAATGGATCTCTAAGAATCTGTGCCCAGACAGGATTAAGGGTCTCCGATGCAGCTAAAGTCAAGCCCCATTCATTGAAAGATGAGGAAAGCAGTTTCTCAGCTCTGTCATATGTATCCTAGAATTTTTTCATGATGAAAAACCATCAACAACTACTCATACAAAACAAGCTAAGCAAAAATGTGCAAATCTGAATTAGACGCACCATTTCTATGTCTGAACCTGATACACCAATCAGCAGGCAAAAGGCTTGCAGTGGAGCTGTGAGAAAAATGGTGAATAAGCTACCAATTGGATGACGAGATGAATCAGGAAATGCAAGAGTTGAACTTGGAGATAGAAGCAAAGCAGCTGGCTCTCCTTTCTCAGATCCACTGACATACTGTACGTACAAGACAAGTTGATTTTTATCACCAATATGTTGTGACACTGAAAGAGAAGCCACTTGAAATTCAACAAAATCCGTTTGAGATGATTTTTATCACCAATATGTTGTGACCATGCATATGTTTTAGATGCTTAGATACTAAGACTGGCCTCTGAACAATCCAAGCCATTCCGCAGCACTTTGGGGACTACAGAAGTTAACCAATACAAATAAAACAAAAATTAAAGTAAAAAAATTGAAGTGTTTAACCTTTAAAGCTCTCGAAAGTCGAGCTATGAATATTCTTCACTTAACTTCCTCCAGCAACAAATGTGTTAAAGCATCGAACTTAAAACCTATTGGTGATAAATGGAGGGGCTTTACCACAATATTAAGCCACAAGTAACATATTTATTAAGCCACTTGGGATTTTAATACTCCCCCTCACATGCAGGACCTTAGCTAACTTGCATGTGAACCGAAACCAGAATCAGACCGAAAGCAAACCCGAACCGGGGTAACAAATGGCGAAACCAAGACAAAATGGGGAAGCAAAACTTGAGCTTTGATACCATGTTAAAGCATTTGACTTAAAACCAATTGGTGATAAGTGGAGGGGCTTTACCAAAACATAAAGCCACGAGTAACTCATTTATTAAGCCATGTGAAATTTAACAAAACGTAGTCCAATTGATTTAGAAAAGTAAAATTATAGACATACTTTATAAATATTAATACCTGACCATTTGTATTTATAAACCGGATCCTGATCAATTATTGTCCTCTAAGGCCTTGTTGATCATATATCTATGAGTATAAGCAATTAGCAATGCACCCTGAAATATCAAACTCCTTCTATTGTCAACTTTCCTTGGGAGGAATAGATGTACCCAAGCATAATTCCAACATTTAAAATCCCAATGCCAAGAAGAACTGACTGGCCTTTGACCTGCTCTAAAATGTTTTTGGCCTTGTGATGTAATAGTAACCATTCCTAAAAAATTAATGATTGCTAAGTCAAAGCTTCAACAAGGAAGCCCCAAACTCGTATCGGAAGAACCATTGACATTGAATAAGGTAACATTCCCTACACCTAAACTTCTTGAGTTTTTTATCTAAAGAAGAAGAACATTCCCTACCCCTAAACTTCTGAATTTTATTTAAAGAAGAAGAACAAGAAGAACTAATGTAAGAAGAACAAGAAGAAGAATTAATGTCTCCAATTGCCATTATTCTGCAAACATTAGGACTGGGAAGGGAAATTGTCAAGAAGTATGAGCCACCCCAGGTGCTGAGAGTTGCTTAAGGCCCAAATTCTCCAAATTCTCCTCCCACAGGACACCTAAAAACCAACATTTTCTTTTTGCAAAAAGTTGAGTGTTTTTATATTCAAAAAAATACTCTAAGGTATAATCCTGATACAGTATTTGACGAGAAAAGTAAAAGAAAAACAGGACTAGCAAGAGAAGGAAACCACTTAGGCAAAACATCAGAATGCGTTGCACGTAACTGGATGGTATATGTAACCCTCATGGACAATACATTGAGATGAAAAACATCAGAATGTTAAAACCTTGATGATCTTTTCTATTCCCTCTTTTGTCGTATTAATATTATGATTATTTTTTCCAAGGATGTATCATCATCATCATCATTTGAAAAAAAAATAAAATAAGTAATGCAGGATATGTAAGCAGGAGATTAAAGATCATAGCTAAAAACATTGAAATGATATGCTATATGTAACAAGGAATCAGTCTCGATAAGATGAAGCAAAGTGCTTAAGCAGCTACCCTTCATCCATTAGAACAGCAATTATGAATGTAATCATAGAAGTGGCACCTTAAGAAGATCATATGATAAATTTGTGAGACAAAGTGGGATGTTCTGTAATCATGTAGTGCCATTGGGCTCAAACGCAACATGAGACACTTGCCTTAAATGCTTCACTGGAATCACTGTCTATGATTATAAACAGTGGCTTTCTTGTGAATGGAATCAGATCAGAAGGATAAATGCAATTCAACCCTGGAAAGAAATGATGTCAGAATATGCATCTTATAAACTAGCAGCAGTCAATCAGATATTGAGAAAGTAAAAAGTAATTACAGAAACTAAACTAGCTATGGAGTAGAAATTGTATTGAAGGGAAACAATCGTTGCAAGCCTTCATAGATGTTTGCATCCATTGGTCTCCATTCATGATGCATCAGTTTACAAAGTTTGTGCATACAACTCCTAAACGTGTTAAGAGAATACAAAAACCACTGAAGCATATCCTTTGCAGGCTTTGTAGATGTTTGCATCCCTTGGTCTCCATTTATGATGCATAAGTTTACAAAGTTTGTGCATATGACTAATAAAACTGTTAGAGAAGTGAGATGAAAACCACTGAAGCATATTTTCCATTGAATGATGCCATTCATAAATCTAATCAATCAGGCACGAAATTAGAATGCAACCCATTTTAGTTTGAAAGTTCAAATAGTTGATATATTCGCTGGAGGCCTTTCCATTCCCAACTAGATTCATGCCAGATGCTTGGCATGATATTGAGCACTGTGTTTTCCAGTGTTTGTTGGCCTCAGTAAATTTAAGTTCTAGTTATCCTTAAAAAAAGGGTACCAATTGTGCATGCAAAAGATTAAACAGTGGAGGGGTGTGGTACAGGACTAAGGTCAGAGTCCTTGGAAGAGAGGAGTGATATTTATGCTGAGTAGTAGTAAATGGGTGCCTTCGGTATGATAGTGGCCAGAGAACATAATGACAAACTGGGTTTTCTGGGGCCTATGATTTCATGTTCTGAAGGCCTAGTATGGTATACAAAATGAATATGATGATTTCAAGTCCTAACGGCCAGTATGATACATAAAATGACACATGATGATCCAATATCTAGAAGCGTCCCAAAATTTTTATCTCAATAAGGACCATACTGTAACACAGAAAATAAATTATTTTCTCACAAACTGCTCATGCTTAATTGAGATGATGGTACATCACGCTAAATGCATGAAACTATGTACTCCCTCCATCCCAAATGATCTATCCACATTTTCTTTTCTATTTGTCCCATTTTTATTGTCTGCATCCATAACTACAAGATCAAATTTAGTGCTTTAACTATTATATCCATAATTTACTGTATTGGAAAGCATGAATCACAAAACATGAAGATATTAAATAAGGGGTAAGATTGGTAGAATGCTCACTTTGACTAATAAAAGACAGCATTTATTGCGACTTTCTTGAAGAATGAGCTTTTCTATAGCGGACAAATGATTTGAGATAGAGGGAGTATTCAGTGAATTTTGTAATTAAGGTTATTTGGTAACTAAAACAAAATGACACAGCTAAACTCTAGCAAGTGATTATTTTGATAATATAGGCCATGCATTTCCACAATCTCACCAAAAGTTGCAGTCAGAAATAGAAATAAACAGAAAGATAATTCTGGTGCAAATTGAAAGCAAGCTACTAATGATTTGAGCAGTAATCTGATTCTGGAAACAAAATTGTAATGCCATGGGCGAAGATTGAGTGAATTGTGCAATTACTAAGACAATACCTGAATGTGCAGCTATCAATGTGAGAGCTAGGCTTGCAATTAGACATGATGCAAATATTTAACATCTTACAATAACAAATTCTTTGGATTTTCTGAGCAAGTACCTCCATTTTCACGGTGACCAAATTGCAAGCAACCAGTAAGATTCATGCCTCCTGTTGTTTCTAGATTTTGAGAATGATTTGCAGTATCCAAGCTCCTTACAGCGTTCTCCAAATTGTTTGCACAACCTATCAGAGGTGAGTTAATGCACCAGCTTTTTTAAGTAAATGAATCTGAGATAATAAAATAGTTGATACTGAACAAAAAAGCAGCAAACAAAGAGAGAAATGAGGTAGCTTGCTGGAGCCAAGGATGAACAAAGAAACAAAATTTGCACTACCTGAAGCTGATAAATATACTAATAGAACTCCGTCAAGGGGTAACTCTTCACAGATGGTTGCTAAAACCTGCTCAGGAAAATGAAAATATGTTCAATGTATAATTGAAGCTCAAAAGCTATTAGCTCTAGAACAAAAATGTATTTCTAGGAGGAACTTTAGACAGAAACGTATTTGAAACATCAAGTGTTTCTTTTTCAACAGTTTCGATATAGCTACTTCCATCAAGACATAAATCCACTCCCTTTTCCAGTAGCATGAAGTGCACCAATCTCATCATGGAATATTTGCTAACTTTTTTTTCTTTTTGCAAGAGAATTAGCCTTTTTCTTCCCTATATCTCCTGACTAACTTCCAGGCAAGGTTTCAAAAGTCAATCTTTACCTTCTTTACTTTCAAAGAGAGAACCATGACTGTTTGCCAATCAATAGTTGATGAATAATGTTAGCCACTAATTCTGTAATATGTTGATTGGGTTCTAGAAATCAAAGAAACACCATTACTTTAAGAATGATCGACTCCTTGGGAACCTACTAGTATTTTGGTGAGTAATAGAAATCATTCACGAAGGCTC
Source organism: Aquilaria yunnanensis (assembly GCA_039654915.1). Taxonomy (NCBI): domain Eukaryota; kingdom Viridiplantae; phylum Streptophyta; class Magnoliopsida; order Malvales; family Thymelaeaceae; genus Aquilaria; species Aquilaria yunnanensis. Next base: position 79,066,277 of record CM077594.1, on the reverse strand, counting down.
ACAGTTTCGTACTCACCGCTATAAACTGTGTAACTGATGGTCGATATAACACTGCCTTGCGAGGGTTTGGAGGCAATGTAGGATCCACGATATCCTGTGAACAGTTAATCCGACAAGGACCAGGCTCCCCATTCTGACTACTTTTAGCAATCCCTGACTGGTAGAATGAACCACTTGGCTCCCACTCTAGGCACTGAAGCATCCTAAAAGAATCAACACTGAGCTCTGAAAATTTGACCTGACAAAATTAATAAGGAAAAAAATATATACTACATAAGAACCCTAATCAATTACAAAATTATGCATGGGAGCAGCAGGTTGGCAAGAATTTCAACCAAAATCACCCCATGCAAAAATAACTATTTAACAGGGATAAAGGGAACAAGCAGTAATAACTCACCTCATTATGATTGTAACTGGTCAGTATTGAATCTCGGAGTTTCAAATTTCTCCTTCCAGCAGGCACAGTAACATTAGGAAGTGCATCCGGATGTGGGTCCAGTAAAAGGCTATACCTCAGTGGCCTAATATTCATAAAAGGACCATCGGCTTTTAAAAATCTATTTATCTCCTGAACCACCAGCTTCCATTCTTTAAAATCAGTCTCCTGCGGAAGACAAACCCATATATCAGGAATCAGTCCATTTCCCTTTGGATAAATATCAGCTGGTATCTTAATGCTTTTAGAAACTTTCCAGGACAAGATAACTAGATCTTTCAGAGCTTTACAAATTAGAATAATGGTGTATAAGGCATACAATGCCACAATGTAATTAAGATTGTCCTACATACCAAAGAAAAAAGAAAATGGAAAATAGAAGCACAAAAATGACACATTAACTGGCCATTTTTGGAAAAGACAGGGGAAGGGGGTGTGAATAAATGTGCAAATGATTACAATTTTCAGAAAAAGGCATCCTGTAAAAGGAGATGGGTGTGCAGCATAGTGAAAAGAAACTTGAGCCATAAACAACAAATAGATGGGAAAAGAAATAACCTGAAATGTCCTCTTGCATTCATCAACCAAGGTTCGTATCTGATTAACCAAATAAGTCACCATTTCTCGCCGATTTGAAACCAAACATACCATTAGAAACCTAGCAAGGAATCTCAATTGCTTGTTAGAGAGATTGAGCTCCTGACACAAACCCTCTTTGAAGTATTCACGCGACAATATAGCTTCATAGAAGACATAAGCCTCTGATAAATAACTCGCCTCACTTGTCCGCATATATTGTCCATAATAGAGCTGAGCAATCCGGGATGCAATCTCCCCAATCTCCCATCGCTTGAGCCCCGCTTCTACCAGCTTTTGTCGATTTTCCTGCTGAAACTTCCACAGCAGCGTGTAAACCTTGAATACCTTGTAGAAGTACGTATCATACCTAAAGGAAAGAAGAGAATGGAAAATACAACCTTTTAAGCTACTCTATTGGAACCACGTATTCATCTAGGCTCTTCAGGTCCATTTCCCTCATGGTTATACCAAGTCATTCACTTAGCTACGGCAAGAAACATAACCTTTGGCCTCTTGAAGCTAGAAGTTCAATATCTTAACAGTACCATTCTTCGAAAATACATGCACAGAAGATTTCATTTTGACAAAAAACTTTCTCACATCAACATCGGTACTAATGTTCCCCATTCAAACACGAAAGCACAAACCACCGTTTTCAATATGAAGAGACAACTAGCTGAAAGAAATTACATTCAAATCCAGAAAATAGGACGACTTCTTTCTCCACTTCATACCTCATTAACCAATCATCAAAAGACAGATAAAGAGAAAGAGAGAGTAGAATTGAACCTGTTGCGCTCATAATAGGGCAAGTCTCTGATCTTGGAGAACTTCTTGTCGGCTTTATCCACCAGAGTCCAGTAGCGTTCTATCACCGGAATGTTGTTGTTCACTTGCTGCGCCATTTTTTTGATCCTGAAGCTCCAACAGATACTGATCCTCTTTTAGGACACACGATCCATGGACGTTTCGCAGAATCGAACCGGCGAAGTAAATCGGAATCGGCCGTTGACAGTGACTGAGCGAGGAATTGTACGTCACCTGCCATCAAAACAAGGAAAAGGACATTTTCTTTCAGTTAGATTTCGTCGGTAGTCCCAAATTTTTGGGAGTCCTTTCCAATTGGTACCAACCTAAAGTTTAGTTTCACTCTTATCCTAGATTATACAAAGCGTCCCAAAAGCTAGAGCAAGAAGTGAGAGTGAGAACAAGAAAGCGTCATTTATCAAAATTTAAGTGAGAGCAAGAAAACATCATTTATTAAAATTTAAGTAAGTTAAATTGTTGCCAATATAAGAGTGAAAGTGGCAGTTAAGAGTGCGAGCACAAGCACGAAAATTGGGAGCAACGACTAAAAATAAAGGGATTATATAACCTAGCTCCCATCTTAAACCTATAAAAAAGTTTCAAATTGTTCCTATAGAGAACGTTAAAAGGATTAAAAAAATATGATCTAATATATATTTAACCCCTAAACTTTATAAACACGGAACCCATTGGATAATATATTAATGAGAAAACCAGTTACATATTATTGTGTTAGCACAAAAACAATAAATGAAAAGCTAATAGGCTACTCCCTCCATCTTATTTTATATACAACATTTTCTTTTTAAAGAGATGCAACATTTCTGAAATTGGAAATCTCTTTTCAATTTTACTTCTTACTTTTAGTTCCTGAAAATTTTGTAAAAACTGTTCAACGACAATTTTGGGGAAAAAACACTACATTAACATGACAAAGATGCCTCTTAAACTTTGTGTATTTGGAAATGCATGAGCCAAATTTTATTCATTGAATAGTATATAAGATGAAGTCGTTCTACCTTTCTTTTGGGTTTTATGGTATCTATCATATTATTATAAAGGAGAAATGAAGGAGATTTTAGTAATTGTTCAAATTATTAAAGTCTAATTGAATGACACGTCAAATTAAACTTAATTACATGAAAAAATTACCCTTAGATTTGGATTGTAATTCCTAAAATATTCAATCAATGTTCTTGCTGATTTTGACCCCAATTTGACTTTTAATTCAACATGTTGATGTTATACCTACAATTTTATGTTTATCCCCCATTGATTACTAGGGCCAAAATTTAGCATTTATGAGTTTATCAACTTAATTGGGAAGTAAATATTTTAACCATGTACATGTTCACAAAATGATTAATTAAAAAATCAATTTCAATAAATAAATAAATGACACCTTTTATTTGGTTTCATAAATGGTAAATTTACCTTTAATTTTAAATCAATTTCAATATTCCTCAAATATCTATCTCAATTTCCTTCTTCCTGTATTTCTTGATGATGTTACCTTAAGAGCTTTCATTTTTATTTCTACCAATATTAGAGTGCGCCTAATAGTAATTTTATTTATATACAAAAAATTCAATTTTCTTACAATTTTTATTTGCATAAATTTAAGGCTGAAAAATATAACTTTCATAGATAACAAATCTGTTTATTTTATTGTACCTCATAAAGTAGCATAGGGTGAACCTGGCCTATTTGGGTACACCTACAGTTTTAACATAATTACAAAATATGCCACATACTCAAACTTCCACATAATTACAAAACATGCTACTGTTCCAAACTTTCACATAATTATGAAACATGCCATTGTCTCAAACTATTGGCAATGTGCTAGATCAACTTGAATATCAAATTCTTGGTGTTCATTACAGCCAAGTTCATATCACCAGCAAACTTTGAGGGTATTGAAGTCACTGCATGACTTGAACAAAATTGAATAATACAATTAGTCCCAATTTCTACTTGATGGATTGATAGAATAGACAAAATTGTACAAGAGTGCAAGCAATCCAAAAAATGTTGGAGGATTCATGCTTCAGTTACAGGTTAGGTTTTAAAATAAGTCTTCCTTGACATTGTACTATTCTGGTTTACACAATCTGATGTCCTTCTCTTTTTATCAATGGTGTTCTAGATAGTTGAATATAATGAAATCTCTATATGATGTTCTTTTGTTTTATATAAACCCATTATTGTTTTAGTGTGTATAATGTGATGATCTAGTTAGTGGAATGTGCTATTCTCTTTTCCAGTAATGTCATTCTAGATACTAAATTGCGATCAAATTATTTTGTGATGTTTTACTCATAGCAATGTGTCATTCTATTCTGCCACCAATAATGTTCCAAATTGTTAAATGTTGTGAAGCTCATATTTATACTTATTTTGTAAAATATCCGAACCCACTGTGTTGTTTTAGCGTGTACTGTATGTTGTTCTTCTATTTTATTAATGGTGTTCCAGATACTTGAATATAATGAAATCACTATATAATGTTCTTCTGTTATATCTAAGCCCACTGTTCTACTCTATATAATGTGTTATTCTAGTTTGTATAATGAGTTGTTGTATTTAAGCAATGATGTTCAACTTTTTCAGCCATGATGGAACTTCTATTGAATTTCATTTTTTTATTATACAGTTAATCTACATGGACAGATTTCTACTACATGGATAAGGATGGCAATTGGGTGGGTTAGGTCAGGTTTGGGTCAGGTTATTCAGGTTCAGGTCTACTCGGGTTAGCATGAATTCGGGTCCAGGTCGGGTTCAGGTTAGGTCATTTGGGTTCGGGTTGATTTCAGGTTGAGTTGATTTCGGGTTTGGGTTGGGTTGAGCTAGGTTTATTTGGGTTCGGGTTCACTTCAGGTCGGGTAATTTTAGTCTCGAGTAACTTCAGGCTAGCTTTTGAGTCAAATTCGAGTCAACCTTTGTATTCATATAGGTTACTGGTATGAAGTCAAAACGATTGAATCTATTCAATTTTTTAAAAAATTTAAATCAAATAATTCAATTTTTTGTGTGATTTAATTTAAATTAAAATTTCATTTTTTAGTATATTTAATTAAAATATTCATAAAATTCTTCTTCATTATAGTTTAGTACATATTTAAGTAATTTAACATTGATAGTAATATGTTATTATTTTTCTAAACCCATACCTTTTAACTATCATTTTATAGATTATTCAGATCTTCACCTAGCTATCACTCAGACATACACAAAGACAATTTTGTTATGCTTATGTTTCAATGAATTTTCTTTGAAATTACAACGAAATGCAAATCAAGTTCATTATCAGTGACTAAATTGTAAAATTTTAAAAATTTTGGGTGAAAGTGCAAAGATTTCAAAAATTTTAGGATCCATGTTGTAATTATTATGGGTGACTAAAATAAAATTTTTTAAAATTTAGGTACCTTATTGCACTATACTTAAAAGTTAAGGGATGAATGTTGTAATTTTAATAATTACCTATTAAGATCATTAAACTTACTAAATATAAAAATTAATTCTGTTGGAAAAATCCAAATTTGGGATTCACTAAATATGGATGTTTTTTCCCCAAATAAAATACTTGTAATATATAAAAGTCCTAAAAAAATAGAAGTTACTAAATATGGAAATCCTTTCTCAAAAGATGAAAATTATTAAACATAAATATCTTAAAAAAAGAAATGAAACTACTAAATATGAAAATTTCATCTCCAAATATGAGACTTACTAAATATGAAAGTACCAAAAAATGGAAGTTACTAATAACGGAAGTTACCATTTCTAAATATAAGACATACTGAATATCAAAGTTTCAAAAATTGGAAGTTACTAAACATGGAAACCTCCATATTTAGGACTGACTTAATATGGAAAATAATAAAAGAAAAAAGTTAAGGTTTAGGGTAAGGGTTAAAATCAAGCATTATCGGGTTTAGTTATCGGGTCATCTCGGGTTCAGGTCAGGTCAGTCTCAGGTTTGGGTCATTTCGGGTTTTGGTCAATTCAGACTTGGGTCATTTCGGGTTCGGATATTTCGGGTTTGGGTCATTTGGGTTTGAGTTTTTTCGGGTTTTCCTTTAATCTCGGGTTCAAGTCAGGTTGGGCAGAGTCGGGTTTAGGTCGTTGACTTTTTAGTCAAATCGGGTCAGGTCAGGTTTGGATTCGGGTGGGTTGGTCCAGGTCATCGAGTCGGGTCCGATTTTACCATCCCTATACATGGATAGATTTTTGCTACATGGCATGGCTAATGTTGAAAAGAAATTCCTAACAATTCTATCTCGGGACAATGACTCAATGACAAAGCACCTTCAGCATGAAACAAATCCAAAAATAAAGATTCCCCAGATCAATCTTGCAAAGGTATGCAATACTAAAAAATTATACTAGTAAACAAAAATTTCATATATATATATATGCTTTCTAAACAAGCTTCACATGTTTCTACCAGTTGGAAAACAATCTGCTGAATGAAGAATACAAGAAAAACATATTTAAAAAAGAGAAGAAAAAAATGCTCTTAGAGCAACAAAAATATGATCTAATTGAAATGAAATACCAAGTAGAGCCATTGTCTAGCCAGCAGTTGGAATGATTTGAGGAGGTCATAAACATTGTCTTGGGTTCAGCATACGATGAAAACAAGGCAAATAAGTGGCTGTTCAATGTAATGAAGGTTGCACTAAAAAATTTCTCTGCACCAGGGGTGAAAATGGGCCGGGCCGAGCCCGAGCCCACTAGGCTCGAGCTCGGCCCCTTTGATATTCGGCACTACCCGGGCTCGAGCTCGAATTGCTCGAGCCCAAATTTTCAAGCTCGAGCTCGGCTTGAGATAGGCTCGAGCTAGGCCCGAGGGCTTGTTGGGCTCGAATGACACATACAAATCTTTAGTCTTGAAATTATAATTTAGATAAAAGATAGGGACTGAATCTGTAATTTTTTACAGAGATAGCGACAGAAGGGAAAATGACAGATCATATCCTAAACTTTCTAATTTTTTTCAGCGTAACCCTGATTTCACAAGTCTAACAAATGAGCCATCACCTTCCTCAAGACAAGCTTGAAGTACGATTCAAGCTGCAGTAGCCTTATCGGGCGCGTTGGAGCGGGATCAGCCAACGCAATATCCTGGTACCCAATCAACACAAACACGAAGCGAATAAGTGAGGTTCTGCTCCTCAACGGTAAGCTCCGCCGCCCGGTGGCTACTGAGATTATTGAGGACGACGGCACTCGACATTGCTGTTTGCTTTGCTTCGCTGACTGCTCGAGTTGAGAGTGGATTGAAAGACTGCAACCGAAGAGGCCTTGCGAGACTGCTAGCAACAGCCCCGACTCGACGGGGCTTGGGGCAGAAAATTGCGCCCTTCCGATTGCAGATCGAGAGCAAGCCCCTCATTTCCTCGCATGAGGCTACGACGTTCTGCTGGAAATCAAAATGATTCATCTTCCTTATAAGCTTCGACAGTTCGACTTTGCAGAAGAACGCCTGTAAAAAAAACAAAGACTCATGAATCGTGATATCCACAGACAAGATGAACCAGAACACTAATTTGCGCAATTGTTCATCAAATAACTGAAATCAGAGACCCTGAACAACAAATCTGGATCTAAATCGTCCATTCTTCAATCTCCCCAAATAACCCATAACCCAAACACAAAATCAAACAAAGCAAGGCAGATCTACGAAACCGTAGCTCCGTAAATACGAGAAGATCCTCTTCCTCGAACTAATTCACCAAGAAATCAAGAAAGAACAAACCCTCTACGGTCTAAATCGTGGAGGCTAACATTACCGGATCTCTTAGAAGGAAACAGGAAACTGAGGGAGAAAGGTGACCAGATCTAGGAAAGGGCGTGGAGGAGAGAGCAAAGAAAAGAGTACCTAGCGGAACGCTCTGGCTCTAGGAGATCAGACGAGCGCTGAGGCTTGCCACGAGGAGGAATTGAATGGATGGGTGGGCTTGTGAAGCCCGCGAGCTATTAGGGCCGGATTTCTTCAGGCTCGAGCTCGGCCCCAAAAGAACTCGAGCTCATTTTTTGGCTCGAGCTCGAGCTCGAACTCGAATGAGCTCGGCTCGAAAGGTCTCAACTCGAGCTCGAGCTCGAGCTACCCGAAAAAGGCCCGGCCCATTTTCACCTCTACTCTGCACAAACGGCTATAATTGTTTAGAACCTAAGGCTCTAGATGTCTTTCTTGCTTGAAGAGAATGAGCTTGGTTTTTTAGATTTGTATTATTCATACTGTCAATGCTATTGAAAAGTATGATCCCATTTCAAGCAAAAGTATGATAAAATAACTAAAGAAAATGAGTAGCAAGCACAAGAGTTTGAACAACAAGACAGTGAAGAAGAATAACAGTCTAACGAATCTGAATAGCAATCATAATAATCAAAACAGCAGTTGTCTAACCAAAAATAGCAAACTTAGGAAACAAAACAACATTCCCATAAAATCAAACACTAGGGCTATAAGAAAGATTGGCATGCAATTGAAAAGGAACAACATAAAGTTGGATGGGAACAACATAAAATTGAAATAGACTATAATGAACTTGGAAGAGAACAACATGAAGTTGGACAAGAACAACATGAACTTGGAGAAGAATAACATGAAGTTGCAAAAGAATAGCAAGCAGTTGGAGAAGAACAACATCAAGTTTCAGTTGAATAACATAGTTTTGCACCAGAACAATATCACATTGGATTAGAATAGTATCAATTTGCATTAAAAAAAACAAGGTCCAAAGAATATAGGAACTTCTAAGTGAGGAACAACAATCTAAAATCCATCAACGAAAACATTAAGTAGTTGAACACCAGCAAGGTCCAAAGAATATTGAGGCTAGTGATACTACGATTGATGAAACAAATATTTTTGCATACATTTGATCACATTGTAAGAGGAATTGTATTATGCTAAAGCGAGCAAAGATATGACAAAGATCAAATGCAACAACAGGCTGAAATTGCATATGTTGAAGAGCATCCTACAAATAAGGCAAAAATCTTTAAATAACTTGTTTACTAACAAAAGTACAAATTGTATGAATAGTGTTCTTCTTTCTAACGAATGTTGTTCATTTTACACTTAGTTAATGTTCTTCTTTTGTACTCTTGTTGTTTTGTTCTTTTAATATTGTTGTTTTAGGTTGATATTCTTGTTGTTTTCTTATACTAATAAGAAACCATAACTTTATTGATGTTTTGAAATGGAAATAGTGTTGTTCTTATTTTGTACTGTTGCTATTCTGTTATTCTATTATTTTTGTTCTTTGTTGATATTACCCTGTATTTTTCATTTTGTAAAAAATGGTGTTCTTGGCTTCTTTTGTTATTGTTGAAATATTAGACTAATGCTATTCAAAGTAGAACTTTGTTGATGATCTAAAATGCCAATAATACTATTCTTCTTCTTTATTTTTGTTGTTATGTTCTTTCATTATTATTATTCTCTACTGATATTTTTTTTTCTGCAATGTAGAACATCAATGACATATTGCTACAACACATTAACTTTCAACATCTTTGACAGTACAAAGGTTTCATAAAATGATGTTTCATAAGTGATGTTTCATTTGTTAAGGAAGATTTTATGTTACAATGGCAATACACCAATAGCCCTTAAATAAAGGACTAAAAGTTGTTGACTTTGCAATGGATTTTGTTCCGAGGATAAAGTAATATTTAAATTGATAATTGTATGTAGTTTGAATTGACATACAAATGCTGTTATAAAATTATGGCCATGCTGTTTTGATACCTGATTCTTGATGTTTTCTGTAATGATAGCAGTTCTGATAAAGAAAGTCGGCCTATATAAATGGTCAAGCAATTCATTGATTCCATTCTGAAACTCTCAAAGAAGACACATATGTAGAGGCGATAATTGTTAATGCTTTGGTTAAAATTTTAAATCTTAATAAAAGAGCACCTTAATAAAAAAGCATGAGGAAAATTAAATGAAGTCTTCCTATCTCCTTATTTTTGTGTCAGTTTACACTAAATCTTAACTTCCACTTTAGCCAAAATCTTCTTCCAAACATTTAGAGCCAATTCAGCTAGGATTAATTAGCACATTTAAGCTGCATAGCTTTTTTTTACTTTGAAGTCAAATGGGCTAATTTTTCTCTCTTGCTCTCTCTCTCTCTCTCTCCTTTTTCTTCATTGTCAAGTTTTGCCGGTTTCTCTCACCTTTTTTACCTCTCTCTCCTATCTTGTCTATAGTTATTTATTTTCTAATATATTTTTTTTCTCATTTATTTCTACTATCTCTCTCTCTCTTATATGGGCTTCTTCTTAGCTCTCTCTCACGTGGATTAATGGTCTCTGTCAAACCTAGTGTTTTTTTGTAATGTTTTTTATATATTATGGTCAAAATTGTTTCTGATATTAGCAAATTCTGTTGTTTTTTTGTATATAACTTTCACGTAATTGTGCGTTTGTTTGTTTGGTTTTTTACCGTTGTCCTTTTTTTTTTTTTTTTTTGCGTTCTACATATTTTTGTTATTCATCTCCTTGAGCCATTTGTACCAATCAAGGTCGGGAGTTAGAACATCTTATGTTATGAACAACTCCATGTAGGTCTGAGTAACAATGAAGATAATATACTAGACCCCTACCCTACACTCCTTCGAGCCAGTCGGATACGTACATTCTGTTTCCCTTGATCCTTGATTCAGACCCCGACCATCCAACCTTTCACTTCATCTACAAAAAAATCTTACAATCCTTTCTGTGATGCTGTCCTGTGTTGCAGCCATAGTGGGTGTCTCCCATGCACCCCAATTTCATTGAGCGTCTCCGTATTTGGATTGTTGGTCTGCTGGGTGTAATTTCCATATCGAGCTTCGTGGAACTCCAGGTCATATACATCTTTCATTCATATATAATTATAAAGGGCACAACATGCTATAATGATTTGGGTTTGTAACTCCGGACTGAATCGATTCATTCCCCATAGTATGGCTCATTTCATCTTAGCGTGTCCTATTATTCTTTCAACTACATTTCGCATCTGGAATGTGTGAAATTAAATTGTTCTCTTACTCCTTCGGGCACTTTTCCTCCACAATTAGTGCGATGGTAATTAACCTTACGATAAGGGGCAAAAAAACCCTTCATGTTTGCATATCCTGAGTCCACCAGATAGTAAAAACCTACAAAAGACATTATGTAATAGGATAGACCAGTCACAGTGCAACATGCTATGTCACCCTATATATCAGGAGTAATGCACGTGTGAATACCTTCTGGTGCATTTGGGAACCGTGACCCAAGCATGTTCCTAGCATCTCGTAAAACTTGGCTATCATGAACGGCCCCCGGCATCCTCGCATAAACATGGGTAAATTGCATATTCAAATTGCATGCAACTAATACGTTTTGGCTTGTATGCCTGGTGCGGCCGCAGTACGCTCATTGATCTTCTCAACTATATATTCCAAACACATGTGTTCATTAATGGAGCCTATAGCGTTATTGAAGGCATCGTCCTATGCATGCCTAACATCCGAAGCGGGTGTTGAAAATGTTGGGTTGGGCGGTTGAATTATGAGCTTAGCAAGACCAAGGATGGCATCCAAAACTAGCCTAAACCATCGTGATATGGTATCCGTAGAATGTGGAAACACTTGGCGAACGTCATCATATTTCTAGCCATGGGCACACACGGTCAGAAACATAGCTAAACCTTCATAAGCTAAAGCATTTCTTCCATCACGAAATTTGTGATATGTTTTAAGATCGTCCAGTAAATCCCAAAAACATGCGATGCTTATCCGAAATTGACTTCAAAATTCACAAGGACACGACATCAGCCGTAGAAGGTATTGTGTACCAGTCCAAACTGGGGTTGGTTTGATAGTAGTAGAATTGGAGTTCGATGCCAGATTGTCAGACAAGACATTTACACCGGTAAGACATCTAAAATGATGGAGACGTTTTCGATAGAGCAAACTCGGGTCATGTATTGAATAGAATATCCGTTCTAGGGAATCAACTTTGGAGGTTGGTGGTGCCTCCTATGGAATATCTGTTCCACCATTGTAGAAGCTCATATCCATTCTACTTATTGCCCCCAACAAATTGTACCTGGCACAATGGGAACCATAACTTATGTCAAGACCATGTATGACATGTGCATTAAAGTGTTCTGTGTTCTTAATATTGCAAGGATAATCAAATATCTGAGAAGCATTTGAAATGGAAGTGAATGCCCATAAAGTGCTACAACAATAAACACATAAAAGTACAAATCAGTCCAATAGTAAATAAACTAAACATAGCAACAGTCCATAATAAACTCATCCATAAGTTCATGAAAAATCGAATCATCATCCACGTAAAAATCCTTTGACTTTTGCCTCTTTAATAATCAGATGGAGTAATACAACACGAAATTCCTTGTCCGATGACCCTACTAACAACTCCCGTAACCACGCCATCTGACCAATGCACAAATTGGTTGTAACCCAATTTGGGCTTCCTACTTCAAATCCAGGGAGCTCTGAAATAAGTCTCATGCATGAGCTAATACTCAAGTCCTGCAGTCATGCATATAAGGTGCCAGAATGTGATCCAAGATCTGCTTTGTTCTCCTGCAACATTTCAAGGACCTCCTATTGTACATCTGGAGACACGGTCCCACCACCAGACTTGCGCCACTTACTTCCACTGTTACTGCGTGCCCTATGAATTGCATATCCTGCCACAGCTAGAAGAATATGAGCAGGCAATGGTGTTCCTTGGTCCTGGGGAGATACACGGGCATCATTATCTGCAAGTGAAGGGGAAAAACCTCTTGCCTGACTACTACCGATCGCCAGTGGTGTGCTGAACCTGAAACATGGATGATGATGCCTCCTATCAAGTGTATGTTATGGAACCTGAGTAAAATGTGCCACGCGCTTGGATACCCTAAGGTCATGAGGTGATGACTGTGGCTACTCTAGGACATGGAAAGAGGGCAAGCCCGATGGCGATGTAGTTGGAGTCTGAGATCTAATGCCACGGTGCATGGTAGTTGCGGCGACTGGACGGATATGAGGCTGAGAAGAAACGCCACGGTCTAAATAATCATGGTAATCTCCAAACATGGTGAGAAGATCATCCCAACATGGGAATTGGCCATCACGCAACAACTTCACCTCGGGGTAAACCTACATCAACATAGGCATGAATTATTACCTAAACAAATAAAGTGCAACAACATATAAATTGTTATATAGAAAGGGTTAAACTCATTGACAACATATTGAAAACGTACCGAAATGGTAGCCTCCCACCATTCAGGGTTGGTAGAAACATATCCGATAACGAGATCAAAACTAATTCCAGTTGATGTCATGACAATTGATTTCCAAATTCAAAATTGCCTCTTTAAAGTATGCCATTTGTTGGTAATTTGTTTCTTCTTCCAAGGCTGACCCGTCACCAACTGTAGATCATGCACGATTTTTTCCCATCCTGATTTTTTTGGAGTGTGGCCCTCAACATAACATACTTAAATAACACTCGCAGCAATCGAATAGAAAAGTCTAGTGGAATGGAAATCCCACCCTGCACGAGTCACGGGCATTGAAGGAAATGAATGTTGTCCATCATGAGTAGTGTTGGAATTTGATGATTCATGATCCATAAATAGAGGCCGCAAGAACTATAACAGGAGCTACCAACACAAACATTCCATGTGCATAAAGAGTTATGACCAAACAATGACACAATGGGAATTTTAATTCGATGTTTATGTTATTCTATGAATTACATATGTATAGGTAACAAAATGCACATAATCAGCATGAAAATAAATGATGCCTTAAAATAATAACCTGAAATATAAAAGCCGGGTAGTGAAAGGAAAATGATTAAGAGAAATGGAAATGCGAAAAATGCTTCCACAAAGACTCCGAACTATGCCAATGGACAAATTTCATACATAAGAAACAAATGATATCCTTAAAAATCAAAAACACATAAGTTCATCAATTGAAACATAAAGAAAATAGAGATTCATCTCCCAGAAACATGAAACAAAGTTGAGTACAAAATTCAAGGGCTGTCATACCTGGGCTAGTGTCACTAACAAAGTGGCTGACCAATTTCACAATCTAATTGTTCATAAATAACATTTTAGGGGAACTGCGAGTTGTTCAATCAAAGGTGAATGCCAAAATTAGACGTGGGTTCGTATTTATACTCGTTTAGCAACAACATAGGATTCAATCTACAGGCCCGTAATCATCTTCATTTTGAAATAGTACTAGCATAATCATGTATTTGCAAGCAAAAATTAAGGTATATATACCAAGCCCGTGAGAGAGATGGGGAGTGTGTGTTTGAGTAAATAGGAGAAAGCAAACCATTTCAGCATGTGCAAAAAAAGAATCGTGGCAACAAGATCTAACAGACGTACCAACTGGAGATCTTCGCCATACTGGAGCAAGTACAGAGATTCCTTAGGAAAAAAGATGCAAGTTTGAAGCTTTTGGCCACACTATCGAAACTGGTGTAGACTGAGGGCCAATGCACAAATAAGACACTAGAAATATGACTGTGTGAGAGGTGAAGGATAGAAATAAGAGAAGAACAACCAGATGAAAGAAAAGAGAAGTTTGACATAGATTGGAGTGGTTCAACGTGGAAAAAAAGAAGAGAGGAAAAAAGTTGTAACAGATGAGCAGAAGACAATAGCACATGAGAGATAAAAAATGAAAAACTTTAAAGAAAATAGATAGAAAAAAGGAGGGAGAAAGGTTAAGAAAAACACATGAGTCTGACACAGATGAGATAGAAGAAAAAAAGGAGAGAGAGAGAGAGGAAAAGTAATAACTAGCAGGAGATTGAAGCATAGAGAGAGAATGATTTTATGTAGAAAATGACGCTGAAAGGAGAGGAGAGAGAGAAACAAAAAAGTAAAAAATAAAAAAAAATAAAGATAAGAAATGAGAAAGAGAGAGAGGTAAAAAACTGACACAGATGAAAAAGAAGAAAAAAGACAACACTTTCAGGAGAGAGAAGGTGAAAGAGTCTACCACTTCTCTGACTTTAAATGAAAAGCCAACTAGCTTAAACTCCTAAAAAGCCCATCCGAACTCGGTCTTATTATTGATCATTTTATCTTTTGCGGTGGGCAATTTTTCAATATTCAATTCACAAGACATAAGACTTCTTGAAGAAAGACACAAAAATCACAGTAGATGTCAAAAAAGAGATACACAGTCTTGTTGTACGAAAATGAATTGAAGGTCTAAAATCAATAATTGAATTAGATGGACTAGGTACTATTTCAAAGTACAATATGGTATAACTTACAAAATACTCTATCTTTTGTTGTTTTGACTGGTGAAACGTTTTATTCTAATTTTTAATTCATAATGTTCTACGTATTAAAATTTGTGAATGCATATTATCATACCATGGCTTGTTCACAGTCATTTTTTCATGGTTGCCTTCAACTTCACAAAGATGG
Organism: Aquilaria yunnanensis; assembly: GCA_039654915.1. Classification (NCBI taxonomy): domain Eukaryota; kingdom Viridiplantae; phylum Streptophyta; class Magnoliopsida; order Malvales; family Thymelaeaceae; genus Aquilaria; species Aquilaria yunnanensis. Next base: position 79,050,975 of record CM077594.1, on the reverse strand, counting down.
CTATCCACATTCTAGACAACTTGAATCAAGATTATGACAAATACTATCCACTTTTTGATGACTTAGTATACCTCTATTAAACATTAAAATTTTATCATATTAGCCATCATTTCTTCATCCGCTAATTTTTCTTCCTTTCACCAATGGGGATTCATGCTTTAATACTTGAATGAACTTAGACACAAAGTTTATATAAACATTGTGAGGAATTGCTCGATCCATTATGCACAACTAGATTGAAAAACTTAAAAACAAACTTGGGAAAAAGCATAAGTATGCACAAAATGACAGTGACTGTATGAAGCACTATCAAACCAAATATTCAAATTTGATCTAGGACCAAAAGTGACTACAAACACACACATGACAATGATTGCAACATCGCTCTTACTCTTTGAACACAATCTTCACGAGAACAAATTACTCTTTTTTATGGCCCTAGAAGGAAATTAGGTGTTGATTTTAATATGTAGATAACTAGTTCGTGTTAATATGTAGACATATTCTAATTTTTTAGAGCATTTGCTGACTCTATTTTGGATTAGCTTAGTCTATATTGTAGTGTAGCATCTTGAAATATTTCTATTCCCAAACATGTTTTAGTTGTTCCAATATCATAGTAATGCTATTCTCATGTTCTATACTTGTTGTCCAAGTACCATTTTAACATTGTTCTCTAGTGCAAACGCAAAATCTGAATGTTGTTGATGTTTTGACATGCTAATCATGATGTTCTCCTTTTCTTTTGTTGTTATTCTTATGTTTTATTATTGTTGTTCTACAGTTATATTATTGTTATTCTTACAATATACCATATATTTCTCATGTTCTACACAAGTTTGCTGTTCAAATTTCTCAAAATTGGTGTTCTAATCTTTTTTTTATTACTATTCAAATACATCACTAATGTTGTTCTCTTGTACACATGTGAAAATAGAACTTCGTTAATGTTTTGAAGTGACAATAGTGTTGTTTTTTTTTCTATTTTTTGTTTTGTTCTTCTATTATTGTTATTCTTGGTTGATATTCCTGTTGTTCACTCATACTAATGTGAAAAAAGAACTTTGTTGATGTTCTGAAACGTCAATAATGTTGCTCTAATTTTGTACTACTGTTATTCTATTCTTTTGGTATTTTGCTTTTCAATTGATAATTTGGTTATTCTTACAAGATACACATATTTGTCATTTTCCCAAAATAGTGTTCTTATCTTCTATGGCTGTTGTTCAAATACCAGAGTAATATTGTTATAGCATACTACTTCGAAAGCATAACTTTATGCATGGTTTAAAATGCTAATAATGTTGTTCTTCTTTTATATCATTGTTGTTTGGTTCTTTTATAATTGTTGTTCACAATTGATATTCTTGTTGTTCATATAAGATCCTTATATTCATCTCATAAAAATATAACATTTTCTTCCATTTTCTAATTTCCTTATCTTCTAAAAAATTTTCAAGCTACTTTCAATCTATAAAGAAGAAACAAACTAAAAATAAATGTTGCTATTCTTTTTTATCCATTGGTGTTCTTCTTCATTTTTTATGCTATTCTTTTTGGGAAAGTTACAATTTCCCCCCTGAGATTTATGCTAACCTACAGTTTGCCTCATTTATTTTGGAAACCTACACTTTGCCCATGGTTCTTTTGTACTGTTTGATAACAATATTTGAAACTGTAATTTAAACTGTATGATAATTATCTTCCAGTAATATCAGTCTTTCCAATATTTTTTTTTATAATTAATAGATATTTTAAATTATCAGTTTTTCCTTTCCGTAAATACATTTTTCTTCTAGTAAATGCATATTAGTATTTTTTAAAGGTCAGTGAGCTATGAAAAAAATATCAAAAATATTGAAATTACTGGAGCATGGTTATCAGATAATTTAATTTAGGATTTCAGAAGTTATAGTTGCACACTATAAAAAAAACCATGGGGCATACCGTAGGTTTTTAAAAATAGAGGGGCAAACTGTATTGATAGCCAAAGGGCTATCACCCTCCAAACTCTCAAGCTTTGATGAAGCACCACCCTTAGAAAAGATGAGCATCACCCTCGGAGAATGCGAGCACCAACCTCAAGAAAAAAGGGTCCACAGTCCTTGATCCCCGGACCTTGGTAATCCACTATTACCCTCGGGAATAACAAGATTGACCTTGGGAAAATGGTGTGCTACCACCATCGGTAAAATGACTTGACCAACTTCGGGAAGAGTAGACTCACCATCCTCGGCAGGGCAAAACATCCTCCGAAGGGGATCCTCTGCGCTGAGGGGCCTTCCAAGTAACTGGGGCAACCTCGGCTAGAAGCTCTCATATCCCGAAGAGGTCTTTTTCACTAAAGGGGTCTTGTGAACACGACAAAAACGGTTAAGGAGCCTCTAACACAGAGACCTCGCACACGCCCCTGACACACAGGCCTTCCATGACCTTGACTTCTGGCCAGAACGGCCTATGGCCAGTTGGAGATCCCCATCCCTGAAGGTACGGACTGCATCGAACCGAACATGTGTCATGATCCGAGCAGGTTGTGTCAAACGGACTTCTCCCAATGTCCTCCTATAAATACTTGGGGAAACAACCTTGGTAAGGACGATAGGCATAACTTTCAAGAGAACTCTACTCTTTACTCTCTATTCACCACTCTTCACTTGCCAAATACTGACTTGGGCGTCGGAGGCTCCTTCCCCGGAAACACGCTCTAGGGACCTCATAACCCCTGTTCTTTTGAGCGTTTCAGGCAATCTCACGACAGAAGTCTCTCCTACCAGTCTCTTCATACCAGAAGTCCCTCTCAGCCACACCATGTTGTACAACGAAGATGCCAACGGGCATCATTTGGTGCCGTCTGTGGGAACCCACTCTCAGGTAGCCATCGTTGAGACTCGGCGTTCTAAGGATAAGGGACCCCCGAAGTCCCTATCCGCGCTGGAGAATCAACTGGCGACCGAACAACACGCTGTAATGACTTCTTCGCCTGAGGATGAATGTCCTCTAACGATCATGATGAGCTTCCAACGTGATTTCCAGCGCTTTGTTGTGGCTGAAATGACGTAACAATTGGACCAAAGGTGGTCACAACCACCTTCGGGCCGAAGGGCCTCTTCACCAGCTCCCCGTCGGGAGAGAAGCCCGAAGTCTACTCACTGGAGTTCAGGGAGTATGGACTTCTGTGACGAGTCCTCAATGGAGGACATACCCCCCAGAGGCCGACGTAGTGGAGAAATGGGGTCCAAAGGGTCTAGGGCTTTCCGCCGGCGAAGTTCTTCATCGAAAGAAAGATCACAATTCCCTAGCCGCCGAAGTTACTCCCCGAAAAGGAGGCGTCATTCTCTGTTGCTGGAGGCCTCCAGGCAGCGAGAAGGGCCCAGCGCCACCATCCTCATGGAAAATATCGTAGAGAAGCTAGAAAATGTGGAGAGGCAGATCGCCCGAAAGCCTGTTTGGTCAAGGTTATCTGAGACTTTCACCAGAGAAGAGTCACCCTTCGTCTGGATGGTAGTGGAAGCGCCAATGCCAAGGGATTTTTGAGTGCCTCGCTTGGAAACCTATGATGCGCGTAGTGACCCTCAAGCCCACCTAACCAAGTACAGGCGTAGTATGGTGCTACATGGTGCCGATGACGCTACCTTTTGTAACTGCTTTGATGTCACCCTCTCTGATTCGGTAACCGTGTGGTACAACTCTATCACCCCTGGAACTATAGTGAGTTTCCAATAGCTGTCCACAGCATTCACGTAGCAGTTCATCGGCAGTAGGCCGATGACGAAGATGCCCGTTCAAATGTTCGACTTAGTGCAAAGGAATGGGGAGACCATTCGCGACTATGTCGAAAGGTTCAATCGTGAAGCCCTGAATGTTCCGGACTTCCATCCCGAAATACGCATCCTCGCCATGATAAGGGGACTTCAGAGAGATTCACAACTCTTCTACGAGTTCTCTAAAGACCCCCCAAACACACTCGGAGAATTCTATCGAAGGGCGGAGCAACACATGACGGCTGAGGAGCTTAGGATTAGGGGGCCAAAGTCTAAGCACATGTGGCCCGAAGGACAGAACTACCAACCTCGGTATCCAACCGAATGTGGTAGAAGACCTCGGAAATAGAGAGGGAAGAAGCCAATGACGTTCACCCCCTTGAACACCACGAGAACGAACATACTACTGGCAATGGAAAGGCAAGGCACCCAGATCCAGCAACCGAAGGGCATGACATCGGAAAACAAGAAAAATATGAAGAAATTCTGTCAATTCCATCGGGATCACGGTCATGACACTGAGGATTGCTTCCAACTCAGGAAGTACATCGAATCCCTAATCAAGCAGGGCCAACTTCACCGGTACCTATGGATGCCCTCTCCCAGGGGAAGGAGGCAGGAGGAAAGGAAGGAAGATGAGGACTACGATTCCGATCGACGTCGCAACCGAAGTCCCAAGAAGAATCCTCCACCACCGGCTGGAGTAATCCAGACGATCACCACGGGACTACCTTCGGCAGAGAGGAAAAGGAAAGCTAGGGAGATCTCAGTGATGGAATTCGGTGACCCATCAAACAAGCTCATTCGGAAAGATGGGTCTACCATAGTATTCTCACATGATGACCCACTCCTTATTATGGCAAGGATCGGGAGTTGGGATGTAAAAGGGTGCTCCTAAACGACGGGTCCAACGCCGATGTCCTATTTTCCCACCTGTTGCCAAGCTTGTGCATCACAAAAAATGACCTCAAACCTGTCACGTCCCCTACCTTCGGGGTAGGTCTTTCCGAACTCCCTGTCCTCGGGTGGATTGACCTACTTTTGATGATAAGGGGAACTGCAGTTCAAAACAATGGATAGCTCTTCGCTTCAGCCATGACTAGGTTCATAGTCATTGACGTCTCCCCTTCGTACAATACAATCCTCGGAAGGCAAACTCAAGGGAACTTTCACATCCGACTAGATGTGAAGTACCTGACGGTCACCTTCGGGACAAAGGAGGGGGACGCAGAAATATTTATTGATCAAGCTGAAGTCCGGAAGATCGTCATAAGGGCGAGGCAGAGTCCAATGAAAGTGCACACAGACCTCGGAAGAAAAAGGCACACTGACCAAAGGGCCTACAGAGGGAGAGATAAATGACTCAAAGAAAATCGAAACTGAGAATGTAAAGCTTGTCCCGGGCTAAAGTACCCGTGTTGGGAAACAGCTGGCCGAAGGTGACAAGAAAAAGCTTGTATCTTTCCTTTTAATGAACAAAGATCTATTTGTCTACTCGCTGAAGGATATGCATGGGATAGAACTTCGCATAATTCAACATAGTCTTAAGATACGTCCTAACGTGAAGCCTGTTTGCCAAAAAAAGAAAAAAGAGAAACCTTTCGACACACAAGAACAATTTCGTTAAAGCCGAAATCCAAAGGTTGATGGAGGTAGACGTAATAAGGGAAGTCAAATATCCCAAATGGCTTAGTAACGTGGTTATCGCCACGAAAGAAGGGAATGACAAACTCCGAATGTGCATTGACTTCCGAAATGTGAACGATGCTTGTCCTAAGGATTTGTATCCTTTGCCTTCAATAGACCAGTTGGTGGACTCAACCACCAAGTATGGCCTCCTTAGCTTCCTCAATGCCTTCAGCGGGTATCATCAAATCAGGATGGACCCCAAAGACAAGGAAAAAACCGTCTTCATCACCGAAGTTGGTACATACTGCTATATTAGAATGCCCTTCGGGCTTAAGGATGCAGGAGCCACGTACCAGAGGTTGATGAATAGGGTCTTCGACTCTCAAATCAGGAAGAACATGGAAGTCCACGTCGATGATATGATAGTTAAGAGCAAACTACCGAGTAGTCATATCATAGACTTAGAGGAAACATTCTACCAACTGAGGACATTCGGAATTCGTCTCAACCTCGAAAAATGTGTGTTCGGGGTGAATGCGGGTAAGTTCCTCGGATTCATGGTGTCGAAAAGAGGTATTAATGCCAATCCAGAAAAAGTTAAGGCCCTGTTGGGATTCCGAACTCCCACAACAACCAAGGATGTGCAAAGGCTTACGGGGGGATTCACATCCCTCAGCAGATTCATCTCTAGATATGGGGACCGCTGTCGACCGTTTTTCAAGGTCCTCACTAAAGCAGCAAAAAATGGAGGTGTCTTCGGAACCGAGGTGTGCCTTTGGAATGAAGACTACTAAAAGGCCTAGGAAGAGCTTAAAGTCTACCTAACTTGTCTGCTGACACTTCGGCAGCCACGGGAAGGAGAACCCCTCATACTATACATTGCCGTCAATGAAAAGGCGGTAAGTTCGATCCTTGTGAAGGAAGAGGGGCTAAAGCAATGGCCAGTATATTATGTGTGCAAGTCTCTGCATGGTGCCGAAGTCAAGTACCCCTTGCTACAAAAGGCTATTGATGCCCTGGTGCTTGCAAGCAGAAGGTTGCGACCCTATTTCCAAGGGCACCCCATTATCGTCCGAAGTCACTTGCCTTTTCAGGATATCATGAAGAAGGTAAACCACTCAGGAAGGCTTTCAAAGTGGTGCATCGAGCTCGGTGAGTATAATATCACCTATGAGCCGATGAAGGCAATAAAAGCACAGGCATTGGCAAATTTCATTGCCGAAGACATTCTAGCTAACCTCGGAAAGGATGAACCTGAGTGGACTCTGTTTGTTGATGGGGCCTCTGGCTTCGAACATCAAGGAGCTGGAGTAATTCTACGTGGTCTCGAATGTGTGGAAGCCATGAAGGCCATCAAATTCGCGTTTAATGTCACCAACAATATGGCAGAAATATGAAGCCTCATAACAAGTTTGCGCATGGCCAGAAGAGTTGGTGTAAGAAACCTAAAGGCTCACAGCGATTCTCAGCTAGTCTGACAGATGGCGGGAGACTACGGCGTGAAAGACCCAACCTTGGCAAAGTATCATGACCTTGTAACAAAGCTCATCCAAGATTTCGAAACGGTACACATTGAGAACGTGCCTTGTCGGGACAATGCTGAAGCAGATACTTTGGCTAAGTCAAGAAAGTCCACCAAGGTGCTAAGTCACCCGAGCATAGCAATAATGACCATAGCAGCCTCGGACAAGGGGTGGAAAAATCCCCTAAAAAAGTATCTTACAACTTCGGAACTTCCCGAAGATCCTCTTGAGTCAGCAAAAGTGCGAAGACGTTCTAGACGATATTTTCTAATCGGAAAGGAGTTATACCGATAAGGGTACTCGAGTCCACTGCAAAGGTGTGTCGGCGAACAAGATGTCGAGACAGTCATCAGAGAAGTCCATGAGGGGGCCTGTGGTTCCCACATAGGAACTGACGCTCTGGCAAGAGTACTACTCCGCCAAGGATACTTCTGACCCACCTTAAGGAAGGGCGCAAGGCAATTTGTCCAGAAATGTGACAATTGCCAAAGACACACTAACATCCAGTGGTTACCCTCGGAAACGATAAATCCGGCTAACTACCCTTGCCCCTTCGCGGTATGGGGTATTAACCTTATCGGACCTCTCCCAACTACACCCGAATAAGTGAAGTTCTACGTAGTCGCAGTAGATTACTTCACTAAATGGATTGAGGCAGAGTCTCTAGCAACCATATCAGCAAAGGACGTGCAGAAATTCATCTGGAAGAACATCGTATACAGATTCGGTATACCGAGGGTGATAGTGGCCAATAATGGTTCCCAGTTTATTGACAAGGGGTTCCAGGAATTCACTACCGAGTTCGGGATAAAAATGCACTTCGCCCCGGTAGCTCATCCTCAGAGCAACGGACAGGTAGAGGTGTCAAACAGAACCATAAAGGATGGCTTGAAAAAGAGGTTAAAGGAAGCAAAAGGAAAACGGCCAGGAGAACTTCCTAGTGTGCTTTGGAGATATCAGACAACCCCCCGAAGGGCCACAAGTGAGACGCCTTTCTCTCTCGTATTCGGCACGGAGGCCATTATTCCTATTGAAGTAGTTCAGCCATCAATAAGGATACAAGTGTTCGATGAATAGGGGAATGACCTTGGGTTAAGAATCAAGCTGGACCTAATTGACGAACATAGAGAAGTGGCTGAGCTCAGAAGAAGAGTTTTTCAGCAAAGGGTAGCTGTCGTTGTGAACTCGCATGTCAAGAAAAAAGGAATCAGGAAGGGGGACCTCATCCTCCAAAAAGCTGAGTTTGAGCCCCGAAGACCATTCCACAGAGTGCTTCGGCCGAACTAGGAAGGGCTTTATTTGGTCCTTGATGAAGTTCGGCCAGGAGTGTACAAGCTCGGCGATACCGAAGGTGGAGAACTGAAGAATACATGACATTCAGATGCTTTGAAAAAATTCTACACTTAGAAAAATTTTCTAGGGAAAATAGTCCCACCTGAGGAATCTAAGCGAATAAGGTGCAAGTATATACTTACGAAAATAACACATTTTCTCCGAAAGTGCGTCAACCGAACACGGCTGATAAAAATAAGAAAAGCTTTGGCAAAACATATTCGCTGAAACTGGTGCTATACCGAAGATGGTTGATAATAAGCGAGAAAGAAATCTTCTCGAGGGCCCTAGACCGAAAATGGTCAAACTAACCCTTGGAACCAAAGATAGCATAAAAAAAACATGTCCTGAGACTTAGCCAAACTTTGGAGGAAAGAGGGGATTTTATTAAATTTGTGCCTTGGTACAACAAAAATAAGTTTACAAGAAGAAGTTCATAAAGGAAAAAAAGAGAAGACCTGGACGCCTAGGGGACCTCGTCATCTTGAGTTACTCTATCGCCAACCTCCTTTGTCACGACCTTCGGCGTCGGAGGAGGAAAGGGAAGATTAAGATGTTCAATCTTTGACCATGCCCAGCGAGGCCCCTTGGGGATGTCCAGGCCCGCCAGAAAGGAGAGGTCAAGGTCGGGGTATTTTGCTAGGACTTGGTGCCGAGCCAGACAAAAGCCATATTGGAACGCAACCTTGGTCACTTGATCGGCCTTGTCTTTCTCGACAGACACGTCATCCAACTCATTCCTCAACTCAGCGACCTCTTTCTCTAGCTTCTTCGTCTTCTTTTTCTTCTTCACCTCCTTCTTTAGCGCGTCGACCTCGGCTTGAAGTTCGGCATTGTCTGCGAGGGCCTTCATCAAGAGAGCAGAGTCCTCCTCCTTCTCCTTTTGGTAGACCTCGTTTGCCGAGGATAGCGCGATGACCTTTTCACCGAAGTCAGACACCTTTTGGGAAAATTCTTGAGAGAGCTCCTCTTGACTCTTCAAGAATTCCTCCCAAACTTTTGCCACCTCTTCCTTGGCTATCTTGTTTAGCTCGGCGTACTTGACAACCGAGCCGGCGTAGAATAGCTTGGCTCTCTCCAAGCGCTCTTCGGTCCGAGATCGGATCGAAGACTACTTTGCTGCCCATGCTTGGAAGTATCCACTATAAGCCAAAAGCTGCGAAAAGGAAAGACTTCGCGTAAGGGTCAGAAGGCTATAAAAGCTTAGAAAAATCTTCTAAGTCCCAAAAAGCTCAGAATTTACCTGGGCAGCATGTTCTGACATCCTCACATTGAGGACCTCCTCATTTGGGCACTCCTCAGTCAGGGACTTGAAGGTGGCATTGGTGAGGATGTCCTTCGCCATCGGAGGAGCCATTTTCTGGCTATCCTCAGAGAACAGGTTCATGTCCTCCGTGAAGGTCCAGAATGGCTTTTTCGGTACCTTGTCACTTGGGATGTAGGAGTCCTGAATGGCCCATTTCCCGGCGTGCTCCACCATCCATGCAGCGGGCACCTGCTCCTCTGCAAAATCACACCGAAGTTCCATCAGCACATTATCCATTAGCCATATGTCTATAAGATCTAAAATGCCGAAAAATCCTAAATTGATAGGAAAATGGCTAAGGGACAAACCTGGTGGAACCTCGACAACGTCCTCCTTAGAGTCGTCAACCTCCTGAACATCGTCAGGAACGTGCTTGCCCTTTGCTCTTCGGCGGGCCTCGAGCTCTTCAGCAGAAAGGCCTCCCGTCGAAGTTCCCAAGACTTCCTCCGTCGAAGTCAAGCTGACGGGCTGCTGCGAGGGAGGGTCGGCATGAACCGAGGAATGGTCCTGCACCTTCACGATGTCTTCAGGAGAGGGAGGAAGAATGTCCTCATTGGCCTTCTTCCTCGCCAAAGATGGCCCCCCACCCGTCGTCTTCTTTTTCTTCAGCGCAGCCTTCTTCCTTTGCTGCTCCCCCCTCTCGGCTTGACTGAGGAAAAGGGACTTGTAAAAGGCAGCAGATTGGTCACCCATTTCTGAAAAAAGGAAAACATCAGTGTAAGTCCAAAGGAGTATGCATAACAAAATCTGGAAGATCACTTACTCTCAACGAGGGCTTCGTATGTAAGCTCCTTGCGAAGGAGCATAACCAGCCATGACTTCTTCCCGTCGAAGACAGGCTGTGGCATGTTAAGGTCAGTTTTATGTTCCTTGACAACCCCCAATTCCCAAAGGACCTCTTCGGTCATAAGGATCCACCTAATGGGAAAAGGGTACAAGGAGCACAGGGGGACCTCGGGATCCCAGTCCGCGACAGCTTGAATACGGCTATCAAACTCCTCAAACTAGGCCTCTAACTCCAAGGTTAGTAATCTTATGGGGTTAACTACATCGGCATTCAAAGTCCCCGAGGCCCACCTGGTCGGCACATGTTTCCACGCCCCAGCCACCTTCAAAAAGAAAAATTTATTCTGCCAACCCTGCTAGCTGTCCTTCGTATCAAAGGTGAATATGTACTTTTTATTCCCAGAACCCCGAGGAAGCAAAAAATAGAAACCACCCTTCGGGACAGGGTGAAGTTTGTAATACTGCATGAAGATGATGAAATGGGGCTTTAACCCGTAGGCCCCACACATGCAGGGGAAGGCGTTAAAATAACAATAGGCATTTGGGGGAAGTTGGTTCACAGCTATGCCATGAAATTGGCAGAACTCGCAAACCATCTTTGGGGGAGGGTACCGAAGTCCGTCCTTCAGTTGGGCCCAAAAAATGGTAACCTCATCCAAATGATACATGTAACTATGCAGACCTGCAGTAAGTAGCCTAGTCACAGCGTAAGACGAAAGGTAGAACTTAGTTGCTCACTTCTCCATTTTCTCTGAAGTGGTGCAGCACGGATGAGAGTCGAGAGGAGCCCAACTCTCGGAAATTGGACGAACAGTCAAAAGTGAGGTTGGAGAAGACATATTCGGGAAAAGGAAATGACTTCGAAAGAATGGGATGATTTCGAAAAAGTAGAAAAGGCTAGAAATACAGAAAATTGAAGGACTTCGGGAAGGAAAACCCACCAAAGCTCTTGCCAAAGTCGGGATTTGAGAACGCTGTTGCTAAAACTTGCTGGAAATTGCTCCGCTTCTTGCACCGCTGCAGAAAAGGGAGAAAATTTTGAGAGCAAACGAGAGCAAAAGCAGAAGCAAAAAAAAAGCAAGTGGGAACTCTGAAGAAGATGGGGGTTTATATAGGCCGAATGGGGTAGGCGAATCGTCGCCATAATTACCCATTGAAGTCGAATAGACGTGGTTGATGTAACCGACGCAACTGTCCCCCAATTACCGCGTGACACGTGTTGCCTAGCACAGGAAACAAGGGCACGCTTCTTGACAGCACGGAGGCCTAGGCAAGCTTATCCGAAGTGACGCGTCTATCTGATCAAAAGACATAATGACTCACAGACAAACGACATAGGCCCAAAGAAAAGGGGATATCCACCTCGGGCTGAAGGAATAAATTCGGGAATGTAGGAAATTTGACCAAAAACTGGAAAGCCACTTGAGTACCAGAAGAGCTACCTTGGTTAAGAAGAGGCATCTCATGTTGCCGAAACTCCCTCCGAAGAAGATAACCTCGGCTAAAAATTCAGTCATGACAACTGAGCTAGCCACCACCTTCCACGAAGACCCCCATAATTTTCTCAAATAACCGAAGATATAACTTCGGCCTTCCGAGAAGGGCATGTGATAGCCAAAAGCGCTATCACCCTCCAAACTCTCAAGCTTTGACGAAGCACTGCCCTTTGGAAAAGATGAGCATCACCCTCAGAGAATGCAAGCACCAACCTCGGGAAAAGAGGGTCCACAATCCTTGATCCCCAGACCTCGGTAATCCACCATTACCCTTGGGAATAACAGGACTGACCTCGGGAAAATGGTGCGCTACCACCATCGGTAAAATGACCTGACTAACTTCGGGAAAAGTAGACTCACCATCCTTGGCAAGGCAAAACATCCTCCGAAGGGGATCCTTTGCGCCGAGGGGCCTTTCGAGTAACTGGGGCGACCTCGGCTAGAAGCTCTCATATCCTGAAGAGATCTCTTTCACTGAAGGGGTCTTGTGAACATGACAAAAATAGTTAAAGAGCCTCTAACATAGAGACCTCGCACACGCCCCTGACACACAGGCCTCCCACGGCCTTGACTTCTGGCCAGAACGGCCTATGGCCAGTTGGAGATCCCTATCCTCGAATGTACAGACTGCATCGGACCGAACACGTGTCATGATCCGAGCAGGCTGTGTCAAACGAACTTCTCCCAATGTCCTCCTATAAATACTTGGGGAAACAACCTTGGTAAGGACGATAGGCATAACTTTTAAGAGAACTCTACTCTTTACTCTCCATTCACCACTCTTCACTTGCCAAACACTGACTTGGGCGTCGGAGGCTCCTCCCTCGGAAACACTATCCGGGGACCTCCTGACCCCTGTTCTTTTGAGCGTTTCAGGCAATCTCATGACGGAAGTCTTTCGTACCAGTCTCTTCATACCAGAAGTCCCTCTCAGCCATACCATGTCGTACAACGAAAATGCTGATGGGCATCATGTATGTTAGATCAAACCACAGGGGGGCTTTTGTAATTTACCCATTCTTTTTTATCACTAATGTTACTTTGTCATACTAAAGCGAGAATAGTTTTTATCGATAAGAACAAAGAAAACTATTTTGCAGTTATAATCTAGAAGGACATCTTTTATCGGTCAAAAAGGCAAATGCACATGCAAAAATACAAAAGCAGCTTCATTAAAAAAAAACATAGACTCTTCAAAAGAAGCACTTGAAATGTCAAAGCAAGGCACTAAACAACCATTTAAATCAGTACCAAAAGATTTGAATGTTGATATTTTATCAAAAGTGGGCGCATCTTCAGTTAATGATTTAAGAAATGTATCAGAATGTTGTAAAGAGTTCAATCATGCTTCCAATGGTAGACTAGTGTTCAAAAGATTGTCCATGGATCATATCAATCTCATTCCTATAAATACTTAGGAATGTAAGGTTTGTAATCGATACTGGAAGTTGGCAACCTAGAGCTATTATTTCAGCAATGTGTGTGAGATTACTTTGTACTAATAAATGGAACTTAATGCATTGATTATTTAAAGCAAGCTGTTGAAAAAAGTGTCAATAAGTCACAGTATTTATATGGAATTATTACTGTTTTATCATCATTTAATTAAGAAATCAAACCAAACACCATAAGACATGCTGTCAACCTTTAAACATGTTCAAAATACTGATATGCACTATTCAGAATAATGAAAAATGTTATTCAAAACTGAAAATTAAAAAAGAATATCACAATGCAAAATGAATTTAATTACACCATTAAAATTAATATCGTTGAACACATATTTCTATTAAGTTTAATTTTCATAAATACTCATGTACCTGTATGATTAGTATGCTTTTCTCTTCAATAATAACTGTTGTTCTCCTTAACAAAAAAATTAACTTATTCTACCAACACCTAGTTCTATGACCTCCTACAACTATTTTCCTTTAAACAATAACTAATTCTCATCTTGCTTCTATTAATACCCAAATTTATCTGAGCTCTAATTTTAGTTTAGTTCTAGGTTAGAAAATATTAGTTTAGCAACATTTTTGTTTTGTAAGGATAATTTGGTCATTTGTTAGGACATTTAGGTCATTATAGTCATTTTCGAGCTTGGTAGGATAGGGTGCATTTGAATTATATTTAGGAATTTAAAATGGTTGTCTAGAGTCGATGCATGAATTAATTTAGTTTAGGTACTTCTTTGAGGTCCTAAAGTTCTTTTATGTTTGTTTAGGTAAAAAGGAAGAATTTGGGTGTGAATTGAAATTTTTCAGAAAGTTCTAGGTAAAATTGAAAATTATGGGCCAAATTTGTCAACTCTTGAAAATTTGAGACAAATTTGGCAATTTTGAGAAACTTTCCACAAAATCTTGCAATTTCATAACGTTTTGGGTAATTTGGCAAATCTTGGAAGTATTTGGTTAGATTGAAATTTCACATAAATTGGGCACCTAAACAATAGCCTAAGAGTTTTGTTGGACCCGGATCGATATTTTGGCTAGATATCCTAGAGACTTAAATCTCTTTAAATCTGATTTTAATGAGATTTAATCTCTAAAAAATCTGTTAATCACACCTCTAATTCACCTACTATAAGTATGAGTCAGTATTTGGAAGAAAACAAGAGAGAAAACGCTGGAAAAAGTTGTGAAAAACCCAAGTTTTTTTTTTATAAAATGGGAAACTGCAATTTGGGACCCCTATCTTACCACCTTCCTCCCCAAGGAACCCTAATTTTTCCCCTGAGCCGCCACCACCTTTAGAAGTTTCAGCCTGTTACCCTTCGCTGCATCTAGCTACCATTCGTCATCACTAGCTTTCTTAGTTGGTCACTGTCACCTTGCCTCACACTACATAGCCACCTTAGTGCATCACCCGCCACTAATGTTGCCAAAACGAGAAGGGAAGAGGAAGGCCAATTCAGCCAATACCCACCACACCGATCGCATCTCGTCCTCCTTGGACCGCCATAGCGTCCAACATGCTATCTAAGTGCAACCGCATCTCTTCTATTGTCTGGGCCATTGATCGCACCCCATCTGTCACCTCACCGTCGTTGAAGTCAATCATGACACATTTTTGTCCCTACCATAATCTGCTCCCAATCACCTCCACGCTCCTTCCGCCCCACCTCGAGTTACCGGCCATCAAAGAAGCCAACCCAGGCAGCCACTTGCCCGCCCCTACAGTCACCATAAAAGCCAGAGCCACCGTCGCCTAGCCAGCGAATCAAACACGGAATCATCTTCAACACGTGACTTGACCCAATCTTCCACTATTTACCTAGACAAGCCTTTTCTCTTTTGTTATAACTGAGATTTATTTCCTGACCTTTTTATTTTATTCATCTAAATCAATGATAATTTTCTCTTTTGCTAATTGGTCACTAATAGCATGTTTTTGTTACTTTATTTATTTATTTGTTTGTTTGTTTGTTTGACCATGCATCAATTTAATTATTAAATTTGCATAGAAATATAACTTAGGATATTTATCTTCTTATCTCTTTAATTTTAGAATTGTTTGATTTTCATGTTTATTTAAATCTCATAAGGCATCAAAAACTATTAACACATAAAGATTATTTGTTAAGGTAGTTAATTAATTGTTTAGATAATTTAATTTTTCTCATCTTGTACAAATTAAAAACAAACCAAATCAAGATAATTGTAAAACACTTAATAAATTTCCAATGATCTATTCTTGGCTGATTTGATAAGATACTGAGGCAAATTATTTATTTAAATATGATTTGTCTGATAAGGCTCATAGTTCGAATAATATGGTACATTCAAATTTTTTGTGAATTTGGTAAAATCCCTAGATTTTAAGGACATATAAAATTCCGTAATTGGTTGCTTTGGTAAGATTCATTATTTATAATTAAGAAAAAAAATTCTAGAAATAAATGAAAATTAAATAAAATTCATAAAAGTTACATTTTTTTAAATCAAATATTAGGTATTAAAAGAAAAAAAATTAGGAAAAGAGAAAAATTGAACCTTCATGGTACTAAATTTTGAGTATTATAATAAGGTTATTTTAGCTTAACTGACTCATGATCTTAGAATCTTGCGTAGACTATAACAAGCTTTCATTCGACCTAGGTGAAATTGATTAGTATTGACCCCTAAACCATTGCTTCAACTTTGTGACTTCACTGGGGACGAGTTTAGCCACAAAAAAAAGGTTCAGTTTGTCTTTTTACTTTATTATTTGTTTCTTACTTATTGTTTTGATGTGTTGTGTCTTTTCTTTTATAGATTCCAACACACACTTTAGAATGCATAATAAGCTTATTCCCATGCTCACTCTAACCAAAATTTTCCAAAAACACCGAGGTGAGGCTAGTTATGTGAGACAGTACTCTTTACATTTTATCTAATCCTTAATAGTAAGTAGTGTTGCCCAAGTGTCGCAATAGTCACCCATAGGACCATGAAAGCTACGATTTGAATTAATCCTTCCTCACATAACCTTTGTAGGTGAGGAATGAGTCATTTCTTATCCGATAGGACTTAGTAAAAAAGATTCAGGAACCAACCCATGACCTTTCTTTCAAAAACTATCTATGCATATAATAGCAATAGATCCATACACTAGGATTTCCATAACATACATGTATTTTCTTAGTTAATTTACCTCATTATTCTCATAACTTGTTCAATGTTATAATACTAACCTTGTTGTTGTTTGTTGTCATACCAATGGTACTAACCATTTTTGTTGCTTTGATCTGTGCACTTTTGCTTCAATTACTTGTTCACTTTTTGTTTTGTTTTATTTCATGGCTCTAATTTCTCTTCTCATTTTAGCTTAGATATTATTTTCCTATATCAATTGTTTTCTAACTTGTTACTAACTTTATTTTTTTCTAGTTCTTTTTTTCTCAAGCAAACTTTTTTTCCATATATCAAAATCATATATCAAGCAATATTTACTCTTAATTTTCTTGTCATCAAGAAGTCTTAAACTTCCATGGCAATAGATAATCAAGATCATTCATTGCATACATGTATCGCTCATCACTTCCAAGCATTCATACTATGGAAAAATCACTTCATTTAAAAGTTTCAAAAATTTCATCCAAAGTCAATGCATCCAAGAATGACACGGACCAAGCCAAATGTTTGAATAATAGAAGTTTCTATGTGGATGGGAAAGACATCCTTTGAAGAAGAGTTTTTTAGCTAAATCTAACCTAGAGATCTACACACACTTTTGAATGATAGGGACTCCTTCAAGTGAACTTGTATATTTGAGAGTTGTCAAAATAATTTAATAGTAAAAATCTACTAGATTTAGTCCAAAATCTAAGGAGTAGTCTTTGTTAAATGAACATTTGTTATTCTTTTCCTTTAGATAAAAAGATGTAACATGTGCATTTTGCCTTTTCTCAATAAAAACCAACATTTTAACCCTTTCCCATCATATCATCCATTTCACTCTTCCTGACATTATACTTTCTTTCATAAATGAACACAAACCTAACAATGCTACTTGTGGATGGAAATAAGAATCTGATTGTCGTGACTTCAAAAATCCTGTCAAATCTAGAGAGAAAGATTTCAGATGCGACACCTTAGCTTTTATGGAAATAAGGTATCGTAGCTTCAATACAAGAAGTTTTTTATTGGACTTTAGGAAAGATAGTCCTTGCCACATTAAATGACTCTAATGTAATATTATGATTTCTCAATACAAGAAAATGTTCGTGATCCTTAAAAAAAAAAAAACAAATGTTCACAAGGAAAGAAAGCTCCTCCAAAAAAAAAAGTGGAAACAATGGCAAAAAAGCAAATTCAAAGGAAAGAAAAGATTAAGAGCAAGGCAAGCAACAAATGTCACTTGAGTCATCCGCTTCATGTGAACACTACAAGAAGAGCTATTAAGCATATTAGAAAGTTATTTCTATCACATGCCATGGTTCATAAAAAAAAAAATGAAGAAAGAAGAAAAATAGATAAGGGCTTGATGGGTTGTAAACCTCTAACATAGCTAGGCAAAAGTTAGAGCACAAAAAAATAGAAAGAAATTGAAAAGATAAGAAAAAAGAAAAGCGAGAGAAAAGATTAAGAGCAAGGCAAGCAACAAATGTCACTTGAGTCATCCGCTTCATGTGAACACTACAAGAAGAGCTATTAAGCATATTAGAAAGTTATTTCTATCACATGCCATGGTTCATAAAAAAAAAAAAAAAGAATGAAGAAAGAAGAAAAATAGATAAGGGCTTGATGGGTTGTAAACCTCTAACATAGCTAGGCAAAAGTTAGAGCACAAAAAAATAGAAAGAAATTGAAAAGATAAGAAAAAAGAAAAGCGAGCTATGAATTCTAGACTAAAAACCTACAAAAGGCAATTTAGAAGAAAATAGGCACTATTCAAAGCATGTTTCTTAAGAATCATGAGCAGTTGACAAGATTTGGATTGCTTGAGGAAAGAGGTGCAATCGGGCCTATTCTCCATTGAGTTTTTCAAAAGCAAACCATCATAAGGGTTGGGGACAAAATATAAGATTCGACTCTTTGGAAAAGGTAGTAGGTTTAAGATTAGCACTATCGGGTTTTCTAAGATAATCAGATCTACTCATGGGTAGCATTAAAAGGCCATTCTGTTATACCATCCAAACTTGGCATACTCTTTTACACCATTCAAGCTTGACTTTCCTTAATCAAGTATTTACCTCTTAATACTATTCCACTTCATCTACATAAAGACCATCATCATCTTGAAGCCAGTTTATAACTTCACTTTATGCATTTTACATCTTTGAGTTGGAAAAAAATGAATAAAAAAATTTAAATCAAATACAAAGGCTGTAGGTTATTTTTTCAGGCCCCATAAATTGATGAAAGTTTTTCTTTAAGACTAAACCATTATTTATTAATGTGTGTGGGTCAAAAGTGAGGAAAATACCTAACATTCTTCTAAAAAAAAAGCATTTCTTGTATACACTGGGGGGCATTAGGCGTTGAGCACCATTATGGTCATTAAAGGACCAAATGATGCACATTCTTGGACCATGATGCACAATGCGAGGTAAGGAATCACAACAACCTTAAAAGGGAAGTCAAGGAAGGTAAAACTTGAACCAAGACTAGGACTTACTCATCTTTGATTCATCATGATTTTTTCTCATAAAATTTATGCATTTCACCTGTTGAGTTCTTACTTTCTCAAAATCACGAATCATTCAGCATGGGCAACATGTATATCATACATAATGCATATTTCTTTGAAAAAATTTTAAAGACAGGTTTTGTGAATGCAGGTCTGAGAAATATTCACAAGGATCTTCAAGACTGAAACTCTTAAAAGGTAAGGGTTAAAGGCATTATGGTGCACAAGTGAGCTCGGTTATCAAGAAATAGTTTAATTTTGATTCTCAAAGGTAGCAATAATCAAGTTAGGTTCCATTAGAGTAAGACCAAAGAACACTAATATGAACACTTTGCTAGGAGTTTTCAAGATCAAAATTGGGGAAATTTTTTAGTCCTAAAGAAATCATGATTTATTTTCATACTTGCAGGCAAATTTGAGAGGTGCACATCAAATGAATTATCAAACAATTTTCCAAAGCAATTTTCAACATAAAGGCATGTTTGGTATGTTGTTTTCTCAAAGCATTATTTTTTCTCAAAGCTCATTTTGAGACATTTCTCAAGTTATTTTTTTAATGTATCTCAAGACCTTTTCAACTCTCAAGGGTCAGGGTTTCTTCTACGAAAAGTTTTAATCCTTTATAATTTTTCATTTTAGAAATTCACTAATTTTGAGAAATTTCCCAATTTTAAAACTCAATCATTTTGTGGAATATTTAACTTTTTCAAAATTAACTCATTTTGTGAAGTTTCTAGTTTTCAAATTTTATTCATTTTGTAGAATTTCACTTTATTGAATGCACTCATTTTGTGGGATTTTAAGTTTTAGATTCACCAATTTTAAAATTCACACTTTTGATGGAATTATTCTAAGTTTAATTGTTTTCTAGGAAATTTTTAATTGACATAACAAGGAAGGTTCTTTAATCTCACTATAAAGCTAAATCGAGGTTTCAAATAGAAGATAATCTTTTCCTTGTAATGGTCTTCAACATCATCGTTGTGCAATATAGTGGATCTGGAGCAGAAACTTCTGATGGCAGGACGTTAGGGTAGAGAGCCTCCGTCCGTAGGGAAGCTGCAAGGACTCAGCAAAACAGAGGGTTAGGAGTTTCCCCGGAGTGTTTTTCCAGGTAGGAGTCTCTGATGCCCAAGTCAGTGTTTGGAGGTGGAAGATAAGCAGATGAGGCAAAGATTGCCTTTCTTGGAGAGAACCCCCTTACCTGTGATGCCTCTCGAATATTTATAAGGAGGTAGATAGGAGAAGTTTGTTTGCCACAAGCCACCTAGATCATGACACGTGTTCAGTCGGATGCGATTCGTACATTCAGAGAGAAGGGGAACTTCTAGCCGACCGTAGGCTGCCTAGCCAAAAGCGTAAGCAGTACTTGGACGGGGTGTCAGAGTGTGTCTAGGGGCGGCGTGTTGGGGGCCATATGAGTACGGTGTGTCAGAGACTCCTTAGTTGTCTGGTTATGCGCCCACGTGGCCTTTTGAGGTGGCCAAACTCCCCCGGGGCTCAGAGTTTCTTCAGAGAGACGGGTGTCTTCAGAGGGAGGTCCCTCGTTTTATATGAGACACCTTCGGCTGAGCTCTCCCGAGGTCAGGCTCGGGTTCTTGGTGACAGTACTTCGGGATCATTCCCCGAAGGTGGCCCTAAAAAGTATCCGAAGATGGTCTTGGGTGCGCGAGGCCGATGGGAAGTCACCCTTGGGAAGGATGACGACTCCTCCTGACCAAAGTTGGTCCCAGGGGTTTGATGAAGGCAACACTTATCCGGCTTGCCCGAGGGTGTTCTAAGGCCCTCTCTTTGCCGAGGTCTGGTCGTCTGTTCCGACCAAAGGTGATGCATTGGCCTATGATGACGTATATACGTGAGGTCCTTCAGGGGTGATTGCCCTTCGGCTATCACATGCCCCCCTCCCCCTCAGAAAATCCGAAGACGTGTCTTCAGTTTGGGAGGCTCTCGGGAACTTTTTGGAGTTCGAGTGAAATTCCTAGTGTTTTTGTCGAGGCCTTTGTCAGAGGCGCGTGATTCCACTGCTCTTCCTGTCAGTGAATCATTTTGTCTTCTTATCCAGACAGTCGTGTCACTTTGGGAAGCGTTATATAGGTCTGCCAGCTGTTAGGGGCGTGCCTTCAATTCTCGTATCAGCTTACATATGGCTGTTGATGAATGGCGAGTAGTTACATCGGTTGTGTTAATTGCGTCTCTTCACCTTCGAGGGGCAATAATGACGACGTTTCGCTTACCCCCTTCGGTCTATATAAGCACATCTCACCTCATTTCTTTCACACTATTCTCTTTTGCTCTCATCTGTTCTGGAGCTCTCCCTCGTCTTTTTCCTTCTTCCGGCAATGGTTTCAGCGGTGAAGTGATTTCCGGCAACCCCCACGACGGCGTCCAGAAATCCAGACTTCGGCAAAACCTTAGGTGGGTCTTTTCCTTCTGTAGCTCTTCTTTTCTTTCGAGGTTGTTTTTATGAAGTTTTTGTTTTTCCGAAGTCCTTCTTCTTTTTCAAGAAATGTCGTATCCAACTCCGTTGATGTCGGTCCGTCCTTTTCCCGAAAGCTTTCTCCCCCTTGAGTCTCATCCCTGCTGTACCACTTTGGAGAAAATGACGAAGTGGATGGCTAAATTTTATCTTCCCTCTTACGTTGTCCCGAGGTTGCCTATCCCAAGTACGTACGGTTTTATGACTCGTTCGGGTGAAATTACCGTTTACCGAGCTCAGTTGAAAGCCGGTCTCCGGTATCCCTCTCATCACGTTATATGCGAGTTCTGCATATTTCACGAGATTGCCGTGAACCAGCTCCCTCCTAATTCTTATTCTTATTTCAACTCCTTCCTTTGCATGTATGGGGTTTTTAAGATAAACCCCCACTTTCTTTTCTTTATGCAATACTACAAACTCCACCTGGTCCCGAAGGGCAGCTTTTACTTCTTGCTTCCCCTAGGGTCCGGGAGCAAAAAATTCACATTCACATTCGATAATAAGGATAGTTGGCGATGGTGGCAAAAGAAGTTCTTCTTCCTGTCAGTTCCCGAGTTTTGGAGCTATGTACTGACCAGGTGGGCTTCGGGGACCTTGAAGATTGATGTTGTCGACCCCTGGAAGCTTCTGACTTCGAAGTTGGCGGCCAAGTTTGATAAGTTCGATCGGCTTATTCGGGCGGTCGCCGACTGGGACCCCGAGGTTCCTCCGCGTTCATTTTATCCCTTTCCCATTAAATGAGACCTCATGTCCGAAGAGGTCCTTTGAGAACTGGGAGTGGTCAATGCACATAAGGCTGACCCGAATATGCCCGTGCCTGTTCTCCCGGGGAAGAAGGCATGGGTAGTAATGCTTCTTCGGGCTGAGATCTCATACGAGGCTTTTGCCGAGAGTAAGTCACCTTCCTGGATTTGATATATGTTTTCCTATTGGACTTACAATGATGTTTTTTCCTTTTGCAGAGATGGGCGATCAGTCTGTTGATTTTTACAAGTCCCGCTTTCTCGGTCAGGCCGAGAAGGGGGAGCAAACACGCAAGAAGACGGCCGCCAAGAGGAAGAAGACCACCGGAGGGCCTTCTAAGGCGAAGAAGGCCAAGGCGGCTGCCCTTCCTCCTTCCCCCGAGGATGTGGTCGAAGTGCAGGATCAGTCTCCTGCTCATTCTCTTGCCCATGCTGATCCTCCTTCGGACTCTGCCACTCTCGGGGCAGCTTTGAGTCCAGTCTTTGCTGCCGAGACTTCGGCCGAGCATACATCAGCTCAAGAGCTCGAAGAGAGCAGGAGGAGAAAAGGCAAGAATGTTCTCGGTGAAGTCCAAGGAGTGGACGAGCCTGAGGATGATGTGGCCGAAGTTCCACCAGGTTGGTTCCTTAGCCATTCTTCTGCGAATCTTAGTATTTTTCGTATCTATGATTTTTTAGATGAATGGCTAAGGGATGGTGTACTGACGGAACTTCGGCGTGATCTTGCAGAGGACATACCTGTTGCTCCCTGGTTGGAAACTCATGCCCGAATGAGGGCTCTTCGGGATAGGCACACCCCGAAAGATAAAGTGCTGAGGGAGCCCTTTTGGACTTTCACGGAGGACATGAACTTGTTCTCCGAGAATAGTCAGTTGATGGCTCCCCAGATGGCGACGGGTGTGATGACGAACGCCACCTTTCAGTCGCTCATCACTGAATGCCCAAATGAGGAAATCCTCGCAGCGAGGATGACTGAACAGGGATGCACTTCGCTGACAGGAGGCCCTAACTTCTTTTGGGGTTCCCTCTTTAGCAGATTGCGCCTTGAGGGGCATGTTCTCCGTAGAGGACGCGTCAAGAGAGTCCCCACTCCTGGAACTTCGGTGGGTGGACCTCGCACTTCTCTCCCGGCGTGCTGCTGATGGAGAGTCCCTTCGGGCCGGAGGAGGTTGAGGCAACCTCTGGTCGAGCTGCTAAGTCACTTCGATGACAATGGAGAGTTGGAAGTCTCGCAAGAAGCCCATTGTCACCGTTAGAGGATGGTCGTCTTTCGGCACAGAAGCTCCTGCCGTAGGCTGCTTGGTCGCTGGGTGAGCCTCGGGCGCAGAGGGGGACTTTGGAAACCCTTTGTCCTTTGAGCGTCAAGTCTCTACGACGGCAACTTGGGAGATAGTTCCCACAAATGGCGCCATGTGATGGTCTTCAACATCATCGTTGTGCAACATAGTGGATCTGGAGCAGAAACTTCTGATGGCAAGATGTTAGGGTAGAGAGCCTCCGTCGGTAGGGAAGCTGTAAGGACTTAGCGAAATAGAGGGTTAGGAGTTTCCCCGGAGTGTTTTTCCCGGGGAGGAGTCTCCGACGCCCAAGTCAGTGTTTGGAACTGGAAGATAAGCAGAGGAGGCAGAGATTGCCTTTTCTTGGAAAGAACCCCCTTACCTGTGATGTCTCCCGAATATTTATAGGGAGGTAGATAGGAGAAGTTTGTTTGCCACAAGCCACCCAGATCATGACACGTGTTCGGCCGGATGCGATTTGTACCTTCAGAGAGAAGGGGAGCTTCTAGCCGACCGTAGGCCGCCCAGTCGAAAGCCCAAGCAGTACTTGGAGGGCATGTCAGAGCGTGTCTAGGGGCGGCGTGTCAGGGGCCATATGAGTATGGTGTGTCAGAGACTCATTAGTTGTCTGGTTATGCGCCTACGTCGCCTTTTGAGGTGGTCGAACTCCCCCAGGGCTCAGAGTTTCTTCGGAGAGAGGGGCATTTTCGGAGGGAAGTCCCTCGTTTTATATGAGACACATTCGGCTGAGCTTTCCCAAGGTCAGGCTCGGGTTCTTGGTGACGGTACTTCGGGATCGTTCCCCGAAGGTGGCCCCAAAAAGTATCCGAAGATGGTCTTGGGCGCGCAAGGCCGATGGGAAGTCACCCTTGGGAAGGATGATGACTCCTCCTGACCGAAGTTGGTCCCAGGGGTTTGATGAAGGCAACACTTATCCGCCCTGCCCGAGGGTGTTTTGAGGCCCTCTCTTTGCCGAGGTCTGGTCGTCTATTCCAACCAAAGGTGATGCGTTGGCCCATGATGACGTATACGCGTGAGGTCCTTTAGGGGCGATTGCCCTTCGGCTATCACCTTGTAACTTGGGTCAAATTGAGATTTTAAATGATAAAAGTTTCTCTACCTCATCACATATAAACAAAACCTAAATAAAGGTTTCAAAAAGAAGGTAATTTTCTTTCTTGTAACTTGGGTCAAACCAAGGTTTTAAAAGAGAAAATTTTTTCTACCTCATCACATAAAAAAAAAAAAAACAGATATTTCAAAGAGAAGGTAATTTTTTTCCTTGTAACTTTGGTCAAATCAAGGTTTTAAATGAGAAAGATTTTTCTACTCGTCACATTTAAGGAAAAGTTAAATCAAGATTTCAAAGAGAACGTAATTCCCTTCGTCATAATTTGAGCAAACCCAGGTTTTAAATGAAAAAAACTTCTTTACCTCGTTACATCTAAAAGCAAATGGTATGAGAAAGAGCTTTGTCTGTAAAAGGAAATGGCTAGAGAGAGTTTTCTGCCTACAAAAAGAAATGACATGAGATAGTTCTCTACCTACAAAAGTAAATGGAATGAGAGAAGAGTTTTTCTCTTCCATGTAGCAATAAGAAAGTTTCTATTCAAAAAGGCAAGGAAGGTTCCTTAGCCTGATAAGTAAGTATAAGTAGGGAATAGTTTTATCCTTGTTTTCCTAAACAATATAACAGTTTTTATTGTCAAGATAATAAGGGGGTTCCTTGACCTCACAAAAAAGAGAAAAAGGTTCTTCTCTTTAAGATTTTTTATAATGAGAAGGTTTTCATTGTTCAAATAATGTGGTAAAGAGATAGAGTTCCCTACCTGAAAAGCAATGAGAGGTGATTTCTTTACCACTTAAATCATGTTAAGAGAGTATTCTTTACCAAAGGTCAACGGTATAATAAAAGAGTTCTCTATTCCATGCAACAATATGAAGGTTCTTATTGAAAAAAGGCTAAAATAGTTCATAGGTCTAATAAATGAGGAGGGAAGAATTTTTCTCCTTAGATTTTTAAATGATAGGAAGGTTCTTATTGTAGTGGTAATAAGGAAGGTTCCCTACCTCATAAAGAAAAAAATAGTTTTTCTTCTTAAGTTTTTTTGGACAATAGGAAGGTTCTTGTTGCAAAAAAGCTATGAGAGTTCCTAGGCTTGATAACAAGGAAGGAAGAGTTTTTCTCCTTAGATTCTTAGATAACATAAAGGTTCCTATCATAATAAGGAAGGTTTCTTACCCTCTAAAAAAACAAAGGAAAAAATTTTTCCTATTAGGTTTGGAAGCAATGGGAAGGTTCCTATTGTAAAAAAGGCAAGGAGAGTTCCTTAAGCTAATGAGCAAGGATGATAGAGTTTTTTTCCTTAGATTTTTAAGCAATAAAAGGGCTCTTATTGTAAAGGTAACAAAGAAGGTTATTTAACCTTAAACAGGATGAGAAAAAGTTTTTCTCTTCAAGGTTTTTGACAGTGTAAAGGTTTCCATTGTTCAAATAGAAGGCCAGACAAAATTTGAGGATGGCTTTACATCCAACATGTTCCATGAAACATGTAAAGGGAAGCAACTGTTGACATAAAAAAACTATTCAGGCACTAATTTTAGTTTAGTTTTGGGTTAAAAAAGTAGTTTATGAGCATTTTTGTTTTGTAGAGGCAATTTGGTCATTTGTTAGGACATTTAAGTCATTATAGTCATTTTAGAGCTTAGGCATCAATAGGATAGGGTGCATTTAGATTATGTTTAGGAATTTAGAATGGTCACCTTGGGTTAAAACATAAATTAATTTAGCTTAGGTACTACTTTTGGCTCCTAAATGTCTTTTAGGGTTCATTTAGGTAAAAGGGAAGTGTTTGGGTGTGAATTGAAAGTTTTCAAAAAGTTTTAAGAAAAATTACAAAATTTGGGGGTAAATCTGTCAACTCTTGAGAGCTTGTGGTAAATCTGGAAACTCTCAAAAACTTTGGGAAAAATCTGACAATTTCGTAAAGCTTTGGGTTAATTTGGCAAGTTTTGGAAGTATTGGATTAGATTGACATTTCACATAAAATTTGGGAACTGTACAATAGCCCAAGAGTTTCGTTGGACCTAGTTTGGTATTTTGGTCAGATTATATTATAAGAGATTTAAATCTCTTCAAATGTGATTTTGATGAGACTTAATCCTCAAAAATCTGTTAATCGCACTTTTAATTCACCTCCTATAAATATGGGTCAGTAATTGGAAGGAAAGGAAACAGGAGAGAAAATGCTTAAAAAATTGGAGAACAAGTTTTTTTGAGAAAAGGGAAAATTGGAATTTGGGACCCCTGTCTCACCACCCACCTCCCTAAGGAACCCTAATTTTTCCCCTAAGCCGCTGCCACCCCTGGAAGTTTCAGCCTCCTACCCACCGCTGCATCCGGCCTCCATCCGTCACCGCCAGCCTTCCCAGCTGGCCACCGCCACCACGCCCCACAATGCACAGCCACCCCTTGCGTCACTCGCCGCCGGTGACGTAGAAACGATAATGGATGAACAAGGCCGATTCAGCCAATCCCGCACACCGTTTAAGCGTCATCGCTTCTCATCCTCCTGCCACCGTTGTACCATACCCACACACCGTTTGAGCGCCATCGCGTATCTTCCGTCATTCGGGCCATCGATTGCACTCTGTCCGTCACCCCATCGTTGCTGGAGTCAATCACGACCCATTTCCGTCCTCACCACAATCCACTCCCAATCACCACCGCGCTCATTTGGACCCACCCCCGAGATCGCCGACCGCTGAAGATGATAACTAGGCAGCTGCTCGCTTATATCTGCCGTCACCGAAGAAGGCTGCGCCACTGCCACTTTTCTTGCGAATCAAAACATCGAAACGTCTTCAACCCATTACCCGACTCGATCTGCCACCGTTGACCCAGCCCAGCCAAGCCTTTTTTTTTTTTTTCTTTTTTTTATAACTCCTATTTGGTCCCTGACCTTTTTATTTTATTCATCAAAATCACTGATACTTTTCTCTTTTACAGATTGGTTACTACCAACATGCTTTTTGTTACTTTATTTATTTATTCCTTGTTTTTTTGTTGGTTTGACCGTGCATTAATTTAACTATTAAATTTGGTATGGGAATATAACTTAGGATATTTATATGCTTCTCTCTTTAATTTTAAATAGTTTGATTTTTTTTAAATCTTATAATGCATATAAAAATAATAACACATAAAGATTATTTGTTAGGATAGTTACCTAATTATTTAGATAATTTAATTAACCCCATCTTCTAGAAATTAAAAACACACTAAATTAAGATAATTGTAAAATACTTAATGAATTTCCTATGATCTATTTTTGGTGGATTTGATAAAATCTTGAGATGGATTACTTGTTCAAATCGATCAATCTAATAAGACTCACAGTTTGAATAAAATAGTCATCTCAAATTTTTAGTGGATTTGGCAAAATCCCTAATGTTCAAGGATATCTAAAATTCCATAATAATCTGGTCTTGTAAGATTCATGGTTTGAAATTAAGAGAAAAATATGAAAATAAATAAAAATTAAATAAATTTCATAAAAATTATTTTATCAAAGATTGGGTATTAAATGAAACAAAAATTAGGAAAAGGGAAAAATTGAACCTCCATGGTACCAATTTCTAGGCGCGAGAATAAGATCATTTTAGGGTAATCAACTCATAATCTTAGAATATCCCGCAGATCATAATAGGTATCCAATCAACCTAGGTAAAACTAATTGGTGGCAACTCTTAATCCATTGCTACAATTTAACCTTTTGTTCTCACAATTACTGAATTATGTCTACTCAAACTGTTTACCACACATTAAAACTTGTTCTTGCATCATTGTTACTGTTGCTATTGAAAACTGTATCAACCCGCTACTTCCTAGTACCAATATACTCTTCACACAACTTCTTAAGATTTTCATCATCCTGGCATAAAATAATAACTTTATATAATTTTCTTATCATTCTATTCCTCCATATTGTGGTTGTCAAACTTTCAACAACATCAGTACAATTGCTAACTATCAACTGCCTAACATTTTTCATCTAACTTGGCAACAAATACTCATTAGAAATCCTTCTTACATTGTTAACATTCAAAGCACGCAATGCATGACAACATGAGTACCTAAACTCCTTAAAGTATTTGCAGGAACATGATACCCTTGATGGCTTTGATTTAAAAACCTCATATTTAACAACTGTAGCACTATCACACTAACTTGAGCATAACTGGCAAAAGCTCCTTTCATAACTAGTAAACCTTCAAACTGTAAAACTCAAAAGCCTGATTTAATATAAAAGAACATCTAAATTTACCAACCAATGTTCCTCAATTGCAAACATTTTCAGTTATCTTATTATCCGTTCATTCCTTTATCCTATTCTCAGTTGAATAAAACATTTCTAGTAATCGTGCAACATTATCATAAATTTCACCAAGTATGTGGTTTGTACTCTTTCTCCTTAATGTAAAAAGAATGCCTGCATACATAAATAAACACATAATCAATTCAGTTAAAGCAAAACAACAAAAATATCAGCTAATACAGCACAAAAAACAAAACAAAACACCCGAAACACATACCAAAACAAAAGTAGTACACAAAAAATAACAATACAGAACAGTAAAATTGTGAAGGTAGTAGCTATATTTCTCATGGTCTACTAATGTTCAAATTTATCAAAATGGGGTTTTGGTCTTCTTCTATTGATGTAAACCTGCTGCAGCAATGATGTTGTTCATACTAATTCGAAAACATATAAGATCATAATATAATACAAATAAAATAGCTAAATGTACTTGCTGAGAAAATATTCCTACACAAAGTAGGGCATCATTTGGACCTCAATGCATAGGTTGACTCCAACAAAACATTCCCACGCAATCCATACAAGTCCAACATGCTTTCCTAGTTCAAATTTAATTCTTCTTTTGTTAGACAATATTAAGACAGTAATTCAAAATACTTGCAAATCTCTTATCACGGTTCATTAACCACCCTAAATGCTTATGTGCATTTCATGATATCTTCCATAAACAAAGGCAGATGTGTATTTGACCAGAGATTGCCACATGGACTTTTTATTTTCGCTACTTTCTCTGTGGCAAGCAGTTTCCCCAATTCACCCTTTTGTACATTTTTTTAATTATTAGCACTTCCCCTTTTAAGTTTTCCTTACTTACCTCAATTTGTCAGCTATATTATTGGCTTGATTATTTCTCTAATGAATGATGGATCGTAATATTGCTACTTTATTATATATATTTAGTGGTTATCTTTTTTTTTTTCTTGATCGACAACTTTAATTAGTACGTGGCTATCTAATATATTTTATGTGATAAAGCCTAAATTTTTCAAATAATTCACCACTTAGGTGATGGATATTAAATGGCACCTGATCTTCTTGAATCGTCTTCCATTTTTTTTTTTCAATATAATTGTAATGATGAGAAGATGTCATAGGAAAATTACAATATGTATTAGACAAAGGAAAACTAATATTACTAACTCATTTCAAAAAATTATTACATTATATTTTAGAATTGTTAATAAATTTTTTGGATAAATTAAAACTAATATTAATACCTTAAATAAACAAATAATTTCATCCTAATTATAAATATTATATCTTACAATATTTTAAGGATATGATTACAAAATACTGTAACGTTATGCATGGTACCATAAAGTAGACTATAAAATGTACAAATTCTACTTCTGAAATGGGAACGGAGTTAATTATCCAATTAATTATGCAATCAATTTAGGATATAAAATATTACACATGATGAGGGAAAACATAATATTAGCGTTTATTTAGGATGGGGAGAAATTGATGAGGAAAGCATAATATTACCTTTATTATTCTAAATATTCTCCACACTATTAGAAAAGTTTCAGAGGTTGAATCATACTGAAGAATTTTAATATCCATATCACATGACCCTAAAGTATCCATTTAATGGTCAGTCTATTTAAGGAATATAAGTTAACCAAAAATCAAGGCTAATTACTTTGTGAAATGTCTAAAATCTTTATTTAGATTTCTTCTAATAGGAAAATACCCATTAGGTAATGCTAATTGTTAGCATTTTTAACTATTCGGCCATGGTTAAATAGGAAAGAATAATTAATTACTAGCCGCTAAAATCCTATAAGAACATGTTTATAACAGAATTCTATTAGGGTTTCAGGATATCTAGACGAGAGTAAGTACTGAAGTATATTATTCAGTATAGTTCATCTTACAATATTTGCTGCTCCAAAAACTAATAATCGCGTTACTGTTTTTTAGGTTAAAAAGGTTTAAATTAGATCAGCCTACATAGGTAAGCAATTTGTTGATCCTATTCAAGTATTCCTTCTTAAAAATAGTAGCGGTTTCCAATATTACTAACTAAGAAAAAAAAAAAATTCTTTGCATGAACCTTCTATGAATCTGTGAACAATACTATGGATGTCGAATGCAACATGTAACTTTGATGATGCACTATATGTTCTTCCTTTACTTCTACCAATATTCACATTAGGGATAGAGATAATACCTACAACTTTGAATTTTATAGATAAATAGCATAATTTATCAACAATTTCAAGTGGCAACAATTCTTTCTTGTTCTGTGTGCATCTAAGGTACCACTTCATACTTATATACTTCACTATTTCCACTTTATTATGCATGTTTTAATGTTATAATAGGTTAACATGTATAAACAATAAAAGTAATCGAATAGGTTTAATAGGAATGTTACTAGAGAGCCTGCTGTAGCCGGTAAAGAATAGAGCAAACTGCTGTGAATTCAATTTCAATGTTCAGTTAACCAAATTTTATCTTAATTGCAAAATTTTAATTAACCCTTAATAATTTCTGTAAACTAACTCATTTTAAAGTTGGGAATAGTGTGACGGAGAGTTAAGATAAAAACACATACCAACAAATACTGTAGGTGATCATGGATTTTCTTGAAATGTATGAAATATCAACCATCCTATTATAGTCATTAAATTTCAAAATTAGTTTGAAGAATTGTATGCAACTCATTTGTCATAGGTTTGAAAGATTGTATGCAACTAACATTAAATGGAGAGTGAACAAACTTACTATTATAAGATTCCTTGTACATATCAACACAATTAAAAGTTCTTGCTTTATTACAGCATCTGAAGCCAATAGAGTCAATTGCCTGTAAAATTCACATTTCACAATCACCATCGTGAACAGAGAACGTAAGATGAAAAAGATGTTTTAAACAAAAAAATGTTTATAGAGATTTATGTGTAATAAATGTTTATAGAGATTTATGTAAGTATAATAACCAAATATACCGTATATAATAGATGTTAAGTGTTCAATTCTTAAATCTTTTTAATTAATCTTTGAGAAATAGTGACCAGTGAACATTATACCATAACAAGAGAACCAAATATATTAGATTTGGATGGTTAAGCCTATTGTTTAATGTTAATTTACATTGAATTTTCAAACTTGTTATGATTAACAGCAACTATATTTAACAAAGGTTCTGTATCTGAAAGAGATGTGACTAGCAACTAATTACTTTTTCAATGAAAACATTTAAATTCCACAATTTTTTTGGTTCCCAAATGATAAATAGTTTTATATCAACAAAAGCCGAATCAATTATTATACCACCTTACCCTTGTAGTAAGGAATTCTTCATAGCGTTCAATAAGGAAAAATGTCACCACATTAGCCGCATCTAGTATAATAGATAGGTAGTCATGGTTATTGATGTTTCACTGTCAATTTATCTAAACCTTATAATCTTATTTAACAACAATACCAATATTCTTTGAACTTTATTTTTTACCAATGACTAGGGACATTGTAACAGGTGGATCAGTTGACACTAAATTTATAAGTGTTGAACTTGAAAGCCCAAAATTATTAGAAACGTTTGAGGTGGGGGACATTTTGTAAGTATATTCTCACATATCATGATTTTTTTATCTCAATCTCTTAGCTGTTTCTCTAATACATTGCTCCTCAAGAGATTAGGGTTTTGAGACCACTCTATTTATGCAATAACTCGAGATGTTGATCTGGAGACTCTTAATATAGAATGCATTTTATAATATATGCCATAAATAGAGACAATACTTAGATTGCGGTAAATGGTTTTTCAGTACATATATCATTGTTGGATCTTGATCAATTATGAAAGTACAAGGCTGTTTCTCACCAAAACTCTCTAAAAACATATTAAATAACTAACCAAAAGTTTTTTATTTTCATTGACCAAAAATCCATAACCAAAAATAATTGTTCCACCATGGTTGTTCACTCCAACAAATGATGCACAAATAAGACCATGTATATTTGTCCAATAAATAGTGTAGAAAACAACTACATCATCCAAAATGTCATATTCAAACAACATTCTTGAATCCCTCCAGAAAAAGTTGCACAAACGTTCATCAATTATGTGATACTTAAAGAAAATATTACCATGATTAGATGAAAACTCCTTGAAACACTCAAGTTGTAACATAGCATCAGCACTACAAATTTGAACACTTTCTCTTAGCCAAACAAATTCCAAACATCATGCTTTGTGAACCTAACTGATTCTATTGACCCACTTACCTCATGCATAATCTTAAAAGCATCAATAGTCTTTATCCCAATTCGCATAAAAAAGAAAAACATATGTTTTTTTATTCACATCAATTTCTCTTACACTGTGCACAGTGTGAGTTTAATCAACAGAAACAAATAAATGGTTGTGATGAATTATATGGGACTAACAAATCTAGACACCATTTACAACATAAAAATTAACTATTGCTAAGCAACCACATCAGAAACTTACCCTCTTACATTATACACAATTAGTTTTACATTATCCTTTACCAATATATGAACAATAGACCTCCCTAATTGAAATATTCCCAGATAGCCAAACCCTAAACTTTGACTTACAAATATCAAATTTATGATTCAATGCATGAGTCCAAAACACATAAATGCATCTACCTTACCCTGATACTCCCATCCAACTAAATTAAACTTTTCAACTCTAAATTTTGAACTACTACTAAAAAAATAAAAAAAAAACAAATTATTAACTATTTCAGAATGTGTTGTTTATTTCTTATTAGAATGATGTTTTATTTAGCTAAGGTGTTATTCATATGTTAAAAAATACTATTCAAGTTCAACAAATGTTGTTTATCTTTATAACAAAAGTGACGTTCATGTCAATGAAACATGCTATTCATATCAATAAGAATCCTGAAATGTATCAAAAAATGTTGTTTAGGTTCAAAAAATGTTATTCATCTTAATAAAAAATGATGTTCATTTCAATAAGAACTCTTAAATGCATCAAAGAATGTTATTCTTTTCAACTAAAATATTGTTCAACTGTTAAAGAAATACCGTTCAGGTTCAAAAAAATGTTGTTCATCTTAATTAAGAAAAGGATGTTTATATATCAAAGAATGTTGTTCTAATTAGCTAAACTGTAGTTCAACTATCAAAAGAATGTTGTACCATATGCACTTTATAAAAAAGTACCCTTCATATGCTAACAAGTGCTGACGTTAAAAAGAGTTGTTCTTATGTCACCATAATATCATTCCTGTTAGCATAAAATGTTGTTTATATGGCAGAAAATGTTGAAAACAATGAATAACCAAAAATTGCAAAAATAAAATCTTATTTACTCTATCAAACTTGATGTTCATATTGTAAAAAATGTTGTTCTAATACGCTAAACTATTATTCCAATCTCATTATCCATAGAACCAAGGCTACATGCTAAAAACAAAGAATCACCAAGACCATCCAAATCATTTGTCTCAGCAAACACTTAAAAAAGATCAATTATCTCTTTATGTAAATCACCACAAAAAATACATACAAACAAAAAAATTCAGAAAAATACAACATCTTCACCATTGTTCTCAACAATAAAAAAATTACAGAGAACTAACACATTATGCATCACCAACCTATAGCATGGTCATTAATAATCTCAACACATCAACATTCAAATCAAACCCATCACCAAACCGTATCATAATATTTAACTAGAAAAAACCACACTGAAAAACAAAATCATGGAAAAAAAAATAACAATAGACCATTCATTGCCCTAAATCAGTTCTTGAACCCAACTATTGATGATCTGCAAAACAAAACTTGCAAATAAAGGCTAGATCCAAGTTACTCGCAGCTAACCCAATGATGCGAAAAGAAACAATGAAAGAAAAAAAAGACAAAACAGTAGTCTCTTATAAAGAGTGGCAAATTCATATATTAATACATCTTGATCTCCCAAAACCTACACCATGTAAATCATATTCCTGGCCCTTGGCTTGCTATTTTTAGATTTTTTACCTTTTTTAATTTGATACTAATTATTCTTTACCCTAGCTAATTTTTATTCACTTTTTTATTCTTGATGATTATTGTTTTTGTTTTGTATTTATGTGCACACTCATGAATTCTTGATTATACTCCTATAAGGAGTTAAAGGTATAAGACTTTTATTAATTATATAATGAAAAAATATTCCCAAGCTTTCTTAATTTCAACTCATGTACTTAAATTAGTATTTTAAAAAATTACTGTTAGAAACTATAAAAAAAAATGAATTGCTCATATCCAAAGGATAAAGTATGGGTAAATAGTACAAGTGGTCCTACACCTTTAATTCTAGTTACAAACTGGTCCTTTCATTTTATCACAAATTCATTTGAAATCTTTATAATTCATTGCATATTAGTCGATAGCCCTACGTAGAAATAGAAAGTCGATTTATATAGAAAAAAAAAATTGATAATTTAAATTTTCTATTAACTATAAGAAAATTACGGCAGAGTTTGAATTTATTTGAAGATAACTACAATTTGAATTTATTAACTCTCATGAATTATCTAGCATTAACGTTTTTTAAATTCCAATTTAAGTTTAGTAATTTTTTTTTTTGTAAATTCAAGCTGTGTCATATTTTTCTAACAGTCAATTAAGTTATTAGTTTTCTCTTCTCTATAAATCTAACTTATGTGTCTACTTAGGGTAGCGACTAATATAAAATGAATTATAAACGTTTGAAACTAATTTATAATGAAATGAAGGTTAGAGATTGATTTGCAATGCAAATTAAAGGTTAGTGATCAATGGTGCTTTTTACTTGATATTGTATAGGTTGATAAAATGAAATAAGCAAATTATAATTTCACCTAGATCTTAAAGCTTTTTTTTTTTTATTAGATCTTAGGGAGTGGACAATTACAACATTTTCTCTTACCTTTTTATTTTTAGTAAACTTTTCTTACATTTTAACTAACATTGATTAAAGTTTGTTGTCTCAATTACTAAACTATGTTTTTATGTATAAATCAATATACACTTATGGAGAAGCATGTAACTTCATTGGAAAAGAGTGTATAAAAGTGCCATATGCAATATTTCTTTATCTGAACCCTAAAAATCACTACACATTTGTGGAGAACCATATAACTTCATTGTAAGAGAGCATAAAAGTACTATATGCAACACTTCTTTACTTGATCATATTTTATTTCTTCATTTGATAAGTTTTTTAGTCAATTTAATGGTTCTTAAATGAGCAGAATTTGTGACAAGACTTAAGTTTTATGTATATGTATATGTGTGTGTATTTTAAAATTAACTTTGAAAAATAATATGGTTACTTCTAAGTTCTTTTGAAATTCAAACACAATCATTAATTTTTGATGAAAAGTTCAAAACTATGCATAATAACTATATCACATAAGTAAATTTTGATTAACTTATTGGAAACTTGAAATCTAGTATAAGTAAGCAAATATTGATCAATACACAAATCTGAAAATCCTGTCCAAACTTATTTGCTTCTTCTCTTATATATTAGAACTCCTTAGTGAAATGGGAACTACAACTTCAATTTCATTCACTAATTCATACAACTAGTTTATATACCTAGTGTTAAGTATTAGAAAATTATATACATTTAAATTTTATACAAATATCATTGAGAAAATTATTGTCATCTATACAACAATTTAAAAAATACCATAAAATTTTGAAAATTATTGTTAAAAACATAAATATAAAAAATTCAACTATCTTTATTCCAAAACCTTTAAAACATTTGATTTGACATAGAGATTATGATGTGCTATAATTTATGGTTAATTATAATTTGCCCTATAAGGTTTAGGTGTTATTTTCTTTGCCTATCATATTTAAAAAATATACACTTTTGTAAGACCAATATCATCATTCAACCAATAAAATTATGAAATTGTACCAACGTTATTTTAAATATTGCACATGAAAAATTCAAACTATTTGAGAGTTCTGAACTTTACACTTCTTGAAACTGCATTTTTCTCTCTCATTACTAGATATCTATAAGATGTTACAATTCCCAGCCTCATCAAGCAAACAACTTTCTAAACCAAAGAAGGTAAAAAAAACAAAAGAATAAATTAAAAAAACTAGGTATATTGGTACTAGCTACTTACCGCATCACACATGATACATATGACTAACAACACCTATCTCCATGTGCAACAGAAGTCTTTTGCATTTACATAGTTTCAAATTTTGATATCACTTAAGTTGTGAGATCTATCTCCATGTGGAACAGCTTATTCCTTCTTGAAAATACTACATTATTTCAACATCACTCTCAAAACAACCACTAATAGTGATTTACCAGTAGTATTCTAGTGTCACAAATTTGGAAAATGTCATTTCTTGATATGCACATAAAAAATAATACATATAAAAAATTTAGTTAATTTCATTTTTGGCCAAAGAAATAGATGATTTATTAAGAACTTCAAGGAAGATCATGCAATAACTCTTAAGTTAAGCCAACCTGAAAAAGTGATAAGGGACAATTTGTTCATTCAATTGACTCATCTCTTTTTTAAGTTGCTAAAACATCTACAACTATACTAATAGACTGAAGGGGCTACAACTATATTACAGACAATGAATTTGCTTCTGAGCTTATCAATATCAACAACAATGCCTTTGATTTCCCTGGGTCCTCCATCTTCCTTGCAAGCATTCACTAGGATTTTGGAATTAGACTCAACATCTATCTAGCCCAACTACATTTGGCTAGCTTTTCTGAGAGCATTTCGAACTGCTATCACCTCAGCAACTAAAGCAAATTGAGTGATCATGCCTCCAATTATAACCAGCTGCCCCTCACTATTTCTCATCATTATACTAGTACTAGCATTACTAGATCCATAATCAAAAGTTGCATTAGTATTTATTTTGATAACACTATTTTCAGACTTTGACCAATGCTAGTTAGTAAGAGCAACAGGAGAAACAAAAATTCTAGCTTTGGGTATCTTTAGGATATTTTAGTATTCAAGAAAGCTTAATTTATTCTTAAGGATCATCAAATTAGGATTGAGTTTTTGGTCTTTCAAAATAACAGAGCTTCTTATCAACCAAACATTCTAGCAGATAAAAACCAATCTTTGGAAGGAAAACTTGGCCATCTAAGCTACTATCTCCAATTTTCAGAATAAATCAAATAGCCATTTATCAAACGAGGTGGTAACCCTCATATCCACAACATATTCAAGCATTCCAAACAAAACTGGCTTAGTCCATTCACAGAATAGAAATGTATGCTCCACAATTTCTAGTTTAGTGTAGAAAGGGCATTTGCTATCATATGTAAGATTTTATTTAGCCTTGTTAACATTTGTTCCCAAGTGATTTTGACAAGCCCACCATATGAAGTGCACAATTTTTTATGGTCCTTTGAATTTCTATAGGTGTTTCCATAGTATAGGGTTTGGAGAATGAGCAACAAACAAAAGGAGACCAAATCAAATCTCAAAGCATAAGAAAAAAATCCAATTCTTTCAACGAAGAACACAAAAATCTCACGAAAGTACCTTGAAATGGTGTAGAAAGAGGCGACAATAAAAAGGAAGGAGAGGACGAGGAAGGCTTCAAGTAGACGACTTTAGATCTTAAGGGGTAAATCTTAAAGGAGATCTAGGTTGAGATGGAGTATCTCTAAGTGATTTCAGTAAATATATTCAGTTGTTTATCTAGTTCAAATAAAATCTAATCTATTATCTTAAACAAAATTTTAAAATTTTAAATTAATAGTATTTCATGTGTCAACATTATATTCAATTGAGTGATAGAGGGGTATTTTCAAGAGTCCAAGTGTAAATAGTTGTCTTTTTGTTAATAAAATTTGAACTTTTGATATTTATCATCTTAGTATTAACTCTGTTATGTGAACTGGTTGCTACCATGAAAGCGTGACACTGTCAAGGCGCAATTCACTCCCACCCTAAACCACTTAAGGGGTTTAAATCAACTAGTTGTTTTTAATCAGCTAGTAGTTTTTCATCACCCAGTTGTTTTTCATATGGTGAATTAGGTCTTAACCACAAGTTTAAGTGGTTAACAAGGTAAGACTAAAATGTAGGTGGACTTATGTATGTGCTTATATTTGTGTGGTTTAGTGTACTTTGGAGGCCCACTTGTAGCCCAACATACATGCACGTTCATGTATACATATATTCTAGATTACAACCATGCATGCATTGTTTTCTTTAGCCCATCATACTTAGTGCCTTAAGACTTACCCAAGCCCATTATATACATACAAGGCACAAGCCATGAACTACTCTAGGTGGCCATATGAACATACATTTACATAACAAAATAGGGCATCCTAAATGTTACATGGCCAAAAGTTACATACAATAGAGTTAGGCTATTATAAAAGCATGCATGCACCAATTTTTAGACTTAAACAGTTTCAACTCCCACAGTTACTTTAACCTCCACTTTCACTTGGCATTTTGGCCAAAGTTGCCTTATTATTCTTCTAATCTTTACCCATACTAAGATGGAACCAAAAGCAGTAATATCACTACAGCCATTAGGGCCTACAAGTCAATACACAACCATTAGTTCAAAATCATGAACTTTCCAAGCTTTCTTTCAGAATCCATTAAACTTGAGCCTTACTTCCTTATACATATACTTCTCTAAGAGGTTCCTTAGCTTCTAATCTTCCACTTCTTTACCTAAAATGGGCAGAAAAGGGCATGAATACACAAGTACTCAGTAAAGGTTCAATTTGGCACCTAATGTCTACACAATGTCTATAACATGGCTATACATATAAATCTCCAATTTTGCTTAGTAACCTATAACCAAGGACAAAGAAAACACCAAAGGCAATATATACAACATAATACAAGATACCTATATACACAATTTAAGGGTTAGCACACGCATACAATCAAAAAAGCATGCAAACACACATACCTCACACATGGTTTCACTTAACATAGCAAGCATGTTTTTTCTTCCAATTTAGCAAATGATCACTGTAATTAGGTTCAATTTAACATAGAGCTCTAGGTAATTGAGCAAGTTTGGCTGAGCTTGTCAAAAACCCTAATGCTTGCCAAAAGTAAATTAGCTAGCTCACCATAGTGCTTAATGCACACATAGCCCTTTAACATACCCTCTATGTTCCATTGGCCATTGCCATCCCCTAGGGCAACTCTTTTCCCTTCAAAATCTAGGAGAAGAAGCTTCATATGAACCGTTACCTAGCTCAAAATTGGCAACAAAGAAGCTTGAACATACATCAAACACCACATGCGCTACCATAGACTAGCAATAAGCCACCATGTCTTGGTTTTGTTCTTTTTTGCTTCTCTTTACTTCACACTTTCTTTTTGGTATTTTCTAGGAACTTTAGCTCAAGTTTTTGGTGGATGGCAATTGAATTGAATGAGTTTGGAAGCTGCCTTCAAAGAGTTAAGTCCAAGCGGTGGCCGAATAGCCTTGGCGGCCAAGGATGTTGGCCATTCTTTGGTCTAACTCCCCTTGACTCCCTTGAATCATTTTGATTGTTGTATTAACATACTTAATTCACTTGGTGGTGTGTTTTGAGTACCCACTTTACTTTTTAATTCGGTCACTTTGTTCATCAAACTTTCACACAAACTTGGAGACACTTTAGGTACACCTAAGAGTCTCCTAGTGCACCCTAGAGTGCTCACATTCTTTTTCATGTGTTCTCTTTTTTTGTTTAGCCTACATTGTAGTTCTCATCCTTATTTTAATGTCAAGCATTAGGCCCATATAATCTCTCTCAAAATACTTAGCTTTAAAGCCCCAAAATTCACAAGGGTGCATACAAGGGTGTGCCTAAGAGTCTCTTGGTGCTCTTCCCTAGAGGACTTTTGTTTCCTTCTTGTTTTTGCCTTATATTACAACCCTCTTTCTTGGTTTATCATTTGGTATTCATCCCATATTGTTTCCCTTGAGGCACTTAGTTTTAGAGCCTTTATAGTTACACAAATGCTCACAGAAGTGTGCTCATGAACCCAAATGCCCTTCCTTGGTGCTCCTTTAATTTTCTTGGGCTCTTTGCCACTTTTCTTCACATTGTGAGCCTTCACTTTAATGCCCATCTTGGCACTTAGTTTTAGTCATTTTTGGCTCACAAGTATAGTACTTTCCCTCATGTCCCACTTAGGTGTAGTTAGGTGCACTTAGGATGTCCTTAGGGCATCCTATGAATACTTTTCCTTCTATGGCTTCCTTCTTTATATCCATGACTTGCATTACTTATCTACACCACTCATGTACAACATATGCACATAAAAATCATAGCCCATCACCTATGCAAGTCACAGGCATGATAGACGCCTTTTGGGAATCGTCATTGTCACAAAACTACTCCTCTCACTCCTCTTCCTACTAATGCCAAAATGGTGTTGTTCGGTGATGACACTTTGGCTTTTTCCTCACATTCTGCTGTTGATGCCTCACTATTCACATTGATTCTGCAAAGGAACAATGTTAGATCTGTCTTTTGATCTACACTTTTTTTTGAAAAAAAATCTAATAAATCCATTACATATATCAAAGGGTAATTTCTATTTTTGAAGAAATCAAAATTACCAATACGAAATGACTGGGGAGGACAATGAATCTGTAGTAGCGGCAAGGGTAAAACCAGCAACATCAAATTAAGCTTAAAAAACTTAGGATTCTTAATACTTCCCAAGCTCAACCCCAGCCCCAGCCTCGTCATTCTTCATTGTTGATGTGCATGTTCCACCGATTAGGTTTCCAGATGGTGGCAAGGTGATGTCCACCAGCTCCATCACCATGAACCGATTACGATCTCCTCATGGCCCCTAGCTCCTCCTCTAGCCCATCAGCTGCATATAGCTTTGTCTTGCCGTTTGGTACAAAGGACAAAGTCGAAAAGGATAGACAGAAACTGTTAGCGAATGGTTGTAGGGCAACCATGTGATGTCACATAACGGCCATAATGGGTAAATAGAATGATTTTTAATAGTTGGGAAATATGAGTCATAATGAGTCATAGTTTAAGGGGTCTTCTGTCCGAGTCGTGATAATATAGGGGAGTGAGGTATTCAAGTGTGTGTGTGTATTATGGCTATAATTTTTTGAAAACCAAAATTTATTCTTGGTATTGAATCTTGTTTGCCTAAGAATATGACCTTTGAAGTATTACACTTAATAATAATAATAATAATAATAATAATAATAATAATAATAATAAATTTGAATATTTTGTATAATAATTTCATATTTTAGATGCGGTTATATGGTATAATTTCAAACCTTGAAATTTTTCATATTTGAGCACTTGGTGGCTTAGGTTTAGTAGGAGCTGAGGTTAACGATTCTCTTAAGTAAATTACATTTTACATTTAAAAATTCATATATAAAATGTTACATTTATTTGTATGTCATTATATCAAGTATGTTACGTAATAATGTTGCACTTATTTACTTCAAGTGTCACAATTTTGTTGATTTAATATTATATCATTTGTATCGAGCTCGATTTAATAGTTTTTATTGATCTCCATACAAAAAAAAAACATTTTTCAGATTTTACAATGTTACATTTATTTACTGCGACATGTTTCCGTAATATTTTTTTTCAAGATTTTTGGTGTCTAATGTGATCAACGCAGCATAATTAAAATCAACCATTTGACTTGTCACTTTTGTTTACCAGCAATAATTATATTAATAAAATCAACAAGTGTTGATTTGACATTAGAAACAGTTACCCTTTCTGCTACTGTCAATAACTTTTTCTTATTCTTTATTCTTTTCCCTTCACTAAAATTTTCTTTTGTGTGCGTGTGTAGTGTGTGTTTTTTTGTACTTAGCTGCTATTTCTAGCTCATGCCAAAGCCACTGTGATAATTAGGGGTGTTTATTGTACAAGTTAAAAGTGATTTAGAGCTAAACTTATAACCG
Source organism: Aquilaria yunnanensis (assembly GCA_039654915.1). Classification (NCBI taxonomy): domain Eukaryota; kingdom Viridiplantae; phylum Streptophyta; class Magnoliopsida; order Malvales; family Thymelaeaceae; genus Aquilaria; species Aquilaria yunnanensis. Next base: position 79,008,220 of record CM077594.1, on the reverse strand, counting down.
TATCGTATGGTAAATAATTTTATAATTTAGAAATATTAATTACACTGCTTTGAATACAAATAAAAAAATTCACACAACATAAATGTGCTGTAGTTGCTGTTTTTTCACGTCATACATCTATCATACTAAATCAAAATAATTAATATAAGAACATAACATAAACAACAAAATAAAAATACAATCTAGTCCATAAAATCAACCCACATTAAAAATATAAATCTCAAATAAGCCAAATTTATCATCTTAAATCCTACACACATGAGAACTATTGCCCGTTTTCCATTACTAAAACATGTAAATAATAAACTCTTTGTTTGCAGTATTTCATTACCATAGATCATCAAAGTAAAAGCTCTTTCCTCAAACCTCAATGCCTACATAATAACACTAAAAAACATCATCTACAACCAAACATAATAATATCTGATGGCCTTCAGCATCATCGTTGTGCAACATGGTGAGCTCGGAGCAGGAACTGCCGGTGAGAGAACGTCTAGGTGAGGAAAATCCAATGAGAGAAGGACTGCAAGGACTCAGAAAAACAAAGGTTAGGAGGTCCCCAGAGTATTTTTCCGGGGAGGAGCCTCCGACGCTCAAGTCAGCGTTTCGGAGTGGAGAATAAGTAAAGAGTAAAGAGATTTTCCCCTTAGAGTCCGGATCCACTTACCTGGGGCGTTTCCCGAATATTTGTAGGGAGGTGAACAGTTGAAGTTCGTTTGACACAGCCTGCCCAAATCATGACACGTGTTCGGTCAGATGCGATCTGTACCTTCGGGGAGTGGGGGAGCATCTAGCCGACCACGGGCCGCCTAGCCAGGAGCCTAGGTGGTACAAGGGCAGCGTGTCGGGGGACATACGAGTACAGTGTGTCAGAGGCTTCTTAATTGTTTCTGCCGTACTCCTGAGATCCCTTCGGTAAAAGAGAACTCTTCGGAACAGGAGGGCTTCCTTTCGATATCATTTCAGTAACCCGGCAATATCTTCTCCAAGGGTGGTCCCGTTCGGGACGTTCTTCCTTGCCGAAGGTGGTTTGGTTATCTTACCGAGAATGGCAATGCACCGTACTCCCGAGGTTGGTACTGTCGTCTCCAGGGGTGATGAAGGATCGCCGAGGTTGGATGTAAGAGGGGCCAAACACCCTTTTTTCCGAAGTCGGTACTCGCGTTTCTTTCGGTCGATGCTCTACTTTCCGAGGGTGGTGCTTTGCCCGAGCTTATGGGTTTGAAGGGTGATAACACTTCGGCTATCAATATCAATATGTCATATTTGAATGAGTTTGGAAAACAAAAGTTAAAAAAATATGCATTATTACCTAAAAGTGGATGGCAATAACAACATTTCAGTTACCATCGGTTAGAAGGAAAAAAGGAGACTTAGGTGGTTTCATGGAAAACTATGCAAAAATATAAAATAAATGATATCAATAAAATATTCTTAAGTATTAACATGGATTGTGCTTTCTTTAAGTGTTGTACTTTAAATTTGGGTGTAAAAAATTAGTTTTAAATGATAGAATTAAAGATCATAATGGAGAGAAAATTAGGCAAATAGGTATATAATTTTAATTTATATTGGATTAGGCCTATTCTATCAGGTCTTTGCAATTTTTATTGGTTATGACATTCAAAAACCGTAACCGCAACATATGATATTTGGTTTTAAGATTTTTAAACCTAGATCATAACCAGAATCTTATAAAACAACATATTATCAGTTTGATACAGATTAGTTTATGTAGTTTTGTAGGTTTACTGAGTTCTGTGTACACTGCTACTTACAGTAGCTTTTTCCTTTTTTTTTTTTGCACTTTGATGGTTTTTTCCCATGTATTTTGTTATTTGCATTTTGGTTATTTTGGGCCCACAATTGTTACTTTTTGCATTTTTTTTTTTTTTTTTTGTGTTTGGGTTGTTTTCTCCCGTTCTTTTTGAGCTTTTTGCTTAAACAAGATCAAATATAAAAATGGTTCTTAAATTTTAAAATCAGGCATTTTACCATTTTCTCATAAATTTTTTATTATTGTGTTTTAGGCCCCCAATTTTCATGAATGATACTTAAGACTCTGGTTTCTCCTAAAAGCCAAAATTTATTTTATTAATCTTATATCATATATTATCTATTTACCATATTGATTACCAGCACCTTTCAATAATTTAAATTTTTTAGCTATTTTAGATTGATCATATCTTATTTTTTTGAGTTCATATTTTTTAAATATTTTTCTTATAAATTCAATGAATAGAAAAAATTATATCTTAATCAGTCATCTTGCAACAATGTATGGGTCACAATCTAGTATATTCTATTTGTGTTATACTAAAGTTTGATTCGAAATTCAAACATTTTTCCAAGATTACAAAACTAGCACCTCTATTTCCATGTCAACCCTCAGTTGATTGCAAGAGAGATTTGTTTGCCGTCAAATGGAGAAAACGTGAAAAAACAGTAAGTCTTAAATGAACCTCTGTGTGCCACCCTATAAAATTTTAAAACTGACATTTTCGCCCTAATTCTCAAAACTCTGATGATCACACCACTGCGACGTGAACAATAGTTATATTATTTTTGCAATACTTGAGCAAGCTTTAGCATTTACCAGAATCGTTTGAGCACTAGGGGGCGAAAAGTCATGATCCATCGTTCAAATCTAGGGCTAACATTTTGCTTGTCCCCCCTAGTTTTTTCTTCCCCAACGCTCTCCTCACCAGTTTTTTTTTTTCATGTCTTTCCTAGTACCTTTTTTCTTCCCTTTTTTGCTTAATTTTTTTTTTCATTTTCCCTTTCCCTTGCACTCCTTCATTTTTTTATTTTTTTCTGGAATTATCTTTTTATTTTTTGTTCTCCCATTTTTACAATGTTTACTTTTCTTTTTCATTTTTTGTATTATTTACAATTACTGCTAAAACAACAAATATTTTCTCAAAAAGAACAAATAGTTGCTGATAAAAGAAAATTTTATTTCACTAAAAAAATAACAAAAAATCACAAAAAAAAATAATGATTAAAAGAATAGTTAAATAGAACTGATTAAAAAAACAAAAAGAACTTATAAAAGAATAGATAAAATTGATTCTCATTCTCTGTTTTTTTTATTTTTTTTTCAGTTATTATATGTTCTTTTATGAATTGTTGTTTGTCTTTTCTATAAATCTATTCTTTTTGGGTTCCTATATATTATTTTGTTTATATTTTTTTAGATTTTATATATTCTTTTTATATGTTGCTATTTATTTTTTATACACACGTTCTTTTTTAGTTTCTATGTATGTCTTTTCTTTATCTTCTTTTCCAATTATTATATGTCTTTTCATTCATCGATGTTTGTTCTTTTATGGATCTGTTCTGTTTTAGTTTCTATATGTTTCTTTATTTATGTTCCTTTTTAGTTTCTATATATTTTTTTATGAATTGTTATTTATTCTTTTATAAATCCGTTCTTTTTCAGTTTCTATATGTTCTTTTGTATATGTTTTTTTTTAGTTCTTGTATGTTGTTTTGTGAGTTGATGTTTGTTCGTTTATAATATGTTCTTTTTCAATTTCTATATGTTCTTTTGTTTATGTTTTTTTATGAATTGATATTTGTTCTTTTTTTTATTGCTATATGTTCTTTTCTTTCTGTGTTTTTTTTTATCCATTATTGTTTGTTTTTTGGTTTAGTTCCTATGTGTTCTTATAAAAAAAACTGATAAAATAACACATAAAATTTAATAAAAAAAATAGAACTCATAGAACAGACAAAATTGATAAAAGGAGAAACATGAAATGATAAAAAAATGTTAAAAAGCATCATCGGTCCTAAAACTTAAATTGCCATTGCAAATTGGTCCTTAGCTTCTGCCATGTTGGATATTCATCCCTAACATTTATTATCCATTGCAAATTAATAACTAGAGTTATGGGTAAAATCCAAATTTGGTCATTTAACTTTGAGGGTTGTCCTAATGTGGTCCCTTAGCTCTAAAAATAACTATTAAAGTCTCCTAACTTAACTTGTGTGCTTTATTTTGATCCTTACCATTAGTTTAGGTGTTATTTTGGATGAAAAATGCATATGTTGCACTCACTTTGCCATGTGGCATCAAATGCGATAACAATAAGTGGCTAGAGTGGAAAAACAATAACAATCAGGCTAAAATTCACACAAACACGTAATTTTAAGGGCTTGTAGTGATATTAGCCATAATTTTTATCTTTCTCAAATCATCGCCAATTCAAACTCTAGGCATGCCGCCGCATGCCTCCGGCCTTTCCATTGCCCACTCCTACCCACTCTTCCTCGATACCTACTTCCTCTTTGTCCACCAAGTCCTTTGCCCACCACGCTAACCCTTCCATCGCTCTTCTTTTTGCCATCTCCAGCAACTGTTACAACACCGATTTTGATGGAATAAAGCAGGAATTCGTGATGGCTTCGCTAGTGACACGGATAGGATTTCACTGGATTTTTGCTGGGGAGCACAACGGAGAAGGTAGGGGTGGCATAGACAGAAAAACGTGCATGAATCGGTGCAGGTTTCCATGGTACCAGCCAGATTTTCAGTAGGGCAGCTGACGTGGGCAAGTTTTGCAAGCTTCAGGTGAAGGCGTGGATTTTTGCAGGGGATGTGGATGACGGAGAGGCGGTGGAGGCTTAGATCACGTTGGCTGAGGAAAGACAGCAGCGGCACAGATGGAGAAATGGCAAGATGGATGGTGGTGTAGAGGGGAAATGGGAAGATGGATAGACGGAGAGGATAAAATTAGGGTTAAAGATTTTTAAGTCCCTAAAATTATTTTTCTGCTTTAATTCTAGCCTGAAACTTGTTATTTTTCTAGTCTTGTCACTTATTGCCATGAAAAAGGATGCTACTTGGCAGTTTAGGTGCCACGTAGGCATTTTCTATCCAAAATAACGCCTAAATTAATGGTAGGGACCAAAATAAGACACAAAAGTTGAGTTAGGGTACTTTAATAGTTATTTTTATAGCTAAGAGACTACATTAGAACAACCTTCAAAGTTATGGGACCAAATTTAGAGCCAAATCATTTCGTCTGTAGGCGTGAAGTTTTTTCAACTGTTCACATAGGTGGGGCCCCAAGTCTGTTTTTACCCCTATTACAAGTTGTATATAATTATGAAAAAGCCATGGTATACGGATTTCCTGTAACAATTGTATAGTCTGGGACCAATTAGCACTCTTTTTTTGACCGAGACATGCAAATGATGGTAGAATGTGCGGCAAAGGCCCCAGTAAACTACCCAAGTTGCATTTAAGGCTTGCGTTTTGCATGATGAGCATTATTCCCCCATTACTCGTGAGCATTCTCTGATTGTCATCCATCAATTCTCTCCCTAATGACAAGTCCCTTTTATCGCATCCCAGCATATCCACCTCCAAAAACTAGAGCTCATATTCATTATCATTTTTTTTTCAAAGTAAACCAAAAGTTGGTTCCAGATATTATTGATATAGATGTATAGTGCTGGATGATTATGATACCTATTTTGAAGACTGGATAATTATGACAAATATGTTGTTGTGGCAACTGCTAAGTAACGTTTTATTTTTGTCTAGATTATAGTGTACTTATGATTGTGTCATATGGAATATAAGCGAGTAACGGACTGTGGTGTATTTTTATGCGTTGATAGACACATGCTAAGACTGGATAACCAAGTGCTATCAGAACCAAATTAGTACCAAAACATTTAATCACTTAGTCTTACCAGTATAGTATAGAAATGAACGCAGTTATACATATGTAATCCCAACAAGGAAGTCAAACTGAACATGCAACAAACCAAGCATATATAGTATAATTTATTCATTCAACTACCAGTACTTTGATTGGTAAAAAGGTCTAACTTCCACACTGACACCTCCAGAAACGTGTGACCCTGCTTGCGATATGATCATGCATTGCAGCCATTGTTTATGTGGCGGAACAGGGCCCCAGTGCCCTGAATTGCTAACACTGGTAGGCTCTAGGGAACTATGATCCCACTTAAGTTACAGTTGGCTAGTTATTACTTGTAAAATACCTTAAATCATTGCGTGCAACTAGTTACTTAGCCTACCCTGCATAAGAAATATGCATGCGTTGTCCTGGCTATGCAATAATAATTAAATTAAAACTTCATCGAAAACAGTGCCGCGGTAATTACTGAAAACATAAATCAAATAAGCCAAGACATAAATCTTTAGTTGCTTTAACTTCAAGTAACAACTATGTGCATACATTTCCAACTTATATGCACCCAAATGTAACTCTAGTGTTATACACACCAATGGTCATTAGTATAGACAATCTATGTATGAAATTGCCATACATATTAAAAGAAGCATCTCATAACTACTAAGATCCATCCTTAGCTCTTCACCCAAGCAAGCTAGCTTCAAGTAATGAGCCACACTTTCCTTGTACTCACTTAGCCTCAACTGTAAGGCAAACACTTTGGTCAGTACTTACTTATGCCATAAGTAACTTAGAAAACATGGAGTTTCCTACTTAGAGAATACCTTTTAACCAAAAGAACCTAGCTTTAACAGTTGCCCCTTACCAATTGTTAAGCCCAGACAAAACTGCTTAAACCTGCACAACACTTAAGGGGTGAGTACTCCAAAGTACTCAATAAGGGATTAGTACCTGCAGGAAAAACATAATGCATGCATACAAAGCACAACAAGCATATAAATAGACAGCATACAAAACAAAACAAGCAATCAACAAGATAGCCAGAAGCAAGAATAAAACAACAATCAATGCAAGTGATGGATGGATGGATGGATGAATGAAATATGCACATGCAAATGCACTTAGGACTTCCTTACACCCGTAGGTGCTGGACTTGTCGTGAGCTCTTACGACTGGGGTACTTGGATACTGGCCCTCGTATCCTATGCTAGCACTTAACTACTAACCCCTTGAAGTCCTCTTACGGGCATCTTAGAGTAAGACATCACTTACTCAACCTTACCCGCCTTGACGAGCTACTTAGAGTAAGTTTCCACTTACTCACTCCTTACCCGTCTCTTCCCTTAACTTATTGTGCAGGGTAGCTATCTTATGTGGTTCAACTAGCCAAACCCCTTAGAGTTTAGTTTAGAGTATTCGTAGTAGCTTGCTTACCAAACCAAATGGTTCGGTTGGGATCAACTTAGGTTTTTCTCTTTATTGACCATAGGTTTATGACACTCTACTCGGCCAACAAAGAGTCTAAAAACCAATTTAATCCTCTTAGTGCTCACTTAGAAACTTAAGCACTTTAAATTCCTTAACCACCATTTTATACTCTTCCTTAACCACACAACTTAACTACCATCTAAATAATGCATAATTCTCAACTTAGGAATAAGTTCTAGACCCAACCAAGGCTACGGAACGTCTTAACTTAGCCTAGGGATGAAAACTGAGAGTTTGAGACACTCTTAGGATGCCCGGAACTTGGGCGCAAAATGCCTTGCCAACGCCGTTGGCGACGCGTCGCCAAAGGCATCAGCATTCGGAGAATTTTTGCACTTCTCGGCGACGCGTCGCCAACTTGCGTCGCCAATATGGCGTCGACACTGGCGACGCGTCGCCAACGCTTTCCAGTTTTGCGCGACAGCGTGCGACCTTGCACGAAAACTGCTCAAACTTTCTCATCCCAAACTCAAATCACTTGGGTCTTGTTTCTACTTCATTCCCACACATAACACTACATTTCTATGCATTATTTGAGCTTAATTAACTTAAATCCCTTACCTCAAATCATCTTGAAAGCAAGAAACAAGCAATGAACACATCCGAGCTCCAATGACTTCCTTTGAGTTCCAAGCTTGAAAACAACCAAATTGGACACCAAGAGCACGAAGTTAAGACCATTTCTAACGATTTAACAAGCTTAAAACTAACCCATACGGATCAAATACGTTTACCTTTGGGTTTGAACCAAAAACTCACAAGAACAACTCCAAATGCACCAATTCCTTAAAAAAAATGAGCTAAGGGCTTGTTGGGATAGCTTCGGGACCTTCAAATTCCATGAAAAATTGAGTGATTTGGGAGGTTTGGGGGGTAGAAAGCAAGGGAGAAAGGAGAGCTACGAAAATGGCTAATGGGGGAGATGATGAATAGTGTCATTTAAACCAATTTAGCCCAACTTTCTTCCACTTGTCACCTTGGCCCTTAAACTTTATTTTGCATCACTTAGGCCACTTAAACACTCCCATTTCTATCACTCCTTGGTCCCAAAGAAAGGTTATTCTTACCCAAACACACTGCCCTTGAGTCACCTAAGCCATTATAAGACGTAATAGCTTAAATTCTTACTTAGTGCATTTTTCACCCTTAACTTTAGCTTTTGGTTCAAATGGCTATAAATACCTATGGTCTTAACTTAACTAGCTCAAAACACTTGCATGGACCTAATTTTACCAAAATTACGGTCATGCCACTGACTTGGGCCAAAATTACCATTTTTCCCTTTATGCCCCTTAGGTGCCAATTACCCTTTGGAACTCAATTTAACCTTAACTAGCTTGCTTTCCTTGCTTAATACTACTTATTTGAGGGAAAAATACTTGGGATTCACTTACCTCGACATTTAATGTAGATGAAATACTAGGCGATCCTTTACAGTTTATGTCTCTTCTAGTATAGCCTGCTCATCCAACACTTCCGCAAGAGGGTGTTTCTCATTTCTTGTATACGGCCCAAACTATGCCGGTCTTATCTCAGGATCATAAATGTCATTCACGCGTACATAGTTGTATAGTGCACAAGATGCAATGACTAACCTGCTCTGAATTTCAGGGCTATATCGATTCATTCCACGTAGGATAGCCCATTTCATTTTGACATTTCCAATAATTCTTTCGACAACATTACGCATGCTAACATGTGCAAAATTCAATTGCTCTCTAGCGCCTTCAGGATTTCGTCCTCCAAAATCGTTCTGATGGTAGTTCACACCTCGATATGGCACCAGAAATCCTTCCATGTTTGCATATCCTAAATCTACGAGGTAGAAATGCCCTGTACAAGACAATTTCCTTAATTCAGAATTGGATATATTAAAAACAGCAATAACTATTAACACTGGTGTGTACTTGCTGGCGGCTCAGGGAAACGTGAACCCGACAAATTACACGCATCACACAATACCTGACTGTCATGTACCGTACCTGGCGTCTTGGCATAGATGTGGGTGAACATCAAATTAAAGTCACAAGTAACCATGACATTTTGGCTCGTATGTCCGGAACACCCACGGTATGCCTGTTGATCCCGATTCCCATATATTCCAAAAACATGTGTCCCATTAATTGTACCAATTACATTCTTGAATGCACCACCCTAGTTTTCCATAGCCTCTGGCGGTCGAGTTTAGAAGTTTGGATCAGGGGGTTGAATTATCACTTCGGCTAGTGAAATAACAGAGTCCAAAACCCTCCTAAACCAACGAGAGATTGTGTCGGTCGAGTGAGTGAATACTTGTCATACATCTTCATATTTGAACCCATGTGCACATATCGTTAAGACCATCGCTAAGCCTTCATACGCAGCAATTCTTAAAGAATTCGCAAGACCATGATGTGTAACAAGGTCACCCAACAAGTCCCAAAATCAATCCACTGACATTCGAAATCGTCATCGGAACTCTTCCGGACTAGACATCAAATGGTACAAGTACTAGGTCCCAGTCCATAAGGGAGCCCTACGTATAGGCTGCGGGACAGCTGACGCCGAGGTCCATCCAAACAGCAACGCAATCACAGCTGTCATCTAAATGAAATGCCACCAACGTCTCGCTTGCAAGAGGTATTCGTTATGTATGACTTGGTAACTCGGAGGAGGGGATCCTACTGGAAATTGGGGCGGGCTATCCCATGGAATATGGTCCCCACCACCTACTTTTGGGTGACCATCAATCTACAAATCCAGCTATATACCATATGAATCAAGGTAGGGTCAGAGAAGGTAATATCAAAACAAACGAAATCAACAAGTGTAGTATCATCCAAACAAGAATCTATTAGTTATCCTGCAGTCACAGTGAACAGTAATCCATAACGCATACAATCCAAGCAAATTGTCGCATCAACAATCCGTTAAACCTAAACAAATATGCATGGAACAAAGATCATCTAAACATGAACACAAATAAGTGATGTAGCACAGTAAAACGTAAATAACAATCCCGTGAAGAACCTGGTTGCCCTTGCTCGTGCCAACTGCCCACGGAGCATCTTTAGATATGACTCTGGTGTATGACATGAATAAACCAGGATATCACATAGCAACTCAGTTTGTGCTATCAACATGCATGCCTCAAGCCAATCATTGGTTCCTTCCTCAAACTCGGGTAGCCGGACTATAAGGTCAGACAAAATAGGAATACTGGTGTCCTTCAACCGAGCAGTCGAAGTAGCCGAGGTAGAATCATGGTCAGCTTTGCTCTGCTTGAGGATCTCTAAAACCTCCCGTTGGACATCAAGATCAATACCAACGCCAGACTTGCGCCGCTTGCTACCACCAGCGGTGTAGGCCCTATTAATCGCGTATCTGGCCATTGAGGATCGAATGTGCGACGGTAGCGGGGTGGTGCGCGTAGCGGGTGAACTATGACCATCTATATGGGGCAGTGAACCTTGTTGACCTTGTGTCTCAGAAGTCTGGGTTGCACACCTCTGTGCTCTAAGTGCTCTAGGTGAAGGCCCGGGTTGATGTGTGGCCGGAGCTGCAGTCTTTGGCGAGTCATAACTATTGTCTAGACTGCATGGATTGGGATAAGCGGTATAGACTTGGACAGGGGGCTGTGAAGAAACTCCATGATCTGAATAATCACGGTAGTCACCAAACATTGTCAGTAGATCATCCCAGGAACGTATGTTCCTGTCACGCAACCACTTCGCCTCCGGGTTAACCTATTTCACATGTCAAAATGACAGGCAAAAAGATAAGTGGATTATGTTCAATTATATGATCATGCTGTAGTAACATGTTTTTAGGAATCGCCACCAATCGGTTTCACCTAGGTCGATTGGACACCTTAAAATGGTCTACGAGAGTTCAAGGGGTTCGGGAGTACGGTTACGCTAAAACAACTTTATTCTAGCGCCCAAAATTGGTACCTTAGTTTGATTTTAATTTTGTTTTGCTTGCTTTAAATAATTTTAGTTAATATCTAAACCATGGATTCTAATTGAACCACCCGGATATGGACTTCTAAATTTTACAATTTAATTTTTATTTGGTTTTATGAAATTTTAATATTCCCAAACCATAGATCCTATGGGACCACCAGGACATGGATCTTAAAAAAAATTATTTTCTCTTTACTTTCTTTATTGTTTTAAAACGGTTTTTTTTAAATAATTGTCTAAACCTGGATCTTATCAGATCAGCCGGATGTGGACCCTAAAATTTATTTCTTTAGGATTTATTAAACCCACATGGAATTAAGTTTTTTACTAAATGAGATCTTTTGGATATATTATGCGAATGAACTTTAGACTTATGCTAGCTATAAAAAAATTGATATAAATAAAATCAAATAAGATCTGACCTCGCCTAAACATGCAATTTTATGTAACGTTGATCACTAACTAATTCATGATTCTCGAAGTAATAAAACCAACAACCAAAAAAGAAAACAAAAACATAAAACAATACTGTCAGTGGTTGATTTGTCAAACAGAAAAGAATTGGATATTCAGTTGAACATAACAGAAAGATGAGGACTAAACGTGTGTTGTACCAAAATGGAGGCCTTTCTGGGTCGGACTGGGTCGGATCGCGGGTCTGTTGGTGATCTCGCCTTCGCTTCAACTGACGGCTGCGTCGTCGAAGTGATCAGCGGCTTGGGCTTGGATGGCGAGGCGCCGGCGACGCTGACGGAGAGGGGAGCGGCAGCCGGGAACGTCGGGTTCGACCGGAGGCAAGGATGGCGCTATCGGAAGCGGCTGTGGAAATCTTTGCTTTTCTCGTCTGGTACGTCACGGACACTGGTGGGGAACACCTGGGCGCGGGGCGTGGATAACGGTGGCTGGAACGGCGGACAGGAGCGGCGGCTGGAGCGTCGGACGGAGACGAATCGTGACAAAGGGGGAGTCGGCAGTAGCTGGGGGAAATCTAGGGTTTTGGGAGATGGGTCGCGAGAAATCAGGGGGCTAAACTGCCGTTTTCCATTTCCTTCGCTGGAGGCTTAGGATTTCGAATTTTCTCCCCCTTTTCTCGAAATATGGACCCATATTCATACTAGTGGGACTTTAAAACGTGATTAACACTGTTTTTAGAGTTTAAAATTCATCCAAATCAAATTTGAAGAAGTTTAAATCAATTAGGATGCAATCTGGTAAAATTACTAATTTCAGTCCAATAAAACTCTTAATCTGCCTATTCTGCCCTAAATTCTGTGCGAATTTCAATTTGACCCAAAATTTCAGGAATTGTCAGATTAGCCCAAAACTTTGCAAAAACCCCAGATTTTTCCTGAAATTCCATAAAATCGCCAGATTTGGATCAAACTCTCTAAAATTGACAGATTTGCTCCAAACTTTTGAATTTTGCTCAAAACTTTCTAAAAATCCCCAGTTTCCTCCCAAACTTTTTTCTTTTTACCCAAATTGACCCTACAAGATTTTTAAGACTCCAGATTAGTACCTAAACTAAATTAACTCCTATTTCTACCCTATATGATCACTGTAACAAAAAAATAACAATGTAACCTAAATGTGACTAGACCAACTAACTATGCAAAATCCCAAAATGACAAAAATGACCCAAACTCCTAACAAATGACCAAATAATCCATAAAAATGAAAAATGCCCCTTAAATTATTTTTTCTAATCTAAAGCTTAAGTAAAAGTTAATGCCCGGACAAAATTGGGTGTCAACACATACGCACTGTAATGAAATACAAACTAAAGTACAATAAGGAAACAATACATGGATGAGAAATGTGGTTACTGAGATACGTCCATCCCACCAATCGGGATTCGCAGAAACAGTACCAGTAATTGGATCCCAAGAAATACCAGTAGCTGTTTCTACAACAGATTTCCAAACTCGGAAGTGTCAGTGAAGAGACTGCCACTTGTTGGTCAGTTGTTTCTTGGTCAAAGAGTTTTCGGTGGCTGCTCGAAATTCAGATACAATTTTTTTCCAGCCACTTTTTGTCAACATGTGTGCATCAACATACCCCTCCCTAATGATAGAAGCAGTTATGGAACAAAACAAGCTGGTGGATTGGGGATCCCATTCAGCTCGGGGAAACGAGTTTGAAGGGGACTTGTTCATGGGAGCATTACCGGATGGGGTGGCTGACTGCTTATGTGACATCTATAAACACCATAATACGGACCCATAACAAAAAAAATAATGAAACCATTCACACATACAAAAAAAAAAGCATCAAGTATTCACCATAGAGGTTCTAAATCCACAATTCAAAGATCTAAAATAAATTCCACACAAGTAGAACTAGATGTTATCAGTTTGTAAATGCTATAGGAGATAACCTTATGTTGTGAAATGAAAAAAAATGGAAATGCCAGAAAAACCAACTGCAATGTTTGAGGAGCTGTTGTTCATGTATTTATATATGTAGAGAGGGAGCAACTTGGATTAATACTCAAATAAAATTCCATGAAAATTACTGTAATGTGAGTGGGGCTAAAAAAGTTACTACAAATAGTAATAAGTAGTTGGAGGACCAGTTAATAAGGGCAGTCTTTTACCTCAACAAAGGCAAAGAACATGAAGTACCCAAAAAAAATTCCTTGAACCCTAAAAGATAACACCCCTTTATACTAGCTTATACAGAAAAAAGTATTATTACACCAACAAGCAAACAAATTAATATGAATAAAGGTAGTTTCTATAATCAATTTTTTCCACTAAACCCAATAGTCCCTTTTGTAAACACTCTTAAAGCTATATGCAAGAGCTATATCGGGAACATTACACACCTGTTATGATTTTAGGTTTAAAATCTGAGCACACCAAATAATGTATGATTAGAATTAACGAGCATTTTGATCATAAAAATGGAAAATTGTAATTGCTCTGCATTTATAAGAACTTGTATGCTTCTGCCTGGTAAGTCCTATCGTCCCTCAATTGATCAATAAGACTAAAACCAGAAATTTGAAAAGGGCAAAGTGCAATACCTTTATTGTACGTCTAGCCTAAATGATCAATTATTTGCAAGACCACCCAATATAATTCCAGTCTGAAACTCATGCTCTTGGTAAGTCAATGTTGTGAAAGCTAAGCGTTATTACTCATGCACCAATAATCAGTAATGCATGATGATAGAGACAACAGCTATGCTAAGGACGAACAAGGTCCATGAGTTAGTAACATCAATAAATTTTCACTAAATGGAAACAAACAAATTTCATCTACAACCATCAATGTATGTAAATTGTTGGCCAGTGGTTTGGCAAGATGCAATGACTACAAATAGTGGTATGTACGAACACAAGCAAAGGCTAATCCTAGATGTTAGCATTCACCTAATTTGACTGAAGGTCATTTATAAATGGCATTGAATAATAATAAAATTGGAGGGTGAACTATTGTTGTTAATGATATAACGGGGAAAACAAATAGGAAATCACAACAAACATATCCACAAAATTCCAGTTATATATAAATCGCACCTCAAACAAATGCAATCTATTTTTAGTCTTATAGATTAAATGAAGGACGGATGGTATAGAAAGAATTACCTTTGCAACCAACGTCGCCTGGCGGTGTAAGAATAGAAATTCTGCCAACAGATGACAGAAAGACAGACGCCCTGCCAGAGTTACTCGTGCAGATAGATGCATGACGGATTGACACCAAATTTAGATCGAGATGAATCGCGGACGCAGAAGTAGCAGTAAAAATTTGTGAGACCCAAACACCTAAGTTACGCATCCGGGAGGCGATGAGAACGGGAGGAAAATGGCTCCTATGGCACGCTTGGGAGAGAAAGATGGAGAGAGAGACAAGTGAAACTGAAACAGGCACATGAAGGTGAGAGACAAAAGCTTTAATGGGTTTGACAAGTCAATCAGTCAATGGAAAATTTGCAATAAACAATAAACATGGCTGGCCTAATGGGAATTATGGGGCAATAATTCAAACCATGGTTCAAAAATACAATGGACTACAGCTGCTTACAGGCCAAACGAATTGGCTGTTAGATTTTACCCCGAGAGTTACGAAAGTCTCACGAAAATTCTAATTCAGCATAAAATTGACCAACAGGTTCACAAAATTGTCAGATCGCCTTAACTTTTGAGTGTGTATGTGGAAAAAGAAGCCTAGAATGATTGAGTTAGTACAATTTAAAACTTAAAAATATCACCTTGAAAAAATAAAAGCTAAAAAATAGCCAAAAAATAAATAAATAAAAGACATCACTTTCTCACCTTTGCGTATCCAATATTCCTCACCCAAAAAAACAAAGCAAAGAACAATGGGCACTAGAAACGAGTCTAGTCAGTAAATATCACTGATAAGAAGCAGAGATTTTGTTGACGGTGGACCAATTTGAGTGCCATCAACAACTTTATCATCAAGGGAAAGAATAATTAGTGGAGGATGTTGATAAAATGGTTGAGGAGGAAGAGCAATCACCTTCCTCAAAGATGAATTTTGAGGGTAAGCTTGGAATATTTTGAAATTTCACTTTTTTCTTTGGAAACAAAAAGCAATCGAAAATTAGTTATAAAAATTATGGTGCTTGAAATGTAGCCGCCGATTTTGTTAACAATTTTCATCATGTAAATATACAGTGTTACTTGATTTTGTACCCTGGGTTTGTATTTTGTTTCTTCATCTATTAATTTTGTGCTTTATGGGTAAGCCAATTATTGAGGTGGCTTTGTAAATTTGGTGCTTTGCAATGTAAAGCACCTTGTAACATGTTGTTTTTTGGATTTTATAGTACACAATGTATAGTTTACTTATAATTGAAGCAATTTGCAGGTGGAGCATTGAGGTTCTTCAAACTGGAGATCAATCATAAAGGTATATTTAATGAATTTCCCTTAGAGTCATATATTGGTGGGCAGGTGGACTTCTATGAGCCTTATGCTCCTAAAGATACAAATTTGCATGTCATTGCTCTACTTGTGGATGAGCTAGGATACAAAGGTTCGGCAGAGTATTACTAGAAAAATATTAATTTACCACCGGAGAAGTGTTTCAGTCATCTGAAAGACAAAATTAGATGTGGCTAAAATGTTGTCAAATATTCCAAATAGTAGGACTATTTCCTTGTATGTGGTTAAAAAAAAGGGTAATAGATGTATTACAAGATAATGAAGAATTTATAGAAGAGATGCTTAGACTAAAAGCAACATTGAACGAGAGGATGAATGAACAAGGGAAACAAATGCATGGAAAAAGTTTATATGAGAATTCTATAGCCTTGGTGAAAGTAAAAACTACACCATTCATGTCTGAATAAGAAAAAAAAGAAATAGAGATTTTGTAGCAAATAAAAGACCCTATGTAGGGTATGAAATAATACAATCTAGTGCTTGGGTTGACTCAAGTGATGCCAATTATGAAGTATCTGAAGGTAGTTGTGAGACAAAGTTTAATGAAACAAATAATGAGATATCAGATGAACATGATGACTTAGAAGTAAGAGTGAATGTAAAGACTCTCCAAGTACTTCCCATAGTATGGTTGTCAAGATAAGTAAATCCTAAGTTATTTTCCTCAAATAAGTTTTACTAAACAAGCCAGACAATTAAAGTAAGCTCCATAAGGGTTCTTAAATGTTAATTGGCACCTAAAGGACAAAAGGGCAAAATGGTAATTTTGACCCAAGTGAGTGACATGGCTGTAATTTTAGTGAAATTAGGTTTCTACAAGTTTTTTGAGCTAAATTAGTTAAGACCAAAAGTGTTTCTAGCCATTTGAACTGAAAGTGAAAGTTAAGGGTGAAAAATGCACTAAGTGAGGAATTGGGCTATTATGTCTTATAATGGCTTAAGTGGCTTAAGGGCAAAGTGTTTGGGTAAGAAAAACCTTTCAATGGGACCAATGAGTGATGGTGTGGCAGAATTTTAAGTGGCCTAAGTGAATCAAAGTTAAGTTTTAGGGCCAAAGTGACAAGAAAAGCAAATGGGCTAAGTAGGAGTAGTTTGTTATATATTTGGAAGAGTTGGGAACTATTCATCATCTCTTCCATCCACCATTTTCATGGCTACCTCTCCTCCATAGCTCTCCATCTCCAAACCTCCCAAATCACCTAAAATTCCATGAAAATTGAAGGTCCCAAAGCCATCCCAACAAGCCTTTAACTCATTTTTTGTGGAATTGGTGCATTTGAGCTTGGTTTTGCAAGTTTTTGGTTCAAACCCTAAGGTAAGCATATTTGATCCATGTGGTTTAGTTCTAAGCTTGTTAAATGGTTAGAAATGGTCTTAATTTTGTGCCCTTGGTATCCGATTTGGTTGAATTCAAACTTGGAACTCAAAGGAACTCCATCAAAGCTTAAAGTGAATAGTTGTTTGATTTAGGAAAATCTTCATTTCAAGTAAGGGATTTAAGTTATGGAATAATTAAATGATGCATAAGTAATGTTAAAACACCTAAGAGTAAGTTGAAATGAGCCAAAAGTAATTAGAACTTGTTTGGGTAAGAGTTGGAATGAGATTGGTCGAAAAAGAGGCAAAGAAAAGTAGCTCCAGTGGTTAATGTGGTTGCACTGATTATTTTGATGCGATTGCATCGAGCTAAAGAGGAAGAAAAGGCTGCCTGAAATGTGTAATGCTGTTGCACCAAGTTTATGGTGCTTTCGCATCATTTCCAGCAGCTTTCCATAAAATCACAATGTTATCGCACCACAATATGCAATGCTACAGCATTATGCCTGAATTGTGCCAACCTTGTTTCTAAGTGTCCCAAATCAATTCCTAAGGCTTAGGTGGCATATTAACATGGCTAAAAAATGCTCCTAAGATTTAAGTATTCATTAATAAGTGGGTAATAAGTGGTGGTTAAGAGGGCTAAGGAAAAGTAGATAAGTGAGGTACCTTAAGTCACAAATAGGGTACCAAGGAGAGACCTAGTATTATATGACTCCTCCAATGGCCAAGGAGTGAGGTTAGGAACCTTTGGCATTTGAGAGGGACCTAAAAGGGGTTTGGGACCCTTAATGATCCAAGGGTAAAGGCCAAGTGCCTCTGGGCATTGAGTGGTGCCTAAGAGGTCCTAACCTAGTAAATGGGCTCAGTAAGTGAATCCACTAAGCTGCCCGAGTTGAGTTCAGGGGAACTTGGCAAAGTTTGGCCACTAAGTTCAATTACCCAACTCAACAAGTAAGGGGAAGTTAAGGGTAAAAGGTGAGTAAATGACAATTTACTCTAAGTAGCTCGTAAAAGGCGGCATGGTCAAGTAAGTGACGACTTACTTAGGGCGCCTGTAAGAAGGACTTAGGGGGTTTAATCAAGTGCTAGCATCGAGTACTAGGGCCAGTATCCAAGTACCCTAGTCGTATGAGCTCACGACAGTTAAGAACACCTTCAGATGTAAGGAAGTGCTAAGTGCATAAACATGTGCATTCACTCATTCATCCATACATTACATTGCATTATTGTTGTTGTTTATTAAGTGCTTGTGTTTATTGCATGTTGTATTGTTTGGTTGGTTGCTTATGCTGTATGAGATATATATGTTTGTTGCGCTTTGCATGCTTGTATATGCTTCCCCTACCGGTGCTGAATCCCTTACTGAGTACCTTAGAGTACTCACCCCTTAAGTGTTGTTCAAGTTAAGCGAGCTAGTTAGGTTTAACAGTTGGTAAGAGGCAATTGTTAAGGCTTAGCTTTATTTGTTTGAAGGTACTTTTCTAAGTATGAATCTTTTGGTTAATGATTGCTTATAATATAAGTTAATACTGATCAAAGAGTTGTCTTTTCAACTTTTAAAGCTAATTTTGTACAAGAAAAGTGAGACTTGCCACTTAAAGCTAGATTGCTCGGGTGGAAAGCTAAGGGTGGATCTTAGTATATATTGTTGTCATTATTGCATGTGTGACATTTTTCATACTAGTGTTGTCTCTACTAGCGTTCATTGGTGTGTATAACACTAGGGTTACATTTGGGTGCAAATAAGTTTCAGATATATGCACATAGTTGTTACTTGAAGTTAAAGCAACTAAAGTTTTACATCTTGGCTTGTTTTGAATTATGTTTTCATTAATTACCGACACTATTTTCAATGTTTTTTTTATTTAATTGTTATTACATAGGTAGGGCGATGCATGTATATTTTTTATGCAGGGTAGGCTAAGTAACTAGTTGCACGTAATGATTTAAGATACTTTGCAAGTAAGGACTAGCCAGTTGTAACCTAAATGGGATCATAGTTTCAAAAGAGCCTACCAGTGTTAGCAAATCAAGGTACTAGGGCCCTATTTCGCCATAGTGAATCTTGATATGAATCCAAATAAAAGAGCAAAAAAATATGGGAAACAATTTGGCAACAAGGGTTGGGGAAATAGTCATAGCATGTCCATTAGCCAGGAAGTTTTAGATGGTATTATTAAGATGAAAAAAATGCAATGAGGTGCCATTTGAGGTTGATTCGGAGTACAGTGGATCAGATGAATTGAATAGTATGAAAGAGGACAGTGACACAGAGAGCATTAGAAAACCTAAGTATCTTACTTTTAACTTCAAAGTGGATATGGAGAATCCAAATTTCACAATTGGGTTAGAGTTTGAATCTCTAGAATAGGTAAAGAAGGTTGTAAGACAATAGTTAATCAAGACACGATATCCAATTAAATTTAAGTAGAATTACAAGAGTAGGCTAAGGGTGAAGTGTGCAAATGGTTGCCTCTAAACATTGTATGTTGCACCTTTGAGAGGTAGTGGGAAGCTTCAAATTAGGACCTTCATTGATGAACACACTTGCAGCAAAGTGTTTGAAAATAAAAATGCCACTGAAGATTGGATTGCATATGAGTATTTAGAGGACATAAGGTCAAAACCTTATATGTCCACAACAACCTTAGTGGATCATGTGAAGAGTGATTACAATTAGTTAATATCCAAATACATAGCTTGGAGAGAAAATAAGATAACATTGAAGATTATTCACGGTGATGAAAAGAGTCAGTACTTAAAGCTAGTTGACTATGCTTATGAGATTAGGAAAACCAATCCAGGATCATTTATTGCCTTCAGTTTAGATGGATTGGTTTTTGAGAAGATGTTTGTTTGCCATAGTGTGTGTAGGGATGGGTTTTTAGTAGGCTATAGGCCTATCATTAGCATTGATGGGTGCTTTTTAAAGGATACTTATGGGAGGACAGTTGTTGACTGCAGTTGGTATAAATGCAAATAATTACATTGGTTAATCACTTATGCAGTAGTGGAGTTTGAATTAAAAGACTTGTGATCATGGTTTTTAACTGTGTGCTGAGAAATTTTGGACATCATGAAATATGACAATAAATGGACACTTGTTTTAGATAGGCAAAAGGTAATATATTTGTAGGCGATTTTTTTTTATCTATTTATAAATTATTTTTAAGTGTCACTAACAATGCTTGTTCCTCCTTGGCATGTAAGGACTAATACCAACTGTGCATGAGCTCTTCCCAAATATTGAGCACAGATTTTATGTGAAACACTTACATAATAAATTCAAAACTGATTTATTATGACTAATATTGGGATTGTGCCTACTTAATATGTTCTAAATGCTAATGATATATAATTACTAACAACTGTAATTTTGGTTTGGGCATGAGCATTCTACTTTTTTTTCTTGTTTTTGTTTAGAATGTGAATGTCCCTTTATCGGTAACTAGCTTGTAATGGACAACTAGGTGTCATATATTTTTCATGCTTAAGATGTTCTCCATTTCCGATTCTAATTCTTAACCACTTATATCCCATTTGTATTCAATTATTTTTATATTTTAACAATGTAATTTTTTGTGTCATGTAGTTTTATATTTTTTTATAATACCTTTGGTATATGGTAGGCACATTAGGTCCCAACCAATCCGAATCAAACCAAGTTAGGCTCCATTCTTTTTAAGGGGAAGCTCTCACTACAACAAACTAGAGCATTTTTTATTGTCAAAATCATAGGAAAATCACAGCAAACAAAAATTTGCTATGATAAAAAATTAAAATCATCACAAGAATCATGGGAAATATTAGTGTAAAAAACACAAATTATCACAAAACCAAGGCATGTCTTCAATTATTATAATTGTTGCATGTATATCATTGATATTACAATGACTACATCGCTGTGATGTTACTGCAACAATTTTAATGTCACAATATAAATCCTCCAGATGTAGCAATGAAATTTTGACTATTACTTAAATTGACACATTTGTAATTATATGTGGTTTATGATGATTATGCCACAAGTATTGCATGGGCATTTTTAAATTATTATGTTATATTAACTATTATAACTATATACTTTTTAAACATTGAAGATAATTAATGAAATATTATACATTGAAAATATCAAATATGTAAAACAATGTGTCAAATAATTCCTGAAACCCTAATATGCACCAACGATAGTCTCTAATTTGGTGAGCCTAGTGGATCATACCGGTTACTCCTGTCATCATGTCCCCTGAACAAGGATCTGGTGTTTAATCGAAGCAAGATGGTGGCACTCCGTTTGATCCCATGTTGTATCAACTTTCGGTTAGTGTTGCTAACTGCAACATTGGTATGGAGCTGGATCTTCTCCCAAACCTTATATTGATATCATCTATCTAAGTTTTGTCAAGGAAAGCTAGTGTTAGGAAAAAAAAAGAGATACTTAAAATAATGTTCTTCTTTGCATAGTGTGATTGAAAGAGTATTTGGACTATTGAAAATGAAACGTGGTATCCTAAAACATATGCCAAATTATGCTTTTCCAAAGCAAGTCTTGGTCATGATAACAGTGATGACTCTACAAAATTACATATAAAAACATGCAGGCAGTAATGATTCAAATTTTCATAAGGTTGAAAATGAGAATGAAGAGTTTGAAGAAGAAACTGATGAAAAAGATAATTTTGAAAGTAAGAAGAAATGATGGATCAAGGATGTCAAAAAGAAAGATAATTATTAATAGTTTACTATCAAAACACTAGATTAAGGACTTCCATCTTAAGGATTAGATGAATTGTTTTTCATTTGGAAGCTTTTTTAGTTTTTTCTATCGCAAAGGCACATTGTTGAACTTGTAAAACCCCCATGTCCCATATGGGTGAATTGTGGGAAGTCTTATATAGATATATAGGCTCCAATTCCAAAACATAAGCACCTATTGCTTATTGTTTTCATAAAGGATAACCCATATGATGTGGGCAGGTGTTTCGTTGGTTCTAGAGTTAGGTTGTTACAAATGGTATCAGAACCAACCCGAGACCACAATGGTGTGGCATAATGAGTGTGCACATGCATCACCTACTGAGACTGATCTTGGATTTGAAAGAGTACTTTGCCATGGGCTAAGTAGTCCGATTAGAGAAGTTACTTGGTCCGGGGAAACAAGTAATCCGACTAACCTCAACGAGGATATTGGGTACATAAGGGGGTGGGGGGGGGGAGTTTGTAACACCCCCATGTCCTACATGGATGAATTGTGGGAAGCCTTATGGGATATATAAGCTCCAATTCCAAAACATAAGTACCTAACACTTATCCTTTTCATAAATGATAACCTATGTGTTGTGGGTAGATATTTTGTTAACTAGTTCTGGACTTGGGTCGTTACAGAACTTATTCATATATCCGATTGGTATCTCCATATTGCTACTTTACATACTAATATATAATATAGTACTTGGTCATTATCCTATTAATAGCTCAAAAGACCATGTTTTTAATATATAGAGTGAAAAAAACAAAATGCATTGTAGCTGATGGAAAAAAACTTAAGTACTTTTTTTTTGTTACAACTAAAGAAACATATATCGCATGAAACATAATTAAATAATTATTATCCGCTCATGATTTTCTTTATTCTTCCATTGGAGTTAACTATTTCTTTTGACTTGGAGTTGTTCTTGAGAATGATTAAGGGACTTGCTTTTTTTAGATTATCTTGCAATTCAAATTTGGGTGTTTTAAATAAGTTTACTATATAAAGATTTTCTGAGAAGCTTGCCCATAAAAAACACTTGAACTTAAAAGTAAAAAACTGATCAACTAGCGATCAGCTCGCGGGTTAGTTCTTGTAGTGAAGACTCTTCCTAAATGGGTCTTTTGGGTATAGAAAAGTACAATTACCAAGTGGAATGAGTACTTTCCACTTTGGTACCAATTTTGAAGATGACATATGTCTTTCACTTATGGATGAATTGATTATAAAGACTACAAAATGATTTCTTTGAGTTTTTTTTAGTTTGGCTAGACAACCTTATAGACAAATATTAATTTACCTAACTTGACTACATTAAATTCTATTGTTCAATATAGATCCTCCAATTTCATGTCACGTATACATTAATATGATGCCCATACAAAGAGATTAAGACCCAATTCATTTTACATTAGGTTGGACTAATCCAAAATTACTTATTTTTATTTTTATAAATTTTTATCATAAATTAGTACTTTTTGGAATATAATATTATATAGGTACAAGCATACATAGAATAATATTTTTTAGTATAATTAAATTTTGTTTTTAGGACGAATAAATAAAAAATTTATAAAAAACCAATTGAATTAAAAAAATAAATAGTATTCAATGGATTATTGTATGTACATAGTATAAGCTTTCAAATTGGTTCCGAAAAAATTTTTATAAAAATAAAAATAATATTTTTAGATTAATCTAACTTAATATAAACTGAATAGCCTAATATAGTAATTAATTTAAGCAGAGATGATTGAGATCTCTCCAGTCTTCATCGTTTGGTGCTCATCCTTCAAGAGTCTATGACTCTAACTCATTAAAATTTGACTTTCTCAACTTCTTCAGAGACAAAAGCAGCTTCTTTAAGGGTCCAAATAACTGTTCTACTTCTTTCAAGTTTCATCACTGTACTCTCTGTTTCTTGAAGATATTTTTTAATGTGACAAAGCATGAGCACTTCAAATTATAAAATACTGTTTAATGAGATCAAGATTGGTTTAGACTTTGATATCTCTTGGTCTCTGATTTAAAACTATTTGGTGTTAGAAAAAGTAAATCACCCTAGTTTCACATTTCATTCATTCCCCCATAGAACAAAAAAGAAAAAAATTAGATCAAATGGTACAAATTAAAGTTTGGTTATTTAAATTATGGCAGTGCGATGGCCAACTTTATCATATAAAATATAATTCAATTTTCGCACATTAAGGTAACTCTACAAATCAAAGAAATATGTTAGTCACCAATTTGTAAAATTCATTTTTATTCAAAAAAATGTATAACTATATTAATACGTATAATTGAAATAAATTTATATAAAAATTTTTACTTGAACAAGTTGGTGTATTGGTGTCCATTTCAACTACCTTATAGATGCAATTAATTTTAAGACACTCCATATTATCACAACAAAGTAAAGATGGTTTAACTTTTGGCCCAAAAATTTGCAATTCTTTCTTGCATACAAAGTTCACAATTGCATTAGTGAGTTTACAATCATTTGTGTAAACCTTAATTTTGTAGTTGTCCAAAGTAAGGGTTCTTATGAGAACTAAAATTACCAATGAAATTGTGTATCTAGTAGTTATAGTCATAATTTTTTGTTAGATACTTTGATGGCAGGTATAAAGAAAAGGTTTCCTTTCTTCATTATGGTTTGGAGTTTGTTTTGTGGATTGGCATTTATATAGGGATAGGTGTGGCTGGATATATGAGATTAAAGATATCATTATATTTTTTAAATTTAGTTGGATGTAAATACATCCATGACACAAAAAATCAATATTAGAGGAATAACTTTTTTTTTATATTCAGAATCATTATAAAAACAAAGGATGAGAATATGCTCCAAACAGTAAAGTGTCTACCTCACATAACTTGACGGGCTTGAGTTGTAATCTATTACAGCAATAACTCTTAGTTGCATGTATATCTCTAGGAAGAAATCTCGAAAACTTCTACCTTCTATATGCTCATTGTTAGATCTTAATCCTTGTCTTCTTAATATTTACATATTGTATAAACTAGGATAATTCTTCTCGAGAGTTTATTATGGTATTTTTATTTGTAGCCTTTCAAACTTTTTTTTTCCTCAAATAGCTTTGAATGTATTGCATAAGGACAGATGTTGTAGAGATGAATATAACTTAACCATCATTTTTTTTAATTTTAATTCAAACCACACCATAAGTTTAAAATCAAATATGTTCTTCCCCTATGTTTTCTCTTATCTTAATTTCCATGCGTTTCCTTTGTCCTTACATATAAATGCTTAATGAATATGTTTTGGTGACCAATACATTTACTTAAAGTTTAATTCTTTACACCCTTAATACAAGATTCTCACGCATTATATGTTATGCTTGCATCAAATCAACATAATTTTTTTATCTTCTTAATGCATAAATCTTCAATTAGCTTTCAATTCTGATATTCAATGCAAGTGTAGGAGTTAGTTTAGTCCATTGGCATGGCACACCAGGAATTTCTTAGGTCCACTTGGATGGAAATATACCAAAATTAATAAATTCAAATAATAGCAATCCATGTGGAAAAATAAATTGCCTGACTTGTGTATATCATTTTCCTTAAAGCAATTATGCCTAAGGATAAAATGGGCGAGTAGATTTTTTGAAAATAAGAACTAAATTTATAGAAGAAGAAATTGAATCATTATGTTGGTTGTAAAAGTTACAACTCTTATAGGGTTGTACTTCTTAAACTAATATGTTTGTTCTAAAAGTTGCTACTCCTAAAAGGTTGTAACTCTTGGTTAGTGCCTATTCGTCACAATGCATTCTAGATATCAAAGCTTGTGATGACAAATATCATACAAAGCAACGCCAATTTGGCATCCTTATTAATGTTTTTGGCATTCATGTTGATGACTTCTAGAATTTTCTTCACATATACCAAAATTTCTTCTTCCTATGTGGGATATGTTTTTTTTTTTCACTTAATTCACAAACTATACAACAATCCTCCACTAGTTTGTGAATTTGTTCACGAAATAATATGCTTCATTGAAAGAATCTTGTAATTTGGACCTTCAACTAGTGAAAATATTTTAAGGTTATGACAAAGTAAAAAGTGTCCTAAGATTGAACCTCGACTTTCTTTGTTTACGTTGAAAATATATCATTACATATTATTTATCTATTGTTCTCATGAAACCCACATCAACAGCCTTAGCACTATTATATATGGCCTTTTGCTAATCCTGTTAGAATTTAGTTATCAAGAATGATTACTAAATGCTATAGACGCATTAAGATATACTTATTTTACTATTGCTTTATGTAGTCATATCATAAGTTGGTGTATATGTACATCTTGACACATGAGATAATTATTTTAATAACTACCCTAAAACTACTTATATTTTGAAGGGATATGACCTTCAAATGAAAGGATATGTCTATCCCAACATATATGACCTTTGGGGAGATAGTTATGTACCACAACTACCCTGGTTAGTGAAATAACATAACTTTTAATAAAGGGTCATGTTTTAGGCGAATTTAACAACCTTTAGAAGGTGGTTATGACTTTGATTTAAGGAGACAACTCTTAGAAGAGTTGTAACTCTATGGCCGAACCAACACATCCCTTCTAAGGGTAGTTATTACCTTATTTTAAGGCATGAAGTTATGGGTGGATAAAGACACATCTTGGCGAAGTAGTATAACCTTTTATGAAAAGTTGTAACTCTTTTATGAAGGGTTATGACCTGCCATAAGTGCCAATTCATCCCCTATAAAAAAAAAGCAATAGAATTGTGCAAATGAGAAGTTACGAACACAATTTATAGAGGCTCTACTTGTTCTATTTCGCCATACACACTTTTCTATCACCATAAAGAGAATTATGGTCGAGTGTTGGGTGTGAACCAACATATTTAGTTACTTATATTTCCAAGTTAATTAAATATCTGATCTTAGGTGGTCACAATAAGTCACGTCTTTTATAATATATTCAAAAAAGCATTTTTCATCAAGGAGGCTATCCCTCGGTTCTTCAGTAATAACTAAGTATGCATTAATTTTTGCATTTATTTTATATCATGGAAATTAAAGTGGTCATCAATTGTGCACTAAATTTCCTTCAAATCTTGCTAGTCATGGACATTTATAAAGAATCATCATTCTTTATTGAAAGGGCACAAATTTAATGTCATTATGTGGAGTTTTTTACTTTTTCTCAATTGCTAAGACAAATTATTAAAATTTATTAAGAATATAATTTGATTCTCAACTGATGCAACTGTTAGCACTAAGACTAATGATATTTTATGGAACAAAATTTAGTGTAGACAAGCACTTAACAATGATTTGTTTGTACCTTTTGAAGTTTAAAGTTCATGTTCAACTAACTTAAAGTAAGGTTCCCACCACTAGTGTTTTAAGTTAAAATTCTAAGTCCTATATTGTTCAACTAACTTTTTACCAAATCTCTAGGTATGCCTTTGGCGAGAGGACCTGCCAAATTTTCACTAAACTTAACAAAACTAATGGTGATCACCCCATTCAAAATTAACTTTCTCACATCGGCTTGTGTCGAACCAATATGTCTAGATTTTCCATTATAAACATCACTATAAGCTCTTAGCATGGTGGCTTGACTATCGCAATGCAAACAAACAACATGCTTTAGTTATGGGCATACCATAATAGCTAACAATAAGTTTCTCAACCATTCTACTTTTTTGCTTGTAGTATTAAGGGCTATAAACTCTAATTCCATAGCAAAATGAATAACACATGTTTGTTTCTTGAATGCCCAACTTATAACTTCTTCTTCTAATACAAATATGCAACCTGAAGTGGATTTGCCAATATTAAACACTAACTAGCATCACAAAAGCCTTCTAAAACAGCTAGATAATCCTTATACACAAGATTAATGTCTTTTTTCCTATGCATAGTATACATAAGATTACTTATTGCACTTGCATATTCCAACTAAGCAACCATTCTATCTTAGTTTCCAAATATTTTTAAACTTGAGTCAAATGGTGTAAAAGCTTCTTTGATGCCAAAATACTTGTGTTTGTCAAGAAACTTTTTTATATAATGAGATTGATTCAAGGCATATGTTTTATCATGCCTTTTAACTTTGATTTCAAAGATTGTATTTATTTCTTCAAAATCCTTCATCCTGAAAACAGAAATTAAATATCTTTTCATTTCAATTATACCCTTAATGTTTGTCGTGCCCACACTTGCCCCTGGCCCATTCGGGCCCGATTACTTAAACAATACAGCGGAAGTCTTATTTCACAAAAGGGGCATTTAAATTTAATTTAATTTAATTTTTTTTTTTTTGCAACTTAAGGGCACGAACCCCAGGATACTTACCGGTACTAGCTCGTTAACTATTTACTTTTAGGGTTTTATTGCTCTCAGAAACAAGCTAGCACACCTATGTGGAATTTAGTGTTCATTTCATGATCTTTATCATGCTTAGCCAAGTACATGCATGGCAACCAAAACACCATATTCATATTTACAAGTCATAAAAATGGTGTTATACTGAAAATAAACATAATCACTTAAATAGCCAGGATATCCAAAAGCATGATACATGGCAAATAATTCATAAGTCCATAGAACACATTCCACCTTAATAGACCTTGTTCCCACAAATTTCTAGACTCCTCAAGCCTGCACAAGGAAGTCCACAACATTAGATTGTTTCACAAGCAATCCATAACACTTAAGACACTTAGAATATTGAGCAACATATGTACAAACCTCTACTATGTGAAAGAGTATTTATTACTCTTGACCGTAATGCTTTTCTATAGCTCCTTTACCTACAAAAGTAGAGTAGGGCGGGTGAGTTATAAAACTCAATAAGGAATCCAATGGCATCCAATGCCTAACTTAGTGAGGTATTTTCTTATGGCTTTCAAAGCCAACTTATGGCCTCCAAGGCCTAACATATGGCTTCCAAAGCCTAACTTATGCCAAGAACGTAATGGCAATTATTCCATAAACCTGCAAAGAAAACACTAAGACAAAGAAAACACAAAGCATGTAGAAATAACAATAATAATAATAATTGGGGTCAGCATGCACAATCAATTCATAGAAGCACACAACACAACACACCACATAACACAATTCTGTATGGGCAAAGCAAGCATTAGCATATTCCATATCACACAATATCGGTCGACCATTTCTTATACCATACTGAGTACTCCTTAGCTTGGGAATCGAGTTGGCCAAACTCGATGCCAAGACCTAAATGCTTGCACTTAACTCATGAGTAACCATAGTTGCCGAAACAACGATACTTAGCCCACTTTGCACTATGTGCCCGAATACTCACAAAGTGAGTATGAGAAAATCCTCACACAGAGTTGCCGAAGCAACAAAACAACTTAGCCCTGCATGCACACCTAGGATCACATGGTTCTTTGACCATCACCTAGGGGCACTAATACTCACAAACAAGATCATGGAGATACACCATGCAATAAAGTGAGTATAGGAATCCTTACCATAATTTTTGTAACCTCTTGTTGCTTAACCCTTTGCTTTTCCTTGCTTGTTGTTGGTAGAACGTGTTTTTCCCTTAATGGACCTCAACTTAATGAGGTAAGCCCCATTTTAGCCTTTCTTTGACTTAGGCCCAATTTTCTGTGAACTCAGGCCTACATTGGCCTTTTTCCTGGAAATCCAGGCCTAACTTAATCCTTTCCAGAATTCAGGCCCACTTGGCCTGTTCTGGAATTCTGGCCCAACTTGGCCCCTTAAATAACTTAGGCCCATTTGGCCTTTTAATAACTTAGGCCCAACTTAGCTTTCTTAGTACTTAGGCCCAAAATGACCTTAGGACCACTTAGGCCCAAAATGAACTTAGGACCATTTATGCCAAGAACACTTGGCCAACACCAATTTCTCACCAACTTGTCATCATGGCCGAATCTAACACCACTTTCTTTACCATTTTGGCTTCACTTTTTACTAGGAACACCTAGATACCATGAACACATGGATTACACACACAACCACCAAAATGGCACTTATGGCCGAATTTATATTGACTTTCATAGCCCACAAATCTTCCTCTTTTTATAACGATCTTTTGGAACTTGTCTTAAACATACATAAGAGCTTGTTTAGTACCAAGAACACTTGGTTTAAGCTCACTAATGCCAAGATACATACATGGCCGAATATTACATCTTGCCTTCCTCCATGTTTCACTTATTTTTCTTGCTTATGTTGACCATAAAAGCTCACAAGTACCAAGAACACTTGGTTTAGAGCTTTGAAATGCCAAAAATGTTCATGGCCGAAACTTTCTTCATGCTTGAAGCCTTCATTTGATCTTTGCTTTGTTGGCTTCCAACACCTCATAAACACCAAGAACACTTGGTTAAACATCCATAAAGCTTATGATACAAACATGGCCGAAAATCCAAGAGAAAATGTAAGTCAAGACTTACACATGATTTTCCTTCATCTTTGCTTGATTTCTTGCTTTCCATGGCTTAAAAGTGCCATGCATGCCTTGAACTCTTAAGTTGAGTCCAAGAACACCAAGATCTTTCCATGGCCGAAACATCAAGAGAAACCTTGAACATGGCCGAATCTTGAGCTCTATTTTCCTTGATGTTCTTCGTGATTTTCTTCTTCCTCATGGCTTAGAAATGCCATGTATGTAAGGAACTCTTGAAGGAAGCTCAAGAACACCATTTTCTTCTCAAGGCCGAAACTTCATAGCCATTTCTCCATGGGTTTTCTTTGATTTCTCACTTGGTTCTTGGTTTAGATGTGTTTAGGAGGTTAAAAGCTTCATGAAAATGTGTTTGCATGTGGGAAAGGAGTTGGTTTGCTCATGGCCGAATCTTAGAAGCAAGGAGGAAGATGATGAACTTGGAAGAACACCATGGCTGGTTTTTAGAGAGAAGGGAGAGCAAAGTGAGCTAGAGAGAGAGTGGAGAGATGAAAATGAAATGGAAATAGAGCATGGCCGAATTTTTGGCTGCTAAATGGAAAGAGAAATGCAGCCAAATGCATTCTAAATGCATAAATTCAAAGGGGTGGGTGGCCATGTGTGCTAGTGGAGGGGGGGGGGGGGGAATAAACAATAGTTTAATTAGGCCATTAAGCAATCATTAGTCAAATGTAGGTGGGGGACAAGAGATAATGGAATTATTTTATAATGTAAGTGGGATTTGTAGTGGACAATAAAAAATGATAGTGGAGCATAAGTGGGAGACAAGCATGGGCCTAAATAATGTATTTTATGCAAGTGGGAGACATGTAGTAGTGGAGGGTAATAAAATAGTGTGAGTGGAGGATGTAGGAGAATTTAAATTGGTGAGTGGAGGGATGATGTGGCATTTTTTTTATTGCCAATATGCAAGGGTGGCAGCCATGGCTTGTATTGCCATGAAAAGTGGTCAAATTCCACTCTTAGTCCTCCATCTTTCTTCAATCCTTTCAATTGAGTCCTCCCACAAAGTTTTCCTTTGTGCAATTGAGTCCCTCAACTTTATATTCCACAATTTTCATCACTAACACTCTTGGTCTAAACCAAGCATAATTCTCAGAGTGTCCAACACTCATTAATGCCTATTCCATAAATAAATTCCAAGTCTCCACGATTAAATTTCCAAGTTTCCAGATTAAGAAACTTTTTCTGTCACTAATCCGCTTAACCCGGAAATTAATCTTTTATGATTTTCCGGGTATAACAATACTCCCCACCTTAAGAAATTAGGTCCTCCAATTATTTGAATTTGGGCAATTGAGCCCAACCTACAAAAATTCCCTTATTCAATTGAGTCCCTCACTTTTGAAGTACTTCATTTTCACCACTAATTTTCTTGGCCAAGGCCAAGCTTAATTTTTATGAATGTCCAACACTTAATTTAATGTCCCCTCACATTAATTACACTTAATTCCCAAATAATAAAAAAAAAAAATTTCTTTGCTCCAATTCACTTACCCCGGGACCTAATCACTTCGGATAGTCCGGGCATTACAATGTTGGTGCTAAAAAGAAGCATATTGACAACATAGAGACATAGCACCACTCCATACTCATTTGTTATGTTGCAATATACACACTTATCAGCCTCATCATGCCTAAAACCAAATGACAAAATTGCACTATCAAACTTTTTGTGCCATTGTTTAGGCACTTGTTTTAGACCATATAGTGATTTGACTAATTTACACACTTTGTTTTCATTTCCTAGTAGCACAAAGCCTTACAATTGTTCCATATAAACTCCTTCAATTAAATCACCATTTTACAAAATTGTTTTAACATCCATCTGATGTACTAATAATTTCTAAATTGATTCCAATGTAAAAAGCACTCTGATGGATGTGCTTCTAACAACTAGAGCATAGGTGTCAAAATAGTTAAGGCCTTCTTCTTTATTAAAGCCTTTAGCAACTAAACTTGCCTTATATGCTTGGATGGAGTCATTAGTTCTAAACTTTCTTCTAAACACCCATTTACAACAAATAGATTTAGAATTAGGAGGAAAATCAACCAAAATTCAAGTATCGTTGCACACAATGGAATCTATTTCATCATTGACAGCTTTTTGTTTTTTGTTTTTATTTTTTTTTAAAAAATCTACATCTCTAGAAGTCATTGCTTCTTTAAAGGTTTTTGGGTCTTGATCTAAACTTAAAATAAAGGGTGTTTTTTTATATAACTTTAGTTCTATCTCCTTCGACTAAAAACACCATAAAATTTGGTGATATAAAATCTAAATTTAAGTGCTTTTGATGCCTAATGCTTTAGCTATTCTTTGGTGCACTTGTTTTACTTTTTCTAGTGCCCAACTTTCATTTTTTGCCTACCCCTACATCAATGCCAATTTTAATCTATGTTCTTGTATCACTTTCATTAACAAAATCTTGGATAAACTTGTGCTAAAAAAATTCAACATGTATGGATTTAACAATAGTGTTTGACTCTAAATCTAGCAACATATAAGCTTTGGAATTTTGAGCATAACCAACAAATATATTTTTATTTCTTGTAGGTCTTAGTTTTGTTTTATAAGGATCTGAAATTTTATTAAATGCTAGACATCCACAGATTTTGAAATAAAGAAGACTAGGTTTCCTCCCATTATTCTAAAGTTCATAACATGACACATGAAATTTCTTGAAAGTTACTCTATTATAAATGTGACATGCTGTGAGTAAAGGTTCTCTCTATAGGTTGTATGGCAATCGAGCATTTGTTAACATGACATTAACCATACCAACTAGTGACTGATTTTTCCTTTCTATGATACCATTTTGTTGTGGAGTGTAAGGTGCTATTCTTTGATTTATTATTCTTTTTTTTTCACAAAACATTATGAAAGAGTCAGAAAAATATTATCCTCCTCCATCACTATGAAAAACCCTGATTCTACATTGTTTTTTATTCTCCATAATCATTTGCATTCTTTAAACTTTTCAAATGTCTTATCCTTGGTTTGCATTAAGTATATATAAGTGTATCTAGAGTGATTATCAATAAAGGTTGTGAAGTAGCTTTTATCGCTTGTGGTCAAGTGCTCATTTAATTCACATATATCTGAATAAACTTATTTCAACCTTTGGAAAAAGGCGTCTTAGTCATTTTGGATTGGACACAGATTTCACATTTTCACTCATGATCATCTTTATATGAAATGTAGCCATGTTTAGACATATAATTGAAAGTATGAAAAGCTAAATGTCCTAATCTAGCATGTCATAAAGAAGAAGACTCAACATATGCAACAACATTTATTTCATTAATTAAATGCTTAAACATACCATCACAGGAGTATCATTTTCCTACAAACACTCCTCCCTTAAAAACTACAAGCTTTTTAGATCCTAGAACAACTTTAAGTCTCCTCTTACACATTTCCAGATACCAGATTTTTCTCAAGGTCTAGTACATGGAACACATTTATTAGAGTCAGTTTCTTTCTAGAAGTGAACATCAGTTCCACACTAATTTTTCCCAAAACCTTTGCTGGTACGTGATTTCCCATAAAAACTTCTTCTGGTTCTTTTACTTGTATGGGACTTGAACATTTCTCTATTGTTGCAAATATGGGTTGTTGCACCAGAATCAATCCACCAATCCTTTGATTTGGTCACTGAATCTATATGTAATTCAGTAATCATATCAACTTCCATGTCATCAAAGACCATGACTACAATATCTCCATTTTTTGCTTCAATGACAATTACTTCGTTCAGATTCCTTGAAATAGTTTCATTTTTCTTTCCATTCATGTGCCAACATTCTTCAATGTGGCAACCCTTTTTTCCAAGATGGAAACAAGATCGATTTCTTTTGAGAGATGACTTCTTGAATTTATGGTCAATGGCCTTCAACTTACACTTAGGTTTGGAACCCCAAACGAATGAGGATTACTGAAATTTCCTTCAAAAACTTGATTTACCTTTGAATTAAAGTAAGACTTATCTCTAGCATGATTTTCACACTCAATTTGTAAGTGAGTAACAAATTGTTCTATTAAATAACTTTCAAATTAGTGCAGAATCTTTTTCCTGTAATCATTCCAAGTTGGTGGTAATTTTCAAAGTATTGCCCTAATTGAATAGCATCTGGGACTTTTATTTGCAGTTCACTGATTTAAGATGTTAGAATTTCCAATTTTCAAACTTGGACCATTATTGGCATGTTGTCAGTAAACTTAAACTCTAAGTATTTAAAAGCTAGGAATCGATCAGTACCTACCTTGACATGCTTGTACTTAGATTTCAAATCAATCCATACCTCTTAATGTGTTTTTTGGTGTCTATAGATGTCATACAGACAACTTGTAAGAAAGTTGACAATGTATCCTCAGCAAATTCTTGAATTTGTCTCTCATTTGTTCTTTTCTGTCAGCAACAGAACCTTGACTTCAGCAAGATCGTTGTCTTGTGGTTCAAACACTGGTTGCAGATTTGTATCTAACAAATGATAGATATATACAGTTGTTAACAGCCAAGCCATCCTATCTTGCTGATGAGTGTAGTTGGTTTCATCAAAGCATTCAAGTTTAATGGACTTTTTTTCTTGATCAAATTGGACTTTTAGCCCAAAATTAAATTTGCCCTCCATTAGTAAAATTGATTTAAGATTGTTAGAAAAATGAATTTCTTGAGTTGTGTATATTATTTTCCTTAAAGAAATTTTGTTTTAGGATAAAATGGGTAAGCAGATTTTTTAGAACAAGAACTAAACTTATAGAAGAAGAAATTGAATCATTGTGTTGGTTCTAAAAGTTGCAACTTTTAAAAGTTGTCACTCTTGAACCAATATGTTAATTCTAAAAGTTACAACTCCTAAGGAGTTAACTCTTGAACCAATGTATTTGTTCTAAAAGTTGCAACTCTTAAAGGGTTGCAATTCTTGAACTAATATGTTAGTTCTAAAAGTTGCAACTCTTAAAAGGTTGTAACTTTTAGTTAGTACCCATTCGTCACAATGCATTCTAGAGATCAAAGCTTGTGATGCCAAACAACATACAAAGTGAAGCCAATTTGGCGTCCCTATTAATATTTTTTGGCGTCCATGTTGATGCCTTCTGGAATTTTCTTCACATATACCAAAATTTCTTCCTCCCATGTGGGATATATTTTTTCCTACTTAATTCACAAATTATACAACAATCCATAATCAAATAATAAATTCTAGAGCTTGAAGATTGTAATCCTAAATTAGAGACCATGTAGTGGAGTTTTACTTGTCCATCTATTATTAAATGCAACCTTAGAAGATATGGTCTTGGAATATTATTGTCAACTCCTTAATTGGTTGATTCCAGCTTAAGATTTCAACATTAATAGTTGACCAGTAAAACACACTACACAATGTCCAATTTAGAGTTATAATTATCTGAACCTAGAATTTTGTTATTCGATTACGGGTTACCATTACGAAAATATGTTAATTTTGGTGTATATCCATTTTTCTTGAACAACAACCAAGAAATTAAATTAAGCAAAATTATACAAACTTAGCTAGATATAAACCCAATAAGAATTTACAACAAGTGAGGAAAATATTATCCCCTACGAAGCACTTTTTACTACCAGCCCCAGGTTCATACGCCATTCAACCTACCTCAACTTTAATCATGGACACCTACTAGAAATCCATAAATATGATTAGGCCTGAATGTCTCCGAGCACTTGGTTCGATGTGCTCTTTTTCCTTGTTAGCAAATAGAATATCATTTTTTTTTCACCAAAGCATCCAAGCTGCCATTTGCTTCACTGCCTCCAACCCCTTCTTTTGAACCTTATCATGCATACCACCTAGTACATCATCCAATGTATCAACAATATCAATTCTAGCTACAAATTAAACCCACCACCAACTGCCCAAACATTTCCATAACACCGCAACAAAAAAGAATTGAACTAGGACATAATTTAAATTTTCTTCCTCACCATTACAAACCATACACAAAACAATGTTCATTTGTATTCCATGTGTTGCTAAATTCATCTTTGTGGATCCCACACAAATACATGCATTTTTTGAAGAATCTATAAATTCCACTGAGAGACTTGATTTGTTACATCCAACTAAAGTTACCCTTAATTACACCCACTAGTTTTTTTATAGTGAAGTCATCTCTTTGTCCATGACTCTATCTTCAACCATCTTTGCATCCTATGTCACCTTGAAAATTTTCAAGTAAATGTAATAGATCATTTACTGACACATCCATCCTTGGTCCTTGCCTAGGAAGCCTGTGAGAGCTGATCTCATGGTGGTTGCAATTGGCTAGCTGTATATGTGTGCGGATTAAAACTCCGTGATACTAGTCGATTAACCTAGAATATGCAAAATGCATGCTCTTTATGCTTTGACTTGGATTAACAAAATCCATAAAACATTGATTTGGCCAAAAGATTTCCATAGAAAACAGTTCAAATAGCCAAAGCATACAAAATCAACATTTATGTGAATTTAATGCACATAACAACTATGTGGGAGCATTCATACATAAAGTAGACTAATGCCCTCATCCAAGAGCAACCCTAAAGTTTAGGACTCCTTAAAACATAGACAATGGAAGCAACTAAGAGTACTATATATACAAGCCTCAACTGAGATCTTCTCGAACTAACTCCCACCTTGGATGTAAATCCTACTGGCAAGTCACAAAAGTCCTTGTCCACGTGCTGTTCGGCTCTATAGCCAAAGGAAGGCTGTAGTTCATACTGTTACTTAACCAACAAGTAACCCAAGTAGACTAGAATCAGAAAGATTCTCGAGCAAGGTACCTGCAGCAACAACAAACTACCGTGACAACCCTTTGTGGTTATCCAGTCTAGTAATGTCAGAATCTGCACATCACAACTAGGGAGTGAGAATTCAGACATTCTTAATAAGGGTCTTCACTTCACTTGCAAGAAAAGTTACTGAGGACTCCAAATATATGAGAACATATGTAACATGCTATGAGTTCATATACAGCCTGAGGGTATAATATATGCATATGCCTATGTCCTTTGGGACCACTCCTTATCCTCATCCTTGAACTACAAGGCATAGCTTTGTCCTCTAGCAAGCTTAGCTTGCCAGCCTAATTAGTGATAAATCACCAGTCGAACCTCTCCCTTTTATGCTGCAAAGGGGCACTATGGTGGGGCTATTGTAGACTAGGCAATAAAGACCTTGTAGACAAGGCTGTAAAGACCTTATAGACTAGGTGCACTAAGGTTTCACCTTGCAACCTCGTGGCTAACCACACAGCTAGGTCACAAAAGGTTTTAAACCTTTCACCCAAGCTAGTGATACTTAGTTGTGATCTTTTGAAAACTAGTTTCCTTGCTTATGGTAAAAACAACTATAAAACTCAAGGAAACTCCTAGGACTCGAAGGAATTTTTGGAAGACTTGGAGTACCCCCGAGATGCTTAGACCCCATGATACCCTAAGAATCCCCTTAGGTCTTCCCCCGACCTCTCTAGCAAAAGTGAAAAATTTCAGTTATTATAACTGCGTTGCCACAATTGGTAACGAGCTACCAATTTTTGTGATAACGATGACATGTTACGGGTATTGGCG
Source organism: Aquilaria yunnanensis (assembly GCA_039654915.1). Taxonomy (NCBI): domain Eukaryota; kingdom Viridiplantae; phylum Streptophyta; class Magnoliopsida; order Malvales; family Thymelaeaceae; genus Aquilaria; species Aquilaria yunnanensis. The sequence goes on along the minus strand of CM077594.1, from coordinate 78,970,058 downwards.
ATGATTAGCGATGCATCACCAATACCTACAACAACCCAGAAAATTCCAATTTTGTTGCTATGAACTTTAGACACTTTCCAAACATATCAAACATGCATGGATAGCCTCCAAACTTCACATACATGTAAAACAAGTTGCATAGATCACAACCACCTATCACAAGCCAACCTATGATGCATTATAACTTCATTCTAATCATCACAACCTTATAGTCCACCATTAACTAACCTTGCCCAAAAACTAATGCTATTGCTAGAATTATTTGCATTCATCAAGCAAACTCATTCCAATAGCATCAATTGAGCTTGAAAATATAACTCCCTTACCTTAACTTCACCTAACAAGCAAGAAACAAGCGACCTTTCCTCAAGAATTCAAGTTCTACAAAGTTCCACCTAGTTCCAAGCAACCAAAGACACAAATCACATAATTACTACCTTTTAACTAAAACCCAAGCTTCCAAACATCTAATAAACAAGAATTTGCCAAGAACATAAGTGTTACCAAACAGGGGATTATGGAAAACTCGGTTCCAAGTTTCAAAAACATGAAATCACCCTTGAAACAAGCTTTCTATAGCATGTACATCCTTGGTGGCTACCATTTTCATCAAAATCTCTTGGTTTTGGGCTTGGATTAATAAACAATTGGTAGGGTAAGGGAGGAACTCGGGTTTAAGTAGCAAATATGGCCTCCTCCCTCACTTTACCAAGTTTTATAACCTCTTAACTAAAAAACCATCCAAGAATGTAAAAAGTAACAAATAAGTCCCATCCTTTATGTAACGTTAGTCAAACTTGGTCAAATCTTATTTATTTCAACTAAGTTTGGGTTAAAGTTAAAAGTTAGGCTATCAAAAATTCATTTTCAACACTTGGGATCTAGCCCGACTATCCAGGATGCAAAATTACCATTTTACCCCCGAACCTCATTTGGTGCCTTAATCTCCTAAAAACTTAGTGAACTTTGCTAAACTCCCCCATCCTTGCTAGGTGAAAGTGAATTAAATTTAATTTCAAACACCTTACCCTCCTTAAGCAAGCTTTCAGCTAGGAGAGTCATAACATTTACACTCCCCTTGCTTTGCCTCTCACTCCCATTCTCCACCTCATACTCCGAACACATACCCCATTAATGCAAATCTCTTTTTATTTTAACAAATATTTTTATCTTTATCTAGTGCCACTAACCTAGGAAACCTCACTTCAAGACTACACTGGCCCAACCAAATATCACTCCAAAATTTTACGCATCCCTTATCCCCCACCTATTGCCAAAATGATTTTAGAAATAGAATTTCTTCTTCCTCCATATCAAAGCCTGCCTTTATTATATTCCCCCATACACTGCGCCTCACCTTCTGTAATTTTGCCGTTCAAACCATCATCTTCCCTATAAATGCTTCTAATCACTCTTACCTACAACCTTTTTTTCTTTAAAAACACATCTATAGTGAATTGAAACTGGTACATTCAATTTTGGGAATTGAATTAAGACACAAATATGTATGGGCATATCCAATTGTCATGGTTTGCATAATTATTTTATTTTATAATTACTCATAGAAATAGTTTAATTAAAAATTTATAAACATTAAACATATAAAGACTTTGAGATTAAAGACCAAAATAATTAGATAATTTGGTTGAGGGTGAAGGATTTACTTAAGCAATTACATTTATGGTTAACTTTAATTAAAAATTTTATATAAATGTAATTATACTTAAAAAGATTTAAATTTTGAGTGTTACGTATGTTTAAAAGCTATAAAAATGACAACAAAAAACTTCATAACATGAATTAATGATATAAGTGAAGCTTATAATTTTTCCAAGGGTTAATTACACTTTTAATTTTAATGTTTAGTTTTAATTACTTTTTAGCCCCAATCTTAAGAACCTATTTTAACCCAAATTTTTTTTACACATAAATTTTTTAAAATAGATACATTATTTTATAAGTAAAATATATAGCCTATGCATCGCACAGGTAAAAAAAACTATTACATATATATAGATGAAAATAGCTTAGATAGAGAGAATTATCCAATAATCTAATAGGCAAGTAAACAAGGCAATGATAAAATGCATCTGTAGTAAATTGAAATTAGCACATTCAGTTTTGGTAATTTTGGTTGATATTAGCAACACAACTCAAGCATAACATATGATGGGGCTGACCTTTTTTTCTCAAAATAAAATCTTAGCCAAAAACAAGGAGGCCACATAAGAATAAGGAAGATTCTAAAATGGGTAAATTTCATTTGCGGTCCCTAGCCTTTACGTGTTGTTGTAAACAGGTCCTCAACCTTCATTTTGTCCTCTTAAAGTCCTTAACCTGCCGATTTTTGTCCAATTATAGTCCTTTCGTCATTTTCATGGTTAACTTTGACGGAAATTTTGTGAAAATTGATGAAATTGGTCCAACATTTTCTTATTCTCACTCAAATCACCCTCAACCTAATAAATTACTACTTCAACCACCATCCCCTTCGCTCTCCCTCATTTGCTTCCACCCCAGTAATAAAAAATGGCTTCCTCTCTCTTAACTTCACCACACGTCAACATAAAGGTCAGTCACCGAGAATCCAACCCCTTTCAGCCTCGCCCGTAGTGCTGATCTGATACTGTTCGAAAACCTAGTATAGAGATCGTCTCGCACATCGACCCCCATTAGATGCGGCGAGCGAATCATCTTCTCCATCACGATGATCAAGTTAGCGTAATCCAGTGCTAGTGCCGCACCCCCGAGCGTGCTCGCCGACGGCTTCAACAACTTCGAATTTGACTCCAAGAACCCGCCACCGTTGGTGCTTGAATTGACGTCCTTCGGACTCTTCATGGGACTGGACATGAATGTGGGACTCGAGTTGTTCTCTGTCAAGAAGACAGTAGTGGACGCCGACAAGCTCCACGATAGAGACTGCGGCGGTCAGACCTCGAAAACCAACTTGACCTTCGCCAAAATTATGAAGGTAGATCTGGCCAGCATCGCAATTGCCGTGTCAAAGCTCTGGCTGACGTGTGGTGAAGTTAGGAGAGAGGAAGCCATTTTTTATTACTGGGGGGGAAGCAAAGGAGGGAGAGAGATGGAGATGGTGATTGAAGTGGTAATTTACTAGGTTGAGGGTGATTTGAGTGAGAATAAGAAAATGTTGGACCAATTTCATCATTTTTCACAAAAGTTCCATCAAAGTTAACCATGAAAATGACGAAAGGACTATAATTGGACAAAAATCGGTAGGTTAGGGACTTTAAGAGGACAAAATGAAGGTTAAGGACTTGTTTAGGACAATGCATAAAGTTTAGGGACCACAAATGAAAATTACCCGTTCTAAAATACAGCCTCTGTAACAATACCCTTTCATCTTCGCCATTGGATTTAAAAAAGATCATGTTTTGGCTTATCTCTAGTTTTTACCCAAAAGCTTTACCCTTTTAACATTCTAGTCCCTAATTTTTTTTTTATCTTATCCTTTTGAACTAAGAGCTAGTCAAATTTCGAAAGATTTTATCCTACTAGTAATAATGATCACTGTTAAGATTTTATTTGACAATCACCCAAGTCGCGTATCAACTGTAAGACTGGTTGTTGAAGTGGAGAGGATAGTAAGATTGAGTAAATATTGACAAATAGAAAATAAAATCTTGATATTAATTAATAGTTACTGATTGCGGAAATCTTTAGAATTTTGTTTAGGTCTGCTTCAAAGAAACAGGATAAAGAAAAATTTATGGGGAATAGAAGAATTAAAAACTCACAAGTGGTTTTAAACAGAGATATTTAAAAAAAAAATTAAGAAACTGAAATATTCCTAAAGTTGATAAATCCAAAGTTTATTATAAAGGAACTTTTGACTTTAGGATAATGTATGCCATTAAAACAGTAGAAAGAACTTTTCCAATAATAGAAGAAGACCATAATTTTGAATTTTTTTCAAAATACATGATCAAGGATCATATAGAAAATTATTATAATTATTTGCACGCTGGTCTTGTGTAATTGCTTTGAAACCTTTAACAAGAAATGAATTGAACACTTCTATGATCATTGCCTTAAGAAATTGTAGACATAACAAATTATTTGACTCTCCGTTAGGCATGGTAGAATCAAGCTTGTGTGATGGACCAATTTATTGTACTTGTCATCCAAACTTTACTATTTCCATAAAAGATCATCATATCATGAAAGTTTTGACTACAAACATCATGACATTAGGTTTTGATATACTTGAAGGATTTCATAATCTTGATCTTGTTTACAAAATTTATTACAAAGTAATGACAACACAGATTGAGCGTAAAGCTTTAGATTTTGATACAAAAGGAAAAACTTTGTTGTTACAAGCTAATGCAGAAAAAATTCATATTGTTGTCCTAAAGCCAATCAAATAGTGACATTAAGCTCCCAAAAAAATGGGTTTTTCAAATCGAGAAGCCTGTAAACCCTCTAAAACCTCAAGAGTTAGAAAGAATAATTGAATATGACAATTGAAAGGCTGAAATAAGATTTAGTAAGGATAACATTACAAAACTTGATTTTTCATATTTAGAACCTAGGAGACCTCCTTCAATGATTTCTTATAAGCCTTACAGAGCTTCATGTTCCTATGTTCCAGAATCTGAACATGAAAAATGAATAGGACGTGTTTATGAATCCACAAAACAAGTATCATAGCCTGTTTATAAAATTGACCCAATTGGCTTAAAAAGGCCAAAAAATCTAGACAGCAATAAAATGAGACAAAATATGAATCTATAGGATCACCAAATCCTAGTTTTTGAAATTTCCAACTAAATATGTTGACAGAACCATTTATATTTGATAGTCAAAGTCTAAATGAAAGATTTTTGGTCAGAAAAAATGAAACTAAAAGAAAATGGTTTTTTTAATACATATGCTAAAGAAGATAGAAAAGCAATCAAACACCTTTGATATAAAAAAATCATGAGAACTAAAAAGAATTTGAAATTCTTTGAAAGGTTTATCCCAGCCATAGTCTTAGATGAGGAAACCACATTAGAAGTATTAGAAAATACTTGGTCTGCATACAAGACTACAGATGGGAAAGAAATTACAGCTTCACATCCATATAATACTGCAGTCTTAATAGGAGAAGAAACAAAAATGTCTACTTTACCCTTTAATACTCTTGATATAGAAAACCCTGAGAACGTTAAAAGACCTGTAGAAAAGAAAGATCTCCAGAATATTATAGAACAAAATAATTATACAAATCTTCACCTATAATCCATAGGTAAACAAGTGAATAGGATCGAAACATATTTAGATAAGCATAAGTTTGGCCTTACAAAGACTTCAGTCTTTAAACTAGAACGTTTGCTAGAAATCTCAAAGTCATCTATTAGTTTTTCTTAAAAACTTCTAGAATTTAAGTTAATGTCAAATGATATAATTGATGATTTAGTAGATAAAATAACTTAACTAACAATTCAATATAAGAATTGAAGAAGTTTATGAATAAACAACAAAAGGTCTTCAAATAAATGTTATTAGAGAAAATACAAGTATCCAAGAACTTATTGATTCACATTAATTAGAACATGAAAACCTAGAATTACATCGTCTTCCTTTTGAAAGAGGGAAAGGAGGTCCAATAAGAAGTCCATAAAAAACTTAGTATGTAGCCCATCCCTATACTTCAAAACCATCTACATTGGATATAAGATTAAGCAACAATTTTGAGCCATATGCCTTTGTGGAATATAAAAAAGATTCCATAAGAGAAAGGAACATAGACGGTTTATCAGAGTACGTAATCATAAACACCATCCAACAAATGATTATTTCTAAAATAACTGCAAGAAAGGGAGTTAATAATTCAAATCTAGACATAGAAGAAATGATTATAACTGGATTCATAGAAAAGTTAAGAAATTGATGGGAAAATTGCTTAACTAAGCAAGTAAGACAAGAAATATAAAATGCAAGAAAAATTTTGACAACATAGTATGAAGTTGAAATAATACAGACTAGTGAACCTAATGTTGTGAATACTTTACAGTTAACTATTTATTCTCATTTTGTTAGTTGTGCAGCAAGTAAAGAAATTAAAAAGGGAGAATTATTGTTAAATCTAATGTGTAGAGCTTTGACAGATTTAGAATGTTATACAGACACTTTCCTTGCAAGAGTTTATAAAAGGGAGGATTGTAGACCCTTAATCTAGAAAGAAAAGTCCATAGAAGAATTGCCAAAGCACTTTGGTTAGTTAGTTATGGGTCATATTAAAGGGAAGAACCAAGGTCATACCAACCTAGAAAATTATACTTATGGTCAAATTCTAGCTAAAATCAAAGAAGTTAGTCTTAAAATGTGTTATGGAAAGAAACGGAAGAAACATGTCAAAAAGAAAGACTAGTCGGAAGAAAAGAAATGGTAAAATTTTGTTCTTAATTAGGTTATGACATCCCAAGGCCATATTTTAAGTATGAACCCAAAAAAACAGTATAAATCCTATAAAAAATATAGGAGAAGAAGGTAAAAAAAACAAAAGAAAACCTAAATCATCTAAAAGGTTTAAGAAAGGAAAATCTAAATAAGATAAAAAAATCTATTGGAAAAATGGAAGATTTGGACACTTTGCAAATAAATGTAAAATAAACAAAAGATAAACTCTTCAGAGATTGGTGAATGTCTTACAAAGAGTTTAATGCAAATGTTGTTAAATAGTGACAATGAGCCAGATGAAGAACAAGAAGAAACAACTTTTGGAGAAAGTTTTGACGAGGCAAATGTTATTGGGCTTATAGAGAGCTCAAAAATTGAAAGTAGTTATGGTTTTGAATATGGTTGTGATTCATGTCAATTACAAAATACATTTAATAATCTATAATTAAACATGATTCAGGTTAATGTGATCACTGAAGAAGATGAAAGAATCTTAAAATTTGCTAAACAAATTGATGATATAAAATTAACAAAATAAATTTTATTTAAATATCTTGATAAGGTTGAAAAGCAGGAACACCAATTAGATCAGGGTAAAAGAAATTAAAAGAAAAAATTTGATATACTAGAATTAACTAAGCCTCCAGTTTATAGTCTTAATGAAATTCTTGAGAGGATAGATGAGGCACAAAAAAATCACAAAGAACCGATATTAGTAGAATTAAAAAGAGAAATTTTAGAAATAAAATCTCTTAGAAATAGAACTAAGATTTTAGAACTTTAAAATTTTGAATGACATTCTCAAGGTAATCCAAAAGATGAACTAGTTATGGAAGATATAGAAGAATTCAGCTTTAAGAAAAAGTAGAAAGAAAGAGGTAAAAATGTTCTAGAAACAAGTCAAGAAAATAAAGAAATAAATCTTTCTCAAGAAAACCCACTACAGATTAATGAAGTTTATCCCATGCCAAATTGAAGATCTACTAATAGAATGAATATATTAATTGAAAAACAATTCAGATTAATTGCAGTAGTCTTGATAAACTAAGGAGCTGACAGAAATTGCATAAAAAAGGTATTGTTCCTTATTAATGTATTGATAAATCTTTTAGATCAATAACTGTTGCTAATAAAGAAACCTTGCCAATAAGATTCAAGTTGAAAAATTTTGATGTTTGTTATGAGGATATTTGCATTAAACAACATTTTACAGCTTTAAACATGAACTAGGGAATAATTTTAGGAACTCCATTCAAGGCTACAGTCATGCCTTTTGATACAGATGAAATTTCTACTAAAAACTTTAAAAAGAAAATTACTTTTGGATTTGCTGAACCTCTTAGAAGATCATGGTTAGAAGAACTTACTAACTAGGAAGGAAAGAAAATGTACTGGTGTGTTTGAAAGAATAAGTAAAACACAAAAGTGTTGAGGAAAAGTTCAAAAATCTAGAATTAAAACAAAAAGTTGAACACTTTAAAGAAATTTTAGTAAGAAAGGTTTGTTCAGATATTTTTAATGCTTTTTGGGAAAGGAAAAAACACTTTGTGAACCTCCCTTATGATACAAATTTCAAAGAGAAAAATATTTTTACAAGATCTAGAACTATTCAAATGAATGAAGAATTAATGGCTCATTGTAGAAAAGAAATTCAAGATTTACTATATAAAAAATTGATTAAAAATAATTCCTAAAAATGGGGCTATTCTGCTTTTTATGTGATTGAAAATTTAGAAATTGAAAGATGAGTGCTAAGACTAGTAATTAACTATAAGCCTCTTAATAACGTTCTCAGATGAATTTGGTATTCAATACCTAACAAGAAAGATTTGTTATCAAGACTTTATAATGCTGTTGTGTTTTCCAAATTTGATATGAAGTCAGGATATTGGCATATCTAGATTGCTAAAGAAAATAAATATAAAACAAGTCTTAATGTTCCTTTTGGTCATTATGAATGGAATGTTATGTCTTTTGGATTAAAGAATGCTCTTCAAAATTACAAAGAATTATGAATGAAATTTTTAATCCCTATAATATTTTTACTTTGTTTACATTGATGATGTTCTTGTGTTTTTCCAATCAATTGATCAACACTGGAAACACTCAAACAAATTTATAAAAATAGTAGAAGAAGCAAGATTTGTAGTATCAGCAAAAAAGATGGAGTAATTCTAGAAAAAAAATTAGATTTTTGAGACATATGATCCATAAATGAACAATTAAACCTATTGACGAATCAATAGGTTTTGCTGATAAATTTCCTGATGAAATTAAAGATAATAAACAATTACAAAGACTTTTATGAAGTCTAAATTATGTTGCAGATTTTTATAAAGATTCTGCCAATAATTGTAAACCTTTGTTTGACAGGTTAAAAAAGAATCCTCCAAATTGGAGTGAAGAATAGACAAGAGGTGTTCAATTAGTTAAAAAGAAAATAAAAGAAACCCATTGTGTTAATATTCCTAATTTAGAAGCCTTTAAGATAGGCTAGACAAATGCTAGTGAAATTGGCTATGGAGAATTATTAAAATATAAAATTGGTGAAGAAGAACAATTGGTTAAATTTACATCAGGGGTTTGGAATTAAGCTTAGAAAAATTATGCCATTTGATAGTTAAACTACCTAGGGTTCCAAGGCAAACGACGGAGGCCCTTGATCATCGGCCAGCTCCGGTTACCTACGTATAAAGACATGGAAAATGGGCATTAAGAGGACTCCTAGGTATGTCCCGGGGAAGACCCCTTCGATGCTCAAGTCAACATAGTTGTTGTGTAAAGACGTAAGAGAGGAGTGAAAAATATACTGATTGTATATATAGGCAGTATGTGGGCCTATGCCTTAGTTTTTGAGTCTGATAGGCTTTATTAGGCCTCTATTCATAAATCAAGCTTAAGGCCCGATAACCTAGTAATAATTGGGTCTAATTCAGGATTTATCTACCAAAAAGCGCTTCCTTCAGTGAATGGGAGTTTAGAGGTGTCCTTGCATTCTTATCTACATATGTAGAGAATACTCCTCTTTGGGGGTTTGTTTCGATAGCCGGATTTACCTTTTACTTAAGGATGATGCTTATGTTGTATGTTGTCGAGTTGCTTCTAGAGAACATTACGGCATTTTAGGACTCACGTGTCCCTTATTTTCTAGACCAAATCAATGTCACTTAACTGTTTGGCCTCATTGGCCAAACTAACAAAGGGGTTAGTGTTCTTCAGGAAATCATATTCGAAGGAATGAATGATTGTAGTCACTTTTAGGCTTCAAATTTGAAGATCAAGAGTCTATAGACTTCTGGGCTTAGGCCTTGAAAGATTTAGAAGAGCTAACGATACTTGATACTTCATCAAGTATAGGTCGAGGCCTATATAGGCGAGTACAGAACCTCTTCTATGGTCCCTGTGTATCATTGATGGACTCACTTAAAAAGGCTCATGTAGGGGATGCGACCCTAGATCCAATAATGCAGGTGGGGTCTTAGTTTTCATAGAGTAGAGAACTCGAGAAATAGTTGTAGTCATTTATCAGAAGGCATGACCTTGTATCTATCTAAGGCTTCGAGATACCTTTTTTTGTTCAAGGTCTTGCAGAAAACGAGATGTCCTTCCATCAAGGCTAGTCAAAGAATACCTACATCCCATTTGTTGTGTAGTACTATTTTCATCAATACAGCCTCATTGGGGGCTGCTCTTCTAACGTGGATTCATTAGAACTTGTCATCCTCTTATGGGCATAATGCGCTTTTTAGGAGTCTTCTTCTTGTAGGAATATTGAATTCTCATTTAGTAAGGGGGCTTGGAATATGCTTGATTGTCAAGAGATTTCCAAGCATTTGTGAAGAATCTTCAATGAGTTTCTTGTCATTCTTGTTAGGTTTTATACTCAGTTTATGGGGGGCCTTGTAGCTTACGGGGTCACAGCTTATAAAGCCTTGTAATGTGCTTATACGGGCTCGTAGCCCTTATGGTCTTTAGTATTGCTTAGCAAATAAGGACTTATTATACGTAAAGTTGTTGGCATTAGCCTTTTCAACAATGGCCAAAGGCAGTTTTTTAAAGCCCTTCCTGAATCCTTCTTTGGGGTCATTATCAGTAACAATGGCTTGGGGGCATCCAAATTGATAGATAATATTCTTCCATAAGAATTTAGTGATCTAGGGCATAATGGTGGAGGCTAATGGCTCCGCCTCCACCCATTTAGTAAAATAGTCTACCACCATAATGCAATACTTGACCTGCCTTGGGGTTGTGGGGAGTGCGCCAATCAAATCTAGCCCCCATATGGTGAAGGGCCATCGGTCAGTAGTAAGGGAGTTGTCGAATGAGGGCATTATCAGTACTTATGAGTTAAGCTAGCATGTGTGGCATTGTTGAACAAACTTTTTGGCATCAGTTAAATTATGGGCTAAATATGGCCTTGTTGCTGAGTCTTGTGAGCTAAGGAATTAGTACCAATGTGGGCTTGCAATCCCCTTGATGATTTTCTCGGAGGATGGCCTGCCCTTGTTAGGGTGTGAGGCATCGCTGGACATGGCCACCTTCTTTTTCCTTTCCTAACAACATTTATAATGCTTGGGAGGGATTAGATAAGATTTACTTTTAATGTTAGAATTTTATTCACTTTTTGTGCAGGCATCAGCCTTTAGTGAATGTCCTACATTCGGCATCAAATTGATCATTAATGGAATCCTATGTTGAGCATGTTCCCTACTAATCAGTCTTCCCCTTGTTAAGAAAATGTGGGCTAGAGGTCGTGCATTTTCTTAAATATCATTGTCCTTCAGAGGGAGGTTCACATTTGTCTAAAAGGGGTATGATCCCTCATTTCTTGTGTCAAGCTATTACACCTTATGCAGTGTTGTTTGCTACGAGGTGTACGACGCCTCACCAGGCTACTTCTTAAGGAAGTTGTTTCTTAATAGCAGTAGATGAAGGCTGTTTTGCCCTATTTGCTTTCCCTGTGCCATGAGGGATCGATGGACAACTTGTGTGAAGACCTTGCAGCCCCAACTTAGGGCTTTGTGCAAAAATGTAGGCTCCTTGGAGAGGGCCTGAGCAACAAATGCACCGCCATGAGTACCCTTGCCAATGACCTTAAGCTAGATAAAGAGGCCAATGAAGTGAATGAGGGCCTTGTGCTTGAGGAGAAGGTGGGAGAGTTGAAGGAGCCTCTCCAGCAAGCTCAGGAGAAAGATGTTAAGGCCCGTAAAGAGGCCGATCGCTTAGCGGCCTTGTTTAGGATTGACGCTATCGAACAAACTCTGCCAATGGATCAATGACCCCCTTAGGCTTGAAGACCGTTCAAGGTGAAGCCAACTTTAGCTTGATTGTTGCTACAATGCCCCTCGTAGAGCGTATCAAGCGAGTTGGCTTTGTTGGGCACGAAGGCCATTTAAAGTACTAGCACCTTCGGGCCAAGGCTAATGCCCGAATAAAGGAGCTCTGCTTGCTTTTTCAGAAGGAGCCATTATTAGACATCTAGGATAACATGTCCTTTTTGGCGGTCTTATAAAAACTTAAGCCTTTTAAGCTAGTTTGCCCTTGTAAGGACTTGTCTGGCATCATAAGGATTATTTTCCCCTTCATAGAGGTTTAAGTTAAGTGTTGTATAAGTTTTGACCTTTTCAGTTTAGGGCTTGTAGCCTTGGGGCCAGTTTTCCTTGGTTTGCCATGTGGCAATGTGTGTGGCCTTTCACAGTCCAAAGGGGTTTGCTCCCCCGTTGTGCCTTATATTAGGCTCTTATAATTCGAGAGGGTTCATTCCTTGACCTTGTGGCCACATTTAAGGCCTCTAGCTGTTTTTACAAGGTCAGCATCCATTCTCATCGTGTGACCTCATTCAAGGTCTTTGGCTATTAGGCTTTTAGCCGTCATAAGGTTTGCCTCTTTTTTTATCACTTGCCCTCAAAGGGTCTCTAGCTGTTAAGCTTTTAGCCTTCATAGGGTCGACCTCCCATTTGATCATGTGGCCTCGAGAGGCTTTTAGCTATTAGGCTTTTAGCCTTTTTAGGGTCAGCCTCCCATTTGATTGTGTGGCCTTTATGTGACTAAGGAGCCCTTGTAGGCTATTTTTTTTAAGTGTTGGTTGTTAAGAAATTAAGAAGTCTTCATAGGCGTTTTAGAAAATTTGTTGGCCTTTCAAGGATTAAGCATGTGTTGGCTTTTTGGGGAATGTGTTGTCCTTTTCAATGATTAAGAAGCCTGCATGGGCTTTTTGGAGAAGGCGCTGGCCTTTCAACAATTAAGAAGCATGCGTGGGCTTTTTGGAAATGTCACTGACCTTTCAGCGATTAAGAAGCATGCATGGGCTTTTTGGAGAAGTCATTGGCCTTTCAGCGATTAAGAAACTTGCGTGGGCTTTATGAAGAAGGCAATGGCTTTTCAATGATTAAGAAGCCTATGTGGGCTTTTTAGAAAAGACGTTGGCCTTTCAGTGATTAAAAAGCTTGTGCGCACTTTTTGGAGAAGGTGTTGGCCTTTCAGTGATTAAGAAGCCCCACGTGGGCTTTTTGGAGAGGGTGTTAGAATTTAAGTGTTTGAGAAGCTTTTGTGGGTTGTGTTCGGCCTCGAAGGGTGTCGAGTGTGGCCTCAAGGCACTTCTGTAATAGATGATAGCAAGTTCTGCTGATGAACCTATGTGGGAGAATATGCACTAATGGGGATACAACCTGTAAAAGTTGTGGTCGTGAAATAGTTTAACGGAGTCCCTGGCTTCAACCATGGATAAGTATAACCAAAATGGTGTGTTTGAAGGTGCTAAGCTTCACACTGATCCCATGTTTCACTTTCATATCATTTGTTTCATTCATTTGATGTAGCTGAGGTGTCTAGTGTGTCTGAAACAAAGCATACAGTTGTTCCTTCACTTGTTTTTGCCAGAGTAATTACTACTTCACAATATACTAGTAGCATTGATATTGTTGTTTGGTCTTGTTGTCATTGTAGCATAAGTTGGCCCTGCAGCTGTTTTAGATGTTGATACTAAAGCATGCTGGTATATGATTGAGAATTTATGTGTAGAAAAATTATTGAAGTTTGCTTGTTGGTGACCAGTAACAAGATTATGTAAAAAACCAGGGACCTACCACACTGAACCCATGTCAGCATTTCCTTGTCCTAAATCCAAATCAGGGCCAAGCTGTAGTGGACCTAATGGTGCTTGTTCGAGCTTTGGAGCCTCAGAATCATGTTGCAGGTTTTTCATTACTCTATTGCATTGTTGATATAGTGCATTGCGAGTTTGTTAACTATATTTGAGGATTCATCTGACTATCATGTAAACATGTTTGACCACTCTAAGACTTTGGCTGCACGAAGGTAGGTGTGTTATACCATGTGGGAGTGCCTTATTACTCTTGTAATATTTCATTATGTGCCAGAACACGTGTATCAAATGATGATCACAATTGCATATATATCAAATAATGGTCATCTTTGCACGGGGGGATAGGGTCACATTATCAATGAAGGTGTTATTTGTACCTCAAGGGAAAATGTGTAAATTTTTCCTATCATTATGGTTCCGATTTTGAGATGGCATGGCCCATCAGCCTAAACTTTTCATGTCCCCGCTTGTACATACAGAAGTCTTTTTAAGCTCTTTGAGTAAGGAGATTTATAGTTATGCTACAATGAGCTTCAGACTTTTGCATCTTTTAGATAAAACATTTCTCTACAAAAGAGCATGTTAAATATGCCCAACAACTTTGGCACAAGATATCCTTGTTAGTTGGCATGAGAAGCAATTTATAACACAATCATGCTTGGGTGCTTAGTTCACAAAATTTGTCTATGAATGTGTGTTTATATAAAGCTTTTGGCATCTTTACAGCTGGTAACTCAAAGTAACTTATGAACATATGTTAATGTAGTGGGCATGTGTTTAGCCATCTTGGGCATGCGTTTGACTTATAAAATTCTTATGCTCCTTAATTATATAAGTACATGTTTCTTGTGGATTTTTTTAGCAATTTAAATAGCATATCCAGGTACAATATGGTTAGGTGTCTGATGCCCGGCGGCATCTTCGTCGGGAGACATTGTGACTCCGGGAGGGACTTTCTGAGGGGGAGAACGTTTGGAGCTCAAATTTCCCAGGGGAGTATGCCTGAAAATATTCAGAAAAGAGGGTTAGGAGGTCCCTGGGGTGTTTTCTCGGGGAGGAACCTCCGACGCCCTAGTCAATGTCCTGAGAGGTGAAAGAGGGGGAGCACTAAGAAGTTTAGTGGCCTTGCCTGTTTGTGTTTTCTCAAGGAGGAGGAGTCGAACCGTTTTCCATGGTCTATTCCCTGGTATTTATAGGAGTGCCCAGCCCGTTCAGATGACAACACGTGTTCGGTCGGATGTTCTCTGAGTTTCTGGGCGTAGGGGACAAGTAGCCGGTGGCAGGCTCCTTGAGCCTTGAACCGAGACAGGTCGTGACAAGACCTGGACGGCGTCGACGTGTCAGACCGCCATTTGGGGCGGCATGTAACGTCTGTGGGCGACATGTCAGAGGCTCCTTAAATGCTCATGCCGTACTCCCGAAGTCCTTTAGGCGAGGTAGTCTTTTGGTATGGATGCCCTTCTTCGGCAGTTATGCTCGTAGTTCAGGGAGTCCTTTAGTTCGGTGGTTCTACCTTCGGAGGATTCTCTCCTGCTCGTAAGGGGTAGGCCTTTGTCCCGAAGATGATTTGTTTGGTCCCCCGAAGGAGCCGGCTATACCTTTGGATTTCCTGGCGTAATAGCCGAAGTCCTGACTTCGTGGTGCTCGACTTCGCTCCTGCCGAGGTCAATGACAGTGCTTCTTTTCAAGCTATGCCAGGCTTCCCGAACACAACTTCGGTGGGAAGTACGTACTGGGAGAGGCGGAAGCCCTTCGGCTATCACAGGCCTCCCTCGAAAAAGCCGAAGTGGAAACTTCGGTTTGTCAGCTTTCGGAGGGTGCCTTTTTGGGCCTTGGGTGTAGAACCTGTGCCGAAGATGGACCTTTCGTCCGAAGATGTAGGCTGTTCGACCATAGCCTGTCCTTTGGTGTCTTCGAGGTAACCTACTTTTTTCCTTTTTGCAGGTCTGTGTGACATCGCGTCTCGTAACCAGACGTGTCAGTCTAGAGCGGTGCGCCCAGGATTTAGGGGTGTCAGAAAGCGTGTCCCCCTTTTGGCGCGATTGCTGACACGTGGCACGTTTGTCAGTGGCGAGGGCTGCATCAGATACAATAGGCGCGTCTTTTCACGCGCAGTAATCAGTTACGGCGACTGTTCGCATTCGTGGGGTATTTATGACGCCGGTTCGCCTACCCCCCTCGGCCTATATATACCCTTGTTCCTTCATAACCTCCTTTTGCTTCTGCTTTTGCTCTCTTCTGCCTTTCAATTGTTTTTGCATTTTCTCCTGCTTTTTGCGGCGGTGCTGTTAACAGAGTTTTTTCCGGCCACCTTTTCACGACGGCATCTTCAAACCCAGATTTTGGCAAAGCATTTGGTGGGTTTTAACTTCCCAAGTCTTCTGTTTTTCGAGCTTTTTTCCCGAAGTCATTTTTGCCTTTTTCCGAACTCATTTTTCAGCTGACATGCCTATTCTTGAGAGTTGGCAACCTCTTTTGTCTCACCCTTGCTGCACCACTCCTAAGAAATTAGCCAGATGGAAGACTAAATTTTTTCTTCCCTCGTATGCCATTATGAGGTTGCCACGTTCTGACCAATTTAGCTTTTCGAACCGTAGTAATGAGGTTACCATTTTCAGAGCCCAACTGAAGGCCGGACTTCGGTACCCTCCTCCGAAGATGATTTGCGACTTCTGCCAATTCCATGACATTGCCGTAAATCAACTTCCGCCGAACTCGTACTGCTATTTTAACGCCTTCCTCTGTATGTGTGGCGTCTTCAAAATAGAACCCCACTTCATTATCTTTATGCAGTACTATAAGCTCTTCATGGTCCCAAAGGGTGGCTTTTACTTTATGCTACCTCGGGGAGCAGGGAGCAAAAAGTACATGTTCACTTTTGCCACTAAGGATAGCTAGCGAGGGTGGCAACAAAAGTTTTTCTTTTTGAAGATGGAAGAGGCCTGGTCGCATGTTCAAACCAAGTGGGCTCGGGGAAGGCTGGAGATGGACGTCGTAAATTCGAGGATAATGCTGACTCCCAGGTTGGCTCCCGTATTCGCGGACTTCGACAGACGTATTCGAGCCGTCTCCGACTGGGATTCCGAGGTCCCTTCGCGCTCTCTCTACCCCTTCCCCATCAATTGGAGGCTGATGACCGAGGAGGTTTTTCAGGAGCTAGCGGTAGTGAAGGAGCACAAGACGGACCTTGGGATGCCGGCTCCTGCCATCGCCGGGAAAGACTCCTGGCTGGTGCAACTCCTTCGGGAGGAAGTTACTTACGAAACTTTTTATGAGCGTAAGTTATCTTCGAGTCCCTTTGTTATAATTTCATCTTGGACTCACACTGATGTCTTCTTTCTTTTCCAGAGATGGGCGACGACACTGCCGCCTTCTACAAATCCCTTTTCCTTGGTCAATCTGAGAAAGGTGAGCAGACGAAGAAGGCCGTCTCCCGAAGGCGGAAAACAACTGGGGCTGGGCCTTCTTCTAAACGAGCGAAGAAGACTGTTCCACCTCTTCAGTCGGAAGTTCTTGAGGAGGTAAGCGGAGAGCCCGAAGCTGCCGTCGCTCCACTGCCCGAGGTTGCTGCCGACGTCCCTCCGACCGACGTCCCTTCTCGGAGTCCTACTTCGTCGCAGGCTCTTCTGGATGCCTTGGTAGAGGCCCCTTCTGCCGAGGAGCGGCGCAAGAGCAAAGGCAAGGGGATTTCTACCTAGGAGGTTCTGGATTCTAACGACGATGTGGCCGAAGTGCCACCAGGTTCGTTTTCTAGCGAACTGTGATGCCTTCACTTTTTTTGAGATTTACTTGCCTTGACCAGCTTTTTATTTTGCCGTGCAGGGGAGTTACAATTTCCGGGTTGGGCAGACGAGCATGCCCGGAAGCGAGCCCTTCGGGATGCCCGTATCCCGAAGGGGAAGATCCCGAAGGAGCCTTTTTGGTCATTTACGGAGGACATGAATTTGTACTCCGGAGACTGCCAGCAAATGGCCAAAGAGATCTCGAAAGGGATCCTTACCGAGGCCTCCTTCAGGGCCATTACAGAGGCTCACACGGGCAACGACTCCCTCGCTGCGAAAGTTTCCGAGCACGCTGCCCAGGTATGCTTTGCGCCTTTCTTTTTCCCTTTGAGTTCTTCTAAGTACTTGGCTCTCTTTTTTTCCTTTCTGACTTTGCCTTTATTTCTTTGCAGCTGCTGGGGTACGCTGGCTTCCTCAGAGTTCGGGTAGCAAGGCAGGCGGCGTTCCGAGTATCGGCCTTAGAAGTCATAGAAAAAACTAAGGCCACGTGCTCGGAATTGGCTGCCAAGAACACGCAGCTGGCTCAAGCTGCAGAGAAGGAAGTTGCTGCCGTTCGGAAGGAGTTCCTAAAAGAAAAAGAGGAACTTTTGAAGGACTCCTCCCAGAAAATTTCTGACCTTGGCTCCCAGGTGGCGGAGCTGATCTCGGCGAACGAGGCGCATCAAAAGGAGAAGTCAGAGGCTGAGGTTCTCTTGGCGAAGGCGCTTGCTGAGAAGGCTGCGCTCCAAGCCAAGGTTGATTCTTTGAAGAAGGAGCCGAAGAAGAAGAAGATGAAGGCATTGAAGAAGGAGGTCACGGATCTGAAGAAGGACCTTGAGGACCTTGGGGTCGAGAAGGATAAATCCGACCAGATGACCAAGGTTGGTTTCCAGGACGGGTTTTGCCTCGCTCGGCACCAAGTTCTTCAGAGGTTCCCAGATTTGGACCTCTCTTTCTTGGAGGCCCTAAACATTCCCGAGGGGCCTCGGTGGTCCTGGTCCAAGATTGAGCACCTGAACTTGCCTTCTTCTTTCCCGGCGCCAAAGGTGGTGGAAAAGGATGCAGGAGCTGGTGGCTCCCGGGATGCCGAGATTCCTTAGTTTGTTCTAAGGTCCTTTGCCTTCCTTTCCTTCTTTTTTTGTACTTCTTCCTCTCTGTAAGCAAATTCATTTCAATAAAGATTTTTCTTTTTAGAAAACTTGGCTAAGTCTTTTTGCAAGATTTTTCATTTCCCATTTTCCCGAACACGTTCGCTCAAGAGACTTCGGGAAATCATATATGCGCTCGTTTCGGCAATCACCTTCGCGGAATTCTGACTTGTTGCAATTTATGCTTAGGAACTTTTGTACTTAGAATTTTTTTCTAATTTGTACAATACCATTTTCCCATCGAAATCCTAAGGATAGAACTTTTTCAAGGCGTCTGAATGCCACGTATTTTTCAATTCTATGCCTTCGGGATCGCCGAGCTTGTACACCCCTTTTCGCACTTCGGCAAGTACCAGGTAAGTTCCTTCCCAATTTGCGCGAAGTACCCCGTGGGATGGCCTTCGGGGTGCAAATTCAGCCTTTCGAAGAACGAGGTCTCCTTTCTTGATTCCCTTTGGCCTGGCCCGTAAGTTTATGGCCGCGGCCACTCTTTGCTGAAAAGCTTTTCTTCTCAGCTCAATTATTTCTCTGTGTTCGCCGACGAGGTCGAGCTTGGTCCTCATGCCGAGGTTATTTCCCTTTTCATCAAACACTTGCACTCGTACTGATGGTCGTACTATCTCGATTGGGATGATGGCCTCTGTACCGAAAACAAGTGAAAAGGTGTCTCCCCTGTGGCTCTTCGGGGTGTTGTTCGGTAACCCCATAACACGCTTTGGAGCTCTCCTGGCCATTTCCCTTTTGCTTCCCCAAGTCTCTTTTTCAGACCATCTTTTATGGTCCTATTAGATACTTCTACTTGCCCATTGCTTTGAGGGTGAGTTACTAGGGCGAAGTGCATTTTTGTTCCGAGGTAACTGATAAATTCCTGGAATTCCTTGTCTATAAACTGAGACCCATTATCAGCTACTAGTATCCTCGGTATGCCGAATCTGCATACAATGTTCTTCCATACGAACTTCTGCACCTCTTTTGTCGAGATAGTCGCCAGGGGTTCTGCCTCAACCCATTTGGAGAAATAGTCTACTGCTACCACGCAGAATTTTATGCCTCTAGGCGCTGTTGGGAGCGGCCCAATGAGGTCTATATCCCAGACTGCAAAGGGCCAGGGATAGTCAGCCGAAGTTACCAATTCCGAGGGTGTCCTCTGGATATTCACGTGCCTTTGGCAATTACCACATTTCTGGACGAACTGCCTAGCGTCCTTTCTCAGGGTAGGCCAAAAGTATCCTTGGCGAAGTATTACTGCTGCCAAGGCGTCGGTTCCGATGTGCGAACCACAAGCGCCTTCATGTACTTCTTCGAGGATCATTTCAGTATCCTCTTCGCCAACACACCTCTGTAGTGGATTTGCATATCCCTGGCTATATAATTCTTCACCAATTAGGAATAATCGACAGGAGCGTCTTCGCACTTTTACAGCTTCGCTGGGGTCTTCGGGGAGCGCATTGTCTGCGAGATATCTTTTTATCGGGTCTTTCCAACATTTTCCCGAAGTTGCTATGCTCAGCACTGTGATGCTCAGGTGGTTTAGCACCTCGGAGCATGTTTTTG
Organism: Aquilaria yunnanensis; assembly: GCA_039654915.1. Taxonomy (NCBI): domain Eukaryota; kingdom Viridiplantae; phylum Streptophyta; class Magnoliopsida; order Malvales; family Thymelaeaceae; genus Aquilaria; species Aquilaria yunnanensis. The sequence continues at coordinate 78,950,079 of CM077594.1, read as the reverse complement.
ATTTTGCCAAGCAATCTGCCTCGGCATTATCTCGTCGAGGTACGTTTTCGATTCATACGGTGTCGAACACCCGGACGAGCTTTGCTACCAATTCATGGTATTTTGCCAAGGTTGGGTCCTTTGCCCCGTAGTCTCCTGCCATTTGCCGAACTACCAGCTGGGAATCGCTGTGGGCTTTCAAGTTTCTTATGCCAATTTTTCTGGCTAGGCGCAATCCTGCTATGAGGGCTTCATTTTCAGCCATATTGTTGGTGACGTTAAAGCCGAACTTGATAGCCTTCATTACTTCTAGGCCTTCGGGACCTCTAATAATTACCCCAGCTCCCTAGTGTTCGGACCCTAAGGCTCCGTCAACATACAAAGTCCATTCGGGCTCACCTTCGCCAGGATCCGGAAGGCTATCCTCGGTGGTGGGTACTTCGGCGATGAAGTCTGCCAGTGCTTGAGCTTTTATGGCTTTCCGAGGTTCATAAGTGATGTCGTGTTCGCCAAGCTCTATACACCACTTGGAAAGCCTTCCCGAATGATCAACTTTCCTCATCACATTTCGTAGTGGTTGACTACTTCGGACGATGATAGGGTGAGCCTGAAAGTATGGTCGCAGCCTTCTTCCTGCTAGTACCAGAGCAAATATAGCTTTCTGCAGCAAGGGATACCTGACTTCGGCATCGTTTAGGGACTTGTTTACATAATAGACCAGCCATTGCTTCGGCCCCTCTTCTTTCACAAGGACTGAGCTCACAGCTTTTTCTGTGACGGCGAGGTACAACACGAGGGGCTCTCCCTCGCGAGGTTGTCGCAGAATGGGAAGTCTGGCTAAGTAGATTTTGAGTTCTTTCCAGGCCTTTTGGCAATCTTCATCCCAAGGATGATCATCATTTCCAAGGTTGTCCTCCTTTTTTGTTGCCTTAGTGAGGACTTTGAAGAATGCTCGACACCGGTCTCCATATCTGGAAATAAACCTACTAAGAGAGGTTATCCTTCCAGTGAGTCTCTGCACATCTTTTATTGTGGCGGGAGTTCGGAATTCGAGCAGAGCCTTAATTTTTTCTGGGTTAGGATCAATGCCTCTTTCTGATACCATGTACCCGAGAAATTTTCCCGAGGTCACTCCGAAGATACACTTTTCGGGATTAAGGCGGATCCCGAAGGTTCTAAGCTGGTGGAAAGTTTGCTTTAGATCCGCGACGTGGTCACTAGGTAGCTTGCTCTTAACTATCATGTCGTCTATATAGACTTCCATATTTCTCCCTATTTGATCACTAAAGACCTTGCTCATCAACCTCTGGCAGGTGGCTCCTGCATTTTTTAGGCCGAAGGGCATCCTGACGTAACAGTACGTTCCCCCCTCGGTGATGAAGGAGGTTTTCTCCTCATCTTCGGGGTCCATCTTTATTTGATGATACCCATTGAAGGCGTCTAGGAAACTTAGGAGCCCGTACTCGGCAGTTGAGTCTACCAATTGGTCTATCGGTGGGAGAGGGTATGAGTCTTTAGGGCAAGCATCGTTCAAGTTCTTGAAGTCGATGCACATTCGGAGCTTACTGCTTCCGTCTTTTGTGGCAATTACCACGTTGATTAACCATTCGGGGTATTTGACCTCCCTGACGACACCAGTGTCTAACAAGTGCTGGACTTCGGTTTTGACAAAGTTACTTTTATGGACCGAGATGCTCCGTTTCTTTTGCCGGACAGGTTTTGCCTCCGGACTTACTTTAAGGCTATGCTGTATTACGCCAGGGTTTACCCCTGGCATATCTTTCGGCGAGTAGGCAAATAGATCTTTATTTGTCAGCAGAAAAGATACAAGTTTTTTCTTGTCACCTTCGGTCAAGTTTTTCCCTATTCGGGTATTTTGGCTTGGGACAAGTTCCACTTCCTCTATTTCCGCCTTCGCGGGATCTTCTGCCTCGCCCTTCTTTGGTGCCTTTGCCTCCATCGTTTGTGCGAAGTTGTTTGCTGGAGCTTTTCGTGCCTTGACGAACACCTTCCTTACTTCGCTCTGATCGATGAAGATTTCCGCGTCTCCCTCCTTGGTGGCGAAAGTGACAGTTAAGTATTTCACATCAGGGCGAATGTGTAGATTTCCCTATGTCTGTCTTCCAAGGATGGCGTTGTATGACGAAGGGACATCCATGACGATGAACCTTGTCATTGTGGAGGCAAATAACTCAACAGTCCCGTCTACCGAAGTCATTTTCATAATTAGGGGAAGATCGATCCATCCGAGGACGGGTAGCTCGGATGGTCCCACCCCGAAGGTAGGCGAGGTGACAGGCTTGAGGTCGCTGCCGGATATGCCCAAGCTCGGCAGCAAATGCGAAAATAGGACGTTGTCATTTGATCCATCGTCAAGTAACACTCTCTTTACGTCCCAGTTTCCTATCCTTGCCATGACCAACAGTGGGTCGTCATGGGGAAATATGACGGCGGAACCATCCTTTCGGGCCAGCTTCTTTGTTGGACTATGATATTCCATGACTGCTATCTCTCTGGCCTTCCTCTTTCTTTCCGAGGATGGAAGTCCCATCATGATTGTTTGTATTACCCCTGCCGGAGGTGGAGGACGCCTCTTTGGACTTTGGTTCCTCATTCTGTCGGAGTCGTAATCCTCGTCATCTGCCTTTCCTTCCTCCTCTTTTCTCCCTTTCGGGGAAGGCATTCGCAGATAATGCCGAAGTTGACCCAGTTTGATCAGTGATTCTATGTACTTCTTCAGTTGGAAGCAGTCTTCGGTGTCGTGGCCGTGGTCGTGGTGGAACTGGCAGAACTTCTTTATGTTCTTTTTGTTATCAGCGGTCATGGCCCTTGGCCGCTGAATTTGGGTCCCCTGTCTTTCCATTATCATGAGGATGTTGGTCCTTGTGGTGTTCAGAGGTATGAAGGTTGGGAGTTTTCTTCCCTGCATTCTCCGAGGTCCTCCTGTCTGTTCGGTTGGATATCGGCTTTGCTGGGTTGATCCTTCGGCCCGGTTGTGATCAGACTTCGGTCCACCCATTCTCAGCTCTTCGGCAGTCATATGCTGTTCGGCCCTTCGGTAGAACTCACCAAGTGTGTCCGGGAGGTCTTTGGAGAATTTGTAAAATAGCTGTGAATCCCTCCGAAGGCCCCGTGTCATCGCGAGGATGCGTATTTCGGGCCGAAAGTCTGGAACACTCAAAGCTTCTTTGTTAAACCTTTCGACATAGTCGCGGATGGTTTCTCCACTTCTTTGTGCTATGTCGAACATCTGGACGGGCATCTTCGCCGTCGGCCGACTTCCAATGAATTGTTGTGTGAAGGCCGTAGATAACTCCTGAAACTCTGTGATGGTTCCTGGGGCTAATGAATTGTACCAGGCTGTTGCTGGTCCCGTGAGGGTGACCTCAAAACATTTGCACAAGGTGGTGTCGTCGGCACCGTGCATCATCATGCTGCGTCTATACTTGGTCAGATGAGCCTGTGGATCAGTTCGGCCATCGTACGTTTCCAGCCGAGGTACTCGGAAGTCACCTGGCATGGCTGCTTCAACTACAGCTTGGGTGAATGGGGACTCTTCCCCACAAAAGGTCCCAGATAGCCTGGCCCAGACGGGCTTACGGGCTACCTGTTTTTCCACCTTGTCCAACCTCGCCAATATCTTCTCCAAAAGGAGCGTAGCGCTAGGCTCTTCCTCCGGTGCTTGTAGTCTTCGTTGCAAGGAGATTGCCTGTGCCTCTTCGGGGAGTGACTTCGACGCCGAGGGGATGGAGACTTCGCCTCGGGTGATGAGTTCTTTTGGTATGGGACTTTAGGTTGCTTAGACCCCGCTTGTCCCGCAAGCCGTGCCCTGAGGGGCATGTTTTCTGTCGAAGACTCTTCACGGGGGTCCCCACTTCCCGAACTATGGTAGGTTGGCTTGGGGCTTTTCTCCCGAGGGCGTACTGGTGAGGGAGGCCTTTGGGTCTGAGTTGGTTGCGGCCACCTTCGGTCTATATGTTGCGTCATTTCAGCCACGACAGACCGTTGAAAGTCGCGCAGAAAACTCATGGTGATGACAAGAGGACGCTCCTCCTCTGGCAAAGAAGTCCCTGGAATGGTTTGCTCAATAGCCGGTTGAACTTCAGGCGCGGACGGGGACCTCGGGAGTCCCTTGTCCTTGGAACGCCGAGTCTCAACGACGGCGACTTGAGGGTGGGTTCCCACAGACAGCGCCAAATGATGCCCGGCGGCATCTTCGTCGGGAGACATTGTGACTCTAGGAGGGACTTTCTGAGGGGGAGAACGTCTGGAGCTCAAATTTCCCAGGGGAGTATGCCTGAAAAATATTCAGAAAAGAGGGTTAGGAGGTCCCCGGGGTGTTTTCCCGGGGAGGAACCTCCGACACCCTAATCAATGTCCTGAGAGGTGAAAGAGGGTGAGCACTAAGAAGTTTAGTGGCCTTGCCTGTTTGTGTTTTCTCAAGGAGGAGGAGTCGAACCGTTTGCCAGGGTCTATTCCCTGGTATTTATAGGAGTGCCCAGCTCGTTCAGATGACGACACGTGTTCGGTCGGATGTTCTATGAGTTTCTGGGCGTATGGGACAAGTAGCCGGTGGCAGACTCCTTGAGCCTTGAACCGAGATAGGTCGTGACAAGACCTGGACGGCGTCGACGTGTCAGACCGCCATTTGGGGCGGCATGTAATGTTTGTGGGCGACATGTTAGAGGCTCCTTAAATGCTCATGCCGTACTCCCGAAGTCCTCTGGGCGAGGTCGTCCTTTGGTATGGATGCCCTTCTTCGGCAGTTATGCTCGTAGTTCGGGGGGTCCTTTAGTTCGGTGGTTCTGCCTTCGGAGGATTCTCTCCTGCTCGTAAGGAGTAGGCCTCTGTCCCGAAGACGATCTGTTTGGTCCCCCGAAGGAGCCGGCCATACCTTTGGATTTCCTGGCGTAATAGCCGAAGTCCTGACTTCGTGGTGCTCGACTTCGCTCTTGCCGAGGTCAATGACAGTGCTTCTTTTCGAGCTATGCCAGGCTTCCCGAACACAACTTCGGTGGGAAGTACGTACTGGGAGAGGCGGAAGCCCTTCGGCTATCAGTGTCAAGTCAATTAGCCAATGAACATTGGGATTTAAAATCAAGTTTAAGCTTTTTTACACAAGCTTATTCAAAATGACTTGATACCTCAAGGGAAAATGTTAGAATTTTCCCTAAATTCCACATGAATTGACTACTTGTTTGATGAAATGGTAATGAGTCAAAGGGCATTCTTGTATTGAGTAGGTGTCCATTTTGTGGTGGTTGACGAGTAACATGTCTCACACTCCATTTGTCCTTTCTTTGTAGAATTAACTTTGCCTGGCTTCAATTAGTAGCCACGTCTTCGCACACTTGGCATATTGCCACCATTTTATAATCAAGTATAGCTATGATTCCCACCTTCTTAGTGGTGGAGGCTTTCCCGAGTGCCTCAAGATGTTTGATAGCAGCAAGTCTTATACAAGGTGATATTGGCAATGGCCTTTTAGTCGAAGACATTTGAGTCCATAGGAGTTCAATGAAGGAACCAACGCGAATGCCCGACAAATTGTGCATTTGATGGCAAAATCACAAACGACCTTCTTGCCACCCCCTTCCTAAGGGTGTCTAGAGGTTAGAGTGGCCGCGGCAGTAGATATGGCATGTTTAGCAATGAGATTTGAGGCTTAATCCTCATTGAAAAGAAGGGTTGTTGGCTTCAACGACAATTCTCTGAAAGGCACCTACTCATCGCAATCAAATTGTTAGCACCTTAGGGCAAGATTAATCAAATTTTTCTGAAAAATAGGAGAAATCAAAGTTTTGAGAAAGTAATTAATGGTTCTTGATTGATCCGAGCCATTGATCATTGGGGAGCCTCATTAGCAATCAGGGGGCTGAAGCTAGTCCAATTGTAGGTCATTGGCAATAAGTGGTGTTCATGTTGTTGTGACAGGTGACCGGAAGGCCTAGTGTTCTCACAAATGTCGTCATTTGATAGTTAAACTACCTAGGGTTTTAAATCGGATGGCGGAGGCCCTTGATCATTGGCAAGCTTCAGTCACCTACGTACAAAGACATGGAAAAAAGGTGTTAGGAGGACCCCCGGGTGTGTTTTGGAAGAGACCTTCCAACGCTCAAGTTAGCATAGTTGTAGTGTAAAGATGTAAGGGATGAATGAGAGAGATACTCCCTGTATATGTTGCAAGTATGTGGGTTTAGTGGGCCTGTGCCCTAGTTTTTTAGTCTAATGGGCTTTATTAGGTCTCTATTCATAAATCAGGCATAGAACCTGATAACCCAGTAATAATTGGGTCTAATTTGGGCTTTATCTACCATATGCCATCATTAAAAAGAAATTCTAGCAATCATCCTTTGTGTTACAAAATTTGAGGAAGATCTCCTTAACAAAAATTTTTTAATTAGAGTTGATTGCAAAGTAGCCAAAGACATCTTGTTTAAATATGTGAAAAATTTGGCTTCTAAACAAATTTTTACTCGTTGGCAACATATCTTATCTGCTTTTGATTTTAATATTGAGCATATTGCAGGCAAGACAAACTCTTTGCCTGATTTCTTGACCAAATAAGTTTTGTAGGGGAGAGAAGATGACCAAAAACTTGAATCAGACAAACAAAAATATTCTTTGCCAAAAAATAAAAAGAAGATATGATGGAAATTGACTATTGCCATACACCAACTTATTGGGTAGAGAAAGCCTTGAGGCAGATGCCAAATTAACTAGAGTTATCTTAGCTCAACATCATGTGTATCTAGAAATTTCTGAAAAATAAGGAGAATCCTCCCAAAAATCTATTCAGAAAAGCAAAAAAATTGCGGAATGATCCACCAAGAAAAGAGATTTTTGGAATGGTGATGAAAATGAACCATTACCTTTCCAAAAAACAAGAAATTATAGGAATTACCCATAAAATAAAGACATGAAACATCTTTTAGTCATAGAACTGACAGAAAAATATTGGTCAAACGACCAAAATCCTCAGTGGTAATTTTAGCCACTCTAGAATTCTTTCTTTTTTGAATTAATTCATACTAAGATTACATTAAAGCTTGGGATAGAGTTTTTCATATCCAGAACGAAGATCATCAACATTCCTAGATAATTCTTTTTAAAACCAAGCAAAGAAAATTCTGAAATTGGTTTTACAATTGGTATTTTGGAAAGAGCCTATTTAAAGACTCTTTTCCCTGACAAGTCTAGAAATCCTTTGAAGGATTTTGCATATTTCAAGAACAGTTGAAAAGACAGAAAGTGCCTTTTCCAAATTTCTACTTTGTCATCATATACTTCATTTGTCCCATATTCTTTGCACCATTTACTTTTCAATAATTAATTTATAATTTTTTATTTTCAACATTTTAGTATATAAATGAATAACTTTTATATAATAATGATAAATCAAGACATATAGATTCTAAATATATTTTTTTAAAATTTTTTCTAACAAATGCTAATATGAATAAATTTAAGTCAAACTATATAAAAAAGTCAAATAATGCAAAGAATATGGGACGGAAGCAGTATAATATTTCATGGATTGTTTAGTGGCACTATGAAAAACAGAAGGTGGACTATGATCCTCATTTTACACCTGACCTAGAATGTGTTTGGGAGTCTAAGAGATAGGACAAATTCACCATTAATCAATATTTGCTAGAGAATCTTATACTTGAGAAAATTGGAATAATCGAAAAAGAAGAAAATCCAGATGAAGATTTTCAGGATGTCATGTTTAGTAGATTCTATGAGAGAGTTAAATTCAAATACAGTGAGATTCCTAACTCCATAATGAAAGAAAAAATTTTAAGATCTGCCTAAAAGCGACTCTCCTAGAAGAGTTAAGAAGGCCCTTCATCCGACAAAAACAACTCAGTAGGGTCCCGGTAAAGACATCTCCAGCTTAGTGTCTTTACTTCCATGTGTTTAAAGTAAGTGACAGTAGAAACAGAGAAGAAAAGAAAAGCAGTCATGGCCCAGAATTATTGTAGTTGATAAGAAAATAACTAGCCACTAGCCAAGTGGTCCTAGATTCTCTTGCTCTCTTGTTGATGAAACTGTGATAGCCTTATCACCAATGTCCAGGTCTCTGTCTATTTAAGGAATTGTCCTCCAAATTTTGGATCATCCTTCTCATTCCCTACATCTTTCTTGTAGTCCATGCATTAAACATCTTTCTTATTTGCTCCAGAGTTTACATTATTCAACTTTGTGTCTAGGTTGTGTACTTGTACTTGTATAATAATTGTATTAGTTCTATTAAAGCTTGGACTACTACTTCATTGGCATCAATTGTTGATTATCCTATTATTCATAGCCTATGTGTGGTAAATTAATTTTCACTAGTCATCTGTAAGTTTATATTTCAATAAAGCATGTGTGTATTTCTCATATGCATTTGATACTTTGCAAGTATTTTTATTTTTGTTGTTGTCTATTCAACTTGTATACTAATTGAAATTTTGTGGTTTAAGAACCTAGAAATAGTATTTTTAAAATATTTTTTGGAAAAACTAATTACTTTATAATTTTTTCTTTTGTTAGGATGGGCACGTAAAAATTCATAAAAATATAATTACATTCTAAAAACATAATTCAAATGGTTGTTAAATAAATAGAACATGAATGATTAGTTATATTCTAAACAAAAATCAGAAAAAAAAGATTTTGGGACAGAAGGAGGAGGGCTCTCATGTGTGCTAGGGTTCGCACCGCCGGTTTCATGGCAGAGGGTCGTCGGTCAGATTTGATGATGGCATGGCGATGGGGATGACCGCAGAAAGAGCAGGCCACTCGGTTGATCCCGCAAGAGGTTTTTGCACGTCTTGATGAGGTTACTAAATTTCCGTCAAAGCCCGAGGAAGAGCGTGCTAATGCAGTTCTTTTTTCAGAGTCTGAAGAGGCAGCAATGGATTGGGCATCAAAACTGGAGCAGGAGGTTGTTCACCCCAATGTTGAGAACACCAGGCAGATAATCGAAGGTTAGACAAAGGATTGAGACTGCAGTTTATGCCCAATTAAAATCAGGATGATCCAGTTGAGATTGATGCGGAGGAGATAGCAGAGGAGATTGTTAGTTGGGAGAATAGCTTGGTTGGCTATGTGGTTAAGGATCCACGTCCTTTACTCAGGTAAAGAAGCTTGTTGACAATGTGTGGCGAGTGGTATATCCATACCGGAAATCTTTGCACATCCGTCAAGTGGGTTTATTTTTCGATTTTCTTGCACTTCTGATTGCGAGTTGGTAAATGAGAGTTCGCCCCTGGTTATGAGAAATGGTCGATGGACTTGAATTTCTAGAAGGAAAGTGCATCTAAGGTGCCTGTCTGGGTTTAGATTCAGTCCCCTTTGGTGCTTTGGAATGTGAAAGCATTGAGCAAGATATTTGAGTAAGGTGGGACTCCCAGTTGTGACCGATATGCTTACAGCCACAAAGGATAGGATCTTCTATGCACGGGTTCTGGTGGACGTGGACTTGGTTAAATCTCTCCCAATGTCCACACAGGTTTGAATGCCGAATGGGGTTCATGTCAAAGTTTTATTTTCTTATGAGAAGCTTCCTAAGTTCTGTACTGAATGTAATATAGTGGGACATAACTTGGAGGGCTGTTGAAGGAAGAAGGTGACTCAAACTAGTTATGAGGTTCAACAACAATGGGTCATTAAGCAGACTCAGGCAAAGCCCTCTGTTCAGGAGACAACTGAGGATCCAGGGAGTTGTAAACAGAAAACCAACTTCACTCCAAAGGTGGCTCAAAGTATAGTTCTTGGAAAGACAGGGCCAGGGAAATTGACAATCAATTTATCTAACCAGTTTCAATCCCTGGGGAAGAAAGATGATGTTGCTAAAGGAATAGGTACAAAACCTTATGCTTCTGCCCCTGTTAAGAAGACAATGGTGGATAAAGGGGAGCTAGTTAGTATTGTTAAATGATTTCCTCAGCTTAGAATATTAGATGCTGCTGTAAGCCTATTAAACTTTATGAAGTTTTGAAGTTTGCATATGTAAATAACATTCAAATTTTTGCTATATTAGAGAGTAGAATTAAAGAAGGGAAATTGCAGGAGCTAGCACGATCTTTGCAGGGGCTTGGGACTACAAAACTAATCATGCAACTCATGAGATTTGTATGTGTAGAAGTGATTGATATTTGTGCCCAGTGGATCACTGCTAAGATTAAAATCAGTGGATCTCTTTTTTTGTTTTTTTCATTGCGACCTTTGTTTGCATTCAACGATGAGAGAGATAGGAAGTCTCTATGGAAGGGCCTTGAAGATCAGAATATACAAGGTCCTGGATTATTCTTAGAGATTTTAATGTTGTGAAGAGGATATCTGAATGTGAGAGATCACACCCAGTCACTGATGGAGAAATTGCAGACATTAACCAGTGTTGTGAGAATTTGGGGCTTGAAGATCTGCTTTTCAATGGACTTGTTTTTACTTGGTACAACCAGCAAGATGCTCAAGCAGCAGTTTGGAGGAAGCTTGATAGAGTGATGCCTAACATAGATTGGTTGCAAACTTTCCTTGATACTCAAGTACAGTTCTTGAGGCCTATGATTTCTGACCACTTGTTTATGGTGATCAATATTTATCAAGAGCTAGTCCAACACAGGCAGTAGTTTAGATTTTTTAATTTCTGGATTGAGGATGCTGATTTTCAGACTTATGTAGAGGAGGGTCTCAGTTTTGAGGTCAGGGGTAGTAAAATGTATCAGCTGGTTGTTAAGCTTAAGAGTATTAAACAAGGCTTAAAGAAGCTGCATGGATCAAAGCTCAGGCATTGAGAAGAGAATGCAGAAACTGGCAGGAAGCTCTCGGAATCCCAAATTCTGCTTTTTGGGGATAGAAAGAATCAGAGCTTGATTGAGCAAGTTCGGGAGTTTAAAGCTAAGTATTGGAAGCTAGTTAAGGCTGAAAAAATCTTTTATAGGTGAAAAGCAATAATTACTTGGCTGAAAGAAGCTAATGCAAGCACCAAGTATTTCCATGCAAAAATGCATCAAATAAGAGCAAAGGCGGCGATTTGGGAAGTTGAAGATGCTGCTAGAAATGTGAGAAGGGGTCACCAACTAGTAGCTGCTACTTTTTTGGACTTCTACAAAAACCTATTAGGGTCCAAGGACAGTATTACTTGTCATTTGAATCCCAGTATTATTCAGGAAGATAGTTGTGTATCAGAGAACCAACAACAAGCTCTGATCAGGCCTATTGATTATTAGGACACCAAAGATGCTATATGGTCCCTCCCTTTGGCGGGTGTTCTAGGCCCGAATGGATTCCCAGCTCATTTTTTTCAAAAATAGTTTCAGATAAAGTTGGAGGTTTGGTCACAGAAGCCATTATGGAGCTCTTCACCTCTGGTAAATTATTGAAAGCCCTTAATTCTTCAAATTTAGTTCTTATTCCTAGAAGTCCTGAGGCTAGGAATGTTGGTGAGTTTCGACCTATTGCTTGTTGCAATGTGCTGTATAAATGCATCACTAAGGTACTTGCTAATCATATGAAGGTGTTAGAGTCCATTATTATTCATGTTCAGGTAGCATATGTTCCTGGTAGATCTATTTTTGAAAATATTCTTTTAGTTAATGAGCTGCTAAAGCATTATTCTAGTAGTGGAGTTTCTCCTAGATGCATGACTCAATTGGATGTTCGAAAGGCCTATGATTCTGTTCATTGGCAATTTCTTGAGGATGCCTTGAAAGCTATGAAGTTTCCTGATCAATTTATTTCTTGAATTATGACGTGTGTCACAACTCCTATGTTTTCTTTTTGCTTGAATGGTTCTATGGAATGTTTGTTCAAGGGTGGAAAAGGTTTGAGACAGGGTGATCCCCTTTCACCTTATCTTTTTGTTGTCTGCATTGAAGTTTTTAGCAGATATGTAAGGAATATCTGCAGAGTAGCAGGCTTTCATTTCACCCAAAATGTGTTCATCAGAATTTGACTCACTTGGCTCTTGTTGATGACCTGCTCCTGTTTTGTAGTGTTGATTTGTATTCTATCTCTATTTTGTGGAGGTTTGTGCTGAAGTTTATTGAGATTCCAGGTTTGAATCCAAGCTAGGAAAAGACAATTTTGTTTTTTTTAGGGGGGGGGGGGGGTTGATGGTGCTGTTAAACGTATAATTTTGACTTAGCTGAAGTTTCAAGAAGGGACTATTCCTTTTCCTTATTTGGTAGTTAGTTCCTATTAGTTCCTCAAGATTGAAATGTAAGGAGTATGGTGGGCTGGTGGATAAAATCACAAGTAGAATTGATGGCTAGGGTGCAAAAAATCTGTCCTATGCTGGAAGATGGCAATTGGTATCCTTGGTGCTACAGAATATTTCCCTGCTTTATATGTCTGTTTTTGTTCTTCCTAAAGGTGTGCTGAAGAAAATTGAAGCTAGATGTAGATCATTTCTCTGTAAGGGCAATGCTCAATCAAAATCTAGATCCTTAGTTGCCTGGAAGAAAGTTTCTCTACCCAAGAAAGAGGGTGGTTTGGGGTCCATGCAACTTTTAGCTTGGAACCAAGCCCTTATCCTTCTGATCCTTTGGGCCATTCATAAAAGGAAAGATGTGTTACAGGTGAAGTGGGTTCATAGTCACCATCTGAAAAGTTTTGATATTTGGAATGTAAGGAGGAGCTTTATGGACTCTGCGGTTTGGAGGGATATCTTGAAGGTGCAGTTTCTGTTTTGTTTGAAAGCTGGGTAGTTGGTAATGCAAATGCCATTATGGACTCAGTGTTATCTGCATCTAGAATCCACGTGCTTGCATATGATTTATTCCAATTTAGGAACTCGAGGGCTGGTTGGTTTCAAATTTGTTGGGAATCTTTAGTAGTGCCGATGTGTAGAATGATGTTTTGGCTTATAATGCAAAATGGTGTTCCAGTTCAAGCAAAGCTAATATCATGGGGAATTTCGTTAGCTAGCAGGTGCTCGTTGTGTGGCAGAGAGGAAAAGACAGTTGCAGGAAGTGTTCTGCGATGGAGGTTTTGTTTCTGTGTTGCGCAGTACACATCTTTTTTGAGGATTTGTAGGGCTGGGTTTCTTGCGGTTCTTTATCATGTCTGGATGGAGAGAAACTAGAGGTTCCATAGTCAGAAGTTCAGGACTTGTATAGAGATCATTGGGCGAGTTAAACTTTGATATTTGCATTCGATTATTTTGTATTCCCTTGCACCGGTTGCTAGCCTCGAGCTGTTGTACTGAAACATTATGTTTATAGTTTGTTTTTCTTTTCCCCCGGGATGCCTGGGTAGATTTTGTACTTGAGGTTGTGCGTTAATGAAGTATGCCTTTTCCTAAAGAAAAAAGGCAAAAAAAATTAATTCAAATAATTGTTAGCTTTTAAATGACATTAATTTAAATAAAAAATTGACAAAAATAAAAATAATGTATTAAATAATAAGTTACTGATTCTAAAAAAATCAAGTATGAAGCTGTCACTTTCTTTTTTTATGGAAATAAAGCTCGTATTTTTAATGAACGGTCTTCAGGTTGTAGTGTTGTAAGCAGGCATGTGGTAGATCTTAATTGTACATGATTGTACTTATTTGCAACTTAATTGACCATATGGTGTAGACCTTAATTGTACATGAACTAAGTCCGGTACATGGACCTCCGCTCTGCCTTCTAGAGGTTACAATCTTCTTCCATTCCACAGCACCTTTTTTTGCTACATAGATACATATATTAAAAATAATTGCAAAAATAAAATACAAAAATGCTATTTTGATAGGTTGTACGATATCAGTTCATGAATCTGTTTGAAATCTGTTCTAATCTATGTAATTGTAAGTGACTCATTTACTGGTGAGTGCACAACTAGTCTTAAAAGTTATCTTTTGTTATGAAAAATCTAAGCAATACTGTTCCCCATACATAAATATAGCTGAAAATAGCTTCTGCGGGGACAATCATCCAATAATTTAATAAGCAAGCAAACAATGCAATGCTAAAACGCGCCTGTGGCAAATTGAAATTGGTGCTTTCAATTTTGGTAATTTTGTTTGAGATTAGCAACACAGTTTAACAATAATATGTGATGGGGCCGACCTTTTCAACTTAAAATAAGATTTCAGCCAGAAACAGGGAGGCCACAGAAGTGAAACGGATTCATAGAAGCGGATAGAGGTGATTGGTATAGGAATTGAATTCAGATACAAATATGGGGAAGCCGTATCCCCGTCTCTAACTAATGTTTCTTCTTGCACAAGCGCCTAGCTACCTAACTAAATCCTATCTATATAACATTTTGAAATTCAAATATCTTCTTATTATTTTTACCTTTATTTTGTGGAAGCAAAGGCCTACTTTAGTGATGACCTAATGTTTATGACTGTTGTTAAATTGTGTTTTTAGTAATGTAAGAATTCAAATTCTCTTTATTACTGATTTCAAGAGCATGACAAATATTAAACATAATTTTTATTTATTAGAATGGGTACATAAAAAATTTAATATAGATATAATTACTTTCTAAAAAATAATTCGAATGGTTGTTAAATAAATGGAACATGCATAATTAATTAGTTATATTCTAAACAAAAAATCAGCCAAAAAATTTATTTCTAGTTCTTGTAGTTTTTAAATGACATTAATTTAAATAAAAAATTAATAAAAATAGAAAATAATGTATTAAATAATAAGTTATTCATTCTAAGAAAAACCGAGTGCAAAGCTCTCATTTTTAATGAATGACTATGCGGTTGTAGTGTAGTAGGCCAGCATGTGTTTGGTCTTAGTTGTACATTAACCAGGTCCCATACATGGACCTCCGCTCTTGCAATTCTAGAGTTCGCAATCTTCTTCCGTTTGCTGCTCTTATGGTGTATGTGCGTATATAAACCCACACAACATTTTTGTCCTACAGAAACAAGCAGCCCGCAAAAAAATGACTTTGCTTTAATTTCCATTTACGCAATTTGTTTGTTGAACGAATGTAAATTTTGATGGGAATGTCGATGAAGGAGGCCAAATTCCGCAAAGGCTATGGAACTTTTATAAATTTGCCAATAAGTCGCTACATAGTTGTTTTGAAAATTTTCAGGGAATTATGCTGAGTAAGTCATTGCAAAATTCAAGGGAAAACTTACAATTACCTCATGTACTTTGGTTTTGGCATAATCTATACTTTGTTGCCCCTAATTTAAACTGCATGATGATAACCATCTTCGAATAATTTTAAAATGTTGAATTTTTTTCAGTTAATAAATATTTTTAAATTATTAATTTTTTCTCTATAAATACAATTTTCTTTCTATAAATGAAAGTTGGCAATTTTAAATATTATTTTACTACGAAAAAAATAAAATTTTTTGAAAGTATTAGAACATAATTGAAAAATAGTTTAAATTAAGGTTTCAAAAGTTATTGTTGGACTTAGGGCTATATTGCCACTTGTAATGACTATATTTTGATCTCTCAACGTTGCGCTCAGTTTCTTGCTAGCCCTACCTTGTACCTTCCAATGTCTTCATCAATTTAATTTTGCTGCTAAAAAAAAAAAAAAAGTTGATCCTGGACATTATATAAAGGAATTAGGGAGAAAGTGTAGGTTTTCAAAAGAATTAGCGGTAACACTCTTGCATTGTGTGAAGCATTCTATCTGGTATAGAGAGAATAACGTGTGATAGAATTGTTGCAGATGTGTGCTTGGTGAATTTTCTTAAGGTACAACCTAATCTTCATATGAATGAATAGTAATGCAAGGCATGGGAGGTGAGAAGCTTCGGAATGACCTAGGTGTTGTTGAAAAGGAGAAATGAGTGGTTTGTTTTTAAGGAGTGTAGGAAGAGCTTCTTGTAGGTTGTGTTTGAAATTCAATTCCTGTCCATCCAAACTTAATTGTTCTTGGGTGGACTAGTTGTTTAATCCTTAGCCTATCAGTTCAAAATTGGGTGTTAGTTTAGGGGCAGGGGAGGGTGTTCTAACTAGAAGTGGCTGGTGAGCCGACCTGGCCTGGTCGTCTTGGGTTGAGAATTCTAAGCCCGGGCACGGCCTGCCTCTAGGCAAGTTAAGCTTGGGTCAGGCCTAACCCAGGCCCGGGTTGGGTTTGTGCCAGATTGAGTTTTCCCGATTGTATAAGAAAGGTCCCAATTCAAGTGAAGTTTGAATAAACATGTTTTTATTTGAGGAAAAACACCATTGTCGGTATAAATTTTGTTAATGAAAAAGCTAAACGACACTTATATCATTTGGAACGTAACTTATACTTGAAAATGGTGAAATGTTGCAGTAAAAAATATGAAAAGTAAAACCTAAGATATGTGCTGCTGACACTCTTGCCCTTGTCGGAGTTTTTTCCTTGTGAAGTCATGAATGGTAGAAAATAATTGTAGATGGATGGAAGATTAGGAGGAGACTAGGAGGGGATTAAGAAAATGTTAGTGAACGCTTGAAAAAATTAAAGAGACTTAATAGAGAGAATGAGAGAATATTATATATGGAGATTGGAGAAAGGAGATTTGGTGTTAGAAAGTATCGGAGGGAGGCTGCCCATTTATAGCAGAGGAAAAAAGGGTGGTTTTGCCCAAAAAGATCTAAAAGATGTTGTAACAATTTGTTGAAAACAGTCAACCCGGCTCGAGCCCTGCCTGGCCTGGGTGAGTTCTAGGCTAGGTTGGGTTAATTGTGCTTGTGGGCTAGGCCAAGCTAATTTGGGCTTTTTATCATCTTCCTGACCCATATTTTGCCGGCCTCATGCCAAGTCCATTTTGTGTCGGGCTAAGCCTGGGGTTTAATTGAGCCAGGCTGGGTTTGACCCGATTCGGGTCTGGGCCGGGCTGGCGTCAACTAGGCCCAGTGGCCACCCCTAGTTCCAATCTTGGAGCAAGATGATGCTGTATTTTTAAGGCTACCTGCTTGCTAGTTTGATACCTTTTGTATTTTTCTTCTCAATATTATTATATTATCTCAGCTGTTCAAAAAGAAATTGTTTTTTTCTTTGTCCCCATGGAAATGTTAATGTCGGTGACTAAACTGTCACATTTCAAATTTAGTAACTTGCTTGAAAATCTTATTAACATTTTCAGACTGCTTTATAACTTTTTAAAAAACATAAAGACTAAAGTAAAATTTTTTAAGAAGTACAGTAAACAAAATGCATTTTCTTGTAAAATTATGGGCCAGGTTATTTATTTTAAAGTGAAAGTTGAGATGAGGTAATATGATTAAATAACTATAAAACACTAACTAAATATAAAAATGGTGCAAAGAATTTCAAAGTTTGAAATTGTTGAAAGTAGTAACTAGTGCAAAGAATTTGCGACAAATGATGTGTAAGGGAAAATTACAAAAACCCCCTTAAGGTACAGCGAAACCTATAGTTACCTCGTTGGATGTTAACTTTGTCATTCATTGTTAGCAAAGAAAAGGGAAAAATAGTTAACTTTGCCTTCTTAGCCTTAATCCACAAAAACTTGACCCTTCAACTTTTGTATCTAAATAAAAAATAAAACACAACCCACAAACAAAACGTAGAACTGGATTCCTAGAAGACCTCAATCATTGCTGCTACACTTGATCGTTTAAATCAAACCAACTAGACTAAGGGAATGTTTAAATTTATTGGGGTATGGTGTTAATTTTTCTAACCTACTGAGATCATACATGAGAGTATGATACACACAAATTAAATTGAAATAAACAAAACATCTGACTTGATTTAGGCTCCATCAATAAATGCAATGGAAATAATATTGATGAATGCATAGGTCTTTTCCATTTTTCCAGTTAGTGGCTCTTCTAATGGGTGGGAAACTTTTGCTCTAAAAACTTGGCTAAGGGAGGGACCTAGCTCTCTATTTATATAAAAGTTTATACGCTTACCCATTATTGACCACTTGCACTCTATTGGCTCATACTTAAATAAACTCACATCTGTTATTATAATTGGGGTTACTACCCTGTCTTTAGATCAATTACCATACGGGCTCAATATGTTTTATCTAACAAACTTCAATTCTTAATCTAATTAAGTATATATATATATAATTAATATAACCAACAGATAAATTTTTTTTTCCAACATTCTCCCACTTGGGTATATTAATTGTCAATTATTTAACACCAAAACCATTTTTTTGAATTAAGATAATTAAAAAACTTTATGGGCTCACTATTTAAAAACAATTAGTCATGAAACAACAGTAGCTACCCTTCTATTTAATAAGGCTTTCAATGGTGGATCATGGTGGTAACTACATTACTCAACATTGTACGACCTTCCATGGTGATGTGAGCATGGAAGACATAACCAAAGATGGCAAGGACCCTTAAAGATAACTAGTAGACCTATGATAAGAAAGAAGGCTAAGGAGTTCACTAGTGCACTTCAAGCTTTTGTCTCAAGCTATTTCATGGAGCATGGACTTGGATTTTCACAAAGACCTATTGGAACACTCAAGGAATCATATGGAGAGGATGGCCAATCTTGGTACTCAATTCTAAAGTGCCCAAACAAGTCAAATAACAAGGAACCCTAAGGGCACCCCTTAAGTGCACCTTTGGTGAGGTGTCTCATGGGCCATTTTCTTTCGCAAGCTAAATATTTGAGCCTGGAAGCTATAAAACCTCTTTTCAACACCTAAGTGAAGGTCTTAGGCCAATGGAACTCAAATATTCAAGTTAAAAGTTGAAGACACAAGCAAAACCCCTAAAGAGCCCTTAGTGCATCTGAGAAGGCCATTTTGGGGTTTTTAAGACCAATCTTGTGTTCACATTTTATTTTATTTAATTTCCTATTTATTTAAATTATTTAGGATGTTGTTAAGGCATAGGAAGTGATTTTAGTCACATAGAAATCATGGCAAACTCCGCATACGCAAAACAAGTAGAAAGCATATGAATGAGTCCTAGTTTGACTAGGTTTTCTTATCTCCTTTCAACTTAGGTTTCAGTTGAATAATGGCTTAGTCTTTACCCTAGTTTTGGCCTATAAAGGAATATATTTTTGTTGTAAACCATATCTTTTGACATCAATAATATTGCAATTTTAAGAGATATTCTCTTTGGTTCTTTGAAGATTACCTTGGCACATAAGTTAGCTCGTGTTCTTTGTTTTTCTTATACTTCTTTTTTCTAATCACAAGTTGATTAGGGGTGGGCAATTCAAATCCAGTCTCTTTGATGTGTTTGTAAAACTTGTTAGCATCTTGGGCACGTTTCTTGGTCATTATACGAAAGGGATTCACACAAGTTAGTATCAGAGCCACAAGTTCCATTTGAAAGACATATCCTAGTGTTCTTGTTTCTCTTCATTTCTCTTTTAATTTTTTCCAGTTTTTATTGCTTTAATTCTTTTTTTAAATCCTTTTTTCTCTATGTTTTAGGTCTGCTCTCTTCATTTCTAGCCTTGTTTATAATCAAATCAACAAAAACAATAAAAAAATAGTCAAGTAGCATTTCCTTATTCTATTCGGTTTTCATTTGATTGTTTTCATTTTTCTTCTTGTCCTTTTCTTCCGTGTCCAGCCTAATTAATTTACCTTGTTTTCTTTGTTTCTAGCATCCTATAGTCGAGAAAATACCAAAAAAAGAATGATCCAAAATCAAGTTGTTTTGGTGCCAGAAGGTTGTTTTCAAATTGTGCAAGTTTCAATAAGTTTCTTGTGTGGCCGAAAATGAAATTTGACTTTGTGTTTTTGGCAGGAAGGAACTCCAAGAAGAAAAGTGTTTCTAGCAACAAAGCAATAAAAGAAAAGAGGTTTCATAGAAGGAATTGCAAAAAGACTACGACAAGTGATTGGTTTTGTGCCCACAAACTCTAAGCCTACCCGGTTTTGAAGCCAAAGCTTTTCTTTGTGGTTTTTGTGATCACCAATTGCAAGGGCTTCTTAGAGTTTTGCAAAACTTGTTTAGCCCACCTCTATTTTGGAGTCAAAACTTGTTTTCAAAGAATTCAGGTTTTCTTGTGTGCTTTGAGGAAAGTTTTTCTTAAAAATTTTGAGGACTCTTTTAATAGTAATATTCTCACTAACAAATTGAATGTCTGACTGTTCATCTTTTGAGTGGGATATGTGAGGTGAGTGTATGAGGATATTTGATTTCAGGAGAATGGAGGGGTAAGAGGATAGGAGGATTGGAGTGAGGCCTAATGATGAGCCTACCATGAGGGAACTTCAAGAAACCTTCAATAGACTCATGGGAAGGATTGAGGACATGGATTTGAAGCTACCAAGGAGACCCAACCCCATCTTGCAACCAAGGAGAGGTGCAAGGAGAGATGAACCCAAGGAGGAAGAAGGTGCTTGGCATGACCAAGGGCTTCCATGGATGGGAGAGCCAAGGGAGGACAACAATCTAAACTCCATCAAGCTTACCATTCCATCCTTCCAAGGGAGGAGTGACTTTGATGGATATTAGGAGTGGGAGCAAAACATTGAGATGGTGTTTAATTGCCATCATTATTTTGAGAAAAAAAAGGTTAAATTGGCTCCCATTGAGTTCACCAACTATGCTCTTGTATGGGGGAACTGGGTTGTTACTTCTAGGAGAATGAATTAGGAGGATCCTATACACACATAGAGAGCCCTTAAAGCCTTGATGAGAAGGAGATTTGTTCCTAGCTACTACTATAGAGATCAACACCTCAAACTCCAAAGACTAGTGCAAGGCCAAAGGAGTATGGAGGATTACCACAAAGACTTTGAGGGGACCTTGACCCGAGCCAACATCATTGATGATGAAGAGACCACCATAACAAAATTCATCAATGGTCTTAACCATGAGATAGCCAACAAAGTGGAGATGGTGCCTTATGTTAATATGGAGGATTTGCTTCATCATGCCACTAAGGCTGAGAGGATCATCAAGAAAGAAAAGACGTCCAAGATGTCTCAAGGAGGAAGCTCTACATAAAGAGGAGCATGGAGCAAGGATGCCAAAGAAGTTTCAAAGCCAAAAGTGGAGGCCACCAAAAGAGTCTTATCTCAGCCTCAACAAGACAAGTCCATACCTTCACCTAAAGATGCTCCTAAAGTAAGAAAGATGGTGTGCTTCAAGTGTAGAGGAAAGGGGCACTACATGAGGGATTGCCCAAATAAGAAGGTAATGATATTTAAAGATAATGGAGAGATCATTTCTGAGGATGAAGATGCCATAGAAGAGACACCACATTTGGAAAGTGAAGAACCAAGCACATTTGAGCTTGAGGAAAGAGACTTTGCCTTTGTGGCAATGAGAGCTCTAAGTGTACAAGTCAAGGAGGAAACCAATCAAAGGGAGTGCATATTCCACATAAGGTGCCAAATCAAAGACCAAGTATGTAGCCTCATCATTGATGAACGAAGTTGCACCAATGTAGCAAGTTCAACCATGGTGGAGAAGTTGAAGCTACCTACACAAAAGCACCCTCAACCATATAAGCTTCAATTGTTGAATGATGCAGGAGAGGTAAAGGTGGTAAAGCAAACTTTGGTTCATTTTAAGATTGGTACTTACCATGATCAAGTTCTTTGTGATGTTGTACCTATGCAAGCTTGTCACATTTTACTTGGAAGGCCGTGGCAAGTTGATAGGAAGGTCACACATGATGGTGAAAAAAACATGTACTTTTTTATCCACCAAGGAAGGCCAATCATGCTTGTTTCACTTTCACCACAACAAGTCTTGGAGGATAAAAGAAAGCTTCAAAGTAAGGTTGAGAGAAAAGAAAAAAAAGTAAAAATTTGAGGGCAAGAGTGATGAGGGGAAACTTGAGAGAACAACTGAGAGAACATGTGAGAAGAGTGAACTTAAGGGGAAGAAGAGTGAAGAGTTCTCAAGAGAAAAGAATGAGGGAAGTTGAGTGGAAAGAAAGAGTGTCATATGGCAAAAATGAGTGATGTGAGGAAAATCATTCAAGCACAAAGACTAGTGCTTCTTTTACCTTACAATGATTCTTTACTTGCTATCAATGATCTAACACATCTTCCTAGTGTTGTTTTGTCTTTGTTAAAGGACTTTGAAGATGTTTTCATTGAGGATCCAAGAGGTTTGCCACCCATAAAGGGCATTGTACATCAAATTGACTTAGTTCCTGTTGCACCTATTCCAAATAGGCCAGCTTATAGGACTATCCCTAACGATACCAAGGAGATCCAAAGGCAAGTAGAGTAGT
The DNA here is from genome assembly GCA_039654915.1 of Aquilaria yunnanensis. Lineage (NCBI taxonomy): Eukaryota > Viridiplantae > Streptophyta > Magnoliopsida > Malvales > Thymelaeaceae > Aquilaria > Aquilaria yunnanensis. Next base: position 78,928,009 of record CM077594.1, on the reverse strand, counting down.
TGTTGGAAAAAGGCTTTGTGAGGGAAAGCATGAGCCCTTATGCGTTGCTTGTCCTTCAGGTTCCAAAAGAGGATGGTTTATGGTGCATGTGCATGGATTGTTGGCCAGTCAATAAAATCACTATAAAGTATAGACATCACATCCCTGACTTGATGATATGCTTGATGAATTGTATGGTTCTACTTTGTTTTCAAAGATTGATTTGAAAAGTGGTTACAATCAAATTTGGATGAGGGAAGGGGATGAATGAAAAACTACTTTCAAAACAAACTCTGGACTTTATGAATGGTTAGTAATGCCTTTTGGGTTGACTAATGCTTTTAGTACTTTCATAAGAGTCATGAATCATGTCTTGCATGACTTCAACGGTAGGTTTGTTTTTGTTTACTTTGGTGATATCTTAGTATATAACAAAGACCTAGATGAGCATATTGGACACCTGAAACAAGTGCTAAGTATTCTAAGAATGCAAAAGTTATATGCTAACTTGAATAAGTGATCTTTTTATGTTGACAAAGTTATTTTCATTGGTTTTGTTTGAGTTCACAAGGTATTGAGGTAGATTAAGGGAAAGTAAGGGCCATACAAGAATGGCCAACCCCAACTTCCATTACTAAGGTAAAATCATTCCATGGGCTAGCTAGTTTCTATATGAGGTTTATGAGGAATTTTTCTTCCATTGTTGCACCTCTAACTGAAGTTATCAAGAAGAATGTAGGATTTAAGTGGGAGAAAGCTCAAGAGGAGGCTTTTGGGTTAGTCAAGAAAAAGTTGTGTAATGCACCACTTCTAGCTTTACTTAACTTTGCTAATAATTTTGAGGTTGAATGTGATGCTTCAAGTATAGGCATTGGAGCTGTGTTGATGCAAGGAGGCCGCCCCATTACATACTTTAATGAAAAGCTTAATGGTGCTATCTTGAACTATCCCACTTTTGACAAAGAGCTTTATGCTTCAGTGAGAGCTTTGGAGACTTGACAACACTACTTATGATCAAGAAAGTTTATCATCCGTACTGACCATTAAGCCATTAAGTTTCTTAATGGGTAAGGTAAGTTGAATAAGAGACATGCTAAGTGGGTAGAATTCATTGAGTCATTCTTATATGTTATCAAGTACAAGTAAGGTAAATATAACATAATGGCGAATGCACTTTCTAGGAGGTATGCTCTACTTTTTGTTTTAGATGCTAAAGTGTTGGGTTTTGAGCATTTGAAGGATTTGTATGCAAAGATCATGACTTTGGTGAGATTTATGCTAAGTGTTCTGGGTTTTCTTTTGAGAAGTTCTATCAAGTTAATGGGTTTCTTTTCAAATAAAATAGGTTGTGTATCCCTAAAACATCATTAAGGAAACTACTCATAAAAGAAGCTCACTATGGAGGACTAATGGGACACTTTGGACGAGCCAAAACCTTGTATACTTTGAAGGAGCACTATCATTAGCCTAGCATGGCAAAGGATGTAAGGAAGGTTTGTGAGCAATGCATAGCATGTATAAAGGCTAAGTCTATTCACACTTCACAAGGTTTATACACATCACTTCCTACACCTACTTATCCATGGGTTGACATTTCAATATATTTTATTGTAGGATTGCCTAGAACTAAAGGAAACTGAGATTCTATCTTTGTTGTAGTTGATAGGTTTTCTAAGATGGCTCATTTTATTCCTTGTAATAAGACAGATGATTTTATACATGTGGCTGAGTTGTTTTTTTAGGGAAGTTGTTAGACTTCATAGAGTTTTAAGGACTGTAGTTTCTGATAGGGACTCTAAGTTTCTAAGCGACTTTTAGAGGACTTTGTGGGGAAAGCTTGGCATTAAGTTTTTGTTTTCTACTTCTTGTCACCCACAAATTGATGGGAAAATTGAGGGAACAAATAGGACCTTAGGCTCTATGCTTAGAGCTATTATGGGTAAGAATTTAAAATCTTTGGAAGATTGTTTGCCTCATGTGGAGTTTGCTTACAATAGATCTATGCATTCTATTACTAGTTATTCACCTTTTGAGATTGTGTATGGTTTTAATCCTTTAACTTCATTAGATCTTTTACCATTACCTACTCATGAGGTTTCTAGTTCAGATGGTAGGATAAGGGCTAAGAGTATTAAGAAGTTGCATGAGAAGGTTAAGCAATAAATTGAACTAAAAAATCAACGAGTTGCTTTGAAAGCCAACCAAGGCCGAAGGAGAGTTGTCTTTGAGTCTGGAGATTGGATTTGGTTGCATATGAGGAAGGAGAGATTTGCAGTTGCAAGGAGTACTAAACTTCATCCAAGAGGAGATGGTCCATTCCAAGTGATTAAAAGGATTAGTGACAATGGATATATGCTAGACTTGCCAGGTGAGTATAATGTGAGTGCCACTTTCAATGTTTCTGATTTGTCTTTGTTTGAACATGCAAATTCATGGATGAATCTTTCTAAGGAGAGGGGAGTTGATGTGAGCATGGAAGACACAACCAAATATGACAAGGACCCCTTGAAGATAACTAGTTGACCTATGACAAGAAAGAAGACTACGAAGCTCACTAGCGCACTTCAAGCTTTTGTCTCAAACTATTTCATGTAGGATGGACTTGAATTTTCACAAGAAGTTGCTGGAACACTCAAGGAATCATATGGAGAGGATGGCCAAGCTTGGTTCTCAATTCTAAAGTTCCTAGACAAGTCAAATAACAAGGAACCCCAAGGTCACCCCTTAAGTGAACCTTTAGAGCCCCCCTTAAAGTGTCTCACAAGCCATTTTCTTCCACAAGTTGAATATTTGAGTCCTAAAGTTACAAGAACTGAAGGTCTCAAGCTAATGGAACTCAAATATTTAAGCTAAAAGTTGAATACACAAGCAAAAACCCTAAAGAGCCTTTAGTGTACATGAGAAGACCATTTTGGGGGGTTTTGGGGCCAATCCTGTGTTCGCACTTTATTTTCTTTAATTTCCTATTTATTTACATTATTTAGGATTTTATTAAGGCCTAGGAAGTGATTTTAGTCACATGGAAATCGTGGCGTACTCCGATACACAAAACAAGGAGAAAGTGTGTGAATGAGTCATAGTTTGACTAGGTTTTCTTATCTCCTTCGAACTTAGGTTACCAGTAAAATATTGGCTTAGTTTTTACCCTAGTTTTGGCCTACCAAAGGCATATTTTCTGGTTATAAACAACAACTTTTGACATCAATAATATTACAATTTTAAGAGATATTCTCTTCGGTTCTTTGAAGATTGCCTTGGCGCATAAGTTAGCTTGTGTTCTTTGGTTTTCTTATACTTCTTGTTTCTAATCATGAGTTAATTAAGGGTGGGTGTTTCAAATCCTGTCTCTTTGATGTGTTTGTGGAGCTTGTTAGCATCTTGGGTGCATTTCTTGGTCATTATACTAAAGGGGTTTGCATCACTTGGTCACATTCATTAATATAACTTACCGACATGAACATGATGTGGAAGTGTGGCAAGTGATAGCAACCGTCACTTTATGATCGAATTGTGTTGTTGTTTACTTGTCAGTTTCATTGATTTTTCTCCTTAAGCAGCACAAGTATGCCTGGAATTTTTTTTTATCACTTATTATTGAGCATAGATGTCTTTATAACTTTATGCATCTTGAGATAACCCTTTATGTGTCACATTAGACATACAACCACAAGGCCACAAATAGTAATGCCCGAAGAATTTGTTTAAAATTGACACTCATGTTAAGACTTTATAACATTTCATAATGAAGAAACTTCATGACTAAAAAACATCATTCATTATAAAATGTCTTAAAAAAATACACAAGTCAAATGTGTACTCTAAACAAAGTAATAGATCAACTACATAGAATCCCATTAACCAAGTGTATCAAAGGACTCTACTAATCCCATATTAGTAACATGGTCCCTAAAACCTCCAGGGTGAAGTCCCTTGGTCAGATGATTAGCAATCATATACGCAGTCCTAATATGTTTCATCACAACTTCACCTTTTCTTACTTGTTCCTTAACAATTAAATGTTTGACTTCCAGATGCTTAGCCTTAGAAATATTTCTATTATTCTTGCAAAATAACACTGTTGCATGGTTATCATAATATAATCAAATGAACTCAGTAATGGAATCCACAGCAAACATCTCATTGAATTGAATGGGCTTGTGTGAAAGCTCTAAAACATGCAATGTACTTAGCATGCATGGTAGAAGAGGTCACAAGTGTCTGTTTGACATTTTTCCATGAAACTGCATAACCTACTAACATGAAAATGTACTTGATGTGGACTTATCTTTGTTGTTGGCATAGTCAAAATCTGTATAACTAGCTAACTCAAGATTTTTTTACCCTTTTATAGGTCAACATGTAGTCTTTGGTTCATTTTAAATATCTCAAAACTTTCTCTACAGCAACCCAACGGTCTTTTACAGGATTTGACAAACATCCACCTAGGAGACCTATTACAAATGTGATGTTTAGTCCAATGCACACCTGAGTATATGTCAGGCTCCCAACAACACTAGCATATGACACATTTCTTTTGGATTCTCTCTCATAGTCATTCCAAAGATATTGTGCCAAGCTCAAGTTTTCACCTTCAGCAATTACGACATTCCTAGGTTTACATTCTTGCATATTGAATCACTTCAATATGTGCTCAATGTATGATTTTTTAGAGAGGCCCAACGAGTTCTGAGATCTTTCCTTGTGAATTTCAACTCTAAGAACAAAAGATGCTTCACCTAGATCCTTCACATTAAATTGCCTAGACAAAAATTGCTTAATCTTATGCAATGAGCCTAGGTCATTTGTTAGAAGCAAAATATCATCCATATAAAGAACCAGAAAGATAATTTTGTTCCTATTGACCTTGTCATATATGCATCTATCAACTTGGTTTTTCACAAAACAAAATGAGGTGATTACTTCATCAAAGTTTAGGTACAACTATCAAGAAGCTTGTTTTAGACCATAAATAAACTTAATCTACGTACCATATGATCTTTACCAGCCACCTTAAAACCTTTAGGTTATTCCATATAGACTTCTGCTTTCAGTTTTCCATTTAGAAAAGTGATTTTAACATTTATCTGGTGTAGCTCCAAATCATAATGAGCTATAAGTGCCATAATGACTCGAAATGAGTCTTTAGAGGACACAGGAGTAAACAAATCAACATAGTCCATTCTTTTACTATGAGTGTACTATTTGGCAACCAATCTGACTTTAAACCCCTCAATCTTTACATTAAGATCCTTTTAGTCTTATACACCTATTCATTACCAATGGGTTTATAGCCCTTAAGTAGCTCAACAAGCTTCCAAACTTGAATGTGTTGCATCAATTGCCTCTCATACTTCATTGCATCCCATCGTTCATTACTTACAACCATACATCCTTTTGAGGGCTAGATACAACCTCCAAAAAGGCCACTAGATTGATTACATGACCAATGTCATAATCACTCCCACTAAGATAGATCACATAATCAAAAGATATAGCAGACCTTCTCTTCCTAGTAGACCTTCTAAGTGGAATATTTTCTACGACATCCTATGTTGGAGGAACCTTTTCAACTATTAGTTGCAAAGCTTTTTGCTCCATTGGAGCAAACATAGGTAAATGACCCATGGTCTCTTGCTGTATAGGCAGAGGAACACAAATGGTACTAGTTTGTACATCCTTTTGTATGGTCTTGGAGTGATGACTTTCATCGGCCACATCATGCTCTAGAAACTTAGTTGTTTATGATTCCGTAATTATAGAACCTCTATCTCTACGACAGAATCTATACCGTTTAGAATATTTAGGGTAATAGACAAAATAGCAATGAGTGGAACGAGATTGTAATTTAGTTTTTATGGGATCGTACAATCACAATTTAGTAGGACAATCCTAAACTCGAAAGCGGTTCAAGTTGGGTTTCTTATCAATTCACAACTCAAAAGATGTCTTTTGCGCCAATTTACAAGGTCTCGATTGAGGATATACAAGACCGTCTTAATAGCTTCACCTTACATAAAGTCAAGCAAATTTATCCTACTTTGCATACTCCTCATCATGTCTTTCAAGGTATGATTCTACCCTTTGGCCACACTGTTTTGTTTAGGACTCTTTGGTATAGTGAACAAGGCCAGTATTCCATAACTTTCTAAGTATTTGGCAAATGGGCATTTAATTTATCCACTGTCCCTATGTTTGCCGTAATACTCACCTCATCGGTCAAATCTCATAATCTTGGTAACTTTTCCAAATTATTTCTCAACTTCAGTCTTGAAGATCTTGAACTTGTTAAGGGCTTAAGACTTCTTCTTACTCAAGTACAAGTAATCGTAATAGGAATAGTCATAAATAAAAGTGATAAAATATTTGGAGTTTCAAACTGTATGTGAGTATGGTCCACTTATGTCAGTGTAAATTACTTCCAAGATGTCTGAGCTACATGTAGCTTCCTTTTTCTTGATCATGGTCAACTTGCTTCTACAACAATCAACACATGTCTTAAGGTCACTGAAGTCAAGAGTAGATAGGATTTTTTTTTCAACATTTATGCTTTTTTTTTAGAGATATGGCGAAGCCTCTTATGCACCAAGATGGACGATTTTTTCTTTATAAGAGGCATTTTAGCAACAACTTTCTGAGCATTATATGAGGTGGCATAAATATCATTTGGAGTCAAACACAATCTATATAGGCCAGAGGACAAAGAATAACTACCAACATGCTTTAAGTCAAAGAATAATTTAATAAAACCACCCTTAACCTCAAAAGCATAGCCACCTTTGTCCAAGATATAAATTGAGACCAAATTCCGTCTAAAAGATGGTACATAGAATGTGTTATTCAAAATAAGTTTAAATCCATAATCTAAATTTAGATAAACAACTCCTATGAACTTCACATCCACCTTTTTATTGTTGCCAATAATGAGCCTTGACTCCTCCTTATTTGGCTCCCTTAGCTTATGAACCCCTGTAAAGTAAAAGCAACATGAATAATTGCTCTACTATCTAGCCACCAGAAATGGGATGGGCCCACAGCTAAATTAGATTCACGTAAAACCAGTGTCAGAAATTATAATTGATTGATTAGATGATTTTTAGGGATTATAATTGATTAGGAGTGATTATGGGGAAATTACTTATTGTTGGCCCAAGGAGCAACCAAGAGGGGGGGTGAATTGATTGAGTTCCAGAGCAAACCAAAAATGGGTTCTTAAACCCTCAAACTCAAATTTAATTCAAGAAACAATAATTAACCCTATTCTAACCAGAAAATGACTGCCACAATCCACATAAAATTTGCTTTGAAAGCTACCTTTGAAGTATTTTTTAAAACAAACAAGTTCAACCAAGATAGGTAGCATAAAACACCAACCAAAGATCAAATGTGTAAAGAGAGGGAGAAGCTTGCACAAGAGAATTTTTATGGAGATTTGGTCTCTCCTCTTGAGAGCCTACTTCTCTTCTCAAGTTCACCACTTGAGAGTTTTTTTCTCCACTATGAAACACAAGAATACACAATAGCATACAAGGGCACACAACCCTTTGGTAGTTCTCTCTACCACAACCACTCACTAGTTTTCCTAGAGGCTAACTAGAAACCTCACCAACACCCTTTTTCTCACTAGTTTTCCTAGAGGCTAACTAGAAACCTCACCAACTCAATCTCACCAAATGGTGTTTACAAGGTTATAAAGTGATAAGAACAATAGAAGCTCTCAAAGCTAGATAAGCAAATGAAGGCACAAGTTCTTGGCAAATATCAAGTTTGAGCTCTTTGATGATGGATTCTCTTTTCTAGTTGCCAAGAGTGTTTTCCCTGATGATTCTTGAGGTTTTTATACTTCAATGGATGCATAAGAGATGTTGAAGACCGTTGGAATGATCAGAAAAGTCCCCTTGAAATCTGGTGAACATTACTATCAATTTTGACAGAGAATTGCTTCTGTCACCCAATTTCACCTGGGTGAAATACTCTCACTCAGTTGAAAATTCAGTCTTATAACGAAATTCAAGGTTTGACCTCCAACGGCTATATTGGTAATTAATGAGTTGTCAGCGCTTAACACACGTAGAAATCTGACGTGGCATGAATTTATAATGAATTTACAAAGATTTTTTGAACTGGAAAATCACGCGCAAGTTTGGAATCAATGTTTCACCTGGTTGAAAAATTTTCACTCGAGTATTTCCTGTTCTAGAACCAAAATGCTCTAGGGTTCGAAAAATAGCTCCAGTTTTACCCGGTGGAAAAAATTTCAGTCGAGTGTTTTTCTGTTCCAGAACCAAAATACTCTCAGGTTCAAAAAATCACTCCAGTTTTACCCAGTTGAAAAAATTTCACTCGAGTGTTTTTTCTGTTCCAGAACCAAAATACTCTCGGGTTCGAAAAAATGATCCAATTTCAACACGTTGAAATATTTTCACCCTATTGAAACTGTAGCTCTAAGTTTTTCTCACTTCCAAACTTTCAAACTTCAATGAATTTTTCTCCAAAATGATTTCTTTCTTCACAAGCAATGCTTGAATCACCGTAAATACTTCAAATATACTTAAGAAACAATTTTTCTTCCAAAGATCAAAACTTTATCAACAAGAGACTAATGTATAAATCTTTAGATAAAGCTTTGAAACACATAAGACAAATATGTTTTGTTATCATCAAAATCAAATAAATGTGAGCCATGAATGGAACAAATCCAACAATCTCTCCTTTTTTGATGATGACAAAACAACCTTTTAAAAGACATATATAATATCTAAATAAGAAGCATGAACAATGATTATCCCCCTTTATTAAATATTCTTCAATTTTATCTCTCCCCCTTTTTGTCATAATAAAAAAGATATATAGATCATCAAAACAAATCATGATAAATTCTTAATATTAAAACATGCAATAAGCTCCCCCTTAATCAAAGCGTGCAAAAAATTTATTCGCCTTTCTAAATCAACAAAATAGCCAAGTATTAACTAATAGGATAACAACATTATTAAGATAAGATCATATCATAAAAAATATTGGAACAAATCCACAATGATCATGGTAATATCTTACATGTCATATATCTTCTAAGAACAATGAATAACTCATATATACTCATCAAACAACATATCAAAATCAAATAACACAATGTATCAATAGTCACCACTAACTAATAAAAATCAACAATGTTGCCACAAATGAGCTTTGTCTTAAGCATTTGCCATTGAACTTCAAATCCCCAATTTCTTGGTGCATAGAGCTTTAGTGCATGCTTCTAATTTTTGCTCCATAACAAATCTTAAATTTTGATATTAGATACCCAAATCTCTTTGGGTCCATTGGAGTTAGCTTTAACAATGTTGGTTCCTTTAGGAACCCATACCAATTTATATCCCAAAGAAACTTTTCCTCTCCTAAACATGCATTCATAAGAATAATGCCCTTTTCTACAACAAGCATATCATGTTACAAAAGAACTACTTGATGAGGATGAGGATGCACTAATAAACCTATTTCCAAATTTCTTTTCCTTAAGTGAAGGATCATAGCTTATACCTACTTTGTTATAAACACCTTTTTGAGCACTAAGTAACAAGTGTAATTTTTCTTTTCCCTTAACAAATCTAGATCAAGATTGTGTGAGATCAAAGTTCTCCTTTTTTAGCTCATCTCTTTTTTTGGTCAAGGATGCATTCAAAGCTTTTAATTCTCCTACTTGTTTAGCAAGTTTTTGGGAATCCTTTTAAAGAGCATTAAAAGCATTTTGCAACTCTAAATACTCACTACCTATAGATATGTATGAGCTAGATGAATCACTTGAATAGTTGTTTACCTCATCTTCCTCCTTTGCCATGAGACATAGGTAAGGGTGGCTTTGATTTGTTGAGGAGGCTTTATCTTCATCTATCATCAAGCACAAGTTGACATCTTCACTTGAATCACTTGAAGTTGAACTTTCACTTGAAGATTGGTCACTATCACTCCATGTCCTCACAACCTTGCCATTTTTCTTCTTACTTCTTTTCTTTTGCTTATTGTGCTTCTTTTTCTTCTTCAATGGACAATCAAATTGTAGGTGCCCGGGCTCCTTACAATTGTAGCAAATTATATCATCCTTATTCTTTTCATGCCTTTCTCTCTTGAAGTTTTTGCTTCTTGATTTCTTAAACATCTTGCTAAACTTCTTTGCTAAGAGAGCCTCATCAATGTCTCCATCTTCACTTGATGATGAGTTATCCTCTTGGGCCTTCAAAGCCATTGACGTATTCTTCTTGATGTATCTTTTCTCAACTTGTTTCTTCATCTCATAAGTCAACAACTTTTCAAAGAGCTCATCCACATGCATGATTTTTTTGCTTCCTCCTTCATTGATGGCTTCAACTATGCTATTCCATGATGGAGGTAAGCTCCACAATATTTTCCTCACCAACTCCTCATTTGTATATTTTTTCCCAAGCAACTTCAGTGGTGTGAGGATCTGATTAAATCTTTTAAACATGTCTTGGATGTTTTCATTTGGCTCCATAGTGAACAACTCATATGCCTTCATAAGCATATGCATCTTGGTGTCCTTTATTTGAGTGGTTCCTTCATATGTGACCAATAGCTTGTTCCAAATATCCCTAGCATTTCCACAAGAAGAAACCAAACTGAATACATCCGCAGTTAGTGCACAATAAATAATATTCATTGCCCTTGCAACCATAGTGCACATGAGATCGTCCTCCAGTTTATATTCCGTTTAATCTTTTGGCACTTGGTTCCCATCAACTATTTTTGTGGCAATTCTAGGACCATCCTTAATGATCCTCCAAATAGCATGATCCATTACTTGGATATGAATTTCCATTATAGTTTTCCACCAATTAAAGTTTGTAGAGTCAAACAAAGGTGGCCTAGATGGGTTTTGCCCTTCAAGATGTATACTAGTGGTTGCCATGGATCTTTAAGCTTAAAAATCACTAGATTTTGTCAAAACAAAGCCACTAGCTCTGATACCAATTGTTGGCCCAAGGAGCAACCAAAAGGGGGGGTGAATTGGTTGAGTTCCAAAGCAAACCAAAAATGGGTTCTTAAACCCTCAAACTCAAATTTAATTCAAGAAAAAATAATTAACCCTATTCTAACCAGAAAATGACTACCACAATCCACCTAAAATTTGCTTTAAAAGCTACCTTTGAAGTATTTTTGAAAACAAACAAGGTCAACCAAGATAGGTAGCATAAAACACCAACCAAAGATCAAATGTGTAGAGAAAGGGAGAAGCTTGCACGAGAAAATTTTTATAGAGGTTCGGTCTCTCCTCTTGAGAGCCTACTCCTCTCCTCAAGTTCACCACTTGAGAATTTTCTTCTCTACTATGAAACACAAGAATACACAATAGCATACAAGGGCACACAACCCTTTGGTAGTTCTCTCTACCACAACCACTCACTAGTTTTCCTAGAGGCTAACTAGAAACCTCACAAACACCCTTTTCCTCACTAGTTTTCTTAGAGGCTAACTAGAAACCTCACCAACTCAATCTTACCAAATGGTGTTTACAAGGTTATAAAGTGATAAGAACAATAGAAGCTCTCAAAGCTAGATAAGCAAATGAAGGCACAAGTTCTTGGCAAATATCAAGTTTGAGCTCTTTGATGATGGATTCTCTTTTCCAGTTGCCAAGAGTGTTTTCCCTGGTGATTCTTGATGTTTTTATACTCCAATGGATGCATAAGAGACGTTAAAGACCATTGGAATGATCAGAAAAGTCCCCTTAAAATCTGGTGAACGTTGTTGTCAATTTTGACAAAGAATTGCTTCTGTCGCCCAGTTTCACCCGGGTGAAATACTTTCACTTGGTTGAAAATTCAGTCTGATAACGAAATTCAAGGTTTGACCTCCAATGGCTATATTGGTAATTAATGAGTTGTCAGCGCTTAACACACGTGAAAATCTATTGTGACATGAATTTATAATGAATTTACAAATATTTTTCGAATCGGAAAATCACGCGCAAGTCTGGAATCAATGTTTCACCCGGTTGAAAAATTTTCACTCGAATGTTTTCCTGTTCCAGAACCAAAATGCTCTCGGGTTTGAAAAATCACTTCAATTTCACCTAGTTGAAAAAATATCACTCAAGTGTTTTTCTGTTCCAGAACCAAAATACTCTCGGGTTCGAAAAATCACTCCAGTTTCACCTGGTTGAAAAAATTTCACTCGAATGTTTTTATGTTCTAGATCCAAAATACTCTCGGGTTCGAAAAATCACTCTAGTTTCACCCGGTTGAAAAAATTTCACTCGAGAGTTTTTCTATTCCAGAACCAAAATACTCTCGGGTTCGAAAAAATGCTCTAGTTTCAACACGTTGAAATATTTTGACCCTATTAAAACTGTAGCTCCAGGTTTTTCTCACTTCTGAACTTTCAAACTTCAATGAATTTTTCTCTAAAATGATTTCTTTCTTCACAATCAATGCTTGAATCACCGTAAATACTTCAAATATACTTAAGAAACAATTTTTCTTCCAAAGATCAAAACTTTATCAACAAGTGACCAATGTGTAAATCTTTAGGTAAGGCTTTGAAACACATAAAAAAAAAATGTTTTGTTATCATCAAAATCAAATAAATGTGAGCCATGAATGGAACAAATCCAACAATTTTAATTGATATTTACCTTGTATAGGTGATTTTATTAAATATAAAAGGATTGGGGTGCTACGAACAGAGGCATACTATCAAAAAAGCTCATCTCATCTTCTTCTCTCTTACAACCTTTCTTTCTGACATGGTATTAGAGCTTGGTTTTTTATCACCATTTCCTCATCACTGTAATCCAAAGAATCCCTCTAATAAAAAAACCCAGACCTGTTTTTGAAGAACTAGACCCAAAAAAACCTCTAGCAGTAGCCAGCAACCAAGATCGTAAGAGAAGAAGCACTGGTGAAGCAACACACACCACCTTCAATTGTAACCCTCACTGGCACATATAGTGCATGCGCCACCTTTCGGCGATGCCCAGTCATCTTCCCTGCCATGGCTGGGCTCGCAATCCTTTGAGGATACTATTGACATGTTAATATCTTATTTTTTCGATCATTTTGTTGGTGCCTAGTTGTTCACTCTATTCGGCAGCTTGGTGTTGTCTTCTCTCCCTCGTCTACTAGTTGGAGTATCATGAATGAGAAAGTTGAAGGACTGCCAGACATCATCATTCAACAAATTACAAATAGAAAGTTGAATGGCCCTAATTATGTTGCTTGGGCATAGGTAATCACTGTATATCTCAAAGGGCGGGGGAGATACAAGCATCTTACAGAACCAGCTCCTAATAGCAAATTGTCTGACTCCACAAAGTGGGAGCAATATTATAACCAGATTATGACGAATCTTTGGAATGCCATGGAGCCTAATATTGCAAAAATGTGTCGACATGTGAATTCCACAAAATAGCCATGGGAGTATATGAGACTTTTATTTTATAGTAATATCACTCATATTTATGATTTGTTAGTAGAATTGTTTAAGTGTGAGTTAAGGGAGAAGAACCATACTGATTACTTTTCAAAAATCAAAAAATTATTTGTGGAACATCTAGTAGCCCAACTGATAACCATAGACAAGAACCAACTCTTGAATGAAATGGAAGAATTATTTGTCCTGAGATATATGGATGGCTTGAGATTAGAGTATGAATCGATTCGGGCTCAAATATTGGGCAGCACTGGACTCCCAACACTGGCTCTGAAGTATACTCATGTGTTTCTTTATCCTTGAAAGGACCAGTGCAAGAAGTTGGACGTAAATCTGCTCTGGCTATTCATAGTGGAAGAGGAGGCTGTAGTAACCATGGTGGACGTGGTGGTTATAGAGGATGTGGTAAAGAAGGCCAAAAGAAATGTGATTATTGTGGAAAATTGGGGCATTTCGTGACTGTTGCTGTGATTTACATCCTGATCTGTGCCCAAAATCCTTTCAAGTTGCTAATGTTGTGGAGGCTGCGGGTGGCTCTGCTTCAAGAAGTAGAAGCAAGGTAATCTCTGAAGAAGAGTATGCAGTTTTCCTTCAATATCAAGCAACCAAAGAAGTAATTGCACCTGTTGCATCGCTTGCTCACATAGGTAATCATATTGCTTGCGTATCGTCCTCTGTTAAACCTTGGGTTATAGACTCAGGAGCCACTGACCACATTGTAAGCAACCCTAAACTCTTTGAGCAAATTTATCCTGTACCAGCCTCACAGCAACTCACTATTGCTAATGGTTCCACCACTACAATAAATTGTGTTAGAACTTCATTCCCCTCTCAATCATTGACCTTACCAGCTACATTGTATATTCCAAAGTTTCCTTTTAATTTAATGTCTGTTAGTAAACTAACCAAATCATTAAACTATTTTATCTCCTTTTCCCCTGATTTAGTTGTTATTTAGGATTTGAAGACAAAGAAAAAGATTGGTGGAGGACATGAATCTAGGGGCCTATACTATCTTGACAGGAGTTCAACTACCTGCTTAGTTATTGCTTCACCCTTTCAAATCCATAGCACATTGGGCATCCGTTTTATCCAAAAATTGAAGAAAATGATTCCTAATTTGAGCCCAACTCTTCATCTAAACTACGAGTATTGTTAACTTGGGAAACATCATTAGACTATTTTTCCATCTAGAGTCAATAATAGAGTAGAAGGATATTACTCGTTCGTCCACTCTGATGTCTGGGGTCCATCTTGAGTTTCATTAAAACTTGGTTTTCAGTACTTTGTTGTTTTTGTTGATGATTGGTCAAGGATGACTTGGGCTTTCCTAATGAAAGAACATTCTGAGTTTTTTTCTATATTAAATCCTTTTTCTCTAAAATTAAAACTCAATTTGATCGTCCTGTCCGTATTCTCAGAAGTGACTATGCCAGAGAATATTTTTCTGAACCTTTTGAGACTTACATGAAATGTTGTGGAATGATTCACCAATCCTTTTATTCTCACACACCATAACAAAATGGCATTATTGATAGGAAAATTGGGCGTATCATAAAGGTTGTTTAAACCTTACAAATTGACATAACAGTACCCAAAGATTTTTTGAGTGATGCTGTCCTTACTGCTTGCCATCTTATTAGTAAAATGCCTTCTGCCACCCTAAAAGGTCAGATTCCTTACACCCTTCTGTTTCCTAACACGGAATTGTTTTCTCTTCTACCTCATATTTTTGGTTGCATCTATTTTGTTCACCAGCTTTAAGCTGGGGCTAAGAAACTAGCTCTACGAGCTATCAAATGTGTTTTCCTTGGTTATTCAAGGTCTTAAAAAGGCTATCATTGTTATAGTTCCTCACTCAAAAGATTCTTTGTGTGTGCAGATGTTACATTCTTTGAAAACAGTGCATACTTTTCCAACCATCAAGATGTCAGAACTTTCCATCAGTGTTTGCCTTCCCCATTCAATTTTACTTCTACCAAACCACTTGAAATTGCTAACCCTTCTTATCTGGATTAGTTGACTCGACTATATTTGTAGGTTTATTCTCTACAAGCTCATCAAATAGTTGATGGTTCTATGGATGATCCTTCTTCACCAACACCAAAATTGTCTCAAAATCTAGATGACAGTAACCTAGACTTACCTATTGCTTTATGGAAAGGTAAAAGATCTTGCACTCAACACCCTATTTCTAATTTTGTTTCCTATAATCATTTATCCTCTTCATACCGCTCTTTCCTATTAAGCCCAGATTCTGTGTCTATTCCTAAGAGTATAATAGAGGCTATGCAATACCCTAGGTGGAAGCAAGCTATGCAAGAAAAAATATATGTTTTATGATCCAATGGGACATGGCCCATGGGAACTTGTTGCACCGCCTCCTGATGCTTCAATTGTTGGCTGCTGATGAGTGTATACCATTAAAACTCATAATGATGGGTCAATTGAACAACTAAAGGATTGCCTTTTTGTAAACGGTTATACACAAGTTTATGGTGTTGATTACTCTGAAACAATATCTCTTGTTACAAAGATGAAGTCGGTTTGTGTCTTAATTTCCTTGGCAACAACTTATTCTTGGCCCTTCCATCAACTTGATATCAAGAATGCATTCTTGCATGGTGATCTTGAAGAAACAATATATATGGAGCAACCTCTAGGGTTTGTTGCTCAGGGGGAGATTAAGAAAGTGTGGCTATTGAAAAATCTTTGTACGGTCTAAAACAGTCCCCAATAGCATGGTTTGGATGATTTAGTTTAGTAATCATAAAATTTGGTCTCAAGCAAAGTGGAGATGATCATTCGGTATTCTATCAGCAACAAAATTTGGTAAAATTCTATTGATTGTTTATGTTGACAATATTGTCATTACCAATGATGATCAGAGCGGAATTTAGAATTTGAAGGAATTTCTACAAAAGTAGTTCCAAATGAAAGATTTTGATTTATTAAAGTACTTTATGGGAATTGAAGTTAAAGGACCTAGAAATGGTATTTTTCTTTCCTAATGCAAATATGTTCTAGATTTCTTAGAAGAAACTGGTTTACTTAGATGCAAATCGGTTGATTCTCCAATGGATCCTAACACCAAACTTGATGCTAATCATGGAGAACTTTTGAAAGATCTAGGGAGATACGGGAGGTTGATTGGGAAATTAAACTATCTCACGGTTACAAGACTTGACATCTCATTTGCTGCAAGAGTGGTGAGTCAATTTATGCAATCTCCTTGCACCAACCATTGGGATGCAGCTATTCGGGTTGTGAGATTTTTGAAGTGCAGTCCTGGTAAAGGGCTCTTATATCAGAATCATAGGAACTATTCAATTCAAGCCTATAATGATGCGTCGATTGGGTCCAAGACTGATCGTTGATCCACTACTAGGTATTGTGTTTTTGTTGGTGGCAATTTGATTTCTTGGAAAAGTAAAAAGCAAATAGTAGTTTCTTATTCAAGTACAGAATCAGAGTATAGAGCAATAGCATACATAACCCGTGAACTTGTTTGGGTAAAACATATGTTGCAAGAACTTGGCTTTCAACAAATCCGTGCTATGGAATTAATGTGTGATAATTGAGCAGCTATCTACATTACCTCTAATCTAGTTTTCCGTGAGATGACCAAGCATATTGAAGTGGATTGTCACTTTGTTAGGGAAAAGTTCCAGGAAAATGTAATAAGGACAATTCATGTTAAGTCTAAGGATCAGTTAGTTGACCTCTTTACCAAGTCATTAGCTGGAAATCATGTAGCACAGCTTTATAACAAGCTCGGTGCTTATGATGTCTACACTCCAACTTGAGGGGGAGTGTAAAAGATTATAATTGATTGATTAGATGATTTTCAAGGATTATAATTGATTAGGAGTGATTATTTGGGAATTAGTTATAATTGATATTTACCTTGTATAAGTGATTTTATTCAATATAAAAGGATTGGGGAGCTGCGGACAGAGGCATGCTTTTAGAAAATCTCCTCTCCTCTTATTCTCTTTTACAACTTTTCTTTCTGATAACAAGAGCCAAAGAGTCATTACCTTTATGCTCATTTTTAGTTGACCAAGCTTTAAATTTATGACAACCATTTTCAAAGTGATCTATTTTACTGCAGAATAAACATTTTTTTTTGTTTATTGCCAATTACTACATTTGGACCACTCCTTCCTCCATCCTAACCACTAGTCTAGGTCTAAACATTCTTAGGAGCATTAGAATCAGGCTTCTTACCCTTCTTCTTATTGTGCTTACTTGATACAAACAAAGGAGTTTGGGATTTGTCACTCTTAAGCTTCCCCTTTTCAATGACGCACTTGTTAATGAGGTCATTGACTGCCCAAGCCTCATCTTGAGAGTTATAAGTAGTGACAAGAAGCCCATACTCCATAGGAAGGGTATTTAGTACTTGATGCACAACACATGCATAAGGGATGACAATGTTGAGTGCCTTAAGGCTACTCTGAATGTAGACCATTTTAATGATGTACTCCTTGACACCAATTACTTTGTCATACCTCATGGAGCAAACCTTATTTAGGAGGGTACCTACCTCATCATTAAAGGATAATCTACATATTCGGGACACAACATTAAGAAAATCCTTGGCTACATTAGTTTCAGAAAGACTACTAAGTAGGTATTCAGGAATTGACCTCTTTATGAAAAGATAGCACTTGCAGTTTGATTCCTCCCAAGCTGCATAAGCCCTATTCTCCTCATTTCTACTTATGGCAGTAAGCTTATAAGTAATCATGGTCATATTCACACTTACCATCTCGAGAGCAAATTCCACATCTTGCTTCCACATTTTAAAGTTAAAGCTCATCAACAACTCAATAGTGGCCAAGTTGTTATTAATAGAAAAGGTGACTGAAAAGATCAAGCAATTTGTAAGGTAACCATGATACTTAAAACCACAAAAATAGTATCCACATTAAAAATTCAAGCACATCACTATGAAAACACCTTTGAGTAGAATTCATAACATGCAATCTCAAATCTCATACATAATGATGATCCAAGGAACTTTTCCTATCCTTACTAATCTAGCACCTTTGGGTGTATAAGTAGCTTAGACAAGTCAATCCTCAATCATATGTCATATGTGTCTCATCTCCAAACTTCGTGCATAGTTAACACCTTTGGGCTAATTAACCATGCACTCAGTCTAGAGATATCCCTAATCATGCGAGAATAGAATTTCACAAGGCCTATCAAATCGACCACTTTGGTGGCAACAACTCAATGAAACTCATGAAATCCTCCCGTAATAGGATATTCCTTATGTTACCTTCCCAATGAACGGCAATCACAGGACTTATTTTTAATTTTTATATGACTTTATTGAATAGAAGAATTGAATCACTTAAAATTTTCCTTAGTCATATGTTGCCATATTTATTTATGCCTTTTGATCTATTTAAAGAATTATTTGTCATGCATATTCATTTCAATTTACCCTTACGAGGCATTATGACTATATGTATCTTTTCAATTAAAGTGAATTTAACATTTATTGTAAGAAAATAAATTTTAATGTGCCTTTAATTAAAGGGTGTTTACTTTTTTGAAATCAGCAACTTCAAGGTTCATTATAAAATACTAGGGATTGAAGATCACAAAATAGAGAAAGCCAAGAGCCAAACAATTACATCAGCAAGATTTTAGGATATCACTAAAACAAACTATACTTTAGGGACCAAGTTAAACAAAATATAGAAAGTTGAGGATCCATGTTGTTATTAAGCCAAAAACAAAAGAAATTGACTTTCAACTTGTCTACAATCAATTTTCATGTAATCCCACATACTAATTTTTAGGTTTCCGAAATTATCAAGTGACAAAATCACTGGAAAGCAATCCAAAAAACAATACCGGGCAGCTTTTTATCCCTATTATTGGGTGCCGATTGCAGCCAATCCCTGCAGTGAGCGAACAACAGCAACCATGGCGCCGACCGCTGGTACTTATGCAAGCATCGTCACCTTTATGATAGGCTTGGCCTATTACCTGATTTAGGTAGCTTCAATGTTATAGCTTTGTTTTGTTAGGAAATAGGCAATCAAAATAAAACTAACCAAAAACTAAGCAATCAATCATGATTACAATACAAAAGCCAATAAAAGGCATGTATCGGAGAATAAACCAAAACCACAATCACAATCTGAAATCCAATCTAACATGTATTCTATAATCATGTATCATGCTCTAATACCACATGTTAATATTTCTAGCCTATCAAGATCATACATAAGAATATAGAACATATAAATTAAGTTGGAATAAATAAAAAATCTGACTTGATCAAGGTTTCATTAATAAATGCAGTAGAAACAAGATCGATGAATACATAAGTCTTCTCCCTTATTCCAGTTGGCGGCTTTTCCAATTGGTGGAAAACTTTTGCCTAAAAAATTTGACTAAGAAAGGGATTTAGCTCTCTATTTATCTAGAAGTTCACGGGCTTATCCACTATTTGCTACATGGACTCTATTGACCCACATTTAAACAAACTCATATCTTTTATTATAATTGGAGTTATTTGCCCGTCTTTAGATCAATTACTGTATGGGCTCCGTATGTTTTATTTGACCAATTTCAATTCTTAATCCGATTAAGTAAAAATATATAAGTAAATTCCAATGACCTAAGTCCCAAACCTGACCCTTGTCCTCCCAATCCGCTCATTGAAATCCATGATCTTGCACTTTGACTTCGAGTTTCGTCTTGAAGATCTAGTCACCATTCTTTTCACTAATGAGCTCTTATGGATTTGAAGAAGCTTCTGAGTTCTAGCTGATGCACTATATTGTTCATAATTAGTAGTATGAGCTCGTCTTTCATCTTTAATACTACTAATTTTGATTTGAGAGTATGAATCAAAGTCTAAAATTTGATTCCTAGATTGTCTCTCTCAAATCTCAAACTTTGTTGTCTTCCTCCAGCCACAAGCACGATGCTATACCCAAATGGTCTCTTGATTTAGATAAACTCGGTCAGAACTTGTTCATCCCATCCAGGACTAACGACTGATTTAAAATGGTCGCCCCATTAGGATTGCCGACCATTGAGTGACCAAAAAATTCAGTTGCTAGGATCGGTCGCCCCATCAGTCCACTTTTACTTGGTGACCATTGTTTTTTGTGATTGAATGGTGATCAACATTTTCAGACCAAAAAGAGAAATACCAACCGATTGGTGACTGGTTTATCAGTCAATTTTTCACGTTTCTCTTGTGGTGTTATTTGTTGCTTTGCAAGTAAATAAAATTTTTATTGACTATTCATATTTTCTATTTATTAAAAAAATTAAAATGCAAAATTTTCAATTGTTTTGTTCATGGAAATATTTTTCAAAGTCAAAAAATAATACACAGCTTTTATATCAATATGTGAAACTATTTTATGGAAAGCTATCTATAGAGATCATCATTTTTTTTAAGAGCAAAGGCAAAATTCATATATGCATAACCTTAGTACAAAATCAAACCCAGAATACTGGAGGTAAAAATCAACAAAAAAAATCCTCATAAATTTAAAGTGTGTTTGTATCAACTAGAAGCTAGCAAATAGGGAAAGGGAATACAATACATTCTTGTGCAAATATCCACCTCAATGCTTTTCTAACAAAACTTGTTACCATGCAGCCTCTTGTTCCTTTCCAACTAGATGTGATAAAGAGCAACATTCGATGAAACCTGCCGAGAAAAAGGACAAGAAATGAAAAGTTGCTCCATTACCTCTTCCGTCCCAAAAGGCATTTACTTGCTAAGGAATTGTCCCAAATTTCAAGGCCTTGCTTAAATCGGGAGACCATGTTGCATAATTAACCAAAACATCATATTGTGCATTGGGGTAGCTAATGATTCCCAGCAGAGCTTATACCATCCCACCCTCAGCCTTCTGTCCCTCAGAAGGTCACAGGCCACTCTGTACAAATTAGTTCCTGACACAGCTGCATCCATAATTTCCTTAGCTCTTTCAACAGAACCAACTTTTGAACAAAATAGTCATTTGACCTTCAAGATGTCCTGCCCGCAAGCTGAATCAGTTGAGCTCTTATTGACATTCCACAAATCTCCATTTTTCAAGTGATAACTATGAACCCATTTTACCTATAGCACATTTTCTTCTTGTGAATTACCTATAGCAACCTTAGAATTAGAGCCTAGTTCCAAACATGCAGCTGATTTGCCCTTAAACCACCTTTATTTTTAGGTGAAGTCACCTTAGCTACAAATTTACCTTTCTAGAGAAAGCTGTGGCATCTCATCTCAATCTTTTTAGTTAGAATATTAAGAAGGACAAAGATTGACATATAGAACAAAGTGAGGCTTTAAAGAACCGAAAAAATCAATTTCCATCTACCAATGTAGGACAAATGTTTGCCCCCCAAGCATTTATACAAGTATTTATCTTATTGGTAAATGACACCCATTGTCCCTAAGCTAATGCTCATGTTACTTAGTTGTCCTGCAATTATTAATTATTACACTAGTTATCCTCTAACTATGTCAATTGTTGCAATAATATCCTATAGTTAGAGTTGGCCATTAAAACGTGATAGAAGGAAGAAAAGTCCACAACCAGTCCTGAACTTAGTAAATTTTTCTATTTAAGTCCTAAAACTTTATGATTCTTTAGTTCAGTCCTAAAATTATGAAAATGTATATGTTGGGTTTCGGGAGCCAAACAGCGCAGTGGAATTTAACCGAAACCCTCCAAGATCCAAGTGAAACGAGATAAACCGGGTGTTCAAAAAATTTCATACCTAATTTTCGGTTGAGATCTCTCACTCAACTGTAGAGTCGAATCACAAAAGCTGAACAGTTGACGTATTCAAGCTCTCTATGGTATCCACATGAGCCTCTCGGGATCACCACGCTTCCACCACGTCCCGGTAGATGCGTTTCTCTTGCGCTTGCAGTGCTAGCTTGCGTCCTCCAAGGAATTGTAAGAGAAGAGTGCGGCTGTCCTTTTGGGAGGCTAGGGCAAGAAGCTCAGCGAATTTCTCACTAAAAGTTGTATTTATCGTGAGACTCAACTTCCAAGCCTAATGGGTTTCAAAGCCTTAATCCAATTAGGCTTTAATTTCGGGCTTAATAATGGCTCAACTTTTGGGCCCATTATTAATACGAAATTATTGTGAAACCATAACCCAAATATTAGCCCATGCACTATAATGATCCAAATAGCTCTATGTGTGCGACCCAATAGGCTCTTACCACGTTGGCAATGATTATAAATCACATTTATGATCATAAGCAATGAGCGGTGTCTAGCAACATATCATTGCTACACATATCAACTCAATGTGCAAAAAATACAATCATCTCATGATACCATCTTATGAGATACACATAGCCATATCTGCTGAAGTCATCAGTAAAGGTAATGAAGTATTGGAAACCTCCTCTAGCATGTGTAGACATAGGGCCACATACATCACTATGTATGAGTCCGAGTAAGTCATTAGCCCTTTCACTTTGCCCTGTGAATGAGGCTTTGGTCATATTGCCCAACAAACATGACTCACATGTCTCACATGATGCAAAATCAAATGAGTCCAAGAGTCCATCCTTATGGAGCTTGGATATGCGGGTCTTATTTATATGGCCCAAGCGACAGTGCGAGAGATAGGTCGGGTTCGAATCATTTAATTTGACCTTCTTGGTATTCACATTATAGATTGGATCTTCGAGGTCTAGAACATACAACCCATTGCTAAGTTGAGCACTGCCATAAAAGATTTCATTCAAATAAATAGAGCAACATTTGTCCTTTATTATAAATAAAAAACCTTTGTTGTCTAAACAAGAAACAAAAATCAAATTTCTACTAATAGTAGGCACAAAGTAGCAGTTGTCTAATTCTAAAACTAATCCACTAGGTAAAGTGAGAACATAAGTCCCTACGGCTAAGGCAGCAACCCTTGCTCCATTTCCAACACGTAGGTCCACTTCACCTCGGGCCAATCTTCTACTCCTACTTAGATCCTGCACATTTGCACAAATGTGAGATCCACATCCAGTATCCAATACCCAAGATGAGGAAGTAGAAAAGTTAGCCTCTATAACAAAAATACTTGAAGTGGAAGTTTTACTTCCCTTTTCCTTAGCAAGTTCTTCAAGATAGAGCTTGCAGTTGCGCTTCCAGTGTCCAAGTTGCTTACAATGGAAGCACTCCCCTTCCTTTGCCACACCACCCTTTGGTTTCAGTGCAGCTGAAGAAGAATTAGCATTGGACTTTCCATTAGCTTTATCCTTCTTCTTGTTGGCTTTTCCCTTTCCTTTGCCCTTTTGAACCATCAAAATGGGCTTAGCCTTCTTAAGGTTTTGCTCAGCAGTTCTCAACATGTTGAGCAATTCAGGGAGGGACTTGTCAAGGTTGTTCATGTTATAGTTCATGACGAACTGACTATAGCTTTTAGGCAACAATTGTAAGACTACATCAACAGCCAACTATTTCTAAAGAGCAAATCCCAAGCTCTCAAGATTCTCAATGTACCCAATCATCTTGAGCACATGAGGACCCACGGGACTTCCCTCAGACATCTTGCACTGAAACATTGCCTTAGAGGTCTCAAACCTCTCATGCCTAGGTTGCTCTTGGAAAAGCATTTTGAGATGTTCGATCATATCGAATGCCCCCATGTTCTCATGTTACTTCTGAAGCTCAGATTCCATGGTAATAAGCATGAGGCATGCAACATCCAAAGCATCATCAGAATGCCTCTTGTGAGCATCCCTTTCAGCTCTTGGAGCAGTGGTAGCAGGCTCATTCGGAATGGGCTGCTCTAGGACATAAGCCTTTCTCTCTTGTTTGAGGACTATCCTCAAGTTTCGGTACCATTTGAGAAAGTTGGTCCCATTCGGTTTTTCCTTCTCAAGGATCGATCGCAATGAAAGTGTCGATGTGTTTTGTGCCATGGTTATCTACAACAGTAAATATGCAGTGTAAGAGTCAAGTATTTTAATTCATTTAATAAGGACTTTTATTAAACGATGCTCCCACTATTTTTCTCAAAATAATAACCCTCAATATTATTTCGGAACACCTCGGTACTAAGGTATTCTAGTGGGAGTCAACTTTGGCTTTTCTCTCAAGTTACAGTTATTTAGGTAGGCAACTCCTTGGCAATTGCATCTCATGCAACTCTTGGATAGTTGGGTGAACAACACTTGTCCAAGCTCATCTCATGAACTTAAGCCCAACTTTATGCCTCTAAGTCCCTAATCCTATTAGGATGACTTAGTTAAGTCAGACCCAAAGTTATCAATTTGGATATCACTATTATCCCATCGCGCCTTACCAAGATGAACATAGGTGCTTTGCTTTGGCAAACCCACCCATGTTGATCAAAGTCTTAACGAGTGCCAACGTTTGGAAGGCATCACATTTAATGACTTAATATTTGTTTGAGGGATTTTTCTTTTGAACTCACCAATTTGTTATCTCCGGTTGTCTTATACATGCATCACATACAAATATAAAACATGCATCTCATGCTTACAAGAAAGTAAACGTGACATGGTTATAGCCCAAACTATGCGATATTCTCAAGCCAATGAGAATATCATAAATGCGTAAGAAAAGAAAAGGGTCTTCACAAGCTCCTTCTCCTCCTTTCTTGGTTGCCCTTTTGTTGTCACCTCCTTGGACATACCAGCTTGGATGATCCCATAATGTACCATTATATCAATAATAGAAACCTCGAGTTACATTCGAGGGGAGTAAGGTGAGAAGAGAATGTACAATGAGAGTAACAAGAGAAGGCATGACTCGCAGGCCGTATTTACAAGTACAACCAATCAAGGGCTATAAACCATGCTTCAACCATCAATCAACATAACATGCCAAATCTCATTCAACAAATGCATGCCAATTTTTGCGTGTTGATTAACCAGTTTTATTTATGTGGTGCTTCGCATACGGTGGTCCCGCTGGCCAGTCAGCGGACGGGCGCAAAAAAATTGTCTTATAATTGCTTTGCCTGAGATCTTCTATTTCGAGCAAGTAGGCACCTAAGACTCCTCCATTCGAGCCACCAAAAATACCTTACTTTCGGTGCCCGAACATGCCGAATCCGAACCAAGCTAGGGTTTTTGCAACTATTGGAAGAACCCTAATCCATATAGGTATCTCATACCTATCAATTTCGGGTTAATCTCATTAACCAATTAGTGTCGTTTCTTCGTATATGTCATATGTTCATTATGAGTTCTGGTTTATGCATCATGAATCAATCTAATTAATCATGGCCGAAAGCAATCGAACACATAACATCATGCGATTCAATATTCAATCCCGATTTAGGGTTTCACCAGTAGCTCTGATACCACTGTTGGGTTTCGGGAGCCAAACAGCGTAGCAGAATTTAACCGAAACCCTCTAGGATCCTAGTGAAATGGGGTAAATCGGGTGCTCGAAAATTTTCATACCTAATTTTCGATTGAGATCTCTCAGTGTATACCGTTCAATTTTTTTTTGTGTTTTTTATGGCTTCACCTAAGAAGTAAGGGACCGAAAGAGAAAAGGCCTGCCACAATTTGACCTTTTTCACTTGTTTCAATGCTTGCGAACGCATGAAGACCTTCTTCCCGGTGCTACTCAAGTAACTCTCCTCCGTCGGAGAGGACTTGCACTGGAGGCTAGCCGAAGAGATCAAATTCACTGTGAAATCAGAAGAAAGGTTGGTAATATTTACCTCGCTGGAGAAGATGGTGGGGACTGAGTCAGTGGTCTTCGAAGCACTGACGATCGAGCCGCTGGTTCTATTCTATTACGGCCGTGCGGGGGTGGACATGGTAGTGAACAGCCATGATGTGGCCTTTGAAATCAAGAAGGGGATATAAAAAATAGATAAAAAAGATATAAATATAGATTAAAAAGTAAATTATATTGGCGCAAGATTAATTGAAGCAAAGAAAAGAAAGATGGTGGTCAATGTGTTAATGGACTCGCTGAAACGGTGACCCTGGTGTGCGACTGGGTGTGAGCCACCACCTATGTTTTGCCCAGAAATGTGAAGAATGAGCAACAAATCATTGTATGATTCAGGCAGGAACAGGACTCTTCTATGTACTCCATATATGTTTCTTGCCAAATTTTTTTAATTCGATGATACTATTATAAATCAATTGTTCCAATGTAAAAGGTTATTTGTAGGAAAAAAAGACTAAACAAAAGAAATAATAGTTTTAAAACTAAACTAGAAAATCTTAAAATTTCAGGACTCAAATAGAAAAATATACTAAGTTTAGGACTGGTTGTGCGCTTTTCCCCTATTTTTATCACCTTTTAATAACAAACTCTAATGACAGGATATTATTGCAACAATTGATGTAATTAGAGGACGACCGGTGTAACAATTGGTAGTTGTGGGATGATGAAGTAACATGGGTATTAATTTAGAGATAATAGGTGTCATTTACCTTATCTTATCAACCAAACTATCATAGTCCTGACTCTTCAATTTGGAAGAGCTAAGAAGAACCCCCAGATAATGAAATGAAATATTAGTTGGAAGTACTTCAAGTGATAATGAAAACCATCCTCTTTTTTGATGTTTTGAATATATCCGAATAACACCTTTATACACATAACAAACAAATAAAGGGAGAAGGGGGTCCCCTTGTCTCAGCCTTTTTTATCCTTTTAAAAAGCTCTCCACCAAGTCATTCAAACAAATAAAGAACTTGGGAGAAGAAACACACGTCATAACCCATAAAACAAACTAATCTGGAAAATTAAAGGCATATAGAGCATCTTTAAGAAACTGCCAGTGCTGAGGAAATACATGCTTTTCTAGTATAATGTTTGAGTAGTTCAATTCCTAACAAGATGTTTTTATGTATGGACCTACCACTAATAAAATTAGCTTGTATAGGGCTAACTATCACATTTAATACTTCAGTCATATGATTAGCCAAAACTTTCATCAAACAATTATGCAAGACATTGCAACAAGCTATAGGCTTGAAATCACTTGCCTTAGGTGCCTCAAATTTCTTTATAATTAGCAATAGGTTTGTTGCATTAATAGACTTCAAAAGCTTCCCAGATGTGAAGAACTCCAGCAGAGATTTAATAATAAGATTTCCAGTTCTGCCCCAAGTAACTTGATAAAAACAAGTTGAAAATGCATCAAGGCCAGGAGCATTATTAGGGGGAATCGACCATAATGCTTCCCTAATCTCGTGAGTAGTCATGGGTCTAACTAACTCCATTTGATGCTCCCTTGTTAGACAACTACCTTTCTAAATTATATTCAGTTGAATTTGTTCAAAGATAGGATCCTTAGTGCCCTAAAAATGTTTATAATAATCTAGAAAATCTTTATTACTTGTTGATGCCCCACTCTAATGCTACCAACCCCATCTTCATTCCCCTACACTCTGGATTTAGCTTTCCTTTGCTGCATTTTGGCGTGGAAATATTTGGCATTAGCATCAGCCTCCTTAAGCCATGTAATTTTAACCTTCTACCTACAATAACTTTTTTCTGCCCTTAATAATTTCCAGTATGATGTTTTGGCTTCTTTTACTTCCTATACTAACACTTGATCCTTCCTATCCAGCTGAAGTAAAATTTGAATCTCAGCCAACTTTTGCTAGCCTCTGTAGTCCTCTTTTAAATATTAGCATAATGTGCACAATTCAACTTTTTTATTTTTTTCTTTACTTTTTGGAGCTTATTGACTAGCTAAAACATCTTACAGCCATTAACTTCAAATGTCAACCTCTTCTTTATACAAGAATCAAAGGATGGATCATCAATCCAAAAGTTCAGAAAATGAAATTGTTCTCCCTTCTAAATAGAGTCCTCTTGGATTGACACAATCATAGGTGAATGGTCAGAGGACATAGGGTTCAAAAACTTAACATGAGTATCTAGAAGCAATTGTAACCAATCCATATCTGAAGCTACTCTATCAAGTTTGCTCTACATAGCGTTATTGGCTTCTTTTTTATTATAGCAGGTGAATAAACATCTAGAAAAAGAGAGGTCTTGTAAGCCCAATCAGTTACAACAATCATTAATATCCATAGTGTCACCATCTGAAATAGGATTCAAGCTATCACTTTCAGATTTTTTCTTTACCAAATTAAAATCCCTTATTACAATCCAAGGCCCTTGAACATTCTGACACTCCAGACCCTTCCATAGTTGCATGCTTTCTTTTTCATCATTGAAAGCATATACAAAGGTGCAAACTATCTTCATTGCTACAGAAACTTTGCATTGAAAAATCCATTTCACAGAAAAATCAACCACCTTCACATGCAAGAGAGACTTCGAGAATAGAATAATTCTATTGCATTGGCTTCATAATTACTAAAAAATCCCATTCCCTTTGCCAACATCAAGCCAGATCAATCATATTAGTGTTTTTAATACTACTTTTAAGTATAAACAAAATTTGGATTTTATTTACAATGGAAAATGTAAAATTTCATAAATCGTAAGAGATTTGCTGCAACCTCTAACATTCCATATAGCTATAATCATTTGGATTAAGAAACAGAAACTTATTTATGAACAATTAATTTCTTCATTGGGGTAGCTTTAACAGGGACTAACTTATGCTGGTTGATAGTCCCTAACTTACTTTGTTCTTGTTTTCCCAGAGATTGAAATCTATTAGAGAGATTAAGCATTATTTGCTCAGTACCTGGCTTCCCCATGTCAATGTTTGAAGTTGTCTTCGGAGTAAACTAAGTATGAACAGTATTGGCCTTAACTACAGCAAAAGGTTCCAAAACAAGCACTGAATCCCATGGATTCTCCATTTCATTCCCTCTAGAATGTTTAGGCACCCATTGTTTCTTATTTCCCTGAATATTTAGAGCCAAGTTTTCTTCCTTCACTTTTCCAAAGTATGCCCCAACATACAACATTCCTGAAAATACTTCAGAAGTTTTTCATATACAAAGAAAGCTTCCACCTGTGATTCATTAGGCTGTTGCACCACGGTGTTCTTCACAAGTGGTCTGGCCAAGTCAATCTCCACCAAACTTGGGCATATGAGATTCTGCCCTTCATTGCAATGAATTTATTTGAGACTACTTGAAGTTCCATTCTACTAACAATCTTACTAGGGGTTCTTGCATTCCAAAGAACTAATGGATACTGAACTTGCACCGATACAGAGATTTTAGAGGTGTCCTCCTTCTAAAAATTGAAGTCCGTCATCCACTTTTTCAAGATCCATGATCGGACTCCTAAATACCAATTTCCTTTACCTAGCACATTGTCACAATTTGTGGCACTGGAAAATCAAAACATATACCAAACAGAAAGGAGCATATAGATTTTTAGCTTTGAGATATCTATAGAACCCCAGTGTTCCTTTACAAATTTGTGAACTTGTGTGAAATTAGTTGATCTGCCAATCACATAACCCACGAAACTATTCTCCCATTGTGAAAAAATCATGCTCAAAATAGAATCTTTATGACTTCATCTTTGATATCCATAGCTTCAATCAACACTAGTTCCTCTAAGCTCTATGTAGGAAGAAAATGGAGCTTCAATCCATTGTCAAGTAATCTATTATCTACTAGAATCTCACTATATAATTTCTTCTATACCTCCTTTGGTGCCTCTAACTTGGCGGTTTCCTTTTTTTTTTTTTCCACTTTGGATGATAACACCATTTCAACATGCTCAGACTCTTCCTTTGATCGGTATTTAATAGCTTCTTCTAATTATTCAAGGTGGAGTATCCTTTTTTAGTCACCCTTTTCTTTGAGCCATTTTCCTAAACTCACAGCAACTTTCTACCATAGAGTGGCAGTGCAAAACCCTAGCACACATGAGAAAGCTAGCAAAGGGAGATTCTTATGCTCATCATATTGATACTTCTATGTTTCTTAGTGATCGTCATTTATATGCACTATACTACAAGAGAAAGTCATTTTGGAAACTAACAAATTGATCAATAGTTGGTCGCCATTTCACTTTTTGGCAACAAAAAAAATCAGTCACCAATCAGTTGCTAAAACATTGGTTGTCAGGGGGTGATGACTTGATGAGAAACATATGCTTTATAGCGACCTATTGGTATGATCACCAATCAGTACAAATTATTTCTTTCAACATTTTAAATACCAAATTCAAATTCAAATTCAATTTTTTTGGATATCTTTTTCAAAAATTTTCCAATAACCCAATTTAAAATTTTTTAATATTTTTCATCCACCACTACTAAAAAATCATGATTTTCCAACTTTTTTATTACCAACGGCTTAGCCGTTGGTAATTTCCAATGTGTAGAACCGTTGGTAAAAAATTTCCAACGTGCACGCGTTGGTGGCAAATTTTTTTTTTGTTGTGTTTTTACCAACAGCTAAGCTGTTGGTAATTTGCAACGGTTATGACCGTTGGAAAATCTTCCTACTGTGA
The DNA here is from genome assembly GCA_039654915.1 of Aquilaria yunnanensis. Taxonomy (NCBI): domain Eukaryota; kingdom Viridiplantae; phylum Streptophyta; class Magnoliopsida; order Malvales; family Thymelaeaceae; genus Aquilaria; species Aquilaria yunnanensis. The sequence continues at coordinate 78,897,182 of CM077594.1, read as the reverse complement.
CGCGTTGGTAACAGGTAAGTGGCAATTGGGCTTGTTCAATTGGGCCCATTTACCAACGACTAGGCCGTTGGTAAATACTAACCTAAAACGCAGCGTTTCACTTAATGAATTAGATTTTAAATGCCATCTTCTTCCTCTTCTCGGCTAGTCGCGACAGTTGCTTCGTTGTTTCCCTCTCGAGGGCAACCGCTGGCCTTGGTACGATCTCCTCCGATTTGCGTCTTCGCAGGCCGATTTGAGAAGTTCTTCTCCCCATTTGGTAGATCTACTGGTAATTTATCTTGTTTGGCATTATTTTTACTGTTATTTGTCATTTTGAAGTAAATAGTATAAATATTGAATTTCTTGAGAGATTTTGCAGTTTAAGCTCCGTTCTTTGGCTCCACAGTTGGGCATTGCCAATCCGACGTGGAAATAGCTGTAACAGGTAATTTTTTTTTTAAGCATATATTCGAATATTTTAGCGATTTTGTACGAATAAAATGTGTTTTTTTTAATGTATTTTGTCATTAAAATTTATGTATGGTGATTGTTGAAGGCATTGGTTTGGGTGTTTGAGTTTGGTTATTGCCAATTGATTTGTGTTAATTTTTTTAATTTTTAGGTTATTTTATTTATGGAAAATGTGTTATGAAATTGATTTATGGTATTTAATTATGCTTAATATAGTTAGTTTTATTTTTCATATAGATTGTTGTATGAATTGATTATTTCAATCTTTTTTCTATCGGAATTGGTTGACTTAAGCTTTAGTTTGATTGATTCATTTAATTAGTCTTGAGTAATAATGGCAATAATAACATAATAAAAATAATAATAAGAGTAATAATGGCTAAATAATAATAATGGCTATAATAATAATAATTATAATAATTATAATAATAATAATAATAAGAATAATATATTGAAATGGTAATAATAATAAGAGTAATATTGATTCGGTTGCTACAAGAACTGACTTAGTAGATTAACAACATGTATAATATTTGGTCTTGTAATAGTAACAAAAATTAGCTTTCCAATTAATCTTCAAAACTAGCCTAGAATAGAAAGAAGTTTTCCTTCCTTAGAACCAAGTGAATTTTGTTACTTAATTAGGAAAGATGTTGGTTTGCACCTAAACATCCAAGCTTTCTTGAGAATATCAATTGCATACTTCCTCTAAGAAAGGGAAAGACCATTTGGTGATCGAGGAACTTTGAGACCACGGAAGTATTTGAGCTTTCTAACATCTTTGATGACAGTGTTGATGCAAATACACTTTCAACTTGTTAATATATGTTATGTTTCATGTCCTGCAATTATCAAATCATCCACATAAAGTCTTCTCTCTTGACTACCACCAGCCTAGATAGCCCATCAATTCAAAACAGTTATGATGAAGGGCGAATGAAGGATTTCAACTAAGGGGTAAAATTTAGGAATTTCTAATATAAAAACTATGTATAAAAATAAATTTACTCAAATTACAGAAAAGTATACTAAAATTATAATTTGAGCCTTTACGACTAAAAACATTGAAATTTACTAAGTTAAATCTGCAATAATTTTAGTACGAAATCAACTAAAATCAATAATAAAAAAAGATAAAGAAATAAAAAATTGAAACAATTACTCTGTAAATTAGGTAGTAGACCACGTGGGTAATAGAAAAGTTATAATTGCAAGTTCTAACTTGCAAATATTGTAGTGATGGTGGTGGAACTCTCTCTCTCTCTCGCTCTCTCTATCTCTCTTTCTTTCTTTTTTGGTAGAGCGTAGTAGTATGGAATTGAAACTATTTGGATGAACAAAAAAAATCACCTTCAAACCCACCAGATAAAATCAATAAACATACAAAGCAAAAAATTTCAAACAAAAAAAGCAAAAATTGCTACCTGATATTTTGTAACTCTCTAATGCTGCAAGCTCTTATTTTTTTCATTATTGTGTGTGACCTCTCTATCTAGACTTCTCACACCACAAAAATGAAGTCATTACTGTCAGTGACCATCATGAGCGCACTTATTTGTACAAAAGTGAGTTTGCAAAGAGATATGACAACTTGTCATTGGATGCAAAAAACAAAAAATGATTGCCCAATATATAAGAAGTTGCTTTTAGTATGCATGCTTAATTTTTCTACAACAAGTATACATGCATGTAGCCTTGGCAGTGTTCTTTATTTAGTAGTAATGAGGTATGGAAGAAAATAAAACATTAAAAAAAAATAACCAAGGCATTAAACAAAAACACTATTCTTGTGAGACTTAGGGTCTAATATCAGAAACGATAATAATATAGGGACTCGAAATGTGTTTCACAAAAAAGAAAAGTTAAAGTAGGCGAATAGCGAAATCGACAATCGAAAAGATATTTTCATTCGAAAATGTGACCAACCTTCCAAAACAAGCAACCCAACCCAACAATAAAAAAGAACAAAAGGAAAGGACAAGCAACAGAGCGGGTCACAACCCAGCCCAACACCGAAGTACAAAATCATTTCTAAGATCTTGGTTTGATACTCGTTTTCACTAATAAATGACGACCACTGAAGAGGAGGAGTCACCGTCCTTCGACAAAATAATGCTAGCCTGATTGAACCAAACATGACTTGAACTCAAACCTAATCCTAACCCTAACCTTTACCTTAGACCCTAAATCTAAACTTAAACCCAAGACCCTAATCCTAAACTTTAAAACCCTAAAGACAAAATCTAACCTAAACTATAAGTCTATAATCCTAACAGTATAAACCCTATACCTAAGTCTAAACTCTAATAGACATAAACTTAGACCTTAATCTTAACACTAATTTTAAGTTTACCATAAACCCTAAATAAAAAATCTAAACCCTAATCCCCATAAACCCAAGACTCTAACCTTAACCTTAACCTTAACTATAAAATCTTAATCCAAATCATAAACCCTCAAACTCTAACCTTAAAACCCTAAAGCATAAAGTATTAACGCACAGTTTTAACCCTCATCCTAAACATTAACTTTCTTTATTCATTACCTTTTAAACTTAGTAAATCCTATATATAATAAAATATAATGAAGAAATTTTTTAATTTAAATACTAAGAACAATAAGAATAATAAGAACAATAAGAACAATAATTACGTACGTTAATCATAAGAACAATAAGGAATAAACTTTGTTTATCTCACAATTTTTTAAGTTACTTACGTAAACATTAATGAACTTTTGTTATTTTTATTAACTCAATATTAAACTTTACTACGTATATCATTTAATAGATTGAGGTGTTTATGATTACGAACAGATTTTGTTTGTAATGGAATCCGCCCGTAGTTGGATGTACAGTAACCGTTTCTTGCCTGGCCGAACGGGTTACACACAACAGTGGGAGTCCGGGGTCGATGAATTTATATCATTTCCTGTCTCTCACCCTGAAACTATAAGCAGGTTATGCATTCGCTGTCCTTGTCGGAAATGTAAGAATTTGCGGTTTAAACAGTCTGATGAGGTCAGAGTTCATCTGTACAAATGGGGGTTTAAGCCTTTTTACTTGAATTGGACCGCTCATGGTGAGCCATTTAATGAAGCATTAGATACTGATCCGGGTGTGAGTGGGTTTGATCAGTTTGACCAGGGGTGTTCGACGAATCCATATGAAATGATGGTATTAGATGCCGTTGCCCCTAATTACTCACAAATTCCGGAAGACAATGTTGCAGAGCCGAATGAAAGTGCAAAATTTTTTTTTAATCTTTTGAATTCAGCATCAACTCCTTTATGGGATGGGTGTGAAAATCATTCTGAGTTATCTGCTGCTGTCCGTCTTCTCAACCTTAAGTTTGAGTATCACTTGTCACGAGGATGTTTTAATGGCATTGCCCAACTAATGAAGGAGACTCAACCAACAGATAGTAAGATGCCATCAAATTGGTATGAAACTAAGAAATTAGTTTCCCAGTTGGGTCTGTCTCACGAGAAGATTGACGTCTGTGTGAATGATTGTATGTTGTTCTGGAAAGATGACAGTAGTGTGCGTATTTGTAAGTACTATGGAGCTGAGAGATATAAGCCAAAAAAGGGAGGTTGTGGTAAAGATTGATCGAGAAAAACCATGCATTATTTACCACTAAGCCCTCGTCTGCAACGCTTATTTGCATCATTGGCAATAGCTGAGCAGATGAGGTGGCATAAGGAGCAAACACAGGTCCCAGGTGTTATAAAACATCCATCAGATGGTGAAGCTTGGAAACATTTTGATCAGACCTACCCATGGTTTGCTTCGGAAGCACGAAATGTCAGATTGGGGTTGTGTGCCGATGGATTTACACCTTTTGGACCATCTAGGAAACAATACTCTTGTTGGCTTGTGATCATTACTCCGTATAATTTGCCCCCTTGGATGTGCATGAAAAAACCCTATATGTTCCTTTCGTTGCTGATTCCAGGTCCACGTAGCCCAAATCATAAGATTGATGTTTATCTACAACCTCTAATAGACGAGCTACGGCATCTGTGGTTTGATGGCGTTGAAACATGGGATGTGTCATTGAAACAAAATTTTATTCTGCGAGCAGCATTAATGTGGACCATAAATGACTTTTCGGCTTATGGCATGCTATCAGGGTGGATGACACATGGGCGATTGTCTTGCCCTATTTGTATGGGCGAAAGTAAGGCATTCCAACTTAAGTATGGCGGGAAAATTTCATTTTTCGACTGTCATCGGCAATTCCTTGCCCGGAATCACCCATATAGAAGGAATTGTACTTGCTTTAAGAAAGGGAAATTAGAGAAGTCATTGCCTCCTCCGCGCTTATCAGGTGAAGATATATTTGAAAGAATCTCATGGATTCCATCAGTTGGTAACGATGGGCCACAACATCGCCCGTGCGATTATGGGAAATCACATAATTGGACGAAGCGAAGCATTTTCTGGGAGTTACCATATTGGGCCACGAACTTAATACGACATAATCTTGATGTTATGCATATTGAGAAAAACGTGTTTGAGAATATATGGAATACTGTGATGGATGTTAAGAACAAAACGAAAGATAATATGAAAACACGGAAGGACCTGGAAATTTATTGTAATCGGCCGGAGGTAAACATGGTTCCACTTGATGATGGTCATTCGTTCAAACCAAAGGCGAGGTTCACATTTGATGTTAACCAAAGGCAAGATGTGATCGTTTGGGTAAAATCTTTACGACTCCCTGATGGATATGCCTCGAATCTTGGGAGATGTGTTGATACAGCTGGTTGCAATATGTATGGCATGAAGAGTCATGATTGCCATGTTATGATGCAAAGGCTTCTCCCCATTGCCCTCGAAGCGCTACCCGAGAATATTTGGAAGCCATTAACGGAGTTAAGCCTATTCTTTAGAGACTTGTGCTCTCTAGAGCTGCATGAAAATCATTTGTTTGCGTTGGAGGCCAATATTCCAATTATAATTTGTAAGCTTGAGAGAATTTTTCCTCCAGGGTTTTTTGATGTCATGGAGCATTTCCCAATTCACTTGCCATTTGAAGCAAGGGTTGGAGGACCTGTTCAGTACCAATGGATGTATAAATTTGAGCGGTGCATGCATGACCTAAAAATGAAGGTTTCTAATACTACTCATGTTGAGGGATCGATATGTGAAGCATACCTTATAGAGGAGACTTCCATCTTTTGCTCTCATTACTTTGAATCCCATGTTCCCTCCATGATGAACTGAGTACCGAGAAATGATGATGGTGGTCCTGTCCCATGTAATGGTGACTTGTGGTCCATATTCACCTTTCCGGGACGTCCATATGGTGCATGCCGATATAGATTCCTTACGGACGATGAACTCAGACTTGCAACCACATACGTTCTTCTAAATTGTGCTGAGATTAGGCCATATCTAAAGTAAGTCATCGTTCATGAAAAGGCATTCCAACTTTGATTATGTTGAAATTCAGGACTACTCATCAACCAAAACTAACATATTTTCATTGTTTCTGTTATTGGCCATAGTATGTTTGTGGACATGGTCAGGGAAACTGCACCCGAGATAACAATGTCTGAGATGGACATACACATTGAAAACAATTTCTCAACCTGGCTCCAACACTATGTACGTGTGCTTTTAGTCAGTATGTATTGCAATATGTTAAGTTATAAAAGTCTCCATATATATTGTCCTAAATTGAAAATGTTTTACATAGGTTGATGACCCAGGTAACAATATTGTCGATAACATCTTGTGGGATGTTGCATGTGGGCCCTCATGTCGGGTTCAGACATGGCCGGCTTATTTCACAAATGGGTACAAGTTTCACATAAGTGAATGGGGGAAGGACAGATCAACATTTAATAGTGGAGTCTGCATACGCAGTTAGGGTGCAAGTGAAGTTGAATGTGATTTTTATGGTATATTAGAAGAAGTCATTCAACTCGAATATCCGGGCTTTCCACATAAGAATGTTGTCTTGTTTAGGTGCAACTGGTTTGACCCAACACCTGAATGTGGAACTCGAATGCATAAACAGTTTGGGTTAGTTGAGATCCGGAATAACCGCAGATAACAGAAGTTTGATCCTTTCATTCTAGCATCACAAGCTGACCAAGTTTACTACACACAATATCCGAGTAAGTCACGTGAAAGAAACGGGTGGTCAGCTGTTACGAAGATAAAACCTCGATGGATAATACAGTATGCAATTCTGGACAAGGATGACGTGTATCAAGGCAGTGGATCCGTGAATTGTCAAAGAATTGAAGATGACCCAATTGAGGAGTTAGCTGACCCGAGTGTCGGTGATGATATTGAAGAAGATGTACTTGAGGAGGGTGGATCTAATGGCGAGACAGAGAATGAGGAGGAGTTTATATCCGATGACAGTGACACTGAAGAGTCTGAGGAGTTTGACGAGAATGGAAGCAGTGGGTCGAATGAATGATTAGATAACATGTACTAGGAATAATGATCACCTGTCATTTCTAATGTGTAGAAAATATTTGGTAAATTTATGTACCCCTAATACTCCACAATATATGTCAGTCAATATATGTTATGTTTAATTTACCTACTTAGCTAATAATAAATGCAGATGCCTCGTAAAGGGAATAACACCTATAAACGCCGACCTGGGAAAGGACCATTTGCGCAGTTTAAGGAGGTAATGGAGCCAATACTTAATGAACGACATAGGATGGGTTCTTCATCCTGGGCACAAGAGGATGTCGGTGTAGAGACGCAGGACACAACAGTGCCAGCGACACACGTCCACTCACATGAGCACCGATCTGACGGCGGTGGAGGCACGCCATCTGGACATGGATTTGGTGCGCGCCATGTAAGGCACCCCATAGTGACGACTCATCCCTCAGATGATGATATACATATTGATGACATCCCATCATCGATGTCACAGACAGCAGGCCGACCGCGGATGAGGATATCCCCACATGGTAACACGTAAGTGATAAATACCAGACACACGTATTAATAATAGTAAGAGTAATTACTTTACATGGAATCATCAACAAGGCAGTAACTAACAATTTGAACGTCGCAGATTCATTCCAGCTGTAGCGACACGGTTAGTAACACTATGTTTCACCACACATTTCAAACCCTATTCTAATTGGTCCTCCGTCTCTCCATCAGACCTGCAGCAATGGTGGCGTGTTTTTTAGGTATAACAATAATATTACTATGATAATGATGTAATAATGTTATAAGATTAAGAATTGTTTTTTTCCATGCTAATAGTTTAAACATATTAACCTGTACAGAGGAGCTGTGAGTGGGATCCGATACACCATAATGAGGTGTATCGGGTGTGGAATATCTTGGGAGCACAGCATTACAGAAGCATGATGTCAGAAATTCGACGTGTGAAAGATCCTGTTAAACGTCGAGTGAAGGCAAACTTTATGTTAGATGCTGCATATGCGGAAATAGAGGCATATTGGGTGAGTCCGGAGTTCATTTAGAAGTCCGCTAGGCTCAAGGCAATGCGAGCAACAGTGACTGACAAGGATTCACAGTCTGGCTCTTGCAGCTCGACATATGCAAGGGGATCTATCTCGATGTCTGCACATCGAGAGCAAATGGTATGTATCTCGGTAATGTTCTTTCAAACTACATTTAAGATACTAATGAAATTAAATTACATATTAATGTTACGTTTCATTCAATTAGAGAGAGAGAGATCCTGAGAAGAAGGACCCTGGCTTGTTTAAAGTCCTTCAAGCAACACATAAAATGAAGAATGGGAAATATGTTAGTAAGCGCTGTGAAGAAGTTGCTGTAAGTATTATAACTGTTTGTTCACAGAATATTCTTAAGAAACGTACCATGTTTTACAAATAATGACTGGCTCAAATGTATTTTATTATGTTTCTGTAGACTCGTATCAGTGCAGAGATTGAGGAGCAAACACAACAAGAGGAAGGAATAGAGGCAATTGATGAACTAGCAATCATTAGTACTGCATCTAGCGGTAGAAGGAGAGGCCGTGTATTTGGATTAGGATCTGAGCAGTGTGTTATACCAGGATGCCGATAGCCAGGTGCCATCCCGCCTATCGACATCACACAGACATCGCAATTCAACGAGCAAGTACAGAAGATGATGGCGGAGGAGAATGCGCGAAGGGATGCGGAGTACGAGAGGAAGCTCGAGAGAATTAAGAGGAGACAGAGAGTAGAGATGGAGGCTCAGAGATCCGCATTGGAGGCAAACCGGGCTCAGTTGGAGATTATTTGTCGTTCGTTAAACCTTCCGTGCCCGCCGGCTCAACCAGTTCCACAGTATCTTGATGACTCGGACTCGGAGGATGAAGAGATAGTCGGGACTCCGTGATGGGCGTCATCAACAGGTAAGCGCATTTCCAAAGTTCTTGTGTTATCAGACTTACATAATAATTTTTAGACCTAATTAAGACTCAGTTGAAATTATTGAAGTGTGTAATCCGTTGAATGTTGTATGCTTTCTTCCAGACATATATGTTCTTGTTTTAATTATGCTGTATTTGAGAATATTTTATTTTAATTACGTTTGCATAGCTGGGTAATGTTTATTGCTGAGTAAAGCTGGGGGAACTTTTAAATTGGTATGCTAATTTTGAATGTGTTTTCAAACTGGGAAAAATACGAAACAACCAAAACCTGGAACGTTTAATGTACATTACCAATGTGCAAATGGGGAATTTACCAACTTGCACGCGTTGGTAATTACCGTCTGTCATCTTGTTACCAATGCGTATGCAAGTTGGTAATTACCAACGGCTTCATAATAACTCCCTTACCAACTGATGTAACTTGGTAACTACCAACGTGGGTTCCTACCAACTGTCAGGACAGTTGGTAATTACCAACTACCAAGTTACCAACTGCCCAGCAGTTGGTACCTTACCAACTGCCAGCAGTTGGTAACTACAACTACGCAATGGAAACCACGCTTGGTTCATGACCGTTGGTAATTACCAACGTGAATTTTACCAACGTGTATACGTTGGAATTTACCAACGTGTTATTAATTGTGCATTGGGAAAAAATTTTCCAACGTATCGAATACCAACTGCCATTTACCAATGGCTATGCGTTGGTAAATTCAATTTACCAACTGCTGCGCGTTGGTAAAATGGCAGTTGGTAAAGTCCTATATTTTAGTAGTGCACATATTGGTTTAGGTTTGGATTTGGGAGAGCCTAACATATGCAAAAGTTATTTTTTAAAAAAAATCCAAGAAGGTACCAAACAACTAAGAATTCTATGAGACTAGAAAAACAAACTTTTAAGCTTTTATTATGAAAGGTATATAGACGAAAAAGTATACAAACTAATTTTTAATAGCCAAGGCAAGTTCCTTCCATTGGCTGGAACAACGAAGAGTGCAGTAAGCAAATACATCATCATATATGGACTCATCTTCTCAGGTATACATCATTAGATGTGAAGCATGGCAAGAAAGCACATCCAAAAAAATTTCTATAGAATCAAAAAAATAAAAACCTATGAACACCTCCGAATCAAATAAAACTATAGATTTAATTTAGCTCATGAACAAAAAGTAAATTGATCAAATTTGTGAGCTTGGGTTTTGAGGAAACCACCAAGTGAAGGCGACAAATCTGGTGCAGCAAATTGATGGAGAAGTGGTGGCGAGACTAAATCGGAGGCCACAACGATCTTAGCCAAGGTTGATCCATCAATGAAATTAGCAGGATAAAGACAGAGTAAGGATGATTCTGAGCAAAGAAGAGGCGAGGAGAGAGTGAAGAGTGGGGACGATTTAGAACAGAAGAGAGGTGGAGAAAAACAAACCAGAGGAAATGAGGGAAGAGATGAAGTAAAGAAGAGGCATACAAAATTTTAATATTGATGTTTAGCCAAGTTCTTTAATTTTATAATTTACTGAGAAAAAAGGCTAGCCAATAATTAGCTAGTCCATTGGTTGCCATGCCTGCTAAATTTTTACCCTACTTTGAAACTCCCACTCGACTGCTTTATGGTGATTGGCCTTAGCCACCAAATTTCAAGCGGTCTCCAGATAGTCTGCCCTTCTCCTCGAAAATCTACATGAACTTTTATCTGATTGATTTGGTGGCCAAGTTTTTTCCAACCCTTATTTCAATCACCATTGCCAATCACCAAAACCTCATTTTGTTGTAGAACTAGTTTAAGCTTTTTTATTTTTATGTCATTTCATAATAATTTTTTACTTAACTATTAATTAATCTATTAGTGTTAGCTATCCTAGAGTAATTGTCATATACTCATGAGATAAATGTATGATTTTTGAACATGATAATGAAAATTATTTTGTACCCAAATCTGGAGTTTGTAATTTACCTTAGGATGAAAGAATTGCACTTATAAAAAAACTTAAGAAAAGAAATAAAAAAAATCAACTTATCATCCAAAAAATCAACTTATCCTCCAAAAACCTTGAGGCAGTTTATTTTAGTTCAGTGCAATTAAAGGGATTGCATTATTAGTAGGTTGACTCAGAGTTTTTAACATGGGTCTAAATAACATGTTCAAATTAGCCACAATTTTTAGTAGCATTTACAAAGTATGCCACCTTACTCATCGAAAGTTTCTCCTCACTAATGCCTATACAACACTCCTCACCAAATGGGCCATGACCTTCCACTGCTTCTCCACTATTGTCGTTGTGGCAATTAAGCCAACCTTAAACCTGCGCACGAGGATGAGGCTGGTATCTTGATGAAGGGCATCAAAATCATTGGTCATCCACTTTATTTAGACATGTAAGCCATCTCTCTAGTGGATCCCAGGGTTTTGGATGTAAGCTCCCCTTCTCCACTGTTTCTCCACCATTGTCGTTGTGGCAATTAAGCCAACCTTAAACCTGCGGCACGAGGATGAGGCTGGTATCTTGATGAAGGGCAACAAAATCATTGGTCATCCACTTTATTTAGACATGTAAGCCATCTCTCTGGTGGATCCCAGGGTTTTGGATGTAAGCTCCCCTTCTACCTCTCCCGATATGGAAATCGCCATTCTCGCAACCACTTTTACGGCTAAGAATTAAAGGATGCCATTGAGGATGTTGGTGTAAAGGTCGCCGACATCGTTGGTACTGTGCTAGAAATCCACTAATCGATTTGCTTCCAAGTACAACAGTAGGGACCAATGACAATAAGATCATGAGATTAGGATGAATGAATGTTTGTGTGTGGTATGCCAATGGTGGATTTGGTGAAAACCACTTGGATAAACAAATGGATGGTGCTTGAGACATAGATAGATGAAAGGCTAGGTTAGCTCAAAGATGGTGGATCCATTAATTGAGCAATTGGATTTAAATTTGGTGATTGTTGGTGGAGTGAAAATGTGGAAGGACGAAGGAGAGTGAGGAGAATGATGAATGACAGCATTATCTTGTAAATAACCTTAACTTCAACTCATTTTTTTATTTCAATATTTTGACCCACACATGCCCAACCGAATAATGCGGTTTGATTAATTGGAAATAGATGAAAGTGAACTGCCCCCTTATACTAACTTTACCCTGCCTTTTGCACTTAACATGCATACTGCAGTTGGGAGGTATGATTCTTTGGATTCTCCATATGGTAGTTTGGGATTGCTCATAAAAGAATGAAAAATAAATTCCTCATTCCTTTCACTTCAGTTCTTGGCATAAAACATATCACAATAACACTTCAAATGCATTAGGATTTTTAATTTGATGGTTTAGGGTTTAAGCTATTTTGGAGGTTAAAAGAATCCCATCCATTGCTAATTTGTTTCTGTAGGGTTTCAGGAGCCAACCAAGTACAACGGAATGTAACCGAAACCCTATAGGATCTAAGTGAAATGGGGTAAACTAGGTGTTCAAAATTTTCATATATAATTTGGTTAAGATCTTTCACCCAACCGTTGAGTCGAATCACAAAACTTGAACAGTTGACATGTTCAAGCTCTCTACGGTATCCAAATGAGCCTCTTGAGATCACCATGCCTCCAACATGTACCGACAGATGCGTTTCTTTTGCACCCACAGTGCTAGCTTGTGTCCTCCAAGGAATCGCAAAAGAAGAGTGCGGTTGGTTTTCAGAACTCCTCTGATTTCATCTTTTTGGGAGTCTAGGGAAAGAGCTGCGAAATTCTCACTATATGATGTATTTATAGTGAGACTCAACTCCCAAGCCTAATGGGTTTCAAAGCCCTAATTCAATTAGGTTTAATTTTGGGCTTAATACTGGCTCAACTTTTGAGCCAATTATTAATACGAAATTGTCATGAAACCATAACCCAAATAAATTAGCCCATGCACTCAAATAATCCAAATAAGCTTTATATATGTGACCCAATAGGCTCTTCCCACGTTGGTAATGATCATAAATCACATTTATGATCACAAGCAATGAGTGGTGTCTAGCAACACATCATTACTACCCAAGTGACAAGATAGTTGGTGATTCGACTAAACCTTTATGACCATTATCTGTATATACCATTGTCCCTTTGTCTAAGATATCAAGACCAAGCACGAGACATGAAATGTGTCACTCTCGTATAGCCTGATCTATGGTTTCTTGATTACCGAGTATACTAACTTAAACTGATGATATTGATATTGTATATAAATTTATCCGAGCATGACCATGCATTTTCTTAGTCTCACTTTATCAAGGGGCACGAAGATATCATTCTCGTTACATAGGAGAAACAAATCTTGTCTTGATCAAACAAAACCCCCTGCATGATATGTGATATACCCAATGACCATCTTCATATTTACTCAGTTACAAGCAATAAAAAAGAAGTATCAAAGTATGTGACTCACATGTAGGGAACCTTGATAACCTTAGGTCAAAGGACTACATATACCATGATCATTATGAGAATCACTTATGACACTCATATAACGATCCATGTAGCGTTCTCATGGTGGGTTGGTCTAGTACACAAGTTCTCCATCTTGTACCCATATGTAGACTGCATATCTCATATTAGTTTCCACATATGCTAGTCATTATGTATTATTGTAACCCATTCCACAATAATACTAGATCAGGGACATTTAAGAATACTATTATTCTAGGGTTATAATTATGTTTGATTATGTCACACAGAAAAAATATAAAAAAAACAATTACTGGATTAATGCCTTAATAAAATATCATGACTCAATATGCAAAATGCAATCATCTCATAATTGGCTTTCGGGCACGACACTAACAATCTCCCACTTTCTCTAAAGCCAATCATCCATGTATCTAATACCAATGGATCTAGAATGATTATCATGCTTTTACTGTGTGAGGGGTTTCGTCAATGGATCAGCAATGTTACTGTCTGTCGAAGTCCTGCATATCCTCACATCCCCCTCTCGATGATCTTCCTAGTGAGATGATAGTGTCGGAGTATGTGTTTGGATTGTTGGTGAGATCTAGGTTTCTTAGCCGGTGCGATTGCTCCATTGTTGTCACAATAGAGCTCTATCGGGTCGGCAATGCTTGGAACCACTCGAAGTTCTATGATGAACTTCTTGATCCAAACTGCTTCTTTCACAGCATTAGAGGCGACAATGTACTCAGATTCTGTCGTAGAGTCGACTACTGTTTCTTACTTTGAACTCTTCCAGCTCACAGCACCACCACTAATGCAAAACTCATAACCGGATTGCGATATGAAATCATCCTTATCAGATTGGAAGCTAATATCGGTGTAACCCCTTACAACGAGCTCATCTTCACCTCCAAAAACCAAGGATGCATCCTTAGTCTTTCGTAAGTACTTAAGGGTTTTCTTAACAGCCGTCCAATGACTTTCACCGGGGTTCGATTAGTACCTGCTCATCGTGCTCATGGCATATAAAACATTGGGATGAGTACATATCATGGCATACATGATAGATCTAATTGCCAAGGGATATGAAATCTTACTCATGCGCTCTCTCCCCTGAGGTGTACTCGGACACTGAGATCTAAAAATAGTTATACCATGTGACATGGGCAAGAATCCTTTCTTGAAGTCTTATATGCTAAACCTCTTCAGCACCTTGTCAATGTATATACTTTGACTTAGGCCAAGCAATTTATAGATCTATCTTTATAGATCCTGATGCCTAACACATAGGTTGCTTCACCCAAGTCCTTCATAGAAAAACATTTCTTTAGCCAAGTCTTTACAGACTACAACTCAGGAATGTCATTCCCAATGAGTAGTATGTCATTTACATACAACACTAAAAAAACAACAGCACTCCCACTAACCTTCTTGTAGACACAAGGTTCATCTTCATTTTTTATAAAACCAAGCTCTTCGATTACTTTATCAAAATGAAGATTCCAACTCCAAGAAGCTTGCTTCAGCCCATAAATGGACCTTTGCAACTTGCACACTTTATTGGCATTCTCAGGAGTGACAAAACCCTCAAGCTATGTCATGTACACATCCTCAAGTAGCTTTCCATTAAGGAACGTAGTTTCGACATGCATTTGCCATATCTCATAATCATAGTGTACAGTAATAGCCAATAAAATTCAGATGGATTTAAGCATAGCAACTGGTGGAAAAGTTTCATCGTAGTCAATACAATGAATTTGCTTGAAACCTTTTGCAACCAATTATCCCTGAAAGGTAATCACATTACCATCCATGTCAGTTTTCTTCTTGAAAACCAATTGCACCCTACAGGTTTTGCCCTTTCAGGTGGATCAACCATAGTCCATACTTGGTTTTCATACATGGATTCCATCTCGGACTTCATGGCCTTTAGCCACTTCTCAGAGTGAAGCCCCAGCATAGCTTGTTGGTAGATTGTGGGCTCATCCTGATCCATGAGCATTACATCGCCAGTGTAAGTCATGAGAAATCCATATCTCTTGGGCTCACGTTGAATGCTACCAGACCTATGTGAGCTCTGTGCTACAGGAACAGACTCCTGAATCACAACTTCTTGTGGTGTCTGTTTAGGTTCCATTTTAGGTTCGATGTCCCCTTGTTGTTCTTGAATTTCTTTAAGTTCTACTTTCCTCCCACTGGTTCTTTTGGAGATGAACTCTTTATCTAGAAAGGCACTAGTTCGAGCAACAAACACTTTTTGCTCAGAAGGATTGTAGAAATAATAACCCTTTGTTTATTTGGAATACCCAACAAAGAGGCATTTAAGAGATTTAGGCCTTAGCTTGTCAGAAGATTGACGTTTCACATAAGTGTCACTGCCCCAAATCTTCATAAAAGACAAACTAGGACACCTCCTACTCCATATCTCATATGGTGTCTTTTGAACTGATTTAGATGAAACTCGGTTTAGTGTAAAAGCGACTGTCTTTAAAGCATGTCCTCAAAAGGTGTTTGGAAGGTCAGCTTAACTCATCATAGATCGAACCATGTCTAATAGACTTTAATTTTTTCTTTCAGATACACCATTCCATTGAGGTGTACCAGGTGGAGTGAGTTATGATACTATACCACACTCCTTTAGATAGTCAGGGAATTCTCGATTCAAGTATTCTCCACCTTGATTTGAACGAAGTACTTTGATACTCTTCCCGAGTTGATTCTCTACTTCATTCTTGAATTCTTTGAATTTTTCAAAGGATTCTGACTTGTGTCTCATGAGATACACATAGCCATACCTACTGAAGTCATCAGTAAAGGGCCATATACATCACTACGTACGAGTCCTAAAAAGTCTTTAGCCCTTTCATTTTTCCCAGTGAAAAGGGTTTTGGTCATCTTGGCCAATAAACATGACTCACATGTCTTATATGATTCAAAATCAAATAAGTCCAAGAGTCCATCCTTATAGAGCTTGGATATGCGGGTCTAATTTATATAGCCCAGACGACAATGCCAGAGATAGGTTGGGTTCGAATCATTCAATCTAACCTTCTCGGTATTTCATATTATAGATTGGATTTTTGAGTTCTATAACATACAAACCATTGCTAAGTTAAACACTACCATAAAAGATTTCATTAAAATAAATAGAACAACATTTTCCCTTTATTATAAATGAAAAACCTTTCTTGTCCAGACACAAAATAGAAATCAAATTTCTACTAATAGTAGGCACAAAGTAGTAGTTGTCTAATTTTAAAACTAATCTAGTATGCAAAGTAAGAATATAAGTCCCTACGGCTAAGGTAGCAACCTTTGCTCCATTTCCAACACATAGGTCTTCTTTACCTTGGGCCAATCTTCTACTCCTACTTAGATCCTGCACATTTGCACAAATGTGAGATCCATTTCTAGTATCCAATACCCAAGATGAGGAAGTAGAAAAGTTAGCCTCTATAACAAAAATACTTGAAGTGGAAGTCTTTCTTTCCTTCTCTTTCGTAAGTTCTTCAAGATAGAGCTTGTAGTTGTGCTTCCAGTGTCCAGGTTGCTTACAATGGAAACACTCCCCTTCCTTAGCCATACTACCAAATGGTTTCAATGCAACTGAAGAAGAATTAGCGTTGGACTTTTCTTTAGCTTTATTCTTCTTGTTGGCTTTTCTCTTTCCTTTGCCCTTTTGTACCATCATAATGGGTTACGCTTCTTAAGGTTTTGCTCAGTAGTTCTCAACATGTTGAGCAATTCAGGGAGGGACTTGTCAAGGTCATTCATGTTATAGTTCATGACGAACTAACTATAGCTTTCTGGCAACGATTGCAAGACTACATCAATAGCCAACTCTTTTTGAAGAGCAAATCCCAAACTTTCAAGATTCTCAATGTACCCAATCATCTTGAACACATAAGAACCCACGAGACTTCCCTCAGAAATTTTGCACTGAAACAATGCCTTAGAGGTCTCAAACCTTTCATGCCTAGCTTGCTCTTGGAAGAGCATTTTGAGATGTTCGATCATATCGACACCTCCATGTTCTCATGTTGCTTCTGAAGCTTGGATTCCATGGTTATCAGCATGAGGCAAGCAACATCTAAAGTATCATAAGAATGCTTCTCGTAAGCATCCCTTTCAGCTCTTGGAGCGTTGGTAGCAGGCTCATTCGGAATGGGCTGTTCTAGGACATAAGTCTTTTCTCTCTTGCTTGAGGACTATCCTCAAATTTCAGTACCATTTGAGAAAGTTGGTCCCAGTCAATTTTTCCTTCACAAGGATCGATTGCAATAAAAGTGTCGATGTATTTTGTGCCATGGTTATCTACAATAGTAAATATGTAGTGTAAGAGTCATGCATTTTAATTCATTTAATAAAGACTTTTATTAAACGATACTTCCACTATTTTACTCAAAATAATTATTTTGGAACCTCTCAGCACTAAGGTATTCTAGTGGGCCAAGATCCATGTTTCACCACAACCTGAGTCAGCTTTGGCTTTTCTGTCAAGTTGTAGTTATTTAGGTAGGCAACTCCTCGGCAATTGCATCTCATACAACTCTTGGATAGTTGAGTGAACAACACTTGTCCAAGCTCATCTCATGAACTTAAGCCCAACCCTATGCCTTTAAGTCCCCAATCTTATTGGGATAACTCAGTTAAGTCGGACCCAAAGTTAGCAATTTGGATATCACTATTATCCCATCGCACCTTACCAAGATGAACATAGGTGCTTTGCTTTGGCAAACCCACCCAATGTTGATCAAAGTCTTGACGAGTGCCAACATTTGGAAGGCATCATATTTAATGACTTAATATTTTGTTTGAAGGATTTTTTCCTTTTGATCTCACCAATTATTATCTCCAGTTGTCTTATACATGCATCACATACAAATATAAAACATGCATCTCATGCTAACAACAAAGTAAACGTGACATAGTTATAGCCCAAACTATGCAATATTCTCAAACCAATGAGAATATTATAAAAGCTTAAGAAAAGAAAAAAGTATTCACAAGCTCCTTTTCCTCCTTGCTTGGTTTCCCTTTTGTTGTCATCTCGTTGGACACAACACCTTGGACGATCCCATATTGCACAATTACATCAATAATAGAAACCTCGAATTACATTCGAGAGGAGTAAAGTGAGAATATAATTTACAATGAGAATAACAAGAAGAAGGCACGACTTGCAAGCCGTATTTACAAGTACAACCAACAAGGGCTATAACCATGCACCATGCTTTAACCACCAATTAACATATTATGTCAAATCTCATTCAACAAAATTTGCATGCCAATTAATGCGCATTGATTAATCAGTTTTTATTAATGTGGTGCTTCACATACGGCGGTCCCATTGGCCAATCAGCGGGCGATGGTCCCACTGACTGGTCAGCAGGCAAGGTTAGGGGGAGCCACCTTTGCAAGAGGTTGTAGCCCTTCGGTGCAAAAAATTGTCTTACAATTATGTTGCCCGAGATCTTCTATTTCAAGCAACTAAGCAACAGAGACCACCTCCATTCGAGCCACCAAAAGTACTTTATTCTTGGTGCTCGAACTGCCCTAATTTGATCCATGCTAGGGTTTTGCAACTATTGCAAGAATCTTAATCTGTATAGGTATCTCATACAAATCAATTTAGGGTTAATCTTATTAACTAATTAGTGTCGTTTCTTCATATATCTCGTATATACATTACAAGTTCTGGTTTTATGCATCATGAAGCAATCTAATTAATCATGACCAAAACATTAGAACACACAACATGTCATGCGATTTGACATTCAATCTCGATTTAGGGTTTCACAAGTAGTTATGATACCACTGTAAGGTTTCAGAAGCCAAGCAAACAAAGCAGAATGTAATCGAAACCCTGCAGGATCCAAGTAAAATAGGGTAAACTAGGTGTTCAAAATTTTCATACCTAATTCGGTTAAGATCTTTCACCCAAATGTTGAGTAGAATCACAAAACTTGAACAATTTACATGTTCAAGCTCTCTACGGTATCCACACGAACCTCTTGGGATCACCATGTCTCCACCACGTCCTGGCAGATACATTTTTCTTGCGCCTACAGTGCTAGTTTGTGTTCTCCAACGAATGGGAAGAGAAGAATGCGGCTAGTTTTCAGAACTCTTCTGAGTTCATCCTTTTGGGAGTTTAGGGCAAGAGCTACGAAATTCTCATTATATGATGTATTTATAGTAAGACTCAACTCCCAAGCCTAATGGGTTTCAGAGCCCTAATCCAATTAGGTTTAATTTTGGGCGTAATAATGGCTCAACTTTTTGGCCAATTATTAATACGAAATTGTCATGAAACTATAATCCAAATAAATTAGCCCATACACTCAAATAATCCAAATAGGCTTTATGTGTGTGACTCAATAGGCTCTTACCACATTGGTAATGATCATAAATCACATTTATGATCATAAGCAATGAGTGTAATGTCTAGCAACACATCATTGCTCCCCAAGTGACAAGATAGCCGGTGATTCGACTAAACCTTTATGATCATTATCCGTATATGCCATTGTCACTTTGTCCAAGATATCAAGACCAGACACAAGACATGGAATGTGTCACTCTCGTATAGCCCGATCTATGATCTCTTGATTACCGAGTAGACTAACTTAAACTAATGACATTGATATCGTATATAAACTCATTCGAGCATGACCATGCATTTTCTTAGTCTCACTCTATCAATGGGCCCGAAGATATTGCTCCCGTTACATAGGAGAGACAAATCTCATCTTGATCATATAAAAACCCTCTGCATGATATGTGACATACCCAATGACCACATTCATGTTCACTCAATTACAACCAATCAAAAGGAAGTATCAAAGTATGTGACTCACATGTAAGGAACTTTGATGACCTTAGGTCAAAGGACTACATATACCATGATCAATATGAGAATCACTTATGACACTCATATAACGATTCATGTAGCATTCTCATGGTAGGTTGATCCAATACACAAGTTCTCCAACTTGTACTCATTTGTAGATTACATATCTCATATTAGTTTCCACATATGCTAGTCGTTATGTATTATTGTAATCCACTCCACAATAATACTAGACTAGAGACATTTAAGAATACTATTATTCTAGTGTTATAATTATGTTAGATTATGTCACACAGAAAACATATAACAAACACAATCAATGGATTAATGCCTTAATAAAATATCATGACTTAATGTGCAAAATACAATCATCTCATGATTGGCTTTTGGGCGCAAAGCTAACAGTTTCGACTTCCACCCTTTCTATCTTGTAATACTGTGTTATATTCTAAGTACTCAAAAATAAAAAGTAAAACCAAGCATGTGATAATTCAAGAAAAAAATGATGCCTTATTGGACTTTAATTCACTAGAAGAGAGGCCTAAGGAAAACAAACAAATGGACTTTAAGGAAGGAACCCATTAGGTGACTGAGCAACAGGTTGATTGTTAGGGGTTGTTAAAAGCTGGGAATGCATCAAAAAGGGATCCCCCGAATCATAGGTATGATCACATAACATGGGGAGCTTTCCCTTACGATCAGAAAGATGTTGGTATAAGAGGCCTCCTAAGCAGAGAGGTGAGTTATGTTCTTTGGACTAAATTATAGCTTTCAAATTTAAAAATATGTGTTTTTATAGTTACCCATTAACTTTGGTTGATATTAATCTTAAATTCATTACATTCGAAAATATGCATTTATCTCTTGTTTTTTTAATGTTGTTGGTTAACTATTGGTCAAAATTACAATTACCATCCATGAATAGAAGCTGATATTATGGTTACACTATGGACTAAATATACAATATTCCTCTTGTTTTTTTACACAATTTCAAAAACAATTTTGAAATTCTAATTTAAACTGTCTAGTTACTATCTTTTATAATTTTAAGTTTTACACAAGGCTGTCAAAGATGAGCCAAGCATTCGCTTAGGTGCTGAGGCACTTTTAGGTGTTGGCTAACCACCTCAGCATGGTGGAGGCTAGGCACCTTCAACCAGTTGTGTGCCTCTAGCCTATTGCCGTGTGGGTGTTCTCCAGCCAGTCGCAAGCTTTAAGGTTTTTGGCCCATTTAAACTTTAAAAAAATGGGCTTTACTGGTTTGTTTTTGTTTTTACCTAGCCACTAGCCCATAAACCCTATAAATAAAGTAGGTTTTCTAGACTAATAAGTATTCCAGCTAGTTGAGATGTTGAGTTGACTAAAAAAAAAAAAAGGAAGAGTATTGAAGAAATTGAAAAGGCTACACCAAATAGTCCCAAACCTCTGCAGCCCTCCAACTAAAAGGTATTTTTATACTTTTTAATACTACCCCTGACCGGCTGCACATGGGTTTATGAAACCCGGTTTCATTCTTTATATTTTTGTACTTTATTTTTTTTTGTATTTCATTTCGTTTCCTTCACTTTTTTTTCTTTTTTTTTTTTTTCATTTTATATTTTTTTCATTTCTTTCACTTTTCTATTTGCTTTTGTTCCATTTCATTTCTTGTTTTATTTCATTTACTTTTTTTGTTTTATCATTTTATTTTCTTGTTATGTTTCATTTTATTTTTTTGTAAATTTTTTTCTTTGCTTATTACAAAAGTACGGAATATGAATATAGTTATTTATTGATTAATTATGTATTATAGATAACATCAAAATGGCTAGTTCATCATATGTTGGCAGTCGTAAAATATACCCAACATGGAAGTACAACTACTTAGCTGATCCTAAGAATGCAAATTTAGTTACATGCATGTTTTGTAAAAAAGTGATGAATAATGGGATACATAGGGCGAAACAACATCAAATTGATGGGAATAGGAATACAAAGAAGTGCATGAGCTGTCCTAAAATTGTTAAAGAGGAATTCCTAAACTATATGACTAAGAAAAAGCTCTAGAAACAGAATTAGAACAGGCTCCTAGACTTTGAAAACTTCAAGATGGACAATGTTGTGGAGATTGATGATGATGATGATGAAGATGGAGTGACTGTTGTTAACAGTAGTACGATGGCCAGGAAAAGAAATATTGGCAGTAGCAGCAAAGGAGTGGCCAACTTAAGCTCAAAAAAGCCAAGACAAAAGGGGCCCATAGATTCCTTTGTGCATCAAAAGCCAAGGTTGTTGAAGGTAAGAAGAAGATGAAGCAGACTAATATCATTTATGTATGTGATAAAAACAAAAAGGAAACAATAATACAGTACATAGCTCGATTCTTCTACCAAGCTAGAGTCCTATTTAATGTTGCTCGGTTAGATGTTTTTAAGTGTGTTGTTGAAGTTATTAGTCAGTTTGGGCCTAGTTTAAAACCTCCATGCTACCCTGAGTTTAGAGTTCCATTACTCAAGAAAGAAGTGAAACACACAAATGAGTTGTAGAATAATCACAAGGAAGCTTGAAAGAAGCATGGTTGCACAATTATGTCTGATGCATGGACCGACACAAAAAATAGACGTCTAATGAACTTCCTAATGAATTCTCTGACTGGAACTATATTCATCAAATCTATTGATGCTTCATCTTTATTGCACACAGGGGGAAAAAACTTTTGAGTTGTTAGATTCTTTTGTTGAGGAAATTGGGGAAGCTAACGTTGTGCAAGTGGTTTCTGATAATGGATTATACAAGTTGAAAGCTAATATTAGTTACACCTAATAAAATCAAGTATGAAATATCATCTAGCAGCCTAATGCTTTTTTTCTCAGAATATTACAAGAAAATGGATACAAGAGAACCTAGTCTACCTTACATCCTAGGGTCTTTTGCTTTACCGCAACTGGATCATATTGGTCAGTTTGGGCCTAGTTTAAAATCTTAAAGCTACCATGAGTTTAGAGTTCCATTATCTTAAAGCGGATTCACAAGTTGAAAGCTAATATGAGAAACATGTTCATCTCTCAATAATGGACAACTAGTAAATGGGCTAAGAAGGCAAAGGGAAAAAGAGTTGCCGAGACAGTTTTGATGTCTTCATTTTGGAACATTGTGGTGTTCAACTTGGAGGCTATGGGTCCACTTGTCTGTGTACTTCGGCATGTAGATGGTGAAGTAAAGCCTACCATGAGGTATATTTATTAGGCTATGGAGAGAGCAAAAGAAGCTATCAAGATAGCTGCATGAAAATGAGAAAAAGTATAAAATATTTTTAAAATCATTGACAAATGTTGGGAATGTAAACTTCATCATCCATTGCATGCAACTGGTCAAATTTTAAATCCAGCACACTTTTATGATAACCTAGATATGGAGTTTGATGCAAAATTTAACGAAGGACTTTATTTTTGTGTGAGTCAATTGGTTAGAAGCAAAGCTGATCAACTTAAAATAATGGATGAGCTCCATATCTAGAAGATAGGCGAAGGCTTTTTTGATATTGACATGGCTAAAAGAATAATGATTATCTAGTCCTTAGGTAAACGCTTTTGTTTTACATTATTTTTCTACCATAACTCAACTTTGTATTTTGTTTCTTTTAAAATCTAAACTTTGAAGCAATAATTTGTTAATTATTATTTTGTGTTATACTATGCAGCTGAGTTGTAGACTTTATATGGAAGTTCTACTCTAACTTTTCAATAATTTATAATTTGAATTCTTAGTTTAGCAAGCAGTGCATGTGGCTGTGAGCGTAACAGGAGTGTATTTCAACAAGTGCATAATAGGATTTTAATAACTATTTATTTTTAGAAAATCAATTCCCTTTTTTTTGTATTTACTTTTATCTTTTTACCCTTCTTTGTAGATTCATACTAAGGGAAAAAATAGGCTAAAGCAATAGAAGTTTAATGATCTGGTGTAGGTCAAGTATAATCCAAAGCTACATGCTCACTATAATAAGAGAAATGTCATTGACCCTATATGTTTAGATGATATTAAGGACACATATGAATGGTTGGTTGGGAAGACGAACGCTTCTATGAATGAAGAGGAAGAACTAATTTTTGGTGATGATTGGTTGACTTGGGGGGATGTTGCAATTGCAAGTGCTGTGAATGAAACCAATAACATACACGAGGAGAAATGTAAGAACCAAACAAACATCTTCAACATCATGATCATAGCTAGACCTTGAAGAGCAAGAGGCAGAGTCAAAGGAGATTGAAGATGAGAAGCCAAAAGGTTATGAATTTGGGGGAGAACTTGAGAGTGATGGAATTTTAGATGAGGAGTCCGAAAATGAGGAAGAGGAGGATGATTTTTTTAAAAAAATATTGCATTATTATAGTCACTCAAAGTAGTACTAGCATTTATTTATAATTAGGAGGATTTTTTTTTATTAGTTACAAACTGATTTGTCTCTTGCAACTTTTATATGTTAGGCTTTTAATAGGTAAACTTTATTATTTTTTTTTATAACGTTTTTATTACTTGATGCCACAGCTTCTATTTTACTACATGTCTTTTTAGCGCTCCCTTCACTTAGAGGAGCACTCTTTTGTGCGCCTTCCACGTAAGGTGATACAAGGGTCTAGTGCTTTGTGTGCACCTTTCGCCTTTGGCAACCTTGGTTGTACATTTGTTAATGAGTAATTGAAATTAAAAATATTATTTTACTTTTACAAAGAGTAAAACTAATAATTTAACATTTTCATAAATTATAAAAAATATTGTACATATTGGGAAAAATAGTTCAATAAATTTCTATTTATTAAAAAATGGCTACCAGACAGTGAAAAAGAAAACAATGGTGAAAGTGTAGATTCCCAAATATTGAGAGTATAACAATAATATATGTAACTCTAACTAATGGCTAATTAACTATTTTAAAAAATCAAGGTAAAAGCATATATTTTAAAACATTAGGGGATGGTATTCGTAAAAAAAACTTTTAAAATAAATTTCTTGGTAGGAGACCAACCCAAATTTCAGAAAATAATCCAATTTTTTTTAAGAAATGGAGTTGTTAATAACATTAGTTACACCTAATAAAATTAGGTATGAAATATCATCCGGCAACCTAATGTTTTTTTTTTCCTCAAAATATTACAAGAAAATGGATACAAGAGAACCTAGTCTACTTTACATCCTAGGGTCTTTTGCTTTGCTGTAGTTGTTCGATATAAAAGGATAAAAAGTGAAAATAAAGGTTAAAAAATTAAAAGTTACTTGTTAACTGGTTTGGGTGGTTGTAGGGTTTGGGGAAGACTAGATAAAATAAAGAATATAATGATAAAGAAATTATAAAAAATAGGAAATAACTAAAAAATGTTATGATATGTTATTACATAATTATTACATAATTTATTCACTTTTTTTTGTGAAATGTAATTTGAAATGTTTATGAAATAAATGAAATCAATGACATTGAAGATAAAAAGGAGATAAAAGAAAAGCTAAATTAATACAATTAGCACAAAAAGCTGTTGAGGGGGAAGAAAAAGATAAAAGAGTTGATGTAAGGATTGTGAGCTAATGTGAAGATGATAAGTGAGTTAATGTATCAGCAGTAAGTACATTTATTGGTGAAAGTAAGTAGATGCAAGTAAGGGTAGATGGTGTAATGGAAAAATGCTAATAGTGTTTAGAAGGGTTTAGGTTTTCTACAATGTCCTCAATGTGTTCCCATAATATTGATCAACATATAAAGGAGAATGTACAATTTTGATCCATTGGTGTGAAAAAAGAACAAAAGTTGAAATCAAACTTAAAGAATCAACGACTAAGGTATTTGACACCTATTCAAGTCAGTAATGCTCCTGTAGAATTTCATATGTAATTATTTTTGAGAATTTAGAGAAATATGAATTAAAAGAGCAACAAACAAAAACACTTTTTTTGAGATACTATCATCCTTCCTAGAGCCAATCACTTTTCGTGGAAACTAAATTGGCTTTGTATTTGGCTAGGTCACCTATTGACAACAATAGTTTTTACATTTTTGAAAGTGAGAAAAATGATAAACAACCTGCAAGGAACATGTGAACAAAAGCGATATTGTGGATGAGCAATTGTGTGTATACAAAAGAGTTTACAACTATAAACTTATTTTTTTTCTTTAATTTGTTTTACTTCAAAATTTTTAGGATTCATTTGAAATGACAACAAGAATGTAGGATTGTAAGAATATCCCTATAATTTATAGACTCATTTGTTGCAAATGGACCACATTTACTCATTTGTTTGATTATACTCCTTAAGCATGTTGAGAAGAGCTACAAAAAAGCATTAAGAGTGTAAGAAGAGTGTTTTCAACTGTATTAAAAGCATTTGTTCCTATAAAAAAAGCGTTAACAGCTCCTTTATGGGTTATAACCAGGTGGACTAGTTTGTTCTTGATCTCAACTATCCATTGCTGAAGTACCAATTTAAAGTGATGTTTTTGGTGCTAGCAATGATGGCATTGGTGTTGCAATTGGCTTGGAGAAGGCTTTTAGGAAGTAGGTTGGTAGGCGGAGAGAGCAAATAAGGTATGAAAGATTTTCAAAATTCGTGGCAGGGGCCGAGGTTGAAATAACATTTGTCCAAAAAAAACAATACAATTGGTGAGAAAAGTAATATTATATGTGAGAAAACTGTTCAAGGGTAGAAGAAAAGTGTTTGGGAAAGTACGAAAATGTTGCCACCGCCCATTTGTAAGGAAATAACACTTTCAATCCTAAAAATTTTAATGTTTTCCCAAATTAGTCCTAAAACTTATCTAGTGTCCAATCAAGTCCTAATTCCCCCAAAATGAACTTATTCATGATCAGGCCCTTGAATGTATACCAAGGACGCCTTCAATTGTGATCTACAATCACCAGATTGTGAACCACAGATTTAGTGGTTCACATTCAGGGCTATACGATTTATCTTTAGGCCTTAAATGTGAACCGCATGCCTTTTGAATATGAATTATTAAGTCAGTGGTTCATAATCAAAGGGTTTTTGGTTCATAATCAGGGGGCATGTGGCGTACAATTAGGGGCTTGAAGGTAAACCATAGATCCCCTGATTGTGAACCATATACCCCTTAATGGTGAATCGCAAACTCTTTGATTGTGAGCCACAAACTTAATAGTTCACATTCAAGGAGCTTATAGTTCAAAAATAGCAGCATGAACATGAACCACAACCCTCTGATTGTGAGCCTTAGCCCCTTGAATATGAACTACTAAGGCTGTGGTTCACAATTAGATGGTCTGCGGTTTACAATAAAAGGAAGTCTATGGTTCACAAATAGGGCTTGAAGGTGAACCAAAAACCCCCTGATTGTAAACCAAAGACCCCCGATTATGAACTACAAACTTAGTGGTTCACATTCAAGGGGGGACTACAATTCAGATTTAGAGCCTGAATATGAACCACAAAGGCTTTGATTTATAATTAGGGGGTCTGTAGTTCATAATCAGGGAAGTTTGCGGTTCACAATTAGGGCTTGAAGGTGAACCACAAATCCTTAATTATGAACCAAAGACCCTTTGATTGTGAACCATAGACAGTCCCCCCTGAATATGAACCACTAGGCATATATGGTTCACATTCAGGGGGACTGCGGTTTACATTTAGGGCCTGAAGATGAACCGTAGCCCTCTGAATTTGAACCACTAAAAGTCCGTGGTTCATAATCAGAGGGTTTGTGGTTCACATTTAGAGGCCTGATTGTGAACCATTTCATTTTAGGAGAATTAAGACTTGATTGGAAACTACATTAGTTTTAGGCTAATTTGGCAAAACACCAAAAGTCTTAGGTTTGAAAGTGTCATTTCCCCATAAATGGGTGGTGACAACACTTTTTTTTTCCTCTAATGCCTTTGTACTTTTCCAAACACTTTTCTTCTCATGCTGAACGGTTTTCTCACCCATGATATCGCTTTTTTCACTCATGATATCACTTTTCTAGGACAAATGTTATTTCTGCATAAACGGATGGTCTCAATGCTTCTGTGGCCTCCACAAACACTTTTGTTCTCTTCAAAACACTTTTCTTGCCTATGATATCACTTTTCTCATCTATGATATCGCTTTTCTACTATAAATGCTCCTGCAACTCCCAAGTTTCACTGTACCCATGTGGCAATATGAATAGAGCGATTAGGTCTCAAGTTTAACTGTACTAGAGTTCGATCTGATGTGATTTCCACCTTCATAAAATCATCGTATTTGAGCCAAAGCCTATTTTTTCAATACCTAAACTAATTTTAGGTTGAGAAAATAGCTTGATGAAGAAGAAATCAAGAGGGAAAAGGAAAATGCCTTTGAAATAGAATAAAAATGAAATTTCTCTATTTTTTCTACCTATCCTCCAATCCTCCATGTAACTAGTTGTTCTCCTCCCTCCAAACATTTTTTTCTTTTTTTTCATTTTGTGCATCATATGCTACGGCAACTTACCACAGCGGCATTACAGAATTTTCCCTACATCCTACTACACCCAACCTAAACCCACCCACTAATTGCAAAGAGAAGCAACCTCTAATATAGGACAGGATTTGAACCTTGGTTTGGCAATGTGATTTGGTGGTCTACATGCCAAATGGGCTAAGACCCAATCGTGAAGAACCTAATGCTTTTAGAAACTTTGCAGCACAAGACAACTAACTAAATCCATGAAGCTATTAGGAAGCTTTGGGTATGTGACCACCATCCTGCAAATTAGACTAAAAGCATCGCAGTATCATCAAGTAATTAAAATGGTGATACAATACCAAGGAAAATTAAAATAAAAAATATAAGCAACAAACTCAGCAGCTCTGGCACATCTCATTTTCCATGTAATTAATTAGTGAGTGATCATCTAAAAGTTGCTGGATGTAACGTCCACACCCAATACCTGTAATCCTCACGTAGATCACTGCTTTCTTTCTCTAGAGATGAGAAATTCTGTAATACAATTTTTGTTTCACATATTGCCCAAATTATAATTTGGAAAGCATTCACCATTGTAAAATTCCTATAACTGGGATTTAAGAAGAGTTTTGTTCATGAGCTTGACTTTAATGGTTTTGGGGGTAATTGTCGTGCCCTAAACTGCCCCTAGCCCATTTGGGCCTGATTACTTAAAACATGTAGTGGAAGTTTTCATTACACAGAAAGGGCTTTTAAAACTCATTAAGACTTATGGGCACGAACCCCAGGATACTTATCGGTACTAGCTCGTTAAGTTCTTTAATTAAGGTTAAGTTGATGTGCTCTCAGAAACAAGCTAGCACCTATGTGGATTTCATGTGTTCATTTTCATGGTCTTTACCGAGCTTAGCCAAGAATATGCATGGCAACTAAAACACCAACTTAAGTTTAAAAACTTATTTTCATGCATATGCTTTGCATGCTTATGCGTTTTGGTGTTCACTAGTGCACATAATCACTTAATGCCTTTAGATGCAACTAATGCTTAGACATGTATTAATTCACATACGTGCACTTAAATTTCTTATTTGCCAAACTTTACACAAGCAACCAATTTCATGCTTTTTCTAAGTTTACTTGCATGTTTTTTACTAAGTGAGCATACATAGCCAAACATTGCATGCTTTCAACATAGACATGGGCTTATGGGCCTTTTAGTACTTAACATGCATATGGCCCAAAATTAACCAAGAATAAAATCAAAATTTTCAAGTTCTTATTTAAGCCCAAAGCGTACATTTAAGCCCAATTTCAACATGCTTCAAGTTTCATGAAAACATAACCCATAAATTCATGCATGGGCCTTGGTAAGTCCATCAAGCAATAAAAATACCCAAAAATGTCCAAGTCCATAATACAAGCCCAAAGCCAAGTTTGGCCAAATTTTAGCTAAGTCCATAATTTGGTCACTAAAGTTAGACCAACAAAACACATGCTTAAAAGCAAGCCATAAATCCACAAAGCCATGGAACACAAATTTCCACCTTAATAGACTTGTTCCCACAATTCTAAAACTTCAAGTCCTGCACAGAAAGTCCACATTTTTTTTTTAGCTTGTTTACAAGCAACTTATATACTTAGAATACTTAGAATATTTTGAGCAATACCATACACAAATCCAACCTTAGAATATAGAAAGAGTACTCAAGACTCTTAGCTTGATCTTTCAAGCAAACCTTTACCTACAAAAGTAGAGTAGGGCGGGTGAGTTATAAAACTCAATAAGGATTCCGTGGCATCCAATGCCTAACTTATGGCCTCCAAGGCCTAACATATGCCAAGAATGTAATGGCAAAATAATCCTTATTCCTGCAAAGGAAACATAAATACAAAGAAAACAAAAAGATACATGCATATAGCAATAATATCATAATCGGGGGTTAGCATGCACAACAAATCAAAGAAGCACACAAACACACGCCACTTAACACTTTGTTCACAGAAGGGCAGCAAGCATCCCTCAAGTTTTAATTCATTAATTTCATATACTTAATGTTTTCGGAGAGCTCACTTAGCATAGGAATTAAGGTGGCCGCCTTAACTCCTAGCCCATAATGCTTGCTTACTTAACTTAGCTCATGAGCAAAACAGAATTGCCGAAGCAATAACATAACTTAAGCCCTCTTAGCACTCCTAGGATCACATGGTTCTTTGACCATCACCTAGGGGCCCGAATACTCACACAAAAAATCCATGGAACTAGGCCATGCAATAAAGTGAGTATAGGAATCCTTACCCACAACACCGAAAGCTTTAGAAGCTTATTTTCCTTTGTTTTCCTTGCTTGTTGACTCTAGAAATTGTTTTCTAGCATAAGAACCAAGATGGGCCAAATTTTATTAGTAACCATAAGATACCAAGAACTCTTGGTGATTAACTCAAATAACACAAAATACCAAGAACACTTGGTGTACACTTACAGAACCTCACAGGTAAGGCCAATTTCTTGTGCTTGATGTTCTTCAAGCTTCTTCTTGATTCCTTGCTTCTAATGAACTTAGGAACTCAATCACACAAAGAGCTCATTGAGTAGAGTTTAAAAGCTCCAAGAAATGGAAATGGCCGAATTTTCCTCCTTGGTTTTCTTTGAATTCTTCACCTGATTCTTGCTCTTTATGGTCTTAGAGCTTGAATTCAACCAAGAATACTTGGTTTTAATTTGAGAAATGATTATTTCTAGCCATGGATGAATATTTAGATGAGGAAAAGAGTTGGAAATGTGTTTGGAATGGTGAGACTTGGTATGGAAGAAAATGGAGAGAGAAGGAGAGAGTTTGAGAGCAAATGGCTTTGAATGAGTGGGTTGATTATGTTTTAATGTGTGGGAAGGTGATGGCCAGCCATATGGGAAGGAAAATGAGTGTATAATGTGCTTGGAAGAGTGGGAGACAAGATTTAATGGATGGAAGACTAATTGTAAGACTTTTGTGTAAATTGGTAGAAAAAGTCAAAAGTAGGAGACATGTAGGTGAAGAAAGAATCCAAAGTCTTGACTAAGGATGGGAGGTGGATTAAAATAGTAGGAAATTAATAATGTGTTTGAAATGAGTGGGAGACAAGATTGAAAGAAATGAAGACTAATTGGAAGACTTTTGGGTAAGTTTGGTAGAAAAAGTCAAAAGTAGGTGAAGAAAGAATCCAAGGTGATGACTAAGGGTGGGAGGTGGATTAAAATAATAGGATTTGGAGGAAGGTGACATAAAATATTGGGAATTGGAGGGGCATGGCTGGCTAAGGCATCCTAGGCCATTAAAATGGCATAATTCCCCCTTTAGTCCTCCAACTTTCTAATTTTGGGCAATTGAGCCCAACCACTAAAAATCCCTTTGTTCAATTTAGTCCCTCATTTTTAAAAACCACCATTTTCATTACTATTTCTCTTGGCCTAAGCCAAGCTAATTTTTAAGATGTTCAACACTTAATTATGCACATGCCATATTGTCTTCTCAATTTAATTGAGCTAAATTCCCGATTAAGGAAAAATTCTTATGCTCCAAATCCATTTAACCCGGGACCTAATCACTTTGGATTGTCCGGGCATTACAGTAATGTTTTATATGGGGCGGCTTTGTTCTGTAGGTAGGCTTCCTATGAGCTTAAATCCGTTCAATTTTAGAGTTGGATTTTGGGTTTTGGGAGTTTGATACATTTTGGGTTTTGAGAGTTTGGTACTTTATAAAGCTTAGGGTTTAGTGTTTTTAACATCATCTTTTTCTATAAAATAATGTATGTATCTTTTATTTTTTTAATTAAATCTTTTCATTGCTGATAAAAAAAATCATGATCATGAAGCTAGTTCCAGTCACTAGGTCCAGCCCTAAGGTGGGTCAAGGGGATCGGGGTAACTCACGTAGGTTGAATAGACTTCCCCACCCTTAGGAGTAGGATGTCAAGCGGTGGTCTTTCGTTGTAACTAGATCTTTGACAATTGGAAGTTTAAGTTTGTCTTTATTCACTTGGAAGGGCTGGCTCTTCAGTGGCACAAAAGGTTCACTTGGGGTTGGCCAAATAAACGACTTCTTACTTGGGGTCTTTATTGTTTAGCTACCATTGAGAGTTTTGGGGAGGGGCACCATGATCCTACTACGGAGTTAAAGAACTTGAGGCAGGTGGGTTCTGTTCAAGAATACCAGAGTCAATTCGGTGCCTTGTTAAAGAAGGTAAACGCGCTACTGGAAAATTTCTCAGTGAGACAGTTTCTAGGAAGGTTGAAAGAAATTTTGCAGAATCCATAAATTTAAAATGTATAAAAATAAAATAAACGTAAAGTAGCATAATTACTTTTTAACTTTGTAAAAAATGACAAGTTTTTTACTTGACTGTATCCTTTTTGCCTTTTTGTGTCTTATGTATTTATTAATCTATTGAATTCTTTTTCTGCAGAGTTAGGAGCCTTCTTGCTTGTGCCCATATTTGGTCCGCTTGAAAAGTGGGCTGAGCCGAGTTTGAGCGCCATGTTCAGATTTGACCTAAGCTTGGCACAACACATCTTTAAAATGGGCTCATTCCTCATGTATAGAAGGAGGATTTATGTTTTGAAGTTCGCAACGAATTAGCCAGTTGTAAGAGTTTGTATCTTATAGTACCATCAGAAATTTTTTTTTTTTAGAGAAAGGAAATAAAAAAAAGTTAGGGAGGATAAGGTAACTTAAGGGCCGAAGTGGCCAAGTAGTGTGTACAAACAATGGCTGTTTGACGAACAATCAGTAGCGAAACTAGGTTTTGAAGCTCGAGGGGCTAGGTGGAGTAAGACTAGTAACGGCTAAAACCTACGAGAAAAAAATTATTTCAATAATTATATATAAAAATTAAATTTTATAAAAAATTATTTAAATAATTATTTAAAATATTTACTTTTTGTTGTAAGTTCATCCTTAAGTTCTCAATTGTTGTATATTTGTCCCAATTTCATTACTAGCAACGCTAACTGTTGGTCAAAGGGTAAATTTACAGCCCCAGACAATAGTTGAGAGGTTAAAGACAAACTTTTAATGAAAAAGAAAGATTTAGGATTGCTGACGCTAGTTACCTTTTTATATTATTCACTAGTTTCGGGGGCAAAATTTGAATTTGGTCCTTAACTTCTTATAAAATAACTAACTTAGTACCTATTATTTATAAGCTTTCAAAATTCTTGTGGGGCAGCAGCACCTCCCACCCTTATGTGGCTTTGCCACCGCGGACAACCAATATGGTTGCGTTCATGAACTGGCTAATGGACTGGGGCATAATCTGCAATTTAAAGGAATCTCAACAAATAATCCATTAGAAACGTGATGTTGGTCATGGTTGAAGAAATGGCAGCCCTTACAGCGGATAGGACAGCTCTGATCTTTGTGCACATCGCAAAAGAGCTTTTGCCTATGAAGTTAAAAGAAGCCCAAGAAACACCTGAGGTAGGGTTTTGACAAGTCCATGCCATTGCCCCCCATCCTCGAGTTTGGGTTCCAAGTCCCATCAACATGGAAAATGAATGGGGGAAAGGAGGAATATTTAACCTCCCAACACTTCAAGCGAGTAGGTGATCGGGGAAGATAGGATGTATGTATGTGCCCGACAAGATGCCTAGCCCTTTTGAGATTTTGACAGAGAATATCCCCATTTCTAATGATTTGTTGAGGCTCAATACTCATCTTTTGGAATATTATAGAATTTCGGTCCATCCATATACTTCACAAGGGAAGCAATGAAAAAGAAAACATCAAGTGACTGATTTAATAGAGCTCACTTTAAAAACATCAATATATCAAGCAAAGGGAAAAAAAAAACAATAATGGTATATTTGAGGGACCCAAAAAAAAAAAAAATTCACTTGCGAGTTACAACTAATATTTTTAAAACCGAACCGCACTTCAAATCGTTAAAATCTTTGAGTCAAAGTCAACCGGTTCAACTGATTGAACCACCAATTCATTGTTCTTTTACATTTGTATTATATGAATACTACGTGGAATGGCTAAAATGGAAATTATATTACTAAAATGAAACTTTTTACATTGAAAAGGTACAAAACATTTTATCTAAAATATTAAGTTGATTCTCTTTTCCCTCTTTGTACCTAGATGTTTCCATCCTCTCCTTCATCCTCATCTTTCTTTCGTCTCTCTTTGTTTTCTTTTTTTCCCTTTACATTTTCCCTCCCCCTCTCTATCTCATTTTCTTTCCTCCTGTCTTTTGTTCCCTTCTTCTCTCCTTTCTGCTTTCCTCTCCTGTTGCCTCTCTTTTATGTCCTTTTCTTCATTTCTTTTGGCCCTCCTTTCTTTTGTTTTCTTAAGTCATCTTCTTTTCATTTTCTCTTTTCTCTTTTTTTCATTTTCTTTCCCCTTATATTTGTACAATTCTTAAATATTTTTTTTAGGCAGTCAATTTGCTTCAATTCGGCGAATTCATGTGGTTTTCTCGGTTTTGACCAAGTACTAAATTAGTTGGTAACGAGACCGGTTCATGGTTGATCCGGTCGAACTGTTCAATTCGATCCGATTTTGACAACCATGGTTACATCCAATAGCGGTGGATTAACTGAAAATGCCCCTATTATTTTATGAAAATTACATTTTGTCCCTAGAGTTTTCAAAAGTACATAACCGTTGGCCAACCCAACCCACTCCACTCACTCTCGCCCTGCTTCGGCTGTCCACAGGAGTGCCCACTTCCAAACTTTAGACAAGATAAAGAATCCTTCTTCCCACCGCCAACGCCGATTTCTCATGAATTTGATTCGACGAAGAATCGGACATGTTTTTCCAAAATCAATAGAAATTCCATCGCACGCTCGTCGATACATTTCAATTCTCTCCCGCACACAACCGGCCGACGGCGGCGATGACGCCGCAGTCATCAATTCGCTTTCCGACTCATTTAGGAAAGGCCTCAGCTGGGATGATCTCACGAAAAGGTTTAGTTTCTTACATTTAACTCACTCCCTCGTTGGAAACGTGCTCCTCCAGCTCAAAGAACCATCAGATTCGAGGTCTGCTCTCAACTTCTTTTACTGGTCCGCCAAGACGAAGAACTTCCACCACCAGATTTACTCCTATTGCATCACAATTCACATTTTAGTTAACGCTCGGAAATTTACTGAAGCGAAAATATTGCTGGAATCTGTTTTGCTAAAAAACGTGGAAATCCAATCTGGGTTTTCTGTTGTGGAATCGTTGGTTGATGCTTACAAGGTTGTGCCTTCGAGCGGTTTGGTGTTTGATTTGCTAGTTCAGGCTTATGCTAAGTTGAGGCTGGTAGAGGATGGATTTGGGGTTTGTTGCTTTCTGGAGGAAAATGGGTTTTGTGTGAGTTTGAGAACTTTCAATGTTCTGCTTCATGTTGTGCAGAGGTTGGGTGAGAATGGGTTGCTTTGGAGGGTTTATGAGCATATGATTGGGAAGAAAAGGTATCCAAATGAAGAAACTGTAAGAATCATGATTGCTGAATTATGCAAGGAAGGAAAGTTGGTGGTGTTTGTGGATTTGTTGGATCGAATCCTTGGCAAGAGATGCCCCCCTACAGTGATTGTTAATACCTGTTTTGTGTTTAGGGTTATTGAAGAAGGTAGGATAGATGAAGCTATGATCTTGCTGAAGAAATTGTTGAATAAGACTTTGGTTCTGGACACCATTGCTTATTCTTTCGTTGTTTATGCCAGGTTAAGACTTGGGGATCTGGAAGCCGCACGGGAGGTGTATGAAGAAATGCTTAAGAGAGGATTCAGTGCCAATTCTTTTGTGTATACATCGTTTGTTGCTGCATATTGCAGGGAAGGGAAAATCCAAGAAGCAAAATCTTTGATTCAAGAGATGGAAGAGATTGGTTTAGCACCATATGAAGAAACTTTTAATCATCTCATTGAGGGCTGTGCCAGAGCAAGAGACATGAGCCAAAGTATTAGCTATTGTGAGAATATGATTCAGAGAGGATTTGTTCCGAGTGTGTTTGCTTTCAATGAGATGGCTGAAGGTCTCTGTCAAACTGGGGACTCAAAGAAAGCCAATGATTTGTTGACTCTTTTATTAGATAAAGGATTCATACCAGACCTGGAGACATATTCTCACCTTGTAGATGGTTATGGAAGAGAAGGTAATGTTCACGAGATTTTGAAGCTCTACTATGACATGGAGTACAGGTCAATGTCCCCTGGATCATCTATTTTTCAGTCGATAATTATGAGCCTTTGTCAATGTGGAAGATTAGAGGAAGCAGAGGAGTTTTTAAGAATCATGGAGGATCGTTCATTACACCCGAATAAGGATGTATTTGACACACTGATTGCTGCTTACTTTGGAAACGGTGATAGAGAAAGGGCCAATTTTCTTTATCATAAAATGGTTGCTAAAGATTCCAGCTGAGTTTGTCTATTTTTCTTAACGTGCGAAGTTTTGCTTCTCTCTGTTATCACCTTTAACAGAAGAAAACAGTGGCAGTGCAAGATGCTCCCTTTCCTTCTCCCCACCTTTTTCTTTTACCGACGATTGATTCTTGAGGAGTTGGTTTTTTATGTGTGTGTCTTTTTTGAGTCCAACACCCTTGGTATCATTTAGGAGGAAGCTCTCCCAAAACCTGCTTCTCCATTCATAACACTCGAACCGAGACCTTGCTATAAGAAGTAGGAGCTTATTGCCACTCAACTTTATGGGTGTTTAATGGAGTTTGTAAATCCTTATATTTATGAGAGCCTTATATTTTCTATGAAGTTACCTTGTCATGTGAATACCTAAGCACATCAACACATGTTTGAGGTTCATTGGGACTAACTTGCCAAGTTAATTATTTAGGTTGAGTAATATTATACCATGTTTGGGGTTCATTTTTAGTAACCTCCCCAATTCTTAGGTTCAGTAAAATTATCCAAGTTGATCAAACGTGATTTTTGTGTCTTCCAGAGTAGAATTTCAAATGAAATTTTTAGTGATTTCGCCAATGTGGTTCTTAATATTTCTACCGAAAAGATTTAGAGTTTGTTTGGTTGTGTTTAATGGGATTAATTAGATCCCATTATTGGTTTGTTGGGATGGGTGGGGCCACGTGGGTGGGTAGGCAAGGTAGTAAGTTGGTGATAACTACAAGTGTGCCATCGGGAAGCCAAAGAGAGGCTGTATGTCTTCTTTCTCTTTTTACTCTCGAACTATCACCTCAAATTTGGCAGCCATCCCATTTCACAGTCCGTGGTTGATTCCCCGCCATCCCACTCTCCGTCGATCAGCATTAGCGTGGGTTCCAGTAAAGGGTGCCGGATTTGAGGTGTCTTTCCCCTTCATGGCCGTAGCTTCTCCTATTCCAACCTCTCAAGCTTCGAGCGACAACAGTTGACGCCCCAGTTCATGGAGGTAATGTACCGTCTCCTGCATGTTTTTTGGTTCTCCTTGTTGGGTTTCGGGAGCCAAACAGGGCAGCGGAATTTAACCGAAACCCTCAAGGATCCAAGTGAAACGGGGTAAACCGGGTGTTCGAAAATTTTCATATCTAATTTTCAATTGAGATCTCTCAATCAACTGTAGAGTCGAATCACAAAACCTGAACAGTTGACGTGTTCAGGCTCTCTATGGTATCCACACGAGCCTCTCGGGATCACCACGCTTCCACCACGTCCCGGCAGATGCGTTTCTTTTGCGCTCGCAATGCTAGCTTGCGTCCTCCAAGGAATTACAAGAGAAGAGTGCGGCTGTCCTTTTGGGAGGCTAGGGCAAGGAGACCTACGAATTTCTCACTAGAAGTTGTATTTATAGTGAGACTCAACTTCCAGGCCTAATGGGTTTCAAAGCCCTAATCCAATTAGGCTTTAATTTCGGGCTTAATAATGACTCAACTATTGGGCCCATTATTAATACGAAATTATTGTGAAACCAAAACCCAAATTATTAGCCCATGCACTCTAATGATCCAAATAGCTCTATGTGTGCAACCCAATAGGCTCTTACCACGTTGGCAATGATCATAAATCACATTTATGATCATAAGCAATGAGCGGTGTCTAGCAACACATCATTGCTACCCAAGTGACAAGATTGTCGGTGATTCGACTAAACCTTTATAATCATCACCGATATATGCCATTGTCCCTTTGTCCAAGATATCAAGATTAAGCACGAGACATGGAATGTGTCATTCTCGTATAGCCCAATCTTTGGTTTCTTGATTACCAAGTAGACTAACTTAAACTAATGACATTGATATCGTATATAAACTCATCTGATCATGGCCATGCATTTTCTAAGTCTCACTCTATCAAGGGGCCCAAAGATATCACTCCCGTTACATAGGAGGGACAAATCCCATCTTGATCATACAAATCCCTCCGCATGATATGTGACATACCCAATGACCTCCTTCAAGTTCACTCAGTTACGAGCAACAAAGGAAAGTATCAAAGTATGTGACTCACATGTAGGGAACCTTGATGATCTTAGGTCGAAGGACTACATATACCATGATCACTATGAGAATCACTTATGACATTTATATAATGATCCATGAAGTGTTCTCATGGTGGGTCGGTCCAGTACACAATTTCTCCAACTTGTACCCATATGTAGACTACATATCTCATATTAGTCTCCACATATGCTAGTCATTATGTATTATTGCAACCCGCTCCACAATAATACTATACTAAGGACGTTTAAGAATATCATTATTCTAGGGTTACAATTATGTTTATTATGTTACACAGAAACAAAACAACAAACATAATTCCTGGATTAATGCCTCAATAAAATATCATGACTCAATGTGCAAAAATACAATCATCTCATGATTGGCTTTTTGGGCACAACACTAACACTCCTAACAAATACGTCTTCTTGTTTCACCTGTGTTGGCCTATGGTTTGGAGTCGATAATGAGGAACATTATACTGCTGCCTTTTTAGTTCAAATATTTTCATTTTTTTTAATTTTTTTTTGCTTCAGTTGCTTTCAATTAAACGTATTCATGTGAAACCAGTTGCTTTTCTTATGTGCAAATGGTTTCTAGATGTATGCTCACATGTATCATTGTTTGGGACTTGGTTGCTTCGTTGACATTTTTGGGAACTTTGTAATAATATGTTGCCTATTTTTTGGAATGGAATCCATATATGTGCAGCGTGTTTGCCCTTTTTATGCACTAATTGATACTTCTCTAAA
The DNA here is from genome assembly GCA_039654915.1 of Aquilaria yunnanensis. NCBI lineage: Eukaryota > Viridiplantae > Streptophyta > Magnoliopsida > Malvales > Thymelaeaceae > Aquilaria > Aquilaria yunnanensis. Next base: position 78,857,474 of record CM077594.1, on the reverse strand, counting down.
AACTAATCGGCATAATTTTTGATATGTCTGAGATGTTCTAGTCAAGGACATGTCAATGGATACGTTTCTATATGACATTACAGAACATTCCTAGAGGGAAAATTACCAGTGACTCTTGGGATGAGGCAACTGGTATGCTTTCCTAGGTCGAGACTTATACGCCCATTTTTCTGTACTTTGCTTACGAAGTGTTATCTCAAGGAATGAATGATGGTTGTTTCTTAACCAAGGCTGGGTGGAAGTTGGCCACAGAGAAAATGCAAAATGGGACTGTCTACTCTTAGAATCTTTATTTCCTGTTGCACAAATGGAGTACCTTGTCGCAAGAGTCCTCGGATTTGATGGTTTTCCTAGGTTCATGTGATGGTTGGACATATGATGAGGATATTGGTTGCATTGTTGCTGATGAAGCGTGGGGGAATGAGCACATCTAGGTAGCACCACTCAATTGATGAATGTTTGGACTAGGTCTTAGGTTGATTGGGTTTATGATGTTTAATGCGTAAAATTTATTTGATTGGTAAAGTGATCCATTGGTGGCTGCTTTACGAAATAAATGGATCCCTGACCTTAACATGATGGTAGTCCTATTTGTTGAAGGGGGTCATTCATCGTGTATTGGGCATTAAAGGATGGGTCATGGTATGAATAATCACTATCCTACAAAGACTATTATAAAACTGTTATTCAAGTTCAAATATGCATATTTCCCATGAATTCAGAATGAGTTTTGGGTGTTCTTGAGGAAAGAAAGGCCTTGGGTGATGGCTAGAAGCCAAGTGAATCCATGTGCTGGTTAGAGGCTAGGGTACCTTCAAGTACTATGGTGTTTCTAGCTAGAATATGTGTAAGAAGCAAGCATTAGGGCTCCTTTCTAGGAGAGGCCAATCCAGATTAAGGTCTGGAACTCTATATTTTTAAGCTAGAAAACAAATTTCCATTAATCAAACAAACATAGGGCTAGGAAATGCTTGCTACGCCCAAGGTTGTTAAGCTGTGTTTATGGTGTGTGTGTTTATGTGCTTTCATGCTTGGATGCATGGATTGAACCCTTACTATATATTTAGTATATTGCTTCGTGTATGTGGCTTGTCTTTTATATGATTGGATGTAGGTTGGCTCGGGGAAAGGCTTAATGCCTAAGTGTTGTATTCAGTACATAAACATATAGGCACATAGTGCTGCATTTGGCCTTTACTAAGTGTGCACCACCCATGCCCTGTATCTTTTTGTTTCGGGGAAAGGATTGGCAAATTGAGTATGTGTCTTACGGGTTTTGAATGTGTTGTAGGCTTTTAGGTATGTCTTGAACATATAAATGTTGGTACCCAACTAGTGCTAACAATGGTAATATGGCCAAGCCTGTATTTTGTATGCTTGTAGGCACTCGTTGCTGGAGTGCGTACTAGTTGCTGTTTAGTCTTGTTTTAGTGCTTAGGAAAGCTAGTAAATAAGGGCAAAGTTGTAACTGAATGTATGTAAAAATGGCTTGAAGGGCTTATGTGCATGTGTATTAAAATGTGTCCAAAAAGCCTGAAGGTAGGCCTATTGAGACACATGTGTATGCGTACCTAAACTTGTCATTGTACATCACACTTTTGGCAATGTAGATGGTATTCTTTTAATTTATGCCTTTAAGAAATGTGACTTGTGTGTGCACTAGAACATGTGTCTAGGAGGCCTGAAGGTAGGCCCACTCGGATACATGTGCATATGTATTACCTGCCTGGACTTATAACTTGTATCTTGCATTTTTGACAATGCAAGTGAGGTTCTTCCTATTTTTATCTTCAAGCCCAATACAAAACTAGCTTAATTGGAATTTTTGGCACTAAACAGACTTAGTTAAGAAGCCTAAATGATTTATGTTGTTTCTCCATGCAAAATCAAAAAACTAAGTACAATTGAGGCTAAGTGTCTTGGAGTTATGCCTTAACCCACTCGATAAAGCTAAAGTGGGACCTTAGTCACTAAACCTCCTAAAGAACATGCAAATGCACAAGGTATGGGTGGTTTAAAGCATAACAAAGTTGGTATCAAAGCTGTGGTTTATTAGGACTAAAGGTTTGTTTAGGCTGTTCCCACTAGAGTTTTAAAATACTTGGAGGTTTGAGCATTGGTTACCATTGTGTAAAATTTCAGGATGATGACCAAAGGAAGAAAAAGGGAGGCAGAGAAATAGGAGAACAATAGGGCTGATCAACCCTTGAGAGTTGGTCAACAGCCTAGATGTGAACAGGTAGAAGAGAATGGGCCTGGAACTAGGGCTAATTAGCCTGGACCAAGCAAAGATGGGCAACAAAGGATGGAACACATGATGGAAGTTATGTAAGCTGCAATTACTCAACTTGTGGTGAGATTAAAGGCCTTGACTAGGGGTCAGGCCCAAGTACCTTTAGGTGCTACAATTGAGAGAGAACTCGAGGAAGGGGAAAAAAGGCCCGACAAAGAGCCTATGGGGAAAGAGCAAGCAAGCAAAAATGAGGGAGATTATGGAGAAGACCAAGATGAAGAAAGAAGGCACCCGAGAGCGAGGAGGCTGAGATAAGAGATTAGACAAGAAACAAGATGTGATGTAAAAGTCAACCAAGACTTGGAAGAAAAGAAAGGCATAGACGAAACTGCTTTAAGGTTGGAACAAGTCTAAAAAAGCATAAAGAGGCCAGTTCCAAGGAGACAAGGGTCGGGGAGTCATACAAGGATAGAAAGGAGGGAAAAAAGGGAAGGTTTGAGAGAAGGTCAGTTGGAGGACTTTTTGACTCTCAAACCTCCAGTATTCAAAGAAAGTGGAGACTCGGCTGAAGTTGAATTTTGGATATATCAAATAAAGAAGGTGTTTGAGAGGTTAGTGGTGACTTTCACCCAAAAAGCACTACTAGCCTTATTTAGCTGGAAGGTAGTGCAAAGAACTCACCAAAGCAAGAATAAAAAGATACCAGTGGAGAGAAGAAGACTTATGAGATGGGTTGATGTTCTAGCAACAATATGTGAGTGAAGCATTGAAAGATTAAAAACAAGTGGAGTTTGACCAGCTGGAACAAGGAAATAAATCTGTGACGGAGTATGAACATAGATTTAATAGTCTTATTAGATATGCCCTTCAATATGATGGGCAAGAAGAATTAAAGGTCAAATGGTTCATGAGGGGATTGAGGCCTGAGCTGAGACAAATCCTTAGGGAACTTGGTATTAAAGATTACTATGAGGCAGTCCAGAAAGCTCTCACTTTGGAGCAAGAATTCTAGCACCAAGAAAAAGGAAATGTTGGAGGAGCAAGTACTAGCCAGAAGGCTGGAAAGAAGATGATTAGAGAAGAACCAATGGCAGCTAAAGCTAAGAAGGAGCAGAAGAAGGAAAAAAAAACCTCAAAGGTTAGGACCATAATGCCAAATTTATGGAAAGCACCATGGTTATAAACCATGTTATAAGGCCATCGATGGTTGTCTTAAATATGGGCTCCTAGGACCACTGGGTTAGGGATTGCCTTGTGAAGAAGGAAGAAAATTGAATTTAGAAGTTTTAGCTTGTTTCAATGATATTGGAGCTTCTATTTCAATTATCTCAACTAGATTAGTTAGAGAATTGAATTTAGAAGTTACTACATTATCTGAAATGTATATGGTTAGAACAATTGGAGATGAAATAATGTTAACACATCACATAGTTAAAGACTGTGTGATTAGGTTGGGTAAGCTAGAATTTAAGGCTAATTTGATCATATTGGAAGCCACTAGAAATGACATTATGAATTGGCTCACTAAAAGTAATGTAATCATAGATTGTTAAGCCAGAAAGTTGATCTTACAAGGGTTTGAAATGCATGACCTAAAAGAGCCACAAAAAGGTGATGGAAATTGGCAAGTGAAAGTAATAGATCATATACCCATAATTTCTGAAGAAGAGTCTATGGGTTTGAATGGGGATAAAATCTTAGATGGACTTAATAAAATGCATATTGTGAATGAATTTCTAGAGATATTTCCCTCTGACTTACCTAGATTACCACCTTTGAGGAAAGTAGAATTTAAGATCAAGTTAGCTCCATGAGCTACTCCTGTTTCTATTGCCCTTTATAGAATGGCTATTCCAGAAATGAATGAACTTAAAAAGCAGCTGGATGAACTTCTGGAAAAGGGTTTCATCAGGCCAAGTGGGTTTCCATGGAGAGTACCAGTGCTATTTATAAAGAAGAAAGATGGAAATCTTAGGCTGTACATTGACTATAGAAAGCTCAATGCTATGATTATAAAGAATAAGTATTCTCATCTTAGAATTGAGAATCTATTTGATCAACTTAACGAGGAAAGAGTTTTTTCAACGATTGATCTCAGGTCTGGTTATTTTCAGCTAAGAGTTAAAGAAGAAGACATTCCTAAAACTACCTTCAGGACAAGATATGGACACTTTGAGTACACAATGATGCGACCTGGGCTCATAAATGCTCGAACATTCTTTATGGACTTAATGCAAAGGATCTTTAGACCTTATTTAGATCGCTTTGTGGTTGTCTTTATAGATGATATTTTAGTGTCTTCAAAAAATGATAAGGCACATGAAGAGCACTTGAGATTGGTGCTTGACTTGTTGAAGAAGCACCAATTCTATGACAAACTAAACAAGTGCCATTTTTGGACCACAGAAGTGGGATTTCTTGGCCATATTATAAATGGACAAGGGCTGACTTTGGATCCATAAAAGGTCAAATCTGTCTTGGATTGGAAGCAACCCCATAATATAAAGGAACTAAAAAGCTTCTTGGGGCTAGCTGGCTATTACAGAAGATTTGTACATAAATTCTTTATGATATAAGCTCATTTGACTTAATTAACAAGGAAAGACCCAAAATTTGAATGGTGAAAAGAGTGTGAATAAAGCTTACAGGAACTAAAGAATAAGCTTACTTCAGCACCAATTCTAGTACTGCCTGACCATACAAATGTTAGTGTTGCGCCCAAAAAGCCAGTCATGAGATGATTGTATTTTTGCACATTGAGTCATGATATTTTATTGAGGCATTAATCCAGCAATTTTGTTTGTTGTTTTGTTTCTGCGTAACGTAATAAACATAATTGTAACCCTAGAATAATGATATTCTTAAACGTCCCTAGTATAGTATTATTGTGGAGCGGGTTGCAATAATACATAATGACTAGCATATGTGGAGACTAATATGAGATATGTAGTCTACATATGGGTACAAGTTGGAGAACTTGTGTACTGGACCGACCCACCATGAGAACACTTCATGGATCGTTATATGAGTGTCATAAGTGATTCTCATAGTGATCATAGTATATGTAGTCCTTCGACCTAAGATCATCAAGGTTCCCTACATGTGAGTCACATACTTTGATACTTTCCTTTGTTGCTCGTAACTGAGTGAACTTGAAGGAGGTCATTGGGTATGTCACATATCATGCGGAGGGATTTGTATGATCAAGATGGGATTTGTCCCTCCTATGTAACGGGAGTGATATCTTTGGGCCCCTTGATAGAGTGAGACTTAGAAAATGCATGGCCATGCTCCGATGAGTTGATATATGATATCAATGTCATCAGTTTAAGTTAGTCTACTCGGTAATCAAGAAACCAAAGATTGGGCTATACGAGAGTGACACATTCCATGTCTCGTGCTTAGTCTTGATATCTTGGACAAAGGGACAATGGCATATATCGGTGATGATCATAAAGGTTTAGTCGATTCACCGACAATCTTGTCACTTGGGTAGCAATGATGTGTTGCTAGACACCGCTCATTGCTTATGATCATAAATGTGATTTATGATCATTGCCAACATGGCAAGAGCCTATTGGGTCGCACACGTAGAGCTATTTGGATCATTAGAGTGCATGGGCAAATTATTTGGGTTATGGTTTCACTTTAATTTCGTATTAATAATGGGCCAAGGAGTTGAGCCATTATTAAGCCCGAAATTAAATCCTAATTGGATTAGGGCTTTGAAACCCATTAGCCTGGAAGTTGAGTCTCACTATAAATACAACTTTTAAGTGAGAAATTCGTAGGTCTCCTTGCCCTAGCCTCCCAAAAGGACAGCCGCACTCTTCTCTTGCAATTCCTTGGAGGACGCAAGCTAGCACTGCGAGCGCAAGAGAAACGCATCTGCCGGGACGTGGTGGAAGCGTGGTGATCCCGAGAGGCTCGTGTGGATACCATAGAGAGCCTGAACACGTCAACTGTTCAGGTTTTGTGATTCGACTCTACAGTTGAGTGAGAGATCTCAACCGAAAATTAGGTATGAAATTTTCGAACACCCGGTTTACCCCGTTTCACTTGGATCCTGGAGGGTTTCGGTTAAATTCCGCTGCGCTGTTTGGCTCCCGAAACCCAACAACAAAATCATTTGAGATTTATACATCTACTTTTATGGTAGGGTTATGTGTCGTAATATAAGGGAAGCAAGTCATTGCTTATGTTTTAAGCAATTGAGACACATGAGAGAAATTATCTAGTACATGACTTAGAATTGGTTGTTGTGGTCTTTGCTTTGAAAAAATGGAGACATTATTTTTTGGGAAATAAATTTCAAGTCTTCATTGACCATAATAGTTTAAGATATCTTTTTACTAAAAAAGACTTGAATGTAAGACAAAGAAGGTGGCTGGAGTATTTGAAGTATTTTGATTATACCATTAAGTACACAGAAAGTAAAGTCAATGTAATGGCAAATGCATTAAGTAGGAAGTATACTAGAATATTGAAGGCAAAGGGAGAGAAAAATATAAACGAGCTAAATAATGGTTAGAATGGGAGAAAGCTAAAGTAGTTATGGTAACTATTCAACTAGCTTGGAAAAAGGAAATATTAAGGGCATAACACCTTGATGAACACCTTGCTAAGGTGTCTGGCCAAGTATGGAAAATTGTTCCAGGGGTTCTCTTATAGACAAGGATTGCTATACTTCTAATATGTAATTTATGTGCCCAATGGGCATGGGTTAAGGGAACAAATCTCAAAAGAAGCTCATTGTAGCAAGATGAGCATACATCTTGGAATACTAAAGGTGTACAAAGACTTGAAAGAATATATCTGGTGGCCAAATATGAAGCAATATATTAGGGTGTTTGTGTTTATATGTGTGGTTTGTCAACAAGTGAAGCTAAAACAACAAAGACCAGAAGGTATGGGACTAAGAAAATGGGCTATGGGACTTTTTGGTGGGCATGCCCATGACTAGAAAAAGGCATGATCCCATCTGGGTAATTATGGATAGACTTACTAAATCTACTTATTTCTTTCCCATGAACCTCACAGATCCATTCAATAGGTTGGCAAAGTTGTATATATAAGAAATAGTGAGGTTACATGGAATCCTAGATGATATAGTTTTAGATAGAGGCCCAAGGTTTGTTTCTACGTTCTGGAGGTCACTACACCAAGCTTTGGGTACTCAATTGAAACTAAGTGCTGCCTACCATCCCTAAACAAATGGTTAGACAGAAAGGACCATACATGTCCTGCAAGATATGCTAAGGTGTTGTGCATTGGATTTCAAAGGAGAATGTGATCAACTTTTACCCTTAATAAAGTTCTCCTATAACAATAGTTATCACATAGTTATAGAGTTCTCCTTTAACTCCTACCTTAATCTCCAATCCAATGTATTACCCCTCATTGTTGGCATGAGCCTGGGGACAAGTTGGAGATAAGCCCAGACTTAGTATATGACACCACTGAAAGAATCAAAGTGATCTAGGGAAGGATCAAGGTTACCAAGAGTAGGGAAGAGGCCTATGTAAATCTAAAAAGAAGGAAGGATTTGGAATTCCAAGTTGGAGACTATGTGTGGCTGAAAGTGTCTCCAATGTGTGCTTGAATTAAAAGCATAATCAGGTGATGAAAATATAGCAAAAATAAGTGAAGTTGGTTAAGTAGGCTGATTAAATAAATAAGCAGCTAGATTAGGAGGTTTAGGCCAAAACTTGGACACTCGTCTTGGTTAGCTTGATCGAGTCCACCTCTTCATAGAGCCAACCTGCTTCCTAGCTAGTTTTAGCCATTTTTGGGAAAAAGGAGGTTAGAATAGCATAATTTGGTGGCTAATCAAGAGTTAAAAGGAACGATGTGAAATCAAGTGAAAATCTTTGGTGTAAAAGGTTACTTTGGCTGTAAGCTTGTAAGGACTTGGAAGAATCAAGTTTTGTTGGGCAATCGAGAGTTGTGGTTTTTGGTAAGGGTTCAAATATTCATCTTTTTCTTGAATTCAGAATGAGTTCTGGGTGTTCTTGAGGAAAGAAAGGCCTTGGCTGATGGCTGGAAGCCAAGTGAATTAATGTGTTGTTTAAGGGTTAGGTTACCTTCAGGTTCTTTGGTGTTTCTAGCTAGAATATGTGTAGAAAACAAGTACTAGGGCTCTTTTCTGGGTGAGGCGAATCTAGATTAGGGTCTAAAGCTATGATAGCCGAAGGATTATCGCCTCTCCTAGAAGGTACCTCCTACCAAAAGCATGCTCGGGAAACCTGGCACCATCCGAGGGAGGCACTAGTACTGACCTCGGACTAGGCGAATTCCAGTGCCTCGAACTCAGGATTTAGCCTAGTACCCCAGAGAACTCCAAAGCTACAGACAGCCCCCTCGGGGGATTAAACAGATCGCCTTCGGCATAGAAGAACCACCTACCGCAAGCAAGAGAGGATCTCCCGAAGGCGGAACCTCCGAGCTAGGCAGCTCCCGAAAAAGGGTGTTCGTCTCAGAGAATGACTTCGCCCGAAGGACATTGGGAGTACGGCAGGAGCATTTAAGGAGCCTCTGACACATCGCCCATAGACGCACCATGTCACCTCAAACGACGCTCTGACACGCCGACGCCGCCCAAGCCTTGTCACAACTTGTCTCGGACCAAGGCTCGAGGGAGCCTACAAACAGCTACTTGTCCCCTATGTCCAAAAGTACATAGCAGATCTGGCCGAACACGTGTCACGATCTGAACGGGCCAGACACTTCTATAAATGCCAAAGAGCAGCTCCTTGCAAACGGTTGCTGGTCAGTCAGTTGAGAGGATACGGACAGGCAAGGTCACTAAACCCTTGAGTGCTCTCTTTCCTTCACCTCTCTGAAAACTGACTTGGGCGTCGGAGGCTCCTCCCCGGAAAAAACACCCCGGGGACCTCCTAACCTTTCCTTTTGGGCTCTTCAGGTACCACTCCCTGGGGAACCTTCACTCCGGGCGTTCTCCTCCTCAGGAAGTCCCTCCAGAAACCACCATGTCCTCCAGCGCAGATGTCTGCGGACATCATTTGGCACCGTCTGTGGGAAACCACCCTCAGGTTGCCGTCGTTGAGACTCAGCGTTCTAGGGACAAAGGACTCCCGAAGTCCCCGTCCGCGCCTGAAGTCCAACCGGCTGCTGAGCAAACTCTTCCAGGGACTTCCACGCCCGAGGAAGAACGTCCTCTGGTCATAACCATGAGCTTCCTCCGTGACTTCCAACGCTCTGTTGTGGCTGAGATGACACAACAGATAGACAGAAGATGGCCATAACAAGCTCAAACCCAAAAGTCTCCTTCACCGGTACGCCCTCGGGAAAAGAGCCCTAAAGCAGTCCGCCGCAGTTCGGGGAGTGAAGACCCACGTGAGGAGTCTTCAACAGAAGATATGCCCCTTGGGGCACGCCTTCCAGGGCAAACGGGGCCCAACCAACCCAAAATCCCACGCCGAAGGAGCCCTTTGCCTGAGACGAGGTCACCCTCTCCCCGACGACGAAGCCATTCTCCGAAGAGGCGCCGTCAATCTCCTCCACCCGAGGAAGAAATTAGCGCTACCGCCCTCATGGAGAAAATATTGGCAAGGCTGGACAGAGTCGAGAGGCAGGTGGCTCGCAAGCCAGTTTGGGCCAGGCTGTCTGAGTCTTTTTGTGGGGATCAGTCTCCTTTCACCCGAGCTGTGGTCGAGGCAGCTATGCCAGGTGACTTCAGGGTACCTCGGCTAGAGACGTACGATGGTCGGACCGACCCACAGGCCCACCTGACGAAGTACAGCCGCAGCATGATGATGCATGGTGCGGACGACGCCACCTTGTGCAAATGCTTCGAGGTCACCCTCTCTGGGCCAGCAACTGCGTGGTACAACTCCTTGGCTCCAGGAATCATCGAAAAGTTCCAGGAGTTATCAACAGCCTTTACCCAACAGTTCATCGGGAGTCGCCTGACGGCGAAAATGCCCGTTCAAATGTTCGACATAGCGTAAAGAAGCGGAGAAACTATACGCGACTATGCCGAGAGGTTCAACAGAGAGGCTTTAAGTGTCCTAGACTTTCGGCCCGAAATACGCATCCTCGCCATGACAAGGGGCCTTCGAAGGGATTCCCAGCTCTTCTATGAATTCTCCAAGGACCCTCCAGACACGCTAGGTGAATTCTACCGACGGGCCGAACCGCACATGACGGCCGAAGAACTAAGAATGGGCGGACCCAGGCCCGAGCACACTCGTGGCGAGGGGTCCAGCCAGCAGGCACGCTATCCGACCGACCAACCACCCCGACCTCGGAGAATGCGAGGAAGGAAACCCCCGAACTTCACAGCGCTGAACACCACGAGGACCAACATCCTCATGACTCTGGAGAGGCAGGGAACACAAGTTCAGAGGCCAAGGGCCATGACCGCTGAAAATAGAAAAAACATGAAGAAGTTCTGCCAATTTCATCGCGATCATGGCCACGACACCAAAAATTGCTTCCTGCTGAAGAAGTATATTGAATCGCTGATAAAACAAGGCCAACTTCGGCGGTACCTACGGTTGCCTTCCCCGAAGGGGAGGAAAAAGGAGGAAGGAAAGGTAGAAGATGAGGAGTACGACTCCGACAGGCGGAGAAACCAAAGTCCGAAGAGGCGCCCTCCACCCCCTGCGGGAGTCATACAAACAATCACGACGGGGCTCCCATCCTCGGAAAGGAAAAGGAAGGCCAGGGAAATAGCTGTGATGGACTATCAAAGTCCGGCGAAGAAGCTATCCCGAAAAGATGGCTCCACCGTCGTCTTTCCTCACGACGACCCACTCCTGATCATGGCAAAGATTGGAAACTGGGATGTCAAAAGGGTATTACTTGATGACGGATCAAACGCTGACGTCCTATTTTCACAACTGCTGCCAAGCTTGGGCATATCCATCAGCGATCTCAAGCCTGTCACTTCGCCGACCTTCGGGGTAGGACCGTCCGAGTTACCCGTCCTCGGATGGATCGACCTTCCATTAATGATGAGAGGGACTTCGGTCAATGGGCCAGCTGAGTTGTTTGCCTCGACAATGGCGAGGTTCATCGTCATGGATGTCCCCTCATCATACAACGCCATTCTCGGAAGGCAGACGCAGGGAAATCTGCACATTCGCCCTGACGTGAGATATTTGACTGTCACTTTCGCCACCAAGGAAGGAGACGCAGAAATCTTCATAGATCAGGGCGAAGTAAGAAAGGTGTTCGTCAAAGCCCGAAAAGCTCCAGCAAACAATTCCACACAAGCTGTAGAAGCAGGGGCTTCAAAGTTAAAAAATGGCGAGAAAGAAGATTCTGGCAAGGTAGAAATGGAAGAAGTGGAACTTATCCCAGGATGAAGTACCCGAATAGGTAAAAACTTGTCCGAAGGAGATAAGAAAAAACTTGTATCCTTTCTGATAATGAATAAAGACCTGTTCGCCTACTCGCCGAAAGACATGCCGGGGGTAAATCCACGCGTAGTACAACATAGCCTCAAAGTAAGTCTGGAAGCAAAACCTATCCGGCAAAAGAAACGGGGCATTTCAGCCCATAAAAATGACTTCGTCAAAACCGAAGTCCAACGTTTATTGGAGGCAGATGTAATCAGGGAGGTCAAGTACCCCGAATGGCTAAGCAATGTGGTGATCGCCACAAAAGAAGGAAGCAACAAACTTCGGATGTGCATCGACTTCAGAAACCTGAACGATGCTTGCCCAAAAGATTCATATCCTCTCCCGCCAATAGATCAACTGGTAGATTCAACTGCCGAATACGGGCTCCTAAGTTTCCTAGACGCCTTCAGCGGCTACCATCAAATAAAGATGGACCCCGAAGACAAAGAAAAAACAGCCTTCATCACCGAGAGGGGGACGTACTGTTACACCAGGATGCCCTTCGGGCTCAAAAACGCAGGTGCCACCTACCAGAGGTTGATGAGCAAGGTCTTTAATGACCAAATAGGGAGGAACATGGAAGTCTACATAGATGACATGATAGTCAAAAGCAAGCTGCCTGTTGACCATGTCACAGACCTAAGGGAGACTTTTCACCAGCTCAGGACCTTCGGAATTCACCTTAACCCTGAGAAGTGCACCTTCGGGGTAACTTCAGGAAAGTTCCTTGGGTACATGGTATCAGAAAGAGGCATTGATGCGAACCCAGAAAAAATTAAGGCTCTGTTGGAATTCCGAACTCTTGCCACAATAAAATATGTGCAGAGACTTACTGGAAGAATAACCTCCCTTAGCAGATTTATTTCCAGATATGGAGACCGGTGTCGAGCATTCTTCAAAGTCCTCACTAAGGCAGCAAAAAGGGAGGATGACCTCGAGAGTAATGATCATCCTTGGAATGAGGACTGCCAAAAAGCTTGGGAAGAACTCAAAGTCTACTTGGCTCGCCTGCCCACTTTGTGACAGCCCCGCGAAAGAGAACCACTTGTGTTGTACCTCGCCGTCACAGAAAAAGCAGTAAGCTCAGTCCTTGTGAAAGAGGAAGGGGCAAAGCAGTGGCCAGTCTACTATGTGAGCAAGTCCTTGCATGGCGCCGAAATCAGATATCCTTTGCTACAGAAAGCTATATATGCCTTGGTCCTGGCAGGAAGAAGGCTACGGCCATATTTTCAGGCTCACCCCATCATCGTCCGAAGTAGTTTACCCCTGCGGGACGTCATGAAAAAGGTTGACCATTCGGGAAGGCTCTCCAAATGGTGTATAGAGCTTGGCGAACACGACATCACTTATGAACCTCGAAAAGCCATAAAAGCTCAAGCCTTGGCAGATTTCATTGCCGAGGTCCCCATTACCGAGGATAGCCACCCAAGTCCCGACGAAAATGAGCCAGAATGGGCCTTGTACGTTGATGGTGCCTCGGGCGCTGAGCACCAAGGATCAGGGGTAATCATCAGAGGCCCCGAAGGCCTAGAAGTAAGGAAGGCCATTAAGTTCAGCTTCAATGTCACCAACAATGTGGCTGAATATGAAGCTCTCATAGCGGGCTTGCGCCTGGCCAGAAAAATTGGTGTCAGAAACTTGAAAGCCCATAGCGATTCCCAGCTAGTAGTTCGGCAAACAGCAGGGGACTATGGGGCGAAGGACCCAACACTGGCAAAATACCATGAATTAGTGACGAAGCTTATTCGAGAATTCGACACCGTGCGAATCGAGAACGTGCCTCGCAGACATAACGCTGAGGTAGATGAATTGGTAAAATCAAAAGCATATACTGAGGTGCTAAGCTAGCCGAGCATTACAGTGCTGAGCATAATGACTTCGGGAAGAAGCTGGAAAGACCCAATAAAAACATATCTCGAAACCAATACGCTCCCCGAAGACCCCAATGAAGCAGCAAAAGTGCGAAGACGCTCCGGTCGTTTATTTCTGATTGGAGAAGAGCTATATCGGCAGGGATATGCAAATCCGCTACAGAGGTGTGTTGGCGAAGAGGATATTGAAATAATCCTCCAAGAAGTTCACGAAGGCGCTTGTGGTTCGCACGTCGGAACCGACGCCCTGGCAGCGGTGATACTTCGCCAAGGATACTTTTGGCCTACCCTGAGGAAAGACACTAGGCGGTTCGTCCAGAAATGTGGTAATTGCCAAAGACATGCAAAAATCCAGAGAACACCCTCGGAGCTGGTGACTTCGGCAAACTATCCCTGGCCCTTCGCAGTTTGGGGCATAGACCTTATCGGGCCGCTCCCGACAGCGCCTGGGGGCGTGAAGTTCTGCGTAGTTGCAATAGACTATTTCTCTAAATGGGTCGAGGCAGAACCTTTGATGACTATCTCGGCAAGAGAAGTGCACAAGTTCGTGTGGAAAAACATAGTATGCAGATTCGGCATACCGAGGGTACTGGTAGCTGATAACGGATCCCAGTTCATAGACAAAGGGTTCCAGGAGTTTATCAGCGACCTCGGAACAAAGATGCACTTCGCCCCGGTAACTCACCCCCAAAGCAATGGGCAGGTGGAAGTATCTAACAGGACCATAAAAGATGGTCTGAAAAAGAGACTGGGGGAGGCAAAAGGGAAATGGCCAGGAGAACTCCAAAGCGTACTATGGAGCTACCGAACGACGCCCCGAAGGGCTACAGGGGAAACTCCTTTCTCGCTCATCTTCGGTACAGAGGCCATAATCCTAATAGAGGTAGTGCAACCATCAATACGAGTGCAGGTATTTGATGAAAGTGGAAATGACCTCGGCTTAAGAACCAAGCTCGACCTCGTCAGCGAACATAGAGAAATAGCGGAACTAAGAAGGAAAGCTTTCCAGCAAAGGGTGGCCGCCGCTATAAACTTGCGAGCTAGGCCAAAAGGAATAAAAAAGGGTGATCTCGTTCTCCGAAAGGCAGAATTCGCACCCCGGAGGCCATCACACGGCGTACTTCGCGCGAATTGGGAGGGACCTTATCTGGTTCTTGCCGAAGTATGAAGAGGGGTGTACAAGCTCGGTGACGCCGAAGGCGTGGAATTAAAAAACACTTGGCATTCAGATGCCTTGAAAAAGTTCTATGCTTAGAATCTTGACGAAAGGGTTTACATTGTACAAAGTTAGAAAAATTTTTTAGGTACACGGGCTTCTGAAAGAAAGATTCTTGAGCAAAAGATATACTAAAATTCCGTGAAGATGGTCGCCAGAATAAGCATAGGTGTGATTTCCTGAAGTCCCTCGAGCAAGCATGTTTGGGACAATAGGAAAACCTTGCGAAGAATTTCTAAATGCAAAGGCTCACAGAGAACCGATCTAATCTTTCGAAGTCTCTTGAGCAAATGCGTTCAGGGCAAGAAGGAATGAACAACCTCACAAAAAAAGACTTAGCCAAAATAGCTTACAGGAAAGAAAAAAGTCTTTATTAACAAACAAGATCGGTTTACAAAGAAGAAGGACTACCAAAAAAGTGTTGGGTTTCGGGAGCCAAACAGCGCAGCGGAATTTAACCGAAACCCTCCAGGATCCAAGTGAAACGGGGTAAACCGGGTGTTCGAAAATTTCATACCTAATTTTCGGTTGAGATCTCTCACTCAACTGTAGAGTCGAATCACAAAACCTGAACAGTTGACGTGTTCAGGCTCTCTATGGTATCCACACGAGCCTCTCGGGATCACCACGCTTCCACCACGTCCCGGCAGATGCATTTCTCTTGCGCTCGCAGTGCTAGCTTGCGTCCTCCAAGGAATTGCAAGAGAAGAGTGCGGCTGTCCTTTTGGGAGGCTAGGGCAAGGAGACCTGCAAATTTCTCACTTAAAAGTTGTATTTATAGTGAGACTCAACTTCCAGGCCTAATGGGTTTCAAAGCCCTAATCCAATTAGGATTTAATTTCGGGCTTAATAATGGCTCAACTCCTTGGCCCATTATTAATACGAAATTAAAGTGAAACCATAACCCAAATAATTAGCCCATGCACTCTAATGATCCAAATAGCTCTACGTGTGTGACCCAATAGGCTCTTGCCATGTTGGCAATGATCATAAATCACATTTATGATCATAAGCAATGAGCGGTGTCTAGCAACACATCATTGCTACCCAAGTGACAAGATTGTCGGTGAATCGACTAAACCTTTATGATCATCACCGATATATGCCATTGTCCCTTTGTCCAAGATATCAAGACTAAGCACGAGACATGGAATGTGTCACTCTCGTCTAGCCCAATCTTTGGTTTCTTGATTACCGAGTAGACTAACTTAAACTGATGACATTGATATCATATATCAACTCATCGGAGCATGGCCATGCATTTTCCAAGTCTCACTCTATCAAGGGGCCCAAAGATATCACTCCCGTTACATAGGAGGGACAAATCCCATCTTGATCATACAAATCCCTCCGCATGATATGTGACATACCCAATGACGTCCTTCAAGTTCACTCAGTTACGAGCAACAAAGGAAAGTATCAAAGTATGTGACTCACATGTAGGGAACCTTGATGATCTTAGGTCGAAGGACTACATATACTATGATCACTATGAGAATCACTTATGACACTCATATAACGATCCATGAAGTGTTCTCATGGTGGGTCGGTCCAGTACACAAGTTCTCCAACTTGTACCCATATGTAGACTACATATCTCATATTAGTCTCCACATATGCTAGTCATTATGTATTATTGCAACCCGCTCCACAATAATACTATACTAGGGACGTTTAAGAATATCATTATTCTAGGGTTACAATTATGTTTATTACGTTACGCAGAAACAAAACAACAAACAAAATTGCTGGATTAATGCCTCAATAAAATATCATGACTCAATTTGCAAAAATACAATCATCTCATGACTGGCTTTTTGGGCACAACACTAACAAAAAGAAAGAGTACAAGGAAAGGAGAAAAAGAAGGCAGAAGGGGCCTGAGATAAATTAGGAATCCTCGGCGTCCGGAGAGCCACTAGCCCCTGCATCCTTTTCCACAACCGCCGGCGCCGGAAGAGTCTGAGGCAGGTTCAAGTGCTCGAGCTTGGACCAAGACCACCGAGGTCCCTCAGGGATATTTAGGGCCTCTAGGAAAGAAAGGTCGAGATCTGGAAACCTCTGAAGAACTTGATGACGAATGAGACAAAACCCGTCTTGAAAACCAACTTTGGTCATCTCGTCGGATTTCCTCTTCTTGACGTCAA
Organism: Aquilaria yunnanensis; assembly: GCA_039654915.1. NCBI lineage: Eukaryota > Viridiplantae > Streptophyta > Magnoliopsida > Malvales > Thymelaeaceae > Aquilaria > Aquilaria yunnanensis. The sequence continues at coordinate 78,840,639 of CM077594.1, read as the reverse complement.
GATCATTAAGCTCCTTCTCCAGGTCTTCAACCTTTTTCCTTAACGCCTTCACCTTTTTTTTCCTCGGCTCATCCTTCCCCTTCTTCGAAGAATCGACCTCAGCTTGAAGTGCGGCTTTCTCGACCTCTGCCTTCGCCAGAAGAGCCGCAGAATCCGACTTCTCCTTTTGAAGTGCCTCATTAACCGAAGTCAGCTCCGCCACTTTTCCCCCGAGGTCGGAAATCTTCTGGGAGGAGTCCTTTATAAGTTCTTCTTTTTCCTTCGTAAACTCCTCTCGAAGGGCAGCAATCTCTGACGCCGAAGTCTGGGCCAGCTGAGTGTTCTGAGTGAGCAGGTCCGAGCACTGGGTCTTGTATTGTTCTATAGTCTTTGAAGCGGCGGCCCGGTACATCCCCTGCCTCGCCACCAGAACTCTGAGGAATCCGACATATCCCAGCATCTGCAGAAAAACAGAGGCAAGAATAAGACAAGGCAAAAAAAGAAAGGCAAATACTTAGAAGAAATCAGAAGGAAAAAAGCAAGGTGAGAAACACACCTGGGCGGCGTGCTCGGAAAGCTTCGCGGCGAAAGAGTCATCATCCGGATGAGCCCCCGCAATGGCCCTGAAAGAAGCTTCAGTAAGAACCCCCTTCGCAATCTCCTTGGCCATTCGCGGGCAGTCTTCGGAGTACATGTTCATGTCCTCCGTAAAAGACCAGAATGGCTCCTTCGGAATCTTCCCCTTCGGGATATGGGCATCCCGAAGGGCCCGCTTCCGGGCATGCTCGACAACCCAATCCGGAGGAAGAATGTCCTCTGAACGACAAAAGCAGAAAAAGTGTCAAACACAAGTAGCTGGCAAAAAAAAAAAAAAAAATTCAGAAAATGATTGTCTAAGGCATCAAACCTGGTGGCACTTCGGCAACGTCGTCGCCAGAATCTAGGGCCCCCTCAGAAGAAATCTCCTTCCCTTTCCTCTTGCGGCGATCTTCAGCAGAAGGGGCTTCCACCAAAGCATCCAGAAGAGCCGCCGAAGTAGGGCTCGAAGGAGCGACATCTGCACCGACCTCGGTCGAAAGGGCAGCAACGGTTACCTCGGGCTCCTTGCCCACCTCCTCAGAAATCTCCGGTATAGGAGGGGGCACGGTCTTCTTCGATCGCTTGGCCGCCGGAGGCCCGCCGCCGGCCGCCTTCCATCTTCGGGAGGCAGCCTTCTTTGTTTGTTCACCTTTCTGGGCTTGCCCGACGAAAAGCGATCGGTAATAGGCAGCAGTATTGTCGCCCATCTCTGAAAAAGAGAAAAAACATCAGCGTAAGTCCAAGATGAAATTGAAACAAGGGGACTAGGAGATGTCCCCCCGAAGAAGTTGTACCAGCCAGGAGTCCTTCCCAGCATTGGCAGGAGCCGGCATCCCGAGGTCCGTTTTGTGCTCCTTTACCACCTTCAACTCCCGAAGGACTTCTTCCGTCATCAACTTCCAGTTAATTGGAAAGGGGTAAAGGGAGCGCGGTGGGACCTCGGAATCCTAGTTAGAGACCGCTCGGATGCGCTTGTCAAAGTCCGCAAAAATGGGTGTTAACTCGGGAGTTAACAGTATCTTCGGGTCAACGACATCCATCACAAGCTTTCCCTGAGCCCACTTCGTCGGGACGTATGACCAGGCCTCCTCCTTCTTCATAAAGAAGAATTTCTGTTGCCACCCTCGCCAGCTGTCCTTGTTGGCAAAAGTAAACTTGTATTTTTTGCTCCCTGACCCCCGAGGTAGCATGAAATAGAAGCCACCCTTCGGGATCACGAAGAGCTTGTAGCACTGCAGAAAAATGACAAAGTGTGGCTCTATACCGAAGACACCACACATACAAAGAAAAGCATTGAAATAGCAGTACGAATTCGGCGGAAGTTGGTTTACGGCAATGCGATGGAAATCGCAGAAATCGCAAACCATCTTCGGCGGAGGATACCGAAGTCCGGCCTTTAGTTGGGCACGGAAAACAGTAACCTCGTCACTACGGTTTGAAAAACTATATTGGTCCGAACGAGGCAACCTCGTAGTGACGTAGGAAGGAAGCAAGAACTTCTTTTTCCATTTTTTAAGTTTTGCAGAAGTAGTGTAGCAGGGGTGAGAAAGAAGGGGTTCCCAGCTTTCGGGAATAGGCATGACTGGCAAAAAACCGAGTTCGGGAAAAGGCAAAAAGCTATTTCGAAGAAAAAATTTTGAAAAACAGAAGAAATTGGAAGCTAAAACCCACCAAACGTTTTGCCAAAATCCGGATTTGAGGACGCCGTCGTGAGATGATTGCCGGAAAACCACTCCGTCAACAAGCACCGCCGTAAGAGAGCAGGAAAAACACTGCGGCAGTTGAGAGACAGAAGAGAGCAAAAGCAAAAGCAAAAGGGGGGTTATGAAGGATTGAGGGTATATATAGACCGAGGAAGGGTAGGCGAATCGACGTCATAAGTGCTCTGTGAAGGCGAATCGTCGCCATAATTGCCCATTCTGCATAAAAAGATGCGCCCACTGTAACCGATGTAACCCTCTCCAATGACGGCGTGCCACGTGTCAGCAACCACGGCAAATAAGGAACACGCTTTCTGACGAATAGCGCGCTGCCCCAGACTGACACGCCTGGTCACGAGACGAGACGTGTCAGTGACCTACAAAGATTACAAAAAATAGGTTACCCCGGAGACACCAAGAGACAGTCTGTGCTACGTCTGCGGACAAAAGGTACCGTGCATAAAGCCCCGAAGGGTACCCTCCGAAAGCTGACGAAGCCAAAGTCCCTACTCCGGCTTCTAGGGGGGGGCATGTGATAGCCGAAGGATTATCGCCTCTCCTAGAAGGTACCTCCTACCAAAAGCATGCTCGGGAAACCTGGCACTATCCGAGGGAGGCACTAGTACTGACCTCGGACTAGGCAAATTCCAGTGCCTCGAACTCGGGATTTAGCCTAGTACCCCAGAGAACTCCAAAGCTGCAGACAGCCCCCTCGGGGGATTAAACGAATTGCCTTCGGCATAGAAGAACCACCTACCGCAAGCAAGAGAGGATCTCCCGAAGGCGGAACCTCCGAGCTAGGCAGCTCTCGAAGAAGGGTGTTCGTCTCAGAGAACGACTTCGCCCGAAGGACATCGGGAGTACGGCAGGAGCATTTAAGGAGCCTCTGACACATCGCCCACAGACGCACCATGTCACCTCAAACGACGCTCTGACACGCCGATGCCGCCCAGGCCTTGTCACAACTTGTCTCGGACCAAGGCTCGAGGGAGCCTACAAATAGCTACTTGTCCCCTATGCCCAAAAGTACATAGCAGATCTGGCCGAACACGTGTCACGATCTGAATGGGCCAGACACTTCTATAAATGCCAAAGAGCAGCTCCTTGCAAACGGTTGCTGGTCAGTCAGTTGAGAGGATACGAACAGGCAAGGTCACTAAACCCTTGAGTGCTCTCTTTCCTTCACCTCTCTGAAAACTGACTTGGGCGTCGGAGGCTCCTCCCCGGAAAAAAACCCCGGGGACCTCCTAACCTTTCCTTTTGGGCTCTTCAGGTACCACTCCCTGGGGAACCTTCACTCCGGGCGTTCTCCTCCTCAGGAAGTCCCTCCAGAAACCACCATGTCCTCCAGCGAAGATGTCTCCGGACATCAAGCTATATGTTTCTAAGCTAGAAAACTAATCTTTATTAATCAAATGGACATAACACTAGGAAATGCTTGCTAGGCACAAGGCCATTAAGCTGTGTTTGTGGTGTGTGTGTTTGTGTGCTTTCATGCTTGGATGCATATGCTGACCCCTTACTGTGTGTTTACTATATTACTTTGTATATGTGGCTTGTCTTTCATGTGGATGTAGTTAGGCTCGGGGAAAGGCTTAATGCCTAAGTGTTGTATTGAGTATGTGGACATAGAGGCACATAGTGCTGCATTTGGCCTTTACTGAGTGTGAACCACTCATGCCCTGTATCTTCTTGTTTCAAGGAAAGGATTGGTAGATTAAGTATGTTTCTTATGGGTTTTGACTATTTTTTAGGCTTTCAGGTATGTCTTGAACATATAAATGTTAGTAACCAACTAGTGCTTTCAATGGTTTTATGACCAAGCATGTATTTTGTATGCTTGTAGGTACTTGTTGCTGGGGTGGGAACTAGCTACTGTTTAGTCTTGTTTTGGTGCATAGGAAAGCTAGTAAAGAAAGGCAAAGTTGTAAATGAGTGTATTTCAAAGTGGCTTGTAAGGGCTTTTGTGCACGTGTCTTAGCATGTGTCTAGGAAGGCCGAAGGTAGGCCTACTAAGACATGCGTGTATGCCCACCTAAACTTGTCTTTGTACATCAAAATTTTGGCAATGTAGATAATGTTCTTTTAATTTCTACCTTCAAGAAATGTGACTTTTGCATGCATTGGAACTAAAGTGGCACCTAAGTCACTAAGCCTCCTAAAGGACATGCAAATGCACAGGGAAGGGGTGGTTTAGGGCATGACACTCATGGTTTTGTTCGCTGGTGTCCACCAAAATCCTTATGGTGGTATCAGTACCTTTAATACGGTGCAAAGAAACCCCTCCATGTTCAGATAACCAGAATCCACAAGGTAATATCGCCCTGTATTACAACAAAAAAAAATTAATATGTGTTATCAAGTATATAGAGCTTGTTGATAATCAGTGTATGGGAACTAACAGCTCGTACAAGGCGGTGATCATAGGAACCGAGATCCAAGTTGGTCACAAGACCATCATGGGTGCTTCCAGGCATTCCAATGAAGACATGGGTAATGTACATGTTAAAGTCAATGGCTAACCGTAAATTCTGTGAAGTATGGCTTGATCTCTCACGGCAGTACTCCTGGTCAAGACCTCCATATATCCCAGAAACATGTGTACCATCAACTGTGCTAACAGCACTTGAAAAAGCTCCACCCCAATGACTAAGTACTAATGGGTATGGGGTTTTGAAGTGAGGGTCATTTAGGAATACAATTTTTTCGGCTAAGGAAACCACAAGTCCAGAACCTTTTGAAACTAATGGTAGATGGCATTCGTTGAATGTTCAAACGCATACCTAACATCATGGTACTTCCACCCATATGCAAGAACCATCAAGAACATGGCTAACCCCTCATAAACAACTATGTTGTGTGAACCCTATAAGAAATGATTGTCCCATAAATCAGTGTTGAGGTTCCAAAAGCACTCTTATATCTACTGCATATAGGCATAGAATTCATTCTCACTTTCCATTAGATGTAACAAGTACTGTGTACCTTTTAGAGGCATCTCCTGTCAGACTGATCTTTGACGGGCATTTCTTCTCTTATGCATCCATAAAAGCATTGGTAGCTCAGTTGGTGGAACCATTAAGTGGTGTCAATGTTGCATTTCTTGGATACGGCTGCACAGGTGCGGTCTAGGCAGTGTTTTATGTGGGGATGATGGGGGGTCATCCTAGGGCATGTTTACATCAAACCCGATAACATCCAAGCTCAATGGGGCACCATTTGCACCAATAACTAGTTCATAATCCATAACATTCAAAGGCATAACCTGTTAGGAATGAGTTTACTTAACCAGAAACTTTATGAGGTAATGCAAGTACACACATGTATGTGCATGTTCATGATAAGATACAAATAGATTCTAGAAACTCAAACTTAATTTTTAAACAACCAAACTAGCAAATGTAGCAACAAAGTACAATACGTTTCACCTCGGCATAACAATGACACTAAACCACTAAAATATCACCAAAGCCAATACTCAACAAAATGTCTAGTTCTATATGCTTTTAAAATTCATAAACTTAAAGCTTCCCAAGTCATTTCCTTTATTCCATTTTTTCACAAAGCTAGTTAACTTTAATCTCAAGCGTCCGACACCCATTAATGAAGCACTCACGAAGCCCTTCATTTGACACAAACATTGATAATGAATCTATCCATATTTCATCTCCCTTCACAATTGTAGGTAAACTTTAAAGCACTTCTAGACACGTAGTAATACTGGTTTCCTTTGTAGCAAGTAAAAGGGTGGCCAATGTAGAATCCATGCACTCTTGACTATCTTAAAGAATCTGAAATCACTCATTAATGGCTATTGTTATGGCCCTTCTAGTGGGAGGCAAAATTAAGGAAGGTAAAGTGTTTTAAATTAAGTTAAGGACCTTAATTTGGGGTTACATAGCAAGAATAGAGAAGTTTAGCAAAGTTCACTAAGTTCCAATAAAAATAAAGCACTGAACGAAGTTCAGGGGAAAAATGGTAATTTTGCATCCTGAATAGCCAGGACGAGTCCCGAGTGTTTTAAAATGAATTTTTATAACTTAACTTTCAACCTTAACTCAAACTTAAAGAATAAACAAGAATTTAATCAAGAATCACTAAGTTACAAACATGGGGGGCTTAATTGCATTAAACTTGAAACCTTGGTGACCTTGATGCTAAGTAAGGGTTTAAGAAGGGAAAGAGAAGAGGGAGGCTGCCATAACCACATTTTCATCCTTCCCTCACTCATTTCTCTCTCAAATTAAGCTTGGAATCAAGTGATCTTGGTGTCAAGAGGTGCAATTTAAGGGTTAGAAGCTTGGAGAAGCCAATTTCCAGCTTAAAATCATGATTTTGAAGCTTGGAAGGACATTTTTCCACATCCCTTATTTTTGAATGAGGTAAGAAACATGTTCTTGATTGAATTCATGTTTGTTAGTTAGTTTGAAGCTTGGGTTTTGGTTAGAGAGTGAAGTTTTGATGATTAGTGCATTGTTTTTTATTGGAACTTCTGTAGAACTTTGGTGAGCTTGGTTGATTGAAAAGGGGATTGATTCTTGCTGTTTACTTCGAGTTGAGGTAAAGGGAGTATTTTTTCAAGTTCATTTGATGCCATTAGTTTGAGTTTGCTTGAAGAATTCGAGTGGTTTTAGCTATGGCATTAGTTAAAGGTTTTGGTTGAATTGTGGTGGACTAGAGGATTTGGGAGGATTGGATTGATGTTACAAGACATCATAGTTTAGCTTGTGATCATTGGTTATGTTCTATGCAACATGTTCTAAGTGTGTATGAAATTTGGAGGCATTCCATGCATGTTTGGTATGTGTAGGAATCGTCCAAAGTTCACAGCAGCAAAATGCGCCAATTTATTCATTTCTGTAGATTGGCGACGCGTCGCCAATTACAGGTCGACCCTGGCGACGCGTTGCCAATCCAGAAATTTGTCACTGAACGTCCCTAACTGTGGCGACGCATCACCACAGACAAAATGGGCAAAATTTTCACATTTTGCTAGCTTGATCCAAGTGAGACCTAAGGGAGTTCTTAGTATGCCTAGGGGTCTAAGGATTCTGGGGGTACTTAGAGACTTCCAAAAGTCCCATAAAATATAAGAGTTTCCTTGAGTTTTGTAGAGTTTTAAGGTTGCCTGTGCAACAAGCAAGGAAACTACGTTGCAAACAAACATAATTAGCTACCATTAACTCAGGTGAGAGGTTTAGAACCCTTGTCGACCTAGTCGTGCCATAGCCACAAGGTCACAAGGCAAAACCTTGTTCATCTAGTCTACAACAAAAGAGATCTTATGGCCTAGTCTACAAAGTTTCACCATAATTCCGCTGCATAACGACTATGGGAAGGCTACATGATTGCATCCAGTAAGCTTCAGCTTGCTAGGAGCGGATTAGTGATCAGAACTCGCTAGGCATGGAGTGATGCACCGTGAGGAGGACTAGTTGAGGAGAGGTCTTTATGGCCTAGTTATATGTGCATATAATAGACCATCATACTGTGTGAGCTCGCAGCAAGTTTACATATGTTCATCATATGTCCAGTCTTAGTAATTTTCTTGCAGGTACATTGAAGACCCCTTACTGAGAATTGTCGAATTCTCACTCCCTAGTTTTGTTATGCAGATACTGAGGTTGCTGGGCCGGGTAACCGCTGAGGGTTATCGCGATAGTAGTTTTTGTACAGGTATTGTACTCATGAGAATCTTGATGATTCTAGTATACTTAGATGGCTTGTTGGTCAAGTAACAGTACTAACTAGTATCTTCCTTTGGCTATAGAGCCTTGTAGCACTTGGAAAAGGACTTTTGAAACTCGCCACTGAACGTGTATCCAAGGTGGGAGTTAAGTCAAAGAGATCTCAGTAGAGGCTTGTATTTATACAGTATTTTTAGTTGCCTCCATAGTCTATGTTATGAGGAGTCCTCGACTCTAGGATTGCTCTTGGGTGAGGGCATTAGTCTACTTTATGTATGAATGTTCTCACGAGTTGTTATGTGTAGTAAACTCACACAAATGTTGATTTTATATGCTTTGGCTATTTGTATTTATTTTGTGTAGAAATTAATTGGCCAAGGATCAGGCTTGATTTTCAGCCTTCCCACTTTGGTGAGGGTTTTCTTGCTCTCATGGGTTGTTTTCTATATTTTCAAGCAACCATGGAGCTAGGGCTAAGCTTGGAAGAGAGCCATGAGCTTGATGAACCAAGCTTAGTGAGGGGAGTGCACTTATTGAAGGTTTTGTGACCTAGTGTGAAGTGCACAGTGATGGCAGCGAATTTTTGGGTTTTTAGAGCCCAAAAGCTAGTACTAACTACTTTTAAAATCCTCCTAAGACAAAGCATTAGCTTGAGGAGGGCTTCCATAGTGATTTATTTAAGTTTATTGCATGTTTTATGGACAAACCTATGGTATATGTTGCTGTCACATTTTATGTGTTTGTTGTTTGTGTTTGGCTGCTGCATTTGGTTGCTATATCTTGTATATATGCATTGTGGATTTTTTTTTTTAGTGTCTTTGGATGCAGGTTTTAATGATGGTTACATTGCCTAGTGAACCCAAGTGCTACCCTTACTAAGTTTCTCAATGAAACTTACTCCCCTCAATTCTGTCATTTCAGGTCCAGCTGAAAGATCACCTTCAAATTAACCTTTTTGTTTTAATTTTTAATCTGAAATTTCAGGTACATGAACTTCCATATGTCTAGTTATGATCTGGAAATTTTGGTGATTTTAGGAGCACATTTGGTATTTTTAATGGTGGTACTTATTGTGTTGTGCAGCAGCTGTCCAGCATCCTGTTTTTGGAGTCCATTGTGTCTCAGGACCTCCTGTAACCTAGGGTGCGTATTTAGCTGAGTTAAGGCCATATTTTAGTGCATGTATGCATGTACATGTAGTGTATATAAAATGAGACAAGTATGTGAACATTTGAGTAATGTTTTGGCTATGTAAGTGATGTGGTGCAAAGCTGCCTAAGTGTGAATGATGGGCTGCTTACTTGTAAATTCTGTTTTGGCCACATAAAGTTGTTAAAACAAAGGGAATGTAATTCCTATGTGTAATGGACATATATGGGATAGCCTTGGAGGGCTTTCCCTTTGTGAATGAAGTGTTTTCATGGTTTGGAAAAATTGTATGGGCAAAATGGTCCAAAAGTTGCCAGAATTTTGATTCTGGACCTAAAGTTTAATATCTCCCTGTGTAGAATGAATCTTGGTATAAAATTTTGACCACACCTAGAGGAAATCTAGAGGGTTAATTAAGATTTGGAATTTCTGGATTTAGAGCCTTGTAGCCGAAGATATAACATTGCAAAGTTGGCTGAGTTACTGTTCATTTTGTCAGAATTTTGTAACCAACTTAAAAAATCCATAACTTGGTCCATAGGTGGGCTATTGGTGTAAAAAAAAATTCATTGGTTTGCTGTAAGTCTGTACTTGATAATGGAGCGAATAAAACAGGGGGGTATGGGGCTAGAATGATACATTTTATTAGTGGAAGTTACAGGTGCAGTAGCTGGCCACTAGAACTTAACAAGATTGCCTAATGTGTGGAAGCCAAAACTAAGACTTGTGCTAGTGTTTTCCTTCTTAGCTACCATAGTGTGCATAAATGTAAATATGTGTGTCATGGTTAGACCAATATGCATATATTTACATAGTGCTAAAGAGGGTCACTTGAGTATGTATACTAGGGGTGTTGTTCTGATGACCTACAGGACACACCAAACCTGGGAGTTTAAATGCACAGTTTTGGAACCATAACTGGACTACCCCAGAGTGGGTAACTACCTAAATGTGATATTCCCATCACTCATCATTTGCAACAATTGTCCCTGTCTTGGGGTCTTACCTAAACCCAGTGGTTACACCAAGCAACCATTTCTAAGTAAAGTACTGGTGCTTGAGAAGAGACCATTTGTTCCTGAACTAGGTGATGGTGTACGCATGGCCAGTCTTTTCTTGGAATTATTCTTTAATCATGCAATACCCAGACTTTGTTGGATGCCTACCCACTACTATCCCTCTTTGGACAATGGTAGTCACAATGCAACAAAAATCCATAGTTGCCTCCAGATCCCAAAGTGCTCGAGGTGGCTTTCCAGCTCCTGTGGACACAGCAGATTGCCTAGATGCTTGGGATTTCACTTGTTAACTCATGGTGCTATATAACTCTAAGTATTATGTTACTATTTCATGAACAGGCAACTAAACATTATGCTCATATAAATTTAGGGTTTCAGGAGCCAAACAAGTGTAGTAGAAACTAACCAAAACCCTCTAGGATCTAAGTGAAACAAAGTAAATCAGGTGTTCAAAATTTTTTATACCTGGTTAGCTGAGATCTTTCATCCAATTGTTGAGCTGAATCATAAACTTGAACAGTTGGCGTGTTCAAGCTCTCTATGGTATCCATACAAACCACTCGGATCACCACGCCTCCACCATGTTCCGGCTGGTGTGCTCCTCCTGCACCCATAGTGCTAGTTTATGTCCTATGAGGAAAGGCAAGAGCAGAGTGCGGCTGAAACCTTTCAGAACCTTTCTGATTTCATCTTTAAGAAGGCTAGGGCTGGAAAATCATTACTATATGATGTATATATAGTGAGGCTTAACTCCCAAGCCTAATAAGTTTCAAAACCCTAATATAATTAGGTCTAATTTTGGGCTTCATAATGGCTTAACCTTTGGGCTAGTTATTAATCTGAAATTATCATGAAACCAAAACCAAACAATTTTACCCATGCACTCAAATAATCCAATTGGCTTTAAGTGTGTGACCCAACAGGCTCTTATCACATTGGCAATGATCATAAATCACATTTATGATCATAAACAATGAGTGGTGTTTAGCAACACATCATTGCTACCCAAGTGACGAGATAGTCGGTGATTCGACTAAACTTTTATGATCATTATTCGTATATGTCATTGTCCTTTTGTCCAATATATCAAAACTGAGCACAAGACATGGAATGTGTCACTCTCATACAGTCCAATAAAAGTTTCTTGATAACCAAGCAGACTGACTAAAACTGATGACATTAATATCCCATATCAACTCATTTGAGCATGGGCATACATTTCCTTAGTCTCATTCAATCAAGGGGCCCAAAGATATCACTCTTGTTACATAGGAGGGATAAATCTCATCTTAATCATACAAAATCCTCCGCATGATATGTGACATACCCAATGACCACCTTCATGTTCACTCAGTTACGAGTAACAAAGGGAAGTATCAAAGTATGTGACTCATATGTAGAGAACCTTGATGACCTTAGGTCAAAGAACTACATATACTATGATCACTATGAAAATCACTTATGACACTCATATAACGATCCATATAGTATTCTCATGGTGGGTCGGTCTAGTACCCAAGTTCTTCAACTTAAGGTCTCCACACATGCTAGTCTTTATGTATTATTGTAACTCATTCCACAATAATACTAGATCAGGGATATTTAAGAATACTATTACTCTAGGGTTATAATTATGTTTGATTATTTCACGCAGAAAAAAAACAACAAATACAATTACTGGAATAATGCTTTAATAAATTATCATGACTCAATGTACAAAATATAATCATCTCATGATTGGATTTTGGGTACAACACTAACAATCTCCACTTGCACGAAAGCCAATCATCTATGTATTTAATACTAATGGATCTAGAATGACTATAATGCTTTCGTTAGTAGAACAACAATGTTGCTATCTGTCAAGGTCTTGCATATCCTTATATCACCCCTTTTGATGATCTCCCTAATGAGATGATAGTGGTGGAGTATATGTTTGGATTGCTGATGAGATCAAGGGTCCTTAGCCTGTGTGATTGCTCCATTGTTGTCATAATAGAGTTATCTTAGGTCAACAATGCTTGGAACTACTCCAAGTTCTATGATAAACTTCTTAATCTAAACTGTCTCCTTCGTAGTGTCGGAGGCAACAATGTAGTTAGATTCTATTGTAGAGTTGGCTACTGTTTCTTAGTTTGAACTTTTCCAACTCACAACACCACCACTAATACAAAAATCATAACTAGATGATGATCTAAGATCATCCTTATTGGATTAGAAGCTAGCATCGATGCAACCCCTTACAACGAGCTTATCTTCAACTTTATAGACCAAGAATGAATCCTTAGTCCTTCTCAAGTACTAGAGGATATTCTTAACAATGATCTAGTGACTTTCACCAGGGTTTGATTGGTACTTGCTCGTCATGCTCAAGGCATATGAGACATCGGGACAAGTACATATCATGGCATACATGATAGATCCAATTGCCGAGGCATATGGAATCTTATTCATGCATTCTCAATCCTCAGGTATACTAGGACTTTGAAATCTTGAGAGAGTTATACCATGTGATATAAGCAAGAACCCGTTCGTGGAGTCTTACATGCTAAACCTATTACCCACTCCGGAGTAGTCCAGTTATATTGCCAAAATTATGCATTTAAAACTCTCAGGGTTGGTATGTTCTGTAGGCCATCAGAACATTACTCTTAGTGTGCATACCCAAGTGGCCCTCTTGGGCATTATGTAAATGCATGCATATTGGTCCAACCATTACCCACATATTCACATTTTATGCATACCATGGTAGCAAGGAATGAAAACACTAGCACAAGTCTTAATCTTGGCTACAACACATTAAGCAATCTTGTTAAGTTTAAGTAGCCAACCATTGCACCCGAAACTTCCTCCAAAAAACTGTATTAATCTATCCATGTACCCCCTATTTTCTTTACTTCAATATTAGGTAGAGACTTAAACCAAGCCAAGGAATCTGGTTTTACATCTATAGCAAACCTATGGACCAAGTTATAGATTTTTGAAATTGGTTACAAAATTCTGACCAAGTGAATAGTAACTCAGCCAAATTTTGCAACATCATAACTTTGGATATAGGGCTCCAAATACAGAAATTCTAAAGCCCAGTTAAACCTCTAGATGTTCTCTAGGTGTGGTCAAAAGTTCATACCAAGATTCATCCTACATAGGGAGATATAGAACTTTGAGTGCAGAGTCAAAATTTTAGTAACTTTATGAACTTTGCTCATACGAAATTTCATAAGTATGCAAACACTTCATTCATAAGGGGTAAGCCCTCCAAGGCTATCTCATGCATGTCCAATACACATAAGAATTACATGCTTTTACATCTAGCAACTTTATGTGGCCAAAAACAGAATTTACAAACAAGCAGCCTATCATTCACACTTAGACAGCTTGTGCATCACATTCACATACATAGCAAAACAGTCCTCAAATGTTCACATATTTATTTCCAATTTACATGTTTTACATGTACATGCATCCATGCACTACATAATGGCCTTAACTCAGCTAAAACACACACCCAAGTTGTAGGAGAGCTTTAGACATAATGTACTCCAGAAATAGGATGCTAGATAGCTGCTGCATAGTACAGTAAGCACCATCACTTACCATCACTAAAAATACCAAATGCGCTCCTAAAATCACCAAAATTTTCATTTCATAACTAGATATATAGAAGTTCAAGTATCTAAAATTTTAGATCAAAACTCAAACTACAAGGGCCAGTTTGAATGTAATCTTTCTACCAAACCTTAAATGGGAAGATTTGAAGGGAGTAAGTTTCATTGTGGAACTTAGTAAGGAGAACACTTATACTCTTAAGGTAGTGTAACCCTTTGCATCATTCGCATCCAAAGACACTAAAACAAAAGAAACACAATGCAAATATCCAATATAGAGGATCCAAATGCAGCAACTAAATACAAACAACAAACACATGTATGCGGGAGCAACAATTAACATTAGTTAGTCTATAAAACATGCAATAAACATTTGCAAATCACTATGGCAGCCCTCCTTAAGCATAAGCTTGGTTTTAGGAGTTTAACACTTGTTAGTACTAACTTTAGGCTCTAGAAACCCTTAAATTCGCTTCCATCACTATGCACATCACACTAGGTCACGAAACCTTCACTAAGTGTACTCCCCTCACTAAGCTTGGTTCATCAAACACTTGGCTCTCTTCTAAACTTAACCCTAGCTCCATGGATGTTTGAATAATACAGTAAACATTCCATGAGAGTAAGAGAACCCCTTACCTTGATGGGTATGCTAAAATTTGAGCTTGATTCTTGGTGCACACAAGAAATAGCACTAGTTGGCCTCCAATTTTGCTTCCTTCACTTCAATTGCAAGTAGGTGAGAGCTTGGAGGTATGGTAGCTATGGAGGAAGTGTGGAGATGGAGGGGCTGTATTTTTGCTACTGGAAGGGACCAAATATGGGAGATAAAGACAAAGATAACCACTTATAAAGACTTTAGTACACAAAACACACTTAGCTAGCCTTAACCATGCTTTATGTCATTTTCTTTGCTACAAGACAATGGCTTCTTAGTCTTAATCCCACATTTGACAATCCTTATCTTTCTTTGGCTGCCTTTTCTTGAGTGGGATTACTCCAAAATGCTTCCATTTGACTTAAGTCATAAGCATAAAAAACCAAAGGCTTACACTAGTGATAGCCGAAGGGCTATCGCCTCTTTCTGACCCGAACTTGGGGCGTCAGGAAACCCGAGGATACTATTAACCCCCCGAGGTACTAAACAGAACGCCTTCGGAAACAAAGAATCAGCTATTGCAAGCCGAAGAGGATCTGCCCGAGGGCGGAACCCTGACTCAGGGAACTCCCCGAACTACGGGCATATTTCCCGAAGGGGCATCATCCGCGCCAGAGGACGACCTCGTCCAGGGACTTCGGGAGTACGGCATGAGCATTTAAGGAACCTCTGACATACCGCTCACAGACACTACATGTCACCTCAAACGGCGATTTGACACGCCGGCGCCGTCCAGGTCTCGTCACAACCTGTCTCGGTTCAAGGCTCAAGAAACCTGCCGCCGGCTACTTGTCCCCTACGTCCAGAAATTCAGGAAAGATCTGACCAGACACGTGTCATGATCTGAACGAGTTGAATACTCCTATAAATATCAGGAAATAAACCTGGGCAAAGGGGGGATCCTGGAGCAGACTCCTCTCTTTGAGAAAACACAAACAGGGAAGGCCTTTTTTACCTCTCAGCGCTCCTCTCTTATTTTCTTACAGGACACTGACTTGGGCGTCGGAGGCTCCTCCCCAGAAAAACACCCCGGGGACCTCCTAACCTCTTCTCTGAGCTTTTCAGGCCTGGGAAACCTCAACTCCAGACGCTCTTCTTCACAGGAAGTCCTCCCGGAAGTCACCATGCCTTCCAGTGAAAATGTCTCTGGGCATCATTTGGCGCCATCTATGGGAAACCATCCTCGGGTCGCCGTCGTTGAGACTCGGCGTTCTAAGGACAAGGGACTCCCGAGGTCCCTGTCCGCGCCTGAAGCCCAACCGGCCACTAAGCAAGCCATCCCAGGGACTTCCACGCCTGAGGAAGAGCGTCCTCTGGTCATAACCAGGAGCTTTCTGCGCGACTTTCAACGTTCAGTTGTGGCTGAAATGACACAACAGATAGACCGAAGGTGGCCGCAACAAGCTGAAGCTCGAAGGCCTCCTTCGCCAACACACCCTCGGGAAAAAAGTCCCAAACCAACCCATCGTAGTTCCGGATGCGGGGACCCACGAGAGGAGTCTTCAACAGAAAACATGCCCCTCGGGGCACGGCTCGCGGGACAAGCAAGGTCAAGACGACCCAAAATCACACACAGGAGGAGCTAGTCACCTAAGGCGAGGTCCCTATCCCCTCAGCGCCGAACTCACTCTCTGAAGAGGCACTGACAATCCCCCATCCCAGAAGAAGGACCAAGCGCCACGGTCCTTATGGAGAAGATATTGGCGAGGTTGGACAGAGTGGAGAAACAGGTGGCCCGCAAACCCGTCTAGGCTAGGCTGTCTAGAACCTTTTATGGGGACTAGTCCCCATTCACCCAAGATGTAGCTGAGGCAGCCATGCCAGGTGACTTCAGAGTACCTCGGCTGGAAACTTATGATGGCCGTGCTGATCCACAGGCCCATCTGACCAAGTACAGACGCAGCATGATGATGCACGATGCCGACGATGCTACCTTGTGCAAATGTTTCGAGGTCACTCTCGCTGGGCCAGCAACAGCCTGGTATAACTCATTGGCCCCAAGAACCATCTCGGAGTTCCAGGAGTTATCCACGGCCTTCATACAGCAATTTATTGGAAGTCGGCCAACGGCGAAGATGCCTGTACAGATGTTCGACATAGAGCAAAGAAATGGAGAAACCATCCGTGACTATGTCGAAAGGTTTAATAGGGAAGCTTTGAGCGTCCCGAATTTTTGACACGAAATACGCATTTTAGCCATGACGCGGGGTCTTCGGAGGGACTCGCAGTTGTTTTACAAATTCTCTAAAGACCCCCCAGACACCCTCGGTGAATTTTACCGAAGGGCGGAGCAGCACATGATCACTGAGGAGCTAAGAATGGGTGGGCCGAAGTCCGATCACGCCCGAACCGAAGGATCCAGCCAGCAAACTCGGCATTCAACCGAACAGGCCGGCCGACCTCGGAGAATGCGGGGCAGGAAATTCCCAGCTTACACACCCCTGAACACCACACGAACAAACATCCTCATGACGATGGAAAGGCGGGGGGCGCAGATTCGGCGGCCAAGGGCCATGACCGCTGACAACAAGAAAAACATAAAGAAGTTCTGCTAGTTTCACCGCGACCACGGCCATGACACCGAAGATTGCTTCCAACTAAAAAAGTACATAGAGTCACTAATAAAACTGGGCCAGCTTCGACGATATCTGCAGATGCCTTCCCCGAAGGGAAGGAAAGATGAGGAAGAAAAGGCCGAAGAGGAGGATTATGACTCCGACAAGTGAAGAAACCGAAGTCTGAAGAGGCGACCTCCACCTCCGGCAGGGGTAATACAGACAATCACGACGGGGCTCCCATACTCGGAAAGAAAGAGGAAGGCCAGAGAAGTAGCAGTCATGGAATATCAAAATCCGACAAAGAAGCTGGCCCGCAGGGATGGATCCACCATCATCTTTCCCCACGATGATCCGCTACTGATTATGGCAAGGATAGGAAACTGGGACGTCAAAAGAGTGCTGCTCGATGACGGATCGAACGCTGACGTCCTGTTCTCGCACTTACTACCGAGCTTGGGCCTATCCAGCAGTGACCTCAAGCCCGTCACCTCGCCTACCTTCGGGGTAGGTTCGTCCGAACTACCTGTCCTCGGATGGATCGATCTCCCTTTGATGATGAAAGGAACTTCGGTAGAAAGGACTGCTGAACTTTACGCCTCCAGAATGGCAAAGTTCATCGTTATGGATGTCCCTTCATCGTTATGGATGTCCCTTCATCGTACAACGCCATCCTCGGAAGACAGACGCAGGGAAACCTGCACATTCACCCTGATGTGAAGTATTTGACTGTCATCTTCGCCACCAAGGATGGAGATACAGAGATCTTCATAGATCAAGTCGAAGTAAGAAAGGTGTTCATAAAGGCACGAAAAGCCCCAGCAAACAACTTCGCACAAACAATGGAGGCAAAGGCACCAGAGAAGGGCAAGGAAGAAGATCCCGCGAAAGCGGAAACAGAAACAGTAGAACTTGTCCCAGGTCAATCTACCCGAATAGGGAAGAGCTTGGCCGAAGGTGACAAGAAAAACTTGTATCTTTTCTATTGGAAAATAAAGATCTATTTGCCTACTCGCCGAAAGACATGCCAGGTGATAGCCAAAGGCTATTGCCTCCTCGGTAGTAACTCCCTGCCAGAATATTGGCCGAGGAGTCTGACGTCACCCAAGAGAGGATCTTTTTACGGACCTCGGAAGGTGCAAAGTCAAACACTATGAGCTCGAGACTTCGGTTAGCTCGTTAGGAATTCCGAGGACAACACCGTCTCCATCGAGGAGCCAAACTGACTGCCTCCGGGTAAGAGAGCCATCTCTCTGAAGCAAGGGAGAATCTCCTCGAAGGCAGAGGCCCCGAAGAGGATCTTCCCCGAACAAGAAACACCTGAGCAAGGGTATCCCCTAACTATGGGTGTGAGTCCCGAGGGAGGTGTTCATCAAGGGAACTCCCAGAACTATGGGATAGATCCCGAAGGAGGTGCTCGCACCAAAGAACGGATAGAATCCGAAGAGGGTGCACGCACCGAAGGGCGACCTCGCCCAGGGGACCTCGGGAGTACGGTATGAGCATTTAAGGAGCCTCTGACATGTCGCCCACAAGCCCTACACGTCACATCTGAACGGCGAACTGACACGCCGCAGCCGCCCCGTCCTGACACAACCCGTCCGGGTCCAGGGCTAAAGGAGGCTGCAAACGGCTGCCTGTCCCCTAGGTCCAAAACTACAGATCAAATCCGACCGAACACGTGTCATGATCTGAATGGACCAGCTACTCCTATAAATACTAGGAAATGGGACTGGGCAAAGGATGGGCATTTTTCCTCCCTCTGAGAAAACACAAAACAGGCAAGACACTTGATCCCTTAGTGTTCTTCCTCCACTTTCACTCAGAAAACTGACTTGGGCGTCGGAGGGTCCTCCCCGGAAAAGCAAATCGGGGACCTCCTAACCTCTTCTTTGAGCTTTTCAGGCACGCTCAGCTGGGAAACCAGAGCTCCAGGTGCTTGCCTCCTCAGGAAGTCTCTTTGCCTGTCAACATGACAGCAAACGAAGATGCCTTGGGGCATCATTTGGCGCCGTCTGTGGGAAACTACTCCCAGGTAGCTGTTGTCGAAACTCGGCGTTCGAAGGACAAAGGACTCCCGAAGTCCCCATCCGCGCCTGAAAACCAACCAGGTACCGAACAAAGTCCCCCAGAGACTTCCTTGCCTGAAGAGGAACGCCCTCTTGTCATCACCATGGGTTTTTTACGAGACTTTCAGAGGTTCGTTGTGGCTGAAATGACACAATAGATAGACCGAAGGTGGCCGCAACCAGCCCAGGCGCAAAAACCCACTTCGCCAGCACGACCTCGGGAGAAAAGCCCAAGGGCAACCCATCATAGCTCGGGAAGTGGGGAGCCGCGAGAAGAGTCCTTGACAGATAACTTGCCCCTCGGGGCACGGCTGGCGGAAAGAGCAAGGTCTGAACGACCTGAAGTCCCATCCAGAAGAAGTTTGTTGCCAGAGGCAAAGTCCCCCTCACCCCGGTACCGAAGCCGCTCCCCGAAGAGACAGCAACAGTCCTCTTACCGAAAAACCTCTAAGCACCAAGAAGAGGAGCCCAGTGCTACACTCCTCCTGGAGAAAGTCTTGGCAAGACTGGAGAGAGTGGAACAGCAGGTGGCACGCAAGCCTGTTTGGGCCAGGCTAACTGAAACCGTCTCTGGAGATGAAACTCCTTTCGCCCGAACAGTGGTCGAGGCGGTCATGCCAAGTGATTTCAGGCTACCTCGGCTAGAGACCTATGAGGGTCGGACTGATCCCCAGGCCCACCTAACAAAGTACAAATGCAGCATGGTGCTACACGGGGCTGATGATGCTACACTCTGCAAGTGCTTCGAAGTCACCCTCGCAGGACCAGCAACTGCCTGGTACAATTCCCTGCCTCCCGGAAACATCAGGGGGTTCCAGGAGCTGTCCACAGCGTTCACCCAACAGTTCATTGGAAGCAAGCCGACGGTGAAGATGCCCGTCCAGATGTTCGACATAGCACAAAGAAACAGGGAGACCATCCGTGACTATGTCGAGAGGTTCAACAGAGAGGCCCTCAGTGTTCCGGACTTTCGTCCCGAAATCCGCATCCTCGCCATTATAAGGGGCCTCCGGAGGGATTCGCACTTGTTTTATGAATTCTCCAAAGATCCCCCGAACACGCTGGGAGAATTCTACCGAAGGGCTGAACAACATATGACAGCCGAAGAGCTGAGAATGACAGGACCAAAGGCTGACCATATTCACGCTCGTGGCGAAGGGTCCAGCCAGCAAGCCCGGTGTCCAACGGAACAGTTAGGCCGACCTCGGAGAGCGCGAGTAGGAGGAAGGAAGCCCTAAAACTTTACACCTCTGAGCACCACGAGGGCTAACGTCCTCATGGCGTTGGAAAAACAGGGGGCTCAAATCCAACGACCGAGGGGCATGACTGCTGACAACAGAAGGAACATGAAGAAGTTCTGTCAGTTCCACCGTGATCACGGTCATGACACCGAAGACTGCTTTCAGCTGAAAAAGTACATCGAATCACTGATAAAGCAGGGCCAGCTTCGGCGTTATTTGAGAATGCCTTCCCCGAAGGGGAAAAAAGAGGAAGAAGGAAAGCCCGATGACGAAGATTATGATTCAGACAGGCGAAGGAACCGAAGTCCGAGAAGGCGTCCTCCACCTTCGGCAGGAGTAATACAGACGATCACAACCGGACTTCCATCCTCGGAAAGAAAAAGAAGGGCCAGAGAGATAGCGGTGATGGAATATCAGAGCCCAACGAAAAAATTGGCCCGTGAGGATGGCTCGACCATCGTATTTCCCCATGACGATCCATTGCTGATAATGGTGAGGATAGGAAACTAGGACGTCACGAGGGTACTGTTGGACGATGGGTCAAACGCAGACGTTTTGTTCTCACATTTGCTGCCAAGCTTGGGCGTATCCAGGAGTGACCTCAAGGCTGTTACTTCACCCACGTTCGACGTAGGACCATCTGAGCTACCTGTCCTCGGGTGGATCGACCTCCCCTTGATGATGAAAGGAACTTCGGAGAAAGGAACTGCTGAGTTGTTCGCCTCTACCATGGCAAGATTCATAGTCATGGACGTCCCTTCGTCATACAACGCCATCCTCGGCAGACAGACACAGGGAAATTTGCACATTCGCCCTGATGTAAAGTACTTGACCGTCACCTTCGCCACCAAAGGAGGAGACGCAAAGATCTTCATTGATCAAGGTGAGGTGAGAAAGGTGTTCGTCAGAGCACGAAAGGCTCCAGCAAGCAACTTAGCACTTGCTGTAGAAGCAAAAGAGCTGGAAAGGGGCGAGGCAGAAGATCCCACAAAAGCGGAAACAGAAGAAGTAGAGCTTGTCCCAGGCCATAATACCTGAATAGGGAAAAGCATGGCCGAAGGAGACAAGGAAAAACTTGTATCTTTTCTGCTTGCAAATAAAGATCTGTTCGCCTACTCGCCGAAGGACATGCCAGGGGTAAACCCTTGCGTAATCCAGCATAGCCTCAAAGCGAGTCCGGAAGTAAAACCTGTCCGGCAAAAGAAACGGAGCATCTCGGCTCACAAAAATGACTTCGTCAAGACTGAAGTCCAGCGTCTAATAGACGCTAGCGTTATCCGGGAGGTAAACTACCCCGAATGGCTAAGCAACGTGGTAATTGCCACAAAAGAAGGAAGTAGTAAGCTCCGGATGTGCATCGACTTCAGAAATTTGAACGATGCTTGCCCGAAAGATTCATATCCTCTTCCGCCAATAGACCAACTGGTAGACTCAACTGCCGAGTACGGGCTCCTAAGTTTCCTGGACGCTTTCAGTGGGTATCATCAGATAAGGATGAACCCCGAAGATGAAGAGAAGACTGCCTTCATCACTGAGGGAGGAACATATTGCTATATCAGGATGCCCTTCGGACTTAAAAATGCAGGAGCCACCTACCAGAGGCTGATGAATAAAGTCTTCAAAGACCAAATGGGGAGGAACATGGAGGTGTATGTTGATGATATGATAGTCAAAAGCAAACTGCCTGGCTACCACGTTGAAGATTTAGAGGAAACCTTCCAAAAGCTCAGAGCCTTCGGGATCCGCCTTAATCCTGAGAAATGCATGTTCGGGGTGACCTCGGGAAAGTTCCTTGGGTACATGGTATCCGAAAGAGGCATCGATACCAAGCCCGAGAAGATTAAGGCTCTGCTTGAATTCCAAACTCCTGCCACAGTCAAAGACGTGCAAAGACTCACCGGAAGAATAACCTCTCTGAGCAGGTTTATTTCCAGGTACGGAGATAAGTGTCGACCCTTCTTCAAAGTGCTCACAAAGGCAGCAAAGATGGAAGGCGACCTCGGAAGGAATGGTCATCCTTGGGATGAAGATTGCCAAAAAGCCTGGGAAGAACTCAAAGTCTACTTGGCCGGCCTGCCGACTCTGCGGCAACCTCGGGAGGGAGAACCCCTGGTATTATACCTCGCCGTCACACAAAAAGCCGTGAGCTCGGTCCTCGTGAAAGAAGAAGGGCCAAAGCAATGGCCGGTCTACTATGTCAGCAAGTCCCTGCATGGCGCCGAAGTCAGGTACCCTTTGCTTCAAAAAGCTATATACGCCTTAGTGCTTGCAGGGAGAAGGCTGCGGCCATACTTTCAGGCTCACCCCATTATCGTCCGAAGTACCCTGCCTCTACGGGATGTTATGAGGAAAGTTGATCACTCGGGAAGGCTTTCCAAGTGGTGTATAGAGCTTGGCGAACATGACATCACGTATGAACCCCGGAAAGCTATAAAAGCTCAAGCTTTGGCAGACTTCATCGCCGAAGTACCAAACACCGAGGAGGGACATTCGTTTTCGGGCGAAGACGAGCCAGAATGGACGTTATATGTTGACGGGGCCTCAGGGTCCAAACACCAGGGGGCTGGAGTGATTATCAGAGGCCCCGAAGGCCTAGAAGTAATGAAGGCCATCAAGTTCAGTTTCAACGCCACCAACAATATGGCCGAGTATGAGGCCCTCATAGCAGGATTACGCCTGGCCAGAAAGATTGGCGTAAGAAACCTGAAAGCCCACAGGGACTCCCAGCTGGTGGTCCGGCAAATGGTAGGGGACTATGGCGCGAAAGACCCGACCTTGGCGAAATACCATGAGTTGGTAACAAAGCTTATTCGGGAGTTCGACGTCGTGAAAATCGAGAACGTACCCCGACGGGAAAATGCTGAGGCAGACTGTTTGGCGAAGTCGAGAACTTGCACCGAGGTGCTAAGCCACCCCAGCATCACAGTATTAAGCATAGCGACCTCGGGGAAAGGATGGAAAGAACCAATCAAAACGTATCCCGCAACCAACACACTCCCCGAAGACCCCAGCGAAGCCGCAAAAGTGCGAATGCACTCCGGACGTTTCTTCTTAATTGGAGAAGAACTATATCGGCAAGGATATGCAAATCCACTACAGAGGTGTGTTAGTGAAGAGGATACTGAAATGATCCTCGAAGAAGTTCATGAAGGTGCCTGTGGTTCGCACATCGAAACCGACGCCCTGGCAGCAGTGATACTTCGCCAAGGATACTTCTGGCCTACCCTGAGAAAGGACGCCAAGCAGTTCGTCCAGAAATGTGGTAGTTGCCAGAGACATGTGAACATCCAAAGAACACCCTCGGAGTTCGTGACTTCGGCAGACTATCCTTGGCCCTTCGCAGTTTGGGGCATAGATCTCATTGGGCCACTCCCAATGGCGCCTGGAGGCGTAAAGTTCTGCGTAGTAGCAGTTGACTATTTCTC
Source organism: Aquilaria yunnanensis (assembly GCA_039654915.1). NCBI lineage: Eukaryota > Viridiplantae > Streptophyta > Magnoliopsida > Malvales > Thymelaeaceae > Aquilaria > Aquilaria yunnanensis. The sequence continues at coordinate 78,816,970 of CM077594.1, read as the reverse complement.
TAAGTGGGTCGAGGCAGAACCTTTGACAACTATCTCGGCAAAAGAAGTGCAGAAGTTCGTATGGAAAAACATCGTATGCAGATTTGGCATACCGAGGGTGCTCGTAGCGGACAATGGATCCCAGTTCATAGACAAAGGATTCCAAGAGTTCATTAGCGACCTTGGGACAAAAATGCACTTCACCCCAGTAGCTCACCCCCAAAGTAATGGGCAGGTGGAAGTATCTAACAGGACCATAAAAGATGGTCTGAAAAAGAGATTGGGAGAAGCAAAAGGGAAATGGCCAGGAGAACTCCAAAGCGTGTTATGGAGTTACCGAACAACACCCCGAAGAGCCACAGGGGAAACGCCCTTTTCACTCGTCTTCGGTACAGAGGCCATCATCCCTGTCGAGGTAGTACAACCGTCAATACGAGTCCAAGTGTTCGATGAAAAAGGTAATGACCTCGGCCTGAGAACCAAGCTCGACCTCGTCAGCGAACACAGAGAAGTAGCTGAGCTGAGAAGAAAAGCTTTCCAGTAAAGAGTGGCAGCAGCCATAAACTTACGCGCCCGGCCAAAGGGAATAAAGAAGGGAGATCTTGTTCTCCGAAAGGCTGAATTCACACCCCGAAAGCCGTCCCACGGGGTACTTCGCGCAAATTGGGAAGGACCGTACCTGGTACTTGCCAAAGTACGAAGAGGAGTTTATAAGCTCGGTGATGCCGAAGGCATAGAATTAAAAAACACTTGGCACTCAGAGGCCTTGAAAAAATTCTATGCCTAAAAAGTTTGGTGGGAAAGTTGTATTGCACAAGTTGGACAAATTTGTCTAAGTAAAAAGTTCTGAAGAAGTACAAAACAAGAGTCTCACGAAAGCAATAGCCAAGGAGAGCAAAAGTATGGCTTTCCGAAGTCCCTTGAGCGAATATGTTCGGGACAAAGGAAAGCAAGAGTATGGTTTTCCGAAGTCCCTTGAGCGAATATGTTCGGGACAAAGGAAAGCAAGAGTATGGTTTTCCGAAGTCCCTTGAGCGAATATGTTCGGGACAAAGGAAAGCAACAGTATGGTTTTCCGAAGTCCCTTGAGCGAATATGTTCGGGACAAAGGAAAGCAGGAATATGGTTTGCCGAGGTCTCTCGAGCGAATTATGTTCGGGACAAAGGGAAACGAAGGGATCTGGCAAAAAATACTTAGCCAAATTTTTATCTGTTGAGCCAAAGAGTGCTTACAGAGAAGAAAGTTGCTGAAAGACTACAAAAAAGAAGAAGAAAATGAAGACAAAAGGCCCTAGTACAAACTAAGGAACCTCGGCGTCTTGAGAACTGCCAGCCTCTGTGCTTTTGTCAACAGCCTTCGGCGCCGAGAAAGAAGGAGGCAGTTTCAAGTGCTCGATCTTGGACCAAGTCCACCGAGGCTCCTTCGGGATGTTCATGCCTTCGAGGAAGGAGAGGTCGAAATCTGGGAACTTCTGCAGAATTTGGTGCCGAGCAAGACAGAAGCCGTCTTGAAAGCCCAACTTCGTCATATCGTCGGACTCCCGCTTCTTGACCGCCAAATCTGCATAGTCCTTCTCCAGATCCGCGTAATCCTTCTCCAGATCCTTATGCTTTTTCTTCAATGCCTTCATCTTCTTCTTCTCTTCTGAAGGCTTCTTCAGAGATGCGACCTCGGCTTCGAGCTGGGCCTTTTCCTCGAGCGTCTTCGCAAGGATTGCGTCACTTTCTGACTTATCCTTTTGAATCGCTTCTACGGCCGAAGTCAGCTCCGCCACCCGAAAGCCAATGTCGGAAAGTTTCTGGGAGGAGCCTTTCTCAAGTTCCTCTTTCTCTTTTATGAACCCCTCCCGAAGTTCAACAATTTCCTTCTCCGAAGACTCCTTTAGCTGAGCATTGTCGGCAGCCAACGCCGAACACTAGGCCTTACTCTTGGTGTAAAGGTCCCAGAGTGACGCCCTCCGTTCTGTCTCTCGCGCTACCCGAACACGGAGCAACGCGGCATACCCCATCAGCTGCAAAAAAAGCAAAACAAAGGGAAAATTATGCTAAGTAAAAAGCAAAGGCGAAATCAGCACTAAGGAAACAGTGAAGCATACCTGGGCGGCATGTTCAGTGAGTTTGGCGGCCAAAGAGATGTCGCCAGGGTAAGCCTCCGTAAGGGCCTTGTAAGAGGCCTCAGTAAAAACCCCTTTGCACATTGCCTGGCCATTTCGGGACAGTCCTCGGAGTACATATTCATGTCCTCCGTGAACGTCCAGAAGGGCTCCTTCGGAACTTTCCCTGCCGGGACTTGGGCATCCCGAAGGGCCCTCTTGCGGGCGTGTTCGGCAACCCAGTCAGGAGCGGCCACCTCCGCTGCACAACAAGGCAGGAAAATTGGTTAAGGCCAGAAAAGTCTTAAGGATTTACAAGAGAAAAAAGGTTCTTCGACAAAATACAAACCTGCTGGCACCTCGGTAACGTCATCGTCAAGAATCGACGTCACCTCAGGAGAAACCCCCTTGCCTCTTATTCGGCGCCGTTCCTCGGCAGAAGGGGTCTCCTCCCCATCGCCCTCCAGAAGAGCATGCGAAGGCGTGGGGCTTTGAGGAAGGACGTCGGAAGAAGGGACGTCAACAGGAGGAACCTTGGGCAAAGGGGCAGCAAGGTCTTCGGGCTCCTCGCCTACCTCCTCCAGAATTTGTGGAAGAGAGGAAGGAGCAGCTTTCTTTGCCCGTTTGGGGGGAGGGCCGGCCGAAGTCTGCTTCCGCCTCCGAGAGGCGGCCTTCTTTGTCTGTTCGCCCCTCTGGGCCTGCCCGGTAAAAAGAGCCTTGTAAAAGGCAGCCGCGTCGTCGCCCATCTCTGAAAAAAGAAAAAAGAAGATCAATGTAAGTCCAAGATGAAGTTATGAAGGAAAAAAATGAGAAAGTAACTTACTCTCGTAAAAAGACTCATAAGTCTCCTTCCTCCTAAGGAGTTTCACGAGCCAGGAGTCCTTCCCCGAAGAAGCCGGTTTCGGCATATTGAGGTCTGTCACCTGCTCCTTTACCACCTTAAGTTCCCGAAGGACCTCTTCGGTCATGAGCCTCCAGTTGATCGGAAAGGGGTAAAGGGCACGAGGAGAGACCTCGGCAGCCCAGTCAGAGACGGCCCGGATGCGCCTGTCGAAGTCCTCAAAGATAGGTGCTATGTCGGCGTCTAGCAGTATCTTCGGGTCAACAACATCCATCTTGAGCCTCCCCTGAGCCCACTTGGTCGGGACGTGCGACCAAGCCTCCGACTTCTTCAGGAAAAAGAATTTTTGTTGCCACCCTCGCCAGCTGTCTTTGGTGGCGAAGGTGAACGTATACTTTTTGCTCCCGGATCCCCGAGGCAGCATGAAGTAGAAGCCACCCTTTGGGACCACGAAGAGCTTGTAGTACTGAAGAAAAACTACAAAGTGAGGTTTTATTTTGAAAACGCCGCACATACAGAGGAAGGCGTTGAAATAGCAGTACGAGTTCGGTGGGAGTTGGTTAACGGCAATGCCATGGAAGTTGCAGAACGCGCTAACCATCTCCGGGGGGGATACCGAAGTCCGGCCTTCAGTTGGGCTCGGAAAACTGTGATTTCATCACTTCGGTTGGAGAAAGCAACTTGGTCAGGACGGGGCAACCTCGTCACAGAGTAAGAGGGTAAGAAAAACTTTTTCTTCCACTTCGCTAGCTTTGCCGGAGTAGTGCAGCAGGGGTGAGAAAGAAGACGTTGCCAACTCTCGGGAACAGGCATGATGAAAACGAGTTCGGGAAAAACAATGAAAACGAGTTCGGGAAAAACAAGGAAGAATCTTTGAAAAAAGCAGAAGGACTAAAACCCACCAAAGGTCTTGCCGGAATCTGGATTCCTGGAAGCCGTCGTGAAAAGTGGTCGGAAAAATGCCTGAAAAAGGAGAACCGCCGCGGAAAATCGGGAGAGAATTAGAAGGCAAAAAAAGCAAAAGCAGAAGAAGAAAGAGGGTTATGACAGGACTGATATATATAGGCCGAGAAGGCCAGGAGAACCGTCGTCATTAGTACCCCTCGGAAGGCGAAGCGTCGCCATAACTGCTATGGGCGCCTGAAAAGTCACGCCAGCCGTACTCAGTGCATTCTTACCCAATAAAAGTGTGCCATGTGTCGGTCATCGCGCAGCAAACGTGCCACGTGTCGTCCATCACGTCGAGCACGCCCTCTGACACCGTTTGGTCTAGAGGCGCCGCCCTAAACTGACTCTGCTGGATACAGGAGGCGACGCATGAGTAGACCTATAAAGGCAAAAAAGTAGGTTACCTCGAAGACACCAAAAGACAGCCTGTGACTTCGGGCAAAACGTCTATCTTTGGTACAAGGTTATCCTATTTCCCCTTGCCACAAGGACACCAAGAGACAGCCTGTGACTTCAGGCAGAAGGTGCATCTTCGGCATAGGGACAGCCTATCTTCTCGCTCCTCGAGGACGCAAAAATGCTGCCCATCGGTCCAAGCAGAAGAAGGCGTTTTCGGCACAGACATCAAAACCACACGACCCGAAAACCGATGAACCGAAGTTTCTCACTTCGGCTTTTCGGAGGGGGGCCTGTGATAGCCAAAGGCTATTGCCTCCTCAGTAGTAACTCCTTGCCAGAATATTGGCCGAGGACTCTGACGTCACCCAAAAGAGGATCTTTTTACGGACCTCGGAAGGTACGAAGTCAAACACTATGAGCTCGAGACTTCGGTTAGCTCGTCAGGAATTCCGAGGACAACACCGTCTCCATCGAGGAGCCAAACTGACTGCCTCCGGGTAAGAGAGCCATCTCTCTGAAGCAAGGGAGAATCTTCCCGAAGGCAGAGGCCCCGAAGAGGATCTTCCTCGAACAAGAAACACCTGAGCAAGGGTATCCCCTAACTATGGGTGTGAGTCCCGAAGGAGGTGTTCATCAAGGGAACTCCCAGAACTATGGGATAGATCCCGAAGGAGGTGCTCGCACCAAAGGACGGATAGAATCCGAAGAGGGTGCACGCACCGAAGGGCGACCTCGCCCAGGGGACCTCGGGAGTACGGTATGAGCATTTAAGGAGCCTCTGACATGTCACCCACAAGCCCTACACGTCACATCTGAACGGCGAACTGACACGCCGCAGCTGCCCCGTCCTGACACAACCCGTCCGGGTCCAGGGCTAAAGGAGGCTGCAAACGGCTGCCTGTCCCCTAGGTCCAAAACTACAGATCAAATCCGACCGAACACGTGTCATGATCTGAACGGACCAGCTACTCCTATAAATACTAGGAAATGGGACTGGGCAAAGGATGGGCATTTTTCCTCCCTCTGAGAAAGCACAAAACAGGCAAGACACTTGATCCCTTAGTGTTCTTCCTCCACTTTCACTCAGAAAACTGACTTGGGCGTCGAAGGGTCCTCCCCGGAAAAGCAAAATGGGGACCTCCTAACCTCTTCTTTGAGCTTTTCAGGCACGCTCAGCTGGGAAACCAGAGCTCCAGGCACTTGCCTCCTCAGGAAGTCTCTCCGCCTGTCAACATGACAGCAAACGAAGATGCCTTGGGGCATCACCAGGGATAAACCCTAGCGTCATACAGCACAGCCTAAAAGTTAATCCCGGGGCAAAACCTGTCCGGTAAAAGAAACGGAGCATCTCGGTCCATAAAAGTAACTTTGTCAAAACCGAAGTGCAGTGCTTGTTAGGCGCTGGTGTCATCAGGGAGGTCAAATACCCCGAATGGTTGAGCAACGTGGTTATCGCCACTAAAGAAGGAAGCAGTAAACTCCGGATGTGCATCGACTTCAGAAACTTGAACGATGCTTGCCCAAAAGACTCATACCCTCTCCCACCGATAGACCAATTGGTAGACTCAACTGCTGAATATGGGCTCCTAAGTTTCTTAGACGCCTTCAGCAGGTATCATCAAATAAGGATGGACCCCGAAGATGAGGAAAAAACTGCCTTCATCACCGAGGGAGGAACATACTGCTACGTCAGAATGTCCTTCGGGCTTAAAAATGTAGGAGCCACCTACCAGAGGTTGATGAGCAAGGTCTTTAACGACCAAATAGGGAGAAACATGGAAGTGTATGTTGATGATATGATAGTCAAAAGCAAGCTGCCTGACGACCACGTTGCAGATCTAAAGGAAACCTTCCACAAGCTCAGAACCTTCGGGATCCGTCTCAATCCCGAAAAATGCATCTTCGGAGTAACCTCGGGAAAATTCCTTGGGTACATGGTATCAGAAAGAGGCATTGATGCTAACCCAGAAAAAATCAAGGCTCTGCTCGAGTTCCGAACTCCTGCCACAATAAAGGATGTGCAGAGACTCATCGGGAGGATAACCTCTCTTAGCAGGTTTATTTCCAGGTATGGAGACAGGTGTCGACCGTTCTTCAAGGTCCTCACTAAGGCAACAAAAGAGGAAAACAACCTCGGAAATAATGATCATCCGTGGAACAAAGACTGCCAAAGAGCCTGGGAAGAAGTTAAAGTCTATTTAGCCAGCCTGCCCACCCTGCGACAACCTCGCGTAGGAGAGCAACTTGTGTTATACCTCGCCATCACAGAAAAGGCTGTGAGCTCGGTCCTTGTGAAAGAAGAGGGGCCGAAGCAGTGGCCGGTCTATTATGTAAGCAAATCCCTGCATGGCGTGGAAATCAGGTATCCTTTGTTGCAAAAAGCTATATATGCCTTGGTGCTGGCAGGGAGAAGGCTACAACCATACTTTCAGGCTCACCCTATCATCGTCCGAAGTAGTTTACCACTTCGGGATGTCATGAGGAAGGTGGATCATTTCGGAAGGCTCTCCAAGTGGTGTATAGAGCTTGGCGAACACGACATCGCTTATGAACCTCGGAAAGCCATAAAAGCTCAAGCACTGGCAGACTTCATCGCCGAAGTACCTACCACCGAGGACAGCCATCCGGATCCTGGCGAAGGTGATCCCGAATGGACTTTGCATGTTGACGGAGCCTCAGGGTCCGAACACCAAGGAGCTGGCGTGATCATCAGAGGTCCTGAAGGCCTAGAAGTGATGAAGGCTATCAAGTTCAACTTTGATGCCACCAACAATATGGCGGAATATGAAGCCCTCATAGCAAGATTGTGCCTGGCCAAAAAAATTGGCATAAGGAACCTGAAAGCTCACAGCGATTCTCAGCTGGTGGTACGCCAAACAGCGGGAGACTATGGGGCAAAGGACCCAACCTTGGCAAAATACCATGAATTGGTGGCAAAACTCATCCGGGAGTTCGACACCGTGCGAATCGAAAATGTGCCTCGACGTGATAATGCCGGCAGACTGCTTGGAAAAATCAAAAGCACACACCGAGGTGCTGAGTCACCCGAGCATCACAGTGCTGAGCATATTAACTTCGGGAAAGGGCTGGAAAGACCCGATAAAAAGATATCTCACGGACAATACGCTCGCCGAAGACCCCAGTGAAGCTGCGAAAATCCGAAGACGCTCCGGCCGATTCTTCCTAATTGGCGAAGAATTATATCGACAGGGATATGCAAACCCACTGCAGAGGTGTGATGGCGAAGAGGATACTGAAATGATCCTCAAAGAAGTACACGAAGGCGCTTGTGGTTCCCACATTGGAACCAACGCCCTTGCAGCAGTAATACTTCGCGAAGGATACTTTTGGCCTACCCTGAGAAAGGACGCTAGACAGTTCGTCCGGAAATGTGGTAATTGCCAAAAACACGCAAATATCCAGAGGACACCCTCGGAAATGGTGACTTCGGCCGACTATCCCTGGCCCTTCGCAGTATGGGGCATCGATCTCATTGGGCCGCTCCCAACAGCCCCTGGAGGCGTAAAATTCTGCGTTGTAGCAGTAGACTATTTCTCCAAATGGGTCGAGGCAGGACCACTGACGGCTATCTCGGCAAAAGAAGTGCAGAAGTTCGTATGGAAAAACATCGTATGCAGATTTGGCATACCGAGGGTACTTGTAGCTGATAATGGGTCCCAGTTCACAGATAAAGGATTCCAGGAATTCATCAGCGACCTTGGAACAAAAATGCACTTCGCCCCAGTAGCTCACCCCCAAAGCAATGGGCAGGTAGAAGTATCTAACAAGACCATAAAAGATGGTCTGAAAAAGAGACTGGGGGAAGCAAAAGGGAAATGGCCAGGAGAGCTCCAGAGTGTATTATGGAGTTACCGAACAACACCTCGAAGAGCCACAGGGGAGACCCCCTTTTCACTCGTCTTCGGCACAGAGGCCATCATCCCAATCGAAGTTGTGCAACCGTCGGTATGGGTACAAGTATTCGATGAAAGTGGGAATGACCTCGGCTTAAGAGCCAAGCTCGACCTTGTCAGCGAACACAGAGAAATGGCTGACCTGAGAAGAAAAGTTTTCAGCAAAGAATGGCCGCGGCTATAAACTTACGAGCCAGGCCAAAGGAAATCAAGGAAGGAGACCTCGTTCTCCGAAAGGCTGAGTTTGCACCTCGAAGGCCCTCCCATGGAGTACTTCGCGCAAATTGGGAGGGACCTTATCTGGTTCTTGCCGAAGTACGAAAAGGCGTGTACAGACTTGGTGACGCCGAAGGCGTAGAATTAAAATATACTTGGCATTCGGATGCCTTGAAAAAATTCTATGCTTAAGGTTTCACGGAAGAATTGCGTCGTACAAATTTGGAAAATATGCTAAGTACAGAAGTTTCTTAGAAAAACTCTCAAAGTACAAAAAGTGTACAAATCAGAATTTCACGAAGGCGTTCGCCGTAATAAGCACAGGTACAATTTCCCGAAGACCCTTGAGCGATCACGTTCGGGAAAAATGGGAAACAAAAAATCGCGCGAAGGTACTCGCTGAATTGAGCGCAGATATGATTTTCCGAAGTCCCTTGAGCAATCACATTCGGGACAAAGGGGAAAAACAAAACGTCTCACGAAAAGACTTAGCCAAAAAATCTTCATTAAAGTGAAATTGGCTTACAGAAAAGAAGAAGTACAAAAAGAAGGAGAAAAAGGCAAGGATTCCTAGAACAAACTAAGGGATCTCGGCGTCCCGAGACCCACTAGCCCCTACGTCCTTGCTCGCCATCTTTGGCGCCGGAATAAAAGAGGGCAAGTTCAGGTACTCAACCTTGGACCAGGACCACCGAGGCGCCTCGGGGATGTTTAGAGCCTCCAAGAAAGAGAGGTCCAGATCTGGGAACCTCTGAAGAACTTGGTGCCGAGCAAGGCAAAACCCGTCCTGAAAAGCGACCTTCGCCATCTGGTCGAATTTGTCTTTTTCGGCCACAAGTTCCTCAAGGTCGTTCTGCAGATCCACGACCTCCTGCTTCAGTGCCTTCACCTTCTTCTTCTTTGACTCCTTTTTCAAAGCATCGACCTCGGCCTGGAGCTCGGCCTTCTCAGCTAGCGCCTTCGCTAGGAGAGCCTCGGATTCCGACTTCTCCTTCAGATGCGCCTCGTTTGCCGAAGTCAGCTCCGCCACCTGGGAGCCGAGGTCGGAAATTTTCTGGGAGGAGTCCTTCAAAAGTTCTTCCTTTTCTTTCTGGAACTCCTCTCGAAGGGCCGCAACTTCCTTCTCTGCAGCATCAGCCAGCTGCAGGTTCTTGATAGCCAATTCCGAGCACATGGCCTTAGTTTTATCAATCACCTCTAAGGCCGAGGCTTAGAATGTCGTCTGCCTGGCTACCCGAACTTTGAGGAAGCCGGCGTACCCCAGCAGCTGCAAAGGGAAAAAGGTGAAGTCAGTAAGACAAAGAAAAAGCCATACACTTAGAAAAAGTTGAAGGGAAAAAGATAGGCGTAAAGCATACCTGGGCAACGTGCTCGAAAAGCTTCACAGCGAGGGAGTCATCGCCCGGATGAGCTTCCGCGATGGCCCTAAAGGAGGCCTCCGTAAGCATCCCATTCGCGATCTCTTTGGCCATTTGCTGGCAGTCTCTGGAGTACAAATTCATGTCCTCCGTAAACGACCAGAAAGGCTCCTTCGGAATTTTCCCTTGCGGGACTTTGGCATTGCGAAGGGCTCGCCTCCGGGCGTGTTCGGCCGCCCAATTTGGAGTAAGTGACTCCCCTGCACGACAAAAACAAAAAACTGATCAAGGCAAGTACATCACAAAATTCAGCACGTGAAGGCGTCAAACTTTGCTTAAGAAAACAAACCTGGCGGCACCTCGACGACGTCATCGCTGGAGTCCGGGGCCTCCTCGATGGAGATCCCCTTACCGTTGCGTTTACTCCGCTCCTCGGCAGAAGGAACCTCTACCACGGCATCCAGAAGGGCCTGCGATGGGGTAGGGCTCTGAGGAGGGACGTCGGTCGGGGGGACGTCGGCAGCGACCTCGGGCGGCAGAATGGCAACAACCTTGGGCTCCTCGCTCGCCTCCTCAAGCACTTCCAAATGAGAAGGCTGAATGGTCCTTTTCGCCCGTTTCGCCCAAGGCCCAGCCCCCGTCGTTTTCCTCTTTCGGGAAGCTGCCTTCTTTGTCTGTTCACCCTTTTCAACTTGGCCGGTAAAAAGGGATTTGTAAAGGGCAGCAGTGGCATCCCCCATCTCTGAAAAAGAAGGAAGATATCAGCGTGAGTCCAAGATGGAAACAAAAACAAAGGGAGTCTGAGATAACTTACTCTTAAAGAAAGTTTCGTAAGAAATTTCCTCCCGAAGGAGTTGCACCAGCCAGGAATCCTTCCCAGCGATGGCAGGAGCTGGCATCTTGAGGTCTGTTTTGTGCTCCTTCACTACCCCTAACTCCCGAAGGACTTCCTCGGTCATTAGCCTCCAATTGATGGGGAAGGGGTAGAGAGAGCGCGAAGAGACCTCGAGACCCCAGTCCGAGACAGCACGGATACGTCCGTCGAAGTCCGCGAAGATATGAGCCAACCCCGGAGTTAGCATTATCCTCGGATCTATGACGTCCATCTCCAGCTTTCCCTGAGCCCACTTGGTCGGAACATGCGACCAGGCCTCCTCCATCTTCAGGAAGAAAAATTTTTGTTGCCACCCTCGCCAACTGTCCTTGGTGGCGAAGGTGAACATATATTTCTTGCTCCCGGATCCCTGAGGTAGCATGAAATAAAAGCTACCCTTCGGGACCACGAAGAGCTTGTAGTACTGCATAAAAATCACAAAATGGGGTTCTATCCCGAAGACGCCACACATGCAGATGAAGGCGTTAAAATAGCAATACGAGTTCGGCGGAAGTTGATTTACAGCAATGCCATGGAATTGGCAGAAGTTGCAAATCATCTTCGGGGGAGGGTACTGAAGTCCGGCCTTCAGCTGGGCTCTGAAAACGGTAACCTCGTTGCTACGGTTTGAAAAGAAAAATTGGTTAGGACGTGGCAACCTCGTAACAGCATACGAGGGAAGAAAGAACTTTTTCTTCCATTTTTCTAGTTTTTTGGGGGTGGTGCAGCAAGGGTGAGATAAAAGGGGTTGCCAGCTCTCAGGGATAGGCATGATTGGCTAAAAAACAAGTTCAGAAAAGCTTAAAAAAGAAAAAATCAGAGGACTCTGGAGATCAAAAACCCACCGAATGATTTGCCAAAATCTGGATTTGAAAACGCCGTCGTGGAAGGTTGCCTGAAAGAAACTCTGTCAGACAGTACTGCCGCGGAAAGCAAGGAAGAAAAAGCAGTTGCAAGCAGAGAAAAGAGCAGAAGTGAAACCGAAAAGAGGAACTTATGATGGAATGGGCTATATATAGGCCGAAGAAGGGTAGACGAATCGGCGTCATAAGTATCCCTTGAAGGCGAACGGTCGCCATAATTGCTCTCTGCTCCCGAAAAGACGGGCCCTTTGTAACCGATGCGACTCTCCGCCAATCACAGTATGCCACGTGTCAGCCACTGTGCCAAAATAGGGGACGCGCCTGCTGACACCCCTAAAAAACTGGGACGCGCCGCTCTAGACTGACACGCCTGGCCATGAGACGCGACATTGCATAGACCTGCAAAAGCAAAAAGTAGGTTGCCTCGGAGACACCAATAGACAGGCTATGGCCGAATAGCCCATATCTTCGGGCAAAAGGTGTATCTCCGGCACAGGCTCTACTCCCTCAAAACTCCCGAAGAGCAACCTCGGAAAGACGGTACACCGAAGTCTCTACTTCGGCTTTCCAAAGGGGGGCATGTGATAGCCGAAGGGCTATCGCCTCTATCTGACCCGAACTTGGGGCGTCAGGAAACCCGAGGATACTATTAACCCCCCGAGGTACTAAACAGAACGCCTTCGGAAATAAAGAATCACCTATTGCAAGCTGAAGAGGATCTGCCCGAGGGCGGAACCCTGACTCAAGGAACTCCCCGAACTACGGGCATATTTCCCGAAGGGGCATCGTCCGCGCCAGAGGACGACCTCGTCCAGGGACTTCGGGAGTACGGCATGAGCATTTAAGGAACCTCTGACATACCGCCCACAGACACTACATGTCACCTCAAACGGTGATTTGACACACCGGCGCCGTCCAGGTCTCGTCACAACCTGTCTCGGTTCAAGGCTCAAGAAACCTACCGCCGGCTACTTGTCCCCTACGTCCAGAAATTCAGGAAAGATCTGACCAGACACGTGTCATGATCTGAACGAGCTGAATACTCCTATAAATATCAGGAAATAAACTTGGGCAAAGGGGGGATCCTGGAGCAGACTCCTCTCTTTGAGAAAACACAAACAGGGAAGGCCTTTTTTACCTCTCAGTGCTCCTCTCTCATTTTCTTACAGGACACTGACTTGGGCGTTGGAGGCTCCTCCCCGGAAAAACACCTCAGGGACCTCCTAACCCTCTTCTCTGAGCTTTTCAGGCCTGGGAAACCTCAACTCCAGACGCTCTCCTTCACAGGAAGTCCTCCCGGAAGAAACCATGCCTTCCAGTGAAGATGTCTCTGGGCATCAACTAGGACACTTAAGTCTTTAAAGCTCTTTATGCTTTTCTTTGTCTACACTTGTCTTCCATAAGCAATTTGATCCTTCAATAGCACTTTCATACCATTCATATCCTTCTCATAACTCTCCAAAGCTCTTTCTTGAAAGTTTTGCTATTGAGTAATCGAATTTCCAAAACCTTACAAAAAAGTTCATAGGTTGCTTGACAAATAAGCAATCCTTAAGCTTTTCTTGAGGGGCCAAGTTACCAACTTAAAACACTTTCAAGGAAGTGTTGATCATGCCTTTTACCCCTCACACTTCAATCACTATGATGAGAATTACACAATATAATGGTTCTTCACCATTATGCCACACTTTGTAATTCTCCCTTTTTTTTTTTTTTTGAAGTGGTAACAAAACCTCTTTAGTACCTTGTCAATGTACGTACTTTGAGTTAGGCCGAATAGGTTTCTAGATCTAGATCCTAATGCCTAACACATAGGCTGTTTCACCCAAGTCCTGCAAAGGGAAACATTTCCCCAGACAAGTCTTAACAAACTATAGCTCAGGAATGTCATTCCTGATGAGTAGTATGTCATCCACATACAACACGAAGAAGACAATAACCCTCTCACTAACCTTCTTGTAGACACAAGGTTCATATTCATTTCTAATGAAACCAAAATCTTTAATTGTTTCATCAAAATGAAGATTTCAGCTTTGAGAAGCTTACTTCAATCCATAAATGGACCTTTACAACTTGCACACCGTATTGTCATTCTTTAGAGTGAAAAAAACCTCAAGTTGTGTCATGTACACATCCTCAAGCAGTTTTGACACGACCGCCCGTGCCCCTGCCCAGGAAGCCCTGTGAGAGCTGGTCTCACGGTGGATTGCAATTGGCTAGTTGTGTATGTGTGCGGATTAAATCCCATGATACTAGTTGATTATCCTAGAATATGCAACATGCATGCTCTTCATGCTTTGACTTGGTTTATTAAAACCATAAAACATTAACTCGGCCGAGTAATTTCTATGAAAAATAAATACAAATAGCCAAAGCATAGAAAATCAACATTTGTGTGAGTTTACTACACATAACAACTTGCGAGAACATTCATACATAAAGTAGACTAATGCCCTCACCCAAGAGCAATCCTAGAGTTGAGGACTCCTCATAACATAGACTATGGAGGCAACTAAAATATTGTATAAATACAAGCCTATACTGAGATCTCTTTGACTTAACTCCCACCTTGGATACACGTCCTAGTGGTGAGTCTCAAAAGTCCTTTGCCAAGTGCTACTAGGCTCTACAGCCAAAGGAAGATACTAGTTAGTACTGTTACTTGACCAACAAGCCAACTAAATATACTCATGTAGACTAGAATCACAAGGATTCTCAAATGCCGTACCTGTACACACAAAAGAACGCTACCGCGATAATCCTCAACGATTACCCGGTCCAGCAACTTCAGGCTCTGTATAACAAAACTAGGGAGTGAGAATTCGACAATTCTCAGTAAGGGGTCTTTAGTGTACCTGCAAGAAAATTACTAGGACTCTTGCTGCGAGCTCACACAGCATAAGGGTCTGATATATGCACATATAACTAGGCCATAGAGACCTCTCCTCAACTAGTCCTCTTCACGGTGCATCACACCGTGCCTAGCGAGTTCTGATCACTAACCCACTCCTAGCAAGCTGAAGCTTACTGGATGCAATAATGTAGCCTTCCCATAGCCATTATGCAGGGGAATTATGGTGGATCTTTGTAGACTGGGCCGCAAGGCCTCTTTGGTGTAGACTAGATGAACAAGGTTTCGCCTTGCGACCTCGTGGCTACGGCATGGCTAAGCCGACAAGGGTTCTAAACCTCTCACCTGAGCTAATGGTAGCTAGTTATACTCATTTGCAACATAGTTTCTGATGCCCAACAGCATCTTCGTCAGGTGACATTATGACTTCGGGAGGGACTTCCTGAGAGGGAGGACGTATGGAGCAAAGATTTCCCAGAGGAGTGTGCCTGAAATGCTCATAAAGAAAAAGGTTAGGAGGTCCCTGGAGTATTTTTCCGGGGAGGAGCCTCCGATGCCAAAGTCAGTGTTCTGAGGGGAGATAGAGGAAGAGCACTAAGAAGCTGGGTGGTCTTGCCTGTTCGTGTTTTCTCAGGGAGAGGGGGCCGGATCCTTTGCCAGGGCCTATTTCCTGGTATTTATAGGGGTGCCCAGCCCGTTCAGATCGCGACACGTGTTCGGTCGGATGCGATCTGTACTTCTGGGCATAGGGGACAGGTAGCCGTTTGTAGGCTCCTCGGGTCTAGGACCAAGACAGGTCATGAAAAGACTTGGACGGTGTCGGCACATCAGTCTGTTCTTTGAGGCGGTGTGTAGCGCATGTGGGCGACATGTCAGAGGCTCCTTAAATGCTCATGTCGTACCCTCGAGGTCCTCTGAGCGAGGCCGTCCTTTGGTACGAACACCCCTCTTCAGGAATTATGCCCGTAGTTCGGGGAGTTCCCTGGTTCGGGGGTTCTGCCTTTGGGAGATTCTCTCCTGCTTGAAATAGCTGGTTCTTCATCCCCGAAGGCGATCCGTTTGGTCCCCCGAGGGAGCCGGTAACATCCTTGAAATTCCTGACGTACTAGCCGAAGTCCCGAGTTCGAGGTGTTTGACTTCGCTCCTTCCGAGGTTAGTGATAGCGCCTCTTTCAGATGACGTCAGGCTTCCCGACCACACTATTGGCCGGAAGTATGTACTGAGAGAGGTGATAGCCCTTCGGCTATCACAGGCCCCCCTTCAGAAAGCCAAAGTGGAAACTTCGGCTTCCCGGCTTTTGGAGGGTGTCCTTCGGGGCCTTGGGTGTAATACCTGTGCCGAAGATGTACCTTTTGTCCGAAGACATAGGCTGTTCGACCATAGCCTATCTTTTGGTGCCTTCGAGGTAACCCACTTCTTTCCTTTTGAAGGTCTGCGCAACGTCGCGTCTCGTAACCAGGCATGTCAGTCTGGAGTGGCGCGCCCAGGTTTTAAGGGTGTCAGAAGGCGTGTCCTTCTTTCGGCACGATGGCTGACACGTGCCATGCTTGTCATTGGAGGGGACTGCATCGGTTACGGCAGGCGCGCCTTTTTATGCGCAGAGAGCAGTTATGGCGACTGTTCGCCTTCGTGGAGTACTTATGACGCCGGTTCGCCTATCCTCCCTCGGCCTATATATGGCCTATTCCATCACAAGCTCCTTTTGTTCTGCTTTTGCTCTTCCCTACTCACAACTATTTTTTGCATTTTTCACGGCAGTGTTTTTTCTTAGGCTATTTCCCGCCACCCTTTATGACGGCGACTCCAAACCCAGACTTTGGCAAAACGTTTGGTGGGTTTTGGCTTTCAAAATTCTTTGATTTTCTGTGCTCTTTTGCTTTTCTGAAAGCTTTCCTGGAGTCAGTTTTTCATCCCCCGAAGTGCTTTTTTCTTTGAAAATGTCTTCACCAACTCCTCTTATGACTGTTTCCCCCATCCCAGAGAGTTGGCTTCCTCTTCTCAATCATACTTGCTGTACGACATCAGAAAAATTGGAAAGATGGACCAAAAAGTTCTTTCTTCCTTCTTACGCCACCACCAGACTTCCTAGCTCTCAGGAGGTCAGTTTTATGAACCGCCGAAATGAGGTTACCGTTTTTCACACCCAACTGAAGGTCGGACTTCGGTTTCCTCCCTCGAAGGTGATTTGTGACTTTTGCCAATTTCATGGCATTGCCGTAAATCAACTTCCCCCAAACTCATACTGCTATTTCAACGCCTTCCTTTGCATTTGCGGCATTTTCAAAATAGAACCCCATTTCATTCTTTTCATGCAGTACTATAAGCTCTACGCGGTCCCAAATGGTGGCTTTTACTTTATGCTACCTCAGGGATCAGGGAGCAAAAAGTATATGTTCACCTTCGCCACTAAAGACAGTTGGCAAGGGTGGCAGGGAAAATTCTTTTTTCTCAAGATGGAGGAGGCCTGGTCATACGTTCTGACCAAGCGGGCTCGGGGAAAGCTAGAGACAGATGTTGTAAACCCGAAGAGGCTGCTGACTCCTGAGTTGGCGGTCAGATTTGCAGACTTTGACAAACGGATCCGAGCAATCTCCGACTGGGATTCCGAGGTCCCTTCACGCTCCCTCTACCCCTTCCCCATCATGTGGAAACTGATGACCGAGGAGGTTCTTCGGGAGCTAAGGGTAGTGAAGGAGCACAAGACGGACCTCGAGATGCCGGCTCCTGCCATCGCAGGGAAAGACTCCTGGCTGGTAAAACTCCTTCGGAAGGAGGTTACTTATGAGACCTTTTGTGAGCGTAAGTTATCTCAAAATTTTTTTGTTATAGATACATCTTAGACTCACACTAATGTTTTCCTTCTGTTTCAGAGATGGGCGACGAGTCCACTGCTTACTACAAGGCGTTCTTCCTCGGACAAGCCAAGAAGGGGGAGCAAACAAAGAAGGCCGTCTCCCGAAGGCAGAAATCATCTGGGGCCGGGCCATCCTCGGCAACACGGGCGAAGAAAGACACGCCTCCTCCTCACCCGAAAATTCCCGATGAGGCACGTGAAGAGCTCGACGCCGCTGTTACCCCGCCGACCGAGGTCACCGCTAACGCCCTTTCTTGGAGTCCCACTTCCTTAGCGGCTCTTCTGGATGCCTTGGTGGAAGTCCCTTTTGCCGCGGAGCGCCGCAAGAGCAAAGGCAAGGAAATCTCTACCGAGGGGGTCTGGGACTCCGACGATGAAGTTGCCGAGGTGCCACCACGTTTGTTTTATAGACAAGCTGTAGTGTCATTATATTTTGAACTTTGAGGATTGCTTGCCTTAACAAGCTTCTTTTCTTGCCTTGCAGAGGAGGTACCATCTTCGGCATGGGTGGCTGAGCACGCCCGGAAACGGGCCCTTCAGGATTCCCATATCCCGAAGGGGAAGGTCCCGAGGGAGCCTTTCTGGTCGTTTATGGAGGACATGAACTTGTACTCCGGCGACTGCCAGCAAATGGCCAACCAAATTTCGAAGGGGATCCTCACCGAGGCCTCCTTCAAGGCTATTTCCGAGGCGTGCCCGGACGAAGAGTCCCTTGCTGCAAAAGTTTCTGAGCATGCTGCCCAAGTATATTTCATGCCTTTGTCTTTTCCTTTTGATTTCTTCTAAGTTTTTGGCTCATTTTTTGCCTTACTGACTTTGTTCTTACTCCTTTGCAGCTGTTGGGGTACACCGGCCTCCTTAGGGTTCCGGCAGCGAAGCAAGCGGCGTTCTGAATCTGGGCCTTAGACTGTGTGGAGAAATCCAAGGTCATGTGCTCCGACTTAGTTGCCAAGAATGCGGAGATGGCTCAAGCTGCAAAGAAGGAGGTCGCTGCCGTTCGGGAGGAGTTATTGAAGGAAAAAGAGGAACTCTTGAAGGACTCCCCCCAAAAGATTTTTGACCTCGGCTCCAAGGTGGCGGAGCTGACTTCGGCAAATGAGGCATATCAAAAGAAGAAGTCAGAGTCTGAGGCTCTCCTGGCGAAGGTACTTGCTGAGAAGGCCACGCTGCAGGCTGAGGTCGTGATGCCGGTCAGCATCTTCGTGGAGTGACATTGAGACTTGTAGAGGGACTTCTTGAGAGGGAGACCGCCCGAATGCCAGATTGCCCAGGGGAGCGTGCCTGAAAAGCTCAGAAGAGAGGGTCAGGAGGTCCCCGGAGTGTGTTTCCGGGGAGGAGCCTCCGACACCCAAGTCAGTGTCCTGAAAGAGAATAAGGGAGGAGCACTGAAAAGTAGAAAGGCCTTGCCTGTTTGTGTTTTCTCAAGGAGAGGAGTCTGCTCAAGGGTTGATCCCTTGCCCAGGTTTATTTCCTAGTATTTATAGGAGTATTCAGCCCGTTCAGATCATGACACGTGTTCGGTCAGATCTTTCTTGAATTTCTGGGCATAGGGGACAAGTAGCCGGTGGCAGGTTTCTTGAGCCTTGAACCGAGACAGGTCATGATGGGACCTGGATGGCGTCGGTGCGTCAGACCGCCGTTTGGGGTGGCCTGTAACGTCTGTGGGTGACATGTCAGAGGCTCCTTAAATGCTCATGCCAAACTCCCGAAGTCCCTGGACGAGGTCGTCCTCCGGCGCGGACGATGCCCCTTCGGGAAATATGCCCGTAGTTCGGGGAGTTCCCTGATTCAGGGTTCTGCCTTCGGGGAGATCCTCCTCGGCTTGCAATAGCTGATTCTTCATCTCTGAAGGTGATCTGTTTAGTACCTCGGGGGGGCTAATAGTATCCTCGCATTCCCTGACGCTCCGAGTTCAGGTCAGATCGAGGCGATAGCCCTTCGGCTATCACATGCCCCCCTTGGAAAGCCGAAGTGGAGACTTCGGTTTGTAGTCTTTTCGAGGATGCTCTTTGGGAGTTTTTAGGGAGTAAAACCTGTGCCGAAGGTACACCTTTTGCCCGAAGATATGGGCTGTTCGGCCATAGCCTGTCTTTTGGTGTCTTCGAGGCAACCTACTTCTTTCCTTTTTCCTTTTGCAGGTCTATGCAACGTCGCGTCTCATGACCAGGCGTGTCAGTCGGGAGTGGCGCGTCCCAATTTTTTAGGGGTGTCAGAAGGCGTGTCCCCTATTTTGGCGCGGCGGTTGACACGTGGCACACTGTCATTAGAGGAGAGTCGTGTCAGTTGCAGAGGGCACGTCTTTTCGGGCGCAGAGAACAGTTATGGCAACTGTTCGCCTTCAAGGGGTACTTATGACGCCGGTTCGTCTACCCACCTTCGGCCTATATATAGCCCATTCCATCATAAGTTCCTTTTTTGGTTTTGCTTCTGCTCTTTTCCCTGCTTGCAACTATTTTTTCCCCTGCTTTCCGCGGCAGTGCTGTTTGACAGAGTTTTTTCCGGCAGTCTTTCACGACGGCGACTTTAAACCCAGATTTTGGGAAGTCATTTGGTGGGTTTTTTATTTCCAGAATCCTCTGATTTTTAGAGTTTTTCCAGAAGTTGTTTTCTTTCCTTTTTTCGAACTTGTTTCTCAGCCAATCATGCCTGTTCCCGAGAGCTGGCAACCCCTTTTGTCTCACCCTTGCTGCACCACCCCCAAAAAACTAGAAAAATGGAAGAAAAAGTTCTTTCTTCCTTCATATGCCATTACAAGGTTGCCACGTTCTGACCAATTTTGCTTTTCGAACCGTAGTAATGAGGTTACCGTTTTCCGAGCCCAACTGAAGGCCGGACTTCGGTACCCTCCTCCAAAGATGATTTGCAACTTTTGCCAATTCCATGGCATTGTTGTAAATCAACTTCCGCCGAACTCGTACTGCTATTTTAACGCCTTCATCTGCATGTGTGGCGTCTTCGGGGTAGAACCCCACTTTGTTATTTTTATGCAGTACTATAAGCTTTTCGTGGTCCCAAAGGGTGGCTTTTATGTTATGCTACCTCGGGGATCCGGGAGCAAAAAATATGTGTTCACCTTTGCCACTAAGGACAGCTGGCGAGGGTGGCAACAAAAATTTTTCTTTCTGAAGATGGAGGAGGCCTGGTCGCATGTTCCGACCAAGTAGGCTGAGGGAAAGCTGGAGATGGACGTCGTAGATCCGAAGATAATGCTAACTCCGGAGTTGGCTTCTGTCTTTGCGGACTTCGATGGACGTATCCGCGCTGTCTCGGACTGGGGTCCCGAGGTCTCCTCGTGCTCTCTCTACCCCTTCCCCATTAATTGGAGGTTAATGAACGAGGAGGTTCTTCGGGAGTTAGGGGTAGTGAAGGAGCACAAGACTGACCTCGAGATGCCAGCTCCTGCCATCGCCGGGAAGGATTCTTGGTTGGTGAAACTCCTTCGGGAGGAAGTTACTTTCGAAACTTTCTTCGAGAGTAAGTTATCTCTGGCTCCCTTTGTTATGGTTTTCATCTTGGACTCACGCTGATATGTTCTTTCTTTTCCAGAGATGGGGGATGACACTGCTGCCTTCTACAAATCCCTTTTCACTGGCCAAGTTGAGAAGGGTGAGCAGACAAAGAAGGCTGCTTCCCGAAGGCAAAAAGCGACTGGGACTGGGCCTTCGGCCAAACGGGCGAAGAAGACTATTCCCCCTCCTCATTCAGAAATTCCTGAGGAGGTAAGCGAAGAGCCCGAGGTTGCTGCCATTCCGCCGCCCGAGGTCGATGCCGACGTCCCCCTGACCGACTTCCCTCCTCGGAGCCCTACCTCGTCGCAGGCCCTTCTGGATGCCATGGTAGAGGTTCCTTCTGCCAAGGAGTGGCGTAAACACAAAGGCAAGGGGATCTCCATCGAGGAGGCACCGGACTCTGGCGATGACGTCGTCGAGGTGCCGCCAGGTTCGCTTTCTTAGGCAAAGTGTGATGTCTTTAGTTTTTGAATTTTGGGATGTACTTGTCTTGACCAGCTTCTTGTTTTTGCCGTGCAGGGGAGTCACTTACTCCGAGTTGGGCGGCCGAACACGCCCGGAAGCGAGCCCTCCACGATGCTAAAGTCCCGCAAGGAAAGATCCCGAAGGAGCCTTTCTGGTCGTTTATGGAGGACATGAATTTGTACTCCGGAGACTGCCAGCAAATGGCCAAAGAGATCTCGAAGGGGATGTTTACTGAGGCCTCCTTTAGGGCCATTGCGGAAACTCATCCGGGTGATGACTCCCTCGCAACGAAGGTTTCCGAGCACGCTGCCCAGGTGTGCTTCACGCCTATCTTTTTTCCCTTCAATTTTTTCTAAGTGCTTGGCTTTCTCTTTGTCTTACTGACCTCGCCTTTATCCCTTTCCAGCTGCTGGGGTACGCTGGCTACCTCAGAGTTCGAGTAGCCAGGCAGACGGTATTCCGAGCCTCGGCCTTAGAGGTTATTGAAAAAACTAAGGCCATGTGCTCGGAATTGGCTATCAAGAACCTGCAGCTGGCTGATGCTGCAGAGAACGAGGTTGCTGCCCTTCGGGGGGAGTTCCAGAAGGAAAAAGAAGAACTTTTGAAGGACTCCTCCCAGAAGATTTCTGACCTTGGCTCCCAGGTGGTGGAGCTGATTTCGGCAAACGAGGCGCATCTAAAGGAGAAGTCATAATCTGAGGCTCTCCTGGCGAAGGCACTTGCTGAGAAGGCCGAGCTCCAAGCCGAGGTCGATTCTTTGAAGAAGGAGCCGAAGAAGAAGGAGGTCGCGGATCTGCAGAATGATCTTGAGGAACTTGAGGTCGAGAAGGACAAGTTCGACCAGATGGCCAAGGTCGCTTTCCAGGACGGGTTTTGCCTTGCTCGGCACCAAGTTCTTCAGAGGTTCCCAGATCTGGACCTCTCTTTCTTGGAGGCTCTAAACATTCCCGAGGGGCCTCGATGGTCCTGGTCCAAGATTGAGCACCTGAACTTGCCTTATTCTATCTCGGCGCCAAAGGTGGTGGACAAGGACGTAGGGGCTGGTGGCTCTCGGGACGCCGAGATTCCTTAGTTTGTTCTAGGACTCCTTACCTTTTTCTTCTTCTTTTTGTACTTCTTCTTCTCTGTAGGCCGATTCACCTTAATGAAGATTTTTTGGCTAAGTCTTTTTGCGAGATGTTTCTTTTTCCCCTTTGTCCCGAACATGATCGCTCAAAGGACTTCGGAAAATCATATTTGCGCTTATTTCGGCGAGCACCTTCGCGAGACTTTTTGTTTCCCATTTTTCCCGAACGTGATCGCTCAAGGGACTTCGGGAAATCGTATCTGCACTTATTACGGCAAACGCCTTCACGGAATTCTGGCTTGTACACTTTTTATACTTGAGAATTTTTCTAAGAAGCTTCTGTACTTAGCATATTTTCCAAATTTGTGCAACACAATTTTTCCACGAAACCTTAAGCATAGAATTTCTTCAAGGCATTTGAATGCCAGGTATTTTTTAATTCTACGCCTTCAGCGTCGCCGAGTCTGTACACACCTTTTCGTACTTCGGCAAGAACCAGATAGGGTCATTCCCAATTTGCATGAAGTACTCCGTGGGAGGGCCTTCGGGGTGCATAGTCAGCCTTTCGGAGAATAAGGTATCATTTCTTGATTCCCTTTGGCCTGGCTCTTAAGTTTATAGCCGCGGCCACTCTTTGCTGAAAAGCTTTTCTTCTCAGCTCAGCTATTTCTCTGTGTTCGCTGACAAGGTCAAGCTTGGTTCTTAAGCCGAGGTCATTTCCACTTTCATCGAATACTTGTACCCGTACCGACGGTCGCACAACTTCGATTGGGATGATGGCCTCTGTACCGAAGACGAGTGAAAAAGGGGTCTCCCCTGTGGCTCTTCGGGGTGTTGTTCGGTAACTCCATAACACTCTTTGGAGCTTTCCCGGCCATTTTCCTTTTGCTTCCCCCAGTCTTTTTTTTAGACCATAATGGTCCTGTTAGATACTTTTACCTGCCCATTGCCTTGGGGATGAGCTACTGGGGCGAAGTGCATTTTTGTCCCGAGGTCACTGATGAATTCCTGGAATCCTTTATCTGTGAACTGGGACCCATTATCAGCTACAAGTACCTTTGGTATGCCGAATCTGCATACAATGTTTTTCCATACGAACTTCTGCACTTCCTTTGCCGAGATGGTCGCCAGGGGTTCTGCCTCGACCCATTTGGAGAAATAGTCTACTGCTACCACGCAGAATTTTACGCCTCCAGGGGCTGTTGGGAGCGGCCCTATGAGGTCTATGCCCCAGACTGCGAAGGGCCAAGGATAATCAGCCGAAGTCACCAATTCCAAGGGTGTCCTCTGGATATTTGCGTGTCTTTGGCAATTACCACATTTCCGGACGAACTGCCTAGCGTCCTTTCTTAGGGTAGGCCAAAAATATCCTTGGCGAAGTATTACTGCTGCAAGGGCGTCGGTTCCGATGTGTGAACCACAAGTGCCTTCGTGCAATTCTTTGAGGATCATTTCAGTATCCTCTTCGCCAACACACCTCTGCAGTGGGTTTGCATATCCCTGCTGATATAATTCTTCACCAATTAGGAAGAATCGGCCGAAGCGTCTTTGGATTTTGGCAGCTTCACTGGGGTCTTCGGGGAGTGTATTGTCTGCGAGATACCATTTTATCGGGTCTTTCCAGCCTTTTCCTCAAGTTGATATGCTCAGCACTGTGATGCTCGGGTGGCTTAGCACCTCGGTCCATACTTTTGATTTTGCCAAGCAATCTGCCTCGGCATTATCTCGCCGAGACACATTTTTTATTCGTATGATGTCGAACTCCCGGATGAGTTTTGCCACCAATTCATGGTATTTTGCCAAGGTTGGGTCCTTTGCCCCGTAGTCTCCTGCCGTTTATCATACTACCAGCTGGGAATTGCTGTGGGCTTTCAAGTTTATTATGCCAATTTTTCTGGCAAGGCGCAATCCTGCTATGAGGGCTTCATACTCCGCCATATTGTTAGTGACGTTAAAGCCGAACTTGATAGCCTTCATCACTTCTAGGCCTTCAGGACCCCTAATGATTATGCCAGCTCCCTGGTGTTCGGACCCCGAGGCTCCGTCGACATGCAAAGTCCATTCGGGCTCACCTTCGCTAGGATCCGGATGGCTGTCTTCGGTGGTGGGTACTTCGGCGATGAAGTCTGCCAGTGTTTGAGCTTTTATGGCTTTCTGAGGTTCATAAGCGATGTCGTGTTTGCCAAGCTCTATACACCACTTGGAGAGCCTTCCGGAATGATCAACCTTCCTCATGACATCCCGAAGTGGTAGACTACTTCGGACTATGATAGGGTGAGCCTGAAAGTATGGTCATAGCCTACTCCCTGCCAGCACCAAGGCATATATAGCTTTTTGCAACAAAGGATACCTGACTTCGGCGCCATGCAGGGATTTGCTTACATAATAGACCGGCCATTGCTTCGGCCCCTCTTCTTTCACAAGGACCGAGCTCACAGCATTTTCTGTGACAGCGAGGTATAGCACAAGGGGCTCTCCCACGCGAGGTTGTCGCAGAGTGGGCAGGCTAGCTAAGCAGATTTTGAGTTCTTCCCAGGCCTTTTGGCAGTCTCCATTCCAAGGATGATCATTATTTCCGAGGTTGTTTTCCTCTTTTGTTGCCTTAGTGAGGACCTTGAAGAACGGTCGACACCTGTCTCCATACCTGGAAATAAACCTGCTAAGAGAGGTTATCCTTCCGGTGAGTCTCTGCACATCCTTTATTGTGGCAGGAGTTTGGAACTCGAGCAGAGCCTTGATTTTTTCTGGGTTAGCATCAATGCCTCTTTTTGATACCATGTATCCAAGGAATTTTCCCGAGGTCACTCCAAAGATGCACTTTTCGGGATTGAGACGGATCCCGAAGGCTCTGAGTTGGTGGAAAGTTTCCTTTAGATCTGTGACGTGGTCGTCAGGCAGCTTGCTTTTGACTATCATAACGTCGACATACACTTCCATGTTTCTCCCTATTTGGTCGTTAAAGACCTTGCTCATCAACCTCTGGTATGTGGCTCCTGCGTTTTTAAGCCCGAAGGGCATTCTGACGTAGCAGTATGTTCCTCCCTCGGTGATGAAGGCGGTTTTTTCCTTATCTTCGGGGTCCATCCTTATTTGATGATACCCACTGAAGGCGTCTAAGAAACTTAGGAGCTCGTATTCGGCAGTTGAGTCTACCAATTGGTCTATCGGTGGGAGGGGGTATGAGTCTTTTGGGCAAGCATCATTCAAGTTTCTGAAGTCGATGCACATCCGGAGCTTACTGCTTCATTCTTTTGTGGCAATAACCACGTTGCTCAACCATTCGGGGTATCTGCACTCTCTGACGACACCGGCGTCTAACAAGCGTGCACTTCGGTTTTGACAAAGTTACTTTTATGGACCGAGATGCCCCGTTTCTTTTGCCGGACAGGTTTTGCCTCGGGATTAACTTTAAGGCTATGCTGTATTACGCTAGGGTTTATCCCTGGCATATCTTTCGGTGAGTAGGCAAATAGATCTTTATTTTCCAGTAGAAAAGATACAAGTTTTTTCTTGTCACATTCGGCCAAGCTCTTCCCTATTCGGGTAGATTGACCTGGGACAAGTTCTACTATTTCCATTTCCGCTTTCGCGGGATCTCTTTCCTTGCCCTTCTCTGGTGCCTTTGCCTCCATTGTTTGTGCGAAGTTGTTTGCCGGAGCTTTTCGTGCCTTTACGAACACCTTTCTTACTTCGCCTTGATCTATGAAGATCTCTGCATCTCCATCCTTGGTGGCGAAAGTGACAGTCAAGTACTTCACATCAGGGCGAATGTGTAGATTTCCCTATGTCTGTCTCCCAAGGATGGCGTTGTACAATGAAGGGACATCCATGACAATAAACTTCGCCATTGTGGAGGCGTAGAGTTCAACAGTCCCTTCTACCGAAGTTCCTTTCATCATCAAGGGGAGGTCGATCCATCCGAGGACAGGCAGTTCGGACGGTCTTACCCCGAAAGTAGGCGAGGTGACGGGCTTGAGGTCGCTGCTAGTTATGCCCAAGTTCGGTAGTAAGTGCGAGAACAGGACGTCGGCGTTCGATCTGTCGTCGAGCAGCACTTTCTTGACGTCCCAGTTCCCTATCCTCGCCATGATCAGCAGCGGATCATCATGGGGAAAGATGACGGTGGATCCATCCCTGCGGGCCAGTTTCTTTGTCGAATTCTGATATTCCATGACTGCTATTTCTCTGGCCTTCCTCTTTCTTTCCAAGGATGGGAGCCCCGTCGTGATTGTTTGTATTACTCCTGCCGGAGGTGGAGGGCGTCTCTTCGGACTTCGGTTTCTTCGCCTGTCAGAGTCATAGTCCTCATCTTCGGCCTTTTCTTCCTCATCTTTTCTTCCCTTCGGGGAAGGTATCCGCAGATATCGTCGAAGTTGGCCCAGTTTTATTAGCGACTCTATGTACTTCTTCAGTTGGAAGCAATCTTCGGTGTCATGGCCGTGGTCGCGGCGAAACTGGCAGAACTTCTTTATGTTTTTCTTGTTATCAGCGGTCATGGCCCTTGGCCGCCGAATCTGCGTCCCCTGCCTTTCCATCGTCATGAGGATGTTTGTCCGTGTAGTGTTCAGGGGTGTGAAAGCTGGGAGTTTCCTTCCCCGCATTCTCCGAGGTCGGCCTCCCTGTTCGGTTGGATGCCGAGTTTGCTGGTTGGACCCTTCGGCGCGGGCGTGATCGGACTTCGGCCCACCCATTCTCAGCTCCTCGGCGGTCATGTGCTGTTCGGCCCTTCGGTAAAATTCACCGAGGGTGTCCGGGGGGTCCTTAGAGAACTCGTAAAACAACTGCGAGTCCCTCCGAAGGCCCCGTGCATGGCGAGAATGCGTATTTCGGGCTGAAAATCCGGGACGCTCAGAGCTTCCCTGTTAAACCTTTCGACATAGTCACGGATGGTTTCTCCATTTCTTTGCTCTATGTCGAACATCTGTACAGGCATTTTCGCCGTTGGCCGACTTCCAATAAATTGCTGTGTGAAGGCCGTGGATAGCTCCTGGAACCCCGTGATGGTTCCTGGAGCCAATGAGTTATACCACGCAGTTACTGGTCCTATGAGGGTGACCTCAAAACATTTGCACAAGGTAGCATAATCGGCTCCGTGCATTATCATGCTGCGTCTGTACTTTGTCAGATGGGCCTGTGGGTCAATGCGGCCATCATAGATCTCCAGCCGATGTGCCCTGAAGTCGTCTGGCATGGCTGCCTCAACTACAGTTTGGGTGAACGGGGACTCATCCTCATAGAAGGTTCCTGACAGCCTAGCCCAAACGGGCTTGCGGGCTACCTGTTTCTCCACCCTGTCTAGTCTCGCTAGTATCCTCTCCATAAGGATCGTGGCATTAGGCTCTTCCTCTGGGAAGGGAGATTGCCGGCGTTTCTCCGGGGAGCGAGCTCGGCGTCGAAGGGACAGGGACCTCGCCTCAGGCGACGAACTCCTTTGTTGTGAGACTTTGGGTCGCTTGGACCTTGTTTGTCCCGCAGGCCATTTCCCGAGGGGTATGTTTTCCGTAGAGGACTCTTCACGTGGGTCCCCACTTCCCGAACTATCATGGGTCGATTTGGGGCTTTTCTCTCAAGGACGTCCTGGTGAGGGAGGCCTTTGGGCCTGAGCTTGTTGTGGCCACCTTCGGTCTATCTGCTGTGTCATCTCAGCCACGACAGAACGCTGAAAGTCCCGTAGAAAGCTCATAGTAATGACTAGAGGGCGGTCTTCCTTGGGCGCTGAAGTCCCTGGGAATGTTTGCTCAGCGGCCGGTTGATCCTCAGGTGCGGACGAGACCTCGGGATTCCCTTGTCCTTAGAATGCCAAGTTTCAACGACGGCAACCTCAGAGCGGGTTCCCATAGACGGAGCCAAATGATGCCGGTCAGCATCTTCGTGGAGTGACATTGAGACTTGTAAAGGGACTTCTTGAGAGGGAGACCACCCGAATGCCAGATTGCCCAGGGGAGCGTGCCTGAAAAGCTCAGAAGAGAGGGTCAGGAGGTCCCCGAAGTGTGTTTCCGGGGAGTTGCCTCCGACACCCAAGTCAGTGTCCTGAAAGAGAATAAGGGAGGAACACTAAAAAGTAGAAAGGCCTTGCCTGTTTGTGTTTTCTCAAGGAGAAGAGTCTGCTCAAGGGTTGATCCCTTGCCCAAGTTTATTTCCTAGTATTTATAGGAGTATTCAGCCCGTTCAGATCATGACACGTGTTTGGTCAGATGTTTCCTGAATTTCTGGGCGTAGGGGACAAGTAGCCGGTGGCAGGTTTCTTGAGCCTTGAACCGAGACAGGTCATGATGGGACCTGGATGGCGTCGGTGCGTCAAACCGCTGTTTGGGGTGGCCTGTAACGTCTGTGGGCGACATGTCAGAGGCTCCTTAAATGCTCATGCCAAACTCCCGAAGTCCCTGGACGAGGTCGTCCTCCGGTGCGGACGATGCCCCTTTGGGAAATATGCCCGTAGTTCGGGAAGTTCCCTGATTCAGGGTTCCGCCTTCGAGGAGATCTTCCTCGGCTTGCAATAGCTAATTCTTCATCTCCGAAGGTGATCTGTTTAGTACCTCGGGGGGGCTAATAGTATCCTCGCGTTCCCTGACGCTCCGAGTTCGGGTCAGATCGAGGCGATAGCCCTTCGGCTATCAGGTCGAGTCTTTGAAGAAGGAGCCGAAGAAGAGGAAGATGAAGGCACTGAAGAAGGAGATCACTGATCTGGAGAAGGAACTTGACGATTTAGCGGTCGAGAAGGAGAAGGCCGTCCAAGCGACCAAGGTCGGTTTTCAGGATGGCTTTTGCCTTGCTCGGCATCAAGTTCTACAGAGGTTCCCAGATCTGGACCTCTCCTTTTTGGCAGCCTAAACATCCCCGAGCGGCCTCGGTGGTCTTGGTCCAAAATCGAGCACCTCAACTTGCCCTTTCCTTTTCCGACGCCGAAGGCGGTGGACAAGGACGCAGGAGCTGGTGGCTCCCGAGATGCCGAGATCCCTTAGCTTGTCTTAGGGTCCTTTGCCTTTTTTTTCTCCTTTTTTGTACTTCTTCTTTTGGCGAGCTTCCTTCTTTGTAATTAGATCCATCTCTGTTAATAAAGACTCCTTCTTTCTTTTGTAAAATTTTTTTGGCTAAGTCTTTTGCGCAAGATTTTTCATTTCCCATTGTCCCGAACACGTTCGCTCAAGAGACTTCGGAAAATCATATTTACGCTTATCACGCCAATTAGCCTTGGAATCACCCTCGCGAAAGTAAATTTCCAACTTCAGAGAAGGTTGATAACCTTTGTAAATAAATTTTCTTAAACCGCGCTTGGCGACAACCGCTCTGGTGAAAATAAGCTTTTTGTACTTTAGAAAAAATTTTCTAAGAAGCTTTTGTACTTAGAAATTTTTCTGACTTGTACAATTTTCCCACCAAAATCCTAAGCATAGAATTTTTTCAAGGCATCCGAATGCCATGTATTTTTTAATTCTACGCCTTCGGCATCGCCGAGCTTGTAAACTCCTTTTCGCACTTCGGCAAGTACCAGATAAGGACCTTCCCAATTTGCGCGAAGTACCCCGTGGGATGGCCTTCGGGGTCCAAATTCAGCCTTTCGGAGAACGAGGTCTCCTTTCTTTATTCCCTTTGGCCTGGCATGCAAGTTTATAGCCGCAGCCACTCTTTGCTGAAAAGCTTTTCTTCTCAGCTCGGCTATTTCTCTATGCTCGCCGACGATGTCAAGTTTGGTTCTTAGGCCGAGGTCATTTCCCCTTTCATCAAACACTTGTACTCACACCGATGGTTGTACTACCTCAGTTGGGATGATAGCCTCAGTACCGAAAACAAGTGAAAAAGGTGTTTCCCTTGTGGCTCTTCGGGGTGTTGTTCGGTAGCTCCATAACACACTTGGGAGCTCTCCTGGCCATTTCCCTTTTGCTTCCCCCAACCCTTTTTTCAGACCATCTTTTATGGTCCTGTTAGATACTTCTTCTTGCCCATTGCTTTGGGGGTGTGCTACTGGAGCGAAGTGCATTTTTATTCCGAGGTTATTGATAAATTCTTGGAACCCCTTGTCTATGAACTGGGATCCATTGTCGGCTACTAGTACCCTCGGTATGCCAAATCTGCATACAATGTTCTACCACACGAACTTCTGCACATCTTTTGCCGAGATAGTCGCAAAGGGTTCTGCCTCGACCCATTTAGAGAAATAGTCCACTGCGACCACGCAGAACTTCATGCCTACAGGTGCTGTCGGGAGTGGCCCAATGAGGTCTATGCCCCAAACTGTGAAAGGCCAGGGATAGTCAGCCGAAGTTACCAATTCCGAGGGTGTCCTTTGGATATTCACGTGTCTTTGGCAATTACCACATTTCTGGACGAACTGCCTAGCGTCCTTGCTTAGGGTAGGCCAAAAGTATCCTTGGCGAAGTATCACTGCTGCCAGGGCGTCAGTTCCAATGTGCGAACCACAAGCGCCTTCGTGAACTTCTTCGAGGATCATTTCAGTATCCTCTCCGCCAACACACCTCTGCAGTGGATTTGCATATCCCTGCCGATATAATTCTTCTCCGATTAGGAAGAAATGACCGAAACATCTTCGCACTTTTCCCGCTTCGTTGGGGTCTTCGGGGAGCGCACCGGTTGCGAGATATCTTTTTATCGGATCTTTCCAGCCTTTTCCCGAAGTTACTATGCTCAGCACTGCGATGCTCGGGTGGTTTAGCACCTCGGTGCATGTTTTTGATTTTGCCAAGCAATCTGCCTCAGCATTATCTCTACGAGGCACATTTTTTATTCGTACGGTGTCGAACACTCGGATAAGCTTTGCTACCAGTTCATGGTATTTTGCCAAGGTCGGGTCCTTCGCCCCATAGTCCCCTGCTATTTGTCGAACTACCAGCTGGGAATCGCTGTGGGCTTTCAAGTTTCTTACACCAATTTTTCTGGCTAGGCGTAACCCTGCTATGAGAGCTTCGTATTCAGCCATATTGTTGGTGACGTTAAAGCTGAACTTGATGGCCTTCATTACTTCTAGACCTTCGGGGCCTCTGATAATTACCCCAGCTCCCTGGTGTTCGGACCCTGAGGCTCCGTCTACATACAAAGTCCATTCTGGCTCACCTTCGCCAGGATCCGAATGGTTGTCCTCGGTGATGGGTACTTCGGCAATGAAGTCTGCCAGAGCTTGAGCTTTTATGGCTTTCCGAGGTTCATAAGTAATGTCGTGCTCGCCAAGCTCTATACACCATTTGGAAAGCCTTCCCGAATGATCAACTTTCCTCATGACGTCCCGTAGAGGTAGACTACTACGGACGATGATTGGGTGAGCTTGAAAATATGGCCGTAGTCTTCTTCCTGCCAGTACCAAGGCATATATAGCTTTTTGTAGCAAGGGATACCTGACTTTGGCGCCGTGCAGGGACTTGCTTACATAATAAACCGACAATTGCTTCAGCCCTTCCTCTTTCACAAGGACCGAGCTTACTGCTTTTTCTATGACGGCGAGGTACAACACGAGGGGCTCTCCCTCGAGCGGTTGTCGAAGAGTGGGCAGACAGGCTAAGTAGATTTTGAGTTCCTCCCAAGCCCTTTGGCAGTCCTCATTCCAAGGATGATCATCACATCCGAGGTTGCCCTCCTTTTTTGCTGCCTTAGTGAGGACTTTGAAGAATGCTCGACACCGGTCTCCATACCTGGAAATAGACCTGCTACGAGAGGTTATCCTTCTGGTGAGTCTCTGCACATCTTTTATTGTGACGAGAGTTCAGAATTCAAGCAGAGCCTTAATTTTTTCTAGGTTAGCATCAATGCCTCTTTCTGATACCATGTACCCAAGAAACTTTCCCGAGGTTACACCGAAGATGCATTTTTCGGGATTAAGGTGAATTCCGAAGGTTCTGAGCTGGTGGAAAGTTTCCTTTAGATCTGCAACGTGGTCATTAGGCAGCTTGCTTTTAACTATCATGTCATCGACATAGACTTCCATGTTCCTCCCTATTTGGTCATTAAAGACCTTCCTCATCAACCTCTGGTAGGTAGCTCCTGCATTTTTGAGCCCGAAGGGCATTCTGATGTAACAATACGTTCCACTCTCTGTGATGAAGGCGGTTTTCTCCTCATCTTCGGGGTCCATCCTTATTTGATGATACCCACTGAAGGCATCTAGGAAACTTAGGAGCCCGTATTCGGCAGTTGAGTCTACCAACTGGTCTATTGGTGGGAGAGGGTATGAGTCTTTTGGGCAAGCATCATTCAAGTTTCTGAAGTCGATGCACATTCGGAGCTTACTGCTCCCTTCTTTTGTGGCAATAACCACGTTGCTCAACCATTCGGGGTACTTGACCTCCCTGATTACATCCGCGTCCAATAAGCGCTGGACTTCAATTTTGACGAAGTTATTTTTAAGGACTGAGATGCCCCGTTTCTTTTGCCAGACAAGTTTTGCTTCCGGACTTACTTTAAGGCTATGCTGTATTATGCGAGGGTCTACCCCCGGCATATCTTTCGGCGAGTAGGCAAACAGGTCTTTATTCATCAGTAGAAAGGATACAAGTTTTTTCTTGTCACCTTCGGCCAAGTTTTTCCCTATTCGGGTATTTCGGCCCGGGACAAGTTCTACTTCTTCCATTTCTACCTTCGCGGGATCTTCTGCCTCTCCCTTTTTTGGTTTTCCATCTAGCAAAGCCTCTACCTCTACAGTTTGTGCGAAGTTGGTTGTTGGAGCTTTTCGCGCCTTGACGAACACTTTCCTTACTTCACCCTGATCAATGAAGATTTCCGTGTCTCCATCCTTGGTGGCAAAAGTGACAATTAAGTACTTTACATCAGGGTGAATGTGCAGATTTCCTTGTGTTTGCCTTCCAAGGATGGCGTTATATGACGAAGGAACATCCATGACAATGAACCTTGTTATTGTGGAGGCAAATAATTCGTCTGTCCTGTCTACCAAGGTTCCTTTCATCATTAAGGGAAGATCGATCCATCCGAGGATGGGCAGTTCGGATGGCCCTACCCCGAAAGTAGGTGAAGTGACGGGCTTGAGATCGGTGTTGGATATACCCAAGCTTGGCAGCAAATGTGAAAACAGGACGTCGGCGTTTGATCCATCGTCAAGCAATGCTCTCTTGACGTCCCAGTTTCCTATCCTTACCATGACCAACAGCGGGTCGTCATGGGGAAAGATGATGGTGGAACCATCCTTGCGGGCTAGTTTCTTCATCGGACTCTGATATTCCATCACTGATATTTCTCTGGCCTTCCTCTTTCTTTCCGAGGATGGAAGTCCTGTCGTAATTGTTTGTATTACTCCTGCCGAAGGTGGAGGACGCCTCTTCGGACTTCTGTTCCTCCACCTGTCGGAGTCGTACTCCTCGTCATCTGCCTTTCCTTCTTCCTCCTTTCTTCCCTTCGGGGAAGGCATTCGCAGATATCGCCGAAGTTGGCCTTGTTTTATTAGCGACTCTATGTACTTTTTCAATTGAAAACAGTCTTCGGTGTCTTGCCCATGGTCTCGGTGAACCTAGCAGAATTTCTTTATGTTCTTCTTATTATTAGCGGTCATGGCCCTTGGCCGTTGAATCTGGGTCCCCTGCCTTTCCATTGTCATGAGGATATTGGTCCTTGTGGTGTTCAGGGGTGTGAAGGTCGGGGGTTTCCTTCCCTTAAACCTTCAAGGTCGTCCTGCCTGGTCGGCTGGGTACCGCGTTTGCTGGCTGGATCCTTCGGCACGGGTGTGATCAAGCTTCGGTCCGTCCATTCTCAGCTCTTCGGCTGTCATGTGTTGCTCGGCCCTTCGGTAGAATTCGCCAAGCGTGTCCGGGGGGTCCTTGGAAAATTCATAGAACAGCTGTGAGTCCCTCCGAAGGCCCCGTGTCATGGTGAGGATGCGTATTTTGGGCCGAAAGTCTAGAACACTTAAGGCCTCTCCATTAAACCTTTTGACATAGTCGCGGATGGTTTCTCCATTCTTCTGCGCTATGTCGAACATCTGGACAGGCATCTTCGCCATCGGCCGGCTTCCAATGAATTGCTGCGTAAAGGCCGTAGATAACTCCTGAAACTCCCTGATGGTTCCGGGGGCCAGCGAGTTATACCACGCTGTTGCTGGTCCTATGAAGGTGAACTCAAAGCATTTGCATAGGGTAGCATCATCAGCACCGTGCAACACCATGCTACATTTGTATTTGGTTAGATGAGCCTGTGGATCAGTTCGGCCGTCATAGGTTTCCAGCCGAGGCACCCGAAAGTCACTTGGCATGGCTGCCTCGACTACTGTCCGGGTGAACGGCGATTCATCCCCACCAAAAGTTTTAGACAGCTTAGCCCAGACTGGTTTCTGAGCTACCTGTTTCTCCACTCTCTCCAATCTCGCTAATATTTTCTCTATAAGGAGCGTGGCACTGGGCTCTTCTTCCTGGTGCTTGTAGACTTCTGGGAAGGGAGATTGTTGGCATCTCTTCGGGGAGTGACTCCGGCTCCAAGCGGATGGGGACTTCGCCTCAGGTGATGAACTCCTTTGGCGTGGGATTTTAGGTCGCTTGGACCCCATTTGTCCCATAGTTCGTGCCCCGAGGGGTATATTTTCCGTCGAAGACTCATCACGGGAATCCCCGCTTCCCGAACTGCGATAGGTTGATTTAGGGCTTTTCTCCCGAGGGCGTATCGGCAAGGAAGGCCTTTGGGCCTGAGTTGGTTGCGGCCACCATCGGTCTATCTTTTGTGTCATTTCAGCTACAATAGAGCGCTAAAAGTCGAGTAGAAAACTCATAGTTATGACTAGAGGACGTTCTTCCTCAAGTGAGGAAGTCCCCGGAAGGGTTTGCTCAGTAGCCGGTTGAGCTTCAGGCGCGGATGAGGACTTTGGAAGTCCCTTGTCCTTTGAACGCCGAGTTTCAACAACGGCGACCTGAGGGTGATTTCCTACAGACGGCGCCAAATGATGCCCAACAGCATCTTCGTCAGGTGACATTAAGACTTCAGGAGGGACTTCCTGAGAGAGAGGACGTCTGGAGCAAAGATTTCCCAGAGGAGTGTGCCTGAAATGCTCAGAAAGAAAAAGGTTAGGAGGTCCCCGGAGTATTTTTCCGGGGAGGAGCCTCCGATGCCCAAGTCAGTGTTTTGAGGGGAGATAGAGGAAGAGCACTAAGAAGCTGGGTGGTCTTGCCTGTTCGTGTTTTCTCAGGGAGAGGGGGCTGCATCCTTTGCCAGGGCCTGTTTCCTGGTATTTATAGGGGTGCCCAGCCTGTTCAGATCGTGACACGTGTTCGGTCGGATGCGATCTGTACTTCTGGGCGTAGGGGACAGGTAGCCGTTTGTAGGCTTCTCGGGTCTGG
This sequence comes from Aquilaria yunnanensis, assembly GCA_039654915.1. Classification (NCBI taxonomy): domain Eukaryota; kingdom Viridiplantae; phylum Streptophyta; class Magnoliopsida; order Malvales; family Thymelaeaceae; genus Aquilaria; species Aquilaria yunnanensis. Next base: position 78,781,460 of record CM077594.1, on the reverse strand, counting down.
GATCGAGACAGGTCATGATAAGATTTGGACGGCGTCGGTGCGTCAGTCCGTTCTTCGAGGTAGCATGTAGTGCATATGGGCGACATGTCAGAGGCTCCTTAAATGCTCATGTCGTACCCCCGAGGTCCTCTGGGCGAGGCCGTCCTTTGGTACGAACGCCCCTCTTCGGGAATTATGCCCGTAGTTTGGGGAGTTCCCTGGTTCGGGGTTTCGCCTTCGGGAGATTCTCTCCTACTTGAAATAACTGGTTCTTCATCCCTGAAGGTGATCCGTTTGGTCCCCCGAGGGAGCCGGTAACATCCTTGAAATTCCTGACGTACTAGCCGAAGTCTCAAGTTCGAGGTGTTTGACTTCGCTCCTTCCGAGGTCAGTGATAGCGCCTTTTTTGGATGACGTCAGGCTTCCCGACCACACTATTGGCAGGAAGTATGTACTGAGAGAGGTGATAGCCCTTCGGCTATCAGTTTCCTTGCTTGTTGCACAAGCAACCTTAAAACTCTACAAAACTCAAGGAAACTCTTATATTTTGTAGGACTTTTGGAAGTCTCGGAGTACGCTCGGAATCCTTAGACCCCTAGGCACGCTAAGAACCCCCTTAGGTTTCACTTGGATCAAGCTAGCAAAATGTGAAAAATTCAGTATTTTTGTCTGTGGCGACGCATCGCCATAGTTAGGGACGTTCGGTGACAATTTTCTGGATTGGCAACGCGTCGCTGGGTTCCTGTAATTGGCGACGCGTCGCCAATCTGCAGAAATGCAAAATTTGGCGTATTTTGCTGCTATGAACTTTGGATGATTCCTACACATACCAAATATGCATGGAATGCCTCCAAATTTCATACACACATAGAACATGTTGCATAGAACATAACCAACTATCACAGGCTAAGCACTGATGTCTTGTATCATCAATCCAATCCTCCCAATTCCTCTAGTCCACCACAATTCAACCAAAACTTTTAACTAATGCCATAGCTAAAACTACTTGAATTCTTCAAGCAAACTCAAGCTAATGGCATCAAATGAACTTGAAAACATACTCCCCTTACCTCAACTCGAAGTAACAAGCAAGAATCAATCCCCTTTTCGATCAACCAAGCTCACCAAAGTTCTACACAAGTTCCAATAAAAAACGTCCATCCAAGCTTCAAAATCATGATTTCAAGCTTGAAATGCACTCCTCCAAGCTTATACGCCTTGAATTGCACCTCTTGACACCAAGATCACTTGATTCCAAGCTTAATTTGAGAGAGAAATGAGTAAGGGAAGGTTGAAAATGTGGTTATGGCAGCCTCCCCTTCTCTTTCCCTTCTTAAACCCTTACTTAGCATCAAAGTCATCAAGGTTTCAAGTTTAATGCAATTAAGCCCCCTATCTTTGTAACTTAGTGATTCTTGATTAAATTGATGTTTGTTAGTTAGTTTGAAGCTTGGCTTTTGGTTAGAGAGTGAAGTTTTGATGTTTGGTGCCATTTTTTTATTGGAAGTTGTGTAAAACTTTGGTGAGCTTGGTTGATCAAAAAGGGGATTGATTATTGCTTGTTACTTCGAGTTGAGGTAAGGGGAGTATGTTTTCAAGTTCATTTGATGTCATTAGCTTGAGTTTGCTTGAATAATTAGAGTAGTTTTAGCTATGGCATTAGTTAAAAATTTTGGTTCAATTGTGGTGGACTAGAGGAATTGGGAGGATTGGATTGATGTTACAAGACATCATAACTTAGCCTGTGATAGTTGGTTATGTTCTATGCAACATGTTCTATGTGTGTATGAAATTTGGAGGCATTCCATGCATATTTGGTATGTGTAGGAATCGTCCAAAGTTCATAGCAGCAAAATATGACAAATTTTGCATTTTTGCAAATTGGCGACGCGTCGCCAATTACAGGTTGACCCCAACGATGTGTCGCCAATTCAGAAAATTGTCACCAAACGTCCCTAACTGTGGCGATGCGTCGCCACAGAAAAAAATGCTGAATTTTTCACATTTTACTAGCTTGATCCAAGTGAGACCTAAGGGGGTTCTTAGCATGCCTAGGGGTCTAAGGATTCCGGGGGTACTCCGAGACTTCCAAAAGTCCCACAAAATATAAGAGTTTCCTTGAGTTTTGTAGAGTTTTAAGGTTGCTTGTGCAACAAGCAAGGAAACTGTGTTGCAAACGAGTATAACTAGCTACCATTAGCTCAGGTGAGAGGTTTAGAACCCTTGTCGGCCTAGCCGTGCCGTAGCCACAAGGTCGCAAGGCGAAACCTTGTTCATGTAGTCTACACCAAAGAGGCCCTACGGCCTAGTCTACAAATCTCCACCATAATTCCCCTGCATAAGGGCTATGGGAAGGCTACATGATTGCATCCAGTAAGCTTCGGCTTGCTAGGTGCGGGTTAATGATCAGAACTCGCTAGGCACAGCGTTATGCACCGTGAGGATGACTAGTTGAAGAGAGGTCTATATGGCCATGTTATATGTGCATATATCAGGCCCTCATGCTGTGTGAGCTAGCAGCAAGAGTCCTAGTAATTTTCTTGCAGGTACACTGAAGACCCCTTACTGAGAATTGTCGAATTCTCACTCCCTAGTTTTGTTATGCAGAGCCTGAAGTTGCTGGACCGAGTAATCATTAAGGATTTTCGCGGTAGCGTTCTTTTGTGTGTACATGTACGGCATTTGAGAATCCTTGTGATTCTAGTCTACATGAGTATATTTAGTTGGCTTGTTGGTCAAGTAACAGTACTAACTAGTATCTTCCTTTGGCTGTAGAGCCTAGTAGTACTTGGCAAAGGACTTTTGAGACTCGCCACTAGGACATGGATCCAAGGTGGGAGTTAAGTCAAAGAGATCTCAGTAGAGGCTTGTATTTATATAGTATTTTAGTTGCCTCCATAGTCTATGTTATGAGGAGTCCTCGGCTCTAGGATTGCTCTTGGGTGAGGGCATTAGTCTACTTTATATATGAATGTTCTCACGACTTGTTATGTGTAGTAAACTCACATAAATGTTGATTTTATATGCTTTGGCTATTTGTATTTATTTTCTATAGAAATTACTCGGCCGAGTTAATGTTTTATGGTTTTAATAAACCAAGTCAAAGCATGAAGAGCATGCATATTGCATATTCTAGGATAATCAACTAGTATCATGGGATTTAATCTGCACACATACACAACTAGCCAATTGCAATCCACCGTGAGACCAGCTCTCACAGGGCTTCCTGGGCAGGGGCACTGGTGGTCATGTCAGGGTTTTTTTATTATTGCACCTCTTGACACCAAGATCACTTGATTCCAAGCTTAATTTGAGAGAGAAATGAGTGAAGGAAGGTTGAAAATGTGGTTATGGCAGCCTCCCCTTCTCTTTCCCTTCTTAAACCCTTACTTAGCATCAAAGTCATCAAGGTTTCAAGTTTAATGCATTTAAGCCCCCCATCTTTGTAACTTAGTGATTCTTGATTAAATTTTTGTTTATTCTTTAAGTTTGAGTTAAGGTTGAAAGTTAGGTTATAAAAATTCATTTTAAAACACTCGAGACTCATCCCGGCTATCAGGATGCAAAATTACCATTTTGCCCCTGAACTTCGTTCAGTGCTTTATTTTTCTCGGAACTTAGTGAACTTTGCTAAACTTCTCTATTCTTGCTATGTAAACTTGAATTAAGGTTCTAAACTTAATTTAAAACACTTTACCTTCCTCAATTTCGCCTCCCACTAGAAGGCCCATAACAAGTTTTCCATTAAGGAAGGCAGTTTTGGCATCCATTGGTCATATCTCAAAATCATAGTGTTCAGAAATAGCCAATAAAATTCGGATGGATTTAAGCATGACAACTGGTGAAAAGGTCTCATCATAGTCAATACCATGAATTTGCTTGAAACCTTTTGCAACCTATCATCCTCTAAATGTAATAACATTACCATCCATGTCAGTTTTCTTCTTGAAAACCCGTTTGTACCTTATGGGTTTTACCACTTCAAGTGGATCACCCAAAGTCCACACTTGGTTTTCATACATGGATTCCATCTCGGACTTCATGGCTTATAGCCATTTCTCAAAATCTAGTCTCAACATAGCTTGTTGATAGGTTGTGGGCTCATCTTGATCCATGAGCATCACATCGCTAGTGTAAGTCACAAGAAATCCGTATCTCTCAGGCTTACGTCAAATCCTACTAAACCTACGTGGGCTTTACACTACAAAAACAGACACTTGACCCACAACATCTTGTGGTGTTTGCTCGGGTTCCATTTCAGGTTCAATGTCCCTTTTTTGTTCTTAAATTTCATCGAGTTTTACTTTTCTCCCACTAGTTCCTTTATACATAAACTTTTTCTCTAGAAAGACACCATTTCAGGCAGTAAACACTTTCTGCTCAAATGGATTGTAGAAACAGTAACTCTTTGTTTCTTTGGGATACCTAATAAAAAGACATTTATGATAGTTGGGCCCTAGCTTGTTAGAGGATTGACATTTCACGTAAGCCTCACAGCTCCAAATCTTCATAAAAGATCGATTGGGACACCTTTCACTCCATGTCATATGGCGTCTTTTGAACCGATTTAAATGGAACTTGATTTAGTGTAAAAACGGCTATCTCGAAAGCATGTCCCTAAAAGGAGTTTGGAAGGTCAATTTGACTCATCATAGATAAAACCATGTTTATCAGAGTTTTATTTTTTCTTTCATGTACACCATTCCATTGAGGTGTGCAAGGTGGAGTGAGTTGTGATACTATATCACACTCCTTTAGATGGTCAAGGAATTCTCGGTCCAAGTATTCTCTACCCCATTCTGATCAAAGTACTTTGATATTCTTCCCGAGTTGATTCTGTACTTCATTCTTGAATTCTTTAAACTTTTCAAAGGATTCTGACTTGTGTTACATGAGATACATATAGCCATATCTACTTAAGTCATTAGTAAAAGTAATGAAGTATTTGTAGCCTCCTCTAGCATGTGTAGACATAGGCCCACATACATCACTATGTATGAGTCCTAGTAAGTCATTGGCTCTTTCACTTTGCCCAGTGAAAAGGAGTTTTGGTCATCTTATCGAATAAATATGACTCGCATGTCTCATATGATTGAAAATTAAATGAGTCCAATAGTCCATCCTTTTGGAGCTTGGATATATGGGTCTCATTTATATGGCCCAAATGACAATGCTAGAGATAGGTCGGATTTAAATCATTCAATCTGACCTTGTTGGTAATTACATTATAAATTGGATTTTCAAGTTCTAGAACATACAAACTATTGCTAAGTCGAGCACTACCATAAAAAATTTCATTCAAAATTATGGAACAACACTTGTCCTTTGTTATAAATGAAAAACCTTTCTTGTCCAAGCAAGAAACAAAAATCAAAATTTGACCAATAGTCGACACATAATAGCAATTTTCCAATTCTAAAACCAATCGGCTATGCAAATGTAGGGTTGCGGGAGCTAAACAAGCACAATGGAATTTAACCAAAACCCTCTAGGATCCAAGTGAAACAGGGTAAACCGGGTGTTTGAAAAATTTCATACCTACTTCGGTTGAGATATTTTCCCCAACTATAGAGTTGAATCACAAAAACCTGAACAGTTGACGTGTTCAAGCTCTTTATGGTATCCACACGAGCTTCTCAAGATCACCACGCTTCCGCCACGTCCTGGCAGATGCATTTCTCTTGCGCTCGTAGTGCTAGCTTGCGTCCTCCAAGGAATTGTAAGAGAAGAGTGCGGTTGTCCTCTTCGGGACACTTGGGCAAAAAACTATGAATTTCTCACTAAAAGTTGTGTTTATAATGAGACTCAACTTCTTGGCCTAATGGGTTTCAAAGCCTTAATCTAATTGGGCTTTAATTTCAGGCTTAATAATGGCTCAACTTTTGGGCCCATTATTAACACGAAATTATTATGAAACCATAACTCAAATAATTAGCCCATCCACTCTAATAATCCAAATTGCTATATGTGTGCGACCCAATAGACTTTTACCACGTTGGCAATGATCATAAATCACATTTATGATTATAAGAAATGAGCGGTGTCTAGCAACATATCATTGCTACCCAAGTGACAAGATTATCGATGATTCGACTAAACCTTTATGATCATTACTCATATATGCCATTGTCCCTTTATCCAAGATATCAAGACTAGGCACAAGACATGGAATGTGTCACTCTCATATAGCCCAATCTTTAGTTTCTTGATTACCAGGTAGACTAACTTAAATTGATAGCATTGATATCATATATCAACTCATCCGAGAATGGCTATGCATGTTCTAAGTCTCACTCTATCAAAGGGCCCGAAGATATCACTCCCGTTACATAAGAGGGATAAATCCCATCTTGATCATACAAATCTCTCCGCATGATATGTGACATACTCGATGACCTCCTTCAAGTTCACTGAGTTACAAGCAACAAAGAGAAGTATCAAAATATGTGATTCACATGTAGGGAACCTTGATGACCTTAGGTCAAAGGACTACATATACCATGATCACTATAAGAATCACTTATGACACTCATATAACGATCCATGTAGCGTTCTCATGGTGGGTCAGTCCAGTACACAAGTTCTCCAACTTGTACCTATATGTAAACTACATATCTCATATTAGTCTCCACATATGCTAATCATTATGTATTATTGTAACCCGCTCCATAATAATACTAGACCAGGGACATTTGAGAATATCATTATTCTAGGGTTACAATTATGTTACATTATGCAGAAACAAAATAACAAACATAATTGCTGGATTAATGCCTTAATAAAATATCATGACTCAATGTGCAAAAATACAATCATCTCATGACTGGCTTTTGGGCACAACACTAACAGCAAAGTGAGAACATAAGTCCCTATGGCTAATGAAGCAACTCTTGCTCAATTTCCAACACTTAGGTCCATTTAATCTCGGGCCAATCTTCTAATCCTACTTAGATCCTACACATTTGCACAAATGTGAGATTCACATCCAGTATCCAATTACCAATATGAGGAAATAGAAAAGTTATCCTCTATAACAAAAATACCTGAAGTGGAAGTTTTACTTCTCATCTCCTTCTCAAGTTCTTCAAGCTAGATCATGTAATTATGCTTCCAATGTCCAGGTTTCCTACAATGGAAACATTCTCCTTCCTTGGCCACACCACCGGATGGTTTCAGTGCCCTTGAAGAAGAATTAGCATTGGATTTTCCTTTAGCTTTATTCTTCTTCTTATTGGCCCTTCCTTTTCCCCTGCCTTTCTGAACCATCATAACGGGCTTAGCCTTCTTAAGGTTTTGCCCAGTAGTTCTCAACATGTTGAACAATTTAGGGAAGGACTTGTCAAAATCGTTCATGTTATAGTTTATGATGAACTGACTGTAGCTTCGGGCAATGATTGCAAGACTACATCAACAGTCAATTCTTTTTAAAGAGCAAATCCCAAACTTTCAAGATTCTCAATGTACGCAATCATCTTAAGCACATGAAGACCCATGAGACTTCCCTCAGATATTATGCACCGAAACAATGGATTAGAGGTCTTAAAACTCTCATGCTGAGCTTGCTCTTAGAAGAGCATTTTAAGATGTTCGATCATATTGAATGCCCCTATGTTCTCATATTGGTTCTAAAGCTCAAATTCCATGGTAATTAGCATGACACAAGCAACATCCAAAACATCATCAAAATGCTTCTTATAAGCATCCTTTTCAGCTCTTGGAGCATTGGTAGTGGGCTTATTTAGAGTGGGTAGCCCACTAGGACATAAACCTTTCTTTCTTGCTTAAGGACTATCCTCAAATTTCGGTACCATTTAAGAAAGTTGGTCCTGTTAAACTTTTTCTTCTAAAGGATCAACCACAATGAAAGTGTTGATGTGTTTTGTGCCATGGTAATCTACAATAGTAAATATGAAATGTAAGAATCATGTATTTTAATTCATTTAACAAAGACTTTTATTAAATGATGCTCCTACTATTTTACTCAAAATAATAACCCTTGATATTATTTCGAAATACCTCGGTGCTATGATATTCTAGTGGGCCAAGATTCATATGTCATCATAACTTGAGTCAGCTTTGACTTTTCTCTTAAGTCATAACTATTTAGGTAGGCAACTCCTTGCCAATTGAATCTCATACAACTCTTGGATAGTTGGGAACAACACGTGTCCAAGCCCATCTCATGAACTTAAGCCAAATTCTATACCTCTAAGTCCCTAATCCTATTGGGATGAGTTAGTTAAGTCAGTCCCAAAGTTAGCAATTTGGATATCATTCTTATCCCATTGCGTCTTACCAAGATGAACATAGGTGCTTTGCTTTGGCAAACCCACCCAATGTTAATCAAAGTCTTGATGAGTGCCAACATTGGGAATGCATCACATTTAATGACTTAACATTTTTTTTAGGGATATTCTTTTGATCGCACAAATTATTATCTTTAGTTGTCTTATACATGCATCACATACAAATATAAAACATGCATCTTATGCTAACAACAAATGAATGTGACATGGTTATAGCCCAAACTATATAATATTCTCAAGCTAATGAGAATATCATAAAAGCCCACAAAAAGAAAAGGTCTTCATAAGCTCTGTATCGTCTTTGCTTTGTTGCCTTCTTGCGGTCACCTTCTTAGACACATACCTTGGATGATCCTAAAAGGTACAATTACAATGATGATAGAAACCTCAAGTTACATTTGAAGGGAGTAAGGTGAGAAGAGAAGGTAAAAAAAGAGCAGTAAAGAAAAAGCACGACACGCAGGTCGTATTTTCAAGTACAAAACCAAGGCTTAACCATGCACCATGTTTCAACCAACAATAAGCATATTATGTCAAATCTCATTCAATAAGAAAATGCATGCCAATTAACGCAGGTTTGTTAACTAATTTATTAATGTGGCACTTCGCAGACTGAAACGGTGATTCGAGCAACAAAGCACCCAAGACCACCTTTTTCCAAGCAACCAAAAGTACCCTATCCAGGGTGATCGAACAACACACAGCTGATGTCTGCTAGCACTGTAACAACTATTGCAACAATCCTAATTTAGATAGATATCTCATATCCATCAATCTAGGGTTCTCATTAACCTGTTTGTGTCGTTTCTTTATATATCTCATATATATTACGAGTTCTGGTTCATGCATCATGAATCAATCCAATTAATCATGATCAAAAGCTATAGAACATACAACAAATCATGCAATTTGACACTCAATCCCAATTTAGGGTCCCACCTGTAGCTCTGATACCACTATAGGGTTTTGGGAGCTAAACAAGTACTGTGAAAACTAATGAAACCCTTCATGATTGAAGTGAAATAGAGTAAATTAAGTGTTCAAAATTTTTTATACCTAGTCGGCTGAGATCTTTCACCTAACCGTTGAGTCGACTAAAAAACTTGAACAATTGACATGTTCAAGCTCTCTATGATATCCACACAAACCACTCATATTACCACGCCTCCACCACATTCCAGTAAGTGTGTTCTTCTTGTGCCCGTAGTGCTAGTTTGCGTCATTTGAGGAAAAGCAAGAGGAGAGTGCGGTTGGAACTTTTCATAACCCTTTTGATTTCGTCCTTAGGGAGGTTAGGTCAAGAAAATCCTTACTATATGATGTATATATGGTGAGGCTTAAATCCCAAGCCTAATAGGTTTCAAAACCCTAATCCAATTAGGTCTAATTTTGGGCTTCATAATGGCTCAACCTTTGGGCCAATTATTAATCCAAAATTATCATGAAACCAAAACCAAACAATTTGGCTCATGCACTCAAATAATCTAATTGGCTCTAAGTGTACGACCCAATAGGCTCTTATGATATTGGTAATGATCATAAATCACATTTATGATCATAAAAAATGAGCAGTATCTAGCAACATATCATTGCTACCCGAGTGACAAAATAGTAGATAATTTGACTAAACCTCTATGATCATTATTCATATAGGTCATTGTCCCTTTGTCTAAGATATTAAGATCGAGCACGAGGCATGGAATGTGTCACTCTTGTATAGCCCAATTTAAGGTTTCTTCATTACCAAGTAGACTGACTAAAACTGCTAACATTGATATCCCATAATAACTCATCTGAGCATAGGCATGCATTTCCTCAGTCTCACTAAATTAAGGAGCCCGAAGAAATCACTCCCATTACATAAGAGGGACAAATCCCATCTTGATCATACAAACCCCTCCACATGATATGTGATATACCCAATGACCACCTTCATGTTCACTGAGTTACAAGCAACAAGGGAAGTATCAAAGTATGTGACTCATATGTAGGAAACCTTAATGACCTTAGGTCAAAGAACTACATATACCATGATCACTATGAGAATCGCTTATGACACTTATATAATGATCCACTCAAGGAGGTCCCTCAAAACGTATCTACATTGCAGCTTCAATAGGTCTCCATACCCCATCTCCCTCACATCTTGAACATACATTTCAGATGTCAAAATCTTTGCAAATATTTTATAGGCTTGACATGATGAGCATTGAACATTTAGCCTACAACCTGCACCACATTTGTTCAATATTAAATGCCATATTATATGCCAACAACCAATAGGCATAAACAATAGTAATGTTTACTAGGCAAAGAACTGTGGTTTTATACCAAGTTGTGTTCAATAGTAACTCTTACTTGCCACCTTCATTAGTGTCATCTAATCCTGCATTATCCTCCTCATCCTTCACCATTGCTCTTCTTTTTGGCTTTCACATTGTTTCGTTGCTTTCCCTGTTAGAACAAGTGACACTATCTAGTTACACTTAGCTATGAATCAAATCATCTATACCTCTAAGATTACTTTACCTGTTTGCCATCTTCTCAACCTCAGGGTGCCTGTGACCACCCATATTGTCTCCTACATCTCTCTTATCAGTTGCCTTTGAACTATGTGCATTTTGTGCCTACCTAAATTTTACCCTATAAAACCATAAACATACAATAACATAACAGTTCCATACAAAACCACCTTAAATTCTAAATATCTTTCTCATCTTTGCACCTTCTCACCAACACCTTTATCTATTTTCTCTTTGCCTACCATTGTCACTTTTTTTTATACACTTCTGTCCTTGAGCACTTGTTACCACCACACAAAATGGGAGAATTACAAGTGTGTCATAATGGCTAAAAACCATTATATTGTGTAATTCTCACCATAGTGATTGAAGTGTGGGAGGTAAAAGGCATGATCAACACCTCCTTAAAAGTATTCCAAGTTGGTAACTTGGCCCCCAAGAAAAGCCTTAAGGATTACTTGTTTGTCAAGTAACCTATGGACTAAATTGTAAGGTTACAAAGACTGGGTACTCAATTGCACAAATTTCTAAATATGGCTATGGAAAGGACATGGATGGAATTATGAAGAAAGAACATGGAAGGAATTAAATATATTGTTGGGGACCAAAGTGCTCAAAGAGGCAAAGTTTGCCATTTATGGCATAATGACAACTAAGGTGCTTAAGTGTCCTAGATTTTTCTAAGGTGAAAATGACAATTGACCAAGGTTAAAAGAGTTCAAAATGTCATTTTCCCAGCCAAAATGGCTGGAAATAATCTGTCCAAGTGTTGGCCAAAGTTTCAAAAAATTTGCATATATGCCACCAAGGTCAAAATGATGCATAAATGAAGAAAAATCTTCATTTCATTGGCATTTTCCCTAAATTTCGGTTTCCAGCAGCTAAGAACTCTTCCTTGACCTTTTCCAACATCCTCCATAGCCACCATACCTTAAGAAATAAAGAGAAAGCAAGAGAAAGCAAAGAAGACATCAAAGAGTGCAAGAAAACCTATTTTCGGTTCTATTAAAGTTCATCAAATTTCCAGAAAAAGGTAAGGGTTTTATCTGGGTTTCATGGCTGTTTATTGTTCAATACAGATGCCCAAACATCCATGAACCTAAGACCCTAAGCTTGGAAGAGACCCAAGAGCTTGATGAACCAAGGGTTTCAACCCTACAGCTTTGGTGCTCTGTTATGGCAGTAAAATTCAGGGTTTCTAGAGCCCAAGTTAGCACTAAATAAGACCTAATGACCTCCTAAGACCAAGAAATAGCTTGAGGAGGGCTGCCATAGTGAGTTCTTAATGTTTAATTGAATGATTATGGACTAACCTTAATGTGTTATTGCTGCCAGCATTTCATATGTTTGTTGCTGTGTTTGTTTGTGCATTTGGATGTGTATATTTTTGTTTTGTATTGTATTTTTGTCTTTTAGTGTCTTTAGATTTCAGGTATATGGCTGGAGTTTGAAGATTTTATTGATAAGCCCTTACTAAGTTTCATTCAAGAAACTTACCCCCTTTTTGTCCATTTCAGGAGTACCTGAAAGAGAGCATTCAAATTAATAGTTTTCATTTGAATTTCTCCGTGAAATTTCAGGTACATGAACTTAAATATGTCTAGTTATGATCTGAAAATTTTGGTGATTTTATAAGCACATTTGGTATTTTTAGTGATGGTGCTTACTGTGTTGTGCAGCAGCTGTCCAGCATCCTGTTTTTGGAGTCCATTGTGTCTCAGGACCTCCTGTAACCTAGGATGCATATTTAGCTGAGTTAAGATCATATTGTAGTGCATGTATGAATTTACATGTAGTGTATGTAAGATGAGACAAGTATGTGAACATTTGAGTAATGTTTTGGCTATGTAAATGATATGGTGCAAAGCTGCCTAAGTGTGAATGATGGGCTGCTTACTTGTAAATTCTGTTTTGGCCACATAAAGTTGTTAAAATAAAGGGAATGTAATTCCTATGTGTAATGGACATATATGGGATAGCCTTGGAGGGCTTTCCCCTTGTGAATGAAGTGTTTGCATGGCTTGGAAAAATTGTATGGGCAAAATGGTCCAAAAGTTGCCAGAATTTTGACCATGTACCTAAAGTTTAATATCTCCCTGTGTAGAATGAATCCTGGTATGAAATTTTGACCACACCTAGAGAACATCTATAGGTTGAACTGGAATTTTGAATTTCTGGATTTGGATCCTTGTAGCCAAAGATATGACGTTGAAAAATTGGCTGAATTACTGTTCATTTGGTCAGAATTTTGTAACCAACTTCACAAATCCATAACTTGGCCCGTAGGTGGGCTATTGATGTAAAAAAAAATTCCTTGGTTTGATCTAAGTCTCTACTTGGTACTAGAGCAAAGAAAATAGGGGGTATGAGGCTAGAATGATATAGTTTATTAGTGGAAGTTACAGGTATAGTAGCTGGTCACTAGAACTTAACAAGATTGCCTAATGTGTGGTAGCCAAGATTAAGACTTGTGCTAGTGTTTTCCTTATTTGATGCCATGGTGTGCATGAAATGTGAATATGTGTGTGATGGTTGGACCAATATGCACGTATTTACATAGTGCCCAGGAGGGCCACTTGGGTATGCACATTAAGGGTAGTGTTCTGATGGCCTACAGAACATTACCAATCCTGGGAGTCTAAATGCACAATTTTGACACCATAATTGGACTACCCCGGAGTGGGTAACAGCACTAGTACATTAGCCCTTTCTTACTCCTTGGTTGTTAAGGTGCTATCCTTTCCCCACAAATTCCCATATTCAGATATTAGCCAACATTGACAACTTTAGATCATACAAAATCAGTATATGAGAATTAAACCACACTCGATTATTTCAAAATTGGAGTCTTTATCAACATTTGTAGCTAGATTTTCATTTATTCAACATTCACTATATCTGAAAAGGAATAGATCATGACGTTAATACCTACATAAGAATTGGAATCCTACTAACATGTTCATCATCCTTTTCTTACAAACAAAGTTACAAGTTCCCACTTGCTCATCTTTTTATAATTCTATGAGGATCTAACTTTCTATGCCTTTTTTGAGCAAGAGAATCTTGGCTTCCATCAAATAGCACACTACAACACCCCTATTAATGCATTCATTCTTGTAGTACTACTTGTTTATGTCAAATATTAGTTACTATAAAATAATAACTTACATTTGCAGCTGTGATATGTCTTTAAGATTTGTCTCCTCGATTTCAAAATAACTTGATGTATTCTCACTGACCATTTTCCATGCTTTAACTTTTCTAGACAGATCGATTTTATACATATCAAATTTAGTTTCATATATTATGATACTATTTCATGACAATAATGAACCTGTTTCAGAACAAATACCTTTCATGACCATATCAGATTCAGTTTATTATGGAAGACCTGCAATTCCATACAACCACATCTTAATTTCATACATTTGCCATCTTCATGTTTCTCAAAACACATTTGCTATCATTTTCACACAATACAGTTTCATACAATTCTATCCCAAATGTGTACAATGCTCAAATAGATTTGTGCATATGTTCCCCGTTTTTGTTTAAACATAAAAGCCCACGCATCTTATTGTTAAAACCCAAATCTGAGGCACTTCTACAAACCCAATTTCCATAATCGTTGAAAAAACCAAAAATCAACAAATTTCATGCAATTGGTAACCCATTTTCATGCAATTCCTAGCTGATGTCCATAATCAGATTTTTTAGAACCACCACTATTCTTTACTAACTGGACATAATTTTATGCAACCGGTCATTATTGTTATACAAAACCACCACCATTTTATACTAACCGGTCCCATTATTGATGCAACGACATGTCTTTTGTACTAACTAGCCATAATTTCATACAACTAGCCATTAGTTATATACAAAACCATAACATCATCATACTAATTATCTTAGAATTTTAGAATTTTATTTTACACTCCCAGTTCCATACATTCTGCCCTCCAAACCATACAATCGTACACTAATTAACTCCATATAACAAAAGCATGCCTCCTTTTTCCGCTTTCATACATTTACTGACCAAAAAGCTACAATCTCATTTGAATTATCACCTATAACATATCTATATGAAAAAGTAGCCCTGACGTATTAGACCATACCATATATACATTTTCCCCTCAATTTCACACTAATCCAATTTAGTTTACAAACTTTAGCTTTTTAACTTTGCAATAATGCACCCTGATTTCATATATATGCTCGTTATCTTAACATAAATTCTAACCAAACTCGCATGAACTGATTAACACCCACACAAAATTCTAAGACTTTCTCAAAATCATAACAAACTAATCAAAACCCATAATGATTTATTATTTACCTTTAACAAGAGAAACCAACTCATTTGTTTTAGTCGGCGATACACCAAGGGACGACAATGATGTTTAGAATACGACAGAGAGACCACAATAAGTGTAGCCAGTGACAATGACATTTCAAATTGTCATCGAGTCAAACTAGAAGGATGTAGAGTATAGCAACACACTCTCTCAACTACCAATGAATGTAAAAGAATGGAAGCAAGCAATTTTGTAACCAATGTCATGCAAAAACCTAGGTTTTTTAGTATGAAACTACATCCCAATTTAGTAAGCTTTGATGCCCTCTAGTATGAAATCGGGTAGGTTTCCTTCTGTATCCAAATCTCATGTCTTGATTTTTGCACTTCTAAGATGTTTGAAAATGTAAAATTTTTGGGTGAAGAAACATTAATTAACTGATGTTAAATGGAGCATATGCTTTATGAGGACATTATCAATTCCCACAACTAGTACTCAATACTAAGGCGTATGAGATCATAATTAACTAAGCCCCAACCTAAGCTCAACTTGCCCCAATGATATAAAGCCTTTTTTTTTCTTTCCTTATGCTTTTCTTAGTCTTTTTAGTGTCAAGGCCATAAACATCTTTAGTTAGTATACAACAAGAACTAACTAACACTAAGACCTTTTCTATAAAAGGCTTTGCTTAACTCACTTCACTTAGTATTAGGACAATACATGACAATAACTGCAAAATATGAACTTAAGAGAGTGAGAATTTGATAATTTTTAGTAAAGGAATCACCAAATATAAATGCATTCTTGGCATGTGCTCATAAAAATATTAGCCTTGAGGTATTAACTAATAGCCAATAGTAAGGGTTCTATGGTAGGAATCCCTTAACTTAGTCTTGTTTTGCAAGAACTTGTTCTTACTTTAGCAAGCTTTGCTTGCCACATTCTTTCTCTTATCATATTATATAGGCGAGACACTTAATATTAGTAGCTCATCTTGCCAAGCCTAATACCTTAGCTAGGCTACCTTTGAGGCTCAAGGCCTTTTCTGGACAATTAGCACCCATGTGCTTGCTTAAGGCTCCTTTCGCTTACTTGAGCGATAAGCCCCTTTCATTGTGCACCACTTAATTTCTTAATTAATGCATTTTAAATAACTTATGGGCCAATTTAAGACCATTTTTAGAATCTTTAATACCTTAGAATAGGCCTAGGAACACATTGGTGCCCTTAGGGGTCCATTTTGGACTCATTTTATTAAGGGCTGGAAGCACTATGGTGATAGAGTGCCAAGGATTGATGTTGTGGCAACAAGGTACATTAGCAATGTAAACTCTGAAACTCCAAATGCTATAGTGTAAGGATGGCAACGGGGTAGATCAGGAGCGAATATCCCTTAATCATCACCCTTACCTATGGTTCTTTTGCACCTGCCATTTTGTGGATATCTACTAATGGGTGAAACGCCCATGACCCATGCGTAACCCATGGTTTAAGCTATTTTTTTAATTTCATAAAAATAAAACATGTATTAGGCATGAAAAAGACTTGAATAAAACTATTACTAGAACTTTCTAGAAGAGAAGAGGGAGAACATAGAATTAGGCAGGAAAATAGGCTTGAATACACTTGGCCATGGGAAAATACTAGACCACTTAACAATGAATTTACGATGAAATTTAACCAAAATTGTAAAGAAACACCATACTTTTGTTTTACTATCATCTTATATATCCATTTGATGGAAAAGTAAACAATAGTCTTTATTCAAGAGTTTGGATACTACTAAGAACTAAATACATTTAACATGGGAAAAATACTGATATCATGTGATATCTCATAAGTATAAAGAAAAACAAAAGAGATTGTACCTATGCAATATCTGTAAAGGTTGGAGGGTAGGGTAGGGTTAAGTAGTGTTAAATTTAAGGGTAGGGATTTCATGCATGTCGGGTTTGATGAATAAATGGGATGGATTTACCCATGATGAATACCCCCTACCTGCCACCTGCCTGTACTCACTAAATGAGTTTAATTTGCTACCTATGTCCTCCTTATCATTGGTATTTTTACCCATTTACCCATCCATCAAAGATGGATACTTATAGGCGATGGATTTTGTCCACCTGACTATTATCCCTACTATAGTGCTAGGCTTGGTGTTAAGTGCTCTTGATAGTTACATGTTTTACTCTCAACTTATGCTTAATATGCATATAATTGATAGTTCTTAGTCTTCCTTGAAGCGTTTTTCCTAAGTGATAGAGGTTGGATCCAAAGGAGCTTAACAAAGCTAAAATGTGATCATCAAGCATGATGATGTAAGAGCTTGTGGAAAATGAGCATAATGAGCCAGGAAATGAAGACCAAAGCACCATATGGTGACAGAGGTGCACGCCCAAGTCAGAAAAAGCAAGAGAAGAAAAGAAGATGGTGCCCAGTAGCCCAATGTGAGAGCATCGTGCACACGATGCCTAGCTTGGTGGCCATTAGAGGCCACTCAAAGCTCATAGCATACATGGTTAAGGTGTGCTGATAGTATGGTCTACCTCTAGAGCAAATTTTCACCAATATGCCATCACGACATCTTTAAAGTGTGCACAATGATGCTGTAAATCAGTGTTTTGTATAGCATTTCAACTAATTGCAAGTTATTTTCAATAGTTTGTGGTCTAAGAATTCTCACAAACCACACTTGTAAGTAGTCCAACGAGGCCCATGATATTTTGGATCCTTTTAGGTTGTATAAAATTGAATTGTTGGCTAGAATAGACTTCTCTTGACTTCTAGGTTTTAAAACTCTAAGGAAACTTAGTTCTAGGAGCTTGGAGCTTAGGAGTTAGAAAGTATAAAGGTATCACCTTTAGGCCTCTAGTGGGTAGGTTATCTATGTTTATGGTGATTTCAATACTTTAGAATGTGTTTTTATTGGAGATTTTTTGCTGTTATGTTTTTCTCACTCTCTCTTGCTTTCTCTTTCTCTTGTATTTGTGTTCATAAATGAGAAACCACTCAAAGATTAGTGAATTGAAGGGTTCAAAATTGTCTATAAACATGTTTGTGCCTTATCTAATACTCATTTTTTAGTTTAATCCTCTTATTGTGCTTGTTTTGGCCACACAAAGCCACACCTCAAAAGATGTTTGTGGAAATGATTGGAAGAGCATTCCATGAACTAAGGCCCTTAAAATGGACAGCAGTGGATTGCTAAGGGCATGATAGTGTCCCAGGGGCCATCTTGGTGGATGAAATTGTTGTTTAATTCTTAGACTCTTGATGCATGAGGCATGAGGATGTCCTTGATCAAGAGCTTGAAAGCTTTTCTAGTCTAGAGATTGCTAAAAGAATAACCATAGGAACCATCACTTTAGAATGCTTAGAACATGTGGTATATGGACCCACCCATGTAACTTCTCCCAAATCCTAGGAGGTTGCATTGTTTAGCTTGTCTAACTTGTTTAGGTTGCATTAGCTTAGTCATTTTTGTGTTAGCTTCTAGCTTTCTTGGTTTATCCTTATCTCTTACTTGCTCCCTACATTATTAATCCATTTGCCTAGCTTGTACTCATTCACTCTTATTTCTAGCATTAATCTCATCTAGTTGTCTAGGCACTAGCAATAACTAAATAGGGCACCATAGTCCTTGAGGGTTCAACCCATAGGCATCACTTGTAGAGTGATGCCTATGCAATTGCAGTTTAGGTTTGGAGAGTTTAAAACTTGACATGGTTGCATCTCATGCTCACACTCTGAACATTATCTCTAACAATATTTGACCCTATTGTTGGGGACTATTGTTTACTATGTTCGATTATTGTTGGCAAAATGGTTAATTTTACTATACATAGTTAGCCTTGATATTTTGTTTGTGCAGACTGCTTTACCTTTTTATGTAGGTACATTTCTAGTGCATGAATTTGTAGCCACTTGACCCGGTAATTAAGATGAACATCTGATAAATTTCATCAAGGAGTAAGTTCATAGAACATATAAAGGTTGAGTCTCCTTCATCACCATTCGTCAACATGGAAAAACAAGTGGGAGAAAATGAGGTTGGTAGAAGAAAAAGGGGTGCCACCATTTAGCCTAAAGTATAATGCAAATGGAGATGATGAGGTCATGGATAATGGATATGGTGAAGGCAACCACAAAGAAGGTAGAAGAAGGAGGCTGGTTTTGGACTACTTTTGCCCCGCCTAGGTAAAGGATGAAGATAACATGATTAGGTCAGTTCCACTTTGAGGAAGAGCCTTTGTGGTCCATAGCAATGTGTTGCAATTGGTTGAGGCCCACCCATTTAGTGGCTTTATTGATGAACACCCTAGCAACCATATTAAGTGATTTGTGTACCTTTGTGACACCTTTGATCTTGAGGGAGTTATCAAGGATGCCAAAATAAGTAGGTTGTTTCCATTCTCCTTTGTCAATGAAGCATCCAAATGGTTTGAAAACTTGGATCCCACTGCTATCCACCATTGGCAAGAGCTATATGATGCCTCCCCCAACTTCTTTCTCCTTTTAGGATGCCTCATCTTATTTAGAGATCTAAAGGTTGTGACTACTCAATTTTGAATACGTTCCCTTTTTCAATTTTTTGTTTGGTAAACTCCTAGACCTTGGTCCCTACTAGCAGAACCTCAACCATCTTAGTCATAATACAAACTAATGATTTTAAGGTTCATGGATTACTAACATTTAATAACTACTACATTTAGCCTCTCACAATGATGCAAAATCTTAGGGTACCACCCTTCTTATTTATATGCAACATTGAGGGCTCTATGATTTCACTTTCCCCTTAAGGCTTTACACCTCTACCTTTAGTTGCATGTTCTTGGTAACCCTTGGTAGATCCTCAACATCACTCCTAGAATAGATTGGTCCCTTAACTTGACCATTCAAGCAACCCACATAAGCCACCCCTTAAGGCTTTAGTATCCTCCTTTGCCCCTTTAGGGGTGTGCCCTAACAACTTAAGGTGCAAGCTCCTAAGATCACTTGCCAACAATCATATATGAAACACCCTTGCCCTTGAGGGATTATCAAGTGCCACTTATGAATTGTATAGTAAGTTGGTCTTATGCAACTTAACCAGCCATTCCATGGGCTCTCACAACCTCTTCTCATCCATAGCTTCCCTTTCAACCTTTAGGCTACATAATAAATCCTTAGTCACTTGACTTGCTGATGGACATGCTTTGGCTAAACTGGTATACTTGAAAGAGCTGTTGCCATAGCTAAGACATCATTTATCACTTGCATTTAATCAAGCTAACTCTTTGGATAATTTTTTGCTCTCACTCTAGCAATGGCCAAGTGTTGTTAAGGCAACTCCCATATGCATGATACTCCTTTCCATGGAACCTATGGCACTTAGGACACATCCACCTTGCTATCCTTCTTACCCTTATTAGTCGAGTCTTGACTTGCTCTAATAGTAAGCCCCATTGCCTAAGAATTTACTTTAGGCAATTATAATGGGTTCGACATCTTTCACTCATGTCTAAGTTCTTCTAGTTCCTTCTTTAAGGCCAATGGCTCCTTGAACCACTTAGTGACCATGTTAGAAAATTGGGGAAAACATGTGCTATAATTGTATATTAGCTGTAAATTAGTCATCAGCTGTAACATACCTATTTAGATGCAAATCTGTGTACTTTAGGAAAGTTCTGCCTAGGAATTATTCTTTCCTTAAATCAGTGATTTAATTTCCTGATTTAATGGTTTGTTATGAGCTGTAAATCACTATAAAAGAACAACCTCAATGATGGAATGTATTATTCCATGCAAACCTGTTTTTCAAGTTGGTATTAGAGCAGAAAGAATCCCTTTGCTGGAATTGTCTTCTTATTCCTTCTTTTTTATCCCTGTACCCTAAAACCATGTCTGACGCTTCGTCTGATTAAGAAAACTATCCTTCAATCTTCCCTAAACAATCCTAGCAACACAGGTGTTCCAAAAATCAGTGCTACCTCCTCAGAATCTCATTCTGTCCAAATCACTACAATTCATTTAAATGGTGACAATTTTCTGAGATGGCCTCAGTTGGTTAGGATGTATATTACAAGGCGTGGTAAAATAGGCTATTTGACTGGTAAAAATAAGGCTCCTGCAGTGGATGATCCGGCCTATGCTACATGGGATGCTGAGAACTTGTGAATTCAATGGAAGAAGATATTAGCTCTAATTATATGTGATATCCAACGACATAAGAGCTTTGGGAGAATGTAAATCAGATGTATTCTGATCTTGGAAATCAATCACAAATTTTTGAGTTAACCCTCAAACTCAGAGAGATGTAACAAGGGCAAGACAGTGTCCTAAAACATTTTAATTTCTTAAAGCAGATTTGGCAAGACCTTGATCTCTTCAACACCTATGAGTGGAAATCTCCCGAGAAAGCTCAACATATCAAGAAGACTGTAGAAGACGGTCGCATCTTCAAGTTCCTGGCTAGACTTGCTGTCAGGTTTGATGAAGTGAGGGGGAGAATTATTGGAAGACAGCCCCTACCTTCAATTGGTGAAGTTTTTTCATAGGTCAGAAGAGAGGAGAGTCGGAGGAATGTGATGCTTGGCAAGAAGGGACTTGGAATTGCTGAAGGTTCTGCCCTATTCTCCACAACTGGAAGCAAGGCTCCTATTTTTCAATGCAAATCTGATGAAAATCAACGAGTTTGGTGTGATTTTTGCAATAGGCCTCACCATACCTGTGAAACCTACTAGAAAATTCATGGGAAACCTGCAAATTTTAAAGGGAAAGCTAGAGATAAATCAAGCCGAGCCAACCCTATTACCACTGAGGTTGAGACCAGTCCCTTCACCAAGGAGCAGATGAAGCATCTTCTCACACTGCTAAAATCTAATTCGGTACCCAATGTTCCTAGTGTTTCTGTGGCACACATAGGTAATAAGTTCTATGCTCTATCCTGTTAACTTAAATCTGCTTCATGGATAATAGACTCAGGAGCATCCAACCATATGACTAATTCCTTACATTTGTTTGAAACCTATTCACCATGCCTAAAAAATAAGAAGGTTAGGATAGCCGCTGGTAATTTCTCACCAATTGTAGGAAAAGGCCTTATAAAATTTTTTGAGGGAATAGATCTTACATCTGTTCTCTATGTCCCTAAACTTGCTTGCAATCTCTTGTCAGTTAGCAAACTATCTAGAGACACTAACTGTTCTGTTATTTTCTATGAATCCTATTGCATTTTTCAGGACCGGAGCTCAGGGAAGATGATTGGCAGTGCTAGGATGATTAATGGTCTCTATTATTTCGAGGATAAATTTCTTAGTAATGAAATGGTTCAAGGGCTGAGTAGTATTAGTTCTTTATTTCTTCGTGATCAAATAATGGTTTGGCATTGTCGTTTAGGCCACCCAAGTTTTTCTTATTTAAAACATTTATTTCTAGTGCTATTTAAAAGGATTGATCATTCTTTGTTTCAATGTGAGAGTTGTTTATGGCAAAAAGTCAAAGAAAATCTTATATTCCAAAACCCTATCAGGCTTCAAGACTGTTTTATCTATTCCACAGTGACGTTTGGGGTCCTTAAAAAATTACCACAATTTCTGGAAAAAAAATGGTTTGTGACTTTTATTGACAATCATACACGTCTTTGTTTAGGTTTACTTAATAAGAGAAAAATCTGACGTAGAATAGATTTTTAAAAAATTTTATAGGATGATTGAAACCTAGTTTCAAACAAAAATCAATATTTCAAGGTTTGAAAATGGAATAGAATACTTTAATAAAATTTTGGAAACCTTTTTAAATGAAAAAGGAATTTTACACCAATCCTTTTGTTCCGACACACCTGAACAAAATGGCATTGCTGAGCGTAAGAATAAGCATTTGTTAGAAGTAGCTAGAGCCATGATGTATTATATGAATGTTCCAAAGTATCTATGGGGTGATGCTATACTGATAGCTTCGTATCTAATCAAT
This sequence comes from Aquilaria yunnanensis, assembly GCA_039654915.1. NCBI lineage: Eukaryota > Viridiplantae > Streptophyta > Magnoliopsida > Malvales > Thymelaeaceae > Aquilaria > Aquilaria yunnanensis. Next base: position 78,758,402 of record CM077594.1, on the reverse strand, counting down.
AGGATGCCTACAAAGTTTTACAATATATCACCCCAGTGGATTGCTTAAAAATGCTATTCCCTGAATCTAGAATCAATTCTGATTTACCCTTGAAAATATTTGGCTATAGAGCATATATGCACACTCCAAAGAGGCTAGGGTCTAAATTAAATCCAAGAGCTGAAAATTGTGTTTTTGTAAGGTATGCACCCAATAAAAAGCGTTACAAATGTTTTAATCCCCTTACAAAACGTTTTTTGATCACTATGGATGTTTCTTTCATTGAAAATACACCATATTTTGCCAAAAATTTGCTTCAGGGGGAGAAGATAATTGAACCAAATTTTTGGGAAATTGCCAAACCCTTACCTAGCACACTTCTTGATACTTTTTTTGAAAAAGAAACCTCAAAAACTAGGCCTAAAGAAACTGAATCTGATGAAATTGGTCTGACAGAAAAAGAATACTATGAATGGAAAAAAAATAAAACCAATCTTGAGCCTGTGGTTTATCCTAGGAATGGTATCTTTAGAGGTGGTAGAGACCAGGCCATTATCCCAGCACATGGTCAACCAAAAGCCTTAAGCAATGGTCATCCAAATGCCCTAGGTAATCCCTCTTCTTCCTCTCCTATTACTGACTTAAATTTACCATTACAATCAGATTACAAGAAAGAGAACTCTGCACCTAAACCTGTTTTGGAACCAGCCCCTATTATCCTTGAATAGAATCTTGATCTTGACTTGCCCATTGCCCTTAGAAAGGGAACCTGAACCTGTAGCAAACATCCTATTGCCAAATATATCTCCTATCAAAAACTTTATGACAATCATAGAACATTCACTACAAACATTTCAAAGCTTGTTGTGCCCAGAAATATTCAGGAAGCACTTGGAGACCCAAATTGGAGGATGGCTGTGTTTGAAGAGATGAATGCCTTGAAGAAGAATGGTACTTGGGAGGTTGTAGAATTACCGAAGGGAAAAAAGGTTGTGGGGTGCAAGTGGGCATTTACTATCAAGAGTAAAGCAGTTGGGAGTGTCTAGAGATACAAAGCCCGCCTTGTTGTAAAAGGTTTTACTCAAACCTATGGGATAGACTACCAAGAGGCCTTTGCTCCGGTAGCTAAAATAAACTCGATTAAGGTCCTGTTGTCCCTGGCCGTTAACTCCAATTGGCCCTTACACCAATTAGATGTTAAAAATGCTTTCCTTAATGAAGACCTTGAGGAGGAGGTATACATGAGTCCCTCACCAGGTTTTGAAGAAAGGTGTGGAAATGGGGAAGTATACCGATTGAAGAAGTCCTTGCATGGACTTAAACAGTCACCAAGAGCTTGGTTTAAGCGCGTTGGCAAGGTGATAAAGCATTATGGGTATGTTCAAAGTCAAGCTGATCATACAATGTTTTACAAGCATTTGAATGATGGTAAAATAGCTATCTTGATAGTATATATGGATGATATTGTGTTAACTGAGGATGATTGTGATGGGCTGGAAAAGTAAAAAAAGAAATTGGCTGAGGAGTTTGAGATTAAAGATCTCAGGACATTGAAATACTTTCTTGGGATGGAGTTTGCTAGGTCTAAAGAAGGCATTTTTGTAAATCAGAAGAATTATGTCCTTGACTTGCTAAATGAGACAGGTATGCTAAGGTGTAAACCCGCTGAAACTCCTATAGAACCTAATGTGAAACTACAACTTGCAGAAACTGAGAATGTGAAAGATAGGGAGCATTACCAAAGACTCGTTGGGAGATTGATTTATCTATTTCATACACCCCCAAGTATATCCTTCTCTGTAAGTATGGTTAGCCAGTTTATGCATGCCCTAGGACCGGCACATTTTGAAGCTGTCTACAGAATTTTAAGGTATCTAAAGGGGACACTAGGCAAAGGACTACTATTTAAGCCATAAGGACACTTGTAGATTAAAGCCTACACAGACACAAATTGGGCTAGGAGAATAGTAGACCATAAATCCACTTTTGGAGATTGGGCTAGGAGCATAGTAGACATAGATCCACTTTTGGATACTGTTCATTTGTAGGTTGTAACTTGGTTGCATGGAGAAGCAAGAAATAGAATGTGGTTGCTAGGAGCAGTGCTGAGGCTGAATTTAGAGCTATAGCCCATGGAATTTACGAGATAATATGGATTAAAAGGCTGTTGGAAGAGTTAAAGGTGACAGAGTCATCTCTTATGAAGTTGTACTGTGACAACAAGGAAGCAACCTCAATAGCACACAATCTAGTCCTTCATGACCATACAAAACATGTGGAGCTTGACAAGCATTTCATCAAGGAGAAGATAAATAATAGACCAGTTCATATGAAACACATTTCTATAGGAGAACAAGTGGCTGATATCTTTACCAAGGGACTACATACAAAATAGTTCAATTTTCTAGTTGGCAAGCTGGCTATGGAAGATATCTTTAAACCAGCTTGAGGGGGAGTGTTAGAAAATCAGGAAAAACATATGCTATAATTGTATATTAGCTGTAAATTAGCCATTAGCTATAACATACCTATTTAGATGCAAATCTGTGTATTTTAGGAAAGTTCTGCTTAGGAATTATTCTTTCCTTAAATCATTGATTTAGTTTCCTAATTTAATGATTTGTTATGAGCTATAAATCACTATAAAAGAACAACCTCAATGACAGAATGTATTATTCTGTGCAAACCTATTTTTTAAGTGACCATAATCTACCCCACATTTATTATGAATCTCCTTCTATGCTCTACTTATCTTTTTAGTACATAACTTATGATATGATCAAGGAAGGCAAACATGGAGAAGGCAAGGACCCATTGAAGGTGTCTAGTGGATCTATGACAAGGAAGAAAGCTAAGAAGCTCTCAAGTGCACTACAAGCCTTTGTTTCAAGCTTCTTCATGGAGGATGGACATGAAACTTCACAAGGAGCTGCTGGAAATTTCAAGACACCATATGGAGATGATGGACATGCTTGGTACTTAGTTCTGCAGTGCTTGGAGACAAGTCACAAACCAAGGACACCAAGGACACCACTCAAAGTGCACCATTTGAGCCACCTTAAGTGTTCTTGTTGCATTTTGTGTCCACAAGCTGGATTTTGAGCTCTAACTTTTCAAACCTTCTTTACCACATCTAAGAGGAATATTCATGCCATTGGAACTCAAAGATTCAAGGCTGGAGCTAAAGATATAAGTGAAAACCCTAAACTGCCCAAAAATGCACCCGAAAAGGCTATTTGGGGGTTTTCGGGTTTAATCTTGTATTTGCATTTTATTTTCATTCAATTCCTATTTAAATACATTATTTAGGATGTTATTTAGGCTATGGAATCAATTCAGGTCACTTAGGACAAGTGGCACACGCTGCATACACTAAACAAGGTTAGGAAGGTTTAGGAGTCCTAGTTTGACTAGGTTTTCTTGAGTCCTTTGTAACAAGGTTTCCTAGGTGACTTGGGCTGCGAATTTTGCCCAAATTTTTACCCTATTTTAGGCCTATATAAAGGCACATATTCTGGATGTAAATACATAGATTATTGCTGAAATAATATTGCTCTTTGGAGAGGTTTTCTCTTTGGTTCTTTGTGGACTGCCTTGGTGCACAAGTGTGCTTGTGTTCTTAGAGTTCTATACTTCTCATTTCTAATCACAGGTTGATTAGGGGTGGGGGTTTCAAACTCAGTTTTTTGATGTCTTGTGGAGCTTGAGTTACATCTTGGGCGCGTTTCATGATCATTATACCACAGGGGTTCATATCAACTTATCCCAAAGGTGTTCAACGTGTTACTACATGGGTTTTTTTCACCTTGGGCACTTGCTTTCTTCAACCTTTCTACTTCTTAGAGGTTCTTGGTTTCACCTTTGAATAGTCCTTTATCCTAGCTCCTACTCTAGGTTTTACTCTTGCCTTAGGGCCAGTATTGTTATTGGCCTGGTGCATTTGGAATTCTCGTGCACCTTACCCCATAGACCTCAACTTCTATCCTTTTAATTCACACGACATCCTTGCATTTGGCATGAAGGTTTTACTTGGCCATGAAACATTCTTAAAACTTTAATGCAACTTGATCCTCACCCTTAAGCTTAACATCAAGCTGCCCTCATTTGGGGCCTGCCTATGCACCATACTCTTTAGAATGCTTTCCTCTAAAGGTTGCCTTACCTTTCCCACAGAAAATGTCAACATGAATATTCACCATTGTTATCATATTTTTTCATAATACTCTTGGGGTTAGTACCTTCTTTGGTCTAGGTGTTCAGGCTTACCTTAAAGCACTATAGTTCTCAACCCTTTCAATTCCTTATGTTACTACCCAATTTTCTTTAGTCCTTTGATCCTTTAAGACTCTTAAATTAACCACCCTAAACCCTATTAGGGTCACTTACCCATCATAGGTCACTTAGATCGTCACTAAGATCCACTATCATCCTTGCTCTTATATTCACTGTTATCCCTACAAAGAAAGCCACGAGACATCCCTAGGCAATCCATAACATCTATTAAATATACTAACAACATACTTAGTATACTTATACAAAATAGTAAAAATAATGCCAAGAACTTATTATTCAAACACTTAGCCTTTAGTAAGACTCTCATAAGACTTTCCAAGCCTGGCTCTTTATACCACTTGGTGCCCGGCAGCAGTCTCATCATGTAACATGGTAGGAGCGAGGGGGACTTCCAGTGGAGGAGAGCGCCTGAGGAAAACATTTCCCAGGGGAGGGTACCTGAAAGGTTTGGAAGACAAAGGTTAGGAGGTCCCCGGAGTGTGTTTCCAAGGAGGAGCCTCCGACCCCCAAGTCAATACTTAGGAGATATGGAGGTGATAGAGAGTGGAGAAGTATGGTCTCTAGTGCCCAACCCCCTTACCTGGGGTGTTTACCGAGTATTTATGGAGGAGCGAACAATAGTGGTTCTCCTCATGTGGCCGTCCCAGATCATGACACGTCTTCGGTGGGATGTGATCTGATGCCCCAAGGCATCTTCGTTTGCTGTCATGTTGACAGGTGGAGAGACTTCCTGAGGAGGCGAGCGCCTGGAGCTCTGGTTTCCCAGCAGAGCATGCCTGAAAAGCTCAAAGAAAAGGTTAGGAGGTCCTCGGTTTGCTTTTCCGGGGAGGACCCTCCGACGCCCAAGTCAGTTTTCTGAGTGAAAGTGGAGGAAGAACACTAAGGGATCAAGTGTCTTGCCTGTTTTGTGTTTTCTCAGAGAGAGGAAAATGCCCATCCTTTGCCTAGTCCCATTTCCTAGTATTTATAGGAGTAGCTGGTCCGTTCAGATCATGACACGTGTTCGGTCGGATTTGATCTGTAGTTTTGGACCTAGGGGACAGGCAGCCGTTTGCAGCCTCCTTTAGCCCGGGACCCGAACAGGTTGTGTCAGGACTGGGGCGGCTGCGGCGTGTCAGTTCGCCGTTCAGATGTGACGTGTAGGGCTTGTGGGTGACATGTCAGAGGCTCCTTAAATGCTCATACCGTACTCCCGAGGTCCCCTGGGCGAGGTCGCCCTTCGGTGCGTGCACCCTTTTCGGATTCTATCCGTCCTTCGGTGCGAGCACCTTCTTCGGGATCTATCCCATAGTTCTGGGAGTTCCCTTGATGAACACCTTCTTCGGGACTCACACCCATAGTTAGGGGATTCCCTTGTTCAGGTGTTTCTTGTTCGGGGAAGATCCTCTTCGGGGCCTCTGCCTTCGGGGAGATTCTTCCTTGCTTCAGAGAGATGGCTCTCTTACCCGAAAGCGGTCAATTTGGCCCCTCGATGGAGACGGTGTTGTCCTCGGAATTCCTGACGAGCTAACCGAAGTCTCGAGCTCATAGTGTTTGACTTCGCACCTTCCGAGGTCAGTAAAAAGATCCTCTCTTGGGTGACGTCAGACTCCTCGGCCAATATTCTGGCAGGGAGTTACGACCGAGGAGGCAATAGCCTTTGGCTATCACAGGCCCCCCTCCGAAAAGCCGAAGTGAGAAACTTCGGTTCATCGGTTTTCGGGTCTTGTGGTTGTGATATCTGCGACGAAGACGCCTTCTTCTGCCTGAAGCGATGGGCAGCCCTTTTTGCGTCCTCGAGGCACGAGAAGATAGGCTGTCCCTGTGCCGAAGATACACCTTCTGCCCGAAGTCACAGGCTGTCTCTTGGTGTCCTCGTGGCGAGGGGAAATAGGATAACCTTGTACCGAAGACAAACCTTTTGCCCGAAGTCACAGGCTGTCTTTTGGTGTCTTCGAGGTAACCTACTTTTTTGCCTTTATAGGTCTGCTCATGCGTCGCGTCCTGTATCCAGCAGAGTCAGTCTAGGGCGGCGCCTCTAGACCAAATGGTGTCAGAGGGCGTGCTCGACGTGATGGACGACACGTGGCACATTTGCCGCGCGATGACCGACACATGGCACACTTTTATTGGGTAAGAATGCACTGAGTACGGCTGCCGTGACTTTTCAAGCGCTCTTAGTACTTATGGCGACGCTTCGCCTTCCGAGGGGTACTAATGATGACGGTTCTCCTGGCCTTCTCGGCCTAAATATATCAGTCCTGTCATAACCCTCTTTCTTCTTCTGCTTTTGCTTTCTTTTGCCTTCTAATTCTCTCCCGATTTTCCGCGGCGGTTCTCCTTTTTCAGGCGTTTTCCCGACCACTTTTCACGACGGCTTCCAGGAATCCAGATTCCGGCAAGACCTTTGGTGGGTTTTAGTCCTTGTGCTTTTTTCAAAGCTTCTTCTTTGTTTTTCCCGAACTCGTTTTCATCATGCCTGTTCCCGAGAGTTGGCAACCTCTTCTTTCTCACCCCTGCTGCACTACTCTGGCAAAACTAGCGAAGTGGAAGAAAAAGTTTTTCTTACCCTCTTACTCTGTGACGAGGTTGCCCCGTCCTGACCAATTTCCTTCCTCCAACCAGAGTGATGAAATCACCATTTTCCGAGCCCAACTGAAGGCCGGACTTCGGTATCCCCCGCCGGAGATGGTTAGCGCGTTCTGCAACTTCCATGGCATTGCCGTTAACCAACTCCCACCGAACTCGTACTGCTATTTCAACACCTTCCTCTGTATGTGCAGCGTTTTCAAAATAAAACCTCACTTTGTAGTTTTTCTTCAATACTACAAGCTCTTCATGGTCCAAAAGGGTGGCTTCTACTTTATGCTACCTCGGGGATCCGGGAGCAAAAAGTATACGTTCACCTTCGCCACCAAAGACAGCTGGCGAGGGTGGCAACAAAAATTCTTTTTCCTGAAGAAGTCGGAGGCTTGGCCGCACGTCCCGACCAAGTGGGCTCAGGGGAGGCTCAAGATGGATGTTGTTGACCCGAAGATACTGCTAGATGCCGACGTAGCACCTATCTTTGAGGACTTCGACAGGCGCATCCGGGCCATCTCTGACTGGGCTGCCGAGGTCTCTCCTCGTGCCCTTTACCCCTTTCCGATCAACTGGAGGCTCATGACCGAAGAGGTCCTTCGGGAACTCAAGGTGGTAATGGAGCATGTGACAGACCTCATTATGCCGAAACCGGCTTCTTCGGGGAAGGACTCCTGGCTCGTGAAACTCCTTCGGGGGAAGGAGACTTATGAGTCTTTTTACGAGAGTAAGTTACTTTCTCATTTTTTCCTTCATAACTTCATCTTGGACTTACACTGATCTTCTTTTTCTTTTTTCAGAGATGGGCGACGACGCGGCTGCCTTTTACAAGGCTCTTTTTACCGGGCAGGCCGAGAGGGGCGAACAGACGAAGAAGGCCGCCTCTCGGAGGCGAAAGCAGACTTCGGGCGGCCCTCCTTCCAAACGGGCAAAGAAAGGTGCTCCTTCTTCTCTCCCGCAAATTCCGGATGAGGTAGGCGAGGAGCCCGAACACCCTGCTGCCCTTTTGCCCGAGGTTCGTTCTGCCGACGTCCCTTCTTCCGACGTCCTTCCTCAAAGCCCCACGCCTTCGCAAGCTCTTCTGGAGGGCGATGGGGAGGAGACCCCTTCTGCCGAGGAACGGCGCCAAATAAGAGGCAAGGGGATCTCTACTGAGGCAGCGTCGATTCTTGACGACGACGTTACCAAGGTGCCAGCAGGTTTGTATTTTGTCGAAGAACCTTTTTTCTCTTGTAAATCCTTAAGAGTTTTCTGGCCTTAACCAATTTTTCTGCTTTGTTGTGCAGCGGAGGTGGCCGCTCTTGACTGGGTTGCCGAACACGCCCGCAAGAGGGCCCTTCGGGATGCCCAAGTCCCAGCAGGGAAAGTTCCGAAGGAGCCCTTCTGGACGTTCACGGAGGACATGAATATGTACTCCGAGGACTGTCCGGAGATGGCCAGGCAGATGTGTAAAGGGGTTTTTACTGAGGCCTCTTACAAGGCCCTTACGGAGGCTTACCCAGGCGACATCTCTTTGGCCGCCAAACTCACTGAACACGCCGCCCAGGTACGCTTCACTGTTTCCTTAGTGCCGATTTCGCCTTTGCTTTTTTACTTAGCATCACTTTCCCTTTGTTTGCTTTTTTTGCAGCTGATGGGGTATGCCGGGTTGCTCCGTGTTCGGGTGGCGCGAGAGTCAGAAAGGAGGGCGTCACTCTGGGACCTTTACACCAAGACGAAGGCCCAGTGTTCGGCGTTGGCTGCCGATAATGCTCAGCTGAAGCAGTCTTCGGAGAAGGAAATTGCTGAACTTCGGGAGGGGTTCATAAAAGAGAAAGAGGAACTTGAGAAAGGCACCTCCCAGAAAATTTCCGACATCGGCTCTCGGGTGGCGGAGCTGACTTCGACCGTAGAAGCGATTCAAAAGGATAAGTCAGAAAGTGACGCAATCCTTGCGAAGACGCTCGAGGAAAAGGCCCAGCTCGAAGCCGAGGTCGCATCTCTGAAGAAGCCTTCAGAAGAGAAGAAGAAGATGAAGGCATTGAAGAAAAAGCTTAAGGATCTAGAGAAGGATTACGCGGATCTGGAGAAGGACTATGTAGAATTGGCGGTCAAGAAGCGGGAGTCCGATGATATGACGAAGTTGGGCTTTCAAGACGGCTTCTGTCTTGCTCGGCACCAAATTCTGCAGAAGTTCCCAGATTTTGACCTCTCCTTCCTGGAAGGCATGAACATCTCGAAGGAGCCTCGGTGGACTTGGTCCAAGATCGAGCACTTGAAACTGCCTCCTTCTCTCTCGGCGCCGAACGCTGCTGACAAAAGCACAGAGGCTGGCAGTTCTCAAGACGCCGAGGTTCCTTAGTTTGTACTAGGGCCTTTTGTCTTCATTTTCTTCTTCTTTTTTGTAGTCTTTCAGCAACTTTCTTCTCTGTAAGCACTTTTTGGCTCAATAGATAAAAATTTGGCTAAGTATTTTTTGCCAGATCCCTTTGTTTCCCTTTGTCCCGAACATAATTCGTTCGAGAGACTTTGGAAAACCATACTCTTGCTTTCCTTTGTCCCGAACATATTCGCTCAAGGGACTTCGGAAAACCATACTCTTGCTTTCCTTTGTCCCGAACATATTCGCTCAAGGGACTTCGGAAAATCATACTCTTGCTTTCCTTTGTCCCGAACATATTCGCTCAAGGGACTTCGGAAAGCCATACTTTTGCTTTCCTCGGCGATTGCTTTCGTGAGACTCTTGTTTTGTACTTCTTCAGAACTTTTTACTTTGACAAATTTGTCCAACTTGTGCAATACAACTTTCCCACCAAACTTTTTAGGCATAGAATTTTTTCAAGGCCTCTGAGTGCCAAGTGTTTTTTAATTCTATGCCTTCGGCATCGCCGAGCTTATAAACTCCTTTTCGTACTTCGACAAGTACCAGGTAGGGTCCTTCCCAATTTGCGCGAAGTACCCCGTGGGACGGCTTTCGGGGTGCAAATTCAGCCTTTCGGAGAACGAGATCTCCCTTCTTTATTCCTTTTGGCCTGGCGCATAGGTTTATGGCTGCTGCCACTCTTTGCTGGAAAGCTTTTCTTCTCAGCTCAGCTACTTCTCTGTGTTCGCTGACGAGGTCGAGCTTGGTTCTCAGGCCGAGGTCATTTCCTTTTTCATCGAACACTTGGACTCGTATTGACGGTTGTACTACTTCGACAGGGATGATGGCCTCTGTACCGAAGACGAGTGAAAAGGGCGTTTCCCCTATGGCTCTTCGGGGTGTTGTTCGGTAACTCCATAACACGCTTTGGAGTTCTCCTGGCCATTTCCCTTTTGCTTCTCCCAATCTCTTTTTCAGACCATTTTTTATGGTCCTGTTAGATACTTCCACCTGCCCATTACTTTGGGGGTGAGCTACTGGGGCGAAGTGCATTTTTGTCCCGAGGTCGCTAATGAACTCTTGGAATCCTTTGTCTATGAACTGGGATCCATTGTCCGCTACGAGTACCCTCGGTATGCCAAATCTGCATACGATGTTTTTCCATACGAACTTCTGCACTTCTTTTGCCGAGATAGTTGTCAGAGGTTCTGCCTCGACCCACTTAGAGAAATAGTCTACTGCTACTACGCAGAACTTTACGCCTCCAGGTGCCGTTGGGAGTGGCCCAATGAGATCTATGCCCCAAACTGCGAAGGGCCAAGGATAGTCTGCCGAAGTCACGAACTCCGAGGGTGTTCTTTGGATGTTCGCATGTCTCTGGCAACTACCACATTTCCGGATGAACTGTTTCGCGTCCTTTCTCAGGGTAGGCCAGAAGTATCCTTGGCGAAGTATCACTGCTGCCAGGGCGTCGGTTCCGATGTGCGAACCACAGGCACCTTCGTGAACTTCTTCGAGGATCATTTTAGTATCCTCTTCACTAATACACCTCTGTAGTGGATTTGCATATCCTTGCCGATTTAGTTCTTCTCCAATTAAGAAGAAACGTCCGGAGCGCCTTCGCACTTTTGCGGCTTCGCTGGGGTCTTCGGGGAGTGTATTGGTTGCGAGATACATTTTGATTGGTTCTTTCCATCCTTTCCCCGAGGTCGCTATGCTTAACATCGCGACGCTGGGGTGGCTTAGCACTTCGGTGCAAGTTTTGGACTTCGCCAAGCAGTCTGCCTCAGCATTTTCTCGTCGGGGTACGTTCTCGATTTTCACGACGTCGAACTCCCGAATAAGCTTTGTTACCAACTCATGGTATTTCGCCAAGGTCGGGTCTTTCGCGCCATAGTCCCCTGCCATTTTCCGGACCACCAGCTGGGAGTCACTATGGGCTTTCAAGTTTCTCATGCCAATCTTTCTGGCCAGGCGTAATCCTGCTATGAGGGCCTCATACTCGGCCATATTGTTGGTGGCGTTGAAACTGAACTTGATGGCCTTCATTACTTCTAGGCCTTCGGGGCCTCTGATAATCACTCCAGCTCCCTGGTGTTCGGATCCTGAGGCCCCGTCAACATATAACGTCCATTCTATCTCGTCTTCGCCCGGAAATGAATGTCCCTCCTCGGTGTTTGGTACTTCGGCGATGAAGTTTGCCAAAGCTTGAGCTTTTATAGCTTTCCGGGGTTCATACTTGATGTCGTGTTCGCCAAGCTCTATACACCACTTGGAAAGCCTTCCCGAGTGATCAACTTTCCTCATAACTTCCCGTAGAGGCAGGGTACTTCGGACGATAATGGGGTGAGCCTGAAAGTATGGCCGCAGCCTTCTCCCTGCAAGCACTATGGCATATATAGCTTTTTGAAGCAAAGGGTACCTGACTTCGGCGCCATGCAGGGACTTGCTGACATAGTAGACCGGCCATTGCTTTGGCCCTTCTTCTTTCACGAGGACCGAGCTCACAGCTTTTTTCGTGACGGTGAGGTATAATACGAGGGGCTCTCCCTCCCGAGGTTGCCGCAAGGTCGGCAGGCTGGCCAAGTAGACTTTGAGTTCTTCCCAGGCTTTTTGGCAATCTTCATCCCAAGGATGACCATTCCTTCCGAGGTCGCCTTCCATCTTTGCTGCCTTTGTGAGCACTTTGAAGAAGGGTCGACACCTATCTCCGTACCTGGAAATAAACCTGCTCAGAGAGGTTATTCTTCCGGTGAGTCTTTGCACGTCTTTGACTGTGGCAGGAGTTCGGAATTCAAGCAGAGCCTTAATCTTCTCGGGTTTAGCATCGATGCCTCTTTCGGATACCATGTACCCAAGGAACTTTCCCGAGGTCACCCCGAAGATGCATTTCTCAGGATTAAGGCGGATCCCGAAGGCTCTGAGTTTTTGGAAGGTTTCCTCTAAATCTGCAACATGGTAGCCAGGCAGTTTGCTTTTGACTATCATATCATCAACATACACCTCCATGTTCCTCCCCATTTGGTCTTTGAAGACTTTGTTCATCAGCCTCTGGTAGGTGGCTCCTGCATTTTTGAGTCCGAAGGGCATCCTGATATAGCAATATGTTCCTCCCTCAGTGATGAAGGCAGTCTTCTCTTCATCTTCGGGGTTCATCCTTATCTGATGATACCCACTGAAAGCGTCCAGGAAACTTAGGAGCCCGTACTCGGCAGTTGAGTCTACCAGTTGGTCTATTGGCGGAAGCGGATATGAATCTTTCGGGCAAGCATCGTTCAAATTTCTGAAGTCGATGCACATCCGGAGCTTACTACTTCCTTCTTTTGTGGCAATTACCACGTTGCTTAGCCATTCGGGGTAGTTTACCTCCCGGATAACGCTAGCGTCTATCAGACGCTGGACTTCGGTCTTGACGAAGTCACTTTTGTGAGCTGAGATGCTCCGTTTCTTTTGCCAGACAGGTTTTACTTCCGGACTCGCTTTGAGGCTATGCTGGATTACGCGAGGGTTTACCCCTGGCATGTCCTTTGGCGAGTAGGCGAACAGATCTTTATTTGTAAGCAGAAAAGATACAAGTTTTTCCTTGTCTCCTTCGGCCATGCTTTTCCCTATTCGGGTACTATGGCCTGGGACAAGCTCTACTTCTTCTGTTTCCACTTTTGTGGGATCTTCTGCCTCGCCCCTTTCCAGCTCTTTTGCTTCTACAGCATGCGCTAAGTTGCTTGCTGGAGCCTTTCGTGCTCTGACGAACACCTTTCTCACCTCGCTTTGATCAATGAAGATCTTTGCGTCTCCTTCTTTGGTGGCGAAGGTGACGGTCAAGTACTTTACATCAGGGCGAATGTGCAAATTTCCCTGTGTCTGTCTGCCGAGGATGGCGTTGTATGACGAAGGAACGTCCATGACTATGAATCTTGCCATGGTAGAGGCGAACAACTCAGCAGTTCCTTTCTCCGAAGTTCCTTTCATCATCAAGGGGAGGTCGATCCACCCGAGGACAGGTAGCTCAGATGGTCCTACGCCGAACGTGGGTGAAGTAACAGCCTTGAGGTCACTCCTGGATACGCCCAAGCTTGGCAGCAAATGTGAGAACAAGACGTCTGCGTTTGACCCATCGTCCAGCAGTACCCTCTTGACGTCCCAGCTTCCTATCCTCGCCATTATCAGCAATGGATCATCATGGGGAAATACGATGGTGGAGCCATCCTTGCGGGCCAATTTTTTTGTTGGGCTCTGATATTCCATCAGCGCTATCTCTCTGGCCCTTCTCTTTCTTTCCAAGGATGGAAGTCCGGTTGTGATCGTCTGTATTACTCCTGCCGAAGGTCGAGGACGCCTTCTCGGACTTCGATTCCTTCGCCTGTCGGAATCGTAATCCTCGTCATCGGGCTTTCCTTCTTCCTCTTTTTTCCCCTTCGGGGAAGGCATTCTCAAATAATGCCGAAGCTGGCCCTGCTTTATCAGTGATTCAATGTACTTTTTCAACTGAAAGCAGTCTTCGGTGTCATGACCGTGATCACGGTGGAACTGACAGAACTTCTTCATGTTCCTTCTGTTGTCAGCAGTCATGCCCCTCGGTCGTTAGATTTGAGCCCCCTGTTTTTCCAACGCCATGAGGACGTTAGCCCTCGTGGTGCTCAGAGGTGTAAAGTTTTGGGGCTTCCTTCCTCCTACTCGCATTCTCCGAGGTCGGCCTAACTGTTCCGTTGGACACCGGGCTTGCTGGCTGGACCCTTCGCCACGAGCGTGAATATGGTCAGCCTTCGGTCCAGTCATTCTCAGTTCTTCGGCTGTCATATGTTGTTCAGCCCTTCGGTAGAATTCTCCCAGCGTTTCCGGGGCATCTTTGGAGAATTCATAAAACAAGTGCGAATCCCTCCGGAGGCCCCTCATCATGGCGAGGATGCGGTTTTCGGGGCGAAAGTCCGGAACACTGAGGGCCTCTCTGTTGAACCTCTCGACATAGTCACGGATGATGTCCCCGTTTCTTTGTGCTATGTCAAACATCTGGACGGGCATCTTCGCTGTCGGCTTGCTTCCAATGAACTATTGGGTGAATGCTGTGGACAGCTCCTGGAACCCCCTGATGTTTCCGGGAGGCAGGGAATTGTACCAGGCAGTTGCTGGTCCTGCGAGGGTGACTTCAAAGCACTTGCAGAGCGTAGCATCATCAGCCCCATGTAGCACCATGCTGCGTTTGTACTTTGTTAAGTGGGCCTGGGGATCAGTCCGACCCTCATAGGTCTCTAGCCGAGGTAGCCTGAAGTCACTTGGCATGGCCGCCTCGACCACTGTTCGGGCGAAAGGAGTTTCTTCTCCAGATACGGTTTCAGTTAGCCTGGCCCAAACGGGCTTGCGTGCCACCTGCTGTTCCACTCTCTCCAGTCTTGCCAAGACTTTCTCTAGGAGGAGTGTTGCACTGGGCTCCTCTTCTTGGTGCTTGGAGGTTTTTCGGTAAGAGGACTATTGCTGTCTCTTCGGGGAGCGACTTCGGTACCGAGGTGAGGGGGACTTTGCCTTTGGCGACAAACTTCTTCTGGACGGGACTTCGGGTCGTTCAGACCTCGCTCTTTCCGCCAGCCGTGCCCCGAGGGGCAAGTTATCTGTCGAGGACTCTTCCCGTGGCTCCCCACTTCCCGAGCTATGATGGGTTGCCCTTGGGCTTTTCTCTCGAGGTCGTGCTGGTGAAGTGGGTTTTTGCGCCTGGCCTGGTGGCGGCCACCTTCGGTCTATCTGTTGTGTCATTTCAGCCACAACAGACCTCTGAAAGTCTCGTAAAAAACCCATGGTGATGACAAGAGGGCGTTCCTCTTCAGGCAAGGAAGTCTCTGGGGGACTTTGTTCGGTAGCTGGTTGGGTCTCAGGCGCGAACGGGGACTTCGGGAGTCCTTTGTCCTTCGAACGCCGAGTTTCGATGACAGCTACCTGGGAGTAGTTTCCCACAGACGGCGCCAAATGATGCCCCAAGGCATCTTCGTTTGCTGTCATGTTGACAGGTGGAGAGACTTCCTGAGGAGGCGAGCGCCTGGAGCTCTGGTTTCCCAGCTGAGCGTGCCTGAAAAGCTCAAAGAAGAGGTTAGGAGGTCCCCGGTTTGCTTTTCCGGGGAGGACCCTCCGACGCCCTAGTCAGTTTTCTGAGTGAAAGTGGAGGAAGAACACTAAGGGATCAAGTGTCTTGCCTGTTTTGTGTTTTCTCAGAGGGAGGAAAATGCCCATCCTTTGCCCAGTCCCATTTCCTAGTATTTATAGGAGTAGCTGGTCCGTTCAGATCATGACACGTGTTCGGTCGGATTTGATCTGTAGTTTTGGACCTAGGGGACAGGCAGCCGTTTGCAGCCTCCTTTAGCCCGGGACCCGGACAGGTTGTGTCAGGACTGGGGCGGCTGCGGCGTGTCAGTTCGCCATTCAGATGTAACGTGTAGGGCTTGTGGGCGACATGTTAGAGGCTCCTTAAATGCTCATACCGTACTCCCAAGGTCCCCTGGGCGAGGTCGCCCTTCGGTGCGTGCACCCTTTTCGGATTCTATCCGTCCTTCGGTGCGAGCACCTCCTTCGGGATCTATCCCATAGTTCTGGGAGTTCCCTTGATGAACACCTTCTTCGGGACTCACACCCATAGTTAGGGGATTCCCTTGTTCAGGTGTTTCTTGTTCGGGGAAGATCCTCTTTGGGGCCTCTGCCTTCGGGGAGATTCTTCCTTGCTTCAAAAAGATGGCTCTCTTACCCGAAGGCGGTCAGTTTGGCCCCTCGATGGAGACGGTGTTGTCCTCGGAATTCCTGACGAGCTAACCGAAGTCTCGAGCTCATAGTGTTTGACTTCGCACCTTCCGAGGTCAGTAAAAAGATCCTCTCTTGGGTGACGTCAGACTCCTCGGCCAATATTCTGGCAGGGAGTTACTACCGAGGAGGCAATAGCCTTTGGCTATCATGATCCACGTCCTCGGGGAACAAGGGGACACCCAACCGATCATAGACCGCTTGGCTAGGAGCCTAGGCAACCCAAGAGTGGCGTGCTAGGGTGTCCCTGCAAGCGGCGTGTCAGATTGTGTCTAGGGATGGCGTGTTGCGGATGTGTTAGAGGCTCCTTAATTGCTCATGTCGTACTTTCCGAGGTTACTCTAGTATTACAAGAGTATGTTTCCTGAAGGTGATCTTTCTCAGGGATACCCCCACTTCCAAGGATGGTTTAATCGTCCCCTCGAGGTTGGCACTGTGTTTCCTAGGACGGAGGATTGTTGAGGTTGGATTAGGGAGGTCGAACATCCTTCTTTCTGTGGCAGGTAGTTTCTCTACCGAGGTTGGTACTTTATCCGAGTCTGGGGGTCCAGAAGGTGATGGTCACTTCGGCTATCACGTGCCCCCTCCCGGGAAGTCGAAGCGGAGACTTCGGCTTTACGCTTCCGGGAAGGCTTTTTCATCAAATTCATGGTCGGAACTCCACTCAAGGAATTGCCCTTCTCCAGAAGGCGTTCCTTCATAGCCAAGGTACCCTTCCCTTGTTCCCTTGGTGACCTCGGGATGCGTGCCACTTTTGGTTTCACTTTTTCTGCTGCGGGTTTGTGAATCGTCGTATCCTTTAGTCAGACACGTCAATTATGGATAACTGTGCCTGGGTTTTCACAATGTCAGAGGGGCATGCCCTAGTTCTTCACGTTGGATGACACGTGGACACTAGCGGATGGTGAAATAGTTACGCCGGTCACACTAACTGCGTCTCTTCGCCTTCGAGAGGTAATAATGAGGCCGTTGCGTCTTCGAGGGATAATAATGACGATGTTTCGCTTACCCTCTTCGGTCTATATAAGCACTTTTCGCCTCATTTTTGCCTCTCTTTGCTTTATTTCTCATCTGCTCTAGAGCCTTCTCTTGTCTTTTTCCTTTTTTGCGGCGGTATTAACGGCGAAGCGATTTCCGGCATCTTGTACAACGGCGTCCAGGAACCCCGACTTCGACAAAGCTTTTGGTGGGTGTTCCCCTATGTAGTTCTCTTTCTTTTTGCCTCCGAGGTTGCTTTTCTGAAACCTTTTTATTTCCTTCCTCCTTCTTTCCCAAAGTCGTCCTTCTTTTCTTTCGAAAAATGTCGAATCTGACCCCGTTGATGACTGTCCGGCCTCTCCCTGAAAGCTTTCTTCCTCTCGAATCTCACCCTTGTTCCACCACTTCGGAAAAGATGACGAAGTGAGTGGCCAAATATTACCTTCCTTCCTACGTCGTCCCGAGGTTACCTATACTGGGTTCGTACGGTTATTCGGCCCCTTCAAGTGAGGTTACCGTTTACCGAGCTCAGCTAAAGGCTGGTCTTCGGTATCCTCCCCATCAGATGATATGCGAGTTTTGTAAATTCCACGGGATCTCCATGAATCAACTCCCTCCAAATTCTTATTCTTACTTCAACTCTTTCCTCTGCATGTGTGGGGTTTTCAAGATAATCCCCCACTTTCTTTTCTTCATGTAGTACTACAAACTCCACCCAGTCCCGAAGGGTGGCTTTTACTTCCTGCTTCCCCGAGGGTCCGGGAGTAAAAAGTTTACCTTGACCTTCGATAACAAGGACAGCTAACGAGGGTGGCAGAAAAAGTTTTTCTTCCTTCAAGTCCCCGAATTTTGGAGCCACGTGCCGATCAGATGGGCTTCGGGGACCCTGAAGATTGACGTCGTCGATCCCCGGAAGCTCCTAACTCCAGTGCTTTCTGCCGAGTTTGATAAGTTCGATAGACTTATCCAGGCTGTGGTAGACTGGGACCCTGAGGTCCCTTCGCGTTCATTTTACCCTTTTCCCATCAAGTGGGACCTCATGACCGAGGAGTTCCTTCGGGAACTGGGAGTGGTGAATGCGCACAAGAGTGACCCTGGTATGCCCGTACCCGTTCTTCCAGGGAAGAAGGCTTGGATAGTCATGCTCCTTCGGGGTGAAATTTCATATGAGGCTTTTTCCGAGAGTAAGTCACTTTTCAGGGCTTGATATCTGTTTTCCTTTTGGACTTACACTGATATTTTGTCCTTTTTCAGAGATGGGCGATCAATCCGCTGACTTCTACAAGTCGCTCTTCCTCGGGAAGGCCGAGAGGGGGGAGTAAGCGCGCAAGAAGGCGCCTGCCAAGCGGAAGAAGACGGCCGGTGGACCTTCTAAGTCCAAGAAGGCTAAGGCTGCCATTCCTCCTCCCCCCGAAGATTTGGTTGAGGTGCAAGATCGGTCCCTTGTCCAACCTCCGACCCCCGTGGATCCTGCCCTTCTCGGGGCAGTACTAAGCCCCGTTCTCACTACCGAGACTTCGGCCGAGCAAAGATCTGCTCAGGAGCTCGAAGAGAGCAGAAGAAGGAAGGGGAAGGATGTTCCCGGCGAAGTCTGGGGGGGCAAGTCTAAAGATGACATCGCCGAAGTTCCACCAGGTTGGTTCCTTAGCCATTCCTCTACAAATCTTAGTATTTTTCGCATCTATGATTTTTTGGATGAATGCCTAAGGGATGATGTACTGACGGAACTTCAGCGTGATATTGCAGAGGACCTGCCTGCTGCTCCCTGGATGGAGACTCACGCCCGTCAGAGGGCACTTCGGGACAAGCGGATCTCGCAGGATAAGGTGCTGAGGGAGCCCTTTTGGACGTTCATAGAGGACATGAATTTGTTCTATGAGGAAAGCCAGCTGATGGCTCCCCAGATGGCGATGGGGGTGATGGCCAATGCTACTTTCCAATCGCTCGTCACCGAATGCCCCAATGAAGAGATCCTCGCGGCGAGGATGGCCGAGCATACTGCCCAAGTTGTTCTCTCTTCTCTTTTACTTAGAAAATTTTCTTCTAAGTTTTTATCTCCTTCTGATACTTATTCGGGGCCTCTTTTTTCTACAGCTTTTGGCATATAGCAGGTACTTCCGTGCCTGGGCGGCAAAGCAAATGAAGTCCCATTCTCAGTCCGAAGATTCTCTGCGCAAGATGAAGGAGTTCTGCGCCAAATATGTCCTTAAATATGGCGAGTTGAACAAGATTGCGAAGGAGGACATTGTGAAACTTCGGGCCGAGCTCGCGGCTAGCAAGCAGGAGCTTCTTCTTGATTTCTCAGCCAAGGTCGAAGACCTCGGGTCAAGGTGTGCCGCTCTCTCTTCGGAGAACGAGGCCCTTCGGAAGGAGAACGCTAAAGATAGCGAGAACCTTACGAAGGCGTTCGCTTTGAATGCCGAGCTCCAAGCTGTGGTTGATTCGCTAAGGAAGAAGGAGACTAAGAGCAAAAAGAAGAAGAAGCTGGACGAGAAGATTGATGCGCTTAAGGCCAAGCTGGTGGCTCTTAGTGCTGAGAAGGATCAGACCGAGCAGATGTCGAAGGTGTCTTACCAAGACGGCTTTTGCTTGGCGCGCCACCAGGTCTTTACTCGGCACCCTGAGCTTGACCTCTCTTACCTGTCTACCCTAGACTTCCCCAAAGAGCCCAGGTGCACATGGTCTAAGATCAAGTTTCTCAATCTCCCTCCGATTGGGCCTGTGCCTCCGACTGAGCCACCTAAAGATGATAATATTGAAGAGGTGCCGGATGCCCCTGCTCAGTCATAGGCTTCTTCTTTCTTTCTCGTACTCCTGCTGCTCTGTACTTTTTTTCCTTAAGATTTTTAATGAAGATTTTTTCTCCAATCTCCATTCTTTCTTCCGAATACGAGTCATCAGAAGATATTTTCGGAAAAAGCCATTTTAGACTTTTTCCGTATTCTGCCAAGTTTTTAGACTCCATCAAGGAGTTTGTTCCGAAAGGAAAACCATTAAGGAACATTTCTCTAGTAACACGGCCATATTCGGCATGTATTTTCATTGACAACTTCGAGGAGGAGTAGTTACAAGTTTTCTTCGAAAAAATGTCTAAGTATAGAATTTTTTCAGAGAGTCTGAATGCCAAGTATTTTTCAGCTCTACTCCTTCGGTGTCACCCAATTTATAGACCCCTGGGCGAACTTCGTCGAGGACCAAATAAGGTCCACTCCAGTTTGCCCGAAGTACCCCTTCTAATGGCCTTCTTGGCTCAAACTCGACCTTTCGGAGAACAAGGTCTTCTTTTTTTATCTCTTTTCTTCTTATGTGTAAGTTAGCAGCATGTGTTACACCCGGAAAGTGATGAATGATTAATTACCGGGTTAAGTGGATTAGTGGCATAAATAGTTTCCTAATTTGGAAACTTAGCGAAATTATTTGTAGAGACTTTGAATTATTTATGGAATGGGCATTAATGAGTGTTGGACACTCTGAGAATTATGCTTGGCTAAGGCCAAGAGTTTGGGTGATAAAAAATGGCAAGTTTGGAAGTTAAGGGACTCAATTGCACAAAGAAAAGTTGGGTGGGAGGACTCAATTGCAAAGTTGGAGAAAGATGGAGGACCAAGTGAGTAATTTGACCATTTTTCATGAAAAATATATGCATGGCCGGCCACCCCATGTTACCAATTTAAAATTGGCCTACTACACATTCCACTCATAATTATTTAATCCCTCCACTACATCCTCCACTCACCAATTAAATATTACCCCACTTACTTTTGTCCCCCACTTTCCCAATTTGACTATTCTATTACCCATGCCTTGTCTCCCACTACAAATCCCACTCACCATATTTTAATCACCTACTTACATTGTCTCCCATTTACATTAAACAATATTATATTGGCCCATCATTTTTAACTATTCTTTGTCTCCCACTTTACATTATTTAATTCTCCCCACCATCACTTGTCCAAGCAATGCTTTAATGAGCATTTGACTTATTCTCCCACCTTTTTCATTCAAAATTTGGCCATACCTCCAAATTATGCATTTGATATGCATTTTGGGTGCATTTCACTTCATTTAGCACCATGACCAGCCACCTTCTTTGAATATATGTTTAATGCACATTTAGAATGCATTTGAGTTTCATTTCTCTTTCATTTGCAAATGCATAACCGGCCATCACTCCCACTTTCATTTCATTTTCATTTCCACTCTCTCTCTAGCACCAAAAGCTCTCCCTTCTCTCTAAGTTCCAGCCATGGTGTTCTTCAAACTCCATCTCCTTCTTTCTTCATCTAAGATTCGGCCATAGCTAGAAATGCATGTTCTTGCACATGCAAACACATTTTCTTGAAGCTTTCAAGCTCCTAAACCCATCTAGACCAAGAACAAAGTGAGAAATCAAAGAAAACCCATGAAGAAATGCTTGTGAAGTTTCGGCCATATGGATAAAATGGTGTTCTTGAGCTCACCTCAAGAGCTCCTTACATGCATGGCATTTCTAAGCCATGAAGAGCAAGAAGATGAAGACGAACTCCAAGAAAGTGAAGCTCAAGTTTCGGCCATTTAAAGGCTGTAAGTGAACCAAGTTTTTCTTGGTAGTTTCATGTATTTTGAGCTAGATGCTACTCTCTAATGACTTGGCCATGTTGGATTTTTGCAAGGAAATCAAGTGGATATTTCGGCGATGGAAGGATATTGTTGTTCTTGAGCTCAACTCAAGAGCTCTTTACATGCATGGCACTTTTAAGCCATGGAAAGCAAGGATGGAGGTTTCGGCCATGAGTATACATGGCATTTGGAGGCATGAAACCAAGTGTTCTTGGTGCCTCGAGGCTTGTATGGCCATTCCAAGGAAGGAAACAAGCAAAAGATGAAAGAAAAGCAAGAGGAAAGTTTCGGCCAAGTGTGAATCTTGGCATGCATGGACATTTTTCCAAGTGTTCTTGGTATCATTAAAGTCCTTGTGAATATACAAGACAATGGCAAAAAGTTGGATGCAAAAAGGAGAATTTTGTAAGCTATGGAAGTACTAGAAGATTCGGCCAAGTAGTAATCTTGGCATACATAAGTTTAAACCATGTGTTCATGGTAGTACAAGTGTTCTTATGAACATGCAAAGTGTTAGCCAAGTGTTCTTGGCATAAATGGTCCTTAGAAAACTTGTGGGACAAATTTGAGCAAGAAAAAGAAATGATGGGGCTATTTGGGCCAAAAGTTAAATTTGAAGACCTAAATTGAAAACCAAGTGTTCTTGGTCCATAAATTATGAAATGGGCTATTTTGGGCCATAATGGCATTATTGGCAAATGAGCTAAATCCTGAAAAGGTTAATATAGGCCCAAGTCCTGAAAAGGTTAATATGGGCCTAAAGGTTAAATTGGGCTAAAAATCCTGAAAAGGTAAAATTGGGCCTAAATGATAAGTTGGGCCAAGTCCAGAAAAGGAATTAAAAGGCCAAGTGGGCCTAAGAAAATAAACAGGCCAAGTGGGCCTGAGTTCCTGGAAAGGCCAAGTTAGGCCAGAATTCCAGAAAAGGCCAATGTAGGCCTGAGTTCACAGAAAATTGAGCCTCAGTTCACAGAAAGGCTAAGTGGGCCTTTACCTCCTTAAGTGAGGTTGAGTAAGTTAAACCAAGTATGCTTGGTAAATTATGGTTCTCTTGTTTAATAAAAAGCAATTAAGTAACTTGTTAGTATTTTGGGCTTTATAGGTCCATTAAGGAAATGGCAAAGTTCCAACAACAAACAAAGCAAAGCAAAGGCAATGAGCAAAAGGTTACACCAATGGTGGTAAGGATCCTTTACTCACTTATTGCATGGTGTACTTCCATGATATTGTTTGTGAGTATAAATGCCCCTATGTGATGGTCATAGAACCAAGTGACCATAGGTGTGCAGGGGGTTAGTTGTTCTTTGTGTGAGGGCTCATGTTACTTTCTTAGTTTAATAATTGGGCACGTAAGTGCATAATTGATGAGGTATCATTGCTTCAGCAACTTTGGGCACGTAAGTGCATATTGGATGAGGATTGTTGCTTCGGCAACTATGGATATGAATAATGGGAATTTGTGGATATATATATGGTTTGATTAGCTAATCAATATAAAGGCAAGTGTTAGAGTTTATAGTAAGAATGGCCAACTTACTATGTAACTCGGAGCTCTAGGGGAACGGGTGGTATGATTAAGAAGGAGAATTGAGGTTTAAAGCCTTGGACACTTGCCAGGGGTGCCAGTGGTGCCAGGGGTGCCATTGGTGCCAGTACTGCCAGTCTGGCCAGGGGTGCCAGTAGTGGGTGACAGTAGTGATTGCCCAGGAAAACTTGTGGTTGAGTGCGTGTGTTGTGTGCTTCTCTGAACCGTTGTTGTTTGTGCATGCTGACCCAAATTATTATTATTGTTGTTGTTGCTGCTATTGTGCTGTATCTTGTGTTTTCTTTGTTTTAGTGTTTTCCTTTGCAGGAACAGGATTAATTGCCATGACATTCTTGGCTTAAGAATAGGCTTTGGAAGCCATATGTGACTATGAAAGTCACGAGAGATTACCTCATTCTGATTTGGCATTGCCATTACGTTCTTGGCACAATTTTGGCTTTTTAAGCCGGATATGATTACGAAAGTCATGAGTTACTTACCTCACACCTGGATCCTTACTGTGTTTTATAACTCACCCGCCCTTCTTTACTTTTTTCAGGAAGTGGATTGGATGGCTTGATAGATCAAGTAGGGAGTACTAGAGTACTCGTTATGTTTTGCTAAAGGGTTGGGTATGAGTTTAGTGTTGCTTAATATATTCATTTGACTCTAAATGACTTATGTGGTATATTTTACTTGCGGAACAAGCTAATGGTTTGGACTTCCTTGTGCAGGCATGTGGAGTCTAGAAGTTGTGGGAACAAGGTCTATTAAGCTAGAATGAGTTCCAGGTTAAGACTTAAAGTTTGGGTAGACATAAGAACTTGGTCTGTAAAACCTAAACTTAACTAGTTATGGACATATAGCATCCTTGGTATGTTTTCCAAGTAGGAGATGCTTGTTAGATGCACTTTGTGATCATGATTATCTTAGGATGAATTTTGATGAAATGCCATGATGGATATTCATGTTATGTGTACTAGACTTGGCTGATGCTCATGGATATATAAATGTGGTTTTCAAAGTTGAAAATGAGATGGGCTTCTTTGTTGCCATGCATTGGATTAGTACACTTGATGGACACACATCCTATGCACTTAATGGATTAAGTGTATGCTTTGCTTGAATTGCAAGTATGATTTGTTGATTATGTGTGTAACTAAGGGAAGACTTCCAGTGAATCTGGATTTATTGGATTTTATTGAAATGGCAACTAAAGACTTGTGTGTGTAACCGGCTAAGTGGTAAAGTCCATAAATGGAACACTAGAATTTCACATAGGTATTAGCTCGTTCCTGGAGAGCACCCTGACAACACATTGAAAGTATTTAAGTAACAAGCTAGTACCAGAATAGATCCTGGAGTCACGCCGTAAGTGCTCATAACTAGCTAATAAAGCCCCATCAGTATGAATAACTTCCGCTGCATTAATCTGATAATCGGGCCCAGATGGGCCAGGGGCAGTTTGGGGCGTGACAGCATGAGCTATTCTTCGTTGGAAAACCTTCCTTCTTAGTTCGGCCATTTCGTGGTGCTCCTCGGCGAGGTCCAGTTTTGTCCTCAGGCCGAGGTCATTTCCTCCCTTGTCGAACACTTGTATTCTTACCAAATGCTGTATGACCTCAATGGGGATGATGGCCTCTGTCCCGTATACGAGCAAGAAGGGAGTTTCCCCCGTAGCTCTTCGGGGAGTCGTTCGGTAGCTCCACGGCACACTCGGGAGCTCTCCTGGCCATCTCCCCTTTGCTTCTTTTAGTCTTTTCTTCAAGCCATCCTTTATTGTCCTGTTGGACACTTTAACCTGCCCGTTACTTTGAGGGTGGGCTACTGGAGCAAAATGCATTTTTATGTCGAGGTCAGCCATGAATTCCTAGAATCCTCTATCTGTAAACTGAGTTCCATTGTCGGCCACTATTACCCTCGGTATGCCAAATCAGCATATGATGTTCTTCCATACAAAATTTTGGGCATCCTTTGCCGAGATTGATGCTAGTGGTTCTACTTCTATCCACTTAGTGAAGTAGTCCACCGCGACTATGCAGAACTTTACCCCACCGGGCACGTTTGGAAGAGGTCCAATGAGATCAATACCCCATATGGCAAAGGGGCAAGGATAATTCGCTGAAGTTATTCTTTCCGAAGGTAACCTTTGGATGTTGGCGTGCTTTTGGAAATTGTCACATGTTCGGACAAATTGCCTTGCATCTTTCCTCAAGGTAGGCCAAAAGTAACCTTGCGAAGTAGTACTCCAGCAAAGGCGTCTGTTCCTATATGGGAGCCACACGCTCCTTCGTGGACTTCTTCAAGTATCGTTCTGACATCATCTTCGCCTACACATTTTTGCAGGGGGCTCGCATACCCTTGCCTGTATAGTTCTTCTCCAATGAGGAAGTACCTTCCCGAGCGCTTCCGTACTTTTGCGGCCTTTTTAGGGTCCTCAAGGAGTTCCGAGGTTGCTAGATATTTCTTGATGGGATCCTGCCATCCTTCCCCTGAGGTTTCTATGCACATTAATTCTGTACTAGGTTGCTTCAGCACTTCGGTGGGTTCCTTGGATTTGGCCAAGGCGTCAGCTTGGGTGTTATCACTTCGAGGCGCGTTCTTTATGTGTACCAAGTCAAAATCTCCAATAAGTTTCTGGACAAGGTCGTGATATTTTGCCAAGGTTGGATCCTTTGCCACGTACTCTCCCTTCATCTGCCGACTATTAACTGTGAATCACTGTGGGCCATAAGGTTTTTTACGCCGACTTTTCTGGCCATCTTTAGTCCGGCTATGAGGGCCTCATACTCGGCGATGTTATTGGTAACATTAAAACTGAACTTGATTGCTTTAGAGGCTTCCATGCCTTCGGGCCCTCGAAGGACTATTCCAGCTCCCTGATGTTCTGCGCCTGACGCTCCATCGACAAAGAGCTTCCATTCTGGATCAGCCTCTGTCCGATCCTCCGCGACGGCTTCAGGATTTTCGATCTCAGGGATTTTGGCAATGAAGTCTGCCAGTGCCTGGGCCTTTATTGCATTTCTAGGTTCGTAAGTGATGTCATATTCTCCGAGTTCGATGCACCATTTTGATAGTCTTCCCGAATGCTCAACTTTTTTCATCACATCGCGTAGGGGCAGGTTACTTCGGACGGTGATGGCGTGTCCTTGAAAGTAGGGTCGTAATCTCTTCCCTGCGAGTACTAAGGCGTAGATAGCCTTTTGGAGTAATGGGTATCTGGTCTTGACACCATCTAGGGACTTGCTTACATAATATACTGGCCATTGCCTCCCACCTTCTTCTTTTACTAGGACCGCACTCACCGCTTTTTCAGTGACCGCGAGGTAGAGGATGAGGGGCTCTCCCTCCCGAGGTTGCCAAACTTTTCTGCTCTTACTCCGAACACACATTTTTCGGGATTAAGACGTATGCCGAACTCTCGAAGTTGTTGGAAGGTTTCGGCTAAGTCGATGATATGATTACCAGGCATTTTGCTTTTGACTATCATATCATCGACGTATACTTCCATGTTTCTCCCGATCTGAGAATCGAATACCTTATTCATCAGCCTTTGATAGATGGCCCCTACATTTTTAAGCCCGAAGGGCATCCTGATATAGCAGTAGGTACCTATCTCTATGATGAAGGACATTTTTTCCTCATCTTTGGGGTTCATTCGGATTTGATGATATCCGCTAAAGCCATCAAGAAAGCTAAGCAGCCCATATTCGGCAGTTGCTCCTACCAGCTGATCTATGGCTGGCAAAGGGTAAGAGTCCTTGGGGTAGGCGTCGTTCAAATTTCGGAAGTCGATGCACATTCAGAGTTTTTCACTCCCCTCTTTCGTGGCAATAACCACGTTGCTGAGCCATTCGGGGTATTTAACTTCTCTTATTACTCCGGCCTCGATGAGGCGGTTGACTTCGGTTTTGACAAAGGAATTCTTACGAGCCGATAGACTTTGTTTTTTCTGCCGAACTGGTCTGGCGTTTGGTTGCACTCTAAGATTGTGGTGGATTATGTTGGGGTCGACCCCAGGCATATCTTTCGGCGAGTAGGCAAATAGATCTTTGTTCATACACAAGAAGGATACAAGCCTCTTTTTGTCTTCCTCGGCCAGTTTTTTCCCGATTCGGGTGTTTCGGCCAGGGATCAACTCTACACCCTCTGTTTCTATTTTTTTGAGGCTTTCAGTTTCCTCCTTTATTGTTTCCCATTCCATCGAGACCGTTTTTTCTTTTGCCGAAATCTGTACTTGGATTTTTGCTGGGCTTTTTCTGGCCCTTGTGAAGACCTTTCTGACTTCGGCTTGGTCAATGAAGATCTCTGTGTCTCCGTCTTTGGTAGCGAAGGTGACCGTTAAGTACTTTACGTCCGTGCGAATGTGGAAGTTGCCCTGAGTCTGCCTTCCGAGGATAGCATTGTAAGCTAACGGTACATCAATGACTATAAATGTCATCCTTTTGGAGGCAATTAACTCTTCCTGGCTATGGGGTGAGACCCCTTTTAGCGTTAAAGGCAGGTCGACATATCCGAGGATTGGAAGTTCGGAAAGTCCGACGCCGAAGGTGGAAGAGCTGACTGGGCTGAGATCGCTTCTCGGAATGCCTAACCTAGTCAACGATGAGAAAAGATGACGTCGGTGTTTGAGCCGTCATCGAGGAGTACCCTTTTGGCATCCCAGTTTCCTATCCTTGCCATGACAAGGAGTGGATCGTCGTGGGGGAACTTTACTGTAGACCCGTCTCTACGAGTGAGTCTACTTGGGGAGTTCCCATACTCCATTACGGAGATTTCTCTTAACTTCCTCTTTCTCTCAGCCAAGGGTATCCCAGTAGTGATGGTTTGGATAACCCCTACTGATGGTGGCAGATTTTTTCGAGGACTTTGGTCCTGACGTTTGTCTGAGTCATATTCTTCGTCGTCCCCCCTCCTTTGTTCTTCCTTCCTTTCTTTCGAGGAAGGCATCCGCAAGTATCGGCAGAGTTGACCTTGTTTGATTAGGGACTCGATATATTTCTCCAGCTGGAAATAGTCTTCGGTGTCATGGCCATAGTCTCGGTGAAACTGACAGAATTTCTTCATGTTTCTTTTGTTTTCCAAGGTCATGGCCTTTGGTCTTAGGACTGAGGTCCCTTGCCTTTCTAGCGCCATAAGGATGCTAGCTCTTGTGGTGTTCAAGGGGGTGAATGTCATGGGCCTTTTCCCCCTCTGCTTTCGAGGCCTTTCTCCCTCGTTCTGATGTCGAGGCTGATGGCTAGGCCCTTCGGCGCGAGGGTGTTCTCCTTGGGTCCTACCATCCTGAGTTCTTCGGCCATCATATGCTGTTCGGCCCTCCTATAGAGCTCCCCAAGAGTTTCTGGGGGATCTTTAGAAAACTCATAGAACAGTTGAGAGTCCCTCCGAAGTCCTCTGACCATCACTAGGATGCGAATTTCTGGTCGAAAGTCGGGCACGCTCAGTGCTTCTCGGTTAAACTTCTCAACATAGTCGCGAATGGTCTCCCCCCCTCGATGAGCTATGTCAAACATTTGTACTGGCATTTTGGCAGTTGGTCTGCTACCGATGAACTGCTGAGTGAAGGCAGTGGATAGCTCTTGAAAGCTTAGCAAGCTTCCGTGGGCTAGAGAGTTATACCATGTCGTTGCTGGACCAGAAAGTGTTACTTCGAAGCACTTACAGAGCGTAGCGTCATCTACACCATGGAGTACCATGCTTTGCTTGTACTTTGTCAGGTGCGCCTGAAGGTCACTTCATCCGTCATACGTTTCTAGGCGAGGTACCCTAAAATCGCTGGGCATGGGTGCCTCCACCACCTCGCGCATAAAGGGTGACTCTTCTCCGGTGTAAGAGTCAGACAGCCTGGACTAGACTGGTTTTCGGGAGATCTGTCTCTCGACCTTCTCCAGTCTCCCCAGGATTTTTTCCATAAGGACAGCCGTGTTGACTTCTCCCTGCTGCCACGTGTTCGCTGGTAATGGTGAATTCCTCCTTCTCCTTGGGGAGCGACTTCAGCGGGGAGGTGACGGGGACCTTCGGTAGGGGGACGCACTCCGTTGGCAGGATGCCCTAGTCTCTTTTGGGGCTCCCCTCCTGGTAGCCCATACCTCAACGGTTCGTTTTCTGTTGAGGAGGCATCAAGGGAGTCCGCTCTCCCTAAACTTCGGTGGGTGGACCTCGAACTCCTTTCCCGACGAGCAGTCGGGGGTGACGCCCTTCAGACCAGAAGAGGTTGGGGCAGCCTCTGATCAAGCTGTTGAGTCATTTCGGCGACGATGGAGCGTTGGAAGTCTCGTAGGAAGCCCATCGTCACCGTTACAGGGCGGTCATCCTTCAGCACAGAAGTCTCTGCCACAGGCGGAGTGGTCGCCGGCTGAGCCTCGGGCGCAGGGGGGGATCTTGGAATCCCTTTGTCCTCTGAGCACCAAGTCTCTACGACGACGACACGGGAAAGAGTTCCCACAGACAGCGCCAAATGGTGCCCAGCAGCAATCTCGTCATGTAACATGGTAGGAGCGAGGGGGACTTCCGGTGGAGGAAAGCGCCTGAAGAGGAAGTTTCCCAGAGGACGGTACCTGAAAGGTTTGGAAGACAGAAGTTAGGAGGTCCCCGGAGTGTGTTTCCGGGGAGGAGCCTCCGACGCCCAAGTCAGTACTTAGGAGATATGAAGGTGATAGAGAGTAGAGAAGTATGGTCTCTAGTGCCCAACCCCCTTACTTGGGGTGTTTACCGAGTATTTATGGAGGAGCGAACAGTAGTAGTTCTCCTCATGTGGCCGTCCCAGATCATGACACGTCTTCAGTGGGATGCGATCCACGTCTTCGGGGAACAAGGGGACACCCAGCCGATCATAGACCGCCTGGCTAGGAGCCTAGGCAACCCGAGAGTGGCGTGCTAGGGTGTCCCTGCAAGCGGCGTGTCAGATTGTGTTTGGGGATGGCGTGTTGCGAATGTGTCAAAGGCTCCTTAATTGCTCCTGTCGTAGTTTCCGAGGTTACTCTAGTATTACAGGAGTATGTTTCCCGAGGGTGATCTTTCTCAGGGATACCCCCACTTCCGAGGATGGTTTAATCGTCCCCCCGAGGTTGGCACTGTCGTTTCCTGGGACGGAGGATTGCCGAGGTCGGATTAAGGAGGTCGAACATCCTTCTTTCTGTGGCGGGTAGTTTCTCTACCGAGGTTGGTACTTTATCCGAGTTTGGGGGTCCGGAAGGTGATGGTCACTTCGGCTATCACCACTATAAGAGACCCTACCGAAGTCTTCTTATGAATTGGGTGGTGGTCCCACACTGTCAATACCCACATTTTTTTAAAACTTTCATGTAGCTAGTTAGTTAACCTAAAACTAGGGGTGGGTATTCAGTTATTTAGGTTTGGACCACACCAAATTGGTTGGTTAAGTCGGTTTTCAATTTCTGACCATGACAAATCGAAATAACCAAATCATCTAAAAAAACCGATCAAAATCAAGTCGAAATATTCAATTCGGTTTGGTTTGAAACCAAAATAACTGAATTTCTAAACATCTTATTGATACATGTTGCCTTTTCTTTACATTTTCCTTTTATTTCCCCAAGTAATCTCATCATCCTCGCGCACAAAGGAGGAGTGGGGGTTAGGTTGGGCCATCTAGGGCTGAACAATAAGTTTCAGTGGGCTACGAGATAACAGAAAAAAATGGGCCATCATCAGCCCCAAAATGTTTTTAAAAAATTCAGTTTATTCGGTGACTAAATTAACTGACCCCTCCAATCAAAACCGAATTTCATAAATTCAATTTTAACCAAATCTGAACTGAAAAGCTAAATAAGTCAAACCAAAAAACCAAATTAATTCAGCTTAATGGGTTTTTCGGTTTCGGTCGAATAGTGCACACCCTTACCTAGAACATTTGACTTTAAGTAAATGGAACAAACATTCAAAACACTTAAAAGAGTTGCCGGCATTTCCAAAACATCTAAAAATCATAAACCAAAGCCATTAAATAAGTATTTTAGACTTAAGCATTGAATCTAATAAGTATTTTAGACTTAAGCATTGAATCTATGTACATTTCTTCACATTTAATATACATCCAAAATCAACTATTGTATATAATACACATTTATAGTCTTTACAATACTTAACATTGCTAAAGATTCAACTTAGGACAGCTTTTACTCAACACGAAGATGTCTGAGATCATAATCAACTAAGCTCCAACCTAAGCTCAACTTACCCTAACGGTAGAGAACCCATTTTCTATTCGTGTGCTCTTTTTAGCCTTTTTACTATCAAGGCCATAAAAATATCTTTAGTTAGTACACAATGAGGACTAACTAATAGTTAAAATCAATTAAGATTTAATAACATATACCTGTAACATAGAACTTAGCTTAACACCCTTTGCTTGGTGTTAGGGCCATATATGACAATAAATGCACAATATGAACTTAAAAGAGTTTGAATTTGATAATTCTGAGAAAGTGAGTTTTAACCTGCAAGAAAAATTTTAGGAAAAGAAAATATATCAAATATAAATGCATTATTGGCATGAGCTCCAAAAAATATTAGTCCTGAAGTCTTACTTAATGGCCAGTAGTCAGGGTTCTATGGTGAGAACCCATACTTAACCTATTTCTACTTTACAAGAAATTGTTCTTGCCTTAACAAGCTTTGCTTTCCATTTTCTTTCTTTCATCATATTCTACAAGAGTCGAACTTAATCTTAGTGATGGGTAACCAACTCAAGATCCTTGATAGATGAACACTACTTGATAGCCAAAGGGCTATTACCCTTAGAATTCCCAAGTTGTCTGATGAGCACCACCCTCGGGGAAGACCAGCACCACCCTTGGAAAAGACGAGTAACCAACCTTGGAAAAAAAGGGGCCTGCACTATCCTTGATCCCCTAACCTCGGTTACCCACCACCGCCCTCGGGGAATAACGAGACTGACCTCGGAAAAGTTTTGCACTACCACCCTCGGAATGGAGAACCCATCAAGTTCGAAAAAGGATATCGCCATCCTCGGTAAGGAATAGCGTCTGCTAAAGGTGCCCCACTCTGCCGAAGGGGTTCCCCCAACAGCCCTCGGTCATAATATCGAATCGAAGGGGACCTCCTATTCCAAAGAAGTCTTATACACCGAAGGGGTCTCATTCGCCGAAAGGGTCTCATGAAGATACGACAAAAATGGTTAAGGAGCCTCTGACACAGGGACCTCACACACCCTGACACAAAGACCTCCCACATGGCCCTGACCTCTGGCCAGAACGGGCTAGGGCTAGCAGGAGATACCCGTTTATAGAGGTACGGATCGCATTCGACCGAACACGTGTCATGATCTAAGTGGGTTGTGTCAAATGGCCTCCTCCCTACGCCCTCCTATAAATACCTGGGAGTGACCTTGGTAAGAAGGACATAGAACTCTCTCTACTCTTTGCTCTCCATTTTTTGCTCCTTATTCCCCAAAAACTGACTTTGGCGTCGGAGGTTCTTCCCCTGGAAACACATTCCAGGGAGTCTCTAACCCTTCTTTTTTCTGAGTCTTGCAGCCACCCTCATATCGGAAGTCTCTCATTCAGACGCCTTCATATTGGAAGTCCCTATTTCAGGCCACTATGTCACACAACGAGGATGCCAATGGGCATCATTTGGCGTTGTCTGTGGGAACTCACTCACAGGTCGCTGTCATTGAGACTTGACGTTCTAAGGACAAAGGACTCCTGAAGTCCCCGTCCGCGTCGAAAACTCAACCGGTGACTGAACAACCTGCCGTAGGGACTTTTTTACCTGAGGATGAATGTCCTCTGACAGTCACGATGAGCTTCCTCCACAATTTTCAGTGCTCTGATATGGCGGAGATGACACAACAGCTTGACCAAATGTGGTCTCAACCACCTTCGATCCGAAGGGCCTCTTCACCAGCTGCTCGCCGGAAGAGAAGTCCTAAGTCTACTATTGGAGTTTAGGAAGTGGGGACTTCCGCGATGAGTCCTCAACAGATGACGTACACCCTAGAGGTCGTCGTGTTGGAGAAGCGGGGTCAAAAGGGCCCAAAACTTCCCACCAGCGGAGTTCACCACCGGATGAGAAGTCACAATCCCCATGCCGACGAAGTTACTCCCCAAAAAGGAAACGTCGCTCTCCATTGCCAAAGGTCACCAAGCAACAAGAAGAAACCAGTACTACCACCCTCATGGAGAAGATCTTGGAGAGGCTGAAAAAAGTAGAAAGGTAGTGATGCCCCGAAGCATCTTCGTTTGCTGTCATGTTGACAGGTGGAGAGACTTCCTGAGGAGGCGAGCGCCTGGAGCTCTGGTTTCCCAGCTGAGTGTGCCTGAAAAGCTCACAGAAGAGGTTAGGAGGTCCCCGGTTTGCTTTTCCGGGGAGGACCCTCCGACGCCCAAGTCAGTTTTCTGAGTGAAAGTGGAGGAAGAACACTAAGGGATCAAGTGTCTTGCCTGTTTTGTGTTTTCTCAAAGGGAGGAAAATGCCCATCCTTTGTCCAGTCCCATTTCCTAGTATTTATAGGAGTAGCTGGTCCGTTCAGATCATGACACGTGTTCGGTCGGATTTGATCTGTACTTTTGGACCTAGGGGACAGGCAGCCGTTTGCAGCCTCCTTTAGCCCTGGACCTGGACAGGTTGTGTCAGGACTGGGGCAGCTGCGGCGTGTCAGTTCGCTGTTCTGATGTGACGTGTAGGGCTTGTGGGCGACATGTCAGAGGCTCCTTAAATGCTCATACCGTACTCCCGAGGTCCCCTGGGCGAGGTCGCCCTTCGGTGCGTGCACCCTCTTCGGATTCTATCCGTCCTTCGGTGCGAGCACCTCCTTCGGGATCTATCCCGTAGTTCTGGGAGTTCCCTTGATGAACACCTTCTTCGAGACTCACACCCATAGTTAGGG
Source organism: Aquilaria yunnanensis (assembly GCA_039654915.1). NCBI lineage: Eukaryota > Viridiplantae > Streptophyta > Magnoliopsida > Malvales > Thymelaeaceae > Aquilaria > Aquilaria yunnanensis. The sequence continues at coordinate 78,724,475 of CM077594.1, read as the reverse complement.
GATTCCCTTGTTCAGGTGTTTCTTGTTCGGGGAAGATCCTCTTCGGGGCCTCTGCCTTCGGGGAGATTCTTCCTTGCTTCAGAGAGATGGTTCTCTTACCCGAAGACGGTCAGTTTGGCCCCTTGATGGAGACGGTGTTGTCCTCGGAATTCTTGACGAGCTAACCGAAGTCTCGAGCTCATAGTGTTTGACTTCGCACCTTCCGAGGTCAGTAAAAAGATCCTCTCTTGGGTGACGTCAGACTCCTCGGCCAATATTCTGGCAGGGAGTTACTACCGAGGAGGCAAACGCTATCACAGGCCCCCCTCCGAAAAGCCGAAGTGAGAAACTTCGGTTCATCGGTTTTCGGGTCCTGTGGTTGTGATATCTGCGCCGAAGACGCCTTCTTCTGCCTGAAGCGATGGGCAGCCCTTTTTGCGTCCTCGAGGCGCGAGAAGATAGGCTGTACCTGTGCCGAAGATACACCTTCTGCCCGAAGTCACAGGCTGTTTCTTGGTGTCCTCGTGGCGAGGGAAAATAGGATAACCTTGTACCGAAGATAGACCTTTTGCCCGAAGTCACAGGCTGTCTTTTGGTGTCTTCGAGGTAACCTACTTTTTTGCCTTTATAGGTCTGCTCATGCGTCGCATCCTGTGTCCAGCAGAGTCAGTCTAGGGCGGCGCCTCTAGACCGAATGGTGTCAGAGGGCGTGCTCGACGTGATGGACGACACGTGGCACGTTTGCTGCGCGATGGCTGACACATGGTGCACTTTTATTGGGTAAGAATGCGCTGAGTACGGCAAGCGCGACTTTTAAGGCGCTCTTAGCAGTTATGGCGACGCTTCGCCTTCCGAGGAGTACTAATGACGACGGTTCTTCTGGCCTTCTCGACCTATATATATCAGTCCTGTCATAACCTTCTTTCTGCTTCTGCTTCTGCTTTTGCTTTCTTTTGCCTTCTAATTCTCTCCCAATTTTCCGCGGCGGTTCTCCTCTTTCAGGCGTTTTTCCGACGACTTTTCACGACGGCTTCCAGAAATCCAGATTCCGGCAAGACCTTTGGTGGGTTTTAGTCCTTTTGCTTTTTTCCCGAACTCGTTTTCATCATGCCTGTTCCCGAGAGTTGGCAACCTCTTCTTTCTCACCCTTGCTGCACTACTCCGGCAAAACTAGCGAAGTGGAAGGAAAAGTTTTACTTACCCTCTTACTCTGTGACGAGGTTGCCCGTCCTGACCATTTTCCTTTCTCCAACCGAAGTGATGAAATCACCGTTTTCCGAGCCCAACTGAAGGCCGGACTTCGGTATCCCCCCCCGGAGATGGTTAGCGCGTTCTGCAACTTCCATGGCATTGCCGTTAACCAACTCCCACCGAACTCGTATTGCTATTTCAACGCCTTCCTCTGTATGTGCGGCGTTTTCAAAATAAAACCTCACTTTGTAGTTTTTCTTTAGTACTACAAGCTCTTCGTGGTCCCGAAGGGTGGCTTCTACTTTATGCTACCTCGGGGATCCGGGAGCAAAAAGTATACGTTCACCTTCGCCACCAAAGACAGCTGGCGAGGGTGGCAACAAAAATTCTTTTTCCTGAAGAAGTCGGAGGCTTGGTCGCACGTCCCGACCAAGTGGGCTCAAGGGAGGCTCAAGATGGATGTTGTTGACCCGAAGATACTGCTAGACGCCGACGTAGCACCTATCTTTGAGGACTTCGACAAGCGCATCCGGGCCGTCTCTGACTGGGCTACCGAGGTCTCTCCTCGTGCCCTTTACCCCTGGCTCGTGAAACTCCTTCGGGGGAAAAAGACTTATGAGTCTTTTTACGAGAGTAAGTTACTTTCTCATTTTTTCCTTCATAACTTCATCTTGGACTTACACTGATCTTCTTTTTCTTTTTTCAGAGATGGCCGATGACGCGGCTACCTTCTACAAGGCTCTTTTTACCAGGCAGGCCGAGAGGGGAGAACAGACAAAGAAGGCCGCCTCTAGGAGGCGGAAGCAGACTTCGGGCGGCCCTCCTTCCAAACGGGCAAAGAAAGCTGCTCCTTCCTCTCTTCCGCAAATTCCGGAGGAGGTAGGCGAGGGGCCCGAACACCCTGCTGCCCCTTTGCCCGAGGTTCCTTCTGTCGACGTCCCTTCTTCCGACGTCCTTCCTCAAAGCCCCACGCCTTCGCATGCTCTTCTGGAGGGCGATGGGGAGGAGACCCCTTCTGCCGAGGAACGGCGCCAAATAAGAGGCAAGGGGATCTCTACTGAGGCGACGTCGATTCTTGACGACGACGTTACCGAGCTGCCAGCAGGTTTGTACTTTGTCAAAGAACCTTTTTTCTCTTGTAAATCCTTAAGAGTTTTCTGGCTTTAACCAATTTTTCTGCTTTGTTGTGCAGCGGAGGTGGCCGCTCCTGACTGGGTTGCCGAACACGCCAGCAAGAGGGCCCTTCGGGATGCCAAAGTCCCAGCAGGGAATGTTCCAAAGGAGCCCTTCTGGACGTTCACGGAAGACATGAATATGTACTCCGAGGACTATCCCGAGATGGCCAGGCAGATGTGCAAAGGGGTTTTTACTGAGGCCTCTTACAAGGCCCTTACGGAGGCTTACCCAGGCGACATCTCTTTGGCCGCCAAACTCACTGAACATGCCGCCCAGGTACGCTTCATTGTTTCCTTAGTGCCAATTTCGCCTTTGCTTTTTACTTAGCATCATTTTCCCTTTGTTTGCTTTTTTTTTGCAGCTGATGGGGTATGCCGGGTTGCTCCGTGTTCGGGTGGCGCGAGAGTCAGAAAGAAGGGCGTCACTCTGGGACCTTTACACCAAGACGAAGGCCCAGTGTTCGGCGTTGGCTACCGATAATGCTCAGCTGAAGCAGTCTTCAGAGAGGGAAATTGCTGAACTTCGGGAGGGGTTCATAAAAGAGAAAGAGGAACTTGAGAAAGGCACCTCCCAGAAACTTTCCGACATCGGCTCTCGGATGGCGGAGCTGACTTTGATCGTAGAAACGATTCAAAAGGATAAGTCAGAAAGTGACGCAATCCTTGCGAAGACGCTCGAGGAAAAGGCCCAGCTTGAAGCCGAGGTCGCATCTCTGAAGAAGCCTTCGGAAGAGAAGAAGATGATGAAGGCATTGAAGAGAAAGCTCAAGGATCTGGAGAAGGATTACGCGGATCTGGAGAAGGACTATGCAGATTTGGCGGTCAAGAAGCGGGAGTCCGATGATATGACGAAGTTGGGCTTTCAAGACGGCTTCTGTCTTGTTCGGCACCAAATTCTGCAGAAGTTCCCAGATTTTGACCTCTCCTTCCTGGAAGGCATGAACATCCCCAAGGAGCCTCGGTGGACTTGGTCCAAGATCGAGCACTTGAAACTGCCTCCTTCTCTCCCGGCGCCTAAGGCTACCGACCAAAGCACAGAGGCTGGCAGTTCACAAGACGCCGAGGTTCCTTAGTTTGTACTAGGGCCTTTTGTCTTCATTTTCTTCTTCTTTTTTGTAGTCTTTCAGCAACTTTCTTCTCTGTAAGCACTCTTTGGCTCAATAGATAAAAATTTGGCTAAGTATTTTTTGCCAGATCCCTTTGTTTCCCTTTGTCCCAAACATAATTCGCTCGAGAGACTTCGGAAAACCATACTTTTGCTTTCCTTTGTCCCGAACATATTCGCTCAAGGGACTTCGGAAAACCATACTCTTGCTTTCCTTCGTCCTGAACATATTCGCTCAAGAGACTTCGGAAAACTTACTTTTGCTTTCCTCGGTGATTGCTTTCGTGAGACTCTTGTTTTGTACTTCTTCAGAACTTTTTACTTAGATAAATTTGTCCAACTTGTGCAATACAACTTTCCCACCGAACTTTTTAGGCATAGAATTTTTTCAAGGCCTCTGAGTGCCAAGTATTTTTTAATTCTATGCCTTCGGCATCACCGAGCTTATAAACTCCTTTTCGTACTTCGGCAAGTACCAGGTAGGGTCATTCCCAATTTGCGCGAAGTACCCCGCGGGACGGCTTTCGGGGTGCAAATCCAGCCTTTTGGAGAATGAGGTCTCCCTTCTTTATTCCTTTTGGCCTGGCGCGTAGGTTTATGGCTGCTGCCACTCTTTGCTGGAAAGCTTTTCTTCTCAGCTCGGCTACTTCTCTGTGTTCGCTGACGAGGTCGAGCTTGGTTCTCAGGCCAAGGTCATTTCCTTTTTCATCGAACACTTGGACTCGTATTGACGGTTGTACTACTTCGACAGGGATGATGGCCTCGGTACCGAAGACGAGTGAAAAGGGCGTTTCCCCTCTGGCTCTTCGGGGTGTTGTTCGGTAACTCCATAACACGCTTTGGAGTTCTCCTGGCCATTTCCCTTTTGCTTCCCTCAGTCTCTTTTTTAGACCATCTTTTATGGTCCTGTTAGATACTTCCACCTGCCCATTACTTTGGGGGTGAGCTACTGGGGCGAAGTGCATTTTGGTCCCGAGGTCGCTAATGAACTCTTGGAATCCTTTGTCTATGAACTGGGATCCATTGTCCGCTACGAGTACCCTCGGTATGCCAAATCTGCATACGATGTTTTTCCATACGAACTTCTGCACTTCTTTTGCCGAGATAGTTGTCAGAGGTTCTGCCTCGACCCACTTAGAGAAATAGTCTACTGCTACTACGCAGAACTTTACGCCTCCAGGCGCCGTTGGGAGTGGCCCAATGAGATCTATGCCCCAAACTGCGAAGGGCCAAGGATAGTCTGCCGAAGTCAAGAACTCCGAGGGTGTTCTTTGGATGTTCGCATGTCTCTGGCAACTACCACATTTCCGGACGAACTGCTTGGCGTCCTTTCTCAGGGTAGGCCAGAAGTATCCTTGGCGAAGTATCACTGCTGCCAGGGCGTCGGTTCCGATGTGCGAACCACAGGCACCTTCGTGAACTTCTTCAAGGATCATTTTAGTATCCTCTTCACTAACACACCTCTGTAGTGGATTTGCATATCCTTGCCGATATAGTTCTTCTCCAATTAAGTAGAAACGTCCGGAGCGCCTTCGCACTTTTGCGGCTTCGCTGGGGTCTTCGGGGAGTATGTTGGTTGCGATATACGTTTTGATTGGTTCTTTCCATCCTTTCCCCGAGGTCGCTATGCTTAACATCGCGACGCTGGGGTGGCTTAGCACTTCGGTGCAAGTTTTGGACTTCGCCAAGCAGTCTGCCTCAGCATTTTCTCGTACGTTCTCGATTTTCACGACGTCGAACTCCCGAATAAGCTTGGTTACCAACTCATGGTATTTCGCCAAGGTCCGGTCTTTCGCGCCATAGTCCCCTGCCATTTGCCGGACCACCAGCTGGGAGTCACTATGGGCTTTCAAGTTTCTCACGCCAATCTTTCTGGCCAAGCGTAATCCTGCTATGAAGGCCTCATACTCGGCCATGTTGTTGGTGGCGTTGAAATTGAACTTGATGGCCTTCATTGCTTCTAGGCCTTCGGGGCCTCTGATAATCACTCCAGCTCCCTGGTGTTCGGATCCTGAGGCCCCGTCAACATATAACGTCCATTCTAGCTCGTCTTCGCCCGAAAATGAATGTCCCTCCTCGGTGTTTGGTACTTCGGCGATAAAGTCTGCCAAAGCTTGAGCTTTTATAGCTTTCCAGGGTTCATACGTGATGTCGTGTTTGCCAAGCTCTATACACCACTTGGAAAGCCTTCCCAAGTGATCAACTTTCCTCATAACATCCCGTAGAGGCAGGGTACTTCGGACGATAATGGGGTGAGCCTGAAAGTATGGCCGCAGCCTTCTCCCTGCAAGCACTAAGGCATATATAGCTTTTTGAAGCAAAGGGTACCTGACTTCGGCGCCATGCAGGGACTTGCTGACATAGTAGACCGGCCATTGCTTTGGCCCTTCTTCTTTCACGAGGACCGAGCTCACAGCTTTTTTCGTGACGGTGAGGTATAATACGAGGGGCTCTCCCTCCCGAGGTTGGCGCAGAGTCGGCAGGCTGGCCAAGTAGACTTTGAGTTCTTCCCAGGCTTTTTGGCAATCTTCATCCCAAGGATGACCATTTCTTCCGAGGTCGCCTTCCATCTTTGCTGCCTTTGTGAGGACTTTGAAGAAGGGTCGACACCTATCTCCGTACCTGGAAATAAACCTGCTCAGAGAGGTTCTTCTTCCGGTGAGTCTTTGCACGTCTTTGACTGTGGCAGGAGTTCGGAATTCAAGCAGAGCCTTAATCTTCTCGGGGTTAGCATCGATGCCTCTTTCGGATACCATGTACCCAAGGAACTTTCCCGAGGTCACCCCGAAGATGCATTTCTCAGGATTAAGGCGGATCCCGAAGGCTCTGAGTTTTTGGAAGGTTTCCTCTAAATCTGCAATGTGGTAGCCAGGCAGTTCGCTTTTGACTATCATATCATCAACATACACCTCCATGTTCCTCCCCATTTGGTCTTTGAAGACTTTGTTCATCAGCCTCTGGTAGGTGGCTCCTGCATTTTTGAGTCCGAAGGGCATCCTGATATAGCAATATGTTCCTCCCTCAGTGATGAAGGCAGTCTTCTCTTCATCTTCGGGGTTCATTCTTATCTGATGATACCCACTGAAAGCATCCAGGAAACTTAGGAGCCCGTACTTGGCAGTTGAGTCTACCAGTTGGTCTATTGGCGGAAGAGGATATGAATCTTTCGGGCAAGCATCGTTCAAATTTCTGAAGTCGATGCACATCCGGAGCTTACTACTTCCTTCTTTTGTGGCAATTACCACGTTGCTTAGCCATTCGGGGTAGTTTACCTCCCGGATAACGCTAGCGTCTATCAGACGCTGGACTTCGGTCTTGACGAAGTCACTTTTGTGAGCCGAGATCCTCCGTTTCTTTTGCCGGACAGGTTTTACTTCCGGACTCGCTTTGAGGCTATGCTGGATTACGCGAGGGTTTACCCCTGGCATGTCCTTCGGCGAGTAGGCGAACAGATCTTTATTTGTAAGCAGAAAAGATACAAGTTTTTCCTTGTCTCCTTCGGCCATGCTTTTCCCTATTCGGGTACTATGGCCTGGGACAAGCTCTACTTCTTCTGTTTCCGCTTTTGTGGGATCTTCTGCCTCGCCCCTTTCCAGCTCTTTTGCTTCTACAGCATGTGCTAAGTTGCTTGCTGGAGCCTTTCGTGCTCTGACGAACACCTTTCTCACCTCGCCTTGATCAATGAAGATCTTTGCGTCTCCTTCTTTGGTGGCGAAGGTGACAGTCAAGTACTTTACATCAGGGCGAATGTGCAAATTTCCCTATGTCTGTCTGCCGAGGATGGCGTTGTATGACGAAGGAATGTCCATGACTATGAATCTTGCCATGGTAGAGGCGAACAACTCAGTAGTTCCTTTCTCCGAAGTTCCTTTCATCATCAAGGGGAGGTCGATCCACCCGAGGACAGGTAGCTCAGATGGTCCTACGCTGAACGTGGGTGAAGTAACAGCCTTGAGGTCACTCCTGGATACGCCCAAGCTTGGCAGCAAATGTGAGAACAAGACGTCTGCGTTTGACCCATCGTCCAGCAGTACCCTCTTGACGTCCCAGTTTCCTATCCTCGCCATTATCAGCAATGGGTCGTCATGGGGAAATACGATGGTGGAGCCATCCTCGCGGGCCAATTTTTTCGTTGGGCTCTGATATTCCATCACCACTATCTCTCTGGCCCTTCTTTTTCTTTCCGAGGATGGAAGTCCGGTTGTGATCGTCTGTATTACTCCTGCCGAAGGTGGAGGACGCCTTCTCGGACTTCGGTTCCTTCGCCTGTCTAAATCGTAATCCTCGTCATCGGGCTTTCCTTCTTCCTCTTTTTTCCCCTTTGGGGAGGGCATTCTCAAATAACGCCGAAGCTGGCCCTGCTTTATCAGTGATTCAATGTACTTTTTCAACTGAAAGCAGTCTTCGGTGTCATGACCGTGATCACGGTGGAACTGACAGAACTTCTTCATGTTCTTTCTGTTGTCAACAGTCATGCCCCTCGGTCGTTGGATTTGAGCCCCCTGTTTTTCCAACGCCATGAGGACGTTAGCCCTCGTGGTGCTCAGAGGTGTAAAGTTTTGGGGCTTCCTTCCTCCTACTCGCATTCTCCGAGGTCGGCTTAACTGTTCCGTTGGACACTGGGCTTGCTGGCTGAACCCTTCGCCACGAGTGTGAACATGGTCAGCCTTCGGTCCAGTCATTCTCAGCTCTTCAGCTGTCATATGTTGTTCAGCCCTTCGGTAGAATTCTCCTAGCGTGTCCAGGGGTTCTTTGGAGAATTCATAAAACAAGTGCGAATCCCTCCGGAGGCCCCTCGTCATGGCGAGGATGCGGATTTCGGGACGAAAGTCTGGAACACTGAGGGCCTCTCTGTTGAACCTTTCGACATAGTCACGGATGGTCTCCCCGTTTCTTTGTGCTATGTCAAACATCTGGACGGGCATCTTCGCCGTCGGCTTACTCCCAATGAACTGTTGGGTGAACGCTGTGGACAGCTCCTGGAACCCCCTGATGTTTCCGGGAGGCAGGGAATTGTACCAGGCAGTTGCTGGTCCTGCGAGGGTGACTTCAAAGCACTTGCAGAGTGTAGCATCATCAGCCCCGTGTAGCACCATGCTGCGTTTGTACTTTGTTAGGTGGGCCTGGGGATCAGTCCGACCCCCATAGGTCTCTAGCCAAGGTAGCCTGAAGTCACTTGGCATGGCCGCCTCGACCACTGTTCGGGCGACAGGAGTTTCATCTCCAGAGACGGTTTCAGTTAGCCTGGCCCAAACAGGCTTGCGTGCCACCTGCTGTTCCACTCTCTCCAGTCTTGCCAAGACTTTCTCCAGGAGGAGCGTAGCACTGGGCTCCTCTTCCTGGTGCTTGGAGGTTCTTCGGTGAAAGGACTGTTGCCGTCTCTTCGGGGAGCGACTTCGGTACCGAGGTGAGGGGGGTGACAAACTTCTTCTGGACGGGACTTCGGGTCGTTCAGACCTCGCTCTTTCCGCCAGCCGTGCTCCGAAGGGCAAGTTATCTGTCGAGGACTCTTCCCGTGGCTCCCCACTTCCTAAGCTATGATGGGTTGCCCTTGGGCTTTTCTCCCGAGGTTGTGCTGGCGAAGTGGGTTTTTGCGCCTGGGCTGGTTGCGGCCACCTTCGGTCTATCTGTTGTGTCATTTCAGCCACAATAGACCTCTGAAAGTCTCGTAAAAAACCCATGGTGATGACAAGAGGGCGTTCCTCTTCAGGCAAGGAAGTCTCTGGGGGACTTTGTTCGGTAGCTGGTTGGGTCTCAGGCACGGACGGGGACTTCGGGAGTCCTTTGTCCTTCGAACGCCGAGTTTCGACAACAGCTACCTGGGAGTAGTTTCCCACAGACGGCGCCAAATGATGCCCCGAAGCATATTCGTTTGCTGTCATGTTGACTGGTGGAGAGACTTCCTGAGGAGGCGAGCACCTGGAGCTCTGGTTTCCCAGCTGAGTGTGCCTGAAAAGCTCAAATAAGAGGTTAGGAGGTCCCTGGTTTGCTTTTCCGGGGAGGACCCTCCGACGCCCAAGTCAGTTTTCTGAGTGAAAGTGGAGGAAGAACACTAAGGGATCAAGTGTTTTGCCTGTTTTGTGTTTTCTCAAAGGGAGGAAAATGCCCATCCTTTGTCCAGTCCCATTTCCTAGTATTTATCGGAGTAGCTGGTCCGTTCAGATCATGACACGTGTTCGGTCGGATTTGATCTGTAGTTTTGGACCTAGGGGACAGGCAGCCGTTTGCAGCCTCCTTTAGCCCTGGACCCGGACAGGTTGTGTCAGGACTAGGGCGGCTGCGGCGTGTCAGTTCGCCGTTCTGATGTGACGTGTAGGGCTTGTGGGCAACATGTCAGAGTTAGGGATCTATCCCATAGTTCTGGGAGTTCCCTTGATGAACACCTTCTTCGGGACTCACACCCATAGTTAGGGGATTCCCTTGTTCAGGTGTTTCTTGTTCGGGGAAGATCCTCTTCGGGGCCTCTGCCTTCGGGGAGATTCTTCCTTGCTTCAGAGAGATGGTTCTCTTACCCGAAGACGGTCAGTTTGGCCCCTTGATGGAGACGGTGTTGTCCTCGGAATTCCTGACGAGCTAATCGAAGTCTCGAGCTCATAGTGTTTGACTTCACACCTTCCGAGGTCAGTAAAAAGATCCTCTCTTGGGTGACGTCAGACTCCTCGGCCAATATTCTGGCATGGAGTTACTACCGATGAGGCAATAGCCTTTGGCTATCAGGTAGATTTCTCGGAAGCCTGTCTGGTCAAGGCTGTCGGAGACCTTCACCGGAGAAGAGTCACCTTTCATCCGCGTAGTAGTAGAGGCACCCATGCCAAGTGACTTCCGAGTACCACTCTTAGAAACATACGATGGGTGCAGCCATCCCCAAGCCCACCTCACGAAGTATAGGCGTAGCATGGTGCTGATGATGCCACCCTCTCAGGGCCAGTGACTGTGTGCTATAACTCCTTAGCCCCCGGAACCATAGTGGGTTTCCAAGAGTTGTCCACCGCATTCACTCAGCAGTTCATCAAAAGTAGGCTGATGGTGAAGATCCCTGTCCAGATGTTCGACATAGCGCAAAGGAATGGGGAAACCATTCACGACTATGTCGAGAGGTTCAATCGGGAAGCCCTAAGTGTGCTAGACTTCCGCCCCGAAATCCGTATCCTCGCAATGATCAAGGGACTTCGGAGGGACTCACAGCTTTTCTACGAGTTCTCCAAAGACCCCCCGGATACCCGAGGAGAATTCTACTGAAGGGTGAAACAACACATGACTACTGAGGAACTAAGGATGGGAAGGCCAAAGTCCGACCATATTCGCTTCGAGGGTCCAAGCCATCAACTTCGGTATCCAACAGAGGCTGGAGGTAGACCTCGAAAACAAAGGGGCAAGAAGCCAATGATGTTCACCCCCTTAAACACCACGAGAACAAACATACTGTTGGCCATGGAAAGGCAAGGGAGCTTTATTCAACGTCCGAAGGCCATAACCTCGGAAAACAAGAAAAATATGAAGAAGTTCTGCTAGTTTCATTAGGACCATAGGCATGACACTGAGGATTGCTTCCAGTTGAGGAAGTACATCGAGTCTTTAATAAAGCAGGGCCAACTTCGGCGCTACCTGCAGATGCCCTCCCCAAAGGGGAGGAGGAAAGAAAACCAAAAGATGAAGACTACAATTCTGACCGACGTCAGAACCGAAGTCCTAGAAAGCATCCACCACCTCCGACGGGAGTGATTCAGAAAATCACCACTGGGATACCCTTAGCCGAAAGGAAAAGGAAAGTCCAGGAAATCTTGATGATGGAGTTCGGGAACCTAGTGAACAAGCTTGTTAGAAAGATGGGTCTACCGTGAAGTTCCCTCATGATGACCCCCTCCTAGTTATGGCAAGGATAGGGAGTTAAGACCTCCAAAAGGTGTTCATCGACGATGGTTCCAATGTCGATGTTCTATTCTCCCACCTACTGCTGAACTTGGGCATCTCAAAGGGCGACCTCAAACCAGTCATTTCCCCTACCTTCGGGGTAGGTCCATCTGAACTCCCTATCCTCGGTTGGATCGACCTACCTCTGATGTTAAAAGGAACTTCAGTTCTGTGCAAGAAAAGAGCTCTTCGGTTCCACAATGACAAGGTTCATCGTCATAGATGTCTCTTCTTCATATAATGCCATCCTCGAAAGGCAGACACAAAGGAATCTCCACATTCGCCCGGATGTAAAATACTTGACAGTCACCTTTGGCACAAAGGAAGGCGACGCGGAGATATTCATTGACCAAGCCGAAGTGAGGAAGGTCTTCATGAAAGCAAGACAAAGCCCAATGAAGATCCATACACAGACTTCGAAAGAAAAGACCATGCTCGGAGAGAAGGCAATAAGGGAAGAAGAAGGTGACCTCGAAAAAATAGAAATAGAGGATGTAAAACTTGTCCCAGGCTGAAGTACCCGAGTGGGGAAACAACTAGCTGAAGTTGACAAGGAAAAGCTTGTATCTTTTCTGTTAATGAACAAAGATCTGTTTGCCTACTCCCCAAAGGATATTGCTGGGGTAGACCCTCGCATAATCCGACATAGCCTTAAAGTACGCTTGGAGGTAAAGCCTGTTCGACAAAAAAAGTGAAGCCGCTTGGCGCATAAGAACAACTTCATCAAAACCGAAGTCCAACGTTTAATGGAAGCAGGCATAATAAGATAGGTCAAGTACCCTGAATGGCTTAGCAATGTTGTCATTGTTATGAAAAAAAGGAGTGATAAACTCCGAATGTGCATTGACTTCCAAAATGTAAACGATGCCTGTCCTAAGGATTCGTATCCTTTGCCGCCAATAGATCAATTGGTGGACTCCACTGCCGAATACGGTCTGCTCAACTTCCTCGACGCCTTTAGTGGATACCACCAAATTCGAATGGATCCCGAAGACGAGGAAAAAATTGCCTTCGTCACCGAAGTCGGGACCTACTGCTATGTTAGAATGCCCTTTGGTCTGAAGAATGCAAGGGTGACATACCAAAGGCTGATGAACAGGGTGTTTGACACCCAAATTGGGAGGAATATGGAAGTATATGTTGATGATAAGATAGTTAAGAACAAACTACCTAGTAGTCATATCTCAAACTTAAAGGAAACATTCCACCGAGTTTAGGAATTCGGAATTCGTCTCAACTCGGAGAAGTGCGTGTTCGGGGTGAATGCGAGCAAGTTCCTTGGATTCATGGTGTCAGAGAGAGGAATTGATGCCAACCCAGAAAAAGTTAAGGCCCTGCTAAGATTCTGAACTCCCAGGACAACCAAAGACGTACAAAGGCTGACTGGTAGAATCACTTCCCTTAGTAGATTCATCTCCAGATATGGGGATCGGTGCCGACCGTTCTTCAAAGTGCTCACCAAAGCAGCAAAAAATGAGGGTACCTTCGGATCTAAGGAACATCCTTGGAATGAAGATTGCCAAAAGGCCTAGAATGAGCTGAAAAGCTACCTAACCCGTTTGTCGACACTCCGGCAGCTGAGGGAAGGAGAACCACTCATTCTTTACCTCATTGTCAGCGAAAAAGCGGTGAGTTCAGTACTTGTAAAGGAAGAGGAAGGAAAGCAATGGCTAGTATACTATGTAAGTAAGTCCTTACATGATGCCAAAGTTAGGTACCTTCTTCTACAAAAGGCCATCTATGCCTTAGTACTGGCAAGTAGAAGGCTGCGACCTTATTTCCAAGGACATCCCGTTATTGTCTGAAGCAACCTACCACTTCGGGATGTCATGAGGAAGGTAGATCATTCGGGAAGACTGTCAAAGTGGTGCATTGAGCTCGGTGAATACGACATCACCTATGAGCTGAGAAAGGCCATAAAGGCCCAAGCATTGGCAGACTTCATAGCCAAGGTCCCAAAAACTGAAGATACTCTGGAAGACCTCGGGAAGTATGAACCTGAGTGGACACTCTTTGTCGATGGAGCCTCTGGCTCCGAACACCAAGGAGCTGGAGTAATCCCCGCGGTCCCGAAGGGATGGAAGCCATGAAGGCTATCAAGTTCGGATTCAACGTCACCAACAACGTCACCGAATACGAAGCCCTTATAGCAGGCTTGCGGCTGGCAAAAAAAGTTGGTGTGAGGAGCTTAAGGGCTCACAGCGATTCTCAGTTGGTCGTGTGACAAATGGCTGGGGACTACGGCATAAAGGACCCAAACTTGGCAAAATACCATGACCTTGTTAAGAAGCTCATCCAGGAGTTTGACACGGTGCATATAGAAAATGTAACTCGACGAGATAATATGGAGGCCGACACTCTGGCCAAATCAAAAGAGTCTACTGAGGTATTGCATCAGCCGAGTATAGCGGTAATGTGCACAACAACCTCGCAACAAGGGTGGAAGAACCCTATAAAAAAAAACTCACAACCTCAGAACTCCCCAAGGACCCTCTCGAAGAAGCCAAAGTGCGAAAGCGTTCAGGAAGATACTTCCTGATTGGGGAGGAGCTGTACCGGCAAGGGTATGCAACTCCATTACAGAGGTGTATCAGTGAAGAGGATGTTGAAATGATCCTTAAAGAAGTCCAAGAGGGAGCCTGTGGTTCGCACATAGGAACCGATGCCCTTGTTGCAGTCTTCCTCCGGCAAGGATATTTCTGGCCTACTCTAAAGAAGGACGCGAGGCAGTTCGTCCAAAAGTGCGACAATTGCCAATGACACACTCCTGTCTAGAGACTACCCTCAGAAGTCATAACTTCGGCAAACTGCCCCTGGCCCTTCACCGTATGAGGTATCGACCTCATCGGGCCTTTCCCGACTACTCCCGGAGGAGTGAAATTTTGTGTAGTCGCAGTAGACTACTTCACCAAATGGATTGAGGCAGAGCCTTTAGCAGTGATATCGGCAAAGGACATACAAAGGTTTGTCTGGAAAAGCATCATATGCAGATTCGGCGTTCCGAGGGTGATAGTAGTTGATAATGGTTCCCAATTTACTGATAAAGGGTTCCAGGAATTCATAACCGACCTCGCAGTTAAAATGCACTTCACCCCGGTGGCCCATCCTCAGAGCAATGGACAAGTTGAAGTGTCCAACAGAACAATAAAAGATGGTCTAAAAAAGAGGTTGAAAAAAGCAAAGGGAAAATGGCCAGGAGAGCTTCCGAGCATGCTATGAAGCTACCCAACCACTCTGAGAAGGACCACGAGTGAAACACCCTTCTCACTCGTGTTCGGTGCGGAGGCCATTATCCTGTCAAGGTCGTACATCCATCCTTGAGAATACAGGTGTTCGACGAAGAAAGAAATAGCCTTAGTTTAAGGACCAAGTTAGACCTAATTGACAAGCATATAGAGACGGCCGAAATCAAAAGAAAATCCTTTCAACAAAGAGTAGCCGTCACTACAAACTCGCATATCAAACGAAAAAGGATAAAAAAATGGGACCTCTTTCTCCAAAGAGCTGAGTTTAAGCCCAAAGACCATCCCATGGAGTACTTCGGGCAAATTGGGACGGACCCTATTTGGTCCTTGAGGAAGTTCATCCTGGAGTCTACAAACTCGGCGATACCGAAGGAGGAGAATTGAAAAAAACATGGCATTCAGATTCTTTGAAAAAAATTTACACTTAGAAATTTTTCTAAGGATGAAATTGTACAATTCTTAAATTTTTCTAAGGAAAAAATTGTACAATTCTCCTCAAGGGTGACTGACTAAACAGGGTGTAAAAACCTCATTCGGTTTTTTCTGAAAATGCCTGTGTGAAACTATTTCCATTTTTGACTGAAGGCATTTTTTAACGAACATGTTCGGTTCCGAACGACAAAATAAAAAATGCCTGATTCCGAGGGGGAAAAATGAACATGGTCACGTCGAAGGGGTAAATTCGTGGAAATGGTTAGCCTTCGCCGAATTATGCCAACCAAACATGGTTGAAGAAAAAGGGGTAAACTACGGTAGAGGTTAAGTTGTGCCGAAGATGCACAACCGAACATAGTTGCCTCCGATGGATAATGACCAAAGGTGCTCATCCCCTAAAAGTGCCTAATTGCACACTTAGAAAAGTTTGAGTAGAAAGTCGAGCAAAAACACCAATGAGGTATAACCGAAGATGGTTACTTCTGAAGATGAATATTTCCTTCGCCCGAACATGGTTCCCGAAGGGGAGTACTTCCTAAAGTGCATGACTAGAACTTAGAAAAATATTCAAAAATGAAAGGATGCTAAGTACGCCAAAGGTTGTTGTCCAAATGTGGTATGACCGAAGGGTAACTTTTTCTGAAAGACGCTGATCGAACGTGATTGGCATAAAAGGTACTTGACTGATTTGAACATGGGTTAAGTTCCGCAGAGGATGACATTTTTCCAAAGGGGTACTAACCGAATATGGCCACGACACCCTTCAACTCTGAAGATAGTCCATTAAGGAACTTAGCCAAATTTTTGAAGAAAAGAGAAATTTCATTAACACTGATAGAGTACAAATGATGGATTACAAAAGAAAAATAAGAAAAATGAGGCCTATTCGAGGTCCTGGGCAACTGCCGGCTCCTCAGCATCTTCGACATCTTCACCTCTGGAGTCTCTTTCTGTGGCAGCAACTCTTGGTGCCAAAGGAGGAATAGCAGGAGGATTAAGGAACTCTACCCTCGACCACTGCCAAGATGGTCATTTGGGGATGTCCAGGGCCGCCGAAAAGGAGAGGTCGAGGTCAGGAAATCTTGACAGAGACTTGACAGAACTTGGTGATAGGCCAAGCAAAAACCGTCCTGATAAGACCTCATAGTTGCCTGGTCGACTTAGTTTTCTCTGCATCCAAATCCGCCAGTTCTTTCTTGAGCTCCATGACCTCCTTCTCCAACTTTTTCTTCTTCTTCTTCCCCTCCTTCTTTAACTTATCGACCTCGGCCTAAAGTTTGGATTTGAGGTTGAATGCCTTCATAACTTCAGCAGCAGCATTCTCATTCTCCTTTTGAAAAACCTCATTAGCCGAGGTCAGAGCTATCACCTTCACACCAAGGTTTGACATCTTCGCGGAGAAGTCTTGAACAAGATCCCCTTGGCTTTTAAGCATCTCCTCCCGAAGGTTAGCCAGATCCTCTTTGGCTATTTTATTAAGCTCGCCGTACTTAATGACAGAGCTGGTTGCTAAGGCCTTCTCAAACCGACTTCGGACCGAAGATTGTTTGGCTGCCCAAG
Organism: Aquilaria yunnanensis; assembly: GCA_039654915.1. Classification (NCBI taxonomy): domain Eukaryota; kingdom Viridiplantae; phylum Streptophyta; class Magnoliopsida; order Malvales; family Thymelaeaceae; genus Aquilaria; species Aquilaria yunnanensis. The sequence continues at coordinate 78,707,874 of CM077594.1, read as the reverse complement.
CTTGGAAGCACCCAGTATACGCCAAGAGCTGCAAAAGGAAAGACCCCGAATAAGGAACAAAGGGCAACAACAGCACGAAAAATTCCTAAGTATTAAAGGGTAGGGGTTTACCTGGGCAGCCTGCTCACTCATCCTCACGACGAGGATCTCCTCGTTCGGACACTCCTCAGTCAAGAACTGAAAAGTGACATGTATGATGACACCCTTCGCCATCTATGGAGCCATCTTCTAGCTATCCTCAGAGAACAAGTTCATGTCCTCCGTGAAAGTCCAGAATACCTTTATCGGAACCTTCCCCATCGAGATTTTGGCATCTTGAAGGGCCCTCTTTTGGGCATGATCCTCCACCTAATGAGCCTGCACTTCTTCGCCTTCAAAATCACACCAAAGTTTCATCAAAACATTATCCCTTAGCCATTCATCTATAAGATCCAAAATACCAAAAATTTCCAAACTCATATAAGAATGGCTAAGGGACAAACCTGGTGGAAGCTTGGCGTCGTCTCCCTCGGAGTCACTAACCTCGAAGACCTTGGCCAAAACATGCTTGCCTTTCCTCCTTCGGCACTCCTTAAGCTCCTCGGCCGAAATCCCCCAACCGAGGTCCCCAAGGTCTCCGCCGCAATATTGGCGCTGAGGGGAGTTGAGCAGATGGCTGGCTCCGAAGGGAGGTTGGCTCGAACAGAGGTTGGGTCCTGCACCTCCACATCGCCGTCGGGCAGAGGAGGAAGAGAGTCATCCTTCGTCTTCTTCGACTTCAGGGCCGAAGATGATCCCCCAGGCGCCTTCTTCCTCTTCGACACTGGTTTCTCCCTCTACTGCTCCCCCTTCTCAGCCTGACCGAGGAAGAGAGACTTGTAAAAGGCAGCAGACTTGTCACCCATCTCTACAAAAAGAAGAACATTAGTGTAAGTACATAAGGGGATATATGAAAAAATCTGGGAAGAAACTTACTCTCTTGAAGAGTCGGATATGTGAGTTCGCCCTGAAGGAGCATTACCAACCACGCCTTCTTCCCATCAAAAGGAGGCTTCGGCATGTTCAGGTCAGTAACATGTTCCTTGATCACCCTCAGCTCCCGAAGGACCTCTTCGGTCATGAAGTTCCATCTAATGGGAAACAGGTACAAGGAACGCGGAGGGACCTCGGGATCCCAGTCCGCGACAGCCCGAATGCGGCTGTCGAACTCCTCGAACTGGACTTCTAACTCTAAGGTTAGCAGTTTTCTGGGATCGACCACATCTATACTCAAAGTCCCTGAGGCCCATTTGGTCGGCACATGCTTCCACTTCTCATTGACCTTCAGGAAGAAGAACTTTTTCTGCCACCCTCACCAACTGTCCTTCATTTCGAAGGTGAATGTGTACTTCCTGCTCCCAGATCCCCGAGGAAGCAAGAAGTAGAACCCACCCTTCGGGACGGGGTGGAGTTTGTAATATTGCATGAAGAAGATGAAGTAGGGCTCTACCTTGAAAAGCCCATACATGCAAAGGAAGACATTGAAATAAGAGTATGAGTTTGGAGGAAGTTGGTTCACGGCTATGCCAAGGAACTGGCAAAAGTCACAAACCATCTTCAGCGAAGGATACCGAAGTCCGGCCTTCAGCTGGGCCCGAAAGACAGTAACCTCATCCGAATTATTCATATAACTAGGCATACCTAGGCTGGGTAGCCTAGTGATGGCATAAGAAGGAAGGAAAAATTTAGCCGACCACTTCTGAACTTTCTCTGAAGTGGCACAGTTGGGATGAGAGTTGAGGGGAAGCCAGCTCACATGAATGGGGTAGGCCTTAGCTTAGGGAGCGGACATGTTCGAAAAGAAGAAGTCTAACCTTGGGAAGGCAAAAGAAAAAGAATGGGGAAGACACAAAAAATACTGAAGAATGACTTTGGAAAGGAAACCCACCTAATTCGGGACAAGGAATGGATTCGGAAGACCACCGCAAGAAATGCCGAAAATCGCTCCACCGCGAAAAAAAAGAGAGAAAAGAGGAAACCCGAGAGCACAAGAGAGCAAAAGAACAGAAGTGTGGAAAATTTTGAGGAGGAAGGGTTTATGTAGGTCGAAGGAGGTAGGCGAAGCGTAGCCATAATGACCCCTCGAAGGCAAAGACACGTAACTGGTGTAACGGACACGACTATTCGCCAGTCACCAGGTGACACGTGTCACCAGATGCAGGAAACGAGTGCACAGCTCCTAACAATTATCAAACCTATGCAAGCTTAGCCCAAAGTGATGCGTCTATCTAAGCAAAAGATGTGATGATTCACTGACAATAAAAAACCCAAGAGATAAGTATACACTTCGGATGAAGAAGCAACCTCAAGAACACCAAAAGCTCTTCCGAAAAAACAAATACTACTACCTCAACTAGAAGAGGTGTTCTGAGCCAAAGAGGAACCTCATCCGAAGAAGATAACCTCGGTCAAAAAATTTAGTCAACACTTCCCAAGACAATTGTTACCTACCACAGAGTTCCACGAAACGCTCGCAAAGGCTCAAGCGCTAAATATACAACTTTAGCTTTCGGAGAGGGGCATGTGATAGCCAAAGGGCTATTACCCTTATAATTCCCAAGTTGTCTGATGAGCACCACCCTCGGGGAAGACCAGCCCCACCCTCGGAAAGGACAAGCAACCAAACTCGAAAAAGAGGGGGCCCGCACTATCCTTGATCCCCTGACCTCGGTGACCCACCACCGCCCTTGGGGAATAAGGGGACTGACCTCGAAAAAATTGTGCACTACCACCCTCAGAATGGAGAACCCATCAAGTTCGAAAAAGGATATCGCCATCCTCAGTAAGGAATAACGTCTGCTAAATGTGCCCTACTCTACCGAAGGGGTTCCCCCAGCAGCCCTCGGTCGTAATATCGGACCAAAGGGGACCTCCTATTCCGAAGAAGTTTTATACGCCGAAAGGGTCTCATTCACCGAAGGGGTCTGATAAAGATACGACAAAAATGGTTAAGGAGCCTCTAACATAGGGACCTCGCGCATGCCCCTGACACAAAGACCTCCCACACGACCCTGACCTCTGGCCAGAGCGGGCTAGGGCTAGCAGGAGATACCCGTCTACAGAGGTACGGATTACATCCGACTGAACACGTGTCATGATCTAAGTGGGTTGTGTCAAATGGCCTCCTCCCTACGCCCTCCTATAAATACCTGGGAGTGACCTTGGTAAGAACGACACAGAACTCTCTCTACTCTTTGCTCTTCACTTTTTGCTCCTTATTCCCCAAATACTGACTTGGGCATCGAAGGCTCTTCCCCCAGAAACACATTCCGGGGAGTCTCTAACCCTTGTTTTTCTGTGTCTTGCAGCCACCCTCATATCGGAAGTCTCTCATTCAGACGCCTTCATACCGGAAGTCCCTACTTCAAGCCACTATGTCACACAATGAGGATGCCAACGGGCATCACTATTGGCTTGGGATCATTCAAAATAGGAGCTCTACTTTGGAGGAGTTGTAAGGCATATAAAATGAAAAAAGTAGAAGAGGGAACCCTAAGGTGTTTCCTTAGGGTAGTCTCCAACACTCAAGTTAGTTTTTAGTGAAGGTGCATGAGTGCTCTGAGAAGTAAAGTGACCATATCTTTTGGATTTAAGGATCCCTGTTATATAGAACCCTCTAAGGAGATCATGAACATCGGTTTGATCGGCTATGTGTACCTCATCGTAGTATGCACATTGACACAATGACCATGCAAATAAAGTTGGCAGCCTTTCCCCCTACTAATAGTATAGAGGCTTTAGAAGGGTCATGGTTTTGCTTTAGAGATATTTAAGCATTAAAGTGTAGATGAGTAATGGTGCTAGAGTGACTCGGCATTGGGCTATTTATCCAAGTAAGATGGCCAGAAGTTCTAGGTACCCAAGGATAAAAGATGTTGGCGGATGCCTTCTCAACTGTTGTTAGAGAGACTTTCTAAGGTTCTTTATACCTTTGTCATAAATGTAGCAGCATATGTGCCCCCCAGCCTAAGTTGGAACAATTTAGGTTTTAGGTTTATCAAGGAAGAGTACAAGCTTTTTGCTTTCATTTACTAGACTTTCGCCTTGTCGGGCTATCCCGAGGAGATGCTTGGGCTTTCTACGATGATTTCATAGATGTTATGAGACCAACTATCTTTTTTGTGGGTGGCTGTTCAAAAATGTCTTTTACATATACCCCCTTACCCTTTTACAGCTTCCTCAGCGAATTGATACCCATTTTCACTTTCTTACTCGAACCTGCTATGGTGAAGGTTTCCATCGATTACCATTACTTTCACTAAGATAACCATGTTTTCCTCAAAGTAACTATTCTTCCCATTTATTTGCCTCTATTTTTTAGTAGGGTTACGTCTTTTTGGGTTGCCTTTCTTTGGCATCTGCCGCTTCAGTTTGTCTTTTCCAACAACCCTTATCGCCCCCTAGTAGGTCATTTTTATGGTAATGGGATTTGCCAGGGGATGTCTACAAATGATCATCAATTCTAGTAGTTGGGGCAACACTTGTCATATCGAAAAAGATTTTGGGTCAGTTAGGTTTCTCAGCCATTTGTAGTGTTTCCTGCTCCTCTTACCAAAGCTTCTCTAACCATTGTTCTCATTTAGCCTTTGTTTTTTTTTCCTTTTTTAAAACATTGCTTATGAGTGCTTTGGAAAAGTTTTAGGGGCATTCACCACAAACACCGCTACTTTTGAAAATAAGTGTCATCTCGGGTCACCAATCAAAGGCCAATGAGTGCTGGGTAGCGATAGATATATACCTATCCTAGATTTCTGTCGATGATCTCAATGCCCTTCGTGAAACATATCACCTGCCCTTTAAACTGATGATGAGGGATTCTAGCCTCAAAGAGAGGGCCAATTCTCCCCAAATGACGGTGTTAGTGCATATACTCTTCAGTTCATGCTTGCGTTAAGGTTTCCTCCCCAGAAGTTTTTGGAAAGGCTAACAAACCTGCTTAGGATCTGCTTAAATTAGCTGGCCTCGAATAATAACACGTATAAGAACTATTTCCTAATCCTTTGTAACTACTATAAAATTTCACCTTTGCTCTCCATTTTTCCTATACCACTACATGATCAGTCCTACTCATTTAAGAGCTTTTTACTACATCCGAGCTCGGAAGTCACTCATTTTGGTTTAGCATTATTCAGGGCTAGCACATAGAGTTTTTCTTCATCTCCCCTCCATCCCTATGGAAGTTAAAACCCTAGTAGCAATTGAGGTACCTGGACATTTTTCTTCCTAAAGCTTACCATAAGATTGCGAAGCATCCTAAGAAAGAGCAGAGAAAATTTGCCAAGTAAAGTGACTCTATAAACACCCATCTAGTGAATCCCAACCAGTTTCCTTGGCCCCTCAACTATATGCTCATCATGGGGGATGTGCTTAGGGACTTTGTGGTCTCTAAGCTTTCACCTTTTCCTGTTGAAGATCGCCAGAGGGAGAAGGCTTCGATTAGATTAATCAGGGGGACCCCTAGTGCCTTTGAGATTGAGAAATCTCAAATGGCTTGCTTTTCCTGAGCTACCATGTTGCATGTTTGTCTTTTTCTTTTTGTATCTCATACTAATGCTACTAGCTCGAGTTTAGCTTCCAACATGAACAATGCGAAGATTTCAAGAAATTTACTAAAGAAAAAGAAGGACAGCAACAAGAAATAAGCCAAGAAGACTGATGGCTAAAAAGAGCCTAGGAAGGGCAAAAGGCTGAAAGGCCCAGGTTTCTTACTGTTGCAAAATTAGGACCTGATCACTCTTCTGCTTGGGTCATTATCCCAAGTCCAATAAAAAGCATGATCTTAAGCTTGTTGGGGGCTATTACTTGAACTCGAGGCAAGAAAAAGGCCAGGGCCCCTACTCCTTCCCATATCTTTGGATAACAATGTCTTTGGAGAAAACCTCCGAGTACTGGCTCTATACACCAATGGCACATTGTTGAAGGCCTTTTAGGCCTGACATTAGAGGGGTGGAGTTATCAATTCCTGAGGCTTTAAATTTCAAGGTCAATGCGAGGAGCTCAATGCTATAGCCTGACCTACTGGGGGGACCTCTACCTTAGGTACTTCAGTATAATTCATCACTTGATTAACTGGGGCTTTTGCTTCCCCGACCTCAGAAGTGTTACCAGATAAGCTTTTTTTTCAGTTTTTTTCTTTATTTTTCTTTCAGTTTTTTCCCATTCTATACTAACTTTTTCTTCTATCACTTTACAGGCTATCTTGCCAAGTCCTCTAGCCCGCAAAAGCTAAAATGGCTTATTAGGTCTATGCTTAGTTGGAATAGAGGGATGCCCAAACCATAGTTTGGGGCACAAGCCTTATAAGCTTGAGTTTAAGGTCCATTAGGATGATAACATGTTCATGAACACCAACTTTAGGGATCTTGTAGAGAGGCTACTCCACAACACTCCAACAATTATGGCCTATATGATATGTTCATATTTAGCTATGATTTTTGTATGTTTTCCATTGTACTTTCTTATCTATTGATGTCATTATTTTAGGATTTGGTGCTTAATTGGTTCATCTTTTATTTTTAGGTTATTTTTCAACTTCTTTTTAGAAAGGATTTTCACAAAGTTTTGGAACTAAATTGGAAGTTTTGGAAAAGTTTGGAGTAGACACACCTTACAACACGCCTATGTAATGCCTTACACACCCTCTTACACTTCTGTGTCTGAGTTACACGCACATGAGTCAAACCGTGTCATTAATTGGAGATATTTTAAGTTCCAAGGGAGTTACATGGTCTTGAACACAACCATGTCCGACTACTATTAGGGTTTTTTCGGGTTATTCCATGAAACTAGAATAGAGAACTAGGGAAAGGCAAATAAACATAAGGAAATAAGAGAATTTTCATAGAAAAAGGCTATCAGAAGCAGTTTTGATGATTAACATTGTTTAATGTTCACCTGATCAAAGATTGCTTAGAGGAGAAGAAATTCAAAGATGGAAACTTCTTTTCTTAATTTTTCTTTGATTTTGTTTTCTTTGTTTTATGACGTTATAAGCTAAATTTTCCTACTCATGTTTAGAGCAGATGAACCCTAGGATTATTTTGTGATTGTGATTCCTTTTTGGTTTAATATGATTGTATTTTTCTTGCAATCTATTCAATTTACTTTATTGCATTGATTAATAATAGACGACCCATTAATTCAATATAAGACAAAAAACATATGTAGGTAGTGTCTGGTGTGTTTATTGTGGATCGTCATTGGATAGAAGGGATGTTATGGTAACCAGGAATAATAGTGCAATATAATATCTCTGGACTAGGGTGAAACTCAGTAGTGGGTCGTAAGACTAGTAATACATTCTTAGGAAGTGTGGTAGGCCTAAAAACCCTATCGTTCATGTAAGAGTAGGGGTTAGTGAACAGTAATAATAAGGAGCTAATCTAAGTTACATAGTATCCCACGGTCCAAATTAATCATAATCCTATTAAACTGAAATAAAAGCAACATAAGGGATTTCTAGAGGGATTCGATTCTAAGTGTGAGGTTTTTTTTTATCATTGGTTATCTTAATTGTTTCTCCATTGCCAATCATTACTTAGTGATTAATTATTTTTACTACAAAAATTTAGTTTAGTTAATTCATAGTAGTTAGTTAAACAAACATCGTTTAATTATTGGGTAGATAATAGAGAATATTTGAGTATGGTAGACAAGCTCCATTCTTTGGGGAAAACGATCTTGGCAATGCCACTGCTATAGTTTGATGATATGTGTGCTTGCTAATGAGTTCACATATTTATGAGTATAGAAAGATTTGACACATCCACATTATTCATTAATGTAGTGAAAAAGTTTTTGTGAACTATTGACCCACACCAAGTTTTTCGTGCTGTTTTCAGGCAACATTTGTTGAGATTACTACCTAAAAGATTGATCTTTTCTAATTTATCCATTTATTTTATTGTTGTATTTTGCTTTGAATTTTTAGTTATTTTTAGTTTATTGACTTCTTCATATTTTCTTACAGGAAATTTGGTGTTTGACTTCTAGCCAACTTAGTGAAGTTGTTGAAGTAGATCTAGAAATCGAAAAGACCTTGAGGAAACTTTTGCTTGCATAGGGTTGGTCACAACCATTACATCCCGCGGTGGAGCAATGAGAAAATCAAGAAAACTTAATCATGGAAGACCATAATCAAGCAAGGACTATGTCAGAATATGCTGAGCCTTCTCTTGAATGGATGAAATTGAGTATCATTAAACCTCCTATTAATACCAACAATTTTGAGATCAAGCCAAATATTATTTAGATGGTATAGAATTGTGTTCGATTCAATGGTTTGGCAGATGAAGATCTTAATGCTCATATTGCTAGTTTCTTGGAGATTTGTGATACTTTCAGAATTAATAGAGCTAGTAAAGATAGCATTTGGTTGAGGTTATTCCAGTTCTCATTGAAAGGCCGAGCTAAACAATGGTTGACTTCCCTTCCAAAAAGTTTTATTGCCACCTGGAATGCACTTGCCAAGAAGTTCTTATGGAAGTATTTTCCTCCAGTTAAGACTACGAAGTTCTATAATGATATTCTATTTTCAGTCAGATGGATTCAAAAACATTATATTAAGCTTAGGAAAGATTCAATGATCTATTGAGAATGTGTCCACATCATGGATTACTTACATGAATACAAGCGCAAATGTTTTATAATTGTCTAAGTTATGCTTCCCAGCAAATGATTGATGTAACAGCTAGTGGTACTCTAAATAACAAAACACCTGAAGCAACCCATGATTTGATTGAGGAGATGGTTATGAACAACTACCGATGGCAAGAATCATCTAGGACTAAGTCGAGCAAAGCAGCTATAGTTCAGAATTTTGATTCTCATTCAGTTTTGGTAAATCAAGTTGAAGCTTTGATGAAAGGATTCAAAAAAAATTTTTGCTAGCCAAAAGCAAGCTATATTGATGTGTTGCAATGATTGTAGAGGAGAGCACCCAGCTTTAGAGTATCAGATTGACAAACAGAGTAGCAGAAATTAATATGTGGACTTTGTTGGGAATTTTTTAGCTTCACAAAGAAGCAACTATTCTAGGTCGAGATGGGAACGTTATTCAACTAACAGTTAGACACGACAAGGAAGGAGTATGAATTTTCAACATTCACCTCTTCTACAAATTTGGAAGAATCAGAAATGGGATTCATGGACAACATTCAAGCTTAGTGCCAAAGTTTGAAGGACATCATGGAGAGGCAATAGTTAGTGTTTTAGAAGTAGATGGATCAACAACATAATCATGACACCAATGAACAAAACACTTAAAAGCTAATACTCTTTGGAGTGGTAAGGAGTTGTCTGCCAAAAAATATGATGAAAAAAATAAGTCGTTAGAAGCTAAAAAACAACATCAAGAATTCTAGTAAGAGGTCATTACCCCACACAAAGAAGAGTTACAACTAGAACCACCGAGGAAGAAAGAGGAAGTCAAGGAGTATCAGCCACCTTTACTGTATCTATCTCGTTTATCAAAAGATAAGGAGAAGAAACAATTTGGTAGATTCTTAGCTATGTTTGAACAACTCCATATTAATATTCCTTTTGCAAAAGCTTTAGAACAGATGCAACGCAACACCAAATTTCTGAAGGACGTATTGGCCAAGAAAAAGAAGTTGGAAGAGTTATCTTTAGTAATCTTGAATGCAAACGCTCAGCCATCATTCAGAATGACTTAATAAGAAAGATTGAAGATCCAAGGCGTTTTATTATCCCTGGTACTGTTGGTCATTTGACTATTGGTAAAGCCTTTTGTGAATTTGGGTGCCAGTATAAATTTAATGCCTTATACTTTGTTTAAAAAATTGGAGTTAGGAGAACCTAAACCTACTAAAAAAACATTTAGTTAGTCAGTTAGTCAAATTAAATATCCTAGAGGAATAATTGAGGATGTTCTGGTAAAAGTTGACAAGTTTATTATCCCCCATTGATTTGTTACACTGGATATAAATGTGGATGCACATGTGCCTGCGATTCTAGGATGACCTTTCCTAGTGATTACTGGTGCATTAATTGACATTCAAAATGGCAAGCTAGTTTTAAAGATAGAAATAGAAGAAGTCACTTTTTATATTTTTGATACTACGAAAAATACTCTTGATAAGGATGATACTTGTTATTCTTTAGATTCAGTTGGCACTAAAGTTGCTCATTATTTTCAAGAATGTTTTTAGGAGGATTAATTGGAAGTGTGTATATCTCAAAGAAATGAATTTGAAATCGATACTCTAGAAAAGGAAGAGCTAGCAGTTCAGTTGGATATTGAAGGAATTTTAAATAATAAAGAAAAAGAAGAGCAAATCACTTTGAGTATAACAAAAAGAAAAACCTCAATTGAGGAACCTCCAGATTTGGAGTTGAGAGATTTTCCTGATCATCTAGAGTGCGCCCTTTTGGCATTGGAGTCTAAATTACTAGTTATTATCTTCTCTCTGTTAAGTGCGAAAGAGAAGAAAAAGTTGTTGAAAGTGCTACAAAAGTGAAAGGGAGCCATAGCTTGGTCCATCACCGATATAAAAAAAAATAAATCCACACCATTACACATGCAAAATTTTAATGGAAAACCATAAGCCATTAGTACAACCATAGTTGAGGTTGAATCTAAATGTTAAGGAGGTAGTGAAGGTTGAAGTGATTAAGTTGTTAGATGTTGAAGTGATCTACCCCATTTTAGATAGTGTATAGGTATGCTCGATTCAAGTTGTACCAAAGAAAGGAGGAATGACAGTTATTCAAAATAAAAATGACAAGTTTATCCCTACACAGACTATCATTGAATGGATAGTGTATATTGACTATAGAAAGCTCAATGACTAGTTTTCACTTCTTTTTAATGATTTGATGCTAGAACATTTAGCCAGTCATGCTTACTACTATTTTTTGGATGGCATGTCAGGATATTTTCAAATCCCAATTGCTCGTAACGATCAAGAGAAGACCACATTCACTTGTCTTTATGGTACGTTCACTTATCACATAATGCCTTTCGGTTTATGTAATGCTCCTGCCACCTTCTAGAGATGCATGCTTGCTATTTTTTATAATTTAGTGGAAGACATTATGGAGTTATTTGTGGATGATTATTCCGTTCATTGTGAGTCATTTGATAGATGTCTTTGTAATCTATATAAAGTATTAGAAAGATGTGAAAAAACTAATCTAGTACTCAATTGGGAAAAGTGTACTATATGGTTCGAGAAGGTATAGTTTTTTGTCACAACATATCTAGTAAGTGTATAAAAGTAGATAAGGCAAAGATTAAAGCTATTTCATAATTGCCACCAATGCCTTCAATTAAGGCAATTAGAAGTTTTATTGGTTACAAAGGGTTTTATAGACGTTTTACTAAGGATTTTTCTAGGATGGCAAAACCACTCACTAAGCTATTGGAAAAGGATGCACTTTTTATTTTAATTATGAGTATCCGTTAGCCTTTAACATTCTTAAAGCCGTTTAACCAACACGCCTGTAATGGGATCACCGAATTGTCACTCCTATTTTGAATTGATAGGTGATTTTAGTGATTGGGTAGTATATGCATTTTAGGGCAATGTACAAATAAGCATTTCCATCCCATCTACTACACTAGGAAAACACTGGCTAGTGCATAAGAGAATTATACCACTATAGAAAAAAGAACTATTGTTGTAGTCTTTGCTATCGACATCCTTCACTCTTACTTGCTCTTACTTAAAGTTATTGTGTATACTAACCATTCTACCTTGAAGTACTTATTGAATAAGAATATGCAAAGCCGAAATCAATCAGATGGATCCTTCTACTCTAAAAGTTTGACTTAGAAATCTTTGACAAAAAAGGTGCGAAGAATCTAGTCGTGGGTCACCTTTCCAGATTGGAGAATCCCAAATGAGAATAAATGTAGGAAAAGGACATTAATGATTTATTCCCTAACAAACATCTTTATATGCTTAATTAAACATATGGACGAGCTTAGGTTCATTGACTTTGCTAATTACCTTGTATGTGGGGAGTTACCCTGTGATATGATGTATCAACAAAAGAAAAAGATTCTTTTCAGAGCTAAAATATTGCTTCTGGGATGAACCATTTTTTTAGGAATTTTTGCAAATCAAATTATTCGACAATACACATCCTACCCAGACATAGAAAGAATACTTGAGCATTACTGTAAGGGCCTGTCTGGAGGTCATTTCCAAGGCAACGCTACAGCACGAGAAGTATTGGAGTAGGATTTCTACTGGCCATCCCTATTCAAGGATGTGAAACGGTATGTCACTTTTGTGATGGTTGTTAAAGATCTGGTAATATTTCGAAAAGAGATGAAATGCATCAACACATAATAACCAAATATGTGAAATATTTGATATTTGGGGAATTGATTTCATGGGCCCCTTCCCATCATCCTTGGGGAATAAGTATATCTTAGTAGCGGTGGACTATGTTTCTAAATGGGTATAAGCATAAGCCTCACCTACAAATGATGCAAAAGTTGTGGTTAAGTTTTTAAAGAAATTGTTCACCCAATTCGAAACCCCAAGAACCATCATTAGCAATCGAGGCACACACTTCTTAATTCTCAATTTGAAAAAGTGCTAAGTAGATTTTGGGTCACCCATAGAACTACTACTGCTTACCACCCATAAGCTAGTGGTCAAGCTAAATCATCTAATAAAAATATTAAGTGTATACTAGAAAAAGTGGTTTTCATGTCTAGGAAGGATTAGTCTCTTAAGTTGGATGAAATACTATAGGCATACCAAATGGCATGTAAGACACCTATTGGAACCATGACATATTGTCTAGTTTACGGAAAAGCATGTCACCTCCTAGTGGAGTTGGAACACAAACAGTTTTAGGCTATAAGGAATATTAACTTCAAGTTTGAGCACGCAAGTGAAAAATGATTGCTGCAGCTGAATGAGCTTGATCAATGGCAGAATGTCACATATGAAAGCTCTAGAATCCACAAAGGAAAGTAAAAAGTTGGCATGATGTAAGGATAAAATAGTGAAAAGAGTTTTGAGCTAGGAATCAGGTGTTAATCTACAATGCTCGACTCCAACTTTTCCCATGTAAGCTTAAATCTCATTGGCCTAGGGTATTTGTAGTAACAAAGGTTTCCCCTTTTAGTGTTGTAAAGATTAAGCATCCTAAAGAAGAGACATTCAAGGTGAATGGTCATCGACCCAAGCAATATTTTTTAGGCAAGAGTCCCAATGTACATCAAGAAGACATCACACTCAGCCACCCTAAAACCAGCATGGATTAAGGCATCCATAATGTCGGGCTGATGATATTAAACCAAGCACTCTTTGGAGGCAACCCAAGCATTAATCTTTTTATTTAGATTAGTTTTCATTTAGTTAGTTTTCTTATTAGTAGGTTTATTATCCTTAGATTGTCTCTCGATCTTATTATCCATAATTTTGATACAGGACTTTAGAATGTTTCGAGGAGAATTTTGTGCTCAAAGTAAGGGAAAAAAACTGATTTCAATTCTTGGTAAGTTTGCAAATTTTTTTAAGTTTCAAGATCCAAACACTTTCTTAAACACGCCCATGTTCAGGTTTGTGTCGCTCAACAGGTTTCAAACACAACCATTTTTTATTTATTAATTTGATTTTTCATCAAGAATTCTTATTTGAGCTATAGTAGCCAAACACGGTTTGTGTTATGACCGTGTATCAAAACATGTTTACCTTACATGGTCTATATCATGCCCATGTTCTTACCCCATGTTTTCAAAAGCTTAAAATTCAAGAATTTTAACTCACATTAAGAGACGCCCATGTTTCAAAACATGTCTGTCATACACGGTTTCATTCACACCCATGTTAGAAAATGTGTTTCTTTTCTGTGCTTTAAACCTTTAACCTCCAGGCCACAAACACAGTCTCATTCATGGCTGTGTAACTCAGTGTGTTCCACTAACATGGTGTTAGTCACGCCCATGTTGATAACCGTGTTAACTTTTTTATTTCAAAAAATTTGGGCTCCAAACTTCATACACGGTTTCCTTCATGCCTGTGTTTGAAGGAGTGTTAATTGGATACAGTCAGATACCTACCCATGTTCGGGTCAGTGTTTAACCACTGTGCAAAAATGCTTTAACTTCCAATAGCTCAATTGTTCTAACCCTCCTAGTGGAATGCTTGGTAAAAAAGATAAGTTCATAAATCCTTAGCTTAAATATCTTAATTAGAGGTGAATTAGTAAAATCAAGTAAGTTATTAAAGCTTTAGTAGGTTTTGAGTGGTTTATGGCACTAGGTTTGCCAAGGGTAAAATGGTCATTTTGTACCCTAAAGGGTCAAGACGAGTCCCAGGAGAAAAAATGGAATTTTTTAAAACCCAAAGCCCAAGTTAAAAATTTTTGTTTAACTATTTTATTACCTAGTTACAATTTGGGGAATGGGTAAATTTGTAAAACTTACAAATTTTAGGGGGAATAGGAGACTTTGAGTTTAAAACACTTTTAAGGGGTGGATTTCTGCCACTATTCATCCCATTTCTAGCCCATATTTCATAGCTCCTCTCTTTCCTCTTAATATCTTGCCAAATCCTCTTCAAAACTAAGATTTCTTCATGTAATTAGAAGGCTTTTGTGTTGCCTAAGTCTAAATGAGCTTGTTTTGCTTGTTTTTCATGATGTTTGGAGCTCTTGGAAATGTTTTTCAGCTTGTGCAAGGTTTTGGGTGAAATGTAAGCTTTTGTTATTGATGATTTCATGTTTCTTGAGTTAATTTAAGCTTGGGTTTTGTTAGGATATTGTTAATTTGGTGCCATATGACTTGTGTTGCTTGGAACCTAAAAAGAACCTTAATGGAGCCTTGGAACTTGGAATTCTCCCGGCTTATGATGCCTAATGCTTGTGAAATCTTATGCAATTAAGGTAATAATTTATGATTCATACATATTTGATGTCATTCATAGCTTGCTTGTGGGAGAATTCAAGTAGTTTTATGAATAGTGTTAGTTGGTGGATGGTAATGAATATGGTGGACTAGTGAGGTTTTCATGATTTTTGTGGTGTTTATGGATACCATAGGATTGGTTTAAATAAAGCATTGTTGCCTAATACATCTGTACATGCAAGTTTGAGGCAATTGGAGGTGTCCCTAGAGCCATTGGAAGGCATTGCAGGTGTCCCTTGAATGCCAATGGGGCAAATTTTGGGATTTTTCTGGGCACAAAGGGGTAGGGACATGTCACCGAGGTTGGGGATCTAAGGTGGGAGCTTAGTTATGGATCTCTGTAATATGGTTCAATGTATAGTTTTTATACACTAGTTTGCCTCTAATGTTCATGTATGAGTAGTGTACTCTAGAATCGCTCTTGGGTGTGAGCATAGTCTACATTTTCTTGGATATTCATATACGGTTGATTATGTATAGTTAACCACATAAATGTTTTGTATGCTTTGACGGTTTTGATGTTTGATTTTAAAAAAATGCCTTGGCAATATTTAAAGTGTTATTTCCTAATTTTATTGATCAAGTCAAAGCACATCCTAATGCATGACTGCATAGTAGATTAATTAACTAAAAGCATAAATGTTTTAACTAGTGTGCATGTAATCAATTAGCCAATTGTGATTAGTGTGGGACAAGTTCCCATAGGCTTCTAGGCAGGCCCACGAGGGCCCGTGTCAATTTGGTATCAAAGTTCAGTCATGGTCATTGGAGGCTAGGAACTAAGGTCTAGTGGATTGCCCTTGTGCTAGGCTAGTTAGTACTAGCCAACATCTATGAGTTGTCGTCTAGCTTTGACTACAAGTTGTGATGGTTGAAACTAGGTCAGAAGCAGTTTCAAACACTATAGGTTCTGATGTGGATCCTAGCAGTCTAGTTGTGGCATCATTAGGGTAAGTAGTTTGACTTGCTCCAAGGTAAAAGTGAAGCCTTGATGTAAGTAGTTGGGATGTGACCACCATCCTAGGGAACCATTTTCAAACCTCTAACATAAGGTAGGCTACATGATCTGTAAGATTAAGAGGGCTTGGAATCCTCCAAGGTGGGGAGTACCACCAATCTAGGTGTATTGCTCCAGAAGTTCTAGAACTTGAAGCCACCAGCTTGGATGGGTTAGGCAACACCGAAAAGACTCATGGATGTACTGACCTAAATGATAAACACTTGGTCATGTAGGCTATAAAGAAACAAAAAGTAGCACTCTTGTACTTTTTTCATCGAGAATAAGAGCTTGAGGTTAAGTTCCCCAAGGCCATGAGCTAGCATATGAAGGTGCTTGACAATCATCAAGGTGGGCACTAGCAAGTGGTCTAGGATGCATTGGCTTTCAACAAAGAGTTAAGGGAGTCAGAGACATGAAATGGAAAGGTGGGGGTTGGCTCATCCAACCTAGTTGGAGCATGGGCAATATGCTGATAGTGCAAAAGTCAGCTATAGACCAAAGAGAAAGAATGCATCATAAGAAGGTGGGCTAAGGCCTAAGGGTGCAAACAGTGCGTGACTTTTAGCTTGCACCTAGGAAATGTTGTCAATGGTCTGAGTGGTCATCAAACTAATGGTATTATTAGGCTTGGTTAAGTCAAGACCAGCCTAGAAAGTCATTCCCAACAGCAGTTGTCATAAGAAGTCGGCCTAGTGCCACTTGAGTAGTAGTTTGGGCTTTGCTTGGCTAGTTAGGTAGTCAGAGTAGATAACCACCAAGTGGATGTGACAGGTAGCTGTAGTTAACTCACGGGCCAGGTAAATGGCTAGGGTGAGGTAAGTTTCCAACCTTTCACTAGTAGTCTAGTTACTTTGTTGGTAAGTTTTGGCATCAGTTTACTAGCATGTTTTGTTTAGCTTGTTAGGTTGTAGTTTTGAATAGAATTAAGGCTTAACCCAAATGCATTAAGACCTAAGGATGCACCAAGTATTAGGCTAATACTTGGGGCCCTAAGACCCACTTACTCGTGCATAAAACAACATAAGTGGAGGCTCAAATGCCATACATTGGATTTGTCCCAAAGTTCTATAAGTTTTGTTCTTTCACAAGATTAGTTTCTGTTGGCCTAGTTGGCAACAAACTACTGGCTAGTTGGACAAATGAGTTCCTTAGGGTAGCTGAGGCATAGGGCAATTTATTCAAATACTAAGAAGGTAAGTAGGTAAGTTTTAATTTTTTTCAATTCTAACCATAGAGTGTAAATGAAAGCTACAGAAGGAAGCAATGAGCAAGGAACTTGTCCAAGGGATAAATGGATGGATAGGTTTATTTTTCCATTAATTACACACCGACGATAAAGCCAGTGGTAAAAGAGTCATTCCTAGGGTTCAGCTTCATTACCAAAAAGTAGTCAAAAGATTTGAGCAATAGGAATGACTGCCATGGACCAAAGGGTAGTTGGTGACCTAAAGTCATCATCTCAAGGTTAAGTGGAGTTGAAGGCCACCAAATTGACTTGTGGAAAAAAGAGAGACTCAACAGTGAAACTAGCCAAGTAGGCAAAGGACTAAATCCTAAGTAGAGCCAAGGATGCTGTGGTGATTACTTGATGCTTTATGTTAGTGCTAGTAAGCTAGTGGAACATTGAACTACTAGGTCGAAAATGACTAAGAAATGCTAGAAAAAGGATGTTTTGCCTCAATCTTATGGGGTAGTGTTCAAGGAACGCCCGTGAAGGAGAGTTCAGTATGACCATTCGAGAGTCGACTCACAAGTAGCCATAAGGTAAAAGCAATCTCCCATTTAGTTGAGTACTATGCTTTCTAGTCCAAAGTGCTAGGTCTAGTATATGTACAGTTGTTCTCAGGTATCTGTTTATGACTTCAGCACTTATTATGTTCACCGGAGTTAAGGTAAGTTGAGGGTTGGAAACCTAGTTGGTGAGTATTTTTGTTGAGCTAGCTTAAGCCCAAAGTTAGAACATTTCACTTGACTCTAATGCCTTGTAAAGGAAGGGCTAGTGATTTGTGAGATTGGTCAAGGGCTAGCGGGTGAAACTCACAACTCCGAGGAGGTAAGCCAATCTTGAGGTTCATATCTTGGTGTACTAAGTAAAGTTGTACTGGATGAACCACCCAATCTATTATCCATGGCTATCCACCTCCCCAATAGTTAACTAAAGTAAATGGTGAAGACAGTTCTCCCACTGAGTAAGTTGAGTTGACATGGTGAAGCTACGAGTGCATCATCTCAATGAGATGTCGGCGTGGTGTAGTTATGGTATGGTAGTTGAGCAAGGAAGATGGAGATAGTTCTTTATAACCATAGGTTTAAGTGAGTAACAGTTTCCATGAAGATGCTTAATAGTGTTAGAAGTCAGGAAGCCTAGAAAATGGTCAAGAAATCTATTAGGACGGGAGGCACATTAGAGCTTAGTGAAGAAGTCGAGGTGTCTAGTCAACTACCAATCCAAGGATGCCTGAGTCGGCCTAAAACCAAGTAGTATCTTGCAACTCGGCTAAGGACCCATAAGTGCTTTAGGCATGGGGTAATTATTGGTGGCTAAAAAGCATGTGTGCTAAGGACACACCCAAAGACCTAATCTGACATGTGTATAGTGTTTGGCTTCACATGCAGGAAAGTGGGACTGAGTGTGTAGGCTTTGGGCACCTAAGATACTCCGAGTGGAGTATCTGAAGCATCAAGACCTTTAACTTGGGTAATATATTGGTAGCTTTATTGTTGAGTGCTGGATGGCTTGAGTCGAATGGCATAGACAAGGCCTAAGGGCTGCTAGCTACTTGGAGGCCTTGGCATTCATGCCAAAGGGGTTTTCCCTGGTAGGCATACAAGTGTAAGATATTCCAAAGCAATGAGGGCAGTAAGATTATAATGCGTGGGTAGTGCATGGGTACCTTACCTAGTGCATCGGTATGCCTGATGCATGGGGACCGTCCAAGGGGAGCATTGGAAGACTTGTACTCTAGGGTGGGCTGGGACTTGTAACTCTCGGTAGTTTACTCATTTGAAAGAGCCCTAAAGTATAATAAAGCTTGGAGTAGAGTATGCCTTTGGGTGCTAGTGGTGTATGTGGCAAGGTCATAGCACACTAGTAACACACTTAGTCTAGTGAACATTAGGAGTTATCAGGTACCAAACCTAAAGTAAGGAACTAACTATGAAAGAGTTAGTGGACAAGTTTCATACTCGTTAAGCTAGCTTGCACTAAAGGGTTTGGTATCTGGTGTTAGGTGCCAAACCTAGAGTAGAACTTTTCCAGTGTGAATGTTAACGGGCAAGTTTAACTTGTTAAGTTAGCTTACACTAGTAGGTTTTGGCACAAAGGAGAGAGTGAAGGACATTTGTTGGTGTCGAGCTTTCAGTAAGATCATATTAATGTAAGGTTAGTGGATTGGCTTCTAAAAGCTTGTTAAGCTACCTTGCACTGGAGTACTCAGCAAAAAAATTGGTGTTAAGGAGTAGTAGTCACCAGATTCACTGGGACAGGTTAAGTAGTTGGAGATCCTTCAATAGCACCAAAAACCTAAAGGAAAGGGGAAACCATACCGTAGTCCTTAAGGGCAAGTTAGCATTAAGGTATTTTGAACAAAGTAAGGTCAAGCTAAGGTGGGGAGAGCAATGAGCAGTTATTTGTGTACAGTTGGGGGTGAGCACAAAAAATAACATTAGTCATAGTACCTATATGAGACAAGGCCCAATTCAAGTGCCGGAGGGCATTACCTAAATGAGTTGGGTATTTTAGCACCAAGTGGGTTGTTGTGTAACCGACACCTCTTGGTTGGTTTGATCGGGATATGTTGGTACCGTATCCTAGGTTAATGCCTTAAGGTGGAGAGATTGAATTTGGAGGACCAAATTCTCCAATGTGGGGAGAATTTATAGCCCTCCTAGTGGAATGCTCGGTGAACAAGGTAAGTTCATAAATCCTTAGCTTAAAACATTAATTATAGATGAATTAGCAAAATCACATAAGTTATTAATGGTTTAGTTGGTTCCAAGTGGTTTATGACACTAGGTTTGCTCATGGGCAAAAAGGTCATTTTGTGCCCTGGAGGGTCAGGACGAGTCCTAGGAGTAAAATGGGATTTTTTAAAACCCAAAGCATAAGTTAGACAGTTTTGCTTAAGTATTTAATTGCCTAGTTACTATGTGGGGAAAGGGTAAATTTAAAAAACTTAAAAAGTTTGGGGGGAAAGAGAGGTTTTATGATTAAAACACTTTTAGGGGGTGGATTTCTACCACCATTCATCCCATTTCAAGCCCAAAATTCACAGCTTCTCTTCTTCTTCTCAATTGCTTGCCAAATCTTCTTCAAAACTAAGATTTCTTCATGTAATTGGAAGGCTTTTATGTTGCCCAAGTCAAAAGGAGCTTGTCTTGCTTGTTTTTTCATGGTGTTAGAGCTCTTGGAAACATTCTTCAGTTTGGACAAGGTTTTGAACGAAAGTAAGCTTTTTTTTCTTGATGATTTCATGTTTCTTGAGTTGATTTAAGCTTGGGTTTTGTTCGGCTAGTGTTAATTTGGTGTCATATGCCTTGTGTTGCTTAGAACCTAAGAAAAACTTTAGTGGAGCCTTGGAACTTGGAATTCATGCCTTGTAATGCTTGATGCTTGCTAAATCTTGCGCAATTGAGGTAAGGGATTTATGATTCATGCATATTTGATGCCATTCATAGCTTTTTTATGGCAGAATTCAAGTAGTTTTGTGAATGGTGCTAGTTGGTGGATGGTGATGAAAATGGTGGACTGGTGAGATTTTGATGATTTGTGTGGTGTTTGATGATGCCATAAGATTGGTTTAAATGGAGCATTGTTGCATAGTGCATGCATATGTGTAGATTTGAGGCAATTGGAGTTGTCCTTAGGGCCATTAGGAGGCATTAGAAGCCCTTAAAATGTCTATAGAGCAAAATTTGAGATTTTTCTACGCATAAAGGGTTGGAGACGCATTGCGAAGGCCTCGTGCAAGAAACCATATAGTTTTGTACTATGGTGACTCATCGCCAAAGGTTGGTGACGCATCCCTATAGGCAAAATGCCTAGACCCGCTAGCATCGACACCTTTGTAGTATTTTGACTATAACTTTTTACTTAGGTGTTCAATAAGGGTGATTCAAGATTCCACATGAAGATAAGAGGAAGGGCTACCATTTCCATGCTTTTGTAAAATTTACACAAATTTAGCTGCATTTTCATTCAAATGAGGAGGCATTTGGCCACATTAGAGCACCATTTGTCAGGTGTAAGGTTTAGTACCATCGGGAGCCTAGCTAAGCCTTCGGATTTAAGGTCATGATGCGAGAACCTTAGTGCATCTAGGTGGGTTCTAAAAAACTTAGTGAATGAGTCCAAGCAAGGTCATTACCACTCCTCTAGGGTAAACCAAGTAATAGTGGATAGGTTTATGCCTTGAGTGAAGGTTTAATGCACTTGTAGCCTAAGCAAGGTTACTTAAGGTGCAAGTGAAAACCTAGTGCGCTCTTGGTAAGGTTTTGAGGTAGAAGCCTATTACACAAGCAACCTAGGTAAGTCTAAAGACTTAAGGTACTATGTGGAGGCTTAGTACGCCTAGTGACTTCCTTAGAACTCAAGTGAGGTGCATCCACCATGTCCACCTACACAACATTCAAGAGAAGGTTATTTAGTGAGCTTAGCTCACTAGGACGTTAGTAAACTGAGGCTTGCTAAGAGCGAGTTAGGGGCCAAAAATCGCTAGATATGGGGTGATGTCTGTGCGAGGACTAGGAAGAGCCCAAAGGACTAGAATGTATGCACATATGTTAGCCCTTAGACTGCAGGCACGTGCAGTAGACTTCATATATATTGAATATATGTGTGTCCACAGTAATTTTCTTACATATTGAAGGATCCTTTACTGAGAATCCTCGATTTTTAATCCCTTGGTTTTTGTTTTTGGGTTTGTAAAGCGAACAACCATTGAAGGTTGTTGAGCTAGACTCACAGGCAGGTAATATGTTTATTTGAATCCTTGTGATTCTAGTTGAGGTTTGCTTGTTGGTTAAGTTATGGTGCTAACTGCAGTTGTTTATTTGACCAACAGAGGCTAGTGAAGCACAAGGAAGGGCTTTGGAGCTTGCCACGAGGAGTTGCTCTAAGGTGGGAGCTTAGTGATGGATCTCACTAGTATGGTTTAGCGTATAGTTTTTACACACTAGTTTGCCTCCAGTGTTCATGTATAAGTAATGTACTTTAAAGTCGCTCTTGGATGTGAGCATAGTCTACTTTTGCTTTGATGTCGACACACGGTTGATTATGGGTAGTTAACCACATAAATGCTTTGTATGCTTTGACGGCTTTGATGTTTGATTTTAAAGAAATACAATGGTGATATTTAAAGTGTTATTTCTTTATTTCATTGATCAAGTCAAAGCACATACTCATGCATGACTGCATAGTTGATTATATAACTAGAAGCATAAAGGTTTAACTAGTGCGCACATAATCAATTAGCCAATTGTGACCTGTGTGAAACAAGTTCTCATAGGCTTTCTAGGCAGCCCATGAGGGGCCGTGTCATCAACACGGCATACATGCCCATAATCGAGACCATGAAATGTATACACGATTTGTAACATGACCATGGAAGGTTCTCGTATTTCATATTTACATAGCAATTAGTTTAGTTCTAGAATGATAACATAGCTTGTAACAAATCCGAGTTTATAACTGTGTTCCTTAAAATTTTAAGGAACATGGTCACCTACATGCCCATGTTAATGATTGTGTTCGAACAAACATATTTTAATTAGAATTTCAATGCTATTTCGCGATCATAGACACATTTTTCATTTTCTTGAGGCCCATGACACCTAAAAGCATCAGTTTTCTCTAACTTTGATCCTTCCAAGGTATGGTTAACCTTATTTTCATTTCGATTTAAGTCTTTATTTATTCTTTATTCTTTTCCTTACTTCTTTATGCAATAAATTGATGGAAGCTATATCTAGTTCATGAATAATATGGTAGGAGTCCTCATTATTTCTCCATATCAAATATTTGGATTAATGGAGTAAAATCAAGTTATGATTATGCATGCATTGTGGCTGCCAATTATGAATTATCGTTGTTGACCTTGAGGAATCAATTTAGAAATACTATATAAGCTTAAGATTTTCTTACTTGCAGCACAAGTTATTTAGTTCGTAAAGTGTTTGATGTATGTTTTCAATGGTTTGAGGGAACTTTTTTTATGGTTCTAATGAGTTTACAAATCATGGCACTACATTGGGATGAGATGGAGCATATCCCCAAGGAGATTTCCACCCAATTTGTGTCCCTTGAGGCATATTATCTGTACAAGGCCTCCATGGATCAGGTGACTATCTTCCAGCCACACTTTGACTATTTCACCACCCGCCCACTAGGGATTCATGATACTGTGGTCCACCAAGGTTGGGCACGTTTGTGTGAGCCTCACACATTTTCTTCAATGATATTAGTCTAGGAGTTCTATGCTAAAGAAGCCGTTAGGGGTTTGTGTTCTAAGATTTCATTATGGACATTTGTGAGGAATATCGAGCTATAGGTTTATGCAGATGACATTCATTGTTAGCTTGATGTTGTTACCACCCTAGGTCACTTTCCTCAGCCAGAGCAAGATGAGCTTACTTAGACCCTCTATGGTTAACTTGTTACATGGACCAACACTCAAGGACGCAGTCCATTCCTTTTACTATCACAGCTTTTGTCCATTGTGTGCCTGTGGTTCATTTTTCTTACTGAATGCCTTAGTTGTCCGCCACTTGCTGATATTGTCATTATGGAGCAAGCACTTCTGTTGCATGCCACTCTCATCGATAGGCCGGTCAACATTGGTCGAGTGATCATATAGATGATTTTGAGGGTTGTTCGCAACCCTACTCTACCCATGGTTTTCCCTCAGTTGATTAGAAAGCTCTTGATAACACAACATGTCACTTGTCCCCATGGCACATTCCGAGCTATTATCCTACCACAGCCAAGAGGGGATGGTGATGCCAAGAGTGATGAAGAGAGGGACGCTTTTACCGACGCCACTACCGACCTTGCTCTTATCTAAAGCAGTTATTTTCATCATGACATTATTTGTTTACTATACTACTACAAACCTATTTTTATTTTATCTGTGTTAGCTATGTTTGACTTTCTTATTGGAGCATCGGTTGCTCCTTTTCTATTTCATATTATTTCATTCTAGTTTCTATATTACAGTTTTGATCTTATTTTGTGATTGATCATCTTTTTTATTTTCTTAGACAGTTTTGATCTTATTTTGTGATTGATCATCTTTTTTATTTTCTTAGAACCCTTTAAATTTCAATCTAACACTTGATCAACCCTTTTTATGGAACTTTTGGAATATCGACTTACACGATAAGCAACTGATATTTCTTTTCAAGAATGGTATCAGTTTCTATCACCCCTTATTTTTTACTTTGTTTTCTATGTTAGTACATTTGAGGGCAATGTAAAGACTTTCCAAGTACTTCCCCTAGTTTGGATGACAAGGTAAGTAAATTCCAAATTATTTTCCTCAAATAATTTTTTTTTATGCAAGAAAAGCAAGCTAAGTGAGGTTATGTTGAGTTCCAAAGTATAATAGGCACCTAAAGGGCAAAAAGGGTAAATTGGTAATTATGACCCAAGTTAGTGGCATGGCCGTAATTTCTATGAAATTAGGTTCATGCAAGTGTTTTGAGATAAGTAAGTTAAGAGTAAAAGTGTTTTTAGCAATTTGAAACAAAATTAAAAGTTGAGGGATAAAAATGCACTAAGTGAGAAATTGGGCTATTATGTCTTATAATAGCATAAGTGGCCTAAGGACAAAGTGTGATGGTAGGAAAAACCTTTCTATAGGACTAAGGAAAGATGGTGGAGGAAGGGTTCAAGTGGCCTAAGTGAATCAAAGCTAAGTTTGAGGGCCAAAGTGACAAGTAAGAGAGAAATGGGCTAAGTGGAGTAGTTAGGATATTTTAAGAAGAAATGAACAACACTATTCATCATATTCTTCACTCCATTTTCGTAGGTCTCCTCTCTCCATATCTCTCGCTCATCAAAGCTCCTAATCTACCTAAAATTTCATGAAATTTGAAGGTCCCAAAGCCATCCTAACAAGCCCTTAGCTCACCTTTGGTTTATTTGGTGCATTTGAAGTTGCTCTTGCAAGGTTTTGGCTCAAACCCTATGGTAAGCTTCTATGTTCCTTATGGGTTAGTTCTAAGCTTGTAAATGGTTAGAAATGACCTTAATTTTGTGCCCTTTATGTCCAATTTGGTTGAATTCAAGTTTGGAATGCAAAGGAACTCCATTGAGCTCATGTGTGCTTGTTGCTTGCTTCTTGCTTTTAGGATGATTTAACGTAAGAGATTCAAGTTAATTTAGCTAAAATAATGCATAGAAATGTAGTATTACATGTTTGAATGAAGTAGAAACAAGACCCATGTAAATTGGTTTTAGGGATTGAAACATTGAGTAAGTTTTGTGTAAGATAGCACATGGTCTCAAAATGTTGGAAAGGCATTGGTGATGCGTCGCCAATGATGCTCGAGGCAACAAGGGAGTTTTGCCTTTGGTCATGCATCACTAACGGCATCACCAAGGCCCAAGCCCCTCAAGCTCTAAGCACCCTAAGAACAGCTTATTCTTTTGGTTATCATCCCTACGTCATTCTACAATGTTTTGTAGCTTCAGTTGGGTCTAGAACTCATTCCTAAGTTAGGAATTATACATTATTTAAGTGGTAGCTAAATGGTGTGGTTAAGGTAGTGCAAGGAAGGGTGGCTAAGGGGGTTAAAGTGCTTAAGTTGTTAAGGGAGCATTAAGGGGATTAAAGAGAATTTTAGATTCTTCATTGGCCCAAGTGGGAGATCTTAGACCTTCGGATAATGAAGAGGAAACCCGAAAGGATCCCAACAAAACATTGTGGTTTAGTAAGTAAGCCACTAAAGAGCCCTAAGCTAACCTCGAAGAGCTTGGTAAGTTAGACCACATAAGGCAAAGACAATAAGATGGGAGTAAGTGACAACTTACTCTACACAATAAGTTAAGCGGAAAAGACAAGTAAGAGGGGAGTAAGTGACAACTTACTCTAAGTAGCCCGTCAAAGGAGGGCAAGTGTTGAATAATCGATGACTTACTCTAAGGTGCCTATAAGAGGACTTCATGGGGTTGGTTAAGTGCTAGCATAGGATATGAGGGCCAGTATCCAAGTATTTCAGCCGTATGAGCTCACGACAATTTATAGCACTTTTGGGTGTAAGGAAGTCCTAAGTGCATTTGCATGTGCATATTTCACTCATCCATCTATCCATCCTTTATTTGCATTATTTGCTGTTCTTATTCTTATTTCTGGTTGTGTTGTTAGTTGCTTGATTGTTCTATATGATATATATATATATATATATATATATATATAATATGTTGTGCTTTGCATGCTTGCATATGTTTCCCCCTTGCTGGTGCCGAATCTCTTACTAAGTACTTTTGAGTACTCACCCAATAAATGTTATGCAGGTATTAAGTGGGCTAGTTAGGCTTAATAGTTGGTAAGGAATAACTATTAAAGCTAAGTTTTATTGGTTGGAAGGTACTCTTTAAGTAGTAAATCTTATGTTTCTAAATTACTTGTAACATAAGTTGGTATTGACCAAAGTGTTTGTCTTTTAGTTTGAGGCTAAGTGAGTACAAGGAAAGTGTGGCTCATTACTTGAAACTCGCTTGCTTGGGTGAAGAGCTAAGGAATGATCTTAGTAGATATATGTCATTTCTTCTATATGTATGGTATTTTCATACAAAGAGATTGCCTATCCTAGCATTCATTGGTGTGTATAACACTAGGGTTACATTTGGGTGCATATAAGATTGAAATGTGTGCACATAATTATTACTTGAAGTTAAAATAACTAAATTTTTACATCTTGGCTCATTTTGAATTGTGTTTTCGTTAACTGTCATGGCACTATTTTCAATGTTCCTTTTATTTAATTGTTATTGCATAGCCAAGACGATGCATGCATATTTTTTATGCAGGGTAGCCTAAGTAACTAGTTGCATGTAATGATTTAAGACACTTCACGAGTAATAACTAGCCAATTATAACCTAAGTGAGATCATATTTCCCCTAAGAGCCTACCAGTGGTAGTAAATTCAGGGTGTTGGGACCCTGTTCCACCACATATTATCTTTAGCCCTTATTTCTTTTGTTTATTCTTGAATATATTTTTTGAGTGATTTTTCTGAAAATTTTTAATTTTTTCAAACCTTTTTGTTTTGAATCATCCTATTAAGCATGTTCTTATTATTAGAGAGTGGTTGTTAATTTAATGTGTTGAATTCTTAACTTGAAGACCAAATAAGTAATTCTTGAGATCTGTCACTTTCGTGCTAAATTTGTTTTTGAAATATTTTTGTGATTTATTAGAAAACTAGTGGAAAATGGTCTCTATAACCTATTTTTGCATCAAGTTTTTGTGTTTTAAGTTTTTATGTTGGATTAGTGGTAAGATTGGTTGATGGATTTGTGGTTAATAGTTGAATGATGTAGTAAAGTAAAGTATGGTATAGATATATGCTACTCCATTGTGGTTTGTGTTGAAGTAGGTTGGGGTTTTCTCTTAAGGCAAGAGTTGATCACAACTCAAAAAGATGCTAAGAACATGAGTATGATCAAAGATCATCTTGCATTGTGTGGAGAATGAACTTGGGTATTGATAGAACTCCTGTAGTGTACACTTGCAAATAAAAGTTTTTGGCACTTGAAGAGAATTGGTTAAAAGGAAGAAAGAAAGAGAAAATAAAGAATTGAAAAGTTCAATTAATCCCCCAATCCATGGTTTTATGGTTTAAATGGTTATGCATAGTGAGCTTAAGCTTAATGTGGTTTATGCCTTTTACTTTGCATGAAAAATTAATGTTCTTCCCCTTAACTTTGAAAGATATGAGTTGCTGGCTTGAGAATGAATCATTCTCATTAATTATTTTGTTTTAAAAAGTGATAGATTAAATGTGTTGCATGCTTGGTAGTCTTGTTAACTTCTCAAGACCTTTGAAGTCTCAATCCTCTATATACCTCTTTTTGCTCAATAGTATGATTTAATGATTTTTATGATTCAATGGTTTTATAGTTTTGATTTTTCTTGTTTAGATTTTTCACTTGAGTTTTTGCTTAAGGGCAAGCAACAGTTCAAGTGTGGGGAAAAAAATATGATATGCTTATATTTAGTTATGTTTTCTATATGTTTTTCCTTTATATTTGCTTGTCTTTTGATGTGTTTATGTTAGGATTTGGTGCTTAATTAGTTCATATTTTATTTTCAGGTTATATTTCAACTTCATTTGGGTTATAAAGGATTTCTGCAAAGTTTTGGAGCTGAATTATAAGTTTTGGCAAAGTTTGGAGCAAATATGCCTTGCAACTCATCCATGTAGTGCCTTACACGCCCTCTTACAAGCTCATGTTTAAGCTACATGCCCATAAATCAAATTGTGTCATTAACTAGCGAGATTTTAAGTTCCAAGGGTGTTACACAGCCTTAAACATGGCCATGTACCAAACCATGTTCAACTACTGTTAGGGTTATTTTTTGAAAATAGAATAGAGAATTATAGAAAGGTAAAAAAACATTGAAAAATAAGAGAGTCTTCATGGAGAAAGGCTGTCGGAGGCAGTTCTGATGATTAACACCATTTAAAGCACATTGGATCAAATATTTCTTAGAGGAAAAACAATTTAGAAATGGAGACTTTTCTTCTTAGGTTTTTGCTGATTTTGTTGTGTTTGTTTTACGGCACTATAAGCTAGATTTTCTCACTTATGCTTAGAGTAGATGAACCCTAAGATGGTTTTGTGATTGTGATTACTTTTTGGTTTAATATGATTATGTTTTTCTTGTGATCTATTCAATGTGTTTTGTTGTATTATTAATAGTAGTCGGCCCATCTATTCAATGTGGGATGGTGAACATACTCAGGTAGTATACGATGTGTTTGTTATGGATCACCATTGGATAGAAGGGATGTAATCGTAACCAAGAATAATAGGTGCGATATAATACTTCTAGATTAAGGTGAAACTTAGTAGTGGGTCGTAGTACTAGTAATTCATTCTTAGGAAACGCGGTAGGCCTAGACGCCCTATCGATAACTTAAGAATAGGGGTTAGTGAATGAGAATAATAGAGAGCTAATATAAGTTAGGTAATACCCTACTGTCCAAGTTAATCATAATCCTGTTAAACCAAAGTAAAAGCAACACAAAGGATTTCCAGAGTGATTCAATTCTAAGTGTGAGGTTTCTTATCATTGGTTGTCTTAATTGTTTCTTCATTGCCAGTTATTAGTTAATGGTTAATTATTTTTTCTAAAATAGTTTAGTTTAGTTAATTTGTAGTGGTTAATTAAACAAACAACCTTTAATTGTTGGGTAGATAATAGAGAAAAGTTGAGTACAGTAGACAAGCTTCACTCTTTGGGGAAAACGATCTTGGTACTTACCATTGCTATACTTTGATGATAGGTGTGCTTACCTGTGAGTTCACATATTTATGAGTATAGAGAGATTTCACATATCTACATTATTCATTAATGTCGTGGAAAAGTTTGTGTGAACTATTGACTCACACCACTACACCTATGCTTATGTCCACTTGCCTCAAATCGAGGGAACCTTTGAGCAGCTTGAGGTGGATCGTGCTTAGATAAGTTTCATTTTTATTTCTTACCTTAAATTTTTAATACACACTTTCTGTACGCTGATGGATGTTTTACTTGTGTAGGTGTTTTTTCTTTACACTTTTGAGCTGGCTATTTGTACCTAGGAGTGTAATCTTCAGTAGAGGCAGATTTAGTCACTCATTCAACATGCTTATGAGAGGAAACATTTACCTAGCCCCTTCCTTGGGGACATCTTTGCTCAGGTTTAATTATTATGGGCAATAGAGTAGTCCACCTATAAAGGTTTTCTCCATAAATAATAGGCTGAGGTGGACTAACTTCACAACCTCCAGGCCAAGACTTAGCAATCAATAAAAAAAGCCTTTGATTGAGCCTAAGTTAAAATGGATGATGCTAAGTAAAAGACATTTAGGGACTTGAAGACTCTCTGGGATAAGAAGGCTACCTTGAAGGCCAAGGTTAAAAAGCTTGAGGGCTAAGTCTACTCTATTCGGAAAACCAAGGTGAGAGCTAAGACTACAGCACCATTGGCTAGAATGAGACTGAGTTTGCTTGAGTAAAGGCCAATCTAGGAGTCTTGGACATCTTTAAGGAACGGTTTTGGCTTACCTGCTATCAAATAATGGGCCAACTTCCTAATAATGACCTAAGCTTCCTTTAGGTTGACTACCAACCTTAGGTGGCCAAAGATGTATTGTGAAAAATGAATTCCTGAATATCAACATCTAGATTGAGGGTGCTGAACCAAAAAGTGCAGACAGGTCATTTGAACCCAGCTTCAATGAATACTGGTGTTTGTAATTTTTTTGCCTTACTTTTATAATCATTTTTATTCATGCTATCTTCTTCAAAAGAATGATTTTTTGTAATAGGATACTTTATGGCAAACTTAAGAAAAGTTTATATTTCTTCATTCTTGCCAAGTTTTCCTTTTTTTGGGATATTCCTGGGATTGATTATTTCTCGATCTTGTAACCTATGTTCTTCCCATTTCTCCCAAGTTACTCCTATACTAGAAAAGTATTTATTTGGGCAATTCTCAAATTTTTTTTAGTTTAAAGTGTCATTTTTACCCAAGTATCCATCATGCTATATGATTTCTAAGCCCATGGGTTCACTAAACTCAATGGCACTTTGGTACTTAACTCGGTCATTAGAAGTATATGTTGAGTTTAAACTTTGATTATTCCTCAATGGTAGTACCCCCACCATTGTCCCTGGCACCTTACCAAAATTTTGTTTTGGCATCTCTATGAAGCTTCATTCTTTGCTCTTAATAAAAAACCTTTATGGAATTCCATTCATAGCACCAAGCCTCTATAGGTTTTTATTTTTGGTGCTTGATCAAGAGCCTTTGTAAAAAATGCTATGTTTGGCAACAAGCCTCTATTGAATTTTATTCTTGGCACTTGGCCAGCAACCTTTTTAAAATTGTATTTTTTTGGCAATTAATCATAAGCCTATAATCTTTTGAAAACAAAACAATTGGCCTCAGTTAAGTGCTTCTGAACAATTTGATTTTGTTAAGAGTCCTAAATAATACATCAAGTTCTATGTAAAGTACATTTTCAATGTGTTTAAGTGTTATGTATTCTTGAGCTTTTCACCATACTAGTCAATAAGCTCATACACTCATCATAACTTCTTTTGTGGTAATGTATAGTCCTTCACAATTTTCTTTTAAAACCCCCTATGCCGCTCCATTCTTCTTAGCACTATGTCTCCCTTTTGATGCCTTTTGGTTTGACCTTTGTGTTAGCCACCTAGGTTGTTCTTTGTTGAAAAGCTCTATTTCTCAATTTAGCTATCTCTCTATGTTCCTTTAAAAGCTGCAATTGTGCTTTTAGGTGTTTATCATTTTTAGAAAGATCATATGCCTTGATTCAAGTGGTTGAGTGTGCAATCTCAACAACGATCACTGCCCTCAGTTTTATACACAGAAGAAATGAGGTTTTTTAAGTTGACTTTTAATGAGTGGTCAAGTCCACTTGTCTTTTGCCTTATCCAGCCGTTCTTAAGTCCATCCTTGGTGGTTTTGTTTGTGACTCTTCTTGTCTGCCACCATCATTCTTGGATATCTAAACTTGCATACAATATTTTGTTAGAATTATAATCAAATTTTAGCTACTATGATTTTGGCCAAAGGTTTGGCTTCCACTTATTTGGTGAAATAGTCAATTGCCACCATAAAATACTTCACCCCTCATGAAGTTATGGGCATCAAACCAATGAGGTAAATGCCCCAAACAGCAAATAGGCATGGGTGAAAGGCTAAGTTAATGAGCTTAGATGGAAGTGTCAGGATTTTGGTTTTTTTTTAACATTTATCACACTTTTGCATAAATTTCTTGAAATCTTTTCAAAGTGTTGGTCAAGAGTAGCCTTGTCTCAATACTATTACCGCTAAGGTTTTTAGCTCAACATGGGCTCCGCAAACTCCTTCATGGATCTCAAATGAAATTTGCTCAATACCGTTCTTTCCCATGCAGACTTGTAAGGCGTGGGCATATCTTTGGTTGTACAATTCATCTCTGATCAGGGTGAACTTTCTATCTCTTTTCTTTACCATTATTGCCTCTATTTTTGCTTTCAAGAAGGACTCATTCAACCAAATACCTCACTAGTGGTGCTCTTCAGCCTTGTGGGATTGCCATTATCTACAATACACATATGCTAGATTCTAGCATCTTGTCCTCAGATAGTTGCTATTTGGACAAGTAGTCTACTTTTCTATTATGTTTTTTGGGAAGTTTTTCCACCTTTACACTTCATATCAGCATTTTCATGAAGTTGTAGTACAACTGTAATTTTGGCTCTTTAACTTCGTATTCCCCTTCCATTGTTTGACTAATAGCAGCAAATCATTTCAAGCCGAAAAGGTTTTTATGTCAACTTTCCTTGCTAACTAAAGACTAGCTATTATGGCTTCATACTCAGCGACATTATTTGTTATTGGGAAGAAGAAGCGTATGAATTTTGCCACCTTCATCCATTTTTTGGGCCAGGTAAGACTCTGCTAACACTTTGGTGGTCCTTTCCTAATGCTCCATCAATAAATAATTTCCAAACAAACTCCTTGGTTTTATTTGTTTCTTCTTTGTGGTTAACTCAATTATGAAGTCGATAAGCACATGACTCTCTACAACTTTTCAAGCTTCATACATGATATTCTACTACCTAAGTTCTATGTACCACTAGACAGCCTTCTTGATTGATTTACATTTTTTTATCACATCTTGTAGTGGGAGGCTCTTCTACACAATTATGGGGTGACCTTATAAGTATTGTTGATAGTATTAGAATATAGGTTGCTTTCTGCAAGGTGCCATATCTTACCTCAGTACCATGTAAGGCCTTACTAACATAGTGTACTTAGCATTGTTTCTCATTCCCATCTTCTCAAAAAATATTGATCTAAAAACCTAGATGTACTACACTAGTGGCTCACCCGGCTTGGGTTATCTTAGGGTTGGTAACTCGGCTAGGTGCTTTTTGAGTTTTCTAAATGTTGCTTATACTCTTTGGTTAACTTGAAATATTTTTTGGTAGGAGCCTTAGACAAGAAGAAGGGTATGCACTTTTCCCCATAAAGAAATCTGTGTAAGGCTATCACTCTCCCTACCAATCTCTAAGCCAATTTTAAGGATGTGGTTATTGCATATCAAGTATAGCTTTTATTTTCTTGGAGTTGGCATTGATTCTTTTTTTCAACTACATGTACCCAAGGAATTTCCCCTAACTTGTGTTGAAAGTGCACTTCTTGGGGTTCAATCTCAGTCCATACTTCTTGAGCTGGTGGAACACTTCCTAAAGATGGGCCAAGTAGTCTATGTAATTTGGAATTTTTGCTATCATTTCATATACCTAGACTTCTACGTTTCTACCTATTTGATCTGAGAAGATTTTGTTCATTAGCCTTTGATACATGCCAATATTTTTCAGCACAAAAGGCATTTTGATATAGCAAAATGTTCCTTATCCGTGATGAAGTGTAACACCCCTCATATCTCACATGGGAGAAATGTGGGAAGCCTTATATAGATATATAGACACATGTCCCAGAACATAAGCACCTACCATATATCATTTTCCAAAGAATAACCTATATCGTATAGGTAGGTGTTTTGTTGACTGGTTCTGAACTTAGCTCATTACAAATACTACTGAAGCTAACCCGGGACTACAATGATGTAGCATACTAAGTGTGCACATGTATCATTTATGGGGCTAATTCTGGATTAGGGAGGTTACTTGGCCGAGGGCTAAGTAATCCAATTAGATAAGTTACTGGTCTAGGGGACTAAGTAATCTAAGTGACTCCAATGAGAATATTGGGTGCATAAAAAAGGAGTTTGTAACACCCCTATATCCCAGATGAGAGAAATGTGGGATATATAGATATATAGACTCAGGTTATAAAACACAATCACTTAGCACTTATCCTTTTGACAAAGAATAGCTATGTGGTATGGGTAAGTATTCCATTGATCAATTATGGATTGGGGTCATTTCATGAAGGCTATTGGCCCTTCAACTCATAGTGCCACATGTATCTAGTGGTATCAACTAAAAGCATCCATAAAGTTAAGAATTTTGCCCTCAGTGGTAGAGTTTACCAACTAGTCTATAAATGGTAGGGGATACAAGTCTTTAGGCATACATTATTCACATTAATAAAGTCTATGCACATTCTCAACTTTGCAACCTATTCTTTGTTGGTAAGAATGATACTGGCCAACCATATTAGACATTGCACTTCTCGGAATACCCCCACTTTATATAGTCTCTGTATTTATTCTTTGACAAATGCTCTTTTCTGGGGGACAATAGTTTTTTTTTTCTACCTAACAAGTTAGGCACTAGGATTTATCCTAAGCTTATGTTGTACTATGCTAAGACTAATCCTTGACATATCTTTGGTGGAGAACAAATACATCTAATTTAAATGTAAGAGTTTAATAAGTGTGGACTTCACCTTAGTCAGGAGCTCAACATTGATTTTTGTGGTGTGCCCTTGTTTAAGCTCTACTCATTTAGTTTCCTAGGTTTGCCCTTGACTTGTTGCCTTAGTGACTTTCCAAAGTGCTCCTAGCTAGCCTCTATCTTTTTGGTCTTGTCGTCTTTGCTCTTGACTTTCTGCCTCTACTACA
The DNA here is from genome assembly GCA_039654915.1 of Aquilaria yunnanensis. Classification (NCBI taxonomy): domain Eukaryota; kingdom Viridiplantae; phylum Streptophyta; class Magnoliopsida; order Malvales; family Thymelaeaceae; genus Aquilaria; species Aquilaria yunnanensis. The sequence goes on along the minus strand of CM077594.1, from coordinate 78,673,145 downwards.
TTGCCTTTGAGGGAAAAGATTTTCCTTATCTCATTCTGTTCGATGTACATAAATGTGCCCCCTCCGTTTGTGGCAAACATTACGGTTAGGCTTTTCATGTTAGGCCTCATATGTAGTAGGCCCTGTGTTCTTTTGTCGATGAGGGCATTATAGGAGAAAGGGGTGTCAATGACAATGAATTTCTCCATAATGGTTGTGTATAACACTTGTGCATCCTTCAACATTTTTTTAACTAGTATGAGGTGCAATTCTATCCATCATAATATTGGCAATTCTTCTCGGCCTATCCCAAGTGTTAGGTTGGTCATAGGCCTCAGCTGGCTCTCTAGTATGCTGAGCTTTGGAAATATTTTGGCAAAAAGCATATCGCGATTCGAACCACTATCATAGAAAACCTTCTTCACCTAGCACCCCCTAATTTTTGCTAAGATGACTAGAAAATCATAGTAGGGGATTTCACAACAATTTTGTCTCCCTATGCCATGCCAACTTTACTAGAGGACCTTCATGGTCCAGTTGATGTGGCTCTTGGGCTTTTCTATTCCTTCCAGTTGAAGGATTCTTGCCTGCAAGTACATGGATTTTTCATAGAGGTTCTCAGCAACTATCACCTTCGTCCCCCTCCTAGTGATGCTTCAAACTCTGTCAGAGTAAAGAAGACTTGTGATTAGCTTTAGCACACTTGCCAGAGGAATGATAGATTTCGAGCCAGAAACCATTCATCCAATAAAACAAGAGAGCAAAGGAGACCAAAATGAAAAATGATGGACTTCTACTCTTAAGGGGGGTATATATAGCTCAAGGAGGGAAAACCAAGAGACGTAATAATGGGATATCAATAATTACCAATGTGAATCTTTAAATGAAGCATTGCCTCAAAAGTTGAAGGAACAACTAGGCATGACACATGTTGTATGAAATGAATAATAGCCTATCATGATTGATGGCACACATACTTGGGAATAACCCTTTACCCATTGTCCTTCAAAATATTGCCCTCGAGATGTGGAACCATTGCGAATATAAGATGAGAGCAATAAATTCCAAAGATGGATCTGCCCCACAAAAGAAGTAGTTACCTTGGTGTAATTTTTAGTCGAAGACCATGATATTGTCTTGGCTAAAGGAATGAACTTAGAACCACTCAAAGCTTTCATCAGCCTATCTTGAAGTATTGCAGACATCGGACTTGAAGGGGGCATGGGATGGCCAAACTATTGATGCACTCTTGATTCATCATGATTGGCCAAACATTTCAAGATCGAGGAATAACCAAATTGGAGGAACTCAACAAGATAGGGGACTCTAACCACAAACCTACCTCGAAGCATCCTGGTAGGGACCCCATAATGACCTATGACCGAGGCCCCCACCTAGGGCATTTAGTAAGGGAATTCTAACACTTCATATATCTGTGGAACTTCGGACACTAATTGTCAAGGTAGGGACCTTGGTTAGAACGTTACAATCACACACTAGGCGCCACTATAGGAGCAACGTTATAAGAGTGTTGGCATAGGTGTTAAGGGTGGCTGGTAGGGGTACCACGGACTGACTAGATTCTGGATATCACGAAACAAAAACATCTTGCGTTTGCCTATATATGTGAGGGACTTCAATGTTAAAGGCAACTAAGTTGCATCTCCCTCCAATGCTTTGCTCTCTCAAATCCTCTTAACTTCACCTATACTTGAGTGTCAGAGACTTCCACCTTGGAGAAACTTCGGGGACCTCTTAGCTATTTTCTTTTTCATTTAAGGTAACTTTCACAACCTCAGCCATGAAAATCTCCTTTGGCAGAAATGAGGAAGGACATCACAAAGTTTGTGCATTTTTTAAGTAATCTAGACCTATTATAATGAGAGGGTATAAATTTTCAAATCAATTACTCAAGGGTTTATTTGTTCCTCTCGTATAAGGTCAGGGGTGAGTAGTGGTGTTTGTTCCTTTTTGAACCCATTTTTTCACGCTCCTGGCTTCTCTGATCGATGATCGGAATAGCTCACGAAGACTTGTCCCCTCTCAGAATAGCGCCAAACGAACTGTATCTGTGGATTCGAATCGGAATTCTATAATCTCGGCAGGAACCAGCACCGGCACGGAGGACTGACTGCTCTTCTTCCATCAAGTTCTTGTTTCCTTGTGACTTCGTCTGAGTTCTGGTCGCCGGCGTCGGTAAAGCACCATTCTTTCAGTATCTCCGATCGGAGGATGCATCTCTTTGTATCCGGCAACCGTGGCTACGACCTTGTTTGACAAGATGATCTCGGTAGACCTGATGTAAACAATTCCTTTAAAGGTCATCTCTACCGTCACTGTCAGGTATTTTCTCCCACACCTCCTTTACCTTTTGCGAGTATTTCATCCAATTTGTACAATGATTTTGCACGAAATTTTGAGTATATCTTTATCTTCTGGTAGTTAAAAAGCCTACGGTTTCTTGCGGAGACAATCCTGTCATGCTTTTATTTGGTACCTTATGGAGAATGGAAAATGGAACAAGAGAACATAATGAGGTAATGTTAATGTTGTTTTATTTTTTTGTGAATGATGATGAAAGATTGGATCTGTAATCTGTTATTAGATCATAGATGTCCTCAAATGTTATTCGAATGTACATTGTTGTCTAGTGAACAAGCCACTAATGGGCCAGCAAGTGATGGGGTTAAGGCTCTGAGCTCGGACACACTAAACAGGTTAACATCATGACAGAGCCTTTGCGTCCTAAGTTGATGAACTAGAGAGTCGTTATTTTTATTTTTATTTTTGGACAACTAGAGAGCTGTTGTTTTAGAAAAATATAAAAGTATCATTTTATTATTCCATGAACGTGTATATAGGAATAATTCTACGGATCTTGCTCCGAGGAGATTGAAAGAGGATGGAAAAGTTAGTTCACAACAACAAGAAGCAATGGTACAGCTGCTTTTTTGTGTATGCGGATGCATGAGTTTTTCATGCTATATCGTGAAAAGAACTTGTCTTGATGCCCTTATGTGAAAATAATCATGGACCAGGAACTCTATTTAAGAGCCAAGACACAGAAAGAGGAGATTCAGTATCTTCGTAAGGAAATTGCTGCTGCCTCTGTGAAGGTTTATTATTTGAAGTCATGTTTGTTTAATAATAATGATTAACAAAGTCAATCTGTTTCCACATTTTGTACATGAAGATGACTTGATCATTATTTTCTTAGGAATTGCAGCTTATGAACGAGAAATGTGCTCTGGAGAGGAAAATTTCTGATCTGAGAATGGTTTGTTGTCAATTTCAGTAGCCTAACCATGCACTTTCTGTGCCCTACATACCCGAACCCACAAACACTAAAAAACAAACACATAGGAACTCAGGCATGCGCATAATTGCATTGTTTATATATTATGGTTTAATTTGATGACTTAAGTACTGTTTGCGTGAGATAGACACTGAGTAGGATCATTTTTTGTGGTAGGCTGTAGATGAGAAGCACCATGAAGGCGTAACTTCTGCTGCAAATGAATTAGTCCGCAGGAAAGGCGATCTTGAAGAAAATCTAAAATTGGCTCATGATTTGAAGGTTAAGCACAGCTGCTGTTTCCTACCTCTATCTCTATCTCGATCTATATATGTACAAGATTTTGGTACCAGAAAGAGTTGATGAAGGTTGAGAATAAGTCATTAAATGAGCTAAAATTCAATTTGGGTTATATCTTTAATTATAAATAGAGTCTTGCAGTTTTATTTCAATTTCTAATGAATTCTGTCACTGAACTTTTCTTTCTTTTCATTATCATGTTCCTTGATAAAGTGAGAGACATGCATGCATGAAAAAGTTGTAGAATGTGTCTTTATGTATGTATGTGTGCATGTATTTATGTATGTACTTGGGTATGTATTTGCACACATGTACCCCTGTAGATGTATCTGCATATTGTATTTATGTATGTATGTCAATATGTACATATGCATGTATATGTGTGTGTGTAGGTATTTCGTGCGTGTCTGAATTCATGCATGCATGAGTGTGAGTTTGTGTGTGTGTGTGTCATTTTTTTCTTGTATTGCTTTTGTGTGTGCTCCACAAGCATGACAATCAAATTATTCCACAAGTATGACAGAGCTAATGGTTGTATGATGGTTGGAAAAGGAAAACAATTATGACTTTCATCTGCATCATGAATTTATAGAGCTACTGGTGCTTTTCAATTTGGGTAGCATAATCAATGCTCTTGTTTAAAATTTGAGAATCATCACTGAAGGGATAAACTAATGACAGATTTTCAGTTTGGTGGAATAATATGTAGAATTGTCTGCATTTGAGTACACCGTTCATTTTGATTTACTTAAGCTTGTCTTTGACTAATTTTGTGAGCTGACCCGGACAAGTAGACTTGGCAGCATAGCTTATTTTATTTTATTTTTTAATTATTTTTTTCTAAATTTGTCCACCACATGTTTGCATAGCTAAAAGAAGTCATGGATAATTTTTTTAACTCATTCCTGAAGAGCATCAGAAAAGGATTGTGATGGAGCTGGGAATTTAGGGTTTAGGGCACTGGATAGTGTTTAAGAGTGTAGGAAATAAAATAATAGAGAAAAGAAAATGTAGAAAAACCTAGGACATGACACTCAAGGGTCCGTAAGCATCATAGTAGGTCTTCATTGCATTAGTCAATCCAAAATAGTATAAAGCTTCAACTTTTTCTGAAATAATCAGAATATCATTGATGGACTTACATCCTTAATTAGAGCTTTAGAGCCCTACTTCTAAGATACTAAAACCCATCCTAATTGGACTCGAATTTATGACAGGATTTAGAAACCTACTGCTAGTAATTAAAGAAGTCCTAAATCATAAAGGAAGTGTAACTATACTCAGATTGGTCTCCCTTGATCTGAAATTTCCAGCAGACCTGGACAGTTACAACAATACTCTTATTCTTAAAACTTTAAAAGGTGCGCTATTATAGGGTAGAATGTTTCTAAGAACTTAATAATCTGAAGTCTTAGACCATTCTAATATGGGAAACAGAAGGTGACAGACTGTCATTGTTCATCAAGAATCCCCAACAGATAATGACAATCTGTCACGAAAAACTAACCCATCTAATATTCTTGTTTGGAATGTCCGATGTCTGTGCAGTTTTGTTTGATGTCTCCTTATTATCATACAGGTGGAGGAAGTCGTGTTTCATTTTGTGACCTATCTGTGCAAGATGATTTGTAACTAAATTTGTGTATCATAAGCCAATGATGTCTTGTCTCAATGGTTAGGATGAGGCACCTAGAGCTTGAGGTCTTAGCTTCTAGTATCACCATATTGTGTGTTAAGTCCATATTAGTGTACCGATGTTAGTTTCCTGCTTGTTGGATGCATTTGTACTCTTAAAAAAATGTGTATTATAGATATAGCCAGTTATAATCAATGAATTGCATTTTCCAGGTTGTAGAGGATGAAAAATACATCTTCACTTCATCCATGCTTGGGTTGTTGGCTGAATATGGTTTTTGGCCCCCAGTTGCAAATGCTGCTTGTATTAGTGACAGTGTGAAGGTATCCACGAGCAAACAGCTGCGACTATTTGGCACAAAGATCAACTTTCTATAAATCTTTTAATCTTTGACTTTTAGCTGGTTTTCTGGCTTATTCCTTTGAAAAGTGAAAGCAATGTGTAAGCTAATCAAAGCAACAAGTGTGGCTCACGTTCTCATCTTTTCTAATCTAGGATACAACCTAACAATGCTCCATTCAAATCTATGGAAGCTTTCTGTAGTCTAGAGGCTGTCTGAATTTGACACAATACTAAAGCTTGGGTATGATAAATGTAATAGCTTGTAATGGAGCATGACTTTATCTTACAGACTTACGTTTTTCATGAGTTTGTGTTTTGCATATTGTTCATGTTGATTCAACAATATCAACCTTGTAATGGAATGTTACTATAGTTACTAATTTTCATGTTATAGAAATGGAGAAAAACTATGATGATGGCTTTTGAATTTCATTGTGTTATCCCCTCAGCTGAGAGTTGTGCTAGGAAGGGCATCATACATTGTAAAACATTGTCACTTTGCTTTTGCTTGAAGTTATAGTCTAGATGTTACTTTTAAAAATTAGCTGACATTATGAACTTCATGGGGAGAGATATATGTGAGGCTTTTTAACCTTCATTTAGTGTATACTTTCTCAGAGAGTCTCTTTTTATGCTTTGTAAACAATACAAATTGGATTGTGAATAGGGTGGTGATTCTTCTAATCTCATTGGGATTACCCTTCCACTCAAATTTTCAACAGCCTTGTGATTAGTCTGGTCATGCAAAACTTTACTATAAAACTGTAGAATATTTTTTCTCAGAGCAACTTATATTCTGTTGTTCTAATTAAGAATATAATTTTGTCAGATGAAGTTATTTTTTCTCCTTAATATTTGCAGTACCTGCATGACCAGCTGCAGTGGAAGATTAGAACTTCTCATGTAAGTGCTTGAATAATTTATTAGTTGTGTGCTTTTCTGAATGCCTGGATTTTGAAACACTGGCTAGTTGATGACTATAATGATGAATTCATGCAACTTGTTATTTATCCCACCTTTTTTTCTTCAAAATCTAGTCAAGATGCATAATGAACATATAAACATATAACTGCATTATGAGGTCAGCTAATTTCTTTTTTATTGCTTTACGTACGAAGTTTGTAACTATATCTTGTGTGTGCACAATTTCTATCATCAAATTTCTCAATCTTGTGATTGTGAAGCACTTAATCATGTGTTTCAACAAATTCAAAAGTTGTCTTGGGAAGTTCTTTTCCCTGTTTTTTTTTGTTGAAAGTGTCATTTTGAAGTAGTTTAATAGATTTACTAAATTAACGTTTTGCAGAACTCTACAGTATGAATGCATTTTGTCATGAGTTTAGTGGCAGCAGGTTGATCACAGTAGTCGGTATATTCTTCTTATTTTATTAGATCTTTGAAGGGTTAATGATACAGCCAGATTCTATCAGGATAAAATCAGGGAGCTGACAAGTCTGGCAGGAAATCATGGTAGAAGTGAGTTTCAGGATAGAGTCAGCACTAGTTCTGGCATGTCAGGGAATCAAAATCATAAACCCATGGTACTACTTGCAAGTAATCTACTAATAGACTATCCTATGTTTCTTTTGTTATCATAAAAAAGGACCATCTATCTCTTTTTTTTTTTTTTATATGCACACAGTTGTCCTTTAAATTTTCCATTTTCCTGTTTCTTCATAACTAAGGAGTGCTTATGTTGCTGTGGCCCCCCATCTCTTTCTCTCTCTCTCTCTCTCTCTCTTTCTCATAGGATCGGCATAGCTTTTCTCTGAATGAGCACTATGTGGATGAGAAGCATCTCATGGCTTATGACAATGTGCCGAGATATGTGCCTGGAAATGGTCATAAAATGATGAGTAATTTGGCATTGGATGGTCGAAAAAACCAACCAGTGAATAATGGCATCACACAGGAGTTCTTTGTTGGTCATGAGAGGTTTGATAACTTGATTATAATTTCATTTGACATCAGTAATTGGTGATTTAAGTGCTTTTTCATGGAATTCGATTGAAATTTTCTGCTGCTGCTTCATGAAGTAGATTCTGGGCTGTGAGAGTTTTTATTATATGATTGTTCATGTATATGTTTTTGTTATTTGAAGCACTATGATTTATTTTGATATGTCAATAATTTGTTGAGAGAGGACATTGAGGTGGTGCCAACTCATGTATGAAAGAATTACTGAGATATGCATCAAATGCAGTGATAAGAAGCTAGCGGGCAGATATGATCTAGGCCCAAGAAACCCAATATCTGGGAGCAAAAGAAGAAAAAAAAATAGATAAGAGGAGAAAAATAATAAGTCATAAAAGGCATTGCTTTAACTACTGAAGGTGCCATAGAGGAGACCAGACAGTCAAGATTCACATTCTACCTGAAATCATATAACTTCAAAACTGCATAATTTTTTTCTTCAGTTGTCTTAGCTTCCACTGGCTTAACTACCCTCCTATTCTTCTGTGATTATCTCGTACTTTGCCTTTGCTGTCATCTTTGTTATCAACCTGATGGAACTTGGAACATCAGATAGTCCATCACTTTCTGCCACCCTTTGCACAAAAAAAAAAAAAAGAAAAAATAGTTCTAGATCTAGGAAGGAATTCTTTTTGTTCCACTCTGGAGTAAGAATTAAGAGCCCATTCTCTGGTGTAAACATCCATGATTATATCTTTTTTTCCCCTTTGTATCAAATCAAAATTTTTTTTTGTATTATCCCACTGGCCATCTAATTCCTCTCAGTGTAGGTCTCCAGAGATTACCAATTGAAGATTCTTGGGGGTTTGCCATCCCTGTTATCTACCACTGCCATCTTGAAACCTTTCTTTCAACTTTGAAGGTACTTAAGCTTGTCAACAACTTTCATTTAACAGAAACGGGCAGACTCTGTTGGGGATAAGTGTGTGAGATAAACTAACTTGTACCCAACAAGTTAAGGTTTGAGATAAGAGGCGAAAGCCTTGATAAAGAGAATATTTTCTGAATTTTGTTTATAAAAAAAATAAATAATCTTGTGTTGGCTCTATACATGTGGGCATTTTTGTAAGGCTCAGTTGATAACCCTAACAACTTCTACTAGGCACATAAATAAACCCTAACATCCTCTACTAGGCGCCTAAGTAAGCGTAACCAAGATAGGAATTAAAATCCTAATCAATCAAGCTAAACGTGGAGTACCAAATCAAAAGTGGAACATAATCTAAAGAACTAGAAACCCTAGTTCATTCTTGCTAGGAAGTCAAATCTTAATTATTTTTCGCCTAGTAAAAGATCTCTATAAAATCCTTATGATACTCTAGTTAATAAGGACTCTATTTAGCCAAATAAAACCCTAAAGTAACTTGTAAACTAAGGAAACTAAATGCCCCTGAAAGTAATTACGAAAATTAATGAAATACAAAATTGTATATTTTCCGGATTCTATCACAAGTTGTTCAAGAGTATTGATATGCTAAAATCTGGGTCTGGCCTATTGGACGTTGCTTAGTCTTTTCCTCCACAATGCTGAAATACAGTTTGTAGGTCATTGAAAACAATATCATAGTTGCTGCAGCAATTGAATAATAAGTATCTAGTGTACAACCCAGCACAAGCATGATCTAACTCTTCCACTTATATGTGAAATTTCTTCCATAATCGCTCCTCATTGTACCTCTAATCTGTGTGTTTTTGATCATTATGATTTTTGATTTTTTAAAGCTTATTAGTCTGAAAAGAGGAGTGATATCTGCATGCTTAAAATCTGTTTGATGAAATAGACCTTCATTCGTTCTTCTTATTGCCTTTTTTTTTTCACAAAATATCAATTTGATATATATTCTAAATATTCCATCTTACTCATTTGTTACCCTTGTTTTTCCAGATTTGCAGGTCCAATACCTGATAGTGCATTCCATATAGCTGTTTCCGATGCTGGAACAGGACTTATGCTTTCAAGGCCTTTATCACAACCTCTAAGCATGAATGATGATAATGCTTCTCTTGTGTCTGAAGGTGGTTGATGTTTTCTTCCAATAATAAGTGTGGCAACGTCGGGTTTTCTGGAGTCGCCACCAATCAGTTTACTTAGGTCGATTGGTCACCTAAAATATGGTCTGCGAGAGTTCGGGGGTTCGGGAGTACGGTTACGTTGAAACAACTTTGTTAAAACGCCCAAAAATTGGCACCTTAGTTGATTTTAATTTTGTTTTACTTTGCTTTTAAAAAAATTTCAGTTAATTTAGATATTTTAACTGAATTAGTCGAATAAAAATATATTTTAAACTAATTCACATAATTAAAATTTTTTAGCAATAATAATAATAATAATGATAATTTTTTTAATTAGTTTTTTTTTTTAAAAAAAATTTTTTAAAAAAAACCCGGACGAAATTGGGTGTCAACAATAAGCTTGTGATTCATGGTAGTATCTTACATACTTTTCCAATCCAGAGGGTCCTGGCATTGAGGGTTTTCAGATTACTGGTGATGCCATCCCTGGAGAGAAGCTTTTGGGTTGTGGTTTTCCTGTGCGTGGGACTACCCTTTGCATGTTTCAGGTGTGATTTTGTCTAATTCATGCATTAAAGAATGACCAGTAGACAGACATATAAATATATACTTCATAACGACTTTGTTATATTGACAATCTTGGTTCGACTTTCATAGTGGGTTCGGCATCTTCAGGATGGCACTCGACAGTACATTGAGGGTATGAATGAAAGTAAAATAGCTGCAGATTATTTTCTTGCTATATAGAGCATCATGTAACTCGTTGTGATTCTTATTTTTTTCAATCAGGAGCAACAAATCCAGAGTATGTGGTCACAGCTGATGATGTTGACAAACTAATTGCTGTTGAGTGCATACCAATGGATGATCAAGGCTGTCAGGTGGAGTTCTTACAGTGGTTTTTTCTATCTGTTAAAGTTACCTTCCCATGATAATTGACAGGGATGCCATGATTTTCAATCATATCTTAGATGTTGATATTCCATATTGGTTTCTGTGTTCAAATTGCTAGTGCTTTCAATTGCATGTTATGTGGTGCTATCCGATAGTGTTTAAGGGGTTTCTTCCAAAATTATCTTGACTTATGTTTCTCATTCATTTCTAACTGGTTCTAGGTTGGATCCCTAGGTTTTTTTTTTCAATCAACATTAGAAAAGAAAATAAAGAACAAGTGTTCCCACACAGGATATGATTTAAAGCTGTGGATATCCCAACATTTACAGATGTGCCATTATCTGCTGACAACCAATACATCTGACAACCAATACATCTTCATTTGAGATGCAAAATTGATTTCTTTGTTGTATTTTTAGAAGAATGTGTTTCCCATATTGTTTTTGCCGCTGAAAATCTTTCCTTATTGCCTTTTGAAATCCTTTGCATTTCAATCAGGGGGAGCTAGTGAGGCTTTTTGCGAATGATCAGAACAAAATAAAATGTGGTAAGTATAAATACTGTGTTATTTGGGGAATCTTACAAAAAAATGCTCTTCATTTGTTTTATACATGATTGTTTTTATCATTTTCTTTTGTTGAGTATTTATCCATTTGCTTTGCTGTGTAATAGCAAAAATATTGCGCAATTTGAAACCAAAAGGGGTGCAATAACGCATTTAGAGAAACTTACATAAAGAAATGAAGGATAATGAAGAACTCGCTGTTTAAAGTGGCTTATAAACTGTTATCTTTTACCTTTCTGGTGTTATCTCTAGATGGGTTTCCAGGTTCGTTATCTCTCCTTCTACCATGGAGTTAAAAAGTCGTTGCTGTTAGGATATCTCTCTGCTTGTTTGGCTATTCTCCTCTCCACAGTACCGGTAGTATATAAGTCTTCAGCAGCTTCATTATTGGCTGCTTGTAGCTTATGCTGTAACTATTGAAGATAATAAAATAGTCCTCTTATTTTCTTACTTAGTACCTAAGTGTGTATTAGAACTGGTTAGCTGATTCATGGCCAGAAATTTCAGTTCATCATTTTGGAATAGGATGAATTTTTACATCCTCTATGGATTTCAGTGAGTGATTGCTTGGGGTTATTTTAATGTCTGATTTGTGTTGGAGTTGGGTAGCTGCCCTTCAGTAATTTTTAGACTTTTGGCCTTCTCCCTCCTTCCTTTTCACAGTAATATCATTTGCTCTTATGAGAAAAGTTTTCTGATTCTGTTACCTTTTTCTATTACTTATATATGTATGGCCTTAGCCCAGTCAACCTTGTTGTAGGAATCTGATTCTGATACTGAGCCTAGTAATAGGTGGTGTGCGTGGATGTTGGGCTGTCTCTTAGTAATGTCAAATCTGACTGTTTTTATAATTTGGCTTATCCATGAGTAGAAAATGAACACAGAGCGACGCATTTGCACTTGCACTCACTTTATAGAGCATTTTTCCTCAAGTTTGTATGATACACATTGCACTGAATGAAAGTTCTCTTCACTATTGCAGACCCAGACATGCAAAGGGAGATTGACATGCACATGTCCAAAGGCCAAGCCACATTTAATATTCTCTTGTTGGTAGGCTCTCATAGTTCTTGTTATGATGCATTATATCAATGCTGCTCGTGATTTCTCATTTTAAGTTCCTACATTGTATAACACCACTTAGCGTGCCTTCTCACATCTGAAGGCAAAAAATGGCAGTACTTGTGTTGAATATGAAAATCAAATCAAGAATAAATGAAAGGAGCAAACATTAGTTGAGGCTAAAAATCATATAGCAATCTATGGCATTTCCAGTGGTTCCTCTTCAAGGCTTCATATAATAAAATTCCACTGTAGACGCTTAAGCTAAGTTTTCTTAGAAGTTTGCATGGATTGGATTGGTTAAACCATGGATATCAAATTATTTTATCCAGGGATTCTTTGTTTGTAATAGAGGCTCATGGCATTTGCTATATTCATATTCCTCTCCCAATTGATTCTTGGTGTAAACCTGTGTTTGCAAAGTTGCTACTAGGCACTGCTAGGTAGGGTGGGTGGCAAATGAGGATCTGAAATGTTGGAATGACAGGAGTGCGAGGAATGGAAACTTTAGAATTGCTGGGCAGGAAGGATGGAAAGGGAAGGGCAAAATGACACTTCTTTTGGCCGCTGAAAAAAATAAGAACAGCCCTTTTCACATCCACATCAATTAAAAAAAAGAATTTTCTAATCCCTATAGTTCATTTTTTAAAATTTTTTTATATATTGTTGTTCAAAAATTATTCTCAAATTTCTGTCATTTGAAGAGTAGGTGATTGTTTTTTTTTTCGAAATGTCAAGAAAATGAAATAAAAAGAATGGGAGAATTATAGAAACCCCCCTCCCCCCAACCACCTGAGGTTTGACTTGATCTACACTTTGCCCCCTCTATTTTCAAAAACTAGCACTTTACCCTCACTTCCTTTATATTGTCTAACAACTTCTGAAACCCTAATTTAAATTGTTTGGTAACCATCTTTCAGTAATTTTAATTTTTTTGATACTTTTTTCATAGTTAACTTACATTAAAAAAATATTGATTTGAATTTACAAAGAGGAAAATGCATTTAAAGGGAAGAAAAATTGATAATTTAAAATATCTATTAACTGTAAAAAAATATTGGAGAGATTGAAATTACTGGAAGATGACTATCATACAACTTAAACTAGGGTTTCAGAAGTTGTCGAATAGTGTAAATGATGCAAGGCAAAGTGGATGTTAGGTTAAACCATAGGGAGGTTATTGTAAGTTTACCAAGAAGAAAAATCAAGCCAAGTTAAATTATTGCTATTCAATTTATTTTTTTCAGTCTTTTTTTCCTTCAATGCCTTCTCTACTTCATATATTATAAGAGAATAGTAGTTACTTTTTTATATTAATATGACACTGAATTAGACTTTATGAAATTCTTGTCACAAGTTTATAGAAATAATAAAATTTTTCCAGATTAATGTCAATCGTACTGTTTAATTTGGATTGACATTTTTTTGTGCCACTTTCTGTGAGCTACTTTCTGTTTTTGGATGTCCCAAACTGATGATATACTTTCCTAAAGTAATAATTAGCAAACAAATTCCCTATTTTTTCCCCAAAAGGTTGATGTATGACATATAATAGTAATATCCTTTTATAAGGGTTAACTTTGGAAAGATGTTAAAAAATAAAAAGTTATCTAATGCTCTGTCCAAAAGCAAATGGGTCATAGAGATTGGGACACAGGGAGTAATATCTAATGGAAATAATAGTTTGCTTTTTCAAATTTGTGACCCTAATCTTGTGAAATAATGATTAATTGATATTGACATTACTATTGTTTAGTAATTAAGCGCAAGATATAATGTTGACATCAACAACAGGTTGCTGCACACCATGGACAGCCAGGTCTTTTTGGATGTTGTGATTTTCTGGCCCCCCCCCACAAAAAAAAACCATCTCCTACCATGTCAGTGAAAGTAAAATTTTCTCTTGATGTTCCATCCATCTTGTTTACATTCTCCCATGTTTTATTTTAACACAGCTTAAGAGTCAATTCGTTTAACTTAAATTAACTTAATAAAAAATGATTTATTGTGATTTTTACATCTTTTTTACCTGGAACTAATTTCATTTGAAAGTTAATATTATGTAAATGCAATAATCTATTTGAAAATAAATTTCCATGATGTTATTAAATTTTTGTGAATCTTTCTTTTTAATGCCAAAAATTAGAAAAAAATCATAAAAATTTTGTTAGATTATAAAAATTGTATTTTCAATGGATTATTACATCTGCATAATATTGGTTTTTAAATAAAATTAGTTCTATGTATAAAAAATATAAAAATAAAAATAAGCCATTTCAAATTAAGTTGACTTAAGTTAAAACAAATTGGCTCATAGTCTTCTGCCCACCATTATCGTTAGTTTGATCAGAATCTTATTGATATACAGCTACAGTCAAGAACCTTAGTCGAAAGTTCTCTTATATGCAGAAACTATGTGCCTAAATAGCTGTTATGATTTTATCTAGAGGTTCTTTTTATAGAAATGGTATATTAAGTGTATCTACAGAGGAATAACTTCATATTGAATAGGTCCCTGGGTTACATATTTACAAAGGAGTTTCTTGTTACTTAATTTTGCGATACAGATATTTGGGTTCCAGGTGAGATTGCTCCTCAGAGGAGGGTTATTCCAGCATTCTACTCTGGGGATCTGTAAACAGCAAAAGTTGCCCTGCTCAGCCTGCGCCACCTACCCATTGTGCACCCTCTTGGAGGATAAGAACCTTAGTTCCCATTTCTGATTACAATAAGCTCCAGAAAATGACCTATTCTGTTCCCTTTTAATGCTGAAATTAAAGCATTTCCTCTTTTTCAAACTTATTCTCAAATTTCTTGCATTTGAAGAGTGGACCTTGTAAGGAGATTCTTAGGAAATGAGCTTGACAAGTCTTTGTAAACACTCATCCTTAGAGGATGATCGTCACATGTAGAAATAGAAATTGTGTTAATTGTTTTGATTTGCCAAATTTAGATAATCTTGTGGGAGCAGTGGTCAGTATTCTTTGTCATTTATATGCATTTTTGCTTTTAACAAGAGAGTGTGAGTGCTCAGTATCCTCAGAACAGGGAAGTAAAAAATATAAATCTATGTTCTTCAAACATCTACTTAGTTGCCCATGGTGGTATTTATGTAGCTTTAATTCTCTCTTTCTGTTGCTTACCCCTAGTAGAAACAGAATGATGCAGGATAACAATAGAAGGAACTGTAAAACAAAGAAAAAATTTGGAGGGCGAAATGTTCAACTTGCATTCAGTCCATCCAGAATACTGAAATAATGTAGGAGCCAAAGATTTATATGGGCATTCTAAACCACGAACTAAAACCTAGGATTGCTAATACGGTAACCGGACTTTTATTAATGATAGTATCCATAAATGATGCATTAGTTATGAAATACATGTAAGTTCTAAAATTAAAAGATTTTTCCATGATCACACAATTCACCATGCCCCATAATATTAGAAATATAAAAAATAAGAATGTGTTTCCCTTGTACTGCATCATAAAAAGATTAACTAGGTGTTGAGCGTAACCATGCCCAAAAAAAAAACAGAAAGAAGAAAAAGAAGAATATGATGCAACGTGCACTCATTAAAGCTTGAGTCTGATTCTGATTGCCCTGATTGTTTACAACAGATGGAGTCTTCTGAAAACTGGGAGCCAGCTACTCTGACTTTGCGAAGATCAAGTTACCAAATTAAGATCAGCCACAAAGAAAATGTGGTGATAGCAGAGAAGTACTCAAAAGAATTGTCGGTATGCTAGAAAATTCTGTATTTTTATTTGACTTAATAATGAGGAAGTTTTATTTTATTTAATATTATTGTTGGTTCAGAATCAATTACAAGTGATAAGTAATAAGAGGGGAGGAATCCAACTGTAAAGAGGGTGGGTTTTTGGCCTCCAAGAAGGGGTCTAGCGGCAAGGGCAACCCAAGTGCACTTAGAAGTTGCCATTAGAGCAAGGCTTCAAGTGCAAAGAGGCATTCTCATATCTGCTTGCTTACGTTTGGTTTATTAGAGCATTTTGAGTAACTGGATTTCAATTGGCAGGACTATGATACAGGATTCATGTGTCCTGTACCAATCAAGTGGGATATAGGCTTTTAATTGATTTTATATTCTATTGATTATACTGTGTTGATATAAAGTATAATTCTACTTTTCAAGTTGGGAAGACCTGAGTTTTTTCTACTTACTGAAAATATGACTTGTTTTGCAAAATGCAGTGAACCGATGATTAACAACTATCGCGATCTCTATCTTTATGAGCTGTCTTGTTGATTTTGCAGATTAAAGTACCATGCGGGCTCTCGACCCAATTTGTTTTAACATGTTCGGACGGGTCTTCTCATCCTGTCAGCACGCAAACTGTTCGGTATCAGTCTTTCCTATCTGATATTTATCTTTTCATCATTTTTCAATCAAAATCATTGTCGGTTTCACTTTCTGTTTTCTTTCTCAAGTATGATTCTGTAAGTTAATGGGCAATTTTGCATATTGGATTACACCAATGATGTGTCGGACAGAGAGGTCTCACCTTCTTGAAAGGAGCACCAGTATGAAATGATGATGCAAGTCTAGCAAATAGTTGTCACACCCTAGCTCAGCACACTCAGAGAAAATGACAAAATCCTAAAGACCCAGACTCCCAATGACATGGGGAAACATTAAACATTAGCAGCAGAGTATCAAAAAGTGTTGTGAAAAAACAGGGAACAGCCTTGCTATCCGGAAGTTGAAATGAAGCATAAGCAAGGACTTGGGAAGAACTCTTTCATAGTAACCGATAAAACTATTTGAATATGTAATTTTCCAGTAAATTTGGTCAATGAATTGAAAATGCAGAGTACTTTTGGAAAATGAAATGGCATCATCACTTTGAAGTTCCCTAAAGAATTCACCTTTTAACGAAAAGATCCATCAATTGACAGGAGGATCAGATCACATGCATATCAAGAGTAGTCCTCAAAATACAGCTAAACAAAGAAAGAGTTCAATGCAAGTTTAAATAACCTCCTAAGGTATATAGAAGTGATGTTACATGAACCAAAGATCCTTTCAGATGAGAGTACAAAATAATTGCAATGTTTCCTCACATTATCGGTTTTCGTCTTGGTTCCAGTTGCTCCAACTCAACTACTTAATATGATTTTATGAGTATGTTTATGTTAGGGTACAGACACAAACACACACTGCACTATCTACAAAAGGTTGAGAGTAAGCATTACACTTTCTCTCCAAGATCAAAGAATGTTAATTTTCTGTTTTGTACATATAGTATGGTCACTGCACTCCATCATCGTATTTAGTGCTTTATTTCAATTCACTCCTTTGCTTCTGTATGCTGTCATTTTTTTATCGTTAAGGTTTAACTCAGAAAGTATGATATAGATTTTACTCTTTAACATTTATTTGAGGGGTCCACATTTCAAAAGATGACATCTTTTCGTGGGATTAGTAAAACAAAGTGGTTTTTTCATACAATGATTTAATATAAGCACCATAATGCATGATGTGTTAGAAGTGTTCGTATTTACAAAATTCCTGTAGTTGTTTACCTATTAAATCTGATGTTTATTTTTTGGTCTGGTATTGCAGAATGCGTGACACGCTTGTTTTGACCATGAGGATGTTCCAGAGCAAGGTATCTCTTTTCATAAAAACACCTGATACTTGTTTGCATGCATGTACGCGGTAGGCTAATTTTGGCGTGATTATTTGATGGTTACTTATGGAGGCATTGGCCTTCTACTGTTTTGGTCAAATGCACTACGCAAGTAGCCCGGGCTTTCTATTAAAAATTTGAAAGATGAAGTCCTAATTTTGTTTTTTTGTTTTCTTCTGTTTTCTTTTTGGCTGATTAGCTGCCTAGGGCCTAGATTTCTGATCAAGGACATGCTTGAAAAATATTTAAGTTACCAGTAAATGAGGTTTGTATAAGGGTAGTATCAAGCAGGGTTTCTTCAAATGCTTTTACCATAACAAAGTTTCAATGCAGAACAAAGGTATATTCCAATGCAAAAACAAATTAGTAATGGGTGGAATTATCTCAAGACAATATTGATCCAATGATGAATAACAATTGGTCTGGATAAATTCTCACCAACAAATTTAGTAGTATATACAAGATCTTCAATTCAGTTTAACAATTGGCCTGCAGTGATTGATTCTTTATGATTTGGTGTAAGTCCTGGCCTGGACTATGGGGTATACCCTGTTGAAATTTGCCATGAGCCTATAGTAGTGCAAAAGCAATTCGGTGTAAACCGTTGCTGCTTGAAATTCTGGGGTCTGGTTTTGATTGCAGATTATTGGGAAGGAACATCTAGTTATTCTCTGACGTGTATGGAAACCATAATTGAGCTCAGCTTGTGAGATTGTTTGGTTACATCGGTCTTGTTCTACACTGCACAGAAAATGGATAATATAAGGTAAAATAAGGTTAAAATTTAATTGTCCACTTTGAACATGCAAAATGGAGTTCAAATTTCAAGAGCCATAATATAAGGTAAAATAATAAAGCATTTGCTTTTTGAAGATAGGTGACAAGTTTCCTGGGACATCTTAAAAAGACAAAAATGAAGACAATTGAAATGGGATGAAGCGGTAGTTTTTTTCTTCTCAATTGATAAAAGCATCTAACCCAAAGCTAATTGATAATTCGGGAGCATCTAACACGCTAACAAACAGCTTAACCTTGTCGGATCATGCCACTTTCCTTTTTTGATTTTTTTTTTGTGAACTTCTTGGTACATTTGCTAAGCCGTTTTACTTGGCATAAAGTTATCAATATAAAAAAGGCATCAGCTTCTTGTCGGAACTGCAAGAGTATTTGTTTGAGGTAGACTTACTTTCATGGTCTTGATTTGTGTCTTCTTTTTAGATCTTGCTCCTCTACAGTAGTGGAACAATTCATTTCTAGTTTTTTGCTTTCAATTGAATGGTAAACTCAATGTCTGTTTAACTCAAAAACAAGAATTGTGGAGATCGTGCCGGCAGGTTAATGAGTGCAGTAACCTGATCCATGCCGGAGTGAATGAAGCTGTTGCATGCATGAAACCAAAAGGATCGGATCATGCTAATCTCTTTCAGTATTTTTTGTGTCATCGGACCGACCTTTTCTTCGCACTGTTTCAGATTTCTCTTGATATGCTTGCCTCTCTCTCTCAGTTCTGTTTTTGCCGGCTATCAGATAGGGGAATACTAACCTGTTACGGTCTCAAATGTTGAGCAGGCATTGGATGATAAGAGGAAAGGAAGAGCCTAAGGTTATTTTGAGACCACTCGTGTGCCGTTTTCGCTGCCATTTCGTAAACTTTGATATTATTGTATTTAGTGCGCTTCATTCTTTATACGAATTGATAAATAAATTGTCTCCATCCTGCGAGAGCATGATAAAGGACCACACCCCAAACACTACCCCCCCCCCCCCCCCCCCCCCCCCCCCCCCCGCCTCCCCCTCTTCTCTCTCTCTCTCTCCATCTCTCTCGCTCTAGTCTCTTTTTTGTAATTTCTTCGATATCGAACGTTTATTTACAATGAAAGTAAGAAATGAATAATGTTTCGTTCATATCAAGAGGCTCAGTTGACACAGTAACAATATTGTCTGTTAGCTCAAATCTTCTTTTTGGTTGGTATGCTATGAGCTCCTACCAAAATGACGTTTGACAAGATATGGTAAGAATATGGGGTAAGCTAAACGCTCACCCTCAAGGTTTATTGTAATTACCCGTTTACACAATGTTTCTTTCCGTCCGTCAAATGCAAAAGCTACTCTGTTGCAGCCGAGTTGGCAAAGGGTAGAGGACACTGAGCGTGGTGTGCCAGGTTTGATTTTCATTGCCCATCCTCCAATTCCATGGTAAAGCCTTTGATGCTGTTTTGATTGTACTTCAAGGTCTCAGATGCACAGTAAGTATTCTCCTATATGATACAGATACCTCCCTTCAACTCTATTGGCTTGTATAGTTTATTTTTCTTACAATATATATATATAAACATTGATCAAAATGATACCCTTTAAACAAAATTTTTTGAAAAATTCTATGCAATTAAAAATTAACTTAGTTTGAATTAAAATTGTAAAAGGTGGTTGATTTTCGTATCTGGGAGTGAATTCTAAATGGTGCTGAACCGTGAGGAAAAGCGTAATTGACCCCGGGAAGATGTTGAATTCATTCGTGTTTGCTCACAAAACAAAAAGTTTCGTTGGTTTATGAATAGCAAATTGATAAACAGTTTTGCATTTATGACAGAATTATTGTTTCCTTTTTTCTTTTTGGTACTCGACAGTATTATTGTTGAATTTTTTGAAATCTTTGGTCAAATTTTTTTCCTTTGTTTGGTACAAATCCATTATCACTTCCAGCCTTCCAACACTGGTGGGTACTTTAAAGAAAAGGGAAAAAAATTAAAATAAACCACTAATTTTTTTGGTCTGGTCTAATTTACCCACTAATATTTTTTTGAGCTAAATAAACTACTAATATTTTTTTTATTCAGGTCATGTAAACTACCAATGTTTTCTGTTTTAACTTTTAACCTGATTTGGCTACTCCCGTTAAGATTGATTAGCTGATGTGGGTTGAAGGACTTCAGATTAGATTCCTACCACAATGACCACCTTCTTGATTGCCTCTACCGACTCAACTTGATACACGATAAGAAGATTCTCAACCAGTTGTTCAAGTATCCTTCATCAACACTATAATTTGAAGCTCTCACAACAGTGAGTAGATCCGTAGATCCCTTTTGGTAAGAATTGGCAATACAATATGACCTTCTTAGTGTTATTGGGCTAATTAATGGTTATCAGGAATTGCTGAAGACTCTAGGAGGTGGAGGATTGTAACGATCCAAGTCCAGAACCGATCAACGGAACACTTGCTCATACCACATGGGTTATCCTCTGTGAAAAAAGTAAGCACTAGGTACTTAGGAATGGACTCTCAGTATAAGGAAATTTTCTCATCCCATATCAATAGACTCAATCATATACTTTGAATCAAACCAGGCTTTGATACTATCTTCAACGACTCAAGTTTAGAACCGGTTAATGGAACATTTGCCCACAATACATGGACTATCCTTTAGAAAAGGATAAGCATTAGGTGTTTATATTCTAGACTTTGAGCATATATATCCACATAAGGCTTCTCATAATTTACCCATATGGGATATGGGGGTGTTACAAGGATGACTTGGATTGATAGAGTTTGGAGGAGTTGAAGTGCTTCAGAGATTGCACCAAGGCCATGTCTCCATGTTGATGATGATGAAATAGTAGCTGGAGATGGAAATGATCTTGGGCATAGTGGTACTAGGGGTTACACTTAAGGGTTCGACAAGAGAAGGGAAGATGGGATTGGGGCGTGTGAAGGACAAGGATAAGGATTTTGATTGATGGAAGAGGTGGATACATGTCTTGAAGGCAGAACTGGTGACAGCAGAGTGGGTTAGGGTGGCCATTAGTAGTGGTCAGAGGGAGGCGGGGGGACATGGGATTATAGCGTGTTCTAAAACTGCCACACCAATCTCCCTTAGCAGAATATTCTTTATTTTTAACCATATATTCGTTGTTTTAATGACCAATGGTCTAATTATGATATTTTTAAAACATTAGTAATTTATTTGGCTAAAAAAAATATTAGTGGTGCATCGGGCTAGACTAGAAATATTAATGGTTTATTGGTGATTTTTACCTAATTATACAGAAAAAAATAATAATGAAATTTTTAAGTAATATCTCTCACGCGTTATCACGTGCAATTGCTCTTATTGCAGATGATGAGTTAGGGGAGCCGTTTTTCCCCAAGTAACGTGGCCAGTTGCTATTGATCAAGTTTGTTAGATAAAGTGATTGCTTGTGAGGAGTCTCACTTAAGCAAGATCGTTTAATTGCTTTGATCCTATGAAGCACATCATTTTGTCAACAACCCATTAATTTCCAGTAAAAAAAACTTAAAATCTAAAACAAACAATATTCTTGGAAAATGAAGAAAAAGCAAAAATGAGGCCAAAAGCCAAAGCAACAAGCGCCTCCAAAGGAGAATAAAGTAGAAGATAAGGAGGGTGAGACACATCAGCTTCCCACCTCCTCTACTTTTTACTTGCCTTCTCATTTAAGCTCCTCCTCTTCTTTTTCCGTTGCTTTCCTTTTTCCACTCCCACCTGCAACTTAACTTGCTCTTCCCTTTTTCATGTCGATTTCACAACCAAAATCAACCAAACCCTTTCACCTGTTATAGCATTTGGCTATGAATCCCATTGGGGGCACCTCCCAAACCCAAAACCAAAACCCTTTTGCACCCTACAACGCTTACAGGGATTGTTCCCAAGGCATCTGTACCATCTACTGCCCTCAGTGGTGCTACCTCATCTTCCCTCCTCCCCCTCCCTTCGCCCTGGATGATGACGCCTCCCATGGATCAGATTTCTCCCCCCTCATCATCGCTCTCATCGGCGCCTTGGCCAGCGCTTTCATATTGGTAGCTTACTACGTCGTGGTCTCCAAGTATTGCAGGCGAGGAAGGAGCAGGGGCAGCAGCAGGGTTAGCCTAGAGTTCAATGAGAACCGCAGCGAGGCCAACCAGGAGGCGTCATGCGAAGCTACTTCTGCTGGATTAGATGAATCCGTCATAAGATCAATCTCGGTTTACAAGTACAAGAAGGGGGAGGGTTTGTGTGAAGGTACTGATTGCTCTGTGTGCTTGAGTGAGTTCCAAGAAAACGAAACCCTCAGGCTGCTGCCTAAATGCAGCCACGCCTTTCATGTCACCTGCATTGACACTTGGTTGAAGTCTCACTCCAGCTGCCCTCTCTGCAGGGCCAGTATTGCATCCAACAACACCCCGCCCAACCCGGTTCCTGATCAGATCCATGAGAATTCCCAGGCTGCGGCATTGGAATATCATCGGAGGAATGATCATGTGTTAGTGATTGGAGATCTGGGGGATGGATCCAGACAAGACAGGGTTCTTGTGGTGGCTGAAGATGGTTCAAAGACAGAGATTGTGCAAGAAAGAGAGGGGATTCAGATTGGCCAAGAGACAGCAAATACCAATTCATCTCCTGTTGGTTCTTCCATTTATCAGAACCAAGTCTGTGTAGCTGATATTTTAAGCATCACAGAAGAGGAAGAGGCTTCCCGTTTGCAGCCACCAAATGGGTTTGGATCAAATACTTAATTTCTTCGATGAAGAGCACTAAATTTTGGCCATGGAAGAAGCTCTCTGGTAATCAAGGGATTGATTTGGATTCAGTAGGAAGATCTATTCAAGATTCTTAAAAATGGAAGTTACCAAATTACAGGAATTCCTTGCTCCACAATTGACAAGCTCTGTACAGAAACCCGGTTCTTATTGTTCTGTAACACGCAGAATATATCATAATTAATAGATATCTTGAAATTTAAGTTCTGGCTTTCAATTTGGTGTTTTTTTTGTCTGGCGCTAGCGTATCGGTTTTGTTATGTAAAATCTAAGTTACATAATCTTTCTATTTTGGATTACTGCTCCAACTCTCATATTTTCACTTAGGCTCTCATTTTGACAATAATTTTACTTAAATTTTAAATTTTAAAAAGTGACAATTTTCTGTTCTCACTCTCGCTTTTGGAATCCTTTGTGTAACCTAATGTAGGATTATCTTCAATTGTACCTTCTATGAGAATAAAATCAATGTGAAGCTTATAACCCTAATCTATTATATGAAAGCAAGCAATTTAGTAGAAATGTCTTTCGACATTATTCAAAAATTCAAGGAAATTCCCTCAACTGATATGTGTGTTTTGAAATTTATTAGAAGGTGGCCTGTGGTAGCTTTTAATTTTACCCCTCAACCAATACACGTGACAATCTGTGATCTATTCATCATTTGACTTCATCCCACTTGATATGTATTTACAAGTTTGACTTATGGATTAGAAATAAGACATGTGTACACAAATCTTTTTAGCTAAATAAAATTTTTTTTCTTATTACTCCATTTAATCCCATATCCCACGTTCCCTAAACTTTTTTTTTTTGCCTTTTGCTTTTACGTCCCACATTCCATATTCTCCATTACAGTTACCTTATTCCCAGCTTTATAACCCAAGCTCTGGATCAGTTATCATTATATTTTGTGTGCCCACTACTCTACTTATCCACAACTTGGTTTTTTTTCTTCAACAAATTCTCAATTCAATCGTCCTGCAACAGCGACATTTCTGAAATAGAGATCAAAATACTGTGGTTCACTAGGTAGCGCGCTCTAGCACCATAATTCCATCTTCCAGTATTCACCTGCAGCAGTAATAGGTTATGCAACTTCAGCATCACTTAATATATTTGTAAAACAAAGGCTGTATCTTATTAACATTTCCAATTTTCTATTTCCTATTGACACAGAAAACTTAGCAAAAACTATTGCAACAGGAAGTACCAGTAGATCTCAGATCAGGTTTTTACTTTCATAATATTTGGAATCAAGCTTCTGAGCATACTTATCTAACTTCTTTTTACTACGCATAACTTTTATTACCAAAGTTTCCAATTTACTCAAATGGAAAATTTCCTAATTCCTACTGACACAGAAAAGTGTAGTAGAAACCATTGTAGTAGGAGGTGGTAGCAGATATCAACACAAGTATTTTACTTACATTATATTTTTAAACAAGCTTTTCAGTATAATTATCTAACTTCTTTTACTATGCATAACTCTTTTTACCAGAATCAGCAATAGAAAACTCATTTCAGGATAATCAAGAAGAATGCCAGCAAGGTTTTAAATCTTTACGAAGGAAACATCTTTTAAGTTAACAGTTTGATCTTTTACAGATAAGATGGGTTAAAAAAATTAATTTTGTTATGAAGATTATAGAGAAAATAGTTACTAAATGTAAAGGTTTGTCTATGCTTATTTTCTAAAAAATGTAAAAGGTTAAGTTAGAAAAATATTCGATGTCGTTCCAACATTATTTCCAACTAAAAATTATATTAGATTGGTGTGTAGTACAAACATTTGAAATAAGTAATAAATGTAAAGTCTTATATCATACAAAATATACCTTATTTTGGATTAGAATCCAAAAGGCTAAAAGATAGATCCAGGAAAATCATAAGTTTCTTTTTACCAAACTTTGGATAGGAAAAAAACAGAAAGACGAAAACCAACTGACGGTGCTTAGGCATAAGAGGCGCCGGCGGTATTAGAAGAGATTGAGAGACAGCAGAGAAAAAAATTAGTAAACCAAAGGTTTTACATTGCAATGACAAGTGGATAAGTCAAGTTATGTTTGGGTCAGGCCATTCAGATTCAGATTTAATCAGGTTAATATGAATTTGAGTCCATATTAGGTTTAGGCCAAGTCATTTGGGTTCGGGTTGATTTTTGGGTTGGGTGAATTTCGGATTTGTGTTGGGTTGGGTCAAGTTTATTTAGGTTCAGACTTGATACAAGTGGGGTCAATTTCAATCTCGGATAATTTCAGGTCACGTTTCAGTTCAAACTTGAGTTGATCAGCTGGGTTTGTTTGGGTTACTAGTATATATGCTAAAATCATTTAATCATATCAATTTTTTTGTTCAGTTTTTTTAAATTTAAATTAAATAATTCAATTTTTTGCCCAAGTAACTTATGTTAATTTTTTTCTTGGTATGTTAAATTAAAAAATTCATAAAAATTTTATTAATTATGTTTCGACAAATTTGTTGTGATATCCAACTTTTGCTGTGAAATTATTACAAAATGTAACTCTAGTTCACTATTACTCTATTAGTGACTAAACTACAAAATTTTAAAAAATTTGTTGAAAATGCAAAGGTTTGAAAAGTTTAAGGACCTACATTGTAATTATTATGGTGATTAAAAAGAAAAATTTTAAAATTTAGGTACTTATTGCACTATACTCAAAGGTTTAGGGACCAGTATTGGAATTTGACAATTGCCTTTCAAGATCATCAAATTTACTAAATATGAAAAATACTTATTTTAAAAGAACCCAAATATAAAACTTTTTAAATATGAATGTCTTTGAATATGAGACTCACTAAATATGGATGTTCCTAAAAAGAGAAGTTATTAAATATCGAAGCCTCAAATATAAAATTTATTAAATATGAAAAGTAATAAAAGAGGAAAGTTAAGGTTTAGGGGTAAAGGTTAGAATTAATTGTTAAGGCTTAGTATAAGGATCAGGAATAAGATTAAATGTTAAGGTTTAGGGTTTATGGTTAGGATTGAGGGCTTATGGTTAAGGTTAGGGTTTAGGTTTATGGTAAAGGTTAAAGTTTCAATTGGGATTAGGGTTTATAGTTTAGAGTTTAGGTTTAGATATAGCGTTTATGGTTAGGATTGATGGTTTATGGTTTATATTGAGGTAAGTGTTTAGAGTTTTAGGGTTTTAGGTTTGGGTTTAGGGTTTTTGATTTATGGTAAATTAAATTCAAATTCAAAGATAAATAGTGAAATACTAATTTTGTATTTATCATTTCTACTAATATAAGCCATGAATATTAGTAATACGGGACAGGGCGGAAATGTTAATACTAGTGGAAGAAAAAACTACTAAAAAATTTAATTAACTAGATGTATAAATACTGTAATTTGAAACAATTGAGATTAATTGAATTAAATTTCAAACAAAGAAAAATTTTGTGCAGGAAAAATGGGACTTTCACTAAATGGATTTATTGCTACTCAATCTGGATTAGTCAACAGCCAATTTAATTGCCAGATAAGACCTAATATGTTAGTTATTTGCTTTAAAAAAATGTATATGTAAATTCCTAAATTATTAAATTTTAAAAGACCCTATATAAAGTATATTATTTTATTAATTTATTCTTTAAAGGCTCCTAAATAAAAAATAGTTTTAGAGAATTTTAAAGTTTCTTAAATTCTACTCACCCAGTCTCGCTGACTGAAACGTTGGACCTAGTACAATTTTTTAGGCAAGCAACAATTTTTAAGTTTCAGACAATTTTGCCCTTTAATCTTCTTCTCTCTCGATGGCATCTGTAAGAGCAGGAGGCAGTGGATCTTTGATTTTGCAATGTCTGGCGCCAATGTCAGTGTCCTCTCCGGCATCGAATCTTTGTCGAATCTCCGCCATCGAATCACCGTTGGATTGTGGTTGACCGCTGTCGGATCTCCGCCATCGAATCTCCGAAATTGAATCGTTGTAGAATCTCCGCTCAAATCACCGGCGATTGGAATTATTTTGGAGCTAGCGATGGTAGGAGAAGGAGTGAAGAGAGGCCGGATTCGCCTCGATCTGTCGTCTTCTCGTCGCCTCCGTACGTTTGTCGTCTCCGTCTTCGATCACTTCCTCCGTCATCTCCGTCTTCAGTTGCCTCGGCCACAATCTCAACCTTGCCGGACCTCCATCACTTGACCCATGGCCTTCTCGCTCCAATCACTTACGTACAAGCGGAGGTCATCGCCAAACGAAAGGAAGAGAGAGCAGAGACGAAATGGAGAGATAGAGAGAGTGGGCTGGGTACATTGGGAAAGGGGGACACGATGTTAAAATGGGGGTATAATAGTAATTGGAATGGAAAAAGTTCACTAGATAAAGAAGGCCTAACTAGGAACTTTCTACAATACCCACCCCGAAAGGGGATGTCTATGCCCCCCAATCTTGGGCGTTGATCTTGGTTTGCGAGAGAAAAGAGAAACGGGCTGACTGGGATAACAGGTGAGGGAGGGAAAAGAAAAAAAAGTGATAAAAAATTTTAAAATGTATAAATATTTCTAAAAAGTAAAAAAAAATAAAATTTTTTTAAAAAAGTGATTAAATGTAAAAAAAAAAAGTGATAAATGTTAAAAAATTGGTAAATATTTTTAAAAAGCTATTAAAAACCGAAAAAGTGATAAATAATGCTAAAATGCAATAAATAATTTTTAAAAATGATTAAATAAAAAAAAGAGATAAAAATTTAAAAAGTGAAATATTTTTTAAAAAAAGCGATTAAACTAAAAAAACCAAATAAATATAAAAAAATTGATTAAATACAAAAAAAGCAAATAAATTTTCTCAAGTCATATATTAAATACAAAAAAAGCAAATTTCGCTTTGTTTCTAATTTTAATCATTTTTTATTTTTAATCGATTTTTTTAATTTTTAATCACTTTTTTTAATGTTTTATCCCTTGTTTTTTGTTTTCAAACGGTTTTTTTACTTTTTTATCGCTTTTTTTTTTTATTTTTTCATATTTAATAACATTTTTTATATTTGATTGCTTTTCAAAATTTTTTTTTCACTTTCCCAATTAGTAATCGCTATGTTTTCTAATCTTAATCACTTTTTTTTTAAACTATTTTTTAATTTTTAATCACTTTTTCTTATTTTTTTAAGGGTTTTTATTTAATCAATTTTTGTAGTTTTTATCGCTTTTTATTTATTTAATTGATTTTCTAAAAAAATGTTTGCTTTTTTTAGTTTTTTTATCGCTTTTTTTATTTAATCATTTTTTAAATTATTTATTGCATTTTAAAATTATTTATCACTTTTTCAGTTTTTATTTTCCTTTTAAAAATATTTACCAATTTTTTTAACATTTATCACATTTTCTTTATTTTATCACTTTTTTGTACATTTAATCGCTTTTTTTTTTTCAAATTTTATCATTTTTTTTTTTACATTTAATCACTTTTTCCTACATTTTATCGCTGAAGTTACCTTCGGTGTAACCGGGTCTTTTTTAAGGTAACCTAAAAATGTGACCGGGTCACATTGAAAGTAACCTAAAAATGTGACCGGGTCACCTCGAAAGTATCTTCGTTGTGATCGGGTCACTTTGAAAGTAACCTAAAAATGTGACCGGGTCACATTGAAGGTACCTTCGTTGTGACTGGGTCACAACGAATGTAACCTAAAAATGTGACCCGGTCACCTGGAAGGTACCTTCGTTGTGACCGGGTCACTTTAAAGGTAACCTAAAAATGTGACCGGGTCACGTCGAGGTACCTTCGTTGTGACCGGGTCACGTCGAGGTACCTTCGTTGTGACCGGGTCACTTTGAATGTAACATAAAAATGTGACCGGGTCACATTGAAGGTACCTTCGTTGTGACCGGGTCACTTGGAAGGTACCTTCGTTGTGACCAAGTGACCGGGTCACTTTGAAGGTAACCTAAAAATGTGACCAGGTCACCTCGAAGGTACCTTCGGTGTAACCGGATCACTTTGAAGGTAACCTAAAAATGTGACCGTGTCACGTTGAAGGTACCTTCATTGTGACCGGGTCACTTTGAAGGTAACCTAAAAATGTGATCGGGTCACTTTGAAGGTAACCTAAAAATGTGATTGGGTCACGTCGAAGGTACCTTCGTTGTGACCGGGTCACTTTTAAGGTAACCTAAAAATGTGATCGGGTCACCTCGAAGGTACCTTCAATGTGACCGGGTCATATTGAAGGTAACCTAAAAATGTGACTAGGTCACATCGAAGGTACCTTCGTTGTGATCGGGTCACTTTGAAGGTAACCTAAAAATGTGACCGGGTCACATTGAAGGTATCTTCGTTGTGACTAGGTCACTTTGAAGGTTACCTTCAAGGTGACCCGGTCACATTTTTAGGTTAACCTTCAAGGTGACCCGGTCACATTTTTAGGTTACCTTTGTTGTGACCGGGTGATTTTAAAGGTTACCTTCAAAGTGACCCCGTCACAACAAAGGTATCTTCAACGTGACCCGGTCACATTTTTAGGTTACCTTCAAAGTGGCCCGGTCACAACGAAGGTACCTTCGAGGTGACCCGGTCAAATTTTTAAGTTACCTTCAATGTGACCCGGTCACAGCGAAGGTACCTTCGAAGTGACCCGGTTACATTTTTAGGTTACATTCAATGTGACCCAGTCACAGCGAAGGTATCTTTGAGGTGACCCAGTCACATTTTTAGGTTACCTTCAAAGTGACCCGGTCACAACGAATGTAACTTCAGCGATAAAATGTAAGAAAAAGCGATTAAATGTAAAAAAAAGTGATAAAATTTTAAAAAAAGTGATTAAATGTATAAAAAAATGATAAAATAAAGAAAATGTGATAAATGTTAAAAAATTGGTAAATATTTTTAAAAGGCTAATAAAAACTGAAAAAGTGATAAATAATTTTAAAATGTAGTAAACAATTTAAAAAATTGATTAAATAAAAAAAGTGATAAAAAATCTAAAAAAAGCAAACATTTTTTTAGAAAATCAATTAAATAAATAAAAAACGATTAAAACTAAAAAAATTGATTAAATAAAAACCCTAAAAAAAAGTGATAAAATAATAATAAAATCTATTAAAAATAGTAAAAAGTGATTAAAAATAAAAAAAATAGTTTAAAAAAAAAGTGATTAAGATTAGAAAACATAGCGATTACTAATTGGGAAAGTGAAAAAAAATATTTTTAAAAGCAATCAAATATAAAAAATGTTATTAAATATGAAAAAAAATAAAAAAAAGTAGAAAAAGCGTTTGAACACAAAAAAAAAGCATTTGAAAACAAAAAAAAGTGATAAAACATTTGAAAAAGTGATTCAAATTTAAAAAATGATTAAAAATAAAAAAATGATTAAAATTAAAAAAAGTGAATAAAATTAGAAACAAAGTGAAATTTGCTTTTTTTGTATTTAATATGTGACTTGAGAAAATTTATTTGCTTTTTTTGTGTTTAATCAATTTTTTTATATTTATTTGCTTTTTTTAGTTCAATCGCTTTTTTAAAAAAATAGTTGACTTTTTTAATTTTTATTGCTTTTTTTTATTTATTCATTTTTTAAAATTATTTATTGCATTTTAGAATTATTTATCACTTTTTTTGTTTTTAATAGCTTTTTAAAAATATTTACCAATTTTTTAACATTTATCACTTTTTTTTTAACATTTAATCGCTTTTTAAAAAAAAAGTTTTTAATTTTTTTTTTTTACTTTTTAGAAATATTTATTGCATTTTAAACTTTTTTATCATTTTTTTTTCTTTTCCCTCCCTCACCTGTTACCCTAGTCAGCCCGTTTCTCTTTTCTCTCGCAAACTAAGATCAACGGTCAAGATTGGGGGGGCATGGGTACCCCCTTTTCGGGGGTGGGTATTGTAGAAAGTTCCGCCTAACTATAGCATTAGCTCTCGAATTTGCCTAACTCGAGCGAATTGGTCTAAAACTCACTACTCACTAAAACTTGGCCCCTAAACTTTGAATAACTATGCACTTTAATCCATTATCTACTGTTTGAACAAACGGCGTTAGGCTGGGGTTGAAATCCACCGGCTTTTGTCCCCGTTGCCCTTCTCTCATCTCTTCGTTTGATTCAGTTCGTCGTAATTGATTCTGTCCGACTCTCTTAATTCCATCACGATTTCATCGGCGTGCCGTCATCCCTCTCACAACCACACCATTGTCTCCTCCTCGCCACCACAATTCGACTGGGAAGCTCGATTCGCTCGGGACAACTAATCGCCTGGGAAACGAATCGTTGCCGTGAGGGAGGGGCAGTAGAGCGATTCATGGCTGCCCACTCCCGCCTTCTAAAAAATCTGTCTTGAAAATCGGATGTGGAAGAAGTGAGCGCTGTTACCCTGCCAGTGCAGCGCCTGGTCCTCACATACGGAGGAATTTGTCGGCCGCGACTCATCTCGGCTGAGGAGGAGTTGCGTTAGAGGAGGATCAATCATCGATTTCAAACCCATGTTGCGACGGAGGATCAATTGTCGATTTCAAACCCATGTTGCGATGGAGGAGGATTGGTCGTCGATTTCAAACTCATGTTGCAACGGAGGAGGATCGGTCACCTTCACAATCGGATTGGTCTTGATTTTGCCTTCACTTCCAAATTCCGCTTCATGCCCAATTGACTATTAAACGATGCCATGACCGATGAAATCGACAATGATTTTTATTTCTCCATCTCCCTCTCAACTCAATTTCATTGTTGATTAGTTATTGAAATCCGGCAGGCAAGGCAGCGTGTGTAGGGTGTCGACGTTTGGGGTGATGATGATGTGGGGCAGATGATGATATGGCTGGTAGTGGGCCCAAGTTGGTTCGTCCCAGCCTAACACCATTCGTTTATTACTGTAGGGAATGGACTAAAGTGAATACTTTTTCAAAGTTTAGGGGCTAAGTTTTAGTGAGTAGTGAGTTTTGGACCAACTCGCTTGAGTTGGGTAAGTTTGAAGGCTAATGCTGTAGTTAGGCCAATAAAGAAATATTTCAAAGAATTTGGGACATAAAAAAAAGTGTTATAAAGAATATGGGATGGGAAAGTATGACCATAATTAATAGACGGGGAAGTATGACCATAATTAATATGTAATTTAGATAAGTAAGTAATATATAAAAAATCATATTTTTTTAAATCTCTACAGACCACATATTTATGTTGATTTGAGTTAAAATCAGGTTATGTTGGGTTTAGGCATCAAGTCATTTCAGGTTCAGGTCAGGTCAGTCTCGGGTTTGTGTCATTTCAAGTTTGGGTATTTTGGGTTTGGGTCATTTGGATTTGGATATTCTCGGGTTTTACTTCAATCGAGTTTGGCTTGGGTTTGGGTTTGGGTGGGTTGGGTGAGATCATCGGGTCGAGTCGAATTTTGCTATCCCTAGTTTTATAGTAGATCTTAAAAAAAACAATTTCAGATTTTGACCATTAGCTTTGGAGAGACCTACAAACAACATGAAAACCAAGTGATCAAGAAAGGACAGAAGGAAAGAAAAAAAAAAAGAATTTGGGCACCAAAAGTCAGATCTACAAAAACCACATTACTTTTTGACTAAATTTTAACAGAAGCTAGACCCAAAAAAAAAAGTTTTGTCCATTCAAAATCTAAATTTGAAGAAAATGCTTGAAATTTAAAGTAAATACATTAATAGAATAGTGAAAACCAAATTCAAATGATCAAAGTTGGACTCCTTGATTTCTGGCCAACATTTTCCCTCAACGGAGGTACGCACAACCACATATCAATGGCACATGCATCAGCCAGGGGTCAACAGAATAAAACAGGTGATGACAATCTTTCAAGCATGGCAAAGGACCCCTTTAAAAATCTCACATAGACCTATGACAAGGAAGAAGACAAGGGAGCTATTGGAGAGGCATTGTATGGTCTTGTTATGCAACATTTCAAGCTTGGAGTAGCTGGAAACATGGATGAACACCTTTGGGCACCATTTTAATCCTCAAGGGCCCGAAAGACACCATGGTCCATATTATTAGAGCATGATGGTCTACATGCACCCTTGGAGCACCCATACACCATGGACCACATGTGTGTCCTAGGATATGACCACGGTTCAAAGTACCAAAGACCTAGCCTACACTTTCTTGGATCCATTAGTGCACCCAAGCCACCCTAGGTACACTTGGGTGAGCTCACACAAGTTTGACAAAAAAGTTGCTTAGCCTGCTAGACCTGTTAGTTTCCATATTTAGTAACTTAAGTGTGAGCTAGTGTGAACATACATATTATCCCATATTTTTATTGTTTGGCCAAATTTAGAGTTATTTTTTAGCTTGGAGAGTGTTTTTGTTTGTTCTAGTTTAATTAGGAGTTCTAGTCTTTTAAGAGCTTTGTTTTCTTTCTTTTTTAGGAGAATTAAACTACACAGCCTATATTCTACCTTAAAAAGGCCAAAACTTGCATGTAATATTCAAACTTTTCAAATTTCAATATCAATTGCTAAAGATTGTTCTTTCACTTGTTATGTGTGAACTTAACTTGGTGCTCAAAGAACTAAGTGATCTTTGTTGATCAAGTCTTCCAATTCTTCATTTGTTCTTGTTCATTCTTGGAGCTTGAAGTGTTCTTGGGGCTTTTTTTGTATGGTTTGTCAACAAGTGATATTAGAGCCACAAGTTCCACCAAAGGACAAATCCTATTTCTTTCATTATGTTCTTGTTATTTTCAGTCTTATGTTTTTCATTCAGGTTTCTTGTGTTCTAAGTCCTTTCTTGTGTGTTTTAGGTCTGCATCTTTCAATTCCAGCATTGCTTTTTGGTCCTAATCCAGAAAATACCAAAAACAACTTGTTGGTGTTGTTTGCATCCAAACCATCCTAGTTTGGTACTTTTGCATTCAAATTTGTGTCTTCCATTTTTTTCCTTAAAATTTCTTCCATTATTTTCCTTGCTCTTGCTATTTCTCACCATATCTAATATGTTTCCTTGTGTTCCAAGTCCTTCGAAGTTGTCTCTTGCCTTGAACACTCGTTTGCAATAAGTTTAACCCTAATTCGGATTCCTTGTGTTTTTCATGTCCAACCTTGTTCTCCTTCATTCTTTACATTCAAAACTCTATGTTTCCTTCATATTTTTTCTATTCTATTCAATGCCCTTCATATCTAATCCATTCCATTTGGTTTTTTATTATTTCAGGCCAAAGTGTACAAAAATTGTGAGATAAGCACAATTTGCATGTAATAGTGGTTTTACTTCCAAACTCCTTCCAAATTGGGCAGAACCTATATGTTTCATTTTATGTTGATTGCTTGCATAAAAAAAAAAGAATAAAAAAAGAATTCCTAAAAATCAAGTTGTTTTGATTCCACAAAATCTGTCTCAAGTTGTGCAAAAATTAGTGTTTCTTGAATCTTTGCTATGATTAATCTTTTTTTTTTTTTTTTTTGCTTTTTGTTTGTAGCAAGAAACTCTCTGGGAAGTTTATCCTGTAAGAAAATAGTAAATGAAAATGTTGTTTCTAGAAAATATTACACTCTTTTATAATTTTTTTTTCAGTTTACATCAAAACAATTTGGCTTTGCATCATTGTGCCGTAACCCTAATTCTAACAATCTTTTATTGCTGGAATTTCTTGAATCTTGTGTTTTCATTGGTTTTTGTCTTCAAAATTACTTGGTTTTCAAAGATCCTACAATTTTTGAGTGCTTTGAGTCTAGTTTGCTTAGAACTTTTAAGACCAAGTTTTCTTAGCACTTACTACTAATAAATTGAGTGTGAGTGATATCTTGAGTAAAGCACATGAAGGAGTGTTTTGTGAGGTTCTTCGATTTTAGAAAATCAAACATGGCTGAGGACATTAAGAGCATTCTTACAAATAAGTTGGACTAAGAGGCTTTTCATTCAGTGATGACTTGAAAGTTGGATAAATAAAATAACCTAGAGCTACAGATAAGGGAGCTTAATTCACAAAGAGAGGCATCATCATCTGTGCAAAAGAAGACTAATCCTATATTTAGGAATGATAAAGGAATAAAGATAAAGGGAGATGAAGAGGAGGAAGAAGCTTGGAGTACATATAGGCAACAAAGGAAGGGGGATCCTTATGAAGAAGACATTCTAAACTCTAGCAAGCTCAACATTCCATCATTCAGAGGCAAAAATGATCCAGATGCATACTAGGAATGAGAGCAAAAAATTGAGATAGTGTTTGATTGCCACAATTACTTAGAGGAAAAAAAGGTAAAATTAGCCATTGTTGAGTTTATTGACTATGTTATTATATGGTGGAATCAGATGTTGATTTCAAGAAGGAGAAATGATGAACAGCTTATAAGAACTTGCAGGGAGCTCAAAGCTATCATGAGGAAAAGATTTACTCCTAGTTATTACTATCCAGACCAACATCAAAAGTTGCAGAGGTTGATCTAAGGAAAAAGGTCTATGGAGGATTATCACAAGGAGTTGGGGATAACCCTCATTAGAGCATATAAATGTATTTGATTTAATTACACTTGAATGGGCAATCGAAAAAAAACCATTTGTAATTTCATGTACAAATTTTGCATTTAAATATGGCAATTTTTACTTTCCTAGATAGAAAAAATTAAAGGGAAATTATTAACCCTATCTATCAACCTCCCAACCTCTTAACTATCATGTACATAAATATAAGTAAAAATATATAACTTCCATATATAAAAAATTTGTTTATTTTATTCCCCCTATTATACTTTTTACATTTTGAAATTAGCTTTCCTTATAGATTTTTCTCTATATATATATCTCAACATCTTAATCACACAAAGCTAAACCAATGTAAGTTGTCTCCTCATTTCTATAGTTCTTTTAATTTTTTACATTTTCCAATTCTTCTAATTTTTTTATATATTCTAATCATTTGTTAGTATTTTTTATATTGGTTATACTAATCTATTGTTGTTTCCTATTGTTTTGGGGGCTCATCATTTTGAAGCTCATATATGTGAACTTTAAATTCAATCAACTTCATTTAGTAAGTGAAAAATATAATAGTTAGTTTTTAATATTTTAAATTCAATCAACTTCATTTAGCAAGTGAAAAAATATAATAGTTAGTTTTTAATTTATTCAACTCATATTCACTTTTTTTTTTCCTGTTATTTGGTCAAAATGATACTTTTAAGAGATTGTCTTTATCTTTCTCCATTACTATAGGTTGCCCCATACATAGTTGAGGCTCGTTAAGAGTCAGGAATTTGTTAGTAAGAACGATAGGCAAGAAAATCGGCAATGACATGAAAATATTTTTCTTTTTTTTCATCATTAGTTCCATTGCTGAGGATGGAAATGAAATAGTGGTAGTTCCATGTAATCATTTATATCAACTACCAGACAACATTTTCATTATATGTACACAATTTATATCTCAAATAGAATAATAAAGAAATTTATAGCCATTACCTATTTTTTGCATTATATCTCAAATAAAAAAACACATTTTCATTATATGCGCCTCAAATTAACACTTAATCCATGTGGCCTTTGGCTGCTGATCTCACTACAAAAAAAAATGCCATTTACCAATGGAAGCATATACCAATGGATGCAATAAGTGTTGGTAGAATCCAAATGTCAAATGCTATATTAATGAGAAAACATCCATTGGTAGAGAGACAGATAGTTTTCTAATGGATAGCACTGATGAGTTGGTATATACTTATCTTTTATGAACAAATTTTATTGAACCATTGGTATAGGCCTCATGAGAATAAGGGAAAAAAAAGGGAAAAATTGGCGCTTCAAGTAATGAGAACTTTTTAGGCTCACACGCAAATCTTTCTCACTGTAGTCTGTAGAGTCGAGACCTTTCTTTTCCTAAGAACTGCCTTAATTCCCAGTGATGTCGGCAACCGACAGTGTCATTACCACAAGCCGGCATCATTGACGTCGCCGTTGATGCCACTCAAAATGCTTCTCCTAATCGCCGCCTGATCACCAATTCTCATAATCGCCACCAACAACTTTCCAAATTCTCACACTACTGTTACCTGACCCGCTCTTGATCACTGCTAGTAGTCACCTGATCAATGGCAAACTGTCCCAATTCCTAGTGACTATGGCAATTGTTAGTGTTGTTGCCATAGGCCGGCACCGTCGACATCGCTTTTGACACTACTAACAACATTTTTCCCAATTCACACGCCGCCGCCGCTACCCGACTCTATCGTGATCACTACTAGTACTCACTATCAACATCGAATTTTTTCTTTCTTATAGTCACCTCCGTGTTTACATAATCGAACCTTCACAGTTCTCACCGTTGCTAGTCAATTGCTTTGCTCGGTGGAGGACACTTCTCTCGGTGGAGCATTGGTACATCAAGAAAGAAAGAACAAGATTCTATCGAGTAAGTTTTTCATTCAATTTTATTATGGTTTTCTTCATAATTTGAGGGAATTCATGGTTTTTGAATTGTCTTCTTGCTTTCAATTTCTGTTTTGTATTGGGAATAACATGTGATTCACATACAATTAAAACTCTGTTATAGTTGGAATGGATATGCAAGAAAATTCAATCGACTTCTAAAATTTTGTTTTCAATTTGTTATGGGTACATATCTCCCATGAAATTTACCTTGTTTAAATGGCATAAGGCTGTATATATGAAAGGTTAGTTTTTATTTACTCTCATTCAACACTTGGAGGTGATATCTGTAAGAGTAAATTTTGTTTGTATTTAATTTTTATACTTGGTTGTATAGGACATTTGAAGTCTGGATGCATTTGATTGGGATAAATGAATAGGAAAATTGTGGAAATAGTAGTAGTAGTGAATGGCAATAGAAGATTCGTCTAGATGCATTTGATTGGGATAAATGAATAGGAAAATTGTGGAAACAGTAGAAGTAGTGAATGGCAATAGAAGATTCGTCTAAATGCATTTGATTGGGATAAATGAATAGGAAAATTGTTTAAATAGTAGAAGTAATGAATGGAAATAGAAGATTTTGGTATCTAATATACTAACATGCACATTTATGAAGATAGTTGCATAGGTTCCTTTCTTTAGACAGAAAAGAAGTTTTTCCTTTTAAAGGCTTGTTTAGATTTACTTGTCCATTTATATTTCCATGTTGAACCTTTTCCATGGAGTGGTTTCTAACTTGATTCCTCACGAACTTTCTATCTCTTATGGTGGAAATTATGGATTTACATGATTGTTTAACTCCTCACAAACTTTCTATCCAAATGGCCAAGTAAAATAGGACATATGGAATGCTAAATAGAAAGTTTTAGAAAATTTGTATACTAAAATTGTACATGCAGAGAAATAAAAATTATGTAGGCAATTTGTATAAGTTTATAAAACTAAATTTTGCATGCTAATGTTTATAAATTAAAAGGACACCTAAAGGACACAAACAAACAAGGGTGTTGTAGGTCATGTAATTGTTGGGAACTACTGCGAGCAAAATGATAAAGTCGCTGAAAAGAGTGTAGGGAAAAGAAGGAAGTAATTTGCTCAAGAATATAGCCAAATAAACATGGTTGACATGTAAAGTTAAACTTCATGTATGTAATTAAGCTTATGTGTCAATAAGTTGTAAGTTATTAAACCACTTCATTTTCACTGGAAAACAAGACACATGTGGATTAAAAAGCATGTCCATATCACTAATTTACACGCAAATCATGTCATAGAGTTTCAATACCAAAAGCTTACTTGTTAGAGAAGTCAACTGGTAAGTCCATAACTCACATTGGTCTAGTACTTCCAATAACACCAGAACTTCTAAAATTTTAATCATATAGTCTCTACAGTTTTATAGCCAATTTTAACATCTTTGAACCATAACAAAATTGATTATAGACTAAGAAACTTGTAAACAACTTCTTTCAAACTTTTGCTTTGAAGCTAGCCATAAAAGTTCCCTTAGAATAATATAGACTAAGAAACTTGTGAACAGCTTCTTTCAAACTCACATTTTTTTGGGTGTTATTATGAATCTTTGTTTACTTTATACTTATTAACTTGCAAATTTTATTTTGGAAAATTTCATTTTAGGGAAAATATATAATGGACAGAAGTTGGATGTATCTCAAACCTAGAAACGGTTAAGAATACATAGATGGTGTTCGTGGTTTTCTTGATTTTGCTTTTAAGGGGGCACTTATAGACGGGAAGTTATTTGTCCTTGTAGGAGGTGTCTTAATTTATTCAAACGCTCCAAGGATGAAATGTTTGAACATTTGATTTATCAAGGGTTTATGAAAAATTATGAGAGATGGATAGCTCATGAAGGGGCATTAAGAACTTCGACTATGGGCAATTCATTAGATGAACAAATGGGGACCACTCATGATATGATGGAGCTATTGCATGGCATATGCCCAATAATGATGGGGAGTGAGAATATGGATAGAGTAGAATATGGTGATGTAGGTGATTTGCTTGATAACCATCCACTTACACCACCCATACCTCCCAATTCCACAAGGAAATTTTACGTGTTAGTTAAAGATGCTGACTAGAAATTATACCCAAATTGTGAGAAACATAGTAAGCTTTCTACTATTGTACATCTGTTCCATCTGAAGTATCTCAATGGATGGAGTAACAAATCATTTTCCATGTTGTTAGAGTTTTTAAAAGAGTTGTTGCCTAAAGACAATTTGTTGCCCGACTCATTTTATGAAGTTAAACAAATGATCTCAAATTTAGGGCTAGGTTATGAGAAGATTCATGCTTGTCCAAATGATTGCATGCTATTTTGGGGTGACAAGAAAAATGCAGAAGTTTTCCATGTGTGTGGATCTTCTAGGTGGAAAAGCAATGGTGTAAATGAAGATCCTGAAGGTCCACCGAGCTCACTAAAAAAGAAGAAACCTGCAAAGGTTCTTCTCTGGTTCCCATTAAAAACAAGGCTGTAGAGGCTATTTCTATCTTAAAAAACAGCAGCTCTTATGAGATGGCATCATGATGAACCACGCCTAGATGATCAAATGAGGCATCCATCTGATTCTTTGGCTTAGAAACGCTTTGATTCTCAATTTCCAGAATTCTCTTCTGATCCTCGCAATGTTCGATTAGCTTTAGCTTCAGATGGCTTCAATCCATTCAAAACTATGAATGTTGCTCATAGCACATGGCCTGTCATATTGATACCTGACAATTTACCCCCATGGTTAGTTATGAAACAACCTAACTTTATTCTCCATGGTTAGTTATGAAACAACCTAACTTTATTCTTTCGTTGCTTATCCCGGGTCCAAAAGCTCCTGGCAACAAGTTTGATGTCTACATGCAGCCATTAATACAGGAGTTGAAAGAGCCATGGGATATGGGTATTAAGACCTTTGATGCTTCTTGTAATGAATATTTCCAACTTCATGCAGCAGTAATGACTACAATTACTGATTTCTCTAGATAAGCCATTCTTTTAAGGTATAGTACTAAAGGGGAATTTGCTTGTCCTTATTGTGGCGTCACTACCTTATCAAAGTGGTTGCATCATGGTAGGAAGTTCTGTTATCTGGGACGTCATCGCTGGTTAGGACCTAACCACAACTTTTGTAAAGATCATCAATCTTTTGATGGTAAAGAAGAGTTGAAACCTCCTCCTATCCCTCTTTTTGGTGATGAAATTTTGAAGCAATTAGAAGGTGTTGGTTTTTATGATGATATTGTGGGTGTAGGACCATGGAAAAGGAAAAGCATTCTTTTTTCACTTCCTTATTGGAAGGATCAATTATTGCATCATAGTCTTGATGTGATGCATATAGAAAAGAATGTTTGTGATAATATTGTTGGAACTTTGTTGGGCTAGGCTGGAAAGTTGAAAGACAATTATAAGGCTCGACGTGACCTTGAGGAAATGCGTCTAAAACTTGCTCTTCATTCGAGAAAGCATCCTAGTTCTAATAAATTATATTTGCCTAAAGCTTGTTACGAAATGACTCACAAGAAGAAGGAAACTTTTCTACAAATCCTCAAGGAAATTAAAGTTCCAGATGAATGCTCGTCAAACATAGCACGTTGTGTGCAAGTTGATCAAAAGAAGCTCATTGGTCTTAAAAGTTATGATTGCCATATGCTAATGCAAGAATTCTTACCTATAGCATTACGAGGGCAGTTACCAGATAATGTGACCTTGGTTCTAATTGAACTTTGCAATTATTTTAAAAATATCTGCTCCAAAGTCTTATCCGTACACGACCTTGAAATCCTAGATCAAATTCCTCTTACTTTCTGCAAAATGGAAAGGATTTTTCCACCATCCATTTTCACAGTGATGATTCACTTAGTTATTCACTTGGCAACTGAAGCTAAAATTGCGGGTCCAGTGTTGTATCGATGGTTGTATCCCATTGAAAGGTAAACATGATTTATTTATTTATTTCAACCAAACTAAAGCACATTTTTTTGAAAAAAAAAAAGTTGATTTGTCTATTTTTATTTCTTATGTAAATCATTAATGTAATGTAGGTTCCTATGTACCTTGAAGTCTTATGTATGCAATAGAGCTCATCTAGAAGGTTCTATTGCAGAGGGATACTTAGCTCATGAATGTTTGACCTTTTGTTCTCGGTATTTATCTGGTGTGGAAACTCGTTTTAACTAGCCAATTAGGAATGATGAATTTGCTGATGAATTATCGGGAAAGCATACCCTTATAAATTTGGGTAGCCCACTAGGGACAAAGGTGACTAGAGATTTTGTGGCTAGGAAAAGAAAAAGGGTTTCACGTCACAAGCTTGATCATCAATCCTTGCAGCAAGCACATAGATATGTGCTATTTAATCTTGAATTCATCACACGATATCGGAAGTAAAATCTTTTTCGTTATTTAATTATGCAAGTATATATTATCATGTCCACCTTAATAGAAAATGATTAATTATCATTCATGTAGGGAACATAAAGACTTGTTAAAATGAAAGTTTC
This sequence comes from Aquilaria yunnanensis, assembly GCA_039654915.1. Classification (NCBI taxonomy): domain Eukaryota; kingdom Viridiplantae; phylum Streptophyta; class Magnoliopsida; order Malvales; family Thymelaeaceae; genus Aquilaria; species Aquilaria yunnanensis. The sequence goes on along the minus strand of CM077594.1, from coordinate 78,631,031 downwards.
GTGATAGAAAGTTTAGGCCATATAAGTTAAATAAGGCTCATTGTGAACAATTTAATGGCTGGTTCCGTGAAAAGGTAAGTGTTTTTTTGCGTGTCTCTTTATTTATATGTGTATTTTTTTATTTACTCAGTTACCTGATTATAAATTTTAGGTAGCATGATTAGAGGAAGAAGTGAGTGCTGAAATCACTGATGAAATCAAATGGCTTGCTCATGGCCCTAGTGATTTGGTTAGGTCATTTACTGGTTATATTATCAATGGATTCAGGTTTCACACTAAAGAACATGATAGATACCTGAAAACTCAAAATAATGGGGTTGTTGTGCCAGTGAATTGTGCCAGTTATGCTATCTCGAGAGATACACAACCTATAGCTGGAGAAGTGTACTATTATGGTCTATAAAGAAAATTATTCAACTGAACTACTCTAGTATGAAAAAGGTTGATTTGTTTAACTGTGACTAGATTGATGTTAACAGAAGATGTAAAAAGGATAAGTTTGGCGCCACCATTGTGAACTTTTCACATTTAGTACACAAGGGACATAATTTGGCAGATGACCCTTTTATTTTTGCATCACAAGCTAATAAAGTTTATTACATCAAAGATGCATGTGATAATAATGGGTGGATGGTTGTAAGACATGTGAAGTTACGAGATCTTTATGATATGGGCGAAAAGCCTTCATTTGATATGGGTGTAGAAGCATCTAAAGATCCCTTTAACCAATAGTAGTTGTATAGAGTCGGGATTGATGGTGAGGATGACGTTGATCTCACACTAAAGATGGAAAAAGAATGTGTCGATGATGAAGATGTCGATTAACTAGCTTTTCATTTTATTTTCCTTCCCATATATAAAACAAGAACAATAATTTGATGTTTTTCATGGAATTTTAGTTTAAACGCAAGCTTCTGACCATGTTTTGGCAAGATTTTATGGAAATAAACATTTCTATTTGCTCTAACCTCTTCAACATGCCATCTCTGACTTGATGCAAAGATTTTACTTGGAATAGAGACTTCATATTTATGTACAACTATAGTGAATGAAATCATCTTCTAGTTTGGTGCTTGACTTCTATGGATTTTAATTTCATGTGGATGTCTACACATGCTTTTATAGTGAAATTGTGAGAGAAACACTGTGAGCTGATTGAGTAATTTTAGGTTATAGGTTTATGACTTTTCTATAAATATACTTTGATTGTAGTTAAATTTTTTTTTTGCATTACAAGTTGCTTTTCTGCAACCATGTGGGAAAAATATTAGCTGATCAGTTGACTGGTTATTTTAGGTTACAGGTTTATAGGTTTTTTGTGAAATCTATCTTGATCATAGTGAACTTTTATCTATACTATAAGCTCTTTTTTTGAATGTATGGAAGAAACATGATATTTTTGCAGTGCATTCTAGTTTTTTTGTTATTAACATATGTGACTGAGACAAAGGTACGTGGCTTTGGTTGATTAACTTTCCATTTTATTTTCTTTCATATATATAAAATTTTGATTCAATATTCTGTTTTGATTTAGTATTATTCATTTGCCTATATATATGTTGTCTTACTAGATAAATGATTTTACCTACAAGTATTTGGTTAATCCTGAACAATAATTTAGGATGTAAGAATTCAGAATTACAGGTTGTATGTGTCTTCTTTTCTCTTCTATGAAATTTTGATTTTATCAAATGCTATATTCTTGCATCTTTAGTTGGTTGAACATTTTGCCTTTCATATTAGAATATGTAAAGATTTCTCATGAAACTAGGTGTTATGGACTCCCAACTTAGTGGCATGATCATGTTTTTGTTTTTGTTTTCCTTTTAAGTCAGGAAACACTTTGTTATATTGTATTAGTGGTGTGCCCTTCTACTTTTTTATTGAAGTTATAAAACCATTCTCTGCAATAATTTATTATCTTCTTGTGGGTTTATTTTTATTTACATTTGGCTCCAAAATGCATTAATAGAACAAACAAAAAAGGGACAAAAAAATAGTAGGATATGGTGATTTCAGAATAGTCATTTGCTTCCTAGCACATAAGAGTTTTTAACTATAGTTAATTCGCTTCTGTTGTTACAATTTCAAAGTAATTGCTGGGATATTTGTTTTAGGGAGTAATATACAATATCTGAAATGGCAAAGTGTAGGCGGTTGAATATTGAAACTGTAGATCAAGGGACTGGTTCTTCGTCACTGGATCTTGATCAAACCCAGTAGGCTCCAGAAACTCAAAATGAGGAACCTTCACAAACTGAAACTCAGCAACACCCTACAAATGCTATATTAAATGAAAGTGAGCAAGGCCAGCCAGAATCTAAAGGTACTTATTGCTCAAGTTGTACTTTTTTTTTTTTTTTTCTTATCAAGTCTTAGTTCTAATTCTTTGTTATGATTCCTTTATTAAACAAGCTACTACTCAGAAGAAAGTTTGAGGTGCTATAGTTATGGCTGATGTGTGGGAGTTAGATCCTAACAAAAAAATAAAAGTTGAGGTAGGCTTAAATGACATTCCAGTTAGTAATGAAGGTGGTACACTCACTCGTTTCCTTGGCACTCTAGCTAGGAATGCTCTTTATATACCCATTAATTATGAGGATTAGCATGAGATGCCAGCCAAAAATAAAGATGATATGTGGGAACTTGTGCAGGTACTAATTAATATGCATATTGTTTAACTTGCATTAGATACATATGAGTCAAAATTTATGACCATGAAATTGTTACGTTTACAGACAAAATTCTCATTTCCCCATCGTCAAATGCATTAACTAAAAGATGGGTAATCGGTGACTTGAATGACAAATGGAGGACTTGGAAGAATACCCTAAAGTATCGCCACTTCGATCCTAGTTTGACCGAGGACCAAATTATTGCAAATTTGAATGATGCACGAGTAGATGAAGGGCAATTTAAGTCACTTGTCAAGTATTGGTTTACAGATGAAGCTAAGGTACGTATACAATTACTTGTAATATTTTTATTTGCCTGTTCAATTTTTTTCAGCTCTACTTTGACATGTAATATTATGCATGTTACCTATATTATTGTTTTAAGTTTTTACTTGTGTGTAGAAAACTAGTGAGGCAAATAAATTGAATGAATAAAGTTGAAGGAGCCTCATTCTACAGGAACTAAAACATTCGCTCAAATCATTCATGAAGAGGTAAATTATTTTTATTGAAAAACCATAAGTGAATGGTTATTTGTACTGGCTTACAATGGTTGATGTGTTGCATATTATTTTTTATTGTGCATAGGCAAAGAAAAATAATGGTGTACGGCCATCTCGTGCTAACATATATATCAAAACTTGTACAATGAAAAATGGAAACTATATGACTCCGGAGGCAGCTGAATTTACGGTATCACTTCAAAACTAATAACTTGCATTTTATTGCTTCTAACAAGTTTCATGAACTTGTACAGGTTCTCTCATGACATTAACAATGAATTCACATATTTATTTATGGGTGTAGGAGGCAATGAAATTAGATATCAATGCATTTGGTGGTACACAAGAGGCAACCACTAACAATGTTTGGGTTGGAGATGTGTACTCAAAATGTAAAGGCCTTGAGAAAAAGGGACGTGTTAGATGTCTGGGAAAGATTCCAACAAGCAGAGATACAACTCATTCAGAACAAACAAATTCAGAAGTTAATCCTCAAATTGCTCAATTACAAAAGATAGTGGATTGCTTAGTAGCAGCCTTTAAGCAGATACATCCTAATTTTTCATTGGAGACTCTTACCAACATGGTCCAAAATGGAGAGTTATGTTGTTTCAAATATGAGTTATAAATTTAGTCAAACTATACAATAAAGTTCTACCAAACTTAATTGATTAAATCTATGTTTTCTACCAATCCATGTAATAAGTGCCCACAAGTTCCAGTGCTCCTGAAAATTCTCCTACCTTGCCTAACACTGGAAATCATAGATCGTCGAGTGGAAGTAACCATACAAATAGTATGCATCTCATATCAATTATTTGCTCCACTTCTCATTTATGGAATATGTATTACTAGTTACCAACTGTTGCTCCACCATTTTTTTTTCCATTTCATTACTATACAAGTCTAGCACTTGTATTTAGTGTTCCAATTTTCCATCACTTCTAGTGTGGAGATTGATTTTTTAGTAGGCTCAATATTTTACCCTTTTCTAGCTCTAAATCTATTCTTTTATATATATATATGTATAACCTTTTCCTTAGTTTGCTTTAGTATTGTTTATGCTTTTCTTGATTTTTTGCTTGTTTCCATTGTGTCTTTTGGGCAATTGTTGATTCCTATAGATTGAAAGTAATTGCTTAGCTTTTATTTTTTCAGGTGCATGAACAACTTCTGATGGATATACATCTTAGGAATTAATGGTGGAAAAGTAGCACAAACTACTTCTTATTTTTTGTGCTAGTTAGGCCTCAAATGCCCCAATCTTACTTTTTTGGGCATAAAAGGTTTTTTTGTATACATGATAGTTATATATGGATGTTTGAAAACTACAAACTTGTTTCTAGTGCTAGTTATGGTTGTTGGATATTATTTAGAGGATGAGATTCGTTGTAATGACTTTGATTTCACTTAGCATTTTATTAATGAAATTAATTTTATGAAATATATTGTGATTATATAATAATAATAATAATAATAATAATAATAATAATAATATACTAACAAACACAATTGTTGGTATAGATATGCCATGGTTGCTTTGTGCCCACTTCTACTAATGGAAGAAAACTGTTTGTATATCTCTTTACTAATGGCAGAGTATCCGTTGCTATAGGTTTTTAGCCCTACTCCAATGGACACCTCATCCGTTGCTATAACCCTTTAGCCACGGTGTTTTTACCAACGGAGAGCTTTCCCATTGGAGCATCCCTCCAGGTGTTATACCAATGGATTTTTAGCTTTTAGTAATACTTTCCATCCATTGGTAAATGATATTTTTCTTGTTGTGTCTACACCGTTGCTTGTGTGCTATATCTATTTTTTAAAAAAACATAGAAAAGTCAATATTGTATTAAAAGAGGATATTTTAAGACAAGGACAAAAGATGACATAGGAGAAGATGATATATAGAAGTTTTCTTGCTCCCTTATCATTGACAGCAGTTGGAAAACATGTAGGACTAGTGATGGTCAACTAGTTGACCAAAGTTTAAGACAACACTTATAGTGCGGATTTGATGAACTTTCAAAAAACATGAAGAATAGAAGAAAATATAAAATGTAAAAGAAAAAACATTTTTTAAGGTTTATATATTTTTTACAATCACGTATTTTTTCTTATGTAAGCATATATCAGCCTTCACCAATAATTTAGAAATTTTTTGAAGGAATTTTTTTTATTTTATTTTACAAAAAGCAAAAAGATAAAAAAGGAATAAGCTTGAGTAACCATTATTTTCTTTTTTATGAGAATTTTCCTAATGAGTATGAATTATTTATCTTTTGTCTTCGATTGTTTTGGATCCCATGGCAATGTCTGGTATTCAATCTAGTTTCTAATGAGTTGTGGTGCATGATTTACATTTTAAGCTTGTCATGAGACAATTATGTAGCTAAACCTGCCAACATGAAAAAATTTCCCTCCTAAAAACTCGTTAAAACAACAAAAATTTTGACATTAAATATTTCCCCAAACCATTATAAAAATCACCATTTCCCTACCAAAATTTACTTTCACTCATCCTAGTTCTTCATTTCTTCCTCACAAAGTTTTCTTCCTACCAATCAAAATCTTAATTCTTTTTGTTCCTTTTCTTCTTTTTTCCTCCATCCCTCTCTTCCTTGTCATCTTCATTGTATTCTTCTTCTTATCTGTCCTCATTTTTCCCACAATTTTTTACTTTTTTCTTTTTCTTTTTCTTCTTCTTCTTCTTCTCTTTCTCATCATACTCCACTTCTTCTTCTTCTTCTCCATCTTCTTCTTCTTCTTCTTTTCCTTTCTTTCTTTCCTATTATTCTTCTTCTTTGCGTAGCATTTCACAACTTCTTTTTTTGTAAAAAGAGAATTTTGACAGTTAACCGTTGGAAATTCTAACAACTATGTCCATCGAAAATTCTGTCAATCCCACCATCCATTGTAAATTCTTATGGTGGAGATGCTTGTAAAAAATTTTGATGGGCACTATAGTTAAAAAATTCCTGACAAGCGTTGCTATGTTAGAATTTTTTTTTGTGATGGCTTGCCTATGATCAAATTTTCAACTATTAGTTGTCATAAAAAAATTTCTAAAATGGCTATAATCAACAAAATTTTGATCACAAAGCTTAAGTTTCAACATCTCTAAGTTGAAAATAGCTGTTGGAAAAAAACCTTTTTTTTTTTTCTAGTAGTGGTATAATTTTTGAAGTTTGCAAATTCTTTAAGAACCAATTATAGTATAGGGTAGGGGTCAAATAATTTGATTTGTGATAATTTGGGAACTAACTGAAAAATTAAGCCATTGATGTTTAGGTTAATTTTTAATTAAGCCATTGTAGAGCAAGTTGAGCATGGCTTCTATTAGCTAGACGATTGGCCTAAACTAAAACACTACTAAAAAAAGGTTATTTAGCGATGAGCAAATTAGTGATGACATAAAACCGTCACAGAATTGTGATGGTAAAGCATTGGTATTTCTCTTACAGAAATTTAGAAACGGGAAACATTTGCTACATATTAGCAACAATAAAGTGTCGCTAAATTAGTGATGTGAAACTGTTGCTAAAATTAGCGGCGATACACTGTTGCTAAATTAGGGACATCAAACTGTCACTAACACTAGCGATAATAAACTGTCGCTAAATTAGTAATGTCAAACTGTTGCTAACATTACTGATGATAAGCCATCGCTAAATTGGTGACGTGAAACTATCGCTAATAGTAACAATGATCAACCATCACTAAATACTGAAGAACATGCTACAACGAGCCGTTGCTAAGTTGTGTTCTTGTTAGGGACGGTTTGCCATCGCTACTACATAAAATCATCGAACCTCATAATATATATATATAAACGTGTACAAATTAGGATTTTAATACTTTGTGCATAGTTAATTCCAATTCTTTGTATATACCATTAAGCCCTTCCCTTTTGTTATAGGGATGTACATAAAAAATTATGGGGATCATAGCTGGGCAGACTAAAATTGCTTAACATCTTTAAAAAATGTTAAATAATTCGTATGCAAACCCTGCTAAAATTTATATAATAACTAGCATTTAATATAAATATAGTACAATATTTATGAAATAAAATACTTTCGAGTTGAAGAGAGAAAAAATATTTAGAGTTCTAGTACTACATAAAAGTGAGTTTAATTTCAGGATAACAGATTATATCAAAAAAGGTCAAAAATGGAACGTTTTAGCCACATTAGGGAGGCGCTACGATCAAATTCAAAATTGGGGTTAGAGTAAAAATAAAATTAAAATGTTGATGTACTTAATTAACACATCAGTTTATATCTCTGAAACAAAAGTTGTTCTAGTGTTCCAATCCCGTTCATGCAAACTGCCAAATTCCAAAATAGGTAAATCACTGGGTGGAGGAGAGGGTTGCTGCGAAGATGACTCAGTTGTAGAAACAGGTACAAGAGGATATGGATAAGCGTACTTCACAAATGGAGCGACACTATCAAGATCAGTTATCCAGTACTGTTGCACAGATGGAGCGTAGGCACTAGGAACATATGACTTTCTTTTGGCAGGTAATTGGGAAGACTCCACTAAGTGTGCTGCAGTCCGATGGTTAGGCTCTATTCCTTACAAGAATGGGTCGCAATATGATACTAGTGTCTTACATGTATTTGAGGTATTATAGTTAACAATATGGTTTTGCAAACTATATTTTGGGACCTTATGTGTCTTAATTGTCAAATGACATGTTGTTTTGTAATCATATTTTGGATTAATGAAAACAATTTCTAGTGATTGTTGTTGCAATTATGTGGAATGGATGACAATATTAAAATGTAAATATGCAAGAGGTGTAAGAAATAGGCTGGGTGAGATATTAGGAAATGCTGGTAGGAACTAGAGAAGGCTAATTGTCATTAATTAGTGACGGTCAGCCCTCATTAAATTTAGCGAAGGCTGTCTGTCGCTAATTAGTGAAACATTAGTAACAGTCAACTGTTACTAACTTAGCAATGACAAACAGTCACTACATTAGCGATAGCCAACAGTCACTAAATTAGTGACAGCCAATAGTCGCTAATTTGTAGCAGTCAACAATCATTAACTTAGTGACAACCAACGTTCACTAATTACCGACAACCAATCGTCGTTGTGTTGCAAATTAGCAATAGCTAATAGTCACTAATTTGTGACAGCAAACCTTCACCAATTAGCAGCAGCCAACTGTAGCTAAACCTTTGGCGACAAACTGGTATTGGAGAGGAAATGACAGTCTAATTAGTGACGGTGAAGGTTAACCATCATTAATTAGTGACCGCAACAGTCACAAATAATTTAGTGGCAAGTGAATTAGATGCGAACACAGCAACGACAGCCAGCCATCGGCAATCTCATTTTATTTACGGCTTATTGTCACTAACAACCGTCACTAAAACTTTTTGTTTTTGTAGTGAAAGTAAGTTCATGGGTGATTTAGGAAAAATGTGAAAGCTTGAGGGCCACTTTCAAATTAAAGACCACTGCAATTGCTTTCATCGAGTATTCCAATTAAGCCTAGTTACTCATATGACTTTATACTATAGTGACTCGGCCAATCACTTTTGCAGATTTGTTGCGGGTAAGAATCAAGCCCTAAACTTTGATGATTGGGGTACTTTACCCACCTGACGTAACTTCTGCCCATTTGAAAAGGAAAAACTACATAACTGCTACTTGAGTTTCCTAATTTTTATTTTTTGAACCCTAATGTTTTGTCTCCTCCACTTAGGTCATTGTCTTTGATCTAAGTCTCCACCTTATCAAGACCAATGCCTCCCCTTTCCGCCGCCTCTATCACCACTAATATAGCCTCCATTATCAAGTTATTCACCTCTGCTTTTTTTTAAAATGTATATATATACATTGTAATTAATTTTAAAATCCAAAATTTTGAATTTTATTTTATTATAATAGAAAGATGTAATTATTTAGACAAAATAACTAAAAATACTAAATTCTACAATTTATAATTTGATTGGAAAATTTAAAAGGTAGGTTGAAATTTTTTCAAAACCATAGTAATTAACTTGTGCTACATAAAATTTGGGTAAATTCCAATTTTACCAGAGAGAAAATAATACATTGACTTTATCAAATTGAATATTAATATATTTTTACTAAAGAGAAACATAGATGCAACATTCTTTATCATTATTAATCATGCAATTTAATAAGCAAGATTTATGTAATTCATCAAATCTTATTCTTAAGCTATAATTGTTTATGGGTTATTTCTTGAGAATTGATTATTGTGTAATGCTCATAAAGGTAAAAAACTATCATAAGGGTGCATCATGATGATTAAAAGGGATTAAATGGAGAGGAAAATAATAAATATTTAAAATTTTCATACACCATTTTGGTTTGAGAAATTTCAACAGAAGATCAAGATATTTTGGTTAGTTCTATATTAAAATTTGACTAGAACCTAGGCTTATAATATATCATTGAAATAGTCTATGAGTCTACCTTAACATAGAAGACATGAGATTTGATTTGGAGGCTTAAGTAAGGAGTTACGCTGATTCTCACAAGACATTGTTGAAGTGATAGGCATTGTACGAGTCTGAAACTTGAGGAATAAATTGTACCATTGGGTAAACTAAAAATTGTGAATAAAATATTTATTATTGGTTGGGAAGTCTAGTTTTATAGGAATTTTACAAATTGCAATTTGGAGTTTTCTACAAAAAGTTATGGTCATTCTTGTGAGAGGCAAATCTGTCAATCTTATAGGTGGCAAGGTGAAGATGGATATTACGGCATTCAAGTTGAATCAAGACATTTAAAATTAAAATTAGACTCCATTGATAGTTCAAAGACCTAAGTGATCAATGGTGGATGGAAGGTCCGGCTTGAATTTCGACTACTGCAATTACAAAGATGAGAAAATGAAAGTGGGGCTACATTGAGGATGAGGACTTGGATAGCAAGAGGAAAAGTTTCAGGTGCAAATGATTGAAATAAAAAAAATTAGATGACTATGTTTAATTACAATTTAAGTCCCAAAGTTATAAGTTTGTATGATTTGAGGCCTGAAGTTTTAAACTGTGCAATCAAATGCAATTTTGTTACATAACTGACAAAAAATATCCGAGTTACTGAGTCAGGTAGGTAAAGTATCTGGGTCATCAACATTCAGGTTTTGATTCTTACCCCAAAAAAGTCTAAGGGAGCAATTGGCTGAATCACTATAGTGCAGAGGTCATATGGACAATTAGGCCTTCCAATTATTAAAATATAATAGCATGATTTTGGGGTAAAAAGAAGGGAAAAAAGAAAGAAAGAAAGAAAGAAACTTGACTTCTGCCTGAACTTCTGGTACCAACTTACAGTTAATTGATTTTGTAAATTTTACGCCACTCTCAGCATATATTTTTTCTTATTTGGCATTCAGAATCATGCCTAGAAGTATATAAGGGAAGGAATATTAGTATTCTAAATAAGGGAAGAGGAATGATAGCTTTTTCAAAATCTGGAGAGTAATCAAACTAGCTTTCTATGGCATTTCTTGTGGAGATGATTTGGAGGCTAGAATCAAAATCCTTGCTAATGTCCCAAATGCTTTAGCTATTAAGCCAAACCTGAAGTGACAACATAAGTAAAATTAAAAGTGATGGTGATGAAATATTTTTTTAATATCACCCGTCCTCTCATAGTATCTCATTTGGGTATTATACAATCAATGGGAAAACAAAAAATCGTAATTAAAATTAAAAAAAAAAAAAGTGACTATAGGAGGGGCATGTGGCACACAGAATTTGGTAGGTAATTGACTCGTCCGAAGGAAACCAAACCTCTCTAATTTTATAAATATTTTGACACTACACGCATTGAATATGCTTTTATCCTCAGAATAACTTGTTCTGCTAGCTACTATGCCCTTCACTTCTTCCACCACACGCTTGCGTGGTACAGTAGGCGGATTTCTTGTGCGCAACTGTCTTTGCGCACCAATCAGTATGTCGAGGAATTTTGACAAAATAAAGAATTAGAGGAGGGGACAAAAAAAATTGGGTTTAAGGTAAAAAAGTCTAGTATTGAAAATCGAGCTAAAAGGATTGAAATGAACGATTAAGCCACCAATTAAGAGCTATGAAAATCGGCCAATATTTTTCTTATATCCATTATAGGGCTACCTTCATTAGTCCCGAGGGTGAGCTTATTATGGGCTTAGGTTCGTAATTGTGCCCTGCGTTAAGAACCTTTTATTTCCAAGAGTTCTTTCTTTTGTTTGTTATTGGTTATTTTATTTTTTGGGCTGTTTGGGTTATGAGGTTTTGATTTTTTACTTATTTTGGACTTTAATCTAGGTTCTGCTTGGTGTTGGATTCTTTGGGTCTTAAAAGTGTTTTGGTTATCATCTTTCGCTTTAAGATGGTGCTTGTATCTTTTATTGATTCTTTTGCTTTTAATAAAGTTTTTCATTCCCTATTAAGAAAAACACAAACATGTAGCAGCTCGTTTAAGAGACTCGGATATATCAAGTATAAAGTTTTTCAGTTCGATATAAAATTTTGTGTATAGAGAAAATTTGTTTGGAAAGGTCACTGCTATGATATTCGGCTGTACTTCCAGCAGATTAAACCCCTATCTATTGGATGGGACACTACTGAGCACAAGAAAAGGAAAAAAAAACAAGAAGACAAGAAGATTTGTTAAAGCATGATGTATGTAGATCTGTTAAAGAATTTGAGGCTTCCGGTTAGATTGGAAAATGGTGTAACACTTCGTTTATAACTCTGATTCCAAAGAAGTTAATCCATCACGACGTAAAGAATATCGACCGACGATAAGTCTTCTCGGCTCTATGTACAAAATCATTGTATAAATTCTTGCAAGCAGGTTCTGAAAGATTCATAAGGTAATTAGTGATACCAATCTGTTTTTATTTGGGGAGGCAAATCTTAGAGGGAGTACTTATTTGCTAATGAAGTAATTAGCTTTGTGAAGAAGAAAAATGTAAAAACAGCCATGTCGATGGTTGATTTTGAAAAAGCTTTCGATAATGCCAATTGGGACTTTCTCCTCACTGCGTTACAACAGATGAGCTTTTTGGGGTGAAGTGGATCATAAACTGGATTAAAGACGGCCTTCATCTGCATATGTTTCTGTCCTAATAAATGGCAGTCAGATTTTTGAGTTTACCATTCTATTCCCTTCCCTTGTTTTGGTCTCCCTCAGGTACATTTCAAACTCTTATATCCCTTCAAAAAGAATTTCCTATGGGGTGGGGGTCTAGGGGAGGGTACGAAAATAAGTTGGGTATCTTGGAGAAAAGTGTTGATGAACAAAAAAACTAGGGGGTTTGAGTGTGGATAATCTAGAGAGGATTAATTTAGAGGAGTGCTTTTCTTGGAAGGTTGTTAATAGGGAGTCTCTACGATTTTGGTTGGATAAATGGGTTAATGGTGAACCATTGTTCAGGAGGTTTCCAAGATTATTTAGGTTATCATTAAAACAAGATTATAAAACGTATGAGATGGGGGAGTGGGTGGGCGAGTCTTGGATCTGGATAGGGGTATGGCGATGTCTAGCTAGAGGAACAGAGTCTAGTGAATTAAATGACCTTCGCTCTTGTTAAATTCTGTTACCTTAAGCAGCAAGTCAGCAAATAAACTAGTGTGGAACTTGCGTGGTGATGGGAATTTCTCTGTCAAACCCTTCATTTTGCAACTTCTAAATAATCTTCCATTTATTTCCCGTAAAGAAAACTGGAATGAAAGGAACATAATTTTGTTTAACAATAAGGCTCTTAATATTTTGGGAGTTTTTTTTTTTTTGGTCAACATAGGCACTCTCACTTCTGCCTGTGGAAAAGAAGAAGCTGGCCATTTGCACCCTTTTCATGAATGGTTCTCTACTCCTATACTCTCTATTTAATTCATGCTTATTGTGAGGGTCTATAACAGATTGGTGGCTATGATCTTCCGATGTATTGTAGGGTGATCTCTAGTCTAATACCTCTATGTATCCTCTAGCTTCTTGCTAGGCAATAACAATAAATTTTTTTTGCTCTTGCTAATTATAAAAAAAAATAATGGTAACATGTATGAGTAGTGGTGGATCCATGTACAACAAAAAGGGGGAGGGGGGAGGGTTTATGTTACCACCTTCACAAAATGGGAAAATTACAGCATAAGGACTTAAACTTATATGCTTTAATTTTCACCATAGTGTATGAATTGTTAAGTGTAAAGTATTCAATATACACTCCCTTAAATGACAAAAACAATGATAGCTTGGTCCTTAAGAAAGCATTGGTATATTGCCTGATTTTCAAGTAACCTATGGACTAAATTGTAAGGTTACAAAGATTGGGTGCTCAATTGCACAAATTTCTAAATATGGCTACGGAAAGGACATGGATGGAATTATGAAGAAAGAACATGGAAGGAATTAAATATATTGTTAGGGACCAAAGTGCTCAAAGAGGCAAAGCATAATGACAACTAAGGTACTTAAGTGTCCTAGATTTTTCTAAGATGAAAATGACTGTTGACCAAGGTTAAAAGAGGTCAAAATATGTCATTTTCCCAGCCAAAATTTCTGGAAATAATCTGTCCAAGTGTTGGCCAAAGTTTCAAAAAAATTTGCATATATGCCACCAAGGTCAAAATGATGTATAAATGAAGAAAAATATTCATTTCATTGGCATTTTCCCTAAATTTCGGTTTCCAGCAGCTAAGAACTCTTCCTTAACCTTTTCCACCATCCTCCATAGCCACCATACCTTAAGAAATCAAGAGAAAGCAGGAGAAAGCAAAGAAGACATCAAAGAGTGCAAGAAAACCTATTTTCGGTTCTATTAAGGTTCATCAAATTTCCAGCAAAAGGTAAGGGTTTTATCTGGGTTTCATGGCTGTTTATTGTTCAATACAGATGCCCAAACATCCATGAACCTAAGACCCTAAGCTTGGAAGAGAGCCAAGAGCTTGATGAACCAAGTTTAGGTTAAGGGGGAAATTGCACCAAGGGTTTCAACCCTACAGCTTTGGTGCTCTGTTATGGCAGTAAAATTCAGGGTTTCTAGAGCCCAAGTTAGTACTAACTAAGACCTAATGACCTCTTAAGACCAAGCAATAGCTTGAGGAGGGCTGCCATAGTGAGTTCTTAATGTTTAATTGAATGATTATGGACTAACCTTAATGTGTTATTGCTGCCAGCATTTCATATGTTTGTTGCTGTGTTTGTTTGTGCATTTGGATGTGTATATTTGCGTGTTTGTATTGTATTTTTGTGTTTTAGTGTCTTTGGATTTCAGGTGTATGGCTGGAGTTTGAAGATTTTATTGATAAGCCCTTACTAAGTTTCATTCAAGAAACTTACCCCCTTTCTGTCCATTTCAGGAGCACCTGAAAGAGAACATTCAAATTAATAGTTTTCGTTTGAATTTATTTGTTAAATTTCAGGCACATGAACTTCCATATGTCTAGTTATGATCTGAAAATTTTGGTGATTTTAGGAGCACATTTGGTATTTTTAGTGATGGTGCTTACTGTGTTGTGCAGCAGCTGTCCAGCATCCTGTTTTTGGAGTCCATTGTGTCTCAGGACCTACTATAACCTAGGGTGCGTATTTAGCTGAGTTAAGACCATATTGTAGTGCATGTATGCATGTACATGTAGTGTATGTAAAATGAGACAAGTATGTGAACATTTGAGTAATGTTTTGGCTATGTATGTGATGTGGTGCAAAGCTGCCTAAGTGTGAATGATAGGCTGCTTACTTATAAATTCTGTTTTGGCCATATAAAGTTGCTAGATACAAGTGAATGTAATTCTTATGTGTATTGGACATGTATGGGATAGCCTTGGAGGGCTTTCCCCTTGTGAATGAAGTGTTTGCATGGTTTGGAAAAATTGTATGGGTAAAATGGTCCAAAAGTTGCCAGAATTTTGACAATGTACCTAAAGTTTAATATCTCCCTCTGTAGAATGACTCTTGATATGAAATTTTGACCACATCTAGAAAACATTCAGAGGTTGAACAGGAATTTGGAATTTCTGAATTTCGATCCCTGTAGCCAAAGATATGATGTTACAAAGTTGGCTAAGTTACTGTTCATTTGGTCAGAATTTTGTAACCAACTTAAAAAATCCATAACTTAGTCCATAGATGGGCTATTGATATAAAACAAAAATCCTTGGTTTTCCCTAAGTCTCTAATTGATAATGGAGTAAATAAAATAGGGGGTTACATGTCTAGAATGATACAGTTTATTGTAGGAAGTTCGGGTGTAGTGGCTGGAATTTTTGAACCTAGTAAGAATGCTTAATGTGTGGAAGCCAAAACCAAGACTTGTGCTAGTTTTTTTCTTCTTAGCTGCCATAGTGTGCATAAATATGAATATGTGTGTTATGGTTAAACCAATATGCATGTATTTACATAGTGCTCAAGAGGGTCACTTGAGTATGTACACTAGGGGTGTTGTTCTAATGACCTACGGGACACACCAATCCTGGGAGTCTAAATGCACAATTTTGGCACCATAACTGGACTATCCCGGAGTGAGTAACAGTTTATGGATCATTTTTTCTAGAAAAATATTAATAAGAGGTACATAATTAATTAATTGGACTCCTATTAATTTTTTTATGGACACTTCTTATATATTTTGGAACAAAAATATGCCCTTCTTATCTCAAGAAAAATAAAAAATGGATCAGTCTCTTTTATCCACTAACAATTAGAATAATAGCAAAGGTCATATACAAGCCCCATTTGAAAAAGGGAAGAAATGTATAAAGTTAATAAGCTAAGTGGGAAGAAATATATAAGTTTAAGGGCTAAAAAGAGACTTTTGTTCTTTACATTCTATACAACATGAACATCTTGCTCATCTTCTTTATATTCCATATAATTTTCTAATCATTTGACCACCTACACAAGAAAAAAGAGATGCTACATTAGAGCATTTTATTAGATTTTCATCTAAAAAACATGTTTTCATCATTACATTATAATATATACGAATTTATAATTTTTTCTATAATCTTTTTATTTACTACTAGGGCTTAATAGTTGCATACATATACAGACCGCAGTTGTAAAATTCATGAACATAGCTTCTTGTTGTTGTTGTTATTATTATTATTATTATTATTTTGCTTTTGATTGTTCATACAAGGTCATAGAATATGACAAATATTTACAACTAAACATACTAGTGAGCATAGATTTGACATAGGGTCTGAAGTTTAAAGAGCACCACATCGAATGATTGAGATAAAACTCCAGCAATTTACATTGATTGTGCATAGTATCTTAACTAGAAAAGGCAGTTCTGAAAGCGCCAACTTGATTGGCACGACGCTAGGGTTTGAATCCCTTGTCCTTTTGCAAATTTCATAGAATGTCATTTAGTTTGATTCGGTTGCCTTTTGAGTCCTAAACAAGCTGACATTCCCTTCCTTATGTATGATAACAATCCTTCATTCAAACCTTATACTTGTATACTTGATTTTCAATGTCAAAGAAAAAAAAAACTAGAAGAGGTAAAAACAAAGATCTAGCAAATTACCTGTCTAACATCATCTTATAACTAATTTATCTAACTAAGAGAGAAGTAAGAAACTAAACATCTAGGCTTTGTATAGGTATATTGTAAGAGACGCTTGCCAGGGTCACTTGCGAAAATATTTAATTAGGATATGAAGGTATCACACTTAGTTGTAAATGTGTGGTTGAAACTCATAATTATTTAAAACTTACATGGAACTAGTTCATTAACCTAGGAAATGAACATGCATGCAAAGCTTCAGTTCTTAAGTAAAACAAATAAAAAAGCAAAAAAATTAAGAATTTGCATGAATTTTATAAAATACTTAAAGCAAAATAAATATAAACTAAAGCCAAGTACATAAGTAGGCAAGATTTCGAGTGTCAACCCTATGTATATCATTTAAAAGTATAATGTAAAACCAACAACAACTATGTGTATAAACTTTACTTAAGTCTTTTCACCCTTGTTTATACTAGAGAACCAACTTTGTACAATTAGGTACACAACTTCCTAAGGTGTCTGAGATCACTAAATAGCTTAGCTTTAAATCGAGCTCAACTACTCTGAAATAGAGAGCCACTTTGCTTCCCTTGTGTCCTTATTAGCCTACTTACTACGAAGGCCAATAAAACAAATCAGTTAGCATGTAATAATAGCTAACTAAAACTTAAAACTAAACTAGATTCCATGAACTTATACCTACAACAAGAGATTAGACTTAACACTTGTTTACTTTGTGCGAAGCTCAGCAACATTTATAACTACACAATATAAACTAAAGGGGAGAGAATTTGATAATTCTTAGTAAGGGATTTCTTAACCTACAAGAAAATCTTAGGATAATGCATATATAATAGTAAATAATGTAAGCTAGTGCGAGCTCATAATTTGTACACCCTGAAGTCTTAACTAATAGCCACTAACAAAGGTTATATTGCGCGTACCTACCTCAACCTAGTCCTACTTCTTTACAAAAACTTTATTCCTGCCTTAGCAAGTTAACCTCTTTCAAACTGTATAAAAGTTCTTCTTAAACTTGGTGGCTTAGCTTATTAACCTAGATAACTTAATTAAAGTGCTCTAGAAGCTCAAAGGCTCTCATGCTTACTTAGCACTCTTAACCTTACTTAATGGCCACTTACTTACATAGCCCTTAAGCCATTTCCATGTCCATTTCTTTACTATTCTCACAGATGCATTTAACTCACTTTATAAGAGGATCTTAGGCCTATTCAAAGGTCACATTTATGTTAGAATGGCTCAGGGAAAGTAACCGTGGCACCGGAGTGTCCTCAGAAAGCTCTAAGCTTTGGACCTTAAGGGGTCAATGCCACAATGCCAAGGGCTGTGCCACAGGCAATTTGGGACTGCCTAAGATAGAGGTCCCAAGCACTGCAGTGCCAAGCCTAGTGTCACAGCGTTAGGTCTCACCTCGTAGCACCCTTTCTCGGGTAGAACATGCTCAATTTGCCATCTTTTCTTGCTTGCCTTGACAAAAACCGTTTGACAACCATTTTTAATACTTAAAAACATGCTAGATAACATGTAAATGGTTCAATCAAACACTTGAATTCTTAAAAATTCCTAAACTATATGAAGATCACAAGCCTTCAAATCACAATGCAAACATAAGCACAAACACACCACTTCTTTGCAAATCAATGTAGCAACTTGTTCTAGCCTAGAAAACCAATTGTCAATGCATAAAAAACATGAAATATGATTTGAATTTGATAAATTACAAGCTTGAAAAAATCTATGAACCTTATGTAGGGTTTTAGGAGCCAAAACAAGCATAGCAAAATTTAACTGAAACCCTCAAGAATCCAAGTGAAACATAGTAAATCGGGAGTTGTGTAAGTCAATTGGCGCTTTTGTAAATATACCCTCACTTTGAATAATTATAGAGAAAAACCTACGCCAATTGGGGCTTCTGTAGTCACGAAAATGATAGTACTCTTTCTCAACTTCGTGTGGAATCTTGAATCGCCTTAATCAAACACTTGAGCGAAAAGTTATGGTGAAAATACTACAACATGTCAATGTCGTTGAGTGCTCGCACCTAGGTGCCAGAATTGGCATTGAGGTGCCAGAGGCCATTTTTCCTCGGATTCCAAATGGGGTCCTAGGTGCTGCAACGCAACCTGGCGCCTAGGCACCGGGCCCCCGAGGCTTGAACCTTAAAAACATGCCCAAAGCACCTTAGGAGGCCTCCAAAGGCTCCTAGACAAGTTGGGGATGCCTTCCCATTTTGCAAACCTACAAAACACACTTCCTAGGCCACAATGCATCATTCATTCCAAGCTTGCAACACATTCAAACATCACACTAAGCTTGGAAACCCAACTGGTCCACCATGTTCATTACCATCCACCAACTTGTTAGTATTGTGCCCAAAAAGCCAATCATGAGATGATTGTATTTTTGCACATTGAGTCATGATATTTTATTGAGGCATTAATCCAGCAATTATGTTTGTTGTTTTGTTTCTGCGTAACGTAATAAGCATAACTGTAACCCTAGAATAATGATATTCTTAAACGTCCCTAGTCTAGTATTATTGTGGAGCGGGTTGCAATAATACATAATGACTAGCATATGTGGAGACTAATATGAGATATGTAGTCTACATATGGGTACAAGTTGGAGAACTTGTGTACTGGACTGACCCACCATGAGAACACTTCATGGATCGTTATATGAGTGTCATAAGTGATTCTCATAGTGATCATGGTATATGTAGTCCTTCGACCTAAGATCAGCAAGGTTCCCTACATGTGAGTCACATACTTTGATACTTTCCTTTGTTGCTTGTAACTGAGTGAACTTGAAGGAGGTCATTGGGTATGTCACATATCATGCGGAGGGATTTGTATGATCAAGATGGGATTTGTCCCTCCTATGTAACGGGAGTGATATCTTTGGGCCCCTTGATAGAGTGAGACTTAGAAAATGCATGGCCATGCTCCGATGAGTTGATATATGATATCAATGTCATCAGTTTAAGTTAGTCTACTCGGTAATCAAGAAACCAAAGATTGGGCTATACGAGAGTGACACATTCCATGTCTCGTGCTTAGTCTTGATATCTTGGACAAAGGGACAATGGCATATATCGGTGATGATCATAAAGGTTTAGTCGATTCACCGACAATCTTGTCACTTGGGTAGCAATGATGTGTTGCTAGACACCGCTCATTGCTTATGATCATAAATGTGATTTATGATCATTGCCAACATGGCAAGAGCCTATTAGGTCGTACACATAGAGCTATTTGGATCATTAGAGTGCATGGGCTAATTATTTGGGTTATGGTTTCACTTTAATTTCGTATTAATAATGGGCCAAGGAGTTGAGCCATTATTAAGCCCGAAATTAAATCCTAATTGGATTAGGGCTTTGAAACCCATTAGGCCTGGAAGTTGAGTCTCACTATAAATACAACTTTTAAGTGAGAAATTCGAAGGTCTCCTTGCCCTAGCCTCCCAAAAGGACAGCCACACTCTTCTCTTGCAATTCCTTGGAGGACGCAAGCTAGCACTGCGAGCGCAAGAGAAACGCATCTGCCGGGACGTGGTGGAAGCGTGGTGATCCCGAGAGGCTCGCGTGGATACCATAGAGAGCCTGAACACGTCAACTGTTCAGGTTTTGTGATTCGACTCTACAGTTGAGTGAGAGATCTCAACCGAAAATTAGGCATGAAATTTTCGAACACCCGGTTTACCCCGTTTCACTTGGTTCCTAGAGGGTTTCGGTTAAATTCCGCTGCGCTGTTTGGCTCCCGAAACTCAACAGTGGTATCAGAGCTACTGGTGAAACCCTAAATCGGGATTGATTGTTGAATCGCATGATGCTATGTGTTCGATTGGTTTTCAGCCATGATTAATTAGATTGATTCATGATGCATGAAACCGGAATTCGTAATGAACATATGAGATATATGAAGAAACGACACAAATTGGTTAATGAGATTAACCCGAAATTGATAGGTATGAGATACCTATATGGATTAGGATTCTTGCAATAGTTGCAAAAACCCTAGCTTTGTTCGGATTCGGCCTGTTCGGGCACCGAAAGTAAGGTATTTTTGGTGGCTCGAATGGAGGAGTCTCGGGTGCCTACTTTCTCGAAATAGAAGATTTCGGGCTAAGCAATTGTAAGACAATTTTTTGCGCCGGGGGGCGCTGCCCCCCACGCCCCCCGCAAGGGCGGCTCCCCTTGACCCCGTCCGCTGACCGGTCAGCGGAACCACCGCCCGCTGACCGGCCAGCGGGACCGCCGTATGCGAAGCGCCACATAAATA
The DNA here is from genome assembly GCA_039654915.1 of Aquilaria yunnanensis. NCBI lineage: Eukaryota > Viridiplantae > Streptophyta > Magnoliopsida > Malvales > Thymelaeaceae > Aquilaria > Aquilaria yunnanensis. Next base: position 78,610,051 of record CM077594.1, on the reverse strand, counting down.
AAAACTGGTTAATCAACACGCGAAAATTGGCATGCATCTTTGTTGAATGAGATTTGACATGATATGCTGATTGGTGTTTGAAGCATGGTGCATGGTTATAGCCCTTGATTGGTTGTACTTATAAATACGGCCTGCGAGTCGTGCCTTTTCTTATCACTCTCATTGTACATTCTCTTCTCACCTTACTCCCCTCGAATGTAACTCGAGGTTTCTATTATTGATGTAATGGTGCATTATGGGATCGTCCAAGGTGGTATGTCCAAGGAGGTGACAACAAAAAGGCAACCAAGAAAGGAAGAGAAGGAGCTTGTGAAGACTCTTTTCTTTTCTTAGGCTTTTATGATATTCTCATTGGCTTGAGAATATCGCATAGTTTGGGCTATAACCATGTCACGTTTATTTCTTGTAAGCATGAGATGCATGTTTTATATTTGTATGTGATGCATGTATAAAACAACCGGAGATAACAAATTGGTGAGATCAAAAGAAAAATCCCTCAAACAAATATTAAGTCATTAAATGTGATGCCTTCCAAATGTTGGCACTCGTCAAGACTTTGATCAACATTAGGTGGGTTTGCCAAAGCAAAGCACCTATGTTCATCTTGGTAAGGCGCGATGGGATAATAGTGATATCCAAACTGCTAACTTTGGGTTCGACTTAACTAAGTCATCCTAATAGGATTAGGGACTTAGAGGCATAGAGTTGGGCTTAAGTTCATGAGATGAGCTTGGACAAGTGTTGTTCACCCAACTATCCAAGAGTTGCATAAGATGCAATTGGCAATGAGTTGCCTACCTAAATAGCTGTAACTTGAGAGAAAAGCCAAAGCTGACTCAGGTTGTGGTCAAATATGGATCTTGGCCCGCTAGAATACCTTAGTACCGAGGTGTTCCGAAATAATACCGAGGGTTATTATTTTGAGGAAAATAGTGGGAGTATCGTTTAATAAAAGTCCTTATTAAATGAATTAAAATACATGACTCTTACACTGCATATTTACTGTTGTAGATAACCATGGCACAAAACACATCGACACTTTCATTGCTATCGATCCTTGAGAAGGAAAAACTGAATGGGACCAACTTTCTCAAATGGTACCGAAACTTGAGGATAGTCCTCAAACAAGAGAGAAAGGCTTATGTCCTAGAGCAGCCCATTCCGAATGAGCCTGCTGCCACTGCTCCAAGAGCTGAAAGGGATGCGCACAAGAGGCATTCTGATGATGCTTTGGATGTTGCATGCCTCATGCTTATTACCATGGAATCTGAGCTTCAGAAGCAACATGAGAACATGGGGGCGTTCGATATGATCGAACATCTCAAAATGCTTTTCCAAGAGCAAGCTAGGCATGAAAGGTTTGAGACCTCTAAGGCATTGTTTCAGTGCAAGATGTCTGAGGGAAGTCCCGTGGGTCCTCATGTGCTCAAGATGATTGGGTACATTGAGAATCTTGAGAATTTGGGATTTGCTCTTCAGAAAGAGTTGGCTATCGATGTAGTCTTGCAATCGTTGCCTGAAAGCTACAGTCAGTTCGTCATGAACTATAACATGAACGACCTTGACAAGTCCCTTCCTGAATTGCTCAACATGTTGAGAACTGCTGAGCAAAACCTTAAGAAGGCTAAGCCCATTTTGATGGTTCAAAAGGGCAAGGGAAAAGGAAAAGCCAACAAGAAGAAGGATAAAGCTAATGGAAAGTCCAATGCTAGTTCTTCTTCAGCTGCACTGAAACCAAAGGGTGGTGTGGCAAAGGAAGGGGAGTGCTTCCATTGTAAACAACCTGGACACTGGAAGCGCAACTGCAAGCTCTATCTTGAAGAACTTGCTAAAGAAAAAGGAAGTAAGACTTCCACTTCAGGTATTTTTGTTATAGAGGCTAACTTTTCTACTTCCTCATCTTGGGTATTGGATACTGGATGTGGATCTCACATTTGTGCAAATGTGCAGGATCTAAGTAGAAGTAGAAGATTGGCCCGAGGTGAAGTGGACCTACGTGTTGGAAATGGAGCAAGGGTTGCTGCCTTAGCCGTAGGGACTTATGTTCTCACTTTACCTAGTGGATTAGTTTTAGAATTAGACAACTGCTACTTTATGCCTACTATTAGTAGAAATTTGATTTCTGTTTCTTGTCTGGACAAGAAAGGTTTTTCATTTATAATAAAGGACAAATGTTGTTCTATTTATTTGAATGAAATCTTTTATGGTAGTGCTCAACTTAGCAATGGGTTGTATGTTCTAGACCTTGAAGATCCAATCTATAATGTGAATACCAAGAAGGTCAGATTAAGTGATTCAAACTCGACCTATCTCTGGCACTGTCGCTTGGGCCATATAAATGAGACCCGCATATCCAAGCTCCATAAGGATGGACTCTTGGACTCATTTGATTTTGAATCATATGAGACATGTGAGTCATGTTTGTTGGGCAAGATGACCAAAGCCCCATTCACAGGGCAAAGTGAAAGGGCTAATGACTTACTAGGACTCATACATAGTGATGTATGTGGCCCTATGTCTACACACGCTAGAGGAGGTTTCCAATACTTCATTACTTTCACTGATGACTTCAGCAGATATGGCTATGTGTATCTTATGAGACAGAAGTCAGAATCCTTTGAAAAGTTCAAAGAATTCAAGAATGAAGTAGAGAATCAACTCGGGAAGAGTATCAAAGTGCTTCGATCAGATCGAGGTGGAGAGTACTTGGATCGAGAATTCCTTGATTATCTGAAGGAGTGTGGTATAGTATCACAACTTACTCCACCAGGTACACCTCAATGGAATGGTGTTTCTGAAAGGAGAAATCGAACTCTGTTAGACATGGTTCGCTCCATGATGAGTCAAGCTGACCTTCCAAACTCCTTTTGGGGACATGCTCTAGAGACGGCCACTTTTACACTAAACCGAGTTCCATCTAAATCGGTTCAAAAGACACCATATGAGATATGGAGTGGGAGGCGTCCCAATTTGTCTTTTATGAAGATTTGGGGCTGTGACGCTTATGTAAAACGTCAATCCTCTAACAAACTAGGGCCCAAATCTCAAAAATGTCTTTTTGTTGGGTATCCCAAAGAAACAAAGGGTTACTATTTCTACAATCCCTCTGAGCAAAAAGTGTTTGTTGCTCGAACTGGTGTCTTTTTGGAGAAAGAGTTTATCTCTAAAGGAACTAGTGGGAGGAAAGTAGAACTTGAAGAAATTCAAGAACAACAAGGAGACATCGAACCTGAAATGGAACCTGAACAGACACCACAAGATGTTGTGGTTCAAGAGTCTGTTCCTGTAGCACAAAGCCCACGTAGGACTGGTAGGATTCGGCGTGAGCCCGAGAGATATGGATTTCTCGTGACTCACACCGGTGATGTGATGCTCATGGATCAAGATGAGCCCACAACCTACCAACAAGCTATGTCGGGGCCTGACTCTGAGAAGTGGCTAGTGGCCATGAAATCCGAGATGGAATCCATGTATGAAAACCAAGTATGGACTTTGGTTGACCCACCTGAAGGGGTAAAACCCATAGGGTGCAAATGGGTTTTCAAGAAGAAAACTGACATGGATGGTAATGTGATTACCTTTAAGGGACGATTGGTCGCAAAAGGTTTCAAGCAAATTCATGGTATTGACTATGATGAAACTTTTTCACCAGTTGCTATGCTTAAATCCATCCGAATTTTGTTTGCTATTGCTGCACACTATGATTATGAGATATGGCAAATGGATGTCAAAACTGCATTCCTAAATGGAAAGCTACTTGAGGATGTGTACATGACACAACCTGAGGGTTTTGTCACTCCTGGGAATGCCAATAAAGTGTGCAAATTACAAAGGTCCATTTATGGACTGAAGCAAGCTTCTCGAAGTTGGAATCTTCGTTTTGATGATGCAATCAAAGAGTTTGGTTTTATCAAAAATGAAGATGAACCTTGTGTTTACAAGAAGGTTAGTGGGAGCGCTATTGTCTTCTTGGTGTTGTATGTAGATGACATACTACTCATCGGGAATGACATTCCTGAGCTACAGTCTGTGAAGACTTGGCTAAGGAAATGTTTCTCTATGAAGGACTTGGGTGAAGCAGCCTATGTGTTAGGCATCAGGATCTATAGAGATAGATCTAGAAAGCTTCTTGGCCTAAGTCAAAGTACATATATTGACAAGGTGCTAAAGAGGTTTAGCATGCAAGATTCCAAGAAAGGATTCTTGCCCATGTCACATGGTGTCACTCTTTCTAGATCTCAGTGTCCGAGTACAACCGAGGAGAGAGAGCGCATGAGTAAGATTCCATATGCCTCAGCAATTGGATCTATCATGTATGCCATGATATGTACTCGTCTCGATGTCTCATATGCTTTGAGCATGACGAGTAGGTACCAATCGAACCCCGGTGAAAGTCACTGGACAGCTGTTAAGAACATCCTTAAGTACTTACGAAGGACTAAGGATGCATTCTTGGTCTTTGGAGGTGAAGATGAGCTCGTTGTAAGGGGTTACACCGATGCAAGCTTCCAATCCGATAAGGATGATTTTAGATCGCAATCTGGTTATGTGTTTTGTATTGGTGGTGGTGCTGTAAGCTGGAAGAGTTCAAAGCAAGAGACAGTAGCTGACTCTACAACAGAATCTGAGTACATTGCCTCCTCTGATGCTGCGAAGGAGGCAGTTTGGATCAAGAAGTTCATCACTGAACTTGGAGTGGTTCCAAGCATTGTTGACCCGATAGAGCTCTATTGTGACAACAATGGAGCAATCGCACAGGCTAAGGAACCTCGATCTCACCAGCGATCCAAACACATACTCCGACGCTATCATCTCATTAGGGAGATCATCGAGAGGGGTGATGTAAGGATATGCAGGACTTCGACAGATAGCAACATTGCTGATCCACTGACAAAGCCCCTTACGCAGCAGAAGCATGATAGCCATTCTAGGTCCATCGGTATTAGATACATGGATGATTGGCTTTTAGTGCAAGTGGGAGATTGTTAGTATTGTGCCCAAAAAGCCAATCATGAGATGATTGTATTTTTGCACATTGAGTCATGATATTTTATTGAGGCATTAATCCAGCAATTATGTTTGTTGTTTTGTTTCTGCGTAACGTAATAAGCATAACTGTAACCCTAGAATAATGATATTCTTAAACGTCCCTAGTCTAGTATTATTGTGGAGCGGGTTGCAATAATACATAATGACTAGCATATGTGGAGACTAATATGAGATATGTAGTCTACATATGGGTACAAGTTGGAGAACTTGTGTACTGGACCGACCCACCATGAGAACACTTCATGGATCGTTATATGAGTGTCATAAGTGATTCTCATAGTGATCATGGTATATGTAGTCCTTCGACCTAAGATCAGCAAGGTTCCCTACATGTGAGTCACATACTTTGATACTTTCCTTTGTTGCTTGTAACTGAGTGAACTTGAAGGAGGTCATTGGGTATGTCACATATCATGCGGAGGGATTTGTATGATCAAGATGGGATTTGTCCCTCCTATGTAACGGGAGTGATATCTTTGGGCCCCTTGATAGAGTGAGACTTAGAAAATGCATGGCCATGCTCCGATGAGTTGATATATGATATCAATGTCATCAGTTTAAGTTAGTCTACTCGGTAATCAAGAAACCAAAGATTGGGCTATACGAGAGTGACACATTCCATGTCTCGTGCTTAGTCTTGATATCTTGGACAAAGGGACAATGGCATATATCGGTGATGATCATAAAGGTTTAGTCGATTCACCGACAATCTTGTCACTTGGGTAGCAATGATGTGTTGCTAGACACCGCTCATTGCTTATGATCATAAATGTGATTTATGATCATTGCCAACATGGCAAGAGCCTATTAGGTCGTACACATAGAGCTATTTGGATCATTAGAGTGCATGGGCTAATTATTTGGGTTATGGTTTCACTTTAATTTCGTATTAATAATGGGCCAAGGAGTTGAGCCATTATTAAGCCCGAAATTAAATCCTAATTGGATTAGGGCTTTGAAACCCATTAGGCCTGGAAGTTGAGTCTCACTATAAATACAACTTTTAAGTGAGAAATTCGAAGGTCTCCTTGCCCTAGCCTCCCAAAAGGACAGCCACACTCTTCTCTTGCAATTCCTTGGAGGACGCAAGCTAGCACTGCGAGCGCAAGAGAAACGCATCTGCCGGGACGTGGTGGAAGCGTGGTGATCCCGAGAGGCTCGTGTGGATACCATAGAGAGCCTGAACACGTCAACTGTTCAGGTTTTGTGATTCGACTCTACAGTTGAGTGAGAGATCTCAACCGAAAATTAGGTATGAAATTTTCGAACACCCGGTTTACCCCGTTTCACTTGGATCCTGGAGGGTTTCGGTTAAATTCCGCTGCGCTGTTTGGCTCCCGAAACTCAACACAACTAACATCATTCACAAAACTATTAGAATTCTACCACAAGCAAGCTATGAATGGCATCAAATATGCATGAATCATAAATCCCTTACCTCAATTACACAAGAACTAGCAAGCATCAAGCACCACAAGCCAAAAATTTCCAATTCCAAAGGCTCATCTAGGTTTCCTAGGTTCCAAGGCACAAATAATGTACATGGCACCAAATTAACACTAACCCAACAAAACCCAAGCTTAAATGAGCTCAAGAAACATGAAATCAACAAGGATTAAAGCTTACCACATGCACACACCATGCCCAGGCAAGGAAAACGCCCCAAGAAGCTCCAAAACCAAGAAAACAAGTGCAAAGCAAACTACCTCCCACTTGGGCACCAAGAAGGCTTTACCAATTTCACCAATAAATCAAGGATTGAGGAAAGATTTGGAAAGAAATTGATAGGGAAAAAGAGGGCTGTGAATTTGGGCTGCAAATGGGATGAATAGTGCCAGAAATTTGGCCCTAAATGTGTTTTAAACACAAAATCTCCCTCTCATCACAAACTTTTTTAAAAGTTGCAAAAATACCCCTTCCCCAAATAGTAACCAGGTAATTAAAAACTTGGCAAAGTTTGCTAACTTGGGCTTTGGGTTTTAAAAACATTATTTTTACTCCTAGGACTCGTCCTAACCCTCTAGGGTACAAAAAGACCATTTTTCCCCTGGGTAAAACTTATTGCCATAAACCACTCGGAACCTACTAAACCTTCAATAACTTACTTGATCTTGCTAATTTGCCCTTAACTAAGGCATTTAAACTAGGGATTTATGAATTAACCTAGCTCACTGAGCATTTTGCTAGGAGGGTTATAACATTTTCCCCACTTTGAAGAATTTGGTCCTCCAAATTCAATCTCCTCACCTTAAGACACTAAGCTAGGATACGGTGCCAACGTATCCCGATCAAACCTAGCAAGTAATGTCGGTCACAACAAACTACTTGTCGTTGAACTATTTGACCCATTCAACTAATGCCCTCAGGGCACTTGAGTCGGGCCTCATCTCATATAGGTATTATGGCCAATGCCATTCTTTGTGCTCACTCGCAACTATAGTTTGATTATTGTTCATTATTGTCCCAACCGTAGCTTGACTTTACATGGTCCGAAACACCTTATTTCAACTCACTCTTGATGACTATGTATGTTACCTCACTATCCCCAGCCTATGGATGCTGCTAAAGGATCTCTGGCTACTTAACCTATCACAGTGAGTCCGGTGACTTCCATTCCTCAACGCCACACTTTGTGCCGAGTAATCTAGTGCGAGATAGCTTAACAAGCTTTTAGAAACTTGTCTACTAACTTTATATTGATAGGATTTTACTAAGAGCTCGACACTAATGAACCTGCTTCACTCACTCCTCTATGCTAAAACTTGTTAATGTAAGCTAACTTAACAAGTAAAACTTGTCCTTTAACACTCACATTGGAAAAGTTCCACTCCAGGTTCGGCACCCATGCTCATTTACCAAACCTCTTAGTGCAAGCTAGCTTAACAAGTATGAACCTTGTCCACTAACTCTCACACAGTTAGTTCCTTACTCTAGGTTTGGTACCTGACAACTCCTAATAATCATTAGACTAAGTATGTCATTAGTGTACTATGGCGTCACCATATATACCAATAAGACCCTAAGGCATACTCCGCTCCAAGCTCCACTATACTCTAGGCCTTTTCCAAATTAGTGAACTACTGAGAGTTGAATGTCTCGGCCTACCTTAGAGTACAAGTCTTCAAATGCTCCCCTTGGATGGCCACTTTGCATCAGGCATACCGATGCACTGGGTAGGGTACCCATACACCGTCCGAGCATCATGATCCTAATGCCCTCGCTACTCTAGGGTCTCTTACACTTGCATGCCTACCAGAGAAAACTTCTCTAGTGCGAGTGCCAAGACCTCCAAGTAGCTACCAGCCTTTGGGTATCATTCGTGCCCCTTTGGCTTAGCCTCCCAGCACCTAGTGATGAAACTACTAACACATTACTTAAGTCGAAGGTCTTGATGCTTTAACTGCTCCACTTAGAGTATCCTCGGAGCCCGTAGCCTACACACTCAATCCCTTTACTTCCATGCACTTGGAGCCCAATATCTTACATGCACAAGATTACCTTCTCGGGTGTGATCATAGTACATTTGCTTCTCAACCACCAAACTTACCCCATGCGTAAAACAACTATGGGGCCCTTAGCTGAGTTACAAGGTCGCACAAATTTTAGGCCAACCTAGGTATCTTTGGCTTAATAGTTGACTAGACACCTCGGCGCCCTTTCTTAGGCTTTAATGTGCTTCCTCTCTAACTCAACTCCTCGACCATATCCTAGGCCTCCTGGCCTTTAATAATAACAAGCATCTCCACGACAACTGTTCCCCATCTAAACTATGGTTAAAAATAACCATATCCACCTTCCAAGCTTAACTACCTTACCATAACTACACCATGCCGACCTCTCATTGGGATGATGTACCCATAGCTTCACCATGTCCACTTAACTTATTTAGTGGGAAAACTGACTTTAAGTAACTATTAGGAGGTGGTTGGCCATGAAAATCACTTAGGTGGCTCGTCCACTACAATGCCACTTAATGCACTACACTATGCACCTTGGGACTGGTTCTATCCCTTAGAGTTATGAGCCTACCCTTCAGCCTTGACCAATCTCACAGATCACAAGCCCTTCCTTTTGAAGGCATTAGGGTTACATGAAATGCTCTAACTCTAAGCTTTAAGTAGGTTAACCAATATCTTCATCGACTAGGCTTCCAACCCTTGACTTCTTTCTGCTATAGTAAACACGACAACTACCGGAGCCATGAAATAGATGTCGGAGCACAACTATACCTATATTAGACCTGGCGCATTAATTACTAAGTATGACACTTAACTAGGTGGGAAATTACTTCACCTTGTGCTTACATGTGAGCCAACTCTCGACTAGACATTGTGAAATCTCCCTCATGGCACTCCTTGAACACTACCCTATTAGGTTAGGGTAAAACATCCTTTTTTCTGGCATCACCTGGTCATTTTCAACCTTATAGTTCAATGTTCCACTGACTTACTGGCACAAACATAAAGAATCAAACAATTACCACAGTGTCCTTGGTTCCACTTAGGACTTAATCCATTACCTACTCTGCTAGTTTCGCTAGTCGAGTTTTTCTTCTTCCACAAGTCAACTAATAGCTCTCGACTCCACTTAATCTCAAGATGATGACCAAAAGTCACCAGCTATCCCGTGGTTCATGGTAGTCCTTCCTATTGCTCGGGTCCTCTTATTGCTTTTCAACAGTCAAGTTGAACCCTAGCAATGACTCTACTCCTACTGGCCCTACCTTAGGGTTTATAGCTAGCAGACAAATAAACCTATCCATCTGCATACCCCTAGATGAGTTCCTTGCACCTTGCTTCATTGCATGGTTACCTCCTACATTCAACGGTTAAAAATAAAAATTAAAACTTAACTACTTACATTTGTAGCATTTGACTGAATTACTCCATTACTTGGTTATTCTAAGGAACTCATCCATTCAACTAGCTAGTCATTCGCCATCAACTAGGCCACTGAACTAACTCATGTAAGAAGACAACCTATGGAACTCTAGGATGTTTCCAATCTAAGCCATTTAGGCCTCTACTTATGTGGTTTCATATACTAGCAAGTGGGTCCTAGGGTGTCAGATATTAACCCAATACTTGGTGTATTATTAGATTCTTAATGCAATTAGGTTAGCCCTTAACCCTGCTCCAAAACTAGTACCCAACAAGCCAAAATAAAACTATACCAGTAAACTAATGCCAGAACTTACCAACAGAGTAACTAGACTACTAGTAAAAGGTCAGAGACTTACCTCACACTAGCCATGCACTATTCACGAGTTCACTACCGCTACCTATTGTACTCAGTTGGTGGCTGCCTGCTTTGACCATTTGACTAATCGAAGCAAAACCCGAACTACTTCTCTGGTGCACTAAGTCAACTCCTTGTTACAACAATTATTGGGGGTGAACTTCCTAGGCTGGTCTTAACTTAACCAAGCCTAAATATGAGACTAGTCCGATGACTGCTTGGACCATTGGCAACATTTCCTAGGTGCAAGCTAACAGTGATGCACTATTTACACCCCTGGGCCTTAACCATCCTCCTCATGATTCATTTTTGTTCTTCAGCCTCAAGTCAACTTTTGCACTATGGGTACATCGCCCATGCTTTTACTAGGTTGGATGAGCCCTCCACCTCTCTGTTTCATGTCTTTAGCTTGTCTGACTCTATTTCGAGAGCTGCTGTATCCTGCACCACTTGTTAGTGCCCACCTCGACGATTGTCAAGCACCTTCATATGCTAGCTCAAGGCCTTGGGGAACTTGGCCTCAAGCTCCTACACTTAACGGAAGAGTACTAGAGTGTTACTCTTGTTGCTTTGTAGCTTACATGACCAAGTACTTTGTAGCCTCAGCTCTTTTCGGTGTTGCCTAACCTATTCAAGTTTTGGATCTTCTAGAGTAATATACCTGGCTCGATAGTACTCCTCACCTTGGAGGATTCTATATCCTCTTGTGTAGCCTACCTCATGATTGAGGTCCAAAACAACTTTCTAGGATGGTGGTCACATCCCAACTACTTGTTCCACTGTGTTGCCCTACCTTGGAGCATGTCAAACCAACTACCCCAACGTTGTCACACTAGATTATGAGGATCCATTCCTAGACCTTAGCATCTGAAAGTAAACTTGACCCAGTTTCACCATTTCACCCTGCAACCAAAGCCAGACAACAATTCACAAATGTTAGTTAGAACTAACTACCTTAGCATAGGGACAATCCACTAAAATTTAGTTCCTAGCCTCCAATGACCATGACCAAGCTCTGATACCAAACTGGCACGCCCCCTCATGGGCCTACCTAGTAAATCTATGGGAACTTGTCCCACACTAGTCGCAATTGGCTAATTGATTACATGTACACTAGTTAAAACCTTTATGCCTCTAGTTAATTAACATATTATGAAATCATGCATGGGAAAATACTTTGACTTGAATGATTAAATAGGTAATAAAACCATAAAACATTGCAATGCCATTTCATTAAAACTGAACATCAAAACCATCAAAGCATACAAAGCGTTTATGTGGTTAACTACACAAAATCAACTGCATGTGAACATCCAAGTAATAACAAACTATGCTCACACTAAAAAGTGACTCTAGAGTACACTACTCATACATGAACATTGGAGGCAAACTAATGTATGAAAACTATACACTAAACAACTCTACTAAGATCCATAACTAAGCTCCCACCTTAGAGCAACCTCCCACTGGCAAGTCTCGAAAGCCTTCTCTTATGCTTCACTAGCCTCTATCGGCCAAAACACAACTGTAGTTAGTACTATAATGCAACCAAAAAGTAAACCACAAACTAGAATCATAAAAATTCAAACAAACCGTATGTGAGCCTAGCTCAATGGTTGCCGGCCTTACAGAACATATCTGCACAACAAAGACTAAGGGAGAGAAAATCAACGATTCTTAATAAGGGATCCTTCAACCTATAAGAAAAATACTGAGGACACACATATATATGATATATGAAATCTAATGCGTGCGCTTGTAGTCTGAAGGCTAACATATGCGCATTTATTCGAGTCCCTTTGGACCCTTTCTTTTCCTAGTCCTCTCACGAGCGTTACTCCGTGCCTAGCGAATTCTGGCCCTTAACTCTCTCCTAGTAAACTTTAGCTTACCAACGTAGTAATTTTAACCTTCCCTTGATTGTTGTGTAGGTGAGCATGGTGGATGCACCTCGCTTGAGTTCTAAGAAACTCACTAGGTATACTACGACTCCATATAGTACCTCAAGTCCTTAGGCTTGCCTAGGTTACTTGTGTACTAAGCTTCCACCTTAAAACCATACCAAGAGTGCACTAGGCTTTCACTTGTGCCTCAAATTAACCTTGCTTAAGCTACAAGTGCACTAAACCTTCACTCAAGGCATATACCTATCCACCATTACTTGGTTCACCCTAGTGGAATGGCAGTGACCATGGTTGGACTCATTCCTTAGGTTCTTTGGAACCCACCTAGGTGCACTAAGGTTTTCACATCGGGGCCTCAAACCCAAAGGTCCAACTAGGTTCCCGATTGTACTAAACCCTTCACCTGACTAATGGTGCTCTAATGTGGCCAAATATACCCTCACTTTGAAGAATTATAAAGAAAAACCTAAGCCAATTAGGCCTTGGGTAAGTCATGGAAAGGATAGTACTCTTTCTTAACACCTTAATTAGACATCCGAGCAAAAAGTTGTGGAAAAAGTACTACAACATGTCAATGCTGTCAAGTGCTGGCACCTAGGCACCAGAATCGGCACTGAGGTGCCGAAGGCCATTTTTCCTCAAATTCCAAATGGGGTCTTGGTTGCTGCAACACAACCTGGCGCCTAAGCACTAGGCCCCCAAGGCCTGAACCATAGAAACATGCCCAAAGTACCTTAGGAGGCCTCCAGAGGCTCCTAGACAAGTTGGGGACACCTTCCCACTTTGGAAACCTACAAAACACACTTCCTAGCCATAATGCACCATTCATTCCGAGCTTGCAACACATTCAAATGTCACACTAAGCTTGGAAACCCAACTAGCCCACCATGTTCATTACCATCCACCAACTAACATCATTCACAAAACTACTTGAATTCTACCACAAGCAAGCTATGAATGGCATCAAATATGCATGAATCATAAATCTCTTACCACAATTACAAAAGAACTAGCAAGCATCAAGCACCACAAGCCAAAAATTTCCAATTCTAAAGGCTCCTCTAGGTTTGCTAGGTTCCAAGGCACAAATAATGTACATGGCACCAAATTAACACTAACCCAACAAAACCTAGGCTTAAATGAGCTCAAGAAACCTAAAATCAATAAGGATTAAAGCTTACCACATGCACACACCATGCCCAAGCAAGGAAAACGCCTCAAGAAGCTCCAAACCAAGAAAACAAGTGCAAAGCAAGCTACCTCCTACTTGGGCACCAAGAAAGCTCACCAATTTCACTAAGAAATCAAGGATTGAGGAAATATTTGGCAAAAAATTGAGAGGTAAAGAGAGGGCTGCAAATGGGGTGAATAATGCCAAAATTTTGCCCCCAAATGTGTTTCAAACACAAAATCTCCCTCTTCTCCCAAACTTTTTTAAAAGTTGCAAAAATACCCCTTCCCCAAATAGTAACTAGGTAACTAAAACTTTGGCTAACTTGGGCTTTGGGTTTTAAAAACATGATTTTTACTCTCGAGACTTGTGCCAACCCTTCGGGGTGCAAAATGACCATTTTGGCCCCAGGTAAAACTTAGTGCCATAAACCACTCGAAACCTACTAAACCTTTAATAACTTACTTGAGCTTGATAATTCACCCTTAAATAAGGCATTTAAACTAGGGATTTATGAATTTACCTAGCTCACTAAGCATTCCGTTACGAGGGTTATAACAAGAGGAGAATGAGATTTGAGAGTAAAAAAGTGAGGAGGCGAATGTGGATATTTATAGGTAGATGATGATGATTTAGCTACCCTTTTTTCTAGTATATTCCTATGATTCTAAAAAGTAGGAAAATCATCACGAGTTATTTAAGCTGATTTTAAGTCAAGCTAGGGTTAATGTCTCAAAATCATATGAAATAGTTTTTGAACAGCCTGTCTCCCAAAGTTCAAAAAGCTATTACAAAAAACTATTTCAGGCGATTTTGAATCAATTTTTCTTTATCATTTTAAAATCATCACAAATATTTGTGACATTTTTTTTTGTAATTTGTAATTTGTGGGAAATTAAAGATTAAAAGAGTATATTTGGGGGAAATTAAAAGATTATACGGAACTTTCTTTTACTAAAATATTTAATTTTTGGAAAGTAACAATTAAAAGCAACTCATATGCATTTCTAGTACAACATACCCTATATATAGACACACACACATACACACCAATCATCTTCATCATCCTTTTCAAAATTAGAACTATTTTCAGTCATTTCATCATCTGACGTATAGCATGTTCCTCATAGGAACACAATGTTTGGATCAATGTCATGAACTATATCAGGATAGCACATGAAATCCACAAGTAAATTGATGGCATCAAGAGCAGGGCTATCATTTGTGATCGGTGAGGGGTCATGCGCAATCACCTCTTGGAACAGCTTGTCAGTTGTCTCTAAGTCTAGTGTTTGCTCATCGGGTATTTGTTCCACCTCCTCAGACTGATTAAAGCCATAGGTTGGACAATCGATGAAAGCTTGTGCCTTCATCTTAACTACCCACCACTGTTGAAAGGCCTTGTTAGGGTAAAGATAAATAGCTTAGGTGGAGACAATCTAGACTTCCATTTGGCATCCACAAGTCCAAAATATGGATAAGTACAAAAACCATGTGTTGGATCAAACCAAGTACACTTTAACATCTTCACGACCTCATGTCCGCTACCATGGTACTTAATATGTAGTATCTCATCAATCAAGCTATAAAAATCATAACTACTTGAGCCCCATTGACATGGCCCCTCTAGGCCCTACCTAGGAAACTTGTGAGAATGGGTCTCATGTTGATTGTAATTGGCTAGTTATTTACGTGCACCCTTTGTTAAAACTTCATGTCACTAGTTAATTAATCTAGAAATACAAGTATGCATGCATGTTTGATGTGACTCATATAAGTGGAAATCCATAAAAAATTCACATAGCCTACACATTTTCCATAGAAACAAAGTTTCAAATAAGTCAAAGAATAACAATCCATCATTTATGCCATCATAACTACACAAAATAACCATGTCAAGGCATCCATAAATGAAGACTATGCCCCTTACCCAAATGCAACCCTAGAGCATTTTATTCTATTCATAAAAATTGGAGGTAACTAGGCATACTCTGTATATAAACCTTCCTATTGAGATCCTCCCAACCAATTCCCACCTTAGAAATGAGTCCCGGTGGTGAGTCTCAAAAGTCCTTCCACATGCTTGCTAGCCTCTACAGCTAAGAATACTACAGTTAGTAACATGATTTAACCAACAAGTAACCATAAAAACTAGAATCATGAGGATTCTCATAATAAAGTACCTACGACAAAAGACTACCACGACAACCCTCAATGGTTATCGGGCTTAACTACATCAGAATCTACATAACATAAGATACAGGAGTGAGAATTTATAATTCTCAATAAGGGATCTTCATCCTGCAAGGGAAAAGACTAAGGACAACACATATATATGCATATGTAACAGCATAAGGTTAAACCTATGTGCATTGAGTTTCAGTTCCTTGGGACTTGTCCCTTACCTAGTCCTTAAACTACAAGGCAAAGCCTTGTCTACTAGCAAGCATTGCTTACTATCCTAACTAGTTAAGTTCATCACTAGTTGAACCCTCTTTCATGTTGTACAGGGGCACTATGGTTGGACTGATAATTCCTAGGCCCCGAAGAACCCACTAGGTGTACTAAGGTTTCCTCATCAAGCCTTTAAACCTGAAGGTACAACTAAGGTCTCAACAGTGCTAAACCTTCCACCATGTCTAATGGTGTATTGTTGTGCCTATTAACTATTTTTCTCATAAGGTGCACTTTTCATCCATAAAACTTTGAGAAAACCCTTAGATCATGAGAGAATTTTGGAAGTTCCAAAGTGCCATAAGATAATCACAACCCTTAGGCATCCCTAGGACCATCCTTGCCCTCCTTTAGATCCTCAAACAAAAAGTGAAGTTTGTTGCCAAACAGGCCATTGGGATTGCAACACCATAAGGTTTTCATTTGGGTGCACTGGAGGGGGGTCTTGGGCACTGCAACCCCACTTTCTGCTGCAGTGCCAGGGCCCCATGTGCTGCATCCAAGAAAGGCCTCCTAAACCCTTTGGGAGGCTTCCTATGGCCCCAAGGCATGCTAAGGATGCCTCCTATTATGGCTCTCCTAGCTGGAAGCTCGCTCGAGGAAGGTTAAGTGTTTGAAACTTAGTTTGGAACCTTATTTCAAGTTCACATAACAAGAATAGGTAAGTTTAGCAAAGTTCATTAAGTTTCGAGAAAGATAAGGCACTAAATGAGGTTTAGGGGTAAAATAGTAATTTTACATCTTGAAAAGTTGGGCCGGATCCTGAGTTTTAAAAAATATTTTTGAAAACCTAACTTTTACTCTAGACCCAAACTTAACTTACATAAAACAAGATTTGACCAAGATTGACTAGTTACTAAGGAAAGAAGAGGACTTGTTTGTAACTATGCATAAACTTTGCTGGCTTGGTTTTAAAAAGAGGTATAAAAGCTTCGTAAAGTGGAGGAGGCTGCCATTTTTGCCTCAAACCCGAGTTCATCCTTCACCCTACCATTTCTTCATGAAATCAAGTTCAAAGCCAAGATTTTTTGGTGAAATTTGAAGCTACCAAGGGTGTATATGCATTAGGAAGCTCGTTCCAAGAAGAATTTCAAGTTTTTTAAAGCTTAGAACCGTGTTTCTAGCCATCTCCTATTTTTTATGCAAGGTAACTTGTGATTCAATGGTAAATTCTTGTTTACTAGGTGATTGCAAGATTGGGTTTTAGTTAGAAGTTAGTAATTTTGTGTTTTGTGCCTTTGGTTGCTTGGAACTAGGAAGAACTTTGTGGAACTTTGGTTCTTTGTGAAGGGTAGATTGATTCTTGCTTGTGAGTTGAAGTTAAAGTAAAGGAGTTATGTTTTCAAGCTTGATTAATGCTATTGGGGTATGTTTGCTTGATCAAATCAAGTAGTTTTGGCAATATCATTAGTTAGTGGGCTAGTTTGTTTATGGTGGACTACTTGTTTTGTGGAGCTTGGAATGATGTTACAATACATCATATGAATGCCTGTTATAATTGGTTGCGGTCTTTGCAACATATTTACGGGTATGTGAAGTTTGAAGGCCATCTAAGCATGTTTAACATGTTTAGTAAGTCTTCAAAAGTTGTCGTAGCAAAACTGGAAAATTCTGGGCATCGCAGGTATTGGCTACGCATCGCCAGCACCATGAAAAATATCCCAAACGTTGAAAACTATGATGATGTGCCACCACAGTTATGATGGCTAAAATTTTTTAATTTTGCTTGAAAGCTTGAGGGGAGGCCCGATGGGGTGCTTAGGGTACCTGGGGGTCTAAGTATTCCGAGGTTACTTCGAGGCTTCCAAAACTCCTCCAAGACCTAGGAGTTTTCTTGAGTTCTTGTGGTTACTTCTACCATAAACAAGAAAACTAGGTAACAAAAGACCACAACTAAGTATCACTAACTTAGGTGAATGGTCTAGTACCATCGGTGACCTAGTCATGCTGTTGGGTATAAGGTTGCGATGTGAAACCTTAGTGCACCTAGTGGGTCTTTATGGCCTAGTCGACAGTAGTCCCATCATAGAGTCCCTGTACAACATAAGGGAGTTTCAACTAGTGAATCATCACTGGTTAGGCTAGGCTAGTAAGCTCTACTTACTAGTAGGCAAGGCTCTACCTTGTAGTTCAAGAACTAGGTTAAGGAGAAGTCCCAGGGGTCTAAAACATATGCGCATAAGTCTAGCCTTAGGCTGTATGAGCTTGTAGTAGATTACATATGTTCACATATGTGTTGTCCTTAGTAACTTTTCTTGCAAGTGAAGTAAAGAACCTTACTAAGAATTTTGAATTCTCACTCCCTAGTTATGTTGTGCAAATTCTGATGCTGTTGAGTCGGACAACCGTTGAGGGTTGTCACAGTAGTTTGTGGTTGCAAGTACTTCGCTTGAGAATCTTTGTGATTCTAGTCTATTTGGGTTACTTGTTGGTTAAGTAACAATGTTAACTATAGTGTTTTCTTTGCCGCAGAGCCTAGCAGCACGTGGATAGGCTTTTGTGACTCACCATTGGGATTCATTTTGTGACTTGCCATTAGGATTCATTTCTAAGGTGGGAGTTAGTGAAGAAGATCTCAGTCGAGGCTTGTATATGTTTTGTACACCTAGTTGCCTCTCTTGTCTATATTTTTTTAGTCTTAGACTTTAAGGTTGCTTTTGGGTGAGGGCATTAGTCTACTCCATGTTAAATGCCTTCACATAGTTTTTATGTGTAGTATTAATCATACAAATGTTGATTTGGTATGCTTTGGCTATTTGAACTTGTTTTCTATGAAAGTACCTTGGCCAAGTGAATGCTTTATGTTTTCTATTTACCTTAGTTAAAGCATAAAGGGCATGCATCTTGCATATTCTAGGTTAATCAACTAGTATCATGAAGTCTTAATTCACGTACATATATAGCTAACAAATTGCAACCACCGTAAGACTAGTTCTCATAGGCTTCCTAGGTAGGGCCAAGGGGCGGCCATGTCACCTCCTCTCACCATATACCTACAAACCAACTTTCAAAGGCCATAAATACACCATTACAACCATCCTATGAAGCATCAATACATCACACAAGCCATAAATCCAAGCCTAGCCCACCATGAACACACTTACCCTCAATCAATGCCATTGACAAAACTACTTAATTTCAACAAGCAACAGCACTCAAATAGCATCAATTGAATACAAAACCGTAAATCCCTTACCTTAATTCTAAGTCACAAGTAAAGATCAAGCAACTTTCCTCCAAAATTTAAGGCGCCGCTAGGTTTTGCCTAGGTTTCAAGCAATCCAAGGCAAATGGCACCAAATTAACACATTCTAAGCAAAATCCATGCCTTAAAACAACAAACAAACAAGAAATCAATAAGGAAATCAAGTTTCCTCATGAACAAAACTAGCCCAAGCAAGAACAACGTGAAAACAACCTTCCAAACCACCAAACAAGCTTAAAATAAGCTACCCAAAGCTTGTATACTCTTGGAGCCTTCAAAATCCACCAAGAAATCTTTGACTTTTAGCAAGGATTGAAGGACAAATGAAGAATGTAGGGTTGGACTCAGGTTTGGAAGAAAAAGGAAGAAAAATGGCAGCCAAAACCCGGGGGCTACTTCATTATAGTACCACAAAACTACTACAACTTACAATAGACACAAAAGACCAAAAAAACAAGTGTGAATGTGGGCCCCAGCTTGTAATAAAAAATTATAGGGTTTTTGACAAAAACGATTAGGCTACAACAAAAGCAAATGCTTTTCTACATTCCTAAATGCTTTTGTTGAAAGGTAAATGCCTTTCTTCATTGTTCTTCACTTTTCTACAAAATACTAATTTTGCGACAAGAAGACGTTGGAAAAGCCATTGGAAAACATCAATCCATACCAAGAAGACCCATGAAAACACCAATTGGTACCTAGTAATGGTACCAGTTGGTACCTTTGAGGCACCTCAGATGTACTACCTAGCACCTAGTTGGTACCTTTAGGGCCTACCACTTACCACATGGTACCTCTAAAAGGCAGTGAAGGCACTAGTTGGTACCATTAGAGCTTATCAAGTTTCAGCTGATACCTCTGAAAGGCTTTTCAGGTACTAGTTGGTACTTCTGAGGGGCCTCGAAGGTACAACTAGTACCTTTTGGGCCTACCAAATACTATCTGGTACCTTTAAGGCTTTCCAAGTACCACATGATACCCCTAAAAGGTCTTGAAGGTAGCAGCTGGTATCTTTAGGGCCTATTAGGTACCACATGGTACCTTTGAGAGGCCCTAAAGGTACCAATGAGAGGCCTCAAAGGTACCAGAAGGTACCAACTAGTGCCTTTAAGAGCCTCAAAAGTACCATCCGGTACCTCTAAAAGGCCTTAAAAGTATCAACTAGTATCTCTGAGGGGCCTCAAAGGTACCGTTGTCTAATAATAGCCATCTTGAAGGCCCTGCACTTAATAACATCGAAATGGCCCCACACTTGATACAGGGGGTACGTGAAGCCATTATGCTAGAAATTTTCTATTAAGACGTTGTGTTTCCTTTATATTTTGTTAGGAGATGTTAGATAAGACATTATTGTTCTTGCTAATCATTTCATATATATGCACTTTGTATATGTGCTTGCATGCTTTCATTTATATAATTGCACAGTATACAAATGTAGCCAAACATTTTTTCTCTAAAGCTCGTCACTTTTGTACATAAGAACAATTTTTCTGAAATTGTTTGCCACTTTTATCAAACATTATACACATAAAGCCATTACAGTAACTGCTCATTCGGTGTTCCTATTACCACATTGTCCAAAATAACTGATATGCAACCAAGTTGCTATCTGTCGGGTATGGCTAATATGGAAAATGGGACTGAGATTGTAACAAATTTTGGAATGACCCATAATGTAGTTGACTCACACTAATAAATGGTGCACTAAAGTAAGGAATTATGCTCCTTTGGGCCATCGAAAGGTCAGGAACTGTCCACTAACTTACAGGTGTAGTTGACTCCATTTCTGACCTACCAACATACCTGATACCACTATCATCATATGTATCCTGCTCGTGGCACTCATTGACTCCTCGCCTTTCATTACTCATAGGGCAACCCCTTGAATTGTGGCCAATCACCCCACATTTTTTGCATTTTCTTTCATGTGGGTTTCGCTTCCTGGTGATAACAACTGGATCATGCACAACATCACCACTATGATCTTCTGATGCATTATATTTTCTATGTAGCCTTTTCTCTGCTTTGCATATGCAATTCCCCAACTCTTAAAGTTAATTGACTAAGTTCTTCCCTAACCTCTTCAAACTCGGCTTGATCACTCTTTGATGCTAGATAAGATATTTTCTTTTCCATGTTAATGAGCTGGTTGTGCCTAGCATTATACAATGCATCCACCGAATCCCTATCCAACGCATGCCGAATTTGTGTACATCCTTTTTTCTTTGCCTCATTTGTCCACCTCTTCAGTATAAGACTCTCGGCAATTCTTTTGAAATCTTTAACCTTTAACATAGAAAATATGTGCCAACATGGGATATTTGCATCACATTTTCTCAGTATAAAACATATATTGCTTCACAATAACAATATTCCAAACAGTGTTTCACTATTTTTACTTTTGTATGTCGGTAGTCGGCATGAACATTCCAAACAGTCTTCGTCAACTTTATGCTTCACAACTCTCTTATTATGACCATCACCATACCATCTTACTCAGTACACCTTCTCCCTTCCATTGTCAATGTAAATCATCAGGACTTAACCGCATGCATTTGTAGATGAATGGAAATTCCTTTAATATTAACACTTAGAATTGAAAAAAAGAAATTTTTTTTGTTCATAATTAACCTGCCTCTATTATAAGGCACTGTCTTTTCTTGAAATCACACATATTGTTTTAATGTGAATAAAACCTTCACTCAGATTAAACAATATTTTTCAAACATTCTCAAGTTGGAAGCTGATGGTTTTAAAAGTTAAAAAAATGTAATAAATTAAGGCACGCAAAAAAGTTTAAAAATTATGTACTTTCATAATCCTATATTGATCCATGTATAGTTCACAAATATTGTTGTGTCACAAATGATGGTACTCTTTCATATGTGAAAGAATCAGCCATTTTAGGACAAAAAAGTGCATGTTATTTTTAAGGATAAGTTTTTCAAGTAAAAATTTTTAAAAATTAAATATCTAGAATATGATGTTTGTTTGGAACATTAAATCACTTTACCAGAATAGTGTTCAAAGTGAATCACTTTTTCTAGCCTATGTGGTGCTTATACTTCAACTTCTACGCCCTTTCGATCTACACTTTTGTTCATACACTTATCGCTTTTCTGGATGCGTTCATTGTTTTTTTTTTGTTGTTCATTGCTTTTCTACAAACGCTTTTCTCATACGTATCTTATTTTGAAATCCTACCACATAAATGCAATTTAGTACAATTGAAAAACATTTTAGTACTATTGAAAAGGATATGTTTGTTCAAAAAGGCATTATTTTCACCCAAATTAACAATGAACTATGTTTTCAATGTGTTTCTTTTTTTTCAACCTAAAAATTTTAAACACTTATAAACCAGCTATCAAATTAGTAACCTCTACAATTCTTTCTTTACTCTTTCTTTTCAAATACCTTTTTGCAATCGCAATCATATCTCACAACACAACTCCAACACAATCTTTTTCACATCAACAAGAACCAAACAATATTTCTCATTTTATTTCTAAGTGAACTTAGAATGTCCCTCAATTGATGCAAACATCCCCCAAACGTCCTTTTTATTGACTACTTACATTAACTCTAACAACTATTTCTCAATTAACTCCAACCACCATTTAACTATATTGGGCAAATTCATTACTGCAACAACGCCAACTCTAGTCATTCTTCTTTAATAGGTAATCCTTAAATTCTTTTTCGTGCAACTACTGGATTTATTACTAATACCCATATTTGCTACCATCTAAGCATTTCTAATTGACTACTTACTTATATTATATAATTTTGTCCATTTTTTTTATACCACTTTCATTTAAATTTCTTATTATGCTAAATTTTTTTAAGTAATTTACCATTTCTTTTTAATTGGTAAACAATTCCCTTCAATTTTTACTATGAAGAAGTATGGTTTACACTTTTTCTCATAGCACCGCTTTAATCAATTAAAATTTTTATTTTTTTTTGTCGAAAATGACTTAATTGCACACGTATGAAATTCTATGACTTATATGATGCTTCTTTGTCAATTGAGGACTACTGCAGTGTAGAATTTTCTACCGAAACCCACCAGTCTCTTACAAGTTATAAGCCATTAACTCCAACAAACCTAAAACTTTCTTTAACTTGTGAAAAAGCCCCCTTCCCAAAATAGTAAGGTCAAACTTTAGTCAAACCTTTAGCACTTAGGCAAATTTTTTGATGCTAAGCAAGGGTTAGGTTTTAAAACAGATTTTTAACACTTGGAACATGGCTTGACACCTTGGGGTGCAAAATTACCATTTACCCTTCAACCTCTTTATGTGTCATAAACCTTGCCTAACCTACTTGATCCTGCCTAGTTAACTTAAAATAAGGTATTAAACTAGGAATTTAATCAATTTGCCTCCCCTAGCTAAGCTTCCTACTAAAAGGACCGTAACACCCATGTTTCACCCTTCACACATATGTCATAATCCTGTGTGACTTTTCCTGTAGTCCTATGTGAGGAAACGAAATCCATTGACAATACACCCATTGTATAAAGTTACAACTTTAATTGAGCCATGAGATAATTGCACTATACGGGGATTTAATTTGTCCATGAAATGATTAGCTTGGCCAGGATAAAATAAATGGAAATCAATGATGATTATTTTATAGTCGATGTAAGTGAGTCATGTAACTCACAATATGCACTTACATAATATGAAAACTATTTTGGTAAATGTTGGTCTTGATAATTTTTTTGTTGATGCTCATTATATTGGGGGAACCTCAGTAATATAACAACGTCGAAGTGATAAAAAGGAATTATAGGAAATTATAAGTAAATATATATGCTCACAATATGCATAATATGCACAACCTATGGAAATAATGCACCTCACTATTGCCTGAACCTCATTACAGCTGTGCAAAACATAAATGTGTACTTGATGTTTCTCATCGGCATCCAGGAAACATTGTCACCTGCGATTAGGGATATTACAACATCGACTACTAAAAATGGAGAACATTTAACATGAGCTGTAGGTGGATCAATGTCAATATTTCATAGGATCTTATTAAATCTTGATGGAATGTTAGGTTCAAAATAGTGGTTATGAAAAGTGGACATTTATTGGACCAAGTATGCTTCAACAATTAATCTTCAATTGTAGCTTTATTCCCCACTTTCACTTTAACAAATGCATGAGCCTGTCATATTAATGCAATGGACTAATACATACAATTAGAATGAAGCAAAGATAATGATAGAGATTAAGTAGAGAGTATGAAAATAACCTTTTAAAAAAATAGATCCAATGAAATTGGATTGGTCTACATAACTTTGCCTCATAAGGGATGTGGATGACAAGATGTTCCATAGAATTAAAGAATGTAGGGGAGAAATCTTCTCCAGCTTACGGATCATAACCATAATATTCTACCCTAACCATTCCATATCATCAAATTGAACTACATTCATGCATAATGTTTTGAAAAAAGAGCAAAACTATGAAATTGGAATTTACCCATGTAACATAATAGAAAGCAACCTCTGCATGAACACATGACAATTATGACTCCTGAAGTTATAGAATGTGTAGTCACTCAGGCTAATCATACGACCTAAGTTTGAAGCATAACCATCTGACATCTTTATTGTTTTCAGCCATAGATACATTTTTCTTCCATGTTCTCTACTTAATGAATAAGATGTTTTTGGTTTCATAGTGATCCCGCCCAGATTCCTAAGATGCAATTGAGGGCACATATTTTTTAAGTGCTCTAGGGTAAGACGTGAATTCGAGTTATCCTTTGATTTCCCCAACACATCCATAACAATATTGAAAAGATTCTCAAAACAATTCTTTTCAATGTGCATGATGTCCAAACTGTGATGGAGTAACAAGTGTTTCCAGTACGGTAAGTCCCAGAAAATAGAATGCCTTAACCAATTATGCCACTCTCCAAATCCCGCAACTTGATCTTTGTCATACGCATTTTCAAGTGAAGAGAAATGATAACTAGCCAACATTTCATAAATTTCCTTACCTAATTTATATGGATTAAAGACACCAGTAACTTTTTTACCTGGGATGAATGATGTCACATTTGATCAGAATATGTGATTATGCTATAAAAATACCCGGTGACAATTGAACCAACACAACTTCTTGCATTTCTTCAATAGAAATATGTCCGGCTCATCCATGCAATATGGACAAGCAAGCTTCCTATGTGTACTCCAACCCAAAAGGTTACCAAGTGTAGAAAAATCATTAACTGTCCATATTAGACATGCCTTCATAACAAAATTCTGTTGGTGTAAACTATCAAATGTGACAACCCTTTCCGACTATAAACTTTTCAGCTCTTTAGTCAACATATGTAAAAAAACATCAATATTACAACTCGGTGCTCTAGTTCCAGGGATTAGCAAAGTCATGAAAATAAAAGATTCTTTCATGCACAGTTTTGTTGGAACATTGTAAACAACTATGAAGACCAGCTATATTGCATACGTTCCACCAATAACATTATTTGGGTTAAAACCATCTGTACATAACTTGAGTCTAACATTTTTTATGTCACCTGCAAATTTTGGAAAAGTTTAGTTAATGTTCCACCAACCTTCGAACTAACATGGATGAGCAATAAAACCATAATTGCTAACACTATTATAAGCATGCCATGTCATGTGATTTACAGCTTTAGATGACATGTAAAAGTACTTTAACCTGTTTGTTCTTGGAAGATATCACAACAATTTCTTTGGAATTAATTTCTTTCGCCCACCAGTTATTCTTTCTTTGTATCTAGAACCACTACAAACATGACAATGTGTTAAATTTTCATCTTCACGGTAGCATATCATACAACTATTCTCACATGCATGAATTTTGATACATGGCAACCCCAATCTTCTTGTTAGTTGTTTCGCGTCATATAGTGTTTCTGGGAGTGTATTACTTTCAGGTAACATTGCTTTCATTAGTTCCAATACTTTAACAATGTAATGATGAGACATATTAAACTCAGTTTTATAACTTAACAATTATGTCATCACTGATAATCGTGTATGTTTCATGCATCCATCTCATAATGGTGCATTTGCATCATCCAATAAATTATAGAAATGTTGTGCTGTAAGATTAGGCAGCTCTCATCCTAATTCAGACACATCAAATAAATTATTACCGTTGGTCCCATCACATTCTTCTATATCATCATCCCTAGTCTCTTCATCTACAGACATTCTTTCAATGTTTCCAAAGCGTACATTTGATGTTAGTGGGCCCATTGATTCCCTGACCATCTGTTCATATCCATTTCCACCACTTGATTCACCATGATTGGCATTAGATAAAGATGAGGGTAAACAACTATGATACACACTCGAACTATATGCAAATTACAAACATTTCTTTTTTGTGATAATCCCATATATAATAGTTCGGTGTAAATCTATACCAATACAAATGCTATATAACTTTATCTTCTTTTCTATAATATCTGTTATTACATTTCTTGCAAAGGTATTTGAACATATCTAAATCCATCCCATTATAGGCAAATTGTATAAACTCATTGACACCAGTCATGAATACAGGATTCATATACCCATCGACATCTGTTCCCTGGTATATCTATTCGTGTCTACTAGTAATCATTATGTTTCCTAGCAAAATATATAACACAAAACCAACGTCATAATTGTTACACCATATATACATAAATATACTCCATATAATATTAAAGTAATATCATAAGTTAATACTTACCTTTAAATGTCATGTTTGCATGCTCACTTTCCATAAAAACACCACCTCTTCCATGAGGGTAAGGGCACTACTTTGTCCAAAGTTGCATAAGTAGTTTTGCATTTCACTGTTTTGTTTTTATTGCATATTATGTAAATTTTGGCAATATTTTCCATTAGTTCCCATTCATAATAGTCCTCAATATTAATGTCACATCGAGAAATGTTCAATGGGAACAATTTGGGAAATTTCAGCAAAATTTACATGCAGCTGCTAGAAACAGTACACATGAACTACAAAACTATTTATCAAACTTTGAACTGTCCAACTTGGATAATCCGTGATTATATTAATCACAACTATAACTCAATCCAATACAAATTTTTCATCCACAATCTAAATTGGATTAATATTATGTTCATTATTTATTAACATAATTACGGATGGAGAATCTAAGGTTCAATGAATAAATGCTTACAGGACAACTATATACTTTCTTACAAATTTAGTATTCAAATAACAACAATATATATTTAAAATAAGTTAATATATAAATCACTAACCTCAATATAAAAGACTCTTCAATAGTACCGTACGTGAAAAAAATGAAGATTGGGAATGTGTGGAAGCAGTAGCTAAAGCAGAAGAGCAAAGAGAGTAGTGGTTGGGAAAGGAAGGATGAGGTATATATAGCCAAAAAATGGTAGCAAAATTGTAGCATTATAGTAACAGAAATGAAAGTAAAGGAAAATCGTAGAAGATTTTTTCCTACAACTTTCAAATGAAAGTTTTTGCTACAAATTTATTCACAACAAAATCGTAGGAAAAAGTCAATGTAGGAAAATCATAGGAAGATATTCCTATGACATTTCAATGATTTTTTTTCCTTCAATTTGTTCCTCATCAAAATTGTCACATACTTTCCTACACTTATTTCCCACCAATTCATTTTGAAATATTTTTGATAATTTTTAATGTCGCATCAAAGTTAGTAGCAAAATCGTAAGATAATTGTTGTTGACTAGTCAACACCAACATTTTAGATGATTTTCCTACAGTTCCTTTTTTTCTACGATTAAACTCGTAGCACAATTGCGTAGGACATACCCCTTCCCCTTGTAGTGAATCTTAAAAATCCCTTAACTATATCAAGATTACAAGCCTCTAAATCATAATGCACACATAAGCACAAACTCACCACTTTTTTGCAAATCAATGTAGCAGCTTGTCCTAGCCTAGCAAACCAAGCTAATGCATCAAACAATTTGTGAAATTACAAGCTAGAACAAAGCTACCCTTACCCCCTTTGTGAGACACAACACTTCCTCTTTGGCCTCTTTGCATAGCAAAGCTAGTTTAGCTTGAAATAACCTTCCATATAAAAGTATCAAACTAGGAAATGAGTTCTTTAGCTTACTCAGATCCTAATGAGCTTAACAAAACTACCAAACCCTTGCCAAAACTGAAACTGGAGCTTACTCAATAGGACAAGCGTGGCTTCTTCCTCCTTCAAGCTCAAACTAGCAATTAACACCAAGGAGACTCCTCGTCAAGCTTCATTTGGCAAGGAAACATTGAGCAAGCTTTGGAGTTCTTTGGTTCTTTCCCAATAATAACAATATAACCCCCCTTAACTCCTTTCTTGTGCTCCACTTGGTCCTATGTCTCACACTTACTGATATTTTTCATCCCATACATGTAATTGGACTAGGAATCATCAAAACACTCCAAAATATTTAATTTCATAGTTCAATCCCATTTATGGCATCAAAATGGGTTTCTCGGTAAAATTACCACTTTGCCCTTTATGGCCTACCTTTGCACAAATGCTCACATTACTTATTTTATGCTACATTAACTTACTAAATCTATTACTTAGTGTGCAAATGAAGTTTCTAAGTATAGAATTTACACTTACCTTATTAATCTTGGTTTGGGCCAAGGAAAGCCGTAACATATACTGTGCATCTCAATATGATTAACTAATTAAAAAATCATGCCAAATAGCCGTATTTTAGTGTAACAATGTTTGATAAATCCACACGTCTTCGAGTTAAGTGACCTGTAATATGTTTCATTCTTAACAATCTGATCCACTCATTTAATTTTCATGCAAAAGTTAATTTATGTAATAACATAATGATTATACATTGCACTAATATTTTATTGAGTCACGTTAGTACATAGTGATTAGTTATCCAACCTTAAGATCCAATTTCCGAATTCCACTAGCAAAGCATCCAACATCCAGGGGGGGGGGGGATTGTTTTTTAATAAATTTCAATAGTCAACTCTCTCCTTTCTCTTGATCCTTAGTTCATGTTTATAAATTTATGTAAGTGATAATTGTTGATTATACGTTTATAAATTGAATGAACAGAAACATATAGGTTAAACCACAGCGTTTATTCCTAAAATATACCATATGTTGCAACATTTTTCATAAAGTAATTGACGGAGCAAATTTATTCTTAAATTAAGTAGCTACATGTGGCAGGATTATCCTTCCATTTGTAAACTGTCGTTAGATATCTAATTGGTAAATATAAATAAAAAAATAAAATATAATTTCGTAAGGAAATTAAAATGAATAAAGTTAGATGTATACAGTTTTTTTAAAAGAATGATTCACTTACTAAATTTTCAAAATCTGCTTACTATTGTGCTGAATATTAATTTATTAGTGTTTAGTCTACTGATAATTTTTTTTTATATAGAATAAAGGGTAAACGGCAAAGATCATCCCTAAATTATCACATATATTTCATGTTCATCCTCAAACTATAAAATGTTGCACTATTATCCTAAAATTATTGATAATGTTATAATATTTATTCTCTGTAACTAAATTGAATGTCCAAGGAAGGAATTCAACCACAATTATAAAATTTAAACTATTTGGTAATTGTCTCTTAGTAAATTTAAACTATTAAGAGATTTTTTAACATTTAATGAATAGTTTGATATACCAATGTTTGCTAGCTAAGAATAAAAGATAGTTTTTATTCTAGGAAGAAATCAATAATTTCTCTTAATTTAACTCTATATTTATAGTCAAATTGCCTTTTTAGACCTTTAATTTAGTTTAAATGTTCAATTTAATCACAACAGATGAGCATTGCAACATTTTCAAAAGTTCTTGGATGATGATATAAAAATTTATGCATTAAGGATGAATATGCAATATACACGATAATTTCAAGATGATTGGTGTAATTTACTCTAAAATAAATTTTCAACAAAATTACTTTCAAGGAAATATTTTTTAATACTCTTTTCATCCCACTGTTCTTTGATACATTTGGATTTGCTGTAGAGATTAAGGTGGGGATAAATTTTATTACCTTTTTTTTCCCAAATTTGTCCCAATGACAATGTTAGCGACTAACTGTCATTTTTAAACTTTAATGACTTACTTGAAAGTTTTATCAAATTTTTTATGGCCAATTCTGAAAATTTGAAAAATGTAAAGACAAAAGTTTTTAAAAAGTACATAAACTAAATTGTACTTCCTCCATCTCAAAACTATTGTAGTATTTTCATATTTAATAAATTATTTTACCATATCATCTTTTAAACTATCATTTTAATATCTACTTATTCCAGCTTACTTATTCTATGTGCAAAAGAAGTTGAGAACAAAGTAAAAACAACACAAACTTTTTTTTTTCTCTTCCTTAATCTCGTTGCTAAACAAAAATAGAGTAACATTTATAAAACGAGAAAAATAATTTACAAAAATTTAGGGACTAATATTATATTTTGAATTGAGAGTTGAAAATGGATACAGGGGGTATAAAATACCTCCTACCAAAACTATGGATTTGTATATAATTGCGTGTAACAAAAAGAAAAAGTTCCAATAAATGCTTCAAGAATTTTCTAGAGAACTATTATATGCAACAAAGAAAAAAAACAAACCATTCGGATAAATACAAGTCAATTTACGTGGAATATTTCAATAAAAATATAAAAGGCTTTCTTGTTTCAGCCTATTTCTTCACTCTTTAAAATTCCTAGTATCTCACTTTCTCACGTTCCATGCAAGCACACGTAAATACATATAAATAGAACGAAGCTTTCTTTACTTTTTTGTCCATCTCGCAACCGCATTTCCAGAAAGTGAAACGCCGAAAACGCACCGTTTCAGTCACTGAGATCAGAAATGGCGCCCCAAGAAGCCAAAGCAAGTTCCAGCTCCGCTCCCGCGCCGTACCCTATTGAAACCGTCGTCGTTTTGGTCCAGGAAAACCGCTCATTCGACCACATGCTCGGCTGGTTCAAGTCTATCAACCTAGAAATCAACGGCGTGGCGGGATCCGAATACAACCTGGTATCGACCTCCGACCCGAACTCGTCCCGGGTCTACTTTCGCGACAACGCGCCCTACGTTGACCCAGACCCCGGCCACTCGATCCAGGCCATCTACGAGCAAGTCTTTGGGAAGCCGTGGAGCTCCGACGCGGATCCTTTGCCGGAGCCGACGATGTCCGGGTTCGCGCAGGACGCTGAGAGCACGGAGCAGGGGATGGCGGAATCGGTGATGCGGGGGTTCAAGCCGGAGGCGGTGCCGGTGTACAAGGAGCTGGTGGAGAAGTTCGCGATCTGCGACCGGTGGTTCGCGGCGGTGCCGGCGTCGACGCAGCCGAACCGGCTGTTTGTTCATTCGGCGACGTCGCATGGGTTGACCAGCAACGATACGAAGAAGCTGATCGCAGGGTTGCCGCAGAAAACGATATTTGAATCGCTCGAGGAAAGCGGTTTTACTTTCGGGATTTATTATCAGTACCCGCCATCTACCTTGTTTTACAGGTATCTATTATTTAATTTTGTTTATTTCTTCCTCTTTCTCTGCTACTGCTTTTTCCGACGGTTTCTATTATTAGTATTAGGGTACTGAATAATTTATTTAATAGTGAAGATAAAATGGGAAAAATTAAAAATTATTAGTAAATAATTTTTTTAAAATTCTAAAGTTAATTATTGACTCTAATATAGATGGAGTCTTTTTCCCTCTTCTAGAACAACTTTATTCTTATCTCTGAGTTTTGGTACTAATTACATTTAGATCCCTATGTTTAGAAATTTACTCTTACTTTCCCCTTCCTTCCTCTCCATCTTCCTAATTTTTTTTTAAAATTTTTTGGCATCAATTTTGAAAATTTCAATTTAAATAATACAGGCTATCTTATAGTAATTTTAAATTTTCAAATATTTTTTGTAAATAAAAAAATATATTAAATTATTAGCTTTTTTATATCTGTAATTGCAAAAAAATAATTTTTTCTACTAAAGATGAAAAGAAGCAGAGAGCAATCCTAGGTTTTCTGTGTAACTAATGCAATACTTTATGAAAAAAGTGTCATTAGCCATTTTTTTGAGTTTTTTTCTAACGAAAATAGTGAAAACAACAACAACAAATAGCAGCAGCGCCGCAACAACAAATAAGTGGTTTATTTTCTTGTTCTGTTGGGATTCGATTCCTAAAAATGCTGACCATTCTCTTTGTCAATGTCAGAAGTGGTTTATTTTCTTCCTTTTTTTGAGCACATGATCCAATTCAAATAAGAACTTTCGTTATTGAAGACTATTTCAGAAGAAGAAGAACGTTAGCTGAAGAATTAAAGCCACATATATAAATGCATTTCTTTTTCTGCTTAATTAATCATAATTATCTTGTGTTAATACTAGAAGTGTTATTCTTTTCTTTGCTCGTGTCTAACAGCTAGCCAACAGGTAGATGTTATGACATTTGATATAGATGGTAGAACTAACAGATCACATGCACATGATAAAGCTAGCTACTTATTAGAGGCTAACCATTATAGTTGACTTTTATTTTCACTTTAGTTTATATATATTATTCTCTCCTCCCTATTTTAGATGATACATCCTTTTTTTATATAGATTAAGACATGTGTAATTTATATTATTATTTTCATTTTTGCCTATGAAGTTAAAATAAAAAATAATTTTTTTAAAATTTTATATAATAAAATAAATTAAATATTAAAAACTTTCTAACAAGGAGAAACAAGTCATCCTTTTTTAGATAGCCAAAAGAGAATATTCATCATTCTTTTTGGCAGAGGAATATAACTCACGACTCATTTAATAATTATTTTCTCTTGATCCGGTACAGGAACCTTAGGAAACTGAAATACCTGAAGAACTTCCACCAGTTCGACCTACACTTCAAGGACCACTGCCAAGAAGGGAAGCTGCCGAACTACGTGGTGGTGGAGCAGCGGTGGTTCGACCTCTTGAACATTCCGGCCAACGACGACCACCCCTCGCATAACGTCTCTGAGGGCCAGCTCTTCGTCAAGGAAGTGTATGAGGCGTTGCGAGCTAGCCCTCAGTGGAACAACCTTCTCTTCATTATCACCTATGACGAGCATGGTGGCTTCTACGACCACGTCCCTACGCCGGTCAACGTCCCAAGCCCGGATGGAATCGTCGGTCCGGAGCCCTATAACTTCAAGTTTAATCGGCTTGGTGTTAGGGTTCCGACATTTTTCATTTCTCCTTGGGTTGACGCCGGAGCAGGTATGTATGTGCTTGGTCTAAAAAAATAATAAATAAATAATCTATCCCTATAGTGATTTATGTTTTGATTCATAAAAATAATTCAAGCAGATTATTTTGCTTACCTTTTCTTTTTTTTTTTTCATTTAAAAATATTTTAAATAATTCTCGACCATCCCATTTTATTTAATACATTTGTTATGGTGGAGAGATTAAAGTTTGTAGTAACTTTTACCCTTTTTCCCATTTTTGCTCCTGTGAAATGTCAGTAACTAAATTTTCACTTTTCAAACATTAGTGATTTGCTTGAAATTTTTCTCAATTGGGATAATTTTGCAATTTTTTGAAAAAAATACGGAATACAATGAAATTTTTCAAAAATTTCAAGGACCATATTATTTTTTTTCTTAAAAAAATGTTCAGATTAAATTGTAATCTAAATGTTAAAATATTGCAAGAATTTTAAGACGATATAAAATAATATATGTTGTATTTTTTTTAATGGAAAAGAGTAAGAATTTATTGTGATGAAAACATTGTAGTGATTCATGGGCCTAGCGGGCCGTCTCCTACGTCAGAGTTTGAGCATTCATCAATTCCAGCAACGGTGAGAAAGATTTTCAACCTGAAGGGCTTCTTAACCAAAAGAGACGAGTGGGCTGGCACTTTTGACATTGTCCTCACTAGACCCACACCAAGAACGGATTGTCCAGGTACACTATCTTTCGACTCTTCTTGGCTTGTTTTTTTCTTTTCTTTCTTTCTTTCTTTGTTTTTTTTTCGGGGGGGGGGGGGGGGGGGGGGGGGGGGTGTTGGGGTTTTGGGTCACAACAAATTATTTACGCGTAAAGTTAGTTTGACATAATTTTGTGGAATTAAGCAAGTTATATTTTTAATCAAGAATTATATCACTAACAAGTTATATTTTTAATTAATGTACTTCTGATTTTGCAGTTCTCTTAGCCCAATTAAATACAACTTGCCATAAAATAAAATTAAACCTCCAGAAGAATAAATCTACGTTGAGTAATCTTCAGTTCACGTTACCAAATCTGATTCGCATTAGTTTAGTTAAATTATTCTAGATTCATGTACGGACTTATGAAATAACCCTTCAGCGTGAACAGCTTAAACTTGACAATCCACTTTGTTTTAACTTAAGTTAATTTAATATAAAAAAATTTATTTTTATTTTTACAACTTATATTAATTTCATTTAAAAGTCATGACTTCACGACAACGATAATTAACGAATGAAATAAATTAGTACTTTAAAGAATTAATTACACCTTTTCAACCAAGATTCAGAAACTTTTACACTCTGACCCAATTTTTTTTAATTTAAATCAACTTAATCTAAAATTGTTTATTTTTATTTTTATATCTTTTTTACCTGAAATCAGTTTTATTTGGAATTCAATATTAAATGGATGTAATAATCTATTTGAAATTAAATTTTTATGATGTTATAAAATTTTTATAAATTTTTTATTTTTAGGTATTAAAAAATTCATAAAAATTTAATAAGATTATAAAAATTGAATTTTCAATAGATTATTACACCAAAAAAATATTAGTTTTAAAATAAAATTAGTTTCAGACAAAAAATATATAACAATAAAAATAAGTTATTTTAAATTAAGTTGACTTACTATTTTCCCTTGATTTTTTTCTTCTCTAACATTGCTGTGGTTAAGTTTAGAATTTTAATTTAAACTATTCAAATAAAAATTTCCAAAATAATTAATTCAAAGTGTCTATAAAAGCTTTAGAATTTTTTAAAATTTTAAGTTCTTAGTTTTTTTTCCTTTATTTACATGTAAAATATTATTTTAACTTACTGGTATTTAGAAAAAAAAAATGTCGGTGAAAGAGAGCAGGTTTACGAATCTGGTGAACTGCAAATATTACAATCTCGGGGATGAAAGTGCAAATTATTTTTTTTTTTCTTTTGTAATCTCTATCTCGTATTATAATGATCCTTAGGAAAATTTCCAATTACTTGCTTTTCTCTTTTTTTTTTTCTTTTTAAAAAAGTACCATATAAGTTTTTATTACCCATTTATCTTCCGTAAACATACACCAAAATTTTTTTTTTTTTAAACTTCCTCAAAAATTAAGATGATAAAAGTAGAGAGACCGAAAGAGTATTAATTTCAATTACTTAAAGTCCCACCCTAATGATATAAGTGATACTTTCATGCAGTGACTTTACCGGAGCCGGTGACGGCGGAGCATGAGCCGAAGGAGACGAGAAAGCTGAGCGATTTCCAGCGAGAGCTGGTGCAACTAGCGGCGGTTCTGAAAGGAGATCACAAGAGAGACGTGTACCCGGAAAGACTTGTGGAGGACATGACGGTGGCTCAAGCGGCCAAGTACTGCCAAGAGGCCTACAACTTCTTCTGTGATACTTGCGAGAGGGCCAGGCAAGGTGGTGCCGACGACGACGAGGTTATTGATGTGGAACCAGCTGAAGCTGCCCTTCCACCAAACAGGCCTCCCCCTAGAAACTCTAATTTCCTTAAAAAGCTTTTCTCTTGCATTGTTTGTGATCATTGAAAGTTTTAGGTCACCCTTCTCATGAGTTCAGGTGACGGATGCATCTGTTGGTGTGATAGATTGAAGTGCTCTCGCAGCTTTTTAATAATAGATTTCATTCATTTGTAAAAGAACACTAATTTTCTGTTTCTCACAAAATTTACACATATGATGGGTGTATCTTATTAGTTCACTTGTTATATATACAAAAGTTGGAAAAGTGATATATAATAGGTAATCTCTTGCCTCGTTTTGGATAAAATATTTGGGTTTGGATTAAGAAAGAGAAAAAATTTGTGTTTTGTTTACATTTTTATTCTTCACTTTTTACACATAAATAAAAAAAATGTGGATATTGAAATAATAGTTTGAAGGGTAATATTGAAAGCTTTAGGTGACCTTTCTCATGAGTTCAGGTGACGGATACAACAAAACTGTTAGATCACGTCGGATCCCCACATGCACTTGTCGATATGATAGATTGTGGTGCTCCCACAACTCTTTAATAATAGATTCCATTCATTTGTAGAAGACCACTAATTTTCGGTATGGCCTAACTACAGAATAAGCCCTTGAACATGGCAAACTCAAGTGAGTTGATCCAAAACTCAGAACTCACTAAAACTTGGCTTCTGAACTTTGAAAAGCTATACAACTTAGTCAATGAGCATCAGACTTAAACGAATGGTGTTAGGGTGAGGTTGAGTTGGCATCTTTGGTTAGTTGAGGTGGAGTATAGGCAGGAAAAGTGAGGCATGTCCCGCCAAAAGAAATTACACTTATTCTAGTGAGGGTTTAGGCCATGTGAAATGCTGTCTCGTTTTATATTTTACTTTAAAAAAACAAAAGATTGAAACATCTAAGGGACAAAAAAGGGACCAATCGAATCTGGTAGGGGCAATTGTACACGGTGGGTGTTGGTGGACGTTGAATTGAAGAAAGGCAGGTTTTGTCTATCTATTTATTGCTTGCTAAAGGCTGGAAAATCTTTGTTTATTGATTGTTACTTGGTGGGAGAAGTTTGATTTTTGGTTGTTAGTGGGTGGGTGTAATAAATTTGTGAGTTATGTGAAAAGAGAATCCATGGCAAGTTTGTAAATGTTGTTATCTAAATTAATTTATTTTATAGTT
Organism: Aquilaria yunnanensis; assembly: GCA_039654915.1. Taxonomy (NCBI): domain Eukaryota; kingdom Viridiplantae; phylum Streptophyta; class Magnoliopsida; order Malvales; family Thymelaeaceae; genus Aquilaria; species Aquilaria yunnanensis. Next base: position 78,573,103 of record CM077594.1, on the reverse strand, counting down.
ACTAATAGGGAGAATCGTGTAATGATAATTAATTTGCTTTGTTTGTAGATTGTGGTTTATGATGGTGGAATTTTTTGTAGTGGTTCACTATGGAGGAAGGTTTATTTGTGCTCATAGGGATAAATATGTCGATGATAGTACAACTGAAAGAAAATTTGATGATGACATGATTCCTTATTGGTGCACGAAAGATATGTTGAAAGAAATTGGTTATAATGATGATGATGTCCAAGGTATATATTATGCAAAATCTGGTGCAATTAAGTCCAATTTCTTTAGATTATTAATTGATAATATGTCAACTAGAGACATAGTGAAGGTTGGTCTTGAGAATGGTCATATATATATATATGATCATAAGGGAGAAGGGCGATGGTAAATAATGGAGAGCAGGGAAGTGATGTTAGAGTGGAATTAAATAAAAAATTTACAGCGGGTGTGAAGTGGACACGTTGTTCAAATTGATGATGCATTTGATAATATTTTAAAAGAGTGGGAAGGAACAGAAACCATGAAATTATAGTAGCAAGTTGGTAAAGAAGGAAATAATTATGGTTATGATGCATTGGATGAAGAAGACAACGGTAAAAGTGGGAGTGATTATGATTATACTGACTCGAAAGCAATGTTTGTTAAAGAACTTTATGGAGTAGAAGAATGACATGCTTTATGTGTGGTGAAATAGGACACAATAAAAAGGACTGAAAAAAATCGAGTACAACCTGGTCAAATGAAGTCTGAAATGGTTAAGGTAATTCATTAAGTTTGCTTGATTTAGGTTCAATTTCTTGTTCTACTAGAAATGGAGAATCTGCCCAATTATAATTCATATATATGTTCTGGTTACTTGAAATAAGATGGTATGAGGTTGATGACAAGTCAACCTTTGCAAACTCAACACTTAACAACCGAGGCCAGCAACTCTACAAACACAACCAGAACTTATAGTGTAACATGCAACAGAGGCCGTGGTAAAGTCAGGTAGCAAGGCAGGGGCAAAGGTTCATTTCTTGTAGGAGTTATGGGCATTGGTATTTACACAGACAAATGAACTGAGCACTCAATAATGAATGTAAGTTTATGTTTTATTGTAGTACTTTGAAGATTAATATGATATTCTGATGGCATTTGTATAATGAAACTTTGTTGCAACCTAGATTTCCTTCCCAACACTGGCTTTGAGTTGATGGAATAGTATTTTTATGTTAATGTTGTAAATGGAGTAGCCTTTTTTGTTATACTTTTCCAAAGTAATGCACAGACCCATACATCCATGTATAATGGTGTGATTGTGCAAAATCAACTGTTGTTAATGGGTAAAGATACTGATTGTGCAAAATCATCTCAACTTGGTCATTTCGTTCTAATATGCAACTTAACATGTTGTATAGGACTGTAGTATATACTCTATACAATTATAGAGTTTAGAGTTGGACTACGTTTATGAAATGTTCAATCAAATTAAATAAGAATGCTCTCTCGGGCTCATTTTTGGCCTTCTTGTATTCCTGCATACAACAACTTCTTGGACATTCAAACATTTACATTCTATTCACTCATATCTTCCTGCATTAATTATACATTTACCAATAGCAACTCACACAATCAAATGCATTTTCTTGCATTTATACATATACCAATAGCAGTCGATCTAGCTTCTGCAAATAAATCTAAAGTAAAATTGTATAAACTTTAATAAAGCAACAGAATCGTTTCAAACATCTCAAGTGTCAAAAACCAACTTCATTCATTTAATCACACTAATATACATAGAGAAACTCTCACACAAGAACTAGTGCAACATGGCCTTACAACAAGGCATACAATTGATAGCTAGTATGCCTCAACCCACAAACGCATACTACCCAAACCAATATTACAATCGCCATATCTACTAAAACTATTGTTCCTATACAAGTTTTATTCATAGTAGCAATATCCCTCCTTAATTCACCAATTTCCTTGTCAATTGTGCACATTTCCTGGCATCTACATCCACAGTCATATAAACATGTTTATTTAAATTGCAAGCATTAACTTATGTACACATAACACTTAATTTATATACATCCATAAGCAACCATAGTGTATATACAGATATACACACTAAGTAAGTCCATACACACTAGTCAAACTAGAGGCATTTCCTTGGTACCAAAGTACCCAACATGTACAAAGTCTAAGACTATCAAAATAACTCACACCTGAGCACATAAGCTCTAGAAATGAGATGTCCAACTTCTCATTGTGTACTTTACCTGTATTTGTCAAGGCTATTTTAAACTTAGTTAGTACATTAATATTACTAACCAATAACTTAGAATCATTAAAGATTTATGTACTTTAAATACTTGCATCAAAACCTTGCTTAACAACCCTTTAGTGGGTGTTAGGCTTCACAATATTAGTATCTGTATAATGTGACACTTAAGGGAATGAGAATTATAAATTCTCAGTAAGGAATTAAATACCTGTAAAATAAACTTTAGGACCTAGCTTATATAACATATATACACATCTTAACGTGAGCTCAAAATGTTATGAGATCTTGACTAATGGCCACTAGTACGGGTTCTATGGCGAAGAACCCATCCTCAACCTAGTCCTTCTTACAAGAGCTTAACTTTGCCTTCGCAAGCTTGACTTGCCATTACTTACCCTTGCTCACACTGTACAGGAGTTCTTAGTGGCTCATTCTTACTAAGCTTGGTAGCTTAGCTAGGGTACTCTTGAGCGTTAAAGCCTATCTTGAATACTTAGTACCTTGTATACTTAAGAACTATTTAATTACGTAGTCTTTAAGTCACTTCTTGTCCACCTCTTACTCTCTTAATTAATGCATTGTAAAAATATATAGTGCATCAATTTAAACTTGAACTTAAAATGCCTTACCTTGAATAAATAATGCAAGCAAACATCAACTTCAGTGTCCTTATGATCTCAGTTTTGTTATTCTTCTTTACACCTTTATAATAGCTTGAGTATTTCTCTTTTATTTGATCATTTAGCTATATAAATAAATAATAATTAGGACAATACCACAATCATCCTTATGGATTAAGTGGTTAGGAATAACCCTCTCAATGGATTCTAATTAACTAGCCCTTTACTCAACACACACATAAAACGTTCCTCTGTCCTATTTAATTTCTTATTTCTTGCTCAACAAAATTTGATTTAAACACAATAAATTCCAGATTTATAAACCCAAAATTTTTTTGGAATTAATCAAAAATAAGGAAAAATTGAATTAGTTCTTACCTTTCTTACCTAAGCTTAATTCCCAAGCTTTTCTTGTTGTTTTTCCCTTAATAAACAAACAAGAACTAAGCTCAAATCAGTAATTCTAGCAGCTATAGAGCCGTATGAAGCTCAAAAATAGGAAAAAAACAAAACAAAACTTACTTGAACAAGTAACTTGAAAATCAAGCTTAGGATGGTTCCATACTTGATTTTTCTTCAAAAACTTGTTTAATTGTGCTTGAATTTGACGGACTGGAACTTGGATTTGGTTTAGCTATGGAGTTTCGAAGGGGGCAAAGAGGTTTCGGGTAGTTTGGAGCTGGAGGAAGAAGATGGCCGAGCAAATAATGGGAAGTCAATTTATGTAGGCTTAAATGGCACATGCCACACACGTGGTCCCTTCTTTGTACACAATAGTACGTTGGGGACTTGTCCAGGAGCCAATAAAAAAATTAGGACCAAAACCGGAATTATTCCGCGTTTGAATCCTCCTTCACCTTAATTACACGCCCAGTCCTCAGCTTTTACATACATGCAATTTAATCCTAATACTTTTGAGGATTACACATAAACCATTTACAGACAATTTAGTCAATTTACAATTTCACAGGAGTAGAGCGGGAATCACAAAAAACCGTGATATCTTAAATTCAATATTTTTTCATCCTCTACCCAACTGTGAAATGAAAATGGGTCACTATATGAAATGACTAAAATGTCATTCTTGGTCCGGTTTCCTTAAATGACCAATTTTATCCTCTTTAAGCTACTATACTTTATTAAAACGAGAATTTGCTTGCATTAAATATTCTAAGTATATTAAATTATTAAAATAAGTAATGTTACCTATGTAATTATGGTCCGATTTTTTTGAGAGCCGTTACAGTTCTTTTGCTGTAGGATAAATCAAACATTTTTCATGCTCCCCCCATTCTTCCTTTGTTCTAAAAATTTAGGGCTGTCTGATCGAACTTTGTTTCACTCTTTTTAAGACCCAGGCTCACCCTAATGCTACCTTAGCTAACCAAAGATGCCAACTCAGCCTCACCTTAATGCCATCTGTTCAAGGCTAATACTCATGGACTAACTTGTATAGCTTTTCAAGGTTTAAGAGCCAAGTTTTAGTGAGTTTTGAGTTTTGGACTAATTTGCTCGAGTTGGCCAAGTCAAGAGCTTATTCTGTAGTTAGGCCTTTTCTGTGCCTTAGAAAATTTAAACATATGATTTGATGTATCTTATTAGTTCACATGCTATATATACAAAATTTGCAACAGTGATAACAGGTAAATCAATAAAGAGGAAAAAAAAATTTATTTTGAAAGATAAAAAAAGTGGATATTAAAATGATAGTTTGAAGAGTAATATGGTAAAATAATTACTAAATTTATAAAAATATTACAGAATTTTGACATAGTGTAAACTAAATATGTTACATGTTTTTTTAGTAGAGAGAATATATGTCAATACTATTCATTTCATGCAATACGGCGTACATAACTCACACAATGTTGTAGTGACTAGTGAGAAAATATTACCGACAATGAAATTTTATTTTAATTTTGAAAGTCAATGGCCTTTTGCCTTATCGCCTACGTCAAACATGTAGTAATCACTAGATCCATCCCATTGTTTTTGATACATTTCAATTTTTTTTGACTTAATTTGACTTGAAATTATTCATATTATTATTTATTAAAAAAATTAAAAATATATATATTTATAAACTATAATTTTTTATTTATCATTTATATATAAATATTTTTCATTAATATACTAAAATCTTAAAAATAAAAAATATAGATTAATTACTGTAAATAGTGAATAGTACAAAAAAAAACTTGGGGCATGGGGAGTATTTCCTTTTTCTGATTTGGTATATGCGAGTAAGGTTGAAGGGAGATGATGAGTTATTGAATCTTGAACCTCCTATAATAATGATTAAAAATTTTAATTATGAGGCTATTGTTTTGGTTGTTTAATTATTAAGTATATAGCTTTCAGTATATAGGTTTTGAAATTTACCAAAATCTTTAATTTTTTAGAAACAAAAAAAGTTTCAATTTTAAATTTTTATTTACACTATAATAGATTCATGTATCTACTATATCCATTTTGATAGACAGATTTTGAAATTTACTAAAAAAATTCAAGTTGTTTGAACCAAAAAAATTTTACTTTATTTATTTACAATATAATAGATTAATGTATCTGCTATATCCATTTGTGACCAGAATTTTTTCGGTAATCAATAATCATTTTAGAAGCACTGTGTGTTCCAACATTGACCAATCAACAAGAGAAACTTTGTGACAATTCTGTGACAATATGCTAGGTGGTAAAATTATTCATCACAAAGACATGTGACAGAAAACTTAGGAAATTGGCACAAGAATTATTGCATTATACACTTGTAATCGTCGCATTATTGTAGCAATAACATGCAACAAATCTACTACAACTTTTGTTTGCTACAACACTGTCATAATTTTTATATATTGAGCAATGTCACTATTTTCCTTCTTCTTTCTCCTCTTTCTCCTTTCCCTTTCTTCTACTTTATACTTATAGTTCTATTGCCAGGTGTAGGTGACGTTGCAGTGATGCATTCCTTTTTGCTACTTTTGTATTATTACCATTGAAGATGTTGTGATCAGAGATAAAATGGCTATCAATATATTTTTATCAAGTTTTTTTTTTATATTTTTGATATTCTAAGTCATTTTGAAAATTAGCATGTCATTATTAATGCATTAATTTTAGTTGAAGAATCCTCTTTCATGATTATGTTAATGACAAATATAATCGTTATCATACTTAAATTGCACATATACAAATTATGTCAGATCAATTTATATTTATAATTAACTTAATCACGAATTATTCAAGTCAAACAATTTAGGGGTTGCATATGAAGTATCTCGGTTCAATTGTAGTTTTCTGGTTGCATTATTTGAATTTTGGTAGTATCAACCCAATACATTCCCTTAGTATGTTTCTCAAGATGCATCTAATATTGAGGAATGTTGTACCTATATAAACTAAAGGAAAATGCTAAAAAATTTACATAGAATGCAATAGAAAAGTTATAGGGAATACAATATTGCTAATGTAACTTTGGACAAGGTAGGACCATTACCTTTTAAGGAATACTTAGTATGATGGTAGAAAGTCAACATGAATACATAACATTCATATGCAACTAATTACGGTGAATTTGTAATTTAAAGTTTTTCATATATGTTGTTACTTGAAGGAATATTTTTCTTCGAAATTTTGCAAAGACATCAAATGGATGCTGGTTGACATGATTGGATGTAAAAAATGATAGATGCATTTTGGCATATGAATTATGTTTTCATGAAAGGTGCTAATGAGTTTATAAGTTTCCTTATAGTAAAATAGAGACATAAATAATCAAACACCCCTACAAGAAATATGATAACAAATATTTCAGAAGAAAAGTTAAAATTAGAGAACATTTTGTATCAGGGTGGATTTAGCCCAAACTATCATGTATGGTAATGTCATATAGAACCACTTGTTATAATGATGCATAAAACTAATAACCATCATAGTTATTTATCATCGTCAAGTACATATTATTCATCTAGTGGTAATTGTGAAGGTTTTAATAGGTCAAGTGGTATAAATGCATATGAGGAAATGACACTGGAATCAATAAGCCCTATAACTTTAAATATAGGCTTCGAGAACTGTGAAATGATATAGATTAATGAAATAGATATCAATGATGAAGATGTGCTTAATCATTATAATACCAATGTATTTGATGCTAGTGGCTTGATAAAATAGTTGCCTAATCTGAATGCAGTGTTATGGTCTAAACGCATGAAACATACGCATTTGTTTGCCATGTCCTAATTGATGCAACATAAGTTTTTGTATTATGCAAGTTGAATCAAAACGTAGCATTTTGGTGAAAATGGCTAGAATTCAGGAAGATTGCCAACAAACAGACAAAAGTTAATTGTTTTGTCTATTCACGTTGAGCTATAAGCTAGTGCCCATTTTCATTTCTTCTTGTTTTTGTTGTTTTCCATATGAGTTTGTTATGAGGGAACAGTGAAGATGATTCATTGACTCCTTAAAGGTGATTTGTGTGAAATAATCAAATAGTATTGATTAATGATATTTTTCCCTCAAAACTTTTCTTTTCCTTTTTAACACTTTCATCTCTTGTCTTTATGTCTGTTCTAAATCTGTTTTTTGCTGTATTTAGTCGATGGCTCTATTAAAACTTATTAGAGTCTATGTGTATTTAGTTTGGGTAACATGTTGATTGACCTTGTTTAGTCTTGTATGTATATGTATTTGCCTCACATGACAAGTCTCTAGTGATAGATACATAAGTAGTTTAGTCTCCAAAGAGTTATCTTGTAAGATAAGTAAGACTCTCAGCTTGTATAAGCTCTGGGTCTCCCATTGATGAAATTAATGAAAAAGTATTTTATCCAAATTTTCTTAGTAAGAGAGCAAGATTTGGAAATACCAAAACCATAAAAAAAAAACATCATTGATTGAAGAATAGGGGATGACAACAAAAACATGACTGTGGTAGGTGCATCTCAGCCCTTCCTTGGCAATGTTCCATCATCACCTTTCTATCTCAACTTGTCAGAAAATCCAGGGATAACATTAGACTGTTGAAGGGTGAAAACTATCCAATATGGAGGTGGGCAATGATGAACGATCTATGGGTTAAAAACAAAGTAGCATTTATTAATTGTTCACTCAAAAAGCTTGACAATGATCCACAGTTGAAGGCTTGAGACAAAAGCAATTCAATGTTAATATCCTAGATTTTTAACTCTCTTTCTCTCTGTCTCTCCTGAATTACATGGTAGTGTTGCTTATGTTAGTAATGCTAGGGAGATATGGTTCAAACTTGAGGTCAAATTCTCTCAAGGGAATACTCCTTGAGTGCATGAACTAAAAAAAGAAATAGCCTTCATGCAACAAAAAGATTTATTTGTTATGGTGTACTACACTAAGTTAAAGGAACTATGGGATAAACTTGATACATACAACAACATTCCTCACTATGCATGTGGAGTAGCAAAGGAGATGGTGTCTAAGAGAGTCTTACTTAGCTTACAAGATAACTACTTCTTGGAGACTAAGGTACTTATGTTTCTATCATTAGAGACTTTGCATGCAAGGAAAAGACATACAGATACAAGACTAAAAAAGGTTAATGACCAGGTTACACAAGCTAAATACATGTAGACTTTTACAGGGGGATCTTTGTGAAGAAATATATATGACGACTCCACCAGGTATCTTAGAACTAGGGATAGTCGAGTCTGCAAGCTAAAAAAGTCTCTCCTTGGACTTAAACAAGCTCCAAGGCAGTGGTTTGAAAAATTCTAAAGTTCTCCCATGAAGTATAGTTTTACATGGTCTAAAGTTGATCACTCCTTGTTCAGCTCACGAAAGGATCCATATTTACTATAGTGTTATTTTATTTTGATGATATGATCATCTCTAGTAATGATCAAAAGGAAATATAGAAGTTGAAAGCCTACTTGAATGAGAAGTTCCACAATAAAGACTTAGGGAACCTTAGATACTTCCTAGGTCTTGAGGCAACAAGATCACCTGAGGGGATCTTTCTTTCCCAGCATAAATACACACTGGATATCCTAAAGGAAGCAAGTATATTTGGCTGTAAGCCTTCCAGTGTCCCTTTACAGTAATAACACCACTTGGCAGCAAGGACAAAAAAGAAACTAAAGGATCCTAGTCCTTATTGAAGGCTTATTGGGAAGCTCATCTATCTCATTATAACTTGACTTTACATATTATGTAAACTTCATAAAACAGTTCATACAAGATCCAACAAAAGCTCAGTTTGATGGCGTTATGCATGTTCTTCAATATCTAAAAGGTACATCAATACTTGGTTTGTTTTTTCTCGATTATAGGGGACTTAATGGTACACGGCTATAGTGATGCAAACTGGGCAGGATGCCCTATCACCAGGAGGTCCACTATTGGCTACGTCACCTTTCTTAGGGATGCTCCCATATCCTATAAATCAAAGAAGTAGTTTACTGTCTTAAGATCTTCAGTAGAAGCCAAGTATCGTGCCATGGCTTTAGTGAAAAGTGAGCTTATGTAGGTAAAAACACTGCCCAATGATCTCACCGTTGCACAAAAAACTTCAATGCAGCTTCACTGTGATAACATGGTAACTGTTCATATTGCAAAAAAATTTGTTTTTTATGAGCATACAAAGCACATTGAGATAGGCTGCCACTTTGTTCGTGAGAAGATGCAGTCCAAGGACGTAGTAGCAGGTCATGTGCCTATCAATCAACAACTTACAGATGTGTTTACTAAAGCACTAGTGGAGAGCAACTTCAGCATTTAGCTCCCAACTTGGGCATTTGAAACATCCATGCACTAACTTGAGGCGTATTAGAGTATGTGTATTTAGTTTGGGTAACCTGTTCAGTAACCTTGTTTAGTCTTGTACGTATGTGTATTTGCCTTACATGCAAAGTCTCTGGTGATAGATACATAAGTAGCTTAGTCTATAAGAAGGAGTTATCTTGTAAGCTAAGTAAGACTCTCCTGGCTTGTATAAGTTTTGCAAGAATTCTTGGTGAAATTAATCGGAAAGTACTCCATCCAAATTTACTGAACTTAGAAGTGCCCTGCTTGCATTACTGGCCTTTTTTTTTTCCAATTTCTTTTTATGTGTTCCTAACACTGAAGTCTTTCAATTTTGGTGATTCTTGCTCTTCTAACATTTGCTAACGGTGGGATTGACCAATTTTGAAAGGTTTATTTGGCTCTTGCCTTCTTCATATCTGCTGATTGTATTAATTTCTTTATTGATGAAAGACATTTTGAGTCTTGGTTTTCTTGTAACTAGAACTCTCAAACTTCTTGTGTATATCTTACAAAATGATAATTCAATTTACATATGAGATATCTATTCAAAAGTTTTTGCAACTCAATCATGTATGATAGATTGGTTAAACATGTGATCATTTAGAACTTTGTCTCTAGCCCACTGTGGATCCAAAAGGAAAAAGAAAAGATAAAAAGAAAGAAAAAGATGTGTAGAAATGGGATGACCAAGAACAAGGAAAGCCTTGCTTCAACTAGTATTTGAGTGTTTTTATTTGAACCATAAAAGATGAATTTCCAATACACTCTTCCAAGACACCAACCACAAAAAATTTACAAAGGAACGCCCAATTTTAGTAGTGTTCGAATCTTTAAAAAGTAAATGTCAATCTGTGAGGTTAAGAAAAAGGGAGATCTCAACTTTGAGTCATTATGAGTGTTAGAGTTGAGCCTTGGTTATGGAGAAAAAGAAAGCTCTCAAACTCAAGAGATTTAAAAAGTACTCCATCCAAAATAATGAAGCATATGTTTTCAATTTATCATACTATTTTTATTTAAATTCTTAATACACAACTAAGATAGAATTTTTTTTAGTCCTTATTTAAACTCACACCATAAAAATTTTTTAAAAAGGAACTTCTTTCGAGCGGGTTCATCAATTAATGAGGTCTCATTATTTGTAGGAAAAAAAAAGGCCCACATATTTGTAGTCAAAAGTTGTCATAGGATTTGGGTTATTTACCTTCACCTGCAATTAGATATTTTGTCACATGAGGCCTCTCTCTCCTCTCTCAATAAAGCAAGGCGTCTGGCTCAATACACAGGGGAAGACACCAGCAAAAAGAATGGAACACGAAGAAGCCGTTTACCTTCACTAAACTTGTTGTCATAAGCCGAGGATGCCAACAAAGGCTTGATACCGCAATTTAGGCACGATCTGAGAGGCGGGGTCCAGCACGAAAACGATTGACCCACCAAGCAATATCCCAACCCAAGCCGGAGGTTGATGACAAAGGAGAAATTTGTGGTGGATGATCGAATCTAACAAACCAACCAGTGCTGCCAGATTTTCTTGAAAGGAACTATTGAGAGAAGAGAGAGAGGCTTATTGTGTGAAAATATCCAGTGGCATATGAAAGTAAATAACCCACACAAGCGACCGTCTCCGTACAAATGATGAGGTCCTATAAATCAGTTTAAACTGAAACGAACTGGTTTTAAATTTTAGTTCTAGGGACAAAAATGAAAATAATAACATAAAATACAAAGCTTAATTCCTATGTCCAGCCAAACAGATCAATCAGATTGGGATGGAAGGAGTAATTGCTAACCTTGGCACTAAAAAAAAAAAGACTAATCTTTGAGTCTTGAGAATCACGAACGAACCATCACACTCGAGTTTCCTCAAAACAAACTCCTGGCTTGAGCTCTAGACATTGGAAGTCTTAAAATATTAATGACAAGACGTTGAAGGAACGTGCAAACCAATCAATCATGCTATCCTTACCTTCCAACCAATTAGCCAACCCATCCTTACTTTCTGTTTCTGCACCACTGTAAAATCTCAGCCCCTTAACCTTTATGCCTACAGCTCAAATTGTTTTCCAGTGATGGCAAGCATCCGCGAAATACTGCCTTTTCTTCTTGTATTGCTTCTCAATGGCACCATAGCTACACAAGGGGAAGCGATACTGCCTCGCCTACTCTGCCAAAGAAGGGGTCCTCAACCTTAGGTATGCAGCAGTTGAGAAATGAGATTCTTAACCTGGAGAGTGGCAATCCTGTAAGAGTAAGAAGCCCTCAACTTAGAGTTAAGTGGGATCCTTTATTGTTCCTCATGCAGAGTAATCTACATAGTATTCTACCAACAAAAAAGGAGTTTGGGCCCGCGGGGGAGGGGGGTGGTCATGTAAATTTAGGCAGCAATTGACTAGCTGCAATTTGGGACTTCAGATTCCATTTTCAGCTCATAAGAGTAATAAATCTCTTTTCTTGAGCTATCGCTATAATCTTATTCAAACAGTTAGAAGCAAATTGAACATGGATCAAAACAAACAGATTCAGTACAAAAGAACAATGTGTTTCAGTCTTTTGTTGGAGTTCAACTAGAGAAATGGCTTCCATAATCAGCAAAATGAGATTATGGTCATAGAGAATTTCTCCATTCTTCAACCTTCCCCAAAATAGTATAGCTGCAATACATCAACAAAAAATTTAAACTGACAAACCAAAGTCTAACTTTGATGAGAAACCAAACTTAGATCACATATTACTTCAGGTTGGACAAATTCAAAGAAGAAACTTCGTAATTGGAATTCAGTTTTCGTTAATAATTATAAAATGTTTCAATTTAGCGATTAAAAGTGTTCAATTTATCCATCACGTAACCTAGAATATACGAATAAAAAGAAAAACACAGAAAATATAGCATTAGTTTACAAAACATACAAAAAAGGTCGAGAAATTTTAAACTAAATAAAGTTAGTTAAACTAATGGGAAAAAATGAGGGAAAAATAAAAGCCCGAGAGTTTTTCATTTCTTTTTTGGGTTTTGGGGGGGGGGGCTATTTCCAACCTCTATACACACGATAATTTTCTAAAAACTTTCATTGTGATTGGTTGAAAGACGGACAATACTTCTCCAATGATGGAAACAGGAATTTCAAGTTACAATTGGAAAAACTTATATAAGAATACAAGGAAAAGAATGAAAGAATATAAATTGATGTTGGAACTGCTAGTAACAAACCAATGTTGGTAGAAGAAGCAGCTTTTTGTTCCAAAAATGCAACAGAAGTGTACTAGTACTCGTCTTACCTTGGGAACAGGTAACTTACAGTTTACACAGATCAAGTATGGTACAGAAAAGAAATCCTTCTGACTTGTTGAGGTTTCAGTACTTCAGGATATTCTTAGTGTGAAGTAATTTTCCTTCAAGTGAAGACTAAAATTCAGAAAGGGCCAAGGAAGGGGAAAATGCTGAAGGCCCTTTTAGCCCCTGATGGACGCCGAAAATGTATCACCTCTCCATCTACTCCGTTTTGTTTCCTCCAGTCAAATGCTTTCAACATTGCACAGTTGTGCGCTTAGAGAGTGCAGGCTGAGATGGTTCCGAGTTAACAGACATCATAGCAAGACCTTCCCCTCTCATGAGTAAAAAATCACTCCAGATGTCACCTTAAAGAAAGTTCAGCCAGGGGCCCTCTTTACCATATCCCACATGTTCTTTTGGCCATGTAAAAGCGACTTTGTATACGGATTAAGGTATGCATCCAAATCATATCCCTGAGACTCCATTCTGCTAAGAATATCAAGAGCTTTGTTGGTCCATTGGCCTTTAGATTGAAGAAGAGATTTTAGAAGGTAGTTGCATATGCGAGGCATCAACTTGAACCCGTTTTCCAGTGTGTACAAGAAAATATCCGTTGCAAGGTCCAGATTCCCTTGCTTACATAAAGTGTTTATCAACTTCGCGCAGCTAGGGGGAGTGACAATGACCTCAAATTCCTTGAGAATAGAGAATATCTTAAAAGCTTCTTGGGCATTTCCCACCCAGCAAAATCCAATCAGAAGAATCGTGTAAGGTGCTAAGCTAAAAGTATTTAACTTGATCTCCATTTCTGCTAAACCTCGTACTGCTTTTTCCACCTCTCCCTTCTCAAAATGCTCCTGTGTTTCCTTAAGTATTTTATCATCCAAAACAGAACAATCCTTCAAATACTTCAACCAAAGACTGAAAGCCGATGAAACCTTTCTTCTATGGCATGACCACTTCATCAAACATCTGTAAATTTCAGGGCCAGGTTTAATGCCACTTTGCACCATTTTGTCAAAGATTCCAAGGGCTTCTTCTTCTCTTCCTAATCTGTGAAAACCGTTAATAAGAGTTCCGTATGTTATGCTGTCTGGTGAAAGCCCCTTCCGCTGCAGGTCCTTGACAAGGTTGAGAGCACCATCGATATTACCAATCTTGCAAAACCCATTGATCATGATATTGTAAGTTATGATGTCCGGAAGATTTCCACTTTCAGCTAACTGCATAAGAATTCGATATGCTTTGAGAATCCGTCCTGACTCACAAAGCCCCAGAACCATGGTTTTGAAGCTTGAACTGTCATGAACACGACTGGGACCAAGAGAAAGACGAATAAAGACTGAAGGATCTCTTCCGACTTGCATCTTATAGAACAGAAAATTAGCTTTCTCCAGATTGCCAGCGTGACAAAGTCCATTAATAAGAGCATTAAATGTAACAACAGAGGGAAAGCATCCCACCCTTTCCATCTCATTAAATATTCGCTCCGCTTCCTCAACCAGCCCATTCCTGCACATACCACAAATGAGAATCGTGTAAGTGTGAGCATCTGGGAAGCAATCTAGAGCAGAGATCTCAAGTTGCAGAGACCGTGCTCGATCCAAAAGACCAACATCACAAAGCCCTTCAATTAAAGCATTATAACAATAGGTATCAGGCACAACACCTCTCTCAGCCATCTCTCTCAACAATTCCATTGCATCACGGACTTTACCTGCTTTTGACAGTCCTCTCATGACTATCGTGTAAAAAACAACATCAAGCTCGACTTTCCCCTTCGCTCTACCCTCAATTATATTATTGTACCATCCGTATGCTTCATCGTATCTTTTAACTTTAAACAAACCATCAATCAAGCTACTATATGCACGCAACCCCGGAACAAATCCATCCTTCTCAAAAGACTTTAACAGAGAAAATGCTTCATCCATCCTACCTGACTTACAGAATCCATTAAGCAAAGCATTGTAAGCAACAAAATCATTGGAACACCCACTCTCTTTCATCTGCAACAAAAGCCTATATGCAACATCAACCCGGCCCTCTTGACACAAACCTGAAATTATGATTGTGTAAGTATATCTGTTCGGCTTTATTCCCTGTCGAGCCATTTCGTCGAACATCTTCAAAGCCTCACTCGTCTCCCCATTTTTACACAGCCCGTCGATCATTATGCTAAATGTAACTCGATTGGGGCGGCAATCTGGTTTACTCATACGATTATAAACAGCTAACGCTAACATCACCAACCTTTTGCGCATCAGAACATGCAATATCGCATTGTAAGTAAACACATCAGGCTCGCACTCGAAATCCTTCATCTTACCAAAAGATTCGACAGCTTTCTCCGGGAACCCCATCTTCATGTACCCCGAAATCAACACTGTAAACACGCAAGGAACAATGGGAGCCCCTGATTTCTTAACCTCGTCGAGAGCTCGCCAATACAAATCGAAACCATTCTCTTTCGCAAGCATCTCAAGGACCAATTTGGAAGACAAGGAGCTTCTTAAGCGCTTCCGCTGTACTGCCCAGATGAAGAATCGAAAGCCCCGATGGAGATTGGGCTCTTGTCGGATAATGGACGAGACGAGCTCTGAAGAAAGGAAAGGAACTAGAGCTTCCAAGGCGGGTTCCACGGGGTTGGAGGAGCCGAGGATGGATAGCACTTCATTGGGGACAGAATCGACAAGGAAGGAGGAGCGACGCCGCTGAATCTCCGGTGGCCGGTAAGAGAAATGCGAGATCCGGCGGCTAAGAAGAGATAGTTTCATAACCCCGGGGCCGCCGAGAACGAAGCTTGAATCTTGGAATCTTGATGTTGGTTTGCTGGGTGGGGCTTAAACTGCGTTTCCAAGTGGTGATGATTGACCAACCAGGGAGAGACCAGGCGGCGGCAGGCAGTGGCAGATTGACGACGACACGACATCGGCGCCCTCGAAAACCTGGGCATAAGGATTCACAGCACTAAAGATCCTCCAGCTTTTTCTTGTTGCCTATGACAACCCCAGTAGTTTCAAAATGAGCTAAATCAAATGACAATTCTAAATCCTCCCAAGTCCTAAGGATATAGGTGCACTTGAGAGAAATTATTGATAATTGATTATCAATGAAAATTTTTATATATAATCATTATTTAAGTTAATTTTCATCTATAACATACCAAGGCTAAAAGGCCAGGAGATATGTTGGACTTAGAGTAGGAATGCTAATAAGTCAGGTTGGTTACGGGTAGGGATGAAAATGGGCCGGGCCGAGCCCGAGCTCGCCAGGCTCGAGCTCGGCCCTATCACAATTCGGCATTACTCGAGCTCGAGCTCGAGTTGCCCCTTTTTTTGGGCTCGAGCTCGGCTTGAAAATGCTCGAGGCATGAATACAAATATGAGTTTAAAAAAAAATCTTCAATATATCCTAAATTTTGATAAAAAAATCTGAAATATATCCTCAAATTTGACAAAAAATAATAAACCAAATCCAAATATCAAAATTTAAAACTAAATAAAAACATCTAAATGGCCTCCTACACATTCCTTGTCTCGAGTACTCAGAAGTCGAAACAAAAGAAAAGTTGGAGCCTATAAATGTGATTTTCGTGAAGAAATGGTGAACTTTGGAGGCAGCTTTTCTTAAACTGAAGCTGAGTCCTGAAACCAAGAATGGAGCCTTATATCATAAGAAAATCTCTTTGATTATAACTCAAAGCTAAAGATTAAACATCGGAAGAATTTGGAACACAAACTTCTGTCAACATATATATAGCAGAAGTCCCTCAAAATACACAGATGTAAAGGTCACTCACTGTAGTCTACACTTCCACTTCGAGAGCTGCTGCCATTCCGACTGTGCAAGGACAAGCCTCTCATATGACCGCCTTGTAAGATGAAGTCTTTTGGAAGTTAGACGGACACACCTTCTAAACAGCTGCTCTGGTTCCTCTTCTTCTTGAGCTTCTTCATCGCAAACATAATCTGTTATTGTTGCATGTCCGTTCAAAACTGTGGTCCTACCTGAGAGCAGAGAGTCATGCCTAGCAAGAACCTTCTGAAGCTGTTCATTCAACTCAATAGCTTAAGAAACAACCTTCTCATCCCTGGATAATGGAGAGTCTAATTAAGTAGACTCCTCAGACCAAAACACTATCGTGTTACATAATCTGGGAAAACTAGGCCAGCTTCTCAATTTTTAGGATAAAATCATTACACAGAAAGCACACTTGCCCCATAATTTTAATTAATTTCTGATCACATATACTGCCTAGAACACAACAAACACATAAACATGGATTTGAGAGCAATTTGGCAGCTATACACCAGTTCTAAACTCCATTCCCTGCTTGAAAGTGCTCCATGAGCAGAGGACTACACAAAACCAAACAACTTCCACTGAATGCTCAAAATTGCCTTAAAGTTACTATCATATATTCCATTATTCTGGTTAGCCTCATCTGGTAGCATGAAGGAAAATAGGTTGCTAAAGCCTTGCCCATGGCATAGGCATGAAAAGTGGCTGACAAGAATTGGGTGTTGGAATCATTTAAAAAAATAAAAGGATGTTGGAAAATGGTGCAATTTAAGATGGAGACTTACCGAGAAGTCATAACAAGGTGCATAACCTGTTGCTTCTGGAAGGAACATTGTTCCACAAGATCAGGTGTGAACTCATCTTTTGCTCCCTAAGTTAAACAAACAGTTGAAGACAGTTATTGTTCTCTACCATTATGCAACAAGAGAAATCATTAGGCAGGTCAGGCCACAACATAAGTACTCCAATCAAAGTCAACAGGTTGCATGTTTCTTTTTATGATTATCAATGAATGGGAAACAGCGGTTACTGAAGCAAGGATAGATATACCATTAGTGCTGGATTAGTGAATTATCTTTTATGATAACAACCAAAGATTTAGACAATGGTCCTGAAAAACAAACACATTTTACTGCATTCATTTGAACATTATCTTTTAAGAATTTTTTACTATCTTCCTAAAATGGAAGTTGATCCTGAAATCTTTATTTGACATCAGTTCTCTGGCCCATGTTCCATATGTCCAAATTGTTTTGGAGAGCCAATGGTATGCCTGCCTATAATTTCTACCAAGCAACTCATAGGTTTTGAAAAATACCTCAGGATTTTGAGAACCAACAGCATCAAGAACTTCTCTTAAAACTTCCAAGGCATTAGTAGCCTTCTCAATAATACTACACAGAATAAAAAATTTCAAGTCTTAGCAACAATAACAATGTATTAGGTAGTTTATAGCAGCAGTAACAGCCGCAAGGAAAAATATTAGGGTAAATGGAATCTGTAACAGCAGAACATGAATAAAAACTAAATCAAACAGCCAAATAAGAGAACAAGCAAGAAAAGAGAGCCGGTGGGGAGTCAGGGCAGCAGCCAGCAGGGGAGAGCCGGGACGGGGTCACGGGAGTCGGGACTCAGGAGGGGAGACAGGAGACTGCCGACGGGGAGAGTGACGGACGATACGAGTACAACAAGAGTGACGGAAGGCGCTGACGGCTGATCAAAAATTCTAAATCCGACAAAGAGACTGAGAATCGAAAGACTCGATACTGGTCTGGTCCGTCTGGAGACTGGGAGGGAGAGGCCGAGACTCCCGAGAGGGACTAAGCGCGTGGGGAGTAGGGACTAAGGGGAAGGGGCCAAAGACGGGTGGGCTGGGCCTGGGATTAAGGGGAAGGCCCAATAACGTAAATATCGAGCCTGTTAAGCTCGAGGGCCTAAAGCGTCGAATATGTGTGGGCTCGAGCTCGGCTCGAAAATAATTCGAGCCCAAGTTCGAGCTCGAAAATACCCGACTCGAAAATCTCTTACTCGAGCTACCCGAATAAAGCCCGGCCCATTTTCAGCCCTAGTTACGGGTGTGTCGTTCCCATTACCCGTGCCCGTGAATGTTTCTTCAAGCACAAAGTTGTGGGTATGAATCAGTGGGTAAGATTTTGTCCTGACTGATGACTCACATATGTCTGCATCCACCAGTGTACCCGCATATAATAAATATGTTGTCATTCAAAAAGGGAGAAAACTTGCCTTGATCCCAATCTATTCACTCTCTACCACTTAGTACCTTAACTTTTTGTTATCTTCCACTTTAACCACCATCTTCCTTAATAGAAAAAAAAAGATAAATGACACTCATTGTTTATAAACTATAACAAACGTTGCTTATTCATTCTATAACTATAAAATGTTGCAAAGATAGTCCTAAAACTACCTATATGTTGCTTATTTTTCTTGGCATCCATGTGAATCGTTTATGTTTGATAGAAAGTTGACGTGGCTGACGATTTGGCTTTGGTGGGAAAGAGTTAGGGTGTGAAAGTGAATTAGCGAGATAAGTGAGAGTTCTCAACATAACCTAAGTGCAATTAAGGGAAAGAAGTTCATAATCAGGCAGGGTGGAGTTGTAGTCTAAGTGAATAACATGGGGGAGATCAGTTTTACTAAGTTGGTGTGGATTTGTTATAATGGATATTGATTGGGCTATGTGGAGCAAAAGAAAAAAGAATCCCCTAAACTATGGCAAATGTTTTCTTCGAGGTTGATATGCTCATATTTAATTATGTTTTCTATATATTTTTCCCTTATATTTGCTTGTTTTATAATGTGTTTTTGCAATGATATGGTGCTTAATTGGTTTATATTTTATTTTCAAGTCATATTTTAGCTTTATGTGAGTTAAGAAGGATTTTGGTGAAGTTTTGGAGCTGAATTGCAAGTTTTGGTGAAGTTTTAGAGCTTACATGCCCTTATACACACCCATGTTCCAAATTGTATTAAAATAA
Organism: Aquilaria yunnanensis; assembly: GCA_039654915.1. NCBI lineage: Eukaryota > Viridiplantae > Streptophyta > Magnoliopsida > Malvales > Thymelaeaceae > Aquilaria > Aquilaria yunnanensis. The sequence goes on along the minus strand of CM077594.1, from coordinate 78,553,366 downwards.
GCGCAATTTTTTAAAGTCCAGATGTGTAACATGGCACGTTACACGATTGTGTAACAACCTGTGTTTGCCTAAGTTTTAAGTTTTTTCGAGTTAATTCTTAAAAGAAGAGGACAGAAGAGAAGAGCTGAAGATTGACAAAAAAGAAAAAGGGGTTTTCATGAAGTAAGGTTGCTGAAGGTAATTTTAATGATCAACACCATTGAAAATAAAAAGGGTTTTTCATGAAGTAAAGGCTGCCAAAGGCAATTCTAATGATCAACACCATTTTATGAGTGTCATATCAAAGATTTATTGGAGAAAAAGAAATTTAGCCATGGTTCATTTTTTTCTTAGTTTTCTTTTAATTCTTTTGTGTTTATTTTATGACACTATGTGCTAAACTTTTCCTACTCATGCTTAGAGTAATAGTTAGTAGTTTGTTTCACTGCATTAGGTTAATGTAGCTAGTTCATAGTAATTAGTTAAACAATTCCTCTTAATTATCGGTTAGATAATAAAGAGATATTGAGTACAGTAAACAACCTCTGTTCTTTAGGAAAAATGATCTTGGCACTTGCTATTCCTATACTTTGATGATAGGTGCGGGTTGCCTGTAAGTTCACATATTTATTTAAGTATAGCGAAATTTGACACATCCACACTATTACTAGCATGGTAGGAAAGGTTTTTTGTGAACTACGAACACACCGGAGATTTAGGAGAATTTTGTGTGTATGTTGATCGTTGATGTTATGACCTAAAAGGAAAGGTTGTTCATCTATAATCGTTTACTAGATAAGGTTTATAGCTCACAAATTTCATGATAGCCAAAAAAGTCAAAGGGTCTATGAATTTAGGGTATGAAAACTGGGTTATTGATGTGAGAGTTATGTTATTGAAGATTGTGTCAAAAGAGGATGGCTAAAGATATAGTTTGACAATTTAGTTTACTGCCTAGTGGGTGATCAAATCATTAGAAAGGCTAAAAATGGTGGGGGTATGCAGGGTAGTATTCAGGGGAAGAGGATAAGGAAAATCATATTTCTTGTGGTGTAAGTTAGTTTTATTTGAACCTAAAGATTGTTTGAATATTGTTCTGTAACATGGGGCTTGTGTGTGCAAATGAAGTTTGTGATTGCATTATGCGCTACTGAACTAGTTTTTGTATTATTATAGGTGCCAATTTAGATTAATTTTTATTTGAGTTTCATTATAGGGGCTACTTGTTTTATTCATCAAATGAAACATTGGAGCTTGAGTATTTTGGAAAAGAAATAAGGTTTGTTGATTGGTGCCAAAGGGACAAGCTTTCATTGTTAGAGATTGATCTAATGGTAAGGGAGTTAAAGGTTGATGTTGAAGATGCTAGATTGTACTAGTTTTGGAGGAAGCTTGGTAAAAGCATGGCAAATGACTTGGTGAACTTCTCTATTGACTTGTAGTTGCTGGAGTTGGCTAACTTCATTCTACCAAGTAAGACAATTGAGGTTTACTTATAGAAAAGGAGTTTATTATATTTAGTTATGGATCAATGTTAGAAGCAAATGAGGAGGGATGCAAGCATGGGATAAAGAATTGACATAATGTAGCCTGACAATGATGAGGGAGGTGTTGACCAAGGTTTATAAGAGGATGTAAGATCAGACATAAGCTGTGATTTTGTTGATAATGACCATGATGTCTCTGATGATGAGGTGCATGATGATCACTTATTTGATGGGTTTATGGACTTAGTGGTTAAGAGATGGATGTGCCAAAGTACCAAAACAAATAAGGGAAAAGGGAAAGGGAAACTGGTAGGTAATGCAGGAATGGAAAAGACAGTGTTAATGGAGCAAGTAGTGATTTGCATAGTTTGTGTTGGAGTGATGATGATGGGGACTTCACATGAATTTCTTAGGTTTAATAATGCAACTAATATGAAGAACCCTCAATTTTTGTGTGGCATGAAATTTAGGATAAGGGTAGATTTCAAGAAGGCAGTTTGAGTATATTCAATAAAAAAACTTAGTATGACAAGATATGGTTCAAGAAAAATGACAAACTTAAAGTAAAAACCTTTTGCACAGAAGGTTGCCCCTTTTTTCTTATATATAGCTTTCGCATGTAAAATGAGCCTACCTTTCAAATTAAAAATATTAATCTGGAACATAAATGCTCGAAAGGTCATCAAAATCATTTTCCCGCTCACATTTGGCTTGCTAAGCAATATAAGGAGCAATTTAGAGCATATCATACATGGAAAATCAGTGGCATTACAACAAATGTTAGAAAAGATTACCTAGTTGAAATAAACAATGACAAATCTTAGAGGGTAAAAAAGGTTGAAAACAAATGGTTGGAGTGGGATAAGGAACAACAATATAGAGAAGTGAGACGATATGGATATGAGACTAAAAAACAAAACTCAGGTTTAACATTCTCATTACAGCTAGATATGCAGATATTTAGTAGGTTATACTTCTATCTAAAGCCTTTGAAAAAGGGATTTTGTAGCATGATATAGGCCAGTTATCTATTTAGATTGGTACTTTCTAAAGTCAAGACATAGAGGCAAATTGTTGGCAGTTGTAGGGATAGATGCCAATGATAACATCTATCCAATTGCATGGGAAATAGTTGAATCTAAGTGCAAAAATTCATGGGGCTAGTTTTTTAGTAATCTTATGGAAGACCTTGGTATAGTAAATAACTACCATTGGACATTTATGAGTGATAATCAGAAGGTGAGGATAAATTGACACATGTTCTGATTGTTAGTAACTTATTGAATGTATTAATATAATTCTGAAGTTAGTAGCTTAAATTGATAGGTCTTATGCATGTTTTAATGTAATTCTGCATTAGTAAATAAATTTAATGTTAGGCTATCAAAGATTGTAATTATCACATGTTCAAATTGCTAGCAACTTTTGGTTTGCAAGGACTAGTTCCTATGTTGGATGAACTTTTCACAGGGTCTGAACATCATTTCTATGTCAGACACATGTATAATAAGTTCAAAGGGGTTGGCTTCACTGGTAAGTGTTGGAAAAACTTAATGTGGAATGCAGAAAGAGCAACTTATTACAAGAATTTACTAAATGGATGAGTGTCATTAGTACTGAGGATAAGAGAACACATAATTAATTGTCTAATAGGGATCTTCACCATTAGTCAAGGTCAAACTTTGTCACATCTGTCAAGTGTGACATTCTGCTCAACAACTTGTGTAAATGTTTTGGCAAGTTGATATTAAAGGCTAAGGACAAACCAATCCTGACTTGCATGGAAATGAGCAGACTTAGGCTAATGAATAGGATACAAATAGGAGAGACTTTATGAAAAAGCATACTAGCTCAATATGTCCCAAAATTGAAAAGAAGTTAAAAGAAATGAAGCAAGATTCCATCTTTTGCATTACTGACTAGTGTAAAGGCGATCAGTTTCAAGTTAGCTATAATGAGAACTTTTTAATTGTTGACTTAAAAGAACAAATAAATGCATATAGATGTGGGACCTATCAGGCATTCCTGTTCTCATTTTATAGCTTGCATGAGGAAGTTGAGCTTTTTTCCAGAGAATTTTGTTGCTAACTGTTATAAGGTTGAAACCTACCTCAAAACATATGGACACATCATCAAGCCAATTAGTGGAGTGAGATATGGCCTGAAGATCATGGCAATGAAGTGTTCCCACCCTCTATTGGGTGACTTAAGGCTGAGAAGCCTAAAAAAAATAAGGAGAAAGGTTATAGATAAGATTCAAGCAAACAAATTGAAGGCCAAGTTATCAAATAAAGGAGAAAAAATGCACAGCAATGTTTGTGGGAGTGGTGACAATAATGCTAGGTTTTATAAAAACAAAACCAAAAGTACATTTACTAATGCATTTAATGAGAATAGTCAACTTGTGAGTACATATTCTCTTGTTAACATATTCTTGTTATTGTCTCTATCATAAGTTGTTGTTTAATATAGTACCATTTTTTTGGCTATTTAAGGTTCAAGTTAGGCTAAAGAGTATGTAGCCACCCTACGTTGAATAGGGCTATCCCAAGAAGACTATGGGACCGGAGTTCCACACTAATTACAGTTGGCTAGTTAATTACTTGTCCAATTTTAAAACCTTTTCATGCATTTAGTTATTAACATATTATGCACTATGCATACACTTTCTTTGACTTGAATTTCACTTCTAGAAAATAATCAAAATATTGCAGGCATTTGTAAAACATAAGTCAAAGCTTAAAGCTTAAGTGTATTAACTACAAGCAATAACTGTGCATGTGTATCATTATACATATAAAGACTATGCACATGCCCAAAAACAACTTAATAACTACTAGACCTAGAAACATGGAGGCTTACTAGCATACATACATACACCAAGAAGCTACTACTAAGATCCAAGCTCCACTATGTCCTTCCTTGTGCCACTAGTGTCTATAAGGCCAAAAACAACTATAGTTAGGAACAAACAGCTTAACTAATAAAACTAAAATCAATAAGGATTCTCTAGGTGGTTACCTGCATAAAAGTACTAGTTAAAAAATCCTCACTGTTGCCAACCCTTATAGACTCATATTTGCACAACAACTCTAAAGGAAGTGAGAATTGAAAGATTCCCAATAAGTGATTCAGGTACCTGTAAAGAAAACCTGAGGACACACACACACATATATATAATATATGAAATCTACTATGCTTGCAGTCTAGGGGTAATAGATGTGCATATATTCAAGTCCCTTAGGACCTATCTTTTTCCTAGTCCTCTCATGAATGTCACTTTGTGCTTATCAAGTTCTGGCCCCTAACTTACTCCTAGCAAGCTTTGGCTTGCCAATGTCCTTGTGAGCTATGCTCACCGTTTAACCTTCCATCTATTGTTGCATAGGTGAACATGGTGGATGCTTTTTGCCTAAATTCCAAGGAACTCACCAAGTGTACTAGGCTCTCACATAGTGGCTCAAGCCATTGGCTTACCTAAGCTGCTATGGTACTAAGCCTCCACCCAACTAAGGGTACCAGTGTCCGACTTAGTATCTCGAGCTATTAAGCTTGCCTAGATCACTAAGGTACTAGGCCTCACCTAACTAACTTACCAAGGATGCACTAAGCCTTCACTTGAGCCTTGAGTCATAACTTGGCTAGGCCACAAGTGCACGAAGCCTTTATTGAAGGTGCCACACTATCTACGATTACTTGGTTTACCCTGTTATGGTGAGAAATGCTATGGTTGGACATGAACTCTCTAGGTTCAAAGGAACCCATTTGAGTGCATTAGGATTTCATATTGGTGCTTTAGCCCTAAAGCTTAACTAGGCCACTGTGGCAACGTGCGGGTCGTTTTCGGGAGTCGCCACCAATCGGTTTTCGCTCAGGTCGATTGGACACCTAAAATATGGTCTGTGAGAGTTCGGGGGTTCGGGAGTACGGTTACGTTAAAACAACTTTGTTAAAACGCCCAAAAATTGGTACCTTAGTTGATTTCAATTTTGTTTTGCTTGCTTTTAAATGACTTCAGTTAATTTTCAAACTGAAAAATTTAACTGAATTAGTCGGATGTGGATTTTTAAATTAATAGGGACTTCAAAAATTTTGGTAATTAATTTGTATAATTTTTATAATAAATTTGGTATTTCCGAATCATGGACTCTGCCGAGTCACCCGGACACGGAATTTGATGAAATTTTAATTAAATATTTTAATTAATTAACAATCCATGTCATGAATTCTGCCGAGTTATCAGAATATGGATTTTCATCTTGAAATTTAATTTTATTTCATTTAAGACTTTATATTTTTCCAAGCCATGAATCCTATCGGATCACCTGGACATGGAATTTGATGAAATTTTAGTTAATTATTAAATATTTAAATTAATTAACAATCCATATCATGAATTCTGCCGAAATATCAGACTATGGATTTTTATCATGAAATTTAATTTTATTTCATTTAAGACTTTATATTTTTCCAAGCCATGAATCCTATCGGATCACCCGGACATGGAATTTGATGAAATTTTAGTTAATTATTAAATATTTAAATTAATTAACAATCCATATCATGAATTCTGTCGAATTATCAGAATATGGATTTTTATCTTTGTATTTAATTTTTATTTCAATTAAAACTTATTTTATTTTCTCCAAGCCATGAATCCTATCGGATTTCCCCGACATGGATTTTAATTTAGAAACTTAATTCTTAACTTGTTAAATTTTTGTGAAACTTTTTGGGTTTTTTATAACTTTAATGTTAATTTTATTAAAAATTATTATATAAGTCTAAATATAAGTCTAAAAATATACTAAGAAATAAATAAATAAATAAATTTATTTCTTTGGTAGAATCATTTGGTTATTTTTTTGGATATTTTATTTTATTTACTTAAAATAAAATTTTGTTTCCAAACCGTGGATCCTGCTGGATCATTCAGATATGGAATTTAATTTAAGTTTTTTGTTTATTTAATTAATTATTAATTTTAATCATAATTTTTAATATTTTATTATTATTTTTAATCTCAATTTTTAATCTAATCCATAAATTTTAAAGATATATTTAAAAAGAATTGATTTTTATTTTTTTGAAATTATTTAACAAAAGGAATAAAAAGTTAACTTTTAGTTACTTTAAAAGAAATAAAAATATGTTCCAAAATAATAAAGGATGGGGGCTTTGTAAAAAAATTCTTTATTAACCCTAAAAAAAATAAGGAAAATAAGGTTAATTATTCACACAAAAACTCTTCTTTTAATTTTTTATTATTTACTTATTTATTTTATTTATTTTTTATGGCTAAAGGTAAAATAAGTGAAATAAGTTCAACCATGAAAATAAAATTTTGCATAAAATAAATAAAGGAAAATTAAATGACAATAAATAAATAAAGTAAAATGGAGGTTTTTTTTTTTTTTTTTGGTTTGGACATCCATTTAAAAAAAGGTGCATAAATTAAATAACACATGCAAATAAATAAAGAGAAAACACATAAAGTAAACAAAGGAATATTAAAAGATAATAAACAAATAAATAAAGTGGGGCTTTTTGGCCATCCACTTAAAAAATAAATAAATAGGAGGTATAACCTTCCATGAACTATAATAATAATAATAATAATAATGATAATAATGATGATAATAATAATAAAAGTTAGTTGTTAGTAAAGTTAGTTGTTAGTAATTAGTTGTGCAAAAATTAAAAGGTTAGTGACTTGAATGGAATAATAATAATAATAATAATAATAATAATAATAATAATAATAATAATAATAATAAAAGTTAGTTGTTAGTAATGTTAGTTGTTAGTAATTAGTCGTTAATAATAATAATAATAACAATAAATAATAAATAAACAAGTAAATATAAAAGAGTTAGTAATTAGTTTTCTGCAAGGATAAAAGAAAGGTTAGTGACCAAAAGGAATAATTATGAAAATATAAAGGATTAAACCAGGATTTTACCTAAAGAAATAAGTTTCGAAATTCCTGTTACAGGAAACACGAGAAGCGGCGGCTGGGCGACGGCGACGTGCAAGGGAGGTAGGCAGGCGAAGGGAAACGGCGGCGGAAGCCGGGGACGAAGGCAGGCTGGAGGCGACGCCGAGGCGGTGCACGGACTGGGAGGCCGACGACGCAGCAGGGGAAGGAAGGAGCGAGGCGGAGGTCGCGTCGGGGGAAAAGAAAAGGGGAGCGGCGAGCGTGGCGGTCGGGGCGGAGGGAAGAAGGAGGGGCAGCGAGCGCGGCGGAGGGAGAAGAAGAGAGGGAGAGAGGAGCTAGGGTGTGGCGAGCCGAGAGAGAGAGAGAGAGAATAGGAGAACGGACGGCAGGCGACTGGTGACGGCGTGGGGAAGACGAGGGCTGGATCGTGAGAAACAGGAAATTTTTGGTCTTCTGGGAAGAGGGAGGAGAGGCCAGGGACTAACCTACAGTTTTTCCTTTATTTTTTAAAATGGAGCTCTAAGCTTGATTTCTTTACAGATTTGGACCCTATTTATAGGGGAAGGAGTGATGGACTATTCATAATTAAAAAATAATTAAAATCAAACTTATCTCTTAATTTGGTAAAATGACAGTTTCAGTCCTTTCCGTCTCTTTTGACTTTGGGGATGTTCCTGAAACTTCTGATTGAGACAATTTTGTCTTTTTCTGTAAAATTCATGTGACAAACTACCAAATGCTCCTGGAACTTTCATATTTTGTCAAATTTTCCCAAAACTTCTTAATTTTGTCATTTTTACCCCAAACTTTTCAATTTTGTTTTTTTTTTTTTATGGAGTTTTCTTTTGTAATTCCTACATACATACATACACACATATATTATTTTTAACTAAACCCTTATAAAACAGAATATATTTTAAACTAATTAATTAAAATTTTTTTAGTAATAAGAATTAATTAGTTAATTATAATAATTTTTTTAATTAAATTTTTTTTTGAATTTTAATTTCTTTTGATATACACACATAGATATTAACTTAACAAAATGCCCCTTCCCCAAAACTATTTAATTTAATTCTCTCTTTGTATAATTAATTAATAATAATTTTTATATAATTATTATTTTTTAATTTTTAATTAAATTTTTTTTAATTATTATTTTAAAAAAAAGAAGGGGTCGGACGAAATTGGGTGTCAACAGCTGCCTCCCTTTGCATGCTTCATGGGACATGATGTATGCAAAGTCGTTACCAAATTTCATTCGACTTAGCTAGGCATTAAGAACCTTCTCGCCGCCTAAATCGTGAGGTTAAGGAATCATCCTCAGAACCTCGGCGATAGGAGCTGTCCTATCATTGAATGAAAATTGATTGATTGAAATTAAGGCTCAGGGCCCTACCTTAGAACCTCTACGATAGGAACTTTCCTATCATTAAAGAAAAATTGATGGATTGAAATTGAGGCTAAGGGCCCTACCTTAGAACCTCTGTGATAGGAACCTTCCTATCATTGAAGAAAAATATGATGGATTGAAATTGAGGCTAAGGGCCCTACCTTAGAACCTCTGCGATAGAAACCTTCCTATCGTTGAAGAAAAATTGATGGATTGAAATTGAGGCTAAAGGCCCTACCTTAGAACCTCTGCAATAAGAACTCTCTTATCGTTGAAGAAAAATTGATTGATTGATGGTTTGAGGTTAAGGAACTCTCCTTAGAACCTCGGCGATAGGAACTCTCCTATCGTTGATAGTTTGAGGTTAAGGGCCCTACCTTAGAACCTCTGCGATAAGAACTCTCTTATCGTTGAAGAAAAATTGATGATTGATTGTTTGAGGTTTAAGGAACTCTCCTTAGAACCTCGACGATAGGAACTCTCCTATCGTTGAAAGTTTGAGGTTAAGGGCCCTACCTTAGAACCTCTGCGATAAGAACTCTCTTATCGTTGAAGAAAAATTGATGATTGATTGTTTGAGGTTTAAGGAACTCTCCTTAGAACCTTGACGATAGGACCTCTCCTATCGTTGAAAGTTTGATTGATTTCGAGGCAAATGTTCAATCCTTAGAACCCCGACGATAGGAGCAGCCCTACCATTGAATGAAAATTGATTGATTTCGAGGCAAAGGTTCCATCCTTAGAACCCTGACGATAGGAGCAGTCCTACCGTTGAATGAAAATTAATTGATTTCGAGGCAAAGGTTCCATCCTTAGAACCCCGACGATAGGAGCAGTCCTACCGTTGAATGAAAATTGATTGTTTTCGAGGCAAAGGTTCCATCCTTAGAACCCCGACGATAGGAGCAGTCCTACCATTGAATGAAAATTGATTATTTTCGAGGCAAAGGTTCCATCCTTAGAACCCCGACGATAGGAGCAGTCCTACCGTTGAATGAAAATTGATTGTTTTCGAGGCAAAGGTTCCATCCTTAGAACCCCGACGATAGGAGCAGTCCTACCGTTGAATGAAAATTGATTGATTTCGAGGCAAAGGTTCCATCCTTAGAACCCCGACGATAGGAACAATCCTACCGTTGAATGAAAATTGATTGTTTTCGAGGCAAAGGTTCCATCCTTAGAACCCCGACGATAGGAGCAGTCCTACCGTTGAATGAAAATTGATTGTTTTCGAAGCAAAGGTTCCATCCTTAGAACCCCGACGATAGGAGCAGTCCTACCGTTGAATGAAAATTGATTGATTTCGAGGCAAAGGTTCCATCCTTAGAACCCCGGCGATAGGAGCAGTCCTACCGTTGAATGAAAATTGATTGTTTTCGAGGCAAAGGTTCCATCCTTAGAACCCCGACGATAGGAGCAGTCCTACCGTTGAATGAAAATTGATTGTTTTCGAGGCAAAGGTTCCATCCTTAGAACCCCGACGATAGTAGCAGTCCTACCGTTGAATGAAAATTGATTGTTTTCGAGGCAAAGGTTCCATCCTTAGAACCCCGACGATAGGAGCAGTCCTACCGTTGAATGAAAATTGATTGATTTCGAGGCAAAGGTTCCATCTTTAGAACCCTGACGATAGGAGCAGTCCTACTACCGTTGAATGAAAATTGATTGTTTTCTAGGCAAAGGTTCCATCCTTAGAACCCCGAAGATAGGAGCAGTTCTACCGTTGAATGAAAATTGATTGTTTTCGAGGCAAAGGTTCCATCCTTAGAACCCCGACGATAGGAGCAGTCCTACCGTTGAATGAAAATTGATTGTTTTCGAGGCAAAGGTTCCATCCTTAGAACCCCGACGATAGGAGCAGTCCTACCGTTGTATGAAAATTGATTGATTTTGAGGCAAAGGTTCCATCCTTAGAACCCTGACGATAGGAGCAGTCCTACCGTTGAATGAAAATTGATTGATTTCGAGGCTAAGGAGCTTTCCTTAGGACCTCGAGCGAAATTTATATGAAAGCAATTGAAATTGGAATAATTTTCTTCGAAAGTCTGGATCTTCATAATAGGCGAGTGCAAAAATTTAGACTTCGATAAGATGAGTGAATCTTGATGATGACAATAACACTGACAAATTATGTAAAGGGTACGGATGTTTGGAATCAATATCCAAGGTTCATCTAATATTTTCTTCAGTAAATATAGATTCCCTTGTGAGATATGTCATCCAAATAAGGTTAAAGCTTAACTACCCCAAAATGTCATGCCTAGTAGACCTAATAGGATGCGTCTCAAGAGCAATAAAAATTACTCTTTACTCAGCCATTCCAACCTAAAGGCATTGTCCTATGGTTTTAATATCAGCATGCACGAAACCATCTTATAAGATAAAGAAATTCCTTGAAAAGAAAAACTGAAACACGAAATAAAATGCTGATACTAAAACTAAAGGACAAGAAAAACGGATCTGATCGCTTCTTCTTCCACAATATTTCAACAGGCCGGGTAAAGGACAATTATGGGATGGAACTGGTTGGGAAAGACTGTCGTGTCCAGTCTATCTGGATCATCGCTGGATCTGGTTCAGGAACAAAAGCTTGCATTTTATCTAGCAATTCTTCAGCAGTTGTTGCGGATATTATGATTCGTTGTGCCACTCTTGATATGAAATTCTTCTGCATAGCATAATCCACAAAAGCTATCAGACATGTAAAGAAATTTTTAACATTCAACAGCTCAATGGGTTTCTTATGCAAATTAAGTTGGGCCATGGAAGCAATTTGAAAGACTTCTCCCAATGTGCCAAAACCACCTGGTAGAGCGATAAAAGCATCAGCATTTAAAAGCATTTGTAACACACGCTCTTGCAAATTTTTAACCACTAATTCTTCTCCAATCGTGCCCCCAGAAACAAATTTCAAAGGTCCAGGGATGATGCCCAAAACTTGATTTCCTCCTAAAGATGCTGCTGATGCTACACCTCCCATTAATCCGACACTACCTCCTCCATAAACTAAATGTATTTTTCGCTCAGCTAATACTCTACCCAAATGGTTGGTTGCCTTTAAATACTCTTCATCTTTTCCAGGAAAAGCTCCAGAAAATACACAAATACTTTGGGATTTACGAGTTGGGGTTTTCTCCATTCCTATCCTTAACCTTGTGAAAAATGAAGAAATGAGGATGTATTTATAGAGGTAAAAGGATAATGCAATAATCACATCTATAAGAGTAGGTGCACTATTGTCGGAAAAGGAGGAAAATTTTCAAAAGTGGCAGCTAGCATAAACAGTAGTCATAACTGTAGCTCACGTCAGGAATGGCTACATTATTGTCAAAATGGGAGGAAATTTTCCAAAATGACTGCTAGCATGTACAGTAGTCATGACTGTGGCTCGCGTCAGGAGTAGGTACATTATTGTCGGAAGAGAAGGAAAATTTTTCAAAAGCAACAGCTAGCATGTACAGTAGTCGTGACTGTGGCTCACGTCAGGAATAGGTACATTATTCTTGGAAGAGAAGGAAAATTTTCAAAAGTGACAGCTAGCGTGTACAGTAGTCGTTACTTTGGTTCACGTCTTCCACTGGCTTTACGTCCAGTAACGGCTTCAATGCCTTTTATGAATTGGCAATTTGCATCCCTTCCATTTTTCTTACAAACTGGCAAACAGGGTCGTTTAAAGTCAGATTTCTAAGACTGTAACGATCTCGTTCTTTTTGGAAAGTCATCCATAAACCGACAATCTCAAATTGCACCATTCCACAAGAGTGCGCTTCAAGAGTCTTTCGGATATCCTTCAGAGATTCCTTACGCAGGCCATTCTTAATGAATTTTCTTCTATCTTCACGATTTCTAGTGATTATCCTTGAAGAACGACATTTAGTGCCGCAAATCCACCATCTACAATTATGACAGAAGCCTAGCCTCCTTGCTCTTCTCTTTTTGGCATAAACGCTTTTACCAAAGCCGGGCATACGGGGAAAGAATGCATCTGGAACTTCACCAGCCGACCGAACCTTAGCTTCGATTAGCCACCGCACATTATCAGGAATGCCTTTGTGCATAAATACTCTAAATCGTTCACATTTAGCTTGATAAATCTTTTTAAGAACATTTATTTGGAGGGAAGGAAAATACTTTCGTAGGGCGGAAAGAGAAGACTCCATTGATGAAGGAGGCTTTTAAGAGAAAAAAGGAAGAAATTAGTGATTGTAGGAAATGGAAATAACTGACTTTGAGAGTCATGGAGTACCGTATCCAGAAAGAAGAACACGCATTTATAGCGATGAAAGGATAACGTGTTTATTACGCTTACAGAAGCAGGTACATTATTGTCAAAAGAAAAGACAAATGACAGCTTATATGTACAGTAATTGTGACTGTGGCTTACATCTTCCACTGGTTTTACATCCAGTAACGGCTTCTATAAGTCGGGGATTTACTTCCCATCCAGTTTTCTTACAAACTGGCAAACATGGTCGTTTAAAGTCAGATTCCTAAGACTGTAACGGTCTCGTTCTTTATGGTAATCTTCCATAAACCAATAATTTCACCTTGCACTTTTCCACAAGAATGCGTTTCAAGAGTCTCTCGGATATCCTCCAGAGATTCCTTACGCAGGCCATTCTTAATGAATTTTCTTTTATCTTCACAATTTCTGGAGATGTATCCTAAAGAGCGACATTTAGTATCACAATTCCATCGCCCACATTTATAACACACGCCTAGCCTCTTTGCTCTTCGCCTTTTGGCATAACGGCTTTTACCTAAACCGGGCATGCGGGGCATACATGCATCTGGAACTTCACCAGCCGAACGGACCTTAGCTTCAATTAACCACCGCACATCGTCAGGAATGCCCTTGTGTATAAAAACTCTGATTCTTTCACATCTAGCTTGGTAGACTTTTTTAAGAACATTTGTTGGGAGGGAAGGAAAGTACTTTCGCAGGGCAGAAAGAGTAGAATCCATTGATAAAAGAAGAATTTGAGAGAAGAGATGAAGAAATCAGTTATTGTAGGAAACTGAAATAACCGACTATGAGAGTCACGGAGTACCGTATCCGCTACTTAACCGGAAAGAAGAACACGCATTTATAGCGATGAAAGGATAACGTGTTAATTACGCTTACGGGAGCAAGTACATTATTGTCAAAAGAAAAATGTAAATTTTCAAATATGACAAATTGTATGTACAGTGATTGTGACTGTGGCTCACATCTTCCACTGGTTTTACGTCCAGTAACAGCTTCAACGCCTTCTATGAGTCGGGGATTTGCTTCCCATCTAGTTTTCTTACAAACTGGCAAACAGGGTCTTTTAAAGTCAGATTCCCGGGACTATAACGCTCTCGTTCTTCATGAAAAATACTCCATAAACCAAGAAGTTCACGTTGCACTGATCCACAAGAATGCGTCTCAAGAGTCAATCGGATATCATCCAACGAATCCTTACTCAGGCCATTCTTGATGAATCGTATTTTATCTTCTCGATTATCGGAGATCATTCCTAAAGAACGACATTTAGTATTACAAGTCCATCGACCACATTTATGACAGACTTGTAACCTTTTCGCTCTTCGCTTTTTGGCATAAGAGCTTTTGCCTATACTAGGCATGTGAAACGTAAGTGCATCTAGGGCTTCGCCTGCCAGACGAACCTTAGCTTCGATTAACCACCGTACATCTTCAGGGATTCCTTTGTGCATCAAAACTCTTAATCGTTCACAGCGAACTCGGTAGATCTTTTTGAGAATGTTCATTGGGAGAGAAGGAAAATATTTTCGCAAGGGAGAAAGAGTAGGATCCATTTTCTAGCGGAAAGTAAAAGAAAGAAGGGAGGAATGAATCAGTTATTATGGGCAACTGAGAGAACCGACTTGAGAGTCACGGAGTACTGTATCCGCCACTTAACCGGAAAAATGGAGCCAACTTTTTGACAATATTTCTTATCTTTGATATTCCGTCGAGCTGACGTCGATCCTGTCCTTGTGCATGAAGCCTCGATTATCGAATCCATTGTCAGCTTTTGACAAATTGTCAACGACAATATTTCTTGACATCTGCATTATCCTTGGGCATAGCTATCTCTTATCGTCGATCCTGTCCTTCCAGGTATAGCCTCGATTATTGAATCCATTAACAGCTTTTGACAAATTGTCAACGACAATATTTCTTGACATCTGCCTTATCCTTGGCTATAGCTATCTCTTATCGTCGATCCTGTCCTTCTAGGTGTAGCATTGATTATTGAATCCATTACCAGCTTTTGACAAATTGTCAACGACAATATTTTTTTGATATCTGCCTTATCCTTGGCTATAGCTATCTCTTATCTTGGATACTACTAGCTAACGTCAATCCTGTCCTTCCAGGTGTAGTCTCGATTATTGAATCGATTGCCAGGCTTTTGACATATTGTCTACCTTATCCTTGAATTCCTGATGCGGGTTGGTCCAGCGTATTAGCTGTGTATCCAGTGATAGACTGGTAAGAGCTGATGTCATTGAGATCTTAGCTTATACTGCTGTAATTGTGTCGTGAATATGCTTCCCGTTTGGTCCCTGTTATGCAAAGGCCGTGCATGCATGATGTGAAATGCATGAATGCAGAGCATGTGGAACTGATGGTTTTTTTTTTATTTTTTTATTTTTTTATTTTTTTGGATTTTTGGATGGATCTAGTTCTTCATGTATTTGCTTTACTAGATCTTCTTTGTGATTGCCTTCTTGGACTATCATTGAATCTCTTTATGCTTCCCAGCTCTTGTCCATTGCCTCAAAAGCCCAACTCTTTTCAAAATCCCCTTTCCTTGACTTGTTCTTGAATTTTGGCCTCAATTTCTTTAATGTTCGCCCGCCTCATACTTTATGCCTCTTTGGATAATTGTCCTTGTTGAAATATTCATGAGTATGGTTCTTTCTTGCTGATGTTAACATGCTAAGACTTCTGAAGCGATCATCCAGGCAACTACCAAGGCTATCTCCCGAAGATTTGTTACTCCTTCTTCTTTGTGAGCCTATGTTCTGTGCCGTTCGCAAAGTAGGACCTCAATCTTACCTGTTTTAATTCAGAAAGCTTATCAAAGTAATCTATGGTCTTTGCTTTTTCTGAGTTTTAATTAGTACTATTCTTCCTACAAAAGTCACAATTTATTGCACACTAAAGGCTAGTAGGAATGTGAGATTTGAAGGAAAAGAACTGGATAGAAATGACTTCATCATTTTTTTTTTTGAACAAGGGAATATAAAAGTTGAACGTGAGAATCAAATGAAAGCTAAAGAGAATTGGCTTTTTATTTATGGGTAAGAGAATATAAAAGTCTTGGGTACAGATGCATAACAATGAAAGTGTGAGGGAAGAACGCTCTCTTTGACAACTTTGATCAAATAGACTTTGGTAACCCTGTATCCACTTCTTCCTTTCTGTCCGAAAATTTCTTCATTATGCAAAGTATTTCTTTACTGAATCTGAATTTACTGGCTTTGGTAACTCTTGTCCATCCATATCTGTCAGAATTAGAGCCCTTCCTGAAAATGCTTTCTTCACGACATATGGCCCATCATAATTTGGTGTCCATTTTCCTCTAGAATCATGCTGAATGGGTAGAATTTTCTTGAGCACTATGTCACACTCGTGAAATTTCCGTGGGCGAACCTTTTTATTGTAAGCGCGAATCATCCTCCTTTGATAAAGCTGCCCATGGCAGAGGGCTATCATTCTTCTTTCATCAATTAGGTTTAATTGCTCGTATCTAGCCTTGATCCATTCTGCTTCTCTTAATTGAGTATCCATTAGTACCCTTAATGAAGGAATTTCAACTTCAATGGGCAATACAGATTCCATACCATATACTAGAGAAAAAGGTATTGCTCCAGTAGAAGTACGGGTAGAAGTTCTATAAGCATGTAGTGCAAAAGGTAACATCTCATGCCAGTCCTTGTAAGTGACGATCATCTTTTCAATAATTCTCTTGATATTTTTATTGGCCGCTTCTACTGCACCATTCATCATCGGTCGATAAGGTGCTGAATTGAGATGCTTGATCTTGAACTGTCGACACAAAGTCTGCATCATTGTATTGTTCAAGTTCGTGGCATTGTCTGAGATGATACACCCTAGCAGCCCATAGCGACAAATGATTTCTTTCTTAATGAACCGGCATACCACCTTTTGAGTTACATTTTCATAAGACACAGCTTCTACCCATTTAGTGAAGTAGTCTATTGCTACTAGGATGAATTTGTGACCATTAGAAGCTTTGGGGGTAATGGCTCCAATGACGTCAATTCCCCACATGGAAAAAGGCCAAGGTATTGCATTTACATTAAGAGGAGCAGGTGGAGCCTAGATCTTGTTGGCATATATTTGACATTTGTGACATTTTCTTACGTGATTGATGCAATCACTTTCCAATGTGAGCCAATAGTAGCCAGCCCTCATTATTTGTCTTGCCATGGTATGACCACTAGTATGTGCTCCACACATTCCAGAATGAATTTCTTCCATGATCTTTCGTGCTTTATGAGCATCTACACAACGAAGTAGCATCGAGTCTGGGGTTTTCTTATAAAGTATGTCTAGGTTCAAAAGAAAACCCATTGACAGTCTTCGTAGAAATTTCTTGTCATTTTCTGATGCTTCTGGTGGATATACTCGTTCTTGGAGGTATTTCTTGATATCGTGATACCAAGGTTTCCCATCCAATTCTTCTTCGATGCTCATGCAATAAGCTGGGGAATCTATTATTTTCATTTCGAACACAGGAGTATGCTTAGGGTCGCTTATCTTGTACATAGCAGCTAAAGTAGCTAAAGCATCCGGAACTTGATTATCTTCCCTTGGAAGATGATGGAAGCTTATACTGTTAAATTTTCAAGCCAAGTCTAGTATGAGCTTTTGGTAAGGGATCAATTCTGAATCCCTTGTCTCCCATTCTCCATTGATTTGATATATGACTAATGCGGAATCCCCATAAACTCGGAGATCTCGTACTTTCAGTTCCAGTGCCATTTGGAGTCCCATAGCACATGCCTCATATTCTACTATATTGTTGGTACAAGGAAATGTAATTTTTGCTGTGAGGGGAAACTGCTCTCCGCTTGGAGAGATGAGTATAGCTCCAATCCCTTGTCCCAAAGCATTAGATGCTCCATCGAATGCTATTTTCCATGTTTCATCTTCTTTAGAGACTTCCTGTTCTATCGTCATTATATCTCCATCAGGAAAGTCCATTCTCATTGGCTCATAATCATCCAATGCTCTATCAGCCAGATATTCAGCAATCACACTCCCTTTTACAGCCTTTTGGGTGACATACTGTACGTCGTATTCAGACAACAGCATTTGCCATTTTGCAATCCTGCCTGATAAAGCGGGTTTCTCAAAAATGTACTTAATGGGATTAGTCTTGGAGATCAGCAATATGGTGTTGTTGAGCAAGTAGTGTCGTAGTCGGTGTGCTACCCATGCAAGGGCACAACAGGACTTTTCTACTATTGAGTATTTCGCTTCATATGTGGTAAGCTTCTTGCTCAAATAGTAAATTGCATGCTTTTTCTTGCCTGTTTCATCACGTTGACCCAATACGGATCCTAATGAAGAATCCTGTATGGATAAATATAGAATCAACGGTTCTCCAAATCGAGGTGGTACCAAGACTGGTGGATTTGATAGATATTGCTTGATTTTCTCGAATGCTTCTTGGCATTCGTTATTCCACTCAATCGGATTGTTCTTCTTTAGTGATTTGAAAAGAGGTTCACACTTGGACGTCAATTGTGATATGAACCTTGCTATAAAGTTGATTCTACCCAGAAAACTTCTTACTTGTTTTGGAGTCTTCGGGGGTTGCATTTCTTGTATCGCCTTAACTTTACTTGGGTCAACTCGAATCCCATCTTTGCTTACCATGAAACCCAATAACTTTCCTGAAGAGGCTCCAAAAGTACATTTGGCAGGATTCAACTTTAGTTGATATTTACGAAGTCTATCGAATAGTTTTCTTAGCACTTTTAGATGCCCCCTAGCAGTGAAAGTTTTGGCGATCATGTCATCTATATATACTTCAATTTCTTTATGCATCATGTCATGGAATAACGTGACCATGGCTCTTTGATATGTAGCACCAGCATTCTTTAATTCAAAAGGCATCACCTTATAGTAGAAGGTACCCCAAAGGGTAATAAAAGCAGTTTTTATCATATCATCTGGATCAAGTTTGATTTGATTGTACCCAGAAAAGCCATCCATGAAGGAAAAGTATGAGTTTCCTGCGGTATTATCCACTAGCGTATCAATGTGAGGAAGTGGGAAGTTATCTTTAGGACTGGCCTCGTTCAAGGGTCGATAGTCTTGACAAACTCTTAGTTTCCCACTTTCTTTCTTTTCGACTAGAACAATGTTGACCACCCATTCTGTATAGCGACCCCAAGGAATCCTACATCCCATAGCTTTCGAATCTCATCTTTTACTCTCAAGATTAGATCCGGCTTTAATCTTCGTAACTTCTGTCTGACAGGCTTCACCCCAGGCTTCAAGGGTATTTTGTGTAGCACTATGTCTGAGCTTAAGCCGAGCATATCTTGGTATGACCAAGCAAATACATCCACATATTCCTTCAATAAGTGGACTAATTCTTCTTTCTCTTCAGGAGGAAATAAAGTGCCAATCTTGACTTCTTTTACATCCTGACTGTCTCCCAAGTTGAATGCCTCAGTTGGTTACTGACTTGTTGCTCTTTCTTTTTCATCTCGCTCGATCATTTTTAATAGCTCAGGAGATATTTGAAGATCTTCATCATCCGAGTCGATAGTGTTTACAGGATTATCAAAGTTCATTCTTTCATTGTCATCAAAGAGAGTTTCAGGTCTGCATTAACTAGAAAGAAAATAGAGAGAAGAGAAAATGGAAAGAATGAGATGGATGCAAACTGGTAATGTGCATAAATCACAACTTTATTGGAATGAAAAGCAATAACTAAAAGGTTCACTTAAGCAAAGACTACACCCTATTGATTGAACCTTTCTTTAGGAGGTTTTTACTATTAGATTACTTTGAAAAGCTCTAGATTATAACAGGTAGTTCTATCGCCTCCCAATTGTTCAGCACATCCCGTGGGCTACAGGGTTGAACGAGCTCCTCATCTTTAGGTGAATCACTGATTATTGCCTGAATAGAAAGACTTTCAAAAGGCTTGTTGATGTTGATGGTCAGCGCGCCTTCATTGTCATTTTTCAGAATTAAGCCACCACTCACGAATGTTTCAATGATGTCAGGGATATCCAAATTTCTTTCCTGTAGAGGATGCCCTGTTAATCGTGCAATCCTCTTTTCTCTCTTTTCAGCTATCGCCTTCATTTTGTCTTGCCTTGTCGGTGTGAAACCTAGGCCATATTTCCCTTCATTTGCAGAGATTTTCAATGGCTCTGGTATTCCTTGTAAATCTTGTCCCAGACCTAACCCTGGTGAGTATCCTCATTTCATCATGAGTTTGGCGATCATGCGACTTGTTTTGGAGATGCTTGGCACGAGTTCTTCTCCATCGACATAGGTAGCATTAACAATTTCAAATGACCTGAAAGAGCAATCAGGCACATCTTCATTGACCTCGACATATTGAGCATCCGCAGGTCTAGATAGCAGAATGTCTTCTTTAGCAAAGACTGTGATTAACTTTCCTTCAATAATGAATTTCATTTTTTGGTGTAATGAAGAAGGAATTGCTCCAGCCATATGGATCCATGGTCTTCCCAACAGACAAGTATAAGAAGGATTAATATCCATAACTTGGAATGTGATGTGGAAGACACAAGGGCCAATCCCTATTGGCAGCTCTATTTCTCCAACAACATCTCTCTTCGTCCTATCAAACGCTCGAACGACAATATGACAGTTGTTGAGGGATGATGGGTCAATACCAAGCTTGTGTAAGGTTTCAAGTGGCATTACATTTAGAGTTGACCCATTATCAATAAGAACTCTAGCCATAATTCGATCTTTATATTTAACCGAAATATGTAGAGCCTTAGAGTGACCCCTTCCTTCTGCCGGTATCTCATCGTCAGTGAATGTGACGAGATTCTGTGCCGTGATGTTGTTGACGAGGTGGTCAAAATTATTCATGGAAATATCTTGCTCAACATAGGCCTTATTCAAGACTTTGATGAGGGCTTCTCGATGAGCATCAGAGCTTAAGAGTAATGAAAGTATGGAAATCTTTGCTGGCAGGCGGTTTAACTGCTCAACGACACTGTACTCACTTTGCTTTATGAGTTTGAGAAACTCAGTAGCTTGTTCATCTGTTACCGCTCGAGGCATCTCTTGCTCTTTGGATGTATTTGTATCAAGAGGTCCACTTGTTGGGTCTGTAACGTTCTTATCTTGTTGGAGCTTGTTCATTTGCTCTGGAGAATAACACCGACCACTTCTAGTCATGCTCCCAACTTCTAACGGAGTTGATGTGATGTTAGAAGTGTAATCATAGCTCCATGGAACAGTTTTGTCTGATTTGTATGGGAATGACCTCGGGACTTGAATTCTTAAAGGTTTAAGAGCAGGTTTCAAAATTGGTATGACTAGTGGTCTTGGCATAGCATTGACTTCTCGTTCTTTAATGATCACATTCATGTCATCATCTTTATCTGACATAAAAACGATGAATTGGGATGAGTCTATGAGTCTTTGTAGATTCTCACGGAATTCTGAACATTCCTGTATAGAATGACTCTTACTATCATGAAAATCGCACCATTCCTCATCTTCGACTTCTTCATGTTTAAAAGAAGACTTCCGAATGATAACCCCTTCTTTCAGAAGGCATGAATATACATGCTTAAGAGGGGTTATAATATCGTTGACTGACTTCTTTATCAGCCGGTGTTCTTCTATCATATTGACTGGTTTAGCTTGATGAGGTGGCAATGGATTGTGAGTGACGTTTGGTTCATCAGAAAAGTCCAACCACTTTGACTCTATTAATTGTTGGACTATGCGTTTCAAAGCTATGCAATTCTCTAGGCCATGACCTACTGTGCCATCATGATATGGGCAAGTTACGTTGGGGTCATACCATCTTGGATATGGGGGTTCCAATGGCCTTGTAGGAATTGGGCGGATAAGTTGACTTTTAATGAGTTTTGGATACAACTCAGTGTAAGTCATGGGAATTGGCACAAAAACTTCCCTTGGTCTTTGTGCAGGTACTGAAGGAGTTGGAACAGGTGGCCGTAACTGATTAGGCCTGTTAAGAAGATAATTATTGGGCCTATTAAGAGGATAATCATTGGGCCTATTGGCAGAATAGGATAGGCGAGGCCCGGTAGCCACAGTACCCACGAGGGGAATCCCTCTTCCGCGTCCTATTTGTTGTACTTCCTCATCCTTTCTTCTGGATGGTCCTCTTCTTTTCATAGGATCATTAAAAGACTCAGCAATCTTCCCAGTCCTAATCCCATGCTCGATCCTTTTTCCAGACATGACAACGTCAGAGAAATTAGTTGCCGAATTGCCAATAAGCTTGTCATAATATGGGTACTTCAGTGTCTGAACAAATAAAGTAACCATTTCTCTCTCCGTCATGGGTGGCTGAACTTGTGCGGCTAAGTCCCTCCACCTTTGAGCGTATTCCTTGAAGGTTTCTTGCTTTTTCCTCTCCATATTATGGAGAGTTTGGTGATCCGAGGCCAAGTCCATAACATATTTGTAATTGCTGATGAATGCCTGAGCAAGGTCATTCCATGTTTTAATGTTTCTTGGACCTTGACTTAGATACCACTGTAATGCTGATTTTGTAAAACTTTCTTGAAAAAGTGTAATCCACACCTTTTCGTCTTTTGTGAGTGGTTGTAGTCTTCTTAGAAACAACGTGATGTGAGTGATGGGATCGCTCGTTCCATCGTATTTCACGAAGTCTGGCACCTTAAAGTCTGAAGGGATTACGACATCTGGCACTAAACAGAGGTCATTCACTGAGAGAGATCCGAATATAGTGCCTCCTTCAATGGCCCGAAGTCTCTTCTCTATTGTTTCAAACTTTTGAGATTCTCCTTCTTCCTTTGGTAATGTCTTCTTCTCTTCATGTATAGTGTCTTGTTTCAGGTGAATGCTAGCGGACGGACCTGGTTCCGAAAACAGATTTTCTTGAACTAAGATCCGTTGTGGGGTGAATCCCGGAGGATAAGTAGGATCTTGTGCTTCTTTGATGGGAACTTGAGTTGTTTTCCCCTTGATTAGCTCCATCAATTGTCTCATTTGTTCTGCCATACTTTCTATCTTGGACTCCATCTTTATGAGACGTCCTTCGGCTTGTTCTGTCATTAATCTTGTTTGGAGCCGAGTTGAATATCGGTGTTGAGGTCCAATTTTACCTTTTTAAAGTAAGATTTATTTTATTAGACTCTACATGTATGTGATTGATGCAATGGATGCATGCATGAATATTGTAAGTACTTGGTGAAAGAAGAACGATAGTGGAACTTCTCAATTACATTCACAAAAGGATTGTTTCTTAGAAGAAACGGCCCAAAGTACAATATTGCTTTCTGGCTTTAGAAATGAACTCCATCATTTTTTGAACAGTTAATGATGGAGTAGGACAGCTCAATTCTTCTAGTTCTTTAGCTTCGACTTCTGCCAAAAATACTTGTAGTTGATCTTGAGAAAATCTGTATTGATCTTCTCAATATCTTGCTCTCATCTCTTTTTGATCAGTTTTCTCAACTAATTGGGAGATGACTTGTTTTTGGCATTCAATTTTCTCTTCAAGGAGTTGTGTTTTGTGATTGAGCTGTTGCATGTCGAGGAGCATTCTCTTGTTCTTCTCCTTTTCTTCTTCTAATTCTTTCTCAAGCTCTCTTTTCGCCAATTTTCTGGTAACCTCGTCGGGTAGCACTATTCATTCTTTTCGGTTACTTCTCCATTCATAGTAAGCGATGGGAGAAATAATAGGGCTTGATTTCAATATGAATAGTCTTTTCCATGCGACTGAAATACCCATTGCGAACTTATTTGACATTGGATCTTCATGTGAAAATTCCAATTTACTCAGGTTGTGGGTCATGGGTATAAACTGCATGGACCCAAATTGTTTTCGTACTTGAGCTGGGGCATAACTTGTTCCTCCCCATATGCCTAGGAGAGGAACCCACGGGCAATTGCCGCAACGATAGACAACGCGGGTGGAGGTAGACCAGGGGGCTCTCCATTCAATTTGCAATTTAGTGATGTTCTTAAAATAATCAATCCATGCTTCCTTACTGTCGTGATGAGTGGATTCACTTTTCAAGAAGGCTTCGATTGGGATGAAGTCCTTTGAAAAGCGATTTCCGAAATGTTGTTTATCACAAGGAAGATGGCTTTTGATCCATACGTTGAGAAGGTGAGAACATCCCATGAATTTGCCCCATCTTTGGCGACAATAGTTTAATGCCCTGATGGTTTCACATAGGATAACTGAAGTCGGATTCACTTGAGCGTTGCAGACTTGCTCGAATAGTGTGATGACGTCTCCTTCAATGAATCCGATAATTCTCGGGAAGATTACCAGGCCATATATTGCCAAGGCGAAAAGCTTACGTCTTTGATCTTTCTGAGGGAGAGAGTGGCTCAATTGCTTTAAATCGTTCCAACTAATGAATTTCCGATACCCTTTTGTTGCAAATTTGGATTGAAGACTGGAAGCTGGCACATCCAACAGTTTTGCCAGGGCCCGATGAGGCTCAATTCTCCTATCATAATGATACGTCTCAATTGGATAGTCAGAGGACCAGCCCAAGAGATTATTGTATTCTTCTATAGTTGGAACCAGATCCATCTTGTCGAAGGAAAAACACCGATAATACGGATCCCAGAACTGTATTAGAGCCCGGATAAGTGATGCATCGACGGTGACTTTTAGTAGGCGAGCGACATGACCATACTTTGGTGTGGATGCTTCTCGATCTGCAGAGCTCCAACTATTCCACACTCGTAATAATTCAGTTATGTCGTTCTGATATATCCGGACTGATACCTGGTCCTTGAGCTGTATGTGAGAGTGGGACGTCAGAGAATCTCCATGAAGCTTTTGGGCCATTTCTGAGAATTCCATAGCCTCGGGCTGAGTTTCTACTATTGTGTTATTCTATGATCCATTAATAAGCGTGGGAAGGTATTCGAGAACGTCCATGATAGTAATCCCTTCACCAAATACTTATCTTTAATGAATGATATGTATATGCCGGAAAAACAAGGAAAAACAGAGTTAGTAAAAAGGTAATACACAGGATCATACAAACATATAGATAAAAAAATGCCTATGGTAATTGGAATCGAAATATAGGAGTTTCTTATTGTCTGGTTCTATGGTAGAGTGAGGAATTCTATATGCAGAAGGTGGTTTATCAAAAAGGCAAGGGATAGTTCCCGAATCCCATCACTAAATTATAGTGACAGCCCAATTCCTTACCCTCTAGGGTTTATGTAAGGAAAGGATTAATTCGAGTCGTAGCTTTTCGTGGGCCCATGCAGAGACTAACCGTCTCAGGAGGCAATACACTACTTTGCTACTTTGAAACCGGTGAAGGCTTGGAGACCATGGCCTCACAAGGACAACAACACCAATTCCGTTTAGAAAGAACGTGTTCGATTTGAGGAAGCTCGGGTATAGAGCTTCATGTCGTGAATGCATTATGCATGTTTACTTAAGTAGATATAACATATAAGTCCACATAAAAATAAGCAAAGTAAATCAAAACAAATCAACTTCTAGGCTTGACTCACTAACATCATGTCCCCAGTGGAGTCGCCAAGTTGTGGCAACGTGCGGGTCGTTTTTGGGAGTTGCCACCACTTGGTTTTCGCTCAGGTCAATTGGACACCTAAAATATGGTCTGCGAGAGTTTGGGGGTTCGGGAGTACGGTTACATTAAAACAACTTTGTTAAAACGCCCAAAAATTGGTACCTTAGTTGATTTCAATTTTGTTTTGCTTGCTTTTAAATGACTTCAGTTAATTTTCAAATTGGAAAATTTAACTGAATTAGTCGGATGTGGATTTTTAAATTAATAGGGACTTCAAAAATTTTGGTAATTAATTTGTATAATTTTTATAATAAATTTGATATTTCCGAACCATGGAATCTGCCGAGTCACCCGGACACGGAATTTGATGAAATTTTAATTAAATATTTTAATTAATTAACAATCCATGTCATGAATTCTGCCGAGTTATCAGAATATGGATTTTCATCTTGAAATTTAATTTTATTTCATTTAAGACTTTATATTTTTCCAAGCCATGAATCCTATCGGATCACCCGGACATGAAATTTTAGTTAATTATTAAATATTTAAATTAATTAACAATCCATATCATGAATTCTGCCGAATTATCAGAATATGGATTTTTATCTTTGTATTTAATTTTTATTTCAATTAAAACTTATTTTATTTTCTCCAAGCCATGAATCCTATTGGATTTCCCGGACATGGATTTTAATTTAGAAACTTCATTCTTAATTTGTTAAATTTTTGTGAAACTTTTTGGGTTTTTTATAACTTTAATGTTAATTTTATTAAAAATTATTATATAAGTATAAATATAAGTCTAAAAATATACTAAGAAATAAATAAATAAATAAATTTATTTCTTTGGTAGAATCATTTGGTTATTTTTTTGGATATTTTATTTTATTTACTTAAAATAAAATTTTGTTTCCAAACCGTGGATCCTGCTGGATCATTCAGATATGGAATTTAATTTAAGTTTTTTGTTTATTTAATTAATTATTAATTTTAATCATAATTTTTAATATTTTATTATTATTTTTAATCTCAATTTTTAATCTAATCCATAAATTTTAAAGATATATTTAAAAAGAATTGATTTTTATTTTTTTGAAATTATTTAACAAAAGGAATAAAAAGTTAACTTTTAGTTACTTTAAAAGAAATAAAAATATGTTCCAAAATAATAAAGGATGGAAGCTTTGTAAAAAAATTCTTGATTAACCCTAAAAAAAATAAGGAAAATAAGGTTAATTATTCACACAAAAACTCTTCTTTTAATTTGTTATTATTTACGTATTTATTTTATTTATTTTTTATGGCTAAAGGTAAAATAAGTGAAATAAGTTCAACCATGAAAATAAAATTTTGCATAAAATAAATAAAGGAAAATTAAATGAAAATAAATAAATAAAGTAAAGTGGAGGTTTTCTTTTTTTTTTTTTTTGGTTTGGACATCCATTTAAAAAAAGGTGCATAAATTAAATAACACATGCAAATAAATAAAGAGAAAACACATAAAGGAAAAAAAGGAATATTAAAAGATAATAAACAAATAAATAAAGTGGGGCTTTTTGGCCATCCACTTAAAAAATAAATAAATAAGAGGTATAACCTTCCATGAACTATAATAATAATAATAATAATAATGATAGTAATGATAATAATAATAATAAAAGTTAGTTGTTAGTAATGTTAGTTGTTAATAATAATAATATTAATATTAATAAAAGTTAGTTGTTAGTAAAGTTAGTTGTTAGTAATTAGTTGTGCAAAAATTAAAAGGTTAGTGACTTGAATGGAATAATAATAATAATAATAATAATAATAATAATAATAATAAAAGTTAGTTGTTAGTAATTAGTCATTAATAATAATAATAATAACAATAAATAATAAATAAACAAGTAAATATAAAAGAGTTAGTAATTAGTTTTCTGCAAGGATAAAAGAAAGGTTAGTGACCAAAAGGAATAATTATGAAAATATAAAGGATTAAACCAGGATTTTACCTAAAGAAATAAGTTTCGAAATTCCTATTACAGGAAACACGAGAAGCGGCGGCTGGGCGACGGCGACGTGCAAGGGAGGTAGGCAGGCGAAGGGAAACGGCGGTGGCAGCCGGGGACGAAGGCAGGCTGGAGGCGACGCCGAGGCGGTGGACAGACTGGGAGGGCGACGATGCAACAGGGGAAGGAAGGAGCGAGGCGGAGGTCGCGTCGGGGGAAAAGAAAAGGGGAGCGGCGAGCGTGGCGGTCGGGGCGGAGAGAAGAAGGAGGGACAGCGAGCACGGCGGAGGGAGAAGAAGAAAAGGAGAGAGCAGCGAGGGTGTGGCGAGCCGAGAGAGAGAGAGAGAGAGAGAGAGAATAGGAGAACGGACGGCAGGCGACGGGTGACGGCGTGGGGAAGACGAGGGCTGGATTGTGAGAAACAGGAAAGTTTTGGTCTTTTGGGAAGAGAGAGGAGAGGCCAGGGACTAAGCTACAGTTTTTCCTTTTTTTTTTTAAAATGGATCTCTAAGCTTGATTTCTTTTTTTCTCCCCCGTTTCTTTACAGATTTGGACCTCTATTTATAGGGGAAGGAGTTCTGGACTGTTCATAATTAAAAAAAAATTAAAATGAAACTTATCTCTTAATTTGGTAAAATGACAGTTTCAGTCCTTTCTGTCTCTTTTGACTTTGGGGATGTTCCTGAAACTTCTGATTGAGACAATTTTGTCTTTTTCTGTCAAACCGTCGATCTGGTCGAAAATTCATGTGACAAACTACCAAATGCTCCTGGAACTTTCATATTTTGTCAAATTTTCCCAAAACTTCTTAATTTTGTCTTTTTTACCCCAAACTTTTCAATTTTGTTTTTTTTTTATGGAGTTTTCTTTTATAATTCCTACATACATACATACACACATATATTATTTTTAACTAAACCCTTATAAAACAGAATATATTTTAAACTAATTAATTAAATTTTTTTTAGCAATAATAATTAATTAGTTAATTATAATAATTTTTTTAATTAATTTTTTTTTAATTTTAATTTCTTTGGATATACACACATAGATATTAACTTAACAAAATGCCCCTTCCCCAAAACTATTTAATTTAATTCTCTCTTTGTATAATTAATTAATAATAATTTTTATATAATTATTATTTTTTTAAAAAAAGAAGGGGTCGGATGAAATTGGGTGTCAACAGCCACCAATAGTACTAATCCCTTCAGTCACTTCCTAGCACTTACTATAGTGAAATAGTTGACCCCCACCCAAAACCAAACTCAAACTATAGGACTTGATGTAATTCTTAGCACATTGTAAGGTTCTTGGATGCACTAAGGTAGTTCTCACTACCTTTCATCCTAGAGCCTCACAAGGTGCCACCCTAGCTCCCATTGAAGTCTCTTATTTGACTTGAGAGGAACTTAATCAAATAGGGTATCAATGTCGCATCTTCAATCTTAGGGGTGCATTTCTTCCCAGAGTTTCCAATGGTGTTCATGATATAGAGCTTAAAGCTGTGTCCTCAAAGGTTGGAGTCACATCTCTAGAGCTAAATGCTGCGCCTGGAGTATCATGATTATGCTTCTGTGGAGCTTGAAGATGTGTCCTCACCATACTAAAGCTGCGTCTTCCCCTACACCATAAATTCTCGTATTTTCTAAGAGCCTTAAAAATGCGTCTTTAATTCCTAGGGCCATATCCATTGTGCTAGAATAGGGTCCCAAGGCCCTGAATTTACTTCCCCTAGTAGGCTCTTAGGAAACTTGATCCCACTTGGTTACAATTGGCTAGTTATTACTCATAAAGTATCTTAAATCATTACGTGTAACTAGTTACTTAGCCTACCTTGCATAGGAAATATGCATGCGTTGTCTTGGCTATGTAATAACAATAAATTAAAACAAAATTCGGCAATTAAAGAAAATACAATTCAAAACAAGCCAAGACATAAAATCTTTAGTTGCTTTAACTTCAAGTAACAACTATGTGCATACATCTCAATCTTATATGCACCTTAATGTAACTCTAGTGTATTACACACCAATGGACACTAGTAGAGGCAATCTCTTTGTATGAAAATACCATACATATAGAAGAAGCAACATATATATACTAAGATCCATCCTTAGCTCTTCACCCGAGCAAGTAGCTTCAAGTGATGAGCCACACTTTCCTTGTACCCACTTAGCCTCAAACTGTAAGGCAAACACTTTTGTCAGTACTAGTTTATACTACAAGTAGCTTAGAAACTTGAAGTTTCCTACTTAGAAAATACCTTCAAACCAATAAAACTTAATATTAACAGCTGCCCCTTACCAACTATTAAGCCTGATTAGCCCGCTTAATACTTGCACAACACTTAAGGTGTGAGTACTCAAAAGTACTCAGTAAGGGATTCGTCACCTGCAGGGGGAAAGAAATGCAAGCATGCAAAACACGACAAATGATAGCCGAAGGGCTATCGCCTCTCTCAGTACATACATCCTGCCAATAGTATGGTCAGGAAAACTGGCGTTACCCGAAAGAGGCGATGTCACGGACTTCGGAAGGAGCGAAGTCAAAATACCCCGAACTCTAGAACGTCAGGAATTCCAAGGATGCTACCGGCTCCTTCGGGGGACCAAACGGATTGCCTTCGGAGATGAAGAACCAGTTATTTCAAGCAGGAGAGAATTTCCCCGAAGGCGGAACCCTCGAACCAGGGAACTCCCTGAACTACAGGCATAATTCCCGAAGAAGGGCGTCCGTACCGAAAGACAACCTCGCCGGAGAACCTCGGGAGTATAGCATGGGCATATAAGGAGCCTCTGACATGTCGCCCACATGCGCTACACGCCGCCTTGAGGAGTCGTCTGACGTGCCGACGCCGTCCAAGTCTTGTCATAACTTGGCTCGGTCCCAGACCCGAGGAGCCTACAAACGGCTACCTGTCCCCTACGCCCGGAAGTACAGATCACATCTGACCGAACACGTGTCGTGATCTAAACGGGCTAGGCACCACTATAAATACCAGGAAACAAGCCCTGGCAAAGCATCCGACCCCTCTTCCTGAGAAAACACGAACAGGCAAGACCACCTAACCCCTTAGCGCTCTTCCTCTATCTCCCCTCAGGACACTGACTTGGGTGTCGGAGGCTCCTCCCCGGAAAAATACTCCGGGGACTTCCTAACCCTTTTCTTTCTGAGCATTTCAGGCACACTCCTCTGGGAAATCTTTGCTCCAGACGTCTTCCCTCTCAGGATGTCTCTCCCGAAGTCATAATGTCACCCGACGAAGATGCTGCCGGACATCATTTGGCGCCGTCTGTGGGAACTCACCCTCAGGTCGCCGTTGTTGAAACTCGGCATTCAAAGGACAAGGGACTTCCGACGTCCTCGTCCGCGCCTGAAGCTCAACCGGCTACTGAGCAAACCCTTCCAGGGACTTCCTCGCCTGAGGAAGAACGTCCTCTAGTCATAACTATGAGTTTTCTGCGTGACTTCCAGCGCTCTATTGTGGCCGAAATGACGCAGCAAATAGACCGAAGATTGCCGCAACCAACGCAGGCCCAAAGGCCTTCCTCGCCAGCACTCCCTCGGGAGAAAAGCCTGAGATCAGCTTATCGGAGTTCGGGAAATGGGGATCCGCGTGATGAGTCCTCAATAGAAAACATACCCTTCGAGGGACGACCTAAGGGGCCAGTAGGGCCTAAACGGCCTAAAACCCCACGCCAAAAGAGTTCATCGCCTGAGGCAAAGTCGCCATCCCCTCGGCGGCGAAGTCCGTCCCCGAAAAAGTGCCGGCAATCTCCCTTTCCAGAAGCCTACAAGCACCAGGAAGAAGAGCCCAGTGCCACGATCATTGTGGAGAAAATATTAGCAAGGTTGGAGAAAGTGGAAAAACAGGTAGCTCACAAACCAGTCTGGATCAGGCTGTCTGAAACTTTCTGTGGGGATGAATCGCCGTTCACCCGAACAGTAGTCGAGGCAGCCATGCCAAGTGACTTTCGGGTGCCTCGGCTGGAAACCTATGATGGCTGAACTGACCCACAGGCTCATCTAACTAAATACAAATGTAGCATGGTGTTACACGGCGCTGATGATGCTACTTTGTGCAAATGCTTTGAGGTCACCCTCGCAGGGCCCGTAACGGCGTGGTATAACTCATTGGCCCCTGGAACCATCAGGGAGTTTCAGGAGCTGTCCACGGGCTTTACGCAGCAGTTCATTGGAAGCCGTCCGACGGCGAAGATGCCGGTCCAGATGTTCGACATAGCGCAGAAGAACGGAGAAACCATCCACGACATGTCGAAAGGTTTAATGGAGAGGCCCTAAGTGTTCCAGACTTTCGGCCCGAAAAACGCATCCTCTCCATGACACGCGGCCTTCGGAGGGACTCACAGCTGTTCTACGAGTTTTCCAAAGACCCCCCGGACACGCTTGGCGAATTCTACCGAAGGGCCGAGCAGCACATGACAGCCGAAGAGCGGAGAATGGGTGGACCAAAGAATGATCACACCTGTCCCGAAAGGTCCGGCCAGCAAACAAAGTACCCGGCTGAACAGGCAGGGCGACCTCGGAGGTTTAGGGGAAGGAAACCTCCTCCAAACTTCACACCCCTGAACACTACAAGAACCAATATCCTCATGACAATGGAGAGGCAGGGAACCCAGATTCAGCGGCCAAGGGCTATGACCACTGACAACAAGAAGAATATGAAAAAGTTCTGCCAGTTTCATCGCGACCACGGGCACGACACTGAAGATTGCTTCCAACTGAAAAAGTATATTGAGTCGCTGATAAAACAAGGCCAACTCCAGCGTTATCTTCGAATGCCTTCCCCGAAGGGAAGAAAGGAAAAGGAAGGAAAGGCTGATGACGAGGAGTAGGACTCCGACAGACGAAGGAACCGAAGTCCAAAGAGGCGTCTCCCGCCCCCGGCGGGAGTGATACAAACAATCACGACAGGACTGCCATCCTCGGAAAGAAAGAGGAATGCCAGAGAAATATCAATGATGGAATATCAAAATCCGTCAAAGAAACTGACCCAAAAGGATGGTTCCACCGTCATCTTTCCCCATGACGATCCACTGTTGGGCATGGCAAGAATAGGAAATTGGGACGTCAAAAGGGTATTACTTGATGATGGATCAAACGCCGACGTCCTGTTCTCACATCTGCTGCCGAGCTTGGGAATATCCAACACTGACCTCAAGCCCGTCGCTTCGCCAACTTTTGGGGTAGGGCCGTCCGAACTGTCTGTCCTCGGATGGATCGACCTCCCCTTGATGATGAGAGGAGGTTCGGTAAACGGGACAGAGGAATTATTTGCCTCCACAATGACAAGGTTCATTGTCATAGATGTCCCTTCGTCATATAACGCCATCCTTGGAAGGCAAACACAAGGAAATATGCACATTCGCTCGGATGTAAAGTACTTAACCGTCACTTTCGCCACCAAGGATGGAGACGTGGAAATCTTTATCGATTAAGGCGAAGTAAGGAAAGTGTTCGTCAAAGCGCGAAAGGCCCCAGTAACCAACCTCGCACAAACTGTGGATGCAGAGGTTTTGTCAGATGGAAGGCCAAAAGAGGGAGAGGCAGAATATCCCGCGAAGGTAGAAATAGAAGAAGTAGAACTTGTCCCGGGCCGAAATACCTGAATAGGGAAAAACTTGGACGAAGGTGACAAGAAAAGACTTATATCCTTTCTACTAATGAATAAAGACCTGTTTGCCTACTCGCCAAAAGATATGCCGGGGGTAGACCCTCACATAATACAGCATAGCCTTAAAGTAAGCCCGGAAGCAAAACTTGTCCGACAAAAGAAGCGGGGCATCTCAGTCCATAAAAATAACTTCATCAAAACCGAAGTCCAGCGCTTATTAGACGCAGATGTAATCAGGGAAGTCAAGTACCCCGAATGGTTGAGCAACGTGGTTATCGCCACAAAAAAAGGGAGCAGTAAGCTCCAAATGTGCATCGACTTCAGAAACTTGAATGACGCTTGCCCAAAAGATTCATATCCTCTCCCACCAATAGACCAGTTGGTAGACTCAACTGCCGAATACGGGCTCCTGAGTTTCCTGGACGCCTTCAGTGGGTATCATCAAATAAGGATGGACCCCAAAGATGAGGAGAAAACCGCCTTCATCCCCGAGGGTGGAACGTATTGTTACATCAGGATGCCCTTCGGGCTAAAAAATGCGGGAGCTACCTACCAGAGGCTGATGAGCAAGGTCTTTAAGGACCAAATAGGGAGGAACATGGAAGTTTACGTTGATGACATGATAGTCAAAAGCAAGCTGCCTTACGACCACGTCGCAGATCTGAAGGAGACTTTCCACCAGCTTAGAACCTTCGGAATTCAACTCAATCCCGAAAAATGCATCTTCGGCATAACCTCGGGAAAGTTTCTTGGGTACATGGTATCAGAAAAAGGCATTGATGCTAACCCAGAGAAAGTTAAGGCCCTGCTTGAATTCTGAACTCCCGTCACAGTGAAAGACGTGCAGAGACTCAACGGAAGGATAACCTCTCTTAGCAGGTTCATTTCTAGGTATAGAGACCGGTGTCGAGCATTCTTCAAAGTCCTCACTAAGGCAGCAAAAAAGGAGGGTGACCTTGGATGTGATGATCATCCTTGGAATAAGGACTGCCAAAAGGCTTGGGAAGAACTCAAAGCCTATGTGGCCCGTCTGCCTACTCTTCGGCAACCTCGTGAGGGAGAGTCCCTCGTGTTGTACCTCACAGTCACAGAAAAAGCAGTAAGCTCGGTCCTTGTGAAAGAGGAGGGGCTGAAACAATGGCCGGTCAATTATCTAAGCAAGTCCCTGCACGGCGCCGAAGTCAGGTATCCCTTGCTACAAAAAGCTATATATGCCCTGGTACTGGTGGGAAGAAGACTACAGCCATATTTTCAGGCTCACCCAATCATCGTCCGAGTCTACCTCTACGGGATGTCATGAGGAAAGTTGATCATTCGGGAAGGCTTTCCAAATGGTATATAGAGCTGGGCGAGTACGACATTACTTATGAACCTCGGAAAGCCATAAAAGCGCAAGCTCTGGCAGACTTCATTGCCAAAATACCCATCACTAAGGATAGCCATTCGGATCCTGGCGAAGGTGAGCCAGAATGGACTTTGTACGTAGACGGAGCCTCAGGGTCTGAACACCAGGGAGCTGGGGTAATTATCAAAGGCCTCGAAGGTCTAGAAGTAATGAAGGCCATCAAGTTCGGCTTTAACGTCACCAACAATATGGCTGAATACGAAGCCCTCATAGCAGGGTTAAGCTTGGCCAGAAAAATTGGTGTAAGAAACTTGAAAGCCCATAGCGATTCCCAGCTGGTAGTTCGACAAATAGCAGGGGACTATGGGGCGAAGGACCCAACCTTGGCAAAATACCATGAACTGGTAGCAAAGCTTATCCGGGAGTTCAACACCATACGAATCGAAAACGTGCCTCGTCAAGGTAATGCCGAGGCAGATTGCTTGGCGAAGTTGAAAACATGCACCGAGGTGCTAAACCACCCGAGCATCACAGTGCTGAGCATAATAACCTCGGGAAAAGGCTGGAAAGATCCGATAAAATGGTATCTCGCAACCAGTGAGCTCCCTGAAGACCCCAGCAAAGTGACAAAAGTGCGAAGATGTTCCGGTCGTTTCTTCCTAATCGGAGAAGAATTATATCGGTAGGGGTATGCAAATCCACTACAGAGGTGTGTAGGCGAAGAAGATACTGAAATGATCCTCGAAGAAGTTCACGAAGGTACTTGTGGTTCACACATTGGAACCGACGCCCTGGCAGCAGTGATACTTCGCCAAGGATACTTTTGGCCTACCCTAAGAAAAGACGCTAGGCAGTTCATCCAGAAATGTGGGAATTGCCAAAGACACACGAGTATCCAAAGGGCACCCTCGGAATTGATAACTTTGGCTGACTATCCCTGGCCCTTCGCAGTTTGGGGCATAGACCTCATTGGGCCACTCCCGACAGCGCCTGGAGGCGTGAAGTTCTGCGTGGTCGCAGTAGATTATTTCTCCAAATGGGTTGAGGCAGAACCCTTGGCGACTATCTCAGCAAAAGATGTGCAGAAGTTTGTATTGAAGAACATTGTGTGCAGATTCGGCATACCAAGGGTGTTAGTAGCCGATAATGGATCCCAGTTTACGGACAAAAGGTTCCAAGAATTTATCAACAACCTCGGAATAAAAATGCACTTCACCCCAGTAGCTCACCCCCAAAGCAATGGGCAAGTAGAAGTATCTAATAGGACCATAAAAGACGGTCTGAAAAAGAGGCTGGGGGAAGCAAAAGGGAAATGGCTAGGAGAGCTCCCAAGTGTGTTATGGAGCTACCGAACAACACCCCGAAGAGCCACAGGGGAAACACCTTTTTCACTTGTTTTCAGTACAGAGGCCATCATCCCAATTGAGGTAGTACAACCATCGGTGCGAGTACAAGTGTTTGATGAAAGGGGAAATGACCTCGGCCTGAGAGCCAAGCTGGACCTCGTCGGCGAGCACAGAGAAATAGCCGAGCTGAGAAGAAAAGCTTTTCAGCAAAGAGTGGCCGCGGCTATAAACTTGCGCGCCAGGCCGAAGGGAATAAAGAAAGGAGACCTCGTTCTCCGAAAGGCTGAATTTGGGCCCCGAAGGCCATCCCACGGAGTACTTCGCGCAAATTGGGAAGGTCCTTATCTGGTACTTGCCGAAGTGCGAAAAAGAGTTTACAAGCTCGGCGATGCTGAAGGCGTAGAATTAAAAAATACATGGCATTCGGATGCCTTGAAAAAATTCTATGCTTAGGATTTTGCTGGGAAAATTGTACAAGTTAGAAAATTTTCTAAGTACAAAAGTTTCGTAGGAAAATTTTTCTAAGTACAGAAGCTTCTTTTTACCAGAACAGTCGTCGCCGAAAGAAAGCTTATTTACAAAGGTTATCAACCTTCTCTGAAGATTGGAGATTCACTTAAGAGATTTTCCCGAGGGTGATTCCAAGGCTAATTGGCGTGATAAGTCTAGCTATGATCTTCTGAAGTCTCTTGAGCGAACGTGTTCGGGACAATGAGAAATAAAAGATTTTGCGCAACAGACTTAGCCAAAAATTCATGAAAGAAGGAGTCTTTATTAACAAAGATGGATCTGAGTACAGAGAAGGAAGCTTGCCAAAAGAAGAAGTACAAAAAAGGAGAAAAAGAAGGCAAAGGGCCCTGAAAGAAACTAAGGGACCTCGGTGTCTCAGGAGCCACCAGCTCCTGCGTCTTTGTCCACCGCCTTCGGCGCTGGAAGAGGAAATGGCAAGTTGAGATGCTCAATTTTTGACCAAGACCATCGAGGCCCCTCGGGGATTTTCAGGGCCGCCAAAAAGGAGAGGTCCAGACCCAGAAACCTCGGCAGAACTTGATGACGAGCGAGGCAAAAGCCGTCCTGAAAACCGACCTTGGTCGCTTGGTGGGCCTTCTCCTTCGCAACAGCTAAGTCCTCAAGCTCTTTTTTCTAGGTCAACGATCTTCTTTTTCAGTGCCTTCGTCTTCTTCTTCTTTGGCTCTCGACCTCGGCCTGGAGCACGGCCTTCTCAGCAAGCACCTTCACCAGGAGAGCCTCAGACTCTGACTTTTCCTTCTGATATGCCTCGTTTGCTGAAGTCATCTCCGCCACCTTGGAACCGAGGTCAGATATCTTTTGGGAGGAGTCCTTCAGAAGGTCATCTTTTTCCTTCAACAACTCCTCCCGAATGGCAGCAACCTCCTTCTTTGCAGCCTGAGCCGTCTCCAAATTCTTTGCGACCAAGTCGGAGCACATGACCTTGGATTTCTCCACACAGTTTAAGGCCCAGGCTCGGAAGGCCGCTTGCTTCGCTGCCCAAACTCTAAGGAGGCCGGTGTACCCCAACAGCTGCAAAGTAAGAACAAAGTTAGTAAGGCAAAAAAAAAAAAAGTCAAATACTTAGAAGAAATCAAAAGGAAAACAAGGCGCGAAGTATACCTGGGCAGCGTGCTCGGAAACTTTTGCAGCAAGGGACTCTTCGTACAGACAAGCCTCAAAAAATAGCCTGGAAAGAGGCCTCGGTGAGGATCCCCTTTGAAATTTGGTTGGCCATTTGCTGGCAGTCGCCGGAGTATAAGTTCATGTCCTTCGTAAACGACTAGAAAGACTTCCTCGGGATCTTCCCCTTCGGGATATGGGAATCCCGAAGGGCCCATTTTCGGACGTGCTCGGCCACCCACCCCGAAGATGGTACCTCATCTGCACGGCAAGACAAGAAACTTGTTAAGGCATGCAATTCTCAAAGTTCAAAAAATAAAAATACTGCAGCTTGTCCAAAGAACAAACCTGGCGGCACCTCGGTGACATCATCGTCAGCGTCCCGGACCCCTTCGGCATAAATTTCCTTGCCTTTTCCCTTTCGGCGCTCCTCGACAGAAGGCACTTCCACCAAGGCATCCAGAAGAGCCACCGAGGAAGTGGGACTCCGAGAAAGGGCGTTAGCAGCGACCTCGATCGGTGGGGCAACAGCAGCGTCAGGCTCTTCACGCCCCTCCTCGGGAATTTTCGGGTGAGGAAGAAGCGCGTCTTTCTTCGCCCGTTTTGCCGATGATGGCTTGGCCCCAGACGATTTCCGCCTTCAGGAGATGGCCTTCTTTGTTTGCTCCCCCTTCTCGGCTTGACTAAGGAAGAGCGCCTTGTAGCAAGCAGCGGACTCGTTGCCCATCTCTGAAACAGAAAGAAAACATCAGTGTGAGTCTAAGATGTATCTATAACAAAAAAATTTTGAGATAACTTACGCTCACAAAAGGTCTCATAAGTAACCTCCTCCCGAAGGAGTTTTACCAGCCAGGAGTCTTTCCCTGCGATGGCAGGAGCCGGCATGTCGAGGTCCATCTCGTGCTCCTTCACTACCCCTAGCTCCCGAAGGACCTCATCGGTCATCAGTTTCCACATGATGGGGAAGGGGTAGAGGGAGCGTGAAGGGACCTCGGAGTCCCAGTCGGAGACTGCCCGGATCCGTCTGTTGAAGTCCGCAAACCTGGCCACCAACTCAGGAGTCAGCAGCCTCTTCGGGTCTACAACATCCGTCTCCAGCCTTCCCGAAGCCCACTTAGTCGGAACGTACGACCAGGCCTCCTCCATCTTCAGAAAAAAGAATTTTTCTTGCCACCCTCGCCAACTGTCCTTAGTGCCGAAGGTGAACATATACTTTTTGCTCTTTGATCCTCGAGGCAGCATGAAGAAAAAGCCACCATTCGGGACTGCGTAGAGCTTATAGTACTGCATAAAAAGAATGAAATGGGGTTCTATTTTGAAAACGCCGCACATGCAAAGGAAGGTGTTAAAATAGCAGTACGAGTTCGGGGGAAGTTGATTTACGGCAATGCCATGAAATTGGCAAAATTCGCAAATCACCCTCGAGGGAGGACCGAAGTCCGGCCTTCAGTTGGGCGCGAAAAACGGTAACCTCATTTCGGCGGTTCATAAAACTGACCACCTGAGGGCCAGGAAGTTTGGTGATGGCGTAAGAAGGAAGAAAAAACTTTTTGGTCCATCTTTCTAGTTTTTCTGAAGACATACAGCAAGTATGATTGAGAAGAGGAAGCCAGCTCTCTGGGATGGGGGAAACAGACATAAGAGGAGTTGGCGAAGACATTTTCAAGGAAAAAAGGACTTCGGGGGACGAAAAACCGACTTCGGGAAAGCTTTCAGAAAACCAAAAGAGCACAGAAAATCAAAGGATTTTGAGAGTCAAAACCCACCAAATGCTTTGCCAAAATCTGGGTTCGGAGTCGCCGTCATAAAAGGTGGCCGGAAATCACCTGAGAAAAAGCACCGCCGCGAAAAACGCAAAAACAGTTGAGAGCAGGGGAAGAGCAAAAGCTGAACAAAAGGAACTTATGACGGAACAGGCTATATATAGGCCGAAGGTGGATAGGCGAATCGGCGTCATAAGTACTCGATGAAGGTGAACAGTCGCCATAACTGCTCCCTGTGTCTAAAAAGGCGCGCCTGCCGTAATTGATGGAGTCCCCTCCAATGATAGCATGCCACGTGTCAGCCGTCGTGCCAAACAAAGGACACACCTTCTGACACCCCTAAACCCTGGGCGCGTCGCTCCAAACTGACACGCTTGGTTATGAGACGCGATGTTGCGCAGACCTGCAAAAGGAAAGAAGTGGGTTACCTCAAAGGCACCAAAAGACAGGCTTTGGTCAAACAGCCTATGTCTTCGGACAAAAGGGTGTATCTTCGGCACAGGTATTACACCCAAGACCCCCGAAGGGCGCCCTCAGAAAGCCTACAAACCGAAGTTTTCACTTCGGCCTTCCGAAGGGGGGCATGTGATAGTCGAAGGGCTATCGCCTCTCTCAGTACATACATCCTGCCAATAGTATGGTCAGGAAAACTGGCGTTACCCGAAAGAGGCGATGTCACGAACCTCGGAAGGAGCAAAGTCAAAATACCCCGAACTCTAGAACGTCAGGAATTCCAAGGATGCTACCAGCTCCCTCGGGGGACCAAACGGATTGCCTTCGGAGATGAAGAACTAGCTATTTCAAGCAGGAGAGAATCTCCCTGAAGGCGGAAGCCCCGAACTAGGGAACTCCCCGAACTACAGGCATAATTCCCGAAGAAGGGCGTCCGTACCAAAAGACGACCTCGCCGGAGAACCTCGGGAGTACAGCATGGGCATATAAGGAGCCTCCGACATGTCGCTTACATGCGCTACACGCCGCCTTGAGGAGCGGTCTAACGCATCGACACCGTCCAAGTCTTGTCACGACCTGTCTCGGTCCCAGACCCGAGGAGCCTACAAACGGCTACCTGTCCCCTACGCCCGGAAGTACAGATCGCATCTGACCGAACACGTGTCGTGATCTGAACGGGCTAGGCACCACTATAAGTACCAGGAAACAAGCCCTGGCAAAGCATCCGACCCCTCTCCCTGAGAAAGCACGAACAGGCAAGACCACCTAACCCCTTAGCACTCTTCCTCTATCTCCCCTCAGGACACTAACTTGGGCGTTAGAGGCTCCTCCCCGGAAAAATACTCCGGGGACCTCCTAACCCTTTTCTTTCTGAGCATTTCAGGTACACTCCTCTGGGAAATCTTTGCTCCAGACGTCTTCCCTATCAGGAAGTCCCTCCCGAAGTCATAATGTCACCCGACGAAGATGCTGCCAGGCATCAACAAACATATACATACTTACATACATACATACATACATACAAAACAAAACAAGCAACTAACAACACAACTAGAAACAATAATAAGAACAACAAACAATGCAAAAAAATGAGTGGATGGATGGATGGATGAATGAAATATGCACACGCAAATGCACATAGGACTTCCTTACACCCATAGGTGCTAGACTTGCTATGAGCTCTTACGGTTAGGGTACTTGGATACTGGCCATTGTATTTTATGCTAGCACTTAACAAACCTCATGAAGTCTTCTTATGGGCACCTTAGAGTAAGTCATCACTTACTCAACTCTTGCTCACCTTTGACGAGCTACTTAGAGTAAGTTGTCACTTACTCCCTTCTTACCCGTCTCTTCCCTTAACTTCTTGCATAAGGTAGCTGCCTTATGTGGTTCAACTTGCCAAGCTCTTGGAGCTTAGCGTAAGGCCCTTTAGTGGCTTACATACCAAAT
This sequence comes from Aquilaria yunnanensis, assembly GCA_039654915.1. Classification (NCBI taxonomy): domain Eukaryota; kingdom Viridiplantae; phylum Streptophyta; class Magnoliopsida; order Malvales; family Thymelaeaceae; genus Aquilaria; species Aquilaria yunnanensis. The sequence continues at coordinate 78,512,176 of CM077594.1, read as the reverse complement.
TAAAATGTTTGGTTGGGATTCTCTTAAGTTTTCTTTTTATTGTCTGAAGATCTAAGACCTCCTACTTGAGCCAACAAAGAATCTGAAACCCATCTTAATCCTTTTAGTGCTCCCCTAACAACTTGAGCACTGTAACCCCCTTAGCCACCATTCCTTACCTTAACTTAACCATACACTTAGTCACCACCTAAATAATGCATAATTCCCAACTTAGGAATGAGTTCTAGACTCAACTGAGGCTATAGAACATCTTAGAATAGCCTAGGGATGATAACTGAGAGATTAAGACATTTTTAGGATGCCCTGAGCTTGAGGGACTTGTCACTGTTCTCCCCACCTTTGGGTAACCTTACTAGGTCCAAAAGCACCTTAGTGAAACCTTACATTTGAAGACTATGATATGGTACCAAGGTTGTCAAGGTTAGGATCTTACCAAGGATTGTATTTTGCCATGTAAGATTGGGATTGTAAATCATAAGATCCTATCAAAAGCTTAAAATTTCTTGTCTAAATAATATAATTTATGTGAAAGATAAATTATATTAAAAACTTAAGTAAAATTTAAGTGTCGTAGCAATTGTACAACATAATTATTGATACAATACAAAAAAAGTTTAAACTTTAATAGAGTATACATCAACATAATCAATAAAATAATTAACACAAGTCTGAAAAAAATTCATGAACAAACACATTATTAACAAATAAAAGAGAGTAAAATATCCATAATTTAAATATGGGTAAATTCCACCGGTCGTCCCTAAACTATATCTAATGTTGCTAATTCATCCGTAAACTATCAATTGTTGCTTAATCATCCCTAAACTATATCCAGTGTTACTTAATTGTCCTACCGTTTATCTTACCATTAAAGATGGATGGAAAAGTGATGGCACATTAGTAGCCACATCATTTTTCCATGCCATGTCAAAAGCCATATCATTTTTCCATGTAATATCAAAAGCCACATCATTTTCCCATCCATCCTTAACGGTTATGATGGATGGTAGGACAATTAAGCAACACTGGATATAGTTTAGGGACAATTAAGCAACATTTGATAGTTTAGGGATGAATTAACAACATTGGATATATTTTAGGGATGAATTAACAACATTGGATATAGTTTAGGGATGACCGGTGGAGTCTACCCTTTAAATATTCAATAATTGATTTTCAATAAATTTAAAATGTATAATAATTTTTTTTACAGTAAATAGATAATTTAAAATTAGTAATTTTTTCTTCCCAGGTGAAATAAGTTCAACTTACAGAGAGAAAAAACTGGTAATTTGAATGTTCATTAACTGTAAAAAATATTACTATTAAATATATTAAATTTACAATAAGACAGTTACCAAATAATTTAAATTATGCTGTAAAAAGTTACTATGAGACAGTTACCTTGAGTTAACAAATTTCATCCAATTAGAGACCAAAATGAAATATTTTTTATGGATTTAGAACCAAAATAGGACATTTTTAATAGGTTTAGGATTTAAATGGAATATTTAATAAACTAGAAATGAAAATGGAATGATAATTAAATGTTATGGATCATCCATGCAATTTACCCCCAACAAAAACCAATACCCAGGTAGGATTGGTGGGATCTTTTGATTCTATAATCCTATGATCTTAGTTGCGATCCTACCATGATCTTGCGATGCTTTCAATCCTACAATATTTTGACAAGATTTTCTATGTTAGGATTTGATGCCCTGAGGCATCTTTGTCGGGTGACATTATGACTTCGGGAGGGACTTCCTGAGAGGGAGGACGTCTGGAGCAAAGATTTTCCAGAGGAGTGTGCCTGAAATGCTCAGAAAGAAAAAGGTTAGGAAGTCCCCGGAGTGTTTTTCCGGGGAGGAGCCTCCGATGCCGAAGTCAGTGTTCTGAGGGGAGATAGAGGAAGAGCACTAAGAGGCTGGGTGGTCTTGCCTGTTCGTGTTTTCTCAGGGAAAGGGGGCCGGATCCTTTGCCAGGGCCTATTTCCTGGTATTTATAGTGGTGCCTAGCCCGTTCAGATCGCGACACGTGTTCGGTCGGATGCGATCTGTACTTCTGGGCGTAGGGGACAGGTAGCCGTTTGTAGGCTCCTCGGGTCTGGGACCGAGACAGGTCATGACAAGACTTGGACGGTGTTGGCGCGTCAGTCCGCTCTTCGAGGCGGCGTGTAGCACATGTGGGCGACATGTCAGAGACTCCTTAAATGCTCATGTCGTACCCCCGAGGTCCTCTGGGCGAGGCCGTCCTTTGGTACGGACGCCCCTCTTTGGGAATTATGCCCGTAGTTCGGGGAGTTCACTGGTTCAGGGGTTCTGCCTTCGGGAGATTCTCTCCTGCTTGAAATAGCTGGTTCTTCATCCCCAAAGGTGATCATTTTGGTCCCCCGAGGGGGCCGGTAACATCCTTGAAATTCCTGACGTACTAGCTGAAGTCCCGAGTTCGAGGTGTTTGACTTTGCTAATTCCGAGGTCAGTGATAGCGCCTCTTTCGGGTGACGTCAGGCTTCCCAACCACACTATTGGCAGGAAGTATGTACTGAGAGAGGAGATAGCCCTTCGGCTATCACAGGCCCCCCTTCGGAAAGCCGAAGTGGAAACTTCGGCTTGTCGGCTTTTGGAGGGTGTCCTTCGGGACCTTGGGTGTAACACCTATGCCGAAGATGTACCTTTTGTCCGAAGACATAGGCTGTTCGACCATAGCCTGTCTTTTGGTGTCTTCGAGGTAACCCACTTCTTTCCTTTTGCAGGTCTGCGCAACGTCGTGTCTCGTAACCAGGCGTGTCAGTCTGGAGTGGCACGCCCAGGGTTTAGGGGTGTCAGAAGGCATGTCCCTCTTTTGGTGCGATGGCTGACATGTGGCACATTTTTCATTGGAAGGGACTGCATCGGTTACAGCAGGAGTGCCTTTTTATGCGCAGAGAGCAGTTATGGCGACTGTTCGCCTTCGTGGAGTACTTATGACGCCAGTTCGCCTATCCTCCCTTGGCCTATACATGGCCTGTTCCATCATAAGCTCTTTTTGTTCTGCTTTTGCTCTTCCCCTGCTCACAACTATTTTTGTGTTTTTCGCGGCGGTGCTTTTTCTTGGGCAATTTCCGACCACCCTTTATGACGGCAACTCCAAACCCAAACTTTGGCAAAACGTTTGGTGGGTTTTGACTTTCAAAATTCTTTGATTTTCTGTGCTCTTTTGCTTTCCTGAAAGCTTTCCTGGAGTTGATTTTTCGTCCCCCGAAGTCCTTTTTTCTTCGAAAATGTCTTCGCCAACTCCTCTTATGACTGTTTCCCCTCTTCCAGAAAGCTGGCAACCCCTTTTCCACCATCCCCACTGCTCCTCTTCAAAAAAATTGGAGAAGTGGAAGACAAAATTCTTTCTTCCTTCTTATGCCACCACCAGACTTCCTAGCTCCCAAACATTCAGTTTCATGAACCGCAAGGAACAAGTTACCATTTTTCATGCCCAACTGAAGGCCGGACTTCAGTACCCTCCTTCGAAGGTGATGCCGGTCAGCATCTTCGTGGAGTGACATTGAGACTTGTAGAGGGACTTCTTGAGAGGGGGACTGCCCGAATGCCAGATTGCCCAGGGGAGCGTGCCTGAAAAGCTCAGAAGAGGGGGTCAGAAGGTCCCCGGGGTGTGTTTCCGGGGAGGAGCCTCCGACGCCCAAGTCAGTGTCCTGAAAGAAAATAAGGGAGGAGCACTGAAAAGTAGAAAGGCTTTGCCTGTTTGTGTTTTCTCAAGGAAAGGAGTATGCTCAAGGATCCATCCTTTGCCCAGGTTTATTTCATGGTATTTATAAGAGTATTCAGCCCGTTCAGATCATGACACGTGTTCGGTCAGATCTTTCCTGAATTTCTGGGCATAGGGGACAAGTAGCCGGTGGCAGGTTTCTTGAGCCTTGAACCGAGACAGGTCAAGATGGGACCTGGATGGCGTCGGTGTGTCAGACCGCCGTTTGGGGGGGCCTGTAACATCTATGGGCGACATGTCAGAGGCTCCTTAAATGCTTATGCCGTACTCCCGAAGTCGCTGGACGAGGTCGTCCTCTGGCGCGGACGATGCACCTTCGGGAAATATGCCCGTAGTTCGGGGAGTTCCCTGATTCAGGGTTCCGCCTTCGGGGAGATCCTCTTCGGCTTGCAATAGCTGATTCTCCATCTCCGAAGGCGATCTGTTTAGTACCTCGGGGGGGCTAATAGTATCATCGCGTTCCCTGACGCTCCGAGTTCGGGTCAAACAGAGGCGATAGCCCTTCGGCTATCAGAAGGTGATTTGTGACTTTTGCCAATTTCATGGCATTGCCGTAAATCAACTTCCCCCGAACTCGTACTGCTATTTCAACGCCTTCCTTTGCATGTGCGGCATTTTCAAAATAGAACCCCATTTCATTCTTTTTATGCAGTACTATAAGCTTTACGCGGTCCCGAAGGGTGGCTTTTACTTTATGCTACCTCGGGGATCAGGGAGCAAAAAGTATATGTTCACTTTCGCCACTAAGGACAGCTGGCGAGGGTGGCAAAGGAAATTCTTTTTTCTGAAGATGGAGGAGGCCTGGTCGTACGTTCTGACCAAGTGGACTCGGGGAAAGCTGGAGACAGATGTTGTAGACCCGAAGAGGCTACTGACTCCTGAGCTGGCGGCCAGATTCGCGGACTTCGACAAACGGATCCGAGCAGTCTCCGACTAGGATTACGAGGTCCCTTCATGCTCCCTCTACCCCTTCCCCATCATGTGGAAACTGATGACCGAGGAGGTCCTTCGGGAGCTAGGGGTAGTGAAAGAGCACGAGACGGACCTCGAGATGCCGGCTCCTGCCATCGCAGGTGATGCCCTCTGGCATCTCTGTCCAATGACATGGTGAATTCCGAGGGAGCTTCTGGGGGGGAAGGACGTCTTGCTGAGATATTCCCCAGGTGGGAAAATACCTGAAAAGCTCAGAAAAAAGGGTTAGGAGGTCCCCGGGATGGTTTTCCGGGGAGGAGCCTTCGACGCCCAAGTCAGTACTCTGATAATGAATAAAGTAGGCTCGCTAGAAAGCTGCGAGAGTTAGCCTGCATATATTTTCAGCTATGGGCGAGGGCTGCTCAGGGAGAGGGGATGGATCCCTTGCCAAGTCCTTTTTCCCAGTATTTATAGAAATGCCTGGCCCGTTCAGATCCTGACACTTGTTCGGCTGGATCCTTTCTGGGCGTAGGGAACAGGTAGCCGTCTTCAGGCTCCTGGTTTTGTGGCTGAGATGGGACTTGGACGGCGTCAATATGTCAAGCCGCCGTTTCAGGTGGCGTGTGGGTTTCCTGTCAGAGGCTCCTTAAATGCTCATTAAATGCTTATGCCGTACTCCCGAAGTCCCTGGCCGAGGTCATCCTTTGGTACGGACGATGCCCTTCGGGAAATATGCCCGCAGTTCGGGGGAGATCTTCTTCGGCTTGCAAAAGCTGATTCTCCATTTTCGAAGGCGATTGGTTTAGTACCTCGGGGGGCTAAAAGCTTCCTGACGCTCCGAGTTCAGGTCAGATAGAGGCGATAGCCCTTCGGCTATCACATGCCCCCCTTTGGAAAGCCGAAGTGGAGACTTCGGTTTGTAGTCTTTCCGATGATGCTCTTTGGGAGTTTTTAGGGAGTAAAACCTGTGCCGAAGGTACACCTTTTGCCCGAAGATATGGGCTGTTCGGCAATAGCCTGTCTTTTGGTGTCTTCGAGGCTACTTACTTCTTTCCTTTTACTTTTGCAGGTCTATGCAGCGTCGGGTCTCATGACCAGGCGTGTCAGTCTGGAGCAGCGCGTCCCAGTTTTTTAGGGGTGTCAGAAGGCGCGTCCCCTTTTTGGCTCGATGGCTGACACGTGGCACTCAGTCATTGGTAGGGATTGTGCTGTAACGTCAAGCGCGCCTTTTTAGGCGCGAAGGAGCAGTTATGGCAACGTTTCGCCTTCGCCCAGCACTTAAGACGCCGGTTCGCCTACCTCCCTCGGCCTATATATATGCTCACTCTATCACTTTTTCTCTTTTTACTTTTACTTTTGCTCTGGTTTTCCTTCTACTTTTTGCAGCGGTTCTTTCACCTGAGCTTTTTTCCGACCACCTTTCACGACGGCGTCTTTACATACAGATTTCGGCAAGCGTTTTGGTGGGTTTTGATTTCCAAAACTTTTTTGTTCTTCTCAAAGTTTTTCCAAAGTTCACTGTTGCCTTTTTCTGAACTTGCTTTTCAGCCCAAGATGCCTATTCTTGAGAGTTGGCAACCTCTCTTGTCCCACCCTTGCTGCACCACTCCTAAAAAGTTAGCAAGGTGGAAGAAGAAATTTTTCCTTCCCTCGTACGCTGTTACGAGGTTGCCACGTCCCGACCACTATAGCTTTTCAAACCATAGCAACGAGGTTACCGTTTTCCGAGCTCAGTTGAAAGCCGGTCTTCGGTAGCCCCCTCCGGAGTTGATTTGCGAGTTTTGCAGATTTCATGGCATTGCCGTAAATCAACTCCCTCCGAACTCGTACTGCTATTTCAACACCTTTCTCTGTATGTGTGGCGTTTTCAAAATAAAGCCCCACTACGTTATTTTTATGCAGTACTACAAGCTCTATGTGGTCCCGAAGGGTGGCTTCTACTTCATGCTACCTCGGGGATCCGGGAGCAAAAAGTACATGTTCACCTTCGCCACCAAGGACAGCTGGCGAGGGTGGCAAAAAAAGTTTTTCTTTTTGAAGATGGAGGAGGCCTGGTCGCATGTCCCGACCAAGTGGGCTCAGGGAAGGCTGGAGGACGACATCGTAGATCTGAAGATGTTGCTGACCCCAGAGTTGGCTCCTATATTCGCGGATTTCGACCGTCGTATTCGAGCCGTCGCTGACTGAGGTCCCGAGGTCTCTTCGCGCTCTCTTTACCCCTTCCCCATTAACTGGAGGTTGATGACCGAGGAGGTCCTTCGGGAGCTCAAGGTGGTAAAGGAGCACAAGACGGACCTCGAGATGCCCACTCCTACCATTGCTGGGAAGGATTCCTGGCTTGTGCAACTCCTTCGGGAGGAAGTTTCTTTCAAGACCTTTTTTGAGCGTGAGTTATTTTCTAGTCTCTTTGTTATAACTTCGTTTTGCACTCACACTGATGTCTTCCTTCTTTCTCAGAAATGGGCGAGGACACGACTGCCTTCTACAAAGCCCTTTTCACCGGCCAAGCCGAGAAGTGTGATCCGACGAAGAAAGTCATCTCCCGAAGGTGTAAAACAACCGGGGCCGGTCCTTCGACGGCAAAACGGGCGAGGAAGGCCACTCCCGAGGAGGCTATCGAGGAGCCGGGAGTTGTTGTTATTCCTCAGCCCGAGGTTACTGCCGAGGTTCCTCCTCGCAGCCCTACTTCGTCGCAGGCTCTTCTGGATGCCGTGGTGGAGTCCCCTTCTACTGAAGAACGGCGCAGAATCAAAGGCAAGGGGGTCCCTGCCGAGGAGGTTCCGGCTGCCGAGGACGACGTGGTCGAAGTGCCTTCAGGTTCGGTTTGTGGTGCCTTTTTCCTTTTTCGGGTTCGTTGGTGTCTAGCTGCCTTAATCCAGCTTCATGTCTCATTGCAGAGGAGTTACTCACTCCGGGCTGGGTGGCCGATCATGCCCAAAGGAGAGCCCTTCGGGACGCCATCATCCCGAAGGGGAAGGTCCCAAAGGAGCCTTTTTGGACATTCACAGAGGACATGAACATGTACTCCGGCGATTGTCCACAAATGGCTAAAGAGATCTCTAAAGGGATCCTTACTGAGGCCTCCTTTAGAGCCATCGCCGAGGCCCATCCGGGCGATGACTCTCTTGCTGCAAAGCTTTCCGAGCATGCTGCCTAGGTATACTTCGCGCCCCATTTTCTTGAATTCTTTCTAAGTGCTTGGTTTTCTCTTTGTTTTAGTGACCTTGCCTTTGCCCTTTTACAGCTACTGGGATATGCCGGCTTTCTCAGAGTTCGGGTGGCGAGGCAGACGGCGTTCCGAACTCAGGTCTTAGGTTCTTTAGAGAAAACTAGGGCCATGTGTTCGGATCTAGCTATCAAGAATTTGGAGCTGGCCAATTCTGCGGAGAATGAAGTTTCCGCTCTTCGGGAGGAGTTAAAAGAGAAAGAGAAACTATCAAACGACTCCTCCCAGAAAATTTTTGACCTCGGCTCCCAGATAGCGGAGCTGATCTCGGCAAATGAGGCGTACCAAAAAGAGAAATCCGAGGCCAAAGACCGCCTGACAAAGGCGCTTGCTGAGAAGGCTGCGCTTCAAGCCGAGGTTGATGCCTTGAAGAAGGAACCGAAGAATAAGAAGATGAAGGCATTGAAGGAGGAGGTTGCTGAGCTTAAAAAAGACCTTAAGGACCTTGGGGTCGAGAAAGACAAATCTGACCAGATGACCAAAGTTGGTTTTCAGGACGGATTTTGTCTTGTTCGTCACCAGGTTCTTCAAAGATTCCCTGATCTGGACCTTTCTTTCCTGGAGGCCCTAAATATTCCCGAGGGGCCTCGGTGGTCCTGGTCCAAAATTGAACATCTGAACCTGCCATCTTCTCTCCCTGCACCGAAGATAGTAGAGAAGAACGCGGGAGCTGGCGGTTCTCAGGATGCCGGGAATCCTTAGTTTTGTTTAGGGTCCTTTGCCTTTTGCTTCTTCTTTTTTGGTCTTCTTCTTTTGGCACTCCTTTTTTGTAAGCAGTTTCATTTTCAATGAAGAAAACTTGGCCAAGTCTTTTTGGTGAGGTCTCGGACTAGTTCGCTCCACAGACTTCGGGAAAATTCATCTACGCTTAATATGATGACCTTTTTTGCGAAGTTCAGCCTTTCGAGGGCTTAATCTCAAGGATTTTGTCCAAGTCTTTTTACGAGACTTTGGAAGATGACGCCTTCGCTTGTCTGGTCACCTTTGAGAAATTTGCGCCATTTATGCTTAAGGCAATTTTTTGTACTCAGAGAGAATTTTGCTAACTTATGTAGTACAATTTTCTTTGCCGAAATCCTAAGCGTAGTATTTTCTCAAGGCGTCCGAATGCCAAGTATTTTTCAACTCTACTCCTTCGGAATCGCCGAGCTTATAGACCCCTTTTCGTACTTTGGCCAGAACTAGGCAAGGGCCTTCCCAGTTCGCACGAAATACCCCGTGGGATGGCTTTCATGGTGCAAATTCAGCCCTTCGGAGAACGAGGTCTCCTTCTTTTATTCCTTTCATCCTAGCACGCAGGTTTGTAGCCACGACCACTCTTTGCTGAAAAGCTTTTCTTCTCAGCTCGGCTATTTCTCTGTGTTCGTTGACGAGGTCTAGCTTGGTCTTTAGGCCGAGATCATTTCCTCTTTCATCAAACACTTGTACCCGCACCGAGGGTCGTATTATCTCTATCGGGATGATGGCCTCTGTTCCGAAAATGAGTGAAAAAGGTGTTTCCCCCGTGGCTCTTCCGGGTGTCGTTCGGTAGCTCCACAATACACTTTGGAGTTCTCCTGGCCATTTTCCCTTTGCTTCCCCTAGCCTCTTTTTCAGACCATCTTTTATGGTCCTATTAGATACCTCTACTTGGCCATTGCTTTGAGGATGGGCTACTGGGGCGAAGTGCATCTTTATTCCGAGGTCGTTGACAAAGTTCTGGAACCCTCTGTCTGTAAACTGGGATCCGTTGTCGGCTACTAGTATCCTCGGTATGCCAAATCTGCATACAATGTTTTTCCATACGAACTTTTGCACTTCTTTGGCCAAGATGGTTGTTAATGGTTCTGCCTCGACCCACTTAGAGAAGTAGTCAACTGCGACTACGCAAAACTTTACGCTTCCAGGTGCTGTCGGGAGTGGCCCGATGAGGTCTATGCCCCAAACTGCGAAGGGCCAGGGATAGTCAGCTGAAGTCACCATCTCCGAGGGTACTCTCTGGATTTTAGCATGTCTTTGGCAGTTGTCACATTTTCGGACGAACTGCCGGGCATCCTTTCTTAAGGTGGGCCAAAAATATCCTTGGCGAAGTACTACCGCGGCAAGGGAGTCTGTTCTGATGTGTGAACCACAAGTGCCTTCGTGGACCTCTTCGAGGATCATTTCAGTGTCCTTTTCATCAACACACCTCTGTAACGGATTGGTGTATCCCTGCCGGTACAACTCTTCTCCTATCAGGAAGTATCTTCCAGCACGCCTTCGCACTTTTGCCGCATCCTTTGGATCTTCGGGAAGGGCATTGGTTGCGAGATACCTTTTTATCGAGTTCTTCCAGCCTTTTTCCGAAGCCACTATGTTTAGTACTTCGATGCTCGGGCGGTTTAGTACCTTGGTATGCATTTTTGACTTCGCCAAGCAGTCTGGCTCGGCGTTATGCCGCCGAGGCACATTTTTGATTTGAACGCTGTTGAATTCCCGAATGAGCTTGGCCACTAGCTCGTGGTACTTTGCCAAGGTTGGGTCTTTTGCACCGTATTCCCCTGCTGTTTGCCGAACTACCAGCTGGGAGTCACTGTGGGCCTTCAAGTTTCTTATGCCGATTTTCCTGGCCAGGCGCAACCCTGCTACGAGAGCTTCATACTCAGCCATATTGTTGGTGGCGTTAAAGCTGAACTTGATGGCCTTTACTACTTCTAGACCTTTGGGTCCTCTGATAATTACCCCGGCTCCCTGGTGTTCGGAACCTGAGGCTCCATCTACATGCAGCGTCCATTCTGGCTCATCTTCACCGAGATTTTGATGGCTGTCTTCGGTTATGGGTACTTCGGCGATAAAGTCCGCCAATGCTTGAGCTTTAATGGCTTTTCTGGGCTCGTAGGTAATGTCATGTTCACCAAGCTCTATGCACCATTTGGAAAGTCTTCCCGAATGATCAACCTTTTTCATGACGTCCCGTAGAGGCAAGCTACTTCAGACGATAATGGGGTGAGCCTGAAAGTATGGGCGCAATCTTTTTCCTGCCAGTATCAAGGCATATATGGCCTTTTGTAGCAATGGATACCTGACCTCGGCGCCATGCAGGGATTTGCTTACGTAGTAAACTGGCCATTGCTTTGACCCTTGCTCTTTCACAAGCACCGAGCTTACTATTTTTTTCGAAATGGTGAGGTACAGGATGAGGGGTTCTCCTTCGCGAGGTTGCCGCAGAGTAGGCAGTCGGGACAAATAGGTTTTGAGTTCTTCCCAAGCTCTTTGGCAGTCCCCATTCCAAGGATGATCATTACTCTCGAGGTCGTCCTCCTTTTTTGCTGCCTTAGTGAGGACTTTGAAGAACGCTCGACACCGGTCTCCATATCTGGAAATAAATCTGCTAAGGGAGGTTATTCTTCCAGTAAGTCTTTGCACATCTTTTATTATGGCAGGAGTTCAGAATTCCAACAGAGCCTTAATTTTTTCTAGGTTAGCATCAATGCCCCTTTCTGATACCATGTACCCAAGGAACTTTCCCGAAGTTACCCCGAAGGTGCACTTCTCGGGGTTAAGGCGAATTCCGAAGGTCCTGAGCTGGTGAAAAGTCTCCCTTAGGTCTGTGACATGGTCAACAGGCAGCTTGCTTTTGACTATCATGTCATCTACGTAGACTTCCATGTTCCTCCCTATTTGGTCATTAAAGACCTTGCTCATCAACCTCTGGTAGGTGGCTCCTGCGTTTTTGAGCCCGAAGGGCATCCTGGTGTAACAGTACGTCCCCCCCTCGGTAATGAAGGCTGTTTTTTCTTCGTCTTCGGGGTCCATCTTTATTTGATGGTAGCCGCTGAAGGCGTCCAGGAAACTTAGGAGCCCATATTCGGCAGTTGAATCTACCAGTTGATCTATTGGCGGGAGAGGATATGAATCTTTTGGGCAAGCATCGTTCAGGTTTCTGAAGTCGATGCACATCCGAAGTTTGTTGCTTCCTTCTTTTGTGGCGATCACCACATTGCTTAGCCATTCGGGGTACTTGACCTCCCTGATTACATCTGCCTCCAATAAACGTTGGACCTCGGTTTTGACGAAGTCGTTTTTATGGGCTGAAATGCCCCGTTTCTTTTGCCGAACAGGTTTTGCTTCCGGACTTACTTTGAGGCTATGTTGTACTACGCGCGGATTTACCCCCGGCATGTCTTTCGGCGAGTAGGCGAACAGGTCTTTCTTCATTATCAGAACGGATACAAGTTTTTTCTTATCTCCTTTGGACAAGTTTTTCCCTATTCGGGTACTTCGTCCTGGGATAAGTTCCACTTCTTCCATTTCTACCTTGCCAGAATCTACTTTCTCGCCATTCTTTGACTTTGAAGCCCCTGCTTTTACAGCTTGTGAGGAATTGTTTACCGGAGCTTTTCGGGTTTTGACGAACACCTTTCTTACTTCGCCCTGATTTATGAAGATTTTTGCGTCTCCTTCCTTGGTGGCGAAAGTGACAGTCAAATATCTCACGTCAGGGCGGATGTGCAGATTTCCCTGCGTCTGCCTTCCGAGGATGGCGTTGTATGATGAGGGGACATCCATGACGATGAACCTCGCCATTGTCGAGACAAACAACTCAGCTGGTCCTTTGACCGAAGTCCCTCTCATCATAATGGAAGGTCGATCCATCCGAGGACGGGTAACTCGGACGGTCCTACCCCGAAGGTCGGTGAAGTGACCGGCTTGAGATCGCTGATGGATATGCCCAAGCTCGGCAGCAATTGTGAAAATAGGACGTCAGCGTTTGATCCGTCATCAAGTAATACCCTTTTGACATCCCAGTTTCCAATTCTTGCCATGATCAAGAGTGGGTCGTCGTGAGGAAAGACGACTGTGGAACCATCTTTTTGGGATAGCTTCTTCGCCGGACTTTGATAGTCCATCACAGCTATTTCCCTGGCCTTCCTTTTCCTTTCCGAGGATGGAAGCCCTGTTGTGATTGTTTGTATGACTCCCGCAGGGGGTGGAGGGCGCCTCTTCGGACTTCGGTTCCTTCGCCTGTCGGAGTCGTAGTCCTCATCGTCTTCCTTTCCTTCCTCCTCTTTCCTCCCCTTCGGGGAAGGCAACCATAGGTACCGCCGAAGTTGGCCTTGTTTTATCAGCGATTCAATATACTTCTTCAGCTGGAAGCAATCCTCGGTGTCGTGGCCATGATCGCGATGAAATTGGCAGAACTTCTTCATGTTTTTTCTATTTTCGGCGGTCATGGCCCTTGGCCTCCGAACTTGTGTTCCCTGCCTCTCCAGAGTCATGAGGATGTTGGTCCTCGTGGTGTTCAGCGCTGTGAAGTTCGGGGGTTTTCTTCCTCGCATTCTCCGAGGTCGGGATGGCTGGTCGGTCGGATAGCGTGCCTGCTGGCTGGACCCCTCGCCACGGGTGTGCTCGGGCCTGGGTCCGCCCATTCTTAGTTCTTCGGCCGTCATGTGCTGTTCGGCCCGTCGGTAGAATTCACCCAGTGTGTCTGGAGGGTCCTTAGAGAATTCATAGAAGAGTTGGGAATCCCTCCGAAGGCCCCTTGTCATGGCGAGGATGCGTATTTTGGGCCGAAAGTCTGGAACACTTAAGGCCTCTCTGTTAAACCTCTCGACATAGTCGCGTATAGTTTCTCCGCTTCTTTGTGCTATGTCGAACATTTGAACGGGCATCTTCGCCGTCGGGCGACTCCCGATGAACTGTTGGGTGAAGGCTGTTGATAACTCCTGGAACTTTCCGATGATTCCTGGAGCCAAGGAGTTATACCACGCTGTTGCTGGTCCAGAGAGCGTGACCTCGAAGCACTTGCACAAGGTGGCGTCGTCCGCACCGTGCATCATCATGCTACGTCTGTACTTCATCAGGTGGGCCTGTGGGTCGGTCCGACCATCGTACGTCTTTAGCTGAGGTACCCTGAAGTCACCCGGCATAGCTGCCTCGACCACAGCTCGGGTAAAAGGAGACTGATCCCCACAAAAAGACTCAGACAGTCTGGCCCAAACTGGCTTGCGAGCCACCTGCATCTCGACTCTGTCCAGCCTTGCCAATATTTTCTCCATGAGGGCAGTGGCGCTAGGTTCTTCCTCAGGTTGAGGAGATTGACGGCGCCTCTTCGGAGAATGGCTCCGTCGTCGGGGAGGGGGTGACCTCGTCTCAGACAAAGGGCTCCTTCGACGTGGAATTTTGGGTTGGTTGGGCCCCGTTTGCCCTGGAAGGCGTGCCCCAAGAGGCATATTTTCTGTTGAAGACTCCTCACGTGGGTCTTCACTCCCCGAGCTGCGGTGGACCGCTTTGGGGCTCTTCTCCCGAGGGCGTACCGGTGAAGGAGACCTTTGGGTTTGAGCTTGTTGTGGCCATCTTTTGTCTATTTGTTGTGTCATCTCAGCCACAACAGAGCGCTGGAAGTCACGGAGGAAGCTCATGGTTATGACCAGAGGACGTTCTTCCTCGGGCGTGGAAGTCCCTGGAAGAGTTTGCTCAGCAGCCGGTTGGACTTCAGGCGCGGACAGGGACTTCGGGGGTCCTTTGTCCTTAGAACGCCGAGTCTCAACGACGGCAACCTAAGGGTGGTTTCCCACAGACGGCGCCAAATGATGCCCTCCGGCATCTCTGTCCAGTGACATGGTGAATTCTGAGGGAGCTTCCGGGTGGGAAGGACGTCTTGCTGAGATATTCCCCAGGTGGGAAAATACCTGAAAAGCTCAGAAAAAAGGGTTAGGAGGTCCCCGGGATGGTTTTCCGGGGAGGAGCCTCCGACGCCCAAGTCAGTACTCTGATAATGAATAAAGTAGGCCCGCTAGAAAGGTGCGAGAGTTAGCCTGCATATATTTTCAGCTATGGGCAAGGGCTGCTCAGGGAGAGGGGATGGATCCCTTGCCAAGTCCTTTTTCCCAGTATTTATAGAAATGCCTGGCCCGTTCAGATCCTGACACGTGTTCGGCTGGATCCTTTCTGGGCGTAGGGAACAGGTAGCCGTCTTCAGGCTCATGGTTTTGTGGCTGAGATGGGACTTGGACGGCGTCAGTATGTCAAGTCGCCGTTTCAGGCGGCGTGTGGGTTTCCTGTCAGAGGCTACTTAAATGCTCATTAAATGCTCATGCCGTACTCCCGAAGTCCCTGGCCGAGGTCGTCCTTTGGTACGGACGATGCCCTTCGGGAAATATGCCCGCAGTTTGGGGGAGTTCCCTGTTTTAGGTTCCGCCTTCGGGGAGATCTTCTTCGGCTTGCAATAGCTGATTCTCCGTTTTCGAAGGCGATTGGTTTAGTACCTCGGGGGGCTAAAAGCTTCCTGACGCTCCGAGTTCGGGTCAGATAGAGGCGATAGCCCTTCGGCTATCAGCAAGGAAAGACTCTTGGCTGGTAAAACTCCTTCGGGAGGAAGTTACTTACGAGACCTTTTGTGAGCGTAAGTTATCTCAAAAGTTTTTTTTTATAGATACATCTTAGACTCACACTGATGTTTTCCTTCTGTTTCAGAGATGGGTGACGAGTCCGCTGCTTACTACAAGGCGCTCTTCCTCAATCAAGCCGAGAAGGGGGAGCAAACAAAGAAGGCCGTCTCTCGAAGGCGGAAATCGTCTGGGGCCGGGCCATCCTCAGCAAAACGGGCGAAGAAAGACGTGCCTCCTCCTCACCTGGAAATTCCCGAGGAGGCGCGCGAAGAGCCTGACGCCGCTGTTGCCCCGTCGACCGAGGTTGCCGCTAACGCCCTTTGTCGGAGTCCCACTTCCTCGGCGTCTCTTCTGGACGCCTTGGTGGAAGTTCCTTCTGCCGAGGAGCGCCGCAAGAGCAAAGGCAAGGAAATCTCTACCGAGGGGGTCCGGGACTTCGGCGATGAAGTTGCCGAGAGGTTCCGGGACTTCGGCGATGAAGTTGCCGAGGTGCCGCCAGGTTTGTTTTTTAGACAAGCTGTAGTGTCTTTATTTTTTGAACTTTGAGGATTGCTTGCCTTAACAAGCTTCTTGTCTTGCCGTGCTGAGGAGGAACCATCTTCGGAATGGGTGGCTGAGCAGGCCCGGAAACGGGCCCTTCGGGATTCCCATATCCTGAAGGGGAAGGTCCCGAGGGAGCCTTTCTGGTCGTTTACGGAGGACATGAACTTGTACTCCGGCGACTGCCAGCAAATGGCCAACTAAATTTCAAAGGGGATCCTTACCGAGGCCTCCTTCAAGGCTATTTCCGAGGCGTGCCCGGACGAAGAGTCCCTTGCTACAAAAGTCTCCAAGCACGCTGCCCAGGTATATTTCACGCCTTTGTCTTTTCCTTTTGATTTCTTCTAAGTGTTTGGCTCATTTTTTGCCTTACTGACTTTGTTCTTACTTCTTTGCAGCTGTTGGGGTACACCGGCCTCCTTAGGGTTCGGGCAACGAAGCAAGCGGCATTTCGAGTCTGGGCCTTAGACTGTGTGGAGAAATCTAAGGTCATGTGCCCCGACTTAGTCGCCAAGAATGCGGAGATCGCTCAAGCTGCAAAGAAGGAGGTCACTGCCGTTCGGGATGAGTTATTGAAGGAAAAAGAGGAACTCTTGAAGGACTCCTCCCAAAAGATTTCTGACCTCGGGTCCAAGGTGGCGGAGCTGACTTCGGCAAATGAGGTATATCAAAAGGAGAAATCAGAGTCTAATGCTCCTCTGGCGAAGGTGCTTGCTGAGAATGCCGCACTCCAGGCCGAGGTTGAGTCTTTGAAGAAGGAGCCGAAGAAGAAGAAGACGAAGGCACTGAAGAAGGAGTTCGCTGATCTGGAGAAGGAACTTGACGATTTAGCGATCGAGAAGGAGAAGGCCGTCCAAGCGACCAAGGTCGGTTTTCAGGATGGCTTTTGCCTTGCTCGGCATCAAGTTCTGCAGAGGTTCCCAGATCTGGACCTCTCCTTTTTGGCGGCCCTAAACATCCCCGAGGGGCCTCGGTGGTCTTGGTCCAAAATTGAGCACCTCAACTTGCCCTTTCCTCTTCCGGTGCTGAAGGCGGTGGACAAGGACGCAGGAGCTGGTAGCTCCCGAGATGCCGAGATCCCTTAGCTCGTCTTAGGGTCTTTTGCCTTCTTTTTCTCCTTTTTTGTACTTATTCTTTTGGCGAGCTTCCTTCTTTGTAATTAGATCCATCTCTGTCAATAAAGACTCCTTCTTTCTTTTGTAAAAATTTTTTTGGCTAAGTCTTTTGCGCAAGATTTTTCATTTCCCATTGTCCCGAACATGTTTGCTCAAGAGACTTCGAAAAATCATATTTACGCTTATCGTGCCAATTAGCCTTGGAATTAGCCTCGCAAAATTCTCTTTAAGTAAATTTCCAACTTCAGAGAAGGTTGATAACCTTTGTAAATAAATTTTCTTAAACCGTGCTCGGCGACGACCGCTCTGGTGAAAAGAAGCTTTTTGTACTTTAGAAAATTATTCTAAGGAGCTTTTGTACTTAGAAATTTTTTTGACTTGTACAATTTTCCCACCAAAATCCTAAGCATAGAATTTTTTCAAGGCATCCGAATGCCATGTATTTTTTAATTCTACGCCTTCGGCATCGCTAAGCTTGTAAACTCCTTTTCGCACTTCGGCAAGTACCAGATAAGGACCTTCCTAATTTGCACGAAGTACCCCGTGGGATGGCCTTCGGGGTCCAAATTCAGCCTTTCGGAGAACGAGGTCTCCTTTCTTTATTCCCTTTGGCTTGGGGCGCAAGTTTATAGCCGTGGCCACTCTTTGCTGAAAAGCTTTTCTTCTCAGCTCGGCTATTTCTCTGTGTTCGCCGAAGAGGTCAAGTTTGGTTCTTAGGCCGAGGTCATTTCCCCTTTCATCAAACACTTGTACTCGCACCGATGGTTGTACTACCTCAATTGGGATGATAGCCTCTGTACCGAAAACAAGTGAAAAAGGTGTTTCCCCTGTGGCTCTTCGGGGTGTTGTTTGGTAGCTCCATAACACACTTGGGAGCTCTCCTGGCCATTTCCCTTTTGCTTCCCCCAATTTTTTTTTTCAGACCATCTTTTATGGTCCTGTTAGATACTTCTACTTGCCCATTGCTTTGGGGGTGGGCTACTGGAGGGAAGTGCATTTTTATTCCAAGGTTGTTGATAAATTCTTAGAACCCCTTGTCTGTGAACTGGGATCCATTGTCGGCTACTAGTACCCTCGGTATGCCAAATCTGCATACAATGTTCTTCCATACGAACTTCTGCACATCTTTTGCCGAGATGGTTGCCAAGGGTTCTGCCTCGACCCATTTAGAGAAATAGTCCACTGCGACTACACAGAACTTCACGCCTCCAGGCGCTGTCGGGAGTGGCCCAATGAGGTCTATGCCCCAAACTGCGAAGGGCCAAGGATAGTCAGCCAAAGTTACCAATTCTGAGGGTGTCCTTTGGATACTCGCGTGTCTTTGGCAATTACCACATTTCTGGACGAACTGCCTAGCGTCCTTTTTCAGGGTAGGCCAAAAGTATCCTTGGCGAAGTATCACTGCTGCCAGGGCGTCGGTTCCAATGTGCGAACCACAAGCGCCTTTTTGAACTTCTTCGAGGATCATTTCAGTATCCTCTCCGCCAACACACCTCTGCAGTGGATTTGCATATCCCTGCTGATATAATTCTTCTCCGATTAGGAAGAATAGACCGGAACGTCTTCGCACTTTTGCCGCTTCGTTGGGGTTTTCGGGGAGCGCACCGATTGCGAGTTATCTTTTTATCAGATCTTTCCAGCCTTTTCCCGAAGTTACTATGCTCAGCACTGCGATGCTTAGGTGGTTTAGCACCTCGGTGCATGTTTTCGACTTTGCCAAGCAATCTGCCTCGGCATTATCTCGACGAGGCAAATTTTCAATTCGTACGGTGTCGAACTCTCGAATAAGCTTTGCCACCAGTTCATGGTATTTTGCCAAGGTCGGGTCATTTGCCCCATAGTCCCCTACTGTTTGTCGAACCACCAGATGGGAATCGCTGTGGGCTTTCAAGTTTCTTACACCAATTTTTCTGGCTAGGCATAACCCTGCTATGAGAGCTTCGTATTCAGCCATATTGTTGGTGACGTTAAAGCCGAACTTGATGGCCTTCATTACTTCTAGACCTTCGGGGCCTCTGATAATTACCCCAGCTCCCTGGTGTTCGGACCCTAAGGCTCTGTCTACATACAAAGTCCATTCTGGCTCACCTTCGCCAGGATCCGAATGGCTGTCCTCGGTGATGGGTACTTCGGCAATGAAGTCTGCCAGAGCTTGAGCTTTTATGGCTTTTTGAGGTTCATAAGTAATGTTGTGCTCGCCAAGCTCTATACACCATTTGGAAAGCCTTCCCGAATGATTAACTTACCTCATGACGTCCCGTAGCGGTAGACTACTTCGGACGACGATTGGGTGAGCTTGAAAATATGACCGTAGTCTTCTTCCTGCCAGTACCAGGGCATATATAGCTTTTTGTAGCAAGGGATACCTAACTTCGGCGTCGTGCAAGGACTTGCTTACATAATAAACCGGTCATTGCTTCAGTGCTTCCTCTTTCACAAGGACCGAACTTACTGCTTTTTCTATGACGGTGAGGTACAACACGAGGGGTTCTCCCTCGCGAGTTTGTCGAAGAGTGGGCAGACGGGCTAAGTAGAATTTGAGTTCTTCCCAAGCCCTTTGGCAGTCCTCATTCCAAGGATGATCATCGCATCCGAGGTCGCCCTCCTTTTTTGTTGCCTTAGTGAGGACTTTGAAGAATGCTCGACACCGGTCTCCATACCTGGAAATAAACCTGCTAAGAGAGGTTATCCTTCCGGTAAGTCTCTGCACATCTTTTATTGTGACGGGAGTTCGGAATTCAAGCAGAGCCTTAATCTTTTCTGGGTTAGCATCAATGCCTCTTTCTGATACCATGTACCCAAGAAACTTTCCCGAGGTTACGCCGAAGATGCACTTTTCGGGGATTAAGGCAAATTCTGAAGGTTCTGAGCTGGTGGAAAGTTTCCCTTAGATCTGCGACGTGGTCGTTAGGCAGCTTGCTCTTGACTATCATGTCATTGACATAAACTTCCATGTTCCTCCCTATTTGGTCATTAAAGACCTTGCTCATCAACCTCTGGTAGGTAGCTCCTGCATTTTTGAGCCCGAACGCCATTCTGATGTAACAATACGTTCCACCCTCGGTGATGAAGGCGGTCTTCTCCTCGTCTTTGGGGTCCATCCTTATTTGATGATACCCACTAAAGGCGTCTAGGAAACTTAGGAGCCCGTATTCGGCAGTTGAGTCTACCAACTGGTCTATTGGTGGGAGAGGGTATGAATCTTTTGGGCAAACATCATTCAAGTTTCTGAAGTCGATGCACATTCGGAGCTTACTGCTCCCTTCTTTTGTGGCAATAACCACGTTGCTCAACCATTCGGGGTACTTGACCTCCCTGATTACATCTGCGTCCAATAAGCGCTGGACTTCGGCTTTGACGAAGTTATTTTTATGGACTGAGATGCCCCATTTCTTTTGCCGGACAGGTTTTGCTTTCAGACTTACTTTAAGGCTATGCTGTATTATGCGAGGGTCTACCCCCGGCATATCTTTCGGCAAGTAGGCAAACAGGTCTTTATTCATCAATAGAAAGGATACAAGTTTTTTCTTGTCACCTTCGGCCAAGTTTTTCCTTATTCAGGTATTTTGGCTCGGGACAAGTTCTACTTCTTCCATTTCTACCTTCGCGGGATCTTTTGCCTCTCCCATTTTTGGTTTTCCATCTAGCAAAGCCTCTGCCTCTACAGTTTGTGCGAAGTTGGTTGCTGGAGCTTTTCGCGCCTTGACGAACACTTTCCTTACTTCGCCCTGATCAATGAAGATTTCCGCGTCTCCATCCTTGGTGGCAAAAGTGACAGTTAAGTACTTTACATCAGGGCGGATGTGCAGATTTCCTTGTGTTTGCCTTCCAAGGATGGCGTTATATGACGAAGGAACATCCATGACAATGAGCCTTGTCATTATAGAGGCAAATAATTCGTCTGTCCCATCTACCGAAGTTCCTTTCATCATTAGGGGAAGATCGATCCATCCGAGGACGGGCAGTTCGGATGGCCCTACCCCGAAAGTAGGCGAAGTGACGGGCTTGAGATCGGTGTTGGATATACCCAAGCTCGGCAGCAAATGTGAAAACAGGACGTCAGCGTTTGATCCATCGTCAAGCAACACTTTCTTGACGTCCCAGTTCCCTATCCTCACCATGACAATCAGCGGATCGTCGTGGGGAAAGATGACGGTGGAACCATCCTTGCAGGTCAGTTTCTTCGTCGGACTCCGATATTCCATCACTGATATTTTTCTAGCCTTCCTCTTTCTTTCCGAGGATGGAAGTCTTGTCGTAATTGTTTGTATTATTCCCGCCGGAGGTGGAGGATGCCTCTTCGGACTTCGGTTTCTCCGTCTGTCAGAGTCGTAGTCCTCGTCATCTGCCTTTCCTTCTTCCTCTTTCCTTCCTTTCGGGGAGGGCATTCGCAGATATCGCCGAAGTTGGCCTTGTTTTATCAGCGACTCTATGTACTTTTTTCAATTGGAAACAGTCTTCGGTGTCGTGGCCGTGGTCGAGGTGAAACCGGCAGAACTGCTTCATGTTCTTTTTATTATCAGCGGTCATGGCCCTTGGCCGCTGAATCTAGGTCCCCTATCTTTCCATCGTCATGAGGATGTTGGTCCTCGTGGTGTTCAGGGGTGTGAAGGTTGGGGGTTTCCTTCCCTTAAACCTTCGAGGTCGTCCTGCCTAGTCGGCTGGGTACCGCGTTTGCTGGCTGGACCCTTCGGCACGGGTGTGATCAGACTTCGGTCCTCCCATTCTCAGCTCTTTGGCTGTCATGTGCTGCTCAGCCCTTCGGTAGAATTCGCCAAGCGTGTCCGGGGGGTCCTTGGAAAACTCGTAGAACAGCTGTGAGTCCCTCCGAAGGCCCCGTGTCATGGCGAGGATGCGTATTTCGGGCCGAAAGTCTGGAACACTTAAGGCCTCTCCATTAAACCTTTCAACATAGTCGTGGATGGTTTCTCCGTTCTTCTGCGCTATGTCGAACATCTGGACAGGCATCTTCGCCGTCGGCCGGCTTCCAATGAATTGCTGCGTAAAGGCCGTAGATAACTCCTGGAACTCCCTAATGGTTCCGGGAGCCAACGAATTGTACCACACTGTTGCTGGTCCTGTGAGGGTGACCTCAAAACATTTGCACAGGGTAGCATCATCATGCTGCGTTTATATTTGGTTAGATGAGCCTGTGGATCAGTTCGGCAATCATAGGTTTCCAGCCGAGGCACCCGGAAGTCACTTGGCATGGCTACCTCGACTACTGTTCTGGTGAACGGCGATTCATCCCCACCAAAAGTTTCAGACAGCCTAGCCCAGACTGGTTTCCGAGCTACCTGTTTCTCCACTCTCTCCAATCTCGCTAATATTTTCTCCACAAGGAACGTGGCACTGGGCTCTTCTTCCTGGTGCTTGTAGACTTCTGGGAAGGGAGATTGTCGGCGTCTCTTCAGGGAGTGACTCCGACGCCGAGGGGATGGGGACTTCGCCTCAGGTGATGAGCTCCTTTGGCGTGGGATTTTAGGTCGCTTGGACCCCGTTTGTCCCATAGGTCGTGCCCCGAGGGGTATATTTTCCGTCGAAGACTCATCACGCGGATCCCCGCTTCCCGAACTGTAATAGGTTGATTTAGGGCTTTTCTCCCGAGGGCGTATCGGCGGGGAAGGCCTTTGGGCCTGAGTTGGTTGCGGCCACCTTTGGTCTATCTGCTGTGTCATCTCAACCACAAAAGAGCGCTGAAAGTCGCGTAGAAAACTCATAGTTATGACTAGAGGACGTTCTTCCTCAGGCGAGGAAGTCCCTGGAAGGGTTTGCTCAGTAGCCGGTTGAGCTTCAGGCGCGGATGAGGACTTTGGAAGTCCTTTGTCCTTTGAACGCCGAGTTTCAACAACAGCGATCTGAGGGTGATTTCCCACAGACAGCGCCAAATGATGCCCCGAGGCATCTTCGTCGAGTGACATTATGACTTCGGGAGGGATTTCCTGAGAGGGAGGATGTCTAGAGCAAAGATTTCCCAGAGGAGTGTGCCTGAAACGCTCAGAAAGAAAAAGGTTAGGAGGTCCCCGGAGTGTTTTTCCGGGGAGGAGCCTCCGATGCCCAAGTAAGTGTTCTGAAGGGAGATAGAGGAAGAGCACTAAGAGGCTGGGTGGTCTTGCCTGTTCGTTTTTTCTTAGGGAGAGGGGGCCAGATCCTTTGCCAGGGCCTGTTTCCTGGTATTTATAGGGGTGCCCAGCCCGTTCAGATCGCGACACGTGTTCGGTCGGATGCGATCTGTACTTCTGGGTGTAGGGGATAGGTAGCCGTTTGTAGGCTCTTCGGGTCTGGGACCGAGGCAGGTCGTGACAAGACTTGGACGGCGTCGGCGCGTCAGTCCGCTCTTCGAGGCGGCGTGTAGCACATGTGAGCGACATGTCAGAGACTCCTTAAATGCTCATGCCGTACCCCCGAGGTCCTCTGGGCGAGGCCATCCTTTGGTACGGACGCCCCTCTTCGGGAATTATGCCCATAGTTCCGGGAGTTCCCTAGTTCAGGGGTTCCGCCTTCGGGAGATTCTCTCCTGCTTGAAATAGCTGGTTCTTCATCCCCAAAGGCGATCATTTTGGTCCCCCGAGGGCGCCGGTAACATCCTTGAAATTCCTGACGTACTAGCCGAAGTCCTGAGTTTGAGGTGTTTGACTTCACTAATCCCGAGGTCAGTGATAGCGCCTCTTTCGGATGACGTCAGGCTTCCCGACCACACTATTGGCAGGAAGTATGTACTGAGAGAGGCGATAGCCCTTCGGCTATCAGGATTATAGGATCATATGATCCTACAATCAGGATTGCAATTTTAACAACCTTGTATAGTACTCTACTATCCTCAGTATACAGACACTATTAAAGGGTCTTTAACAGCTCAACTCTGTCTCGATAAGTCCGGTGATCAACAGCTTCCCCTTATTTCCTTTAGCACCAAAACCCTCTAGCGCAAATTAGCTTAACAAGTTTTGAAACTTGTCCATTAGCACTTGCACCCGAGAAGTCTTAACCTAGGTTCAGCACCTAACACTCCTATAGCAAAAACCCTTTAGTGAAAGATAGCTTAACAAGCATGAAACTTATCGATTAACCCCCGCACTAATGGTTCCTCGTTTTAGGTTTGGTACTTGGCATTCCAGACAACCATGAGACTAAGTGTGTCACTAGTGTACTATGGCCTCACCAAAATACACCCTTAGCACCCAAGGTAGACTTTGCTCCATGTTGCACTATACTCTAGGGCCCTTCCAAATAAACAATCTATAGAGACTTATAAGTCTCAGCAAGCCTTATGATAGCCAAAGGCTATTACCTCCTCGGTAATAACTCCCTGCCAGAATATTGGTCGAGGAGTCTGACGTCACCCAAGAGAGGATCTTTTCATTGACCTCGGAAGGTGCGAAGTCAAACACTATGAGCTCGAGACTTTGGTTAGCTCGTCAGGAATTCCGAGGACAACACGGTCTCCATCGAGGGGCCAAACTGACCGTCTTCGGGTAAGAGAGCCATCTCTCTGAAGCAAGGGAGAATCTCCCCGAAGGCAGAGGCCCCGAAGAGGTCTTCCCCGAACAAGAAACACCTGAACAAGGGAATCCCCGAACTATGGGTGTGAGTCCCGAAGAAGGTGTTCATCAAGGGAACTCCCAGAACTATGGGATAGATCCCGAAGGAGGTGCTCGCACCGAAGGACGGATAGAATCTGAAGAGGGTGCACGCACCGAAGGGCGACCTCGCCCAGGGGACCTCGGGAGTACGGTATGAGCATTTAAGGAGCCTCTGACATGCCGCCCACAAGCCCTACACGTCACATCAGAACGGCGAACTGACACGCCGTAGCCGCCCCAGTCCTGACACAACCTGTCCGGGTCCAAGGCTAAAGGAGGCTGCAAACGGCTGCCTGTCCCCTAGGTCCAAAAATACAGATCAAATCCGACTGAACGCGTGTCATGATCTAAACGGACCAGCTACTCCTATAAATACTAGGAAACGGGACTGGGCAAAGGATGGGCATTTTCCTCCCTCTGAGAAAACACAAAACAGGCAAGACACTTGATCCCTTAGTGTTCTTCCTCCACTTTCACTCAGAAAACTGACTTGTGCGTCGGAGGGTCCTCCCCGGAAAAGCAAACCGGGGACCTCCTAACCTCTTCTTTGAGCTTTTCAGGCACACTCAGCTGGGAAATCAGAGCTCCAGGCGCTCGCCTCCTCAGGAAGTCTCTCCACCTGTCAACATGACAGCAAACGAAGATGCCTTGGGGCATCATTTGGCGCCGTCTGTGGGAAACTACTCCCAGGTAGCTGTTGTCGAAACTCGGCGTTCGAAGGACAAAGGACTCCCGAAGTCCCCGTCCGCGCCTGAGACCCAACCAGCTACCGAACAAAGTCCCCCAGAGACTTCCTTGCCTGAAGAGGAACGCCCTCTTGTTATCACCATGGGTTTTTTACGAGACTTTCAGAGGTCTGTTGTGGCTGAAATGACACAACAGATAGACCGAAGGTGGCCGCCACCAGCGCGGGCGCAAAAACCCACTTCGCCAGCACGACCTCGGGAGAAGAGCCCAAGGGCAACACATCATAGCTCGGGAAGTGGGGAGCCACGGGAAGAGTCCTCGACAGATAACTTGCCCCTCGGAACACGGCTGGCGGAAAAAGCGAGGTCTGAACGACCCGAAGTCCCGTCCAGAAGAAGTTTGTCGCCAGAGGCAAGGTCCCCCTCACCTCGGTACCGAAGTCGCTCCCCGAAGAGACGGCAACAGTCCTTTTACCAAAGAACCTCCAAGCACCAGGAAGAGGAGCCCAGTGCTACGCTCCTGCTGGAGAAAGTCTTGGCAAGACTGGAGAGAGCGGAACAGCAGGTGGCACGAAAGCCTGTTTGGGCCAGGCTAACTGAAACCGTCTCTGGAGATGAAACTCCTTTCGCCCGAACAGTGGTCGAGGCGGCCATGCCAAGTGACTTCAGGCTACCTCGGCTAGAGACCTATGAGGGTCGGACTGATCCCCAGGCCCACCTAACAAAGTACAAACGGAGCATGGTGCTACACGGGGCTGATGATGTTACACTCTACAAGTGCTTCGAAGTCACCCTCGCAGGACCAGCAACTGCCTGGTACAATTCCCTGCCTCCCGGAAACATCAGGGGGTTCCAGGAGCTGTCCACAGCGTTCACCCAACAGTTCATTGGGAGCAAGCCGACGGCGAAGATGCCCGTCCAGATGTTCGACATAGCACAAAGAAACGGGGAGACCATCCGTGACTATGTCGAGAGGTTCAACAGAGAGGCCCTCAGTGTTCCAGACTTTCGCCCCGAAATCCGCATCCTCGCCATGACGAGGGGCCTCCGGAGGGATTCGCACTTGTTTTATGAATTCTCCAAAGATCCCCCGGACACGCTGGGAGAATTCTACCGAAGGGCTGAACAACATATGACAGCCGAAGAGCTGAGAATGACTGGACCAAAGGCTGACCATATTCACACTCGTGGCGAAGGGTCTAGCCAGCAAGCCCGGTGTCCAACGGAACAGTTAGGCCGACCTCGGAGAATGCGAGTAGGAGGAAGGAAGCCCCAAAACTTTACACCTCTGAGCACCACGAGGGCTAACGTCCTCATGGCGTTGGAAAAACAGGGGGCTCAAATCCAACGACCAAGGGGCATGACTGCTGACAACAGAAGGAACATGAAGAAGTTCTGTCAGTTCCACCGTGATCACGGTCATGACACCGAAGACTGCTTTCAGTTGAAAAAGTACATCGAATCACTAATAAAGCAGGGCCAGCTTCGGCGTTATTTGAGAATGCCTTCCCCGAAAGGGAAAAATGAGGAAGAAGGAAAGCCCGATGATGAGGATTACGATTCAGACAGGCGAAGGAACCGAAGTCCGAGAAGGCGTCCTCCACCTTCGGCAGGAGTAATACAGACGATCACAACCGGACTTCCATCCTCGGAAAGAAAGAGAAGGGCCAGAGAGATAGCGCTGATGGAATATCAGAGCCCAGCAAAAAAATTGGCCCGCGAGGATGGCTCCACCATCGTATTTCCCCATGATGATCCATTGCTGATAATGGCGAGGATAGGAAACTGGGACGTCAAGAGGGTACTGCTGGACGATGGGTCAAACGCAGACATCTTGTTCTCACATTTGCTGCCAAGCTTGGGCGTATCCAGGAGTGACCTCAAGGCTGTTACTTCACCCACGTTCGGCGTAGGACCGTCTGAGCTACCTGTCCTCGGGTGGATCGACCTCCCCTTGATGATGAAAGGAACTTCGAAGAAAGGAACTGCTGAGTTGTTCGCCTCTACCATGGCGAGATTCATAGTCATGGACGTTCCTTCGTCATACAACGCCATCCTCGGCAGACAGACACAGGGAAATTTGCACATTCGCCCTGATGTAAAGTACTTGACCGTCACCTTCGCCACCAAAGAAGGAGACGCAAAGATCTTCATTGATCAAAGCGAGGTGAGAAAGGTGTTCGTTAGAGCACGAAAGGCTCTAGCAAGCAACCTAGCACATGCTGTAGAAGCAAAAGAGCTGGAAAGGGGCGAGGCAGAAGATCCCACAAAAGCGGAAACAGAAAAAGTAGAGCTTGTCCCAGGCCATAGTACCCGAATAAGGAAAAGCATGGCCGAAGGAGACAAGGAAAAACTTGTATCTTTTCTGCTTACAAATAAAGATCTGTTCGCCTACTCGCCGAAGGACATGCCAGGGGTAAACCCTCGCGTAATCCAGCATAGCCTCAAAGCGAGTCCGGAAGTAAAATCTGTTCGGCAAAAGAAACGGAGCATCTCGGCTCACAAAAGTGACTTCGTCAAGACCGAAGTCCAGCGTCTGATAGACGCTAGCGTTATCCGGGAGGTAAACTACCCCGAATGGCTAAGCAACGTGGTAATTGCCACAAAAGAAGGAAGTAGTAAGCTCCGGATGTGCATCGACTTCAGAAATTTGAACGATGCTTGCCCGAAAGATTCATATCCTCTTCCGCCAATAGACCAACTGGTAGACTCAACTGCCGAGTACGGGCTCCTAAGTTTCCTGGACGCTTTCAGTGGGTATCATCAGATAAGGATGAACCCCGAAGATGAAGAGAAGACTGCCTTCATCACTGAGGGAGGAACATATTGCTATATCAGGATGCCCTTCGGACTCAAAAATGCAGGAGCCACCTACCAGAGGCTGATGAACAAAGTCTTCAAAGACAAAATGGGGAGGAACATGGAGGTGTATGTTGATGATATGATAGTCAAAAGCAATCTGCCTGGCTACCACGTTGCAGATTTAGAGGAAACCTTCCAAAAACTCAGAGCCTTCGGGATCCGCCTTAGTCCTGAGAAATGCATCTTCGGGGTGACCTCGGGAAAGTTCCTTGGGTACATGGTATCCGAAAGAGGCATCGATGCTAACCCCGAGAAGATTAAGGCTCTGCTTGAATTCCGAACTCCTGCCACAGTCAAAGACGTGCAAAGACTCACCGGAAGAATAACCTCTCTGAGCAGGTTTATTTCCAGGTACGGAGATAAGTGTCGACCCTTCTTCAAAGTGCTCACAAAGGCAGCAAAGATGGAAGGCGACCTCGGAAGGAATGGTCATCCTTGGGATGAAGATTGCCAAAAAGCCTGGGAAGAACTCAAAGTCTACTTGGCCAGCCTGCCGACCCTGCGGCAACCTCGGGAGGGAGAGCCCCTCGTATTATACCTCGCCGTCACGAAAAAAGCTGTGAGCTCGGTCCTCATAAAAGAAGAAGGGCCAAAGCAATGGCCGGTCTACTATGTCAGCAAGTCCCTGCATGGCGCCGAAGTCAGGTACCCTTTGCTTCAAAAAGCTATATATGCCTTAGTGCTTGCAGGGAGAAGGCTGCGGCCATACTTTCAGGCTCACCCCATTATCGTCCGAAGTACCCTGCCTCTACGGGATGTTATGAGGAAAGTTGATCACTCGGGAAGGCTTTCCAAGTGGTGTATAGAGCTTGGCGAACACGACATCACGTATGAACCCCGAAAAGCTATAAAAGCTCAAGCTTTGGCAGACTTCATCGCCGAAGTACCAAACATCGAGGAGGGACATTCATTTTCGGGCGAAGACGAGCCAGAATGGACGTTATATGTTGACGGGGCCTTAGGATCCGAACACCAGGGAGCCGGAGTGATTATCAGAGGCCCCGAAGGCCTAGAAGTAATGAAGGCCATCAAGTTCAGTTTCAACACCACCAACAATATGGCCGAGTATGAGGCCCTCATAGCAGGATTACGCCTGGCCAGAAAAATTGGCATGAGAAACTTGAAAGCCCATAGTGATTCCCAGCTGGTGGTCCGACAAATCGCAGGGGACTATGGCGCGAAAGACCCGACCTTGGCGAAATACCATGAGTTGGTAACAAAGCTTATTCGGGAGTTCGACGTCGTGAAAATCGAGAACGTACCCCGACGAGAAAATGTTGAGGCAGACTGTTTGGTGAAGTCCAAAACTTGCACCGAAGTGCTAAGCCACCCCAGCATCGCGGTGTTAAGCATAGAGACCTCGGGGAAAGGATGGAAAGAACCAATCAAAACGTATCTCGCAACCAACACACTCCCCGAAGACCCCAGCGAAGCCGCAAAAGTGCGAAGGCGCTCCGGACATTTCTTCCTAATTGGAGAAGAACTATATCGGCAAGGATATGCAAATCCACTACAAAGGTGTGTTAGTGAAGAGGATACTGAAATGATCCTCGAAGAAGTTCACGAAGGTGCCTGTGGCTCGCACATCGGAACCGACGCCCTAGCAGCAGTGATACTTCACCAAGGATACTTCTGGCCTACCCTGGGAAAGGACGCCAAGCAGTTCGCCCAGAAATGTGGTAGTTGCCAGAGACATGCGAACATCCAAAGAACACCCTCAGAGTTCGTGACTTCGGCAGACTATCCTTGGCCCTTCGTAGTTTGGGGCATAGATCTCATTGGGCCACTCCCAATGGCGCCTGGAGGCGTAAAGTTCTGCATAGTAGCAGTTGACTATTTCTCTAAGTGGGTCGAGGCAGAACCTCTGACAACTATCTCGGCAAAAGAAGTGCAGAAGTTCGTATGGAAAAACATCGTATGCAGATTTGGCATACCGAGGGTACTCGTAGCGGACAATGGATCCCAGTTCATAGACAAAGGATTCCAAGAGTTCATTAGCGACCTCGGGACAAAAATGCACTTCGCCCCAGTAGCTCACCCCCAAAGTAATGGGCAGGTGGAAGTATCTAACAGGACCATAAAAGATGGTATGAAAAAGAGATTGGGAGAAGCAAAAGGGAAATGGCCAGGAGAACTCCAAAGCGTGTTATGGAGTTACCGAACAACACCCCGAAGAGCCACAGGGGAAACGCCCTTTTCACTCGTCTTCGGTACAGAGGCCATCATCCCTGTCGAGGTAGTACAACCGTCAATACGAGTCCAAGTGTTCGATGAAAAAGGAAATGACCTCGGCCTGAGAACCAAGCTCGACCTCGTAAGCGAACACAGAGAAGTAGCTGAGCTGAGAAGAAAAGCTTTCCAGCAAAGAGTGGTAGCAGCCATAAACTTGCGCGCCAGGCCAAAGGGAATAAAGCAGGGAGACCTTGTTCTCCGAAAGGCTGAATTTGCACCCCGAAAGCCGTCCCACGGGGTACTTCGCGCAAATTGGGAATGACCCTACCTGGTACTTGCCGAAGTACGAAAAGGAGTTTATAAGCTCGGCGATGCCGAAGGCATAGAATTAAAAAACACTTGGCACTCAGAGGCCTTGAAAAAATTCTATGCCTAAAAAGTTTGGTGGGAAAGTTGTATTGCACAAGTTGGACAAATTTGTCTAAGTAAAAAGTTCTGAAGAAGTACAAAACAAGAGTCTCACGAAAGCAATCGCCGAGGAAAGCAAAAGTAAGTTTTCCGAGGTCTCTTGAGCGAATATGTTCGGGACGAAGGAAAGCAAAAGTATGGTTTTCCGAAGTCCCTTGAGCGAATATGTTCGAGACAAAGGAAAGCAAGAGTATGGTTTTCCGAAGTCCCTTGAGCGAATATGTTCGGGACAAAGGAAAGCAAAAGTATGGTTTTCCGAAGTCTCTCGAGCGAATTATGTTCGGGACAAAGGAAAACAAAGGGATCTGGCAAAAAAAACTTAGCCAAATTTTTATCTATTGAGCCAAAGAGTGCTTACAGAGAAGAAAGTTGCTGAAAGACTACAAAAAAAGAAGAAGAAAATGAAGACAAAAGGCCCTAGTACAAACTAAGGAACCTCGGCGTCTTGAGAACTGCCAGCCTCTGTGCTTTTGTCAGCAGCCTTCGGCGCCGAGAAAGAAGGAGGCAGTTTCAAGTGCTCGATCTTGGACCAAGTCCACCGAGGCTCCTTTGGGATGTTCATGCCTTCGAGGAAGGAGAGGTCGAAATCTGGGAACTTCTGCAGAATTTGGTGCCGAGCAAGACAGAAGCCGTCTTGAAAGCCCAACTTCGTCATATCATCGGACTCCCGCTTCTTGACCGCCAAATCTGCATAGTCCTTCTCCAGATCCGCGTAATCCTCCTCCAGATCCTTAAGCTTTCTCTTCAATGCCTTCATCTTCTTCTTCTCTTCTGAAGGCTTCTTCAGAGATGCGACCTCGGCTTCGAGCTGGGCCTTTTCCTCGAGCGTCTTCGCAAGGATTGCGTCACTTTCTGACTTATCCTTTTGAATCGCTTCTACGGTCGAAGTCAGCTCCGCCACCCGAGAGCCGATGTCGGAAAGTTTCTGGGAGGTGCCTTTCTCAAGTTCCTCTTTCTCTTTTATGAACCCCTCCCGAAGTTCAGCAATTTCCTTCTCCGAAGACTGCTTCAGCTGAGCATTATCGGCAGCCAACGCCGAACACTGGGCCTTCATCTTGGTGTAAAGGTCCCAGAGTGACGCCCTCCATTCTGTCTCTCGCGCCACCCGAACACGGAGCAACCCGGCATACCCCATCAGCTGCAAAAAAAGCAAAACAAAGGGAAAATGACGCTAAGTAAAAAGCAAAGGCGAAATTGGCACTAAGGAAACAGTGAAGCATACCTGGGCGGCATGTTCAGTGAGTTTAGCTGCCAAAGAGATGTCGCCTGGGTAAGCCTCCGTAAGGGCCTTATAAGAGGCCTCAGTAAACACCCCTTTGCACATCTGCCAGGCCATCTCGGGACAGTCCTCGGAGTACATATTCATGTCCTCCGTGAACGTCCAGAAGGGCTCCTTCGGAACTTTCCCTGCTGGGACTTGGGCATCCCGAAGGGCCCTCTTGCGGGCGTGTTCGGTAACCCAGTCAGGAGCGGCCACCTCCGCTGCACAACAAGGCAAGAAAATTGGTTAAGGCCAGAAAACCCTTAAGGATTTACAAGAGAAGAAAAGGGTTCTTCGACAAAGCACAAACCTGCTGGCACCTCGGTAACGTCGTCGTCAAGAATCGATGTCGCCTCAGTAGAGATCCCCTTGCCTTTTATTTGGCGCCGTTCCTCGGCAGAAGGGGTCTCCTCCCCATCGCCCTCCAGAAGAGCATGCGAAGGCGTGGGGCTTTGAGGAAGAACGTCGGAAGAAGGGACGTCGACAGAAGGAACCTCGGGCAAAGGGGCAGCAGGGTGTTCGGGCTCCTCGCCTACCTCCTCCGGAATTTGCGGAAGAGAGGAAGGAGCAGCTTTCTTTGCCCGTTTGGAAGGAGGACCGCCCGAAGTCTGCTTCCGCCTCCGAGAGGCGGCCTTTTTTGTCTGTTCGCCCCTCTGGGCCTGCCCGGTAAAAAGAGCTTTGTAGAAAGTAGCCGCGTCGTCGCCCATCTCTGAAAAAAGGAAGAGAAGATCAGTGTAAGTCCAAAATGAAGTTATGAAGGAAAAAATGAGAAAGTAACTTACTCTCGTAAAAAGACTCATAAGTCTCTTTCCCCCGAAGGAGTTTCACGAGCCAGGAGTCCTTCCCCGAAGAAGCCGGTTTCGGCATGTTGAGGTCTGTCACATGCTCCTTTACCACCTTGAGTTCCCGAAGGACCTCTTCGGTCATGAGCCTCCAGTTGATCGGAAAGGGGTAAAGGGCACGAGGAGAGACCTCGGCAGCCCAGTCAGAGATGGCCCGGATGCGCCTGTCGAAGTCCTCAAAGATAGGTGCTACGTCGGCGTCTAGCAGTATCTTCGGGTCAACGACATCCATCTTGAGCCTCCCTTGAGCCCACTTGGTCGGGACGTGCGACCAAGCCTCCGACTTCTTCAGGAAAAAGAATTTTTGTTGCCACCCTCGCCAGCTGTCTTTGGTGGCGAAGGTGAACGTATACTTTTTGCTCCCGGATCCCCGAGGTAGCATAAAGTAGAAGCCACCCTTCGGGACCACGAAGAGCTTGTAGTACTGAAGAAAAACTACAAAGTGAGGTTTTATTTTGAAAACGCCGCACATGCAGAGGAAGGAGTTGAAATAGCAGTACGAGTTCGGTGGGAGTTGGTTAACGGCAATGCCATGGAAGTTGCAGAACGCGCTAACCATCTCCGGGGGGGGATACCGAAGTCCGGCCTTCAGTTGGGCTCGGAAAATGGTGATTTCATCACTTCGGTTGGAGAAAGGAAATTGGTCAGGACGGGGCAACCTCGTCACATTGTAAGAGGGTAAGAAAAACTTTTTCTTCCACTTCGTTAGTTTTGCCGGAGTAGTGCAGCAGGGGTGAGAAAGAAGAGGTTGCCAACTCTCGGGAACAGGCATGATGAAAACGAGTTCGAGAAAAACAAAGAAGAATCTTTGAAAAAAGCAGAAGGACTAAAACCCACCAAAGGTCTTGCCGGAATCTGGATTTCTGGAAGCCGTCGTGAAAAGTGGTCGGAAAAACGCCTGAAAAAGGAGAACCGCCGCGGAAAATCGGGAGAGAATTAGAAGGCAAAAGAAAGCAAAAGCAGAAGAAGAAAGAGGGTTATGACAGGACTGATATATATAGGCCGAGAAGGCCAGGAGAACCGTCGTCATTAGTACCCCTCGGAAGGCGAAGCGTCGCCATAACTGCTAAGAGCGCCTGAAAAGTCGCGCCAGCCGTACTCAGTACATTCTTACCCAATAAAAATGTGCCATGTGTCGGTCATCGCGCAGCAAACGTGCCACGTGTCGTCCATCACGTCGAGCACGCCCTCTGACACCATTTGGTCTAGAGGCGCCGCCCTAGACTGACTCTGCTGGATACAGGACACGACGCATGAGCAGACCTATAAAGGCAAAAAAGTAGGTTACCTAGAAGACACCAAAAGACAGCCTGTGACTTCGGGCAAAACGTCTATCTTCGGTACAAGGTTATCCTATTTCCCCTCGCCACAAGGACACCAAGAGACAGCCTGTGACTTCGGGCAGAAGGTGTATCTTCGGCACAGGGACAGCCTATCTTCTCGCGCCTCGAGGACGCAAAAAGGGCTGCCCATCGCTCCAGGCAGAAGAAGGCCTCTTCGGCGCAGATATCACAACCACAGGACCCGAAAATCGATGAACCGAAGTTTCTCACTTCGGCTTTTCGGAGGGGGGCCTGTGATAGCCAAAGGCTATTGCCTCATCGGTAGTAACTCCCTGCCAGAATATTGGCCGAGGAGTCTGACGTCACCCAAGAGAGGATATTTTCATTGACCTCAGAAGGTGCGAAGTCAAACACTATGAGCTCGAGACTTTGGTTAGCTCGTCAGGAATTCCGAGGACAACACCGTCTCCATCGAGGGGCCAAACTGACCGTCTTCGGGTAAGAGAGCCATCTCTCTGAAGCAAGGGAGAATCTCCCCGAAGGCAGAGGCCCCGAAGAGGTCTTCCCCGAACAAGAAACACCTGAACAAGGGAATCCCCGAACTATGGGTGTGAGTCCCGAAGAAGGTGTTCATCAAGGGAACTCCCAGAACTATGGGATAGATCCCGAAGGAGGTGCTCGCACCGAAGGACGGATAGAATCCGAAGAGGGTGCACGCACCGAAGGGCGACCTCGCCCAGGGGACCTCGGGAGTACGGTATGAGCATTTAAGGAGCCTCTGACATGCCGCCCACAAGCCCTACACGTCACATCAGAACAGCGAACTGACACGCCGTAGCCACCCCAGTCCTGACACAACCTGTCCGGGTCCAGGGCTAAAGGAGGCTGCAAACGGCTGCCTGTCCCCTAGGTCCAAAAATACAGATCAAATCCGACCGAACGCGTGTCATGATCTAAACGGACCAGCTACTCCTATAAATACTAGGAAACGGGACTGGGCAAAGGATGGGCATTTTCCTCCCTCTGAGAAAACACAAAACAGGCAAGACACTTGATCCCTTAGTGTTCTTCCTCCACTTTCACTCAGAAAACTGACTTGGGCGTCGGAGGGTCCTCCCCGGAAAAGCAAACCGGGGATCTCCTAACCTCTTCTTTGAGCTTTTCAGGCACACTCAGCTGGGAAATCAGAGCTCCAGGCACTCGCCTCCTCAGGAAGTCTCTCCACCTGTCAACTTGACAGCAAACGAAGATGCCTTGGGGCATCACCTTAGAGTATGAGTCTTTAATGCTCCCTTCAAATGGCCCTTATACTTCAGGGATTTTAATGCACCATGCAAGGTACATATGCACTATCTAAGCGTATCAATCATCTTGTTTTCGCTACTTTAGGGCCCTTTACACTTGTTTTCCAACCATAGAAAATTTATCTGGCAAAAGTAACAAAACCTTCAAGTAACTAGCAGTCCTTGGGTTCCATTCACATTCTCCGGTTTAGGCGTCCTAGCACCCAACATGAGACAATCAACATGCTACCCAAACTAATGGTCTTGATCAACTGTTCCCCTTATAGTATCCTTGGTGCACAAAACCTACACATTAAGTCATCTTCCCAGCCAGCACTCTAAGCCTTGATGACTACACATTGCTAGATTAGCTTCCCGGATATGTCTTTAGCATATTGCTTTTTAGTGACCAACTGTTACCCTATCCTCAAGGCACCATTGGGATTCTTAGTCGAGTCACAATGTACTACTCAATCCTAGGTCATTTTAGGTATCCTCGGCTTGCAAGCCTACTAAACACCTCAGCCTCATCAACTAGGCCCTAATGTGCCTCTAGTCTCGTCTTCCTCCCTAGGCCTTTCAACTGGACACTATTACTCAAATACGTTAGCATGTACTGATAATCACTAATTACTTATTCTAACTATAATCATAAAAGACCCACCTTCACTTCCTATTCACAACTACCGTACCATGAACTACATCATGTCGATCACTTATCTGGGATATATGCACGATTGTAATCTACTACAATAAGTTAACTGTTTCTTGCTGGGAGTACCAACTTCAACATTTTATGCACTTTCAAGAGGTAGTTAGCTATGAAAAACTCCTCGGTAGACTCGCCTACTACAAATCTGCTTAGTGCATTAAAGCATTCCATATGCACTTAGGGATAGGTTCTATCCCTGGGAATCATGAGCCTTACCTGCTAACCTATTGTCCAATCTCACAAGTCACTAACATTTCTTTTACATGGCAATAAGGTTTAGTGAAACTTACACTTACTTTGGGCTCTCGACTAGCTTAACCCGACCTTCTCCGACCAGGGTTTCAACCCTCAACTTCTATCAACACCTACTAACACCATGACTACCTAAGTCATAACACAACCACTTGAGCACATTGTATTTATACTAGATTTGTCTCTTTTAGACAACTAGGCGAATTACTTAGTTAGGTTAAAGATCACACTATTGCTATTCCAAGTTGTTTCCTGACTGGCCATAGTGAACACTTCCTCATGAGCCTACCCAACTCTACCCTGAAGGGTCTAGGCAAAGCCTCCTATTTTTGACATCACTTGGTCATTCCCAACCTATGGTTTAACTTTCCACAACCTTACTAGCACCAAGCAACTAACAGCTTTCGCAACTTCCTCAATTCCACTTGTGGCTCTTAACCCTAATTTACTCAGCCAGCTTCACTAGTTGAGCCTATCTTCTTCTTTAAGTTGCCTTGGTGGCGCTTGGCCCCATTTAACCTCGGGATGATGACTACAAGTCATTGGCTATCCCTCTATCCATGGTCGTCATTCTTATTGCTCAGGCTTTCTTACTACAACCTAGTAGCCAACACCAACAATTAGCAACTATTCTTCTACTATTGGCTATATGCTAGGGTATATAACTAATGAGTGAACAATCTTATCCATCCATTCACCCTCTAGACAAGTTCCTTACTCCTCACCTCTTCTATGGCCTTTACCTATGTTTAATTGTTATAAATGAAAATTGAAACTTACCTATTTACCTTTTCAAAATCTGACTAAACTACTCTGCTGCTTGGCTAATCTAAGGAATTCATCTAGTTACAGAGCCAACTATTGATTCTGCCTAGGCTAGCCAATGCTAACTCAAGAAAGAATGTTATGCCCCTTGGATGTATATGAAATAGGGCAAGGGCTGGAAGAAATTAAGGGGCATTATGTTATGAGAGACCTAGGAAGGTAGCATGAAGACATAGGAAATGAAAATAAGGAATTAGCATCAAGAGTGTATTGAAGGTAAGCTTATTTGGGTCCATTAGTAGCTTAGTCGAGAA
The DNA here is from genome assembly GCA_039654915.1 of Aquilaria yunnanensis. Classification (NCBI taxonomy): domain Eukaryota; kingdom Viridiplantae; phylum Streptophyta; class Magnoliopsida; order Malvales; family Thymelaeaceae; genus Aquilaria; species Aquilaria yunnanensis. The sequence goes on along the minus strand of CM077594.1, from coordinate 78,474,792 downwards.
GTAATAGGGTTAAGGCACAAAAAAAACATTAAGGACTCAAATGGAAATGTATTCAAGTGACAGAGGTGGAGGAATCTTTTGTATAGGAAGTGGTTTGGTTCATGCATGAAATTGGGCTCACTAAGACTAGGGTTTAGCCAATTCTTGCGCCACTTGGCTTGGCCGAATGCTTTGCATTTCTCCACTCACTAACTTGGATCCAATTTTGGGTTGGAAGCTCCATTGAAGCTAAGGAAGTCATCCATGGTGGTGGGAGCTTGATCCTAGCTAAATTGTTGATGCTAGAATGGAATAAAGGTGCAATTGAGCTTGGCAAGGCTAGTTTCAGCGTGTGGTAACTCTAGGAAGCTTAAAGGTAGGCTACATTTGGTGTTTAAGGCATTGGCAAGGCTTGCTAAAAAAGGTAAAGGTCACTATGATGCATTCTACTTAAGATTCTTGTAGTTATGCCTGATTTAAATGAATTATTAGGCACATAGGAGATGACCAAAGAGTCAAATGATCCTATGTAAGTGTTAAGGGCTATGATCACTCAAGTGATTATGTAAGTTGATAATTAGCTATGAAGTGGGCAAGCACTAGGGCTCGGGTCTAGGGTAGGCCTACTTAGATCATTGTTGCTTGGAGCTCTATGTTAGTTCTAAAAATGTTAAATTGGCCAAGACTAGTGAGTTGTGTGACTGTGTGCTTGCTAGGCCCATTAGGCTGTTTTAGCATAGCTGGTGGTATGTGCGTGTGTATTGTGTACTTCTATGCTTTATTTGTGCTTGCTAACACTTAGTGTTGCTTGTAAATGCATATACATGTCCTCAACTCTTCCTTGTTTTCTATGTTTTCTTTGTAGGGCAATGAGGATTGTGGTATGGTAGTAACCATACTAAGTATACGAATATGTAGGCTTGAGTAGCTATGTGATCTTTACTGAGTTCCATGAACTCATGCTCTGTCTTTATGAATTTTAAAGAAAGGTGTGGAGTAGTGGCCGAAAGGGTTTTGAGAAGGGTTTGAGTTTATTTTTGCAAGGTAACCTCTAATACTAATGCTAATGCTTAAGTACTAAGTGTATTGATATAACTTGCTTGTTAAGTTACTAGTTTTGTTATGTGCAAGCACTAGGTGTTGTGTATATACATGGGAAACTATGCCAAGGTGTACTAAGTTAGTGCTCATGTATATGTTCAAGAGTTTGCATGAAAGGTTATGTGTATGTAGCCAAGTGGGCTAGGTAGGCAGAGAGTAGGCCTACCTTGGTATGCTTGTGTGCACTTTGGGCATGACATGCTTTTGTAAATATGTTTTAACCAAATGTGAATCTCTAGTACTTTTTTTGCCCATGCATTAATATTAAATGATTATGGTATGATCTTGATGATTTTAGCACAACTTAGTCATGTGTGCACATATTGGAGGCTAAACCTCCCATGCTATTAGGCACCTAGGTGATATTACCTGATCCTGGCAGACACACATTGGCTGTGTCAGGCACCAACACAGCACATAGGCAGAGCACCCTAGGCATACGCCTTAGGCTCCCTACCAACACCAAGGACACAATAGTGCACTAGCTTGTTGCGTGTATAAGTAGGCTTACCAGGGCACATGGGCACTTTGCGATAGTGACCCAAGTGACCCAAAAGACCTTGGTCACTACTAAAAAGTTGCTATGAATGGGCTATGGCCCATTTGGGGCATGACACTTGTTGAGTAGGTATCATAGTAGGTTAGGACCATGGTGGTCTGTCTTGGCTAGTTTCCCGTAAGTGTCTTGAACTTAAAAAGTGTTGAGCATTAGTAGTATTGTTGCTTTCTTATTCTATGCAGGATAAGAACCAGGGGAAAGGAAAGATAGGCTATGGAATAAGTGGAAAGTAGGGCCAACCATCCCAAGGATGAGCAGCCTAAGGTACTCCCTGAGAGAAAGGAGGATAGGGCCATAGAGCCTGAGATTAAGGCTGAAATGCTTAGACTTAATAGAGGAGGTCAAGAGAGGATGGAATAGATGATGGAGGTTATGTAAACCGCCATTGCTCACTTGGTGGTTGACATGGAGGCCTTAAACAGGGGCCAACCTCAAGCCCCTAGGGTTGCTGAAGTAGTAAGGGAGACTAGAGAAGAAATGAAGGAGAGAAGGCCTGACAAGGAGCCTATGGTGGCAGATCAAACAAGCAAGAATGAAGATGAACTTGAGAAGCAAGTTGAAGAAGAGAGAAAACACCCAAGGTCAAGGGAGGTGAGGTCTGAAGTTAGGTAAGACATTAGAATATATGAGGTGGACATTAGCCTTGACTCTGAGGAGCAGGAGCTAGGCATTGATGCCGGAAGAGAAAGACAGCTCACTGAGGTCACTGCAAGGCCGAGACCAGTGAGAGGTGGCTCAAGAAACAATAGAGCCCAAAAGAGAAGGCCCAAGAGTGAAGGCTTAAGGAAGTGCCAACTTGAGAGGTTTCTAGCCCTCAAGGGTATTGGTGACCCTGAAGAAGTAGAGCACTAGCTCTACCACTTGGAAAAGATCCTTGAGAAGATAGAAATAAACTCAACTCAAAGGTGTTGTTGGCCACTTTTAGGCTAGACGGAGGTGCAGAGCTCTAGGGAGGGTTGTCCATAGAGCCTACCAGAGCAAGAATAAAAGGAGGCCAAGAGCTACAAGGAGAGCAATGAGATGGGTAGAATTCCTCCAAGTCTTTCAACAACAATATGTTAGTGAGGAATTAAAAGACTTGAAGCAGATGGAGTTTAATCAGTTAGAGCAATTAAACATGATAGTGCTGGAATATGAACAAAAATTTCACAACCTCATCAGATATGCCCCATAGTATGATGGGTTAGAGGAGCTAAAAACCAAGAGGTTCCTTAGGGGACTTAGGCCATAACTCAAGCAAATTCTAATGGTTGTTGGAGCTAAAGAATACCATGAGGTTGTGTAAAGGGCCTTACCTCTAGAGTAGGAGTTCAAGGATCAGCAGAAGGGCATAATAAGAGGCTCCAAGGAGGGCTCTCGGTCATTGAAGAAAAGAACCCGAGAGGAACATACTTTACCTAGGTCAAGAAAGGAGAAAAAAAAAAGAGAAAGAAACTATCAACAATTTGGGCCTCAATGCCATACTTATGGTAAATTTCATGGCCATAAGCCTTGCTACAGGCTCATTAAAGGCTGCTTGAAGTGTGGTGCCCAAGACCATTGGGTGAAAGACTGCCCAATTAAGAAAGAGGAAAGAAGACTTTTGGGAAGGTTTAGGACCAAGTGGTCTAAACCCTTTCCATTAGGCAACAAGGCACCCCAAACCAAGGTAGGAGCTGTTGGGGTATTAAACCAGCCCCAAGCATACAAGGGTGTTAATGTTGTGCCCAAAAGGCCAATCATGAGATGATTGTATTTTTGCACATTGAGTCATGATATTTTATTAAGGCATCAATCTAGCAATTATGTTTGTTGTTTTGTTTCTGCGTAACTTAACAAACATAATTGTAACCCTAGAATAATGATATTCTTAAATGTCCCTGGTCTAGTATTATTGTGGAGTGGATTGCAATAATACATAATGACTAGCATATGTGGAGACTAATATGAGATATGTAGTCTACATATGGGTACAAGTTAGAGAACGTGTGTACTGGACCGACCCACCATGAGAACACTTCATGGATCGTTATATGAGTGTCATAAGTGATTCTCATAGTGATCATGGTATATGTAGTCCTTCGACCTAAGATCATCAAGGTTCCCTACATGTGAGTCACATACTTTGATACTTTCCTTTGTTGCTCGTAACTAAGTGAACTTGAAGGAGGTCATTGGGTATGTCACATATCATGCGGAGGGATTTGTATGATCAAGATGGGATTTGTCCCTCCTATGTAACGGGAGTGATATCTTCGGGCCCCTTGATAGAGTAAGACTTAGAAAATGCATGGCCATGCTCGGATGAGTTGATATACGATATCAGTGTCATCAGTTTAAGTTGGTCTACTCGGTAATCAAGAAACCAAAGATTGGGCTATACGAGAGTGACACATTCCATGTCTCGTGCTTAGTCTTGATATCTTGGACAAAGGGACAATGGCATATATCGGTGATGATCATAAAGGTTTAGTCGAATCATTGACAATCTTGTCACTTGGGTAGCAATGATGTGTTGCTAGACACCGTTCATTGCTTATGATCATAAATGTGATTTATGATCATTGCCAACGTGGCAAGAGCCTATTGGGTCACACACATAGAGCTATTTGGATCATTAGAGTGCATGGGTTAATAATTTGGGCTTTGGTTTCACAATAATTTCGTATTAATAATGGGCCCAATAGTTGAGCCATTATTAAGCCCGAAATTAAAGCCTAATTGGATTAGGGCTTTGAAACCCATTAGGCCTGGAAGTTGAGTCTCACTATAAATACAACTTCTAGTGAGAAATTCGCAGGTCTCCTTGCCCTAGCCTCCCAAAAGGACAGCCACACTCTTCTAATGCAATTCCTTAGAGGACGCAAGCTAGCACTGCGAGCGCAAGAGAAACACATCTACCGGGACGTGGTGGAAGCGTGGTGATCCCGAGAGGCTTGTGTGGATACCATAGAGAGCCTAAACACGTAAACTATTCAGGTTTTGTGATTTGACTCTACAGTTGAGTGAGAGATCTCAATCGAAAATTAGGTATGAAAATTTTCGAACACTCGGTTTACTCCATTTCACTTGGATCCTAAAGGGTTTCGGTTAAATTCCGCTGCGCTGTTTGGCTCCTGAAACCCAACAAAGGGGTAGGTGCCTACTGTTGGGAGAGCATTTCAAATTGAAGCATCCAAGAGAGCTCATGAAGCAGAACTCGATGAGAAGGAGCTTGAGCTAGGTCTAAGGAGGTTGACCAAAAAGGCATTGAAAGGTACACTTTATCTTAATGGAAAGTTAATTTCATTCCTTTATGATACTAGTGCTTTCATGTCTATCATTTTTTCTAAGTTAGTTAAGGAGTTAAACTTAGAAGTAAGTACCTTAGTTAAGGTGTATCTGGTAAGAACTGTTAGACATAAGGTTATGTTTGCTTGTCAAATAGTAAAGGGATGTAATGTTAGGCTTGAGAAGCTGAATTTGAAACTAGACTTAGTTGTCTTAGAGACTAGCACTTATGATGTAATACTAGGAATGGACTGGTTAAGTGAGAACCAAGTAAACATAGATTGCCAATCTAGGAGGCTAGTACTACCTGGCCAAGAACCCATTAATGTTGAGGCTTCAACTAAGCTCATTAAGGGTTGGAAACTACAAGTCTTTGACTATATTCCCTTGTTGGCCAAGAAAGAACGTATGGGATTTAATGGGAATGAAGAGGTTAAAGAACTAAGCAGAATTCCCATTTTGAGGGAATTTCCTAAAGTATTTCCTTCAGAACTACCTAGACTCCCCCTATTAGAAAGGTTGAGTTTGAAATCGAACTAGTACTAGGGGCTAACCCTATGTCAATTGCCCCATATAGGATGGCCATTCCTGAAATGGAAGAACTAAAGAAGCAACTGGAAGAGTTACTGGAAAAATGTTTCATTAGGCTTAATGTTGTTAGTGTTGTGCCCAAAAAAGCCAATCATGAGATGATTGTATTTTTGCACATTGAGTCATGATATTTTATTGAGGCATTAATCCAGCAATTTTGTTTGTTGTTTTGTTTCTGCGTAACGTAACAAACATAATTGTAACCCTAGAATAATGATATTCTTAAATGTCCCTAGTCTAGTATTATTGTGGAGCGGGTTGCAATAATACATAATGACTAGCATATGTGGAGACTAATATGAGATATGTAGTGTACATATGGGTACAAGTTGGAGAACTTGTGTACTGGACCGACCCACCATGAGAACACTTCATGGATCGTTATATGAGTGTCATAAGTGATTCTCATAGTGATCATGGTATATGTAGTCCTTCGACCTAAGATCATCAAGGTTCCCTACATGTGAGTCACATACTTTGATACTTTCCTTTGTTGCTCGTAACTGAGTGAACTTGAAGGAGGTCATTGGGTATGTCACATATCATGCGGAGGGATTTGTATTATCAAGATGGGATTTGTCCCTCCTATGTAACGGGAGTGATATCTTTGGGCCCATTGATAGAGTAAGACTTAGAAAATGCATGGCCATGCTCCGATGAGTTGATATATGATATCAATGTCGTCAGTTTAAGTTGGTCTACTCGGTAATGAAGAAACCAAAGATTGGGCTATACGAGAGTGACACATTCCATGTCTCGTGCTTAGTCTTGATATCTTGGACAAAGGGACAATGGCATATATCGGTGATGATCATAAAGGTTTAGTCGATTCACCGACAATCTTGTCACTTGGGTAGCAATGATGTGTTGCTAGACACCGCTCATTGCTTATGATCATAAATGTGATTTATGATCATTGCCAACATGGCAAGAGTCTATTGGGTCACACACATAGAGCTATTTGGATCATTAGAGTGCATGGGCTAATTATTTGGGTTATGGTTTCACTTTAATTTCGTATTAATAATGGGCCAAGGAGTTGAGCCATTATTAAGCCCGAAATTAAATCCTAATTGGATTAGGGCTTTGAAACCCATTAGGCCTGGAAGTTGAGTCTCACTATAAATACAACTTTTAAGTGAGAAATTTGCAGGTCTCCTTGCCCTAGCCTCCCAAAAGGACAGCCGCACTCTTCTCTTGCAATTCCTTGGAGGACGCAAGCTAGCACTGCGAGCGCAAGAGAAACGCATCTGCCGGGACGTGGTGGAAGCGTGGTGATCCCGAGAGGCTCGTGTGGATACCATAGAGAGCCTGAACACGACAACTGTTCAGGTTTTGTGATTCGACTCTACAGTTGAGTGAGAGATCTCAACCGAAAATTAGGTATGAAATTTTTGAACACCCCGTTTACCCCGTTTCACTTGGATCCTGGAGGGTTTCGGTTAAATTCCGCTGTGTTGTTTGGCTCCCGAAACCCAACAAATGTATCCCCATGGAGAGCACCTATGCTGTTTGTCAAGAAGAAAGATGGAACCCATAGGTTATGCATTGACTACATGAAGCACAATGCACTAATCATTAAAAATAAATACCCTCTCCCAAGAATTGAAGATATTTTTCATCAATTAAAGGGAGCTAAAGTGTTTTCTAAGATAGACCTCAGGTTTGGGTATGTTCAACTGAAGGTTAAGGAGGAGGACATGCCTAACACTACTTTCAGGATTAGGAATGGTCATTATGAGTACACTGTAATACCATTTGGGTTGACAAATGCCCTGGCCTTCTTCATGGATATTATGTAGAGGATGTTTAAGGCTTATTTAGACCACTTTGTGGAAGTATTTGTAGATGACATACTAGTGTACTCAAAAGATGAATAAACCCATCAAGAGCATTTGAAATTGGTGCTTAACTTGCTCAAGAAGCATAAGCTATATGGGAAGCTGTGCAAGTGCAACTTCTGGACCACTAAAGTCAAATTCCTAGGCCATGTGATCAATGATCAAGGATTGGCTATGGACCCTAGGAAGATTAGGGCAATATTGGATTGGAAGCAACTCCAAAGTGTGAAAAAAATGAGAATTTTCTTGGGATTAGCTAGCTATTACAGGAGATTTGTAAATAAGTTCTCTGTGGTAGCTGTTTCACTTACCCACTTGACCAAGAAAGATCAAAAGTCTAAATGGTATGATAAGTGTGAGCAAAGCTTCCAAGAATTGAAGAGGAAGCTAACCATAGCCCCTATGCTAATATTACCTAACCCAACCAAGGCTTATGAAGTGTACACTGATTCCTCCCAAGTGGGACTAGGCTATGTACTAATGCAAGACAGACAAGTAGTGGCCCATGGGTCAAGACAATTAAGACTTCATGAAAAGAATTATCCAGTGCATGACTTGGAGTTGGAAGCAAGTCTTTGCACTTAAGCAATTACGGCATTATTTGTTGGTAATAGGCTCCAAATCTATATAGATCACAAGAGCCTAAAGTACTTTTTCACACAAAATGACTTGAATATGAGGCAAAGAAGGTGGCTAGAGTACCTAAAGTACTTTGATTGTGTAATAGAGTATACTGCTAGCAAAGCCAATGTTGTGGCAGATGCCTTGAGTAGGAAGTGTATCAGGGTACTCAAAGCTGGTAAAGAAGTGCCTAAACAAGAAAACTATAGTTTGACTTGGTTAGCACAACAATGGAAGGAATGGGAGTTAGATCAAATTAGTGTGCTAACTATCAAACCTGAATGGAAAAACATAATTAAGGTAGCCCAAGAGATTGAAGAAAACCTTGCTAGGATATCTGGGCAAGAAGGAGGGAAACCATTTGAAGGGTTTTCCTTTAGGTAGGACTTGCCATACTTCCAAAATAAACTTTATGTGCCTAACCAAGGTGACCTTAGACAACAAATTCTATAAAAAGCCCAAGCTAGCAAGTTAAGTATGCATCTAAGGGCTAAGAAGATGTATCATGCCCTAAGAGCATACTTCTGGTGGCCATACATGAAACAAGACATTAGGACCTTTGTAGCAATATGTGAAATGTGTCAACAAGTGAAAATAGAGCACCAAAAGCCTAGTGGCAAGCTACAAAGCTTACCCATCCTTGAAAGAAAGTGGGGGCTCTATAGCTATAGATTTCATGGTTGGAATGCCACTAACCAGAGGGAAGCACACAATGCCATATGGATCATAGTAGATAGACTAACCAAGTCAGCACACTTTCTACCTATGAACATAACTGATTCCATGGATAGGCTTGATAAGCTATATGTTAAGGAGATGGTAAGACTACTTGGTGTCCCTGAGGATATAGTGTTAGAAAGATACCCTAGGTTTGTCTTTAGGTTCTAGAAATCCTTACACCATGCTTTTGGCACTCAACTCAAGTTTAGGTCAGCTTGTCACCCCCAAACTGATGGGCAAATTGAGAGGGCCATTCAAGTCCTAGAAGATATGCTAAGATGCTGTGTTTTAGACTATCAAGGATAGTGGGATCAGCATTTACCCTTGATAGAGTTTACCTACAACAATAGCCATCAATCTGTGATATACATGGCTCCTTATAAGGCACTACATGGGATAAGGTGTATAACCCCCCATTGCTAGTATGAACCAGAAGATAAATCGGGGTTGGGGCTAGAACTAGTGAAGGATACCACTAGAAAAATCAAACTAATCCAGGAAAGGATTAAAGCTGCAAGTGGCCGCCATGAGTCATATCCAAATTTTAAAAAAAAAAAAAAGGGACCTGGAGTTCTAAGAAGGTGATTGGGTGTGGTTGAAAGTGTCACCCATGAGAGGGGTTATAAGATTTGTGAATAAAGGTAAACTAGCTCCAAGGTATATGGTACCATACCAAATTGTGGCTAGGATAGGTAATGTGGCTTACAAGCTGAACTTAGCTCCTGAGCTGGGACATATCCACAACACTTTTCATGTAAGCATGCTCAAGAAGTATGTTCCCAACTCTAAATAGGTGGTATTACCCACTGAGGCACCCATTACTCTTAACCTATCCTATGAGGACACACCACTCCAAGTATTGGCTAAAGGCATAAGGAAGTAGAGGAGTAGGTAGATTCCTACGGTGAAGGTTTAATGGACAAACCATATAACTAAAGAGGCGACATGGAAGGTGGCGGCTAAGATGCTAAGATGCTATCCTAGTGTTTTCCCAAGACTCCTGAGAAATTTGGAGGGCCAAATTTCTTAAGGAGGGAAAATTGTTATGCCCCTCGGATATATATGAAATAGGCCAAGGGCTGGAAGAAATTAAGGGGCATTGTGTTATGGGAAACCTAGGAAGGTAGCATGAAGACATAAAAAATGAAGATAAGGAAGTAGTATCATGGGTGTATTAAAGGTAAGCTTATTCGGGTCCATTAGTAGCTTAACCAAGAATTAAGGGGGTTAAGGTGTAAAAAAAACATTGAGGACTCAAATGGAAATGTATTTAGGTGACAAAGGTGGAGGAATCTTTTGTATAGGAAGTGGTTTGATTCATGCATGAAATTGGGCTCACTAAGACTAAGGTTCAGCCAATTCTTGTGCCACTTGGCTTGGCCGAATGCTTTGCATGTCTCCATTCACCAACTTGGATCCAATTTTGGGTTAGAAGCTCCATTGAAGCTAAGGAAGTCATCCATGGCAGTACGAGCTTGATCCTAGCTAAATTGTTGATACTAGAGTGGAGAAAAGGTGAAATTGAGCTTGGCAAGGCTAGTTTTGGCCTGTGATAACTTTAGGAAGCTCAAAGGTAGGCTAAATTTGGTGTTCAGGGCATTGGCAAGGGCTGTCAAGAAAGGTAAGGGTCACTATGATACATTCTACTTGAAATTCTTATAGTTATGCACGATTCAAATGAAGTATTAGGCACTTAGGAGATGACCAAAGAGTCAAATGATCCTATGAAGCTGTTAGGGGCTATGATCACTTAGGTGATTATGTAAGTTGCTAATTAGCTATGAAGTAGGGAAGCACTAGGGCTAGGGTCTAGGGTAGGCCTACTCAGATCATTGTTGCTTGGAGCTCTATTGTGCACATGTCTCAGCCATTGACACCAAGGCCAAAACTTCATGTAAGTTTTAGTTATCCCTTATTGATATAATGTGCAAGTTAGATTCTAAACTACTTGTTGACATTATAGTTTTCAGGTAAAATGAAGGGCAAATGCTATGCCAAGGGGTGACCTACAAATGATGAGCTAGCTACTTCCAAGAAGCAGTAACACCTAGTTTAGATGACAAGGGCGGGGGAAATTTTGTAGTGTGGCATTTAATCTTGTAAAACCCTTAATTAGATAGTCTTGTATTAGGGTGAAACACTTAGTTAAACTATTGTGCAGGAGTTATGGTCTGGTTATTTTGTAGTATGGCAATTCCTGAACTATTGCAGATGTCTCATTTTGTTAAATGTTTTGTTCATACTAAATCAAAATTTAGTTGATCTGTTTGACATTATGCTATTATGTGTCATGAAATGGTACTATGTTTCTGAATGGATGTGAAACTCTGACCATTCCAGTTGCAATTTTATATGCATTGCAAAACCTATTTTTGCAAATTATGCAACTAACTATTTTTTTGCCTTCCATGATCTATTTTGTTCACATATCTCAGTAGTTTATGCCTTCAATAAAAAATGACCTTTAAACTAGTAATAAGAAACATAACTCAAATTAACCACTAATTAGTATGAAACTAACTGTAACAAATACCATTTCATTCATTTGAAAATAAAGTACAAGTCATCATTTTCCTATCATCACTAATGATGCACTTCCTCTAGTACATGACCTGGATGCTGAAGAATCAGGTCCGTCACATGAGTACACCTTGGATGGGAGAGCATGGAGACCTGCAAAAGATACTCTGACGCTCAAGTCAATAAGGGTTCTAACAGGATGCAAATACCAAAGAAAGTATTCTCATATCTGACATGTGATAATGAATGCCTTTATATAGGTTGTTGGGATTCTGTGCCCTAGAATTTAGGACTGTTGGATGAAGTGGTTATCTCCTGAACTGTTAGATCTAGGACACCTGTCCGTTTTCTATCCTACTTTTAATGGGTATAGGGTTATGGGCCTAATTTAATTGGATTGGGCTTGAAACCCTTGGTTGGTCTTATTTTCCTAAAGTAATATAGAGCCTAATATGGGCCCAATTTTCTGGGGTAGGTATCACCATTTGAAGCCCAATCTCAACAGAGCATGACTAGGCTTTAGTAAAGACTTGCTTGTGATTTTCTCGTATTTATGTTAAGTTATGAAAAGATTTTCTAAAGAGAGGTTGTTGGAAAATTTGCCTTTTTTTGAAAAAATGTGTAATATCCCCCATTTTATTTTAAAAAATTATAGGAATATTCCTTCAGGGGAAATATGTTTAAAAAAGGTACTTTTGGGACTTTTTTTTTAAAACATGGCTTTGACTTTCTTGATGGATATACCACTGTGTAATTCATTCTTCTCTTTGCATTTAACAAGCGGATCTACCACCATCCCATTGTATCTCCTTTTTTATTTAATTGGCGGTTCTTCTGCCATATAACATCTTTTCCTTTTTTCTTTGTTTAGCGGATCATTTGCCAACTCCACTTTCTTTTATCACTATTTTCTTTCTTCATTCCTTGTTTTTGCATGTTTGTGGTTGACCTATCGACAATTATTTAATTCATGCCCTCACTTTTATATGGTAGATCCATCACTACCTCTTCCTTTCATATTTCTTCTTATTTCTCTTGCCTACCACCACCTCCATTCTTGAAACATAGGCTAACCACTGCCGCCTTCTTTCTTCCCCCCTCTGACTGACTATCGCCGCCTCTATTCTTGAGGCATAGGCTGACCACAGCCGCTTCTATTCTATAGGCATAGGCTAATTACAGCTACCTCATTTTTTCCACCCTCTGGCTGACTACTATTACCTCTATTCTTTAGGCATAGGCTGACTTACCGCTGCCTCTATTCTAGAGGCATAGGCCGACTATCGCTACCTCATTTCTTTCACCCTCTAGTTAACTATTGCCTCCTCTACTCTTGAGGCATAGGCTGACTACCGCCACCTCCTTTCTTCTACCCTCTGGCTGAATACCACTGCCTCTATTCTTGGGGGGTAGGCTGACTACCGTCGCCCCTATTCTTGAGGCATAGACTGACCACCACCGTCTTCATTCTTTCCTTATTATTGTTATTTTTGCCAATATCTTGTTTACTATTCATAATTGGTATTATTGTTGAATAAATATGCCATTTATTGCCTCTCAAGGCATTAAATAGCCTAGGAAACTATTCCACATCTTCCCTTATGTATAAGATGTGGATGAAGTTACTTTCATTCTTTACTTTGTTCCTTGAAAACTTTTTACTCCTTTTTTGAATTCTCCATCTTTGGTTGTGAATCCTTTTAGTGCCTGGTAGCTTTTACTTCTCCTCGTAGTAGGTTTTCTTCCTTCAATGAGTTATTTCCATTAGATAGTGATAGTGGGAGTTCTCCGGGAACCCCTGCCATAAGTGCAGGAGCCGCTCACATGGATTTTGCTACTAGCGCTGAGTTGGGTCCTTCAAAGCCTCTTAAGATTCCATTTAGGGTCGCAATCCCAATACATGTAGTAACTGTTGCCAACCCAAGTAACTTTATTCCATTTTTGGTGGAGGCGAGATAAGCTTTGGAAAGGAAAGCCAACCTAGGTAAGTTGAAGGTTAGGAAAGGATTTAGAAAACTAATGCGAGATGGAGAGGAAAAAGTTTCTGACCTTAAACCTGATTAGGAGGGTCTTTTAGATCACTGAGATATCGTGCACCACTTAAAGTATTGGCAGGTTAAGTACCTTTGTTATTTTTGTGATGTACCTCTGTCTTACTAAATCCGTTTTCTTTCTCCTAGTGACCGCCTTGATGCCCTATTTGCTGACGAATTTCTCCCTTTCTATTGGGATCAATTTGAAGTTTGTTTTTCTTTACCACCTTCCCCCTTTATTTTAGATCTATTGAACTATTTTTTAATTCCCCTTTCCAATATTCTCTAAATAGTTGGTCGTATATAATGTCTTTCATCATTGTGACTAAGAACCTTGGCAAAGAGCCTACTATGCCCTTATTTCATTTCTTCTTCCAACTTCAATCTATTCCAGGTGGTTGGTGTGGCTTTCACCCAAAGACTCTTTTGATCTCTTGTACTATGAGCAATATCAAGGGTTGGAAGGGTAGGTTCTTTTTACTTAGGTCAAAGCATGCAACATGGCCCTTCCCCACCAAGACACAGGTTTTCAACGACTGTGAAAAGAAAGATATCAATAAAATTGTTCCTTCTCAATGCTCCAAAGAGGAGGAAGTGCCCTTCAACATACTTAGGAACGTTGTAGAAGACAATGACCATGCCCAAACTTATGGGTGACTAACTCTAGAATTCTTTTCAATTCATGGTGTGAGTGTTTTCTTTTATAATTCATTTTTGTTTTTAATTGGTATCTTACTTTCTCCTCCTTTTGCAACTTTTTGTGATCCTACTTCTAATGGGTATAAGGTTGTAGGCCTAATTTAATTAGATTGGGCTTGAAACCCTTGATGGGTTTTATTTTCCTGAAATAATATGGAGCCCAATATGGGCCCAATTTTTTAGGGTAGGTATCACCAATCACAACCCCAATTGCAACAACAATAGCAAATGCAGCAAACAACAAGCTTGTTATGAGTCATCCCCTTGTTCGAACCCTATCACCTTTAAGCCTATCTAGTTTCAAACAAACATTGTGTTCAAGTTTATCTAACTTCATGCACATATTATCTCCAACATTAGAAGCCACAAAACCACCATTTGTTACTTCGTTCCTTCCCTAACTATGTCCACCCAAATGTCTTTGTCCCCCTGCTTCATTCATGTTTATCGGTACACACTAACCAAAAGCCCATATTTGTTCTTAGCATAAGAATAATAAAATTTATTTGGATTCTTCTCTAGCCCAGAAACCTTAATCATAGCATGTCACCCACATTTGCACCATTTGTTTACATAGCATGAACCTTCAGCTTCTAATTGATTAAAGCTACTTAGATACATTTTACATACATTTTAGCTTTTCAGAACATTGTAATCCGAACATAAATCACCATGGACCCCAACTTCTACCCGAATCCTTAAATTGACCAACCTATCTCAAATCAAACTATAGGGTGCAAAAACAAAAGAATGGGAAAGAATAATACCTTATTATACAAGTAGTGACAAATTTTTTATACCTTTGTTTCTCTTCACCACTACCATTCTATAGCTACTTTTACTAATTTGTGCTCATTCTTCCCCAACACTGGACATGAAGTGAAACAGTCGAGGAATAAGTTTGGAGTTAGTTTTATACACTTTAAAATCCCTAATTTAGGCCCACCCAACACCAAATCATCATCCACGTTGACTTTCCATCATACACAAATGATTCTGACGGGTGATAGGACAAATCAGTAACGTATAGGTAGTTTTAGGGTTATTGCTGCAACTTCTTATAGTTTTGGTATAAAAAAAGCTACATTGTCATAGTTTAAGGACAACAAGTGTTATTTACCTAAAAGAATGTTTGTTAAAGACATCCGTCTGATAGCTCGAGCGACTTTCCTTTAAAATTCAAAATCAATGTGGAATGGAACCTCATAGTGGAGTGTTACTTTAAGAAGATTGTTAGGATGAGGTTGGGCACTCTTTAAGTAAATATAAACATAATTTTATAACTTAAAGGTATGATAGATTGTCCGTCATGGATCCCCAAACCTGTCACCTACCCGTACCTATCAGAGGTGTAAGATTTCAACCATGTAAGTTCAATTTTGTTTACTTTTACCCACAAACCTACCTATCATGGACAGCTATTTACGAGTCATGGGTTTTGCCCGACCAACTTTCATCCCTAAACTAGGAGCTAATGTTCAATCTTTTTAACACCAAATGTAGTTTCAAGATTAAAGTCCACTTTAGTTTCTTGCGCACCTGTTAGCTAATCATGAGGCAAAGAAAAAGAAAAATAATAAGAAGAAGAAAAAGAAGAGAAAAACACAAGGAGAATAATTAATTTCCAAAAAACAAGGCTTCATTATGAGGAAAGGAAGCATACTAATAACCTGTTGGTACCTTCTTTCATAAGATTCCATATACTCTTGGACAACCCATATGTTAAAAAACTGTCAGTTTAACTCATTTGAATTTCCTTTAGACCATGGCTCTTCCAACAATGTTGGAGATTAGACTAATGTTTTTTATTATACCTAAACCCTAAATGACCCGTACCCATCAAATAGACAAGATTTTTACCCATGTATGTTACATCACGAGTTTTTTACTCGCAAACTCACCCATTGTAGATGGGTATCTGTGGGTCACAAGTTCTATCAGCTCAACTATCAACCTTATAGGAGCTAATGTTCAATCTTTTCAATGCCAAATGCAATATCAAGATCAAAGTTCATTTCAATTTCAAGATCACATGTCAGTTAATCAAGAGATAAAGCATAAGAAGAAGAAGAAGAAGAAAAATAAGAAGAATAAGATAAAAAGAATTGCAAAAAATAAGCCTTCATCATGAGGAAACTAAGCATAACAATAACCCCTGTTGGCACCTTCTCTTGTTAGACTTGGCCTTATACTATTGGATAACTCACATGTTCAAGAACTCTAGGTCTAACTCATTTGAGTTTCCTTTAGGCCATGGCTCTTTCAATAATGTTGGAGATGAGACTAAGGATTTTGATATACAATTTGTTAGTAAGGAAAACTACTTCTGCAAGTCCTAGGAGTAAGAGAAAAAGATCTAGACATAATAGTTTACAAGGCAAGCATAATAAACTCATTCAAATGTAGGATACCTCTTGCCCCTCCAATTAGAAGTTAGTCCCCAGGATCCATTCTTTTCTTAACCATCAAGGAATTTCATCTAGTTACTTGTTCTTGTTTTCTATGATCACTTGTAGTGCAAAAACTAATGCACATGCCTAGCTTCTAGTATAATTCTAGTATAAAAATCATGCATTAGTCACTTTGGTCCAATTTAATTTCTCAACTCATTTTAGACACATGGAAAAGCCACACTAAATTAAAACTAAGTTAGAACTAAAGCATAAACATAAAACTTTACATACATACAAGCTATCCAACATATATAATCACAAGTTACTTCATATAAATGCATCCAGTTTACTAAAGGTACACTCCAAAGCCATATATACATATGAGGTAGAATACAAACAAGATCTAGCACAAAGACTATGCAAGCATCCAGTTTACTAAAGGTTCATTCAAGGTACCTTAGATACAAAGACTATATAAACTTCCCAAGTTGCCCCTCATTGTGCTTCCCAACCTAAGACTATTGTAGGACAAAAACATCTTAGTTAGTCATAATACCAACCATTTAATTTTAGTACCAACTTCAAACAAGTAAATACTACTTGCAAAACCCAAAATAGGCAATCAACATTTTATTTGTTTCTAGGCCCCTTAGTGAGCCTACATAGAAATGATAAGGTTGAGTACTCATTGAACATTCAGTAAGGGCCTTCTACATTGCAAACAGAACACAAATAATTATGAGGAATATTATATACGTGAAAAACCATTATTTGACACCATTCATTATTTTTTTTACAACCTGAATCCTTTAAAAGAAACAAATTTTAAAAATAAAATAAAAATAATGAAATAATTGGACATGCTCATTCAGTAAAAATTTATCCAAGTGCTGCTTATAATTATAAATACCATGAAAATACTTAAACAAGCAAAAATCAATTCAATATAAGCACCATTTCAAGAATTTTCATACAAAATATTAAAGTAAAAAATACAAAAATTCACCATAATACTCTTGAGGACCTTCCCAATCACTAAAAAGCACTATCTAAACCTTCAATGGAACAACAAAACAATCACTTTTGAGCTCAAACCAAGAGAAAGTCAAATCAACAAAAATCCAAAAAAATGTGTGAAAATGAGAGAAATGAAGAACTTTACTTCAAGCTTTGTTGAAATCAACCTTGATCCACCTGAAAAACATTAATTTCAAAGGTTTTGAAGGCTTGTTAATAGCTGGATTTGGAAGTTTTTTTAAATGAACAAAAATAGGACAACCATGAAAGAGAATGTCAGGTGCGACATTGAGCTAGGGGAAAGGAATTTCAACATTTTTAGGCTGATTTGCAATGGCTAGGCTATCGGTAGATCCTAGCAACTGTTGGGTTTCGGGAGCCAAACAAGCACAGCAGAATTTAACCAAAACCCTCTAGGATCCAAGTGAAACGGAGTAAATCAGGTGTTCAAAAATTTTCATACCTAATTTTCGGTTGAGATCTCTCACCCAACTGTAGAGTCGAATCACAAAACTTAAACAATTGACGTGTTCAAGCTCTCTATCGTATCCACACGAGCCTCTCGGGATCACCACGCTTCCACCGCGTCCCGGCAAATGCATTTTTCTTGCTTTCGCAGTGCTAGCTTGCATCCTCCAAGGAACTGCAAGAGAAGAGTGCGGCTGTCCTTTTGGGAGGCTAGGGCAAGAAGGCTTCAAATTTTTCACTAAAAGTTGTATTTATAGTGAGACTCAAATTCCAGGCCTAATGGGTTTCAAAGCCTTAATCCAATTAGGCTTTAATTTCGGGCTTAATAATGGCTCAACTATTAGGCCCATTATTAATACGAAATTATTGTGAAACCAAAACCCAAATTATTAGCCCATGCACTCTAATGATCCAAATAGCTCTATGTGTGTGACCCAATAGGCTCTTACCACGTTGGCAATGATCATAAATCACATTTATGATCATAAGCAATGAGCGGTGTCTAGCAACACATCATTACTACCCCAGTGACAAGATTGTCGGTGATTCGACTAAACCTTTATGATCATTATCGATATATGCCATTGTCCCTTTGTCCAAGATATCAAGACTAAGCACGAGACATGGAATGTGTCACTCTCGTGTAGCCCAATCTTTGGTTTCTTGATTACCGAGTAGACCAACTTAAACTGATGACATTGATATCGTATATCAACTCATCCGAGCATGGCCATACATTTTCTAAGTCTTACTCTATCAAGGGGCTTGAAGATATCACTCCCATTACATAGGAGGGACAAATCCCATCTTGATCATACAAATCCCTTCGCATGATATGTAACATACCCAATGACCTCCCTCAAGTTCACTCAGTTACGAGCAACAAAGGAAAGTATCAAAGTATGTGACTCACATGTAGGGAACCTTGATGATCTTAGGTTGAAGGACTACATATACCATGATCATTATGAGAATCACTTATGACACTCATATAACGATCCATGTAGTGTTCTCATAGTGGGTCGGTCCAGTACACAAGTTCTCCAACTTGTACCCATATGTAGACTACATATCTCATATTAGTCTTCACATATGCTAGTCGTTATGTATTATTGTGACCCGCTCCACAATAATACTAGACTAGGGATGTTTGAGAATATCATTATTCTAGAGTTACAATTATGTTTATTACGTTACGCAGAAACAAAACAACAAACATAATTACTGGATTAATGCCTTAATAAAATATCATGAGTCAGTGTGCAAAAAATACAATCATCTCATAATTGGCTTTTTGGGCACAACACTAACAGCAAAAACCTCCTCGTTACTAACTTAGTGACAACTAAGTGTTCATTAGTCTAGTGACAGCCAAGCGGCCACAACATTGGCCAAGTTCAAACCATTACAAATTCCTATAGAAAAATGTTTTTAAAACAATTCTTTTACTCCTTCCATCCCCTAATAGATAAAATATTTCTCTAGGCATGGAGATTAAGGTATTTGTATTGTAAAAGTTTAAATAATGAATAAAAAAGAAAAGATTCTTTTTTAGGTTTTATCTAATGAAAGTTAAAATGAAGATTAAAAAAATTCTTTGTTGGATTTTATGCAATAAGAGTTTAAATGAAGGTAGTGTAGGGTTTCGGGAGCCAAACAAGTATAGTGGAATATAACCGAAACCCTCCAAGATCTAAGTGAAATAGGGTAACCGGGTGTTCAAAATTTTTCATAACCAATTCGGTTGAGACCTTTCACCCAACTATTGAGTTGAATCACAAAACCTGAACAATTGACATGTTCAAACTCTCTATGGTATCCACATGAGCCTCTTAGGATCACCATGCATCCATCACGTCCCGGTAGATGCATTCCTCTTGCGCTCACAGTGTTAGCTTGCGTCCTTCAAGGAATGGCAAAAGAAGAGTGCGGCTGGAACTTTTGGGAGACTAGGGCAAAAACTGTGAATTTCTCACTATATGATTTATTTATAGTGAGACTCAACTTCCAAGCCTAATGGGTTTCAAAGTCCTAATCCAATTAGATTTAATTTTTGGCTTAATAATGGCTTAACTTTTTGGCCAATTATTAATACGAAATTATAATGAAATAGACTATGCACTCAAATAATCCAAATAGACTTTATGTGTGCGACCCAATAGGCTTTTACCACGTTGGCGATGATCATAAATCACATTTATGATCATAAGCAATGAGCGGTGTCCAGCAACACATTAATGCTACCCAAGTGACAAGATTGTCGGTGATTTGACTAAACCTTTATGATCATTATCTATATATGTCATTATCCCTTTATCCAAGATATCAAAACTAAGCACGAGACATGGAATGTATCACTCTTATATAGCCCAATCTTTGGTTTCTTGATTGCCGAGTAGACTAACTTAAACTAATGACATTGATATCGTATATTAACTCATCCGAGCATGACCATGCATTTTCTTAATCTCACTCTATCAATGGGCCCGAAGATATCACTTCTGTTATATAGGAGGGACAAATCTCATCTTGATCATGCAAATCCGCATGATATGTGATATACCCAATGACCTCCTTCAAGTTCACTCAATTACGAGTAACAAAGGGAAGTATCAAAGTATGAGACTCACATATAGGGAACCTTGATGACCTTAGGTTAAAGGACTACATATACCATGATCACTATGAGAATCACTTATGACACTCATATAGCGATCTATGTAGCATTCTCATGGTGGGTCGGTCCAGTACACAAGTTATCCAACTTGTAACCATATGTAGACTACATATCTCATATTAGTTTCCACATATACTAGTTGTTATGTATTATTGTAACCCACTCCACGATAATACTAGACTAGGGACATTTAAGAATATCATTATTCTAATGTTATAATTATGTTTATTACATTACGCAGAAACAAAACAACAAATATAATTACTAGATTAATGCCTTAATAAAATATTATGACTCAATGTGCAAAAATACAATCATCTTATGATTGATTTTTGGGCACAACACTTACAGGTAGTAAGGTAAATTAGAAGTTTAAAGTTTCTAAAATGGGAAACATTTCATTCTTTTTTAGACATCCAAAAAAAGAATACGTTTCATTCTTTTCTGGGATGGATGAAGTATTTAGGTTGACTTAAAGACAGTGGCTTGTTGCAATTGTCTAATAAGTTAGCAATAGTCCATCCATTTCTAGTGTTTGTGAAGTGTAGCAATGATAATCAGCGATGATTTTATTAACGTGAATATTTCTTAAACAGAGTACTAACCTATTAATTTTATTACGTTTTGACAAACAAATAAACAATTGAAAACAATCAACTATTGTTAGTACAAAAAAATGTAGCAAAATGTCAAACCACAATTCCACCAAATAAACCTATTTTTTAAATATATAATAAAATTAAAAATTTTGTGCTAACTACATATGCTTAAGTGAGTGGTACAAGTTCAATTTCAAGGAAAAAAAAGCTTGCGACTATCAACTTGTCACTAGAGTTTTGCCACCTAGTGATGGGCCAGCTGTCACTATACATAGCTAAACCCCAGAGACAGTTAGCCTGTCATTAGTGTTTTACAACTTAGCTATAGGCTAGCTGTGAATTCATGTGCCTAACCCCTTGGCAACAATCAACCTGTTGCTAGGGTTTTGACACCTAGTGATAGGCCAACCATCACTATGGGTGGCTGAACCTTAGCGATACGCCGACTGTCACTAAAATTTTACCAATTAGTGACAGTTTGGTTGCCGCAAAATGTCTAACAACATTTTTACCGATGATTAACCATCACTAAATTTTGCTAGACTTTTAGATCACCGCCATAATTGAATTCAGTCTAAAAAGAAGTGCTCTACCATTTGACTATGAATTCTCTTCTCACCCTCCACCTTTTCTAAAGTGTAAGCAGTGACCATAACATCTGTCAGAGAAATTGATCAATTGAGCTTAATTAAACCAATGATAGTTGGAAGCGAATGATATGGAATAAAAACTCTATAAAAATCAATGGCCTCAGAAACTCCCATAACCAAGGAGCTCCACAATAGAACCTACGATGTCTTGAGGGCTAAGGGTAGCATCAATCTTATATATCCCTTCAGAGTCATCAATCTCCAATATGTCTAACTGAGATTGTAAAAGTGTTGGTGGCATGAAATGCTCCCCTTTTGCAACTCTTTGCTTGAGTCGAGCTGCAAGCACATCAACCTTTGCATCCAGCAAAATGAACTTAACCAAAGTAGAAAAGGTACTTCTTAGCTTGTACTCGGGATCGGCTGATCTCAGGATTTCTCTATAGCCATGTCGTAGAGCAGAACACCCAAGTATAACTGTTTTTTTATTGACCAAGGTGTCTCTTAAAGCATCACGTAGTGTTTCCAACCATGGGATCCGGTCTTGTTCAGAAAGAGGGATGCCATTACGCATTTTCTCTGCAAATGGGGAATGACAACTTTTTTAGAACTAAAATGACAACCGAATCAGTGTTATTGTGGCATGATATAGGAGGTGAGAAAGCTAAAGTTCAAACTCTTGACCTTCTCCATATCCACCTAATACCTTAGCCTTAGCCATTTATGCCACGAGTGAGAGGACAACTTGTGAATTATTATGAAAGCGACAATTTGTAAGTTTACCTTTATTTGATGGAGGGTGGAAGTCATCAGCGTCAATGAAAGGACAATTTAGCACCTTGGCAAGCATGTTTCCTACAGTCCTATAAATTTAAGTCTTGCCTTAGTGCAAGAGCATGGAAATTGGAATGGTGATATGATTGTGGGCATGGAACTAAAAGCAAAATAATCATATACCAAGCAAATAAGAGTAAATTGTAGAAATAAGTGAACATAATATGTTATGCACTGTTCTCTCTAAAAAAAATAACTATAGATATTTGAATTGATCATGATATATATCCATACGTTACACAAAAAAAATGAATCGTTATATTAATAGGGACATGTACGAATTTAGAAATTTTCTATGCACAACAGACATATAAAAGAAAAACATGAAATTTAAATTGAATTTTGATGTACTTATATGCAAGCAATAATTTTAATCATGGATTATTTTATTTTATTTTATTTGTTTCCTTAAATTTGTGAGTCATTTGACAAAATTAAAATGGCTTCTTATAAAGATTAGGGAATCTTTGCTAAGGAAATTAAAAATTTTAGAGACGCCCAATGACCCCGCTAGCAAATAGATCCGTTCTTATACGTTTATGTGGGCACCTGGTGTTCAAAGGACTCATATTTCCATCAAGTTAAGTATTTTCCTATTACAAAAGATATTAAGGAAGGTCCATGTTTTTACATATCAAAGCTTTTCGTGCCCAAAACACAAAAGGCATCAAAGATCAAATGCTTACGATTTCCCTGCACCACTAACCCCCATAATTACAATTGCCATCCCTGCAAAAGAGGCAAAAACAAATGAATGAGGAAAACAGTGATGAATGCCCTAAAACATGCAACCGCTAGGCTTATGAATTTCTTATCACTTTATAAGTTCATTTGATCGAGTAGAAGGTATTGGATTGGATTGCAATTTATTATAGTTTATTATTGGCCAAACAATAAATTTAGCTCCCAAATTTTGTAAATTCAAGTAAATTGGTTCATAACTCACTACTTAATAAATATTGAATTAGTGAACTTTGAAAAATTGTACAAGTTAGTTTAATTGGTATTGCAGACAATGGAATTAGAAGGATCTTTGACATAAATCGCAGTGGAGAATAAGAAAGCATGCAATCAAATTGTGACCTGATCTCAACCCACGAAATCTTATTCCTGGCTTAGCCACCGACTTCGCCACCTAGTCAACCGCTGATTTCTTGACCTAGTCCCTCATCTCTTATTTTGATTTATTTTGGTTCCTGACTCTTCTCTATTTTTCAGTTTAGGCACTAATATAGTAATATTACCCAGGCAACAACCGCCTCAGCATTGTATCCATTGCCGTCAATGGTCTAAAGTGCTCATTGGACCACCTTGCATAGGGTTTCAAAGTTCATGGACTAATATTTACTGATTAATGAGATGTGGACCAACTTGCTTGAGTTGGATAAGTTCATGGCCTAAATGTATAGTTTGGCCTTTATTATTTTCAAAGTCAAAATAAAGCACATTGAATTATAATTTGGGTTAAAACATAAGAAGTCTTTAAAGTTATCACAATTTAACATTTATGGCCTACATTTTAAACATTTTGATAAGAAGTCCAAATATATATTTCAAAATTCATTTAAGTTCGAGCTAGCAAACATAAATGATGGTAATAGAGAGTATACAGTTTTAAGGGGGAAAAAACAGAAAAAAGAAAAACGTTAGGCACATATAGAATATTTTATTAGAGAAATAATATGAAGGCTCAAATTCCAACATGGCCATTCAGCTTCTACAAATATGCCAATCAACCCATCAAACTATCTTTCATGCCCATCCATGCACTCCTCAAACTTTGAAAAATCATTGAGTATCTTAACTGAAAATCTTCAAAAATCATGAAGCAAACGTGTAATTTTTCAAATTTGAAACTTCAAAATGATGCAATACAAAACTAACCTGACCATTTTTTGGCCTCATTAACTACTCAATGGCTACGACAAAGATCTCTCTTAATTCTCTATTGCTCACCTTGTATTTTTCAGCTTTGAGAAAATTGCATTTTTTATCTACAACCTTATATAATTTTCAAATAAGACATTTAATGACGTAATGAGCACTATTTTCAAATGGTTTGATGGCCATCCTCGGATTTAAGCCTAATATGAAAAAAGTAATTTTTCCCTTCACTTGCGCCATTTAAAAAATTCTTCAAGATGTAGGGCGTTATCATATCAAGAAATGCTGAATGCTACAACTTCTACCTTAGTTCACCAATTGTGATTAAACGCAATCAAGTAAAGAGATGAATAAGGTGAGGATTTGAAACTTCAATATTGTCAAAATGGGAGTGCTATCCAGAACTCCAACCAAGTCCATATTTCTTAAATCAATCAAACAACGTAAAGAGAAGCTTGATATATACAAATACAAATACAACAAACTAACCAGCATATCATACATTCATATTTCAACCAAAGCAACGGAATAGTAAAATCAATTACCTTTTAGATTGGCTTCCATAATGTGTAACACGAAATGTGTATATTAGGCTGTTGGGAAAGGATATCCATAATAAGTTCAAATTCTTCATTAACATCACAATATATGATCATTTATTTGTTTTTTTATTGATTAACAAAGTGTGGATTTAGTTTAGCATCATAAGGTTATATAGAGAATTCTGGGTTTATGGACTCAGAATAACAACCGTATCATTTTCTCCCAAGACCCAAAACTCAAATTCCTAACATGATTCTTTTTGTCCTGTGTTGTTAGCCCAAGTGGCAACAAGTTGAGAGACTCTTCCACACCCCTAACCGGGTTTGAGCATCCCATTTTCTCTTTCATTTAACACTTAACTCCTTATAATACCTGATTCTGTCTAAAAATAATAATAATAATAATAATAACAACAACATGCTTCTTTTAAGAGAAAACCACATCGCCAACCTTGAGTATGGGATGACCCAAACCTATATTTTCTGTTCCATTTTTATCCCAACCTTATGAAATTTTCATCCCAACCTTTAGAAAATGTTCTAGTTTCTCTCTAGAGAAGTCATTATGTTGGAAGAATAGTAAGGGCTAAATTTACAATTTTAATCAGAGTAGTTTCCAGTTCTTGGGCCGCCAGCATCTGGGCAATTGTTACTCCTATGGCTTTATCCAGACCAATTTGAAATTATACTATATTGTAAACTGAAATCTAGCGCATTAGAATCAAAGGTCACAAAATTGGCATTTTCTAGATCATTGCCTACCCATATGCTGGTCACAAAAGATGAAGACAAAATCAGATGCTAACATCCCATTCATTCAGTTTTTTTCCTTTTTTTTTTCAAGAGAAACATGGGAATTAAGTACGAGAATCAGATGAAGGAAATTACCTGGAGCAAGCTTCTGAAACAAGTTTTTTAAGGATCTTGTTGGTCGATGAAATGGACGACTGGGCCTTTCTTTTCCCTCTGTTTTGTTTTCTGATGTGTTGTGTCTGGTGCTTACTTGAGGTTGGTAGAGAAAGGTAGGTCAATGTGGGGCTTTAATCCAATCGACGAGAAGCTTTTACCCTTCGTTCGAGTCCGAGGGGGAGGGGCCAAGGGGGAAGAAATTCCTGTATAGGATATGGCGGCCAAGGAGAAACAGTTGAAAAATACTGCGTTCAATAACGTAACGATTTTTGATAGCTGTGACGCATTACAGGCCGTTGAATCAATGAGATCTGACTGTACATGGTATTCTGAGTTCTTAACTTATTTGACTTAAATTTATTTATATTGTTATTTGATAAAAAATTTTAAAAAATTATATTTAAAAACTATAATTCTTTTAGGTTCTAAAGATAATTTTTTTAAAAAAATATATATAATAAATAATAGTATAAATAAATTCAAGTTAACTTAAGTTAAAAAACTAAAATTTTATAATCACTTTTTTGGAATTTTAATTAAAAATATAAGTACGCTAGTGGTAGGTGTGCATGTTGATGTTTTAATTCAAAATATAAGTACGCTCAATGGTCGGTGCGCATGTTGATGTAGTTTTATTGTCCTTGGCTGTTTGTGTTTGGTGGGTCTGTATGGAAACCTCCATTTTGGCGATGACGACGGTGAAATGAATGCATTTGATACTGGAAGTGGGTGCCGTGCCGTGTAGGGAATCTTTTTTACTTCACCCTAATTCTATTTCTTTCAATTCATTGGACAATAATTATTATGGTAACCATGAGGAAGAGAATATAGAGGGAAAACTTGAACCCTAACCTTGTGGCTGAAAGGTAAGAGAACTTGTTATAACTCATCTAAATAACAGGTTCTGGTTTACACTAATTCTTGATTCTAAGTTTTGTTTGCAGATGTCTGATGGTCTTTTATAGGACTAAATAAAGAATGTTATTGGGTTTCAGAAGGATGCCTTACAAATTTGGGCTAGCAGTGTTAGAAATTGTGCTTTCGAAGATTTGCCTTCGGTTTTTGAGAGACGCACATAACAAAACCTGGGTTTGGACCCTGGAAATTGAGGAATTGAAAAACTTTAGTCTATTTTTCTATTTTTTCTATATTTTGAAATTTTGAATTCTATAGCAAAAAAAAAAAATCAATAGAAAAAGCTTGATTATTGGAATTTAAAAACACAATGAAGCTACAAAAGATAAATAAAACAAGAAAACAAGCCAATAGAGAATATTGCAAGACAAAAAAAACAGCATTTTAAGCCAGCTCAAGGATCAGCCCAAGAATTCACAGGAATCACAGCTCCATAAAACAGATTAATAAGGTCGCATATGGTATTAGCGCAAGCAATTAACATTAGAGTTTTAAAAAAAAAAAACAATCAATATGATCTCTACTCTACCATTAATAAATTATTTAAAACTCTTAATGTTAATTACAAAACCTATTCCCAGACGCAAACGCAATTACGTTGATGGATTTTCGTCCCAGTTAGTCTCTGCAACCGGGAAGGGACACTAGAAAACGCCAATTGATAAGCCACATCAGACGCTGTTCATTTAGTCCAATTTTTTGTATACAAAATGAGATAGAAAAAGCATGTCAACTCGTGAAATGCGTTTATTCTCTAGCCCTCACCCGATCACAGGACTGGTATTTAGAAATCCAAAGAGCTCCCACGACTAACCTCTCATGCATTTTGGTTCAACCGATTATGCTAATTCCTCTGACCTCGTACTCGTGGGAAATCTGAAGAGGAGTTTGTTTCGAAACAGGCCGCTCTTCCGACCATAGCTCCAAGTTCACCGTCCCAGTGCCCCAGTGGACAAGGCACTTGTGCACCTCTTTAACATTAAACCGATTTATGAGTGCCAGGCCGAGACACTTGTCGACAAGCATCCATTCACCTGAAAAGAGAAGAAAAAAAATGTGTCAATACCCACGGATGTGAAGAAATTGATGCGAGATTGAATCTCTACTAGTTCTACAAAGCTCGACTGTAACTTGTCTTGTCACAGCAAATTCATAAACTAGGAAGCAAAATCTTCTTTTGTTATCTCGAAAGAAGCTGTCTGGGGTTGCGCTATTACATTGAAAGCTTAGCAACAGGAACGAATACCAATCCTGCGAGGTAGTGAGCTCAGCTCATCTCAATAGGAGGAAGAAACTGAGAAAAATATTTCTCATAAATTAGAGCCTCAAGGTTCCAAAGCCAAACTCACTAACTCACCATTTGGTAGAAGATCCCCCTGATAAATCTGCTCTCCAGAATCTGGCCAAATTTCATGATTCAAGCCATCGATAGAGGTGAATGTGATGAAAGTTTCTGTTGGGTGCAAGAGGCTGAAAGTAGGGTGCACTCTCAGGCAAACCAGCCTACAAACATCAGTTTCCTGATTAGTAGACATCAAAGCTAAACCAAAACTAAAATGCATGAGTTCAGATCTCACTAAGAAATTGGGCCATTGTCAGTCACAACTCACAACTGCAAAAGCCAACAGAACCTCCTTATGACATGCATCACGTTGCTTTTTCAAAGTTCTGCATTGCATCGATAAATCTTTTCCTCCTTTTGCTTATTTATTTATCTTTTTCTTTTCTTTTTTTTTATGTATCAGAAAAGCCATAACAATCTGCCAGTCCATGGAAAAAGAGAGTACTTCCTCCTTCCCAAAAAGAAAAACAATTTTCTCATAAGCATACAGGCTATATAATGGTGCCTTGGTGGTTTACATGCTACAGGCAACGATTGAAAATCATATGAAAATAGATATTTATGCCATTCATTCTGGGACAAAAAATCTTTAAATTTTTCATTCTTTTCAGGAGGGGGTAATAAAATAGGAAGCACTCAAGTAAATCACCCAACAAACTGAAAATTCTAAAGAGCAAACAAGATGAAGCTGTTCCTTTCAAACACCTGAAATAGATAAGGTCCAAGAATACCCAAACCCCATATATAATACTGTCATTATCTTCTTCAATTTGAGTTTCTTTGGAATTGTACCCTCTATATGAGCAAAAATCCTTTAACCAGCACATCACAATAGAATTTACTCTTGTCTCATCAACAAGGCGAAAACACAATGCTCATTTAGGACAAGGTTGAACAAGCTCTTCGGAGCACAGCTCATAGTTCCTAATACAGAAAAATGTTAGATTTATTACTTATTTCCCTTTTTTAAAAAAATATACTCCTATATTTTTTTAATGTCTGAGAATTTACGAACATGTATCTGAGCATTGTTACCTTCTGACTTCCTCTCGCTAGTAGGTTGTCAACAGCTCTACAATCATTTTGGTTTTGTTTCTCTTCTTAGTTAGGTAATGGAGTCAACTAGGTTACCTTTTGCCAGCTTCTGAAGCTGATAAAAAGCAGCCATTTCCCCACTGTTCTTCTGTAAGCAATTCTTTTAATTTTTTGTTTCTTTTACTCATTTATTTTTCACCAAGATCCTAACCTCTCTGAAAGCCAACAACCGATATTCCCTGAAAACACTTTCTGAAAAAAAATATTTAAACTTTTTCTCCTACAGTCTAAAAGGCGACAGTGCCCCCCCCCCCCCTTCCCCCGGCCAATAAAAGAAAAGCGAGGCATTCTATTAAGCATGGAAAAGTACAAAATGTATGTCATTATCAGTATTTTGCAATTTTTTTACGCTTTTAATACTACAGAGAACTGATTCCAAAGAAGCCTCAATGTCAGAAAAGTAAGCATTCAGACAAATGATACCATCCCACACAACCTTCAACCCCACAAGCTACATGTATCATCAGTAATACACACTTTTACTAGTTATCAGAGGATCGAAGCAACCATATGTTAGCCAGTGATATGCAAGAGCAGATCGAATCATTGTAACTGCTTTATGAGAATGCGCTGATTTCTGAACTAGTACCCGTAGTAAAAAAAAGAAAAGTGATTTTATCTTATGCATTTTTCCCTCTGCTGACAATAGTCAGCAAAAACCTATTGGATGGGTACAATGAGGCACTATGATTGCTTGACATATGTACATAATTTTGCTAAAATTAATTCCTACAAAGTTTTAGATACCTACAGAAAAATAAGGATCACAATTAGCCACTCTCAAGGAAGGGGGAAGAGAGAGAGAGAGAGAGAGTATAAATAAAATGATAAATGAACGGACCTTGAGAATCCACCAGAACCAGCACCAACTTTACGAGCCAAAATACTAGAATGAATCTGCAAGAGTTTTGGATTCTCTTTTGGAATTGTTATTTGGCGCTGAAGAACTAATCCTCCACCAATATCACCTTCCAGAAGTAGCGATTCCTCCTCTCCCACATGCTCAAGATCTCTCCTACATTTGTTTGACCAGCAATCAATTTAATAAGAGTAAACTGGTAACTAAGGAAAGAGGATCTAAACAACTGCACAATGTCACAAACTCAGGGCAGGGTTTCAATGATTCTATTTAATTGTTTTTCTGTACCAAAACTCTTAAGTTCAGGATAGTGAGACAGCTCATGAAGACATTTATGTTTGAGGACCTTCTGTCAACGGTTGCCGAAACACATTAGAAACTATTGCATTGCATTAAGCACGTAGACAAATTATGATTTTTGAGTTTGAGGGCCCTCTGTTCTGTCAAGCCAACAGTTAGCCAAATGCTTTACAAACTATTTCTAGTCATATGAATGTAGCGCAGCAGTTTTCCAAGTCACATACTTTTCATAAATATACCTAATATGAGAAATGTGGGCAAACCCAAGTAGAAGAAGAGCTCATGCTTGAGAAAGATCTATTTTCTGATCTTTGGAAATACTAAATCAGCATGGAAATACTAAATCAGCAGCAGCTCTTTTCACAAAGACAAGCAACATCGAGCTCTTAGACTAATCAACACATAGTTCTCAATAATTCAGAACCACTGTCATTCAAAGATTGCCATGGAGACAAAATAAGTAAGTTGAGCCAACCATACAGTTCAAGCCAAACCTCCATGCCCTCTACCCCCTTTCTCTTTCATCAAGAAAATTTTAGTAAAACAAAGGTTGGGTGCGCTTGACACAGTACACTGCTCAGTAGTTTATTATTTCAGACTATAAAAGAAAGTTCTGTTTGATAGATTCACATTTTTTAATTATGTTCGCTTGTGGCGGTGGGATAGGGGGCTTCGGTAGTTTAGATCATGTTAATGATTTTTGCACAAAAAAGGTCCATGCTCATTGAGAAGGACTACTTTAATGCTGGCAATAAATGTAAAGCTACTCGATTTCCTACTAGTTAGATGATCAATAAAATTCGATCTATAAGTCAAGATACTCACTCAACAACAATGTACTCCTCAGTGCATCCAGCTGAACGGTAGTCCATACCACTATATTCTTCATAACCATTTATCTCAATTCTGCTGTGAAGCCACTGAGTTCCTGCAATCATTGAACAAATATTCAAATAAACAAACCACTTTTGTTTATTTTATATTTACTGCATGCCACACTATGAATTGCACATGATGGCACCCATAACACTGATTCATACCTTATTACCACTAAAATATCCACTCTTTCAGAATTTTAATGTCATACTGAAACTTTTTCTACCTCTAAATTTGGTAGCCTTAGGCTTTTAGCTATTTTAATGAACTTGAAAGCTTTCCATTCTTTCCATGTTGATACTAGAAGATCTTAAAGTACCGTGTCTCATAAGTGAAAAAAATGCCAGAAGAATAAGAAAATAAAAAAATAGAATTGGTGGGCAAAATATTTGGCAAGAGTCGCAAGACTACATGGACTCTTCCAGGAAGGGTTATAGGCCAACACATAACACAGGTTTGGTTACCCAACTTGAAGCTTACCCACACAGGTTACAAGTTAATTAAATTTGTTGTGCACATGTATTTACCTGAAGGAGTATGAGTCATAGAAATGATTCTGCCACCAATCCAAGGAACAACTTTGAGACACCAATCACCATTTTCTAGCTCAATGGGACTTCTAGAAAGTTCCATTCCTTTTCGTCCCGACCCATCATCCATGTCCGGAATAGGCTTCACACTTTCTGCCATAAGGAATCAAATTAGATGACAAATCGTACGCACCACTTATTTTCTAAAACTTCACATATATGCATGCACTCAAGCACAAACACAGGCAAACTATCGCTTCATTTATCTCGGGACAGTTTCTTTAGATGACAAACTCCATTGCATGGAAGCAGATTTTTTTTTTTAAGAAGTGTCACTAGGTTTGTTAAAGGCAGAAATGCTATATGTGTCATCTGATAGATGCATGTGCATGCATGTTATCTGCAAAAGTAGAGTAAAACAGCATCCAATCATTCAAATAAGCCAGTTCCTGAAAATAACTTGGCAAGACGAAATGCAGTCAAAAGTACCTAAGCGTCTCCTCAGATTCTCTTTGCTTCTATGTCTTAGTTGTTCAACTTCAGGGTCTGCAGGCATTACAATCTGAAGAACCTCCCCATCCATGCCCCAAGCATCAAGCTATTCAAGAAGTTGGATTTATCACAGTTACAAATGGATAGAATACTTTATCCATCAAGAGATAAATTGTACCTCCTCAGATAAAGAAAACATACCACTGCCCCTTCACCAACTAACAATTGGGCATGCAAGCGACGTGCCGGCCTTTTCCACAACCCTTCAGTCTTAGATATTCTGACAGTGACCACCGAAGCCTGAAGTTCAGCAACATAATGGGTCAAAAGATATTCACCCTTTTCGAATCCATATCCATCACCATCATCTTCAAACAGAGAACCATGAGCTTTCCCTGCAAGTTTTTATAGCTTCAGAACAACACTAATAGAATAGTGAAACACACAAAAGCATACATACGGCCAGAAAAATATATGCAGTTGTAAATGGACACAAAGCCTCCTTGCCACAAAAAGGTGAGAATCTGAGAAAATTTTCTGAACTCAATGCACAAGGTATGTAAGAAGATAAACAATCAGCCAAAAGCCCTCTTAAGCGTACAAACACATTGGAGTTTCCTGGATTAGTAAACATTTATCTAAAGCATCTTCCTCTCTAAAATGCATGGTGGTAATGCATCCTCTTTCTAGTTTCAGTATAGTGATAAATCAATTATTCATGAGATCCAATCAACCATCTTCAATAACACCTAGAAAGCACCACAGCTACATCCTTTCACTCACCTAAATTCAAAATTTGAGTCCTTTGAACATTAGAAGGTGCTTAACTTTGCGCTATAGAAGACATTTTATTAAGAAAGTGCAAATAAGAGTGTAGAATGAGAAATCCTCCTTTAGAAGATAACACAAAAAGAAAGTAATTCAATTTAGTATTCTAAAGCCTAGCCATGTGTAGAGTGGAAAGCCCTTTAAAGCACCAAAAAGCAAATGCCCAATTAGGTACTTAACCCTATTTATCCAAATCAAGTTCCAAGGAATATCATTCACAACAACCATGCATTACACTTCACCAAATGCAAGAATCTAAAGAAAACAGCACCTCTCTGCAAAACAGTAGCATTCTTGTTTCTCTAAAATCCACTTAGGAAAACTCCAACAAATTTCAGGAAAGAGTGCAAACTCACTCTGCTACATGATTAGAACAAATTGCTTTACAAACTCCGTGAATATAAAACAAAATAAGGAAGACATAGGCAGAACAAATAAATAGGTTTGACCAGACTATCCTTTAAACCTTTTATGCCTCTTTGAAGTAATCTAATAAAAACATGATCACAAGCCTAGGTGTCTAGACTGGAACCTTAATCAGGATCTTATACAAGAGAAAATTCAGTAGATGAGCAAGGAAGCTATACAAAAACAAAAAGTTAGTAGTACCATGTTGATCTAGAGCTACAAGAAGCGTCACATCATCTGACAATTTGGACTCCTCAACATGCTGAAGTGGAGGTCCCAAAGGTATAATTGATCCCCCGTGCAAATATAGAACTGGTAAATCCTGAGAGATAAACGGTAGCATTAGTTTAAAAGTGGATAAGGAAGTATGCTGCTAGCATCAAAAGTAGTATATCCACTTCAAATACCGGATGAGAATCATCAAAGTCAAAGCTCATCCAAGTTCCTCTCGGTAGCATGTTCTCCAGTTTATCAGACCCATGTTCTGACTTGGTGCTAATCAGTGAAAAAAGAAAGGAGCATTGGCATGTATTTGGAATTTCAGAAATGGTAGAATATATGTCACAAACTGTAGAACTACTAGTGTTAATGTCTTCTCTAACAAGTATTTGCAGTTCAGAAATGCAACACAAAATATTACAAGTTCCTATTGCTTCTTCTCCGAATGGATTAAGAGAAATTTTTGCAGAAAGGGATTAAAAACTGGTCCTGCTTATGAACTGGTAATTGAAACTGGGTAAATGGTGTCAGTTTGGTTGTTGAGCAGTTCTGTACTGTGCCATGTAGCTTCTAATTTGCATCTTTGCTTCTAATTTGTTTTTGGTGCGACGTTTTATCTCAGTGATCTTAACAGAAAGCCCTAATACAAAAACTAATCAAAGCCCACATAAACCATGAAAGAAACAAGAAACTGAAAAATTATAAAAACTGGAATCATGATACATCTAGCTAATATAAACAACAAAATAGACATTTTCCAATATAAGCTAATCGTGAAAGTGAAGAATACTAACCTTGCACAGACTAAGAGTGTACCCAGGAGGAAGCAATTTTCAAGTGTCCGTAATGCAGGCTCTTTTGTATCTGCAGATAGACAACAAGAGCCCAATATTAAAGAAAACAGCAGACCTTGGAGTTCGTCAACAACAAGGAATTAAAATCAGAAAGCCTACCAGCAAAAAAGGCAGGAGTTGCTACAGGAGTGCCTCTACTATGAGCAAAATAGAAAAGTGTGTATATATGTGGTAGTAAACGGTAACGCCTCTTCAATGCAAGACGACATACTTCTTCACACTGATTATTAAATAGAAGTTAGTCTCACTCATAGTAAATAATTAGCAAACTGCAAAAGCAGAAGACAGAGCAGTAAAACGCCAATATAAGGCTTTCCTACGATTTTGATCATGGGGGTTAACTATTCAACATCCATAAGAATAGCAAGCCTAAGGGCAACCATGAAAAAAACTCAATTCATAGGATCATATTTGACAAGGAACCATTGTAATTGTTTGTTTACCAAAGAGGAGCTTTATTTTCATATGACTAGGGGATCATACTTGTTATATGTATTACGGCTGTAAACAACCTAAAGCTAGAAATAGTTTCATCCCTTTAACTTAAAACACTATTCATGACCATATCATTGTTGAGAAATATCATAAATATGGACTGTCTTCATAGACAAACCTCTTCCCCAAAGGACCAGGGTTCATGATCGATGGTATCAGTCTCAGAGTGTCCCCGACAAAAAGGAAACAGAGCTCCTACACCCATCCATCGTCCAAAAAGCTTTGGTGTTGCATTTCCAGCAAATCCACCAATATCAGGTCCTGAAAGTGGTTGGCCACTAAGGCCCTAAAAACAGAATAAAATTTTATGAGGAAACATATCTTTTCCTTTTCTCTTTGTTCCTTCAAATGGAACAAAATTAAAGACTTAAAAAAGAAGGACCTTATCATACAATCAAGTAGTTTATGATTCCTTGAACCTTAAGAAACTGAACTAGACTGCTTGACACACCAATAACCAATCTCATGATGGATCATGACAATAATAACGATCTTCATTCACCATCTTATGGAACTTTTCCATGCAAATGGCACAAATACAGATATAAAATATATGAGAAAGATCTAATCTAACATTCAACACTCACAAGACCAGCATTATCAGCTTCTGACATAGGCGAAATAAATTAAATGGAGATGAGATATCCAATGAGAAAATGTGATTTCAACATTTTAGCTGCTTCAGTGTGACTGAACAAATTCAAACAAAATCCATTCTGATTGAACATCTGATATTAGTAATAAAGCATGCAGTACATTAAAAAAATTTTGTATGCATGCCCGTGCCTTTTTATGAGCACATATGCGTGCAAATCAAGTAAAATAGTTGCCTCATGGTTGCCACAATTAATGCTAACAACAAATGATAAATGATTACCCTGGCTGTTTTGCTTCTTTTTCTGCCTAGAACCAATACCATTTGAAAGTGAATAGTCTATTTACCCAAGAATCACTTGAATCATATTTTTTCACAAAGTAATTAATTTCTATGAATTCTTTTCTGTACCCTGCCACAAAAAGGAAAATTAAAAAAAAAAGGACACCTGCTTTTTAACAAAAAATGTTTTAAAAGTTAATATTAGGCTTCTTAGAGTGTAGGGTTTCAATTGGAATACAATTTAAGCAAATAATCACTATATAGAAATAAACACCTATAATCACTTTTTAAAAATTTCCACCCAAATACACCCTTAGCTCTGACTTTTAAATATTTGTTATGTATTTTATGTTCACTTCTCATTTCGTGTCATGACCATGGTACTTTGTCATTCTAGATTGATGCCTTTTGAGGAAATTTCCTTCGCAGCTCTTGAAGGTTAACAACCATACATGGAGACTGAGAATGATGTAATAAGGTTTCCTCGAGTCCAAGAAGTACATACCAGTTGTAGTACCATGGAGATGGACATGTGAAGATGCTCCCAGTTTGAAAGGTTATCACCGGTCCATGTTGCTGCATATCTTTGAGAGCCAATAAATCCAGCTCTAGTGAGGACAAAAGGCCGTTTATTCTTATCAGCTAATTTCATACCCTCATAAGTTGACCTTGCCATTAACATGCCATAAACCTAAAATGATATAAAATGCCAACAAATTAAGAGTTGGAAATATCAAGTATTCTAGCAACAAGTTTACAGAAGTTTTATTACAATATGTATTTTTCTGTATCTGTCAAAGCATCCAACTAAAAACCAATAAACAACGACAAGAATATCAATCCTTTCCACAATTCTCCAACAGACATACCCATGCCAGATTACATCACTTAATAAGTTGGCAATTTAAAAGGAAAAAGAATATCACTCAGTAAGCTATGTCACATGCAGTCTGGTGAATCAAAACATGCATATCACATGGACCATTAAAAAGGCCGCTAATGATAGGCAAATTGGGCAACAACCCACTCTAATGCAATGTATAAGCATGTAACTTAAAATCATTTTGTATCAAGTAGAAAAACCTTAGAATGCCCCAGAAAGCTCCTTAAACATGTGAGACTAAGACAAAGTGAAACGTGGACACTATCAAACATTAGTAGTTACTTGTTAGAAATTTTGGATATGCTCCAGTGAGACATGTTAAAAACCCACCGTATAAGAATCAGTTCAGTGACTAAAAGCAGGGGAGAAAGGCATAAGACATTACACTGCCATGTCTTTTATCTATCTCAAATTGCAACTGAGTTGCTCTATTTCCAAAAATATAAATTGCATCATTTACAGAATCAGAAAAGGAACAAATTCACAGATATAACTAAAGAGTGCAAAACTATAGTGTCCCGATTTCAGGCTGATGTCTAAGGTCACAAGTGAAATTCACTTAAACAAAGCAATACGAAATAGACTACTAAAAATTAACCATCCTGTTCAAGAGCAATCAAAATGTAAAGTTTAGAAGACATACATTGTGATAATGTGCATGATTTCTATGACCTCCAATGTCATCATCACCCCTGTGAATATTACTTTCAGGCATTGTTTTGGTCACAGTCTGGAACAGGAAAAGAAAACACATGTAAAAATACAGAAAAGAGAAAATGAAATCCAAACCCATTAATTGAATCATACCTTAAAAACAGCTGGTTCATTCATATCATTCCATATGCCATCAACTCCATTAGAAATGAAAGATTTGACTAAATTTGCCCACCAAGAACGAACCTTTGATTGTGTAAAGTCAGGAAAAACACAAGGTCCAGGCCACACCTCCCCTGAAAGTAAAACCATAAACATTTTGATACATTGTAAGCATTATTTTATTTTGTGGAATCCCATCTACACCAACAACCATCAATCGAAACTACCTTTTAATAGGTTTATTTACTCACTTGTATATGAAGAGTCAAGGAAATCTGCCTGGAAGTGTGTAAACGAAATAATCTGATATTAAAACCTATAAGGTGTTGTACACACACTCCAGCTAGATTTCCTAGACTCTGCAGATACAATCAAGTATGTAAAAAAATAAAATACTCCATTTGTCCATTAATGATTGACACTTTTGACTAAGTTCGGCACAGTTTTCTTATGAAATTGTTTTAAAAATATTTAGAAAATATTTTTGGAAACTGAGACTTTATCTAACATTTGTATATAAATTTGTATAATATGTGTCATTTACAGAGAGATATTAAGTCAACTAAATGTCAAAAACTGTCAGTTATTATGGGGTGGATGGAATATGCGCACATTCACAAACATAACGGCATCATACTTGAGCAAGAAAACAAATGGAATATGCAGAACAAAGACATGCTGATCAAAAGGCAAATCCAAGAACACCCATAAGTTGAGGCAATTTGCAGCTTTCGGACATTTCACAATCCTGGACCAAGAGTTAAAATAGATGCGGATTGTGGGCATTATACTCCAAGGGTAATTTAAAACTTAACAATATTGAGTACCATCCCCTATTGAAGAAGAGTAAATACATAGTTCATTTCATTTCAAACAGGCCACAGACCCATACTTCTGCAACAGCTAATTACATCTACTTACCAGAGCCACTAAACCACCAACCAGGCCACCCACCCACACACATATTTCTAATAACACATTCCACTTCCTTTACAACTGAAGATTGAAAAGTACAACCAGGGTCATCATTGGCAAATAGAACTTTATAGGATGATAATCAGAAAAGTGAACTTTATAAAGCAATAATAAAAGTACCAATATATGGTTTCCCATCTACTTTCTGGATCCATGCATCATGCTTAGAACCACTATCATAGACAAAGTATCCCTCCTCAAATTTGATTCCTGGATCCAGCATCCAGATGGCTTTAAAACCTTTCTGGTGGAGATCTTCAACTAGAGACTTGGGATTTGGAAAACGATCCTGAAATGGTCAACATGATACAATAGTTCAAGTTCAATTAACACAGTGGCTTACTCTGGAACCATTTAAACTAAACAAAAGAAAATAAAAGGGAAAAAAACTCATAATGCATACCTATGCGAATAATTATTCTTAATGCATTGATAAACTACTTATTCAAAAAGCTTAATATTAAATTAACGTAACACCAGGCAACTCATTCAGATGTATACCTATTACCAAAAAGACTTCATGGAGATGTTTGAGGTTAAGGACATGCCTTATCAAAAGTGAAGCATCTAAAGCCATCCATGTAATCAATGTCCATCCATATAACATCACAAGGGATTTTCTTCTCCCGAAAGCTTCTTGCTATCTGCAATAATTGTTATTGTCAGATCAGCAAAAAAGAAACTTGAAAGAACCTCAACCAGCACATGCCACAGTTAGTTAGCCCCTTTTAACAAAAACAACGGGAGAAATTTGCATGAGTGACCCAGACAAGGTCCCAAACCTCTAGAACTCTCTTATCTGAAGCATAACTCCAGCGGCATTGATGATAGCCCAAAGACCACTTTGGAGGCATAAATATAGTTCCTAATATGAAATTTAATGTCATGTCAGATGATAAAAGTAGGAAAAAGACTTTGAAGAAAAAGAACACAATTTATCTCACTACAGGAGGCCCCCTAACTGAATGAAGAAAATATTGTGGTCAGTTCTCCTTTAGAAACTATCGAACACGACATTTCATAATCACCCATATAGCACTCCAGAAATGGTACAGAAAATAGAAGCTCACTTTTTCAACAGACCTTCACTTTGTTTTCTTTCTTTCAACAGATTACACAACTTGTTCATTTTATTTTTGTAGCTCCATTTTAAGTACAAGGCAACAAAATCAATAAAAGTGCCAACTCTTCACCTTCTTCCATAAGGCATCCATATCAGATACTTTCAAATGGAAATTGTTATGAGGGAATATGCTCACCAAAATTAAGATAGCAACTAAGAAATTTCTCAACTAAAAAAAGTTCTGGGCATTGGACAACATACACTTGATTAACAAGAGACAAAGCTCCCTGAAAAAAAGATCTATTTCCATCCCAAAAATCTTATCTGATCCTGACTCGAACATTATACACTAAGCTCTTTAATCCTAACTTGCATCCTCTAGCTTTCGGTTGTTTCTATGAATAGTATATAAATCTCTCTATGTTGGTCGACTCCACTAGACATGATAACCACTTCCCTAAGTGCCTCTTTTTATTATTGGTGAGAGAGCACCCAAAGGGGGGCATATTTGCCAAGTGAAAAGCCAAAACTGAACCAGTAAGCTGCTGTCCTCTTCTACTATGGTCTAGGCATAATCAATAATATTTCCAGCTGGCGCACATAAAGGGAGAGGAACAAGAAAGGATTCAAGGAGAATGATGGATCATTTTTCCCTCATCAAGCAAAGGAGGCTGGAAGTT
The DNA here is from genome assembly GCA_039654915.1 of Aquilaria yunnanensis. Classification (NCBI taxonomy): domain Eukaryota; kingdom Viridiplantae; phylum Streptophyta; class Magnoliopsida; order Malvales; family Thymelaeaceae; genus Aquilaria; species Aquilaria yunnanensis. The sequence goes on along the minus strand of CM077594.1, from coordinate 78,434,459 downwards.
CTTAGAATGAGGCCATAAGTGAACCACTATATCTGGTACACAACAAATGAAAAGGCTAGACTGAGGCTATTTATGTTTGTTCTAAACTTAAACAAGCTTGAAAAACAATTCAAGCTCATTTAGCTTAAGGAGCAAAGCTTGAACATAAGTGTATCCATCTTGTTATCATTCACTACAAGTTTCTTGTTCATTTACTAAAAACCAAAATATAAACTAGTTTCTTTATTTATGTGTTATTGAATTGTAGGTGTATGAAATGTATCAGGGTCTCCGACATATCTGATTTGTAATAGGTAACTTTTCCACTCTCTCCCTATCAGGAACTTATAAATTCTTCTTTTTGTTGTACCATTCCTCTACTTCTTTCTTCCGGGTTATTCATTCCCTATTTCTTCTTCAATCTAGATTCCCTTCCCTCTTGGCGCATCACATTGCTCTACTCAGATTCTGTTTGTTCATAATTGAACAAAATCCATTGAATTTTTTATGTTTTGTACTGCGCATGGATCTCCTCTATAAAGGGTTGCAGCTCCTTCACAGTTTATTCAGTGCTGTACAGATTGAGAGAATGTTAACTAGTTCAAAAGTCATTGGTGGAAACATAAAGAAGTTTGACAATGCATAAGAAGCATATAAACTAGACTAGATTTAAAACAAAACCATTGTCGCTGAAGTACAGTTGATAAGAATGCTTCAAACAAAGATAGATGCAAAAAAATGGAAGAATAAACAGTTATCCATGAGGATGCTTGAATGTGGGCAAAGAAAGGGAAAATGAGATGACAATGCAAAACAAGTCTGACCATTACCTATTGCATGAGACAAGGATATCAGGACATCAGTGGGGGAAGTGAATGGACCAAATGTGATAACAGGAAACAGGGATGGAGCAATATAATGCACACAGTTCTCAACCCTCAGATCAATCTGCCAGAGAATATATCTGGTTAAGTGTCACTGAGCATATCAATGGCATTAAGAAAACTTCTTCAGAGATAATCTATGTTAATTGGTATAAGTAACAGGAACAGCACCTCACATCGCTCTTTTGTATCGGCCAAAATGCCAAATGCTTCTCCACTTGGAAGAATAGCAAGCACCCAAGGATGTGACTGATACAAAGATGTAGTTCCAGGACCATAGCCCCAAGCATCTGTATTCCACGTAAAAACCTGTGAAAATCAGTAGTTGTCAGCAGTAAGTAAATGCAATACAGTCAGGTTAATGTAAAGCACATCATTTGAGATCACCCACTCTCTTTCCAGTACGCTCTAGTGACCCACTAACTTCTCCTGTACCATAAAAGGATGTACCTTGTGGAAGCTGTAAGAAAGGAAAAAATAACTTTTACTGTCAATTGTGATTCCAGGAGACATTCAGAACTCATCTAATGCATGGAAATGGTACATGACACCAACAAGCCAAAACTAAAGGCACAAGAGCAGAAACATGGTGCAATGACTTACGACAAACTTCACAATCCGCTGTCCCTTGAGGCACTCATAAGAGGGGACATATGAAGGAACCTTGTCACTTGTCACTAACACTTCTCTATCATTACTATTTGCAAACGAAAGACTGGGATAAGCCGCACTTCTATCATTTTCCGAACAATCAAACCGGAAAACACCATCTTCCAAGATAGGCATAAATATCATCTCCCCTGATCTTCCATCAGTTTTCATCAAGTTGAAATCTGAATCATCCATTTTAGCTGTCAGCCTTCTCCAAAACAACTTGCTCACAACCTTCTTTCTGCATTCATTTTGAAACAGTCAATATCACAACTAAACGGTTTCCACACCACGGTGAAGCAAATTTCAGCCCATCAAAGTGCCTCGAAACCAGAAAATTTACTAATGCAGAATTCCACCCATCCATCCAGAAAACACAAAACACGCGATCAAAGCAATCGATCACAAAAGTATCCGAAAATCATCACATGAAAGTGCATTTTCAGTTCCAATTCATGTTGCCAAGATCAAACGAAACCAATAGGCATTAAAGAAACATGTCCGGTAATTCGAATGATCGTAATTTATTGGACGAAGCAAAACACAAAAATCCGAGGAAAACAAACCTGAATCGAACGTTCGCATGCGGTCCCGAAGCGAAGAGCGACGACGACGACGACGATGAAGACCGATTTCTGAGCTTCCTGGGGAAGAAGAGAGCGTCGCCAGTGGGAGTGACGGTCCGGGGAACTGATTCCGCAGCTGCCAGTGGTGGGGATGCCATTGGCATCTGAAAAGTCTCATGGACGAAATTGCCCTTCGCTCACCTCCATTTTGATTTTTGTCTTTTTCCGTCGTATGGCGTTTTGCCCCTTTTGTCCCCCTGAATTTTGGTTACTCAAACCTTTTGCCTAGGATGGCAATTGGGTGGGTCGAGTCAGGTTTGGGTCAGGTCATTCAAGTTCGGGTCTAGTCGGGTTAGCATGAATTTGGGTCCAGGTCTGGTTCAGGTCAGGTCATTTGGGTTCGGGTTGATTTTAGGTTGAGTTGATTTCGGGTTTGGATTGGGTTGGGCCGGGTTTATTTGGGTTCGGGTTCACTTCAGGTCGGGTCAATTTTAGTCTCGGGTAACTTCAGGTCAACTTTCGGGTCAAATTCGAGTCAACCTTTGTGTTTACGTGGGTTACTGATATGAAATCAAAATGATTGAATCGATTCAATTTTTTAAAAATTTAAATCAAAATTTTTTGTGTGATTTAATTTAATTTAAATTTTTATTTTTTAGTATATTTAATTAAAATATTCATAAAAATCTTCTTCATTGTAGTTTAGTACATATTTAAGTAATTTAATATTGTTAGTAATATTTGATTGTTTTTCTAAACCCATAAGCTTTAATTATCATTGTACAGATTATTCAGATCTTCACCCAGCTCTCACCTAGACATACACAATGACAATTTTGTTATATTTATATTTTAATGAATTTTCTTTGAAATTACAACGAAATGCAAATCAAGTTAATTATCAGTGACTAAATTGTAAAATTTAAAAATTTTTGGGTGAAAGTGCAAATATTTTAAAAATTTTAGGATCCATGTTGTAATTATTATGGGTGACTAAAATAAATTTTTTTAAAATTTAGGTACGTTATTGCACTATTCTTAAAAGTTTAGAGATGAATATTGTAATTTTAATAATTGCCTATTAAGATCATTAAACTTGCTAAATATAAAAATTACGTATGTTGGAAAAATTCAAATATGGGATTCACTAAATATGGATGTTTTTTCCCCAAATAATATACTTGCAATATATAGAAATCCTAAAAAAATATAAGTTACTAAATATTTAAATTCTTTCTCAAAATATGAAAATTATTAAACATGAATATCTTAAAAAATGAAATGAAACTACTAAATATGAAAGTCTCATCTCAAAAAATGAGACTTACTAAATATGGAAGTACCAAAAAATGGAAGTTACTCATAATGGAAATCACCATTCCTAAATATAAGACATACTGAATATGAAAGTCTCAAGAAATGGAAGTTACTAAATATGGAAACTTTCATATTTAGGACTGACTTAATATGAAAAATAATGAAAAAAGAAAATTAAGGTTTAGGGTAAGAGTTAAAATCGGGTCTTATCGGGTTTAGTTATCAGGTCATCTCGGGTTCAGGTCAGGTCAGTCTCGGGTTTGGGTTATTTCGGGTTCAGGTCATTTGGGTTCGGGTTTTCTCCAGTTTCCCTTTAATCGGGTTCGGGTTCAGGTCGGGTTGGGCACAGTCGGGTTCAGGTCGTTGACTTTTTTAGTCAAATCGGGTCAGGTCGGGCTTGGGTTCAAGTGGGTTGGGCCAGGTCATCGGGTCAGGTCTGATTTTGCCATCTCTACTTTTGCCCCGTAACGTGTGACGGGCGACTTGCCACTTAAATTTTGTAATTTGGGACATTTCCCTCTCTTACTCCATTTAAGTTAGTCACATGTCATTAGATGGGAGAAGTTTCTGACAAAAATGGGTCTTTGCATTTTTTAAGGATCAAAATGAAAAGAAATGAAAGTAAAAGGACTAAATAACCATTTGTCTATTTAAATCCAATTGCACGAATTAAAATAGGCAAGTAACGGAGCATATAATATAATCAGTGGCATGGCCTTCTAAAGAAGCTACTTCTCCTCTTCTTCTTACAAATCCTATGAAACTTTGAGGGGGTACTCTGTGGTTTGAATTCTTTGACAAATTTTGAACTCTATCTCTGCCTCTGTTTTTCCTTTTTCCACATCCATTTTAAGTGGGTCTATCTTTTTTTCTTATTTGGAGAGAAAATGTTGCTTATAATCTTTTTACCTAAGAGATCGATTATTTGAGCAATCTAAGGAATAGAAGCGAGGGGTTTTTGGGATTGTTCTGCTCTTTAAGGTGATGCCTTTAATGGCTAAATTGTGGTGCCCTCAAAGTGCTCATCAGCTGATCTTTAAGAGTCCATGCCAAAATCAAAGGATCTCCTAAATTAGGATCACCTGGGAACTCATTGAACAACATATTGTAAAACTTAGAAAGACGATTGGGAACAACAAATTGTAATTTCAACTACCTCCTAGCCATATGATGTGAAGATAATTTCAGTTGATTGTAATTGTATATTCTTGTGATAGAAAACAATTTTTTTTCCATCTCCTCACCCTACAAAAAATGAAGCTAACTATATTAAACCTAAATAAACTAAATTAGAACTTGAAAATGAAGTCGTTGAAGTAGCAAGGTCATCTAGGGAAGAAAATCGCTATTGCTAATGTCAGCGCCAACTCTCCAACTAAGATCAAACTAATATTTGTTAGGAATTTTGGGTATTTTCCTATTTCTTTGTCTCGTTTCATCTTATACTTATATGTGGAGTAAAAAGCAGTTTTTAAATGGTCCAATTGAAGTAGATTTAAGATTAAAACTTGGGGGTGGAAAAGTACCAACCGCTAAAGATATATTTGTAAATGCAAATGGAGCTAAGTCGTGCAATTGGATTTAAGTGGACAAATGTTTATTTAGTCCTTTTACTTTCTTTTCTTTTCATTTTGGTGTTCACAAAACAAAAACACCCATTTTTGTCAAAAACTCCCCCCACATGATAGCATGTGACTAACTTAAATGGCCTAAGGAGGTGAAAGGTCCTAAATTACAAAGTTTAAGGGGCGAGTTGACCCGAGTCACATTTCAAGGGGCAAAAGGACTAAGTTACCATAATTCATGAACAAAAAGGGTAAAAGGCCAGTATATTATTTGTTATTAGGAAGGCAAAAATCCTATTTTAGTTCCTAGCCTTTTACATTTATGCCACTTTGGCCCCAACACATGTTTTATGCCCAACTAGGCCATACAATTTTCCAAACATGCCCAAGAAGCCCTTATACCCATGGTGCAGAAAAATCTAAGCAAGGTATTATTGACATTTCCTATAACAGACGCACTCTGAAGATGACATGTAACAAACTTTCTATTTTTAGTAAGTTAACTGAATACTTTTACACATGATTTGTGATAAATGCCCTTATACCCATGGTGCATTGTAATGCTGACACATGGCAACAACCATCATTTTTAACCGATTCTTATATATTTTGAAAATTAAAATATCAGGATTAAAATTAAATTAATCCAAAACAAAACAGACGGCACTGTGATGAGCAAGGGTTACGCTCACCATTTCCTTGACGGCTCTAGCAGTTCCAATGGCCAAAAGAGGCCATCCTCCCCTTGCTCGTGGTCGAGGTCGAAAGGGTGATCAAGGGAGGACTCCAATTCCAATTGAGACCGTGGTGGAAGAGATTGAAGAGGAGATCTCTGAATCTGAAGCATATGAGCAAGGGTTCCCAACATTGGCGTCTAAGTAGATTGGTGATGCTTCCTTGGTAGGTCGAGGTGTCGATGGAATTGTGGTTGTAGAGCGAGTGTAGGAGGTTGATGCTTCTCAAACAATGGACCAGGAAAAAGGGGATGGTGCAGATGTGGCAAAGGATCGAATGAGGAATAATGGCGTTTGATGTGGACCATAAACTATATAGTGCAGGTGTTGTCGTTAATCGCCATCTTGATAATGGTATGCAATTGCAAGTAATTAGTGGCCCAGATGATGATGGGATTATTGAGATTAAGTTGGAGGATGTCACAGATGCTATTCAGAGGTGGGAAAATGCTCTTATGGGCTATGTAGTTGGGGGAAATCCAGGATAAATAGTGATGAGGAAGTATGTTGAAGAGCAGTGGTCAATGGTTGTCATGCCAAAGATCAACCTACATAAATTAGGATGGTTTACTTTTTGGTTTGATCATCGAAAAAATAGGGATCAGATTTTATATGGTGGACCATGGTTAATGTCCAAGAGGCCACTGGTTTTGAAAGCTTAGATGCCAGGCTTTAATTTTGAGAAAGAGGACATGATGAAAGTTCTAATTTGGGCTTAGATTAAATGTGGCATGCACTTCTGGGGTAAGAAGGCACTAAGCAAAATTCTCAATCGACTTGGATGCCTCTTTTATGCAGATAAGCTTACAACTAATATGGAGAAAGTGTTATATGCCAGGGTCTTAGTAAAGGTTGATATGGTGAATGAAGTAAAAAGATGTGTGTAGGTCAAGCATCTATTTGGAGAGAATGTTAAAGTGAAGGTTCATTATGAGTGGCTGCCAAAGTTTTATAACCACTGTTCTGCTGGTCACTCAAAGGGATATTAGCCTAAGCTTCAGAAAAATTAAACCAAACAAATCTAAGTTCCTAAGTAGAAACAGAGCAATAATGATGATGTAGAAAAGGAGAATGTAGAGAAGACGGAGGGGTAGGAAGAACAAAAGTCCCTCCACAGTGATGAACAGGAGTTCATGCCAATGACTATTCAAAGATCATAGCTTCATCAAAATATGGAATCAAATAGTGTTGCTACAAAAAATTCTTTTGATGCTCTAAAGACTACCTTGGCTGACGATGCTGGTGGATGTTCTAGGAATTTACGAAGAGGAAATGTTGGGATCGAAAAGCTTGGGATTAAGATCCCTCCTCCATCTATTAAATGGATATTCTTGCATAGAGTGTTTGAAGGTGCAATAAACCCCTTAAGCAATGATAGCTAGCTAGATATATTTTTTCTAATAAACTGCAGTTGTAAGATGGTGTCTAATCATGATGAACACTATAACGGGAGAAATGTTGTTTTTAAAGTAGTAGTGCTCTACGAGTTACTGTTGTTTTGTAGTGCTATACTAGTTACTGTTGTTTTGAAGACAACCCAAATGATCACCATGCGAATGTTGATTCAAGTAACAAGGCAAGAGTTCCATGTTTCCTTCATCTATGGGTATAATAAGGAGAAAGCTCATAAGCCATTATAGGAGAGTATTTATGCCAAGAGCCAGATCATCCGAGGGCCTTGATTATTGATGGGGGATTTCAATGTAGTTTGAAAAGCAAAAGAGGGAGATAGTAGGCATAAAGCCTCAGATCAAGAAGTTTATGTCATTAATAAATGTTTTAAGGATGTGGGGCTTGGTGATCTCCCTTACAAATGGTGTTTTCTAACATGGAATAATAATCAAATTGGTGTTGATGCAGTTTGGTCAATGCTAAATCAAGAAGTATGTACCATAGATTGGAGTCATATATTTCCTACTACCAGTGTTAAGTTTGGCACAGTTGGAATGTCGAACAACTCCTCCATTTTGGTGGACTTGAATCCTGAAAAAAGGAGAGGTAAAATTCATTTCTGATTTTTAAATTATTGGGCACTTGATGCAGATTTTGGTAATATTGTCAGGAGTGTATGGGAGAAGGATATTACAGGGGTTAAAATGTTCTCGCTCTATAGGAAGTTGAGTGCCTTGAAGAAACCACTGAAGGACCTAAACAAGACGCGCTATAGTAACATTCAGAACCAGGTTAGTGAGTTATCAAACTCACTCAATGAGATTCAGAATAAATGCAGTGAGGATAGGGGTAATTTAGAGTGTTGGGCAAAGATGAAGGCGGTGAAAAATAAGTTGCAAAAATTGCTTACAGCTAAAGAAAGTTAACGTCGACAAAAAGCAAGGATCAAATGGCTTAAAGATAGGGACCAGAGTACTCAATTCTTCCATCAAACCATCTAGAAACACCAGAATAAATGAAAGATCGTTTCCATTGAAGGGGCTGATAGGAGAGTCATTTATGACGAGGAAAAAATAGCAGCTAAGTTCATTGAATTTTACAATCATCTATTAGGGCGTGGAAAGGCTTACCAACCTTTGGATCATGATATTATTCGCTTAGGCCTATTGTTACTTAAGGAACATCAAGACTTGCTGGATAGGGAGGTGACAGATGTAGAGATAAAACAAGCTCTTTGGGGTATTAATGATACAAAAGCTCCTAGTCTGAATAGTTTTAGTGCTTTGTTCTTTAAAGAAACCTAGGGAATTATTGGGAAAGATGTTATAGAGGCTATTCAAGAGTTCTTTACATCCGGGAGGTTGCTAAAGCAGGTGAACACCACCAGACTTATTTAATTCCCAAGTTAGAAAATACCCAAACAGTTAAAAAGCATCAGCACCATTGATTGTTTTAATGTTGTTTACAAAATTATTTCTAAGGTATTGGTGGCGAAAATCTAGGAAGTCCTTTGCCTATCTAGTGAATCTAGCTCAAGTTGCTTTTGTCAAAGGGCAGTACATCAAAGATAATATTCATATGGTGAGTTAACTTTTGAAACATTATGATAGGAAGCAGGTGTCCCCATAATGTATGGTTAAGGTTGACATTGTGGAGGCTTATGACTCAATGGTTTGGTCTTTTTTTAAGGACCTTTTATTGAATATAGGATTTCTAAAGCGTTTTACAAGGCTAATTATGGAATATGTCACCACTTCATCCTACTCTATTATGCTTAATGACAATAGTCATGGGTTCTTTAAAGGAGGAAATGGGCTGCTCCAGGGTGATCCTATATCCCCCTACCTTTTCTTGCTTTGCATGGAGTACCTAAGTAAAAGTCTAAGTCACTTGAAGGGGACCTTTGGTTTTAGCTTCCACCTGAAGTGCATCAAGTACCAAATAACAAACCTTTAATTTGCTGATGACCTAATTTTGCTTTGTAGAGCAAATGTCCTCTCCATCTTGTACATGAAATCAATTTTGGAAAAGTTTGGCTGGTGTCCAGCCTTGTCCCTAGTATTGTCAAATCAGAGATCTTCATAGGAGGAGTGCCTCACCAGTTAAAATAAGAAATCATTCAAGTTTTTGGCTTTAGAGAGGGCAACTCCCAATGAAGAGCTTGTGAGTTCCACTTTCCTCTTCAACTCTTTTGGCTAAGGACTTTGAGCCCCTGATGGCTATGGTGCAATGGATAATGGAAGGATATGCTAATCAGTTTTTGTCCTATGCCTGCAAGCTGCAACTCATTAGGTCTGTCCTCCTCTCAATACAAGTCTAATGGAGTTTAGTTTTTTTAATTTTTAAAAAAAATGTTAAAAAAGATCAACTCTATATGTCGGAATTTCCTTTGGTCGAGGAAAGTATAAAGAAGTCGGAAAGCTTTAGTTGGTTGGGATAAGGTGTGTAAGCTGAAGGATGAAGGTGGTCTCAACTTGAAGGATAGTGTCTCATGGAATTATTGCCTGATTTCTAAGCTCCTTTGGGATATCCATGCTAAGAAGGACCATCTTTGGATCCATTGGATTCATGCTTACTATGTCAAAGGTGATAGCCAAACGCTATCGCCTCTATCTGGCCGAACTCCCTGCCACAATGATGGCCAGAAGAAGCTGGCGCTACCCGAGAAAAGGTGCGATCAGGCACCTCGGGAGATAGCCGAAGAGCTCCGAGCCCGGCACGCCAGGAAGCCCTGAGGACACTATTCGCCCCCCAAGGTTGTGAACATATCGCCTTCGGAAAAGCGGCACCAGACATAGCGAGCCGAACATGATATCTCCGAAGGCGGAACTCCCTGAAACTGGGAACCCCCGAACTGAGGGCTTGTTTCCCGAAGAGGCCCTGTCCGAACTAGAGGACGACCTCACCCAGGGACCTCGGGAGTAAGGTAGGAGCATTTATGGAAGCATTTAAGGAAGCCTCTGACACGTCCTTTCGCAGACGTCATAAAGTCGCCTGAATAGGCGCTCTGACATATGGACGCAGTCAGAATCACATCATGGCCCATCTCAGCACGTGGCTCAGGACAACTTGCTACCAGTTATCTGTCTCCTACGCCCAGAAACTCAGGGAACATCCGACCGAACACGTGTCGTGATCTGAACGGGCTAGGCACTCCTTTAAATACCAGGGATTAATACTGGGCAGGAGGCTGGTTGGTTAGCAAAACACGGCTCCCACACTCTGAGAAAGCTATCAGGCGAGACCCTTCAGCCCTTTGTGCTATTTCCTCTGCCTTTTCTCAGTCACCACTGACTTGGGCGTCGGAGGCTCCCCCCCCCCGGAAAAACACTCCGGGGGCCTCCTAACCCTTTGTTTCTGAGCTTTCAGGCACTCCCCTTCGGGCTGTCCATTCCACCAGGCGTTCTTCCTCCCAGAAGTCTCTCCACCAGTCACCATGACTATAAACGATGAGGCCCCTGGCCATCAAAAGGGAACAATCTATGGGCTGTGAAGACAGGCTCGATGTCATCATAGGTGTGGAATAGTGTGATCAAATACAAAGATTGGCTAATTAAAAAGTTGGAGAGTAAGGATGCAGTTTTAGCTGCCATGACGAGCCAAAACATGTATAATAATGTTTGGCCAAAGGGGGAGAAAGTTTCATGGGAGACTGTAATGTGGAATGCAAGTTCAGCATCGAAGCACTGACTTCTTCTTTGGTTGATGCTGAAAAAGGCCTTTTTACTCAAGTTAAATGGTGTCAGATGGGAATTATAAGGCCAAATAGGTGCTATTTGTGTGAGATGATGGAAGAGAACCAGAACCACATATTCTTTGCTTGTCCTTTTGCAAATAAGGTAGTTGCAAAAACAATGAAATGGTTGAGGATTTACCGAAGAGTCCATAGATGGAGAAAAGCTATTTATTGGTTATATACGCAGTTTAAGACGAGATCTATCCTAGGGAAAATATGCAAAACTACCTTTTTGTCAATCATTTATCACATATGGAAAGAGTGAAACAATCAATGCTTCAAGGGGAGTCACTGCACCGTGCTACAAATGATCGATTGAAATTATTTTGATGTTTATGTTCATGTGAGCCAATTTAATCTAATGAAAGCTATTGGATGGAGCTCTGTGTTTAACTTCTGATTCTTTTGTTCTTTATCCTGGTATACCAAATGATTATTGTATATTTTCTCTTTGATATTAAATTTATATTTTTCAAAAAAAAAAAAACTCTCTTGCAAGGCCACCTCTCTCCAGCCAGGAGATTTCCTTCATCATTTTCAACTTTCCATCAATTCTATCTCTAATTTGACCATAAATTCATCCCTCAATCATCCTCTACGTTGTATTCCATCTTTGTCTTATTTTGTTTCCTTTTTCCCAATTTGAACCCAAACCCTAATAGGTTATACTCTGAGTTTGGTGATGGAAAAAGGATTTCTACTATCCCTAATGATCTTTTATCTTGGTTATTTCTTCCTTATTTCTCCAAATCGCTTACTTCTGTCAATGTAAAGAGGGAATCAAGTGTCTGATTTCACAATGGCGAATATTGTTACCACCTTACAGAAATGAGATCAACACCTTCTTCAAAGTGTTCCAAGTTGGTAACTTGGCCCCAAGAAAAACCTTAAAGATTGCTTGTTTGTCAAGCAACCTATGGACTTCTTTGTAAGATTTTGGAAATTTGGGTACTCAATTGCAAAACTATCAAAAGAGAGCTAAAGATAGTTATGAGAAGGATATGGATGGTATGAAAGTACAATTGGAGGACCAAATTGCTTGTAAAAGACAAGTTTGGACAAAGAAAACACAAAAGGGCTTTATGGACTTAAGTGTCCTAGTGTAGGCCTTTCGATGTCTATGTCTTTGACTTAAGTCAAATGGAGACATTTTGGAGTTATCCCACTCAAAAAAAGGCAACCAAAGCAAGATAAGAATGGTCAAATGTGGGTCAAGAGATGAAGACTAAGAAACCATAGTCTTGTAGCTAGGAAAATAACATAAAGCATGGTTAAGGCTAGTTAAGTGTGTTTTGTGAGCTAAAGTTTTTATAAGTGGTTATCTTTGTCTTTATCTCCCACATTTGGTCTCTTCCAGCAGTAAAAATGCAGCCCTTCCACCTTCACACTTCCTCCATAGCCACCATACCTTCAAACTTAAAGCTACTTGAAATTGAAGGCAAAAGAAAGTAATTGGAAGCAAACTAGAGCTATTACTTGGGTGCTTCAAGGATCAAGCTTAAAATTCGGCCTACCTATCTTGGTAAGGGTTCTCTTGCTCTCATGGATTATTTACTATATTTTCAAGCATCCATGGAGCTAGGGCTAAGTTTGGAAGAGAGCCATGAGCTTGATGAACCAAACTTAATGAGGGGAGTGCACTTATTGAAGGTTTTGTGACCTAGTGTGAAGTGCATAGTGATGACAACGAATTGAAGGATTTCTAGAGCCCAAAGTTAGTACTAACTAGTGTTAAAACTCTCCTAAGACCAAGGTTAAGCTTGAGGAGGGCCGCCATAGTGATTTACTTAAGTTTATTGCATGTTTTATGGACTAGCCTATAGTTTATGTTGCTGCCGCATTTCATGTGTTTGTTGGTTGTGAATGGCTGCTGCATTTAGTTACCATATCTTGTACATATGCATTGTGGTTTTATGTTTTAGTGTCTTTGGATATAGGTTTTAATGAGGGTCACATTTCCTTAATAGTACAAATGTTACCCTTACTAAGTTTCACAATGAAACTTATTCTCCTTAAATTTGTCCATTTCAGGTCTAGCAGAAAGATCACATTCAAACTGACCTTTGTAATTTGATTTTTGATCTAAAATTTTAGGTATTTGAACTTCCATGTATCTAGTTGTGATATGGAAATTTTGGTGATTTTAGGAGCACATTTGGTATTTTTAGTGATGGTGCTTACAGTACTATGTAGTAGCTGTCCAGCATCCTATTTCTGGAGTACATTGTGTCTAAAGCTCTCCTGTAACTTGGGTGCGTGTTTTAGCTGAGTTAAGGCTATTATGTAGTGCATGGATGCATGTACATGTAAGACATCTAAATTTGAAACAAGTATGTAAACATTTGAGGACTGTTTTGCTATGTATGAGAATGTGGTCTACAAGCTATCTAAGTGTGAATGATAGGCTGCTTGTTTGTAAATTCTGTTTTGGCCACATAAAGTTGCTAGATGCAAGAGCATGTAATTCCTATGTGTATTGGACATGTATGGGATAGCCTTGGAGGACTTACCCTTTGTGAATGAAGTGTTTGCACACTTATGAAATTTCGTATGAGCAAAATGGTCATAAAGTGGACAGAATTTTGACCCTGCACTCAAAGCTCTATATCTCCTTGTGCAGAATGAATCTTGGCATGAAATTTTGACCACACCTAGAGTACATCTAGAGGTTTAACTAAGTTTTAGAATTTCTACATTTGGAGCCTTGTAGCCAAAGTTATGGCATTGCAAAGCTGGCTGAGTTACTGTACATTTGGTCAAAATTTTATAACCAACTTAAAAAATCTATAACTTGGTCCATAGGTGAGCTATTGATGTAAAACCAAATTCCTTGGTTTGGTTTAAGTCTCTACTTGATAATGAAGAAAAAAAAAATATGGGGTACATGGCTAGATTAATACAGTTTTTTGGAGGAAGTTTCGGGTGTAGTGGCTGGTTACTTAAACTTAACAAGATTGCCTAATGTGTGGTAGCCAAGATTAAGACTTGTGTTAGTGTTTTCCATCCTTGCTGTCATGATGTGCATAAAATGTGAATATATGTGTAATGGTTGGACCAATATGCATATATTTACATAGTGCCCAAGAGGGCCACTTGGGTATGCACACTAAGGGTATTATTTTGATATCCTACATAACATGCCAACTCTGGAAGTTTTAAATACACAATTTTGGCAACATAACTGGGCTACCTCGGAATGGGTAGCAAGTACTCTATTGTTGGTTTATTGGTTCTTGTGTCTAGCTTCAATGGATACACAAGTTGGTAATTGAAGCGTGTTATTCGACTTGAATAGGAGTGTTGTTCAGAGGTTGTTTCTGGCTTTAGTGATTTGCAACTGTACTTCAGCTATCGTCCTCACTAGTTTTATTTCTACGTAGTCTAGCTAGGCAATTTTGGTAGGTGTTTTTCACTTGGCTCCATTTTCTGGTATACAGTATTTGAGGTTGTCTGGTATATACTACTGATTAGGGTTTCAAGTTCCAAAATGCATTTTGGTACTGATGAGCAACTTGGTTGTTTCTCTGTGTTCAAAGTTGCATGAGATTAACAAAGCTCATTTTCAAAATTATCTATTGATCAAGGTGCAAGATTGGCATAGATTTTATATCAAATTTATACATAAACACAACTATCAAGCGTGTCAATTCCGATAGACTGTACAGATAATAGATAAAATTGGATCAAACAAATTCTTGCTAAGGTTTTCAAACTGGTTAGATTTTTTTGATCTTAGCATTCAAAACACTTGGAGCCTAGATGGCGCATTTGTTTTAACTCAATGGTATAATCCTGGAATTCCATTTGATGCATATAAGTTTTAGCATATCTCTATTTAGGTTTAATTTTATCGACTGTTTGCAAGATTTCTATCATATGCTACTACTCAGTTGGTGGCAAAGAAGCTAGGTAATGTAAAGGTTATTGATATTGCCCTTAATTGTCTTTATTAATGGCAATATCTTCTGGCAAAAGTCATGATAGATATTACACAGTCATTGATAAAAGGTAGCTATATCCAAGATCCACAGGGGAAACTGCATTAAATTCAAATAAAATATGAGCATATTTTCAAGATCTGTAAATGAGGTAGACGAGTTTGTCATTCTTGCTTACATTGCAATTATCCCATTATTCAAGGTTGTAGTTTTCCTGAAGAGATACAAATGGATCTGGCAACCATTAGTGGCCATCATAAATCAGAGGGGGTGGAAAAAGAAGGGCAAAGAATTCATGGGTCTAACCATAAGCATATTCAGGTTCAAGATAGATTGTCTTTAAAAGAAAATAAGGTTCAAAGGTTTATACTATTGCGATTTGCCAAGTACGAAAAAATGGTCTCAAGAGACTATACAAGTAGAAGAGTCTAGTAAAGCCACCTTTGAGTTACCAAAATGTAGCTCCAAATAAACAAATTCAGTACAACAAGAATAGGTGACTGGTCACATCAATGAGCAAGTTGGTTCAGCTGATACTAAATTACTAGAAGTTGCTAATGGTGATCTCTTTTCTTACTCTAGCCCGGAGGTTAATAAGTCCAGGAGTAAGGCATAACAACTGAAAAAGAGAAAAATGATGGATGACACTTTGGATAAAAAGGATCTAACTTATAAAAAAAAAAAAGACAAGTGGTGGAGGTCACTAATGGAATAATTCAATGCTCCCTGAGATGAAAATGGGCACAAATTTTTAATTTAGATTCCTTACATTCCCCTAAATTGGCTGGGGTAACACTAAAGCATGAGAACCTGAATCATTCTCAAATCAAATAGATCACGACATGACAACAAAAGGTGAATCAGTCACTAGAGTTTATATACCAAAATGCTATCTCTATACCACCATATGGCCATATCCAGGATAATGGACAGAAAGTGGATGTAGATTTAAGTATTTCAGTTGATGGGTTGGGATCCAAGGAGCCTAGTTTCTTGGTTGGGGTACATACCACTTATCTAATTTGGAAATCATGGAATAAATGCAATGGAGAGACTAATTTAGTAAGTGAGGACAATGTGTAGTGCAAAAGACAAAAAGTTTTGATGTTATTGGTGAACAAGCTAGTTCTTACAGAGTTGTTCTTTATGTTTCCATCCCCTATATCTGATACTACTTTGATTAAGAGTTTTGGGAGGTTGACCCAAAACAACCCCTACTCCAACCATGAAAATCTTACGTTCACACTTTCGGGGCTAGGCCAACCTTCGGTAGTTCACTTTTGTGAAGGACCTGTTGCGTAAACACAATTTGAATATTTATTTTTTATGGAAATGAAGACTTCTGGTCTAGAAGTAACCAAGAAATTGGCATTTTCTGGTTTTACTCAGATGGCTTTCATTAATGTGATTGGGAGAATCGGAGGTCTATGGGTGGGCTGGAAGACAATTCTTATGTGTGTGGTCTTGGAAGCTTAGAAGCATTTTGTTCTACTATGGCTTTCTAATGAATGCAACAGAATTTGGTTGTTAGGACTCATTTATGGAAACCCAGCTACTCATTTGAAACAGATTACTTGGAATGAAATAAAAAAAGTGCCTATATGAGTTAATTAGATACTTTAACCTGGTTCTTTGTGCTTCTGAAAAAACAAGTAAAAATGCTCACTTGGTTCCGGGTGCAGAACATCTTCATGATTTTATTTCAGATATTTCCTTGATTTCATTACAGTATCATGGTCCAAGATATACTTTGACTGATGCTTAAACTAGGGATAATGAAGTATTCAAAATTCTTGGCAAGGCATGTGAAAATTTTGAATGGTGTTTACAGCATCCTAATGTGCTTTTGGTTAATTTGGCTATACAGCTCTCGAACCATTCTCCCTTGTTGTTAGATACTAAGCTGCCTAATGAATTTTACCACAGACCCTATCGATTTGAGGCATTTTGGCTCTGCTATCCTAAGTGCAAAGAAATCTTGAAACAATTGTGGGATGCTCACAATGTAGGATCTTCCATCTTCCAACTCATAATGAAATACAAAGTAGCCATACAAGCTTTGCATGATTAGAATCACTAGGGAGTTGGCAATATTCACCTTCAAATATTAGATGCCCAACAATGACTAACTACCCTCCAATCCCTCCCTGACCCTTCCTTGATGGTGACTAATATTGAATTTAATGGGCTGCTCTTGCATCATCTTAATGAGGATGAGGAAAGAATATAGGCTTATAAATCTCAAGTCAATTGGCTGGCACTAAGAGACACCAACACTAATTTCTTTCACTCAATCACAAATATTCATTGGCATAAAAACAGAATCCAGATGCTAAAGGAAATACATTCAAATGAGTGGATTTCAATTCAGGACATGATTAGGGATTATGTTCATTAGCAGTTTGCCCAATGTTATGATATTCAAGCCAATCCAAATCCAGAGATTCAAATGAAAATGTGTAGATACATCTAGAGATGACTTAATTCTGATGATCAACAACTTCTTTTAAGACCTTTTTTGGATCAGGAGATTTGACAGACTGATGCGAACCCCAATGGTATAAAGACCATGAAACGCGCCCAAGATGTTTTTCAAGCTCCACAAGACATCAAAGACACTGGATTTGAAGACCTCCACCCTTAATCAACCTGTGACTAGAAACGAGAAGTATAAGAACACCAAGAACACAAGCACACTTGTGCACCAAGGTAGTCCACAAATAACCAAAGAGAATTTCTCTCAAAAGTAGCAATATTATTTCATGTCAAGGCTGTTTTTTTTACATCCAGAAATATGTGCCTATTTATAGGCCTAAACTAGGGTAAAAGATAGGCAAAAATTTGTAGCCCAAGTCACCTAGGAAACTTAGTTACAAAGGACTCAAGAAAACCTAGTCAAACTAGGACTCTAACACACTTTTAACACATGTTTAAGGTGTGCAGCGAATTCCTTTTATCCTAAATGACCTGAATCAATTCCATGGCCTAAATAACATCCTAAATAATGTAAATAAATAGGAAAATAAAATAAAATACGTTACAACACAAGATTGGCCATAAAAACCCCAAAATAGTCTTCTCGGGTGGTTCTTGCTTGTGTCTTCAACTTCAAGCTAAAATTCGAACTTGATGCAGCCATGATTTCTCAAAATACAAATCATGAAAGTTTTAGATCTCTTTCTTAGCTTTGAAATGACACCTAAATCACACAAAACGGACATCTAAAGCCAAAGATATACCCAAAATACTACAACTGCTTTTGAATCAGCGATGACTCGCAAATCGCGACTTTGAAGCTAAATTGGACCTCCTTAACGTGCAAACTGGGTTTCATGGTCTTCATATGATTTGTAGCTCCATATGTTAGATTTCCAATGAATTAAGAATCACTCAATTCTGATTTGTTTAGCTCAAGATATGATTTTTCTACCAAAACATCACCAATCTGTCAAAATCCAAGCTTGAAGTGCACTAGTGATCTCCTTAGCCTTCTTCCCTGTCAATGGTCCATTAGTTATCTTCAATGGGTCCATATCATCATTAGTTGCGCCTTCTTTGATCGTATCACAGACCCTTTTTTAATTGGGCAACTTTAAAGCCCTTGGACCAGATGGGATCCAACCCATTGTCTTTAAGAAATATTGGTCATTTATAGAGTCTTCAATCATTAATGTTGTTAGATTTTTGTGCAAGGAAGATTCATTCTAAAAGAGCTTAACAGAACATTCATTACTCTTATTCCTTAAATTCAACAGCTAGAGACAATTCATGACTTTCGCCCAATAAACTTATGCATTACGTTATATAAAATTATTTCAGAGCTTTTAGTCAACCAAATGAAGCCCCTATTGAATAGACTGGTCTCTGAGAACCAAAATGCTTTGATTTCTGGGCATGCTATCTAAGATAATATTATCATAGCTCAGGAGTTCTTTCAAGCCATCAATAGTACTAACAGGAGCAGTGGTGCGACAACTTTCCTAGTCAACGATTTGTTTTAACAAGGTAAGTATGTTTAATTAAAGTGTTTTTATTTAAATGCCTCAAAATAGTTTCCTATTAAGCAAGAAAAGTAAGCTAAGTAAGGTCATATTGAGTTCTTAAGTGTAAAATGACACCAAAGGGCAAAAAAGATAAAATGGTAATTTTGACCTAAGTAAATTTTGTCTGTAATTTCATTGGAATTGAGGTCATGTAAGTATTTTTAACCAAATAATTTAAAACCATAAGTTACTCTAACCATTGAAACCAAAAATGAAAGTTAGGAGACTAAAATGCATTAACTAAGAAATTAGGGCTATTGTGCCACTTATGGTATAAAAATAAAAAGGCTAGGGGCAAGGAAACAAATTTTCTCCTTTGGGGCCTAGAGTCAACCGGCTAGTGAGGGGAAGAGAAAAAATAAAGAAAAAGACTTGTTTTGGTAAGTGGGGGAAAGTAAGTCAAAGATAAAATGGAAGTCGGTGATGATCTTTTGGAACAAAACAAAATAACTATTCATTATCTTTTTCCCAAGTCATTTGCATGCCTCCCTTTCCTCTATAGCTCTTCTTCACCATTTCTTCAAAATCCAACAAAAGTGATCCAACATTAAATGTGCCAAAGCATATACATCAAGGCTCTAGCTTATTTTTTGTACTTTGGTGCATTTGCCTTGTCTTTTGCAAGTTTTTGGCTTCAAACCCTAAGGTGAGTTTTCCATGGGTTTAACTTGGTTCTAAGCTTGAAATATGGTTAGTGATGGTCTTAATTTAGTGCTTGTGGTGCCCATTTTTCTTGGAATTAAGCTTGGAACTCAAGGAAACAAATTGAGCTCAAATGAGCTTTTTGTGGCTTATTTGCTTTAATCTTGCTTTGGTTTGAATTTGAGGTAAGGGGTTAAGTTAAATTAATGCATTTCTTACATAATTTAAATATTAGAAGTGAGATTTGAGTTAGGTTGTAGAGGAATTGCAAGAAAATGAGATTCGAAGGCAAAATGGGGCATAAAAAGCATATGGCAGATGAAGCACGAAGTATGGTGCGACCACACCTCTTTTGGTGCACCTGCACCATTTCCAATAGCTGGATAAAAATTGAGGTGCGATAGCACCATTCAAAGGGGTGTAACCGCAGCAACGAAATAATTCCCCATGTTACTTTGTTGGCTTCCTAAAAACATGTCTAAGTGTTTCCTATGCAATCCCAAGGTCATATCATGCTTAAATTAAGTTCCAATTCACTTTTAAAATATTTTAAAGCATCAATTAAGCAGGGTAATTAAGTGTGTGGTTTAAAAGGGCTAAGTGTGGAAAAATCTGTATTTTTGGAAGTAGAATATTGAGTAATAAAGCTTTAGGAATTTTGTATAGCTGTAAGAGTGTATTAACTGTGGAGGAGTAGATTTGATTCCTAGGATTAAGGATATAATTATGTATAGTTTCCTCAAATAGGTAGAAACCTGTTGTATATATTCTATTCTTTGATCAATGAAAATTATTCCCCTCACTTATTTTTTCAAGTTGGTATCAGAGCCACTTTTTGCTTGATCTCTTCTTTCTGGTTTCTTTTTCTTCTCGCCACCTTTTACATCATCCCCTGTCCCTTCATCATGTCTTGAATATCATCAGATTCTACCATTAATCCTCAAACCACTGCCTCTTCATCCCAAAATAGAATCAAACCCCTAAAAACTGGGGTTGATTCTCACTCAATTCAGATTGCTACCATTCGATTGAATGGACATAATTTTCTCTGATGGTCACAAGCAGTCCAGATGTACATATGAGGCCGTGGCAAGATGGGATATTTAACTGGCAAAACAAAGGCTCTAGAAAGCACGGATCCTACCTATAAAACATGGGACGCTGAAAACTCCATAGTGATGATAGGGCTTGTAAACTCAATGGAGAAATATATCAGCTCCAACTACATTTGCTATTCAATAGCACATGAGTTATAGGAAAACATCAATCAGATGTACTTTGATTTGGGAAACCAGTCCCAAATTTTTTAGTTAACTTTTAAGATTGGAGATCTACATCAAGGGGAAGATACTGTGACAAAGTTCTTTAATTTGTTGAAGCGAATATGGCAGGATTTGGATCTATTCAACACCTACAAGTGGAAATCAGTAGAGGATTTTTAGCATCATAAGAAAACTATTGAAGACAACTGAATCTTTAAATTTCTGGCAGGACTAAATGTTGAATTCAATGAAGTTAAAAGGAGAATTATTTGGAGACAGCCTCTTCCTTCAATTGGTGAGGTATTTTCAAAGGTTAAAAGACAGGAAAGCAGAAAAAATGTGATGTTGGGGAAGAAAGGTCCTGGAGTTGTTGTTGAAGGATCTGCTCTAGAGGTTGCATCGTCCTTTAAAACCTCAACTTATCAACGTAAAACAAGAGAAAAATCTAGTAAGAAATCACGGGTGCGGTGTGACTATTGTGATAAGCCTCGTCACACTCATGAAACATGTTGGAAGCTACATGGAAAACCTCCAAATTGGAAAAACAAAGGAAGGGAGAAGTTTGGACGAGGAGTTCCTACTACTAATGAAGCTGATACTGGCCCTTTCACCAAGGAACAAATGAAGCATCTTCTTATGCTACTGAAATCCAATTCTACCTTATCTGACCTTCCTAATGCTTCTATGGCTCATACAAGTATTGAATCTTAGACTCTGTCCAATTCTTTTCTGTCTAATTCCTCAATTTTTTCTGCTCCATGAATCATAGATTCTGGAGCCTCAAACCATATGACCAATTCATTTAAACTTTTCTAATCATATACACCATGTTCTGGAAATAAAAAGATCAAGGTTGCAGATGGTAGTTTCTATTCTATTGCTGGAAAAGGTTCAATACAGATCTTAGGAAAAATCAATCTTAAATCTATCCTCCATGTTCCGAAATTGGCTTGTAACCTTTTATCAGTTAATAAACTATCAAAAGATTCTGACTGTTTGGTTACTTTCTATGAATCTCATTGTGTTTTTTAGGACAAGAATTCGAGGATGACGATTGGCAATGCTAGAATGATCAATGGCCTTTACTATTTCAAGGATAATTCACCTAGTGCTAAAATTGCTCAAGAGTCTAGTAGTATTGTTTCTGTATCTACTCATGAACAAATAATGGTTTGGCATTATAGATTGGGCCACCCTAGTTTTCTTTATCTAAAACATTTGTTTCCTTTGGTATTTAAGGATGTAATCCGTTGAAGTTTAAATGTGAAAGTTGTTTGCTTGCTAAAAGTCAATGAAAGCCTTATGTCCCAAGGCCTTATTTACCATCAAAACCATTTTATTTGTTTCACAGTGATGTTTTGGGACCCTCGAAGGTTACTACTGTTTTAGGAAAAAGGTGGTTTACAACCTTTATAAATGAGCATACTCGTCTATGTTGGGTATACTTAATGCATAAGAAGTCAAAAATAAAAATAATTTTTCAGAATTTCTACAACATGATAGAAAATCAATTTCAAACCAAATTAAGTATTTTGAGGTCTGATATAGGACAGAGTATTATAATAGTATCCTTGGAAAATTCCTTGAAGAAAAAGGATCTTACATCAATCTTCTTGCACAAATACTCTTGAATAGCATCATACCTAATTAACAGAAGGCCTTTTAAGGTTTTACAATATAGTACCACTTTAGAGTGCTTGAAAATTTTTTCCCCTGAATGTAGAATTGATTTATATTTGCCTTTAAAATTTTTTGGATGCACTGCTTATGTGCACATCCCTAAAAAATCTCGGACCAAGTTGGATCCTAGGGCAGAAAAATGTATTTTTGTTGGTTATGCTCCAAATAAAAAAGGGTACAAATTCTTTAACCCTCTCACATGGAAGTTTTATGTCACCATGGATGCAACTTTTTTGGAAGATCTTCCTTTCTTTAATAAAAATTTAATTCAAGGGGAAAACTTGAGTGAATCAAATTTTTGGGAAATTGAAGCTTTACTAAACATAATTTTTAAAACAGGTAAGGAAAATAAGATCATTCAGTCTGGTAATGTAGAAATTGATGTTGGTTCATCAGATATAGAAATACTATGACAAGAAAAAAATTGTTCTAATCTTGAGCTTGTGGCTGAATCTGATCTTGACCTTCCCATTGCCATTAGAAAAGGAACTCATACTTGTACTAGACATCCAATTTCCAAATATGTGTCATATGACAACCTTTCTTCTAAGTATAGAGCCTTTACCAATAAAATTTCAAAACTTGTGATTCCTAGAAGAATTAAGGAGGCGTTGGATAACCAGAACTGGAGATCTGCAGTGTTTGAAGAGATTGGAGCATTAAGAAAGAATGATATGTGGGATGTTGTGGAGTTGCCTAGTGAGAAAGAGATTGTTGGGTGCAAATGGGTGTTTACAGTTAAGAGCAAAGCAAATGGTACAGTAGAAAGGTACAAGGCCAGATTAGTTATGAAAGGTTTTAGACAAACCCATGCAATAGATTATCAAGAAACGTTTGCCCTAGTTGCCAAGATAAATTCCATTCAGGTTCTTTTATCTCTTGCTGTTAATGCAAACTGGCCATTGTACCGACTTGATGTGAAAAATGCCTTTCTTAATGGAGATCTAGAAGATGAGGTGTTTATGAGTCTTCCTCTAGGCTTTGAAGAAAAATATGGTGTTGGAAAAGTTTGCAAACTGAAAAAATCTCTTTATGGACTTAAACAATCACCAAGAGTTTGGTTTGAACGCTTTGGCAAAGCTATTAAGAGATTTGGTTTCTTGCAAAGTCAGGCTGACCATACATTGTTTTACAGGCATTCAAAAAAGGTAAAGTTGCAATTTTAATTGTATATATTGATGACATTATTTTAACATGGGATGATTGTGGAGAATTAGAACATTTGAAGAAGTTTCTAGCCAAGGAATTTGAAATCAAGGACCTGGGAAACTTAAAGTATTTTCTTGGGATGGAGTTTGCACAATCCAAGGAGGGAATTGTTGTGAGTCAAAAGAAATATGTGCCTCATTTGCTCAAGGAGATAGGTATGATGAGATGCAGGCCAGCTGAAACTCCCATGGAGCCAAATTTGAAACTTCAACCAGCTAGTGTAGAGAAAGACAAAGATAGAGAAAAGTTTCAAAAACTAGTTGGAACACCTAGTAAAGGTCTATACTTTAAGGCACGAGGACATCTTCAAGTTGATGCCTACACTGATGCAGATTGGGCTGGATGCATAACAAATAGAAGATCAACTTCTAGATATTGCACGTATGTTGGAGGCAATTTGGTGACTTGGAGAAGTAAGAAATAGAATGCTATGGCAAAGAGCAGTGCAGAAGCAGAATTTTGGGCTTTTGCTCAAGGTATTTGTGAAGTAATATGGATTAGAAGAATTTTACAGGAGTTGTAAGTTTAAGAAGCACTTCTTATGAAACTCTATTGTGAGAATAAAACAGCTATTTTTATTTCTCACAATCGAGTTCTTCATGATCGAATGAAACATGTTCAAGTAAATAAGCACTTCATCAAAGATAAAATAGAATGAGGTATAATTTGCATGACCTATGTTCCAACTAGGGACCAATTGGCTGACCTGCTCACAAAGAGTCTTCCAAAAAAAGAAACAGTTTGATTTTTTAGTGAGCAAGCTGGTCATGAAAGATATCTTCAAACTAGCTTGTGTGGGAGTGTGGAAAAATCTATATTTTTGGAAGTAGAATATTGAGCAATAAAGCTTCAAGAATTCTGTATAGCTGTAAGCGTGTATTAACTATAGTGGAGTAGATTTGATTCCTAGGATCAAGGATATAATTGTGTATAGTTTCCTAAAATAGGTAGAGACCTATTGTATATATTATGTTCTTTGATCAATGAAAATTATTCCCCTTACTCATTTTTTCAAGTCTAAGTTTGATGGATAAGTAAGGGTACCTTAAGGAAGAATTAGGGTACCAAGTGAGGGCTAAGTAGAGTTTGATTTCCCTAATGATTGACCTCAGGCCACTGGTGCAGAA
Organism: Aquilaria yunnanensis; assembly: GCA_039654915.1. NCBI lineage: Eukaryota > Viridiplantae > Streptophyta > Magnoliopsida > Malvales > Thymelaeaceae > Aquilaria > Aquilaria yunnanensis. The sequence goes on along the minus strand of CM077594.1, from coordinate 78,409,734 downwards.
CCTAAGGGAGTCCTAACCAAGCTAAGAAGCTTGGTAAGTAAGTTCACTAAGGGATCTCGAGTCAAGTTCAAAGAACTTGGTGAAGTAAAACCATTAAGTTGATTACCCAGTGCAATAAGCAAGGGAAAGACGAGTAAATGACGGGAGTGGGTTACGACCTATGTTAGGACTCATAAGTGGAACTTAAGAGATAAAAAGGATTCGGGATATGTGGGCCAGTATCTCAAGTACCTCTGCCATTTGAACTCACGACAAGTTTAATACACCTTAGGGTGCAGGAAGTCCCAAATGTTGTATGTTGCATATCATTCACTCATGCATTGCATTTATTCTTATTTTCTTATTTGTGGTTGTTTATTGAATGCTTGGTTGTTTGTTTGCCATATGTACATGTTTTCTTGAGTTTTCTTGCAGGTGCCAAGGGACCCTTTACTAAGTACGATAACGGTCTCACTCTCTTAAGCTTATTTGTGCAGGTACAACTAGGTGGATAGTTGTCAGCTAAGTTTCTCTATTTTGCTAGTACTTATTTTACTTGGAACCTTGTGTTTCTAAGTTACTTATAAGCTAAGTTTTGTCCTAACTAAATGTCTATACCTCTACAGTCTATAGGCTAAAAGTTGCACAAGGACAAGTGAGGGCTTTGCAGTTGGAGCTTAATAACTCAAAGGTGGGAGCTCAAGTAGATTATCTTAGTAGTATTTTGCCATGTATGTAGAGTACCTTGTGTACTAAAACATTGCCTCTATTAGGATGCATTATGGTGTAAGACCATTAAGTTACTTTTGGGTGCATGTTAGAGCTTATATATGTGCGCAAAACTATTATTTGAAGTTTAAGTAACTGGTGTTTTATTGTCCTGGCACATTTTAAATATGTTTAAGGGCCAATTCATTTGAGCTAAAGTCAACTAACTTTTTTAAACTTTTACATCTTTTTTACTTGAAACCAATTTTATTTGAAAGCCAATGTTATGTAGATACAATAATCAATTTGAAAGTAAATTTTTATGATGTTGTTAAATTTTTATGAATTTTTCTTTTTTAAGGCTTGAAACTAGAAAAATTCATAAAATTTAGTAAGATTATAAAAATTATATTTTCAATTAATTATTGTAACTACATAATTTTGGGTTTTAATTAAAATTAGTTTCAAGTAAAAAAGATGTAAAAATAAAAATAAGTTTTTTTGTAGTCAATTGACTAAAGTTAAAACGAATTGGGTGTAAGTGAAATGCTCAAGCAATGTTTTCTTTACTTATTTTATTTATTAAAGTTGCATTGCCAAGACAAATGCATGCATATTTTCTTGCAGGGTAGGTTAAGTAACTAGTTGCATGTAATTTGTATTAATTTGCTGATAAGTAATTATTAGCCAATAGTAACTAAGTTGGATCAGAATCCTTAAGAGCCTACAAGTTAAGCAATTCAGGGCACTGAGACCCCGCTCCGTGACAATTGGCCCTCAAGGGTTCATGGTAGCTTTAAATTTAGACATGAGAAAAGCATATGACAAACTCTATTGGCGTTTCATTGAGATAGTGTTTCGAGTCATGAATTTCTCTGATCAATAGGTCAATATGATCATGTAGTGTGTTACAATGGTATCTTTCTCTGTCCTAGTCAATAGCAGCCTGATGAAGTGGTTCAATCCAAAATAGGGAATTAGGAAAGGGGATCACTTGTCTCCCTACCTTTTTATTTTTATGGGGAGGCTCTCTCTAGTTATCTGACTCACCAATAATCAATTAGACACATCCTGGGTATCAAAGCGAGTATCTCTAGGTCTAGTATTAATAATTTATTTTTTTGCAGACGACAGTCTGATCTTTGTTAGACCGGATCTTAGAATGGTTGAAAGCCTTAAGCATTCTCTTCTTATATATCAAGAAGTATTAGGATAGGAAATTAATTATCAAAAGTCAGAGTGGGAATTCAGTTGGAATATTCCTCAATGCATTATCACTTTGTTCTATCGGTTCATTTCTTTCCCGATACATAATGCTGTAACTAAATATTTAGGAATTCCTGTTGACTGTGATATGTCCAAGACTGCTTTCTCTAAGTTCTTAATCTCAAAGTTTGACTCTAAATTCTCTTCTTAGAAATGGAAGCTTTTGAACCCCGCTGGAAGGCTTACCCTGATCCAGGTTACATTGTCATATCTTCCTGTTTACATCACATCCTTATTTCACATCCTTGTTATAACAAGTGATATTCTATCTAAATCTATGGTTAAATTTCAGTAGCGAGGTATGAGTTAAGATCATGGTATCCATTTCCCCAATAGATTCCTTCTTTCACTTCCAAAGGCCATGGAGGATTTGGTATTCGAGACATGAGAATATTTAATCAAACCCTTCTTGCCAAATCTTTTTGGAAAATCATGCATAAAGATCCTAGCTCCCTGGTTTATCATATTCTTCAAGTAAGTGTAGTAGAGAGGAATCACTCTAGAAGGCGGGAACAGACTTCAATTGTACTATGGTGTGGAAAGGTTTGCTTATTAGGCATGATTTCCTTAAGCCATAATTGTGTTTGGAAGAGTGGTGATGGTCGATTGATAGATGTTTGGCATGATTATTGCATTCCGGGCTTTCCTTTAGACAAGGTTGCCAACAATAGGTGTAATCCCTTTAATCCTGGATTCCTATCTAAACTTATTACTAAAGTCAAAGATCTTTTCTCTGTGAGCTCAAGCTCATGGAATATTCCACTATTATGTTCGGTGTTTTCTAAAAAGTGGTAGAGGCAATCATTAGAAGAACTAAGAGAAGAGAGAAAGGTTTGAGTGATTGGCTAGTTTGGGAAGCGACTTAAAATAGGGTGTTTACAACAAAAAAGTCATATGCTTTGGCTTAACTGCAGAGTGTCACATAGAATCTGAGTTCCTCAAATTGTCTTAACTTTCATAAGTTTTTGAAAAAGCTATGGGCCTAAAGTATTCCAACAAAATACAAGACATTTTTTTTAAGTGCATTAATAATGCCCTACCGACTAGATCTAAGCTCCAAAAGAGGGGCACTACAATTCCAGCCTGTTGCCCTCGTTGTGATGTCTTGGAAGAAGACATAACACACTTTTTTTTTAATTGCCCAAAGTCTAGATGTATGTGGGAATGAACCCAAGGTACCTCCTAACCTAAATTCAATGAGAACTTTTTTCGGTGGATTGTTTGAAACCTTCCAGACAATCATACTTGGAAATCAGAGGCTATGGACTACATTATTATTACCCTTTAGAGCATATGGATGGCTTGGAACTCTAAGGTATTCCAAAATATTGATGTGCATGTGGAGCAAATTATTCGAAATATGAATATTCTCATCCATGAAATAAGTGTTGCAGCTCAACACAAAGGTCATATCACTAGATCGTTTATCCCTAGACCTTTTCCTCAAGTTAAATGTTAGGTCAATAATAATCTTACCACCTCTCACCTAATAATATTCCAGGTGGATGCAGCTTGGAATCTTGGACGGGGATAGGTGCAGTGGCTTGGTCATTTAAAGATCCGTCAACTACGTCCAATTGCCTTTCTCCTGTTTTCTTGGAAAAAGTCATTTGGCATTGTGTATGGAGATTAGAGCTATTCTCGATGCATTGAAAGGAGCCCGCTCTTATGGCATGAATAAGGTCACTATTTTAATAGACTGCCTAGTTGAATTTCTTCAGGTTATAGACTATAGAGCCGCCCAGTTGGATGTTGTAAAGGTTGTTAAAGAGATTTGTCATATGATTAACTAGTTTGGAAGAGTCTCTATAGTGGTAGTTTGTCGAGCAGTAGTAGACTGTGCTCACCATTTGGCCTTGATGGCTCTTAGGTTACATGGTTCTATGTGATTTATCTTTTGTTGTTATTTCATTTCTAACTACCAAAAAAAAAATCAAAAACTTAGATAAAAGTGATCTAATCTAAATCAACACCACCAACGAAAATAGGATTAAATTTAAATAATTTCACTATAGTTTTATCTTCCTTAAAATTATGACACAAATTTGTTTTAATAAATTCACATATTTCACCTATTTAAACTGTTAACCTTAAAGTCTTACTTCACAATTCAAATCATCTTAACTATCATTTGTATCAGATGAATATAGGCACAGATTATTATGTTGAAATTTTGAAGGTGATTAGCACTTTGTTGAAACGTGTGCATGAACTTGAATAGGATAAACATACTCATCAAGATGCTTAGAGGGAAAATGAATAACTTAAACAAAAACTAGTTGATCTGGAGATACAACTGGTATGCATGATTAAATATTGCTCCAATTTTTATTTTATTATGATGTTTAATACTCATACATCTATTCGTTCTTAAAATTCAAATTCAAGAACAGTGAAACTCAATTGAACAAAAATAATTGGAAATGTTTTTGAAACACAAGATAACTAACTTATCAAATATGTCAAATATTATCAAAAGGAGATGTTTTTACGGGGTGCATGATTTTCCACTAGATACAGGGCTGAATGTAAGAAACATTATTATTGTAGGAGATAAAGACTACTCAGATAGGTCAATGCGTGATGAAGATGGTGCTAACTAAAAGCAATTTCGTGTATTGGAGACATTATTCCAAGTTATTTTACCATTATTGTCGGTTTAGGTTTAGATCATTATTATCTATGTTTCCTAATTAGCACTCCATTTTTGAGGTAGTTTTCCAACTATTCTTATCTTATTACAATTAAATAGGAATCACATTAGCATTTCAATATCAATGGTAGTATTGTATTTTTTACTTTGATTACATTTCTGGTTAAAATCAGATGTAGAGTGCACAACATAATATAACCAAAAATCTGTACACAAACATATATATAAAAATAGCAGAAAACTATTGAGCATACAAAACATGGCAAAGAAAATCGAAGATCCAAAGACTCAAACAAGTTTCATGTTTGATTATTCCATTAGCTTTTGATTTTGATTATTAGCAACTAAACTATATCTTGTATTTTACTCCTATTAATCCCTTCTACTCTCATTGATCATTTACATTAGCAATAAAAGTAGAAATTTTTTAAAATCCTTAACAAGGTTATTTCAATCAAATGTATAACAATTAATTTTTAGTATGAGAAAAAACCTTATGAAAGTATAAGACTAGAAAACCCCCCAAATAGTTTGTCAGATTGCATAGCTTTTGAAATAATCCATATTATATAATGTAAAAATTTTTCTAATTATTTTTTTGAAGTATATGACTTGTATGAAAGTAATATTATATTAAATATTTTAGTTTTATGATTAACTCACATGTTAGAGAAATAATTTTCCAGGACCAGTCTCGATAAATCCTAATGCTAATGAAATAACTACTATAGGATCAAATTTTTTTACCAAATACAATTCTATTAATTTTTGTGTTTAGATAATTGAACAAACTTCCATTAAATTTTCTATAAAAGCAATTCCAGGCAACAAAATTATCTAAACTCAGTTTTGATATCAAGTCTTTATTAATTTTTTTTTAAGAAATTGCATTTTAATTATTTTCAATTTTAAAACTAAAAAGAACTCAAATAATCTTTAATATTACAAAATTCATATAAAATAAAAATTAATAACTCAATTTGAAGGGTTGGGAAATTTGATTATTTTTTATACACATCCTAGACATTTTAATCAAATAATTATTGTAAATATCTACTAGGTTTGGGTAATTATAAGTATACTAAAATCAGGGCTCAATACATGTCCCAATTCAACCAGAAGATAATTTTGACAAATTTATCCAGACACACTCCATATTCCTAGATCCATAAATACATAATTAACAATTGCTGCAAAATAGGAACACATCTTCAAATTTAGAGTAAGAATCACATTATTTATAAAAACTTATTTTATTCTACTCGCAAGTTCTTTCAATACTCACAAAAGCAATTTGTTCGGTTCTTCACAAGAAATGGAAGGAAACAAAATTTGCTTTGCAAAATCAAAGGCAAGTAAACATTAATTAGTAATTTTTATGCCAGCAAGACTGATAATCCATCTTTATTGATCTATTTTATTTTATTGTTTTTTTTTTCATAGCATAAAAAAATATAGCAAAGTTCAAAAGCAGGAGTAGCATCACTAAAACATAAATGCAAGATTGCAACTGAAAATCATGACTAAAAGTCAATCACTATATATGTCAGTTGCTATTCAATCAGAATAAAAAAGATGTTCCTTTTTTCTCAACTGATGGGCAGATGAATGTTTCAGTCACAAAGTTTAAAGTCACTTTTCAGTCGACAAATTTTTTCAAATTTGATTGTAGTCGCCCTTCAGTCAGTTTTTCAGGTGCTCAATTTGACTACAGTTGCCGTTTTAATGGCTAAGTTGATTTAGGAGTTTAGGGTTTTTTAGGGTTTGGAGTTGTTTTAAAGTTTAGGGATATATATATTAGGATTTTTTTAAGGTTTAGGGTTTGAGAATTTTTTTCAAGGTTTAGTGATATAGAATTAAGATTTAGGGTTTTGAAGGGGTTAAGGGTATTGGATATTGATTTAGGGTTTGAGATTTTTATTTTGGGTTTAGGTTTTGAAATTAATGTTTAAGGATATGGAATTAGCTAGAGATAGGGTTAATTCAATATTAGGGCTTTTGGATTTGTTTGAAGGTTATTTCAGATTAATTTGGAGGCTTTTATGGTTTAAAGATTGAGAATTTTTGTAGGCTTTAAGGATACAAAATTAGTGTTTAGGGTTTTTAAGAGTTTAATGGTATAATTAAGTATTAGGATATTCAAATTTAGGGTTTGAGTTTGTATTTAGGGTTTAGGGTTAATGGTAGATTAGGTTTTGGGTTTATGGACATAGAATTAGGGTTTAGGGATATAATGTATCATATATTATAATGTATCATATGTATCATAATGTATCACATATAATAATAGAATAATAATAATAACAATACACACACACACACACACATACAGACATACATACATACACACATATATACATACATACATACATACATATATATATACATACATACATACATACACACATATATACATACATACATACATACATACATGTATATGTACATATATATATATATATATATATATATATATATATATATATATATATAAGGTTTAATTTAAGGCTTTAGGGTACTGTTAATTAACAAGGGTTTAGGGTTTTTGGATATAATGTGTCATATATTATAATGTAGCATATGTATCATAATCTATCATATAATAATAATAATAATAATATATGATGATGATGATGATGATTATTATTATACAAATATTTTATATATCCCTAATACATTAAAAACTATGGTTTTAATATATATAGTTAGATAGGATCTCCCTAATATATTAATATTATTATTTACCTATCTTATATTAAAAACCTATATATTATACATAAAAGCCCATATATCATACAACCTAACCCAAATCCAGACTCAACCTAACCCTAACTATATAAACCCTCATATACCCTCTTCCCACTCTCATCTCTCATCTACCTCTCACTTTCATCTCTCTCAACCCTCTTACTTGTTTATCTAATTCTCATCCCTCATCTTCTATCCATGATGCCAGTGGTGCTTGTTTCTCACCGCACCCAGCCATTCGCGTTGCCGTTTGTTGCCTCACCCATCCACCTCACCTTATCGTCCTTTTTCCCATTGTCTCTTCGGCCTGCTCGTCGTTCCTCATCATCACCTCCTTGATCTTTCCCTCGACCTCACCACCATCCGAATTAGTCTCCTCGGCTTCACTGCCATCACCTTCTCAACCTGCTCATTGTCCTACTTGCTGTCGCCTCCTCGGCTTGCCCATCATCCTCCTAGCCATCGCCTCCTCAATCTACCGTCATTTTCCTCACCATCGCCTCCTCTATCTCCTCTACAGCCTCACGTCCGTTTGCCTCGATCTCCTCCTTCCCGCCCATCCGCCTTGGCCTCCTCTAGATCTAAGTTTTAAAATTTTTGAATTTTTTTCCAGATCTAATTTTTGAATTTTGTAGCTTTTTGAATTTTATATTTTAGTATGTGTATTGAATTTTACATTAATATAAATGTATTTTATTTAAATTTTAAATTTCATTATTTGATTATTTTATTGTTAATAATTAAAGCAAGTTAATATTCATACAAAGGAATTATCAACTAACTAACAGATAAATAACTAATTAAATTGAATAATATTAATTAAACAAAAATTATATTAAATAATAATGTAAATTTTTTAAAGGAAAAACTCTCAATACATCATCTAAATTGCAACTGAAAAGACAGTCACTACTATAGCGACTGAAAAAGTCAGTCACAAATTGTCGACTGAATTTTGACTTATATTGTCAGTCACTTTTTTCAGTCGATATTCAATTAGAAGCCATTTATGACTTCAAAAAATGCAATTGCATTTTGCAGTCACAGGGTAGTTGGTTTTGGATTATATAGTGATTGAAATCCAATTGAAGTATTAGTCACTATCTTGCATTCATCTTGTAGTACATTACAAAACTTAGGTATTCAAAATTTTTTTTCCACATACAGAGTCAGTTTATTCAGCCTTCACATATCTTCTTTTTATTTTAAATATATATCATGGAGTCATTTATTTAATTAATTATTTATTAACATGTAGATCTTTGTATCATCGACCTTCACAAAATTCACAAGAATCAACATCAAGGTTAGTAATCAAATTTAAACTCAACTACCTTTGTTCGATCCATGCCATATTTGATAAATTACACACTGTTTAGTATGAAATATTAAGGTTCCTTACTGAATAAATACAATAAAGTTTCACCAAAGTATTGATATCCACCTGTATTGTCGAAAGATAAATGAAAAAAATTAGAAATAAGAATTAGAGAAGAAAAAAAATTAAAATAGTATAAAAATTTTAAGCAAAATGCTTAGATTTTATTTCTGTTTTCACATTTTCATTGCGTTATCTCTTAGAGGTTGAGGAACCAGATCAAACTTTTATAGTGAATAAAAAAGATTTGAGATATTTAGCATACAAAAAAAATGAGATAAAAATAAACATTTGAAGCTAGAAACTTGAACTCATTTTTCTATTTATTCTTGTTTTTTTTTTACATTGCCAAAGCTAAATCAAATCTAACAAGTTGTGAAAGTGAAAGATAAAAAATTGGAAAATTGGATTAGAAAAATGTCAAATGAAGCAATAAAAAGAATTTGAAGCTAGTTATTTAGCTTAAGCAGTATGTCTAAGTGGATCTAGAATTGACAGTAGCTAGTAGAAGTTTAACACCCAAATTCAGCAAAATGTGTTGAAATATTTAGATCCGGGATAAATTTATAAAAAAACACTTTAAAATATTTAGATTTTGAAATAATTAAGAATTGAGAAATTATAAAAATCTGAGTAAAACCAGGCTAGATTTGTTGAAAAAACCTTAAAACGTTAAGAGAATAAGGCAAAGAAAAAGGCTGAGAACAAAACCATGAGGAATTGAAAAAACAATATAGAAATGTTGTAACTTTAGAATATCATAGAAAAAAACAATAAGTAAAAAGATAAAGATAAAGGAACATTTGATCGGATCTGATTCTTCATTATGGATCTGAGTGAATCCAGCATTATTTTGAAGAAGGAAGATAAAATAATTAACAATTAATACACTTTAAAGCAAAAAAATAGTTTGACATTATTTTAGAGCATGTGTTTTTAACAAATCGAAACCAAGATAAAGAAAAGATAAGCCAATAACATAACTAAATAAATCTTAAATAAATAATAGCTGTTAGAAGTTAAACACCAAAATCAAAAAACACTCTTCAAAGATCTGGATCTGTCATGATTTATCTTTAAAAATGTTTAGTCACAAGAAAAGAGAAAGTAACCAACATGACATAAAATCTGTAAGTAGTGTATCACTAAAAAAACAAAAAAAAAAACATGAAGAAATAGCTATTACAAGTTAAATGACCTTCTGAAACATAAAGTGAAAAAATAAAAAAATCTAAACAAATAATTAAATAAATCCATATTCAACGAGTCAATAAGTCAAGAAACAAAATAAAAACAAAAATAAATAAATAGATCAACAAATAGATAAATACTCAGCAAAAATTTTTAAACAAGTAAAAGACAATAAAAAGAAAAAAACAAATCCGCCATAGCCAAAAACAACTTGAGCCCCAGAAAAGAGGAGTGTGAAGGAGAAGAAAGGAAGAATGAAAAAATAAAAGAAAGAAAGAAAGAAGAAATAGAAGAAAGGAAAAAGAAAAACAGAAAGAAAGAAAAAATGAGAAAGAGAAAATTTGTTTTAACTTAGGTCAAATGACTTATTTTTACTTTTACATTTTTTTTTCCTAAAACCAATTTTATTTGGAAGCCAATATTATGTATATGCAATAATCCATTTGAAAGTAAATTTTCACGATGTTGTTAAATTTTTATGAATTTTCTTTTTTAATGCCTTAAACTAGAAAAATTCATAAAAATTTAGTAAGATTACAATAAATGTATCTTCAATGGATTATTATAGCTAAATAATATTGACTTTTAATTAAAATTAGTTCCAAGCAAAAAAGATGTTAAAACGAATTGGATGTAAGATATGGCGGTGGGAGCATGAAATTCGGGGAGTGAGAAGTGGGAGATTGGGGTTTTGGCAGTATAAATAGAAAAACTTATGGATTAGTTACGGACTAGTCATCTAACTTATTATTTTACTTGTTTACAATCTCTATTTTTCTTGTTTCTATCAATTGAGTATAATATCTTTATATTTAGTCATAGAAAGTTATAATGTTCCGGTCGAATTTCAATTTCATGCTTTTTTGCATAACGTGTCATTTTGACCACATGTAACAATTGGGTTGGCAATAACTTTGATTCTTGGCCAACCCATTAGCATAGTTTGGGTTCTTTTTGTGGTCCACAAGCTATTAAACTTTTTTTTTTTTTATTTTTCCCAACAAATTTATTTTATAACTAATTAATTACTAAAAAAAATACTTTAACAAAAAAATGTTTACACGTAATCTTTTTTTATTCATTTTTCATTATTTGGCAAATAATACTAGGCCTAAACAACATTTTTAAGTTATGAGTAAATTAATAATAAAATTATATTTTATATCATTTAAAAAAATCCTCAAATATATTTTGGTTTACAATTTTAGTCGTTCAATGTTTTTATATAATTTAATTAATATTTTTAAGTGCGTTAATTTTTTTATTTATAAACATTATAAATCTAACTATTTTACAATTATGATATGTTTTGTTCAAAAATAGAGTTTTCATATTTTTTAGTATTGTACATGCTGAAAAAAATTAGGCTCTCTTTTGTTCACATCCTTTTGATGATAACAAAAAATTTGAACTTCTCAAATCCTATATACCACACAAAAAGGAATAAAGATTGGTTATACTATGGCTATGTTACAATTAAAACTACTGTTGGGACAAAAAAGTGTGCATGAGACAATAGATAATGCAAATGAATGTATTGCAAAGAAGACAGTGAAAGGGTTACAACATTAGTTTGAGCTCAAGATTGTGGATGCCAACTACATGAACATGAATGAGCAATTTAAATCATTTGGTGGGATATGCAAAACAGATGTTGGGATTATTGTTGATATAGATTGGCCAGAGACAGAGAATATGTATGTCAAACAAAAGATTCAGAGGCTAGAGAGGAAGATAACTGAGTTTCGTGACATTAATGTAGATTTAAGAAGTACTGAATAAACTATTATTTAAATTTTCTAAGAGCAAATTTAGTTTATATGGTTATCTAGGAAAAAATTATTTTATTCATCATATAACGATTACATCCAATTAGGGCACTATTTTTATATACATTAGATTATTCATCCCCAACTTTAATATGATTATAAAGTAATTCGATTAGTGTTTTTGCATTGCTAATAAATTAGGTCAATATTTATTTGTTATTATGTATAATTCCTGAAACTTACTTATTACACACATATTTATATAATCATGAGGAAAAACTAATTGTTGCACATATACATTATGTGCTAAGAGAATAATTGATACATTATTGAATATCAATTAAATTACCATTCAATTGATACTTTTTAAATATTTCACAAATCATGTATAGCCTAATATAGGCCAACTTCATTTTATTACTCTATTTGCTTTATTTAAAAATAGGTCAATAATTATTTAAGCATTATCACATGACTTCCATTTATATGTTAAAAAATCATTTGCAAAGTAATTTATTTTACAATTTTTAAATATCTATTAATGAATCATAAAAAATTATCAATTTATATCTAAATTTTTTTCTTTACATCGTTTCAGATGTTTGCTACACAAGATAAGTCATAAAAAAAGCATACTCTTGATCACAATAATAAAAATTCATTATAAGATATTCACATTAAAAAGTCAAACTACATGCATGAAAGGGCATACAAGAAAAGGCTTCAACATCAAAGATACATTGTTATTAATTCCAATGACACCTTTCAAAAAAATCAAGAAGAGAAAGTTGTTGATAATTTTCATTTGCTAAAGTTATTAGATAATTAATTAGATATTTTTTTTGAATCAGATATTCATGGTAATTTTAAAATTAGAAAATTCAAGTTATTAGACATCAATTTTGGGTATACAAATTATGATTCTTTATTATTATTGGTAATAATCTGTACGACATTAGTGTAATAGTCGACTACCTTATAATTTATCATATTTATTATGAATCAATGCTTTTACTCAATACGGTGTTCGAGGAATTTGTTATTTTTTAAATTGTTTCTTTTCTGTTTGATACCTATACAACTAGTAGATGTTTTCCTGCTTGAAGCCACACCAAGCCATACTTAGATGCCCAATTAAATCTAATAAATTTGATCAATTATATGATAGTTGTACAATAATAAAATTACTAACAATTAATGATATATTATTTTAAATAATGTTTATCTAATAGTTTCATTTAACTTTTAAACTTATGATCAGTAAAATACATAAAAAAAAACAAACAAACAAACAATTTCACTTTCATAGACATGGTTAAGTTAATGATAATTCTTGATTTAAAAATAAGTTAATAATAAAGACTTAATTAAAAAAAATAAAACCACTCTTGTATTCTATATGATATTTTTATGTAATGTACCAGAATTTTCATAATGTGTTACATAATTATTTACATATTAAAGTTATCATCAATCAAATTAATCAAGTTAGATCTACATATGTGTATATAAATAATATTAACTAAGTTATTGTGCTTTCATTTATTTTTTATACGTTCTTTTAAGTGATTTATTAGTATTATAATTGTAAAATTAATCTTATGAATACTGAAGGAGAATTAGTAGTAGCTGAAGAGCTTTCATGCATTACCAACATAAGTATGATGTAACTACCATTGCGTAGGAATTTTGAACATGAGGGATCTTCCAATACTGCAAATTCTCATCCAAAAAGGCATAGATCAATAATTTCTAAGCTTGGACTAATTCCCTTCATGGACCTTGATAGTAATGATATTCTGGATGTAATTATTATTGTTATTCTTAATTCATACAATATGTTGTGAGTCGATACACCCACTAACCCAATTATATCTTTATTTAGATACATTGCCTCCTAATGAGTCTTCTAAAGATGGCACATTTGTAACAGGACGAGCTATTACACACTACCTGAGAAATATCCTTCTCATTATTCCATACCACATTCATTCCACTTTCTACAATATTCTCAAACTTTGTAAAAATAAAATTATTTATTTTAGGACAATATTTAAAAAAAAAAAGATCATGGGCCACCAGATTGTGTATCCTTGCACCAGCACTGCCAGGAGATTGTTTGGTATTGTGAGAGGAGCATTCGCTTATGGCATCCAATGAATCTGACGTTTTTTATTTGTTGTCAGAATGAAAAAGTGGAATTGCCATATGAACCACCACTACCAAAATTACTTCACAGAGTAATGGATTACAATGGTGATGTAGAAACAAGGTTTTTTTGTAGGCATATTTGGAAGTTCAATTGTCGTTTCTCATTCACTTCAATTAGTGGCAAAATAATATATGGAAATTAGTGATGAAGGAGGTCTTCCTGTGTTCCAAGTCAGGAGTGAGAATCATCATCGGATTGTTAGTTTGGTGACATTTGAGGACAATCCACCTAGGTTTGTATAATTGTACACTCACAATATAAGGCATGAAATAAATTAAAAATTGCATTAAGAGTTCTGGAAGTGGGAATGTAAGTGGTATTGACGTAAGCATCGTTGAAGCATTGATGCACATGTTTGATTAGCATAATTAGCTCATAAAGGAGTTTATGTGGGCTTGAGACATGTTTCAGGAATCTGATAGATGTCCTATTTAATTGAGGTTGATGATATCTAGTTTGGAGATGATTGACGTTACAATTTATAAGAGTCAAGTAAGGTGACTCACTTAAAAATGAGACTTGATGAGGAGGAAGGCAGTAAAAAGATTATTGTTGTTTTCACTCATCACCATGGACTAGTCCGTATTAATGTGCTACACCCAAAATTGATGTAATAACACTTCCCTATCTTGCACCCATATGATGTTGATGGATATTTCTAGGAAATTCTACACCATGAAGCATCATTGGATGCTACTGTACGCAATAAGGTCACAATAAGAGATTTCTATGCTTTCCAGCTACAGCAATGACATTTTATCCATTCCTTGGTGCTTTAAGGTGGCTGCCTTTTCCAGAAATATGTGGTGTATGCATATTATTGCATTCTTGATGAACACTTTAACTAGATTAGAATGCACCAAGCTGAACTCTATTGTGAAGTATTGTATGATTTGGAAGATACCATTAATAGGGGAGATATACAAGCATCATTGACTCGTAGACCTTGCATTTTACCATTATCCTTCACTGGTTGTTGTTGCTACATTGCTCAATTATACCAATATGCAATGGTTATTTGACGTTAGATTGGTTATCCTGACTTATTTTTAACTATGACATGCAATCCAAACTGAAATGAGATTATAAAGTATTTGGAATTAATTCCAGGACAGACTAGTTATGATGGACTTGACATTGTTGACCATATTTTTTAGATGAAGTGTCACTCTTTACAAGATGACATCACTAAGGACCAACATTTTGGCAGATCTGTAGCTGGTAATATAACCTTACCATGTTGCCATTTATAGTTACAATATTTATTGTATTCATACTATTAGTTACCCATGCTAACTGATCATTGTACTATTTTATTTAATGGTTGTTTACAATAGAGAACTAGAAACATGGTTTACGTCATGCATATATCACTTTGTTCTTACTCCTAAAGGATAAGTTTAATGACTCAATGTTAATTGATAAATACAGATCTACTAAGTTGACAAACAAGGATGATGACCCAATTAGTTATACTACGGTAGCTAAGTATATGATGCATGGGCCATGTGAGAATTCTAACATGAGATTTTCGTGCATGGTGAAAGGAAGGTGCAAGAAAAAATATCCACTGCCATTTTAATATGAAACATTGATTGGTGAAGATGGCTTACTGTCTCTAAAAATAGAGCACTCCTTGACAATCGATATGTTCTTCATAATGTTGACTTAGTTGTGAAGTCATGTTAATGTCGAAAAGACTGATAAGGATAAATGCATGAATTATCTTTGTAAATATATACATAAAGGTACTAATAGGTTGATGGTCATGATCGAAAACACTAAGGGTGGTTGCCTATGGCCCTTGAGCAAAATGGTTCTGATATGGATGAAATTAAACAATACATAGACTATAGGTACATTTCTACGTTAGAGGCTACCATGACCCACTTGTTGACCATATTTCTTTCCATTTACCGAATAAGAAAATATTATTTACCTTAAAAATGCTAATATCTGTAATATAGCTATGTGACAGAGGAATAGTGTTACTAAGTTTTTAGTATAGATGAAGCGCAATGAGACTAATGATACTATAAGTATGTTGATATACATGAAATTTATGATGCGTTATGTTTGGAAAAGACAGTTAAAGGAATGGACTCTGCGTGTTAAGGGATGACCAATTAGTAGACTGTGGAATGTACACCCAACTACTGGTGAGAATTATTATCTGCGAATGTTGCTGAATGTAGAATAAAAGGCCAACATTATTTGAGGATTTACACACAGTTCATGATGTTATGCATCCTACTTTTAAAAAGTGTGCCTTGCACTGGAGTTGTTAGACGATGATGAAGAGTGGCATCAAGCATTACATGATGCTTCAGAGTGGGTGATGCCCTTATACTTACATGAACTATTCGTTACACTGTTGTTGTTTTGTTAGGTCATAGACCCTTTGAATTTGTCGGATTAACACGGTGAAGTATTGTTTGATTTTGTTATAGAGGTGCAACATGGAACTAGGAATGATCCTAATTTGGTATTCCTAAATGCGGATAGGTACAATTACATACTTTATGATATTGAGAAAATTCTTAATAGGAATGGCAGAAGTTTGAGGGAATTTGTTGGCATACCTTTCGCCAATCTTAGTATATTAGTTATTGAGGAAAATTCTTTGTTGATAGATGAATTGCATTAAGGCTAGGATACATTGTTAGTTGAGCATTCATCATTTTTTTGTAAGTTAAATGAAGGCTAATTAGGTGTCTATAATTCTATCATTGGTTTGACTGATTCCAGAGCTGGTAAATTTTTTTCTGTATAAGAGTGGTGGTACTAATAAGATGTATCTTTAATGCATAATTCTCTCAAATGTTCATTTAAAGAAAATGATAGTTTTAGCTGTTGCATCGTTCAATATTGCATTGCTACTTTTTCTAGGGGGTCATAATGCATATTCACGGATCAAAATCCTTATAAAGTTAGATAATAATATTGTTTGTAATTTCAAATAATTTACGCCATTAGAGGAGCTACTGTGCAGGACAACTCCTATAGTGTGGGATGGGGCCCCCATGACACATCGACATGCTTTTGAGGCTTTAGACTAGACTGTGCATAATATTATGCAACCACATGATTCTATCTTTGTAGATTAAGTGTTTGGTGGTAAAACTATGGTCCTTGGATATGGTTTTCAGCAAATTTTAGCTGCCATCAATCGTGGGAGTCAAGGTGATACTATTGCTGCTTCAAGACATTCATCGACATTATGATCAGATTGTTTTGTCTATACACTTGATCAAAATATAATATTAGGGAATTCACCAAGTTTGGTAGTTAAAGTAGTTTTGTGAAGGGATTTAAAAGTTAACGGAAGGATGTTTATGATTGAAAAAGTTGGATAATGATGAAAAGGAACCATCTTGGCCAAGAACACTCGACAAATTCTTATTTCCATTGAGTAGTAACCTAGTTGATTATAGTAGTAACCTAGTTGATGATGTTATTTCACATACATATCCTAACTTACTTGTGAAAATCAATGACAGGGAGTATACAAAAGAATGGACTATACTTGCAACAAAAAGTGAAATTGTTGATGAAGTCAATAGCTGTCTATTTGCATGTTTACTGAAGGATACAAGAACATACTTGAGTGCTAATCATATTTCTCCATCATCGGACAATATTAAGTCATATATTATGTAATACCTAGTTAAGTATCTTAACAATTTGAAGTTCTCTAGACTCGTGAATCATATATTGGAATTGAAGTCGGGACTCTTATTATATTATTAAGGAATATCAATCAAGCGAGTGGTTTGTGCAATGGTACAAGACTTATTGTTAGTTGGATGACTGATAGAGTAATTGAGGTTGAGATCTTAACTGATAGAAATGTTCAGAGCCTTTGTTTGATTCCACGAATCAAAATGGTTCATTCAAACACTTAGTTACCTTTTGAACTTTCACGACAACAATTCCTTGTTAAACATATTTTGCAATGACAATACATAAGATTCAAGAACAAACATTTAATTATGTTGGTCTCTACCTCTTTGAACCGATCTTTAGTATGGACAACTATATGCTACAACTTTGTGTAATATCACCGGATGGATTTCATGTATTGTTATGAAATAATGGGCTGAGATATATCTCATACACAAAGAATATTGTATATATGGAAGGTTTTTATTGCTTGTATCATTGGTATTTTTTATTACTTAATTCCATATATTGATCATTGGTATGATTTATTCACATCTTGTTTTTTCATGTACATAAACACAAAGAGATGTTATGAATGTACCATATTTGTACTAAAATAGGATTGTCTTTATAGATTTCACAAAATATTATTTGTTCTGCAACTACTATTGTATAGTCATAAGATAATGGTATCATGTTATCCAACAACTTACACATGTTGGATACAATTGGAATAGGAAGGTTCATGCCATGTGTGTGTGGGATGCAATCAGGGCAATAAATCAATACTTCATTGGGATAGAGATGACCCTTCTAGATTCAACTGTACAATTTCAAACTAAATAAAGATTACATTTTCATTGTAATGATCCCATTATGTCTTAATATAACTATAATTGTGTTTTGTAGAATGACCATATATGTTTAAGGATCCCAAAATGAGTATGTTGATAGGTTTCGCAATGTCATTGATGAAGGTGATGTGTACATTATTAAAATCTTCAAGATAGGCTTTGCATCAACTGCTTACATACTTATTATGTGTGCCTTGAAGATATTTTTTTTCCAAGTACACATATTTTATTTGAATGCCTGGTGATTGTTAGGATATCCTACGGCAGAAGTGCAAATTTGTCCAATATTTAGATGTCGGAACACAGCATCCTCTTAATGTTCATTACACAGGTTTTTTTTCTATTTAAATATACTTTTTAAAACTTATATACTATATTCTAAGTTAAATGTAATGCATTTGAATGTCTTTTTTTTTGTGGTATATTAATAATTTATACAGATGTTGTAGGGAAGTTATGAAATGCACCCTTGTTACTGTTTAGCACATGAAAGATGGTGTTACTATATAGAGGTATACATTATACTTGAAGAGTCACGAGTATATAATTTACTCAAACATTTTTATCTATACTGCTTTATTTATGTTATAATACAATGTGATTTTCATACATATAATGGTGCAATAATTAAGTTTATGTTGTGGGAAACAGAGTTGACATGCTCAATTACGATGTTATTTTGCACATGATAGATGAATGCGCTATTTTGGTTATGACATCAACATACATCAAATCATATGGAGGTAGAAGTGCTAATATTCTGTATGCTTGACTTTCAATTCTATAAATATTGCATTACTTTATAATGATTTACATAAATGACTGTTCAAATTAATTTTCAAGAAAGTACATTTTATACTCGACGTGTGCAACCAAAATATTCATCAATTTGGACATCGCGGTGTTTTATGATCTAAAATTATCATAAGTTCTTTTATAAAATTATAATTTTGGATTGTTTTTCATAATATAAGACATGGACAGCCTATTCTAAATAAAAATTTTTACTGGCAAAATATTAGTGATATTTGCGTTATATTAGAGAATTTGGATAAGCAAATTATTCAGTAGTCACATATCGAGGAAGTCAGTGATCACTTTTTAATATTAGATATTAAGAATAAGCATTTTGACCTTGTCATAGAGGTACGATTGATTTTAATTTTTCTATTATTTAATTATCAAAATTTGAACATTTATTACTTTAGAAACAACAATTTATTACAAAATAAAGTTTTCAAGTGCCGTGCAACAATTCTATATATTGATCAAAAGTATCCTTGGTATTATGAAGGATGTACCATTTGCTTGAGAAAACTAATGCTTCAAGAATTGATGTATCATTGTGAAAAATGTCACATGGTGACACCCAACCGTTTAATAAGGTACTTGTAGCTAACTATAAACTTTTCTATTTTATCTTAGTTAACTACATCTAGCTATGATATATATTTATGCGGTGTTGTCATTTGAACCACCATACTTTTATATAAGTACAAAGTGAACTTACAGGTTATGGACTATTCAACTGAAACATACTTTATTATGTTTGACAAAGTTATTGAACAACTGTGTGGCTATCTGGCTTTAGATTTATACATGTTAAAAAACATGGTGGACATGTAAATTAATGTGATGAATGTCACCTACATGACATTCACCTATCTTTATATAAAATTATATATTTTTGTCTTAAATTATTAACTTCATGTTGTGTTATTTTAATATTAAGGTTGTTGGAAAGAAAAACTTGAATTAATATTTGAACGTTTGATAGGCATGTGACTTATGTGAGAGGTTTAATTAGCTAAGTATAATTATTAGAATGTAGCCTTTAGGTTTATTGTGAAAAGGCATATCTAGTGGATTGGTCATTTGAGAATTGATACATATTATAACACATTTATGATGTATGAATTATTCTATAATTGTTTTCATTTGTGAAATGAATTTTACCATTTTAAAGGGTGAGCACGGGTTTGGAAGAGTCATGGGTTTATTGAACCCAATAAGGGTGGGTAGGATAAGGTTGAGTTGGGTAAAAATTGATCATGGTTTGTGGGTTGGTTCCATATGTTAAAAACCATTGGTTTTCTGGTTGGTTCCAGTTCCATATAGAACCAGCCTGAAAAAGAGTCGAACCTAGGTAATTTTAATCCATTTTAAAATTGATAAGTTTACATGTATATTATATATATATTATATAATGGTAAATATGAAATAGTATATTAAGTATAGGGGTCTATATGTCTTTTCAGACAAAAACAAATGGTCCTAATTTGGTATTCCTATTTCCTAATTCACAAGTTCACTTTCCAATAAACAAAATTGTTTCTCCCTTGTTCTTTCTTGATCGAAATAGACAAAAGGTTGGTGTTTCCAAGTAAAGTACCAAATTTAAAGACAAAGACAAAGAAAAAGGGGTTATCGGCATGGGAATAGAGTTCGTGTAATCGACTGATCAAGAATCAAGTGTTCTATTCTTCATTTTTGGTAAATACGAGTTTGTACCAATTTTTGATTTCCAAGTTTGTTTTGAATCAAACTAATTTCTAATTCATTGTTCCTGTTTTGACATTTTAGAGTTGTGCTTTGATTTATTTGGTTGTTCTTTTTCATGTAGTAGCCTTCTTCCGATTCACAGCGTTCTTCTAATTTAGGTCATTCTTCCGATTCACAGCCTTCATTTTGTAACAGAAGAAGCAGAGTGTCTTCCCAACACCTTGGTATTCAATCTCTTCCCCATTCATATCTATGGTTGTTTGTTCTTCCCTACACGATTTTATTGGCAAAAAAAGCTGATGGAGTTGTCGTTAGCTATTGAACTTATATATCAGACCAATTTCTGATTCATTGTTCCTGTTTTAACATTTCAGAGTATTTTTTGTTGTTGTTCTTTTTGGTTTCACAACCTTCCGATGTAGTTATTTCTTTTGATTTGTAGCCTTCATTTCGTAGTAGGAGTAAGTTTCTTCCCAACACCCAGGTGCTACTAGTGCTCCAAGTGCTCTAGCGCATAATGCTTCAAGCACATAAGGGATTAGTTCTAGAAACACAACAGAGGAGAATATAGGTTTTGAAATTTAGGCTACTTTTGTTAACATTTTCGATCTATGGAAAAAAAGAAAAAGATAAAAGCTAAATGTAAGCATTATTGGAAAGATTTATGTTTGCCCGAGTACATATGGTATGAGCACATTGTGGAAACATTATCATAAATCCATTAAGAATCCAGATAGGGGTAAAAATAAGAAGCAAAAATATTTGGCTGTTTAGATGTAAGATCAGGATACTTGTAGTGTTGTTAGTGTGAAGTTTAACCAAGAGGCTTCAAAGAAAAGGGTTATGCAAAATGATAATGGTAGATAAATTTCACTTTAAATTTGTGGAATAGGAAAGCTTCCATAATTTTATTCAACTTTGTGAGCCTTGATTTCGTATGCCTTCCTGTTTTACAGTAGCTTGAGGTTGCATGGGGCTTTACTTAGAGGAGAAAAAAAGTTAATGGTTGCCTTGGAAAATAATACACAAAGAATTTGCCTAACTACTGATTCATGGTTTTCTTTGCAAAATATTGACTACATGTGTCTCACAGTTCACTTTATTAATAATGATTAGAAGTTGCATAAGAAAATTTTGAACTTTTGTCCAATCTCTAGTCACAAAGTAATGACATTAGTGAGGAGATTGAAAAGTGTTTGCATGATAATAAGCTTAATAATGTTTTCATAATAATAGTTGATAATGCAAGTTCTAATGATACTGTCATTGCATATTTTAAAAGGAAGCTTGAGGATTAGAGTTCAACTATTTTATCTTGTTTCCTTATATGAGATGTGTTGCCCACATTCTTAATCTTGTCATGCATGATAGTCTAAAATACTAAGGATTGACTATTTCAAAGATTCATGAAGCTATCCGTTTTGTTAGGGCTTCTCCTTAAAGGCTGAACAAGTTTAAAGAATGTATTAAACATAAAAATAGGGTTTAGAACACTTATGTTTGGATGTAGTGACTAGATGGAATTCAAACTACCTAATGTTGGAAATTGTGGTTAAATTTTAGACAACCTTTGAGAGATTAGAGGGGATAGATTCCAAAAATGCAATTGAACTATTGGGGAAAAGTGAAATACCCAATGAGAATGATTGTGAGAAGGTGAAAGTTTTAGTCAAGTTCTAGCAAGCCTTTTATGATGTTACTTTGCGAATATCTGGCTCTTTATATGTCACTTCAAATATCTTTATTCTTGAGATTTGTTCCATATTTTGCCCACTGATTGAGTGGATGAAAAGTGATGATCAAAACTTGAAGTTAATGGCTATGAAAATGAAAATTTTTTTTGACATATACTAAGGGAATATGGAGAAGATGAATATGATGTTGTTTATTTACAATGGTCCTTGATCCCTGATACAAGCTTAAGTATATGAAGACCATGTTTAGCCAAGTGTATGAGAAAGATAAGGCAGAGAAGTTGGTAGCTATGGTGAAGGATACATTGATTTTTTTGGTTAATTTTAATTATTCTTCACTTTTAGATAAAGTGGACAGTAATAGGGGCAAAGTTTATGAATTCATGGACATTGATGGTAAAGAAAGAAGCCATCTTTCTCTTATGGAATCAAAATCAAGGACACCTAAAAAGAAGAAGATTCGACAAATATCAAATCAGAGTTGCAAAAATATTTGGATGAACAACATGAAAAATATGTATTTAATTTTGATATACTGAATTGGTGGAAGGTGAATTCATCAAGGTATGTAGTGCTTTCTAAGATTGCAAGAGATGTGCTAAGCATTCCTATTTCTACTGTTGCATTAGAGTCTGCCTTCTCCATTGGTGGTAGAGTTCTTGACTCATTTTGGAGTTCCTTAACTATTGCTATGGTTCATGCCCTTATTTGTGGGCAAGATTGGCTTTATGCTTCCCCTTTACTTATTTTGGTTGAAGAAAAATCTTGAGGATTTGGAGATGATTGAAAAAGGTAGGTGTTACGTGTTGGTTGTGATGCTACTAATTTATTGATTCATTTTTTTGTATGGTTTTATTTTATTAATGATATGCTTGTCTTTTAAATTTGTGTGATTTGAACATGTAGTTCGACATCACCATAGAGGCTAATCTTGCATGTTAGGGGCAACTGCACAAATAAGTGCGCATGACTACCTTTTACTTTTGTTCACTGCCTTTTACTTTTGTTCTATGATATGATGATAGTAATTGACAATGGAATTATTGCTTAATGTAAGGAAATGTGTATTACTGTTTAAATAACACTGAGGCCGGTTGTTTGGGAGTTAGGACTGGAGTTAAATTGCATGTGATGGTGAAGTTGCAGGTGAAACTGCATGTAGGTTGAGAGTTTGTAGGTGCTGGTGCTAGTTAAAGTATATGTATAGTAGGTGCTGGTGAAAGAATATGTGTAGCAGGTGTTGGTGTTGAAAGAATATATGTAACAGGCTTTAAATTCTACTAAATATGTGTAACAAACTTTGAATTCTATTAAGAACTTTTGTATTTAAATATGGATTTAATTTTGTAGCATATTGAATGCTGTATAAATTTGATGTGGATGCAATTAATCTGGATTTTGATGTTGTGATATTGTGAACATGTTAGAATCGATAGACCTTTGGACCCACAACCAAAAAACCCAGAACCATAGTTTTGGTACTGTCTTCGGTTGGGTTAAATTTTAGGGAATTGAGGGCATTTCGGTCTGGTATGGTTTTGCCCTTAGCCATCACTAAACCGAACCATGGTCAGTCCTAATTTTAACCACACAAAATTTGCCTATGAATAAAGAACTTGTATTAACTATTTTCATGAATACCAATTTGCTATTTTATAGTATGACTCGATGTGTCAAGGGAGTTCTAAATTGAAAAGATATTTGATGTGGAGCTAAACATCAAACATGCTAGACAACATTACTATCGTAAGTTCAAATCACAAACTTATCTTATACTATATTTAATTTTTTTTGTCATATATTGCATTACAGGCATTATAACTTTTTTTCAATTTTTAGTAAAATGAGTGCTTCATTGGATTATTGTGACGCCTATAGTATGGTCACTGTTCAAAAATATGATTTATGAAATACGCCCAACACAGTTAACAACAGGTTTCTCCATGCACGATCTTAAAAAGGTTAATTAGTTACCACATGGTATGTCATGATATTTCTTGTGGTCTACTACGGTCTACGATACATGACTACATGGGTTAAAGTGAAAAATCATTTTTTTCTTCACCATACTATACATTAATATACTATAATATAATATAGTATGACATACAATGATAAAATATTATATATATCAGTAAATTAATTTTTATTATAATATATGTATAATGATAAAATATTATAGATACTCATATATTATATACCAATAAATTATTTTTATGACGAATAATATTTATTTTATTTTACACATTGCACTTTTATATGTTTTGGTATAATACAATACTATATTTCATATATATTTTATTTATATTAGGAAAAATATTATGAAAATAATTAGGATAGAAATAAAAAGGTACAAAATTTATACTTAATGTTTTTTCAACTTAAATATAATTTTAATATATTTTTTTAATAAAATCGATAATAGTATGAGGTGTGGCGTACCTATGATTTAAGGGGTGTGATATACATAATGATATTAGTATTAAAAACAATCATTGAGGGTTAAATTAAACTTGGGGACTAAAAATTGATTAAGTGAATTTATATTATAAACAATATTATACTGATACAACTTGTGATCTTGAAATTAACAAAAAATTCATGGAAGCCACACACAAGAACTAAGAGACCTCAACACTTGAGAATACTAAGTGCAAAAGTTACGAATTCTCCCAAGAGAATGAAAGTGAGGAATGACAAAATGGAATCTCATGGGTATATCGCACTCGTGGCCCTTAATCTTTTTTTTTTTAGTTTATCACTTTTACTCGAACCTTGGTTTGTTGCATAGAAAATCCTCATCCTCATTAAAACATACCATTTAGGCTCTTTTGTGAACAACAAGCATTAATATGGGTGAAAAATGCTAGATTGGCACACTAGCATCTACGAGTGACCACGGTGGCATAATCACATTTAAATCCTCCCATGCATGTCACACCCGCTATCGATGAATGTGTAGGCTAAAGGGTAAAAGTGGGAAAAAAGATTAAAAGGAAAATAGATCCCAAAACAAGAAAAGGAGGAAGAGACATGTATTCAGTTTTCATATAGAGTAGAGCAGAGAGCAAGAAGACAGTGAGAGAGAGTCAAGGTTTGAGAAAGAGAGAAAAAAAAAAGGCAGACGGGATTTTCGCATGGGGGAAGGAATCGTAGGATCAAGAGTCAAAATCAGGAAATAATGGCAGGTAGGAAAGTGAAAAGAGATTTGACTAAAGAATGCTCCCGATATAGTAAGTGTATCCACCTTTATGATTGAGTGTAATCCAATAGTCTAAAGTTGAATGTGGATATTGATGGTAGGCATGTGCATTAATGTAGTTGTGGGGGCACTGGGAAGTAAAAGACAAGGCGTGGCATGTGGATCGCATGTGCGTGTGTGGTGTATGTGGCTTATGCTATTTTTATCAGTCATAAGGGGACTATTTGGGTCAGTGAAGACCAATTTTGAAAAAAAAAAACAGAAAAAGACATAGTAGAGGGATTAATTTGGGAAAATGATTAAAATAGTAAATAATTATGTAAGTCGCCTATTTTAAAAATTTTTGATATGTTGTTTAACTTAAAAAAAAAAAATTTCTTTACAACTCATGGTAATGGGTACTTCCAACTAAAGATGTACCATTGGAGTTATTTTGGGTTTTTGCCAGTCAGAAATACATTGCTAGAGATGTAAATTACCTAGATTATTATAATATGGATAAGTTTAGTTTGGGAGATTTAGGCTACATGGGCTGCTTTCAAAGTTATCCAGGGATGGAGCTTGATGATGGATTACTACCCTTGAATGATGAAGGTGATGTGATGGCTATGTTGATAATTTACTTGCCTAAGAATACTCTAATTGAAGTATATATTGTTCAAAAGACTAAAAAGGATGTAGTAAAGGATGGGATGGCCTTTTGGGGACAATGAAAGAACTCGTTAGTCCTAATAAGGCTAGAATTGAGGAAATTGTACAAGGACGATGATAGCAATACATAGTCAAGATCAATGAAGTTTACGCCATCTTCAAGTAAAACAGTTCCTGCAACTACCATAGAAAAGGCCAACCTTGGGTATTTTAAGAGAATAAAGATAATGTGGTGAAGGAAGGAAGAGTAAACTGACAAATGTAATGTAGGTGAATAACAGCATTTTGATATAGTTAATGTAGTTGATGAAAAGGATAACATTAGAGGTGGTGTAGGTAATGAAAAGGATAATGAGTATAGGGTACCAAAAAATGGGTAGAGGAAGGGGAAATATGACAATGAGGCTATTGTGGGTGATGTAGACGGGAATGAAGATGAACATGGTAGTGAACATGGTATTGATTATAGTGAATATAAGCTTAAACTTGATATAGGAAGTTGCAAGATGTAATTTGATGAATCAGATAATGAAATTGAGAAAGATGATGATGTAATAAATTTGAAGGTAACATTGACTAGTCAATGGAAGGGCAAGAGAGATGTGGAAAATCATGTCAAGTTGCTGGTAAGAGGAGGAAGGCTGTTGGTGGGGTAGAATGAAGGAAGGGGGATGCAAGTAGGGCACTAATGGTGAACAGAAATAAGGATGAGGTTAGGGTTAGATTTGCAATGCTAGCAGGTAATGTGACCATAGAGAATGGGAATAAAACCTGTAAGAACAGTTATGAAATAGGATCTAACATGGGAGTTGAGTTTGATGACTTATGTGGCATTCATTCAAATTGTGAAGATGATAGACTAAGACACCTTAGTTTCAATAAAATCACAGATGTTAGTGACCTTAAATTCCTAGTGAGTCAAAAGTTCAACTGATTTGAGTTGTTAAAAAACTAAATAAGGAGTTATGGTGCTAAATCAAGGTGAAATGTTGGGATTGTTAAGAATAAAAAGTGGAGGCTTAGGACAAGGTGTGCAAAAGGATGTCCTTGGACCTTACATGCTACACATATAGCGGAATATGATGGTACAAATAAGGACATACATTGGTGTGCACAATAGCTACAAGGTTTCTAAGACAAGGAATACCTTATTATACAGAAAATTGTTTAGAAATGCGAATATAATAGCAATTGAAGGTCAGGAATAAATCTACAATGCTAATAACAAGTTTAGGGTGTCTAGCATGGAACATATTGAAAAAGGATAGTGACAAAAATAAAACAACAATTTAAAGCTTATTGGTCCAAAATATAACAACAATCAATCCATTCAACTCAGTAGTTATAGCTTGATGCTCAAATAGGTCACATATAAAGTACAAACAATTTGCATTGCAAAAAAAAAAAATATATGACAGTCAATTAGATGAAACCATACCACCACTTATTTCGTAAAAAAGAGCCTTACCATAGGCCTAACACATGTACATAAATAAACACCAAGCATAGCCCCAATGACCACCTTTACCACTAACTAACACACAAAAAATAGCCCCTTAACAACACTAGCAAAGCATTCATTTCCCTGCAAATCATCATTTGTGTGCCCTATACTAGATCGATGGCCTTAAGACAACTACAAGCATAAGCAGAAACAACTAAAGGTTTAAATGTCTCATCTTGGCCTTCTCATCTTTTAGCTATAGGTGCCTGACTCCTAGTGATGGTCAACTTGTTGTGAGGGTTTTGACGCCTAGCAACAAGCCAATCATCACTATAAGTGGCTGAACCTTAACAATACTTGGACTGTCACTAAAATTTCCCTACTTAACGATAGTTTGACCGTCACAAAATGTCTAATGACACTTTTACTGACAATTAACTGTCACTAAATTTTGCCACAGTTTTAGACTGCTGCCATTATTAAATTTGGTGTTTTTAGTAGTGCTTTACCATCTAATTATGAATTACCTTCCCTCATACCACCTCTTATGAAGTAAAAGTAATGTCTATAACATGCTATGATGAACTAATCTATCAGAGAAACCAATTGAGCTTAATTAAACCAATGATAGTTGGAAGAGAATGATATGCCTAATGACAACAACTTAAAAATCCGTGGCTGTTAATAAACCCTCATAACCAAGGAGTTCCACAATAAAACCTATGATGACTTGAGGGCTAAGGGTAGCATCAATCTTATGTATCCCTTTTGAGCCATCAATCTCCAACATGTCTAACTAAGATTGTAGAAGTGTTGGTGGGCATGAAATGCTCCCCTTTCGCAGCTCTTTACTTGAGCTAAGCACAAGCACATCGGCCTTTGTGTCCTACAAAATGAACTTAATCGAAGTGGAATAGGTACTTCTTAGCTTGTACTCAGGATTAGATGATCTTAGGATTTCTCTATAGCCATGTTATAGAGCAAAACACCCAAGTATAACTGTTTTTTGATGGACAAAGTTGTCTCTTAAAGCATCACGTAATGTTTCCAACCATGGGATCTGGTCTTGTTCAAAACAAGGGATGCCATTGCACATTTTCTCTATAAATTTATAAAAAGAATAAAAAAATATTAAAACTTGAGAATTATTATTATTTTTTGGTACTCATAAGTATCATAAAAGTATATAATGGAGGGATATACTAGTATTACAAGTTAACGAAAAGGGCATGTAAAATTTTTATAAAAGTATATAATGGAGGGATATACTAGTATTACAAGTTAACGAAAAGGGCATGTAAAATTTTTTTAGGACCAGAATGACAAGTGAATCACTTTTTTACAGCATGATGTAGGGGATGGGGAGGTTAGAGTTTGAACTTTTTGCTGCCCTACATTGGCTCAACACATTTGCCAATAGATCGAGGGTTAAGGGATAGCTTGTGAATTATTATTAAAGTGAGAATTTATGAGTTTACCTTTATTTGATGGAGGGTGAAAGTCATCAGTGTTAATGAAGGGACAATTTAGCACCTTGGCAAGCATGTTTCCTATAGTCCTATATATTTAAGTCTTGGCTTAGTGCAAGTGCATGGAAAATGGAATGATGATATGAACGTCGGCATGAAACTAAAAACAACATAATCATATATCAATCATATAAGGCTAAATTATAGGCATGAAGATAATATGTTATACCATGTTTTCTATTTCACAAAAATTATATTTGGATGGATTGTGATATATACCCATACAATTTGTTACACGAAGAAAAAAAAATTTAACAGAAATGTGAGGACCGTAATATTGGGAGGAACATGTACGGATTTAGAAAATTTTTCATTGTAAGGTCCATATATAATCAATTTTCTATATATAATAGATGTAAAAAATAAAAAAGTGGAATTCATATTGAATTTTAATGTATTTATGCATACAATAAATTTAATTATGCATATTCAATTTTACTTTATTTTTTTCTTTAAATATGTGAGTCATTTCATAAATTTAAATGGGTTCTTAATTATAAAGATTACTGAATCTTTACTGAAGTAATTAGAAATTTTAGAGACGTCCACAGACCCTGCTAAAAAGCAAAATTAGATATGTTTACATATCAAAGCTTTTGGTGCCCTAAAAAAAAGCATCAAAGATTAAATGTTTGCGATTTCCCTGTACCACTAACCCCCATAATTATAATTGTCATCCCTACAAAAGAAGCAAAAATAAATGATGTCATAGGAATGAGGAAAATAGTGATGATACTCTAAAACATGCAACTGCTAGGCTTATGAATTTCTTATCTATTTTTAAGTTTATTTAATCAAGTAAAAGGTATTGGATTGGATTGCAGTTTATTATAGTTTATTATTGGCCAAACTATGCTTTTAGCCCTTGAACTTAGCGAACTCAAGCGAGTTAGTCCAATCAATGAACTTTGAAAAACCATGCAAGTTAGTTTAATTGGTATTGCAGACAATGGATGGCATTAGATGGCGGACAAGTGAGGCTGTTAGCACATCAAAGTTTTTTTTCTTAACAGCCAAGTAAACATATAAAAAAAATGAAGCCAGCTTGTTTTTGCAGCTATAGACTTTGTTGTAAGAGTCAAAAATTGTGGCTTACTTGTTAAATTTCTAAGTAGAGCCTGGTTTTAGCAATGGCCACAAGTAGTGAAGCAATTTTAAATTATTCATAATTTCTCGTTCCCATATTCAATGACAAGAATTATAAATTTTGAAGCGTCCAAATAAAAACATTATTCATCTCCCCAGATTGATGAGAGTTGGTAGAATCTAATTTTGAGGAACTAACTAGTCCAGAAGTGTCTACTAATTGGACTAAAGCATAGAAGAAGCAATACAAGCAAAATGAGCAAAGAGATCCAAAAGCATTGCTGAATATTCAACAAGGATTGAGTAAAGTGATATTCCCATGCATCATTGGTGCCAAAAGATTAAAAGATGCTTAGGAGATACTAAAGAAACAATTCGATGGCCAAGAGAAAGTGATCTCCATAAAATTGTAAAATCTCTGGAGGAACTTTGACAACCTAACAATGAAGGATGTAGAGAGTATTTAAGAATTTTCTTTTGTCAAAGGACAACTTTATTATCCAACAGTCTAGTCATTCTTTCCTTATTTTTAGTCAAAAATTGGTTCATTTGTTTTCTCCATTTATTATTCTGTATAGTTAGAATGCATTATGACCAAGATTATAGTTTACATGTATAGGGCTAGAATCTTGCAGGAGCTTATTTGCTTTCCATGTGTAACATTCTTGTAAAGTCTATATAATATATATAGAACACAAGACTAGACATTCGGCCATTCACATAAACTTTCCTTTGGTATCAGAGTCATCGACTAACAACACAGGTATTCTTTGAGTCTATTTATTATTTTTTTTCTCCCTCGGCTTCGATATCTCGATGTAGTTTCAACAGTGGCTTCTACGCTGGTTTTGACATGAACCTTTTTTGTTTCGATGGTCTCATGTTGTTTTGTTTGTGTCTTCAATGTCATTCCAATTTTTTGGTGCAAGATTCTTCTCTCGATCATTTGTTGCAACTCTTTTAGTGGTTTTTTCTAGTGTTTTTCAACATCTCTACAACTATTTATGATGGATTAAGCATTTGTGTGTGTCAAGTTTATAGGCAAAAATTACTCTGCTTGGGCTTTTCAATTTGAGTTTTTCCTTAAAGGAAAAGATCTTTGGGGTCATATTAATGGCACAAATTGCACACCTGATTTTGACAAATCCAAGGATCTAAAGTCTTCTCCTTCATGGGCTGTGCTTGATGCTTTAATTATGTATTGGCTTCTTGGCTGTATTGAGCCACATATCATCACTAACTTGCAACCTTATTACACTGCAAAAATCATGTGGGCATACTTAAAGATGGTTTATCATCAAGACAATGATGTTTGTAGTTTTCAGTTAGAGCATATGATTGCCATAATTCAACATGACACTATTTCCATTTAAGACTATTATTCATGTTTTTTGGAACTTTGGAATGACTATGCTAATTTGGTCACTACAAATGTTCTTATTATTGCATTTTTTGTCATTTAGAACCTGTATGAGACTAGTCCTCGTGATTGGTTTCTTATGAAAATATGTCCTAAATTAGAATATGCTCATTCTTCGCTACGAAATTGATCTCTTATTCCCTCTCTTGATGTTTGTTTTGGTGAGTTTCTTGTGAAGAACAATGTCTTAATACTCAAGGTACTTTGGTGCAGTCCCATGGTAGTTTAGGATCAGCAACTATGGCATATGTTGCCCAAAGATGTGGACCACCTATGAACTCTAAAAACTTACAATGTTTCTGCTGCAAGGATTATGGACATATTGCTGCCAATTGTCCTTAGAAATACTACTCTTATTGCAAGAAGATGGGTTATGTTATCAAAAAATGTCACATCTGCCCCTAGAATAATCAAGCCCAAACATTTCAGACTTCTATTATTGTACCCTCTACCACTTCTGGCTCTTCTTCTAATGTTTCCTCAGTTCCTGCTTCTCCTCCAACGAATTACTATAAACTTGAAATGATGCAACAGATGCTAGTTTTAACATTATTAGCTATGGGATTCCAAGGTAAAGCCTCTACTGAACTTTGGTACATGGACTCAGGTGTCTCAAATCACATGAGGAATACTCTTACTGCTCTATGTTATGTTCACCCTTATGTTGGTAAATCTACTATTTAGACTGCCAACGTCAGTTTTTTGCCAATAGCAGCTGTGGGAGATGCCTTTTCTAAGCTCACTGATGTGTTTTTTGCTCTTCAGCTTTCCACAATCTTATTTCTGTTAGCCAATTAGTTAATAACAATTGTGTTGTGAATTTTTCTAGTGATAGTTTTGTTGTGTAGGACCAGGTAACGGGGGAGCCGATTGCGAAGCGACCTAAAGTTGGCATTTGTTTTTACTATTTTTGCATACTCCATATCTTTCTTTAGTTTTTCTTATTAAGTCTTTTGTGTGTAATAATGTTTCAGAGCTTAGTATGTTGTGTCATCGTCATCTAGGCCATCCCAATACTTAGACCTTATCTCATGTGTTAAACTCTGGTTTACTTGGTCATAAAAATCATTCTTCTTTATCTCTTAAGCGTGCCTCTTATAAACTTGGTAAAAGCAAAACTCTTCTATTTCCTTTGCATGCTGGTAGAGCATCTCATTGCTTTGATCTTATCCACAATGATGTTTCAAGGCCTTCCCTAGTTACTTCACATGAAGGATTTAAATATTATGTGACTTTTATTAATGATCATAGTAGATTTACTTAGTTCTACTTTCTTTGCTCTAAAATTGAGGTCTTTCGTACTTTTACTGAATTTTCACATATGTTGAGACTCAAGTTTTTGCTTATATTAAGACATTACACATAGATTCTGGTGATGAATATTTATTTACTGAGTTTTAGGCATTCTTGGATTCTAAAAGTAATTATTCATCAACGTTTATGTCCTTATACTCCTCAACAAAATGGAGTCACCGAATGCAAAAATCATGATCTTTTAGATGTGGTGCGTACTTTTTTGTTTGAATCTTTTGGTCCATCCATGTTTTGGGTAGAGGCTCTAAAAATAGCTACTTAATTAATCATTTACCTTCCCAAACAACCTAGTTATGATAACCATTTTACCTTTGATTATGTGTTTTTTGTTCATTTACCTTTTCTTGAGCGGCAGAAATTAATATTTCAATATATTCAATATGCTTTCTTGGGATATAATGTGTGTCAAAAAGGGTTTTTTTTTGTTATGATCCTACATTACATTGTACACGCATTTCTCTAAATGTTATTTTCTTTGAAAATCAACATTTATTTCTTATGTCCTATTTGCCCTTTTCTTCTACTGTGGTTCTTCCCTCATTTGAGCCGCAAATTTTAGATCTCCCACCAGTTAGTTCTTGCTTTAAACCAGATATTGTGTATAAGAGGCACTCCCACGCACAGTCTTTTTTGGTGGCTTCCTTGATATCTGATCCTACCGCTCTCCAGATCCAGTCAGATCCAACACCTCCAAAGCCTTTGGAATGTCAGTCTTCTCGAATGTCTGTACCCCCGGATAGGTATGGGTTTCTTTATTCCAAGATTAGAAATTCTATTTCCAACTCTTACTGTTGCATTGCCCAATTTTGATATTTTCACGTGCTACTCACACACTACTAAGCATGAATATTGGCGACAAGATATGCAAGAAGAAATTGCCACTCTAGAGGCCAATCACACCTGGGACATTGAGTCATGTCCTCCCATTGTTGTATCTCTGGGTTGCAAATGGGTTTACTTTGTCAAGTATTGATCTGATAGAAGTTTGGATCGCTATAAAGCTTTGCTTATTACACTTAGGAATAATCAGGAATATGGTGTCAATTATGAAGAGACGTTGCTCCAATGGCCAAAATGACTACTTTTCATACGTCTTGCTCTTGCTGCTTCCAATGATTGGGCACTACATCATATGGATGTCAACAATGCTTTCTTCATGGAGATCTCAAAGAGTTTATTTATATAAAGCCACCCCCGGGATTGTTTTCCTTTCAGACTTCATATGTGTGTAAGCTTCATCATTCTCTTTATGGTCTCAAACAAGCTCTAAGGGCTTGGTTTGATAAATTTCGTGCCATCTTAATACAATTGTCATTCAAATAGAGCAAGTATGACACTTTCTTGTTTCTTCAGAAATTAGACATGGGAATTGTTGTTCGTTTGGTTTATGTTGGTGACATTGTGACCACTGGTTCCAATTTTGCCTTGGCTAGCTCAAGACTCATCTATTTGAATCTTTTCATATGAAAGATCTTGGGCCTCTCACATATTTTCTTGGACTTGATGTGCATAGTAGTCCATCTAGTATTTCCCTCACTCAATATAAGTATGCTAGTGACTTTGTCACTATAGCTGGTCTACAAAATGCTACTTTTGTTGATACTCCCATGGAATTAAAGGGCAAGCTCTGTAAAAAGAAGGATGACTTACTTGCTGATCCTAGTTTAGGTCAGAAGTTGGTGGGTGGTCTTGTTTATCTCACCATTAGAAGACCGGATATTTCTTTTGCTATATAGCAAGTCAGTTCATTCCTTTAAACTTCTCGTATCCTTCATATGGCTACTATTTGTAAGATTATCCACTATGTCCAAGGCACCTCTGCCCGTGGCTTATTCTTTCATGTAAGTAATTCTAGTCATCTTGTTACATATAGTGATGCATATTTGGATGGTTGTGCTGATACCCATTATTCCATCTCTTGTTGGTGTGTGTTCTTAGGTGTTGCATTGATATCCTAGAAGAGTAAGAAGTGAGATGGAGTCTCTAAGTCTAAAGGAAATTTAAGTGCACAACTAATAAACAATACTTCAATTTCCAGAATATAGAATAAATGCAGAAATTAAGGCATACTTGTTTATCATTGTAAAACCAAGTAATAGTCTCCTTGATGAAGGATGCCCCTTTGAGCATGTTGTAAAAGATGTGACTTATTGTAAACACCCAGGATTAAATATTTAATTAATTTAGAAATATAAGTAACTAAATATGCTGATTCACACCCAATATTCAACCAGAATTCTCTTTCTGGTGATAGAGAAGTGTGTAGGGTGAAATAGAACAAGTAGCCTCTAGAAGTTGTGTTTGCAACTTTCTATGCATAATTCTATTGCCCTTTATTTATAGGGGTGAATTGGCACTTATAGAGGGTCATAACCTTTCATAAAAAAGTTAACACTCTTCATAAAAGGTTGTAATATTTTGCCAAGTGGTGCCCTTATCCACCCATAACTTCTTCCCTTGAAATAAGGTAATAGCTACCCTTAGAAGTGATGTGTTGGTTTGGCCATAAAGTCACAACACTTCTAAGAGTTGTGTTTTCTTGAATCAAGGACCATAATCACCTCCTAAAGGTTGTTAAATTCACCTAAAATATGACCCTTCACTAAAATTCATGTTGTTTCACTAACTAGGGTCTGCAAAACTATCTCCCCAAAGGTCATATATGTTAGGATGGGCATATCCTTTCATTTAAAGGTCATATACCTTCATAATATGAGTAGTTCTATGGTGGTTATTAAACAATTATCCCATGTGTCAAGGTGTACATATATATGCCACAAAATTGCCACATGCCAACTTCCTATTGGTACCAATGTGATGATGTTTTACACATATGTGCCAAATCATCCAAACTACTCAACTACTTCTAGTTAATGTTAGAAGCAATGGTATGAGTTAATGTGACAGCACCAACTTATGGTGTGACCACACCAAGCAGTAGTAAAACAAGTATATCTTAGTGTGTCTATGGAATTTAATAATCACTCTTTCTAACTAAATTTCAACAAAAATAATTGATAAAGAATTGCCAAAACAAATTATCACAAAAGAGAGACTGACATCTGCAAGTTTGGGCATGTGACCCTAAGCATGACAACAAATCTTCTCACTATGTAATGGTTAAACATACATAGGGGAATTATCTTTACCACAAATCCTGGAACTAATCAAAGATCCTTGGATAAATCTAGGTTCATGAATGATACGTATATCATTATGTCTATATGCCTCAATACTTTGTTGATACATAGTTTGGCTACAACTCATCTCTTTTGTGAGTTTACTAATAAACTCTCTATCATGTACCAAACTTGGGATGTATCCATTGTTAAAGTCACTTTATACTTGAATCTTGTAGTACACTATGTAATATAATATTACACTAATTACTGCTTATGAGTGCTCATATTCAAGTATAGATGACAGTGCATCAACTACCTGACTTGCAATACATGCAATCAGATTGTAATTTACAACAATTTGCAAACACATTATAAAGTCTTTTCTATATCACTCATTATACCAAAGTAACACTATGATTTTAAATCACTAAATAGTAGTCAATAGTGAGTAAGGGCATAACGAAAGAAACTCACACATAAGTAAAAAAAAAGAAAACTTATTTTCTTTCTATGGTCAATTTGATAAATTAAAAGACACACAAGATATATACAAGTGTCATGGAATGTTAGTGTACACAAACACAATGTTTGACAACAACTATTTAGGAGGTGTCTATCTCCCTCTCAAACATTGTTTGTGTGACCTCATGTGGACTCCCACTAGGAGCATATGTCCTCAGCAAACCATGCAAGTGTCAAACTTCTGACATATGAGAAATTCACTTAGTCACATAGGTTAGGATGTATGTGTGGGCATATAAACGTGGTGCGCCTAACACCTTACCCTAATCTCAAACAAATAGTTTAGATCAAGATGACCTTTATGCTAAAGTTGTCAAAAGTTGGATTATGTGACTCTCACTTGGATGTAATTCATTATTGAGTCACATATGACGAATTCAAGTAATGACCTACATTCAAGACTTGAGCAATCACATCTTTGTTTGAACTCGAAGAACAAGGGCAGGTTGTTTGTGTGAGAAAACCAACCTTCAACTTATGTCTAGATATGTATTTGATTTTTTTTGTTGTGATGTGAGCTATAAATATGATGATATGTATGGCACACATGCAATATAACTATCTCATATAAGTATATGTACACATGTGATAAACACATGCTACACATATGTACTGCAACTTATCATATCTTTGTACTAATAAAAGACAAAAAATGAAGTTAATCCAACTAGTTAGTTAAACTAACTCTAACTTCATTTTCATCTATTACAATTCATTAGTTATATCATGTGCTTTACATTTCCATGAAATATGAACATCAAGGCACTAAGATAGTTCAATGTCAAAGTACCACTAAGATAATGCTTAGCCTACATGAGTCACTAATGACCCTTATATTTCATGAAAACAAGCTCCTTTATATGGAAACAACTACCACATGAACAGATTGCTTACACAAAGCAATTTCTTTTGCATAAAGCAAGATAATATAACGAAATGTATATGTGTATTCATCTATAAACTTAACCACATTTTAGTGCAGTAATATTACCTTGATAACATTCATCATTGTCTTATTATATTCGAATGATGTAATGTGACATATATTCTACACTAGCATGGTTTTTAAGATAAAGTCAAAAATGAATATTTGAACTAATTATCCTAATCAACTTGCCTAATATTCAATCATGCATACCTCATGATATATGTTAGACTTAAATGAGGAACTAATCCAAACGCTTCCATTCCAGGGGAAGTGCTAAAGGGGTTATGAGTAACAATCACAAGTTAGACTTGAAGTATGGCCCAAGAACAAAATGACTATTTCTGCATTATCTTAAAGTAAGTTTGAGATTGCACATGATACTTTGCCTTAGTCTTGAAGCATATTATACTGTATAGTCCTTAGACTAGGGGTGGCAAAATTTGACCTGACCCAAAAACCTGGACCGGCCCACCTGAACTCAAACCTGACTTGACCAGAAAAGTCAATAACCTGAACCCAATTGTACCCAACCCGACCTGAACCTGATTAAAGTTAAACCCGAAAAAGCTCAAAACCTGAAATACTTGAACCCAGAACAACCCGATCTCAAATGGGACTGAACCCGAATTGGCCCAAACTCAAAATAACCCAAACTCAAAATGACCCAAACTCGAGACTGACATTACTCAAACCTGAAAAGACCCGAGTTTAAACCCAACAAGACCCGATTTCTGGGATTTGTTGAATTAGCCCATGACTTTATTAGATCATTAGATTTTGCATTAAAAAATTTCCAGATTTACATCAAACTCTCTAGAGTTGACAAATTTGCTCCAAAATTTTCATTTTTGCCTAGAACTTTCTAAAATCATCAATTCACACCTAAACTCTTCCATTTCACCTACACTAACCTCAAACGACCTCTAGGGCTCCACATTAGTGCCTAAACTAAATTAATTCTTATTTTTACCCTACATAATGATTCTAAATTCCTAAAAAATTATAACTTGAAGTGACAACATAATTTAAATGCCTCTGATCCTACCAACTTGTTAAGTTCTAAAATGACCGATTTTATAATTTCATGAATAAAATTTGCAAAGTTTTGAATTAGATATTTTAATTAAAATAATTGTATATTAATATATTTGTATCTAGTTAAATTAAATTTTTTAGATTATTTTTTATGCCTAGTAATTATTTAGTTATGAGGTACCAAAATTTTGAAAATTTTAGTTTAGTTACTTATAAAAATTGCAACATGGGTCTTTAAACTTTTCAAATATTTGCATCAAAATATCAAATTCTTTAATTTAAAATTTAGCAAAATCTTAATAAAAAAATTGAATTAATCAAGTTATTTTAGCTTATGTACCAATAACCCGATAAGACTCGAATATTAAGCCGAATCTAACCCGAAACTCAAATAATGTGACCTGAAGATACTCGATGCTGAAATTGACCCGACTTGAATTAAACCCAAACCCGAATAAGACTAACCCAAACCCAATTCGAACCCGAAATTTGCTCAGCCCGAAATCAACCCAAACCCAAAGAATCCAACCTGAACCCAAATTGATGCTAACTCAACTAAACCCGAACATGAATGACCTGACCTAAACCCAACTCGACCCACCCACCCAATTGCCATCCTTACCTTAGACTATACTATGAGTTTAGGGCCAAAAGTCATGAAAAGAATGTAATTTCATGTACGCTTCCTCACCATTTAAGGAAGTTTGGGCTTATCATCTATTAGATGTATGCTAAAAAACAAATCTAACTTTTGTTACTATAATGAATCTTATGGATACAAATTCCATTAAATGTGTGAAGTTATCCACATATGGATTTTCCACTTTTAGATACAGCCCGATTGAGCTGTGCTCAGGATCAACTAATGATACTTAAAACTCAATTGCTCTCATGTAGCCTCTTCGACTAAGTAGAAGATCATCAAAATTGATGTCTGAAATATCTTTATATGGTAATTCTGTATTTCTAATTTGGACCACTAAAAAGCAACTTTCATTTATTAAAGTTTAATTGATCCTGCACTTATGCCAAATTAATGGACTTGATATAAGGTGCATAACCTCATGTCCTAAACTTATTTCTCAACACCTTGATCTTTCACTTTTGTTAGATACAAAATCCATCAATATAACCAACATATGGTTTTGATAAGATACTAAATGATCAAGAATATGAAAGAACCAAATATCTTAGTGAGCCTTAGATTAGTTCTTCTCGAAAGAAGAAATTCATAATGTTCTATGCATATTAAGGTGTCCAAATAAGAAAACTAAAATGAACATTCATAATCACTAGCCTTTAAGAACTTAATCAAGATGACACCTTTTCAAAATTGAAGATTAAGATCCTCTACACATTTCATCTCCATTAACATTCTTCTTTAAATGTTAATTTGTTGCCTAGAAGACACAAATTCTTTCTCTTGGTAGGTACATGCTACAAGAGTGACAATAACATTGACATCAAAGTTTTATAGCCTTTTAGATTTTAAAGTTTGTTAATAAGGTCATGTAACATGCCACAATAGGTATGATCTCAACTAATATTGGAAGATATTTCATTTTAACTTTGTGAATGACCATGAATAAGATATTCTCCACAAATAAGATATACTCAGATTAGAATATTTCTTTTTCACAAAGAATACATAATTCTTGTTAATTTTTTCTTGCTTAGTTGAGATGTGTGCATGCATCAGTTACCTTTATCACCATAAACACACAACTTGAATCTTTTTGATAATTACTTTATACTCATGATCAGATCACAAAGACATGATCAATCATGTTCATATTCACACTTTGCCAAAATGTTGAGAATCAAGCACAAAAATTGTATTAGAATGCATAATATCAATTTTAGGCATTACTTGGTTCATTTATATCAAGACAATACTAAGTGTGTCTCTTTTTCAACCAAAATCAACCATTTTCTTGGTGGTCTTATTACTTACTTGAACATCTCAAGATAGGCTAACATGGAGAAGCATCTTGATCTTGTGCATTTCTATGATCGTTTGGCACTTAAATGGTATTAAGTCCTCGTGTTATAGGCTTATTTCTCGATGGTGATCATCAATCTAACCATCAAAACCATAATCATGATAATCTTGATGATCAACCTCTATTTGTTCAAGCAATGGTGGTAGTAACATATTTTCCATTAGCCTCAATCATTACAAAATGTGTTGCATCTAATGCCCCTTGTGCATTAGATCGTATAAACTTAAAATCTATTCCAAGAAGCATGTTTTATGATAGAAAGTGTGAAGTAAAATTTAAGTGATTATATCTAGAACTTAATCTAGACTTGATGTTCATTGAACCTCAAAAGATTATATGTAAATTGCCTAAAATACATGCTAATTAAAATATTCTCAAAATGTGGCCATCCTAGTTATTTTGCACATATGCAAAGTAAACATATTTGTAAGGTCACTTCATAAAAAAAACCAATAGAATTACTTATGACACACCAGTACTTTTTTCTTAGCCTAAATGTGCATTATTAGAATATCACTTTTGACATCCTAGTAAAAACTTATTAGAATTTGTGGAAAAAATCAGTTACTAAGACTATATAGCCATAATTTTAAGAATCAAAGAATTATTAACATTATCACTAAGCTAAAACATCATGTAGATCATAGACTTCAAATTATGCACTTCAAGCCCTTAGAAAAGAAAATTTTTCAGCATTTGAATAGGTGGGCTTTTAGATTTCGGTCTTATGTTGGCAGACTCCAATTGATTAAAGACGTCATTTTCAGCATTCAATCTTATTGGTCTGCTATTTTTCCCATCCCAAAATCTATCAAGAATCATCTTGAAAAAACTTGTAGAGCCTTCTGTTGGACTGGTGTTGTTACAGGAAGGAGATTTCCAGTGGCTTGGGCTAAAGTTTGTAGCCCTAAAAATCAAGGGGGCATAAGCATTTTTAGCTTGAACGCCTGGAATATTGCTTGCCTTGGAAAGAAGTTATGGCAACTCCTCAATGACAAAAAGAGCCTTTGGGTGAAATGGATGCATGCCTACTATATGAAATGTAAGGATATATGGTAGATAAGAGCTGCTAATGATTCTTCCATTTTCTAGAAACACATCTTTAAAGCATCATTGAGTAAGCTTGGGGCTGTGTTTGTTGATATGATTCATGCTAGAGCTTGGGGCTATGTTAAATGTGGTAGATTTATCATGAAATTGGCTTACTTGCATGTGATTGAAAACTATGACAATGTTGCTTGGCATAAAATCATTTGGAATTCTGGAAATGTTCCAAGGCACTTTGTGATTTGCTGGTTTGTGCTGTTAGATCATTTACCTACAACTGATAGGATCAATAGTTTTGTTCCTGGTTTATCTAGTCTTTGTTTTCTTTGTCTGCAAGCTAATGAATCTAGAAATCACTTCTTCTTCAAGTGTGCTTACTCAAAGATGGTTTGGAGAGGTATTATGATCAAGTTAAAGCTTAGGGATGCTCTTTTTAAATGGAATTGCTTCTGGTCTTGGCTGATTAGATCTATCAAAGGAAAAAGCTTAAAATCTTGCATAAGGAAAGCTTGTGTGGTTGGTATGGTCTATTTCATTTGGTAGGAAAGGAATAGAAGATTCCATAGGAAGGGGACTCGGCTTCCTGAAGATCTTATCCAGCTTATTATTTCTAATGTGCAGACTAGAATAGATTTTGACATATCTGATATTTTTTCTAGTCTGTATACATCTGATTTTGCTGTGTAGCACAGATGCTAGGATTTATTTTTTCAGTTCTTTTTGGATCAGGTTTTGCCTTTTTCTTGATGTTGGCTCCTATTCTTCCCATGTAAGTGCCGTTGGTCTTTT
This sequence comes from Aquilaria yunnanensis, assembly GCA_039654915.1. Lineage (NCBI taxonomy): Eukaryota > Viridiplantae > Streptophyta > Magnoliopsida > Malvales > Thymelaeaceae > Aquilaria > Aquilaria yunnanensis. The sequence goes on along the minus strand of CM077594.1, from coordinate 78,367,025 downwards.
TTTAGCGATGAACCCATCATGGCATTCCCTTAAAAAAACAAAAGAAAAAAAAACATCATGTACAGTGAAAATTTACACTACAAGTAAGATTTGTACAAAGAATTCAAGAGTAACACAATCTTTTAAACTAAGTACATATTACACAACTAATGTGTATTTTTCACTAAAGAGTCTAGCATGACTAACCCTTCATCTTCAAACTTGGAGTTTTGTTTACTAGATACACATATATATTTTTGAATAATCCTTTTCACAATAAATGTGAGTTTTGACCCTAAATCACTAATTGATAAAGAATTTTGATTCAGCCAAAATGTATACATTGCATATAATGTACAGTTTGAAGAGAATGAAAAATTATGTGTATTAGTCACTAAGCAACCATTTGCGTGGGTTTCTTTGGAATCATAGATCAAGCATTTGGTTTTCTTTTTGTTGTTTTTGCGTTTCCCTAAAACTTCAAACATGATGATTAATAACTCCACTTCACTTAGCATTCCCTGAACATCTTTGTGTATGATGACTTCATCATCATAATCAAGTTTCATATCTAAACTTAGTTCATTGATAACACCACTTATGAAGTTAGAAATATACAACATGTAATAGTTAATACATTAGACATGTGCATATATTATCAGAACAAGACAATTTCAAGAACAAGTAAAATAAAACAACTTATCTATGCCAAAACAAACAAAAAAACATGTCCATGTGCATGTAATCAAATTTCTTTTGACAGGTTTTTATTATTTTAGCTTACTTGTCTTAAATTGCCTTATACATACTTTTAAATAGACATTATTAACACAAAGTCAATAATACAATCTCTTAAACTAAGTATATATTATAGAACTAATATGTATTTTTCACTAAAGAGTCTAGCATGACCAACCCGTCATCCTCAAACTTGGAGTTTTGTTCACCAGATACATATATATCTTTTGAACAATCCTTTTAACAATAAATGTGAGTTTTGACCCTTAAATCACTAATTCACAAAGATTTTTGATTCGGCCAAAATGTATACACTACATATAATGTACAGTTTGAAGAGAATGAAAAATTATGTAAATTAGTCACTAAGCAACCATTTGTATGGGTTTTTTATTAAATCACAGATCAAGCATGTGGTTTACTTTTTCTTGTGTTTGCCTTTCCCAAAAACTTCAAACATGATGATTAAGAACTCCACTTCACTTATCACTCCCTGAACATCTTTGTGCGTGATGACTTCTTCACCATCACCAAGTTTCAGATCTAAACTTAGTTCATTGATAACTTCACTTATGAAGTTAGAAATATACGACATGTAATAGTTAGTACATTAGACATATGCATATATTATCACAAGGCAATTTCAAGAACAAGTAAAATAAAACAACTTATCCATGCCAAAACAAACAAAAAACATGTGCATGTGCATGTAATCAAATTTGTTTTGACAAGTTTTTATTATTTTAGTTTACTTGTCTTAAATTGCCTTACATATACTTTTAAATAGACATTATTAACACAAAGTCAATAATACAATTAAACAAAAATTTTATTTACAATTTGACCTACCAGTATACCTAGAAAAAATTTTAAAGACACAAAGTTCAAAAAAGATGCACAAATTGCATACACACAAGGCCAAATACACCAAAATAATCTATATGCTTATTTCTATATCTTTTGGTTGACTTAGTGTACTTACCAAGTTTAAACATGCATATAGATTTCAAATTTAGTAACTAAAACTAAATCCTATCATATAGCATGTAAAAAATTTTCAAACAACCTAAGGCTGTCTAAGGGAGTATGTATATTAAACATATGGGCTCTGATATCAATGAAGGAAATTTAAGTGCACAGCTAATGAATACTTTCATTTCCAAAATATAGAATAAATGCAAAAATTGAGTTGTACTTGGTTATCACTATAAAACTGAGTGATAGTCTCCTTGAAGAAAGGTGCCTATTTGAGCATGTTCCGGAAGATGTGACAACACTAACATGTGGTGTGACCACACCAAACAGTACTAAAACAAGTATATCTTAATCTGCCTACGAAATTTAGTAATCATTCTCGCTAACTAAATTCCATCAAAATCATCTATAGAATCTAAGTGCCGAATGATGTTTCTTGCATGTTCAAAAATCATTTGGCTTTGAGGCTTACTTATTGGGCTAGATTTCTCTAAAAATGATCCACCTGTATATGCTAATAATACAAGTGCTATTTAGATCATAGCAAATCCTATCTATCATGAGTGCACAAAGCATATTGAGGTGGACTGTTACTCCATTTATGAAGCCTTTGAAGCTCATGTTATCACTTGTCCACATATTTCCATTAAACTACAAATTGCTAATATCTGCACCAAGGCTCTCACTCATCATCAACGTTGCTTCCTAAGTAGTAAATTAATGCTTGTTGATCAACCTACATCAATTTGAGGGGGGGCTATCAATGGACAGTTTTGCTGTCCAGCTATCCAAACCTTCTTTCCTTGTTTTTAGCCCAAAATTGTTTCTTTTATTTTTTTCATTTATTATTCTGTATAGTTATAATGCATTATGACCAAGATTATAATTTATATGTATAGGGCCAGAATCATGCTAGAATCATGCGAGAACTTATTTTCTTTCTACGTATAGCATTCATGTAAAGTCTATATCATATATACAAAACATGGGACCAGACACTCTGTCATTCATAAAAACTTTGTCATCTTCAAGATCAACGGAAATCATAAATCAAATTTGGAGCTTGGGTGACAATATTGAAGATAAAAAGATTAATGAGAAGATTTTGTGAAATCTGTCAGCAAAAATTGAGCATATTGTTTCAATAATTGAAGAATCCAAAAATTTATCAAAATTAAACATGATGATTTGATTTGTTCTGTAGAAGCACATGAGAGAAGAATGAGTAGATTCTCAGGCTAAACAGTAGAATAGGCCTTTTAATCAAAGATGAATATGGGAGGCAATATTAAGCAAAATAATCAAGGTAGAGGTTCATTCCAAAATAAAGGAAGAGGATATCAAGGTCGCGGTTGTGGTTATGGAAAAGGAAATAAAAAATGATTTCAACAAAATAAATTATCCACACTTAAATTGCAATATTTATGGAGAGATAGGTCATCATTCAAAATATTGTAGATTCAAGTGCCAACTTTACAAAAATCCAAATCACTCAGATAAAGACTGCTAGCACAACGATCAAAGCAACAATGGGAATTTTTTAGAAGAACATGAATACTATCAAGTGCTTTTATTCTTACTTAAGTACTAAGAAAGAATCAAGTAGTGTATGGTATATAGATAGTGGTTGCAGCATTCATAATGGGTTGGGAGACCAATTTTTTTTCTTAAGAACAAATCATTTTTCAATGCTTCTATGGTTTTTCAAGTTGTTAAAGAGCCTTAAATTTTATTTGATCCAATATTTAAGGGTGAAAGTGGGAAAATTGGACCACAACTAGAGTAAGAGACTGATGGCCATTTTTTATGCGTGTGGATGCTAATCTAAAATAAGCCAAAGGGTTAAAACCTCTGAAACCTTGAGCCTGGACTACGTCGAAGTTGGCCATGACAAGTTGAGGACTTTACAGTTCTTGGGCCGCTAGCATCTGGGCAATTTGTTACTCCTATGGATTTTGTCTAGACTAATTTGAAATTACTATACATCAATATGATAAACTGATGGACTAGACAAATTTCATGCGTGAGCTTCACGTGCTTCTCTCAAATTACTCCTTCTTCTATTTCATTCACTCTTTTTTCTGGTGTCTACTTTGATCAATTCCTCTTCCATTCTATGCCTTTCTCAATTATCAGTTTATTCTTTGCATCTTGTTTTCTATCTCATCCTATTATTTCAGTTTATTTCTCGATCGACTCTTTCCTTTCATGTCTTTGAGCTGTATTCCTCAAACCCTAAATAGTACTATTTGTCAATTTTAGTGTTTCTAATTGCTCCAAGTAGCTTAACTCATCAATTTCTGGTGGTAATCCTTTCAATACATCCTCTATTAGCCCTAGATCCCTATATAATCACAGCTTACCATGGTTTATCCACAGGTTCTAGGAGTACCTTAGTTAATCATTTCATGGCTAATATTTGCTTAGTAGTAGCACTGACTAAATTCCCATAATTTTGTTGTGCTTCATTAAGAATGACTAGGTTATCCAGCTACAGTTAGCTGATATGAAGTATCTGGGTTCTTTTAGTGCTCTACAGCTAGCTAGTTTGGTGATTTTTTTTCCCACTTATGCTTTCTATGTGCAAGTGCTCTATAAAAGCTACAGGATGAAGCATATAATTCCTTAGTAATGTGAAGTTGTCCCAAACTATCAAAATCCCATAATGGCCCAATATCCCCTAAATTTACTTTCCCGCCATATGGTTGTAATTGTTATGGGTATAGACTTGTTAGATTAGAAGAATAATTACCTATCCAGGGCTTTTCTTATTAAAATCATAGACAGAAGGTAGTTTACTCCAAGTTTCATTTAGTCCTACATTAAGTATGCATGACAAAAAAAGGATCAAGTGATGGTTCTTGGTGGCATTGGTCAGAATTGGTTCATAATTAGATTTAGAAGGTAGGCTAATCTCATGAAAGTGGAGAATGAGTTGCCTTGGAACTTGGATAGGGCATTAGGCCTTGTGCAGCGAGTTTAGTCGTTCGTTTGTGTGGAAGATCACAACTTCCAAATGGTGGCGATTTGGGTACAGGTGCATGGTTTGCCACTACAATATCTCAATTTGGAAATTGTTCACGATATAGCTCAAAGATTAGGTCCAGTAGTTGAATTTGACTTTAGTGATGATTGTCCTTACAGGTGACATTACGTTCAATTTAAGTCCATAGTCAATGTGAGTGATCATTTGATTCCAGGCTTTTATTTGGAAACTATTAATGGAATGGTTTTGTGGTTTCAATTCAATTATAAAAAAATGTTTAAAATTTGCAAGAATTATGGTTGTATAGGACATTCAAAGTCCCATTGTCATAAAACTCTACCACAAGTTTCAGAAGCCCTTAAAGAAAAATTATGGCAGAAGCTAGTTACAGACTTTGACCATATTCAAGTTGGCTACTTCAATCCTTGTTTCACACAAGCAATGAAAAGGTATAGTCATTTGGAGGGATCAACAATTATTCATGGTACAAGGCAACATCAAGAGTTTATGAGAAGATTGGGAGAGTTAGAGTCTGATGCTTTACACTACCAATCCCCTTCTAATGATGAAGCTGATCATTGAGTTATTGAGGCCATTCTTGAACCAGTTAATGCCCAAGTTCAAGGTCCACAAGTGGTGGAGAATGTTGATCATGCTCTAGTTTGGCTTGGAGTCCTATAGAAACCTCTTTTAGAACAGGTTGTAGAAGAACCTATTCTACACAATAACAATGACTCTGAAGAAGACCCAAAGGAAGTCTCTAAGGAATACATGGACGGCCTTGACTTGCATTTAAATTTGGGCCAAAACCAAGTGGAATCTAGCATAGAATCAATCTCGGCCTAATCAGAGCCTGCTAAACTATTGATGGAGTCAAATCCTACTGCATTCTTAGATTCATCTTTGGAACGGTAGAACTTATCGGCCCTGGCCCATAAGATTTTTATAACCATCAATCAAAGATTTTTAAGCAAGAGATTGGTTAAGCCCATTTCTAATTCACATTTTGTGGAGGCCCTCTCTTTTAATAATCTTGTCTTTCGTGGTCAATAGGCAGGTGGAGATCAGGATGGTTCATCTTCGCTTCCACTAAAGGAAACGTAGAAATTACAGTTTATAAAAAATCAACAATGCAAGTTTGGAGTAGGGAAAGGAAAAAGAATTCTTCTTGTGGCCTATTTGCAGAATTTTGTTCCATTTTCACCTAATTCACAAGACCATGTTGTGCTGGATCTTGCACGTTTGGTCATCTGCCCCACAAACCAATAGAGGCTCTTAGAGGCATGCCATAAGAGAAATAGACGGCGTTCCCCCAATTGGAGAAATCATCTATGGCATCTCGTTTTATTTTATTCAAGCTCAAAGATGAAGAAACCACGTCTTGTGGTGGACATTTTGAGGAAAAAAAAAGTAGCTTGACACTACTATGGTTCTTAGCTCCTTTTTTCAACCATTTAAAAGGCCATTTTCTAGCCCTGCTACTATTAATCAACCAATTGACTTAGCTCCTAAAGTGTTTTTTGTGGAGGTCAGTGCAGTGAATTCTATCAATTCTATTATAAATGAAAAAAATGCATAAGCTACACCAAAATTGGATTAGCCACCTACCTTTGCTGGCTTTTTAGGGTTTGAGCCACATTAAACCCAATATGGAGTATAAGGAACTTGAGCTTCAATTGCTACGGCTTAGGGTGTCCCACAGCAATTGGTTATTTTGCACCAATTGGTTGGTAGCAAATGCCCTAACTTTTTGTTTTTGATGGAGTCACAGATCAAAGGTGTCAAAGTAGCTAGGAAACTGATGTATTTAGGCCTCTATTCAATAGATTTTGTTGACCTATTACGATGTAAAGGTAGCTTTTGGGTCAGATGGTCATTGGAGGTGAATTGCTCTGTTTTTCTTAAAGATCCACATCTAAGTTTGTTGAAGATATATTCAAATTGAAGGTCCCAATGGCTTGTTCATTGTATATATGGAAATCTTGTTGTAAGTTAGTGACAAGTAACTTCGAATAAAATCCTAGCTGTGTTTTTATCGTATTCCTATCCTCTTTTACTTATAGGAGATTTTAATCAAGTTTTACTGCCCATAAAAAAAATAGGAGAAATGCGCATGTCTATACTGGGGCAGAGTACTTGCTCACATTCATTAATGCTTTTAATTTGATTTAAATTCCATCAAGAGGACCAACTTATACTTGGTCCAATTTCATAGATGAGTAGGATTTATGGTGTGAAATATTTGATAAAGCTTTATGCTCACAATCTTGGATGCATAGCTTTCCTTCAACCTAGCTACTCAATTTATCTATTCAAAGATTAGACCATGCTCCTTTATTGCTTGATACATCAGCAGTTAGAAAATTTTATCACAGACCACGCCATTTTAAAACTTTTTGGACAAGATATTCACAATGTGAAGACATCTTTAAATCTATTTTTTCATCTCCTATTTTTGGTTCAAAGATGTTCAGAGTAACTTCTAAATGTGCTCAAACTGTCCCTCTTCTTCTTCATTGGAGCAAATCCTTTACTTGGCCTCTTAGGGAAGAAATCAACCAAATTGAGACTCAACTAGTTCATCTTCAAGCTTATCCCTTATTTCCAGCAAATAGCTCTCAAGTTATTGTGCTTTGTAGGAGACATCAATTCTTACTGGCTAATGAGGAATATTTATGGGCACAAAAATCTAGAATTCAATGGCTTGCCTTTAGAGACATTAATACCTGTTTTTTCCATTCTTCTACTCGAGCTAGGAGATTTAATTCAAGAATCTCAACGTTGCCTGGTAGTGATGATAATTGGATTTATGAAGAAGATTATATCTATAAGACTTATCCATTCTTACTTTTATAATTTATTCAATACTTCCCCTCTACACTGTGTTGATATTTAGAATAATATTTGTGAAAAGATTAGTAAAGCCATGTCAAAGGCCTTTTTTCTAAGCTTAAAAGGCCTTTTTTCTAAAAAAGAATTTAAAAAAGTTGTTTTTGATTTACATAACCTCAAAGCACTGGGTCTAGATGGCCTTCCCCCTTCTAGTTTTCAAAAAGTATGGGCAAATCTTGTGTGACTCAGTTATGGAAGTAGTACAATATTTTCTTAATAGAGGCCTCATGTTGTGGCAACTTAATAGGACTTTTATCATTCTAATCCTGAAGGTCAAACAAGCCAATTAAGTAAAAGACTTTTGGCCGATTAGTCTCTGCAATACTTTATACAAAATTATTGCTAAATTTTTAGTTAATCAATTGAAGCTAATAATATCTTTATTGATGTCGGAGTTCCATAATGTTTTTTTTGGGCCATCATATTCAGGATAACATCATTATCACTCATGAACCTTTTCATTTTGTTAAGCATACTAAAGTTTTTAGCAAACCAAAAGCCTTTAAGGTAGTTTTTAAATTGGACATTCGGAAGGAGTATGATAAAATCCATTGGTCTTTTGTGGAAAAAAGTATCGACGACTACGCATTTTCCAGAAAATTGGATTTCCTTCATTATTTAATGCATATCTATAGTATCATACTTGGTTCTTGTTAATGGTAACACTATAGAGTGGTTTACTCCCAATGCTGGTATCCGTTAAGGAGATCTGCTTTCACCATATATCTTCATTTTGTGTGCTGAGGTTTTTTTCCTCATATTTATCTCATCTACAATCTTAAAGTCAAGTGGTGTGATGCTCTAGCACATCTTCGATGTGGGACATGTTGATTGGACCTCTGGTAGAACTTTGCCTGAGTAGTAGCTGCAGCACTTAAAGAATAATGGTTAGGAGCTCCACGGAGTGTTTTTCCAAGGGAGGGATCTCTGATGCCCAAGTCAGTATGCGAAGGGAGAAGTCGTTTAATAGTGGATAGCAAAAAAAGAGGATACCTCTTGCTCTTTACTTGGGAGCCTCCCCCGAGTATTTATAAGAGGCCGAGATGAGGAGGCCATTATGCTTAGCTTGAGTAGATCAGGACACATGTTCGCCTAGATTTGGTCCGTGCTTTCGAGGAGAGGTGTCTACAGCTAGCCATAGGTGATTACGCCTAGAGGGTAGGGGCGTGTGCAAGGTTTCTGTCAAAGATCCCCCAACTGTATTTGTCATTTCTCCCTAAGACCCCTTCAGACAAGGATTTCCTGCGAGGGTGACTGGAGAAAGCCCTTCGGATGCGCGAACCAATTTTTGGAGGCATTTCTTTTGTTGAGGATGATTGACCTATGCTCCCAAGGTTGGTAATATACACTCCTGAGGATGGATAAGAGTCTTTTTTCCTAGAGTCGTCTCATATATTTTTGAGGGTGGTGTAGAGAATTCTCCTAAGGTTAGTCGTATAACTTCTCGAGGGAAGTGTCAAGTCTGCCAATAAGAAGGTCTTGTTGGTGATAGCCCTTTGGCTATCACATGCCCCCATTTGGGAAACCAAAGTTGTGTCTTCAGTACTAATCATTCGAGAACATGTTACAAAAATCCTGCCTCTGGGAAGCTGAGGCTGTCCTTGGCAAAAGAACTTCCTTCTGGCAAAGGTTGGCCCTTCGGCCTAACTAGCTTTTTGGTCCAAGATCCTTTCTTTTGTCGAAGTTGTGCGCTCGGCATTCTCTTGGACTCTTTTTTTATGTTCTATTTCTTGAATTTAAACCCTTGGTGAGGACATTACTTCAAGGCAAATTCTTATTTTTGGAGAGGTCACATTTTCGACATGTAAGGAGTTACTTTTTCCTTAGGGTTTTTATTCCTGCCTTTTACAAATCGATTGTCATATCCTTTGAACGAGGAGTCATGTCACCTCGGGTTATGCAACATGGATTTATTGGATCAAAAGGCATGCCCTTATTTCTTGCATCGTGTGACCCGTGTCATCAGGTCATTGGCCATCTTTTGTGTTTGTTACATCGGTTACATCTCTTCGTCTGTAGAGGGTCATTATGGCATCATTTTGCCTGCCTTTTTCAGGCTATATAAAGCCATTTCTCCCCAAGGCCTCATTACTCATCTACCTTTAGCTCACTCTTGCTTTATCAGGTTTCTTGTTTTCTTGTGGCGGTGTCTTAGCGGCAGAGCGATTTACGGCGGCTTTCCTTTGTTCAATGTGTTGGTATCTTCTAAGTTAGTTTTTCTCTTTGATTCCTCTTCCCTTAGCAATTATGATGTTAGGGTCCTAGTTTACTGAAGGTGTCTTCTTCAAAAGCTAAACTTAGATCCATTCCCGAGACTTGGACTCCACTCAACTCTCATTTGAGCTGCGCCACTTTGGAAAAGCTGAAGAAGTGGTCAGCGAAATTTTTCCTTCCTTCTTATGCTGTGATTAGGCTTCCTGGCCTTGGCAAACTGAGCTATCTTCCTAGGCATAATGAGGTTACTGTCTTCAGAGCACAACTGAAGGCGGGTCTTCAATATCCACCGCTGAAGATGGTGAGTGACTTTTGCCAATTTCATGGCATAGTTGTTAACCAGCTACCTCTGAACTCTTACTCTTATTTCAATGCCTTTCTTTGCATGTGTGGGGTCTTCAAGATAGACCATCACTTTATCTTTTTCATGCAATACTACAAGCTTCATCCTATCCCGAAGGGTGGGTTTTACTTCTTGCTCCCTCGGGGATTTGGGAGCAAGAAATTCACTTTCACCTTCAATATTAAGGATAGTTGGTGAGGATGGCAGAAAACATACTTCTTCATGGAGGTGGACAAGAAATTGAAAGACATGCCTACAAAGTGGGCCTCTGGGATCCTTTACATTGACGTGATGGATTCATCGAAGTTGTTTACCCTCAAATTAGAGTCTCAATTCGAGGAATTCAACAGCCGTATTTGGGCGGTAGCTAATTGGTCGAACTTGGTTTCTTCATGTCCACTCTACCCTTTTCCAATCAGATGGAACTTTATGACCGAAGAGGTACTTCAGGAGCTCGAGGTCATTTAGGAGCAAGTTACTGACAAAAACTAGCAGTGGATAGGAAGAAGTCATGGTTGGTCATGCTCTTTCGGGGTGAGCTTTCTTATTCGGCCTTTGTAGAAAGTAAGCTTATCCTTTTTTATTTTTTGGAACTTACACTGATATTTTCCTTTCTACATAGATGGGTGACAAATCAGTAGCCTTCTACAAGGGTTTGTTCCTCGGCCAAGCCGAGAAAGGGGAGCAGAAGAAGAAGGCCCCGTAAAGAAAGAAGAGGCCAGCTCGATAGCCTTCGGGGGCACCGAAGACTAAGAAAATGAAGGAGGACTATCTTCCTCCTCCCCCCAAAGACCAGACCATAAGTCTGGACCATTCCACTGAAGGCGTGGATCCTTCATGACAGGCGGCGATCTTATCCATCCTGCTAAGCCCTGATGCTACAGTATAGACCCTAGGGACTTCGCTAGAAGTGGTCTCGGCTGAGGAGGCAGAAGAAAGGCAAAGAAGGAAGGATGAAGAGGTCCTTGCTGAGGTACTTGATGTCAGTGATTCTGATGGAAAAAATGCCGAAGTTTTATCAAGTTTGCCTCTTAGTCATTCATCTATGAATTTTGGCTTTTTCAGCATTTTAGATTTTGTAGATGAATGGTTAAGAAACAATGTGGTGAGGGAACTTCATTGTGATTTTGTAGAAGAACAGGCCTAGATAGAATGGATGATAGACCACACTCAGAAGCAAGCCATTTGAGATGCGAAGATCCTTAGAGATAAAGTGCTGAGAGAGCCCTTCTGGACTTTTGCCGAAGACATGGACCTGTTTTCAGAAGAATGCTAGAAGATGGTCCCTCAAATGGAAGGGGGCTTCATCACCAATGCCACCTTTCAATCTCTGATGGACGATTGTCCAAATGAAGAGATTCTTGCTGTTCGGATTTCAGAGCATACGGCCCAGGTAACCCTTCATCCCTTTGTACTTAGAGTCTTAGGCCTTTAAGTTGTTGTGTCTCACATCAGGCCTTCTTTCCTTACAGCTATTAGCATACGGAAACTACCTTCAAGCTCGGGCGTCCAAGTAGTCCTCCATTTGAAGTCAAGTGAAGGAAAACTTGGCCAAGGCCAATGAGATGTTCGTGAGCTCGTGCATGAAATATGGCAAGCTCAACAAGATCGTCAAGGAGGATTTGGCCAATTTTCGCCAGGAGGTGCTGGAGAGCCAAAAGGGGTTCCTCGATGAGTGCTCCTCCAAGATATCCAACCTTAGGGTAAAGGTGGTGGAGCTGAGTTTGGCGGGGGAGGTCCTTCGGAAAAAGAAAGAGGACGCCATTACTGATTTCACTAAGGCATTGGAAATCAATGCTGAGCTTCTTGCTGAGATTGATCAGATGAAGAAGTGGAAGAAAAAGAAGAAGAAGGCGGAGATGGAGATGGAGGCACTGAAGAAAGAGGTGGAACATTTGAAAACTGAGAAGGCCACGACAGAGGAGGCAATGAAGTCATCTTTTCATGATAATTTCTACCTTGCTCGCCATCAGATTCTCTCACAGTTTCCCTACCTCGACGTCTCCTTCTTTAGAGCCCTCAACATCCTCGAAGGACCATCCTCCCCATCGTCAAAGAAGGAGTACCTCAACCTTCCTGGGCATCCTTCTTCAGCTGAAGATGTTGGTGATGATGATGAGGATGATGCCAAGGATGCAGATGTCGAGGAGCTCGAAGATAGGTGATGCCCGTCGGCATCTTCATTGTACGACATGGTAGCCCTGAGAGGGATTTCTGGTATGGAGATGCTGGCAGAAGAGACTTCCGTCGTGAGATTGCCTAAAATGCTCAAAAGAACAGGGATTAGGAGGTCCCCGGAGTGTGTTTCCTGGGGAGGAGCCTCCGACGCCCTAGTCAGTATTTGGCAAGCGAAGAGTAGTGAATGGAGAGTAAAGAGTAGAGTTCTCTTGAGAGTTCTGCCTGTGTCCTTACCAAGGTCGTTTCCCCAAGTATTTATGGGAGGACATTGGGAGAAGTCCGTTTGGCACAGCTTGCTTAGATAATGACACGTGTTCGGCCAGATACGGTCCGTACCTTCAGGTATGAGGATCTCCATCTAGCCATAGGCCGTGGGAGGTCTGTGTGTCAGGGGCGTGTGCTAGGTCTCTGTGTCAGAGGCTCCTTAACCATTTTTGTCGTGTTCACAAGACCACTTCGGTGAGAAAGACCTATTCGGGATATCAGAGCTTCTAGCCGAGGTTGCTCCAGTCACTCGGAAAGCCCATTGACACAGAGGATCCCCTACGGAGGATGTTTTCCCCTACCGAGGATAGTGAGTCTACTCCTCCCAAAGTTGGTCAGGTCATCTTACCGCTGGTGGTAGTGTATCATGTTCCCGAGGTCAGTCCTGTTATTCCCCGAGGGTGATGGTGGATTACCGAGGTCAAGGGGTCAAGGACTGCGGACCCTCTTTTCCCGAGGTTGATGCTCGTCTTTTCTGAGGGCGGTGTTTCGTTAGAGCTTGGGAGTTTGGAGGGTAATAGCCCTTTGGCTATCACATGCCCCCATCGGAAGGCCGAAGTTATGTCTTTGGTTATTTGAGCAAATCATGGGAGTCTTCGTGGAAGGTGGTGGTTAATTCAGTTGTCATGACTAAATTTTTAGCTGAGGTTATCTTCTTCGGAGAGAGTTTTGGTAATCTGAGATGCCTCTCTTAACCGAGGTAGCTCCTCTGGTACTCAAGTGGCTCTCCCAGTTTTTGGCCGAATTTCCGATGTTCCCGAAGTTATTCCGTCCGCCCGAGGTGGACATCCCCTTTCTTTGGGCCTATGTCATTTGTCAGTGAATCGTTACGTCTTCTAATCAGACAGACGCATCACTTCGGATAAGCTTGCCTAGGCCTCCGGGCTGTCAGGAGGCGTGCCCTCGTTTCCTACATCATGTGACACATGTCATGTGGCAATTGGTGGACAGTTATGTCGGTTGTACCAACCGCATCTCTTCGCCTTCGAGGGGCAATTATGGCGACGAATCACCTTCGAGGGGTAATTATGGCGATGATTCACCTACCCCCTTCGGCCTATATAAACCTTCCTTTCCTCAGAGTTCCCCTTCCTTGCTTTCTTTTGCTTCCATTTTGCTCTCATTTGCTATCAAGCTTTCTCTCTTTTTCCTGTGGCGGCACGAGTGGCGGTGCGATTTTCGGCAAGTTTTTACGACGGCATCCACAAATCCTGACTTCGGCAAAAGTTTTGGTGGGTTTTCCTTCCCAAAGTCCTTTGATTTCCTATGTTTCTAGCCTTTTCTATTGTTCCGAAGTCGTCTCCTTCTTTAACATTGTTTCCTTCTTTCATTTTCACCTTTCCAAAGTTAGGTTTCCCTTTTCTGAATGTCTTCCCTCGTTCCACTCATGTCTGTCCAAATTGTCCCTGAGGGCTGGCTTCCTCTTAATTCTCATCCGAGTTGTACTACTTTGGAGAAGTTAGCGAAGTGGACAACTACATTCTTTCTCCCTTCTTACGCGGTTATCAGGCTACCCAAACCTGGCCTGTTCAGTTATATGAATAACTCGGACGAGGTTACCGTCTTTCAGGCCCAACTGAAGGTCGGACTTCGGTTTCCTCTGCCGAAGATGATTTGTGACTTCTGCCAATTTCATGGAATAGCCGTGAATCAGCTTTCTCCTAACTCTTACTCCTACTTCAACGCTTTCCTTTGCATGTGTGGGGTTTTCAAGATAAAGCCCTACTTCGTCATCTTCATGCAGTACTACAAGCTCTTTCTGGTTCCGAAGGGTAGCTTCTATTTTTTGCTACCTCGGGGATCTGGGATCAAAAAGTATATGTTCATCTTCGGGACCAAGGACAGTTGGCGATGGTGGCAAAAGAAATTCTTCTTCTTGAAGGTGGACGAGGCGTGATCGTATGTGCTGACCAAGTGGGCCTAAAGGATGCTGGAGAAGGATGTCGTCGACCCCAGGAAGCTGCTAACTCCTGAGTTAGCGGCGAGGTTTGAGGAGTTTGACGGCCGTGTCCAAGCTGTCACGAACTGGGACACCGAGGTCCCTCCAAGCTCCTTGTACCCCTTTCCCATCAAGTGGAATCTTATGACCGAAGACGTCCTTCGGGAGTTGGGGGTAATCAAGGAGAACAAAACCGACCTCAACATGCCGAAGCCTGCCATTGATGGGAAGAAGGCATGGCTGGTGATGCTCATTTGGGGGGAGCTCACATACGAGGGCCTTGTGGAGAGTAAGTTATCTTCCAGATTTTGTTATATGCACTCCTCTGGACTTACACTGGTGTCTTTCCTCTTTCAGAGATGGGTGATCAATTCGCTACCTTCTACAAGTCCCTCTTCCTCGGGCAGGCTGAAAAGGGGGAGCAACAAAGGAAGAAAGCTGCCCCGAAGAGGAAGAAGACGGCTGGGGGAGGGCCATCTTCAGCGAGGAAGAAGGCCAAGGAGGACCCTCTTCCCCCCCTCTCGAAGGCGACGTGGAGGTGTAGGACCAGACTTTGGTTTGCGCCGATCCACCCTCGGAGTCGGCGGTCAGCTCGAATCCACGGAGCCCTACTACCGAGGCCGATGTCTTGGGGACTTCAACGGGGGCCCCTTTCGCTGAAGAGCTCGAGGAGCGCAGAAGAATGAAGGGCAAGCAAGTCCCCGCCGATGTACAGGAGGTCAGCGACTCCGAGGAGGATGTCGCCGAAGTTCCTCCAGATTTGTACCTTAGCCATTTTTCTATGAGTTTTGGATTTTTCGGCATTTTAGATCTTATAGACGTATGGCTAAGGGATAATGTGCTGATGGAACTTCGGCGTGATTTTGTAGAAGAGCAGGCGCCTGTTGCGTGGATGGTGGAGCACGCCGGGAAGCGGGCCCTTCGGGACTCCCACATCCCAAGGGACAAGGTACCGAAGGAGTCTTTCTAGACCTTCATAGAGGACATAAACTTGTTCTCCGAGGACAGCCAGAAAATGGCTCCTCAGATGGCGAAGGGCATCCTCACCAATGCAACCTTCAAGTCCCTTACTGAGGATGAGCTACCGGGGCGAATTGCATTTTTATCCCGAGGTTGGTAGTGAATTCTTGAAACCCCTTGTCAATAAACTGGGAACCATTATTGGCCACTATCACCCTCGGTATGCCAAATCTGCATACGATGTTCTTGCAAACGAATTTCTGTACGTCCTTCGCCGATATGGTTGCTAGAGGCTCTACTTCAATCCACTTAGTGAAGTAATTCACTCCTCCAGGTGCAGTTGGGAGAGGCCCGATGAGGTCAATACCTTATACTGTGAAGGAGCAAGGGTAGTTAGCCGAAGTTACCGTTTCCGAGGGTAGCCGCTAGATGTTAGCGTGTTTTTGGCAATTGTCACATTTCTGGATGAATTGCCTCGCGTCCTTCCTTAAAGTAGGCCAGAAGTATCCTTGGCGAAGTAGTACTCCTGCCAGAGCGTCAGTTTCTATGTGGGAACCACAGGCCCCCTCATGGACTTCTCTGAGGACTGTCTCGACATCCTCTTCGCTGACACACCTTTGTAGTGGACTTATGTACCGTTGTCAATATAACTCCTCCCCGATCAGGAAATATTGTCTAGAACATCTTCACACTTTTGCTACCTCAAGAGGATCTTTGGGAAGTTCCGAAGTAATAAGATAGTTTTTTATGGGATTTTTCCTCTTTCTGAGGTTGCTATGCTCATCATTGCTATGCTCGGGTGACTTAGCACCTCGGTGAACTTTTTTGACTTAGCCAAAGTATCTGCTTCAGTATTGTCCCAATGAGGTATGTTTTTTATGTGTACCACATCGAACTCCTAGATGAGCTTTGATACGAGCTCATGATACTTTCCCAAGGTTGGGTCCTTCGCGCCATAGTCCCCTGCCATCTGTCGGACCACGAGCTGAGAATTGCTGTGGGCCTTTAAGTTTCTCACACCAACTCTTCTGGCGAGGCACAAACCTGCTATGAGGGCTTCATATTCTACCATATTATTGGTGACATTAAACCCAAATTTGATGGCCTTCATGGCTTCCATACCTTCGGGACCACGAAGAATTACTCCAGCTCCTTGATGTTCAGAGCCAAAGGCCCCGTCAACAAATAGAGTCTATTCAGGTTCATCCTTTCCGAGGTTAGGTGGACTGTCTTTGGCAACGGGTACCTCGGCAATGAAATCTGCCAATGCCTGTGCTTTTATTGCCTTCCTCGACTCATAGGTGATATCATACTCGCCGAGCTCGATACACCACTTCGAAAGCTTTCCCGAGTGTTCTACCTTCTTCATGATATCCCGAAGAGGCAGGTTACTTCGCACGAGAATGGGGTGTCCTTGGAAATAGGGTTGTAACCTTCTGCTTGCAAGCACCAGGGCATAAATAGCCTTTTGTAGCAAGGGTACCTGACTTCGGCACCTTGCAGAGACTTGCTCACATAATATACTGGCCATTGCTTTGCCCCGTCTTCCTTTACAAGGATCGAGCTTACCGCCTTTTCGGTGACAGCGAGGTAGAGTATAAAGAGTTCTCCTTCCCATGGCTGCCGGAGTGTCGGCAGACGGGTTAGGTAGACTTTAAGTTTTTTCCCAGGTCTTTTGGCAGTCTTTGTTCCAAGGGTGCATCTTGGTCCCGAGGTCACCTCCATTTTTTACTGCTTTAGTGAGGACTTTGAAGAACGATTGACAGCAATCCCTATATTTGGAGATGAATCTGCTGAGGGACATGATTCTCCCCGTGAGTCTTTGCACATCCTTGGTCGTTGTGGGAGTTCGGAATCCCAGCAGGGCCTTGGCCTTTTCCGGATTAGCGTCAATACCTTTTTCCAACACCATGAATCTAAGGAACTTACCCGTATTCACCCCGAACACACATTTTTTGGGGTTGAGATGAATTCCGAATGTCCTCAGTTGGTGGAATGTTTCCTCTAAGTCTATGATATGACTACTTGGCAGTTTGCTCTTAACTATCATATAATTGACGTAGACTTTTATGTTCTCCCGTTTTGGGAGCCAAAGACCCTATTCATCAACCTCTGGTACATGGCCCCTGCGTTCTTTAGCCCGAAGGGCATTCTAATATAGCAGTATGTACCAACTTCGGTGATGAAGGCGGTTTTTTCCTAATCTTCGGGGTCCATCCTAATTTGATGATACCCACAGAAGGCATCGAGGAAGCTAAGAAGGCCATACTCGGCGGTTGAGTCTACCAACTGGTCTATTGGCGGCAGAGGATATGAATCCTTAGGGCAAGCATCGTTCACATTTCGGAAGTCGATGCATATGCGGAGTTTGTCACTCCCTTTTTTTTCGTGGCGATAACCACATTACTAAGCCATTCGGGATATTTGACTTCCCTTATTACGTTCGCCTCCATCAACTGTTGGACTTCGGATTTGACAAAGTTATTTTTGTGTGCCGAAAGGCTTCTCTTTTTTTGGCGAACAGGCTTTGCGTCAAGGCGTATCTTAAGACTATGTTGAATTATGCGAGGGTTTACCCCAGGCATGTCCTTCGGCGAGTAGGCAAATAGATCTTTGTTCATTAAAATGAAAGATACAAGCTTTTGCTTGTCACCTTCGGCCAGCTGTTTCCCTACACGGGTACTTCAGCTCGGGGCAAGCTCTACATTCTCAGTTTCGATTTTATCTGAGTCGCTTCTCTCTCCCTCTGTAGCCTCTTCGGCCGATATGCCCTTCTCTTCCGAGGTCTGCATGTGCACCTTCATCAGGCTTTGTCTCGCCCTTACGAAGACCTTTTGGACCTCAGCTTGATCAATAAATATTTCTACATCCCCCTCCTTCATTCCGAAGGTAACCGTCAAGTACTTCACATCTGGTCAGATGTGAAAGTTCCCTTGAGTTTGCCTTCCGTGGATTGCATTGTACGAAGAGGGGACGTCAATGACTATGAACCTGGTCATGGCTGAGGCGAAGAGCTCTCCATTGTGCCAAACTGAAGTTCCCCTTAACATCAGAGGTAGGTCAATCCACCCGAGGACAGGGAGTTCGGAAGGACTTACCTCGAAGGTAGGGGATGTGACAGGTTTGAGTTCATTTTTTGCGATGCCCAAGCTTGGAAATAACTGGGAGAATAAGACATCGACATTGGACCCGTCGTCCAAGAGCACCCTCTTTACGTCCCAACTCCTAATCCTTGCCATAATAAGGAGTAGGTCATCATGTGGGAATACTATGGTAAATCCATCTTTCTGAACGAGCTTGTTCGATGGGTTACCGAATTCCATCACCGAGATCTCCCTGGCTTTCCTGTTCCTCTCTGCCGAAGGTAGCCCCGTGGTGATCGTCTGGATTACTCCAGCCGGTGGTGGAGGATTCTTCTTGGGACTTCTATTCCGACGTTAGTCGGAATCGTAGTCCTCATCTTCCTTTTTTCCTCCTCCCTCTTTCCACTGGGAGAGGGCATCCGTAGGTACCGGCGAAGTTGGCCCTACTTGATCAGGGACTCGATGTACTTCCTAAGTTTGAAGCAATCCTCAGTGTCATAATCGTGATCCCAATGGAATTTGTTATGGCCCTTCTAGTGGGAAGCAAATTTGAGGAAGGTAAAGTGATCTAAATTAAGTTTAGAACCTTAATTTAAGTTTACATAGCAAGAATAGAGAAGTTTAGCAAAGTTCACTAAGTTCCGAGAAAAATAAATCACTGAATGAAGTTCAGGGGCAAAATCATAATTTTGCATCCTGAATAGCCGGGACGAGTCCCGAGTGTTTTAAAATGAATTTTTTATAACTTAACTTTCAACCTTAACTCAAACTTAAAGAATAGACAATAATCTAATCAAGAATCACTAAGTTACAAAGATGGGGGACTTAATTGCATTAAACTTGAAACCTTGGTGACCTTGATGCTAAGTAAGGGTTTAAGAAAGGAAAGAGAAGGGGGAGACTGCCATAACCACGTTTTCATACTTCCCTCACTCATTTCTCTCTCAAATTAAGCTTGGAATCAAGTGATCTTGGTGTCAAGAGGTGCAATTCAAGGTGTAGAAGCTTGGAGAAGCTAATTTCAAGCTTAAAATCATGATTTTGAAGCTTGGAAGGGCGTTTTTCCACTTCCCCTATTTTTGAACGAGGTAAGAGATGTGTTCTTGATTGAATTCATGTTTGTTAGTTAGTTTGAAGCTTGGGTTTTGGTTAGAGAGTGAAGTTTTGATGATTAGTGCTTTGTTTTTGGATTGGAACTTGTGTAGAACTTTGGTGAGCTTGGTTGAATGAAAAGGGGATTACTTCTTGCTTGTTACTTCGATTTGAGGTAAGGGAGATATGTTTTCAAGTTCATTTGATGCCATTAGCTTGAGTTTGCTTGAAGAATTCGAGTGGTTTTAGCTATGGCATTAGTTAAAAGGTTTGGTTGAATTGTGGTGGACTAGAGGAATTAGGAGGATTGGATTGATGTTACAAGGCATCATAGATTAGCTTGTGATAGTTGGTTATGTTCTATGCGACATGTGTCTATGTGTGTATGAAATTTGGAGGCATTCCATGCATGTTTGGTATGTGAAGGAATCGTCCAAAGTTCATAGCAGCAAAATGCGCCAATTTATGCATTTCTGTAGATTGGCGATGCGTCGCCAATTACAGGTCGACCCCAGCGACGCGTCGCCAATCCAGAAATTTGTCACTGAACATCCTTAACGGTGGCGACGCATCGCCACAGACAAAATGGGCAAAAATTTCACATTTTGCTAGCTTGATCCAAGTGAGACCTAAGGGGGTTCTTAGCATGCCTAGGGGTTTAAGGATTCCGGGGGTACTCTGAGACTTCCGAAAGTCCCACAAAATATAAGAGTTTCCTTCAGTTTTGTAGAGTTTTGAGGTTGCTTGTGCAACAAGCAAGGAAACTATGTTGCAAATGAGCATAATTAGCTACCACTAGCTCAGGTGAGAGGTTTAGAACCCTTGTCGGCCTAGCCGTGCCGTAGCCACGAGGTCGCAAGGCGAAACCTTGTTCATCTAGTCTACAACAAAGTGGTCCCATAACCTAGTCTACAAAGTTCCACCATAATTCCCCTGCATAATGACTATGGGAAGGCTACATGATTGCATCCAGTAAGCTTCGGATTGCTAGGAGCGGGTTAGTGATCATAACTCGCTAGGCACGGAGTGATGCACCGTGAGGAGGACTAGTTGAGGAGAGGTCTTTATGGCCTAGTTATATGTGCATATAATAGACCCTCATGCTGTGTGAGCTCGCAGCAAGTTTACATATGTTTATCATATGTCCAGTCCTAATAATTTTCTTGCAGGTACACTGAAGCCCCTTACTGATAATTGTGGAATTCTCACTCCCTAGTTTTGTTATGTAGAGACTGAAGTTGCTGGCCCTGGTAACCATTGAGGGTTATCGCGGTAGTTTTCTTTTGTATGTACAGGTACGGCATTTAAGAATCCTTGTGATTCTAGTCTACATAAGTACTTAGTGGGCTTGTTGGTCAAGTAACAGTACTAACTAGTATCTTCCTTTGGCTGCAGAGCCTAGTAGCACTTGGCACGGACTTTTGAGACTCACCATTGGGACGTGTATCCAAGGTGGGAGTTAAGTCAAAGAGATCTCAGTAGAGGCTTATATTTATACAGTATTTTTAGTTGCCTCCATAGTCTATGTTATGAGGAGTCCTCGACTTTAGGATTGCTCTTGGGTGAGGGCATTAGTCTACTTTATGTATGAATGTTCTCACGAGTTGTTATGTGTAGTAAACTCACACAAATGTTGATTTTGTATGCTTTGGCTATCTGTATTTATTTTGTGTAGAAATTACTTGGCCAAGTTAATGTTTTATGGTTTTAATAAACCAAGTCAAAGCATGAAGAGCATGCATAATGCATATTCTAGGATAATCAACTAGTATCATGGGATTTAATCCGCACACATACACAACTAGCCAATTGCAATCCACCGTGAGACCAGCTCTCATAGGGCTTCCTGGGCAGGGGCATGGGCAGTTGTGTCAGAATTGACAGAATTTCTTCATATTTTTCTTGTTTTCCGAGGTCATGCCATTCGGTTGCTGGATCTGGGTGCCTAGCCTTTCCATTGCCAGTAGTATGTTCGTTATCGTGGTGTTCAGGGGGGTGAATGTCACTGGCTTCTTCCCCTTCTACTTCCGAGGTCTCCCTCCACCTTCGGTTGGATACCGAGGTTGGCTACTTTGTCCTTCAAGGCGCATGTGCTCAAACTTTGGCCCCCCCATCCTAAGCTCCTCAGCCATCATATGTTGTTCCGCCCTTCGGTAAAATTCTCTGAGGGTGTCCGGGGGGTCTTTAGAGAACTCGTAGAAGAATTGTGAGTCCCTCCAAAGTCCCCTTATCATGGCGAGGATGCATATTTCGGGACGGAAGTTCGGTATACTCAGGGCTTCACGATTAAACCTTTATACATGGTCGCGAATGGTCTTCCCATTCCTTTGCGCTAAGTCGAACATCTGAACAGGCATCTTCGCCGTCGGCCTACTACCAATGAACTGCTACGTGAATGCCGTGGACAACTCTTGGAAACTCATTATAGTTCCAGGGGCGAGGGAGTTGTACCACGCGGTTGCCGAGCCGGAGAAGGTGACCTCAAAGCACTTGCAAAGGGTAGCGTCATCGGCACCGTGTAGCACCTACTATGCCTGTACTTGGTTAGGTGGGCTTGAGGGTCACTACGCCCATCATATGTTTCCAAGCGAGGCACCCAAAAATCGCTTGGCATTGGTGCTTCCACTACCGTCCGAACAAAGGGTGACTCTTCTCTGGTGAAGGTCTCAAATAACCTTGACCAGACAAGCTTTCGGGCGATTTGCCTCTCCACTTTTTCTAACCTCTCTAGGATCTTTTCCATGAGGATGGTGGCGCTGGGCTCTTCTCGCTGCCTCGAGGCCTACGGCAATGGAGAATGACGCCTCCTTTTTGGGGAGTAACTTCGGCGGCGGGGGGATTGTGATCTCTCTTTCGGTGAAGAACTTCGCCGGCGAGAAGCCCTAGCCCCTTTGGAACCCGTTTCTCCAGTACATCTGACACGATCCCCCGTGCCCCTGCCCGGGATACCCTGTGAGCATTTGTCTCACGGTGGATTGTAATTGGCTAGCTGAGTATGTGTGCGGATTAAATCCGATGCTACTAGTTGATTAACCTAGAAATGCAACATGCATGCTCTTATGCTTTGACTTGGTTTATTAAAACCAAAAAACATTAAACAAGAACTCGGTCGAGTAATTTCTGCACAAATATATACAAACTGCCAAAGCATATCAAAATCAACATTTGTGTGAGTTTAACTACACATAAACAACTCGTGAAAGCATTTATACAATGAAGTAACTAATGCTTTCACCCAAGAACAATCCTGGAGTCAAGGACTTTTTATAACATAGACTATGGAGGCAAACTAAAGTACTGTATCAAAATACAAGACTTTACTGAGATCTCTTTACCCTAGCTCCCACTTCGGACACCCGTCCCAGTGGTGAGTCTCACAAGTCCTCTGCCAAGTGCTACTAGGCTCTGCAGCCAAAGGAAGAAACTAGTTAGTACTGCAACCTGACCAACAACCCAACTGAGCACTTAGGTAAACTAGAAACTCAAGGTTTCTCAACCACCATACCTTTACACACCAAAAGCTCACTACCGCGATAATCCTCAACAATTACCCGGTCCAGCAACTTCAGGCTCTGCATAACAAATAGGGAGTGAGAATTCAACAATTCTCAGTAAGGGGTCTTTAATGTACCTGCAATAAAAAGCTAGGACTCTGGCTGCGAGCTCACACAGCATGAGGGTACTAGTATATATGCATATAACCAGGTCATAGACCTCTCCTCAAGTAGTCCTCCTCACGGAGTAATACTCTGGACCTAGCGAGTTTAAACCCGCTCTAGCAAGCCGAAGCTTACTGCAAACGATCATGTAGCCTCTCCGTAGTTGTTATGCAGGGGAATTATGGTGGGACTTTGTAGACTAGGCCACAGGGCCTCGTTGATGTAGACTAGATTAACAAGGTTTCACCTCGTGGCCTCATGGCTACGGCACGGCTAGGCCGACGAGGGTTCTAAACCTCTCACCTGAACTAATGATAGCTAATTATGTTCATTTGCAACATAGTTTCCTTAAAAACTTGCCTTCACTTTGAGTTAATATAAATCTAAAACTGAGAAATTTTAAGTGTTTTTAAAACATTGAGGTGATAGTACTCCCTCTTAGCTTCGCGTGGAATCTTGAATCACCTCAATCGGACACCCGAGCGAAAAGTTATACTGAAAACAAAATTGGGTGTCGGATGCTGTCTCGGCGACGCGTCGCCACAGTTGTCGACGTTCTGAGACAGTTTTACTGGATTGGAGACGCGTCGCTGGTTTCGACCTGAAATTGGCGACGCGTCACCAATCTACAAAAATGCAAAATTGGCGCATTTTACTGCTATGAACTTTGGCAATCAATTACACATATCAAAATGCATAGAAAGCTACCAAATTTCATACACACAAAGTACATGTTGCAAGGAACATAACCAACTATCAAAAGCTAAGCTATGATGTATCGTAACATCAAACAATTCCTCTCAATCCCGCTAGTCCACCATAATTCACCAAAACGTTTCCTTAATGCCTTAGCTAAAACCACTCGAATTTCTCAAGCAAATCCAAGCTAAGGGCATTCCATGAACTTAAAAATACAACTCCCTTACCTTAACTCCAAGAACCAAGCAAGAACCAAGCTCCTTTTTGTTCAACCAAGCTCACCCAAGTTCTACCTAAGTTCCAAACCAAAACAATAGCACTAAACATCAAAATCACCTTCTCTAACCAAAACCCAAGCTTCAAAACAACCAAATAGCTTGAATTCAATCAAGAACACAACTCTTACCTCGTTCAAAAATAGGGGATGGAGAAAAACACCCTTCCAAGCTTCAAAAACATGATTTCAAGCTTGAAAATGCTTCCTCCTAGCTTATATACTTTGAATCACACCTTTTGGCACCAAAATCACTTGTTTCCAAGCTCAATTTGGGAGTCAAATGGGGTTGAGAAGGTGGAAAACGGGTTATGGCAGCCCAAAGCCCTATTTCCCCTTCTTAAACCCTCACTTAACCCTTAAACCATCAAAGTATGAAGCTTGTTACAATTAGGCCCCCCATCTTTGTAACCTAGTAGTTCTTGATTAAATTTTTGTCTATTTGTCAAGTTTGAGTTAAGGTTAAGAGTTAAGTTATAAAAATTCATTTTAAAACACTCGGGACTCGTCACGGAAGTCCCCACTCCCTAAACTTCGGTGAGTGGACTTCGAGCTTCTCTCCCGACGGGGAGTTGGTGAGGACGCCCTTTGGCCTGAATGTGGTTGAGACCACCTTTGGTCCAATTGTTGTGTCATTTCAGCCACAACAGGGTGCTGAAAATCATGTAGGAAGCTCATCGTGATCATTAGAGGATGCTCGTCCTCAGGCGAAGAAGTCCCTATGGCGGGTTGTTCAGTCGCCGGTTGATTCTCCGGCTCGGATGGGGACTTTGGGAGTCCTTTATTCTTAGAACGCCGAGTCTCAACGACGGCTACCTGAGGGTGATTTCCAACAGACGGCACCAAATGATGGCCGTCGACATCTTCATTGTATGACATGGTAGGCCTGAGAGGGACTTCTGGTATGGAGATGCTGGCAGAAGAGACTTCCGTCATAAGATTACCTGAAACACTCAAAAGAATAGGGGTTAGGAGGTCCCTGAAGTGTGTTTCCGAGGAAGGAGCCTCCGATGCCCAAGTCAATATTTGGCAAGTGAAGAGTAGTGAATAGAGAGTAAAGAGTAGAGTTCTCTTGAGAGTTCTGCTTGTGTCCTTACTAAGGTCGTTTCCCCAAGTATTTATAGGAGGACATTGGGAGAAGTCCGTTTGACACAACTCGCTTAGATAATGACACGTGTTCGGCCAGATGCGGTCCGTACCTTCAGGTATGAGGATCTCCAGCTAGCCATAGGCCGTTCTGTCCAGAAGTCAGGGCCGTGGGAGGCCTATGTGTTAGGGGCGTGTGCGAGGTCTCTGTGTCAGAGGCTCCTTAACCATTTTTGTCGTGTTCACAAGACCCCTTCGGTGAAAGAGACCTCTTCGGGATATCAGAGCTTCTAGCCGAGGTTGCTCCAGTCACTCGAAAGGCCCCTCGGCACAGAGGATCCCCTTCGGAGGATGTTTTCCCCTGCCGAGGAAAGTGAGTCTACTCCTCTCGAAGTTGGTCAGGTCATCTTACCGCTAGTGGTAGTGTATCATGTTCCCGAGGTCAGTCCCGTTATTCCCCAAGGGTGATGGTGGATTACCGAGGTCAGGAGGTCAAGGACTGCGGACCCTCTTTTCCTGAGGTTGATGCTCGTATTCTCCGAGGGTGATGCTCATATATTCCGAGCGCGGTGCTTCATCAGAGCTTGGGAGTTTGGAGGGTAATAGCCCTTTGAATATCTTAGGGCTCTGTATTAATATTATTATTATTATTATTGCACTTTGTCTTTTCTAATGGAATAATCCTTATTTCTCAAAATTTTGGCTAAGTCCATGATTAGCACAATCTTTGGCAAATATTGCTTGCTCATTAAGCTTTTCGGTTGATTCACCATCTTCGGCTAACTCATAATCTTCGATTCAGCAACGCTCACTAGATTCGGTCAAGTACTATCCTTGACAAAAATATTATCAAGGATACAAAACTTTTACTATTTTCAAAAGTAATATCCTATCACTTTCGGAGAGTTATGAATATTTTCCCAAGTGTTTTAGAATAGAATTCAAGCAATGTTTTCGGAAAACTTGCTATGTACAAAACACTTAGGTACTTTCAGAAACAACCACATTTGGTTAACCTCATTTGGTAGGCTTTCTTGTGATAAGACTCCTAACACTTTAGGCAACTTAGGAGATCATCACATTTGGTTGATCTTTTTAGGGAAGCTTCTCATAATAAGGGTACTTCTTTGGAAATTTCTAAATGTAGAATTTTTTCAAAGAGTCTGAGTGCCATGTGTTTTTCAACTCTTCTCCTTCAACATTTCCAAGTTTATAGACTCCTGGCCAAACTTCTTCGAGAACCAAATAAAGTCATTCCCAATTTTCCCGAAGTACGCCATAAGAAGGTCTTTGGGATTCCAGTTCAGCATTTCAGAGAACAAGGTCTCCTTTCTTGATCCTTAGGTCTGACATGCAAGTTCGTAGCAATGGCTACCCTTTGCTAGAAAGCTTTTCTTCTGAGTTCAGCCATCTCCCTATGTTCGTCAATCATATCTAGTTTGGTTCTTAAACCGAGGTTGTTCTATTTTTCATCGAACACTTATACTCTGATAGATGGTTGTATGACTTCGACAGGGATTATGGCCTCAGTGCCGAATATGAGTGAAAAAGTTGTTTCACCAGTAGCTTTTCTAGGAGTTCTTCGATAACTCTATAGTTCACTCAAGAGTTCTCCAGACCATTTTCCCTTGGCTTCTTTCAACCTTTTCTTAAGACCATCTTTTATTGTCCTATTGGACACCTCAACTCGTCCATTGCTTTGAGGATGGGCAACTGGGGTAAAGTGTAATTTTACCCTGAGATTGGTTGCAATTTCTTGAAATCCTTTATCAATGAATTAGGAACCATTATCTACTACTATCACTCTTGGTACACCGAATCTACATATGATGTTTTTCCAGACAAACTTCTAGATGTCCTTTGCTGAAATTGTTGCCAGGGGCTCTGCCTCAATCCACTTAGTGAAATAATCTACTGCAACTACACAGAACTTCTGATGCGAACCCCTTTGGTATAATGACCAAAAAACCCGCCCAAGATGTTTTTCAAGCTCCACAAGACATCAAAGAGACTAGATTTAAACCCCCACCCCTAATCAACTTGTGATTAGAAATAAGATGTATAAGAAAACCAAGAACACAAACAACTTGTGCACCAAGGTAGTCCTCAAAGAACAAAAGAGAATTTCTCTTCAAAGTAGCAATATTATTTCATGTAAAGGCTATGTTTTATAGCTAGAATATATGCCTATTTATAGGCCTAAACTAGGGTAAAAGACTCAACAAAATTAGCAGCCCAAGTCACCTAGGAAACCTAGATACCAAGGACTTAAGAAAACCTAGTCAAACTAGGACTCTAACACCTAGTTTGAACAAGTTTGATGTGTGCAGCGTATGCCACTTGTCCAAAGTAACTTGAATTAATTCCATAGCCTAAATAACATCCTAAATAATGTAAATAACTAGGAAATTAATGAAAATAAAGTACAAATACAAGTTTGGCCCTAAAAACCCCCTAAATGGTCTTCTCGGGTGCACATATGGGCTCTTTAGGGTTTTTGCTTGTATCTTCAGCTCCAAGCTTGAATATTTGAGTTCCAATGACGTGATTCTTCCTATTAAATATTGGAAAGAGGTCTTGAAATGTTAGAGCTCAAAGATCCAACTTGTAGAGGCAAAATGGCCTTGAAACACTTCAAGGGGGCTCTAAGGGTGCACTTAAAGGGTGCCCTTGGGGTTCCTTGCCTTGTGACTTGTCTAGGCACTCTAGGACTGGGTACCAAGCTTGGAAATCATCCTCATATGGTGCCTTGAAATTTTGATTAGCTCCTTGTGAAATTCCATGTCCATCCTCCTTGAAAAAGCTTGAGACAAAAGCTTGAAGTGCACTAGTGAGCTCCTTAGCTTTCTTCCTTGTCATTGGTCCACTAGATATCTTCAAGGGATCCTTGAAATCTTGGATTTTTCTTTCCTTGATCATATCAACTCCCCCCTCCTTAGAAGGATTCATCCATGAATTTTCATGTTCAAATAAAGACAAATTAGAAACATTAAAAGTGGCACTAACATTATACTCACCCGGCAAGTCTAACATGTATGCATTGTCATTGATTTTCTTAATCACTTGGAATAGACCATCTCCTCTCAAATGAAGCTTAGTCCTTCTTGCAGCTAGAAATCTCTCCTTCCTCATGTGCAACCAAACCCAATCTCCAGGCTCAAAGACAACTCTCATTCGGCCGTGGTTGGCTTTCTTAGCAACTTGTTGATTTTTGTGCTCAATTTGTTGCTTAACCTTCTCATGAAACCTCTTGATGCTTTTGGCCCTTTTACTACCATCCAAACTAGAAACCACGTAAGTAGGTAATGGCAAAAGATCTAATGGAGTTAAAGGATTAAAACTATACACAATCTCAAAAGGTGAAAAACTAGTAGTAAAATGCATTGACCTATTGTAAGCAAATTCTACATGAGGCAAACAATCTTCCCAAGATGTCAAATTCTTACCAATGATAGCTCTAAGCATAGAGCCTAAGGTTCTATTTGTTACCTCAGTTTGCCCATTAGTTTGTGGGTGGCAAGATGTAGAAAACAAAAGCTTAGTGCCAAGCTTTCCCCACAAAGTCTTCCAAAAGTGGCTTAGAAACTTAGTGTCCCTATTAGAGACAATAGTTCTTGGAACCCCATGAAGTCTAACAACTTCCCTAAAAAACAACTCAGCCACATGTATAGCATCATCAGTCTTATTGCACAGAATAAAGTGAGCCATTTTAGAAAACTTATCAACTACAACAAAGATTGAGTCTCAGTTTCCTTTAGTTCTAGGCAATCCAACAATAAAATCCATTGAAATATCAACCCATGGATGACTAGGTGTAGGAAGTGGTGTGTATAACCCTTGTGAAGTGTGAGTGGACTTAGCCTTCCTACATGCTATACATTGATCACAAACCTTCCTTACATCCTTTACCATATTCGGCCAATGATAGTGCTCCTTCAAGGTATGCAAAGTTTTGGCTTGTCCAAAGTGTCCCATAAGTCCTCCACAATGAGCTTCCTTTATGAGTAGTTCCCTCAGAGATGTCTTAGGAATACACAACCTTTTTTCCTTCAAAAGAAAACCATTAACTTGATAGAACTTCTCAAAAGCAAACTTAGAACACTTAGCATAAATCTCACCAAAGTCATGATCAGATGCATACAAATCCTTCAAGTGTTCAAAACCCAACACTTTAGCATCCAAAGATGAAAGTAAAGCACACTTCCTAGAAAGTGCATTAGAAACTACATTATCCTTACCTTGCTTGTATTGGATAACATTTGGGAATGACTCAATGAATTCTACGCACTTAGCATGTCTCTTATCAACTTATCTTGCCCATTAAGAAACTTAAGGGCTTGATGGTCAGTGTGGATAACAAACTCTCTCAGCCACAAGCAGTGTTGCCAAGTCTCCAAAGCTCTTACCAAAGCATAGAGTTCTTTGTCATAAGTAGGATAGTTCAAGATTGCACCATTTAACTTCTCACTAAAGTATGCAATGGGTCGGCCTCCTTGCATCAACACAGCTCTAATGCCTATACCTGAAACATCACATTCAACCTCAAAAGTATTAGCAAAGTTAGGTAAAGCTAGAAGTGGTGCATTACACAACCTTTTCTTTAGTAACCTGAAAGCCTCATCTTCAGCTTTCCCCCACTTAAATCCTACATTCTTCTTGATGTCTTCAGTTAGAGGTACAGCAATGGAAGAAAAATTCCTTACAAACCTCCTATAGAAGCTAGTTAGCCTATGGAATGATCTCACCTCAGTGATAAAAGTTAGGGCCGGCCATTCTTGTATAGCCTTTACCTTCTCTTGATCCACCTCAATTCCATGTAAACTCACAACAAAACCAAGGAAAACAACTTTGTCAACACAAAAAGAACACTTCTTCAAGTTAGCATACAACTTTTGCCTTCTTAAAGTGCTTAGTACTTGTGTGAGGTGTCCAACATGCTCTTCTAGGTTCTTGCTATATACTAAGATATCATCAAAGTAAACAACAACAAACCTACCAATGAAGTCATGCAAGACATGATTCATAAGTCTCATGAAGGTACTAGGAGCTTTAGTTAATCCGCAAGGCATAACTAACCATTCATAAAGTCCAATTTTTGTTTTGAAAGCAGTTTTCCATTCATCCCCTTCCCTCATCCAAATTTGATGGTATCCATTTTTAAAATCAATTTTTGAAAAAAAAGTAGAACCATACAACTCATCAAGCATGTCATCAAGTCTAGGGATAGGATGTCTATACTTTACAGTGATTTTGTTGACCGGCCTACAATCCGTGCACATGCGCCATGAACCATCCTTCTTTGGCACTAAAAGGATAGATACGACACAAGGGCTCATGCTTTCCCTCACAAAACCTTTAGCCAACAACTCCTCCACTTGCTTCTTAATCTCCTTAGTCTCATTGGGGTTGGTTCTATAAGCTGGTCTATTAGGAATAGGTGCACTCGAGACTAAGTCAATTTGATGCTCAATGCCTCTAATGAGAGGCAAACCTCTCGGGTCTTCAGGGAACACATCCTCAAAGTCCTTCAACAAAGACGAAACAACACTAGGAAGATGTCTTAGATCATTGATACCAAGTAAAGACTCTTTGTAAAGTAAAAGAAGCACTGGTCTTTGTGCTTGAACGGCTTTCCTCACATCACTCATTTTTGCAATGTAGCACACTTTCTTTTCACTTAACTTCCTCTCATTATTTTCTTTCGGGAACTCCCTACTCTTCTTCCCCTCATCTTTACTCTTCTCACTTAACCTCTCGGTTGTTCTCTCGGCTTTCCCCTTTTCACTATTGCCCTCAACTTTCCCCTCTTTTTCTTTTCTATCAACCTTACTTTGAAGTTTCCTTTGATCCTCCAAGACTTGTTGTGGTAAAAGTGGAGTAAGTGTAACCAGCTTTCCTTCATGAACAAACAAGTACAATTTCTTTTCCCCATCATATATGACCTTCTTATCAAATTGCCATGGCCACCCAAGCAAAATGTGACAAGCATGCATAGAAACAACATCACAAAGAACTTGATAATTGTAAGTACCAATTTTAAAGTGAACCAAAACTTGCTTTACCACCTTTACCTCTCCGGCATCATTCAACCATTGAAGCCTATATGGTTGAGGGTGCTTTTGTGTAGGAAGCTTTAACTTTTCCACCATAGTTGAGCTTGCTACATTGGTGCAACTTCCTCCATCAATAATGAGGCTGCACACTTAGTCTTTGTTTCGGCACCTAGTGTGAAAGATGCATTCTCTTTGATTGGCTTCCTTCTTGGCTTGCACACTTAAAGCTCTCCTTTCCACAAATGCAAAATCTCCCTCCTCGAGCTCAAGTGTGTTTTGCTCATCATCCTCCAAAGGTGGTGTCTCCTCCAGGGCATATTCATCCTCGGATGTGATCAATCCACAATCTTTAAGAATCATCACCTTCTTGTTTGGGCAATCTCTCATGTAGTGCCCCTTGCCTCTACCCTTAAAGCACTCAATCTCCCTTGCCTTAGGTACATCTTTAGGTGGAGTTTTGGACTTGTCTTGTTGAGGCCAAGGCAAACCTCCTTTGGTGGCCTCCATTCTTGGCTTAGGTGCTTCCTTATTCCATGCTCCCTTCCATGTGGAGCTTCTTCCTTGAGACATCTTGGATGCCTTAGACCTTTTGATGATCCTCTCGGCCTAAGTGGCATGATGAAGTAAATCCTCCATGTTGACATATGGCAGCATCTCCACTTTGTTGGCAATCTCATGGTTAAGGCCATTGATGAATCTAGTAATGGTGGTCTCTTCATCCTTAATGATGTTGGCTCGGGTCAAGGTCATCCCCAAATCTTTGTGGTAGTCTTCCACACTCTTTTGGCCTTGCACAAGCCTTTGAAGCTTGAGGTGTTGGTCTCTATAGTAGTAACTAGGCACAAATCCCCTCCTCATCAAAGCTTTAAAGGCTTTCCATGTGCTTATGGGCTCCTCCTCATTCCTCCTCCTAGAAGTGACAACCTAATTCCACCATACAATAGCATAATCAGTGAACTCAATGATAGCCAATTTAACTTTCTTTTCCTCAGAATAATGATGGTATTCAAACATCATCCCAATCTTTTGCTCCCATTCCCAATATGCTTCTAAATCACTGCTCCCTTGGAAGGATGGAATGGTAAGCTTAATGGAGTTGAGGCTATTGTCCTCCCTTGGCTCCCCCCTCATTGGAAGCCCATGGTCATGCCAAAGTCCTTTTTCCTCATTGGGTTATTCTCTCCTTGGACCTCTCCTTGGTTGCAAGATGGGATTAGGTCTCCTTGGCAACCTCAAATCTATGTCCTCCATTCTCCCCACAAGTCTATTGAGAGCTTCTTGAAGTTCTCTCATGGTAGGCTTTTCATTGTGTCTCACTTTCATCCTCCTATCCTTCTAGCCCTCCATACTCCTAAAATCAAAGATACTCACACACACTCACCTCACGTATTTCACTCAAAAGATGAACACTCAAACACTCAATTTGTTAGTGAGAATATTGCTATTTAAAGGGTCCTCAAAAGTTCTAAGAAAACTGTCCTCAAAGCACACAAGAAAACTTGAATTCTTGAAAACAATTTTGACTCCAAAAAAGGTGGGCTAAACAAGCGTTAAAAGACTCTATGAAGCTCTTGCAATTGATGATCACAAAAACCACAAAGAAAAGCTTTAAGCTCAAAACAAAGGGTTAGGGTTTGTGGGCGCAAAAACCAAAACACTTTGTGCAACTTCTTTTACAAAACACCTTTCTTTTCTTTTCTTTTCTTTTGTTCTTTTTTGTTCTTTTTCTTGTTGTTTTGATGCTAGAACAACTTTCTCCTTGAAGTTCCTTGCTGCCAAAGACAAAAAAGTGAGTTTTCTTCTCAACCAAGACAAGAAACTATGAAAACATGCACAATTTGAAACAACTTTTTGGATACCAAAACTTCTTGAACTTGGGTCCTTTTTTTTGGTGTTTTCTTGACTCTAGGATGCTGGAAATAATGAAAATAAAGAGGATTAATAGGGTTGGATACGAAATAAAAAGATAGGAAAAAAAATAGAACAAACAAACTAAAATCGAGAACACAAGGTAGCACTAGTTGACTTCTTTTTGTTGTTTTTGTTGTTTTTGAGTTGAACAAGGATAGAAACAAAAGGGATAGACCTAAAACAAGAAGAAAAAAGATTAAAACAGAGAATTAAAACATAAAATTATTGGGAAAAATTAAAAGAAAAATGAAGAGAAACAAGAACACAAAGATATGTCCTTCGAATAGAACTTGTGGCTCTAATACCAACTGATGCAAACCCCTTTGGTATAATGACCAAGAAACCCACCTAAGATGTTTTTCAAGCTCCAAAAGACATCAAAGAAACTGGATTTAAACCCCCACCCCTAATCAACTTGTGATTAGAAACAAGAAGTATAAGAAAATGAAGAACACAAGCAACTTGTGCACCAAGGTAGTCCTCAAAGAAAAAAAGAGAATTTCTTTTCAAAGTAGCAATATTATTTCATATAAAGGCTGTGTTTTACAACCAGAATATGTGCCTATTTATAGGCTTAAACTAGGGTAAAAGACTCAAAAAAATTCGCAGTCCAAGTCACCTAAGAAACCTAGATACAAAGGACTTAAGAAAACCTAGTCAAACTAGGACTCTAACACCTAGTTTGAACACGTTTGATGTGTGCAGCGTATGCCACTTTTCCAAAGTGACCTAAATCAATTCCATAGCCTAAATAACATCCTAAATAATTTAAATATCTATGAAATTAACAAAAATAAAATGCAAATACAAGTTTGGACCTAAAAACCCCCAAATGGTCTTCTCGGGTGCACTTATGGGCTCTTTAGGGTTTTTGCTTGTATCTTCAACTCCAAGCTTGAATATTTGAGTTCCAATGATGTGATTCTCCCTGTTAAATGTTTGAAATAGGTCTTGAAATGTTAGAGCTCAAAGATCCAACTTGTAGAGGCAA
Source organism: Aquilaria yunnanensis (assembly GCA_039654915.1). NCBI lineage: Eukaryota > Viridiplantae > Streptophyta > Magnoliopsida > Malvales > Thymelaeaceae > Aquilaria > Aquilaria yunnanensis. The sequence continues at coordinate 78,332,709 of CM077594.1, read as the reverse complement.
AATAACCTTGAAACACTTCAAGGGGGCTCTAAGGGTGCACTTAAGGGGTGCCCTTGGGGTTCTTTACCTTGTGACTTGTCTAGGCACTCTAAGAATGAGTACCAAGCTTGGCCATCATCCTCATATGATTTCTTGAAAGTTCCATCAGCTCCTTGTGAAATTCCATGTCCATCTTCCATGAAAAAGCTTGAGATAAAAGCTTGAAGTGCACTAGTGAACTCCTTAGCTTTCCTCCTTGTCATTGGTCCACTAGATATCTTCAAGGGGTCCTTGCCATCTTGGATTGTGCCTTCCTTGATCATATCAACTTTACTCCTCCATGAGCTGTCGAGAGAGGACTAATGAGGTCAATACCCCAAACAATGAAGGGGTAAGGATAGTTAGCTGAAGTTATCACCTCCGAGGGTACTCTGTGGATGGATGCATGTTGCTGTCACTTATCACATTTTTTGATAAATTGCCTTGTATTCTTCCTTAAAGTATGCCATAAATATCCTTGCCAAAATAGTACCCTAGCAAGGGCATCAGTCCCGATGTGAGATCCACAGGCTTCTTCATAGACTTTTTTTAGGACTGTCTCGATGCCCTCTTCACTGATACACCTTTGCAGTGGATTTGCGTACCCTTGCCGGTACAATTCTTCCCCAATCATGAAGTACCTTCCAAAGCGTCTACGCACATTCGTCACTTCCTTTGGATCCTAGGGTAAGGATGAACTGGTCAGGTATTCCTTTATAGGGTATTTCCACCCCTTTTTTGGTGTGGTGAGTGCCATTATGGCTCTGCTCGAGTGGTCAAGTACCTCGGTGGACTGTTTTGACTTTGCCAATATGTCATCTTCGATGTTCTCTTTCCGAGGTACCTTTTCAATTCTTTAGATTCACTACGAGTCACTATAAGCCTTTAGATTCTTTACACCAACTCTTTTTGCCAATCCTAATCCAGCCACGAGGGCTTCATATTCAACAATGTTGTCGAGGGCTTGGAATCCGAACTTAATAGCTTTGGCCACTTCCATCCCTTCAAGACCTCGGAGTCATATTCCAGCCCCTGGTGTTCTGGCCCTCAAGCGCCATATACATATAAAGCCTATTTGGCTTTATCATTTTTGAGGTTATCGGGGGCATCTTCAATTTTAGGCAGTTCAGTAATAAAGTCTGCTAAAGCCTGACCTTTTATGGCTTTCCTGGCTTCATATGTGATGTCGTATTCACCGAGCTCGATCCACCATTTTGACGGTTAGCCAGAATGATCAACCTTTTTCATGACATCCAGAAGAGGTAGGTTACTTCGGACTGTGAAGAATGTCCTCGAAAATAGGGCCAAAGCCTCCTACTTGCCATGCTAAGGTGTAGATGGCTTTTTGTAGTAGAGGGTACCTAACTTCGACACCGTGCAAAGATTTGCTGACATAATATACCAGCCACTGTTTTCCTCCTCTTTCTTTACTAGTACCGAACTTACCGCTTTCTCAGTGACTGCGAGGTAGAGGATGAGAAGTTCCCCTTCCCATGGTTGCTGAAGTGTCGGCAAACGGGTTAAGTAGCTTTTAAGTTCATCCCAAGCCTTTTATCAATCTTTGTTCCACAGATGTTCTTAAGGGCCGAGGTTGCCTTCATTTTTTGCAACTTTGGTAAGTACTTTAAACAATGGTCGGCACTGATCTCCATATCTAGAGATGAATCTACTAAAGGTCGTTATCTGCCCTGTAAGCCTTTGCACGTTCTTGGTAGTTGTGGAAGTTTGGAATCCCAGTAGGGCCTTAACCTTCTCTAGATTGGCATCTATACCTCTTTCGAACACCATGTAGCTAAGGAATTTGTCCGCAGTTACCCCGAACACACACTTTTTGGGGTTAAGACGTATTCCGAATTTCCAAAGTTGGTGGAATGTTTCCCCTAATTCTACGATATGATTACTAGGTATTTTACTCTTAACTATCATATCGTCAACGTACACTTCCATACTTTTCCCAATTTGGGAACCGAACACCCTATTCATCAACTTTTGATATGTACTACATTTTTTGGGCCAAAAGTCATTTTGATGTAACAGTAGCTCCTGGCTTCGATAATGAAGGCAGTTTTTTCCTCATCTTCGGGATCCATCCGAATCTGGTCGTATTCACTAAAAACATCAAGGAAGCTAAGTAGACTATATTCGGCAGTGGAGTCTACCAATTGGTCTATTGATGGCAGAAGATACGAGTCCTTTGGACAAGCATCATTAATATTTCAAAAGTCGATACACATTCAGAGTTTATCGTTCCCTTCCTTTGTGGCAACAAGAATGTTACTAACCCATTCGGGGTACTTGACCTCCCTTATTATGCCTGCTTCTGTTAGTCGTTGGACTTTGGTTTTAATGAAATTGTTCTTATGTGCCGAAAGGCTACACTTTTTCTATCGAATGGGCTTCACTTCCGGGCATACTTTAAGGCTCTGCGGAATTATACTCGGGTCTATTCCGGGCATATCCTTTGAAGAGTTAGTAAATAGATCTTTGTTTATTAATAGAAGGGATACAAGTTTTTCCTTGTCACCTTTGGCCAGTTTTTTTCCCTACTCGGGTACTTCGACCAGGGACAAGTTCTACATCTTCTGTTTCTATTTTGTCAAGATCACTTCTTTCCCTTTCTATTGCATTTTCTCCAGTCACGCTATTATCTCCCAAAGTATGTATATGTACCTTCATTGGATTCTGCCTTGTTCTGACGAACACCTTCTTTATTTCGGCTTGATCAATGAGTATTTATGCATCACCCTCCTTTGCCTTGAATGTAATAGTCAGGTATTTCACATCTGTTCAAAGGTGAAGGTTACCCCGCGTCTGTCTCCTGAGGATGGCATTGTATGAAGATAGGACATCTATGATGATGAACCTTGTCATAGTTGAAGCGAAGAGTTCCCTTAGCATCAGGGTTAGATTAATCCACCCGAGCACTGGGAGTTCCGAGGGACCAACGCCAAAGGTAGGCGAGGTAACGAGTTTAAGATCACCCTAAAAAATACCCAAGTTCAGCAACAAGTGGGAGAACAGGACGCCGGCATTTGATCCATCATCAATGAGCACCTTCTTCACATCCTAGTTTTTGATCCTTTCCATGATTAGAAAAGGATCATCATGTGAGAACTTCACAACCAACCCATCACTTTAGGTCAGCTTGTTTGTCGGATTGTCAAACTTTGTGATTGCAATCTTCCTCGCCTTCCTTTTTCTTTCAGCTGAGGGTAGTCCAGTGCTTATGGTTTGGATAACCCAGGCCAAAGGTGGTCGGTGTTTTCTGGGGCTCTGATTAGTTCAGTGCCTGTCGGAGTCACACTCCTCATCTTCTATTTTTTTTTCATGTTCTATTTTTTCCCAAGCATTAGGCGACGACATCCGTAAGTAGGGCCAAACTTGACCTTGTTTGATTAAAGACTCAATGTACTGTCTCAATTGGAAGCAATCCTTGGTATCATGCCTGTGGTCCCGATGAAATTGGCAGTGCTTCTTCATGTTCTTTCTGTTATCCGAGGTCATGGCCTTCAGACGTTTGATTGAAGTTCCCTACCTTTCCTAGGCCATGAGGATATTCTTCCTTGAAGTGTTGAGGGGGGTGAATGTCGTTGGCTTTCTTCCCCTAGATTTTTTAGGTCTGTCTCCCCCCTTTAATTGATACGGAGGTTGGTGACAATTGCCTTCGGATTGGTGATGATCAGACTTCGATCCTCCCATTCTCAGTTCCTCAACTGTCATATGCTGCTCCGCCCTTTGGTAGAATTCACTAAGGGTGTCAGGGGGATCTTTTGAGAACTCGTAAAAGAGTTACGAGTCCCTCCTCAGCCCTCTGATTATTACGAGGATTTAGATCTTGGGGCGGAAGTCAGGAACACTCAGTGCTTCTCTGTTGAATCTCTCGACATAGTCCGAATGGTCTCATCATTCTTTTGGGATATATCGAACATTTGGACATTTGGACAAGCATATTTGTTGTCGGCCTACTCCCTATGAATTGTTGGGTGAAGGCGGTAGATAATTCTTGGAAGCCCATTATGGTTCCGGGGGCCAATGAGTTGTACCATGCAGTTGCTAGCTTGGATAAAGTGACCTCAAAGCACTTGCAAAATGTGGCATCATCGGCCCCGTGCAACACCATGCTCCTTCTGCATTTTGTTAAGTGGGCCTGAGGGTCATTTCACCCATCATACATTTCCAAGCGTGGTACTTGGAAGTCACTAGGCTTAAGGGCTTCCACTATTGCCCTAATAAATGGGGACTCCTCTCTAGTGAATGTCTCTGATAACCTCGACCAAACTAGTTTTTTAAAGACCTGTTTCTTCACCTTATCCAACCTTTCCAAAATTATTTCCATTAGCATGGAAGTACCATCCTCTCATCATTGCTTGGCAGCCATAGGAAAGGGAGAATAACATCTTCTTCTCGACGAGTAACTTCAACGCCGTGGTGAGAGGGACTTTTCCAACGAAGAAGGGCTCCAGCAATGCGAGGTCCTTGGCTCTTTTGATCTGAACCTTTCCATGTACCATCCATGAGATGGAGGGTTCTCTATTGAGGACTCCCATGGAAGCTCATATTTGGGCAACTTTGATGAGATGACCAACGCCCCTTCTCTAGGTGGACCTCTGATGAAAGGGTCCTAACATGAGAACATGCAAGTGACCACCTTTGATCGAGTTGCTACGTCATTTTGGCTACTATGGAGTGCTAAAAATCGTGCAGGAAGCCCATAGTGACCGTCAGAGGATGTTCATCCTCTAGAAGGGAAGGCTCCGGGGGTGCCTGATCATCTGCTGACGAAGGCTCAAGTGTGGACTAGGACTTCGGAATGCCCTTATCCTTAGAACGCCAAGTCTCCACGATGGCGATTTGGGAATAAGTTCCCACAAACGGCGCCAAATGATGCTCTAACACTTCTTTGATGTAGGACATGTTAATTGGACCTCCGGCAGAACTTCACCTGAGTAGTAGTTGCAACACTTAAAGAATAAGGGTTAGGAGCTCCTCGGTGTGTTTTTTAGGGGGAGGGATCTCTGATGCATAAGTTAGTATACGAAGGGAGAAGTCGTTTAAGAGTAGAAAGCAGAAAAGGAAAATACCTCTTGTTCTTTACCTAGAAGCCTCCCCCGAGTATTTATAGGAGGTTGGGAGGAAGAAGCTGATATGCTTAGCCTGAGTAGATCAGGACACGTGTTCGGCCGAATTTGGTCCGTACTTTCGGGGAGAGGTGTCTACAGCTGGCCATAGGTGGTTATGCCCAAAAGGTAGGGACGTGTGCGAGCTTTTTGTTAGAAATCCCCCAACTATATTTGTCATTTCTCCCTAAGACCCCTCAGGGATCTAAGGCCCATTTGGACAAGGATTTCCCCCGAGGGTGACTAGAGAAAGCCCTTCGGATGCGTGGACCATTTTCGGGAGGCATTTCTTCTGTCGAGGATGATAGACCTATGCTCTCGAGGTTGGTAATATACACTCCCGAGGATGGCAAAGAGTCTTTTTTCCAGAGTTGGTCGTATATATTTTCAAGGGTGGTATAGAGAATTCTCCCAATGTTGGTCTTATAACTTCCCGAAGATGGTCTTAGGTCTGCCAATAAGAAGGTCATGTGGGCGATAGCCCTTTGGCTATCATGGTGGGTCTCAAAGCAAGTAGGAATGGGTCTTCAATAAATCACTTATTTTTTACTAATGACTTTATATTACTATTTCATCCTTTGAAAAACTCCATTAATGCCATCAATAATGCTTTGAAACTCTATGAATTGGCGGCGGGACAAAAGATTAATTTTTCAAAGTCAAAGTGGATGTTTAACAGCAAATTTTTGAACATTTTGTCCCAAGAATTTTGTGAGATTATGTCATTCTAGATCAATTAAGGTATTTTAAATTATCTTGGGGCTTCTTTTTCCAAAAATCTGTCATGATCAATTTTTTTTCAATTTTTTAGAAGATAAGATGGAAAAAACTCTAAACAATTGGAAAAAGGAATCATCTGAATAGTGCTGGCCATTTAACACTTATTTAGTCCACCTTTTCCTCATTGCTGATATATATTATGTCTTTATTTAAAGTCCTTGTTACGACCATCGATAAGTTGTTTGGAAATATGGCAAAGTTCTGGTGGTTAAATAATCAAGATAAGGGGTGATTTCACTTAAAGCATAGACAACCTTTGATGATGCCCAAGGGTTTTGATGGTCTTGGTTTATGAGACATGTGGCTTTTCAATCAAGCACTTCTAGCTAAAACCTTTTGGAGAATTTTTACAGGCAACTCTAACTCTCTGGTCTATAAGGTGTTAATAGCCAAATATGGTCATTCTAATTTGGTTTGGACTATTAAAGTAATTCCAGCTCTTCCTCAATATGGAGAGGTCTTGTGTATGGTAAGAATCTTTTGAGCTCAGATCATAGCTGGACTATTGGAAATGGTAGGTCTATATGGCTTTAGTATGATTCGTGATTACCAGGCTTTCCACCAGATATCCTCAAAGTAATTAGTCCAGGGTTTCTCCACAACAATAAAAAAACTCAAAATTACTAATTTATTTATTCAGGAGGACAATCATTAGAATAGTGCCTTAATTCATTCCTTATTTCTACCATAAATAGCCAATCAAATTCTCTCTTTGACCCTTCCTTCAGAAGCCACCAAGTTGAGATTGTTCGATGGAATGGTTATTCTATAAGCCATTACTCGGTAAAGAAAGGTTATGCTATTTAGTTTCTTAAAAATGAATTACAAGGAATACCTTCGCAATAGCACCCAAGGCATTTATATTGGCCATAGATTTTCTCGTACCCTTAAGAGAATCTGGGGTTTAGTTATTCCAACAAAGTATAAGACATTTATCCGAAAATGGCTTACTGATGCTCTTCTTTTCATAGTTACTTTATCTACCCATGGCTGTAACATTAGTCCTGTTTGTCAGAGATGTCACGAGCAGGATGAATCACTTATGCATATTTTCTAGGGGTGTAAAAAGTCTTCGGATATTTGGAGCTCTTTTTATTCAAATCTAGCTACCATGAGCAACAACACCAATTTGTCCTTTCAATAATGGCTTATAGACGTTTTGGACTCCACTAAAAATTGGAAGTCAAACTGGCCTTTTTACTTTGTCTTAACTTTGTGGATCATATGGTTGAGAAGAAATGTGCTAGTCTTCCAGTCACTTCCGTTCAACCCTAATTCTCTTTTTGTTCGTAGGAATGAGCTTATTAATTTGATGCATGCTTCAAAGGAGTTTATTAACCAATTCTTTGTGTTTTCAAGTTCGTGGCCTAATTCTCTCTGCCAAGTTTAGGGAAGGAATAAATGACATCAGTCCTCCGCTAGTCTAGAAATCTTTACTGTTGACGGAACCTGGCATCAAGTCAATGTATTAGGAGCAGCTGCTTGGCCCTAGGTGTGGATCAATGGCCCCCTATTTTGTGGAAGGTATGAGAATTTTTAATTGCTCATTAGCTTTGGAAGTAGAGCTACTAGCCATTTAGGGCGCTATTCACACTGTGCTCCAATTTTCAATGCCCTCGGTTACCATCCTAACAAATTGTTCAATAGCTCTGTCACTATTAAGTGGGAGAACTTTACAGGATGTTATATTGGCTAACATTGTCCAATCTATTTCAGCCCTTATAGAGTCCATGGATTACTATGCTCTAGTTGTGGTTCCTCGCCAGCATGTTGCTCCAACTCATAACCATGCTGCCTCCTTCTTCCTTTAGTTTTGTCTTGCTTCTATGTATTAAAACAAAAAATATATAATAAATTGATACGCACGAAATGGGCAATTTTATTTTTTTATTTTTTGTACTCAAAGAGAAGCATACAATAGATATTCTTTGATCTAATCTATCCAACACCCTTCCTCACTTAGCTTAAACACACCCATCGGCTGTGAAAAAAAAAAAACAATCTTTTGCACAAGGTAAAATTCAAAACCTACCTAACACATGATATGACAGTTTACATGTCAATTAGGCTAAAACCTAATAAAGAAATAGCCAATTCTTAGATCACTTCCCATTTTTTTAGTTTTCTCTTTTTCCAAGAAAAACATGGGAAGGATGGAAATCAGATGAAGGAAATTACCTAGAGCAAGCTTATGAAACACCTTTATTTTAATAAATCTTGTCTAAATGTATTTGCTAGATGTTGTTGATGAAATGGATGGCTGGACCTTCCCTTTGTTTTGTTTCTAATGTGTTTTGTCTGTTCCTTTTTGTTTGAGTTAAAGGGGGAAAGGCAAAGGGGAAGAAATTTCTCTATAGGGGATGACGGCTAAGGGGAAACAGTTGAAACATATTGGGTTCATTAATGTAACGGTCTCTAATAACTGTGACACATTACAGGCCATTAGATCAATGAGATCGGTGCATAGCACATGATGTGGTCAGTAGGAGTCACTTATGGATTCCTAAAGATAATTTTCCCTATAACCTTTTCTTTTTGTGATTTTAATTAGGGAAACTTAACAATACCTCTACTCTTCTTTGACTTAACCTATACTTCGCTCCATTATTTTTTAAAAAAGCTATAGTTTCCTTTGCTTCTTTTGCCTTATAGGTTGCCAGCTTCTGAAACCCTAGTTTAAGTTATACAATAGTAATCTTTCAATAATTTTAATTTCTCCAATATTTTTTTTACAATTAATAGTAATTTTAAATTATGAATTTTTTTTATCTCTGTAAATATATTTTTCTCTTTGTAAATGTAAATCAGTATTTTCTAAATATTATTTAACTGTGAAAAAATATCAAAATTTTTAAAGTTACTGGATATAGTTACAATACAATTTAAATTAAGGTTTCAAAAGTTTTTATCTAATAGTGCAAAGGAAGTGAGGGGAAGTGTAAGTTTTTGAAAATGAAAAAGGTAAAGTGTAGGTTAGGCCAAATCTTAGATAGATTTTTGTAATTTTCCCTCTTAATTGAAAAAATATAATTACACGGAGTGGTGGGTGTGCATGTTGAAGTAGTTTTATTGTCCTTGCTGTTTGTGTTTTGGACATGATGAAAATGAAATGAATGCATTCGATATTGGAAGTGTGTGTCATGCCATGTGGGGAATCTATTTTCTTTACCATGGATAACATGAACATATGTCTAATTAGACATACCTATTATCTTACAATTTTACCCTCAAATTTACCCCTCCCCAAACCCTCTCTCTCGATTCTGGCGATCAACCTACATCTAACTTGAAATCCGCCAAGGAGGCTGAGCGACTCCGGCGAGAAACGAACGGCCGACGACGCGAGCAAGCAACGAAGGCAGAGGACGCAGAGGAACCCTGAACGGCCAGATCGAGGAACGATGAACGCCAGGGAATCGTGAGAAATGAACAACGACGGTGGCGCAATCAGCAGCGATAGTGTGATGTTGTAGCTAAATGCTTCAATCAGCAGTGGTAAGGGCGCGGCGACGACGGTGATGTTGTCTTCAAATCTCTGATTGAATCTTGGCTTCAGATCTGAGGAGGCGAATCGGCGATCCGAGGAGGCAAAGCGGTGAGGCGAGTCCGAGGCGAAGTTAGAGGTGAGGTGACGAGGCGAGTTCGAGATGAAGGTGGAGGTAAGGCGACGAGGCGAGTCCGAGGAGGCGAAGCCGCAAGGTAAACAGGCGTGAAGGGTAACAACGAGGCGGTGCGAGGAAGGAGGAGAAGCAGCGAGGAGGCGGCGATGGCGAGGTAAACAGACTATGGGGGATGCAGACGCATTTTGTAATTATTTACATATTTTCCTAGGCATTTTGTAATTTTTTTAAATGGTTATTCAGACACTTTTAAATATTTATTTAGACACTTTTAAATTTTTATTTAGACACTTCTTTTATTATTTTGTATATATTTTTTTATCATGAAAATAAATTGTTTGCATATTGCTTTAGACATTTTGTCACTTTTCTTTAGACACTTTTACACATTCATTCAGACACATTTTTATTGTTTCAATTAGTTATTTTTGAAGAGAGTAAATTGTTTACGTATTGGTCAGACACTTTTTAAATATTTTTTTAGACACTTTTACACATTCATTCAGACACTTTTTTATTGTTTCAATTAGTTATTTTTTAATAGAATAAATTGTCTACGTATTGATCAGACACTTCTAAATATTTCTTTAGACACTTTTCGTTGTCTATTCAGACACTTTTCATTTTTTCAAACATGACATATGACGTCTACGATGAGATTATGAAGTATGACAGTTTGGTGGCGGCACCGACATCGGCACCAGAGGAGACAACAGTAGCAAGCTAGGGTGTTTTTGTAGAGAAGAATAATTTAACTAAGGGTATTTTTGTCAATTTTTTTTATGATTTATGCCTTATATATAGAAGATTAAGGAATAGGTTAATATGTCTAATTAGACATAGGCGCATAATAAAAGCACTAATTTCCTTTGGAAGATTCTAAAATACCCGGTCAGTAACGATACCCCCCGTTTTTCAGAATTCCTCAAACTTTTTAGAATGTGTCAGTTAATGACCCAAGTTAGAAATTAGTAGCAAAAAGACCATTGGACTAATAGAGTAAAATGTAACCTATTGATCCGGTAACAGGTTGCAAGGGAAAAGGGATAGGCGGGAAAAGAGGAAAAAGAAGGGAAAATTATTGCAATAGGTAAAGTAAATATAAAATATATATTTATTTTAAGGTATTATGGGTATTAAATATAAATATATATTTATTGAAAAATATAATTGTACGTAATAAGATGAGAATGACTAGAAAGAATTATTGTACGTATTATAGAAAATAAATATATAAAATAAATAATTTGTTTAGGGTTAGAGATTAAGGTTTAGGTTATTATAAGATTTTGAAAGATGTTTATAAAATCGGAGGAAGATATGTGTAATTTTTAAACAAATTATTAAAAATTAATCAGATGTGATAATCCATTTGGTACTAATTTCTATCTTTTTAATTATTCATCATTTTTTATATTTAATCACTTTTTTAAAAATTTCTTCGCTACTTTTAGGTTTGTATCACTTCTTTTTTATTTAAACATTTTCATCAAATATTTATTGCATTTTAGAATTATTTATCACTTTTTCAGTTTTTAATAGCTTTTAAAAAATATTTACCATTTTTTTAACAATTTTCACTTTTTTTCCAGTTTTATCGCTTTTTTATATTTAAATGCTTATTTTATATTTAATCACTTTTTTCCTATTTTATGTCACTTTTTTTATATTTCTATCACTTTTTTAAAAATTTTATTGCATCTTAGATGTTTTTGTCAGTTTTTCAGTATTTAATTGCTTTTTAACAATATTGACAATTTTGTCAACATTGATCACTTGTTTTTCTATTTTATCGCTTTTTGTTCTTTTTAATCATTTTTTGAATATTTAGTCACTTTTCTTAAAAAATTTTCACTTTTTGTAGTTTTAATCACTTTTTGTAGATGTGTTTCGCTTAGTTTTTAATTTACTCTTTTTTTTTAAATTATTTATTGCACTTCAGAATTATTTATCACTTTTTCAGTTTTTATTAGCATTTCAAAAAATTCACCCTTTTTTTAAATATTTATCACTTTTTTTAAATGTTATCACTTTGTTATATTTAATAGCTTTTTTAAAATATTTATCACTTTTTTTATATATTTAATAGCTTTTTCTAACATGTAATAGCTTTTTTTAACATGTAATCACTTTTTTTAAGAAATTGTCACTTTTTGTTGTTTTTTATCACTTTTTTAAAATATTTATTGCATTTGAAATCTGTATTCATAATATGAAATACTAATATAATAATAAGTATAAATATGTTTTTAGTAAAAAGTATAGGTAATTACTAGATTTATATTTAATGATATTTACTTTATTAAATGTAATAATCACACATATTATTAAATATATTCAAACGAATAAATCATTTCTTTTTAGACCAAAAAAAGTATAATTATTAACTAATGATATCAATAATGTATATAATTATATAAAATAAATATTACTTCAGATGATTAAGGCATTTTGTTTTAGGATTAACAGGTTAGGATTAGGATTATGTTTAGGGTTAGGGATTTAATGTTAGGCTTACGGTTATACTGGTACCAACTTAAGGTCATATTGGTACCAAAGTAAGGTTCAATGCTACCAGTTTAAGGTTCTAGTGGTACCAAGTTATGTTTTTTGCGGTATCAAATTAAGGTGTCAATGGTACCAAGTTAAGGTTATAACGGTACCAAATTAAGGTTTTATGATACCAAGTTAAGGTTATTGTGGTACCAAGTTAGAGTTCTAATGGTATCAAGTTAAGGTTATATTCGTACCAATTTAAGGTTCAGTGGTACCAGTTTAAGGTTCTAGTGGTACTAAATTATGGTTATACTGATACCAACTTAAGGTTCTACTGGTACCAACTTAAGGTCATATTGGTACCAAAGTAAGGTTCAATGGTACCAGTTTAAGGTTCTAGTGGTACCAAGTTATGTTTTTTGTGGTACCAAATTAAGGTGTCAATGGTCCCAAGTTAAGGTTATAACAATACCAAATTAAGGTTTTGTGATACCAAGTTAAGGTTATTGTGGTACCAAGTTAGGGTTCTAATAGTATCAAGTTAAGGTTATACTGGTACCAATTTAAGGTTCAGTGGTACCGGTTTAAGGTTCTAGTGGTACTAAATTATAGTTATACTAATACCAACTTAAGGTTTTACTGGTATCAACTTAAGGTCATTTTGGTACCAAAGTAAGGTTCAATGGTATCAGTTGAAGGTTCTAGTGGTACCAAGTTATAGTTTTTGTGGTATCAAATTAAGGTGTCAATGGTCCCAAGTTAAGGTTATAACGATACCAAATTAAGGTTTTGTGATACCAAGTTAAGGTTATTGTGGTACCAAGTTAGGGTTCTAATGGTATCAAGTTAAGGTTATACTGGTACCAATTTAAGGTTCAGTGGTACCAGTTTAAGATTCTAGTGATACCAAATTATGGTTATATTGATACCAACTTAAGCTTCTACTAGTACCAACTTAAGGTCATATTGGTACCAAAGTGAGGTTCAATGGTACTAGTTTAAGGTTCTAATGGTACCAAGTTATGGTTTTTGTGGTATCAAATTAAGGTGTCAATGGTCCTAAGTTAAGGTTATAACGGTACCAAATTAAGGTTTTGTGCTACCGAGTTAAGGTTATTGTGGTACCAAGTTAGGGTTCTAATGGTATCAAGTTAAGGTTATACTGATACCAATTTAAGGTTCAGTGGTACCAGTTTAAGGTTCTAGTGATACCAAATTATGGTTATACTGATACCAACTTAAGGTTCTACTGGTACCAACTTAAGGTCATTTTGGTACCAAAGTAAGATTCAATGGTACCAGTTTAAGAATCTAGTGGTACCAAGTTATGGTTTTTTTGGTATCAAATTAAGGTGTCAATGGTCCCAAGTTAAGGTTATAACGATACCAAATTAAGCTTTTCTGATACTAAGTTAAGGTCATTGTGATACCAAGTTAGGGTTCTAATGGTATCCAGTTAAGGTTATGCTAGTACTAATTTAAGGTTCAGTGGTACCAGTTTAAGGTTCTAATGGTACCAAATTATGGTTATACTGATACCAACTTAAGGTTCTACTAGTACCAACTTAAGGTCATATTGGTACCAAAGTAAGGTTCAATGGTACCAGTTTAAGGTTCTAATGGTACCAAGTTATTGGTTTTGTAATATCAAATTAAGGTGTCAATGGTCCCAAGTTAAGGTTATAACGGTACCAAATTAAGGTTTTGTGATACCAAGTTAAGGTTATTGTGGTACCAAGTTAGGGTTCTAATGGTATCAAGTTAAGGTTATACTGGTACCAATTTAAGGTTCAGTGGTACCAGTTTAAGGTTCTAGTGGTACCAAATTATGGTTATACAGATACCAACTTAAGGTTCTACTAGTACCAACTTAAGGTCATATTGGTACCAAAGTAAGGTTCAATGGTACCAGTTTAACGTTCTAGTGGTACCAAGTTATGGTTTTTGTGGTATCAAATTAAGGTGTCAATGGTCCCAAGTTAAGTTTATAACGGTACCAAATTAAGGTTTTGTGATACCAAGTTAAGGTTTAGTGGTACCAGTTTAAGGTTCTATTGGTACCAAATTATGGTTATACTGATACCAACTTAGGGTTCTACTGGTACCAACTTAAGGTCATTTTGGTACCAAAGTAAGGTTCAATGGTACTAGTTTAAGGTTCTAGTGATACCAAGTTATGGTTTTTGTGGTATCAAATTAAGGTGTCAATGGTCCCAAGTTAAGGTTATAACAGTACTAAATTAAGGTTTTGTGATACCAAGTTAAGGTTATTGTGGTACGAAGTTAAGGTTCTAATGGTATCAAGTTAAGGTTATACTGGTACAAATTTAAGGTTCAGTGGTACCAGTTTAAGGTTCTACTGGTACCAAATTATGGTTATACTGATACCAACTTAAGGTTCTATTGGTACCAACTTAAGGTCATTTTGGTACCAAAGTAAGGTTCAATGGTACCAGTTTAAGGTTCTAGTGGTACCAAGTTATGTTTTTTGTGGTATCAAATTAAGGTGTCAATGGTCCCAAGTTAAGGTTATAACGGTACCAAATTAAGGTTTTGTGATACCAAGTTAGGGTTTTAATGGTATCAAGTTAAGGTTATACTGGTACCAATTTAAGGTTCAGTGATACCAGTTTAAGGTTCTAGTGGTACCAAATTATAGTTATACTGATACCAACTTAAGGTTCTACTGGTACCAACTTAAGGTCATATTAGTAGCAAAGTAAGGTTCAATGGTACCAGTTTAAGGTTTTAGTGGTATCAAGTTATAATTTTTGTGGTATCAAATTAAGGTGTCAATGATATTTATTTTATTAAATGTAATAATAACATATATTATTAAATATATTCGAACCAATAAATCATTTCTTTTTAGACCTAAAAAAGTATAATCATTAACTAATGATATAAATAATGTATATAATTATATAAAATAAATATTAATTCAGATGATTAAGGCGTTTTATTTTAGGATTAACAGGTTAGGATTAGGATTATGTTTAGGGTTAGGGATTTAATGTTAGGATTATGGTTAAGGTTAATGATTAAGGTTTAGGATTAAGGGTTAGGATTAAGATTACTTTTAGGGTTAGGGATTTAATATTAGGATTTAGGATTAGGGATTAGGCTTTAGGGTTAGGGATCAGGAATTAAGGTTAGGTTAAGGTTTAGGGTTTAGAATTATGGTTTGGGTTAAAGTTATGTTTAGTTATTTAAGGTTAGGGTTAGTGATTCATTTAGGGTTGAGGATTAGGATTATAATTAAAGCTAGGGTTACATGTAGTGTTAGAGATCTTTCATCGAACAAGTCACTGAATATATAATTAGGGTTTAAGGTTAGGGTTAGAGCTTAGGGTTGATGTATAGGGTTAGAGATTAAGGTTTAGGTTATTATAAGATTTTGTAAGATTTTTATAAAATCGGAGGAAGATGTGTGTAATTTTTAAACAAATTATTAAAAATTAATTGAATGTGATAATCCATTTTGTACTAATTTTTATCGTTTTTAATTATTCATCTTTTTTTTTAATATTTAATCACTTTTTTGAAAATTTTTTTGCTACTTTTAGTTTTGCATCACTTCTTTTTTATTTAAACGTTTTCGTAAAATATTTATTGCATTTTAGAATTATTTATCACTTTTTTGGTTTTTAATAGCTTCTAAAAAATATTTACCATTTTTTAAACATTTTTCACTTTTTTTTGCAGTTTTATCGCTTTTTTAATATTAAAATGCTTATTTTATATTTAATCACTTTTTTCCTATATTATGTCACTTTTTATATTTTTTATCGCTTTTTTAAAAATTTTATTGCATCTTAGATGTTTTTAAGGTTTAGTTGTACCAGTTTAAGGTTTTACTGGTACCAAATATGGTTAGTGCTACCAGTTTAAGGTTCTACTGGTACCAAATTATGGTTATACTGGTACCAACTTAAGGTCATATTGATACCAAAGTAAGGTTCAATGATACCAGCTTAAGGTTCTAGTGGTACCAAGTTGTGGTTATTATGGTATCAAATTAAGGGTATTGTCCTATTGTGACCGGGTGAACAGGTGAAAATGGTACAGAAATTAGGTTAAAGTGGTACCAAGTTAAGGTTATATAGGTGTTACCACCTCATAAAATGGGGAAATTACAAGTGTGTCATAATGGCTAAAAACCATTATATTGTGTAATTCTCAGCATAGTGTTTGAAGTATGGGGGGTAAAAGGCATGATCAACACCTCCTTAAAAGTGTTCCAAGTTGGTAGCTTGGCCCCCAAGAAAAGCCTTAAGGATTGCTTGTTTGTCAAGCAACCTATGGACTTTTTTGTAAGGTTTTGGAAATTCGGGTACTCAATTGCAAAACTCTCAAGAAATAGACATGGAGAGTTATGGGAAGGATATAAATGGCATGAAAGTGCTATTGGAGGACCAAATTACTCATGGAAGACAAGTTTGAACAAAGGAAACACTAAAGGCAATAAGGACCTAAATGTCCTAGTGTAAACCTTAAGGTGTTCAAGCTTTTGACTTAAGTCTAAGGGTGGAATTTTGGGGTTATCCCACCATGGGGGAGGCAGCCATGACTTGATAATTAGTCAAAAATGTTGGGCACATGTGTACCAATGAGTTTAAGACAAAGAAACCATAATTAGTGAGAAGGAAAATGACATAAAGCAAGGTTAAGCTTGTTAAGTGTGTTTTGGTGCCCTTAAGCTCATTTAAGGCCATTTAAGTAGCTAAATCACTTATCCCTCTCTCATTTTCGTCCTCCCCCAGCCCAAGGACACATCCATACTTCCTCCATAGCCACCACACCTTCAAACTTGCAATTGATTGAAATTGAAGGCAAAAGGAAGCAATTGGAAGCAAACTAGAGCTATTTCTTGCATACTTCAAGGATTAAGCTTCAAATTCGGCCTACTCACTTTGGTAAGGGTTCTCTTGCTCTCATGGACTGTTTTCTGAAATTTTCAAACATCCATGGAGCTAGGGCTAAGCTTGGAAGAGAGCCATGAGCTTGATGAACCAAGCTTAGTGAGGGGAGTGCACTTATTGAAGGTTTTGTGACCTAGTGTGAAGTGCACAAAGATGGCAGTGAAATGAGGGTTTCTAGAGCCCAAAGTTAGTACTAACTACTTTTAAAATCCTTCTAAGACCAAGCATTAGCTTGAGGAGGGCTGCCATAGTGATTTGGTTATGTTTATTATGTGTTTTATGGACTAACCTATGGTATATGTTGCTGCCACATTTCATGTGTTTGTTGTTTGTGTTTGGCTGCTGCATTTGGTTGCTATATCTTGTATATATGCATTGTGGTTTTTGTGTTTTAGTGTCTTTGGATGCAGGTTTTAATGAGGATCACATTACCTTAAGAAACCAAGTGTTACCCTTACTAAGTTTCTCAATGAAACTTACTCCCCTCAATTCTGTCATTTCAGGTCCAGCTGAAAGATCACCTTCAAACTAACCCTTGTGGTTTGATTTTTAATTTTAAATTTCACGTACATGAACTTCCATATGTCTAGTTATGATCTGGAAAGTTTGGTGATTTTAGGAGCACATTTGGTATTTTTAATGGTAGTACTTACTGTGTTGTGCAGCAGCTGTCCAGCATCCTGTTTTTGGAGTCCATTGTGTCTCAGGACCTCCTGTAACCTAGGGTGCGTATTTATCTGAGTTAAGATCATATTTTAGTGCATGTATGCATGTACATGTAGTGTATGTAATATGAGATAAGTATGTGAACATTTGAGTAATGCTTTGGCTGTGTAAGTGATGTGGTGCAAAGCTGCCTAAGTGTGAATGATAGGCTGCTTACTTGTACATTCTGTTTTGGCCACATAAAGTTGTTAGATGCAAGAGAATGTAATTAATATGTGTATTGGACATGTATGGGATAGCCTTGGAGGGCTTTCCCCTTGTGAATGAAGTGTTTGCATGGTTTGGAAAAATTGTATGGGCAAAATGGTCCAAAAATTGCCAGAATTTTGACCATGTACCTAAAGTTTAATATCTCCCTGTGTAGAATGAATATTGGTATTAAATTTTGACCACACCTAGAGAACATCTAGAGGTTGAACTGGAATTTGGAATTTCTGGATTTGGATCCTTGTAGCCAAAGATATGACGTTGCAAAATTGGATGAGTTACTATTTATTTGGTCAGAATTTTGTAACCAACTTCAAAAATCCATAACTTGGTCCATAGGTGGGCTATTGATGTAAAACAAAATTCCTTGGTTTTCTCTAAGTATCTAATTGATAATGGAGCAATGAAAATAGGGGGGTATGTCACTAGAATGATACAGTTTATTAGTGGAAGTTACAGGTGCAGTAGCAGGTCACTAGAACTTAACAAGATTGCCTAATCTGTGGAAGCCAAAACTAAGACTTGTGCTAGTGTTTTCCTTCTTAGCTGGCATGGTGTGCATGAAATGTGAATATGTGTGTGATGGTTGAACCAATATGCATGTGTTTACATAGTGCCCAAGAGGGCCACTTGGGTATGCACACTAAGGGTAGTGTTCTGATGGCCTACAGAACATTACCAATCCTGGGAGTTTAAATGCACAGTTTTGGCACCATAACTGGACTATCCCGGAGTGGGTAACAATAGGTACCAAGTTAAGGTTGCAACAGTACTAAGTTAAGGTTATTATCCTAGGGTAACCGGGTGAACCAGTAAATGTGTTACCAATTTAAGGTTATAACCTTAACTTGGTACCACTATAATCTAAAATTTGCACCACTGTAACCTTAACATGGTACCACTATAATCTTAACTTTGTACCACTTTAACCTTAACTAGGTATCACAATAACCTTAACTTGGTACCACCATAACGTTAAATTGGTACTACTACAACCTTAACTTAGCACCATTATAACCTTAAATTGGTACCACCGTAACCTTAACTTGGTACCGTTATAACCTTAACTTGATACCACCATAACCTTAACTTGGTACCA
This sequence comes from Aquilaria yunnanensis, assembly GCA_039654915.1. Classification (NCBI taxonomy): domain Eukaryota; kingdom Viridiplantae; phylum Streptophyta; class Magnoliopsida; order Malvales; family Thymelaeaceae; genus Aquilaria; species Aquilaria yunnanensis. Next base: position 78,313,724 of record CM077594.1, on the reverse strand, counting down.
TTTTAACCTTTAATTAGTACCACGATAACCTTAAATTGGTACCACTATAACCTTAACTTGGTACCACAATAACCATAACTTAGTACCACAATAACATTAACTTGGTACCATAATAACCTTAATTTGGTACCAACATAACTTTAACTTGGTACCACTATAACCTTAAATAGATACCAATGTAACCTTAATTTGGTACCATCATAACCATAACTTGGTACCACAATAACCTTAACTTGATACCACGATAACCTTAACTAGGTACCACTATAACCTTAAATTTATACCATTATAACCTTAACTTGGTACCACCATAACCTTAAATTGGTACCGTAAATTGTTTAGGGATTAGGGTTAGAGGATTAGGGGTTAGAGTTAGAGACTAGAATTAAGAATTAGGGTTAAGGTTAGGAATTAATGATTAGGGTTAAGGCTTAGTGATTAGGAATTAGGGTTAGGGTTTATGATTTAATGTTAGGTTTATGTGTATCGTTTATGGTTTAGGGTTTAGTAGTAGCGTTAGGGTTTTGTGTTTAGGATTTAGCATGTATGTACATTTTAATTTGAACAATATTTGGTAAAGTTTTTAAAAGCTCAAGCATGTATGTAGTCTTAAGAATTAGGGAATAGGGTTATGTTAGGGTTTGGGGTTAAAGTTAGGGTTAAGGTTAGGGGTTAGGCTTAGGCTTAGGGATTAGGGCTAGGGATTAAGATTTAGTGTTAGGCTAAAGTTTATGATTTAATGTTAGGGTTGAGGTGTGTCGTTTATGGTTTTGGGTTTTGGGTTAGACTTAGGATTTAGGTGTTTATAGTTTTGGACTAAGGATAAATTTAAGATTTAAGGTTAGGGTTAGGGTTTAGTGTTATGTTTAGTATATTTTTTATATTATATTGTGGGTTTACTTCACACATAATATTAATTTTAACTACAACTGACATATTTAACATTTTAATTAATAAATGCAAAACATTTATGTACACGTTTAGGGTTTACGTTTTCAGTTAATGTGTTTGGGTTAGGGCTTAAGGTTTAGGTTTAGTATCTGAGTTTAAGATTAGGGTTTAGGTTTAGTATCTGAGTTAATTAATAAATGCAAAACAATTTTGTAATATTTAGAGACAGAGAGGTTATGATTTGAGGAGTCTTGGTATAAATAAGGTTCTAATTTTTACCTTAATTTAACTTTAAGTGTAACCGGGTCATATTGAAGGTTACCTAAAAAAATAACCCGGTCATCTAGAAGGTACCTTCAATGTAACTCGATCACTATTTTATGTTACATTAAATGTAACCCGGTCACACTGAAGGTACCTTTAATGTGACCCGGTCACCTTTTTAGGTTATCCTCCAAGTGACCTGGTCACACCGACGGTACCTTCAACATGACCCGGTCACATTTTTAGGTTACCTTCAAAGTGACCCGGTCACATCAAAGGTACCTTGAACGTGATCCGGTCACCTTTTTAGGTTACCTTCATATTGACCGGTCACACCACAAGTACCTTAAACACGACCCGGTCACATTTTTAGGTTATCTTCAAAGTGAACCGGTCACACCTAAGGTAACTTCAAAGTGACCCGGTCATACCTAAGGTTACCAATTTTTTAACATTTATCACTTTTTTTAGTTTTTTATCGCATTTTTAAAATATTTATTACAATTAAGATATTTTTATAACTTTTTTGGTTTTTAATCGCTTTTAAAAAATATTTACCATTTTTTAACATTTATCACTTTTTTTTTTATATTTTATCAGTTTTTTTATATTTATTTGCTTTTTTTAAAAAAATTTTGATTTTTTTAGTTTTAATCACTTTTTTTTTATTTAATCAATTTTTTGATAAATATTTCAATTTTTTTAGTTTTTTATTATTTTTTATTTAATCATTTTTTAAAATTATTTATCATTTTTTCAGTTTTTAATAGCTTTTTAAAAATATTTACCAATTTTTTAACATTTATCACTTTTTTTACATTTAATTGCTTTTTAAAAAAAATATATTCACTTTTTTTATTTTTTTATCACTTTTTAAAAATATTTACCATTTTTTAACATTTATCACTTTTTTAATATTTAATCAAATTTTTTTTATATTTATTTGCTTTTTTAGAAAATTTTGATTTTTTTTAGTTTCAATCGCTTTTTTTATTTAATCACTTTTTAAAAAAGATATTTCTCTTTTTTTAGTTTTTTATCGCTTTTTTTTAGGTTAGATTGGTCGCACCGTTATAGTTATCACCTATAACCTGCAAAAGCAGGTTTCTTTAAAACTTATTCATACTTGATCTGAACGAAATAGTTTAGGAAAAACAAAATAAATATTTGGGACTAAAATGACACAAATATAAAAGTATAGTTGTGAAGAGTATTTTGAACCAAAATTCAATCCTTTGATCGGACGGTGGGAAACAGGGCGGCACCGTTACCCACAATGTATTTTAGAATGATCCATTTTCTTTGCCCTAGTTATATTTTTGTAGAAACATTGGCTAATAATTGAGCAAAATGCACTGGTGATCCCTTAACTTATTTTTATATTTTATTTGGGTCACATAACTCTATGTTGTTTTAACGTGTTCCTATATCTTATAACGCGTGTCTTTAGGAGGGTCATTTCTGCTATTTTGGTTGTTAAGTTTGAAGGAATTTAGGTGAAAAATTATAACTTCAGTCCCTAGATTTTCTTCATCATCTTCTAGCACTCTAAATTTTATTCATCCTGCTTTTAATACCCTATAGCTTTTAAATCTAACACTTCAACGACCCTTTTATATCACTCAAACACAATTTTCTCTTTCCCTCTCACACCAACCTGATGAAACCCACAAAACATTACAGTTAAAAAACCAATCACCAGGCCCTTGCTATCTTTCAGCCCTCGATGACTCCGACTACCAAGCGCCACCACCCTCCCCCTAACCACTCCCTCAATGAAATCCCCAAGCCCATTGCCGGCAACACCGACAATGACTCTAACGATGACTTCGACGGCCTCGACTTTTTCTGATCGTGCTTGCCTGCGACAAGGAGACCAATCGGCGGGATGAACGGAAGGAATCGAACAAAGGAGACGAATCGGCGGAATGAATAAGGGTGCATCGGTGAAGACGAATGAAGGAGACGAATCAGAAGGAGACAGAGGGAGATGAATCGAAGGACGAGGCAAACGAATCAGAGGGAGATGAATCGGGGGGAGATGTAGGGAGATGAAACGAAGGATGAGGAGAGGTCGAGGACGAGGAGGTGAATCACCGAAGACAAATCAGAAGACGAATCGGAGGGAGACAAAAAGAGATGAATGAATGAGAGGAATCGGAGGGAGAGGCGAGGAATCGGAGGACGATGGGTGATGGACGGAGAGATCAAGGCCGGGGGGGACGACGGGAAATAGGAGATTGAGGCTAAATTGCAGGGAGAGGTCAATGGTGGCTGGGACGGTGGGCGAGGTCGGCTGGGACGGTGAGCGGCGATGGGCTAGGGCGGCTGGGTTGGTGAGCGACGATTAGGGGTGTAAACGGGTAGGGCTTGTAACGGGCTACCCGAGCTCGAGCCTATTTTCGGGTTCGGTACTTAAACAAACTGAGCTCGGGCCTGGTGAGGCTCGGCTCTAATTCTTATAGGGCCCAACAGGACATTCATATATTATCCTTATCTAAATCCAATTTCCATAAGTCCATAAGTTTTATAGAAGCCTAGCCCAAAAACTACTTTCCTTTCCTCTTTCCCACTGCCATTCAGGCCCAGCCCTGTCTCCGCCGACCTCATTTCTCACCCAACGTCTCCCTAGTCATCCAGGCCTTAAGTATTAAATTATTATATTTGGGTCATAATTGTAAATTCGAGCCTAGCGGGCTCACAGGCCGAACTTAAGCCCTTCTCGAGCCGAGCTTGAGCCTCAAAATTTGGGCTTGAGCAATTCGAGCTTGAGCCCAGGTAGTACCAATAAGCTAAGGGGCTGAGCTCAAGCCCTGTAGGCTCGGGCTTGGCCCAGGCCCTTTACACCCCTAGCGACGATGGGCGATGAAGGGAAAGGTCGAGGATGGCTGTACACCTTCTGGCTAAGTCACATAGAGCACGAGCAGGAGCGAGATCTCGAATTCACCAAACTTGAAAAAACATTGAGAGTGGGAGCTGCTCAAGAGCGTATGTATAAATATACACACACACAAGGAGAACACACAAAAAAATTGATAAAGAAATTAATAGTTTTTAACACTCAAACCATATATAAAGGAGGTATTAAACTTATAAAATAAAATTCAAAATGAAATGAATTCAAATAGAAATATTAAAACTAATTATAAATAACTACTTATAGTCATTTTTTCTCACTAGTTTCTAGCCTTTTCAAAGGTGTAGAGCTCAACTATTTGCATTGGTTATTAGTATAATCAATGTTTGATCGTGAATCACTTCTTTCCTCATTGTTATTTTCTTCCATCAAATCTACAAATTCATGGAAAAAAAATATTAGAAACAATGCACCGTAACCAATTAAAGCAGAACATCCAATTAACTTTACAAAATAAAGAACAAATAAATACTACCATTTAATAAACACGTTACCATCAATAAGAGAAATTATGGTTCAACATTTTTCTTAACCTGTACTTTGTATTTTATAGTTTTGTCTTGTATTGGTGCTTTGTAGCTTTGCTTCATTAATAAATATTTTATCTCAAACAAACAAGAGAATGACTTACATGATGAATAAGAAAAACGACTACTTGTATGAGTGTATTAATTTTTAAATTCAAACTTGTCATAAGAATTACGGCTGAGAACAACGCAAGAAAACTAAACTAAAAGACAAACATTGCCGACTTTGGCGAGGACGACCGGCAGTGATGACTGGTGCTCTGCCGCCAACAATTTAGCAAGAAGTTTATACGGAAACATTAAATTCACTTATGTACCAATCACCAAGACACCAACATGACAAATCTGTTTCTTTTATTCTATAACCAGGCTTCCAAGTTGCAAGAGATACTGAAATATGCTGCTGCTTTTGTGTAAAGAACCTGCAAACTTCCAACTTGTTCCAATTGCATATGTAGAATCGGCAAGAAGGAAGACAATATTTTCAGACTTAGTGCCTATTAGGGGGCTTTTGGTTTCTTTCTAGGGTTTAGACTTTGTTTCTAACTAGGACAACTAAATCACTGTGAAAAAAAAAAAAACAAGAGAATCTTACATTGGGACGGATTTCTTGGGTTACATGGAAATCGCGAACTGGAAAAATGAAAGCACGCTTTCATGAGAAATAAAGAGCAAATTAGAAACGCTATCGCTTCGAAAGCGCAAATTCGCGCACTGGACTCCAAAGCGGCAACAAAATGCACGCTTCTTGTGGCTAAACCTTCTAGTGATGCTGATGCACAAATCTCTCATCTTCTCCCAACTAGTGGTGGTCGGTGGGCCAACTTGGCCTAGGCCCGGGCCGGCCTGGCTTGGGTTATGATTCTCAGACCCAGGCACACCCCACCTCTAGGCAGGTTGGCCCTGGGCTAGGCCCAACAAGGGCCCAAGGCGAGGGCGGAGGAGGGCCCAAGTTGGGCCCCTTTTTTTATTTGTAAGAAATGTGTTTTAACATGTTTTGAAACATTATTCAAGTGTAATTTGATCAAACATGTTTTTATTTGAAGAGAAACACCACCACTGACGTAAATTTTATTAATGAAAAAATTAAACGGCACTTACATAATTTGGAACTCACCTTACACTTAAAAATGAGGAAACATTTCGGGGAAAAAAATGGAAAAGTAAAACCTAAGATATGTGCTTAACAGTATAATCAGATCGATTACAATCTAAAAATTATAATAAAAACCTACAATCTACTCTTATGCCTCGTCATTGGAAGATACCTCATCATCCAAACTTTTCATGTCTTGCTTCATTAGAGCAGCAAGGGCCTAATCCTGATTGCATATTCAAACCTCAATGGCCTCAGGTGTAAGCCTTTCCCGTTTCTCCAAGAAAGCTCTTTTCCCCACACTAAATGTAGCCTTGGAGGTGATGGTTGAGACTGAAACTGCCAAGATCTCTTGCTCCAATATGGACAAGATCGGGAACCTTCCTCTCTTGTTCTTCCACCATTCGAGAATGTCTTCCTCATTTTCTTCAAATGAAGTGGGGAGGTAATCATCCCATTCCGCCAACCTCGGGTTTGTGGGTCTTGGTCATTTGAGGATATGTGCTGCCGGGTTGAACCTTGATAATAAGTAAGAGGTGGAATATCGGGTGCATGTTGGATCGGATGATCTAACCTTATCATGATACTTAATGGAGTAAAGTTTGCATAATTCTCTCAAATTGTGGTCAGCTTTAGCAAAAATAGCACATGCAAAAACTTATGATTGTCCTAAATATGTATGATAGTATACTCTAACAATTGCAAACAACATATGATTTTGACATTGGGATCTAATGCATATGCAACAAGATAACTTGGCGAAATCTCTTGAAAATAATCAAGTCATTTCTTTTTGCATTGCTTCAATAGTTAGTTGCAAAAACTCATCGTCCTTATATTGTTTGAAAACATAGACGATGTTTATAAAATATAACATTGCTTAGTGCATGGTTGGATAATAAACACTAGAGAAAAAGTTTATTACCTCATAAAAAATATCTAAGCAACTCAACTAACTTAAAACATTTTTCCAAAATCTCATCAATTAGCCATTTTGCTTGTACTGTTCAGTTCACAAACCAAGTCAAAAGATTTGCCCATGGTTAGGCTTCATTTAACATTTCAAATGTTGAGTTCCATCGATTTGGGCAATTTATTTTAAACATTTTCCAAAAAAAATTCACCTCATTTTCAATACAAAATATTTTAAAATCACGAGCCAATTTTTTTTTCTTATTTTAACAAAAAGTAAAGCATTCCAAATTGGCCTGATTTCATTTTGCAATTGTTGTAAACCATTTTGAACATATAAATTCAAAATGTGATGCAGGCAACAAACATAGAAAAAAAATTTATTAAGCGGTGGTTTTATTTCTTTTATCAATTCTTTTACCGTCGAATCATTGTTTGAAGCATTGTCAAAAAAAGTGGACAAAACTTTAACGACAACAAAAAATTCATGTAGACTTTTAATAATGTAGTTGAAAATGTTCTAAGCCGTATGATCAGATTTCATACATTTAAAAACAATGATTCATTTCTGAATAACCCAATCATCATCAATCCAATAAGCAATGATACAGTAGTAATTTTGTCCTATGGAGATGTTCACATATCAGATGTAAATGACAGACAATGATCAACTGTAGAAAAATATGTTTGCAAATCACTTCTCCTAGCTTCTTATAGTTTAAAGCTTTCTCTCCTAGCCATTTGCTTAAACATTTTTTTTATAAGTAAGATTTAGATTTTCTTGGATAAATATTTCTAAGTGTTCATCCTCAGCTTGTTTAAATGGTTTTTCCATAATCATCATCTAATTAATTAGACCTTAACTAGTAGTTTTTTGGTTGTATCGAAAAATACTTGGACTACCGGAGCTCTCAATGCCTGCCAATTGTGTCTATCCACCGGATGTGCCGCTGATAGCTCCATGGACTTTGCTCAAGTGCCACATGAGGGTGTTCGTCCCGGAGTTCAACTTGTGTGCGAATTTGCTTGAGCAATGTTTGCACTTGGCATATATCATGTCGCCTTCCAAAACTTGCTCAAAATGTGCCTAAATGGAAACCTTCAAATTCCTGCTCTTGCCTTGGGTCGCCTCGGGTTGCTCACTTTGTAGCGTTAGTTGGGACCCCTCGGTGCCGACTTGGGTAAGTGGAACTTCCTTGACATCGTCATCAAAAAGCTGAACATCGAGGCCTAAGTCATACGCTATCATGTCGATGTTGGGATCATCATCGACAACTTCTTATGTATGAGGGCTATGAAACAAACACCCTCACAAAATGACCCAACCCTAGTGCCAGATGAGAATGAGGCAATACCCTTGCCTTTGCTAGAGTTTTTCCCTTGTGATGTCATTAGTGGAAGAAAGTAATTGAAGAGATGGAGAGATGATTATGTGGAAATTAAGAAAATATTAGTGAAAGATTAAAAAACTTAGAGAAAGCTAGTAGAGTGAATGAGAGAATATTGTAGGAGGAGATTGCAGAAGAGAAAATTGATGTGAGGAAGTATAGGGAGAAGGCTGCCTATTTATAGGAGAAGGAAAAATGTATTTTACCTAGAAAGCCCTCAATAACTAGCCATTAGTGGTTGTTAGGTGAGGGTAAAAGAGTCTCGGGAAAAAAAAAACAATCTGGAGCCATTAGGTGGGCAAGCTATCATTTTTGCCAAATTTTTAAAATTTTTCAAAACAGCCAATTGTCACTTGTAGAAATGGTCAACCTAGCTCGGCTAAGCCGTAGTCCGGTCCAATTCGGTCTATGTTATTTGCCTCGATAGTCCAAGCCGTGCTCACATAGGCTTATCTCCCCCCTCTAGGCCCATATTCGCCATGCCAATATCTGATTCTGATCCGTGCCAGGCTGAGCCTAGGTTTGGCCAAGCTAGGCCGTGTTTGATTTGAGGCAAGTCCGAGTCGGGCCTGGGTTGACCCAGCCCCGTGGCCACCACTACTCTTAGCAATCCGGGCTTAATTTGTTACAAGCATTTGTAGATTTATAAGTTTTAGAGTGCTAGTAGTAGGATGAAGAAAATCTAAGGATTAGAGTTGTTATTTCAACTAAAATTCTGTTAAAATTAACAGTGAAAGTGACGGAAATGATTCAAGTAGGATGTGCTTCATGAGTTGAAGGATTCCCCTAGGACAAAAAAGAGTTACGTGACCCAAATAAAACACAAAAAATAAGTTAAGGGACCACTGGTGCATTTTACTTGACAATAATTATCATGATAACTGTGAGGAAAAGAATATAGAGGAAAGGAAGGGATAACTTGAGCCCCGACTTTGTGGATTGAAGGTTAGAGAACATGATATAACTCATCTAAAGAGCAGGTTTACAGTATTTGTTTATATAAGTTTTGTGGGTAAAATCTATATTTAGTCCTCTAACTTTAAAAGTCATCCTAATGTGGTCCCTTAACTCTAAAAGTGACTATTAAAGTTCCCTAACTCAATTCACATATCCTCTTTTGGTCCCTATTGTCAATTCAGGCGTTATTCCGAACAAAAATTGCCTATGTGGCACCCAAACTGCCACGTGACATTCTCTTTCTTAGTAATAAGTGACAAGATTGGAAAAATAATAAGTCTCAGGCTAGAATTGAAAAGAAAAATAATTTTAGGGACTTAAAAGATTTAACCATAATTTCATCCTATCTCTCGTCGTCTCCTTATCTTACCCTATAGCTCTCCCTACCGGTAATCGCTCCCAATCGCTGCATTCTTGTCTGAGAAAGCGTGTAGGTGAATATTCTTTTTGTGGCATGCTGGTACTTGACGTGGAGGACATTCAATTCCTTGGATCATTGGAGCAATCAGAAAGGGTCGTTGCCGCGAAGTTTCACCATCCGCCATCATCCGTTGCCCCACAATAAAAAAATGGAAGCCATGCTTCTAGCAACCACGTCCAAATCTTTGAAGCATAGAGAAGACGATTCGCCCTCCAATTGTGCCTCTGATTAGCCCTCTGATCAACGGTATGGGCGACGAATAATGACTCTAACCAAGGTGACGATGGTTGACAATGATCGCTTTTTGAAAATGGGGTGATAGATGACTGCTTTTCAAAAACAGACAACAATGACTGCTTTTTAAAACGCCCTCAAATCAGTTTAGCCAATTGAAGCGAATTGAATTTGGGAAAAGCCCCTTCCCCATACAACGGCGGTGATGCCAATAATAAGGGAGAGAAGATTTCAGGGAAAAGATAAAAATTTTGGTTAATTTACATTGTAAGTCAATATAATTGTGGGTTTGTGGCAATTTTAGATTGAATTGATTGTTTTTCCATTATAATCACTTATCTTTATCAAAGAAGATGCCACGTGGCAATGTAAGGTCCTAATAAGACATTTAAGACTACCACATCTGCATTTCTATCAAAGTTAACACTAAAATTAATGGAATGACTGCAATTAGAACGCAACATATGAGTTAGGGGATTTTAAGAGGACAAAGTTAAGTTAGTAAAACCACATTAGGACGATCGTTATAGTTAGGAGACTAAATATAGATTTTACCCTAAGTTTTGTTAGTAGCGTCTGCCGTCTGATGTCTTTTGTAGTACAAAATAAAGAAGGTTATCGGGTTTCAGGCCGATGCCGGATTAAATGCATCAATGGTCCCCAACTTTTAAATATTATTCCACTTTCATCCTTAAGGTTCAATTTGTTCCACTCTCATCTCTAGTGTCAATAAAAAGTTCCCCTCGCATCCCTAATGAAATTAAACCATTTCATTTTGCCCTATTATAGATAGAAAATGTTTATGGTGGACAGAAAAAAGCCATCTCAGCACAAGATTTTAGGAAAAATTTCAATTTGAACCCCCTTAAAACATGTTCTCTCCCTCAAAGACCTTAAAATATTTCCATTTGTCAGTTGATCACCATCGCCATCTCTCTCATTTTCAAGCTCCTCCTACGAGAAGCTCCCCTTCCCCAAAATCCTACCATACTTCGTCTTTCTCCTCCCTGGACACCTCCACATCCGCCGCCAGCACCTCAATCTCCTTCGTCTGAGGGCCAGCCGCCGCCCATGCCTGGCCTTAAAATTGAATCCCCCATCTACTACTGGAATCATCCGAGCCGCCATCCTCCTCCGGAGCTGGCGTTGGTTCTGGAGCCATGACAGTTGTAAGGTGCACCAGGCCCAAAAGATCAACTTCTGTCCCGATTTGCAGTGGTCGCCCTTCCTACTAATGAAGTATAAAAACCTGAATCGATCGAATATGAAACCGTCTCTCCATTGTCAAATTCAGAGATTGGATTTGGAGACAACGCAGTCCGCATAACTGGTCCAGTTCATCACCAACACCAAGTTGCTCTGGTACTTACGGGATGGAATGGGAATGGTGGGATAGAAATAGGATTTAAGGGAAGGAACAGAAACGGTGGGATAGGAACTGTAGCGGCGGCAAGGAGGAGTTCTAGGTCGAGCATGAGGTTTTGTTTGGGAGAAGAGGAATGATTAGATTGATGGTGGCTAAACTATTACATGGGCAATTTAAGGGTTTTTAGTGGGAGAAAATAAGTTTTCAAAGGCTAAAATTGTAGTTTTACCAACAATCTTGAGCTGATATAGCATTTTTTTTGTTCGTTATAACGATTTCCATCCAAGCAGGGGCAAAAGTGGATCGTTTTAGTGACATTAGGGATGAGAGTGGAACAAAGTGGATGTTAAGGGAAAAAATCAAATAGCATTTAAAGATTGGGGCCCAAAGGATGAATTTAACCCCTCACCTTAGCGTGTTGGAAATTGTGCTTTTGAAGAGTTGTACTTTGGTTTTCAGAGACGTGCGCAACAAAATCTGGGTTTGGACTTTCGAGCTTGAGGAATTGAATAAAAATTATTGTATTTTTCTTTTTTCTTTTTTCAGATTTTGAAAACTGGAATTCTATAGGTAAGACTTGAATTTGTTGGAATTTCAAAAAAGAATGAAGCTAAAAATGATAAGTAAAACAAGAAAACAAGCCAATCAAGAATATTGAAACAAAAAACAAAGCATTTTAAGCCAACTTAGGGCCAGTTGGGTTCATGTATTCCCATTCTTCACCCTCATTTTGACCAAACATTTTCATTGACCGGACTGGGCTCATAATCAACTCAGCTCTTTTATTAAATTTATTTACGCCATTGACACTACCTCATTTCCTAAAATAACCTTAGCTTAGTCGGGTAAGTTTTTGGGTGACGAAGCCAAAATTGCAGTGTCACCATGGTTTGTTCGCAGCTCAGTCCCCAGTGAGCTTTGTTCCCTCCTGATCGCTGCCCTCCATCGTGACTGTTGCTTGTTTTACGGCACGTGACAGCTTCTCCCTTGCTCACATTTTGCTAGCGTTGCCTCCCGATTTCAATCCAGAGTCATCGTTGACAGGATATGCCAGCCACGATTGTGTCCACTCTGCCATCATCCCACCCCCTGGTGCATGTGCCATCTGCCGCCCACTTGGGATCTTAGAAGCCCTTAAAAAGGTCTGTGCTCTTGGTACCAATGAGGGGTTGTATTGATTTTATTAACGAATTATTAGGAAAAAATTAGGCATATTTAACAAGATTTAAGGAATAGTTCCTAACTTACAATTTCCGGTTGGTTTTATTTTAAATGTGTTCACAATATATTTGCAGAAGAATTTAGGGATTGAATACAAGCTGTCATTGGTGCCTGTAGGCTTAGCCTACAGGTGAGATTTTGAAATTGTGGAGGCACTAATTCCTGATGGATTTAACACAATGCGACGTACCATTGGAAAATGTTGCTTACCGTCTGAACAGTGAACCAATCTGGTTGCCGGAGCTGCAGCCCTCCAACAAAGAGTGACGGCGACGGCAACAGCACTGGGAATTGGGAAAAGCTGCGCAGCTGAGCGAATTTGAAGGAGCACAACCCAGACCTATTCCTGTCAATCGTGTGTATAATGTGTAAACTAGTGGCACCTTAAAATAACAACGAAATTATAGGCCTGTTTTGTCAGACATATCAGGTTAGCCTAGCACCACGTGAGACGAAAAACGCATAACTGAGCGTCTATTTTCAGCAAACGAACTGGGATCGGCAGCCCAGAAATTCACCAATTGTTTATTTTCTTCATTGGATGCTCCATGAAGCAGATTAGCTAAGTCTCTGGAACCAGAAGGATACTAGAAAAAGCTATTCAGTCAATTTTTTGTTCATTCTGGATAGTTTGTCACTGAAATTACCAATCAACCATACAAAATGAGAGAAAAAGCATATCAACCGGGGAAATGCGTTTATTCTCTAGCCCTCACCGGATCACAGAACAGTATTTGAGAAGCCCAGGGAGCTCCAACGAGTAACCAACTACTTTTGTTTCGGATTGTGTTCAGGTTTTACGCACACTGAGAGGATCCATACCCATGACGCCACGGCTTCAGCAGCTTACTCAGCAAATACGATACTCTTGAGGCTCTGCCCAAATGCTTGCTGATTATTGTTCCAAGAGAACTGGTGGCTGAAGGTCATCATCTTGCTGAAAGCTTCCTACCCTAATCTTCTCTTATTTATATATTCTGATTACAAAAAAAAAAAAAATTCCTTACGCATTTATGTTCAACCTATTATGCTATTCTCCTGACCTCATATTCGTGGAAAATCTGAAGAGGAGTCTGTTTTGAAACAGGCCGATCTTCCGACCATAGCTCCAAATTCACCATCCCGGTGCCCCAGTGGACAAGGCACTTGTGCACCTCTTTAACATTGAACCGATTTACGAGTGCCAGGCCCAGACACTTGTCGACAAGCATCCATTCACCTGAAAAAAGAAGAAAAGAAATGTGTCAATACCCACGGATATGAAGAAATTGATGCCAGATTGAATCTGTACTAGTCCTACAAAGCTCGTCTGTAACTTGTCTTGTCACAGGAAATTCAAAAACTAGAAAGAGAAGTCTTCTTTTGTTAGCAACAGGAAGGACTACCAATCCTGCGAGGTAGTGACTCAGTTTATCTCAATAGGAAGAGCAAACTGAGACAATACTTGTCATAGATTAGAGCCTCAAGGTTCCAAAGCCAAACTCACTAACTCACCATTTGGTAGAAGACCCCCCCGATAAATCTGTTCCCCAGAATCTGGCCAAATTTCATGATTTGAGCCATCAATAGAGGTGAATCCGATGAAAGTTTCAGTTGGGTGCAAAAGGCTGAAAGTAGGGTGCACTCTCAGGCAAAGCCTACATACAACATCAGTTTCCTGATTAGTACACAAAAGCTGAACCAAAAATAAAATGCATGAGTTCAGATCTCACTGAGAAATTAGGCCATCGTCAGTCACAACTCACAACTGCAAAAACCAACAGACCTCCTTATGACATGCATCACAATGGATTAGAAAGATGAACCCGTTGCTTTTTCAAAGTTCTGCCTTACATCAGTAAATCCTTTCCTCTTATTTCTTATTTATTCATCTTTTTTTTTTTTTTTTAGGCATCAGAAAAGCCTTAACAATTTGCCATGGTCCATGGAAAAGGAGAGTACTTCTTCCTTCCTGAAAAGAAGCACCATTTTCTCATATGCATACAGGGTATATAATGGCGCCTTGGTGGTTTACATGCTATAGGTAATGATTGAAAATAATATGAAAATAGGTATTCATGCCATTCATTTTGGGAACAAAAAATCTTTAAACTTGTCATCCTTTTCAGGCGGAGGGGGTAATAAAATAGGAAGCACTCAACTAAATCACCCAACAAACTGTAGATTTTAAAGTGCAAACAAGATGAAGCTGTTCCTTTCAAACACCTGTAACAGATAAGGTCCAAAGAATACCCAAACCCGTATATAATATTGTCATTATCTTCTTCAATTTGAGTTTCTTTGGAATTGTACCTATATATGAGGAAAAATCCTTTAACCAGCACATCACAATAGAATTTACTCCTCTCATCAACAAGGTGAAACACAATGCTTATTTAGGACAAGGCTAAACAAGCTCTTCAGAGCACAGCTCATAGTTCCTGATACAGCAAAATGCTAGATTCATTATTCAATTCCCTTTTTTTAAAAAAAAAAATAGTATTTTTTAATTTCTGAGAATTTACAACATGTATCTGAGCATTGTTACCTTCTGACTTTCTCTTGCTAGTAGGTTGTCAACGGCTCAACAATCATTTTGGTTTTGTTTCTCTTCCTGGTTAGGTAATGGAGTCAACTGGGTTACCTTTTGCTGGCTTCTGAAGCCGATAAATCCCCACTTTTCTTCTATAAGCAATTCTTTTAATTTTTTGTTTCTTTTACTCATTTATTTTTTGCCAAGATCCTATTCTCTCTAAAAGCCAACACCCAATATTCCCTGAAATCACTTGTACAACACTTTCCAAAAAAATATTTAAACTTTTTCTCCTACAGTCTAAAGGCAATGGTGCCCCCCCCCCCCCCCCCCAAAAAAAAAAAAAAAAAAAAAGCCAGGCATTCTGTTAGGCATGGAAAAGTACAAAATGTATGTCATTATCAGTATTTTGCAATTTTTTCCACTTTTCTATACTACAGAGAACTGATTCCAAACAAGCATCAATGTCAGAAAAATAAGCGTTCAGACAAATGATACCTCCCCCAGACAACCTTCAGCTGACCCCACAAGCCACATATACCATCAGTAATACACATTTTTACTAGTTTCCAGAGGACCGGAGCAACCACATTTTAGCCGGTGATATGCAAGAGGAGATGGAATCAGTGTAACTGCTTTATGAGAATGTGCTGATTTCTGAACTAGTACCCGTAGTAAGAAAAGAAAAGTGATTTTATCTTATGCATTTTTCCCTCTGCTGACAATAGTCAGCAAAAACCTATTGGAAGGGTATAGTGAGGAACTATGATTGGTTGACATACGTACATAATTTTGCTAAAATTAATTCCTAAAAAGATTTAGAAACCCACAGAAAAATAAGGATCACCACTAGCCACTCTCAAGGAAGGGGGGAGAAACAAGAGAGAGAGAGTATGAATAAAATGATAAATGAACAGACCTTGTGAATCCACCAGAACCAGCACCAACTTTACGAGGCAAAATACTAGAATGAATCTGCAAGAGTTTTGGATTTTCTTTTGGAATTGTTATTTGGCGCTGAAGAACCAATCCTCCACCAATATCACCTTCCAGAAGTAGTGATTCCTCCTCTCCCACATGCTCAAGATCCCTCCTACATTTGCTTGACCAGCAATCAATTTAATAAGAGTAAACTGGTAACTAAGAAGAAAAGAGGATGAAAACAACGGCACAATGTCACAAACTCAGGGCAGGGTTTCAATGATTCAATTTAATTTTTTTTCCGTACCAAAACTCTAAGTTCAGGATAGTGAGACAGCTCATGAAGACATTTAAGTTTGAGGACCCTCTGTTCTATCAAGCCAATGGTTGCTCAAACACACTAGAAACCATTGCATTGCATTATGCAGGTAGACAAATCGTGACTCAATTAATAGTTTTTCTGTACCAAAATTCTAAGTTCAGGATAATGAGACAACTCATAATTTTTGAGTTTGAGGACCCTCTGTTCTGTCAAGCCAACAGTTAACCAAATGCTTTGCAAACTATTTCTAGTCATATAAATGTAGCGCAGCAGTTTTCCAAGTAACATATTTTTCATAAATACACCTAATATAAGAAATGGGGGCAAACCCATGTAGAAGAAAAGCTCATGCTTGAGAAAGATCTATTTGCTGATCTCTGGAAACACTAAATCATCAGTGGCTCTTGTCACAAGGACAAGCAACGTCAAGCTCTTATGTGGTAGTAAACGGTAACGTATCTTCAATGCAAGACGACATACTTCTTCACACTGATTATTAAATAGAAGTTAGTCTCACTGCTAGTGAATAATCAGCAAACTGCAAAAGCAGAAGAAAGAGCAGTAAAATGGCAATATAAGGCTTTCCTGTGATTTTGATCATAGGGTTTAACTATTCAACATCCATAAGAATTGCAAGCCTAAGGGCAACAATGAAAAAAACTCAATACTTAGGATCATATTTGACAAGGAACCATTTGTAATTGTTTGTTTACCAAAGAGGAACTTTATTTTCATATGACTAGGGGATCATACTTGCTACATGTATTATGGCTGCAAACAACCTAAAGCTAGAAATAGTTTCATCCCTTTAACTTAAAACACTATTCATGACCATACCATTGTTGAGAAATATCATAAATATGGACTGTCTTCATAGACAAACCTCTTCCCCAAAGGACCAGGGTTCATGATCAATGGTATCATTCGCAGAGTGTCCACGACAAAAAGGAAACAGAGCTCCTACGCCCATCCATCGTCCAAACAGTTTTGGTGTTGCATTTCCGCCAAATCCACCAATATCAGGTCCTGAAAGTGGTTGGCCACTAAGCCCCTAAAAACAGAATAAAATTTTATAAGGAAACATCTCTTTTCCCTTTTTTTTTTTTTTTTGTTCCTTCAAATGGAACAAAATGAAAGACTTTGAAAAGAAGGACCTTATCATACAATCAAGTAGTTTATGATTCCTCGAACCTTAAGAAACTGCACTGGACTGTCTGACACACGAAGAACCAATCTTATGATGGAGCATGGCAATAATAACAATCTTCATTCAACATCTTAAGGAACTTTTCCATGCAAATGGCACAAATGCAGCTTTAAAATATATAAGAAAGAAGAACTAATCTAACACTCAATACTCATAAGACCAGTATTATCAGCTTTTGATATGGACGTAATAAATTAAATGGGGATGAGATATCGAAAGAGAAAATGTGATTTCAACATTTTAGCTGCTTCAGTGTGACTGAATAAATTCAAACAGAATCTATTCTGATTGAATATCTGATATTAGTAATAAAGCATGCACTATGTTAAAAACATTTTGTACTAATGCATATGCCTGTGCCATTTTATGAGCATGTATGCGTGCAAATCAAGTAAAACAATTGCATCATAGTCGCCACAATTAATGCTAACAACAAATGATATATGATTTGCCCTGGTTTTGAATTTCAGGCTGCAGTCTATTGTCATTTTCATAAACCACTTATTTCCAGTTTTGCTACTTTTTCTGCCTAGAACCAATACCATTTGAAAGTTAATAGTCTATTTACCTAAGAATCACTTGAATCATATTTTTTTCACGAAGTAATTTATTTTTATGAATTTTTTTTTTCTGTATCCTGCCTAAAAAAGGATTTTTTTTTTAAAGATACTTGCTTTTTAACAAAAAAATGTTTTAAAAGTCAATAGTAGGCTTCCTAGAGTGTAGGGTTTCAATCGGAATACAATTTAAGCAAATAATCACTATCTAGAAATAAACACTTATAATCACTTTTTAAAAATTTCCACCACATACACCCTTAGGTCTGACTTTTAAATATTTGTTATGTTCTTTATGTTCACTTCTCATTTTGTGTCATGACCATGGTACTTTGTCAAGCTAGATTGACGCCATTAGAGGAAATTTCCTTAGCAGCTCTGAAGGTTAACAACCATACATGGAGACTGAGAATAATTTAATAAGGTTTCCTCGAGTCCAAGAAGTCCATACCAGTTGCAGTACCATGGAGATGGACATGTGAAGATGCTCCCAGTTTGAAAGGTTATCAACGGTCCATGTTGCTGCATATCTTTGAGAGCCAATAAACCCAGCTCTAGTGAGTACAAAAGGCCGTTTATTCTTATCAGCTAATTTCATACCCTCATAAGTTGACCTTGCCATTAACATGCCATAAACCTAAAATGATACAAAATGCCAATAAATTAAGAGTTGGAAATATCAAGTATTCTAGCAACAAAGTTTACAGAATTTTTATTAGAATATGTATCTTTTTGTATCTGTCAAAGCATCCAACTAAAAACCAATAAACAATGACAAGGGTGGCCTCCTTAAAACATAGACACATGAAGCCACTTTGCCCAAAATATAAAAGAAAAGGAAACAAAAGAGAGAGGAAAATGAGAGACACTAAGGACTAGATCTTCTATTACTTGGTTGATTCAAATAGGCTGCCTAGAGTGCATATCTGTGGAGCAAGAAATTCAACTAATCATTACCAATCACTCAATCAGTCACCAGAGTTATAATCAATAACTATAATCACTCCTTTCCATAATTCGACAACAGATATACCCATGCCAGATTACATCACTTAATAAGTTGGCACTTAAAAAGGAAAAAGAATATCACTCAGTAAGCTATGTCACATGCAGTCTGGTGAATCAAATATTAGTAGTTACTTGTTAGCAATTTCGGATATGATCCTGTGAGAACTAATAAAAACCAACTGTATGAGAATCAGGCCAGCGACTAAAAGCAGGGGGTAAGGGCATAAGATATTGTCCTGCCATGTCTTGAATCTATCTCAAATTCAATTCAGTTGCTCTATTCCAAAAGTATAAATTGCATCATTTACAGAGTCATAACAGGAACAAATTCATAGATATAACTAAAGAGTGCAAAACTATAGTGTCCCAATTTCAGGCTGATGTCTAAGGTCACATGTGCAATTCACTTAAACAAAGCAATACAAAATAGACTACTAAAAATTAACCATCCCTGTTAAAGAGCAATCAAAATGGAAAGCTTAGAAGACATACATTGTGATAATGAGCATGATTTCTATGACCTCCAATGTCATCATCTCCCCTGTGAATATTACTTTCAGGCATTGCTTTGGTCACAGTCTGGAACAGGAAAAGAAAACACATGTAAAAATACAGAAAAGAGAAAATAAAATCCAAACCCAATACTTGAATCATACCTTAAAAACAGTTGGTTCATTCATATCGTTCCATATGCCATCAACTCCGTTAGAAATGAAATCTTTGACTAAATTTGCCCACCAAGAACGAACCTTTGATTGTGTAAAGTCAGGAAAAACACAAGGTCCAGGCCACACCTCCCCTGAAAGTAAAACCATAAACATTTTAATACTTTGTAAGCATTATTTTGTGGCATCCCATCTACACCAAGAAAACATCTATCAAAACTACCTTTTAATAGGTCTATTTACTCGCTTGTGTATATAGAGTCAAGGAAATCTACTTGGAAGTGTGTAAACGAAATAATATGATATTAATACCTATAAGGTGTTATAAGCGTCAATTTCACAATATTCTGTACACACACTCTAGGTAGATTTCCTAGACTCTACAAATACAATCAAGTACATAAAAAAAAAAAATACTCCCTTTGTCCATTAATGATCAACACTTTTGACTTTTTAAAAGTAAGTTCGGCACAGTTTTTCATATGAAATTGTTTTAAAAATATTTAGAAAATATTTTTTGAAACTACAAGACTCTATCTAACATTTGTATATAAATTTGTATAATGTGTCATTTGCAAAGAGAGATATCAAGTCAACTAAAAGTAAAAAACTGTCAATTATTATGGGGCGGATGGAATATGTGCACATTCACACACATAACACCATCATACTTGAGCAAGAAAACAGATGGAATAAGAAGAACAAAAACATGCTGATCAAAAGGCAAATCCAAGAACACCCATAAGTTGCGGTAATTTGCAGCTTTCGGACATTTCACAATCTTGGACCAAGAGTTAAAATAGATGTGGGTTGGGGCATGATACTCCAAGGGTAATTTAAAACTTAACAATATTGAGTACCATCCCCTATTGAAGAAGAGTAAATACACAATTCATTTCATTTCAAACAGGCACAGGCCCAGACTTCTGCAACATCTAATTACATCTACTTACCGAAGCCAAAAAACTACCAACCAGCCCACCCACCCACACATGCATTTCTAATAACACATTCCACTTCCTTTACAACTGAAGATTGAAAAGTACAACCAGTGTCATCATGGGAAAATAGAAATTTATAGGATAATAATCACCAAAGTGAACGTTGTAAAGCAATAATAAAAGTACCCATATATGTTTTCCCATCTGCTTTCTGGATCCACACATCATCCTTAGAACCACTATCATAGACAAAGTATCCCTCCTCAAATTTGATCCCTGGATCCAGCATCCAGATGGCTTTAAAACCTTTCTGGTGGAGATCTTTAACTAGAGACTTGGGATTTGGAAAACGATCCTGAAATGGTCAACATGATACAATAGTTGAGGTTCAATAACAAAGTGGCTTACTCTTTAACCATTTAAACTAAACAAAAATAAAATAGGGAAAAAACTCATAATGCATACCTATGAGAATAATTATTCTTAATGCATTGATAAACTACTTATCTGAAAAGCTTAATATTCAACTAACATAACACCAGGCAACTCATTCTGATGTATACCTATTACCAAAAAAAGTTCATGAAGATGTTTGAGGTTAAGGACATGCCTTATCAAAAGTGAAGCATCTAAATCCATCCATGTAATCAATGTCCATCCATATAACGTCACAAGGGATTTTCTTCTCCCGAAAGCTTCTTGCTATCTGCAATAATTGTTATTGTCAGATCAGCACATAAGAAACTTGAAAGAACCTCAATCAGCAAATGCCTCAGTTAGTTAACTCCTTTTAAGAAAAATGAAGGAAGAAATTTGTATGCGTGACCCGGACAAAGTGCCAAACCTCTAGAACTCTCTCATCTGAAGCATAACTCCAGCGGCATTGATGATAGCCCAAAGACCACTTTGGAGGCATAAATACAGTTCCTAACATGAAATTTGATGCCATGTCACATGATAAAAGTAGGAAAAAGACTTTGAAGGAAAGGATCACAAATTTATCCCATTACCAGAGACCCTCCTAGCCGAACGAAGAAAATATTGTGGTCAGTTCTCCTTTAGAAACTACCGAACATGACATTTCATAATCACCCATATAGCACTCCACAAGTAGTACAGAAAATAGAAGCTCACTTTTCCACAAACCATCAATTTGTTTTCTTTCTTTCAACAGATTACACAACTTGTTCATTTTATTTTTGTAGTTCCACTTCGATTACATGGCAACAAAATCAATCAAAGTGCCAACTCTTCACCTTCCCCCATAAGGCATCCATATCAAATACTTTCAAATGGAAATGGTTATGAGAGAGTATGCTCACCAAAATTAAGGTAGCAACTAAAAACTTCTGAACCGAAAAAACTTTTGGGCATTGGACAACATACAACTTGATTGCCAAGAGACAAAGCTCCCTGCAAAAAATATCTATTTCCATCCTGAAAATCTTATCTGATCTTGACTCAAACATTTTATACTAAGCTTTTTAATCCTGCCTTGCATCCTCTAACTTTCAGTTGTGTCTGACTAGTATATAAATCTCTCGATGTTGGTTAACCTTCCAGCAGCTCCACTTGATATGAATCTAGAAGGCATACTCAAAGATGGCAAGGACCCATTGAAGATAGTCAGTGGACCTACTACAAGGAAGAGGGCTAAGGAGAGAGCTCGAGCACTTCATGCCTTTGTCACTTGCTATTTCATGGGAGATGGACTTGAATCTTCACATGGAGTTGCTGGAACAGTAAAGAAGTCATATTGGAGAGATGGCACAGCTTGGTGCTCACCAAGACACACAAAACCACAAGGAGCTCAAGAGCACAACCGAGAGTGCACCCTTGGAGCCCCCTTGAAGACCCTCTCATGCCATTTTCTTCTATGGCTTGAATTTATGAGCCCTAAAGCTTCAAGGCCTTCTACATGTCCTAAAAGAAGGTCTTAAGCCAATGGAACTCAAAGATTCCAACCGGACCTAGGAGGCACAAGCACAAACCCTACATATGCCATGGAGTGTATCTGAGAGCACCCTTAAGGGTTTATGGGGTTTATTTTGTGTTCCGGATTGAATTTCTATTTAATTCCAGTTTATTTACAATATTTAGGATGTATTTAGGCCCTGTGAAGTATTTTTGTCACATGGAAAACATGCCACACACATTGCACACAAAAACAAGTACAAATCGTGTGAAGGACCCCTAATTTGACTAAGTTTTCTAAGTCTTTTCAGTTTAGGGCTTCTGGTCCGAATTTATGCCATATTTTACCCTATTTTTGAACCTTAAAGGCCTCTATTCTGCTTGTAAAACATAGAATTCGTTGCTTAATAATATTGCTTTTGAGAGCCATTCTCTTAAGTTCTTAGTGAACTTACCTTGGTGCACAAGGAAGCTAGTTTTCTTTGTGTTCTTTATACTTCTTGTTTCTAACCACAGGTTGGTTAGGGGTAGGGGTTTTAATCCAGCCTTTGGTACGTGTTTGTGCAACTTGTTAGCATCTTGGAGCGTTTCTGGGTCCCTATACCAACAGGGTTTGCATCACCACTAGACATGACTAACCACTTCCCTAAGTGCCTTTTGTTTTATTATTGGTGGGAAAGCACCAAAGGGGGACATATTTGCCAAGTTAAAAGCCAAAACTGAATCATTAGGCTCCTATCCTCTTCTACTATGGTCTAGGCATAATCAATAGTTTTTCTACCTAGTGCACATAAAGGGAAAGGAACATGAAAGTATTCAAGGAGAATGATGGATCATATTTCCCTCACCAAGCAAAGATGGCTCGAAGTTCTCAAAATGAGGCTATAAGTGAACCACTATATCTGGTACACAACAAATGAAAAAGCTAGATGTAGGCTATTTATGTTTGTTTACTAAACTTAAACAAGCTTGAAAAACAATTCAAGCTCATTCAGCTTAAGGAGCAAAGCTTGAACATGAGTGTATCTAGCGCATTATCATTCACTACAACGCTAGTTTCTTGTTCATTTATAAAACCCAAAATATAAACTAGTCTCTTTATGTATGTGTTATTGAATTGTAGGTGTATGTAATGTATCATGGTCTCTGACATATCTGATTTGTAATAGGTAACTTTTCCACTCTCTCCCTATAAGGAACTTACAATTTCTTCTTATTGTTGTACCATTCCTCTACTTCTTTCTTCTGGGTTATTAATTTCCTATTTCTTCTTCAATCTAGCTTCCCTTCCTCTTTGCTTCTGAGGATTCAATCATGGCTAACCCATACACCTCAACAAGACTGCAACCATGATAGAGTTTTAGGCTGTGTTTCCAGGCTTCTCTTTTCTCCATTCAGATCTTCAATATCAACTCTCACTCACCTGTTTTTTTTTCTTTTCTTCTTTCCTCAACCCTTACTTATTTTATTAGACTCATCTTTTGGAAACCGAATTTGCTATTCGGTTGAATTGAATTCTTAAAGTTTTGGCTCAACTCAATCTTTTGGGTAGCTTGAGATCTGTTTGGGCTTTTGGGGTTTTAAGCTATATACAAAATGATGGCCATATTCTCTTTATTTTGTTTAATTTCTGTCTCAGACATTGATTGGGATGATAAAATTTAGAAAGAATTGCTAGATTAGATTGTTGTGAAAAGGTTCTCAAGATGATGAAGGTGGTTAAATAAGCCAACTCCAGCTGAGCCTGAACATGTACTTTGTTTATCGAGCTGGCTCAAGTGTTCTAAAATTACTTCCCAAGTTCAAGCCAAGTTTGAACAACTTCTAGCGAAAAACTGTGCATAATCGAACAAAATCCATTGAATTTTTTATGTTTTGTAGTGTGCATGGATCTCCTCTATATAGGGTTGCAGCACCTTCATGGCTTATTCAACCGCTGTACTGATTGGGAGAATGTTAACTAGTTCAAAAGTCATTGGTGGAAACATAAAGAAGTTTGACAATGCATAAGAAGCATATAAACTAGACTAGATTTAAAACAGAACCGTTGCTGCAGAAGTACAGTCGAGAAGAATGCTTCAAATAAAGAAAGATGCAAAAAAATGGAAGAATAAACAGTATTCATGAGGATACTTGAATGTGGGCAAAGAAAAGGAAAATGAGATGCCAATGCAAAACAAGTCTGACCATTACCTATCGCATGGGACAAGGATATCAGGACATCAGTGGGGGCAATGAATGGACCAAATGTGATGACAGGAAACAGGGATGGAGCAATAAAAAGCACACAGTTCTCGACCCTCATATCAATCTGCCAGAGAATATATCTGGTTAAGTGTCACTCAGCATATCGATGGCATTAAAAAACCTTCTTCAGAGATAATCTGTGTTAATTGGTATAAGTAACAGGAACAGCACCTCGCATCGCTCTTTTGTATCAGCCAAAATGCCAAATGCTTCTCCACTTGGAAGAACAGCGAGCACCCAAGGATGTGACTGATACAAAGATGTAGTTCCAGGATCATAGCCCCAAGAAGATATGTTCCATGTAAAAACCTGTGAAATCAGTAGTTGTCACCATTAAGTAAATGCCATACACTTGGTTCATGTATAGCATATCATTTGAGATCACCCACTCTATTTCCAGTACGCTCTAGTGACCCACTAACTTCTCCTGTGCCATAAAGGGATGTACCTTGTGGAAGCTGTAAGAAAGAAAAAAAATAATTTTTACTGTCAATTGTGATTCCAGGAGACGTTCAGAACTCATCTAATGCATAGAAATGGTACATGACACCAACAAACCATAACTACGGGCAAAAGAACAGAAACATGGTGAAGTAACTTACCACAAACTTCACAATCTGCTGTCCCTTGAGGCACTCATAAGAGGGGACATATGAAGGGACCTTGTCACTTGTCACTAACACTTCTCTATCATTACTATTTGCAAACGAAAGACTGGGATCAGCTGCACTTCTATCATTTTCCGAACAATCAAACCGAAAAACACCATCTTCCAAGATAGGCATAAATATCATCTCCCCTGATCTTCCATCAGTTGTCACTGATCTTCCATCAGTTGTCATCAAGTTGCCATCCGAATCAGCCATTTTAGCTATCAGGCTTCTCCAAAACAACTTGCTCACAACCTTCTTTCTGCATTCATTTTTCGAAACTGTCAATATTGCAACTAAAACGGTTTCCACACCACGGTGAAGCAAATTTCAGCTCATCAAAGTGCCTCGAAACCAGAAAATTTACTGATGCAGAACTCCACCCATCCAGACAACACAAAACACACGACCAAAGAAATCGATCAAATGCAGAAACCGAGAACAAAAGTATCCGAAAATCATCACATGCAAGTGCATTTTTAGTTCCAGTTCAGGTTGCCAAGATCAAACGAAACCAATAGGCATTAAAGAAACATGTCCGGCAATTCGAATGATCGTAATTTATTGGACGAAGAAAAACACAAAAATCCGAGAAAAACAAACCTGAATCGAAAGTTCGCAAGCGATGAGACAACGACGACGAAGACCGATTTCTGAGCTGCCTGGGGAAAAAGAGAGCGTCGCCAGTGGGAGTAACAGTGGGGGGAACTGATCCTGCAACTGCAGGTGGCGCGGGTACCATTGGCATCTGAAAAGGTTCATGGACAAAATTGCCTTTCGCTATCCTTTCATTTCATTGTTGTCTTTTTCTGTCGTCGTTTTGTACACGCATAACCAGCCACATTATATTATATTATATTATATTATATTATACTAAACTATATTATAAAGACGAAGTGGGTTTTATTGTTCACGGTAGAATCCACGTGGCCCTTTTTTTGTTTTTGCCTTCTTCCAACTTATGGTCAAACACCTTTTTTGATCCTGAAATTTTTCACATCTGCCATAATACTCTCCCACTTTAGCATTTTGTCGCCAACTAGAGGATAGACCATTTGATAACGGTAACTTGATTATCACATCATAAAAATTGAGGAACATCACTACATATAATAAACATTTTAGGGATCCAAGAGTATTTTGTCCCTTTTTGTGACACACAGTTTACAAAATGGTCAAATCTCTTCTTTTATCCTTGGATATAACATTCCTATTATAATGATCCCCAACTTTCATGATCTGTTATAATTTTTTTTTTCCTTTTTGCTAATCAAAATTTTTATATATACTAAAAGTTAAAGGTTTTTAAGGAGATGGGAAGAGGGCTATCTTAATCCTCGGTCGCAGGCGTGGCAAGCTTTTAGATACATGACATAAACTTTTAGGAAAATAAAATTTTTGATGACATATTTAAATTCAAAATGATAAAACTTTAAATAAAAGTGAATAACATGCTTTTATTAACCATGCTTAATACCAAAAGCTTTTTCTTTTACATGGTTTGACTCAGAGTTTTAATTATATAGGTTTGATTCAAAGTTTTAATTGGTTGAAACAAATTCACAATTTTCATAATGCATGAATGCTTTACACATATTTGATTTATAGTTTTGATTTGTTGAAATAAGTGAACAATTTGTATTATGCAAGAGTACACAATTCTTTAAAAGTTTTATTTTGTCACTAATTCATTAGTGAGCAAAAAATCTGAAAAACCTATCCATATATATTATGCAATGTTATCCTACATTAACAGTAACCCCTTTCACCATTTTTTTTTCGCTTTTCCAGGTTTTATGGTAAAACCTCTATTTTAGTCCTTAAACATTTCATTTCTGCCAGAATAATCCCCAACTTTCACCTTATGTTACCAGATAGGGTGAAGACTACTTCTTTGATGGTGGTAAGATAGCCAGATAATAACGTTTGGGGACTACTACTTTCCAAGACCAATAATACAGGGACTGTGGGTATATTTGTCCAATTTATGGCAACCCCCCCACGCGGTTTCCTGTTTTTTTTTTTTTACTTCACAGGTTGAATGGTCAAATCCCCTTTTTGGTCCTCAATATAACAATTCTACCATAATAGTCCCTAACTTTTTCAATCTGTTGGAAATTTGTAAAGAAAAATAAAATATGGTTTGTTGAAATTTGAAATGATAGATTCTTAAAATAAAATAAGAGACATGACTTCATTAACCATATTAAATACCAAAAGATTTTTCTTTTACATGGTTTTATTCAAAGGTTTAGTTAGATATGTTAGCTTTAAAGTTTTGATGAATTAAAACATATGCACAATTTACATAAAGCACATGTGCTTTACATGAGTTTGATTCTAAGTTTTGATTAGTAAAAATAGTGCACAATTTGTATTATGTATAGGTGCTTAGTTCTTAAAATGTTCCATTTTAACACTAATTTATTAATATGTAAAATTTTAGGAAAACTTATTGCATGTATATTGTGCAATGTTATCCTACATTATAAATACCAAAATCCTTTTTTAACTTTATTAAGAAAATTATTAAACCCTTAATACCTAAAGTTTTCTATGTTTTGGCTTGGTCTAGACTTTTTTTTGTTATCTTTCTTTATCATTGTTTTCTAAATGAAACCTTAATCATTATAGTTTACCAACTTTTGACTATGGTTATGGTTTATTCGACTTTAGTCAATTTCTTTTCTTTTTATCTTTATTAAGTTAATAGTTAAATCATTAATTGATCAATATAAATTAAATACATTTTCATGTTTTGGTCATTTTTTTATTATTGATGATTAAGTTTTACAGCATCAATGATTTACTTTGAGGTCTATGACTTACTAAAATAATTTAGTCCATTATTTTTGAAATTAAAAGTGTATTTTTCTAGATAAATTTTTATTGATATTGAAAATTGGATTTTGAGTTAATAAGACATGAAAAATTTTAGTAAATTATTTTTTATAACATAAGAAATATGTATCATTTTGAAACACATACAATGTTTTGTTTCACAATATTATATTTCAATCATAACTAATCATTTTAATAATAAGAACATAATATAAACAGAGCCCAAGTCAAAAATTAAAATAAACCAAAATTTTAATTGATTAATATGAATTTATTGGTGAGAAATTTTTAATTTCTTATTATTAAAAATTATTTTCATGCTAAATTTATTGAAAAAAAAAACAAACTACAAGGTGTGATTATCAAAACTTCACCATATTCTAAAATAGGATGTGTTTTTTACTGTTCATTTACAATAAAAATCACTATATATGAACATTGTGTTCTTTTTTTGCTTTTGTGTTTTACTGTTTTTTAATGTTATTTTCACATAGAAATTACTTTTACGAGGGCCTGTGACATTATTTTTAACAATTTCAGTCTGTTTCACATTTTTTTTATCAAACACATTTTTAGTACATGAATTTATACATTTTCCCAGTGTAGTCCTTAATTTCTGTTTGTTAGTCATTTTAATCTCAAAACTTAATAACTAGGGTTTTTCCATTTGCTGTTTTGGCCACTAATTTTTTTGTTCTTTTTTATTTATTTTCTGCAAAAGCAAAATCTTGGAAACCATTGTTTGTTTCATTTCTTTTTCTAATCAACCGTAATGACTTCATTTAATCTTTTTTGTTGCTTTTTTTATTATTGTTTTTTAAAAAGATCACTATATAAGAGTTGTCTATTTTTTTATATGGTTTGAGCTAATTTTTTTAGTTTATTTTTTCATTTATTTTTTTATTTATTAAAAAAAAACAACTAAAAGGTATGGTTATCAAAACTTCACTATATTATAAAATAGGATGTGTTTTTTACTATTTATCTACAATGAAAATAACTATGTATGAACATTATGTTCTTTTTTGCTTTTGTGTTTTACTGGTTTTTTTTTGTGCTTAATTTTTTTTAAACTCAATCTTTTTTTTCACATAGAAATCATTTTCACAAGGGCCTATGACATTATTTTTAACAATTTCAATCTATTTCGTGTTTCTTTTTTATTAAATGCATTATTAGTATATGAATTTATACATTTCCCCATTATAGTCCTTAATTTCTGTTCGTTGGTCATTTTAATCCCAAAATTTAATAACTAGGATTTTTCCATTTGTTCTTTTGGCCACTAATTTTTTTGTTCATTTTTATTTATTGTCTACTAAAGCAAAATATTGGAAACCATTGTTTTTTTCTTTTCTTTTTCTAATCAACCATATTGACTTCATTTAAACTTTTTTATTGCTCTTTTTATTATTCTTTTTTAAAACAAAACTTTAATCAATATATAAGAGTTGTCTATTTTTTATATGGTTTGAGCTAATTTTTTTAGTTAATGTTTTCATTTATTTTTTTCTTTATTAAGTTGGTGATTAAACCTTTAATTCCTGAAATCTTTACATTTTTTCTCTTGGTCTAAAGACCATTTTTTTTCCATTTTTTTTGTATCAATCATTAAACCTCACTTTTTGTCACTAAAATCTCACTCTGTCTTATTTTATCAAGTTTTTCATATTATTTCTCTTATCTAAAAGAAAATTTTAACCACTAAGGTTTGTCTCTTAATACTTACAATTTTTTTGTTAGTTTTTTTCCCCCAAAACTTTACTGTGATTCTTACTTTTTTTTTCTTCTTATTTTTATGAATTATTTTTTCCTTTGTTAATGATTACCACTATTTATATTTATTTAATGTTAATATGGATTGAACCGCCGTAACGTGCTGGTACCATAAAACTTGTTATATTATAAAGAAGAAATGGGTTTTACTGTTTATGAATAGTAGAATCCACGTCGTCTTTTTTTTTTTTTTTTGCTTCTTCCAACTTATGGTCAAACCCCTATTTTGATCCTAAAATTTTTCACATCTACCATAATGCTCCCCCACTTTAGCATTCTGTCACCAACTAGAAGGTAGGTAGACTATTTGCTAACAGTAACCTGATTGTCACATCATAAAAATTGAGGAACATCACTAGATATAATAAACATTATAGGGGCCCAAGAGTATTGTCCCTTTTTGTACCGCCCACCATTCCAGTTTGTTTTACTCTTCTGCAGAATGGTCAAATCTCTTCTTTAGTCCCTGGATATAACATTTCTGCTATAATGATCCCCAACTTTTATGATCTGTCATATTTTTTTTTCTTTTTGCTAATTAAAATTTTTGTATATACTAAAAGTCAAAGGTTTTTAAAGGCGTGGCAAGCTTTTAGATACATGACATGAACTTTTAGGAAAATAAAAATTTTGATGACATATTTAAATTCAAAATGATAAAATTTTAAATGAAAGTGAATGACATGCTTTTATTAACCATGTTAAATACCAAAAGCTTTTTCTTTTGCATGGTTTGACTCAAAGTTTTAATTACATAGGTTTGATTCAAAGTTTTAATTAGTTGAAACAAATTCACACTTTTCATAATGCATAAGCGCTTTACACAGATTTGATTTATAGTTTTGATTTGTTGAAATAATTGAACAATTTGTATTATGCATATGAGTAGGTTTTACTGTTCATCAACAGTAGAATCCACGTCGCCTTTTTTTTTTTTTTCTTTTTCCAACTTATGGTCAAACTCCTTTTTTTATCTCAAAATTTTTCACATCTGCCATAATGCTCCCTCGCTTTAGCATTCTGTTGCCAGCTAGAGGGTAAACCATTTGCTAATGGTAACCTGATTGTCACATCATAAAAATTGGGGAACATCACAAGATATAACAAACATTATAGGGACCCAAGAGTATTTTGCCCCTTTTTGTGACACATCCGCTCACCATTCCAATTTTGTTTTACTCTCCTGCAGAATGGTCAAATCTCTTCTTTAGTCCCTGGATATAACATTCTTGCTATAATGATCCCTAACTTTCATGATCTGTCATAATTTATTTTTTCCTTTTTGCTAATCAAAATTTTTGTATATACTAAAAGTCAAAGGTTTTTACGAAGATGGAAAGAGGGCTATCTTAATCCCTGGTCACAAGCATGGCCAGCTTTTAGATACATGACATGAATTTTTAGGAAAATAAAAATTTTGATGACATATTTAAATTCAAAATGATAAAACCTTAAATGAAAGTGAATGATATGCTTTTATTAACTATGTTAAAAACCAAAAGCTTTTTATTTTGCGTAGTTTGACTTAGAGTTTTAATTTTATAGGTTTGATTCAAAGTTTTAATTAGTTGAAACAAATTCATACTTTTCATAATGCAAGAGCGCTTTACACAGATTTGATTTATAGTTTAGATTTGTTGAAATAAGTGAACAATTTATATTATGTATGAGTGCACAATTCTTTAAAGGTTTTATATTCTCACTAATTCATTAGTGAGATAAAAAATCTAGAAAGCCTATGCATGTATATTATGCAATATTATCCTACACTAACAGTAACCTCTTTCACCGTTTTTATTTTATTTTCCAGGTTTTATGGTAAAACTTCTATTTTAGTCTTTAAATATTTCAGGTCTACCAAAATGATCCCCAACTTTCACCTTCTGTCGCTACATAGGGTGAAGACTACTTCTTTGGTAGTGGTAACATCGCCAGATAATAACGTTTGGGGGCTACTACTTCCAAGACCAATAATACAGGGACTGTGGGTATATTTGTCCAATTTATGGCAACCCCTCCATGCGGTTTCTTTTTTTTTTTTTTTTTACTTCACAGGTTGAATGGTCAAATCCTCATTTTGGTTCTCAATATAACAATTCTACCATAATAATTCCCAACTTTTTCAATCTGTTGGAAACTTTTAGAGAAAAATAAAATATGGTTTGTTTAAATTTAAAATGATAGATTCTTAAAAGAAAATGAGAGAAATGACTTCATTAACCATATTAAATACCAAAAGATTTTTGTTTTACATGGTTTTATTCAAAGGTTTAGTTAGATAGGCTAGATTCAAAGTTTTGATAAATTGAAACATATGCACAATTTACATAAAGCACAGGTGCTTTACATGAGTTTGATTCTGAGTTTTGATTAGTAAACATAATGCATAATTTGTATTATGTATAGGTGCTTGGTTCTTAAAATGTTCCATTTTAGCACTGATTCATTAATATGTAAAATTTCAGGAAAACTTATTGCATATATATTATGCAATATTATCCTACATTATAAATGCCAAAATTATTTTTTAACTTTATTAAGAAAATTATTAAACCCTTAATACCTAAATTTTTCTATTTTTTGGCTTAATCTAGACTGTTTTTTGTTATCTTTCTCTATCATTGTTTTCTAAAATGAAACCTTAATCATTATAGTTTACCAACTTTTGACTATGGTTATGGTTTATTCGAATTTAGTCAATTTATTTTCTTTTTATCTTTATTAAGTTAATAGTTAAATCATTAATTGATCAACATAAATTAAATACATTTTCATGTTTTGGTCATTTTTTTATTATTGATGATTAAGTTTTATAGCCCCAACGATTTACTTTAAGGTTTATGGTTTACTAAAATAATTTAGTCCATTATTTTTGAAATTAAAAGTGTATTTTTCTAGATAAATTTTTCATTGATATTGAAAATTGGATTTTGAGTTAATAAGGCATGAAAAATTTTGGTAAATTATTTTTGATAACATAAAAAAATATATATCATTTCGAAACACATACAATGTTTTATTTCACAATATTATATTTCAATCATAACTAATCATTTTAATGATAAGAACATAATATAAATAGAGTCCAAGTAAAAAATTGAAATAAACCAAAATTTTAATATATTAATATGAATCTATTGCTCAGAAATTTTTTATTTATTATTATTAAAAATTATTTTCATGCTAAATTTATTGAAAAAATACTAACTACAAGGTGTGATTATCAAAACTTCACTATATTCTAAAATAGGATGTGTTTTTTCACTGTTCATTTACAATGAAAATCACTGTGTATGAACATTGTTTTCTTTTTTTACTTTTGTGTTTTACTGTTTTTTTTATGTGATTGATTTTTTTTAAACTCGATCTTTTTTTCACATAAAAATCATTTTCACGAGGGCAGGTGACATTATTTTTAACAATTTCAATTTGTTTCACATTTCTTTTTTATCAAATGCATTATTAGTATATGAATTTATACATTTTCCCATTATAGTCTTTAATTTCTATTCATTGGTCATTTTAATCCCAAAATTTGATAACTAGGGTTTTTCCATTTGTTCTTTTTTGGCCACTAATTTTTTTGTTCTTCTTTATTTATTGTCTATTAAAGCAAAATCTTCGAAACCACTGTTTGTTTCTTTTCTTTTTCTAATCAACTGTATTGACTTCATTTAACCTTTTTTGTTGCTCTTTTTATTATTCTTTTTTAAAACAAAACTTTAATCACTATATAAGAGTTGTCTATTTTTTGAAATGGTTTGAGCTAATTTTTTTAGTTAATGTTTTCATTTATTTTTTTCTTTATTAAGTTGATGATTAAACCTTTAATTCCTAAAATCTTTCAATTTGTTCTCTTGGTCTAAAGACCATTTTTTTTTTTGCCATTTTTTGTATCAATCATTAAACCTCATTTTTTTTTCACTGAAATCTCACTATTTGTCTTGTTTTATCAACTTTTTCATATTATTTCTCTTATCTAAAAGAAAATTTTAACCACTATGGTTTGTCTCTTAATACTTACAATTTCTTTGTTAGTTCTTTTGGCCCCAAAACTTTACCTTGATTCTTACCTTTTTTTATTATTTTTATGAATTTTTTTTCCTTTTTCAATGAACACTGCTATTTATATTTATTTAATGTTAACATGGATTGAACCGCCGCAACGTGCGAGTACCATAAAACTCATGTATTTTCTATTTATTTTGTTCTATTTTGTCCTCATTCCCAAAACTTTTGTTCTATTTATTTTAGGCAATTAATTTAAGATTTTTTATTTTCAACATTTTAATATATAAACAAAAAAATTTTATATATAAATGATAAATTAAGACATGCCATTTTTAAATATATTTTTTTTAAATTTTTTCTAACAACACAATAATATGAATAAATTCCAGTCAAAATACAATAAAAAGTCAAATGAAGCAAAGGTTTTTGAATGGAGGGAGTATTAAGAAGGTTAGTTTAGCTGTTGACTTTTTGCATTTATACTTCTTTAGTGGAGATGATAAAATTTGACCTAACTTGACTACCTGACCCAACCCACCTTAATTTATGCTTGACCTGACCCGATTTAATAAAAAAAAGTCAACAATTCTAATCTATTTGTACCCAACCTACCTTGAATCCAAACCCAATTGAAGTGAAATTGATGGAGTCCGAGGATCACCTTATACCCAAGCCCCCTTGGAACATTACCCTAGAGCATTCTATGGAGTATACTTGTGACTTTAGCATCCATGCCCAAGCCAAAGGTAATTTTCCTTGTAAAGATGAATATTCCCAACCAAAGATGTCATGCTCAAGTTGGTTTTGTAGCCCAAACCCAAAAAGACACTTCATAAACAAGCATTTGATTCATCATTTTCAAATAAAGACTAAAAAGGAGCTAGTCAAGGGAACAATGTTTAAGCTACATCTAAAGATTGCAAAGACATGTTTTCTAGCCTTTTTCAAGGTGGAACAAGTCTAGAATATGACCAAGAATAGCTAGGATTTACATGGGAGCAAGTTGTTTTGTGGAGCAAGCATAAAGCACATCTTATGTGGCTTAATTGTGCATTTTGTGTAAATCTGAATGTCCAGCAGCCATATTTCTAGTTCCTAGCTATTTTAATTAGGAATTATAGGTTTAGTATTAGTTTTAAGTGTTTCTAAGTGTTTAGGATTAATACTTCTAGTTATTCTATGTTTTATTTGTCCAACAATGACTCTTAGTTGTATTAGACTTACGGTTTTGTGGCAATGTGTGAATTTTGCTGCCCTTTATAAGGGCTACATTTTTTTCATTGTAACAAGTAGATTATTGATTAATTTTCCAATGATAGATCTCCTGTTTTGAGTTCTTTGGAACTTATCTATCTTTAATGAAACAAGGAAGATTTTCTTAGTATAGTTCTTCAAATTTCTTCTAGCTTCACTTTTGTAATTCTTTTCTCAACTCAGTCTGTTTCTAGCTTCATTTCTTTCTTCCTAATTCAATTTCTTGGACCCAATTTGGGGAGCTGGTGATGTCGATTGGAGCTTGCAAAAGATCCTAAAGTCAGCCAACCACTAGTTGGTATCAGAGTTACAAGCTTTGATCATTATCTATCTATCTTTTTTTCAATCTTGTTCTTTTCAATTATGTTTTGTTTATTTTTTTCCAGCCCTTCCTAATCCATTTTGTCTTTGTTTTCCAAACTAAAAGAAGAAAAAAAATTCAAAGTGTCTCATTGATTTCTTGTGTAAAAAGAAAGCATTTCCGACCAAGTTTGTTCATGTCTTTCACTTGTTTTTGTTCTAACCATCTTAAGTCCTACCCTTGTTGATTTGTTTTTATTTAGGTTCTAATTTTGTTGTCTTCTTTTGTTCAGGTTTTGTCCAAATTTGTCTTTGTTCATAACAAATAATCATTGTATATTTTTTTCTTGGCCAACAAGTAAGCTTTTAATTTATTTTCTATTTCATTCCTTCTAGTTTTTTTTGTTCCTAACCTATTTTGTTCTTTCTATTCCATAATTTTTAAGCTCCATCCAGCCTTTGAGTCACTTCTATTTGTTCAACTCCATTGCTTGTCCTACAAGAAGAAAATTTTGGCTAGTTTTCTTGTTTCCTTAGTTTATCTCTTTCAATTATTTTATTTCCAGCGCTAAAAAATTTTTGTTACTTATTTTTCTAGCAGCCCTATTTTTTGTTTTCACTAAAATCTTCAACTTTGGTTTTGTTTGACAACGATTTGGTTCAAGAGGGCTTAAGAGGATTGATTGTCTCAAAATTTTCCACTAACTAATTGAGAGAAAAAAAGAAGTGTTTGTGAAGTTTTGTTTTCATGTACAAAATGGAAAGGAGATAACCTAAAAAATCAGCCTTTAGATGTATTAAGATGAAAGTACTACACCAAGGTCTTTTTCATATAAGGGCTTTAGTTCAAAGGGAGAAATTGAGTATGGTCACAGATAAAGAGAGGCATATGAATTTGGCTAGCAATATCATGGTGGATGGGCTCAAACTAGAAGCCTTTCCACGTTTAAACCCCTATAAGTTAAAATAGAATCATCAAGGTAGCAAAATAATAAGGTACAAATTGCTAGTTCCTATGTTTATTGGTAAGTACTGTGAATGGATACCTTATGATGTTACATATATGTCATGGGCACAAATTATATTTGGCTAGCAATGGTAGGGAAAAAGGATGCCATTCTTTATAAAGATACAAGCGAACTCTCTATCTTGCACAGTGAGAAGGAGATCATAATTGTTCCATTGAGTCCAAAGCAAATTGCTAAGGAACGAATGAGGTTCTTTAGTGAGATCGAGTGTAGAAGAATGGGGAAAAAATGTGATAATTCTAACTGAGGAGAAAGAAAAGAAGTCTATTCAAGCTAAGCACAACAAAAGAGCTTCAACCATGGAGTTATCAAAGGAGAACATGTTGCCAATACAGGAGGTTGAGCATCAACACATAGTAACAAAAATTAAAAATGAGAAGGAGAGTGTGCCTGAGCCTTGTGCAAGTGAGACTATGAGCATTGTTCTGCCCATTCTTCAAAAAAAGGATAGAGGGAAGGTAGAACCAGCCACTACTCAGATTGGAGGATGAATCCTCTGGAAGAGGAGGGAATGATGGAGTCCCAGGATCACCCTACACCCAAGCCCCCTTGGAGCACCACCCTAGAGCATTTTATGGAGTATACTTGTGACCATAGTGTTAAATACCGCGGTATGCCATTCACCGCAGTGTGCGGTAAATGGTACAAATGTTTTCATGTTTTGTGATTTTATTGTACGGTATATCATAGTATTTCACAGTATACCACATACTGCTCACTTTTTGTATATATTTTGTCAAAAAACCGCAGTATACCACAAATACCGTGTGGTACGTACTATGGTATTTTATTTTTTGCTACTATTTTTTTTTCATTTTACATCAAAATATCATAAATATATAAAACATTAAAATATAAATAATATACATATTATAAAATAAACATTTACTTTTAATTTTTTTGTTACTTTTCTTAATTAATATAAAAAATTAATGGATGGTATTATTTATATTTATAGTATATGCAAAGTGTATGAAAAAGTAATGGATGATCGCAACTTTTGTTTCGTTTCTGCCTTTACTTTTTTTTTTGAATTTATAGTTATTTTCTTACTCTTTTACCTCACATGCATTATTTCCCTTGAGTAGATGTTTGACTAAGCAACTTTATCTGATTCTTTCCAAATTTTATTTTTTTAGTTGTTTTTTTCTTTACTTTTTTTTTTCTAACTTTATCAGTATTTCACATGATTGCTTCTTTATTTTTTTTTTCATATTTTTGTTTGGTTCTTCCTCTGTTTGCAAAATAAATGAGAGACCCTAGTCCTCTGAACACAATAAGAGATTTTCAAGTCTTTTAAGTCTCTGAGACTTTGAAGTCTCGAGTCTCAACACACCCACCTTAGCAAATAAAATCTTCAATTTTTACAATATCTGGGGCTTTTTGTTGGATAGTCCAACAATATTGCTTAGCTTGGAATAAAGAATTCATTCTCAAGTTGGAAAGTATGTGAAAACTTTACTCTTGACACACTTTTCTATTTATTTTTTTATCCTTTTTTTAACATTCTTTTCTCAATTAAAGTTCATATTATTGTTTAATTTTTAGGGATTTTTTTTTTGCATATTATACAATACCAAGAGGATCAAAAGATATTGGGTGGGATCATGGAGATCCTATTCCTGGCACAATAAATAACACTATTTGCAAATATTGTGGACACATCATGAAAGGTGGTGGAATTATACATTTGAAAAGACATTTAGTTGGTGTTGATGCATCTAGAAGTTGTAAACCATGCGTGCAAGTCTTGCCAGAGGTTAAAAGAAATGAGAGCTATATTTGTCTCAATATGCTAGCAATAAAATGGGAAAATCCCAACAAATTAAAGACATTAGAGTAGAGTTGAGATTGGGCGTGATGAGGCAAACATCATTTGACATAGAAGATGATGATAATGATAACAATAATGATTTTGTATATCCTCATGATATTCTGTATAACAACAGAGATGCATATGGGCAAGCAGTTCATGAATCATAGAGATGCTATTGGGAAAGGGAGCAAAATACAAGGTATCAAAGTGGTCTTGGAAGTAGTAGTAAACAAAGCTGTAAAATCTCTTCTATGTTCAAACGTAGTCAAAGCATCAAAGGATCATCAAGTCATGCTCCACCAATGGCTTCTCATTACAAATCTTCAAGTCCAAAGCAAAAAGGTGTTGGAGAATATCTCAAAGACAAGTCATTAAGAAAAGGCATGGGCCATATGATTGCTAAATTTTTTATATATGACAATGTACCAGCAACAAAAGCAAAGTCACATTATTTTAAAAATATGGTCATAGGAATTCAAGTGGCTAGAAAAAGAGTTTTACCTCCACCATCTCATGAAATCAGAACAAAATATCTTGACATAGAGGTTGCTGAAATGCGGACATATGTGAATGAGGTAAAAGAAAAGTAAAATACATATGGTTATACCATTATGTGTGATGGTTGGATTGGATCAACAAAATTATCCATCACCAATTTCATGGTATACTCTAAGGGAAACATTATATTCTTAAGATTAGTTTATGCTTTTGATAGAATAATAAATCACAAATACATTTATGGTTTGATGAAGAAGGTTGTACAAGAAGTTAGCAAAAACAATGTTGTGCAAGTGATAACAAACAACGAAAATGCATACGTAAAAGCCGATAAAAAATTGATGAAAAAATACAATCTGTATTGGACCCCATGTGCAGCACACTGTATTGATTTGGTGTTTGAAGCAATTACAAGGAAAGATACTGTGAAAAAAATCATTAAGGATGGAAAAAAATAAAATTTTTTATATACAACCCTAGTTGGCTCCAATCACAAATGAGAACATTTTGCAAAGGTGATATCATTTGCTTTGGTGCCACTAGATTTGCTATGAATTACTTTGCACTTGATTGCTTATTGAAGAAAAGGGCATGACTAAAAGAACTTTTTACATCAAATCAATGGAATACTCACTAGTTAAGTCGAATTCCAATTGGAAGGTATATAGAGACTTTAATCTTGACTCATTCTTTTTAGGAGTAAGTTGAAAGAGTTTGTCAAATTTATGAACCACTATATAGAGTACTTCGAATCGTTGATAGTAAAGTATGGCCAACCATGAGTTGTGTGTTTGAATTGATTTGGCTTATGAAAGAACATATAAGTCTTATTCGATCTACAAATTGGGTGTTGAAAATTATTGAGGAATGGTGGGATAAAACATTAGAGCACCCACTTCATGGAGCAGGTAACCTTTATATTACTTTGTATATTTTTTAAGAGCTAATGATTGTAATTATCTTATCAAGAAATACTAACTAATATAATTTTGTAAATGTCAATTTAGCCCATTTTTTGAATCCCAAGTATCACTATCAGAAAGGTGTTGGAGACAATTCATATTTCTTAAATGTTATCCATGAAGTTTTTTTAGTTTTAGATCCACACTCTTTGAAAACTGGATCATTTGGAAATGAGGTACCATGGGATCTCATTTTATATAATATATTATTTATTTTTTAGATTCTTTTTGGTAATGATTCTTTCAATTAAAACAGATAATGATATTTAGAGAAAGAAGAAAGTCATTTGGAGTTGCATATGCAATATCATTAAAACAAAAGCTGAAACCAGGTTAATATAAATTAGTGACGTTTTATTAATAAAAGTAAACTACATTTTACTAAACTTTTTCAATTTGAATTTGATATATTGTACTAATAAGACTTTTATATATGATTGCGGTTAATTGGTGGGAATTACATGAGACTAGTACACAAACTTTAAGAAATTTGGCTTTACGTATATTATCTCAAACGACATCCCCTTCAGCTTGTGAGCGAAATTGGAGCACTTTTGCATTAATTCATACAAAGCAACAAAATCAATTAGCTCATACAAGTCTACAAAATCTTGTCTTCTGCTATTACAACATGAAACTTCGTCTTAAAGATATAACAGTCACGAAAGAAAAAGATGGCTAGGAAGATCTATTAAATCTTCTTGATATATCAGTTGAGCTTGGCGATAAAGATGAATATCCACTTTTTCAATAGATACGTCCAGCATGATAATGAAGGAAATCCAAATCCACGAGGTAGAAAATATGCTTAAGAATTGGATATTGATGTTGATCGTGTAATAAATAAAAAGGTTAGTTTATCTGAATCTTCTGATGAAACTAAGAGTGTTTCTTCATCTTATCCACCAGGGTTTGGTCCCCGTTCCAACGATGTTACAGGTGATGATGATGATAATGAAGATGATAGTGACAATAATGACAATGATGATGATGAGAATGATAAAGGAGATACGGGTTATTACTGTGACAGTGGAGATAAAGATCGTTCTCAAACTTTTAAAAGGAAGTTTTATGTTTGAAGATAATAAAAGACAACGTTCTACTGGTTATATGAGTCCTTTTTCATGTGAAGTTGATTTTTTACATGCTACACAAGATGAGAATCATGGATCAAAAAGAGGAGGACATGAAGCAATGGCAAAAAAAGGGAAAAATTATAGAAACTATGACTTTGTGAGTCAATTTGACTCAATGACAATGAACATCGAAGAAAATTCAAGTAATCCCAACATGAGTTCAATTGGTGATAGTGGCTCTATAGTATATGGATCATATGGATATTCACAATAAATGCAATCATCTTTGATCGAAGGTTCATCATCATCGGCCCCAATCTTTTTTAATAATCTATTCGGTGACAATTATCACATTTTTCATCTATAACATAGTGTTGAATAATATACCCCAATTAGATTTTTGGTGCATGTTACTCCAACTGAATATTACTCTCATTTGCAGAATCTCTTGATTTAAAACAAAAATTCCATGACATGGGATGAATATGTTGCTTTTGTAGAACAAGCTAGGAAAGAAGTGTCATATTTTGAGCTACCTAGAAACTCAATGTGGTATTAGAAAATATATAGTTATTATTAAACTATTTTTTTTCTCTTATATCAATAAATTAATTTTTTTAGTATTTTTTATTTTACTCCATATATACTTTTTTTTTATGTTTTTTGTATTAAAAAAATATCTTCTACCATATATATTTTATTTATATTTGACAAATTATGATGAGAAAAATTAGAATACATATAAAATGTGTAAAAATAAATTATTAAAAAAATTATGTCATCTTAAAATAATATTGTAACATTTATTTTTTTGCGAAAATGGTAACAGTATGCGACATGGTATATCATACGGTATACCTTAAAAATTCAGGGTGTGGTAGACTTAACGGTAACGGTATTTAACAGATTGCTTGTGACTTTAGCATCCATGGTCAAGCTAAAGGTGATTTTCCTTGAAAATATAAATATTTCCAGGTAAGGAGACCATGCCCAAGTTGGTTTTACAACCCAAACTTGAGGAAACACTTCATGGAAAAGCATTTGTTTCATCATGCTCAAATCAAACCCAAAGAGAAGCTAGTCAAGAGAGCAATGTTTGAGCTACATCTAAAGGTTATAAAAGGAGCAATGTTTCCTCAAGCTCAAATGAAGCCCAAAGACGAGCTAGTCAAGGGAGCAATGTTTGAGTTGCATTTAAAGGTTGTAAAGACATGTTTTGCAACCTTTTTTCAAGGTGGAATAAGTCTGGAATATGGCCAAGAACAGTTGGGATTCACATGGAAGCAAGCTGCCTTGTGGAGCAAGCATAAAGCACATCTTATGTGGCTTAATTGTGTGTTTTGAGTATTTCTGAATGTCTAGCAGCCATATTTATAGTTTCTAGCTATTTTAATTAGGAATTCTAGGTTTATTGTTATTTTAAGTGCTTCTATGTGTTTAGGATTAATACTCCTAGTTATTCTATGCTTTATTTGTCTAACTAGGACTCCTAGTTGCATTTGACTTAGGGGGTTTCTAGTGATTTGTGAATTTTTCAGCCCCTTTATAAAGGTTACATTTTCTTCGTTATAACAAGTAGATTATTGATTAACTTTCCAATGGGAAATCTCCTCTCCTGCGTTTTTTGGAACTTATCTATCTTGAATGAAACTAAGAAGATTTTCTAAGTGTTGTTCTTCAAATTTCTTCTAACTTCACTTTTGCAATTCTCTTCTTAACCCAATCTATTTCTAGCTTATTTTCTTTTTTCCTAATTTAATTTCTTGGACCCAATTTGGGGAGTTGG
Organism: Aquilaria yunnanensis; assembly: GCA_039654915.1. Classification (NCBI taxonomy): domain Eukaryota; kingdom Viridiplantae; phylum Streptophyta; class Magnoliopsida; order Malvales; family Thymelaeaceae; genus Aquilaria; species Aquilaria yunnanensis. The sequence goes on along the minus strand of CM077594.1, from coordinate 78,271,238 downwards.
TAGTGCCATTAGAGCTTGCAAAAGGTCATGGAGTTAGCCATCCATTAAAAACCGAGAAAATCTAAACACAAATGACCCAAACTTGAAATGGCCCGAGCTAGAATTGACTTGAACCAGAAATGACCTAACCTAGAAACTAACCTGACCTGAACCCAAAATGACTCAATGACTAAATTTGACAAGACCCGATTTGAACATACACCTTGTATCTAACCCCAACTTTTACCCTAAACCCGAAATCAAAACTCTAACTAATAACATAAACTCTAAAACCCTAAATCCCTAATCTTAATCATAAACCCTTAATCCTAACCGTAAATCTCTAAATCATAACCTTAAAACCCTAAACCCTAACTTTTAATATTGAATCCTAGCCCTTGCCCTAAACCTTGACTATCCTCTTTGTTACCTTCCATATTTAATAAGCCTTATATTTGGAAACTTTAATACTCCCTCCGTCCCAAAAGTTTTGCTCCATTTGTTTTTGGCAATTAATCTATGATTTTATATTTTCAACATTTTAATATATAAATACAAAATCTTTGTATATGAATGATAATTCAAGATATGTAGTTTCTAAATATATTTTTTTTAATTTTTTTTAACAAACAATAATATGAATAAAATTGAGTCAAAATATAACAAAAAGTCAAATGTATCAAAATTTATGGGACGGAGGGAGTATTTAGTAACTTCTATATTTTTGGGAATATCCATATTTAGTAAGTCTTATATGATAGACTTCTATATTTAGTCAATCTCATATTTGTATTCTTTCAAAACAAATAACTTCCATATTTAGTAAGTTTGATGATCTTGATAGGTAAATGTAAAAATTACAACATTTGTCCCTAAATTTTTAAGTGTAGTGTAATAAAGTACCTAAATTTTAAAAAAATTCAATTTTTCTTTTCTAATAATTACAAGAAGGGTCCTTGAACTTTTCAACTTTTTTACATTTTCACCCAAAAGTTTTGAAATTTTACAATTTAGTCATTAATAGACAATAGAAAACTAGAGTTACATTTCATAGAAATTTCATAGTAAAAGTTGGAAATTATAGTAAATTCATGAGAACATAATTAAGAAAACTTTTATGAATTTTTTACATACTAAAAAATGAAAATTAACCTAAATTAAATCACATAAAAATTGAATTCTTTAATTTAAATTTTAACAAAAATCGTACAAAAGTTAAATCAGTTTAGTCATTTCAGCCCATGCACTAGTAATCTGAGTAAGTCTGATTGTCAACTCGAATCTGGCAAGAAACCTGAATAACCCAACCTAAAATTACTCGAGACTAAAAATTGTCCTGACCTATTTTAAACTCAAACTTGAATAAACCTGACCCAACCTAATGTGAACCTAAAATCTCATCCTAAAGTCAACCCAAACTCAAATAACCGATTTGGAACTGAATTCATGGTAACTCAATCAAACCCAAACATGAATGGTTTGACTTAAACCAAACCTGACCCACCCAATTACTATCCCTACACTTTGGCCCCAAAATGTGTTCTTGTGCCTAACTAGCCCCTGCAATTTTCTAGATGTGCCCAACAAGCCCTTGTTTAACTCAATTGGGAGAAAGGAATTAAACATCATAGTTTACCATACAATATACCATTCATTGTAGGGACACAGTATGTGCTACAAGTTAAACATGTTTCTAGATTTTATCAAGTTACTACATGGTACACCATTGTATTTCATGTATCGGCACTTTTTTATACTGCAATTTGTTGGGGCTACAATACATGGCTACATGGGTTAAAGTGAAAAATCATTTTTTTCTTATTCCATTTTAAACCATATACATTATTATAATATAATATAATATAATATATGATGATAAAATATTATATATATCAATACATTATTTTTTATTATAATATATAGATATATATTTATAAAAAATTATAAATACTCATATTCTTATGTATTAATAAATTATTTGTTTGCTGAATAATATTTATTTTATTCTACATATTGCATTTTTATATGTTTTTGTATCATACTATATTTCATATATATTTTATTTATATTAGGAAAATTATTATGAAAATAGTCAAGATATAAATAAAAAGATACAAAATTTATATTTAATGCTTTCCAACTTAAATATAATTTTCATATTTTTTTTAAAATTTTTTTAATAGTATGCAGTGTAGTATACATATGATTTAAAGGGTGCTATATACATGGTAATATCAGTTTTAAAAATAATCATTGGGAGTTAAATTAAACTTGTGGGCTAAAAATTGATTTAATAAGTTCATATTATAAACAATACTGATACAACTTGTTATCTTGAAACTAATGAAACAATTCATGGAAGCCACACACAAGAACTATGAGACATCAACACTTGAGGAAACCAAGTGTGAGGTTGCTCCCAAGAAAATGTCTCATCTGGGAACAGTTTTTACAAGTAGCATTAGAGTTTTGAATAATTTATTGAATAGCTGAGATGAAAGTATTGTAACTAAAAGCTAGAAGCTACCATTGGATAGTTTTTTTCAAAATTCTAATGGTAATTGCTTATACCAATACCAAATGGGACCAATGAAAGTAGGGTAAACAATATGACAAAGTGGAATCTCATGGGTAAATTGCACTCATGGTCTCTATACTTTTATTATTTTATCATTTTTTACTTGAACCTTTATCTGTTGTGTAAAAAATCTCATCCTTGTTAAAATGTACCATGTAGGCTTTTTTATGGACGGTAGGCATTAGTATGTGTGAAAAATGCCATATTGACATGCCAGCATCCACAATTGACCATGGTTGCATAATCACATTTAAATCCTCCTACCCATGTCACACTCATCATTGATGAATGTGTAGGCAAAAGGGTAAAAGTGAGAAAAAGAGAAAAAGGAAAAGAAAGTGAAAAGGCGGATGGGAGAAAGAAAAGAAGGATAGGTATTATGAGAAACTGCCTCTTCTATTGCTTAATTAATTCCTAATTAGGCTAGATTACTCTGTTGTCTAATTAATTCCTCTAATTATGTGAGAATTTATTCCTCACTTCCAGGATCTTTGCCAAGACTTATTAAAGTTCCTTAGCTATTTGCCTACCCATTAATTACTTGTGAGTTAAAAAAAACATAATTTTCATAACTCCATTAAGACCATTAGTATACTAAACTCGTGTAGTATTATAGGTTTGGCCGAGTACATTGGAAAACATGTTGTTATGAAGCTTTGATTTTGTAAACCATTTGATGCATGTGCATGAATATATGATAAAACAAAGTGCCAAATCGATTATGAAAAACTACATTTATATCAAGTAACTAATGCACTAAGCAAGTCTATAGTTTATTACATAACCATTACATTTATGTCACGTTTTATACTAAGGGCAATGTCAACTGCATCACTAAGATTTTAGTACTACTATTACTTTTTCCATAGTGTACCACTATAGCCCAGCTTTGCCTAAGAGAAATTCTTTGTGCGAGGCAATTACAATGTGTCATTTCCTTATGTGATGTGTTATAGTCAAACAAGAAGTCCTTAGAGCTAGGGAACTAATGACATGAGTAAATCGTGGAATAAAATTTATAAGTTTGTGAACTAAGTGTTGATGCATGAACTTATTCGAATGCAAACATACATATACATAACAACTCATCATATCAACATAATCCAAGTAATCAAATCCTGCACATTAACAATAAGGGTATGAGCGTTGTGCACACTTAGTAAGGCATTCTATAATAGACAACATATGAGGATTACACCTAATCACAATGGACCATATGCACAAGTAGACAAGCATACAATTAACTTTGCCTATAAACTAATATTAGTGTGCCGTGAGCTTTTATGACATTGAGTGTTATATAATGATCATCATATCATACCCTTTTGGGTACATGACTCCATATACTTCTCACACAAGAAAACAAATGAATACACAAAAGCACTCATTTATCCATTTTTTCTCTTAAGCATGCATTTTGCATTTGCTCTTGAGCTTGCTAGCTTCCTCTAGCTCAAATATCTCTTATTGTATGTAGCGGGGTTTGAACAAGTTTGGTGTGGGTCATAGTGCCTATAGATGTGTTTTGTCTCTCATCTAGGGCTTTTAGCCCAATAGGCCCATGTGTATGTTTACTTGTGGTGTAAGTCATTTAATAGGCCCAAGTGTCATTTGGGCCTTAGGGCTTTTGCCTTCGACTCGCCCTTATCGATCTTGTCGAAAGGTAACCCAAGGCCCAAATGAAACTAAAACCTTAAGATGTTGTTAGTGTTGTGCCTAAAAGCCAATCATGAGATGATTGTCTTTTGGACATTCAACCATGATATTTTATTGAGGCATTAATCCAGTAATTATGTTTGTTGTTTTGTTTCTGCATAACATAATAAACATAATTATAACCCTAGAATAATGATATTCTTAAATGTCTATAGTTTAGTATTATAGCAGAGTGGGTTACAACAATACATAACGACTAGCATATGTGGAGACTAATATAAGATATGTAGTCTACATATGGGTACAAGTTGGAGAACTTGTGTACTGGACCGACCCACCATGAGAACGCTACACGGATCGTTATATGAGTGTCATAAGTGATTCTTATAGTAATCATGTATATGTGGTCCTTTGACCTAAGGTCATTAAGCTTCCCTCCATGTGAGTCACATACTTTGATACTTCCCTTTGTTGCTCGTAATTGAGTGAAATTGAAGGAGGTCATTGTGTATGTCACATATCACATGGAGGGTTTTGTATGATTAAGATGAGATTTGTCCCCTGATAAAGCAAGACTAAGAAAATGCATGGCCATGCTCAAATGAGTTGATATACGATATCAATGTCATCAGTTTAAGTTAGTATACTTGATAATCAAGAAACCATAGATTGGACTATACGAGAGTGACACATTCCATGTCTCGTGTTTAGTCTTAATATCTTGGACAAAGGGACAATAGAATATATGGATAATGATCATAAAGGTTTAGTCAAATCACTGACAATCTTGTCACTTGGGTATCAATGATGTGTTGCTAGACACCACTCATTTTTTATGATCATAAGTATGATTTATGATCATTACCAACATGGTAAGAGCCTATTGGGTTGCACACATAAAGCTTATTTGGATTATTTGAGTACATGGGCTAATTTATTTAGGTTATGGTTTCATGATAATTTTGTATTAATAATTAGCCTAAAAGTTGAGCCATTATTAAGTCTGAAATTAAACTTAATTGGATTAGGGCTTTGAAACCCATTAGGCTTAGAAGTTGAGTCTCACTATAAATACATCATATAGTGAGAAATTTGCAGCTCTTGCCCTAGCCTCCCAAAAGGATGAAATTAAAAGTGTTCTGAAAACCAACTGTACTATTTTCTTGCCATTTCTTGGAGGACGCAAGCTGGCACTACAAGCGTAAGAGAAACACATCTGCCTTGATGTGGTGAAAGTGTGGTGATCCTAAGAGGCTCGTGTGGATACCTTAGAGAGCTTGAACACATCAACTGTTCAGGTTTTGTGATTCGACTCAACAGTTGGGTGAAAGATCTCAACCGAATTAGGTATGAAAATTTCGAACACCTGGTTTACCTTGTTTCACTTGGATCCTGGAGAGTTTCGGTTATATTCCACTACACTTGTTTGGCTCTTGAAACCCTACAAATGTGTCCACATGGCCTTTGAGGTATGCACAGCCATGAGCTTGCTAGTAGTGGTGGACTATACAAGGGGCAAGGGGTGATGCTGCCCTTTGAGAATTTTTAAAATCCATAGATATGAGGTCTTAAATTGGTTATTTTGAAAGAAATTAGAGACTGGGTGTGCATTTTTGCCCTTAGATATGGTAGAATAATATAAAGATAGAGGCAGTGAGGCATGTGCTAAAAACTATGGGGACCAAATAATCCTAAGCAGTTATTCTAACATCCTAAAAGAGAAAAGATGTCGCTTCTTAATTACCCCTCTCAAATTCTTAATCTCCCTATTGGCAGAAGCTCAATTCCTAAATCCCTAATTAGGCAATTATGGATTACCAGAAACTAGTGAACTTGCTCACCAATGACCTCACTACTGTCTCACTATCCTTCTCTTCCATCCTCAACAACTCGTCTACTCTCATCTCAACTCTCACATATTTTGATCATGATTCATCCCTTTACCGTACCATATATTAGCGCACCTTTACCACCACTTGGCATCCTTTGTCCATTCTCTCTTCAACTTCATGACTCTGTCTAGACTCTTATGCAACGTCAACTCTTCTCGATAAGTGTCTAAGTGATCAATTTTGTTTGTCTAATTATCTTTCATTTTCATCTTAGCATTCTATGATTATCTAATTGTTTAATTGTCATCTTTATTACTGTTGATGCCCTGCAACATCTTCATTGTGTGACATGGTGAGGCCGAGAGGGACTTCCAGTGAAGTAGAACGTTTGAAGGGGAGATTTCCTAGGAGGAGTTGCCTGAAACACTTAGAAAACAGAGGTTAGGAGGTCCCTGGAGTCTTTCTTCGGGGAGGAGCCTCCGACGCCCAAGTTAGTGTTTTGGAGGTGGAGAGAAAGTATTAAGGGCCAAGGATTCTTTCCTGTTACGTTTTTTTGGAGGAGAAGAGAGATCCCTTGTTGAGGCCATTTCCTAAGTATATATAGGAGGGTATGGCCCGTTCAGATTGCGACACGTGTTCGATCAGATGTAATCTGTGCTTTTGGGCGTAGGGGCCTCTAGCCGCCTGTAGGCTCCTCGGGCCACGGGCTAGGGCAGGAATAGCCCTACATGACAAGACGTAGACGGCGTCGACGTGTCAGAGCGCATATGAGGGTGGCGTGTAGTGTGTGCGGGCGACATGTCAGAGGCTCCTTAATTGCTTTTGCCGTACCCCCAAGGTCCCTTCGGTTGAGGTCGCTCTTCGGAGTGAGGACCATTCTCCCAAAGTCATCTCAACAGTTCGGGGGTTTCCTCAGCACTGAAGCTCCTCGTTCGGGGGGATTTTCTCCTGCCAGAGGTGGCTGGTCCTTCTCCCCCGAAGGTGGTCTAGCCGCTTTTCCGAGGAAGGTGACGCGCTACTTTCCCGAGGTCAATACTGTCACTCCTGGGGGTGCTAGTGGGCCACCAAGGTCGTATGCCCAAGGCGTCAGACTTTCTCTTTCCCAGGTCGGCACTAGTAACTCTTACGAGTGACTCTCGGTTTCCTGAACATGGCATCTGGCCGAAGTTCACAGGTTAAAGGGGCGATAGCACTTCGACTATCACATGCCCCTCCTCGGAAAGCCAAAGTGGAGACTTCGGCTTGTAGACCTTCTGGGGGCACTTTTCAGTACTCGGAGTGTGACGTTCACGAAGAAGGCACTTCGTCACCCGAAGACAGGCCTTGTTCGGCCAGGTGTCACTATCTGCCCTTTGGTGTTCTCGAGGTGCCCAATCTCTTTACTTTTTCTATTGTAGGTCAGTGGACCCTCGCGTCTCGTAACCAGGCGTGTTAGTCTGGAGTGACGTGCCCGGGTTTTCGAGGTGTCAGAAAGCGTGTCCTAGTTTCTCACGCTGGATGACATGTGGCGTGTGATGGTTGGGGGAGGTCACGTCGATTACGCCAGCCGTGTCTTTTCGCGTGCGAGGGGCAATTATGGCGACGGTTCGCCTTCGCGGAGCAATTATGACATCGATTTGGCTACCCTTCCTCGGTCTATATAAACCTTCCTCCGTCATAACCCTCACTTGCTCTTTCTTTGCTCTTGCTTTGCTCTCGTCTGCTTTCGTGCTTTCTCCACTTTCTTTCCGGTGGTGCTAACGGCGGAGTAATTTTCGGCCACCATTCACGACGGCGTCCTCAAATCCCGATTTCGGCAAAAATTTTGGTGGGTTTTGACTCTAGAGGTCCTTCTGTTTCTTCATTTTCTACTTTCTCTAGCTTCCCAGAGTCATTTTTCTTCTTCCCGAAGTCCCTCAATTCTTTTTTGCCTGAAGTTGCTTTTTGCCAATCATGTCTTCACCTGCCCCCCTTGTGCCTGTCGAACCCGTCCCCGTTATGTCTGTCGCACCTATCCCCGAGAGCTGGCAACCTCTCATGTCTCACCTTTGTTGCTCCACTTCGGAGAAATTAGAGAAGTGAACAACCAAATTTTTTCTTCCCACTTATGCCGTCATGAGGTTACCTCATCTCGGTCATTATAGTTTTATGAACTGAGACGACAAGGTTACCATTTTTTGAGCCTAATTGAAGGTCGGACTTCAGTTTCCTCCACCGAGGATGATTTGTGACTTTTTCCAATTTCATGGCATAGCCGTGAATCAGCTTCCTCCGAACTCATATTGCTATTTTAACACCTTCCTCTGCATGTGCGGGGTCTTAGGAATAGAACCTAACTTCATCCTGTTCATGCAGTACTACAAGCTCTATCCGGTCTCGAAGGGTGGCTTCTATTTCATGCTACCTTGGGGATCTGGGAGCAAAAAATTCATGTTCACCTTCGCTACCAAAGATAGCTGGCGAAGGTGGCAAAGGAAGTTCTTTTTCCTGAAAGTGGCGGAGGCTTGGTCGCACGCTCTGACTAAGTGGGCTCGGGGAAAGCTAGAGACGGATGTCGTGGACCCCAAGAAGTTGCTAACTCCCGAGTTGGCGGCGAGGTTTGTGGACTTCGACAGACGTATCCGTGTTGTCGCCGACTGGGATGGCGAGGTCCTTCCACGCTCCTTCTACCCCTTCCTCATCATGTGAAGACTCATGACCGAGGAGGTCATTCGGGAGTTGGGAGTAGTTAAGGAGCACAAGATGGATCCAGCCATGCCAGCTCCTGCCATTGACGGGAAGGAGTCTTGGCTGGTGATGCTCCTTCGGGGGGAGCTCACTTACGAAGCCTTTTTTGAAAATAAGTTTTCTTCCAACGTTTTTAGTATAAGTATCCGTTTAGACTTACACTGATGTTTTCCTTCTTTTTCAGGGATGGGTGACGAGCCGGCTGCCTACTATAAGTCCCTCTTTCTCGGCCAAGCCGAAAAGGGGGAACAGACAAATAAAGGCGAAGAAGGACACCCTTCCCCCACCGCTGGAGGACGCCGTGGAGGTTGGCGGTGAACCCGAGGTCCCAACCGTCCCGTTGACCGAGGTGGCCACCGGTGTGGTTTCTCGGAGTCCTGCCACCTCGATAGATATTTTGGGTTCTTTGGCAGCAGACCCTTCTGCTGAGGAACTCGAGGAGCGCCGAAGAAGCAGGGGCAAACACGTTCCTGCCGAGGTGGAGGAGGTTAAAGACTCTGACAACGACGTCGCTGAGGTTGTGCCAGGTTTGTCCCTTAGACACTTTTACTCTTAATCTTGTTGGTGTATGACTAAGAGACTTTGTCTTAATAAGACTTGCACTTTTAAATTTGTAGGAGAACTGGCGCCCTCATCCTTGATGGTGGACCACGCTTGAAGGCGGGCTCTTCGGGACTCCCATGTCCCGAAGGACAAGGTTCCAAGGGAGCCTTTCTGGTCATTCACGGAGGACATGAACTTGTTCTCCGAGGACTGCCAGCAAATGGCTCCCCAAATGGCGAGGGGCATACTCACCCAGGCTTCTTTCAAGGCGGTTGCCGAAGAGTGCGCCAATGAGGAGACCATCGCTTCAAAAATTTCTGAGCATGCTGCCCAGGTACTTCTTCAGGCCCTTTATTTTTTTAATTTGTTTATTTTTCTCCCCATTTTTCTAAGTACTTGGCTCTCCTTATGCATATTTGACCAAGTATTTTCTCATTCTTTTTTTTGCAACTCCTGGGGTATAGTGGATACCTTCGGGCTTGGGCGGCAAAGCAAGCTTCGGTCCGAACTTGGACCGAAGATTGTTTGGAGAAGGCCAAGGTCTTCTGCGCCAACTCTGTTGTAAAAAATGCAGAGTTGAGCCGGATAGCCAAGGAGGAGGTTGCAAAACTTCGGGAGGAATTCTTGAAGGGCCAAGAAGAGCTCTTCAAGGAATTTTCCCAAAAGATGTCTGACCTCGGCGTGAAGGTGGTGAGCTTAACTTCGGCCAATGAGGCCTATCAAAATGGGAAAGAGGAAGACTCTGTTCTCTTGGCGAAGGCACTCATTGATAACGCCGAACTTCAAGCCGAGGTCGAGGCTTTGAAAAAGGAGCTAAAGAAGAAGAAGGTGAAGGCACTGAAGAAGGAGGTTGCTGATCTTCAGAACGAGGTGGAGGACTTGTCCCTCGAAAAAGACAAGGCTGTCCAGGCGACCAAGGTTGCCTTCCAGGATGGCTTCTGTTTGGCTCGCCATCAAGTTCTGAAGAATTACCTGGATCTCGACCTTTCCTTTTTAGTTGCCCTGGACATTCCCGAGGGGCCTCGGTGGACTTGGCCAAAAATTGAGCACCTCAACCTACCATTTGCCCCTCATTCGGCATCGAAGGTGGCTGCTAAAGACACAGGGGCAGGAGCCTCCCACGACGCTGGGGTCCCTTAGATGTTTTAGGGCCTTTGCCTTCTTTTCTTCTTCTTTGTAATCTTTCTTCTTGTAACCTTCTCCTTGTAGCAAGGCCTTGTTTAATGAAAATTTTCCTTCTCCTAGAATTTGGCTAAGTCTTTGAGCAGTAACTTTTATTTCCCATTTATCCCGACCATTTTCGGTCAAGGGACTTCGGAAAATACGTTTTGCTTGCTTTATTAGCCGTCTTTGGAAAAACGTTCACTTTTGACGAGTTCATTAAGCAAAATTTTGGCCTACTTATGATGGACTTACTTTTTGGGCAAATGACCCAATCAACCTCAAAAGGAACAAGTAACTTTCGCAAGCTTCTTGCTTAAGCCTTGTTCGGCGAGAATCCTTTGGTGGAAGAAAATTTTTGTACTTGGAAATTTTTTCTAACTTGTACAATTTCTTACCAAATTCTAAGTATAGAATTTCTTCAAGGCGTTCGAGTGCCATGTATTTTTCAACTCTCTACCTTCGGCGTCGCCAAGCTTATAGACTCCATTTCGGACTTCATCAAGGACCAAGTAAGGCCCTTCCCAGTTTGCCCGAAATACCCCGTGGGATGGCCTTCGGGGTCCGAATTCGGCCTTTCAGAGGACGAGATCTCCTTTCTTTATTCCTTTTGGCCTAACGCGTAAGTTCGCGGCCGTGGCCACTATTTGCTGAAAGGCCTTCCTTCTGAGTTCAGCTACCTCTCTGTGTTCGTCAATCAGATCGAGCTTAGTTCTTAATCCGAGGTCATTACCTCCTTCGTCGAACACTTGTATTCTGATTGATGGCTGTACTACCTCGATGGGGATAATGGCCTCTGTGCCGAAGATGAGCGAAAAAGGTGTCTCACCCGTTGCCCTTCAGGGTGTCGTCCGATAACTCCATAGCACACTAGGAAGCTCTCTTGGCCACTTTCCCTTTGCTTCCCTCAACCTCTTTTTCAGACCCTCTTTTATGGTTATGTTGGATACCTCTACTTGTCCGTTGCTCTGGGGATGAGCTGCCGGGGCGAAGTGCATTTTTATTCCGAGGTTGGTGATGAATTCTTGGAATCCCTTGTCCGTAAACTGGGAACCATTATCGGCCACTATCACCCTTAGTATGCCAAATCTGCATATAATGTTCTTCTAGATGAATTTTTGTATATCCTTTGCTGAAATGGTTGCTAGGGGTTCTGCCTGAACCCATTTAGTGAAGTAATCCACTGCCAGTACGCAGAACTTCACTCCTCCAGGTGCTGCCGGGAGTGGCCCGATGAGGTCTATGCCCCAAACTGCAAAGGGACAGGGGTAGTCTACCAAGGTTATTAATTTTGAGGGCAGTCTTTGGATGCTGGCGTGTCTTTGGCAATTGTCACACTTCTGGACAAACTGCCTTGCGTCCTTTCTTAAGGTGGGCCAGAAGTACCCTTGGAGGAGTATTACTCCCGCTAAGGCGTCAGTTCCGATATGGGAACCACAAGCCCCTTCGTGGAATTCTTTGAGAACTATGCTAGCGTCCTCTTCGTTGACACACCTCTGCAGCGGGCTCGCATACCCCTGCCAGTATAGCTCTTCACCAATTAGGAAATATCGTCCGGAATGTCTTCGCACTTTTGCCGCTTCGTGAGGATCATCGGGAAGTTCTTCGGTTGTAAGATACCTCTTTATAGGATCTTTCCACCCTTTTTCTGAGGTTGCTATGCTCAGTGTCGCTATGCTCGAGCGGCTCAACACTTCGGTGAACCTTTTTGATTAAGCTGTCCGCTTCGGTATTGTCTCGGCGAGGTACATTTTCAATATGTACTGCGTCGAACTCCTGGATGAGCTTTGATACGAACTCATGATATTTTGCCAAAGTCGGATCCTTCGTGCTATAGTCCCCTGCCATCTGCCGCACCACCAGCTGGGAATCGCTGTGGGCCTTTAGGTTCCTTACACCAATCTTTCTAGCCGGGCGTAACCTTGCTATGAAAGATTCGTATTCTGCCATATTGTTGGTGACATTAAACCCAAATTTGATGGATTTCATGACTTCCAGACCTTCGGGGTCGCGAATAATTACCCCAGCTCCCTGGTGTTCGGAGCCAGAGGCCCAATCTACAAACAGAGTCCATTCTGGCTCACTTTTGCCGAGGTCCGACTCTTCACCTTCGGCAACAGGTACTTCAGCAATGAAGTCTGCTAGAGCTTGGGCTTTTATTGCTTTCCTTGGCTCATAAGTAATATCATACTCGCCGAGCTCTATGCACCACTTGGAAAGCCTTCCCGAATGGTCTACTCTCTTCATGACATCCAGAAGATGTAGGTTACTTCGGATAATAATGGGGTGAGCTTGAAAGTACGGACGTAGTCTTCTGCTTGCTAGCACCAGGGCATAGATAGCTTTTTGTAGTAGGGGATACCTAACTTCGGCGCCATGCAGGGACTTGTTCACATAGTATACTGGCCATTGCTCCACCCCCTCTTCCTTCACGAGAACCAAACTTAGTGCTTTTTCAGTGACGGCGAGGTATAGTACAAGGGGCTTTCCCTCTCGTGATTGCCGAAGAGTGGGTAGGCGAGCTAGATAGACCTTGAGTTCTTCCTAGGCATTTTGGCAATCCTCGTTCCATGGATGGTCATCATCCTCAAGGTTGCCACCATTTTTTGCTGCCTTGGTAAGGACCTTAAAGAATGCTCGGCAGCGATCCCCATACATGGAAATGAATTTGCTAAGGGATGTTATTCTCCCAGTGAGCCTTTGCACATCTTTTTTTGTAACAGGAGTTCAGAACTCAAGCAGCGCTTTGAATTTTTCCGGATTGGCATCGATACCTCTTTCCGATACCATAAACCCGAGGAACTTGCCTGAGCTTACGCCGAAGACGCATTTTTCAAGATTAAGGCGAATTCCGAATGCTCTAAGTTGGTGGAAAGTTTCCTCCAAATCTGCAATATGACTGCCAGGCAATTTGCTCTTGACTATCATGTCATCAACAAAGACTTCCATGTTCTTCCTTATTTGGTCATTGAAGACCTTGTTCATCAACCTCTGGTAGGTGGCTCCTGTATTTTTAAGCCCGAAAGGCATTATGACATAGCAATATGTACCGATTTTGGTGATGAAGACGGTTTTTTCCTCATCTTCGGGGTCCATCTTGATTTGATGATACCCACTGAAGGCGTCGAGGAAGCTCAGGAGTCCATATTCAGCGGTCGAGTTTACCAACTGATCTATTGGCGGGAGAGGATACGAGTCCTTAGGGCAAGCATCATTTAAGTTTCGGAAGTCAATGCACATTTGGAGCTTGTCGCTCCCTTCTTTTGTGGCAATAACCACATTACTTAGCCATTTGGGGTATTTGATCTCCCTGATTACACTCGCATCTATCAAGGGCTGGATTTCGATTTTGACGAAGTTGTTCTTGTGTGCCGAGAGGCTTCGCTTTTTTTGGCGAACAGGCTTTGCCTCTAGGCTCACTTTAAGGCTATACTACATTATGCGAGGGTCTACCTCAGGCATGTCTTTCGGCGAGTAGGCAAACAGATCTTTATTCATTAGAAGGAAAGATACAAGTTTTTCCCTGTCACCTTCGGCCAATTTTTTCCCTATTCGGGTATTTCGGCCTAGAACAACCTCTATTTCTTCCGTTTCTATTTTCTCAGGATCCTCTGTTCCTTCTACTTTTGACTCTTCCGAGAGTGCGGCCTTCATTTTCGTAGTCTGCGCACAGTTTGTCACCGAGGCTTTCCTCGCCTTAACAAACACCTTCCTCACTTCCCCCTAGCTGATGAAGATCTCAGCATCTCCATCCTTGGTGGCGAAAGTGACAGTTAGATATTTTACGTCCGGGCAGATGTGAAGGTTCCCTTGTGTTTGCCTCCCAAGAATGGCGTTATATGACGAAGGGACATCTATGACGATGAACCTTGCCATTACGGAGGCAAACAGCTCATCTTTGTTGTTTGTTGAAGTTCCCCTTAGCATCAAGGCGAGATCAATCCAGCCGAGGACGGGGAGTTCGGACGGTCCTACTCCAAAGGTAGGAGAAGTGACGGACTTGAGGTCGCTCCTTGAAATGCCCAAGCTCGGTAGTAGGTGTGAGAATAAGACGTCCGCATTTGAGCCACCATCAAGAAGTACTCTCTTGATGTCCCAACTTCCTATCCTCGCCATAACCAGCAGTGGATCATCATGGGGAAATATGACGGTGGACCCATTTTTCCAAACAAGCTTTTTTGATGGGTTCCCATATTCCATCACCGAAATCTCCTTGGCCTTTCTTTTCCTTTCTGCCGACGGCAGTCCTGTTGTGATCATTTGTATCACTCCTGCCGGGGGTGGCAAACGCCTTTTTGGACTTCGGTTTTTGCGCCTGTCAGAGTCATACTCCTTATCATATCCTTTCCCCTCCTCTTCTCTTCTTCCCTTTGGGGAGGGCATTCGCAGGTAACACCGGAGTTGACCTTGCTTTATCAGGGATTCAATGTACTTCCTCAACTGGAAGCAGTCCTCGGTATTGTGCCCGTGGTCCCGATGGAATTGGCAGAATTTTTTCATGTTCTTTTTGTTGTCCGAGGTCATGGCTTTCGGTCATTGAATATGAGTTCCTTGCCTTTCCATCGCCATAAGGATGTTCGTCCTTGTGGTGTTCAGAGGAGTGAAAGCCAGTGGCTTCCTTCCCTTAAGCTTTCGAGGTCGTCCCCCTGATTCGATTGGGTAGCGAGTTTGCTGGCTCGGCCCCTCGGTGCGAATGTGGTCAGGTTTTGGGCCTCCCATTCTCAGTTCTTCAGCAGTCATATGCTGTTCGGCCCTTATGTAAAATTCACCGAGCGTGTCAGGGGGATCCTTGGAAAATTCATAGAACAACTGAGAGTCTCTCCGAAGTCCTCGTGTCATGGCCAGGATACGTATTTCTGGCCTGAAGTCTGGAACACTTAAGGCTTCCCAGTTGAACCTTTCGACATAGTCGCGAATGGTTTCCCCATTTTTCTGCGCCATGTCAAACATTTGGATTAGCATCTTTGCCGTTGGCCAGCTTTTGATGAATTACTGCATGAAGGCACTAGACAACTCTTGGAACTCCATAATGGTTCCAGGAGCCAATGAGTTGTACCATGTCGTCGCTGGTCCAGCAAGGGTGACCTCAAAACACTTGCACAAGGTGGCGTCATTAGCACCGTGCAACACCATTCTGCGCTTGTATTTGGTCAGATGAGCCTGGGGGTCAGTTCGGCCATCGTAGGTCTCCAAGCGAGGTACCCTAAAGTCACTCGGCATAGCTGCTTCAACCACTGCTCGGGCGAATGGTGATTCGTCTCCATTGAAGGTTTTGACAACCTAGCCCAAACGGGCTTCCGAGCTACCTGTATCTCCACTCTTTTTAGCCTCTTTAGGATTTTTTCCATGAGGAGTGTGGCACTGGGCCCTTATTCCTGCTGTCTATAGGCCTCCGGGAATGGAGACTGACATCTCCTTTTTGGGGAGTGACTTCGGTGCAGAGGAGATGATGACTTTTCTTCAAGTGAAGAACTCCTTCGGCGGGGAGTTCGGGGTCGTTTTGGCCCCATTTCTCTAGTAGGTCACACCCTGAAGGGCACATTTTCCGTCGACGA
This sequence comes from Aquilaria yunnanensis, assembly GCA_039654915.1. Classification (NCBI taxonomy): domain Eukaryota; kingdom Viridiplantae; phylum Streptophyta; class Magnoliopsida; order Malvales; family Thymelaeaceae; genus Aquilaria; species Aquilaria yunnanensis. The sequence continues at coordinate 78,255,228 of CM077594.1, read as the reverse complement.
CTCATCACGTTGATCCCCGCTTCCCGAACTCTGATGAGTTGACCTGGGACTCTTCTCCCGGTGAGGTACTGGTGAGGATGGCCTTCGACCCGGAGTTGGCTGTGGCCATCTTCGGTCTAGCTGCTGCGTCATTTCAGCCACGACGGAGCATTGGAACTCACGCAGGAAGCCCATGGTAATAGTCAGAGGACGTTCATCCTTAGGCAAAGAAGTCCCTGCTGTAGTTTGTTCGGTTGCCGGTTGAACCTCTAGCGCGGACGGGGACTTCGGAAGTCCTTTGTCCTTAGAACGCCGAGTTTCAACAACGGCGACCTGGGAGTGGTTTCCCACAGACGACGCCAAATGATGCCCTGTAGCATCTTCATTGTGTGACATGGTGAGGCCGAGAGGGACTTCCAGTGAAGGAGAACGTCTGAAGGGGAGATTTCCCAGGAGGAGCTGCCTGAAACACTCAGAAAACAGAGGTTAGAAGGTCCCTAGAGTCTTTTTCCGGGGAGGAGCCTCCGACGCCCAAGTCAGTATTTTGGAGGTGGAGAGAAAGTATTAAAGGCCAAGGATTCTTGGCTGTTACATTTTTTCGGAGGAGAAGAGAGATCCCTTGTTGAGGCCATTTCCTAAGTATATATAGGAGGGTATGGCCCGTTTAGATTGCGATACGTGTTCGGTCGGATGTAATCTGTGCTTTTGGGAGTGGGGGCCTCTAGCCGCCTGTAAGCTCCTCGGGCCACAGGCTAAGGTAGGAATAGCCCTACATGACAAGACGTAGACGGCATCGGCATGTCAGAACGCATATGAGGGCGGTGTGTAGCGTGTGCGGGCGACATGTCAGAGGATCCTTAATTGCTTTTGCCGTACCCCCGAGGCCCCTTTGGTTGAGGTCGTTCTTCGGAGTGAGGACCCTTCTCCCTAAGTCGTCTTAACAGTTCGGGGGTTTCCTCAGCATTGAAGCTCCTCGTTCGGGGGGATTTTTTCCTGCTAGAGGTGGCTGGTCCTTTTCCCTCGAAGGTGGTCTGGCCGCTTTTCCGAGGGAGGTGACGCGCTACTTTCCCGAGGTCAATACTGTCATTCCCGAGGGTGCTGGTGGGCCACCAAGGTCGTATGCCCAAGGTGTCAGACTTTCTTTTTCCTAGGTCGGCACTGGTAACTCTTACGAGTGACTCTCGGTTTCCCAAACATGGCATCTGGCCGAAGTTCACAGGTTAAAGGGGCGATAGCACTTCGGCTATCAACTGTCTAATTGTCTAAGTGTCTAAGTGATATTGATTTTGTATTGGTTTTGAATATTGGTGAATTGATGGAATAGGAACAAGGTGCACGCTAATGAGGGAGAAAAATCTGCAAAAGATTTGTGGGAGACATTCAAGCTTTGACATACTTATGGATAGTGAATAGGTGTGATAAAATAAATTTTAGTTGGATAAAATGATTGAGCAATCATAGTATAGCTATTAAAAATTGGGAATATTAGAATTTTGAAAAATTTTATTCAATTGTGATTCCTAGAAAAGAACATGTAAGTGTGAGAACATAAACATTCATAACAATTTTGTCTTGGCTGGCAAGGAATGGTTTTACTCTTACAGATTATTTAGTTGCTTCACTGGCTTTGTCCATTTTTATTACATGATCTAGTTATAAGTTTCTAGTATTTGGCTATACATATACATGATTTGTTTTATTTTTTATTTTTAGCTATGACTAGTAAACAAAAGAAGATATCTCATTTTCTTTTTGAAAAAAGGCTCTACCACTAGAAAGTGACTGTAACCATAAAAGTGGTCAAGATTCAAGGATGGTTGAAGAAGTTTCAGAATCTATAGGATTCAAGGATTATTCTTGATCTTCAAATGCTGAAAGTACACAACAAACTCTAGCATTTATAGCTTTTACAAACTTTTTCCATAATGCATGATCTAGGGTTATGGCAACCTATGTGGATTATCCTATCAATGAATGTGACGAGGAACAAAGAGCTTATTTGAATGTTGGGCCCGATCAAATGATGTTTGATTTTCCAGAGCAAAAGAAAAGTAGGCTTCAATATTCATGGTTTTCTGAATTTCCTTGGCTTTAGTATTCCTAAACAAAAAGTTCTACATTTTGTTTGCCTTGTTATCTATTTAGTGAGAAACCAAAAGCTGAAAATGGGTAGGATGCTTATACTGTGAAAGGTTTCCAAAATTGGAAGAAGATTAAAGATGGTCGACATTGTACTTTTCCTTAAGCATACGGGTTCAAGCCCTTATTCCTCTCATAACAATGCCATGAATAATTGTGCAGCATTATTAAGTCAATCTAATCATATTAATAAGGCAATAGAGAAATAATCGATAGAAGAGGTTAAAAGGAATAGACTTCGAATTAAAACTTTCATTGATGTTGCTCGGTGAATATCTTTTTAAGGAATTGCATTTAACGGCCACAATGAGTTTATTGATTGAAGAAACCGAATGAAAGTTTCATCAGTTGCTCAATTTAGTAGCATCTTACAATGGTAAAGTGGCGAATGTTGTCTTAGAAATGCTGTTTAGAATGCAAAATATATATCACCTAAGATTAAAAAAAAACTTGTTTATAATTACAAAAAAGGTTATAAAGAAAGTTTTTTGAGGATATTGGTGATTCAAAGTTTTGCATAATAGTTGATAAAACAAGTGATAAAAAGTAAAAAAGAGCTAATGGATCTTGTTCTTCGATTTGTTGACAACAAAGGCTTAATACAATATCCATTTTTTTTTTCATATTTCCATTTCAGAGACATTTTATTAGCCATTTTATATTCTAAGATATGTTGTATTCTTTTCTCATTATGAACAAAATGCTCAAAATATTTAAGCTTAAGGATATGATGTTGCTAGCAATATGTGTGGTGAATGAAAGGGATTGCAAGCATTTGTTTTTTAATGAATATCCATAGGTATATTATGTCAATTACTTAGTACATCGATTGCAATTAGCATTGATTATAGCTGCAAAAGAGCTACATGTTGTACATGAGTGTTTTCTCAAATTATCTTTTAGTTAATGCTATTACTGCCTTGTATAAACGGCATAATGAGTTGTCAGTAGCTCATGTTGAGAATATTGAACATTTAATTATTATTGATGAGATTGAAATTGGAACCAATGCTGACCAAATTGGTACATTAAAAAGACTCTATGACACCCATTGGGGTTCCCACTTCAAGTCAATTAGTAGTTGTCTTGATATGTTTGATGCAATATGCAAAGTTCTTGGAAATGTTAGAGAAGAGGCCTAAATGCACATTTAGTCCCTTCAATTTGTAAAATCATACGAGTTAGTCCTTAAACTCTGACTAAATGTATCTTAATCCCCAAAATTTGCTTAATTAAATGACTTAGTCCTTCGATTTTGCTAAATTAAGCGACTTAGTCAATTGTAAGATAGAAAAGCATACATTTAACCCTGATGACGTCTATGAGCTACTGACATGGATTAAAAGTGGGGCTTTGTTAAGATGAGCGAGACCAGGGAGCACCGATGGTAGATGAGACGAGAGAGCACCGCTTCTTATCGCTTGAGTTGAGGTGCTAGAAAATGCTGGCCAAGCACTCATTGTCTTGGATTTCAATTGATGGCTCAAGGTAGAGGACTATAGCAATTGAGGATTACGACAGTCGAAAAGATTAGCCCATGCACGACGGCCAAGGGAAATAGACAAATCAAATTTTCCTGCCAAGGGAAACCGAGAATGTTGGAGTTCTGAGATTGATTTTGACATTACTAGCCAGTAGAACTAAACTATCCACGACGATGACGGTGGCTTCCAAGTTCAATTTGGCTAAGAGGTCAAAATTTGATCATGAAGAGTTGCCAGATGGATGTCAAACTGTTGCTTTAGTTGGTAGACCCATATTTATTGGCATTGCGAAATCAAGGTGGATGGAAATTGGGGAAAAATTAAGCTCATCGAAAATCGGGGCTGACGCCAATGGGGGATGGAGATAGCCACTAAGATGGGAGGATTAATTGGCAGGCTTGCCCATCGTATGTTAAACCTGCAAATCAATCTTCACCTTTTATCTTCTTCGATTGCAAATTGAAGCGATTGGTGTGCACAAACGATTGGAGGAAGATTAAGGCAGCCGCCAAAGTTGTAGAGGAATCAGGAAAAGGGCAAAGTCACTCCCTCTCTTTTTCACAAGAGTATTATTTTTTTTCCCAGTCTTAGCCCTTGTGGAACACATGTCCCACTCTACATCAGTAGTGAATTTAACTCTGTTTACCTTCCATCTGTAATTAGACTAGCATGCTAGATTTTGTAAACTTGAGGGACCAACTCCCAATGAGTCAAAGATAAGGGACCAAATGAGTATTTAAGCCTAGAGAAGATTGTGCTAATTATAAATCAAGGGGAAATGGTACGGTAGCTTTGAAAAGGGTATTGTCATTTGAGTTTATCTTTATCACTCACTTAATGTATAATATACTTGGTATTACTGATGTTCTATACTAACCATTATAGTAAAAGGGTCACGATATTGTCAAGGCATTGAGTTTAGTAGAAACTACTTTAATATTGCTTCAGGTTTTAAAAAGGGATGGATGGAATTCTTTAATTGGCAAGATCATCTCATTTTGTTCAAAACATAATACCGTTGTTCCTAATTTTAATCCTTTACATTTTCTATGGCTTAGTGGTCGTCGACAGGATGATGTTTTTGTATAGCATGATTTTTGCTTTGATGTGTTTAATGAGGCAATGAATTTTTAGTTGTAGGAGATTTCTTCAAGGTTTAGTGAGTGCATTGTTGAGCTTCTAAGACTAAGCTCATGTTTGAACCCAAAAGATAGGTTCAAATGTTTTGACATTGAATACATTTGCAATCTTGAAATAAAATATTAACTACAAGATTTCTTATGACAAGAACTGGAGTTGCTGCTGTTTTAGTTGTAACATTTTATGTTGATGTTAGGAATCTGCTATTGGGTTTCGGGAGCCAAACAGCACAGCGGAATTTAACCGAAACCTTCCAGAATCCAAGTGAAACGGGGTAAACCGGGTGTTTGAAAATTTCATACCTAATTTTCGGTTGAGATCTCTCACTCAACTGTAAAGTCAAATCACAAAACTTGAACAGTTGACGTGTTCAGGCACTCTATGGTATCCACACGAGCCTCTTGGGATCACCACGCTTCCACCACGTCCCGGCAGATGCATTTCTTTTGCGCTCGCAGTGCTAGCTTGCGTCCTCCAAGGAATTGCAAGAGAAGAGTGCGGCTGTCCTTTAGGAAGGCTAGGGCAAAGAGACCTACAAATTTCTCACTTAAAAGTTGTATTTATAGTGAGACTCAACTTCTAGGCCTAATCGGTTTCAAAGCCCTAATCCAATTAGGATTTAATTTCAGGCTTAATAATGGCTCAACTATTGGGCCCATTATTAATACAAAATTATTGTGAAACCAAAGCCCAAATTATTAGCCCATGCACTCTAATGATCCAAATAGCTTTATGTGTGTGACCCAATAGGCTTTTATCACGTTGGCAATGATCATAAATCACATTTATGATCATAAGCAATGAGCGGTGTCTAGCAACACATCATTGCTACCCAAGTGACAAGATTGTCAATGATTTGACTAAACCTTTATGATCATCACCGATATATGCCATTGTCCCTTTGTCCAAGATATCAAGACTAAGCACGAGACATGGAATGTGTCACTCTCGTATAGCCCAATCTTTGGTTTCTTGATTACCGAGTAAACCAACTTAAACTGATGACATTGATATCGTATATCAACTCATCTGAGCATGGCCATGCATTTTTCTAAGTCTTACTCTATCAAGGGGCCCGAAGATATCACTCCCGTTACATAGGAGGGACAAATCCCATCTTGATCATACAAATCCCTCCGCATGATATGTGACATACCCAATGACCTCCTTCAAGTTCACTCAGTTACGAGCAACAAAGGAAAGTATCAAAGTATGTGACTCACATGTAGGGAACCTTGATGATCTTAGGTCGAAGGACTACATATACCATGATCACTATGAGAATCACTTATGACACTCATATAACGATCCATGTAGTGTTCTCATGGTGGGTCGATCCAGTACACAAGTTCTCCAACTTGTACCCATATGTAGACTACATATCTCATATTAGTCTCCACATATGCTAGTCGTTATGTATTATTGCAACCCGCTCCACAATAATACTAGACCAGGGACGTTTAAGAATATCATTATTCTAGGGTTACAATTATGTTTATTACGTTACGCAGAAACAAAAAAAAAAACATAATTTGCTGGATTAATGCCTTAATAAAATATCATGACTCAATGTGCAAAAATACAATCATCTCATGATTGGCTTTTGGGCACAACACTAACAATCTCCCACATGCACTAAAAGCCAATCATCCATGTATCTAATACCGATGGACCTAGAATGGCTATCATGCTTCTGCTGCGTAAGGGGCTTTGTTAGTGGATCAGCAATGTTGCTGTCTGTCGAAGTCCTGCATATCCTTTCATCATCCCTCTCGATGATCTCCCTGATGAGATGATAGCGTCGGAGTATGTGTTTGGATCGCTGGTGAGATCGAGGTTCCTTAGCCTGTGCGATTGCTCCATTGTTGTCACAAGAAAGCTCTATCGGGTCGGTAATGCTTGGAACTACTCCAAGTTCAGTGATGAACTTCTTGATCCAAACTGCTTCATTCGCAGCATCAGAGGCAGCAATATACTCAAATTCTGTTGTAGAGTCAGCTACTGTCTCTTGCTTTGAACTCTTCTAGCTGACAGCACCATCACCAATACAAAACATATAACCATATTGCGATCTAAAATCATCCTTATCGGATTGGAAGCTTGCATCGGTGTAACCCCTTACAACGAGCTCATCTTCACCTCCAAAGACCAAGAATGCATCCTTAGTCCTTCGTAAGTACTTAAGGATGTTCTTAACAGCTGTCCAGTGACTCTCACCGGGGTTCGATTGGTACCTACTCGTCATGCTCAAAGTATACGAGACAACGGGACGAGTACATATCATGGCATACATGATAGATCCAATTGCTGAGGCATACGGAATCTTACTCATGCGCTCTCTCTCCTCGGTTGTACTCGGACACTGAGATCTAGAAAGAGTGATACCATGTGACATGGGCAAGAATCCTTTCTTGGAATCTTGCATGCTAAACCTCTTTAGCACCTTGTCAATATATGTACTCTGACTTAGGCCAAGAAGCTTTCTAGATCTATCTCTATAGATCCTGATGCCTAACACATAGGCTGCTTCACCCAAGTCCTTCATAGAGAAACATTTCCCTAGCCAAGTCTTCACAGACTGTAGCTCAGGAATGTCATTCCCGATGAGTAGTATGTCATCTACATACAACACCAAAAAAACAATAACGCTCCATTAACCTTCTTGTAGACACAAGGTTCATCTTCATTTTTGATAAAACCAAACTCTTTGATTGCATCATCAAAACGAAGATTCCAACTTCGAGAAGCTTTGCTTCAGTCCATAAATGGACCTTTACAACTTGCACACTTTATTGGCATTCTCAGGAGTGACAAAACCCTCAGGTTGTGTCATGTACACATCCTCAAGTAGCTTTCCATTTAGGAATGCAGTTTTGACATCCATTTGCCATATCTCATAATCATAGTGTGCAGCAATAGCAAACAAAATTCGGATGGATTTAAGCATACCAACTGGTGAAAAAGTTTCATCATAGTCAATACCATGAATTTGCTTGAAACCTTTTGCAACCAATCGTCCTTTAATGGTAATCACATTACCATCCATGTCAGTTTTCTTCTTGAAAACCCATTTGCACCCTATGGGTTTTACCCCTTCAGGTGGGTCAACCAAAGTCCATACTTGGTTTTCATACATGGATTCCATCTCGGATTTCATGGCCACTAGCCACTTCTCAGAGTCAGGCCATGACATAGCTTGCTGGTAGGTTGTGGGCTCATCCTGATCCATGAGCATCACATCACCGGTGTGAGTCAAGAGAAATCCATATCTCTCGGGCTCACGCCGAATCCTACCAGTCCTACGTGGGCTCTGTGCTACAGGAACAGACTCTTGAACAACATCTTGCGGTGTCTGTTCAGGTTCCATTTCAGGTTCGATGTCTCCTTGTTGTTCTTGAATTTCTTCAAGTTCTACTTTCCTCCCACTAGTTCCTTTAGAGATAAACTCTTTCTCCAAAAAGACACCAGTTTGAGCAACAAACACTTTTTGCTCAGAAGGATTGTAGAAATAGTAACCCTTTGTTTCTTTGGGATACCCAACAAAAAGGCATTTTTGAGATTTGGGCCCTAGTTTGTTAAAGGATTGACGTTTCACATAAGCGTCACAGCCCCAAATCTTCATAAAAGACAAATTGGGACGCCTCCCACTCCATATCTCATATGGTGTCTTTTGAACCGATTTAGATGGAACTCGGTTTAGTGTAAAAGCGGCTGTCTCTAGAGCATGTCCCCAAAAGAAGTTTGGAAGGTCAGCTTGACTCATTATGGAGCGAACCATGTCTAACAGAGTTCGATTTCTCCTTTCAGAAACACCATTCCATTGAGGTGTACCTGGTGGAGTGAGTTGTGATACTATACCACACTCCTTCAGATAGTCAAGGAATTCTCGATCCAAGTACTCTCCACCTCGATCTGATTGAAGCACTTTGATACTCTTCCCGAGTTGATTCTCTACTTCATTCTTGAATTCTTTGAACTTTTCAAAGGATTCTGACTTGTGTCTCATAAGATACACATAGCCATATCTGCTGAAGTCATCAGTGAAAGTAATGAAGTATTGGAAACCTCTTCTAGCTTGTGTAGACATAGGGCCACATACATCACTATGTATGAGTCCTAGTAAGTCATTAGCCCTTTCACTTTGCCCTGTGAATGGGGCTTTAGTCATCTTGCCCAACAAACATGACTCACATGTCTCATATGATTCAAAATCAAATGAGTCCAAGAGTCCATCTTTATGGAGCTTGGATATGCGGGTCTCATTTATATGGCCCAAGCAACAGTGCCAGAGATAGGTTGGGTTCGAATCATTTAATCTGACCTTCTTGGTATTCACATTATAGATTGGATCTTCGTGGTCTAGAACATACAACCCATTGCTAAGTTGAGCACTACCATAAAAGATTTCATTCAAATAAATAGAACAACATTTGTCCTTTATTATAAATGAAAAACCTTTCTTGTCCAAACAAGAAACAGAAATCAAATTTCTACTAATAGTAAGCACAAAGTAGCAGTTGTCTAATTCTAAAACTAATCCACTAGGTAAAGTGAGAACATAAGTCCCTACGACTAAGGCAGCAACCCTTGCTCCATTTCCAACACGTAGGTCCACTTCACCTCGGGCCAATCTTCCACTTCTATTTAGATCCTGCACATTTGCACAAATGTGAGATCCACATCCAGTATCCAATACCCAAGATGAGGAAGTAGAGAAGTTAGCCTCTATAACTAGAATACCTGAAGTGGAAGTCTTACTTCCCTTTTCCTTAGCAAGTTCTTCAAGATAGAGCTTGCAGTTGCGCTTCCAGTGTCTAGGTTGCTTACAATGGAAGCATTCCCCTTCCTTTGCCACACCACCCTTTGGTTTCAGTGCAGTTGAAGAAGAACTAGCATTGGACTTTCCATTAGCTTTATCCTTCTTCTTGTTGGCTTGTCCCTTTCCCTTGCCCTTTTGAACCATCAAAATGGGCTTAGCCTTCTTAAGGTTTTGCTCAACAGTTCTCAACATGTTGAGCAATTCAGGAAGGGACTTGTCAAGGTCGTTCATGTTATAGTTCATGACGAACTGACTGTAGCTTTCAGGCAACGATTGCAAGACTATATCTATAGCCAACTATTTCTGAAGAGCAAATCCCAAATTCTCAAGATTCTCAATTTACCCAATCATCTTGAGCACATGAGGACCCACGGGACTTCCCTCAGACATCTTGCACTGAAACAATGCCTTAGAGGTCTCAAACCTCTCATTCCTAGCTTGCTCTTGGAAAAGCATTTTGAGATGTTCGATCATATCGAACGCCCCCATGTTCTCATGTTGCTTCTGAAGCTCAGATTCCATGGTAATAAGCATGAGGCATGCAACATCCAAAGCATCATCAGAATGCTTCTTGTGATCATCCCTTTCAGCTCTTGGAGCAGCGGCAGCAGGCTCATTCGGAATGAGCTGCTCTAGGACATAAGCCTTTCTCTCTTGTTTGAGGATTATCCTCAAGTTTCGGTACCATTTGAGAAAGTTGGTCCCATTCAGTTTTTCCTTCTCAAGGATCGATTGCAACGAAAGTGTCGATGTGTTTTGTGCCATGGTTATCTACAACAGTAAATATGCAGTGTAAGAGTCATGTATTTTAATTCATTTAATAAGGACTTTTATTAAACGATACTCCCACTATTTTCCTCAAAATAATAACCCTCGATATTATTTCGGAACACCTCGGCGCTAAGGTATTCTAGTGGGCCAAGATCCATATTTGACCACAACTTGAGTCAGCTTTGGCTTTTCTCTGAAGTTACAGCTATTTAGGTAGGCAACTCCTTGCCAATTGCATCTTATGCAACTATTGGATAGTTGGGTAAACAACACTTGTCCAAGCTCATCCCATGAGCTTAAGCCCAACTCTATGCCTCTAAGTCCCTAATCCTATTAGGATGACTTAGTTAAGTCGAACCCAAAGTTAGCTGTTTGGATATCACTATTATCCCATCACGCCTTACCAAGATGAACATAGGTGCTTTGTTTGGCAAACCCACCTAATGTTGATCAAAGTCTTGACAAGTGCCAATATTTGGAAGGCATCACATTTGATGACTTAATATTTATTTGAGGGATTTTTTCTTTTGATCTCACCAATTTGTTATCTCCGGTTGTCTTATACATGCATCACATACAAATATAAAACATGCATCTCATGCGTACAAGAAAGTAAACGTGACATGGTTATAGCCCAATCTATGCGATATTCTCAAGCTAATGAGATTATCATAAAAGCCTAAGAAAAGAAAAGAGTCTTCACAAGCTCCTTCTCTTCCATTCTTGGCTGCCCTTTTGTTGTCACCTCCTTGGACATACCACCTTAGATGATCCTTGGACATATCACCTTGGATGAACCCATAATGCACCATTACATCAATAATAGAAACATCGAGTTACATTCGAGGGGAGTAAGGTGAGAAGAGAATGTACAATGAGAGTGATAAAAAAAAGGCACAACTCGCAGGCCGTATTTACAAGTACAACCAATCAAGGGCTGTAACCATGCACCATGCTTCAAACACCAATTAGAATATCATGTCAAATCTCATTTAACAAAGATGCATGCCAATTTTTGCGCGTTGATTAACCAGTTTTTATTTATGTGGCGCTTCGCATACGGCGGTCCCGCTGGCCGGTCAGCGGGCGGTGGTTCTGCTGACCGGTCAGCGGACGGGGTCAAGGGGAGCCACCCTTGCGGGGTGTGTGGGGGGCAGCGCCCCCCGGCACAAAAAATTGTCTTACAATTGCTTAGCCTGAAATCTTCTATTTCGAGCAAGTAGGCACCCGAGACTCCTCCATTCGAGCTACCAAAAATACCTTACTTTCGGTGCCCGAACAGGCCGAATCCGAACAAAGCTAGGGTTTTTGCAACTATTGCAAGAATCCTAATCCATATAGGTATCTTATACCTATCAATTTCGGGTTAATCTCATTAACCAATTTGTGTCGTTTCTTCATATATCTCATATGTTCATTACGAATTCCGGTTTCATGCATCATGAATCAATCTAATTAATCATGGCCGAAAACCAATCGAACACATAGCATCATGCGATTCAATACTCAATCCCGATTTAGGGTTTCACCAGTAGCTCTGATACCACTGTTGGGTTTCGGGAGCCAAACAGCGCAACGGAATTTAACCGAAACCCTCCAAGATCCAAGTGAAACGGGGTAAACCGGGTGTTCGAAAATTTCATACCTAATTTTCGGTTGAGATCTCTCACTCAACTGTAGAGTCGAATCACAAAACCTGAACAGTTGACATGTTCAGGCTCTCTATGGTATCCACACGAGCCTCTCGGGATCACCACGCTTCTACCACGTCCCGGCAGATGCGTTTCTCTTGCGCTCGCAGTGCTAGCTTGCGTCCTCCAAGAAATTGCAAGAGAAGAGTGCGGCTGTCCTTTAGGAAGGCTAGGGTAAGGAGACCTACGAATTTCTCACTTAAAAGTTGTATTTATAGTGAGACTCAACTTCCAGGCCTAATCGGTTTCAAAGCCCTAATCCAATTAGGATTTAATTTCGGGCTTAATAATGGCTCAACTATTGGGCCCATTATTAATACAAAATTATTGTGAAACCAAAACCCAAATTATTAGCCTATGCACTCTAATGATCCAAATAGCTTTATGTGTGTGACCCAATAGGCTCTTATCACGTTGGCAATGATCATAAATCACATTTATGATCATAAGCAATGAGCGGTGTCTAGCAACACATCATTGCTACCCAAGTGACAAGATTGTCGATGATTCGACTAAACCTTTATGATCATCACCGATATATGCCATTGTCCCTTTGTCCAAGATATCAAGACTAAGCACGAGACATGGAATGTGTCACTCTCGTATAGCCCAATCTTTGGTTTCTTGATTACCGAGTAAACCAACTTAAACTGATGACATTGATATCGTATATCAACTCATCTGAGCATGGCCATGCATTTTTCTAAGTCTTACTCTATCAAGGGACCCGAAGATATCACTCCCGTTACATAGGAGGGACAAATCCCATCTTGATCATACAAATCCCTCCGCATGATATGTGACATACCCAATAACCTCCTTCAAGTTCACTCAGTTACGAGCAACAAAGGAAAGTATCAAAGTATGTGACTCACATGTAGGGAACCTTGATGATCTTAGGTCGAAGGACTACATATACCATGATCACTATGAGAATCACTTATGACACTCATATAACGATCCATGTAGTGTTCTCATCGTAGGTCGATCCAGTACACAAGTTCTCCAACTTGTACCCATATGTAGACTCTATATCTCATATTAGTCTCCACATATGCTAGTCGTTATGTATTATTGCAACCCGCTCCACAATAATACTAGACCAGGGACGTTTAAGAATATCATTATTCTAGGGTTACAATTATGTTTATTACGTTACGCAGAAACAAAACAACAAACATAATTTGTTGGATTAATGCCTTAACAAAATATCATGACTCAATGTGCAAAAATACAATCATCTCATGATTGGCTTTTGGGCACAACACTAACATCTGCCAGAGTTTGTACAGTTATCATCAATTGTTGAATTATGTCAAGTGTTGGCATTTAGTGGAAAGACAAGTTATTACTCTATTGTTGATTGATTGATACATCTAATATTTACTCTTCCTGTGTTTACTGCCACTATAAAATGTGCTTTTCTAGTGATGGAAATTGTGAAAACTAGATAGCAAAACAAGATGGATAATGATTTTCTTGCTAATACTTTGGTTTTGTACATCAAGAAGAAGCTTGTAGAGACTTTTAGTTTAGACTTGATATTTGTTGATTTTAGAGACATGAAGAAGCGTCATGTTACATTATGAATTTAAACTTTTACAAGTAGATTTAATCATGTTCATATACTCTTTTAAATTTCATGACTTATATGAAGTATATTATTTGGTTTGCTTGATATTGTACAATTTGACAATTTGTCCCTTCCTTATCCCCTCAAGCTAAAAATCCCAGTTCTGCTACTGGCGGCGGGTGCATGTGCACCCTTGGGCACACACAGCTGCGTACCCCCTTGGGCACACCTATCTCACCATGCTCCTAGTTACAAAAAAATTCTCATGCACCTAGGAGCCCATGTCACACGCGCACAAACACATATCGAGCCCTTGGACTTGGCCACAACATACACACCTAAGTCGAGGCACACCACTCTTGTGCTTACCAAACCTTAAAGGTTCAACCAAACACATCTACCAAGCACCTAAGGCTTACTCCATACCCCATTTTATAGCCAATACACCAAGGAAACCACTTATTACCAAACTGGGAGCTAGGTTTACCCCTAGTGCCTTTTAAGCCTTATTTGGCTCCATTAGCCACCTTGTGCCCTTTTTCCACACTTGGCTGATTGCTTAGCCACCGTGCCAAAGCCATAAATCAAGTTATTTTGATATACAAAGGGCAAGAACACGTTACCTAATAACAATTTCATTTTCACATGTATAGATGTGCCACACACAAGCTTGGTTTTAAGCCACTACTAGAAAAATGTCATTTAGTGATGGTTTAATTAGCGACGGCTAAAAATCATCGCTACTTAGCGACGGTAAATAGTCGCTAACAATCCGGTGAGATTTTAACGACGATTGTATGTCGCTAAATTTTAGTGACGGCGTATCGTCGCTAATTTAGTGACGGTTAGAAGTTGCTAAAGTTAGTGACGGTTTGCCGTCGCTAATTTAGCTAATTTAGTGACGGTTAACCGTCGCTAAAGTTAGTGACAGCTTACCATCGCTAATTTAGTGACGGTTCACCGTCGCTAAATTTAGCGACGGTTAATCGTCACTAAATTTAATGATGGCTTACCGTAGCCAATTTAGTGACGGTTAATCGTCGCTAAAGTTAGTAACGGCTTGCCGTCGCTAAGTTAGTGACGGTTAGCCGTCGCTAAGATTAAAAAAATCCCAAAAAATAGTAATAGTTCTCATGTGTTAGTCATTTTTTATGCTAAATTGCCATCTCTTTTAACAGAAATATTTTAGCAAATAAGTTGTGGGTAAGGTATTATTTTACCTAAATATACATAAATATTAATTTTTTATTATAAATAATAAGGAATTTCATTATTTATTAAACTACTTTAATGCATATTTGTTCATGTAAATTTTTTCAATACTTTATATAATGAAGTTTAAAAAATGTGGGTTACCACATGTTCATATGTTGGTTTGGTTAGAGGAATTGATGAGGAACCCAAGTTCCCAAAAATAGATTTGTTCATTTGTGTAGAGTTTCCTATTCAGGATAAAGACCCAAATGCATTTGAAACAGTGGTAAAATTTATGAGTCATGGTTCCTGTGGAATAGAAAAATCTTCATCTGTATGAATGAAAAATAATCAACATAGTAAACATTTCCCAAAAAATTTAATATCATAACTTAATTAATGAAGATGGATTTGTAATATATAGAAGACGTTTAAGTGGAAAAGGAACTATAAAAAATGGAGTGAAAGTAGATAATCATTTTGTTGTTCCTTATAACGTTCAATTGTTAACTAGGTATCAAGCAAATATTAATGTGGAATGGTGTAACAGGTCACAAATGTTAAAATATCTTTTTAAGTACATTAATAAAGGAGCAAATAGAGTAAGAGTTATTATAGCTGAAAATGTAACTATTGACTCAAATTCTCACACAACAAAATTTTTTTAAGTTGATATAGTACAAATGTATTTAGACTGTAGACATTTTTCTGCTCATGAAACAATTTAAAGATTATACAAATTTGATTTATGTTATAGAGATCCTTTTATCGAACAACTTGTTGTATCTTTACCATTACAACAAACAATTTTGTTTCAAGAAACAGATCCATTTTCATTAGTTTTAAATCAACAGAATATTAAAAAAAAACTATGTTCACAAAATGAATGTATGCAAATGCGCTAAATATCATGACACGTAGTTTAACTTATGTAGAATTTTGCAACACAATTAGTTTGTCACTAAAATGTAGCGACTGATAGCCATCGCTAAAGTTTGACCGGACTCTAGTGACTATTTACCGTCGTAAATTTAGTGATAGTTAAACGTCGTTAAAGTTAGCGACATTTTAGCTTCACTAAATTAGTAATGGTTATACGTCACTAAAGTTAGTGACGGCTTACCGTCGCTAATTTAGTGATGGCTAACCGTCGCTAATTTAGTGACGATTTACCGTCGCTAATTTAGTGACGGCTAACCGTCGCTAATTTAGCGACGGCTGACGGCTTACCGTTGCTAATTTAGTGACGGTTAGCCGTCGCTAAAGTTAGTGACGGCTTACCGTCGCTAATTTAGTGACGATTAGCCGTTGCTAAAGTTAAAAAAATTCTAAAAAATAGTAATAGTTCTCATGTGTTAGTCATTTTTTATGCTAAATGGTCATCTGTTTTAACATAAATAATTTTTTTTAAATATATGTACTGTAGTGGAGATGTGGACCTTAAAGTCGAATTAAAGTTTAGTTGAGGGTTATGAGCCGCTGGCTGACATTGGTCATGTAGTTATGGTTATTACTGACGGTTTGACCGCGGTAATTTAGCTATGGTTAGTAGTCGCTAATACTTAGTGACTAATAGCCTTCACTCGTGGCTGATTATTTAATCTTTATAATGTGACCTCAAATTTTTCACATTTTAGTTTACTTATTGTTTATGTTAAATCTAGTTCAACAAAACCAATTATTGTTTTATATGTCACATGTTTAATTGTATAATTATAATTTTTAATTTAATTAATTCAGCATACAAATCTCTAAATATTTTTATTAGTAATTAACAATAAATCTATTTAATGAAAATAAAATTAATGGACTATTGGTTTATTGTCACATGAGGCTTAACCATTTATTACTATTTTATAATCTCATTGTTGAGACTAGCGAGGGCAATTAGTTGCTAGTTCTAAGCGACACTAAGCCGTCGCTATGCATTCACTTACATTCTCCTTTAACGCACCGTGTGTTCTCTCCTGTTTTCATCCCGTGCGCTATGCCCCCAGTCTTCACACTGACTAATCTTCTCCATTTCGAACCTCTGCTCCAATCTACTTTGCCTCCCCTTCCCTAGCCTAAATCGCCAGCTCTACTCGAAAGCCCAAGTCTTTTAGGCCTCTTCTTCTGCAGCCTCACAGACGCGATGCAAATCGGCCATAATTTAAATACAGAACTCGCTCCTCTACTGCGTCGGCCCCAATCACCATAATCGGTCTTCCCCACCCGTAGAAAAGGCGTAAAAATTGTCTTGTTTGTCAGGTAAATCTCTCTTTCACTTTCAGTTCACATCGATTTAGGGCTCACTTTCAGTTCACATCGTCTGTTCAAATTAGGGTTTCACTTTACTTGCATTTTGATTTTTTGTTTGTGCATTGCTAGTTTCGGACATATATCTGGTGTTGTCAACTGGTTAATTGGATGTAGCTGTTGGTGTGACAGGCGTTCGTTTCAGATCCTTCATTGGTCATCTTCGATTTCAACTCTTACACAGTAAGTCTAAGGTTCTTTCTGTTGTTCATTTCACAGCTAGTTAATTTTCATAACCATTTGAAGCTGTGTTTATGTGTTCATACGGATGGATTGAGGAAATTTGTTTGCTGTCTAATTTTTATGTAATTTTAATGGGTTATGTATCAGTGTATCTGACATCTCAATGTTTCTAACAAGAAGCCTGCTAAATCTTAAACCCACTTATTAATTGACAATAAACTAGGTGAAATAGAAAAAGTATCAATGAAAATGGGCCGGAAGCAGTATAAATTCTAGTGACTGCAGTTATTTGATGTGCTAAAAAAGGTAAGGAAGAAAATCTGTCAATCAATCTTGATGATGAAGATGATGATAAGTTACCATCTCAAACCTACGCAACCAGCTTTGTGGCACATGGAAACTGAGTTGTCTCCCACAAACAATAAGAACTTGAGTGAACCTCTTGTCTCTGAGATAAATGTATGAATTTTAAAAACTATTTTTTGTTATTCTTTTGGAGCTCTTTAGTGAAATGGAAGAAAACGTTGCTGATTTTTTTAGCACTTAGAGTGAATCATGGGTTTTACCTTTTATGTTTGCTCATTTGGAATTCTTTATTATTTTGTGGCAAATAAAAAAATGTGTTGTGCTCTGACATCCTCAATCTATTGTGAAATCCAAACAATACTCTTTTGACTCTTGAAGAGAACGATAATGAAACTGACTTTGTTATTGACATTGAACCTCTTCCTTCAATAAAAATGAATCATAGATGCCAAAAGCTTGGTGCTTGGATTTTGTTGGAGGTTGTTGAATTACAAAGAAAACTGGAAATTTATGGTCTTTTACAAAAAGTAATCCCCATTTATCTTTTGTGCCCCAGCTGGATGTTTAGTGTTTCAAGGAAATAAAATTATTGGATGTGTCTTAATTTCTTGTAAAAACAAGTTATTCTTGTAAAAGAAAAGAAGGGGAGAAAATGTGGATAAACATCTAGTTCCTAATGATGTGTTTCTCTCTAGTTCAAATAATCTAACTTGCGGTTTTATTAATTCTTTGCTTGGTAAGAACACTGGAAACTTATATGTATTGGAAATAATAGCTTATTTGTCGGTATCTATGTTATCTAAACAATTGAGAGCATCATTGGCTGCTGTGAGCAAATCAGTTTCTGCAGGAGGTACTGGCAATGCATAATTGCTGGGTCTTAGATTAAAGTTTTGTGAGAGGCAGGTGGTTGTTCAAAGTATTCAATACTCTGTCATTTATCTCATAAATCTAGCTCTAAACTTTATCAATAAATGAATAAACTGTTAACTAATTAATAATGATACTTTTGATCTGAATGGCCTGATTATGATGGCTACTAGATTGAAGTAAACAAGCACACAAAAATGAAAAAACAAAGAGAGGAAAAGGAAAAAAAGCAAAAGAGAAAATGGGCACTAGCCGCTTTGAACACACATAGATGATGTTTGAACATGATCTACAAATCATTAGACTTATCACAAAGAGAAAAGAAAAGGAGACATCTAGGTTAACATCTATTTTGAAGACTTGAGCACATTTATAATGTAAAATCATTGATGTCTGCAAAATTTCAGCTCATAACTCTTCTTCTAACTCAAAGTCAACTCTTCAGTCAAATGCACTAAGGAATCTGTCAACAGATTGGAGTCTCTGCTATTTCAACAAAATCTTGATTCTGGAGTTGTAAATTCCAGGTTCCTACAAGTCCAAAATCATCTGAAGGAACCCCTTTTTTTTTTTTTTAAAACCAAATAAGGCTTTGATGCTCATTGCCTCAGTCAAACTTGTAGCTTCCTGCTATTCTACTTCCATGGCTCAGACTTCATATCACTTCTCACTGTAGTAGAGCACAATCTGTTGTCTAATGCTTCCAGGATCAGTGAAACAAATGATCCATGATTAGTTCATTAATATCAGATCACCCAAGCAAAATCATCTGGTTTACTTTCTGGTTTTAAAACAACCAGCATAGTATAATTCTTCATTTTCCCAGCAAACCAGACTTTGTTGCACCCCTATTAAGCTCAACAAGTTCCATTTTGCCTCTGGAACATGTCTGCAAAATTTTAGTTTCAAATACTTTCCCTAGCTCAAAGTCAAACTTTGGTCAAACTTTGCTCACATAGAATTTTCCAGCAGCTTCAGCAGTTAATTCCTTTGATTTCAAGGGGTCATCTTGAGTTATACAGCTCCAGATGGCTCAAAATTTAGTAGTCACCATCCCTTTTATCATATGAAACTTGTTTGCAAACATATCTTGAATTTGGAAGTCATCTCCCAAGGGTTTGAAGCACATCTCTTCTGTAAGTGGTTTTATTAGAAAACTTGAACTCATTAGTGTCTTTTGAGTTCTAGTGGTTCAAACAGCTCCAAAATTTGCAGTCCCTTTTTGTCATCCATTTGTAAGTTTTTCAAACATGCAAGTTCTCATTTTGATGCTTGTAACCCAGAGTTTGAAGCAACTTTGCCTTCACTGGTAGTTTTACCATAAAGATAGTGGATTTGAGTGTGATTTCAGGTTCTAAAACCTCATTTTATCTCAAATTTTGCAGAAACCAATCTTTTAGTATAACAAATTGGTTTAAAACCAGAGAATTCAACTTAGAAAATGTCTTCCAAGATTTTGAAGCAAATCTTCTTTTCTACGGGTTACACTTGTTGGCTATATGCAAAACCAGATTCTTTATGTATTAATCTGGTTTAAGGACATAAATAAGTCCATTTTTGCAGTATAACATTATCTGCAAAATTTCACTCCAAAATTCCCTTTCTTTCTCAAAGTCAAGTTGAGTCAAACCTACTCCAACAAGTCACTTATGTAGGTTCCAGTAGCTTGCAGCTTTCATTTCGCTGGGTCTTTTGGAGTTCCAGTGGTCCAACTGGCATAATATTTTGCAGCAACCCTGATTTAGATATTTAAGACTTGTTCCAGCTTCAACCCCTAAAATTTGAAGCCTTCTTTTAAGAGTTTGAAGCTTGTTTCATTCTGCTGATTGTTTTAGCACAATCCTTGGTTTTAGAGGGTATCTTGAGTTGCAGTGTTCCAATTAATGCCAAACATTCCAGTCACCATATTTTTGCTATAATAAACTTGTCTTGGCCCCAAGACACCAATTTATAAGTCCTCTTCCAAGGTTTTGAAGTGATTCTTCTTCTGCTGGCCATTTGAGCAATATTTTGGACTCAAAGAGCCTAATTGAGTTCCTATGCTCCAAATGGCACCAAAATTTATAGTAAACTTATTTTATACATATCAAAGTTTTCCAAACTGAGAAATCCAAAATTTGAGGCCATTTACCTGAAGTTTGAAGCAAAAATGTCTTTGCTGGTCACTTTTCCAGCGTAACTTAAACTTAAGTGATTTCTGAGTTGTGGTGCCTCAAATTTATTCAAATTGAGCCAAAAAGTCATAATTATGCAGCTAACCATGACTGCAAAATTTCAGCTCAAGACTCCATCCCAATCTTAAAGTCAAACTCCTGGTCAACATTGCATCTCTTAGGCCAATGCACAAGTTCCCTTAATCGGCAGCCTGCTGTTTCATTTTGGAACCAATTTCCTTGATGAAAAAGTTTTAAGACCTTGTTCATAGCCTCTTTTCAACCTCACAGACCCCACTAAACCAGTAACTAAGCATCAAAACCTTAAGCTCAAGCCATAGTCACAATTCTGCCACTCTTGCAGATTTTATCATCTTGGAACTTAGGTTTAATGGGGTCATTTTTAGTTCTGGAGTTCACTTCCAGCCAAACTTTACAGTACTCATACTGATGGGTTGGGTTGCCATTGTAGATGTTCCCGTCGTGGCTCCACGACGGGAGTGACAGGGACCTCCTGAGGAGTTTCACGCGGGGGTGTCTGGTGATGGATAGCAGTAACCGAGAAAGCTTTCCGGTGGTGGAAAGAGCCTGAAACGGGGATGTCCCCAAGTAGTCATCACCTGAAACGTGCAGAAAACAGGGGTTAGGAGGTCCCCGGAGTGGTTTTCCGGGGAGGAGCCTCCGACGCCCAAGTCAGTGCCTCTAAATGGTGACAAAGAATAAGCACAAAATAGACTTGTCGGGAGTGTTTATTTGATATGCTCGGAAGGGAAAGAATCTCGCCGGAGGTGTTTTTCCGGCGAGTCTGGAGGAGAAAAGAGGGGGGGGGGGGAAGCCCGCCCCGGAGCTCAAAAAACTCCCCTACTATAAATAGAAGAAAATGAGCCCCTCGGATTGTGACACGTGTACAGACGGATGCCGCCTGTACCTCTGACTCGAATAGTGGCCAGCCGCCTGCAGGCTTTCTCGGGTAGTGGCTTATCGAGAAGTGTGTCGCAGCGTGTCAGAGTGCAGACTGCAGTGGCTTGTCGGAGTGCTTGAGGTCGACGTCTAGTGCGTACGGGCGAATATGTCAGAGACTCATTCGTGCCACCCATCGCTCCTCCGAGGTCCCTTCGGCCGACGTTATATTTTAGGGGGAACGAACAAGGACCTTTCCCCGGGGTGATACTGTTTCTTCGGGGTGTTCTTATTCTTCCGAAGTCGGTTCATTCGTCCTCTAATGGAGAGGCGATATGGTAATTTCCCGAGGTTGGCACGATGGGGCTTCCGAGGTCGTATACCTCATGTCTTTGGCTGCCTCTTTCTCCGAAGTCAGTGGACAGGGCGATAGCACTTCGGCTATCACATGCCCTCCTTCGGAAAGCCGGAGTGTAACTTCGGCTTGTAGCCCTTTCAGGAGCCCTTTCAGAGGATTCGGCTTATATTGTTTGCAAGGAAGGTACTTCGCCATTTTAAGCGCGTAGTTTGTTCGGGCGGATGTCGCACACCTGCCCTTCGGTGTCCTCGAGATTTCCAATCTTATTTTTTCTGTCTTAAATTAGTGGACTGTCATGTCTTGAAACTGGGCATGTCAATCTGGGGATGCACCCAAATCTTCAGGATGTCAGAAAACATGCCCTAGTTTCCCGCGATGGTCGACATGTGGCAAGCGTCAATTGGGATGGCATGTCTTTTTGCGCGGGAAGGGTAATTACGGTGACGTTTCATTCCCACACAGCAGTTATGACACCCTTTCAATTTCCCTTACCTGCTCTATATAAGCCTCCTCCTGCCATTCTTTTCCTTTGTTTTTTCTTTGCTCTCGCCCTTGCTCTCGTTTTCTATCGCCTTTTTCATCTCTTTCAGCGACGGTCTGCACGGTGGAGCGATTTTCGGCCATTATTTACGACGGCATCCAGGAATCCTGACTTTGGCAAGGCTTTTCATGAGTGCCTTTCTCGGGAATCGTTCGTCTTTTGTTAACTTCTCAGCCTCCCGAAGTCATATTTTTTCGGTTTTTGCTGACGTTTTCCTTTCTTCCCGAAGCTCTTTTTTTTTTGCTGACCATTTTTGGACTCACATTTTCAGCTTCAGTGCCTTTTTGGACGCATACTGATGCTTTTCCTCTTTTTCAGAGATGGCTGACGATTCTGCTGCCTACTACAAGAGTCTCTTCCTTGGTCAGGTAGAGAAGGGAGAACAAGCAAAGAAAAGTGGTTCCAAAAGATGTAAGTCTACTGGGAGTGGACCGTCTTCCGCCAAGAAGTCAAAGAAGAGGGCCCTTACTCCACCCTCGGAGGATTTGGTGGAGGTCGATGAAGTTATTGCTACTTCCACCAAGGTTGTTATCTCAACCGATGCGATAGCCACTTCCACCGATGCTACTGCAACCTTCGCCATGGTTGATGTCACTCCGATATCCACCAGGGTTGCTGCCCCCTCCGAAGTAGCTGCGACATCTTCTTAGGCTGATATTGCTGCAGCCGAGGTGCCGGCCGGAGTAGTCACCTTTTTCACTCTGTCGAGTCCTATCTCGTCGGTGGAGCTTTTAGGCTCTTTGCCTGAGAGTCCTACTGTTAAAAAGCTAGAGAGACGTCGCAAGGACAAAGGCAAGCATATTCCGTCCTTTGTGGAGGAGGGTACCGAGGTTGCGCCAGGTTTGCGTCGGATTCTTTTTTGACATCTCCTCCCTCATGACTTGTGTTTTCAGGGAGCCCTTCCTGACTTGCGCCCCTCCATTTTGCAGAGGACCGTGCGGCCACCGTATGGATGGTTGACCATGCCCAAAGATGGGCTCTCCGGGACTCCCTTCTCTCGAAAGACAAGGTTCCGAGGGAGCCGTTTTGGTCTTTCACGGAGGACATGAACTTGTTCTCCGGGGATTGCCAAGAGATGGCTCCCCAGATGGCGAGGGGTGTTCTTACCGAGGCTTCTTCTAAGGCAGTTGCTGAGGAGTGTGCTTCTGGCGATATCCTCGCCGCTAGAGTTTCTGAGCGCGCTGCTCAGGTGATCCTTTTGGCCTTCTCTTTTTTGCCCAAGTGTTTTGCCTTCCCTTATGCTGCTTTCACTGAGGGTTTTCTCCTTCTCCTTCGCAGCTTTTGGGGTACAGTGAGCACCTCCGAGTTTGGGCGGCAGAGCAGTCTTCTGCCCGAGCTCGGGCTGACATTGAATTGGAGAAGGCCAGGCTCTTCTGTATTAACTCAGACATAGCTAATGTCGAGTTGAGGCGCATAGCCAGGGAGAAGGTGGCTCAACTCCGGGATGAGTTCCTGATAGGCCAATCGGACCTCTTGAAGGACTTTTCCCGCAAAATGCGGGACCTTGGCGAGGAGGTTGTGCGCTTGACTTCGGCCAATGAGGTTATTCAGAAGGAGAAAGAAGAAAAAGCTGCCCTTCTGAAGAAAACTCTTGCCGAAAAAGCGGCTCTTCAAGCCAGGGTCTATTTTTTGAGAAAGAGTGCGATGAAGAGAAGGAACGTAAAAGGACTGGTGAGGAGGATTGCCGATCTTAAGGAGGAGGTCCTGGGTCTCAAGAAAGAGGTTGCTGGTCTTGAGAATGAGGCGGACTTGCTCGACGTGGAAAAGGACAAAGCCGTCCAAATGTTGAAGGTATCCTTTCAGGACGGCTTCTGTCTAGCTCGTCATCAATTTCTGCAACGATACCCGGACCTCGAGACCTCCTTTCTTGCGGCCCTAGATATTCCCGAGGGTCCTCGGTGGACTTGGTCGAAAGCTGATCACCTCAACCTGCCACCTGTTCCTCTACTTGCACCGAGGGCGACAGCTAGAGACACGGGAGCCGAAACTTCTCCCGTCGCTGGGGATCCTTAGACATCCTAGGCTTTTTCGTTTTCATGCTTCTTGTGTACTCCTCTTGTACGAAAAGACCTTTTTTAATGGATTCTTGTTCATTTCTTCGCTCTGTCTTACTTGAGCAATTTTTTATTTTCCAGTTGCCCTGGCTACTTTCGGCTAGGGGATTTCGGAAAGCCCATCCTTGCTCTTTTTGCTGGCCGATCTGGCTTTCTCGGCCACCCTGATTTGACAAAAACTTTTCAAGCGAACACTAGTCTGTCCTCGTTGATTGCCTTTGATGGACTTCGTGCTTCTTCTCCTTTTTTCTTTTCTTTTTCTTTTTTTTTTTAAGAAGGAAAACATATCATATCCTTCAGGCACGTGTGCTTCAGCCTTGTTCGGCGGGTAACCTGTACAGGAGGAAAGAGAAATTTTTCTAAGTATAGCTTGTTCATCTCAAAATTCTAAGTATAGAATAAAATTCTAAGTATAGAATTCTTCTAGGATATTTCTCAATTTTCTCCCATTGATGCTGCCAAGCTGATAATCCTCTCTTTCGGACCTCGCCCTAAATCAAGCGAGGTCCTTTTTTCATAGTGGCCGAAGTTCTCCCCTAAGGTAGTTCTCAGGGTTCTGTCTTGGCCTTTCGGAGAACGAGATCTCCTTTTGGCGTTCGGCACAATTTTGCGCTCACGGCCACCTTTTACGGAGAAAACACTTCTCCTGAGCTCGTTCATGCTTCGGGGAGTGGCTCGAGTTTGGTTCCCCAATACGAGGCTATTTCTTCCTTTACCGAGCATTCCTCCCAAGCTCGTTCTTCCTTCGATGTTTGGCTAACCGGTCGATTTCAGTCGTCAAACCGAGAAGCGAGGTCCTGTTTCCTAGTGGCCAAAGTTCTCCCCTGAGGTAGTTCTTGGGGTTCTGTCTTGGCCTTTCGGAGAACGAGATCTCCTTTTGGCGTTCGGCACAATTTTGCGCTCACGGCCACCTTTTACGGAGAAAAACACTTCTCCTGAGCTCGTTCATGCTTCGGGGAGTGGCTCGAGTTTGGTTCCCCAATACGAGGCTATTTCTTCCTTTACTGAGCATTCCTCCCGAGCTCGTTCTTCCTTCCACCGAATACTTGCGCTTCACTCGGTAGCTGTATTGCTCCAAGTGGGCACTGGTCTTTGCAGGCGAGTAAGGAAGGTTTTTTCTCCCTATGATTTTTTGGGAAGTTTGTTTGATTATTCCCACAAGGAATTTTCTCAGCCATTCTAGACCTTCTCCCCTTTGCTTCTCCCAGTTTTTTCGTAGTCCCTCGTGTTACAATTCTATTCGGGGGCTCCACTTGCTTGTTACTTCAGAACTAAGCTGGTGGACCGAAATGTCATTCCACTCCGGGGCTGATGGCGAACTTTTTTGGCCTTCTTCGTCTAAGGACTGAAGCTATTATGCTACTGGAAATAATATGCCATCTTCGTGCGTCATGTTCCTTTAAGCAGGCTCTTGTATACCTTTTGCCTGCTTAATCAGTAGGGGTTCTGTCTTATCTCGCGAAACGAAGTAGTTTACTGCTTTCTCATAGCGTTATACTTCAGGCGTTGTTGGCAGTGGACCGTATTTGTCCGTTTTTGTACAGGGCTGAGGGCAGTCTCTTGGGGTTACCCACTCCGACGGAAGTCTTTCGGGTATTTTATTCCGAAGGCAGTCTTTCGAGTGCTGGTGCATTTTTGGCCATTCTCGTCCTTTTTTGGACGCATTTTTGCTCGCACATCTTTTTTGCGCGCTATTCTGCACCTCTTTCTGCCGATGCCTTTCTATAGCGGGCCTGAGCTTCCCTACCGATATCCTTCCTTTTCAATCAAGGAAGACTATCTGGAACATTTTCTGTACTTTTCGCCATTTCATGAAGATTTTTCAGGCTTCCTGGGAGATGCCACTTTGCGGGGCATTTTTTGCATTCTTCCTTCCCTTGTCCTATGTTTTCATTCCTAGCCAATGCCGAGCTTGGGCGGTCCAACACTTTATTAACCGAATATGCTAACTCAGGTGACTTCCCTATCCTCGGGCCTCCGAGGTACCGTTCCTGCGCCGCATTGTTTTTGCGCCTAGGATTTCTTCGGCTTGGGGTTCCTTTTTTTAGATTTCATCTATGTTCGGTCCTCGTTGGATTGCCTTTTTTCTGTTTCTGGAATTTCGGCAATAGTCTGCTAGCGCTTGGGGTTATATTGCCCCTCTGGGCTCGTGCGCGATGTAATATCTTTGGAGTTTGGTGCACTTGCCCGATTACCCTATTCCCCCTGACATCGCGCGGGGGCGGCTCATTTTTGGACGATAGTAATGTGTCCGTTGGAGTAGGATCATAGCCTTTTTCCTGTTTAATATCAAAGCGTAGGCGTCTTTTCAAGGTAGTGGATTCGGTGTTGCTGCAAGGGGAGCAAAAACCTTTCTTTGGCCTGAACTCTTTCAACAGGAAGGTCTGGATAGCACCGACCCTGCTTTTTCCCGTCCATCATGTTCCGCAGGGAAGCACACCCTTTGGGTACTCCTCCCACTACTCTTTGTTTCCACCCCTGAACTCTTGGGTCACCACTACTTCTTTCGTCGAAGGGATTGAGAGAGGAGACTGCGGCTCGAATTTGCACACGACCATCTTCGGTCTACTCGCTCCACTTTCTTAAACCACGGCGATGCGTGGGAAACTATGTAGGAAAACCACTGCGATATCTAGAGGAGGAATCATCCTCAGGACGGGAAGTCTCTGCGCTTAATTGTTCGGCCGCCGGGCGAATTTTCGGCGCGGACAGGGGCCTTAGGGAGCCTTTGTCCTTAGAACGCTGAGTTTTCAACCACGGCTGCCTGGAAAAGTTCCCACAGACGGGGCCAAATGATGGCTTGGGTTGCCATCGTAGATGTTCCCGTCTTGGCTCCACGACGGGAGTGACAGGGACCTCCTGAGGAGTTTCGCGCGGGGGCGTCCGGTGATGGATAGCAGTAGCCGAGAAAGCTTTCCGGTGGTGGAAAGAGCCTGAAATGGGGATGTCCCCAAGTAGTAAAATGATGGCTTGGGTTGCCATCGTAGCTGTTCCCGCCGTGGCTCGACGACGGGAGTGACAGGGACCTCTTGAGGAGTTTCGCGCGGGGGCGTCCGGTGATGGATAGCAGTAGCCGAGAAAGCTTTCCGGTGGTGGAAAGAGCCTGAAACAGGGATGTCCCCAAGTAGTCATCACCTGAAACACGCAGAAAACAGGGGTTAGGAGGTCCCCGGAGTGGTTTTCCGGGGAGGAGCCTCCGACGCCCAAGTCAGTGCCTCTAAATGGTGACAAAGAGTAAGCACAAAATAGACTTGCTGGGAGCGTTTATCTGATATGCTCGGAAGGGAAAGAATCTCGCCGGAGGTGTTTTTCCGGCGAGTCTGGAGGAGAAAAGAGGGGGGGGGGGGAAGCCCGCCCCGGAGCCCAAAAAACTCCCCTACTATAAATAGGAGAAAATGAGCCCTTCGGATTGTGACACGTGTATGAACGGATGCCGTTCGTACCTCTGACCCAAAGAGTGGCTAGCCGCCTGCAGGCTTTCTCGGGCAGTGGCTTATCGAGAAGTGTGTCGCAGCGTGTCAGAGTGCAGACTGCAGTGGCCTGTCAGAGTGCTTGAGGTCGACGTCTAGTGCGTACGGGTGAATATGTCAGAGACTCCTTCGTGGCACCCATCGCTCCTCCGAGGTCCCTTCGGCCGATGTTATATTTTAGGGGGAACGAACAAGGACCTTTCCCCGGGTTAATATTGTTTCTTCGGGGTGTTCTTATTCTTCCGAAGTCAGTTCATTCGTCCTCTGATGGAAAGGCGATATGGTAATTTCCCGAGGTTGGCATGATGGGGCTTCCGAGGTCGTATACCTCATGTCTTTGGCTCCCTCTTCCTCCGAAGTCAGTGGACAGGGCGATAGCACTTCGGCTATCATATACTTTGGCCATAATAAAATTTTCTAGAAACAAAAACCTCAATTTAGATGTCATTCACCCAAAATTTGAAAAATACCAAGTTTTGCAAGTTGTCTTAGTAGCAACCTTCATATTAAGAGGCCATGTTGAGTTCCAGGCCTTCAAATTGCACAAAAACTTGCAGATAAGTCCTAAATATGTAGCTGAACTTTGCTGGAAAATTTCAGATCAAGATTCTATTCCAAGCACAAAGTCAAACTTAAGTCAATGTTGCTTTTTCCTTGCATCCTTCATACAGGTTTTTAGCAGCTATAAATAAGATCAGCTCCCTTGGCCAAAATTTTGGTTTCAAGCCATGAACAAGTCCATTTTGAACTCATAAAAAAGTCTGCAAAATTTCATCTCAAGATTCTTTCTCCTCCTCAAAGTCAAACATGAAGTCAATCTAGGTCCTTCTATCTTTGTTTTTTTTTTATAGATTTCCAGCAACTACAACATTAAACTCAAATGTCTCTTTTCAGTTCCATAGCTTCAAACTCCACAAAAGGTACAGTTATCATCTCTTTCCCATAAGAAACTTGTCATGGTTCGTAAACCTCAATTTAGAAACTATTTACCCAAAGTTTGAAGCACAAACAATCTGTATATTACAGGAGTTCAAAACCTGTTTTTGTTGAGTTTTCAAACTTCTGCATTTCATAACTCATCCAAAATTTTCAGTCAAGTTTCATTTTCATAATGAAACATATTTATACCCAACTCATGACTTTGATCTTCAGATTTTGTATAGGGAAGGGTACAGCTTTGTCAGATCAATTTAAAAAAAAACTAAGGCCTGTCAATCTTCCTCTAAAATGAGCCTCTCAAATCTACTTGTTCCTGCTAAAGACTCACCAAAGCAAAGATATCCACTTTCCAAAGTACCAATTTATTAGAGTCTTGAAACCTGGAATTAATTAGACAAACACTTAATCACAGCTTCTACTGTTAGTGCAGCCCAACATAAAGAAAAAAAAAAAGCAAAAAGAAAAAGAAAAAAACCAGAAGAAGAAGAAGAAGACGAAGAATAAGAAGAAGAAAGAGAGCTTAGTTTAGATTACATTTATCATGTTTCAGCAGAATGACAAACACTATGGTGTCAGTAGTCAAGCAACTATGGTAAGCAAACCTGCAAGAAAAGTAACAGAGCTTACAGACTTCAATTTTACACCTTCCTTACAAGATATCATATGATTATTAGCATACACACACCATAACATAATATCCTTAAACAGAATGCAATCTAGTTTCACACAGATCTTCCAATTTAGTTTCACAAAGATTTTCCAGCAGTGAAGCACATATAAGACTGGAGTTGTTGCAAAATTACAAATAAAAGCATTTTTTGAAAATTTTCGCAAAATTGTTGCTTCACAAACAAAACATGGTCAAATCTAACTATTCCCACGTCATATGGAAGGAACACTATATCAAAGAAAGAAAAAGAAAACCCCAATCATGTTTACATGGATGATAAGGCTAGGTCCATTAAGCATAGCCTTGCCAAAAGACTTGAACGAAGTGTTAAATTAAAAGAACCCATTACAAGAACCTTCCTTACAAGATATCATATTATTATTTTCCCTGGTGGTCTGCAATTACCCGAAAGGCCATTACTTTCGCAGCAACATAAATGGCCTCCTCGGGGATGGGATTTTCAGCGGCGACGATGAGACATGGCAGTGCCAGAGGAAGATGGTGAGCATTGAGTTTCACTTCGCCAAGGTTGAGCATTTCGGCAAATAGTTTGTGGGCATGATTGGTTTCACCTGCTTCAATTTCCTCTATTGGTTGAATGCGAAATTAACTGCAAAATTGGTAAGATTTGCTTGTTTTTCATGTTATTTTCATTTGTTTGCTTCTATGACTCTTTGCCCGGTCTCACTAGCAATGCATAATTGCTTTACAGACTGATTCACAAAGGCAAAAAAAATACATTTGGAAACTATGGTCATAAGTAGTTTTGTTTTGTTGCAAGATATAAGAATCAAGTGTTTTGTTAAGTAGTGACAATGAAGCCAAAAGCTGCTACTGTTTTGAACGAATTGATGTGTTTTAAATTATGCTATAATGCATGTTATGCATATGTGGAGCTGATATTTTGCAGAATTATAGCCAAATGTGTCTAGTTTACCTGGAATTTTACAGTTTGCAATTCCAATGTCTGAGCAATGAGTTATGTGTGTTTTATGACAGCATGGTTATACTAGAACTAGAGCTACTAGACTACTGCTTTATCTGCAGCCAACGTTGCTGCTGGTCTGTGAATTTTTCTCAAAGGTAGGCAACTTAAAGTGCTTAAAGCTTTGGATAAGAATTCCGCTCATAAAAAGGAAGTGGAAAAACAAGAAGATGTTTTGGTTGAATCAAGCAATCGAGTACTCGGGCGAAGTTCCTCCAGCCCAGCTCTATGCTGCCATTGCCGTCCTACTCATCACAACCCTCTTACTTCTGTTTGGCAAGTATCTTTCCTTTTCACCTAGAGCATGGTCTACTATTGCATTACTCTAAAACTACTGAGCCTCTGCCCGGTTCCTTGTAAACTACCTGATTTTGTTTGTGCTTGTTCATTTGTTCTGAGAAATTTTTCTCATCTTGTTTTCATA
Organism: Aquilaria yunnanensis; assembly: GCA_039654915.1. Classification (NCBI taxonomy): domain Eukaryota; kingdom Viridiplantae; phylum Streptophyta; class Magnoliopsida; order Malvales; family Thymelaeaceae; genus Aquilaria; species Aquilaria yunnanensis. Next base: position 78,224,287 of record CM077594.1, on the reverse strand, counting down.
TTCTCATTTGCAGTCACAAGAAACCTAATACAATCGTACTCACTGGCCTCAGCGGGAGTGGGAAAACTGTACTTTTCTATCAGGTAGATATATTTTTTTATGTGTTTTCCCCTCATAAAAACATTAGGGAATGAAACTCTAGAGTTTTTGGAATGCAATTATAAGTTCTTTTTGCAATAGCTTGTTGGGTTGGGCAAATTTTGTCCCCTAATAGGAATAAAGGGCATCTGTGTTGACAAAGTTATGAGATATTTTATGAGATAAAGGAAAGTTTGTTTTCTTTGCAGCATTGTTTGTACTGTTAATTGTATCATGTCATCATTAGTTAAGAGTTATGTTGGATTTTTGTAGTCATGACTCTTTCAGTGTGTGTGTGTGGTACGAAAGTTCCACTGCACCTTTACAAAATTCTGTTCAATAAAACTTGTTCAGCTCCACAAATCACGACTTAGCCATTCTGGTTTACATATGCCCCTGAAATCTCCATAAAACTTTCTCAACATTGCTGAATTCTTGGCTTTCATAGCACTTTCTTCAAAACCAAGAATTTCGAGTTTGTTGGAATCATCCCTTAGACATAAGTAACTGGTCTAAGCCTTGAGACTTTAGTTTAGATATCCTTGAGGCAAAATTTGAAGCATGTTTTGTTCTGATGAACACTTAGGTTGGAAAGTTTGTTTTCAATGCATTGTTCTCTTGCTTCACTGAGTTGTTTTAATTTTTTCCTTTCAGTTTCTATTTGTGAACATGTTTGATTATACGCTAGCCTGGGCTTTGAATGTTTGAGTCTTCTTTAGTAATAATCCAATAATCTTTTCAAAAAATGTGTTGTTTAATTTTATATGTTTTCAGTTATTTTTTCAGCTTAATAGCATCATGAAATTTTATGTGGTTTTAAGTTTACTTCTATTTGAAGTGTTGTGTTCATTGAAAATTTCCTCTATATAAATCTATAATTATTTTGCCTGGTTGTGTTATTAATCTTCTATCCATTTAGCGTTCTTTGTTTATTTGAGTCTCTTTGCTCATTAGTTTTTCTTCCCTAAAATCTTAACTTAGAGTTGTATTTACCTTTTTTTTTAATTTAATAAATTTATGTTCCTTCGGCTAATTAAAATGTTTATCTTCTTGTAGATTGAGGGAAGGGGAGGTTAATTGTTGTTTTCATAATCTTGCTTGAAGAATCTTTTGCTCGATCTTGCGGTACGATGAATTTGAGCTCAATTTTTATCTTGTAAAGGAAATTGTAACCTTATGTGTTTTAATTGTCGAATGACATGACATGACATGACATTGTGTTAATCATATTTTGTATTAATGAAAAATACTTTAGTACCCTAGTTGTTGCATTTGTATGAAATCGATGACAATATTGCAAAGACGAGTTATTCGAATCCAAAGCAACAAACTTAGAACTTGGAACTCCATTCCTTAATCACTTCAATTTAAGTCAAAAATTGCTATATTAACTAGCGATGGCAATGCGTCATTAAATCATTATGCGTCACTAACTAGCGACGGTTATGTGTCACTAATTAGCGACGCCTATGCGTCACTAACTACACTAACTAGCGACGGTTATGCATCACTAACTAGCGACGGCTACGAGTCACTACCTACACTAACTAGAGATGGTTATGCGTCACTAACTAGCAACGGCTAAGCATCACTAACTGGGAACTAGTTTTGTATTTGGGTTGTATTGAATGAACACGTATAGTGGAGGTTTGTTGATGAAATTTTTAGCAGTCATTAGCGACGGCGAAGCATCACTAACTAGCGATGGTTATGCATCACTAACTAGCGACAGCTACGAGTCACTAACTAGTGATGGCTAAGTGTCACTAGGTAGCGACGGTTATGAGTCACTAACTAGCGACGGATGAGCGTCACTAATTAGTGACGGGAAAATGTCTCTAATGCGCCGGCCGATGCCGTTACTGGAAAATTTGTGACGGCCTGGTTAGCGACGGTAACCGTCGCTAAAAAATTAGCGGCTAGTAAATTAGCAACGGACCATTTAGCGACGGTGTGCCGTCGCTATTGCATATGTAGCGACGGCTAGCTTTTTTCTTGTAGTGAGCCCCTTCTCTTGTACCAACATAAACTAGCCGTATGAGCTCATGATTTATGGCATATAATAGATTAACCATGCTCTTAATTAGTCAAAAACTCGTTTTTTTATCTTGAGAAAGAAAACCAAACTGAAAACCCTTTCTTTTAGAGTTCTATGGTTTTCTTCCTTTTACCAAACTTAACCTCAACAACCATGAATTTTTATGAGCATAAGGTTGACATTTAAAGAAGTGGAAACCTAGATCTAATAAAATAAAATATCTAATCTCAAGAAACAGCCCAAAACTGAGCTTCCTTGAAGTAAAACCAAAGCTCCTAAGCTTCCTCTTGCAACATGTTCGTTTCTTCTTCAGTTTACCACTCAAGGGCATTCATTTTCTTGATTTTCTTTGAATTTGTAGTGAGGAATGGTTTGGATGTATTTTGGCTAAGAGGACAAAGAGGGGAAAAGAAGATGGTGATTTTGTGGTGTGGGGGATGCATGAGAGTGAAAAATGGATGAAGGATGGATGGGAAATCAAAGTATTAAAGGATTATGGCTTTACATGGTCCTAAAAGAAGGCAATTATCTAAGAGTCATGGGGGCTTTCTCCATGTTTTTAGTGTCACCTTTTTTAGCTTTGTATCCTTCTTCCAAATGCATAAAGGTATCATGGGTTAAAGGTTTAAGAATGAAACTATACCATAGGTAAAAGCATTCTTACTTTATAATTTCCTTAAGTATATCTCCATTTGAAGTTTAAATCCTAGAGGTTTTTTTTAGAAAAATTACCAAAAACCCCATAAGGTTTGGTCCCTCCCCTTCAAGTTTTTGGCATCCCTCCTCTTTTTTTCTCACGAACTCAATCAGTCTCTTTGGCCCTTCTTCTTCCCAAGCCCATCAACTTCAGCCACAAATTGGACTTAATCGATATCTCCATCCTTCCATTTTGACTATTCTCTGACCTTCTCCTCCAGTTATTTAGCATTTCTTCTTTTTTTCCTAAAAACAACTTTCGTCTTTTGTCTTCGAGACCTCACCTTTGTTCTTCATCTCTTTCACCCTCACATTCATCTCGCATCATGAGGGTCCAATGAAGGGAGGTGTAGGGTCATTGAAGGTAATCAATAGTGGTAGACATCGATTTTGGCTATCCATGTTATCTTTGTCACCCTCGCCTCTTTGTAGAGGATTAGCCCATCTGATTAGCCCTCAAATCCAAAAATTCCCACGTATCTTGCTAGGATTTTGGTGAGTTTCTTCCACTTCCTCGCTCATTGTTTCAGCTTCTACGGTGGATGTCATTTACTCAGTTCACCTTGTTCTTTTCAATGGATGCATTTGGCTTGTAAATTTGGGGATTAGTTCATAATTTGATGGTGAAGTTGATGCTTGTTTCTTCTTGCGTTTGTTAACTTTTTCTCTCTTAACTGGAATACTAGGTGGAAATCGCTCAAAGTTAGGGCGGTGGGATCCAACAATGGGTTTCACGATGATGACACCTTGGATGGAGAAACAAATGATTGTTTAAGGATTACGGTGTTAGGGAAGTTGGGATGTAATTGGAAATGGGTAGATTAGAGATTTTTTTAGTTTCATTGAATTTTGGCTCCAATGGGTCAATTTTAGTTGGCCAATTTTTTTTTCAACTTTTAATTGAAGCTTCTAATTTTTTGCAGGTTAACTTATATTGATACAAAATTTGGGGGTAAAGTTTACAAAAAAGAAAGAAAGATAGGAGGATAAAGTTAATCATTTTCTTTATTCTTTTGTAATGTTGAATCATGGTGTTAATTTATGTGGGGGCAAGTGTAGGTATTTGAAATAGGGGGCACACAAATGTAGGTTTGACCAAACCTCAGGGGCTTTTGGTAATTTTTCCTTTTCTTCCCTCAAATTTCAAACATGTATTTTTCTAACCATTACCATGTTTGACTCATGTTGACTAGGTTTGTTGAAATTTAATCAACCAAAATAACTAAAATGCTTTATTTAGCTTCACTTGCAAGAAAAGTCTCAAACATGGGTCATTTCAACTTCACACTTTACCAAAATTCACCAAATGGTTTCAAACACCATTTATCACTGTTTCAAACCCATTTTTACCATATTTGACCTAGAAATTATCGTTATGCCATTTGTTGCTTCCTTAGTAAAAAAAGCCAATCCTTCATCAAATTAAGCTCAAATTTCAACGAGATGTTCATTTCACATGTAGAAACTTAATTCAATCTTTCTTGGTCAAAGTTTGACCTTCTATATGTCAAATTACCATTTTTCCCTAGTTGCCCTTATGATTGAACAACTTGAATTTCTACTCCTATTGAAGTTAAGGACCACCAAGACTTGTGTGTTGACTTTTTAATTTAACTTGCTTGTGAAATTAAATAAATAATCAAGAAATTAAATGAAAATTAATTACCTAATAATTGGAGGCTTTTTATAGGTATTCAATTCTCATATAAAGTATAGCAAAGGGTAAAAGGTAGCGAGAGAGGGTTAAGGTTTGAAAGAGAGAGAGAAAATAAAGGCAAATGAGATTTTCGCATTCAGGAAGGAATTGCATGATCAAGATTCAAAATCAGGAACTAAAGGAGGATGGGAAAGTGAAAAGAAATGCGAGTAAAGAATGCCCCTAATGTGAGGGAACCTCTTACTTACTCTAATATAGGGTGTTCCCAGGATCTTAGGATAATCAGGATTTAGTATTCCTACTCTTAGTTGCAAACGGCTAAGCTAATACTTGCATTGTTGAAAACTTTATACTAGTTGATTATCTTATGACATGAATCCATGCATGCTTAACTTTGACGTTTGGAAAGAACTAATAAAAGTAATAAATAAAACTTTTCAAAATAGTTTCCATGGTATTCATAAAACACTTGAAATACATACCGAAGTCATATAAACATGTTTATTTGAACTGCAAGCATTAACTTATGTACACATAACACTTAACTTATGTACATCCATAAGCAACCATAGTGTATATATAGATATACGCACTAAGTAAGTCCATACACACTAATCAAACTAGAGGCATTTCCTTGGTACCAAAGTACTCAACATGTACAAAGTCTGAGACTATCAAAATAACTCCCACCTGAGCACAGAAGATTCAGAAATCAGAGGTCCAACTTCTCCTTGTGCATTTTGCCTGTATCTGTCAAGGCTATTTTAAATACTTAGTTAGTACATTATTATTACTAACCAATAACTTAGAATCATTAAAGATTCATGTAGTTTAAATACCTGCACCAAAACCTTGCTAACAACCCTTCAGTGGGTGTTAGGCTTTACAATATTCGTATTTGCACAATGTGACACTTAAGGGAATGAGAATTATAAATTCTCAGTAAGGAATTAAATACCTGCAAAATAAACCTTATGACCCAGCATATATAATATATATACACATCTTAATGTGAGCTCAAAAAGTTATGAGGTCTTGACTAATGACCACTAGTAAGGGTTTTATGGCGGGGAACCCATCCTCAACTTAGTCCTTCTTACAAGAGCTTAACTCTTGTCTTCGCAAGCTTGGGTTGCCATTTACTTACCCTTACTCACATTGTACAGGAGTTCATAAACTTGGTGGCTCATTCTTACTAAGCTTGGTAGCTTAGGTAGGGTACTCTTGAGCGTGAAAGCCCATCTCAAATACTTAGTACCCCGTATACTTACTTAAGGACTATTTAATTACTTAGTCCTTAAGCCACTTCTTGTCCACCTCTTACTCCCTTAATTAATGCATTGTAGAAAAATTCATAATGCATCAATTTAAACTTGAACTTAAAATCCCTTACCTTGAATAATTAATGCAAGCAAACACCAACTTCAATGTCCTTATGATCTCGATTTTTGTATTCTTCTTTGTACCTTTATAGTAGCTTGAGTATTTCTCTTTTATTTGATCATTTAGCTACATAAATAAATAATAATTAGGACAATATCACAATCATCCTTATGGATTAAGTGGTTAGGAATAGCCCTCTCAATGGATTCCAATTAACCGGCCCTTTACTCAACACACATATAAAATGTTCCTCGGTCCTCTTTAATTCCTTATTTCTTACTCAACAAAATTTGATTTAAACATAATAAATTCCAGATTAATCAACCTATAAAACCTGGAATTAATCAAGGGCAAGAAATAACTAAATTAGCTTTTACCCTTGAATCAAATCGGGTTTGGGTTTCTTCTTACTTAAGCTTGATTCCTAAGCTTTTCTTATTGTTTTTCCCTTAATAAACCAAGAAGAACTAGCTTCAATTCAGTGATTCCAGCAGCTACAGAACCATATGAAGCTCAAAAACAAGGGAAGAACAAAAAAAAATTTACTTGACCAAATAGCTTGAAATTCAAGCTTAGGATTGTTCCAAACTTGATTTTCCTTCAAAAACTTGCTTAATTGTGCTTGATTTTGATGGATTGGATCTTGGATTTGATTTAGCTATGGAGTTTCAAATGGGAGAGAGTGCTCTCTGGTGGTCTAGAGCTGGAGGAAGAAGATGGCCTAGCAAATAATGGGAAGTCAACTTATGTAGGCTTAAATGGCACATGCCACGCCCCTGGTCCCTTTATTGTACACTATAGTACTTTGGGGACTTATCCAGGACCAAACAGAAAATGTAGGACCAAAACCGGAATTATTCTGCGCCTGAATCCTTCTTCACCTTAATTACACGCCCAGTCCTCAACTTTGTTATACGTGCAATTTAGTCCTAATACTTATGAGAGTTACATATAAACCATTTACAGACAATCTAGTCAATTTACAATTTCACAAAGGTAGAGCGGAAATTATGAAAAACCGTAATACCTTAAATTCAATATTTTTTCATCCTCTACCCAACGGTGAAATAAAAATGGGTCATTATATGAAGTGACTAAAATGCCCTTCTTGATTCGGTTTTCTTAAATGACCAATTTTGTCCTTTTTAAGCTACTATACTTTATTAAACTGAGAATTTACTTGCATTAAATATTCTAAGTATATTAAATTACTAAAATAACTAATGTTACCTCAGTAATTATGATCTGAATTTTTGGAGAGCTGTTACACCTAATGCAGTAAGTGTATTCACCTTTATGATTGAGTGTTATCCAATACTCTATAATTGAATGTGGAAATTGATGGTAGGCATGTGCGTTAATGTAGCTTTTAGGTTAGTAGGGGAATTGGGGAAGTAAAAGACAAGGTGTGGCATGTCTATCATACATGTGAGTGTGTCCGTGGCTTGTGCTTTTTATGTCAGTCATAGCAGGACTATTTGGGTTGGTGAAAACCAATTTAAGAAAAAAAAGATATTAGAAGTTTTTAAGTGGAGAAGATGATTAATAGTAAATAATACTTCACACTAAAGATGTGTCGTGAGAGTTATTTTGGGTTTTTTTCTAGTCAAGGAATACATTAGTGGAAATATGAATTACCTGGATTATTGTCATATGGATAAGTTTAGTTCAGCGGATATTGATAAAAATGGTTGAAAATTTTTTATATTTGGCCTACATGGACTACTTTTGGAGATGTCTATGGATGAAGCATGTTGATGGATTACTACCCTTGAAAGATGAAGGTGATGGGATGGTTATGTTGATGATATGCTTGCTTAAGAACCCACTGATTGAAGTATATATTACAAAAGACTAAATAGGATCTGGTGAAGGATGAGATGGCCTTTGAGGAAAATGAAAGAACTTGTCAGTCCTAAGAAGGCCAAAATTGAAGAAATTATAGAGGAGGTTAATGATAGGAATGCACAGTCAAGATTAGTGAAGTCTATGCCACCTTCGAGCAAAACAATTCCCATAACTACTTGCAAGAAAGGTCAACCTTGGGTAGTGTAGGAGAATGAATATAATGTGGTGGAGGAAGAGTAAATGGATGTACATAATGTTGACGAGAAAGAGCAAATTAACAGACATAATGTAGGTGAATTAGAGCACTTTGATATAGTTAATGTACTCGATGAATAGTATAACATTAAAGGTATTGTAGGTAACAAAGAGGATAGTGAGTAAGGCTACCAGAAAATGTGAAAAGTAAGGGGCATTCTGACAATAAAGCTATTGTGGGTGATGAAGATGGAAATAAAGATGAACATGGTAGTGAACATAGTACTAATGATAATGAATATGAGCCTGAACCTAATACAAGAAGCTGTAAGACATAATTTGATGAATCAGATAATGAGATTAAGAGAGATTATGATGTACTAAACTTGAAGGTGACATCGACCAGTTATTAGAGGGGCAAGAGAGACTTGGAAAAGTGTGGAAGTTGCTAGTAAAGGGAAAATGGTAGTTGGTAAGGCAAAAAAAAAAAGAGGGAGATGCAAGTGGGGCACTAGTGGTGAACAAAAATAAGGATGGGGTTGGACTTACAATGCCAATACGTAATATGACCATCAAGAAGAGGAATAAAACATGTTAGAATAGATATGAAATATGATCTAATATAGAAGTTGAGTAATGATTTGTGTAGCATTCATTTAGACAGTGAAGATAAGAGACCAAGACACCCTAGTGTCAATGAAATCATGAACATTAGTAACCCTAAATTCCTTAATTCATTTGAGTTGTTAGCAATAAGGACGTATGGTGTTAAATCAAGGTGTGATGTTAGGATTGTTAAGAATAAGAAATTGAGGCTTATGGCAAGGTGTGCATAAGGATTTCTGTGAACCTTATATGCTACACCTTTGGTATAATGGGATGGTACAAATAAGGGCATTGGTGTGCACAGTTGCTACAAGATTTCCATGAAAAGGAATACCTCATAATACAAACAACTGGTTCAAAACATGAATATCATGGCAATTGAAGGTTAGGAAATAAATCTAGAGTGCCAATAACAAGTTTAGGATTTGGCATGGAATATATGGAAAAAGGATAATGATGAAAATAAACAAAATGACAACTTAAAGCTTAGGGTCCAAAATGATATGACAGTCAACCCATTCAACTCAGTGTTTATAGCTCGATATTCAAATAGGTTACATATAAACAAGTACAGAAAATTTGTATTGCAAACATAGAAGATGACATTCAAATATATGAACCCAAACTTTCACTTGCTTCCATAAAAAAGCCCCACCACAGGTACATAAATAAACACCAAGTATAGCCCCAATGACCACCCCTACCACTAACTAACATACCAAAAAAAAACCCTTAACAACACTAGCATAACACTCATTGCTCCATAAATCATCATTTGCATGCCCTATACTATATTGATGGCCTCAAGACAACTATAAGCACAAGTAGAAACAATCAAAGCTTCAAATGTCCTATCTTGGCCTTCTCATCTTGTAGCTACTTTTCAATCCTTCAAATCTACCTTAACAATCCACCAACAATGTCTCTCATCTGATTAGAAATAGGCAGATCATACTAGTCAAAAAAGTTAAAATCCTCTAGTCCTTACACATCACAAACATAACATCACAAGATCAATAGATCATTTCTTTAAGGAATGTGAAGAAAAGAGTTTTTTTTGAAGTAATTCCTACCCCAAAATAGTTGCATCTCAAGAACCTTTGACCTAGGTTAGCTTCTATCAATGAGTTCGGGAATTTTTTGGTGTAACACATGAAAAGAGCCTTGGGCTTGTTCCCTCCATGGTTGCCATTCTTCAATGTGATACCAAAAATGTGGTGGAACAGGGCCCCAGGACCTGAATTTACTTCCACTGGTAGGCTCTTAGGGAACTATGATCCCACTTGATTACAATTGGTTAGTTACTACTCGTGAAGTATCTTAAATCATTACATGCAACTAGTTACTTAGCCTACCCTCCATAGAAAAATATGCATCCATCGTCCTACCTAGGTGATAAAAATAAATTAAAACAATATTAAAAATAGTACCGCGGCAATTAATAAAAAAATAATTCAAAACAAGCCAAGACATAAAACTTTAGTTGTTTTAACTTCAAGTAACAACTATGTGCATATATCTCGATCTTATATGCACCCAAATGTAACCCTAGTGTTATACACACCAATGGACACTAGTAGAGGCAATCTCTTTGTATGAAAATACCATATACAATAGAAGAAGCAACATATATCTACTAAGATCCATCCTTAGCTCTTCACCCAAGCAAGCTAGCTTCAAGTGATGAACCACACTTTCCTTTTACTCACTTAGTCTCAAATTGTAAGGCAAATGCTTTGGTTAGTACTAGCTTATGCTACAAGTAGCTTAGGAATTTGAGGTTTCCTACTTAGAGAATATCTTCAAACAAAAAAAATGAAGCCTTAACAGCTGCCCCTTACCAACTATTAAGCCCGACTAGCCTACTTATTACCTATACAACACTTAAGGGGTGAGTACTCTAAAGTACTTAGTAAGGGAATTGACACTTGCAGGGGGAAACAAATGCAAGCATGCAAAGCACAACAAGCATATATATAATACAGAACAAACAAGCAACCAAAAACAATAATAAGAACAACAAACAATGTAAATAATGGGTGGATGGATGGAAGGATGGATGGATGGAATATGCACATGCAAATGCACTTAGGATTTCCTTGCACCCATAGGTGCTAGACTTGTCGTGAGCTTTTACGGCTGGGGTACTTGGATACTAGCCCTTGTATCTTATGCTAGCAGTTAACCAACCCCATGAAGTTTTCTTATGGGCCCTTTAGAGTAAGTCATCACTTACTCAACACTTGCCCGCCTTTGATGAGCTACTTAGAGTAAGTTTTCACTTACTCCCTTCTTACCTGTCTCTTCCCTTTAACTTATTGTGCAGGATAGCTGCCTTATATGGTTCAACTTGCCAAGCTCTTAGAGCTTAGCTTAGGGCCCCTTAGTGGCTTACTTACCAAATCACAAGGTTTGGTTGATATCCTCTTAGGTTTCCTTTTCATTGCCCGAAGGTCTAAGACCTCCCACTTAGGCCAACAAACTATTTGAAACTCACCTTAATTCTCTTAGTACTCACTTAACAACTTGAGTACTTTAACCTCTGTAGCTACCATTCCTTACCCTACCTTAACCACACCACTTAGCCACAACCTAATTAATGCATAATTCTCAACTTAAGAATGAGTTCTAGACCTAACAGAAGCTACGGAACATCTTAGAATGGCCTGAGGATGATAATCGAGAGATTGAGGCATTCTTAGGATGCCCCGAGCTTGAGTGACTTGTGCCTTAGTGACACTATGGGTGACATTTCACCAACAGCATCAGTCCTGGGGTTCCCAGGAAGATCATCAGTGACACATCGCCAACCAACAATGCGTTGTCATTGCTCTTCCAGCATTACGCGACTGTGCACTATCTTGCACGAAACTTGCTCAATCTTTGAATTCCCAAAGACAATTCACATGAGTCTTGTTTCTACTTCATTACCCCACATAATACTAAAATTCTATGTATTATTTGGTCTGAATTAACTTAAATACTTTACTTCAAAGTATCCTTAAAGCAAGAAGTAAGCAACAAGCACGCTTGAACTCAATATAGTTCCTTTGAGTTCCAAGCTTGAGTTCAACCAGATTGGACACCAAGGGCATGAAATTAAGCTTAAGGTGCCATGGTGCCACGACTTGGTGATGCAATGCCACCGAGTAACATTCCCTGAGCTAAGGGCTCCAAATGCATCAGTTTTCATCCTAGGCCATTCCTAAGACATTTAAGACTTTAAATCATGCCTTAATTCCACTTCTAAGATCATAAATAATTCATCATTAAGTTGGGTGATAAGGAGGTTGTTAAGAGGGCAAGGTGAATTGATAAGTTTCGGTGCCTTGAGGTGCAAAAAGGCACTAAGTTGGGACCAAGGTATGTTTGATGGCTTCAATGGCCAATGATAGTGGTCATGAACCTTTGGCATTGGAGTGCAACCTGATGAGTTCAAGAGATCTAATGGCCCAAGGGTAGAGGTTGAGAACCTCAGGGCATTGAGGTAATGACGAAGAGGTCTGAATGGGCTTGGTGACTAATCCACTATGTGCCTATGTCAAGTTCAAAGGAACTTAGAGAATTGTGGCCATCAAGTTAGTTACCTTTCATAATAATAAAAGGGAAAGGATGGGTAATAGGTGAGTGAGTGATGACTTATTCTAAGTAGCTCATTAGATGAAGGTAAGGTTTGAGTAGGCGACAACTTACTTTAAGGTGCCTATAAGAGGACTTCAAGGGATTTGGTTAAGTGCTAGCAATGGATACGAGGGCCAGTATCCAAGTACCCCAGTCATATGATCTCATGGCTGTTATGAGCTCCTTTGGGTGTAAAGAAGTCCTAAGTGCATGCGGTTGTACATTACTCATCCATCCATCCATCCATTACTTTTGTTGTTTTTTTTTATCATTATGTTTTTTTTATGTTGCTTGGGGTCGTACGTTTTTTTTGTTTACATATATATATATTTCTTAGCTTGCTTGCATATGTTTTCCCTTGCAGGTGCTTAAATCCCTTACTAAATACCTTTGATTACTCACCCCTTAAGTGTTGTGCAGGTATTGAGGAGGCTAGTTAAGTCTAATAGTTGCTAAAGACAATTGTTAAGGCTAAGATTTTTTAGTTCTAAAAGTACTCTCTAAGTATAAATATTATGATTCTAGGTTATTTGTTGCATAAGCTTTTACTGACTAAAGTGTTTGCCTTTTAGTTTGAGGCTAAATGAGCACAATGAAAGTGTGGCACATCACCCAAAATTAGTGTGCTAGGGTGAAGAGCTAAAAATGGATATTAGTGGATATATATTGTCTCTTGTAGATATATGGTATTTTTATACTAAATTTTGCCTTTTGGTGTGTTTAGTGCTAGGGTTACATTTCGGTACGTATAAGGTTAAGATGTATACATATAATTATTACTTGAAGTTAAAGCAACTAAAGTTTTTACGTTTTGGCTTATTTTAATTTGTGTTTTCGTTAATTGCTGTGGCACTATTTTCAATGTTACTTTTATTTATTATTATTACATAGCCATGACAGTGCATGCATTTTTTTTTTTAGGATAGGCTAAGTAACTAGTTGTATGCAATAGTTTTAAGATAGTTTATAAGTAATAGCTAGCCAATTGTATTCTAAGTGGGATCATAGTTCCCTAAAATCCTATCAGTGATAGTCAAATTAGAACACTGGGACATTGTTTTACCATAAGAAGAATCTTTAAAAGTGTATAAGAGTGAGTATACAAATATCTAGTGAAAAAGAGATGCATGCTTTTTGGGACCTAAAAGGCCAACCATGTTTGTGGCATTTAAGGGGAAAGTGGTGGAGGTGGAGTTTGAAACCACTGACCTCCTCTAGGTGCCTCCTTGTGGCAGAATAAGGTCCTAGTGCCTTGATTTAACACCCACTGATAGGTTGTTAGAGAATTATGATCCCATTTAGATTATAATTGGCTAGCTATTACTCGTAAGTATCTTAAAACTATTATGTGCAATAGTTACATAGCCTACCCTGCATTGAAAAAATGCTTGCATCATCCCAGCTATGTATTAAAAATAAATAAAAACTACATTAAAAATAGTGTCATGGCTATTAATGAAAACATAAATTAAAACAAGTCAAGATGTAAAAACTTTGGTTGCTTTAACTTGAAGTAATAATTGCATGCATACTTCTTAACCTTATATGCACCTAAATGTAACCCTAGTGTTATACACTCCAATGAACACTAGTAGAGGTAACACTTAGTATAAAAATATCATACATATACAGAAGACAACATATATCTTCTAAGATCCATCCTTAGCTCTTTACCCAAACAAGCTAGCTTCAAGTGATAAGACACACTTTCCTTGTACTCACTTACCCTCAAACTAAAAGGCAAACACCTTGGTCACTATAAAATTATGTCATAGGTAATATAGAAACACATATTTCATACTTAGAGAGTACATTCAAATTAATAAATTTAGCCTTAACAATTGCCCCTTACCAACTATTCGGCTTGACTAGCCTTCTATGTACCTACACAACGCTTAAGGCATGAGTATTTTAAGTACTTGGTAAGGGATTTAAGTGCCTACAAGGGAAAACATATATACAAGCATGCTAAATAGTAGACATACACAAACACAAACAAACGAAACAAACAGCACAAGTAACACAACAAACAAACAACATAATAATAACATCAAACAATGTAAGTAATCAATGGATCGATGGATAGATGAGTAATGCACATGTATATGCACTTAAGACTTCCTTACACTCAAAGGTTTTCATAATAGCCACAAAGTTCATATGGCTAAGGCACTTGGATACTAGCCCTCGTATCCAATGCTAGCACTTAACCAAACCACAGGAGGCCTTCTTACGCGTGCCTTTAATTAAGTTGTCACCTACTTAAACCTTACCCATGTCTGACAAGCTACTTAAAATAAGTCATCACTTACTCACCTCTTACCCATTTCTTCCCTTTTCTTATTGTGTAGAGTAATGAACTTAGTGGCCATACTTTGCCAAGTTCCTTTGAACTTGACTCGGGCAACTTAGCAGATCACTTTCCAAACCCGTTGACTTGGTTGGGACCTCTTTGGCACCGCCTTAATACCTGGAGGTACTTGACCTCTACCCTTAGGTCATTAGGGTTCCTGAACCATTCTAGGGTACTAGAGGTTCATGGCCTCATCCCTTGTCCATTGGAGGAATCACACTATACTGGGTCCATTCTTAGTACTTTATTTATAGCTTAAGGTACCAAATTTATCCACTGACACATTGCCCTCTTAACCAATTACTTATTACCCACTAACGATGCATTAATTTAGTTTTTCCATTGTATAAATGGAAAATTAGGAAAGGCCTCACATAGCCTACTCCTTTAAAACATAGATAGGAAGGATATTATAATGAGAATTCAAGAGATATAAAAGCATTTCTCACTTAACCTTAAAGGAATGGCCTTGGCGCCTACAATAGTTTTCTTTTTTTAAACTTTGTTTTTTTCCATTCAATATGGAGATGCTGAAGTACATGTAATTAAAGCATTTCTCATTAAATCTCAAGTGAATGCTCTTTGCCTTTTAGAAATTAATCATGAGAAACAAAGTACCGTAGTTGACAAACAAAACAGAAAAAGAACATTTCACCTGTTTACATTAACATTTTTTTATAGGGCCTTTCAACTGTTGTCTTGCACTGAATATCCAACCAAAAATAGTAAGAATAAGGAGGCCACCATTAGTAACAGGTGTGTAGTTAAGCCATAAAAATAATATAACATTTCATTTGTCTACAAATTAAGCCACAAAGATCAAACGCACAAGATGCACAAAGTAACCAAAGATGGTAGGATCTACATCTACGAACAAGAATTAATGCCCAACAAAGTCCAGAATATATTTTTATACAACTAGAAACTTAAGGCAATGATGTCTCAAATAATGTCAAAATCTAAAGATGCTACTGTTAAATAACAGTAGAGTTGGCAACTAACCTTGCCTAATTCCCTTGTGCCTTTACTGCAATGTAATGAACAAATTGTGAGTCAAACTGTTTTAGAGTACAATAAGACCAAAGCAAAAAAATGAGATAAATAGATAAAGAATTATAATGATTAATCAAGTAATGAGAAAAAAAAGAGATATTGAGCAAAGGGTAGGACTCAGAGAGGCTGCGAGATAGGCTGACGTCACCAATTGGCGAGTGGTTCTTTTTAGAGACATTATTGATTGGATCTTGTAATAGCATTTATAAAGGAATGATTAACAATGAGAATCAGAGATGGCATTGGCAAGAGAATCAGCGAGACACGTGAATATGAGAGGCAGACAAAATGAGAAGGCAAGAAAGTTTGGCTAAATTTTACCAATATTGTTTAGGAATTCCCCAACTTTATTTTGTTTTTTTTTTTCAAACTTGCCCAAATTTTTCATTATCTTATAGTATGGCCATTGTTTAAAGCGATATATGATGCGATTGGAGTAAGCCACTTCCAACTAGCGTGTGCCTCATAAATCTGAGGTGATTTTAGGTGACCGCTTCAGCCTATCTGCTTCTATGGATTCATAATTTTCTAGTGTAGGTGGTAGATATTTTGATTTACTTTACAAGGCTTTTCCCTACGCTCCTAGTTTTCTTTTTAGGCTTATATAATTTAAAGGTAACTTGCTCTTCTTGACCTCTTCCCCCATTGGCGTACTTCCAAGGGTACTTAGTGTCCCATTTTTGAACTTAACACTTGGTGGAACTTAGCACAACCTTGCACGACACTTAGGCCATCAAGCATCACTTAGCTCTTTCTTAGTCATTACCATTTAGTGATCCTAGCACAATTTAACTTGACAACACTCACACCTGACATAGGCACTTAAGCCAACCTTTAGGTGCATCTTTAACCTTATTTCCCCAAAGTGTCATGGGCACATACTTCTTATAATAGCTTGCCCCTGGCCTTGTTAAGTAGCTTTCCAAGACTTACTACCTATATGATTCTTAGCCTTAAAGGCATACACGAGCTTAATACCCTTGGCCTTGTTATAGGCACCTTAGTCCATATAGACTTCTCATTTTTGGGTGTCCTCACGTGTTATTTTTCTACTCAATCCTTTAACCCTTGACTCATTTAAGAAATCACTTAACTTGCCCAGGTTCCTCAGCTATTTGTGTAAGGGACCTTTTACCTAACTCAATACAGGTAACCTCAAGTTCTTCGATTAATCAAGATTAGATGCTTTTGCACTTAAATACAATTAGCTAAATTAATACTTGTGATACTTTAAAACATTTCACACTTCTAGTGGTTTAATCTAAATCATGAAGATATGCGCAAATTACTTTGACATGCAAATAAATAAACCAAGAACAAAACAGAGTAAAGTTTTCCATGGCACTCATAAACCATATCAAAACAACACACCGAAGTCATAAAACATACAGCTTGAGCTTCAAGTGTCATGCTCATTTACATCCATACTTAACCTTTGTACATCTAAAAGTGTTTCTGGCGTATGCAACACTAACGAGTATTAATTTCTAAGTCATAATAGAGGCATTCTTAGGCACACATGTCTACCGTGTATTCACAACAAGTTGAGATCAACAA
This sequence comes from Aquilaria yunnanensis, assembly GCA_039654915.1. Taxonomy (NCBI): domain Eukaryota; kingdom Viridiplantae; phylum Streptophyta; class Magnoliopsida; order Malvales; family Thymelaeaceae; genus Aquilaria; species Aquilaria yunnanensis. The sequence goes on along the minus strand of CM077594.1, from coordinate 78,207,202 downwards.
AAACTTTCCCACTTGCCTTGAGCTAGGCAACCTCAATGGCGAAAAAGCAATCACTTGTTTGTGAGCCTTAGTCCTGAAACTATAAGCTAATAATCAATTTAGTTAGCATCTTAAATAGTTTCAAGCCAACTTCTTAGAACCCATTTAAGATTCCATAAGCTAATACCTGCTTAAAAAGACTTGCCAACAAACCCTTAGTGGGCCTTAGGCTCTTCGGTATCCAACTTTACACATATGTGACAATTTAAGGGGTGAGAATTCATAAATTCTCAATAATGGATTAAATACTTGAAAATAAAACTTAGGACTAGTATATATAACAAAATATATGTATACAACTTAATGAGAGCTCAAATATTCTGAGGTCTTATCTAATGGCCACTAGAAAGGATTTTGTTGTGTAAACCCTACCCTAACTTAGTCCTAACTACAAGATTAAATTCTTGCCTTAAACTTAAATTATTCTTTTTTACTCTTTATCGCATTGTACAGGAGTTTACTTAACTTGGCATCTTAACTTATTAAGCTAAAACAACTAGGTGGTTAGAAGTTTAAAACTTTTCTTCTTACATAGCACTATAAATCTTACTTAAGGCCATCTTCCTTTATTAGGCCTTATTGTACTTCTCTAGGCACCTCTTAACTCACCTAACAGATGCTTAAATCTTACCTTATAAGTGATTCTAAGATCCATTCAAAGGTTTCACACATCTTACAAAGGCCCAAGGAAGGTAATTGAAGCATCAGAATGTCCAAAAGATGCCTCAAAAGTAGGGCCTTAAGGTCTTGGCACCATAGCGCCAACAGTAAAACAATGCTGTCTAGTTTCGGCCCCCTAGTGCTGCAATGCCGCTTGGTGCCTAGGTACTAAGGCTTCCCCTGGTAATGCCCTATAGCTGCCCTTCTTGCTCGTTTCTTGATCCTTTTTTCTTTATCTTGCCCAAAATCAATTCCAAATCACTTCTGATGCCCAGCGGCACCTTCGTTGGAAGACATCGTGACTTCGGGAGGGACTTCCTGAGAGGGAGAACGTCTGGAGCCTAGATTTCCAAGGGGAGTGTGCCTGTAAAACTCGTAAAAAAGGGTTAGGAGGTCCCCGGGATCTTTTTCCGGGGAGGACCCTCCGACGCCCAAGTCAGTGTCCTGAGAGGTGAAAGAAGGGGAGCACTAAGAGGTTTAGTGGCCTTGCCTGTTTGTATTTTCTCAGGGGGAGAGGGTCGGATTGGGGATCCTTTGCCAGGGCCTGTTCCCTAGTATTTATAGGAGTTCCCAGCCCGTTCAGATCATGACACGTGTTCGGTTAGATCTTCTCTGTGTTTTCGGGAGTAGGGGACAAGTAGCCGTTTGCAGGCTCCTTGAGCCTTGAGCCGAGACAGGTCGTGACAGGACCTGGACGACGTCGGCATGTCAAACAGTCATTTGGGGTGGCGTGTAATGCCTGTCGGCGACATGTCAGAGGCTCCTTAAATGCTCATGTCGTACTCCCGAGGTCCTCTGGGCGAGGTCGTTCTTTGGTACAAATGACCTTCTTCGGTAGTTATGCTTGTAGTTCGGAAAGTCCCCTGGTTCGAGGGTTCCGCCTTCGGGGAAGTTCTCTCCTGCTTGCAATAGCTGGTTCTTTACCCTTGAAGGCGATTCGCTTGGTCCCCCGAGGGAGACGGCGATACCTTTGGAATGCCTAGTGTATTAGCCGAAGTCCCGACTTCGTGGTATCTGACTTCGCTTCTTCCGAGGTCAGTGATAGGGTCTCTTTCGGATGACGCTAGGCTTCCCGACCATGTTTACGTCAAGAAGTATGTACTGAGAAAGGCGATAGCCCTTCGGTTATCACAGGCCCCCATCCGAAAAGCTGAAGTGGGAACTTCAGTTTGTCGGCTTTCGGAGGGTGTCCTTCGGGACCTCGGGTGTAATACCTGTGCCGAAGATGTACCTTTTGTTCGAATACATGGGCTATTCGGTTATAGCCCGTCCTTTGGTGTCTTCGAGGTCACCCACTTCTCTCCATTTGCAGGGCTGCGTAACGTCGCGTCTTGTAACCAGGCGTGTCAGTCTGGAGCGGCGTGCCAGGGTCTAGGGGTGTCAGAAAGCGTATCCCTTTTTTGGCACGATGGCTGACACGTGGTAGCTTGTTACTGGCGGGGACTGCGCCGGATACAGCAGGCGCGCCTTTTCACGCGCAATGAGCAGTTATGGTGACTATTCACCTTTGTGGAGTACTTTATGACGCCGGTTCGCCTACCCTCCTCGGCCTATATATACCTCTGTTCCGTCATAACCTTCTTTTGCTTCTGCTTTTGCTTTCAACTGCTTTCATGTTTTCTCCTGCTTTTTGCAGCGATCCTCTTTGACGGAGTGTTTTCCGGCAACCTTTCGCGACGGCGTCTTCAAATCCAGATTTTGGCAAAACATTTGGTGGGTTTTAACTTCCAGAGTCTTTTTCTTTTTAAGCTTTCCCGAAGTCGTTTTTGGCCTTTTTCCGAAATCGCTTTTCAGCCGACCATGTATATTCCCAAGAGCTGGCAACCTCTTTTGTCTCACCATTGCTGCACCACTTCTAAAAAATTAAAAAGATGGAAGACCAAATTCTTTCTTCCCTCGTATGCCATTACAAGGTTGTCACACTCTGATCAGTTTAGCTTTTCAAACCGTGGCGACGAGGTTACCATTTTCGGAGCCCAACTGAAGGCCGGACTTCGGTACCCTCCTCCGAAGATGATTTGCGACTTTTGCCAATTCCATGGCATTGCCATAAATCAGCTTCCGCCGAACTCGTACTGCTACTTCAATGCCTTCCTCTGTATGTACAGCAGTTTCAAAATAGAGCCCCACTTTATCTTTTCATGCAGTACTATAAGCTCTTTGTGGTCCCGAAGGGTGGCTTTTACTTCATGCTACCTCGGGGATCAGGGAGCAAAAAGTATATGTTCACCTTTGCCACCAACGACAGCTGGCGAGGGTGGCAACAAAAGTTTTTCTTTCTGAAGATGGAGGAGGCCTGGTCGCACGTGCCGACCAAGTGGGCTCGGGGAAGGCTGGAGATGGACGTCGTTGATCTGAGGATAATGCTGACTCCTGAGTTAGCACCCATATTCGCGGACTTCGACAAACGGATCTGAGCAGTCTCCGACTGGGATTCCGAGGTCCCTTCGCGCCCCCTTTACCCTTTCCCCATCAATTGGAAACTGATGACCGAGGAGGTTCTTCGGGAACTAGGGGTGGTGAAGGAGCACAAGACGGACCTCGGGATGCCGGCTCCTGCTATCGCTGGGAAAGACTCTTGGTTGGTGCAACTGCTTAGGGAGGAAGTCACTTATGAGTCCTTTTTTTAGAGTAAGTTATCCCAGGATTCTTTTGTTATAGTTTTACCTTGGACCCACACTAATGTTTTCTTTCTTTTTTAGAGATGGGCAACGATTCCGCTGCCTACTACAAGTCCCTTTTCCTCGGTCAAGTCGAGAAGGGCGAGCAGACGAAGAAGGCCGTCTCCCGAAGGCGGAAATCATCTAGGGCTGGGCCATCCGTGGCCAAACGAGCAAAGAAAGACGTGCCTCCTCCTCAGGCGGAAATTCCCGAGGAGGCGCGCGAAGAGTCGGATGCTGCTGCTACTGTTCCGTCGGCTGAGGTTGCCGCTGCGGCCCCTTCTCGGAGTCCCTCTTCCTCAGCGGCTCTTCTGGAAGCCTTGGTGGAAGTCCCTTCTGCCAAGGAGCATTGTAAGAGTAAAGGTAAGGAGATTCCTGCCGAGGAGGTCCGGGACTCCAATGATGACGCCGCAGAGGTGCCGCCAGGTTCGTTTTCTTAGACAAATTGTGGTACCTTTATTTCTTTAAGGGTTCCTTGTCTTGATAAATTTCTTGCTTTGCCGTGCAGGGGAGCTGCTATACCCGAATTGGGCAACCGAGCACGCCCAGAAACGGGTTCTTCGGGATGCCCATGTCCCGAAGGGGAAGATCCCGAGGGAGCCCTTTTGGTCGTTTACGGAGGACATGAACTTGTACTCCAGCGACTGCCCGTACATGGCCAACCAAATCTCGAGGGGGATTCTCACCGAGGCCTCCTTCAAGGCCATTTCCGAAGTGTGCCCGAGCGATGAGTCCCTCGCTGCCAAGGTTTCCGAGCACGCTGCCCATACTTCAGGCCTTTGTTTTGTTTCCCTTTGATTTCTTCTAACTGTTTGGCCCACTTTTTGCCTTACTAACTTTTGCTCTTACTTCTTTGCAGCTGCTGGGGTACACCGGCCTCCTCAGGGTCCGGGTGGCGAAGGAAGCGGCGTTCCGAGCCTCGGCTTTAGATCACATAGAAAAATCTAAGGCCAAGCGCTCTGAATTGGCCGCCAAGAACACGGAGATGGCTCAAGCTGCGAAGATGGAGGTCGCTGCCATTCGGGAGGAGTTCACGAAGGAGAAGGAGGAACGTTTGAAGGACTCATCCCAGAAGATTTCTGACCTCGGTGCCAAGGTGGCGGAGCTGACCTCGGTGAACGAATCATATCAAAAGGAGAAGTCAGATTCTGAGGCTCTCCTGGCGAAGGTGCTTGCCGAGAAGGCTGAGCTCCAGGCCGAGGTTTAGTCTTTGAAGAAGGAGCCAAAGAAGAAGAAGACGAAGGCACTGAGGAAGGAGATTGCCGATCTGGAGAGGGAATGTGATGAGCTGGCGGTCGAGAAGAAGAAAGCCGACGAAATGACCAAGGTCGGTTTTCAAGACGGCTTCTGCCTCGTTCGTCACCAAGTGTTTCAGAGGTTCCCAGATCTGGACCTCTCTTTCTTGGAGGCCCTAAACATTCCCGAGCGGCCTCGGTGGTCTTGGTCGAAAATCGAGCACCTGAACTTGCCCCTTTCTTTCCTGGCGCTGAAGGTGGTGGAAAAGGACGTAAGAGCTGGTGGCTTCCGAGACACCGAGCTTCCTTAGTTTGTTTTAGGGTCCTTTGCCTTCTTTTTCTTCTTTTGGCGAGCTTTCTTCTTTGTAAGCAGATCCATCTTAATAAAGACTCTTTCTTAAAAATTTTGGCTAAGTCTTTTTGTAATATTTTTCATTTTCCATTGTCCCGAACATGTTCGCTCAAGAGACTTCAGAAAATATGGCGATCTTCTTCGCGAAAATACAACTTATGCTCAAGAATTTTGGCTAAGTCTTTTGCGAGATTTTTCATTTTCCATTGTCCCGAACATGTTCGCTCAAGAGACTTCGGAAAATCATATCTTCGCTTATGTCAACGGTCACCTTCGCGAAATTCAGACTTGTATTACTCATGCTCAAGATTTTTGGCTAAGGAACTTTTGTACTTAGAAATTTTTCTGTACAATACAATCTTCTCACCGAAATCTTAAGCATAGAATTTTCTCAAGGCGTCCGAATGCCACGTATTTTTTAACTCTATGCCTCCGGCATCGCCGAGCTTGTAAACCCCTTTTCGAACTTCGGCAAGTACTAGATAAGGTCCTTTCCAATTTGTGCGAAGTACCCCGTGGGATGGCCTTCGTGGTCCAAATTCAGCCTTTTGGAGAACGAGGTCTCCTTTCTTTATTCCTTTTGGCCTGGCGCGCAAGTTTATAGTCGCGGCCACTCTTTGTTGAAAAGCTTTTCTCCTCAGCTCGGCTATTTCTCTGTGTTCACCGACGAGGTCAAGCTTGGTTCTCAGGCCGAGGTCATTTCCCCTTTCATCGAACACTTGCACTCGCACCGATGGCTGCACTACCTCAACTGGGATGATAGCCTCTGTACCGAAAACAAGTGAAAAAGGTGTTTCCCCTATGGCTTTTCGGGGTGTTGTTCGGTAGCTCCATAACACACTTGGGAGCTCTCTCGGCCATTTCCCTTTTGCTTCCCCCAGTCTCTTTTTCAGATCATCTTTGATAGTCCTGTTGGATACTTCTACTTGCCCATCGCTTTGGGGGTGAGCTACTGGGGCGAAGTGCATTTTTATTTCGAGGTTGTTGACAAATTCTTGGAACCTTTTGTCTGTAAACTGGGACCCATTGTCGGCTACTAGTACCCTCGGTATGCCAAATCTGCATACAATGTTCTTCCATATGAACTTTTGCATATCTTTTGCTGAGATAGTCGCCAAGGGTTCCGCCTCGACCCATTTAAAGAAATAGTCTACTGCAACTACGCAGAACTTCATGCCGTTCACCCGAGCAGTAGTTGAGGCAGCCATGCCAGGTGATTTCCGGGTGCCTCGGCTGGAGACTTATGATGGCCGAATTGATCCACAGGCTCATCTAACCAAATACAAATGTAGCATGGTGATGCACGATGCTGACGACGCTACCCTGTGCAAATGCTTTGAGGTCACCCTCACAAGACCAGCGACAGCATGGTACAATTCGTTGGCTCCAGGGACCATCAGGGAGTTCTAGGAGTTATCTACGGCCTTTACGCAGCAATTCATTGGAAGTCGGCCAACGGCGGAGATGCCTGTTCAGATGTTCGACATAGCGCAGAAAAATGGAGAAACCATCCGCGACTATGTCGAAAGGTTTAATAGGGAAGCTTTAAGTGTCCCAGACTTTCGCCCCGAAATACGCATTCTCGCCATGATACGGGGCCTTCGGAGGGACTCACCGTTGTTCTATGAATTTTCCAAGGACCCTCCGGACACGCTTGGCGAATTCTACCGAAGGGCCGAGCAACATATGACAGCTGAAGAGCTGAGAATGGGCAGACCGAAGTCATCTAGTTGACCAGGCAGGACGACCTCGGAGGTTTAAGGGAAGGAAGTCCCTAACCTTCACACCCCTGAACACCACGAGGACCAACATCCTCATGACGATGGAAAGATAGGGGAACCAGATTTAGCGGCCAAGGGCCATGACCGCTGATAACAAAAAGAACATGAAGAAGTTCTGCCAGTTTCACCGCGACCACGGCCACGACACCGAAGACTGCTTCCAATTAAAAAAGTACATAGAGTCGCTGATAAAACAAGGCCAACTTCGGCGATATCTGCAAATGCCTTCCCCGAAAGGGAGAAAAGAGGAAGAAGGAAAGGCAGATGACGAGGACTACGACTCCGACAGACGGAGGAACTGAAGTCCGAAAAGGCGTCTCTTGCCGTCGGCGGGAGTGATACAAACAATCACGACAGGACTTCCATCCTCGGAAAGGAAGAGGAAGGCCAGAGAAATATCAGTGATGGAATATCAGAGTCCGACGAAAAAACTGGCCCGCAAGGATGGTTCCACCGTCATCTTTCCCCATGACGATCCGCTGCTGGTCATGGTGAGGATAGGAAACTGGGACGTCAAGAGAGTGTTGCTTGACGATGGGTCAAACGCCGACGTTCTGTTCTCACATTTGCTGCCAAACTTGGGTATATCCAACAGTGATCTCAAGCCCGTTACTTCGCCTACTTTCGGGGTAGGACCATTCGAACTGCCTGTCCTCGGATGGATAGATCTTCCCCTAATGATGAAAGGAACTTCGGTAAACGGGACAGCTGAATTATTCGCCTCCACAATGACAAGGTTTATTGTCATGAATGTTCCTTCATCATATAACGCCATCCTTGGAAGACAAACACAGGGAAATCTGCACATTCGCCCTGATGTAAAGTACTTAGCTGTCACTTTTGCCACCAAGGATGGAGACGCAGAAATCTTCATTGATCAGGGCGAAGTAAGGAAAGTGTTCGTCAAGGCACGAAAAGCTCCAGCAAACAACTTCGCGCAAACTGTAGAGGCAGAGGCTTTACCAGTTGGAAAACGAAAAAAGGGCGAGGAAGAAGAGACCGCGAAGGTAGAAATGGAGGAAGTAGAACTTGTCCCAGGCCGAAGTACCCAAATAGGGAAAAACTTGGCCGAAGGTAACAAGAAAAAGCTTGTATCATTTCTAATGATGAATAAAGACCTATTTGCCTACTCACCGAAAGATATGCCAGGGGTAAACCCTCGCATAATACAGCATAGCTTTAAAGTAAGTCCGGAAGCAAAACCTGTCCGGCAAAAGAAACGGGGCATCTTAGTCCATAAAAATAACTTCATCAAAGCCGAAGTCCAGCGCTTATTGGACGCAGATGTAATCAGGGAGGTCAAGTACCCCGAATGGTTAAGCAATGTGGTTATTGCCACAAAAGAAGGAAGTAGTAAGCTCCGAATGTGCATTGACTTCAGAAATTTGAATGATGCTTGCCCAAAAGATTCATACCCTCTCCCACCAATAGACCAGTTGGTAGACTCAACTGCCGAATATGGGCTCCTAAGTTTCTTAGACGCCTTCAATGGGTATCATCAAATAAGGATGGACCCCGCAGACGAGGAGAAGACCGCCTTCATCACCAAGGGCGGAACGTATTGTTACACTAGGATGCCCTTCGGGCTCAAAAATGCAGAAGCTACCTATCAGAGGTTGATGAGCAAGGTCTTCTATGACCAAATAGGGAGGAACATGGAAGTCTATGTCGATGACATGATAGTCAAGAGCAAGCTGCCTAACGACCACGTCGCAGATCTAAAGGAAACTTTCCATCAGCTCAGGATCTTCGGGATCCACCTTAATCCCGAAAAGTGCATCTTCGGCGTAACCTCGGGAAAGTTTCTTGGGTACATGGTATCAGAAAGAGGCATTGATGCTAACCCAGAAAAAATTAAGGCTCTGCTTGAATTCCGAACTCCTGCCACAACAAAAGATGTGCAGAGACTCACCGGAAGGATAACCTCTCTTAGCAGGTTCATCTCCAGATATGGAGACCGATGTCGGGCATTCTTCAAAGTCCTCACTAAAGCAGCGAAAAAGGAGGGCAACCACGGAAGTGATGATCATCCTTGGAATGAGGACTGCCAAAAGGCCTGGGAAGAACTCAAAATCTACTTAGCCCGTCTGCCCACTCTGCGAAAACCTCGCGAGGGAGAGCCCCTCGTGTTATACCTCGCTGTCACAGAAAAAGCAGTAAGCTCGGTCCTTGTGAAAGAGGAAGGGACGAAGCAATGGCCGGTTTATTATGTAAGCAAGTCCCTGCACGGTCCCGAAGTCAGGTATCCATTGCTACAAAAAGCTATATATGCCCTCGTAATGGCAGGAAGAAAGCTACGGCCATATTTTCAGGCTCACCCTATCATCGTCCGAAGTAGTTTACCTCTACGGGACGTCATGAGGAAAGTTGATCATTCAAGAAGGCTTTCCAAATGGTGCATAGAGCTTGGCGAACATGACATTACTTATGAACCTAGGAAAGCCATAAAAGCTCAAGCCCTGGCAGAATTCATTGCCGAAGTACACATCACCAAGGACAGCCATCCGAACCCCGGCGAAGGTGAGCCGGAATGGACTTTGTATGTTGACGGAGCCTCGGGGTCCGGACACCAAGGAGCTGGGGTAATTATTAGAGGTCGGGAAGGTCTAGAAGTGATGAAGGCCATCAAGTTCAGCTTTAACGTCACCAACAATGTGGCTGAGTACGAAGCTCTCATAGCAGGGTTGCGCCTAGCCAGAAAAATTGGTGTAAAAAACTTGAAAGCCCACAGTGACTCCCAGCTGGTAGTTTGACAAATAGCAGGGGATTATGGAGCGAAGGACCTGACCTTGGAAAAATACCATGAACTGGTAGCAAAGCTTATCTGGGAGTTCGACACCGTACGAATCGAAAATGTGCCTCGTCGAGATAACGCCGAGGCAGATTGCTTGGCAAAGTCGAAAACATGCACCGAGGTGCTAAACCACCCGAGCATCGCAGTGCTGAGCATAGTAACTTTGGGAAAAGGCTGGAAAGATCGGATAAAAATATATCTCGCAACCAGTGCGCTCCCCGAAGACCCCAATGAAGTGGCAAAAGTGCGAAGATGTTCCGGTCGTTTCTTCCTAATCGGAGAAGAATTATATCGGCAGGGATATGCAAATCCACTACAGAGGTGTGTTGGCGAAGAGGATACTAAAATGATCCTCGAAGAAGTTCACGAAGGCGCTTGTGGTTCGCACATAGGAACCGACGCCCTGGCAGCAATGATACTTCGCCAAGGATACTTTTGGCCTACCCTAAGAAAGGATGCTAGGCAGTTCGTCCAGAAATGTGGTAACTGCCAAAGACACGCAAGTATCCAAAGGACACCCTCAGAATTGGTAACTTCGGCTGACTATCCCTGGCCCTTCGCAGTTTGGGGCATAGACCTCATCGGGCCACTCCCAACAACGCCCGGAGGCGTGAAGTTCTGCGTAGTCACAGTGGATTATTTCTCTAAGTGGGTCGAGGCAAAACCCTTGGCGACTATCTCAGCAAAAGATGTCCAGAAGTTCATATGGAAGAACATTGTATGCAGATTTGGCATACCGAGGGTACTAGTAGCCGACAATGGATCCCAGTTTATAGACAAAGGGTTCTAAGAATTTATCAATAACCTTGGAATAAAGACGCACTTCGCCCCAGTAGCCCAACCCCAAAGCAATGGGCAAGTAGAAGTATCTAATAGGACCATAAAAGATGGTCTGAAAAAGAGGTTGGGGGAAGCAAAAGGGAAATGGCCAGGAGAGCTCCCAAGTGTGTTATGGAGCTACCGAACAACACCCCGAAGAGCCACAGGGGAAACACCTTTTTCACTTGTTTTCGGTACAGAGGCCATCATCCCAATTGAGGTAGTACAACCATCGGTACGAGTACAAGTGTTTGATGAAAGGGGAAATGACCTCGGCTTGAGAGCCAAGCTGGACCTCGTCCGCGAACACAGAGAAAAAGCCGAGCTAAGAAGAAAAGCCTTTCAACAAAGAGTGGTCGCGGCTATAAACTTGCGCGCCAGGCTGAAGGGAATAAAGAAAGGAGACCTCGTTCTCCGAAAGGCTGAATTTGGGCCCCGAAGGCCATCCCATGAAGTACTTTGCACAAAATGGGAAGGTCCTTATCTGGTACTTGCCGAAGTGCGAAAAGGAGTCTACAAACTCGGCGATACCGAAGGCGTAGAATTAAAAAATACATGGCATTTGGATGCCTTGAAAAAATTCTATGCTTAGGATTTTGGTGGGAAAATTGTACAAGTTAGAAAAATTTCTAAGTACAAAAGCTTCTTAGGAAAATTTGTCTAAGTACAAAAGCTTCTTTTCACCAGAACAGTCGTCGCCGAAAGAAAGCTTATTTACAAAGGTTATCAACCTTCTCTGAAGATTGGATATTCACTTAAGAGAATTTCCCGAGGGTGATTCCCAGGCTAAATAAGTCTAGCTATGATCTTCCGAAGTCTCTTGAGCGAACGTGTTCGGGACTGTGAGAAATAAAAGATTTTGCGCAACAGACTTAGCCAAAAATTCATGAAAGAAAGGGTCTTTATTAAGATAGATCTGCTTACAAAGAAGGAAGTTCACCAAAAGAAGAAGTACAAAACAGAAGAAAAAGAAGGCAAAGGACCCTAATACAAACTAAGGAATCTCGGCATCTCGGGAGCCACCAGCTTCTACGTCCTTATCCACCGCCTTCGGCGCCGGAAGAGGGAAGGACAGTTTAAGGTGCTCAATTTTTTACCAAGACCACCGAGGCCCCTCGGGGATGTTTAGGGCCTCCAAAAAGGAGAGGTCCAGATCTGGGAACCTCTGCAGAACTTGATGCCGAGCAAGGCAGAAGCCGTCTTGGAAACAGGCCTTTGTCATTTTGTCAGCTTTCTCCTTCTCGACTGCTAGCTCATCATGTTCCCTCTCCAGATCAGCAACCTCCTTTTTCAGTGCCTTCATCTTCTTCTTCTTCGGCTCCTTCTTCAAAGACTCGACCTTGACCTAGAGCTTGGCCTTCTCAGCAAGCGCCTTCGCCAGGAAAGCCTCAGATTCTGACTTCTCATTTTTAAAAGCTTCGTTTGCAGAAGTCAGCTCCGCCACCTTGGAGCCAAGGTCAGAAATCTTCTGGGAGGAGTCCTTCAAAAGTTCCTCTTTTTCCTTCAAGAACTCCTCCCGAACGGCAGCAACCTCCTTCTTCGCAGCTTGAGCCATCTCCGTGTTCTTGGCAACCAAGTCGGAACACATGGCCTTAGACTTTTCTACGTAGTCTAAGGCCGAGACTCGAAACGCCGCTTGCCTCGCTGCCCGTACCCTAAGGAAGCCAGTGAACCCTAGCAGCTGCAAAGAAGTAAGGACAAAGTCAGTAAGGCAAAAAATAATAAGCCAAGTACTTAGAAGAAATGAAAAAGGAGAAAACAAAGGCGAGAACTATACCTGGCCAGCGTACTCGGAAACTTTTGCAGCAAGGGACTCATCATCCAGGGACGCCTCGGAAATGGCCTTGAAGGAGGCCTCGGTGAGGATCCCCTTTGAAATTTGGTTGGCCATTTGCTGGCCGTCGCCGGAGTACAAGTTCATGTCCTCCGTAAACGACCAGAAAAGCTCCCTCGGGATCTTACCCTTCGGGATATGGGAATCCCAAAGGGCCCGTTTCCGGGCGTGCTCAGCCATCCAGCCCGAAGATGGTACCTCCTCTACACAGCAAAACAAGAAGCTTGTCAAGAGAAATAAACCCTCAAAAGTTCAAAAGATAAAGGCAATACAACTTGTCTAAAAAACGAACCTGGCGGCACCTCGGTGACATCATCGTCAGCGTCCTGGACCCCCTCGGCAGAAATTTCCTTGCCTTTTTCCTTCCGGCGCTCCTCGGCAGAAGGGACTTCCACCAAGGCGTCCAGAAGAGCCGCCGAGGAAGTGGGACTCCGAGAAAAGATGTTGGCAGAGACTTCGGGCGGCTGGGCAACATCGGTGTCAGGCTCTTAGCGCACCTCCTCGGGAATTTCCGGCTGAGGAGGAGGCGCGTCTTTCTTCGCCCGTTTGGCCGAAGATGGCCCGGCCCCAGACGTTTTTCGCCTTCGGGAGACGGCCCTCTTTGTTTTCTCCCCCTTCTCGGCTTGACTGAGGAAGAGCGCCTTGTAGTAAGCAGCGGAGTCGTTGCCCATCTTTGAAACCGAAGAAAAACATCAGTGTGAGTCTAAGATGTGTCTCTAACAAAAAGACTTTTTAGATAACTTACGCTCACGAAAGGTCTCGTAAGTAACCTCCTCCCGAAGGAGTTTTACCAGCCAGGAATCTTTCCCTGCGATAGCAGGAGCCAGCATCTCGAGGTCCGTCTCATGCTCCTTCACTACCACTAGCTCCCGAAGGACCTCCTCGGTCAACAGCTTCCACATGATGGGGAATGGGTAGAGCGAGCATGAAGGGACCTCGGAATCCCAGTCGGAGACTGCTCAAATCCGTCTGTCGAAGTCCACGAATCTAAGTGCCAACTCAGGAGTCAGCAGCATCCTCGGATCTACGACATCCATCTCCAATTTTCCCCGAGCCCACTTGGTCGGAACGTACGACCAGGCCTCCTCCATCTTCAGAAAGAAAAATTGTTGTTGCCACCCTCGCCAGCTGTACTTGATGGCGAAGGTGAACATATACTTTTTTCTCCCTGATCCCCGAGGTCGCATAAAGTAAAAGCCACCCTTCGGGACCGTGTAGAGCTTATAGTACTGCATAAAAAGAATAAAATGGGGTTCTATTTTGAAGACGCCGCACATGCAAAGGAAGGCGTTAAAGTAGCAGTACGAGTTCAGCGGAAGTTGATTTACGGCAATGCCATGAAATTGGCAAAAGACGCAAATCACCGTTGAAGGAGGGTACCGAAGTCCGGCCTTCAGTTGGGCGTGAAAAATGGTAACCTCGTTGACGTGGTTCATAAAACTGACCTCCTGAGGGCTAGGAAGTCTGGTGGTGGCATAAGAAGGAAGAAAGAACTTTTTGGTCCATTTTTCCAATTTTTCTGAAGTCGTACAGCAAGTATGACTGAGAAGAGGTTGCAAGGTTTCTGGAATGGGGAAAATAGTCATAAGAGGAGTCGACGAAGACATTTTTGGAGAAAAAATGACTTCAGGGAATAAAAAATCGATTCAGGAAAGATTTAAAATCAAAGGACTCTGGAAATCAAAACCCACCAAATGTTTTGCCGAAATCTGGGTTTGAAGTCGCCGTCGCGAAAGGTGGCCGAAAAAAACTCCGTTAACAGCACCACCGCAAAAAGCAGAAGAGAATAAAAAAATAGTTAAAAGGCAGGAGGAAAGCAAAAGCAGAAGCAAAAGGAAACTATGACGGAATGGCATATATATAGGCCGAGGGGGGGTAGGCAAACCGACGCCATAAGTACTCTGCGAAGGTGAAAAGTCGCCATAACTGCTCTTTGCGCATAAAAAGGCGCGCCCGCTGTATCCGATGCAGTCCCTGCCAATAACAAGCTGCCATGTGTCAGCCATCACGCCAAAAGAAGGACACGACTTCTGACACCCCTAAACCTTGGGCGCACCGCTCCAAACTGACACGCCTGTTTACGAGATGCGACGTTGCGCAGACCTACAAAAGGAGGGAAGTAGGTTACCTCGAAGACACCAAAAGACAGGCTATGGGTGAACAAGCCTACCTCTTCGGACAAAAGGTCCATCTTCGGCACAGGTATTACGTCCAAGGCCCCGAGGGACGCTCTCCGAAAGCTGACAAGCCGAAGTTTCCACTTCGGCTTTCTGGAGGGGGGGCCTGTGATAGCCGAAGGGCTATCGCCTCTCTCACTACATACTTCCTACCAGTAGCATGGTCAGGAAGCCTGGTGTCACCCGAAGGAGGCGCTAACACTGACCTCGAATGGAGCAAAGTCAAACGCCTCAAACTCAGGACTTCGGCTAGTACGTTAGGAATTTCAAAGATGTTGCCGGCTCCCTCAGGGGACCAAATGGATCACCTTCGGGAATAAAGAACTAGCTATTGCAAGCAGGAGAGACACTCCCCGAAGGCGGAACCCCAAAGCCAGAGAACTCCCCGAACTACGGGCATGATTCCCGAAGAAGGGCAGCCGTACCAAAGGACGATCTCGCCAAAATGACCTCGGGAGTACGGCATGAGCATTTAAGGAGCCTCTGACATGTCGCCCCCAGGCGCTACACACCGCCTCAAATGGCGGTCTGACACGCCGACGCCCTCCGAGTCTTGTCACAACCTATCTCAGACCAAGAGGGCTAAGCACTCCTATAAATACCAGGAAACAAGCCCTGGCAAGGGATCCGACCCTCTCTCCCTGAGGAAAATAAAAACAGGCAAGGCCACTTAACCCCTGAGTGCTCCTCCTCTATCTTCCTTCAGGACACTAACTTGGGCGTCGGAGGCTCCTCCCTGGAAAAACATCCCGGGGACCTCCTAACCCTCATCTCTTTAGCATTTCAGGCACACTCCCCTGGGGAATCTGTGCTCCGGGCGTTCTCCCTCATAGGAAGTCCATCTCGAAGTCATAATGTCAACCGACAAAGATGCTGTTGGGCATCAGAAGAGGCGCGTCTTTCTTCGCCCGTTTTGCCGATGATGGCCCGGCCCCAGATGATTTCCGCCTTCAGGAGACGGCCTTCTTTGTTTGCTCCCCCTTCTCGGCTTGACCGAGGAAGAGCGCCTTGTAGTAAGCAGGGAGTCGTCGCCCATCTCTGAAACAGAAGGAAAACATCAATGTGAGTCTAAGATGTGTCTATAACAAAAAAACTTTTGAGATAAGTTACGCTCACAAAAGGTCTTGTAAGTAACCTTCTCCCGAAGGAGTTTTACTAGGTAGGAGTCTTTCCCTGCGATGGTAGGAGCCGGCATCTCGAGGTCCATCCATCTCGTGCTCCTTCACTACCCCTAGCTCGCGAAGGACCTCCTTGGTCATCAGTTTCCACTTGATGGGGAAGGGGTAAAGAGGGCGCGAAGGGACCTCGGAATCCCAGTCGGAGACTGCTTGGAATCCCAGTCGGAGACTGCTTGGATCCGTCTGTCGAAGTCCGTGAATCTAGGTTCCAACTCAAGAGTCAGCAGCATCCTCGGATCTACGACATCCATCTCCAATTTTCCCCGAGCCCACTTAGTCGGAACGTACGACCAGGCCTCCTCCATCTTCAGTAAGAAAAATTTTTCTTGCCACCCTCGCCAGCTGTCCTTAGTGGCGAAGGTGAACATATACTTTTTGCTCCCTGATCCCCGAGGTAGCATAAAGTAAAAGGCACCCTTCGGGACCGTGTAGAGCATATAGTACTACATAAAAAGAATAAAATGGGGTTCTATTTTGAAGATGCCGCACATGCAAAGGAAGGCGTTAAAGTAGCAGTACGAGTTCGACGGAAGTTGATTTACGGCAATGCCATGAAATTGGCAAAAGTCACAAATCACTGTCGAAGGAGGGTACCGAAGTCCGGCCTTCAATTGGGCTTGAAAAACGGTAACCTCATTGTCGTGGTTCATAAAACTGACCTCCTGAGGGCCAGGAAGTCTGGTGGTGGCATAAGAAGGAAGAAAGAACTTTTTGGTCCATTTTTCCAATTTTTCTGAAGTCGTACAGCAAGTATGACTGAGAAGAGGTTGCCAGCTTTCTGGAATGGGGGAAATAGTCATAAGAGGAGTTGGCGAAGACATTTTTGGAGAAAAAATGACTTCGGGGAATAAAAAACCGACTTCTGGAAAGCTTTAAAATCAAAG
Source organism: Aquilaria yunnanensis (assembly GCA_039654915.1). Taxonomy (NCBI): domain Eukaryota; kingdom Viridiplantae; phylum Streptophyta; class Magnoliopsida; order Malvales; family Thymelaeaceae; genus Aquilaria; species Aquilaria yunnanensis. The sequence continues at coordinate 78,190,789 of CM077594.1, read as the reverse complement.
GACTCTAGAAATCAAACCCCACCAAATGTTTTGCCGAAATCTGGGTTTGAAGTCGCCGTCGCGAAAGGTGGCCGGAAAAAACTCCGTTAACAGCACCGCCGCAAAAAGCAGAAGAGAACACAAAAACAGTTAAAAGGCAGGAGAGAAGCAAAAGCAGAAGCAAAAGGAAATTTTGACAGAATGGCATATATATAGGCCGAGGAGGGGTAGGCAAACCGGCGTCATAAGTACTCCGTGAAGGCGAAAAGTCGCCATAACTGCTCTTTGCGCATAAAAAGCCGCGCTTGCTATATCCGCTGCAGTCTCCGTCAATAACAAGCTGCCACGTGTCACCCATCGCGCCAAAAGAAGGACACGACTTCTGACACCCCTAAACCTTGGGCGCGCTGCTCTAGACTGACACGCCTGTTTACGAGATGCGACATTGCGCAGACCTACAAAATGAGAGAAGTAGATTACCTCGAAGACACCAAAAGACAGGCTATGGGCAAACAACCTACGTCTTCGGACAAAAGGACCATCTTCGGCACAAGTATTGCGCCCAAGGCCCCGAAGGACGCTCTCCGAAAGCTGACAAGCCGAAGTTTCCACTTCGGCTTTCTGGAGGGGGGGCCTGTGATAGCCGAAGGGCTATCGCCTCTCTCACTACATACTTCCTGCCAGTAGCGTGGTCGGGAAACCTGGCGTCACCCGAAGGAGGCGCTAACACTGACCTCGGAAGGAGCGAAGTCAAACGCCTCGAACTCAAGACTTCGGCTAGTACGTCAGGAATTTCAAACATGCTGCCGGCTCCCTCAGGGGACCAAACGGATCGCCTTCGGGAATAAATAGCCAGCTATTGCAATCAGAAGAGACTCTCCCAGAAGGCGGAACCCCCGAGCCAGAGAATTCCCCGAACTACAGGCATGATTCCCGAATAAGGGCACCCGTACCAAAGGACGACCTCGCCCAAAGGACCTCGGGAGTACGGCATGAGCTTTTAAGGAGCCTCTGACATGTTGCCCCCAGGCGCTACACACCACCTCAAACGGCGGTTTGACACGCCGACGCCATCCGAGTCTTGTCACAACCTATCTCGGACCAAAATTCAAGGAGCCTACAAACGGCTACTTGTCCCCTATGCCCGAAAGTACAGAGAGCATCCGACCGAACACGTGTCGTGATCTGAACGGGCTAGGCACTCCTATAAATACCAGGAAACAAGCCTTGGCAAAGGATCCGACCTTCTCTCCCTGAGGAAAATAAAAATTGGCAAGGCCACTTAACCCCTTAGTGCTCCTCCTCTATCTTCCTTCAAGACACTAACTTGGGCGTCGGAGGCTCCTCCCTGGAAAAACATCCCGGGGACCTCCTAACCCTCTTCTCTTCAGCATTTCAGGCACACTCCCCTGGGAAATCTGTGCTCCAGGCATTCTCCCTCTCAGGAAGTCCCTCCCGAAGTCATAATGTCACCCGACGAAGATGCTGCTGGGCATCAGGTAGTACGTGACCGAAGTTGCTGAGCCCTACATTACCAAATATGGTAAACTAGTCAAAGATGGTTAAATGTCGAAGGTTGGAATACTACCAAAGGTTGTACCCATCGTGGACTTAGCCAAATTTTTGGAAACAAAATTCCATTAAGAAAGGTAGTACAAAAAAAAAAAAAAAAAGAAACTACGTCTTATGGGTTATGTGGCCCATCTACGGGTTCCTCTGCATTTGTATCCTTGGCATATGCATCTTTGCGTAATCCTCATCTTCATCACTTACATCTTTAGCCGAAGAAGGAAAGGCAGCAAGGTTTAGATATTCAATCTTTGACCATGGCGAGGATGGTCCTTCGAGGATGTCAAAGGCTCTTAGGAAGGAGTCATCGAGGTCGGGATATTGCAAAAGGACATGATGGCAGGCGAGGCAGAAGCCATCTTGGAATGAGGACTTGGTTGCCTCATCTGCCTTAGCTTTCTCAGCCTTAAGATCCTCCAACTTTTTCCTTAGCGCCTCAACCTCCTTCTCCAACTTCTTCTTCTTCTTCTTCTTCTTCTTCTTCTTCTTCTTCTTCTTCTTCTTTTTCTTCAATCGCTCAATTTCGATGAGGAATTTGGCGTTGATCCCCAACGCCTTAGTCAAGTCAGCTACGGTGTCCTCCTTCTCCTTTCAAAGGACCTCCCTCACGAAACTCAGTTCTACGATCCTCGAGCCGAGGTCGCTTATTTTTTAGGAACAATCCTCAAGGAGCCCCCTCTAGCTCTCCAACACTTCCTAGTGAAGCTTGGCCAAGTCCTCGTTCGCAATCTTGTTGAGCTCGCCGTATTTCACGCATGAGCTTGCAAACAATTCCTTGGCCTTAGCCAAGCTCTCTTCTGACTAACTTCAAATGGCAGACCGTTTAGTTGCCCAAGCCTGAAAGTAGCCTCTGTATGCCAATAACTGCAAGTGGAAAAAACCTGATATGAGCTACTACAACAATTGAAGACTTTGAGAAATCAAAATTTTTCTAAGTACTAGGGATTACCTAAGCACCATGCTCAATCATCCGAGTTGCAAGGATCTCTTTGTTCGGGCAGTCCTCAGTCAGGGTTTGAAAGGTGGCATTGGCCATGATGCCCCTCGTTATCTGAGGGACCATCTTCTGGCAATATTAAGAAAATAGGTCCATGTCATGGCAAAAGTCCAAAAGGGTTCCTTCGGGACCTTGTCCTTCAGAATATTTGAGTCTCGAAAGTGGTCTATCATCCACACCATTTGCCCCCTTTCCTTTACAAAGTCAAACCGAAGTTCCTTTATTACATTATCTCTTAGCCATGCATCTACAAAGTCTAAAATACCGAAAAATCTGAAACTCATAAATGAATGGCTAAGAGACAAACCTAGTGCAAGTTTGGCATCTTCTCCGTCAGAATCACTGACGTCAAGTACTTCGGTAGGGATCTCTTTCCCTTTGCGTCTTCGCCTCTCCTGGGCCTCCTCAGCCGAAATCTCCCCCAACGAGGTCCCTAAGGTTTTGACAGTGGCATTAAGACTTAAGGGGGTTGAGAAGATGGCTGCCTCTGACGATGGGTTAGCACCCATGGACGTTTGGTCCAACGCCTTAGCTTGGTCTTTGGGAAGAGGGGGCAGGGAGTCCTCCTTAGTTTTCTTTGACTTCAGCGCTGAAGATGGACCAGCTGGCCTCTTCTTTCTCTTTGGAGACTTCTTCTTCTGCTCTCTTTTCTCGTCTTGGTCGAGGAACAAGCTCTTGTAGAAGGCTGCAGACTTATCTCCCATCTCTGCAATGGAGAAAATATCAATGTAAGTATCAAAAATTCTAACACTACGGTTGAAGGATCAGCTTACTTTCTACAAGGTCGGAGTAAGAGAGTAAGCCCCGAAGGAGCAGAACAAGCCACGTCTTCTTTCTGTCCACCGATGGCTTTGGCATATCTTTGTCGGTAATGTGTTCGGTGATAACCCCAAGCTCCCGAAAAACCTCATCGATCATAAAGCTCCATCTAATGGGTAATGGGTAAAGAGAGCGCGAAGGTGCTTGGGCATCCCAGTCTACAATAGCCTGAACATGGCTGTCAAACTCCTCAAACTAAGACTCCAGTTCTAGAGTTACCAACTTCCTTGGCTCCACTATATCGGTTGCCAGGGTACTCGAAGCCCATTGAGCTGGAAGATCTTTCCATTTCTCATCAATCTCCGTGAAGAAGTACTTCTTCTTCTATCCTTGCTAACTGTCTTTAGTGCCGAAGATGAAAGTAAATTTCTTGCTCCCAAATCCCCGATGGAGCAAAAAGTAAAATCCCATTTTCGGGATAGGATGAAGTTTGTAGTATTGGAGAAAGAAGATGAAATGTGGGACAATTTTGAAAACTCCACACACACATAGGAAGGCATTAAAGTAGGCGTAAGAGTTCGAGGGCATCTGATTGATGACAATGCTGTGGAAATAGCAGAAGTCGGAGACTACCCTTGGAAGAGGATAATGAAGACTCGCCTTCAGTTGCGCTCTAAAGACGGTAATTTCCTTCGGCCAAGGAAGGTAGCTCGGTTCATTATGACCGGGCAGCCTAATTTTTACATAAGAAGGAAGAAAGAACTTTAGTCTCCATTTCTCCAGCTTCTCCGAAGTCATACAGCTCATATGGGAGTTGAGAGGGATCCAACTCTCAGGAAAAATGGTAACCTTGGCTGCTTCGGCTAACATCCTCGATAACCTTGGACAAATGAAGGAAAAAGAAAAGAAAAGGAAAAAGAATAGCAACTTCGAAAGAAAACCCACATATTTGGAAAACCGGGGAAACTTCAGAAATCACCGTGAAATTTGCCGGAAATTGCTCCTCTGCTAGCACCATCGCAAGAAAAAGCTAGAATGTGGGAGGAAGTCTGATAGCAAAAGAAATGAAAGTAGAAGAGTGAAGAAACTTTGAAGGGAAAAACCTTTATATAGACAGAGGGAGGCAAGCAAAGCGTCGCCATAATGACCCTTCGCAAGTAAAGGGACGTAACCAATGTAATGGATGCGACTGATCGCCAATGATCTAATGACACGTGTCACATGATCCAAGAAACAAGAGCATGCCTTCTAACACTAGCAGGCCTATATTACCTAACTTGAAGTGACGTGACTACTGATCAAAAGATAGGACGGTTCACTGGCTGAAGGCAAGAACAAAAAACCTTGAAGGGAAAATAGGTCCTCGCCTCTGAAGATACAACCTCGGTTACAACCTCAGTTAAATTGAGAATTCAGCTTGAGGACATAAAACAGCTCCTTATATTCCGAAGGCAGACCTCGCCAAATGTAAGAAACTTGTTCAAAGTAACATCCTCACCAAGGGCTTAAAACCAATGAATAGAACACAAATATGGAGCCCCGGAGAATGCCAAAAGTACAACTTCTCTAAAAGAAAAGGTCTCGAGCTAAAAAGCTAGTAGACGCAAGTTTTTTTGCCAAAAACAGCTTCGGCTACCCAAAGAGCAGGATTTCCATGACATGCGCCTAAATGATTAACGCCGAAGTTACAACTTTGGCTTCTCCAAGGGGGCCATGTGATAGCCGAAGGGCTATCACCCATAAAGACCTTCTAAATGGCTAACTAAACACTACCCTCAGAGGAGGATTCATAACACCCACTTTCAGAGGACTCTCTGTCCCACCCTCGAAAAATATATGTAACCAACTTTGGTAAAATAGGGTCTCCGGTAGCCCTTGGAGAAAATCCATGCCTAAAGGGTCTCACATCCCCGATGGGATCTTATGGAGAAATGACAAATGCAGTTAAGGAACCTTTGACAAATAAGCCTTGCACACACCCCTACTCTCTAGTCGGAACTGCCTACGGCCAACTAGAGATACCTGCCTCCGAAGGTATAGACCAGATCTAGCTGAACACGCGTCATGATCTGCATAGGTTGTGCCAAACGGCCTTCTCCCTTCACCTTCCTATAAATACTTGGGAGGCTCCTTGGTAAAGGACACAGGACTCTCTCCTTTATACTCTATGCTCTTAAACAACTTCTCTCCCGTAAACTAACTTAGGCGTCGGAAGCTCCTCCCCCAAAAACATACTCCGAGGAGCTCCTAACGCGTTTTCTTCAAGCTCTTGTAGATACCTTCTCACCAGAAGTATCTCTCAGGCCTAGCATGTCATACAACGAAGATGCCGCCGGGCATCATCCCTTTTTTGGTTCTTATCATTCTTCCTTGTTCTTCCTTGGGTTCTATGGGCTCCAACTTAACTAGTCTTTAAGACCTTAGGCCTCAACTTATCTTGGGATGCAAAAGCCATTTTCTTAGGGCAGCCACACACATATTCCTAGTGAACCTTGACCTTTACCTCATGGCCTATCAAATTCTTAGTGTCTATGTCACACCTGGGCCTTAAGTGGTGAATGTTTACCTGGTCTCAATGCATCTTGATAACTTGGTGCCCTTCGACCCTTACCCTTTAGCTTTTTGGACTAAGCACAAAAACTGCCATCTTCCCAATGGAATTAACCATATGTTCACTTGGACCTTTACTTGGTCCCTTACCTCAATACAGGCACTTTACCATGATTACACCGATATACCTGTAACAAAAGCCATACGACAACTTTGGAAACACTTATAAGTAGTACTAACCACACTTAGCACAAGGGCACACTTAGATCTTAGTCACTTATTACCTCTACTAGAACCATTGACCTGCTCTGATACCAACTATGATGGAATAGAGGCCCCAGTGCCCTGAATTTACAGGCACTGGTAGGCTTTTATAAAATTATCATCTCATTTTGGTTACAATTTACTACTTATTACTTGTAAAGTACCTTAAATCATTATGTGAAACTAGTTTCTTAGCCCACCCTGTGTAGAAAATATGCCTTCATCGTCCTAACTATGCAATAACAAGTATATAAAACTAAAGAGAAAACTGTGGCATGCTAATTAATAGAACATAAGTTAAAAGCCAAGACATAAAGATCATACTCCCTCTGTTTCGCATTAATTGACCATTTTACCTTTCTTGACTGAAGTTTGACTTGAACATATGCATATTAATATGTATTGAAAAAAATTCTTAAACGTAATATTTAGAAACCTATAATCTTTAAAGTTTCATTTTCATATGAAATATTCATATTTTTATAATAAATTTTCAAATAGAAAAATCATAAATTAATTGTTGTGAATAGTAAATAGTCAATTTTTGTGAAACGGATGAAGTAGGTGCTTTAGCTTCAAATAATAGCTGTGTGCATACATCTTAATTTTATATGCATCTAAATGTAACCCTATTTTTATACACACCAATGGACACTAGTAGAGCTAATACTTAGTATGAAAAATAACACACATATAATTAGACAACAATGTTTACTAAGATCCTTCTTTAGCTTTCCACTCTAGTAAGGCTTCAAGTGGCAAGCCACACATTACTTGCACATACTTAGCCTTGAAACCTGAAAAGACAACACCTTGGTTAGTACTAACTTACATTACATGCAATCATCAACCAAAAAAATTATACTTAGGAAGTACCTTCAAGCAAAAAAAACTTAGCACTAACATTTGCCCCTCACCAACTGTTAGGCTCTACTAGCCTCCTAAGTACCTGTACAGCTCTTAAAGGGTGAGTACTCGAATGTACTCAGTAAGGGATATGGCACTTGCAATGAAAACATATGCAAGCATGTAAAGCAACATATATATATACAAACAACCAACCAATCAAAACAACATAACATACACCAAGCACAAACAATTAATAAACAACAATAATAATGCAATGCAACGTATAGATGGATGAGTAAATGCATATGCTTGTGCACTTAGGACTTCTTTACACTCGGAGATGTTCTTAACTGCCTTAAGCTCATACAGTTGGCGTGCTTGGATATTGGCCCTTATATCCGATGCTAGCACTTAATTAAACCTCATGAAGTCCTTGTTATGGCACCTTAAGTAAGCCATTGCTTACTGGACCTTATTAGCTTCTTACGGGCTACTTAGAGCAAGTTATCACTTACTCACCCATTTCTCGTATCTTCCCATTTCATTTTGTGTTGAGTAATTAACTTAGTGCCCAAACTTCACTAAGTTTCCCCGAACTTGACTCGAGCAGCTTAGTGGATTCATTTATATTGGCTCGGTTGGGACCTTTTGGTATTTCCTCAATGCCCGGAGGCACGTGACCTCTAACCCTTAATCATTAGGGGTCCCATAAGCTTCTTGAGTGCCACTCCAATGCAAGAGGTTCACAACGTCGTCCCTTGACTATTAGAGGACTTATACTCTTCTTGGTCCTTCCTTAGTACCCTACTTGTAACTTAAGGTACCTAACTTATCCACCTTTCCATAGCCCTAGGAGTACTTATTAGGAGTGCTTATGAGCCATTTTAGGATGCCACCTAGGCCTTAGGAAAACATTTGGGGCATTTAAAAAATGATTTGGGAGGCTTTGCGCATGATGTGTGATAGCACAAAAAGTTTGGTGTGACTGCACCATTAATTTAGGGAAGTGGCTAGAAATGGTGTGATGACACAAACAACTAGATGCAACTGCATTGCCCCTGCAAGTTGCCCAATTCAACCTGATGCAATCACACCAAATTTTTTATGCGATCACAACAACCTTGTAGCAGTCATTCTTCATCCCTTTCATGGCCAATCTTCCCTCCAAACCAATTCCAATCAATTCTTGGCTCATTCAAACTTACTCCTAGCTTTTTATAACACTAGAAATGCATCAATTAATTATGGCAAAACTTAAATCTCTTACCTCAAATCCATGCTAAGCAAGATCCAAGCAAACCACACATATAAAGCACCATGTTGCACAATGGAGCTTCTCTAAGTTCCTAGCCTAAAACCAATCAATTTGGACACCAAAGGCATGAATTCAAGACCATTTTTAATGATTTATTAAGCTTAGAACCAAACCAAAAGAACCAAAGAAGCTTACCTTAGGGTTTATGCCCAAAACTTGCAAAATCAAGCTCAAATGCACCAATTTCACAAAAAATGAGCTAAGGGCTTGTTGGATGGCTTTGAGACCTTCAAATTTCATGAAATTTTTGCCAATTAGGAAGAATCAGAGTTGAGAGAAATGGAGAAAAGGGAGCTACGAAAATGGAATGAGAAAATATGATGAATAGTTGTAATAAGCCATTTAAAAATATCCCAACTACTTCCACCTAAACAAACTTAGCTCTTGTTGTCACTTTGGCCTCAAAACTTTGTTTTGCTCACTTAAGCCACTTTTTCACTCCTTAAACTGTCCCCCTTTGGTCCCTAAGAAATGATTTCTTACCCTCAAACTTAACCTTTAGTCACTTAAGTAACTTAAGACAAAAATGACTCAATTTTACACTTGGTGCATTTTTAGCCCATTAACTGCCACTTGTGGTTCAAATAGCTAGAGGAACTTATGGTCTTCATTCATTTAGTTAAAAATACTTACATGACCCTAATTTTATTAAAATTATGGTCATGCCACTAACTCGGGCCAAAATTATCATTTTGTTTTTGTTGGCTTTAAATGTCATTTCACACTTAGGAACTCAATGTAACCTTATGTAGCATGCTTTTGTTTCTTAATGAAAACTTATTCGAGAAAATTAACTTGGGATTTACTTACCTTTACATCCAGGGTAGGGAAATTACTTGGAGGGCCTTTGCATCTACACCTATTATACATGCATAATATGTCCTTGGACAAAAATGATTGATTGTCCAAGTTCGATAGTTCAAAAATGAAAGAATCTGAACTATACTTTACTAGTTGTGATTTATCCTAATGTTGAATAAATTTAGCTATATTAAACCTTATTCCTTGGATGCTGAATTTGGGATTTTTGTCTCAAAGAAATGGTGGATTCTAGGGAAATAAGGTGAGATGCTACCAAATTTATTTTAGATTATTAAGATAAATGACAATGTAAAAGTACAAGCTAGATTTTTAGTTTTTGAAAAGGCTGGGCCCCTTCCCTGTAAGGATTATTTAGAGTATAGGTGGACTTTCATAACATTTCCAAATTTGTGGAAATAAAAATTTAAATGTTTTTGATTTAATATGTTTGTTCTTTGTAATTAAATATACGTGAATTTGAATTATAGGACTTTTTAGTAATGGCAGAGGGATGTGAATGGGTGTACATGTGATTATTGATGGATGAATACATAAACCCAGATTTCATGGTAAGTGTAGAAAATTTTAAAGGAACTGTATATAGTAGTGCAACTGGACTAATCACTAGTATTGAAACAAACATTGTAGAGATCAAAATGAAGTTCAAATGCATTTATGTTAATATAGATTTGTGGATAATGATTACATTTGGTATTGTTATGGTGAGTGATATCGTATGCAATCTCATAATTTTGTTTTGGGTGAAACATCAAATCTATGTCATAAAAAATAGTTTTTTTTTATAAAGATAGCACCTATAACAATAAATCTGGGTACGAGCAAATGGTTATTGATTCGATGGCCCTAAATGTGCACCCCAATGATAAAAGTGAAGCTCATGAATATGATCATGATAATTAAAAAGCAAATGTTGATGGGGAAGATGATATCTTTGAGCAAGAAAATAATAATGATGAGGCAATGTGTTTAGTTTGGCAACAATTGGTAATGAATTGCCTAATCTGAATGTAGAGAAATTTTACAAACTACTCATTGTTGAATCAACACCATAATATGATGAATGCACCAAACACACAAAATTGTCAATAGTGTCTTAGTCATTAAGCAAAGAAAAGTAAACATAATCTGATTGATAATTGCTTTGATGACATACTGTCACTATTAAAGAAATTAATTCCAGATGATAATCAATTGTTGGAGCTATTATATGAGTCTAAGCAAATGATAAAGGCTTTAGGTCCCCCGGTGAAAATAAACGTGTGTCCCAAAAATTTGATTATGAGAACTTATAATTGACACATTATATTGTTTGTGGAATATGTATATATAAAGAAGGGATAATGGATAGAAGGAAGAAAAAATTGATTCCAAAAAATGTATTGCAGTATATACCAATCACTAATTGACCGAAATGTCTATTCATACCGGCCTAAACTATTGAACACATGACATGGCACACAAAGTGATTGACATACTCATAGTGGTTCAGTGGTTCATCTATGCCAAACAGAGGCTTGGCAATATGTAGATTCAACTTTTCTAGACTTTGCTATTGAAATTAAGAATCTACGTCTTCGATTATGCACAAATGAGTTTATGTCAAATTTTGCAATAGGAGGGACATATTCTATATAACCAATATTATAGTTATGTATAATCTGTGACTGCAAATGTATATGAAGAAGGCTTGCACATTTTTTTAATTGTTAATTTTAGGTCCGAGGTCTCTATGTTGGAATATTGATATATCCTTGAGGTCACTAATTGATGAGTTGAAGATGTTGTAGGTAGATGGAGTTGAAACCTAGGATGCATATTGATCTCAAAATTTTATCATTGAAACCTGTTTATTGTGAATAATTAGTGATTTTCTAGCATATGGGATGCTATTAAAGTAGAGTATGTATGAGAGATTGGCTTGTTTGTATTGTATGGAGAACATCAATTCATTTTAGCTTAAGTTTGGGATGAAACCATCTTGGTGGGACTATCATAAGAAGTTTTTAATGGGAAACCATGCATTTTCTAGGAATATTAATACTTTTCAACCTGGATTAAACGTAAGGGAAATAGTTGTGCTGCCAATGTTCGGTGAAGAAAACCAATGCTTGGATAAAATGCAACTCTCACTTTTGAGGTCAATGTGTGATAATCTTAATGCGAATGGATTTGGTGCTACCCATAATTGGCTAAAGTGGTCAATTTTTTGGAAGTTACCTTCTAGGAAGCAACTACTTTTAAGAACCAACCTTGCTATCATGCATATAAAGAAAATTTTCTTTGAAAATTTTTTTTATACACTGATGGAAATTAATGGTAAGATAAAGAACAAATCTAACACTCAATTAGATTTGAAGGAGTTGGATATACTGTCTATGCTCCACTTTATAGATGATGGCAATTCCAGAATCAAACCAAAAGTGATGTATACTCTAGAGAGAGAGGATGTTTGATAGATATGTTTATGGCTCAAGAGATTAAAATTTTTAGATAGGTATGCATCTAATTTATCACGTAACATAAATGCTACATATTGTAGTTTCTACTCCATTAAAAGCTATGATTCTCATGTATTTCTTCAACACCTATTACAATTGCATTGCATGGGTACTTGGCAATAACAATGTGGATGACTATATTCGAATGCAGTTTATTCTTTCGGCAACTTTGTTCATGAAAAATCAAAATAGATGGCATGGACAAACTTGAGAACCTCATCATCAACATTATCTCCAAACTATAGATAGTTTGCAATGGTATGTGCTCCTGTGCAATATAGGTAAATGCATTCTTTTGAGAAGTATAACTAATAGTCATTTTAATACATACTAAGCATTATTTTGAAATGTGGTAGTTTACACATCATGTTCCCCTATTTATAGGCTTATGCAGTCTCTTAAGTGAAAATGCGCAACAAAGTGAAATTAGGGGTCTCAATTATGGAGGCATACTTGGTTCAAGAGATGACATTATTCTGTGAATATTATTTTGGCCCCCATATGTTAACTAAACTCAACCACACCCTGTGAAACAATGAGATGGTGAATTACAGTCTGAATAAGGGCAACTCTAGTGCTCATCTAGCCTTCTTTCATAATAAAAATTAAAACTTCTAGGCCTGTAAGGCACTAAGAGTGCTAGAAGAAGATGAATTACATCAAGTGCATCAGTTTGTACTATAAAACTGTGAAGAAGTTGATCCATATTTCCAATTAATAATTACATTTATGCTTCTAGTTAAGCAAATAGGGTGACTTTACCTTTCACTAACCTTATTGTGTAATCACGCCTAGGGTTTTTAATGATGTAATATGATGAAATTTTCTTGGATGTAGTGACAAAAAAATGAAGGACTTTTGAGTGCAACATTTCACATGATGGTTTCAGGAATATCTATGTTTTCCGTCCACTATATTTGGTACTAAGTTTAGGAGTTTAGAGAATGATTTATTATGATGATCATCTCTTTCATACTTGCAGTGTGAAATCCAACCAAATAGGTTAATTGAAAGACTTGTTGAATTATTTCGTGATCTGCTGTATTCAGGCACAAGTTCCAATAAATGCATGGTGAATGGTTTTCACTTTCATTCTCGGACTTATAGGTTGGCAAAGTTGATGACCAACTAGGGCATAGTTGTTGAGAGTTACACCAGTGACTCTAAAGGGTGTGATTTTTATGGAACGATAAAAGAAATCATTAAACTACAATATTCTAGAAGAATTCCAAACTTCGTCACCATTTTCAAGTATCTGTGGTTTGATGCAACTCGTGGATTTTACACACTTATCATCTGGAGTTGTTGTTGTGAAGTAGAAATCAAGATTGAGTCTACCAAAACCTTTCATCGTTGTCCGCCAAGCAATACAAGTGTATTATTTTCAATATCTACACACTTTATTGCAGCAACCGTGGGTGGTAATTAAGGTGAAACTAGGTGCTTTCATTGAGTGGGGAGCCATTGAGAAAACACTAGACAATCCAAACTCCAGTGTTGTACCAACAATTAATGAAGGTGAACTATACCAGTAGCCTCAGGCACAAGATGTCAGACTATTGGCAAATACTTCAGGCATCAAAGTAGGTTTTATGTTGGTGGACCTTAACGTTGCCATGGCCAGACCAGGGGCAAAACTAAAGAAGGCTAGTAGAGGCTTGGGCTCTCCCTAAAATTGTAAAATATCTATAATTTCCTTTAGAATTTAAAGGTAAATGCATTCTAACCCCTTCTTAAAATTGGTCAAATTTCCTCCAAAGGACTATAGTTCAAGTAAATACTTGTTTTAGTCCCTTCTTTATAAGAAAACGTAGGTCTTCCCCTAGGCTAGACACCAATTTTACACTTGTTGATCACACTGGTTAACCCGAAATGGTTGAGGATGAAGTTGCCGGAGGTGTTTTCGAGTCTAACAAATCATAATGACTTTGATCGAACATTTTTTTTTGTTGCATTCATTTTACACTCAATATTTGAATGCTAGCGTAACTTTCATAATATTTACATATATTTATATATATATTAATAATTATTTGCATGTTAATATAAATATTTAAGAGTAATTAATATATATACGCGTGTGTGTAAGTATATATAAGTTAACTTATATAAAAGTTAATATTTATATTAATATATCATTATACACTTGATAGCCAAAGGCTATCGCCTCTATCTGGCCGAACTCCCTGCCACAAGAATGGCCAGAAGAAACTGGCGCTACCCGAGTAAAGGTGGGATCATACACCTCGGGAGATAGCCGAAGAGCTCCGAGCCCGGCACGCCAGGAACCTTGAGGATACTACTAGCCCCCGAGGTTGCAAACAGATCGCCTTCGGAAAAGAGGCACCAGCTATGGCAGGCCGAACATGATCTCCCCGAAGGCGGAACTCCCTGAAGCTGGGTACCCCCGAACTGAGGGCGTGTTTCCCGAAGAGGCACCGTCCGTACCAAAGGACGACCTCGCCCAGGGACCTCGGGAGTACGGCAGGAGCATTTAAGGAAGCATTTAAGGAAGCCTCTGACACGTCCTTTCACAGACGTCATAAGCAGCCTCAAAAGGCGCTCTGACACGCTGATGCCATCAAAATCACATCATGGCCCATCTCAGCACAAGGCTCAAGGCAACCTGCTACCAGCTATCTGTCCCCTACGCCCAGAAACTCAGGGAACATCCGACCAAACGCGTGTCGCGATCTGAACGGGCTAGGCACTCCTATAAATACCAGGAAATAAATACTTGGCAGGAGGTTGGTTGGCAAAGGTCTGACTCCCAGACTCTGAGAAAATCACCTGGCACACTCCCAAGTGCGAACCATCCTCCAGGCGTTCTTCCTCCTAGAAGTCTCTCCACCAGTCACCATGACTCTAAACGATGAGGCCCCCGGCCATCACTTGGCGCCGTCTGTGGGAACCCGCTCTGAGATTGCCATCGTTGAAACTCGGCGTTCTAAGGACAAGGGACTCCCAAGGTCTCCGTCCGCGCCTGAGACACAACCGGCTGCTGAGCAAACACTCCCAGGGACTTCTGCATCCGAGGAAGACCACCCTCTAGTAATCACTATGAGCTTTATGAGGGATTTTCAACGTTCGGTCGTGGCCGAAATGACACAGCAGATCGACCGAAGATGGTCACAGCAGACACAGGCCCAAAGACCTCCCTCACCTGCAAGCCCTCAGGAGAAGAGTCAGAGGTCGACTCATCGCAGTTCGGGAAGCATAGATCCGCGCGAAGAATCGTCCACAGAAAATACGCCCCTCGGGAAACAGCCTGTGGGGCAGAAGAGGTCTGAGCGACCGAGGGTCTTGCAGCAAAGAAGTTCGCTGCCTGAGGCGAGGTCCCTGTCCCCTCAGCGCCGAACTCGGTCCCCGAAGAGGCGCTGGCAATCTCCCTTCCCTGAAGAAGGGCCTAGTGCCATAGTGCTTATGGAGAGGATATTAGCACGGCTAGATAGGGTGGAGAAACAAATGGCCAGAAAACTCGTTTGGGCCAGACTTTCGGGAACATTCTGCGAAGATGACTCCCCATTCATTCAGGCCGTTGTTGAGGCAGCCATGCCAGGAGACTTCAGAGTACCTCGGTTGGAGATTTATGATGGCCGTACTGATCCACAGGCCCATCTGACGAAGTATAGACGCAGCATGATAATGCACGGTGCTGACGACGCTACCATGTGCAAGTGCTTCGAAGTCACCCTCACAGGGCCAGCAACTGCATGGTACAATTCATTGCCTTCAGGGACCATCACTGAGTTCCAGGAGTTGTCCACGGCCTTCACGCAGCAATTCATTGGGAGTCGACCTACTGCGAAGATGCCTGTCCAGATGTTCGACATAGAGCAGAGGAACGGAGAAACCATCCGAGACTATGTCGAAAGATTCAACAGGGAAGCTCTAAGCGTCCCAGACTTTCGGCCCGAAATCCGCATTCTTGCCATGACACGGGGCCTTCGGCGAGACTCACAGCTATTCTACGAGTTCTCAAAGGACCCCCCGGAGACCCTCGGAGAATTTTACCGAAGGGCAGAACAGCACATGACCGCCGAGGAACTAAGAATGGCTGGGCCAAAGTCCGATCACCACCCCGCCGAAGGGTCCAATCAACAAGCTCGGCATCCGACCGAACAGGCAGGATGACCTCGGAGGATGCGGGGAAGGAAACCCCAAAGTTTCACACCACTGAGCACTACACGGACCAACATCCTCATGGCGCTGGAAAGGCAAGGGACGCAGATTCGGCGGCCAAGGGCCATGACCGCCGATAATAAGAAGAATGCAAAGAAGTTCTGCCAGTTTCATCGCGACCACGGTCATGACACCGAAGACTGCTTCCAGCTGAAGAAGTACATAGAGTCGCTGATAAAGCAGGGCCAACTTCGAAAATATCTGCGGATGCCATCCCCGAAAGGCAGAAAAGTGGAGGAAGAAAGGGCCGAAGATGAGGACTATGACTCCGACAGGCGGAGAAACCGAAGTCCAAAAAGCCGCCCTCCACCTCCGGCAGGGGTTATCCAAACAATCACCACGGGGCTCCCATCCTCAGAAAGAAAGTGGAAGGCCAGAGAAATTGCAGTCATGGAATATCAAAATCCAGCAAAGAAGCTGGCCCACAAAGATGGATCCACCGTCGTCTTTCCCCACGACGATCCGCTGCTGATCATGGCGAGGATAGGGAACTGGGACGTCAAAAGGGTGCTACTTGATGACGGATCAAATGCGGACGTCCTATTCTCGCACTTACTGCCGAGCTTGGGCATATCCAGCAGCGAGCTTAAGCCAGTCACCTCGCCCACCTTCGGGGTTGGACCATCCGAACTGCCTGTCCTCGGATTTATCGACCTCCACCTGATGATGAAAGGAACTTCGGTCGACGGAACAGCTGAGTTGTACGCCTCCACAATGGCGAGGTTCATCGTCATGGACGTCCCATCCTCGTACAACGCCATCCTTGGAAGGCAGACACAGGGAAACCTGCACATTCGCCCTGATGTGAAGTACTTGACTGTCACATTCGCCACCAAGGATGGGGATGCAGAGGTCTTCATAGATCAAGCCGAGGTAAGGAAGGTGTTTGTGAAAGCACGAAAAGCTCCGGCAAATAACCTCGCACAAACAATAGAGCCAAAGGCACCTGAGAAGGGCAAAGAAGGAGAACCCCCAAGAGCGGAAACAAAAACAGTGGAACTTGTCCAAGGACAATCTACCCGAATAGGGAAGAACTTGCCCGAAGGTGACAAGAAAAACCTTGTATCTTTTCTACTGGGAAATAAAGATCTCTTTGCCTACTCGCCAAAAGACATGCCAGGGGTGCACCCTGGCATAATACAGCATAGCCTCGAAGTAAGCCCGGAAGCAAAGCCTATCCGGCAAAAGAAGCGAAGCATCTCAGCCCATAAGAGCAACTTTGTGAAAACCGAAGTTCAACGCCTGTTGGACGCTGAAGTCATCAGGGAGGTCAAATACCCCGAATGGTTAAGCAACGTGGTGATTGCCACAAAAGAAGGCAGCAGCAAACTTCAGATGTGCATCGACTTCAGAAACTTGAACGATGCTTGCCCGAAAGACTCATACCCTCTTCCGCCAATAGACCAACTGGTAGACTCAACTGCCGAATACGGGCTCCTAAGTTTCCTAGACGCCTTCAGCGGCTACCATCAAATAAGGATGGACCCCGAAGATGAAGAAAAAACCGCCTTCATCACCGAGGGAGGAACATACTGCTATGTCAGGATGCCCTTCGGGCTCAAAAATGCAGGAGCCACCTACCAAAGGTTGATGAACAAGGTCTTTAAAGACCAAATGGGGAGAAACATGGAGGTGTATGTTGATGATATGATAGTCAAGAGCAAGCTGCCTAGCTATCACGTTGCAGATCTAGAGGAAACCTTCCAAAAGCTCAGAGCCTTCGGGATTCGGCTCAATCCTGAAAAGTGCATCTTCGGGGTATCCTCGGGAAAATTCCTTGGGTACATGGTATCCGAAAGAGGCATCGACGCTAACCCCGAGAAGATTAAGGCGCTGCTTGAGTTCCGAACTCCTGCCACAGTCAAAGATGTGCAGATGCTCACCGGAAGAATAACCTCCCTGAGCAGATTTATTTCCAGGTACGGAGATAGGTGTCGACCTTTCTTCAAAGTCCTCACAAAGGCAGCAAAAATGGAAGGCGACCTCGGAAAGAATGATCACCCTTGGGACAAAGATTGCCAAAAGGCCTGGGAAGAACTCAAAGTCTACTTGGCTAACCTGCCGACTCTGCGACAACCTCGGGAGGGAGAGCCCCTCGTTTTGTACCTCGCCGTCACGGAGAAAGCTGTAAGCTCGGTTCTCATGAAAGAAGAAGGGCCAAAGCAATGGCCAGTCTATTACGTCAGCAAATCCCTGCATGGTGCCGAAGTCAGGTACCCTCTACTTCAAAAAGCTATATACGCCTTGGTGCTTGCAGGAAGAAGGCTGCGACCATACTTTCAGGCTCACCCCATCATCGTCCGAAGTAGTCTACCACTACGGGATGTTATGAAGAAAGTTGATCATTCGGGAAGGCTCTCCAAGTGGTGTATAGAGCTTGGCGAACACGATATCACCTATGAACCTCGGAAGGCCATAAAAGCTCAGGCACTGGCAGAATTCATTGCCGAAATACCTACCACTGAGGACAGTCATCCGGATCTGAACGAAGGTGAGCCAGAATGGACCTTACATGTTAACGGAGCCTCGGGGTCCGAGCACCAGGGAGCTGGGGTAATTATCAGAGGCCCCGAAGGCCTAGAGGTAATGAAGGCTATCAAGTTTACCTTCAACGTCACTAACAATGTGGCTGAGTATGAAGCCCTCATAGCGGGATTACGCTTGGCCAGAAGGATTGGCGTGAGAAACTTAAAGGCTCACAGCGATTCCCAGCTGGTAGTTCGACAGACGGCAGGAGACTATGGGGCAAAGGACCCAACCTTGGCAAAATACCACGAGCTGGTAGCAAAACTCATTCAAGAGTTTGACGCCGTAAGGATCGAAAACGTACCTCGGCGGAAAAACACCGAGGCAGACTGCTTGGCGAAGTCAAAAACCTACACCGAGGTGCTAGACCATCCGAGCATCTCAGTGCTGAGCATATCGACCTCAGGAAAAGGCTGGAAGGATCCAATAAAAAGGTACCTCGCAGAAAATGTGCTCCCCGAAAACCCCGGCGACGCTGCAAGACTGGGAAGACGCTCCAGCCGATTCTTCTTGATTGGCGAAGAGTTATACCGACAGGGATATGCAAACCCGCTGCAAAGATGCGTGGATGAAGAGGATACTGAAATGGTCCTTGAAGAGGTCCACGAAGGCATGTGTGGTTCACATATTGGAACTGATGCCCTTGCGGCAGTGATACTTTGCCAAGGATACTTCTGGCCTACCCTGAGAAAGGACGCAAGGCAGTTCGTCCGGAAATGCGGTAGTTGCCAGAAACACGCGAACATCCAGAGGGCACCCTCGGAATTGGTAACTTCGGCTGACTATCCCTGGCCCTTCGCAGTCTGGGGTATAGACCTTATTGGGCCACTCCCCTCAGCGCCCGGAGGCGTGAAATTCTGCATGGTGGCGGTAGACTATTTTTCCAAATGGGTCGAGGCAGAACCACTAGCAACTATCTCGGCAAAAGAGGTGCAGAAGTTTGTATGGAAGAACATTGTATGCAGATTCGGCATACCGAGGGTACTAGTGGCTGATAATGGATCCCAATTCATAGACAAAGGATTCCAGGAATTTATCAGCAACCTCGGAATAAAAATGCACTTCGCCCCAGTAGCTCACCCCCAAAGCAACGGGCAGGTGGAAGTATCTAACAGGACCATAAAAGATGGCCTAAAGAAGAGACTGGGGGAAGCAAAAGGGAAATGGCCAGGAGAACTCCAAAGCGTGTTATGGAGTTACTGAACGACGCCCCGAATAGCCATAAGAGAGACTCCCTTCTCACTCGTCTTCGGAACAGAGGCCATCATCCCTATCGAGATAGTTAGACCATCAGTACGGGTGCAAGTATTTGATGAAGGTGGAAACGACCTCGGCCTAAGAATGAAGCTCGACCTCGTCGGCGAACACAGAGAAATAGCTGAGCTGAGAAGAAAAGCTTTCCAACAAAGAGTGGCCGCGGCTATAAATTTACGAGCCAGGCCAAAAGAAATCAAAAAAGGAGACCTCGTTCTCCGAAAGGCTGACTTCGCACCTCGAAAGCCATCTCACGGGGTATTTCGTGCGAACTGGGAAGGACCTTATCTGGTTCTTGCCGAAGTACAAAAAGGCGTGTACAAACTTGGCGACACCAAAGGCATAGAATTGAAGAACACTTGGCACTCAGATGCCTTGAAGAAATTCTACGCTTAAAATGGAGCGGAAGGATTGTGTTGTGCAAAAAAAATATCCTAAGTACAGAATGTCCTTGAGAAAAAATTCTTAAGTGTACAAAACGGTGCAAGACAGAATTCCGTGAAGGTGTTCGCCATAAAAAAGCGCAGATATGATTTTCTGAAGTCCCTTGAGCCATCACACTCGGAAAAATGGAAAACAAAAATCTTGCGAAGGTGTTCGCCACAAAAAGCACAGATGTGATTTTCCGAAGTCCCTTGAGCCATTGTGCTCGGAAAAATGGAAAACAAAAACCTTGCGAAAATACTCGTCGCAAAAAGCGCTAAGTAATTTCTTGTGATTGCAGGTTTCCCGAAGTCTCTTGAGCAAACTTGTTCGGGACAATGGAAACGCGAAATCTTGCAAAAAGACTTGGCCAAAAAATATATATTCATTAAGAATGATCAGGCTTACAAAGAAAGAGTGCCCGAAGAAGGAACACAAAAACGAAGAGGAAAAAAGGAAAAGGCCCATAAAATAGCCTAAGGGTTCTCGGCGTCCCGGGAGCCACCAGCCTCTGTGCCCTTTTCCACCACCTTCGGCGCCGGAATTGTGGAAGGCAGGTTCAGGTGCTCGATTTTGGACCAGGACCACCGAGGGCCCTCGGGAATTTTGAGAGCTTCCAAAAAATAGAGGTCCAGACCTGGGAACCTCTCAAGGACTTGGTGCCGAGCAAGGCAGAATCCGTCTTGGAAGGCGACCTTGGTCATTTGGTTGGATTTGTCCTTATCAACCTCAAGGTCCTCGAGCTCGTCCTTCAAGTCTGCAACCTCCTTCTTCAGCGCCTTCACCCTCTTCTTCGCATCGGGCTCCTTCTTCAAAGACTGGACCTCGGCTTCGAGAGCCTCTTTCTCACTCACCAACGACCGAATGAGATTGTCAGAATCTGACTTATCTTTGAGAAGGTCTTGGTTGGCAGCAAGCATCCCTTTCACCTGATCGCCGAGGTCAGCAATCTTCAGAGAAGAGTTCTTCTCAAGATCTTCCTTCTCCTTCCGGAACTTCTCCCGAAGGGCAGCAACTTCTTTTTTCGCAGCATCTGACAGCTACTGGTTCTTGGCGATCAATGCCGAGCGCGTGACCTTCGCCTTCTCTAAGGTCTCTAAGGCCGAAGCTCGGAACGCCGCCTGCTTGGCCACCCGAACTCGGAGAAAGCCGGCGTACCCCAGCAGCTGCAAAAAGATGAACGCAAGGCCAGTAAGAGCCAAGCACTTAGGAAAAATTGAAGGGAAAAAGGTGTGAAGGACATACTTGAGCAGCATGCTCAGTGACTTTCGCGGCAAGGGTGTCATCGTCCGGATGGGCCGCCGCAATAGCCTTGAAGGAGGCCTCTGTAAGCACCCCCTTCGAAATCTGTTTCGCCATTTCAGGACAGTCTTCGGAGTACAAGTTCATGTCCTCCATGAATGTCCAGAAAGGCTCTTTTGGTATCTTCCCTTGCGGGACTTTGGAGTCGCGAAGGGCCCGCGCCTTCGCGTGTTCGGCAGCCCAGTTCGGGGTAAGCAACTCCCCTGCATGGCGAAAACGAGAAGCGGGTCAGAAACAAAGGAAAATTCAGAAAAACAAAAAGAGCCATACTTGTTCTGAAAGCAACAGACCTGGCGGCACTTCGAACATGGCGTCCTCAGAATCCTGAGACTCCTCGGTCGAAATCCCCTTGCCTTTCTTCTTGCGCCGCTCCTCGGCAAAATGAGCCTCTACCACGGCCTCCAGAAGGGCCTGCGGCGCGGAAGGGCTCTGGGGAGGGACGTCGGCGGAAGAAACTTCAGCAGCGGCAGGGACTTCGGCAGCTGCCTCAGACGCCGGAATCTCGGCTGTCCCAGACTCCTCGGCAGCTTCCTCGGAAATTTCCTCCAGAGGAACCTGGGCAGTTTTCTTTGCCCGTTTCGCCGAAGGCCCAGCGCCGGTAGACTTCCGCCTTCGGGAAGCCGCCTTCTTTGTCTGATCGCCCTTCTCCACCTGGCCGGAGAAAAGGGACTTGTAAAAGGCAGCAGTCCCGTCGCCCATTTCTGAAAAAGAAAAAAGACATCAGCGTAAGTCCGAGGAAAAAACAGCAAGGGAGTAGAAGACAACTCACTTTCGACAAGCGTTTCGAAAGAAATTTCCTCCTTAAGAAGATTGACCAACCAGGAATCCTTCCCGGCGATGGCAGGAGCTGGCATCTCGAGGTCGGTCTCGTGCTCCTTAACCACCTTTAACTCCCGGAGGACCTCTTCGGTCATCAACCTCCAGTTGATAGGGAAGGGGTACAGAGAGCGCGGCGCGACCTCGGGAGCCCAGTCAGAGACGGCGCGGATGCGGCCGTCGAAGTCCACGAAAGTGGAAGCCAACTCTGGAGTCAGCAACAACCTTGGATCAACGACGTCCACATCTAGCCTTCCCTGAGCCCATTTGGTCGGAACATACGACCATGCCTCCTCCATCTTCAGGAAGAAGAATTTCTGTTGCCACCCCCGCCAGCTGTCCTTGGTGGCGAAGGTGAACATGAATTTTTTGCTCCCGGATCCCCGAGGTAGCATAAAATAGAAGCCACCCTTCGGGACCACAAAGAGCTTGTAGTACTGCATGAAGATTATAAAATGGGGTTTTATCCCGAACACGCCACACATGCAAAGGTAGGCGTTAAAATAGCAGAACGAGTTCGGGGGAAGCTGGTTCACAGCAATGCCATGAAATTGCCAGAACTCGCAAACCATCTTCGGGGGAGGATACCGAAGTCCGGCTTTCAGCTGGGCTCGGAAAACGGTAACCTCGTTACTAAGGTTTGAAAAAGCATAATGGCTAGAGCGAGGCAGCCTAGTAATGGCGTAAGAGGGAAGAAAGAACTTTTTCTTCCACCTCTCTAATTTTGCGGGGGTGGTGCAACAAGGATGGGCTAAAAGAGGCTGCCAGCTCTCAGGGATAGGCATTTTCGACATGAAAACGAGTTCGGAAAAGGCAAGAAAACAGTTTCTGGAAAAAACTCAAAAGAACAGAGGAATCAAAACACTCTGGAAAACAAAAACCCACCAAAAGATTTGCCAAAGTCTGAGGACGCCGTCGTGAAAGTTGGCAGAAAAAAGCTTTGATTAAGGCAGCTCCGCCACAGAAAGCAAGAAAGTACGAAAACAGGGGCAAAGCAGAGGAAAGAGCAGAAGTAAAAGCAAATGGGACTTATGATGGAATGGGCTATTTATAGGCCAAAGGTTGGTAACCGAAACGTCGTCATAAGTACCCTTTTGGAGGCGAACCGTCGCCGTAACTGCCCTCTGCACCTGAAAAGGCGCGCCCTCTGTAACCGACGCGACTCTCCTCCAATGGCAAAGCGCCACGTGTCAATCGCCGCGCCAAAACAGGGGACACGTCTTCTGACATCCCTAAAAAGCTGGGACGCGTCGCTTAGACTGACACGCTTGGCCACCAGACACGACGTTACACAGACCTGCAAGAAGAAAAAGCAGGTTACCTCGAGGACACCAAGAGACAGGCTATGGCCAAACAGCCCATGACCTTCGGGCAAGAGGTGTATCTTCGGCACAGGCTCCGCCTCGAAGACACCAAAGAACAGGCCAAGGCCGAACAGCCCATACCTTTGGGCAAGAGGTGCATCCTCGGAACAGGTTGAGCTTCCTAAGAGACTCCCAAGAACAACCTCGGAAAGAGATGCAAAACCGAAGTCTTCACTTCAGCTTTCCAAAGGGGGGCATGTGATAGCCAAAGGCTATCACTTCTATCTGGCCGAACTCCCTGCCACAAGAATGGCCAGAAGAAACTGGCGCTACCCGAGTAAAGGTGGGATCATACACCTCGGGAGATAGCCAAAGAGCTCCGAGCCCGGCACGCCAGGAAACTTGAGGATACTACTAGCCCCCGAGGTTGCAAACAGATCGCCTTCGGAAAAGAGGCACCAGCTATGGCGGGCCGAACATGATCTCCCCGAAGGCGGAACTCCCTGAAGCTGGGTACCCCCGAACTGAGGGCGTGTTTCCCGAAGAGGCACCGTCCGTACCAAAGGACGACCTCGCCCAGGGACCTCGGGAGTACGGCAGGAGCATTTAAGGAAGCATTTAAGGAAGCCTCTGACACGTCCTTTCACAGACGTCATAAGCCGCCTCAAAAGACGCTCTGACACGCTGTCGCCATCAAAATCACATCATGGCCCATCTCAGCACAAGGCTCAAGGCAACCTGCTACCAGCTATCTGTCCCCTACGCCCAGAAACTCAGGGAACATCCGACCGAACGCGTGTTGCGATCTGAACGGGCTAGGCACTCCTATAAATACCAGGAAATAAATACTTGGCAGGAGGTTGGTTGGCAAAGGTCTGACTCCCGGACTCTGAGAAAATCACCAGGCGAGACTCTTCAGCCCCTCTGTGCTATTTCCTCTGCCTTTTCCCGGCCACCACTGACTTGGGCATCGGAGGCTCTCCCCCCGGAAACACATTCCGGGGGCCTCCTAACCCTTTATTTCTGGACTTTTAGGCACACTCCCAAGGGCGAACCATCCTCCAGGCGTTCTTCCTCCTAGAAGTCTCTCCACCAGTCACCATGACTCTAAACGATGAGGCCCCCGGCCATCAACATTAATATATGTATGTATGTATGTATGTATGTATGTATGTATTTATAAATCTAAATATATATTTTAAATATATTTATTTATATCATCCTAGAAACCTTTAAGAACAAGCAATTGAATTAGTTGTTTAGAGATTGAATACATAACAACTAGTGAAAGGGGTAGTGACTGATTTCATTAAATGTAGCAACTGAAACGTTCGGTCACAAGCCCTTAGACCATTTTTAAAATGGGCAATTGAAAGTTTCAGTCATTCTCTGTTTGAAGTTTACATAACAGTCCTAGATAGCAATTGAACATTCAGTTGCTATAATGGGCAACCCTATATTTTTAAAGAAAATGACTTAACCTTTCGGTGACAGTTCAATTGCCAGTTCATCCAACATAATAAACCCCTAGAACCAACACTCAATCTACTTCTTTCCCGTTTCTAACTCTCGCAAATGCTCTTTAGCGTCCAGCAAGTGCGAATCTAGTACTTGGAGTGATTTCTTCTCATTTTCTACCAAATCTTTTCACATTTGGTACATTTTCTAATTTGTATTCCTTTTTTTTTATATTAGTTCTTAATTTCAATGACTTAATTGTTGTGTTCAGTTGCGTTTTACTTCAGTTAGGTTTTTAAATGTAACATGGTTAGTGTTATTTGATTTATATATTAGTGTTAGGTTTTGAAAATTTAGATGTTAGTGATAGTTGGTTTATATTTTAGTGTTTGGTTTTGAAGATTTAAATGTTACTATTATTAATTTAATGAATAATTAGTTGTTCAATTAATTAGTTGTTTAGTTAATTAGTTGTTTAGTTATTACTTACTTAATTAGTTACTTTGTTAATCCATCTTTTTCAATTTATTAGTTATTTTGTTACTTAATTACACATTTTAATTATTTTGACCCATCAATTATTTTAGCTATAAGATTATTATTTTTTTTGGTGAGTTATAAGATATGGAGCACAGAAGTGATGAGTGTTGTGGGTCAGGCAGACGTGGCAACCACAGTCGGCGGGGCCAAACGTCTTCTTCGTTTACCTTGCAATGAAGTACAAGTAGAGGTTAAGGGAGTAAGAAGCAGTACATCTATGCACTTACCCTCTAGCAAAGAAACAGTCAAGGTTAGGCGTCCCGTCCTATCCAGTTTTTGTCATCGATAGATTCTTGGCCACCTGCTCCAGTTCTCCCTTGAGAGTCTCCAAGTCTAGTTCATAGAACTAGCACTTGGCCCACCAACCCTTTTGGGAAAGTTATAAGATATAGAGCATGAAGGTGATGAGTGTTGTGGATCAAGCGGATGTGGCAACCACAGTCAACGGGGCCAGACGTCTTCTTCGTCTGCCTTGCAATGAAATGCAAGTAAAGGTTGAAGGAGTGAAAGGCAGTACATCTACGCACCTACCCTCTAGCAAAGAAGCAGTCGAGGTTAGATGTCCTGTTGGATCTAGCTTTTGTCATCGACAGATTTCTTGGCCACCCACTGTGGTTCCTCCTTGAGAGTTTCCGAGTCTAGTTCAAAAAACTAGCACTTGGCCCACCGACCCACTACTCCCAAGCAACAGCCTTCAGTGAGTCAAGAAGCACTATCATAGGTAGCGGTAAATGATCGTGCCCTTATAGTAAGTACCCTTATTATTACCTTTTTAATATACTTTATAAATATTGACTGAGTTGAAATTAATACGTTATAATTTTAATTGCAGCTTTTTCCATGATGCTAAGCTAAGACATTATTAGTGCCATCTCACAAGTGCTTTTCAAGGGTGAGCATGCTGAGTGGAAGGCCGTTAAGCACAAGAAGGTGAGGAGTTTATGGCACAACTATAGGTAATATATATATATATATATATATAACTCATCTTCCGTAAAATATAGTAACTTTTTTGCAATTTTAATGTTACTCACGAATTGCAAACTTTGATTGTCTTTTTTGCTTCAGTGATATTACTACTAGGATCCAACGGATGAGGATAGGATTAGGAAGGAGTTTTTCAAGCAGATAAAAGAACGATACAAGCTCAAATTAAACAACTTGAGGACCTCCATCATTCGGAATAAGTTCGCCGGTGTCTAATAATGACTACAGCCTCTTTCATCCTTATCAACTGGATTTCATCCTGCTCCAACATTGGGAAGATTTGATCAACCACTAAAATGGTAAAAGATTCTAGCATGTCAATGGTGTCATGAAGAATAATAAGGTAAAAAAAATAAATTTTAGTTTTACTCGTTGTTTTAGTTCTAACATGCGAAAATCTTACTCCTGGGATTTACTAATAATTTCGAGAAGGACACACTTAAAGGTGCAAAAGCCATGAAAGCATTGTCTATGGAGTCAAATGAACTAGATGCTTTTTGATAGGATGGTAAGATTATTAACATTCTTTCAAAATTTTGTTACTTAATTATATATTATTTTAATTAAAACTTTTTCTGCTTACACAAATTTCATACGACAAACTTAGGAGGGCTAGCCCTTGGCATTAGGTGACTTTATCGGCCAAATCTCAATGAGGGATGAATTTGGTCAAATCCTCTCGATAGCAGATAGATGTGCAGACAACCAAATATTTATATTAATATTTTATTAATATTACATTTTTTTATATTTCCTAATTAGGCCAAGTGTGAGGCAAAGGAAATATTCAAGTATAGGCCAGATGAATTGAAACATCCCTTCTTCTATAGGGAGTTCTATGAAAAAGTGGTCGACCGGCCCACTAGGGAGTTTGGAAGGGGATCCTACAACTGCTGGCATTCTCTAACCGATTCCACCATGCACAATCAAAGGTGTTCTTTTAAATGTTTACTATTCATTTCAAATTTTAAATTCACTATCTACTAACATTAAGGAACTTTAGGGGTATGAGGATGACCGTACTGACCAACTACATTAGGAGAAACTTAGAACTTCAGTCCCAGCTAACTACTATTCAGGCAGAGAGGCAAATCAGTGATGAATACTCATAAGTGTATAACTATTAAAGGTTTAAATCGTTATTATATACTTTGAGTATGATTAATTTCTCTAATTTGAGAAGTTATGCAACTGACTTACTATTTATCCATATTTACAAAATATGCTAAACAACTGCTTTTTACGTAGGTAGATAAAATCATGATATCTCAAAATTCTTGAACCAATGATTGGGGCCTCAAACATCTACAATTTTTAGTTTGTGATCTAGCCTAATTGAAAGATAGATGATGCTAAATTTGGATCGCAAACAGAATTAGTTGCATCATTTGCGCACTTGGCGATCCTTCACCAAAAAAATCATATTTAGAGCTAAAAATGTTAGAATTAATTGATTCCAAATTCAATCGAATGCCAACACATAGATCTTCAACTATACTTCATATGCCAAGAACCAGTTTTATCATTTTCATTGCCCAAAATCGAGTTATAAATGAGACCATCTTTTCTATTGCGTTCTAATGAGCAATTTTGCTAGAAAAAACATAACTTGGGATACAGACATTGGCTTTGAACGATTAAGCTATCATTTCGAAGCTAAAGAAGATATTTACAAACCTCATGATTTGAAGAAGAGCTAAATTGATGTATATGGTAGTTAAAAAATTAAAGGAAGTTTGAGCCGCCTTTACTGATTTCTATTCGCCTAGCTTTACTATTCTACCTACCATTTACTATTTCACCTACCCCAAGGCTCTATAAATAGGCAGATTGGAGAGGATGAAATTAAGCTTGTTCCTAGATAATTTTAGAATTTTTGTA
Source organism: Aquilaria yunnanensis (assembly GCA_039654915.1). Taxonomy (NCBI): domain Eukaryota; kingdom Viridiplantae; phylum Streptophyta; class Magnoliopsida; order Malvales; family Thymelaeaceae; genus Aquilaria; species Aquilaria yunnanensis. The sequence goes on along the minus strand of CM077594.1, from coordinate 78,162,514 downwards.
TCAACTCTAGCTTTTCTTCTTTGATTTTATTTTTAGTTTTCAATTCCGAAACTCTGTTTAAGGTGTTTTCTTCTTCTCCTTCCTTTGATCTTTCAATATATGTTTATTTCATTTTTATACATGTTGTTTAATCTTATCATGACTAACTAATTTTTCTTTTGCTAAGGTGAAAGGGGGAGGCTTTTGGTATAAATGTCATAGCTAATTTGAATGAATCCTAACGTTATTAGTATTAACTTTCTTAATCGATTTAGCTACCTTCCTTGTTAAGTAGGAGTCTTGATTTATCATAGTCAATCATTGGTACAAAAGCTATTGATTCCTTCTATAAAGCATGGCTCTGCCGGCTATATAGGAATCTTGAGTTATTGTAGACAAGGATTGGCATGATGGATACTTGAACCCATTTGCAGGTGTTAGTGTTATAAGATCAATGAAGGAAAATTCTAACTCATGCCTAATGTTTCTGGAATTTGATTATTAAATTCCTTAATTAGGACGTCTTTTATGTGTGGATCCAATTGAGTGATAAGACAGACTAAAATTAACCATAACTGATATACTAAAAGTGGATCCCATAACCTTAGCTATTTTCTTGAAATTGAGTTTTTAAACAAAATTGTTCACACATTTTGTCAAATCTTTCTTTACTTCTATAGTTTGTATTTCTTAAGGATGCAGGGGTTGCAGGCCAACCTCGATTCTATGGCTACTGTTATAGCAACCTTAGGCCATATGGCAGCTTAAGGAACCTTGCCCTCTAGTGTTGATCTCGGCCTTATACCTGGAGAGTCAGGCGAAGGAGGATCTTACCCCTGGCCAGGAGCAACGCCACTTAGTACCAAGCGAGGGCAATTGCCCCCACTCAATTTTTGAAAAACTACACATTTTAGGTACAAGATTATGATAACTAAACATTTTGACCCCAAAATTATTTAGAATATGTAGCCATTTGCCCCTGCTATCTTTAACATATATAGCTCTCGCCCCCACTAAAAAAAATTTATGACTCCACCTCTGCCCCTAGCACATGGCTCATACCATGTGCTTCAAGGATCCAATTAGATGTTGGGATCCCATACCATGTGTTCCTTTAGCACTATATCTATGGATAGGATCCCAAAACCAATCTCAACCAGCATCGTCATTCTATCAGCATCCTCTGGTATCAACTGGGCCAACCAAGATGGCTAATTTCTATTAACAGGTGCTGATGACATTTGAGCAGCCTTACTTAGGATCGAGTAGGCTATCACTGAGATCGCACACAACACAACAACAGATAAATTGTTATCTTGATATGTAATGGTTGGCTGATCACCAGACACAACTTGGGAGTCAGGTAACTAAGACTCAAGAGATCTCAGGCGATCAACAGACTCAGCCAGGTCCAGCAGATCGGAATAAGGATCAGGATGATGATCAAGATGCCAATACCCTTCTTGACTTCTGATTTCTTTAGGTTTCATTTTTTTATATTAATGATATATTATTTTTGTTGGCCCAAGTGTAACCAAAAAGATGGGTGAATTGGTTGAATTCCAAAAATCACCAAAAATGATATTTTATCTTTTAAACCAAAATGCAATTTAAAGAGCTTAAATAGACCTATTCTAACCAGAAAATAATTACCATAAAGATCCTAAATTTTGATTTGAAAGCTTGCTTTGAAGTGCTTTTAAAAAAAACAACTTTAACCAATAAAGGAAGACAAATCACCAAGTAATAATCAAGCAAGTAGAAGGAGAGAAGCTTTTACACTAGGATTTTTATAAAGGTTTGGTCTCTCCTTTGGAGAGCCTACTCCTCTTCTTAAGTTCACCACTTGAGAGTTTTCTTCTGTACTATAAATGTCAAGAGTACATAAAGACACACACACACTCCTTTGGTAACTCTCTCTACCACCAACATTCACTAGTTTTCCTATGGGCTAACTAAAAACCTTACCAACACCCTTTTTCCTCACTAGTTTTCCTAGAGGCTAACTACATACCTCAATAACTCAATCTCACCAAATGGTGTTTACAACATTACAAGCTCAAACAACACTACTCTTGCTAGATATACAAGTGAAAGCACAAACTCTCTTGGCAAATCTCAAATATAGCACACTTGATTTGATCTAGATGATGGATTCTCACTTCTAATATCCAAGAGTTATTTCCAAAGTATTTCTTCATGAATTTATAATCATTTAGGGGCAAGAAGACCGCTGTATATCTACTGGATAAGTTTGGAAAAGCTCCTGAAAACTGATAACCGTTACTCTATTTTTTATGCAAGAAAAGGCTCCAGATATCTTGTTAAGTTCTAGGTTTAACACGTTAAACTCGATTTCATCCTTCAACGGTAAAACATGACTAGAGAAAGATGATTAAATACTTTGCTAGATGGGTCCATGTGGCATCTTTCAATTTGTACAAGACATATTTCAAATTTGGGTTGAAATTGTGCCAGTTGAGAAACTTGGACGAAAGTATTTAAGCTTACAATTAGCAGCTTAAACTCAGAGTTTAATGCATTACCTAATGTCTCAAAATAACCAGCAGCTCCAAACTTCAAATTAAAGCATTTTAACTCATTAAAACGTAACTTGGGAGCTGTGTAGAGTTAGGTGATAAAAAGACATGTTAAACTGTTTTTTTAATGGATTAAACACAAAAAAACTTAGAAAAACTTGTCGATTGGAAATCAAACTTGATTCAAACACTAATATAAATTTATGGCCTACTAACTTCTCTTCAAAAACAAGTTTCATCATCAAACTTAAAACATATTTTTTTGAAATAACACTTGAAATACTTGGAAATTAAACACAATTTTAAAAAATTTATTTTGACCCAATAAAATAAGATTAAGTATACTAAAACAATACACTTGTCATCATCAAAATTAAATATTTGCTTAAAACAAATCCAGCAATCTCCCCCTTTTTAATGATGACAAAACAACCTTTCAATAAACATATATGACATCCAAAAAAAATGATTCACCTTTCAAAAAACACATATAACATCCAAACAATAAGCATAAACAATTATTCTCCCCTTTCATTAAATATTCTTCAATTTTACCTCTCCCCCTTTTTTTATAATCAAAAGGACATATAGATCATCCTAATAAATTATGAAAAATTCTCAAGCATGGTTACCACAACATGCAACAAGCTCTCCCTTAATCAAGGCATACAAACTTTAAGGTACTTTTACAAGAAACACATGCTCCCATTTACTTCAAGCACATAAAAATTTTCTCCCTTTTTCTAAATCAAGAAAGTAGCCAAGTATATACAAACTAATAGGCTATCAACATAATTAACATAAGATCATATCATCAAAACTATTGGAATAAATCCACAATGATCATGGTAACATCAAGCACATGACATATTTTCTAAAAAATAATAACCAAATCATACTCATCAAGCAACATATCACAACCAAATAGCTCAATGCATCAATAAGTATCATTAACTAATAAAAAAATCAACAATGTTACCACATTAGCACTTTAATCTCAAGCATTTATCATTGTACTCCAAGTTCCTTCCTTACAAGTGCTTAGAGCCTCATGTAGAATCATTCTTTGATTTCTCCATACTCTAGCACCCTACATGAGATTTTAAGATTTGATTCTTGGTACCCAAACTTCTTTGGAACGAGTCCGTGAGGGTTAACTCCAACAGTTTTAGTTCCTTTAGGACCCATACTAACTTGTAACCAATAGGAACTTTTTCCCTTTTGAACATGCATTCATATGAATAATGACCTTTTCTACCACAAGCATGACATGTTACAAATAAACTACTCATGGACGATGAAGATGCACCAATAAACCTAATTCCAAATTTCTTTTCTTTAAGTAAAAAATCATAGCCTATACCGACTTTGTCATAAACGCTTAGCAATAAGCAACAAATCAAGGTTTTCTTTAACTTTAATAAATTTAGGTAAAGATTTGATGAGATCAAAGTTCTATTTTTTAGTTCATCTATTTCTTTAGTCAAGAAAGTATTTAAGGCTTTCAATTCACCTATATGTTTAGCAAGTTTTTGGGAATCCTTATAAAGAGCATTGAAAGCATTTTACAACTCTAGATATTCACTACCTATGGATATGTATGAGCTAGAAGAGTTACTTGAATAGTTGTTTACGTCATCTTCTTTTTTTTCCATAAGACATAGATAGAAATGGCTTTTATTTGTTAAGGAGGCTTTATATTCATCTATCTTCAAGCATCAGTTGACATCTTCACTTGAATCACTTGAAGTTGAGCTCTCACTTGAGGTTTGGTCACTATCACTCCATGTCCTTGTGGCCTTTTTGTTTTTCTTCTTACTTTCTTTCTTTTGGTACTTCTTTTTCTTGTTCAATGGACAATCAAATTTTAGATGCCAAGGCTCTTTTCATTTGTAGCAAATGACTTCACCCTTCTTCCATAAGTATTCTTCCTTGTTCTTCTCATACTTTTCAGTTTTGAAATTCTTATTTCTTGATTTCTTGAATATCTTCATAAACTTTCTAGCCAAGAGGGCTGCATCAATTTCACCATCTTCATTTGATGATGAGTTGTCCTCTTGAGTCTTCAAAGCCATTGACTTGTTTTTCTCGAAGAATTTTTCCTCAACTTGCTCCTTCATCTCACAAGTCAACAACTTTCCAAAGAGATCATCTACATGTATTGTTTTAATGCTTCCTATTTCATTAATAGCTTCAATTATGCTTTTTCATGAAAGAGGTAAGCTCCACAAGATCTCCTCACCAACTCCTCATCTATATATTCTTCCCAAGCAATTTGAGTGGTGTGAAGATCTCATTGAATCGTTTAAACATGTTTTGGATGCTTCCATTTAGCTCCATGATGAACAACTCATATGCCCTCGCAAGCATATGTATCTTTGTGTCTTTTACTTGTGTTGTTCCTTCATATGTGACCAATAGCTTGTTCCAAATATGCCTAGCATTTCCATAAGAAGAAACCAAATTAAATACATCAGGGTTTAGTGCACAATAAATAATATTCATTACCTTTGCATTCATAGTGCACATGAGATCATCTTCCGGTTTATATTCCATTCAATCTTTTGGCATTTGGTTCCCATCAACCATTTTTTTGGGAATTCTAGGACCATATTTAATGATCTTCCAAAAAGCTCAATTGCTTGAATATGAATCTCCATTCTAGTTTTCCACCAATTAAAGTTTGTAGAGGTAAACAATGGTGGCCTAGATGGATTTTGCCCCTTAATATGCATACTAGTGATTGCCATGGATCTTTTAGCCTAAAAATCGTTAGATTTTGAGAAAACACAGCCACTAGCTCTGATACCAATTGTTGGCTCAAGTGCAACCAAGAGGAGGGTGAATTAGTTGAATTCCAAAAATCACCGAAAATGAAATTTTAATCTTTTAAACCAAAATATGATTTAAGAAGCTCAAATAAATCTATTCTAACCAGAAAATAACTACCATAAAGATCCTAAATTTTGCTTTGAAAGCTAGCTTTGAAGTGCTTTTGAAAACAAACAACTTCAACCAATAAAAGAAGACAAATCAGCAAGCAATAATCAAGCAAGTAGAATGAGAGAAGCTTTTATACAATGATTTTTATAAAGGTTTGGTCTCTCCTCTTGAGAGTCTACTCCTCTCCTCAAGTTCACCATTTGAGAGTTTTCTTCTCCATTATAATATCAAGAGTACACAAAGACACACACACACACACACACACACACTCCTTTGGTAGCTCTCTCTACCACCAACACTCACTAGTTTTTTTATAGGCTAACTAGAAATCTCACAAACAAACTTTCCCTCACTAGTTTTCCTAGAGGCTAACTACAAACCTCAACAACTCAATCTCACCAAATGGTGTTTACAATGTTACAAGCTCAAACAATAGTACTCTTTTTAGATATACAAGTGAAAGCATAAACTCTCTTGGAAAATCTCAAATGTAGCACACTTGATTTCATCTAAATGATGGATTCTCACTTCTAATAGCCAAGAGTTCTTTCCAAAGTGTTTTTTCATGAATTTATACTCATTTGGGAGTAAGGAGACCATTGCATATCTGTTAGAGACATCTGGAAAAGCTCATAAAAAACTAGTGACCGTTACTATGTTTTTTATGCAAGAAAAGGCTCAATATTTCATATTAAGTTCTAGGTTTAACATGTTAAACTTGATTTCATCCTTCAACGGGAAAAAATGGATAGAGAAAGACCATTAAATGCTCTGCCATAATGTCCACATGGCGTCCTCAAATTCATCCATATGATATTTCAAATTTGTGTTGAAATCGCGCCAGCCAAGAAATTTGGATGAAAATCTTCAAGCTTACGATTAACTTGTTAAACTTATAGATTAAAGCGTTGCCTAATGTCTCAAAATAACCAACAGCTCCAAACTTCACATTAAAGCATTTTAACGCATTAAAACATAAAGTTTGGAGCTAGGTAGACTTAGATGATAAAAAGACATGTTAAACTATTCTTTTAATGGATTAAACTCGAAACAAATTAGAAAAACTTGTCAATTGGAAATCAAACTTGATTTAAACACTAATATAAATTGATGACTTACTAACTTCTCTTCAAAAGCAAGTTTCATCATCAAATGTAAAACATATTTTTTTGAAATAACACTTAAAATACTTGGAAATTAAACACAACTTTAACAAATCTATTTTGACCTAATAAAATTAGACTAAAAACACTAAAACAATTCACTTGTCATCATCAAAATTAAATATTTCCTTGAAACAAATCCAACAAATTTTTTTCCAATTTTTTTTTCTTTTTATAAACTTTCAAACCATTTTGAATAATTATAAAAATTAATTATGTGTGTGTGTGTGTGTGTGTGTGTGTGTGCAAACTTTGAATAAACATTTGAAAGAAAAAAACATATAATAAGAATGATCGAAAATTTCAATCACTATACTAATGGGCGCATTAAATGAGCAATTAAAACTTTCAATCACTTTGTTTAGTCGCTCATTAGTCGCTTCATGTGAAACAACTAAGGGTTTTGTGATTAAATGCTTCAATCTCATTTCAGTCGCTCGAAGTGACTAATTGCGATTGTATGGTCAGTCACTTTTTTACTTTTATCTTATAGTGGTAGTTCGACTAGCAACATCAAGAGGCTGTTGAACTAGTTTGAACAGGTATGAAATACTTGCTAGTTATTTATTCTAGTTATTATTGGTCATGGTCACAAACTAACTATGTTGGATTGACCTTAAGCAGTGGTTAATCTAGAAGCACAAGGGAATGTCAAGGCTTAAAGCACTTGAGAAGTTAAGCTCCAGTGGTTAAGCTAATGTGTTTATCCTAATAGTTTATGCTTTGGGTACTTCACTGTAATAGATGCGTCTAGCAACATTGGCTAGTTTAATGTTTTGTTTGTGATTCATGTACATAGTCAAATAATGTACACAAGGCTGTTGCTTGTAGAAATTGCTTTGATGACTTTAGCTAGTTTATAACTATTTTTAAGTGTGGTGCCACAAACATTTTGAATGTTTCATTTATGTTTAAATTGCTTGCCAAAGTGACTCATGCATTTATACATTGCTAGTGACTACGTTAGAAAGCTTAACTCACATGCATTTGTTTTCACCACTAGTAAAAAGACCAACAACTGTAAACCAAAACTTAGGAATTTCATAAATACCAAGTGATCCGTGGGCGGTCGGCCGAGGGCTATTTTAATTTAGGTCAAACCTAACTAACTCAAAAAGAACTGAATTGTAGATAGCTCCCAACCTAGACAAACTAAGTTTAGAGTCTAACCCTAATACACTAACCCATTAACCTGATCCAGTTACCCAAACCCACTACACTTTCCCTAACCCTAATACTACACACAACACAAAAAACGCATGCATGCACAATACAAAGTCCCTTTCTTTTGGCCTTCACTATCCCATCTCGAATTAAGATCAACCACATGAATGACTCATACCATTGATCTCTCCCTCTCTTTCTTAGATTGCCCTCGCTGCCATTGTGACTCCTCCCTACATTCGCCATTCTCAAAGGCTTCAGTGAATCCCACCCCACCCCATTTATTGATTTCATCCTCAAGTGCTGTGTAAATGAGTATTTAACCAAATCAACAATTTAAATTACTTGTTTGCATAAGGTGGATCATGGATGCATTCTAGGAATCACGCTAGCTTTCTTTTTGCTCTAAAATCAACAACAACAACAACACACACACACACACATATATATATATATATATTGCGGGCTGGGGTTGTTGGGCTAGCTAGGGCCAAATTCCACCATCCAAATCAAAATTTATCAGGTCAGCTCTTGTTTGGGCCGCAATGTATGGGTGTGTATTAGGTCTACCCAAACCTGAAAGTTTTGACTAGACTTTCATCCATGGCTCGATGGAGTAAGGGTCGGTGGGGGTGGTTTAAGGATTGTGATGGCAAGGGCTTGGAGAGAAATGTCCTAAACGCATCTAGGTGAAAGGCAATAACATCATTGTGGTTAGGGAAGTCCTCGATGATGCTGTTGATCTACGATGATACGATCAAACTAGACAACCCTGGTGCATGCAAAAGAGAAACAAAGATTCATACATTGTTAAGGTAACGTTTTAAATGCATAGCTAATTTAAAAAATGTGTAAAACTTTAGGGTAATTCATTTGATAAAGTAAAATCATCTAAAGTGAATTTTCCATTTTAATATATGAATTCTACAAAGTTTAGAAAATAAGATTTTCTATATACACTCAAACTTTTATTTTAAAAAAATTAAGAAAATGAAAAATTTTCCCGACTAAACGCATCTAAATAGTCGAATCTCAACTACAACCCGGAACAATTCTATAGCCCCCATGGCTTGAGAGCTTTTTCCTAATTTTCCAGTTTTTTTAACTAATTTAATTGGAATGGGTCCCATTGTTCCTTCTCAGAAGTCACTCTACGAGATTGCAACATGAATAATTAATTGAAAATTTTCCACGGGTCAAAGCTATAATGATGTTAATTGCCTCAATTTTTGGGCAAACATTACATTTAGCACTCTACTCTCATGTTCTTACGAAATACTCCCCGTCTGATAGGGTAAAAAATAAATAAACATCACGAGTTCAACTTGGTTGGCTTCTAACTTGTTCATGGCTCATTAAAACTTTTTCCTTTTTTTTTTTTTTTTTTTGAAATCGTTAAAACTTTTTCAAAGCATGAAAAAAAATTCCAAGTTCTATAAACGGTTCAAACAAAACACAATTTACTTATTACTCTTCTCATTTCGGTCCAATTTTACTTTTTTTTCTTTATTGTAAGTGAACAGCCTAAACTTGATCAATTAAAAGCTTATTCATAAATTGTTCATATTATTTTCAGTCTAAATATAAAGAAAAATACCAAGCTTAATAGATATTAGACCGAATGTCAGCATACTGCTTGGGTTGGCTTCACTTGTTTTCATTCGTACTGTCAGAATGTCTTTGCTATATGATTGTTGATAAGAAATAAGTTAAAATAGTTAAATTAATGATTCGTTCAATTAATTATGCTATCTTGATTATGATAACAATTTTTTAAAAAATTTTAAAACTAATTTTGGAGAATCTTACAATTCGATTGTATATGATATATAACTCACGGAAAATGAAAATAATTCTAGATAGACTCCCTATTCTACTTTTTTTTAACCTACTTTTTCATCAAACCTACTATGACAAAAGATCGTTTTCAATTTTCTTTATATCAAACTTAACAAAAATTAAAAAGTGGTTTATATTTCTTTTAGTTCGATTACAGAAGTTTGAACCACAAATTGAATAAAACTTACAAAGTTCGGTTTGACTGTTCGGTTTGACTGTCTGAACTTGGTTCCTTGGCTTTTCTGAATAATTTGAACACCTGATGAGACTGCCATGTCGATTCGAAAATGCCTAAATGCACCAACAGCTCCCGAGCTTTCCCAGCTTACAGAAGTTGGTCCTCAAACTTTAATCAGCTAACAAAAGCCCTCTAACTTTGCGACTCAAGATGCTTTAATCCAACCCATTGACTTAGACTCTTTTTTCAATGGCTTAAATACATGAAGAGCCCTCAAAATTTTACAACTCATTTAAGTTGGTCATCAAACTAGAACTTGGCATGCACTAGACCCTAAACTTTAGAATTAATAATAAGCATTATAAAAATTCATTAAAATTAATTAAAATTCATTATAAATAATTAAAATTGATTTTTTAGGTTGGGTAAAGAAAAAAAACATAAAAATTAATTACTTCATAAAAACTATTATCCAAGTGCTTGTCAGGTAAATATAAGATTAGCTATAAAATGATCTTGGTCCTAAGTAAAGAAAAAGTAAAAATAAAAAAATGTATTACCTATAATGAAAAAATAACATAATACATAGAAAATGTATTGTCCTATTAAAGTGCCCTACTTTCTTTTCGCATTTCAATTGAGCCATTTTTATCAATTTTACCATTAAATTCGATAGAAATTGCAGAGGTACATTAATTAATATTAAAATAAATATAAAACAACAATTTTTATCCTTAAACTTTTCCAATTAATTATTCTAAAACATGAAATTTTAAAACTAAAGTTTATATCCCTAATCTCTAATCTTCCTCTCTTCTGGAAAGAAACAAAACAACACTAATTAACACAATCCGCTGCGTTTTCCTTGTATGCCTCCTACACTAAAGGAACAAAGGGATTAATCAATGGGATGAATCAAAGAATGAAACAGTGAATCGATGGGATGAATTGAGGAAGAAATGGATGAACCGATGGGATGAATTAAGGAAGGAAAGAAAGGAAAGGTCCCCTTTGAGTTCGGCAATCTAAATGAGGCAGGAGAAGAAGTGAGACAAGCAAAGCAAATCACAAGGAATAGTCACTAGCAAGTGAGTCAAGACAGAGGTGTTGCAAAGAGGGTTGGCGAAATTGACCCAATTGTCAAAGAGAAATCGATCCAATCAACCCAATTGACCTAATCGCAAAGAGGAGATGACGAAGCGGTGTTGGAAAATGATGCTAGATCCGGTGAAATAGATTGCATCCATCAACGACATCTCCCAGCTCTGGCAAAATTGACTGCTCCATCGGGTCTCAGCTGCTCCACTCCCCATTGGCAAAATCGATACATTAAATTTTTTTTTACTTTTTTTATCGATGACCAAGATCATTTTTATAACTAATTCTATATTTACTAGATAAGCACTTGAATAATATTTTTTATGAATTAATTAATTTTAATGATTTTTTTCTTTACTTAACCTAAAAAAATCAATTTTAATTTGTTTATAATGAATTTCAATTAAATTTTATAATGTTTGTTGTTTATGGTAAAGTCTATGGCATAATGTAGACTAAATTCTAGTTTTATGACCAACTTAAATGAGTTGTCAAAATTTAAGAGCTTTTAATATTAAAAATCAGTGTCAAGTTAATGGTTGGACTAAAACATATAGAGTTGCAAAATTGAGGGCTGCTGCTGACCAAGTTATAGTTCAGGGACCAACTTGTCAAGTTTTCAAAGTTTGGGGGCTGTTGGTGCATTTCATCCATTTGAAAAATACTTTCTTATGAAATTATAGATCTTGAAATTGCTCCCTGTATGAAGATGCCTGTGAAGATAAACTCAAAGGAAAATAAAACAATCATATATAAACAAAGTAACATGTCTGCTTCACGATCAGAAATATAAATAGAGTTCTGGTCACTTTTGCAAGCTGGTAAAAAGATATCAAAGAAAATGAAAGGCCATGGGATTGTAAAGATATATCTGTATACAAAAGAGAGAAAAAACATAAATAGAGAAAACAAAGAATTGACTAAATAGAGAATTTATTCCATTCAAGTGGGACCTTGACCACCTAATTAATATTTTATTTGACAAAAGTTGATCTGTATAATATTCATAACAATTAATCTATAATTTTATTTTATAAAATAAAAATATTTTATATAAAAATAAAAATTTAAATATTATAATTTTTAAATATTATTTTTTTTTTAATTTCAATACATATTAATATAAATATATTTAAGTTAAATTTTAGTGAAAAAAAATGTAAAAGGACCAAGCGGAGGGGGTATTGAAGGGAAAGAAGATAGTTGTTTAGAAAAATCGCCCTAGCTTAGTAGTCACTCGGTAAAAGGACTCGTAGGTTCTGTATGTATCTCGGGATGGTAAAATCGGACCTGACCCGATGACCTGGACCAACCCACCTGAACCCAAGCCCGACCTGACCCGATTTGACTAAAAAAGTCAACGACCTGAACCCAACTGTGCCCAACCCAACTTGAACCCGAACCCGATTAAAGGGAAACCCAAGAAAACCTGAACCCAAATGACCCAAACCCGAAATACCTGAACCCGAAATGACCCGAGCCTGAATTGACCCGAACCCGAAATGACCCAAACCCGAGACTGACCTGACCTGAACTCGAGATGACCCAATAACTAAACCCGATAATACCCGATTTTAACCTTCACCCTAAACCTTAACTTTCCTTTTTCATTATTTTCCATATTAAGTCAGTACTAAATATGGAAGTTTCCATGTTTAGTAACTTTTAGTTTTTGAGTCTTTCATATTCAGTATGTCTTATATTTAGGAATGGTGATTTCCGTTATTAGTAACTTCCATTTTTTGGTACTTCCATATTTAGTAAGTCTCATATTTGGAGATGAAACTTTCACATTTAGTAGTTTCATTTCTTTTTTTAAGATATTCATGTTTAATAATTTTCATATTTTGAGAAAGGATTTCCATATTTAGTAACTTCTATTTTTTTAGGACTTCTATATATTACAAGTATCTTATTTGGAGAAAAAACATCAATATTTAGTGAATCCCAAATTTAGATTTTTCCAACAGAAGTAATTTTTATATTTAGTAAGTTTAATGATCTTAATAGACAATTATTAAAATTACAACATTCATCCCTAAACTTTTAAGTATAATGCAATAAGGTACCTAAATTTTAAAAAAAATTATTTTAGTCACCCAGAATAATTACAACATGGATCCTAAAATTTTTGAAATCTTTGCACTTTCACCCAATTTTTTTTAAAATTTACAATTTAGTCACTGATAATGAACTTGATTTGCATTTTATTGTAATTTTAAAGAAAATTCATTGAAACATAAGTATAACAAAATTGTCGTTGTGTATATCTAAGTGATAGCTAAGTGAAGATTTGAATAATCTGTACAATGATAGTTAAAGGGTATGGGTTTAGAAAAATAATCAAATATTACTATCAATGTTAAAATACTTAAATATGTACTAAACTGTAATGAAGAAGATTTTTATGAATATTTTAATTAAATATACTAAAAAATGAAATTTAAATTTAAATTAAATCACACAAAAATTTAAATTATTTGATTTAAATTTAAAAAAAAAATTGAATAGATTCAATCGTTTTGACTTTACACCAGTAACCCACATGAACACCAAGGTTGACCCGAATTTAACCCGAAAGCTGACCTAAAGTTACCCGAGACTAAAACTACCCGACCTGAAGTAAACCCAAACCCAAATAAACCTGGCTCAACCCAACCCGAATCCGAAATTAACTTAACCTGAAATCAACCCGAACCCAAATGACCTGACCTGAACCCGACCTGGACCCGAATTCATGCTAACCCGAATAGACCTAAACCTGAATGACCTGACCCACCCAATTGCCATCCCTCCGGGCCGAGTTCTACGTCTCTCTCTCCCAACTTAACAATTCAACAACAACAATTGTCATAAATGCTGCTTAATGTCTTCTAAGTTTTGTAAGATAGGTAATTTAACCCTCAATTTTTTAGAACAATCATATTCCTACTACCCTTTCCTTCAGTATATACTTGCAGCATGTTTTTTAGTAACAAAAAAAAGTCTAGAAAAATCGTATTATATTTCACGTTTGCACCTATCATATTTATAAATATACGGCTCAAAACTTATTAACTTAAGCTAACATAAATCCCAAAACTAGGCGAACATTTATCCGAATAAATTAAAAATAAAACAATTGAATTCTAACAACCTTAATAAAAAAAAATTGGCGCATAACACAAATATTCTGTCAAGTCAATGCAAGTCAACAATGAACAGGGGGCCGCAGCAGCCAGGAAATTCATAGGATGGCCGACTTTTCCCATTCCCACTGGCATTTTTCTATGACTCACTGACCCACCACCACCATTCCGACAAACCTCTCTTTATTTTTGTGGGATAGGACACACCAACAACTTTAATTTTGTCTTCTACCAAATAAAATATATAGAAAACTGGCTTATGAGAAAAAAAAAGAAAATTTACAGTTATCCCTGAACTTTAGTTGATATTACATTTTTTTACTTGAGTTTTGAAAATCTACACTTACTTTTTTAGTGCCGTCAGTCAACCGCCAGTCAAAATTACAACCAGTTACCTTAAATTTAGTTTGATTTACAATTATATCCAAAACTTTAAAAATCTGTAATTTGTTTAAGATTTTCCTTCCTCTTCTTATTTTTCCAATCTTGGCTGCCTCCCCGCCTCCTTATCTGACCTGGCCGACTCATATTGTATTTTCCAATGATATGGGTGGAAGTGTTTCACAAACTTCTAGACAATTTGATAAATTTTACAATTTTTCATATTGATATTATTATTACGTGTTTGTTTTATTATTTTTGTATATGAATAGATTTCTTTCTTGGTAAGACTTGGGAACATAATATATTTTTGTTTCTTAGTTATGTATGACCAAATAAGATAGGTGTGAAGTCACAACTCTTTTGTAAAAAATAATTATATTATACATTAGTAAAATAATAATAATAAAAAATATAGCTTACATAGATTACTCATATAACTCTTACTCAAGAAACAAATTCAAATCTTCAAGACTGAAAAATTTGACAGAAAAAATGCAAATTTCACAAAGCCTAAAGAAGGCAAAGTTGAACTCATTGTTGGTGGCTTGAAAGCTGGGAAGCGGCACAACTGTTGCGGTCTCGACATGTTTAGAGCATCCTACAGTCAGCATCGGAGGTGGTGCTAGCGAGGATGGTGGAGATAAGAGACCTCGAGTCAGCGGCCTTAGTCTAAGCAAGACTCAAGGTAGCAACCGCAAGGTGGTCATCAAAGGCTTGAGGAGCACTGGCGAAGGGGTCGGATGAGAAGGTATCAGAGGAGATGGATGAGTGGAAATGGAGGCGAATGAGAATGGAAGTGGAGAGACAAGGAGGGGAAGAGCAATCTTGGAAAATTTTAGATTCCTAAAGTTTAAATATAATTGTAAACTAGACTAAATTTAAGGAGGTTGGTTATAGTTTTGACTGACGATTACTGACGGCATTAATAAAGCAAAGGGATAAATGTAGATTTTCAAATCTCAATAGGACACATATAATATCAGCTAATGTTCAGGGAATAACTGTAAAAACATCAAAAAATTAAAATCCTGGACTTAATTACGTACTGCGTAGGATTGGCCAAAATGCTGTTTACTGTTTCTTGTTTCTTTTTTTTTTTTTTTTCTAAACTTTATCCCAGCTTATAGTTAAACTCCAATTTCAGTCCCTAAATATGTTATTTCTAACCTTTTGGCCCCTAGCCTCTTCTATGTGATGATCGGGTTCCCAATTTGATTCACTATTGTTGAGACGTCAATGGACAGAATTTTGGCTGGGTTTAGCTAACCCAACCCTCTCCACGAGTAATTGGGTTCGGGTGATACCTATCCCAAAAATAAGCAGGTAGTACTTGTCAACCCATTTAAAACATATGTTTAATCTTTTAAGACTTCCCTTTTATATTTTTATGTATATTTTTTGAAGAACGTGTATATTTAAAAATAATTAATAACTAAAAATCATAAACTAAAGTAATATATGGTTATTTATGTTATCATAATTTATTTTTAAATAAAATTATATTTTAAATATAAGTATATTAATTTGGGAGGGGTGCCTATAGGGTCCTGTATGATTAGTTAAACCCGTATCCTTCTCATGACTATGCAAGTAGGGACAATTTGGGTTTAAGCAGCCAATTTAGGGAGGGTAGGAGTGAGTAGAATATTTTTTGAAATCCTTATGCTGCTATGACTGAAAATAGCTACCTAATTCCTATTTGAAAAAGTTTAGGCCTAAATGGGCACAAATAACAAATTTAAGAACTGTACGAAGGATTTGACCATTCATCATTAAAAAATTTTACAAAACAAACTTCTAGGCGCGGGGCTAACAAACTTAGTGGAACTAAGTGGTTCTCATAGGAAGTCAGTCCTATAAAGATGAGCACCACTAGATCAGCAACCAAATATAGCAGACCATTTGTTTGTTAGTCCTAACATTCACATAACATCGTCTCTTATTCCCCGTTTTAGTAGAAAAAAAAAAAACTAAAAATGGCACCACCATTCACCACTCTAATCTTCAAAGTTAACCGTCGTGAACCGGAGCTAGTTCCGCCGGCGAATCCCACTCCCCACAAGTACAAACCCCTGTCGGACATAGATGACCAGGAGGGGCTCCGGTTCCAAATTCCGGTCATCCAATTCTACAGGTATGATCCTTCCATGCAAGGGAAGGATCCGGTTAAGGTCATCCGTGAGGCAGTAGCGAAAGCCCTTGTGTTATATTACCCCTTTGCTGGGAGGCTCCGAGAGGGACCGAACCGTAAGTTGATCGTTGATTGTACCGGGGAGGGTGTGGTTTTCATTGAGGCAGATGCCGATGTTACGCTGGAGCAGTTTGGGGAGGCTCTTCAGCCTCCATTTCCTTGCTTGGAGGAGCTTCTTTTTGATGTCCCTGGCACTGGCGGAGTGCTCCACTGCCCCTTGTTGCTCATTCAGGTACGTACACCCTTGGGCCTTCAAGTTAGACACTTGCTTTTATGCTTTGGAAACTTTTTGCAGCTTTTCTCGTCTGTACGAAGTACAAGCATTATGAATTTTCAAAAGTTATTCTGAGGGGGAAATTTTAAGAGATGGTTGTAAGAGAAATTTTGTTAATAGTTTGCTCCAGATTTCACATCACCCCACTAATTTCACTTTCTTGTGACAGAGAGGAGACATTTTACATGAGTTAGGATTTGATCACTGACTGGCTACAAAAACACTAGCATGTCAATCAGTGAATTGAAAAATAATTTACGCTTGCTCTAGTGTTCCGTAGAAATTATATTTAGCATGTAATAATTTTTTTTTTAGTATTCATAAGCATGATTATAAATATAATAAACAATAAATATTAATAGTCTAAGTAAGAATAAAGGAATACGAATTTTTTCATAATTCAAATGACAACTAAATTAATTTTATATAATATTTTATTTTAAAAGAAGAAAATAATGCCAGATACAAACTCTAAATCTCCGCATAATGTTTCCTTACTCTAAACATTGCGCCAAAGCGCTGGAAACGTACTAAGCTGAAATCCTGCTCTTATACACTTTTTTGACAAAACAGTCTCGCAAGTAGACAACAGTTATACCAGTAAACTCAAATTATCTACAGCAGATGTCCACATATGCTAGACCTCATTGACTTGTTTTTCACTTGAATTACTGAAAATTTTCTGTGATTTTTCATTTCACTTTTTTCAATTCTATCTAAACAATAGTATATTCAAATTTTGATAAAAAAATATATAACAGTATCTTTATTCATTTATAAGTTATAACAACTATTTCCTCCAAAATTCATTTAGAAATTTTTTTTTTATTTTTTTTAACTTTGCAGGTAACGCGCCTAAAATGTGGCGGTTTCATATTCGCCCTTCGGCTAAACCACACCATGGGCGACGCCGCGGGGCTTGTCCAGTTCATGTCGGCCGTCGGAGAGATGGCGCGTGGCTTCCAAGCGCCATCAATCCTCCCTGTCTGGGAACGTCACAACCTCAATTCCCGCTCTCCACCACACGTGACCTGCACGCACCACGAGTACGACGAGGTTGCGGACACGAAAGGAACTATCATACCACTGGACGACATGGTCCACCTCTCCTTTTTCTTCGGCCCCGCCGAGATCGCCGCCATCCGCAGATTCGTCCCGGACCATCTCCGTCACTGCTCCGCCTTCGACGTCCTCACAGCCTGTCTCTGGCGTTGCCGGACCATCGCGCTGCAACCAGACCCGAACGAAGAGATGCGGGTGATCTGCATCGTCAACTCGCGGTCCAAATTCAACCCACCACTGCCTGTGGGGTTCTACGGAAACGGGTTCGCGTTCCCAGTGGCGTTAACGACGGCGGAAAAACTCTGCAGAAACCCATTCGGGTACGCGCTGGAATTGGTACGGCTAGCGAAATCAGACGTCACGGAAGAGTACATGAGATCTGTTGCGGACCTGATGGTGATCAAAGGCCGGCCACATTTCACGGTGGTCCGATCATACCTGGTGTCGGACGTGACGCGTGCTGGGTTCGGCGATGTGGATTTCGGATGGGGTAAGGCTGCGTATGGCGGGCCAGCAAAGGGCGGTGTTGGGGCGATTCCGGGAGTAGCGAGCTTTTATATACCCTTCAAGAACAAGAAAGGGGAGGAAGGGATTTTGGTGCCGATTTGTTTGCCGGCGCCGGCTATGGAAAGGTTTATGAAGGAGTTGGAAATTTTGTTGAAGGAGCAAACTACAGCTGTTAGTACGGAGACCAAGTTTCTGATCCCTTCCTCTCTATGAAAATATATTAGGATTAAAAAATGGATAAATGTATTAATTATATATCGTGGTCGGAGGGTAAAACGATTCACAATTTGTTGCGGTTGGAGGTTTAATATGCTAGTTTTTGTGTCTTTGGTAAAGAAGTGTCTTGTTTAAATATTTGTAGTGTTCATGTCTAATATGATAGATTGAGTTGTTGAATTTGATAATGGAATATGTTTTTACATGTGTGGTGACTAAGTGTTTGATTATGATGTTTAAATATTTAATATAATAAGTTGAGTGTTTAAATCTGGTAAAGAAGTATCTTGATTACATGTTTGAGTATATGTTTTATATTTGTATAGTGTCCAAATGCCCAATTGTTGTCTATATGTTTAAGTATATGTTTTTGCTAAGTTTAAATGGCATTCAAGTATTCAATTATGGTATAAAAATGTCCGATTGTGGTGATTAAATAAGTGTCTAGTCAACATATTTATAGTGTTCAAACGATCGATTTATGGTGGTTGAAAGTTTAATATAATAAATTGTGTGTCTAAATTTGATAAGTAAATATCTAAAACTAAGCTGTTGTTGTCTTCAAATAGACATCAGCTAACATGGATAGACAATATTGGGATCATAGACGTTAAGATTGCAAAACTATATATATACCATGCTAACAGATTTGGACACAGTATTTTGCGCTTTCGTGTCTATGCCTTCATTATTGTTGTTGATTAAATTGGGAATTATCTGACAGTAAATGCAATAAATGGTAAAAACTGAAAATTGGTTATCAAAAGTTTCTCACTAGCAAGTGTAAAATTAATTGTAAGTTCAAATTTTCCTTTTTTTGTCGTAGCCGGATCTATATTTTTTTTCCCTCATTTACAGCATGGGATCTGTACTAATCACATCTCAATTTCTCAATTTTCTTTTACTTAGAATATTATAAAACAAGAGATATAAAAGATATTATACAATCTAAACTATTATACGTAAACTCACCTACCAACTGCAAAAAGAAATAATCTATTGTACCAGCTTAGATTTGAATTTTGACAAACTATGTGATATGTTGGTCTGCATGGGAATTAGACTAAGATCTAATATGATATTTCTCTCATCTTGTTCCTTCTCTCTACCGTGGTTATAGCCAAAATCATCAACAGGACCAATGAATCCAGATTCGTTTCTTTTTTTGTTTTTATACTTAGAATATCGGTGAATCCAGATTAAGTGGCATCAGAGACTATGGGAAAAACTAAATATATCCAAAAAGTCCACAAGAAATCTTGTGAACTTGGACGTCTACTACTTTAAATTTGGGGGTGAAAGGTTTTAACCTTAACTTGAAACCTAACCCTATTTTTCGGATTAAGGTTGGTTTAGGCGAAGGAATAAGTGGCATTCATGTTAACACGAACCTGACTCGATTTCTTGAAGTGAAATCCGGGTTGGTTCGGGTCAAACCCGAATCAACCCAAAAAGACTCGATTCTCTACTCCCTAACTATTTCCCAGCCCAAACCCAACACATACTTAACTATTTCTAACCTTAACCCTAGCACACCTTCATCCCCTTGGCTTTGCGTGTGTTACTCCTCCTGCTTGTGTGTGTCTACTATCTGCCATCCTCCCTCCACATCACCATAGTGCAGCCCTCTTCGTTGCGTCATCCTTCACTGTCCTCCCGCCGCACTCACCCATCATGTTGTCCTTACTCCTCCGCATTGTCCTTCGCCGCTGTTCGCCCTGGCCTCCTTCGTTTGTTTTCCATAGCACCACCTTCCCGCATCGCTCACCATTCCTTGCTCGTCGCTCCATCACCATCTTGCCTACCTGTCGGCCTCCCTCCCCTGGTCACCATATCTTATTTCCCTCGACCTGATTAGTGATTTATGATTTCTTCTCTCTTAAATCTCAGTTTAGTTTTTCTCCGATTTACTTGGAATTTGTGTTTATTTCTTGGAACATAGACACAATAGATTGTGCGTGGAGGCCGAGTTGAAGCAGCATGCAAGCGTGGATGTGATGAACGAGTCAGAGGGAAGAGATGTCCAGATCAAGTCAAAACCGATCCAACCAGACCCTAATTTTTTTTTTCCCAGGTTAAGGTTAGTTCAGGTTGAGCCAATAAATAGGGTCTAGTTGGGTTACATTTTTTTGGATGAAAAAGTTATTTGAAAATTTCAAGTTCCAACCCAAATCCAACCCTAAACCTTGAAAATTGCAGCCTTACTTAAATCCACACCCAAACCATAGCCAGAAATTGGAGAAACGTGCAAAAGCACCACCTCCACCTTCCTTTACTGTTGCTCTTCACCAAACTCATCAACCCAACAATGACATTCAAATTTCAGTGGAGCTATTCTCAGGAAAGGAAGAGATCATGTGAACTATGATGAAACTTTTGAATTCAAATCTAAACCCTAAAATCTTGAAATTTTAGAAATTAAAAGAAAATCGGGTTTTACACAAAAAAAAAAAAAATTGGGTTAAAAAAATAAATTCGTGTTAAGATTCTTCTTTTTTTTTTTTTTAATTGTTAAGATTTGATTAAGTACAGCAACCAACTTCACTTGATCCTACAAATTATCCGATCCTCTCTTGCTGTTGCTCCTGCACAAAAGAAAAAAAATCTCTCCTGTTTTTTTTTTTAATTTAAATTCGGGTAGTATGTTTTGGGTGTGGATATAAGTTGAATAGATCCAAGTTCGCATGATTTCTTGTGGACTTTCTGGATATTTTTCATTTTCCGCTGAACGGTCTTTACATTATCTGGGACCATTGTTGCTGCTGTTGACTTTGGTTATCACCACCAGTAGTGTGAAGAAATGGATAAATTGCAATCATAGTCTCCAAACAAATGCATATGTTGCTTAATTATCCTGCAACCATCGATTGATACGTTGGTCATTCTCTAACTATGACAATTGTTGCAATAACGTCATGTCATTATACCTAGCCATTAAGAAGTGAGAGAAGTAGGGAAAAAGTGCATCGTTAGTACTGAACTTGGTAAATTTTTTTATTTGAGTCTTAAAATTTTATGATTTTCTAATTTAGTTCTGAAACTATGAAAATATATATACTATTAGTCCTATTTTTTTTTTCTATTCTAGATTCCAATTTCTTTTAATTTTTTTCTTTTTTCTGCCAATTCGATGTTCAAGTCTTTTTATTTTATAAAGATTTTTTCTTGTTTTTTCTTACTTATTTTTCATTGCTACCTCATCCTTCCCACTCTTTTTTTTCCTTTATTTTTTTTATTTTGTCAATCCTTTATTTCCTTCAATTATGTTCTCTTTTTGCCAATATTTTCCTTTATTTTGTCTTTCTTTTTGCATTTTCTAAAGGTTATTATTTCTTTTCTTACACTATTCTTTTCTAAAATAATTTAATACCAATCCACAAATGGTGACTAAAGAAATGAGCTACTTTGTGGACCATCCCTAAAATGAAATTGAGAGGAGACGGATCCATCCATAAGTACCTACCATTTTGGATTTCAATGGAGAGAAGATAGAAAAAGGAATCACAGCACTCAACAATGGTGACCCAAGTGAGGAACAAGATTGTGATTATAATGTTTGTAGATGCATGCCATGCATGTTAAAACAATTTTTTTTCCTAATTCACCAAAAGGATTTACCATTATTTTGTTTTCTCTTTGAGGTTTGAAATCTCAAAGTCATGTCTTCTATTGGTAAAAATAGTAATAACTAATGGTGTTTTGAGGTAATTACTACTATTAACGACTAATTTGTAACGATGGTACAGCCACTAAATGGACTTGTGATGGCCAAAAGTTTTGGACCAAATAAGAAAATTATAAAGTTTTAAGGCTTAAATAGAAAAATCTACTAAGTTCAAGACTGACTATGCACTTTTTCCCCACTTCATGAAAAGAGCAAGGAATCTTAAGAGTAACATATTGTTCCTTGTTGGTAGCTAGAAGAATTTCTTGATCAAGCTTTGAGGCCTGAACATATTCCTTGACAACTCAATGTGAAGAGGAGATCAAATTCTTCATTGTCTTAGATAGAAAGTGAAAAGGTTTTGCAAAGGCTTTATAAGACTTGATCAGAGAAAGATCAGTTAGTGGGACCATATCTTCTTCTAAAAGATATTTGAATTCACAAAGGAGATCTAAGTTAGAGGCAGAGGAAGTACGGAAGGAGGCTAAAGATGTGAGAGTTGGAGTCTAAGCTCCAGACATATTTAGTGAAACTAGCTTGAGAGATTAGCAAAAGATTCTTAGTAGTACAACTTCTTGGCGATTGTTTTATGATGGCTCTAATACCAATTGGATTCTAAGATAGCTAAGTTCATAAACTCACAACTAATATAGCCCGAAAATCACATAGCCAAGCCTTAAGCCATGAGCCCATACAAACAAACTCATAAAAAAGAGGCACCAGGCAACCAGGCTATCAGGCATTCTCAATGGCACACCATAACTTTTAACAGAGTCTTACTCACTTAACTATCTAGACAATACACCTGGGATCGAACAGGGATTATAGATATAGGTTTGAAAGTAAATGTAGACTCTCAGAGTGCAAAGACTCTGTAAGTCACCATTTGCCTTCAAACTTAATAAATATAAACTTGAAATCATAGCTCTAAGAGGATCCACCTAAGTGGCAACTTAGAATATCTATAAGAAGTTGGGAAACTAAGAACTCTGCTTCACCCTCTCGCCAAAGGAAATTTAGAAAGCCATAGATGGTAATGACACAAAGATATTATGTATTTTTGAATTTTTGAAATCTTACAGAGAATGAAAACTTCCCTTTTACAGATGAAGGAGCTCAAATAGGACAAACTATAATATATCACTACTTACATCACACCACATTTAGACAAACATCACTGTCTACTTTACTTCTATAAAAGAAAAAGTAAAGATTCTTAAAGCAAAGATTCCTAAACAATAAGGGCATGTGTAGGGTTCATCATGGGGACTAGCCGTTATGGAGATTGACATGATAATCGTAATAATTATAGCTGGATGGAGTTGATGGTATTTTGTCAAGATCCTTAAGCTAAAAATGTGGATTGTTAGCCATGTTCACCGCCATAATCAAGATTAATGAATTCTTTCCTTTTTTCTGTTTTGGGTGGTTCCTTAATAATGTATCATTTTGTGAAAAAATTGGAACAGGGCAATCAATCAACTTAAGAGTTTTTTTTACTTTTTCTCTAACTTCTTTGTCTTGTTCGATTATTTGATGCTCTTCATAGCATCAAAGAACCTCATGGATCATTTTCTAATAATCTACTAGGTAGGATGGCCAATGTGGATTACCATGAGGCCAAACTTTTAGAGAGAAAACAACATGATTATATTGGTATGCCTTTTCTAGGAAATGTCTGTAGTCATTAGGGCGTTGCCAGGCAAGACGGGCCAGGTTAAAGTTCAGGACTAGGGATAAACTTAAGGACACCGGTTTTTGTAAAAGTAATGGGATGATGAAAGAAATATATCACAGTTAGAGGTGGTGTGGGACTTTGGAATAACTGGGTTTAAGTCCTTATAGGCATCTTTAAGAACATTCACCCAATGACAAACATGAGCAAATCAGGTAAGAAAAATAGTAATTTCTAATGTGTCAAAGTTAATGGGAAATTTTTTACAGAAAGTAAGGAACTGGTAAAGCTGGAGAACATTAAAAATGATACCAATGATGCGGATGGAGCAAAGGTACCAAAAAAAACATAAGGTTAAAGGTGAAAAACAAAAATATCAAGAATATGGAAAAAAAAATTGAGCAAAAGGATACTTGGGATGAATGTTGACAAGTTTAACTAGACAATTTTCAAAATTATGTTTCTCTATGAGAGAACAGTGGTAATGAAAGACTCTATGACTGGTTAAAGGTAAAGGACTAGTATTCATAATGTTCAATATCATATGGAAGACTGGTTTCCTTGTTAAGCATAGAAGGGTAGGAGAAAGAGGATGCCATATTAGTTCTTAGGATTATGAGGTTTTGGTGGTTGGCTGAGGATGTTTGGCAAGGAATTTGTGCTACCCTTTATATGCTTAACATCAAAGGAGAATCGGACAAACCATTGCTGCCATCTTAGTAGTTAAGCATTAATGAGTTGCTTTTGTTAGAAGTTTAAAATATTTGGGAAAACTGACATGTCTATCTCAACCAGGAAGTAATGTCCAACTAGATGAAATTGAAAATTTTCAATTCCTCTTTTGACAACTAAGACTTCTTTGTAGGTTGAATGATAATGTTTTTCACTTTCTTTGAACTCACCGCTGTTGTAGCCACCCACATGTCTTTCACCATTTATTTTTTCAAGGAAGATCGTAACCCAAAATTTATCAAAAATGTCTATTTGGAGAATCCTTTTTCCTTTATCTAGAATCCTTAAAGGCGGAAGAGACTGGACCATTTTTATTAGCTTGACCATTGCTTGGTATTGAAGGGAGGATCACTTAGGAGAATTTTTCTTGAGGAACACGTGTAAAGGTTAGAGAATTTCTGAAAAATGTAGGACAAACTCTCACATGTAATTGATGGGACCTAAAATCTTTTGGATTTGGTTCTTTGTGAGGTTATCTTCAGAAAAATCCAATATCTTTGTTGCCACTTGTGGTTGAGGATGGTATTTGTTGTCCTTAATTTGTACACCAAGGAACTTAATTGATGTTTAAGTAACCACCATATTCTTCTGAGAAAGCATAACTCTATATTGCTTGAATATTTCAGCAAACTGATTAAGTAATCAAGCATGAACACCTACACAAGGTGAAAACAATAAAATATTGTCAATGTGAACAAGGGTTGATGGGAGGATAGGTTCAAAGATTTGGATCATAGCCTTTTAGAAGAATGAAAAAATAGTTTTGGGACCAAAAGGCTTAGATGTCCATTGGTAATGGTGGTTAGGGATATAGAAGGTTGTTTTGTATTTATTAGGAGGTTAATGCTTAAATGCCAAAAATCAAATTTAAAATCAACTTTGGAGAATATTTTGGCATTGGTAAGGTTGGTAAAAAAGGTATTTTTTTTCTAGGTAGAGAAAATTTTATGTCAGCCAAGAAATCATTAAAGGGTTTATAATCAACAACAAGTCTAGGTTTTCCCTAGACTTATTCACAATGCTGGTTGACATAAAATGCATGACATACCCAAGATGAAGTGGTTGGCCCAATAAGTCCTTGAGCCCATAGGTCTTGAAGTTCAGATATCGTTCTAGCCTTTTCTTTAGGTGTCATGCCAAAGTGTGGTGTCTTTGTGGGATTTACATCTTCATTCTTCTTAAATGAAAGTTCAATAAAGAACTTAGGATTCTTCCACAAAGGTTGTGGATGTTTCTTTTCAAATTCAACATATGAATCAGGCAATCAGCACAAGATTGGTTAATAATCATTTTCATCCACAGAAACTCAAGAATTTTCCTAATTGTCAATTTGAATGCCATTTCCAGCTCTCTCATTTTCAAGCCCCTCTAGTTCCATAGGCCACCACCACTTAAGGCAACATGGCAACTCGAAGATCAATGGGCCTAGAGGTGCCATGCCATGGCCACCCACTATCCCTTAGCGCCAAAACACCTCCATACATAGCCCTAAGCCTAAAATTAATGTTTTTTTTTGTAATCCCCGTTCCTCTAAATGCCAACACCATTTCTGTCTCTTTTGGTAAAATGCCCATTGAAAAGTGCCGCATCAATTCTACTTTGATCGAACTCATTAGCGGTGAGGAGTCTTACTCACCCTTGATCTACCTTTATTTGATTTTACTTTTGGTTTGTTCGATGCTTTAAAAAGCCAATTTCATGTATTTGTTTTTATAAAGCTTAAAATTCCATAAGCCCAACAAGAAAATTTCCTTTACTTTTTGCTAAATTTGTATTATTTCATGCCCCATCGCCATCTCTTGCAAATCATCCAAATATTTTGAAAAAAAAAAAAAAGAAAGCTGAAATGGTCCTAAAAAGGCCACCCATGTTTTTGATGTGCCTAATCTCAATCAAGTCCCTAAAAATGCCATGTTTCTCTATCCCAATTGCTTCTCTCAAGGCAATCGATTAGAATCAATCCATTCCTAAATCATGTCAGTCCTCTCTAATTTGACTTGGGTTTGATGAGTTCTTTTGATCATATTCATAAGCGTTGTGGATGAGGAAAAATATGCCCTATAATTCTTAAAATTTTTGGTGAATGGACACAAAAATAGTAGGATGAATACGCTACAATCCTAGGATCTTAGAATGAAATCAATCAGAGAATTTGATTCTTTCCTTCAATGCAGTTGTTTTTCACTTTGTCAACTTCATTGAATTTTGATGTCTAGCTGAGTTTTTGATTTGGTAGATTTGGGTCTCTAGCGGAGAATAAACCCTAACCTAGATAAGGATGTAGGGCTCAGAAAGGGAGGGAAAAGGGAAGGAAAATTGGGTTTATTACTGATGCTCCCAAATCTAAATATCAAATATGAAGCTACAGACTCTTAACTACATGAGAACTAAAAGCAAGTGCACTTATTGCTCCTTAGCATAGAGGTGGTGAGTATCAAGATTATGTTCCACAGGGTTGTTGTGAGTGCTATTACTCTCTTTATTTCTATTATCTAGTCGATAAATTTGAATATGGACTTAAATTAACTACTAATTAAGAAAATTAAAGCTAACAATAAGAGTAAGCAATTTAAAGTAATTAAGAAGATAACAGGGAAATTCAACAATCAATAAAAGATATGCTTAGACTTGAATTCTTCTAGAATTCCTTGAACTACTCCTTATCTAGCCTTAATGAAATCTAGCATTATTTGGGCCGTGGAAACTCTTAAATTAGCTCTACTCCTCTCTCGTGTAACAAACCCTATTTCTAAGTTAATTGATCAGAATCTTTTCCTAACCAAAACCCCTAGCAATGCATTACTTGCTACTTAAGTCATTCTACTAGGTTTGGCCCTAGTTCGAGAGTCTTATTTGCAATCCTCTTTACCCACATAATGATCAAATTAAACATAGAAGTGGTTAGGTTAGCATACTCAAAATCGAGTATTAAATCAATAGGCCAGCAACTAAATCCAACAAACCATGAAGCACAATATGGGAAAATCTTAAGAAAACTATATTCCATCAAGAAAAATAAATCACAAGTACAAGATCCTTCTAGGGTTCATCAATTCTAAGCATAATAGAAGTTTAGCTTATCAATTCTATGGCATATTTATAAAATACTGATTTTCAAATAAAATTAATTCTAGACAAAAAAGATATAGAAATAAAAATAATTCATGTTGGATTAAATTAATTTAAATTAAAATGAATTTGCACTAGGCCAAAATGGCCCAATCCAACCCCAAATATTAACAAAAAAGAATAGTTTTTTTTTTTAGCTTCCCTCAATCCTCCCATGCTGTGCGAACCATCACTCAAAAGAAAAGGCCACATCCCATGCAACCAACTCAATTGGTGAAAGTGTAAGGGACATGGGGCTCCTACAACTTTTTGGCCCCAGGTCCAAGGCTCTTCTCCTCCCTTTCCCCTCCTAACACCCTTAAACTTGTATATTAGAGGTTCTTAGTAAAAAGAAAAAATAAAAAACCACATTTTTCTGTTTTTTTTTCTGTGACAGACCAATAATTGTACTTTGTCCATCAACCTCCCCTTCTTGTTCTTCTTTTCCTATTCTTCATTTTTTGTGTCAGATCAAAAATTTCACCCCGCCTCTAGCAGCTCCACACCCATTTCCCTCCTCCACTACCTGGTAATTCATTTTGTTGTCGATGACTTTTTTTAATTATTGTAACACAATGTTTTTTCATCCTTAGATTGATACCCGGCAAAGAGCCCACACTTCATGGCGGGGTTTTCTAAAATTTTGGTGCCAGCATGGATAGGAAATGTTTGGAATATAATAATATATAAATTGTTAATCTTGGAAGTTTGATCATTACAAAAAAAGTTACAAACGCATCAAATTATGTCCTTGGCTACATCGGAAGGATCTTAACCTCTCTGAACATCCCATGATATGTAGCTTCCAAACATGGTATAGTGCAAATAAGAAAGCAGCATGTTTCAACTTGCTCACAATTGACCTCCTTTAATCTTGCATAGTGTGGCAACGTGAGTCATTTTTCGGGAGTCGCCACCAATCAGTTTTCGCCTAGGTCGATTGGACACCTAAAAATGGTCGGGGGTTCGAGAGTACGGTTACGTTAAAATAACTCTATTTTAACGCCCAAAATTGGTACCTTAGTCGATTTTAATTTTATTTTGCTTGCTTTTAGAAAAATTCAATTAATTTTTAAATCAAAAATTTTAACTGAATCATTCAGATATGGATTTTTGAATTAATGTGAATTTTAAAAATCTTGGTAATTAATTTTTTATAAACTCGATATTTCCAAACCATGAATTTTATCGAATCACCCAGATACGGAGTTTAATGAAAATTTAGTTTAATATTAAATATTTTAATTAATTAATAATACATATCATAAATTCTGCCGAATTATCCAAATATGAATTTTTATCATGATACTTAATTTTTATTTATTTTTTTATTTTAAATTTTGTTTCCAAACCATGGATCCTATCGGACCACCCGGATGTGAATATCTAAAAAAAACTTAACCTATCCTTATTTTATCATTATTTATCTTTTAAATATTTTTTTAGTTCATTATCAATCCAAACCATAGATCCTATTGAATCACCCGGATAAAGACATAAAATTTTATTTATTATCCTAAATTTATCAAAAAGTTTTTGGGTAAAATGCACCATGGGTCACCTAGCTTATTTTTTTGTCCTATTCGGGTACCTTACCTTTATTTTGTCCTAGCGAGGTACCTTTCCTCCTATTGCGCATCCTGTTCAGCTACTTTCCGTCAAATTGGTCGTTAAATTGGATGGAAAATGATGAAGTGGCATTAAATAATACTAAAATAAACTTAAAATAACAACTTCAGTCCTCAAACTATTTCAATTACTAATTCTAACCCTTAAAATTTCCCTTAAGCCAATTCTACCCCTCTCATCCCGTTCACCGCCACCTCCCACGCTTCTCCCCCTTCATTCTCCCACCAGTCACGTCGCACCGCACACACCCGGACCATCACCAGTCCCATACTCGCCATTTCCAACAGACGCGTTCATTTTCATTTGCTTGAATTTCTCCAAAACCCAGATCGAAATCTGACCAAACCATCCCTGATGCCCACCGCTGGGAACGATGCTGCCGCCTCTGGATCCAGCACTGCCAACGGCGGTGCCAATTCAACCTGCAAGATCACCCTCATCACTGGCATAACTGACCAGGACGACTCGGTCACAGGTTGCGAAATCGCGTCATAGGTTCGCAAACGGATCTACCCCCGATTCGGTGCTCCTTCGTCGGCGAACGAGCGATTGGTGATTGGGGCTGGGCTTGTCAGTGGTGCAGCGACGGCGTGGGAGCTTCCTGCTGCGCACAGGCGGTTGGCCGGCGGGGTAGCTGGCGGTGCCTGGAGGTGACGAACGGTGCGACGGAAGGCGAAACGTCGGGGGAAGAGGAAGCAGGGGTGACAACGGCGTGAGGAAAAAATTTGGGTTAAATCATACAAAGAGACGTAGAGGTGAAGAATTCTGGAAGGCGAACAAACGAAGGTGGCGGATGGAGATGGGTATCAAGGACGGCAGAGGAAGGACGGGAAGCTCATTTGATTGCGAATGTGGAAGCTCATTCAGACAGAGGTGGAGGGGCGAGGTTGAAGCTTTACTACTGCTCTGAAGTCGATCCAAAGTAGGGGAGATAGAAGGTTTCAAAGAAATCGAAATTGGATCAAAGAAGAACGAAATTGAGCAACGGGAAGGGAATGGTGGGGCAAAATCAAGCAATGCCTGAATCTTGAGGATTGAAGTTGTCATTTTAAGTTTATTTTAGTATTATTTAATGTCACATCATCATTTTCCATCCAATTTAACAACCAATTTGACGGAAAATAGTTGAACAGGATGCGCAATAAGAGGAAAGGCAATAAGAGGAAAGGTACCTCGCTAGGACAAAATAAAGGTAAGGTACCCGGATAGGACAAAAAAATAAGCTAGGTGACCCATGGTAAATTTTACCCTAAAGTTTTTATCAAACCCACGCAGACTGAAATTTCCTAAATGTGATTTTTTTTTTTTATACATTATGTCAAACTAATTTTAGATTATTTATTAAAATTGTCTATCTAACCTAATCATATAATTATGATTAATATTAATTCCTAAGCTAATTCATGACTTTAGTAAACCAAACAAACAAAACTATAAAAGAAAAAAATAAGTAAAACAATACTGTCAGTGGCCAAATTGTAAATCAAAACAACATTAGTAACTCAGATGAACAAATCAAAGAAATCCATGGACTAAACTAGAATTATGCCGAAATTATGGACTTTCAGATCAGATCCGGGTCAAAAACGGATCGGGTTGCGATCCGGATTTGGAGGTGTGGGTTGCGACGGAGAAAATGGGATTTGGCCTCGTTTCTTCCTTCACCGGTGGCTACAATCGACCGGTAGGGGGTTGCGGTGCAAAGGGCGGATGATGATGGCAGCGAACGGGGACGGAGCGTCGGCGTGAGGACAGGCTGGAGCAATGGAGGGTGCCGCGACGGAGCAGACGGTGGGCTCGGCGACGGACGGGACAGGCGGAGACTGGATGTGGCGGTGATATGGCTGAAGCAACGGACAAAAGCGGTGGGCAGAGGGCTAGAGTCGTTGGGCAACAGAGGAGCTGCTTCAGGGGTGCTGTGCGATGGTAGTTGCGGCGGGGCGGAACAGGCGACGCGATAGACGGCGGCGAGGGAAACAAGGCCGAGGAAAGCAGGAAGGAGAAGAGAGAGAGTTGTCCGGAGGGAAAGAGAAGTTACCGGCAAGAGAGAAAGAGAGGAAGCAGAGCTGGGAGTCGGGAGAGAGGAGAGAAGAGAGTTTAGAGAAGGGGCTATTTGTGGGGGAAGAGCGAATGAGAGAGTTCCAAGGGGGAATTGTCTGCCGTGGAGGACCTTCCAGAGAGCGTGAGAGCTGAGAGTCTGTATAGGCCGAGAGAGTCCCAGTCTAATTGGAGGCAAGTAAGAGTGAGTAGAAGAGAGTTCTGAGAAGGTGAGAGTTGGTAGTTGAGTTGAAGAATCCTAGCTGAGAGAAGGGAGAGAAATAAGGGAGAGTGAGAGCGAGATTGATGATATTGGGATAGAGACGTGAGGGGGAGATGACAGAAAGTCTAGGAGCTGGTGAGGGCAGGTGAGAGTTGGTGTGGAAACCGCGCTTCCGCCTCTTTTTTTTTTTTATTTTATTAATTTTTAATTTTTAATTAATTAGTTAATTAATAATATATATATATATATATATATATATATAATATTTTAAAGATAATCTTATAAAACAAAATGCCCTCTAAACTAATAATATATATATATATATATATATATATATATATTTAATTAATCAATTAATTAATTATTATTATTTTTTAATTTTTGATGTTTAATGGTCGGGCGAAATTGGGTGTCAACACATAGAAATTAGTGAACTTCGGTAGGAATATGAGCATGAAAGTCATGTCTTCATAATCATCTCCATTGAAACCAAGAGAATGAACAATGCCTCAAAATAGCTTGATAA
Organism: Aquilaria yunnanensis; assembly: GCA_039654915.1. Lineage (NCBI taxonomy): Eukaryota > Viridiplantae > Streptophyta > Magnoliopsida > Malvales > Thymelaeaceae > Aquilaria > Aquilaria yunnanensis. The sequence continues at coordinate 78,130,254 of CM077594.1, read as the reverse complement.
GAAAAGTTATAATAATGCAAGGAAACACCAGTTACCACCAACTAAGAAAAACCACATCAGTAAAAGATACAACTAATACAACAGATAATAGTGATACAACAATCTAAACCCACATAAAATGACCCAAACATCAAGACATTCTCAGCTCTCCAAAAGACATCTACCTCCAGCAAAGTAAGAGTTGGAATTCCAAACACACAAATAAAAAAGTGGAACAAAAAAATCATCTTTATACTACACCTTGTAACCACACAAAAATAAATAAATAAATAATGCATACAAGAAAATCAAATACCTGAATTGAAATCAACTTACCTCAACCTCAAGCTCCATATATGCATCCACCTCAAACACAACTTTTTCCTTACTTCTCAGAACCACGAAAGATCCTTAGTGAAGAAAAGCAAAATCAATGAAAAAAGAACAGAATAAATCCAACAAGCAAATGAGGAAATAGAAGTTCTAAGCTGGAACATATGGGCGACTGTAGGAAGGACACATACCTTTTGCAAGGACCTCAGCTGTTCAGGTATTTTTTTCACTTAGCTGATCACAACAGAGATGTAGAACTAAAAACCAAACCTAACTCTTGTCAAGATAACTTAAAATCAAACAAAAATAAAAAAGTTACCAAATTCCGTTTGTTCAATGTTACTAATTGTTGCGGCAAAGTGAAAAAAATTATGAACCTTTTAGCTTCAGTAGAATGACACTTAAAGACAAAAAAAAAAAAAAAAAGGAACTGAATAAAAGCTCCAGGAACTGTAAGAAGTAATAATTAAAAGAAGGAATGTCACTAACCTTGCAAGCTAAAACACTTCTTAGCAAACTAAGATAAATACTTCTTACATAAATAGAGAAGAAAACAATCCTTTGCAAGTGTAAACAACAGTATCCTTGGTGGAAAAAAGAAAAAGGATTCAAGGAATTTTGTCATGAATCAGTGAATGACAAATAGATGTCAGAAGATGGAGGACAAGTTGATCATCATACAAAGTAAAAAATGACTGTCACTACAGAGGAAGGTACTAACTATAGAAATACAGGCAATTCGAATGCCATCCCCATATCCATACTAAAATAGTGGCAGTCAAATGAAGGGACCAACTACACAAATACATGCAAACTAAAATACAAAACGAAACCATAGAACCCTGTAAAATACCCATCACTCGGAAAATAAATAGATATCCTAAAAAACTACCAGATAAAACTCCAAAAGAAATCTAATGGAAGCACCAGTGAGTCGTCGCACTATTAGTATGATCTTCCCATCAAAGTCATCAATAGCACAAAAGACTTTACCTCAAACTCGATGTGAACTTCTACTCCAGCTATCAACAACCACACCATCTGGAAAGGAAGCCACACCATTGAAAAATAGTAACAGGAAGGCATCGAATAAAATTCTCAAGGAAAATTAGTTAGTCCAGGCGGCTAACAGACACACTGTGATTGTTTAGTCACGCTATTGCAAGGTAGCAGGCAATTGGTTAAGTCTCGCTCACTTCATTCAACCTTTAAATTGTAGCAACAATTTCCTTTTGACATTAACATAAACATTGGTCAATTCAGTGAGATTAGCAATTTCTTCAGGCATCTCTCCCGTGAGAGAATCATGGATTTGAGCATTTTTACCTTTGCCTTTCACATTCCCTGCAATAGCAAGTAATTAGTGAGCCGCGAAGGCGCCATCTCCCTAAAGCTCTTCACCCGCACCAGGCAAAAATGGTTGCACGAATGACCCACCCCCGACATGACCCAATTCATCTTCAACAATAAGCACAAAGCCGCCATTGGCGCCACCCCTTTCTCCCACCTATCTTTCACCGTGATTCGATCGTCTTCCTCCACTCTCTACACTGTCATCCTTCACCCCATCCCCGATTAATCACCGAACACCGGAACCAACAACCACGAATATCATTTATTGTTCCAGTTAACATCACAAATAATGAATTACAAATAAACAGAGACTCATCTGCTCCTTCCCCAATGCCAACCTATTGAAATAACCCACCATCTGCTGATTCATGGATGCGAAAAATCAAGAAAAAAAATCAATGGTTACATAAAATGTATAGCTGGAGAATCTAATTCGCGGTGAATCATAAAGAATCGATGGGCCGAGAAGTCGTATGGCGTCATTTTGGAAGCGAGTGAAAGAGGTGAGATCAGAGAGAGCCGATGGCCAAAAAAATGGGGAATTAAGTGGGAGGGCCGAGGGGGTAAAAAAGAAACATCACACTGTTCGAAGCAAAACATGAAACACGGATCAGAGATACAAAACGTCATCGCACTGGTTACTGTTTAATGAACAGCAGTATTTTTACGCTCTTTAATAAAGAACAAGGTATGAAATGCCTCGCGTTGCGGCGGTGATATAATGTCATAATATTAAGTAAAATAATAAAAAATAATAATAAAAATAATTTGGGGACCAAGAGAGAAAATATAAAAATTTTAGGCATTAAGAGTTTAACAATTGACTTAGGAAAAGTTAAAAAAAAATAATCTTATTTTACTAAAAAAATAAACAAACCATGGTGATCAATGTTTTAGTTTAGAAAATAATACATCATAAAAAAAAAATCAAGAGATTAAACAAAAAACACTATAATTAACTAGTTATTAAGTTCAAGATCCAAAATGTCAAAATAGTCAAACTCAAGGTCTAATATCAGAAACGGAAATAATATAGGGACTGTAAATGTGTTTCACAAAAAGAAAAGTGAAAGTAGGAGAATAGCGAGATCAACCCTCGAAAAGATATTTTCATTTAAAAATTTCACCAACCTTCCAAAAGAAGCAACCCAACCCAACCCAACATCAAAAAAGAAAAAAAGGAAAGGACAGGCAACAGAGCGGGTCATAACCCAACCAAACACCGAAGGGCAAAAGCAGAAAGATACTATAGTTTACTGTAGATAAAATGGTGGTTAGAATATAGCGAGGTTTTTTTATGCGCACTTTGTAGCAAACATTTTTTCTTTTATAAATTTTGACATTAAAACAAATGTCAATAATAAATAATTAAAAAAATTCTCATTCATAAATGGATGTTAATCAATTAAATTTTGCTTCATTTTAATTTTGGTTTGGGTTTTCTTTATATAATGTTCTTATTATTAAAATGATTAATTGTGATCAAAACATAATTCTATAAAACATAACATTACATGTGCTTCAAAATGATAAATATTTTTTTGTCATCAAAAAATAATTTACTAAAAAGTTTCATCTCTTATTAATTTAAATTTTAATTTTTAATATCGATAAGAAATTTATTTAGTAAAATTCACTTAAAATCTTTAAAGTTTGATAAAGTAATTCGATCCATCGATCCATAATTGTTAAAATTGAAAATGAATATGAAACATAACATTGTACATGTTTTGAAATGATGGATAAAATTTTTCATTAAAAAATAATTCACTAAAATTTTATCTCCTATTAACTGAAATTTTAATTTTTAATATTCTTTATAAATTTATTTAGAAAAATCCATCTTCAATTTATTTATCTTTTTTTAAAACTTTATTAAGTCAATTATTAAAACCTTAATATCTAAAGTTATTTCTTCAAGCTAAAGAAATAAACCATGATTACCAAGATTTTGCTTTAGAAGACAATAAATAAAAAAATAAAAAAAAATTACAGGTAAAGAAAACAAATTATGCTCACCAATGTCTTTCCTTATAAAATAGTACATAAAACAACAACAAAAAAAGCTTGGGACCAAGAGAGCAAATAGAAGAGCTAGATTAATAGTCATAAAATTTGGGGACCAAAATATAACACTGATGTAAATTCGAGCCTAAAATGGAAGCATTAGAAAGTTAGGGACTGAATCCGTGTTTTCACCGAAACAACACATGAAACAGATTGAAAGCGTAAAATTTCAACACAGATCCTCAGGAAATTCAGCATCAGCACCTTGCAAAAAAAGGATCAAACTCTTAAAAAAGCAAATCATATCCAGAAAAACAAAAAAAAACGACGAACGCAAAAAAAGAAAAATGATAAGGGGGGCAAAACGGTAAAGGCACTGTAGCATACTGTAGTTCGAACAGTAACAGCCTCACGGCTTTTAGAATATAGTGTAATTTTTGTTAGGGATAAAAACTTTGTTGCATTATAACTTGGTGGAGCTTCTATTCTTGTCCTTTACATTTTGGTCTGCAGAAGAGAGCTAACACAAAATAGTCAGAATTTTGTTATTGTCCTGGGTTTCTTCATCATCTTCTAGTTAGTTTTTCAAAAAGAACCCAGGCTCTAGTGCCTAAGCTTCGATTTTGAATTTCATTGACAATTATGGCACCTACAATTTATACGGCATTAGAACTATGATTGGATCCAATTTTTAAGTGATGTTTTGATTCATTTTGGATTTCATTGAAATTAGGCAATGGATTCTTGATATGAATATGCATTCATTTGGAAAAGGAATTTTTTTATTTCAATTTTAAATCGAATTAAACTGAAATATTTCAGTTGAGTTTTGATTGATTTTTCTTACTGGTTCCATTAATTCAATTTCTAATGGTTAAAAATAAAAATAAAAAACTGACTAATTCATTCACTTCAAACTAAAATAATTGAATGCACAACCTAATATGGGCATGTACATGGGTAAGTTAGCGGTAGAATTTATAAATTTTCAAGATGGAAAGGGTATATGGCCTAAAACACAAACATGTTCCTAGGCATGTAAGCTAAAAAACTTCCAAAACTTCAATTTTAGCTCCAAAACTTCTCAGATTCCTTCACATCATGCAAAGGAGTTGAATTATGACTTGAAATCAAAATATAAAGCAATTAAGCACAAATCATCATTAAAAAATACTTAAAAAGCAAGCAAATATCAAGAAAAAAACATAATGAAAATATGAACAAGTATTCACACATCAAAATTCCCTTATACTTGAACTTTTGATTGCCCTCAAATAAACTTAAAATCAGAATATGATAAAATAAATCATAGTTTTGAACAATGAGATAATAGAAGATTGCCTTGAGAACTCAATAAGAAGAATTACGCATGCAATTCATTCGGTCTAGAGCAATTTCAAAACAAAACAATTTCTTCACAAGCTAGCATCGACAATCTTTCAAAACTTAGAGAAAACATCAAACTTTCATGTAAAGTAAAGAGAACAACCCACATTAGGCTAGAGCTTGTTACGATCACAACCAAAATATACCATAAAACCACCAATAAATTGAAATCAATTAAGATTTTCTTAATCCTTTTTCTCATATTTCACCATTTAGCAAGTGTACTAATAGGTGTTCTATCTATACCTAAACATGTAACTTGACACAATTCCAAGATAATCATTAATCAAACTTATGAATCAAGTGTCATTTCAAGTAGTGATCAACTCTTGACTTAGTAGAAGACTCCTACCTACTTCAACACTAGGTGATATGAACCCAAGAAGCACTAACACAACCCTTTTGAAGCACACCAAAGGCTACATGTCTAGAGTGCTAAAAAAGACATCTTTAAGCTACATGGAGACTTCCTGGAGTATAGAGAAGCATTTTCCAAGATGTTAAGGGAATTTAACACCCTTTTTCATCAAGGAGCCAACAGGAGTTACTTGGGGGCATCCCCTACCTAAGCCCTTATGGAGCATCACTCTAAAGGCCTTGGAGTCCACCATATGAACCCCCATATTATGTACTAATAGTTCCAGCACCTATGGCCTAACCTATGGAGCTTTTTTGGGAAAATAGGTGTAACCCATGCAAAAGATTCAAAATGCGGGTTATAAGGACTACCCGGATCTAAGAGGATCTCACAAGCGAAAGCACTTGTAACATTATGCACAAATGGTGCCTAAAAGAGCCATTAAGGGGCAAAGTCTTTTCTTGGGCAACCTGGAGCTTCCAAGTCACTTAAAATTTATCTTGGGATGTATTTTTAAACATCTGAAGTCATTTAAAGGGAAACAATTAAAGTTTTTTGTATAGTGTAAGGAATAGTTAAAATTTCTTGCGTATAGAAATTTTTGAAGTTTTTTTCTATGATAACATGTTGTGCTCAAGTGAATTTCAAGAATTTTTTGGATGTAAAATCTCATGATGGAATATATAGAAATTTTTTTCTCTGAATTGAATGAATTTATATAATCATATTCTTGGAATCGTAGTGTTTACCATATTTGATATCCTTATGTTACATTTTTTTCCTTCCATTTGTAAATATATTAAGTATGGAAGACTGACCCACTCGAGCTTAAGACTAGGGTCACAAATGGTGTGCCAAAATTAGGTTAATGTTGAATATGCGACTATATAATCAGGTTAATGATGTGATCTTAGGAACGCCCTTAAAGTGCTCCCTTGCACCCGGCCTTAAGGACATTTTCACTTGAATGGACGCTGCATTATTGAGTTTATTTAATGTGTTCTTATCTTTTCCTCACCCTAGCCAACACAATCATCAAATAAGCTTGTATGTTTAGGAGCCTAGAGTGAAGACCCTTGGTGCATGCTCTAAACCTGTGCTATGCACTTGAGAGCTTTTATTGTGCCCCTCATGTCATGCACAAGCTATAAGCACCGTGACCATGCCCCTTACATGTAATTCATGAATATTATGTGATTTTCTAGGCCAAGGAAGTGCCAACGTGCTAAGAGAATGTGCATGGATAAGTATTTGTTTCACCATGCACTTATGGTGCCTAAATTGCCATCTAAAGTCCAAGTGTGCTCACCCAAGCCTTATTGAGTGACAAATTATTCCAAAACGTGCCTATGGAGCTAATTGTCTCTTTGTTCATAAATTCCTTGGCTATATACCAAGTGGGTTCACATTAAGTGACATCAGAGCGGAGGTTCTATTTAGATTACTATCCTTGTTTTCATTTTTCTTATTATTTTGTTCAAACTTTTTGTTCTTGTCTCATCATTCACTTTCTTGTTTTATTATTCTTGCCTTTGTTCTTAATTTATCATTCATGTCTAGAAAAGTTTTTCCTTATTCTTGTTCTTACTTGTTTCATTTTTATGTTCAGATTACGTGCCCAATAAGTGTCTTTCATCATATCCTAGTTCTACTTATTTTACTTAGTCCTTGTTCATTCCAATGTCATCCACGTCTTATTTCTTCTGCTATAAAATTAGTTTGTTTATGGTTTGTTTTCTTGCAGGCAGTTAAAAGAAAGAGGAAGAAAGAGAGAGAGAGAAAAAAAAAGAGAAAAGTTCATCCTTGTGGTTTTAATAGTTCTATTATGTTTCTTGAGCTGCAAGAATTAATTTTTTTTTTTTTTGGTTTCTTGTAGCCAGGTTTTTCAAAAGAAAATAAAAGGAGAAGAAAAAATAGGGGAAAAATTTGAACGCAAGTACTTTTTATTTTTTATGAATATAGTAGGTAAACTAGTTTCATAAAAAGCAAATTCCAGTTCATGCTCTTACCTAGTCCGTAAGTTCCAAATATCATTTTCCTTCTAAACCAAACTTTAATTCTTAGAAACTTATGATTGTTCTTTTAGCTACCCTAATTTTATATATCTTATTCCTAATTTTTTGTTTGTTTCATTCCAAATGGCCCAATTCTTTTTTTCTCTAAGGATTTCAAATTGGTTTTGTTTGGGAAATTTAGTTCTAAAAGACTTGAGAAAAATTTGTCTCATAAACTTTAAAGCTTTATTCTAACAAGAGTGAAAGTGAATTTTCTTCTGATTTTTTAGAGTAAACATGTGAAGGAATGTTGTGAGATTGTGATTTCAAGTCCTCAGAGATTTAGCCATGAATTGCATTAAGTTGGAGGGTGCCATAGCAAGAACTTTTCCATACAAGAGTTGTTGTTCAAGGCAAAGTGTGTAGTGCCATCATTGATGAAGGAAGTTTTGTCAATTTGGCAAGCCTATACATAGTGGAAAAGGTCCATTTGCTAACTTACCTACACTTACATCCATACTAGCTACATTGGATCAATCATTGTGAAATGGAGGTAACCGGGTAAGTACTTTTTTTTGTTACTTTGGGCAAATATGAGGATGGCATACTTTATGATGTAGTGCTTATACTAGTTGGACATGTTACTCTTGGTTAGTCATGGTGCAAAGAAAATAAGGTTGTTTATGATACACACACACAAAAATTTCTTTTGTACACTGTGGTAAAAGAAGTATACTTATACTTTTGAATTTTAGTGAAGTTGCTAAGGATCAACAAATGACTAGTAAGGCAAAGAGAAAAAAAGTTGAGAGGAAAAATGACGGCTTGAAAGAAGAAAGTGATAGAAAAGTTGAAGGAAAAACCAAGTGTTGTGAAAAGAGTGAAAATGAGGGAAAAGAGAATAGAATTCTTGAGAGAAGAAATTGAGCCAGAAGTTGAGAGAAGACAAGAGTATGTTGAAACTAAACCAAGAAATGGATAGATGACGTATACAATTGTTTTGATTTCATCTAACATATGAGAGTTTTCTTATAGTGTTGTCTTGTTTTCTTTGCATGGTCCAAGTAAAGTTAAGTCAAGTTCCAAGAAAAAAAAAAGTTCAAATTGAGGAGAAAGTAGAGGAGGGATAACAAGCAAGTATGTGCACATTTTGTGACTCTGAGACTTCGAGCATTGCTATGCCCATTTTTCAAAAAGAAGGTACATTGAGCATTCAGTTCCCCATTGCAATGTATTTCCACATATTATTTAGGTTTGATGAATGTGTTAAATGATTTCTCCTGTAATGTTGTCTTGAGATCATGTCTTTTTTTTTTAATCTTTTTTCATCAAAAGGATATCATCATCCTAGGTTGAGAAAAAGAAATAAGCATTGCTTTTTGACAAACTTGAAATCTGAATTTTCTAAGTTATCTTTGTGTTCTTTTTTGAGTTTTATAAATCATAATATTTTTTGTGCTTCTAATTTTGTGTTTGATTTCTCTAAGTTTATTATACATTTGTTTGATTTATCACAAACATCTAGCAAGTATTTGAATTTTAATTGTGTTTCATGCATTTTTATGAGTTGCATGCATTTTGGTGAGTGTGAATTCATTTTTGGCTTTGTTTTACCTAGGTATTCTCATTCATATTTTATTTATTTTTTAATGTACCCAAGATCTTGTTAAACTTCATGCCACATGATTTTTTTGTTAATTTAGGCCGATATGGTTTCCAATTAAAGTGGTTTAAAGGGCTAATAATGGGTTTTGTTGTGACACACAAACATGACACTTTTATAAATTCAATACATCTTGTTTTGTGTTTTATATTTACCGCCATTGAAGGATCTTTGATCTTTCATAAGAAAGTAAGTATTCTTGATATGTTAAGGAATTTACCAAAGGTAAAGATGAAGGATGGAAAAGAGGCCAAATTGCTTGGAAGAGTTGACAATCAAGGAGCTTACGTTGTACCCATCCAAGGTGAGTATGCTATTTGTGCTATTTCTATTGTTACTAATTTATCTCATTTTTTTGTAGGTCAAGATTTGAGAACAAGTCTTTTTGAAGAGGTTGAGGTCTATGTGATCCAAGGAAAGCCCTTACCTAAGCCCTTTTGGAGGCCTTGGAGTGCCCATTTGCACTTGACCTTTCAAGGGCATCTTCACTTGGATGCAGCATTATAGAGTCTCTGGAGCATGTTCTCATGCTTTCTTATGTCCTAGTTGGGCAATCATAAAAAAAAGGTTGCATGTTTAGGAGCTTAGACCCAAGACCTCTAGTGCATGCTCTGAGCCTTATGTTGTGCACCTGATAGCTCTTATTGTGTCCCTATGCCATATGTCAGCTATAAGTGCCGTGACTAGACTTGCTACATGTATTTCATGCATATTATGTGATTTTCCATGCTAAGAGAGTTTAAATGTGCTAAGAGAACATACATATGCATAAGCATTTGTTTCACCATGCACTTATGGTGCCCGAATTGCCTATGGAGTTTAAGGATGCACACCTTAGCCTCATAGAGCTGCAAATTGTTCCATGATGTGTCCATGGGCCTCGTTGTGCCATATTTTAATGAAAAAAATGCTAAAGCCATGTAAAAACTCACAAGGAAGTCCATCTAACCTTCAAGACATGCCCTATAGACAATTTTGGAGCCCTTTGTGCACCATGTGGGCTCTGGCCCTAATTTGACTTGGATTTTTTTGTTAATTTATCATAAACAGCAAGGTTTCTTAGTTATTTCAAATTGTTTAGTTATTTTATAATTCCTAGCACTTTACCATTAGGTTGCCTAAAAGTTTTAAGTGTTCTACATCTAGGATTCTATTTAAAATAAAGCTAGGTGTTTTATTTTTTATTAGCGTACCTTGTAACATATAAGGACGCCTATTCTCTTTTGTAAGTATAGTATCATCCATTAATTGAATTTCTTGTAGATAATTGCCCACATAAACTTGAGTTCTTTGAATGTGTTTTCTTGAGCAATATCAAAGGTTAATTCCTTAGAATTGGTCAAACTATCCTTATATCTTTTGTTTCAAGTCACTTTGTTGATTTGGGGTGAAATTTTTTTGATGTTGAATAGCTTTTCTAGGAAGATTCTGTGTTGAACATGATTTTATTGGTTCTTACCAATGGGGTTCACATTAATAAGGTTCTTAAATGGGATAGTTAAAAAGGTTAGGGTTCGAATTGGACTTTATATTATGAATTAGGATAAAAGAGAATTCACTTTTTCAAAGTTAGGGTTCTAATTGGAAAAAAAAACTTGCCATTCTTAAACCACAAAGATGTCATACTTTGTTGCTAACATAGCCAAGGAACATAACATTACAAACCACCATACTACACTAACAAAAGAAGACCAACTATAGACTCACCACATATACATAATTGAACGCCCAGTAGCAGCTACTAACACTCCAAAAAGAAACCTACCCAAATACTAAACCAATACCCATTGCTCCATAAATCATCAACTTCGTGCCTAAACCATATCAATTACCCCAAGAACAATCACAACAACAAGCACTACCATCTAGAGCTTTAACCATCTCGCCTTAGCCTTCTCATCTCTTAGTTGCTTTTCCATTCTTTAGACCCACTTTAGCAATCCCCCAAAAACATCTTGCATTTGACTCAAGATAGGTGGATGAAACCAATAAAAAACCCATAATTCTTCGGTCCATATATATCATTAACATATAATCTCAAATTCAATACATTAACCCCATAAGGAAGATGAAGAGAAAATGTTTTCTAGAATCTTTCTTACCCTAAAAATTGTTGCAACTGAGGAACCTTCAACCCAAGTTAGCTTTCATCCACGAGGTCAATAGGGTTGCAGGTGTCCCACATAAATAGATCCATGGCGTTGCTCCCTCTATGGATGCACAAATAACAATAAGAACCAATAGTAAAAGGTTAGAACTCTAATATATCCTTCCATTCTTATCAATTTATGGAGTTCTACAGCTGATTCATGGGGCATTGGGTATGTTTACTCAAATTCAAATGTAAAAAAAAAAAAAAAATGGTTTTGGTTGAGGAAATGTATGCGCAAATAATGATGTGGGTGCGTGACTGGAATTTTCATAGAGTAATTGTTGCCAATCGAGGCTAGACTTTTATCATCATGGCATTTTCCATTCAACATAAATTTTTTTTCCAAAATGGGCTAAAATGAAATGTTTTAATGAGGCTATAGAGTCCTTATAAAAAAACTAGATATTAGAGTCCAAAATGAAATAAGGAAAAATTACAAAACCCCTTTTGTGGTTTGGTTTAACCTACACTTTCCCTATTGTTTCATTTACAGTGTCCAACAACAATCGTTGAAACTATAATTTAAATTGTCTGATAATTATGTTCTAGTAATTTTAAGATTTTTGATATTTTTTTTCATAGTTAATTGACCTTTAAAAGATACTAGTATATATTTATAGGAAAGAAAATACATTTACAAAAAAAACAAACTGATAATTTAGAATATCTAATAATTATAAAAAAATATTGGAGGGATTGAAATTACTGTAAGATGACTATCGTACAGTTTAAATACAATTTTAGAATTTGTTATCAGACAATGTAAAAAATATAGGGGCAAAGCATATGTTTTTAAAAATAAAGGGGGCAAACTGTAGGTTATGGCATACCTCAATATGGTAATTGTAAGTTTCCCATGAAACAATTATTACATATTAGGGTCTATACTTGCAATTTGCCCAGGAAAGAATACACTAAATTGAGGAATTACTATTAACTTCTAAAATCCGTGAAGGGAAATTATTCAAATTATAGGAAATAACAATATTCGGACAATTTTGCCCTTTAGTGTGTTGGGTGGGCTATTGGCTGTTTGCTTTGGTTGTTAAGTTTATGTTTTTTTGGGCTATGTATTGTTTCTTTTTATGGTGGGCTTGGTCTGGTTTATTATGGGCTGACTTAGTTCTTTTTGTGGTGGCTTTTTCGGCCTACGTTTTGTTCTTTTGACTGTTGGAATAGGTTGGCAGGTGATGTTGACCGACATTATTATCATTTCCTATCTTAGACTCTGTGTTTGATCAGTTTGCCATTTTGGTCCCTAAACTTAATGACTACTTAACTATAGTATTTTTGTTTAATTTCTTGGTCTTTTTTTTATATATTATTTTTTAAAGTAAAATATTGGTCACCGTGGTTTGTTTTTTTTTTAGTAAAATAGAGTTTTTTTCTTAACTTTTATTAAGTCAATTGTTAAACTTTTAATATTGAAAGTTTTTCCATTTTCTCTTTTAGTCCGAAATATTTTTATTGATTTTCTTCATTATTGTTTTTTTGTTTTTTCAAATAAAAATTTAGTCACTATGATTGATTTATTTTTTTTGCATGATTTCGATTGATTTTGCTTTAGCCAATTTATTTTTTTTCTTTTCCGTTTGCCTTGAGTACATTAATGGTTAAATCGTTGATTGCTTAATATAAATTAAACACAAATTTGTGTTTCAGTCATATCTTTCCGTTATTAGTAATTGATTCATTCATATGTTTGAATTTGTTTGCAAATTTATTGATTTTTTTTTGATAAATTTATGTTATAATCATGTACCTTTCGTATATGTAGCTAAACTATTCATATTAGATGCCTATATAAGTTGTGCATATTGAATTTTATGCATATTATCTAACAAATCAGTTGTCCGTACAACTATTATGATTTCCTTCCCTTTACATCTCTCTTACATTATATAATAATACCATCAAGATAGGTTCTAAATGTCAAGATAAACACCAAATTAAAATAAATATATTATTTAATTATATTTCATCTTATTTACACTTGCCATTGTAGTATTATGTAACTGCCGCAACTGACCGTCGTCACCTCGTGAAAATCTACCAGTTGAGAGCCGAAATGAATTTATGGCTCTTTGATAAGCCCATGTTCATCAAATGATGCCATGTCAACTCGTTTGTCGAAACTTTGCCACGTGTCACTTCCTTATTCTCACTTGGCCAATCCTCACTCCCGCGGTCTACAGAACCTGTGTCATTCTCTGTCTCCATCTCTGTTTTCCTTTAGCTGCTGATGATTCAGTCAGCAGGTTTCAGAAATGGCAAATTCCTTGAATTTGCCCCTCTCCCGTAGAGGAACCTTCCATGGCTATCTCTTATTCCGGAACGTCCCAAGTACTTGCCATTCTTTAACTCCCACATCCTTCTCTTTGACTCTCCACCTCAATGTCAGGCGGAAGACTGGCTTGAGCTCGCTCCGTCCGCTCCGTCGCCGATTCGGCCCGGTTCTTGTTCTTGGATCTGATGTTCCCGAAAAACCCATTCACGAGGTATTTCGATACAAAAATTCAAAACGGAAACTTTTGTTTGTTTGACAGTTAGAATATCATTGCTCTGTATTTTTGGATGAGATTTTAAACCCGAGTTAGGGTTGTTTAAATTGATTTATGGCGTTTTAACTTTCCGGTCTTTCATAGGAAAAAGATCGAATTTTTTGTAAAAACCAAAATTGGGTTTTCTGCTGTGGAGCTTGATGTTACAAAATCTGAAGTGGGTTTTGCGATCTCGGACGTCTAAAATCCAAAAGTATTATTATTATTATTATTATTATTTTAAGAAACATGGGTTTGTAGAAAGCTAGGAAATGCTTCTTTGAGCTCCATTTGCTTTTGAAACTTGCTTGATTTGGGATCTTGTCTGCTTGACTGATTCCAGGGAGCGGCAAGCTTAAAGAACAGCAAGGGTTTTGAGCAATGGGATTTGTGGACGGCCAGATTTTCTGGGGCTTCGAACGTCCCCTTCCTCTTGCTGCAAATGCCTCAGATCATACTCAATGCACGCAATCTTTTGGCGGGGAACAAAGTTGCCCTTTTAGCAGTGCCGTGGCTGGTTATGTTCTTGTTCATCTCTGTGACATTTCATTGGATTCTTTCTTTCTTTTAGTAACATTCTTGCTGCTACCTGCTTTGTTTGACAGCTAGACGGCTAGAAAACTGTGAAATGTTTCAGAAATGATCATGTAGTAGATGTTGATATCGAGTCTCAATTAATTGTGTGTAAGGAACAGAACATGACCAGGTCTTGGAATGAGTTCATTAGTTTAACCAGTAAGCTTGAATGATTTACTCTCTGTATTTCTGCGGTCCTGGTTACTTAATAGACTATTTGATTGAGTTTATCCGCTGCTAGTGGGGGTTTATTTTTAGTAATATATGATCTAAGTTGTCTTGGGAGGTTTGGGCCTTTTCTCCTACTGTTAATGCAATGTTAATGTGAGTTGTTGTCAATTTGGAGCATAAGTCACCGTTCATGCTCAGATACCCATCACACATCAGTGCAACTGAAATGTAAATCAGCACCCAATGTTCTTTTGGTGGTTCAGCTCCTCAATAAGCCCACTTTCATGACTCCATTCGGTGTATCTCTAAGTCAAATTGTAAGCTTTTGGATAGATCAAGCTACAAACCCTTGCATAACTATGGAGGGGGATGAGGGTACACAGCAATAAAGTACACTAAAGATATTAAGATTGCTCTCTCCGCAACTTGCAAGGCCTGTCACCTTGGCCATTGCCTTATATCTTGTCTCTCACAAGGTTTCTCTCAACTGCCAAATATTACTAACGCATTATTTACCTATTTGTATGGTACAGTCAAAACCTTTGTTACATCAAGTTTATAAATGAAATTACATTCTAATTAAGACTCATTGAACTTGCTCACCAAGGAAAGAAATCGCGCTTATCAAATCTGACCATACAAAAGAAAGCACACATAAACATACAATTTGATTTTGCCAACAATCTTTGGAATTTGTTCGAAACACACAATTGGGTAAATGGAACTTAAGTCCCTCAACTTTGTGTTTGAGAGACTTTCCCAGCATGTGGCAGATGGGTGTCTAGTTTTGGTCAAGAAAATGTGGAGCACAGCAACTTTCGATATTTAACAATATCAGCTGCTTGAAGAAGAGCGATGTGGGAATGTTCAAATCTATCCTTGGAATTTTATGTTTTCTCCTACATTTTTCTATGTAGGAAAAAATACCAATAAAGTGTAATACACTTCTTTTGGCTGCTAAGATCTTGTAAAGAAATTAAAGTGACCAGTAAGATTGAAGTGCTTGGTTTAACCTCCTTTCTTGTAAACAATCAAAAGCTTTATTTACTTGGATCAACTCTGTCAAGTAAAATCAAATTTCAGCGGAGTTTTGTTCGTTCTTTTTTACAGTCCCCAGCAAAATAACCAAAATTAGATGTTTCTGTTTGCCCTTATATTTGTCAAATCATTAATCTTCTGATTGAAGATTTATGTTGGATGCTAACCAGGGAAATATTCAATGAACAGAGCATGTTCACTGGATTGCTTGGGAACCTTTCACTGCTATCATACTTTTGCAAGAAAAGGGAAAAGGAGGTAATTGTGGTGCAAACACTTGGAGTAATATCGCAATATATAGTATTTGCTCAGCTTGCAATGGCAGAAGCCATGCCTTTCCCTTACTTTATAGTAACATCAATTGTGGTTGGTGCCGGTCTCATATTAAATTTCCTGAATTACTTTCAAATGCTTAATACTGGACTGTGGAAATTATGGGAAGATTTCATTACCATTGGCGGGCTATCAGTCCTTCCCCAGGTAATAACACTAAACCAGATGTTTGTTTGTTTATTTTCCGTATGAAAACCTGGCATCTGGGTGACTTTTTTTTTGTTTGTTTATTTTCCATATTATTTACGCTTCTCACATCCTATATTAACAAATTGTTGCAGATAATGTGGTCCACATTTGTTCCATACGTACCAAATACAATACTGCCTGGGGCAGTAGCATTTGTCATTGCCATGGCAGCAGTTATCCTGGTGAGATTAGCTTCTATAATAAGATTGTTCTAAATTAGTTATATTCATGAACTAAGAAGTTTAGTCAGCGGAAGGAGATGCCAAATGATTTAACTAGAAAGATAATCGAAAAACTGAGGGTAATCAGTGATTTGACTTGACATTTATGGTTACCTGTGAACGATGAACATGTTCTCTAATCCCAAGACTGATCAAGTTAGTGAGAACATTTATCTTTCCCCTGCACTGGACAGCTTAATATCAGTCAGCAATTAGTGTCATACCAACATTCAGAGTTCAGTTTTCTTCCAAGTACACTCTTTATCTAGATGTATATGGATAGGTCTAAATTCAATAGTGTCCTCTCAAATCTAGTTTATTGCATTTCCTTCTCCTACACATCAAAAAAGAGGAATGCATATTTGTTCTGCATATTTCACACTCAAGTGCAACCATTTGCAGGCACGTACGGGAAAACTACCAGATAAAGGTGTCAAATTCATTGGAGGTGCTGCTGGATGGTCAGCAACACTTCTCTTCATGTGGATGCCTGTGTCCCAGATGGTAATATGCATCTATACTCCCTGTTCCCAGTTTGGTAGTTATCATAAATGTCAGAAATTTTTAACCTGCCAATCTGACAGCACGAATTCTTTTTCAGTGGACAAACTTCTTATATCCCAATAACATTAAAGGATTATCAGCTTATTCGATGCTGCTTGCCATGATCGGGAATGGTCTTATGATCCCCAGGGCATTGTTTATTCGTGACTTTATGTGGTAATGAATTCCTTCTGAATTGTCCGCCTACCACCCGTGCCCCAACATCTCTCCCTCACTCTCAAATGTGCATGGTGTTAATTCCTTGATTCCATGTGTGTAGAACTGCCTAGAATAGCTAATACACCATTTTTTTGATAGAAAATAGCTATACGCTCCATTTGTAAAAGGAAGTTTATGATAGCATGGACAATATTGAATTTACTAAGCCAGTAGTGTAATATGTAAATGTCTAGGTTTTGCTGAACGAAGTTGCATCAATTTCTCAGGAAGATTTCTGTCTTCTCAATAAACAATTGATTTGTGGTCTTGTGTGTTCTTGGAGTCATAGCAACTATTGACGCTAACTCAACCATTTCACAGGTTCACAGGCTCGTCCTGGGCATCTCTCTTCTATGGCTACGGGAACATCGCTGCCTTGTACTTGTAATGAACTTTTCCATTTGCTTTCTTCATCGACAATGCTTTTGTTTTTTTTGCCCCCTAGTGATCAGTTTATAACTTCATTCAATGAAATGGTGTCTACGCATGCAGTTTTAACAGTATCAGCAGGGAGTTCTTTTTGGCTGCAACTGCTGGTTTATTTTCATGGATAGGTACATACACCACCATATTCAATGTTTTTGACTAATCAGTTATATTTTCGCATATGGTAAAACCTCTAAGATGTGATGTGTAATGGGATTCTTCTAATTCCAGGAATGGCTTTCTGGGGAGACATGGTTGTGTACGGCTACAGCTCTCCCCTTAGCTCTTTAAAAGAGTTGGTTTTTGGATCTTAGAACAAAGCAGGAACAAGAATTGATATGTCTGCTCCTAGTTCTGTGTCAACATAGCTCAATTGGATCACACTTTAGAGGTTCAAATCTAGAAGATTCATTATTCTTGTGACATTTGTTTCATGTATATTGACAGAATGGTTGCAATATTGACAGGAATAATTGCAAATTATCAAGTAATATAAACATATAGTATATATTTTTTTTTAGCAAAATGGGCAAATTTGCCATTAAAGTTTACGGGAGAGAAATTTTGCAACTGATTTTTTTTTGTGGACAAATCGGCCGGTTAATGTTTTCATTGTATACATATTTGTCACTGTCATTAAGAACATGTTAGGACATGTTAGAGCGATTATGTTGCAGATCGTTTATTGATGTTGATGGAACGTGGAGGCACAGGCGCACATGTGCTGTGCGAGTATCTCTTTGGCACAAAACAGGGTAAATTTCCCTCCTTTTTGTGGTGGGATATCCTTTGGTCTAGTGGAATATTTGCATAATCAAGTAACATAATGGTTAATATCTTTCTATTTTAAAACATTGAACACAATTTTGCATATTTAGAAAACATTAATGACAAATTTGCCTACAAAAAAGAAAGTAACAAAATTACTGTTCCACATAAACTGTAGTGGTAAGTTTGGCCTTATTTCTTTTCTTTTTTTGTTTTTTTTTTTCCAATTGAACTTAAAAATGATACTATTGTTCCATTTTTCTAGAATTTGAAGTTTCAAACAGTTTTTCTATTTACCAGATTAAAAAGTGAAGACAAGCTACACATGTTATACAATCTCATCATATTGTGCTGATGAATCATGGTTCTGCTATTGGCCAAAACAAATCATGTTTCTCCTGCGGCTTCAAACTTACAGTGATGGAGTAATCCCGAAAAAACATGCATGGTAGAGATTTTCTAGTAAAATGAGGTCCGCTATGTTGGGAATTCAAACTAGTTTTACGCTATTAAATTAGCATGTACCAAGATCAGATTGCAGAAACAATCACACGGGTATCTTGTTTTTAAAATTCTACAAGCGTAAAATTCTTCAAGTTTTACACGACTCGAATTTCTTCTTTAACGGTTGCTCTATGCGTGATGTCTCTAATGGAGAGATTTCACATACGTCTCTAATGTGTTGTTATCGATGCATAGCAACATTTTTATAGGCAAATTTGGGTAGAGATCAGAATGTGGTATGAGACTTATTTGGATCTCTTAATCCTATCAAATTAGTCATTGACTAATTTATTGTTTATAAGTTAGTACAACATCTTGTACGCTCTTGCAAAATCTCCTAAGAGTTCAGAGATAATTTATAAGAACCCATATGTTTTATTCTATTCTGTTTACCATCTAATATTGTTGCACATAATTTGAAGTAGACCAAACGCATTCAAATTGTGGCATTGTTAATACAGCATCAAATATGTGCACGTATCTTTAAGTTTATCAGAATTTAAATAATTTAGAAAAACATTTATAAAACATATTCCAATATTCACTCTTATTTTAAGAGTGGTGAATTCTATGTTGAATAATTATGAACTTAACATGTTAACATTTATGTAATCCAATATGTCAAAGTATATCCTATGTTAGGCATCATTGACTAACATATCAAAATCACATAATATATACATTTAAGTTTATATTATTTTTAGGTCTACGGAACAAATAATATGTACTTTTTCTCAATAGTTAAAAGTAATTGATTTGGTCCTGTTCAAATATTTATCTCCATAAATATTCACATACACATTAGGAATCAATATTCAAGTGGTTTGGACAAATTACTGCATCCCATATAGTAATGTCATATATGCAATCTTTTATGAGCAATTAACCCTTATGTATGCTCATAGATTGTGAACACTTTTTAAGAATTACAAATATAGATAAAGTCCTATGTGGCATGATCTCTATCATCCATCAATCTATATATGATATAATCCTATGGGTTTATTATAGTAGGAGATAAAACAATAATATAAATTGAAGAAGAAGAACACAACTTTATTATATCAATAACAAAGTTTAAGTTGGCTTTTGATAAACACAATAAATCTTTTAATCTCCCACTTGCAATTCAAAGCCAATTAGCAATTATTCTAAGACCTATTTCTTTTACATGTTTCTCAAAAACCTTTTGAGACAGCGGTTTAGTTAGCGGGTCTGCCATATTCTTTGCTGAAGCAATATTTGTGATGCTTGCATATTCTCTTTTGACAATTTCTCTAACTAAGTGAAATTCCCTCTGTACATGCTTCATACGTTGGTAAGCACGGGGTTTCTAAACTTGTGCAATAGTCTCAGTGTTATCACAGTATAGAGTAATCAGAGATTCAATGTTTGGAACAACTCTAAGTTTCTGGATGAATTTCTTGATCTAAACAGCCTCTTTTGCTGCTTCAGAAGTGGCAATGTATTCTGCCTCAGTTGTTGAGTCAACTATAGTTCTTTGCTTGAATCTCGTCCAATTGAAGGCCCCACCATTTAGTCCATAAATGAATCCAGAATTAGATTTACCATCATCTGGATCAGATTAGAAGTTAGAATCAACATATCCTTTTACTTCCATTGAACCACTACCATAGACTACGTAATAATGCTTTGTCCTATTAAGATATTTCAAAATATACTTAACAGTGGTCCAATAACCTTCCCCAGGGTTGGATTGGTACCTACTTACAACATTCACAGCATGTGCTATATTGGGCCTAGTATACAACATTGCGTACATGATGCTGCCTACAACAAAAGCATAAGGGTAGTGTTTTATTTTATCCTATTCATCATTAGTTTTGGGAGACATTATTTTGAAAAGGATGATTCCATGGCGAGAAGGCACAAAGCCTTTTTTGGAATCTTGCATGTTGAACTTAAGCCACGATCTTATCAATGTATGTAGATTAGACAACCTAAACAATCTTTGGCCTTTATCCCTATAGAGCCTAAGACCATGGACATATGATGCCTTACCCAAATACTTCATAGAAAAATCAGCGGACAACCAGAGTTTCACCACTGGCAATATTTCCACATCATTCCAATTAGCAGAATATCATCAACATATAGGACAATAAATGTGATAGCACTCCCTTGCGTCTTTTTATAGACACAAGCTTCATCCAAATTTTGTGTACGCCAAACTATTTAACTGTCTCATCAAAACGGATGTTCCAATGCCTAGAAGCCTGTTTAAGTTCATAAATGAACCTATTCAACTTACATACTAATTGTTCCCCCTATTAGATACAAATCATGTAGGTTGGTTCATATAGATATCTTCTTCAAGATACTAATTCAAGAAGGTAGTTTTCACATTCATTTACCATATCTCATAGTCATAGTATGCTGTTACGCCTTACAAAATCCTGATGAATTTAAGCATGGCTGCCAGTGAAAAGGTTTCTTCATAATCAATTTCTTCGTTTTGATTATACCATTTTGCCACTAATTTTGCCTTGAAGGTTTCCACCTTCCCATTAGGTCCGCATTTTCTCTTATAAAACCCATTTACAACCAATAGTCTTAATATTGATTGGTAGATCTACAAGAGTCCAGACCTGATTCTTATGCATAGAATCCATTTCTGAATTCATAGAATCAATCCAACTATCCTGTCAACATCCTTCATTGCTTCCTTATAAGTTGCAGGATCTTGTTCGCAATCTTCTGAAACATTGTGAATAACTTATTCATAAGTGTCAACTTTTAAGGCGGGTGAACAATCCTACAACTTTTGCGAGTGAGCATTGAAGGAGTGTCAATCCGACTACTATGAATAGAAGTAGTACTATCACATGTCTTGGTTAACTCTTGTAAAGTAATCCCATTATCTTTCCATAAAGACCACATCTCTACTAATGAACACTTTTTGTTCATTTGGATTATAGAAATAATAACCCATAGTATCTTTTGGGTAGCCTACAAATAGAAATCTTTACGTTCTAGATTCCAACTTGGTAAACTTTTGCTTCCTAACATGTGCAAGATAGCCCAAAATTTGTAAGTGTCTTACACTCGGTTTCTTATTAGTCCATAACTCGTACGGAGTCTTTGGGACCGACTTAATTGAAACTTTATTCAACAAATAGATAGTGGTCTTTAACGCATATCCCTAAAATTACACCAGTAGATTGGCCATGTTTATCATTGAGCGCACCATATCTAATAAAGTATGATTCCTTTTCTCAGAAACACCATTGAGTTATGGTGTTTCTAATGGTGTCAATTGTAAGAGAATCCCATTATCTTTGAAATAACCTTTAAACTCATCAGAGGGGTACTCGCTTCTTTTATTGGAGCGAAGGCACTTGATACTCCCACCTTTTTGTTTCTCAACCTCATTTTGAAATTCTTTGAACTTTTCAAAGGCTTTTGATTATGTTGCCTTAGGTAGATGTACTTGTATCTAGAAAACTCACTAGTGAAGGTGATGAAATAATAGATACCACATCTTCCCATATGATTTATAGGTCCACATACATCGATATGTATAAGATCTAACACATTTGAGCTTTTTTCACCTTTTCCAAAAAAGGAGATCTAATCATCTGATATGAATATGGAAGGCATACTCAAGGATTCATTGAAGATAACTACAAGAAAGAGAGCTAAGGAGATGGCTCAAGCACTTCATGCCTTTGTCACTTTGTATTTCACAGAGGATGAACTTGGATCTTTACATAGAGCTATTGGAACATCCTATGGAGTGTCTTGGAATGATGGCACAACATGGAATAGCCTTTTAGAGTTTTAAGACATAAGAGACACCAAGAAGCCCATGCATGCACCCAAGAAGGCCCTTTTGGTGTCCCAAAATGCCAATTTTTCATACAGCCAAATCTTATGTGCCTTGAAGCTTTAAGACACCTCTACACATCCTAAAGGGAAGCCTTAAGCTAAAGAAACTAAAAAATATAGCTCAAAACTAGGAGGCCCAAGCATGAACCCCAAATGACACCAAAAGTACACCCAAGAGCACACTTTAGGGGTCTTGAGTGCTAGTTCATTTCTAAATCTTTTTTTTTTGGTTATTTTCTAGTTTAATTATATTATTTACATTATTATTTAGTGTGGAAACTTGTTTGGTACACATGGGAATTAATTAGGCCGAATTTCCCATATGTTTGTGTCCAAACCAAATTCAAAGTCCTAGTTTGACTAAGTTTGCTTGTTCCAGTTGGGTTTAGGGTTCCTACAACTTGTATGGCCACCTAACCCTAGTTTTATAGGCTATAAATAAGCCTCTTTTATGCTTTTAAAAGAATAGATTTTGTTGCTTAATAATATTGCTTTTGAGAGCCAATTCTCTTGAGTTCTTGGTGAACTTACCTTGGTGCACAAGGAAGCTAGTTTTTTTTTTTGTTTTTTATACTTCTTATTTCTAACTATAGGTTGGTTAGGGGTAGGGGTCAAATTCTAGTCTCTTGGAGTGTTGTTTGTGGAACTTGTTAGCATCTTGGGTGAGTTTCTTGGTTCCCATACTAACGGGGTTTGCATCAAGTGGTATTAGAGCCACAAGTTCTAAACCGAAGATAAATCCAATGTTTCTTGTTTCTTTCTTTATTTCTTCAATTTCTGTTTTCTTTTTCTTCTTATTTCCATCAATTTTAATCTATTAATTTGTGTTTTAGGTCCTTTTAATTCTTTTATTGCATCCATATAAAGAAAAACACAAAAAAAAAAAAAAAATTAAAAATCAATTAGCATCATTTGCATCCATTGTTGTTTCTTTCAGTTATCTTTGTGTCCAGAAGCATTTTTCTTCTTTATTTTTGTTCCAATTCATTTTTTCCTTCATATTTATCTAATTCTAATATGTTCCCAATTATTTCAGGTCAAGCCAAGGCATTTTTCAATCTAGAACAACCAAGAACACCAATCTTACACACATTTGGTTTTCTTGGTTTCTCTTGGAATCCAATTCTATTTTCTTTTATTCTCTTCATCCAAACCTCACTAATCCTTTTTTTTTTGTCTTTCCAACATCCAAAAGTCAAGGAAAATCCAAAATGAAGGTATCAAAAAAATCAGGTTGATTCGTTACACAAAAGCTTGTTTTTGTGGTGCAAGAATTAGGGTTTCTTGTTTTTTTTCCAAAAAGTAATTGTATCTTCATTTTATTTGGCGATAAGGACCCAAGGCAAAAAGGTGTTTTTATCAATATTACAAAAAAAGGAGAAAGATTTGCAAAAAGAAGCTTGCACAATTACTTGGTTTTGCACCCAAAAACCCTAAAATCTTCGGTTTGTGCCTAAGCCATTCTTTATGGTTCTTGCAATCTTCTATTACTAGAGCTTCCTAGAGTCTTTCAAATTTTGTTTAGCCCACCTTTATTTTGTAGTAAAAACATTATTTTCAGGGAAAATCAAGTTTTCTTGTGTGCTTTGAGAATAGTTTTCTTAGAAATTTTGAGGATTCTTTTGAAAGAAATATTTTCACTAACAAATTAAGTGTTTGAGTGCCCATCTTTTGAGTGAAATATGTGAGGTATGTGTGTGAGGATCTATGATTTTTGGAATCATGGCTGATTATGAGGATAAGAGGATTGAGGTAAGGCTTGAGAAGGAGCCTTTTATAAGGGACATATAAAATGCCCTCAATAGATTGATAGGGGAGGATGGATGACCTAGAGATGAGGTTGCCAAGGAGGCCTAACCCTATTCTCCAACCAAGGAGTGGAGCAAGGATTGAGGAACTTGGGGAGGAAGAAGGTGCCTTGCTAGGGCAAATAGCCCCAAGGAGGGGGGAGCCTAGAGAAGACAACAACTTAACTCCATTAAGCTCACCATTCCAACCTTCCAAGGCAGAAGTGATCTGGATGCCTATTGGGAGTGGGAGCGCAAGATTGAGATGGTGTTTGATTGCCATCATTACTCAAGGAGAAAAAGGTAAAATTGGCCACAATTAAGTTTACTAACTATTTTTTTTTTGTGGTAGAATCAGGTTGTAACTTCTAAAAAGATGAATGAGGAAGAACCCATCAACACTTGGAGAGATCTCGAAGCTTTGATGAGGAGGAGGTTTGTTCCTAGCTACTATTCTAGGGATCAACAACTCAAGCTCTAAAGATTAGTACAAGGGCAAAGAAGTGTGGAGGACTACCATAAGGAGCTAGAGATGACCTTGACCTGAGCCAACATCGTGGAGGATGAGAAGACCACTATAGCTAAATTCCTCAATAGTCTTAACCCAGAGATAGCTAACAAGGTGGAGATAGCTAACCCAGAGAACCAAAGCATCCAAGATGGCTCAAAGAAGGAGCACCACATGGAAAAGAGCATGGAGCAAGGATGCCAAGAAGGAAGTCCCAAAACCTAAGATGAAGGCCACCATAAACACCAAACGAGCCTTTTCTTGGTCTTCCCAAGACAATACCCTACCTCCACTAAGGGGTGCCCTCAAGGCTAGGGAGATGGAGTACTTCAAGTATAGGGGCAAAGGTCACTACATGAGGGATTGCCCGAATAATAGAGTCATGATCCTTAGAGAGGACGAAGGGCTTACATCTGAGGATGAATATGCTTTGCAAGATCATATAAGAGAAACATTACATTTGGAAGACATGCCCGCAAACACCTTACAGCTCGAAGAGGAAGGCTTTGCCTTTGTTGGAAGAAGAGCTCTAGGTGTGCAAGTGAAGAAGGATACTAACCAAAAGAAGTGCATATTTCATAAAAGGTGTCGTGTCTAAGGCCAAATTTTTTGTAGCCTTATCATTGATGGAGGGAATTGTACCAATGTAGCAGGCTTAACCATGGTGGAGAAGATAAAGCTTCCAACACAAAAGCACTTTCAACAGTATAGGCTTTAATGGTTGAATGATACAGGTTAGGTAAAGGTGGTTAAGTAAGCTTTTGTTAATTTTAAGATTGATACTTACTATGATCAAATGCTTTGTGATGTTGTGCCCATGCAAGCTTGCCATATCTTACTCAGGAGGTTGTGGCAATTTGATAGGAAGGTCTCATATGATGGAGAGAAGAATGTGTACTCATTTGTCCACCAAGAGAGGCCTGTCATGCTTGTTCCACTATCACCATAACAAGTCTTGGAAGACCAAAGAAAGCTTCAAAGTAAGGTTAAGAGAAAATAAAAAGAGGGGAAAGATGAGGGTAGGAGTGATGAGGGGCAAGTTGAGAGAACATCCGAGAGGCCATGTAAGAAAAGTGGACATGAGGGGAAGAAGAAAGGAGAGTTCTCGAGAGAAAAGAATAAGGGGAGGCTGAGTGAAAAGATAGAGTGCTTTTTGGCAAAAATGAGAGATGTGAAGAAAGCCTTTTAAGCACAAAGAAAAGTGCTTCATTTACTTTACAAAGATGCATTGCTTGCTATCAATGATCTAACTCATCTTCCTAATGTTGTTTTGTCTTTGTTGAAGGATTTTGAAGATGAGTTTCCTGAAGATCCGAGAGGGTTGCCACCTATAAGAGGTATTGAGCACCAAATTGACCTTGTTCTGGGAGCACATATTCCAAATAGGGTAGCCTATAGAACCAACCCTGATGAGGCTAAGGAGATCCAAAAGCAAGTGGAGGAGTTGTTGGCCAAAGGTTTTGTGAGAGAAAGCATGAGCCCCTATGCCGTTCATGTTTTATTGGTGCCTAAAGAAGATGGCTCATGGCGCATGTGCATGGATTGTAGGCCAATCAACAAAATCACTATAAAGTATGGACATCCTATCACTAGACTTGATGATATGCTTGATGAATTATATGGTTCTACCTTATTTTCTAAGATTGATTTGAAAAGTGGTTACCATCAAATTCAGATGAGGGAGGAGGATGAGTGGAAGATAGCCTTTAAGACAAAGTTTGGACTTTAGGAATGGTTAGTGATGCCCTTTAGTTTAACTAATGCTCCAAGTACATTCATGAGATTTATGAATCATATCTTGTGTGAGTACATTGGTAGGTTTGTCATTGTTTACTTTGATGATATATTAGTTTATAGCAAGAAACTAGATTAGTATGTTGGACATTTGAGACAAATATTAGGAACATTAATAGAGCAATAGTTGTATGCTAACTTGAAAAAAAATGCTCTTTTTTGTGTTAACAAATTAATTTTTCTTGGATTTTTTGTGAGCTCTTAAAGGATTGAAGTTGATCAAGAAAATGTGAAAGCCATCCAAGAATGTCCAACCCCAACATCTATCACTGAGGTGAGATTATTCCATAGGTTAGCTAGCTTATATAGGAGCTTTGTTATGAATTTTTCTTCCATTGCCACACCTCTCATAGATGTAATCAAGAAGAATATTGGGTTTAAGTGAGGAAAAGCTCAAGATGGTGCTTTTTTGTTGTTGAAGGAAACGTTGTGTAATGCATCTCATTTAGCTTTACTTAACTTTGCTAAAAATTTTGTGATTGAGTGTGATGCTTCAGGTATAGGCATTGGAGTTGTCCTAATGCAAGAAGGTTGTCCCATTGCTTACTTTAGTGAAATTAGAAGATCGTCTCATTGCTTACTTTAGTGAAAAGCTTAATGGTGCCACATTGAACTATCCTATCTATGATAAGGAGCTTTATGTATTAATGAAGGCATTGGAGACATGGCAACACTATCTATGGCCAAGAGAGTTTGGCATTGACATTGACCATCAAGCCCTTAAGTTCCTTAATGGGTAAGGTAAATTGAATAGGAGACATGCAAGATGGGTAGAGTTCATTGAATCATTCCCATATGTTATCAAATACGAACAAGGTAAGGATAACATAGTGGTGAATGCACTTTCTAGAAGGTATGCTTTGCTTTCTGCTTTAGATGCTAAAGTATTGGGTTTTGAGCATTTAAAAGATTTGTATGCTTTTGATCCTGGTTTTGGTGAGATTTATGCTAGGTGTTCCAAGTGTGATTTTGAGAATTTTTATCAAGTTAATGACTTTCTTTTCAAGGAAAATAGGCTGTGTGTGCCTAAGACTTCTTTGAGATAACTACTTGCAAAAGAAGCACAAAGTGGTTGATTGATAGGTCACTTTGGCCTAGCCAAAATTTTGCATACTTTGAAGGAACATTATCATTAGCCGAATATGAAAAAGGATGTTAAGAAGGTTTGTGATCAATTCATTGCATGTAGGAAGGCTAAGTCTACTCACACTTCACAAGGATTATACACACCACTTCCTACACATTCTCATCCTTGGGAAGATATCTTAATGGATTTCATAGTAAGTATGCCCAAAACTAATAGGGGCCGAGATTCTATTTTTGTTGTAGTAGATAGGTTTTCTAAAATGACATATTTTATCCCTTGTAATAAAAAAAATGATGCTATGAATGTGGCTGAGTTATTTTTTGGCCAACTACACTGAAGAGAGCTAAGGAGATGGCTTAAACACTTCATGCCTTTGTCACTTCCTATTTCATGGAGGATCAACTTGGATCTTCACATGGAGCTAATAGAACATCCTATGGACTATCTTTGAATGATGGCACAACATGGAATAGCCTTTTGGAGTGTCAAGATGCAAGAGACACCAAGGAGCCCATGCATGCACCCAAGAAGGCCCTTTTGGTGCCCCAACGTACCGATTCTTCATATAGCCAAATCTTATGTGCCTTGAAGCTTCAAGACACCACTACACATCCTAAAGGAAACCTCAAGATGAAGAAACTAAAAAATATAGCTCGGAACTAAGAGGCTCAAGCATGAACCCTAAGTGACATCAAAAGTGTATCCGAGAGCACACTTTGGGGGTGTGCTAGTTCATTTCTAAAGCTTTATTTTTGTTATTTTATAGTTTAATTATATTTTTTACATTATTATTTAGTGTGAAAACTCATTTTTAGCACATGGGAATTAATTAGGCCGAATTTCCCACTTGTTTGTGTCCAAACGAAATTCAAAGTCCTAGTTTGACTAGTTTTGCTTATTCTAATTAGGTTTAAGGTTCCTAAAACTTGTATGGATGCCTAACCCTAGTTTCTAGGCCATAAATAAGTCTCTTTTATGCTTGTAAAAGAACATAATTTTTTTGCTTAATAATATTGCTTTTGAGAGCCAATTCTTTTGAGTTCTTGGTGAACTGACCTTGGTGCACAAGGAAGCTAGTTTTCTTGTGTTCTTTATACTGCTTATTTCTAACCACAGGTTGGTTAGGGGTGGGGGTCAAATTCTAGTCTTTTGAAGTGTTGTTTGTGGAAATTTTTAGCATTTTGGGTGTGTTTCATGGTCTTTATACCAATGGGGTTCGCATCATCATCTTTCCTTGAACACAAGACTCACAGATTAGGTAAGTTTCTAATGCTAAAAAACTCAAAAGAACATCCTTAACCAATCTTTCAATTCTTTTAATGTTAATATGATCATGTCTCAAATGTCAATGATAAGTGGGAACTATCTCTTCATTTTTTTTTTGCTTTGTTGAACCATTCCCATTACATGGTTTAGATTCAACATTCATGTTGCTTTCGTGAAGTGTATGCAGGAAATAAAGACCATCACTTTTGAAACCATTAGCCACAAATTTGATACAAAATCTAATCGTGATTTTATTACGAAGTAGAAATGAATATCCAATACCATCCAATTTTGAAATAAAAATCAAAATTTTCCTAACTTGTGACACATAAAGACAATATTTCAAACAAAGAATGGTCCCCCCTAAAGTAACTAATATAAAAGTCCCTAAAGAGATAGCCGTAACTTTTTCATTTGGTCCCATCAACAATGAAAACTCTCATTCACTCAGCCTTCTTATTTCCTAGAACCCCTACAATGTGTTACACATATGAGTGGTTGCCCCAGAATCAAGACACTAGAAATTCGTAATTCCATGCATCAAGTTTGTCTCAATGATAAAAAAAAAAGACTTACCATCTAAAGGCTTATTCTTGTTCACTGAAGCCAGGTAATATTTACAATTACGCTTCTAGTGACCTTTCTTGCTACAGAAATGAGAATCATCTCCTGACTTGTCATTCACCTTGTTTTTAGGCTCATTCCTAACCTGAAGAGGGTTCTTGCCCTTGTTCTTTTTGTTGTTGTTGCACTTAGTCTTGAAGCATTATCCTTCCATGACCATGACGAGTTTATCCTTCTTGAGCAACCATTCTGCCCTTTGCAACATATTGCATAATTCAAGAAGTATCATTATCTTGTCAATCATATGGAGGTTCAAAACAAAGTTATTGAATAATTTAGGCAATGAACACAAGATAATGTCTATTTTGATCGTATGGTCCATCTCAGCACCAAGGGACTCTAACACATTGATATACCCAATCATTGTCATCACATGATCATGACCAGGTGTTCCCTCAGTCATCTTGGTGGACATAAGCCCCTACATGGCATTCATCTTAGCAGAACAATTATGCATCTCAAACATTTCTTTTAGGCAATTCATTATATCCCTAGCAGTTGGCATATTCTCATATTGCTGCTGGAGCTTATTCTGAAGAGATGTCAAAATTTTGCACCTAGCCAAAGAATCATTCTCATGTCGAGCATCATATGCTCTATTTTCCTCAACATGATCATCATTAAAAAAAGGAAGTTTAGGTGGCACCTTATTCAAAATGTATGTCAACTTCCCTGCAATAATTGCAATATCAATTTCTCTTCCAATCACAGTAGTTTGCCCTATTGAGGCAATTCTTTTCCAGGTTCTAAGTGAACTGAGGACTGATGTTGTTCATGGTTCTACAACAAAGCGCATAAACAAAATGCATAAGGCATAGCGGAGAAAATCAATATCTTCCTCACATGTATCATATACAAGAAAATACTAATTGCATTCAAAGTCACCCTCATGGGCATAACATATCACATATGAGCAATTAGAAAAACAAGAACTTTATTTACAATGCTAGACCACTCTTTTTGGAATTAATCTAACAACAAATGAAGCAAATATCATACCATATTTATCTTATAACATTTATAAGTTTCTTGTTTTAATTTTGGCTTCCAAAGACAATACACCCGCCATCCATTTTAGATCGGCATATTTATCTGGTTAAGTGTACACCTATTGTTTAGATGCATTATATTGCTATGAGAAACCCAACCATTTTAATTAAGTCCCCACTTGGCCATAACACATCCATTATCATCATAAAGTAAATTAACAAACACAAACTATCACTAACTTAGTCATCTCCTTTTGGTATCAAACAAAGTCAACTATATTCACACTCATTAATTTTACATCTCACACACTTGATATTAAATATTGAGGGAATTTATTTTGTATTTTGAACAATTTGAAACACAAATTAATTTTCATAATTATAATCATAATTGTAAAACACATTGCAACATTTGCACAAGCATGCTTAATAATCCACAACAATTATTTCAAATAATTTTCATGCATACAAACACTTTTGTAAAATTTCAATAAATGAAATAACCATGCAAAAGCTCCCACTGAATAAAACAAACAATTATTTAGAAATAAATCATTTCAAAAAACATAAATATTCAAAATATTTTATTTCTGAAAACATTAATTAATTTGGAAATTTGGGTCAAATAAAGGAAGGCATTTTATTTTAAAAAGGGGCTACTCTACTAGAACCCATAAGTATCAATCCAGACTTTAAAAGTTGTTTTGGTCCGAGTAAAAACGATTTTAGAAAATGAGTGAGGCCTAAATGGGCCTTTTTTCAGCGGCTCGTAAACCTTTTGTTTTTTAATGTTGTTGGTTTGTTGGGTCTAACCTGATTATTGGGCCTAATTGTTGCGGCCCACCTGCTTCCCTTCTCCCCTTGGCATCGCAGTAGGAGCCAGCAGGAGTTCCAAGCTCCCACCAGCCGCCGCCACCTTTGTAGCAGCCCTCCACCGCCGCTGGCTGGGGCGGCGCTGCCTCCCATGGGACTGGTGGCCTTACTGTCACTGTCCCCATGGCCGGTAGCCGTCGTCTCAACCCGGGTGGCTGATACACTCCTAAATTTGGCATAACTTGCAGATCAAACCGGCAGAAGAAAAATCAGAGGGAAGAAGAATAAATTAGAGAGGAAGTAGAGAATTTAGAGAAGTAGAAGATTCAGAAGAAGAAATTCAGAGGAAGGAGGAGAGAATAACAGAGAAAAAATATTTCATTCCATACTCAACATGAAAATCGATATAATCCTAGCAATACTTATAATCTATTACTGCGTATTCCCCAAGTAACAGATTTTGCTAGAACTTACCAGGTATGCAGAATTTGATAAGGATTGCCAACGTAGCAAGGCCATTAGAGTTGTCAAGGCACTTGTAGAGTTCCTGCCTGATTTAGTGTCCTCTACGCACCGTTTTCATATTTGTGCTCGTAACAATACTTCCCCGTTAAATGATTCTTGCCCTCAGGGATCAAGAGCTGACATTATTCCTTACCTTCTTACTTTACTTGAGAACTTAAAAGAAAACCTCCATTTTTTTTGAAGCAGCAGCTGTGATTGTACTCATCATTATCATTATAAAATATTACTGTTTGATGGTATTTTGCCCACTATCACCCCTGTCCACTTCTTGGAATTGGAGAGGTTTGGTTGGCTATGTATGCTTACTGCCCAATGACTCCCTCCAAGTCATAACCAGCTCTTAGTTGGCCATTTTTCTTTTTGAACAACAATACATGCCCGCCTAATTCTTTGTCGGCAGTACACTATAGGTAGTAGCCCCTTATCATGCCTTCAAATTCCCTTGGCGATTTAGAAGAATTCAGAACTTCAGCTTTATATAGAAAAGCTATTGAGACACTTTCTTCTAATCAATCCATAGAATGATTCTTATAATTACTAATAACCACAATTGTCACATAAGTCCTCTGCTCCCAGTTTTGCACCTTATGCTCCTTTTAAATACATAGACTGCTTAATCAATTAGCCAACCTCTGTTTTTTTTTTTATTTCTTTTCTTACCAAGATAAACATCTTTAAAGTTATGGGAATATAACAAATTGATTATAACTGAAACCTTAGCCTTCATAACTAGTGCTGATTCTTTAACAACCCAAATGTCATCCTTTAAGGTTATGCTTAGGCTACCCTTAATTCCATTCTCAGCTAGTAATTTCATTTCATGATTAGTAGCTTTCGAGTCATTTTCACGATAGGAAATAAAGATATGGTTCTCTGATTCACATAATTCAGCAACACTACCCACACAAGTTCCTTTACAAGCCTTAACTTCAATAATAGATAAACTATTTCCAGCTACCTTTTTAGGCTCTTGTCCTTATTGAGAATGGATGAAAGAGGATAAGGAATTAGATTTATCACCTGAAGTTGAGAAGAACGCTCATGATTTTTTGCAGATGTATCAGGGGAAGGACCCAGCATGGACTTCGGCACTGGTGGAGAAGGTAACAACAACTTGGGAGTTGGAGAAGGACCAAGCAAGCCCTGTGCTCGGTACTGGGGCATTGGCTGTGCCTCAACAATGGATTTCACCATTTTAGTCCAAGCCAATAAAGTAGCCTCCTGTAACTTAGTCAGTCCCCGCGCCTGCTGCATATTGGTAGGATGAAAAGTATAAACTGGACCCTGTATTTCCTCCTTAAAACCATTCAAGAAAAACCTCAATCCCTGCTCCTCAGTAATATTGGTTTTGTGATACAATAAATCAAAATAATTCTGATACTCTCTTACTAAACCTATCTAATTAAGTTTAATTAGTTCAACAAGGGAATTAGAACAAAAGTTACCAATAAATTGGTCCTTAAGAGCCTGAAAATATTCATGTTGCCTGATCTCTTTAATTTCTCGAGCCATTAGTGCTAAAGGTTTATTTATTTTCTTGAATCCACCAATCTCAGCCTCACTCGATTGTATCTCCCCCCTCGTCATTGTTGAACAATCTTGGTTCTGGCATTTCGTCGAACATTTGGTAGCCATAGGAGTAAGACAATTGCTATCTTCGCCAATGGATGTTGTATTACTGTAATGGATACCAGAAGAGTGCTCAATCCCTTGTTCCTGTTGTTTGAGGCCATTCCCATAATCCGCTACAGTCATTGACGAAATACTCGACCCATTTCCTAGCGCTGGTATTGATGGTCCTATTCCTCTCCATAAATTAGTGTTTGCCTCACAGAGATCCTGGGACAACTGTTGAATCAGGGACTTTATTTACAAGATACTCTCTTTGATCGCCCTTATGTCTTCATCTCTCATAGAGCTTCCATTTCGTTCAACTTTGTTGAGTCTACTGGTTGTTGCTTTTCTTGGGGAAAATGGTTGGTTGTTGTTCCACCACATATGGCGTGATCAGCGCTAAGGAACGATAGCTCTGATACCATTTGATGCATGCCTAAATTTGGCACAACTTGGAAATCAAATCGGCAAAAGAAAAATCAGAGGGAATAAGAAGAAATCAGAGAGGAGGTAGAGAATTCAGAGAAAAAGAAGATTTAGAAGAATAAATTCAAAGGAACGAAGAGAGAATAAAAGATAGAAAATATTTCATTCCATATTCAACATGAAAATCGAAACAATCCTAGCTATACTTATTATTTACTGCTACGTATTCCCCAAGTAACAGATTTTGTTAGAATTTGCCAGCTATGCAGAATTTAACGAGGATTGACAACGTAGCAAGGCCGTTAGAGTTGTCGAGGCACTTGTAGCGTTCCTGCTCGATGCAGTGTCCTCTATGCACCGTTTTCATATTTGTGCTTGTAACAGTGGCTTCCCCAGAAACCCGCGACAATCGCAATACTCTTCAACCTTTTCTGGCAATGAAAATGCCGTCAAATGGCAATAAAATTATGGGGTTTTTGCTCCCAAAGATCGGCCAAAAAAATGGAACAATTCCTTTTGACCATTTTTGCACACATAACACTTAATTTAAAAAATAAGTGTTAGGATTGTTGAATTATTTCATAAAACTAGATCCAATACGAGCAAAAAAAAAAAAAAAAATTAAGACCAATTGAGGAGAAATCAAGCCCTCAAACAAGTAGGGCTATTACTACCCGGCTTTGGTACTACAAAATCGAGTCATCCACCAGTGACTTTCATGAACAGTGGTGGCCGGGGAGCATCGGGATTGAATCGGGTCATATGGTAAGTTTCAAAACTCAACCAAATCGCCTTTTTTCTTGATACCCAGAGTTGTTTCGGTGCATCCTAACACTCAACAAGTAGTCAACAACATCGAAACAACAAAACCATCCAAATCACAGTAAGGACTCACCATCCGTGTAGGCTTTGGGTGTTTGTGTTTGCGGTATGCACAATACACGAAAATAAAAGAAAATAAATTCATAAAAAAACACACAAAATAAATTATTCCGTGACCAAAATATGCTTTGAAACCATTATTGGGAATCCGAACTGATTTCATTCTATTAAATTAACATGCACCGGGATCAGATTGTAGAAACTATCAAACATGTATCATATTTTTGAAATTTCATAAGTGCAGAATTCTCCAAGGTTTACACGCTTGAATTTGTTCCCTCCAGTTGCTCTATGCGTGATTTCTCTAGTAGAGAGATTTCACATACGTCTCTTGTGTGTTTGTATCAATGAATAACAACCTTTTGATAGGCAAATTTGCATCGAGATTAGAATGTGTCGTGGGACCCATTGGGATCTCTTAATGCTATCAAATTAGTCCCTGACTAATTTATTGTTTACAAGTCAGTACAACATTTTGTACGACCTTGTAAAATCTTCCAGGAGTTCAGAGATAATTCACAAGAATAAATATGTTTTATTCTATTCAGTTTACCGTCCAATATTGTTGCACACAATCAAGACTAGGCCGACCACATTCAAATCGTGGCATTGTCATTATGGAATCAAATACGTGCATGTCTTTCAAGTTTATTTGGATTTAAACAATTTAGAAAAATATTTATAAATTCTATATATGTATATATATACAAAATAATATTTGGAAACAACATTTTTCTAAATTGACCATGTGGATTTCTTAATCCGAAAAACCATGAGACATACTCCACAATATTTACTCTTACTTTAAGAGTAGTGAATTCCATGTTTACTAATCTTGAACTTAACATGTTAACATTTATGTAATCCAATATGTCCAACTATATCCTATAATAGGCATCATTGGTTGACATATCAAAATCACATAATATATACATTTAAGTTCATATTTTTCTCAAGTCTATGGAGCAAATAATATTTAC
Organism: Aquilaria yunnanensis; assembly: GCA_039654915.1. Taxonomy (NCBI): domain Eukaryota; kingdom Viridiplantae; phylum Streptophyta; class Magnoliopsida; order Malvales; family Thymelaeaceae; genus Aquilaria; species Aquilaria yunnanensis. The sequence continues at coordinate 78,094,357 of CM077594.1, read as the reverse complement.
CTTTTCTCAGTATTTGAAGGTCTAAGATTAATTGATTTTTTCTTGTTCAAATATTTATCTTCATGAATATTCATATACATATTAGGAATCAATATTCTAGTGATTGGGAGAAATCACCCTATCTCTTATAGTAAGGCCATATGTGTAATCTTTTATGAGCAATTAACCCATGTGTTTGGTCATAGATTGTGAACACCTTTTAAGAACTGCAAAGATAGGTCAAGTCCCATGTGACATGATCTCCATCATCCATCAATCCATATGTAATACAGCTCTATATGTTTATCATAGTATGAGATAAAACAATAATATAAATTGAAGAAGAATAACATAACAATATTAAATTAATAACAAAGTTCAAGTTAGCTTTGATGGAGCATAATAAATCTTTCAGACAATGCAACCTTCTGTCTTCTATGGCCCGTCTAAGGTCTTCATTTCCTACCAGCCACTCAACTGACTTACATTGTCAAGGGCATCTTGAAGCATCGTCATGATCTCATCCTCTAGGTTGTTGCTGATCTACTAACACTTGCCAGGATTTGTCCACAAAGTGAAGCTGCCAGTGTTGCTAATGTAAACAGGCATGCTGACCTTCAAGTTAAAGACACCACTGTGAAAAGTCATACAACAACCAACCTTCTTAATGATATCATGGTTTTTCCAGTGCTTGTAGCCATGGCTGTAGGTGTAGATGCGAGTGGAGAAAGCACCTTCCGCTTCCAACCAAAACATGAAAAATGGAGAAGACACAGTTCGGACAATTTGGAGGATGGGACATTGTCAAGCAACCTATGCTATGATGTAATTTGTTGATGGATAAATTCATCAAGTCTTGTGTGCATCTAGTGCATAATATGTACCTTGTGTTTTTTTATTACTTCCATTAGAAGAGAAATTCAATAAAGCAGCTTATTGGAGTGAATGAAATTCAGTCACAAAATGGGCCAGTTGCCCAATAGTCATTTGAAAGTGGGTGTCATTTTTGGAGTGACTTACTAGTGACTGAAAATATCAATCACCATATGGACAGTTTCTAGTCAATCACTCCTCGAGTCAAAAATTTTAAAATCAGTAGCTCTTTGGTTACTTCCTTACTCGAAATTTTTAAAATTAGTCATTCTTCAGTCGTTCTTACAACAAAAAAACCTCGGCCCCCATCTTCGTGTTCAGTATCTCTTTCTCTTGTGTGATTTTACAAGGATGGGGCCGAAGGCGGGGTTTAAGACAATGGCAGAGCTAGAGCCGTGAAGGGTGACAGTGGTAAGGAATCAAGGGGCAAAACTAGAAAAAATTGCAAAATAGTAAAACACTTAAAATACCTACGAATTGAAATTGAAAAAATGAAAAAACAATAGTGATTGAATTTCTGTTGCTATAATGAGCAACTAAAACATGCTGTCACTTTTGTCCAGCCTACCCCAAAGGAGAGAGTAAGTGTTTCAATCGCTCTAAACTAGCAACTAGAATATTCACGACTGAATATCTTAGTTGCCATTTGGAGCATCACCAACAGCTTCTCTATAATTTCTGAAAAATAGGGAAGCAAAAATTAAAATCTCCATAATTGTTCTACTTCAACTCCATCAACTTCCCTATTTTGTAGAATCTTGCATTTATTATACAATAATTAAATATTATGCATTTAAAGAGAATTCAAATTAATGGCTAGTTATTATGATAATTAAATATTCTATATTTAAAATAATAATATTGTATATTATTGAGGACAACTATAAAAAGTCAAAAAGTTGATGGGAAAAAGAGCTACAAAGTAAATTGGGAGGAGAGAATAGAGAGAACAATAAATTTTAGAATTTCTACAGATATAGAGAACTAACTATATTTTTTTTCATGTCATTTCCTATTTTAGAGAATGAGGTAAGGAAGTTGTTAGAGTGAAAGGGGGCCTAAATATTCCCCAAAATAGAGAAAATCTACAAAATGGAGAAGCTATTGGAGATGCTCTTAGTCACTCCATGCGACTAACTGCAATTGTTTCTTCTATCATTTTTGTATATCTATCTTGTAGTGCTTGTATGTGTTCTTTTATCAAATATATTCTTTTATAAATATTGGTAATTGTCCTTTTATATGGATTCATGGTTATTCTTTTTTAGTGTCTATATGTTATTATTGATGTCTGGTTTATTCTCATCTTTTAATTATTCCATTATCAAACAGTATCTATTTTTTTTTTGTAGTAAATTGATTATTATTTGCTATTTGTCCGATATATCTTCATCTGCAAAGCGAACATCTACATGAACAAAAACGAACATATACTTAGTGTTAAAGAACATATTCATTCTTCTTATTTTTTTGATACTCATAATCTTTATAAGTAGAAGAGTTATATGGGTTAGAATGACCTATAGGAAAGCTGGGAGTGTTTGTTGCATGAAACATTTGAGGACTCCGGCACAATTTGATCATTTCTAAATACATAGTATTTTGGAGTACGGTGCCACTCGAACCAGAGTCTTCTACTTGTGATGTCCTATTTCACTGCCAGTTGAGCTAGGGATGCGGGATAGATTCATTGTTCTATTTGTTCTTACACTACTTCTTTCATGCTTTTTTATGTTTTTTTTTAGTTCCTATATATTCTTTTATGTATTGCTATTTTCTTTTATAAATCTGTTTATTTCCAGTTTTATATGTTTATTTGTTTATATATTTTTTTCCAATTCCTATATGTTCTTTCGTACATATATTCTTTTTCATATTCTTGTATGCTTTTTTTTTTGTTCTTTTTTGGTTTTTATATATTATTTTACTATTGTTATTTGTTATTTTATCAACTTTATTTGTTATTTTATTAGTGTTTTTTTAATCAGGTTTGTCATTTTATAAAGAACAAAAAGGTGCAATAAAAACTGAAAAAGAAAGTCTAAAAAACTGGGAGAAAAATGAAAAATTTGGAAAGAGATAAAAAATGAAAATAAAAAACTAGAAAGGGAAAAAACAAAAAAATAAAAAATGATTTTCACTAAAAAAAAAAGAGAAAATGAAAAAAAAAAGAAAGTAGAGAAACAAAAAAAAAAAAAAAAGAGAAATTTCAACTTCTCATGCCAGGGAAGCAAGGGCCTAAAAAACCTTTCATGCCTTGAACTTTGTTAACTTAGATCTTTTATCCCTTGAACTTTGGTTGGGTTCACTTGCCCCTTAAACTTTAGAGTGTGGTATTTTTATCCTCTTGGCTCCATTTAAATGTCTGTTTAAGTTGTATGAAGACCAAAAAAAATATAAAATAGAAGATGAAGGTTCAACTTACCATTTGACTTGATTTTTTCATTATTTTGATTATCTGTGTTTAATCATCTCGATTCAAGTAATTCAAGGAACCACAACTCCTATATAATCTACACCATTCAACTAGCATTCTACACTAAAATATTATTGATTTAATTTTGGTTCCAAACTTGTTTCATAGAACTAGAAGTTTATGTGCGAAAATTACTAGTTAGTCCTCCATTTTTCATTTTATCTTCATTTCGGCCCTTAAATAACCTAAATACTCATTTCAGTGGGTCAAGGAGGTAAAAGGTACCAATTTCAAAGTTTAAGGGGCAAGTGAACCTGAGTCAAAGTTCAGGAGGTAAAAGGTTTGAGTTTGAAAAGTTCATGGGGTGAAAAGGGTTTTAGGCCGAGATGAAAGAGACAGGAAACCAGTAGAAAGGAAAAATGGTGAGTAGTAATTGACCTGTAGATCAAAAAGAAAAGAAAGAGATGGAAACTAATAGAAGGCTTACTTGTTTAACACATTCGGGAATCAACTAAATTAGGCATAGCTTCGAGTGCACAATTATATTTGGTGCATGCAAGTCTCTTACAAATTTCTCAGTCAGCAGAGAGTACAAGATGCTAGCATAGATATCTAGTGTGGTGTTGAAGCTAGCTAGATGAGATTAATGGGATCTGGTCTAAAAAGAAAAGACTAATATAAAAGAGAAGGCATAAACTAATTAAATGGATTTGCGCTCAAACGATGTTAGACGTGATATATATATTTTTTATAATCAGGAACAGAAGGAAAGATAAAAGACATGATACATATGTTGAATCAGTCCTATTCTTGGCCTATATGATTCCTACAAGTTAGCTATACTTTAGGAAGGCTAACTACAATTAAGGGCACTTAATCTACTATGAACCATCTAAACTAATGACAGAATAATAAGTTACCAATTGTACATATTCCTAATTTACAGTATTGAATTTCTTGTACTCCTTCACAAGTTTGAAAGTAGATATCCTACACTTCCAACTCGTGAATCATAGGAATAAAGACTTTTTTTCCCAAAGATTTAGTCAAGATATCTACCAATTGTTGTGTAGAACCCACGAACCTTGTCCCATTTTGAGTCTTATCTTAAATGTAATGACAGTCCATTTTGATGTGTCTAGTTCACTCATGAGAGATTGGGTTTGCTGCAATATACAATGCAGCTTTGTTGTCACAGTATAACAATGCAGGTTCTTGATATTGTACTCCCAAATCTTTGATAAATACTCAAGCCATGTCAACTCACAACAAGCTTCTTTCATTGCTTGATATTCTGCTTCGACTGAAGAAAGTTAAACTGTCTTTTGACGTTTTAACCTTAATAAAAGCAATGAAGGGCCAAGAAAGACACATTAACCTATGGTAAACCTTCTAGTGAGGGAACAACCTACCTAATCTGAATCACAATAGGCTCGCAACCTGAAATTGCTATATGAGGCAAAGAATAATCCTTGACTAGTTGGATTCTTAAGATAACGCACAACACGGAGTGTTGCCTCCAAATAAACCTTATGAGGCTATGCATGAACTTGCTTAGTGCATGCACACAATACGTAACATTTGGCCTTGAAATAGTAAGATATATCAATCTACCAACCAACCTTCTACACGAATCGGATCTTTAAGTAAATAACATTTATCAGACTACTTCAAACCTTGCTACATAGGAGTATCAATGGGTGCTGCACCTAACAATCCCACATCTTTAATGATTTCTAACACATACTTATGTTGGGAATAAAAATTCCATTTTTAGAAGAAGATACCTTGATGGACAGCTAGCTAGTACCCCATGAGACCCCTTGAAGATCAGTACAGGCCCTATTACAAGGACCTGTGCTAAGGAGCTTAAGGAAGCTTTGCAAGGACTTGTGGAGGAGTAATTCCAAGTGAAGAGGCTTGGAGCTGAAGTTAGGAACAAAGCAGAAAGGCTAGTATCCTTCTTGGAAGGTGAGACCACATGTGCGGCAGAAGAGCCATTATGTACACCCCCAAGAACACATGCTGTGACGGAACGGGGCCCCAGTGCCCCATTAGCTCAACTTATAGGCCCTTAGGGACTATGAATCCCACTAAGTTACTATTGGCTAACTATTACTCGACATAGTAAATTAAGACAATTTATATGCAACTAGTTTCTTAGCCTACCCAGCAAAAGATATGCATGCTTTTGTCCTGGCAATGCAAACGAATAAGTAGATTATTTGTTAAAAATGTTGCTCGAGCATTTCAATTTAAACATACTCAAAACGTGCCAAGATAGTGAAATACTAGTTACTTCGACTTCAAGTAATAGTTTGTGCATACTTTACACCACTAGCATGCACCCAAAAGTAACTAGATGGTTTTACATCACAATGTATCCTAATAGAGGCAACTCCTTAGTACACAAGGTACTATATACATGAGACAAAAACCTAACTAAGATCATCTACTTGAGCCCCACCTTTGAGCTATCAAAGCTCCAAGTGCAAGCCCTTCCTTAGTCCTTGTGCACCCTTCCAGCCTTTACACTGTAAAGGCATAAAACTTAGTTAGTACATAGCTTAGTCCACAAGTAAACTTAGAATCACAAGGATTCTCAAGGAAGAATACCTGCAAAAGAGAAAGTTTAGGCCACAGCTATCATCTAGTATTAGGCCCGAGGTTAGAACCTGCACAATAAACTTAAGGGAGTGAGTACATGGATGTACTCAGTAAGGGTCCCTTGGGTACCTGCAAGAAGATAGCAGCAAGGCAACATGCAACCATGACAAACAAGCAAACAAACAAGTGGTCAACCAACAAACAAACTCAAGCAATAACAACATGTAAGATATGCAATGCATGAATGTATGATATGAAATTCACATAACACTTGGGACTTCCTGCACGCTAGGTGCCATAAGCCTGCCGTGAGCTCAAACGGCGGAGGTACTTGAGACACTGGCCCTCGTATCTCGGGTACTTTACCTCCCATAAGTCCCACTTACGGGTTCTAGAGTAGGTCGTCACCTCCTCTCAAACTTACCTGCCTTTACCCTTAATTTATTGTACAAGGTAGCCATCCTATGTGGTTTAACTAGCCAAACCCTTAAAGTTTAGCTTAGAGCTCCGTAGTGGCTCACTTACCAAACCAAATGGTTCGGTTGGGATCGACTTAGGTTTCCTCTTTATTGACCAAAGGTCTATGACATTCCACTCAGCCAACAAAGAGTCTGAAAACCCACTTAATCCCCTTAGTGCTCACTTAGGGACTTAAGCACTTTAACTTCCTTAGCCACCATTTCATACTTTTCCTTAACCACACCACTTAGCTACCACCTAAATAATGCATAATTCCCAACTTAGGAATGAGTTCTAGACCCGACTGAGGTTACGGAACATCTTAAGTTAGCCTAGGGATGAAAACTGAGAGTTTGAGACACTTTTAGGATGCCCAGAGCTTGGGGGCAAAATGCCTTGGCAGCGCTGTTGGCGACGCGTCGCCAAAGGCATCAGCAATAGGAGAATTTTTGCACTTCTTGGAGACGCGTCGCCAACGTTTTCCAGCATTCCGCGACAACGTGCGACCTTGCACGAAAACTGCTCAAACTTTCTCATCCCAAACTCAAATCACATGGGACTTGTTTCTACTTCATTCCCACACAAAATACTACATTTCTATGCATTATTTGAGCTTAATTAACTTGAACCCTTACCTCAAACTCAGCCACAAAGAAAGAATTGAAGCACAAGCCCTCCTTAGCTCAACCAAGCTCTCTTGAGTTCCAAACCTAAAAGCAACGTGATATGACACCAATAACTTCAAACCAAGACCATTTCTAGCTATGGAAACAACTTAGAACCAGCCCATGAAAACCCAAGAAGCTTACCTAAGGTTTCAAGTCCAAACAAGCATTAAAAAGCTAGTTGAAGCTAAAGCATCAACAATGAAGCTTGAGGCTTCTTGTAAACACCTTGGGGCCTTCAAATTGGATGGAGAATTGCAGAAATGGGAAGCTTTGGAGCAGAAATTCTGGTGGGGAGAGGAAGCTACGAAATTTGGGGAAGGAAACAAATGGCTATGGGAAGTCAACTTAACCAAAACATACTAACTCCCCCACAAGGCACACTTCTTCCACTCTTGCTCCTTGACCCATAAGTTTTCATTTGTTTTAATTTGGTCACCAAACTCTCAACCCAAAACCATCTTACACTTGGCCTCTTGGACACTTTGGCCACTTAAGATCTAAATGGCTTAAATAAACACTTAGTGCCACATTTTACTCAAAACCTTCAAAGACGGTTCTAATAGCTAGGATAACTAATGGTCTTGACTTAACTAAGCAAAATTTTCTTACATGACCCTAATTCATCAAAATTATAGTCATGCTTCTAACTTGGGTCAAAATTACCATTTTACCCATTTTTGACTTTAAGGTGCCAAACCACACTTAGGAACTCACTTACTTAGTTAAGCTTGCCTTTCTTGCTTAACAAGGTGCTAACTTGAGGTACTTAATTTAATAAAAACACTTAAATAAACTAAAAATAAATACTTACTTGGTTAAGACATTTCTTTAACTAGGAGAGCAGTCACACATGCACCCAAGAGCCCCGCCTTGAAATAGTAAGATATATCAATCTACCAACCAACCTCCTATACAAACCGGATCTTTGAGTAAATCACATTTATCAAACTACTTCAAACCTTGATCCATAGGAGTATCAATGGGTGCTGCACCTAACAATCCCACATCTTCAATGATTTCTAACACATACTTATGTTGGGAATAAAAATTCCATTTTTAGAAGAAGATACCTCGATGGACAGCTGCTAGCACACCACGAGACCTCTTGAAGATCAATACGGGCCCTATTACAAGGACCTGTGCTAAGGAGCTTAAGGAAGCTTTGCAAGGACTTGTGGAGGAGCAATTCCAAGTGGAGAGGCCTGGAGCTGAAGTTGGGAACAAAGCAAAAAGGCTAGTATGCCTCTTGGAAGGTGAGACCACATGTGCGGCAAAAGAGCCATCATGTGCACCCTTAAAAGCACATGTACCAAAGAGCCCCATGTGCACTCTTAGGGTGCACGCTCATGCCATAACTTGTAGTATTTTAGGATCTTCTAAGTACCATATGAATTATTTTGTTTTTAAGTAAGGTTAAACACATTTTGGACATAGAGTATCTTGTTTGTGTGCCAACCATGTGTGGGAACCTTACTTGTCCCTAAAGCACACCCAGGAGTCCTAATCCATTAGGGTTCACTAGTTATTTAAAGGTTTTCTTGGGTTACGCCATATCTAATATATATGGAGGCCTACTATATGTTTTATTTGGACTATTATATATCGATATAATTTAAAGTTACTTTAAGTATTCTACCATGAGTTATCTTTGAACTTGGCTTAGCACTTAGGGTAGGGACGGCAAGATATGACCTAACTTGATGACTTGGTCCAACCTACCTAAATCCAAGCCTCACCTGACCCATTTTTTTTTATAAAACATTAATGACCCAAAGCCGACTGTGCCCAACCAGACCTGAAATTGAACCTAATTGAAGTGAAATCTAAGAAAAGCTGAACCCAAATGACTCAAATTTGAGAAACCTAAACTCGAAATAACCCAGACCTGAAATGACCCAAGACTTGCCTGGCCTTAACCCAAAATGACTTAATGACTAAACCCAACATAACCCTATTTTAACCCAAATCAACATAAATATATGGCCCGCGGAGATTTAAAAAATTCTGATTTTTATATATTGCTTATTTATCTAAATTACACATCAATTATGACCATACAATTTAAGAAAATTTAAAATACTATAAAAATATGATTTATTTAGAGGTTTTTGAAGAATAAATTAATAAAATAATATGCTTTACATATGCGTCTTTTGGAAAATAATAATTTAGGGATTTGCTTATATGTTCTTTTGAAGTATGTAACTAAAGCACTGGATTTCACCTGGCAGTTAAATTGGATGTCGACTAATCTAGATTGAGTGCCAGTAAATCCATTTAAGGAAAACTTCATTGCCACGTAAAATTTTTCTTTTTATTTTTTTTGGTAATTCTGCATAAATTTGTTGATTGTTGGATACTTGGATTTGTTATTTGAGCTTCAAATTTCAAGTTTGCTTCAAAAACTTCAATTAGTAAATAAAATATTGATTTCATATAGTTAATTTTTGTAAATTAGGGTATTTGAAATTTGATTCAATTAATTTCAAATGTTACAAATTAGGTTATTTTTATATCTAGTCAAATTAAATTTTTTAATAATTTTTTCTTCCACTAGTATTAACATTTCCGCCTTGCTCCATATCGTTAATATTCTTGTCTTATATTAGTAGAAATAGTAAATACAAGATTAGTTTTTAATTATTTATCTTTGAATTTGAATTTAATTTACCATAAACCCAAACCTAAACCTAAAGCCCCAAACACTTACCCTAAGTTAAACCATAAGCCCTCAATCTTAGTCGTAAACACTATTCCTAAACCTAAACCCTAAATTGTAAACCTTAACCCTAATTGAAACATTAACCTTTACAATAAGCCTAAATCCTAACCTTAACCATAAATCCTCAATCCTAACCCTAAACCCTAACCTTAAAACTCTAAACTCTAAACCTTAACAATTAACTCTAACTTTGACTCTAAACATTAACTTTCCTCTTTTATTATCTTTCATATTTAATAAGCCCCATATTTGAGTATTTTCATATTTAATAACTTATCTTTTTAAGGAATATCCATATTTAGTAAATCTCATATTTAAAGACTTTCATATTTAATAAGTTATATATTTGAGTTCTTCCAAAATAAGGAACTTCTATATTTAGTAAGTTTGATGATCTTGATAGGCAATTGTCAAGTTACAACATTGGTTCTTAAACATTTAAGTATAGTGCAATAAGGTATCTAATTTTTGAAAATTTTCATTTTAGTCACCATAATAATTACAACATAGGTCCCTAAACTTCTAAATTTTTGCATTTTTACCCAAAATTTTGAAAATTTTACTGTTTAGTCACTAGTAGAGTAATAGCGAACTAGATTTATATTTCATAGCAATTTCATAATAAAAGTTAGATATCACAAAAAAATTGTTAGAACATAATTAATAAAATTTTTATGAATTTTTTAATTTAACAAAAGAAAAATTAACATAAAATAATTGCACCAAAAATTAATTATTTAATTTAAATTTTAACAAAAACTAAACAAAAAAAAGTGAATTAATTGAGTGATTTCAACATATGCACTAGTTACCTAAACAAACCCCATTGGTCAACTTGAGTTTGGCCTGAAACCCGAGGTTGAAATTAAGTCAATATGTATTGAACCCGAACCCAAATAAACCTGACCCAACTTGAACCCGAACCTGAAATCAACCTGAGCCCAAATGACCCGACCTAGACCTGAATTCATGTTGACCTAATGAATCTGAACTTGAATGGTTTGACCCAAACCTGACTCAATCCACCCAATTGCCACCCCTAACTTAGGGTTTTACTCTTGTGCGAGCACCTTTGATACTTGTTGTTCCAAATCACATTTTTGGCCTAGGGTAAAGGACTCATTCATCGAAGAAGGTATACATTGGAGCTTCGAAACATCATGGGGAAGAGTTCCTTGGTCATATACCAAGCAGGTTCCTATCAGGTGGTATAAAGGCCTACAAGTTCTCGCTGGAACACATATATCCTTTACTTTTGTTATGTTCCTTTCTAATTCTAGTTCTTTCACTTTGTTTCATTTATTCTTCATTCTTTTTTTTCTAAACCTGTGCTAAAATTCTATCTTATGTTCTTTAAGGTTCATTTGCATTATTTTTCCTCATACTCTAGTTCAAAATTGTCCAATTGTTTATTTATGTGCAAGTGTTTATTTCATGTGTTCACGTTAGTGTAAAAAAAAATAATAAATTCTGAAGAAACAAAAAAAAAAAAAGGCCAAAGGCAATATTTTTTAAGAAAAATTTCTTGCAAACAAATTTTGAAAATCTCATTTCTTGCTCAACAAGGAAACCCTAGTTATTGCCCTCTTACGTTGTCGGAACATCTTTGAGCCATAACCTTACCTTTTATTCAATCTCTGTTTGTTAAGGGGTTAGAATTTTAAGTTGTTTTAAGTCTCAATTCACTTAGAACTTTTGGCATTGGATCTCGTATAACAATTGCATCACTAAGAAAAAGAGAGTGAAAGTGCTATCCTTGAGTGAAGCACTCAGGGAGATTGTGGGGATCTTTATATTTTAGGTACTACACCTAGAGACTCTGAGAAGAAGGGCCACCCCATGGATCTCAAGTTGACAATTTGGGTCCTACAATTAGAATTTGGGCATATGTTAGATAGAAAGAAAAACATGCATGAAGAGAAAAAGAGGTGGAGATAGGAGGTTAGCTCATAGCTAACCCCAAAAGGTTGTTAGTGTTGTGCTCAAAAGCTAATCATGAGATGATTGTATTTTACACATTGAGTCGTGATATTTTATTGAGACATTAATCTAGTAATTGTGTTTTTTGTTTTGTTTCTGTGTGATACAATCAAACATAATTATAACCCTAAAATAATAGTAATCTTAAATGTCCCTTGTCTAGTATTATTATGGAGTAGGTTGCAATAATACATAAAGACTAGCATGTATAGAGATTAATATGAGATATGTAGTCTACATATGAGTACAAGTTGGAGAACTTGTGTACTAGACCAGCCCACCATGAAAACGCTACATGGATTGTTAAATGAGTGTCATAAGTGATTCTTGTAGTGATCATGGTATGTGTAGTCCTTTAACCTAAGGTCTTCAAGGTTCCCTGCATGTGATTCACATACTTTGATACTTCTTTTTGTTGCTCATAACTGAGTGAACATGAAGGTGGTCATCGGGTATGTCAGATATCATGTGGAGGGTTTTGTATGATCAAGATTGTAATTGTCCCTTCTATGTAACGAGAATGGTGTCTTCAAGCCCCTTGATTGAGTGAGACTGAGGAAATGCATGGCCATGCTTGGATGAGTTGATATGGGATTCAATGTCATCAGTTTTAGTCAGTCTACTTGGTAATAAAAAAACCTTAGATTGGTCTGTACGAGAGTGACGCATTCCATGTCTCGTGCTCGGTCTTGATATCTTGGACAAATGGACAATGAAATATAAGAATAATGATCATAAAGGTTTAGTTGAATCACCGACTATCTTGTCACTTGGGTAGCAATGTTGTGTTGCTAGATATCGCTCATTGTTTATAATCATAAATTTGATTTATGATCATTGCCAATGTGATAGAAGCCTATTGGGTCACACACTTAAAGCTAATTAGATTATTTGAGTGCATGGGCCAAATTGTTTGGTTTTGGTTTCATGATAATTTCGGGTTAATAAATTGGTCCAAAGGTTTAGCCATTATGAAGCCTTACATTAAACCTAATTGAATTATGGTTTTGAAACCCATTATGATTGGGAGTTATGCCTCACTATATATACATCATATAGTAAGGATTTTCGAGCCCTAGCTTCCCTAAGGACAAAATTAGAAGGGTTCCGAAAAATTCCAGCTGCACTTTTCTTTTGCTTTTCCTCGAAGGATGCAAATTAGCACTACGGGCGCAAAAGGAATGCACCTGCTAAAACACATTGGAGGTGTGGTGATTCGAGTGGTTCATTTGGATACCGTAGAGAACTTGAACACATCAATTATTCAAGTTTGTGATTCAACTCAACAGTTAGGTGAAAGATCTCAACCAACTAGGTATAAAAATTTGAACACCCGATTTATTTTATTTCACTTGGATCCTGGAGGGTTTCGGTTAGTTTTTGTTGCATTTGTTTGGCTCCCGAAACCCTATATAGTTGCCCTAGAGCGAGAGCACCCAAATGAGCTGCTAAGGAAGAAGCCCACTTGAGGCTATGATCCTTATCAGTCTGAAGATGATGAAAAGCATTGGATTGCCACCCAACAGCCTCCAAGAAGGATGGCCTGAGATTAAGCTAAGGTGGATCAAAACCTCAATTCCACAAAACTACAAATCTTAGCTTTGCAAGGCAGAAATGATCCTAAGGCTTACCTAGAATGGGAAGCAAAAATGGAAAGGATCTTTGATTGGCATAACTACTCAGAGGGGACAAAACTAAAAACTGCTATTATTAAGTTTATTGACTATGCTTCTATATGGTGGTATTATATGGTGATCAACTGGCAAAAGAATTGAGAGAAACCCGTTCAAACATGGGAGGAGCTAAAGGCAACCATGAAGAGAAGGTTTGTCTTAAGTTATTACTTAGAGGAGGAAACGAGCCAAGCTAAGCCCGAACATCCTAGGCTCGAAGCACGGCTCTTTAAAGGTTGTTTTGGCTCAGCTTCAAGCTCAAGCTTTACAAGCTCGGTAAATGGGGCTTGAAGCTTAACTCATGGTTTAACCTCGGTTTAGTGGCTAGATACACTCGAACCTTAATTTAAGCTCAATTCGAGGTTTGAGCTTGATTTTAGCTCGATTTGATATTCGAGCTCAACTTGAAAAATATATATTATAATTTGAGGGTTTAGATATATTAAAAATAAAATTAATATTATTTTTATATTAAAAAATATTATGCTCAATAGGCTCGATAAAGAGTTCAAGTCAAATAGCATCAAACTTGAAACTCAGCTTGTTAAGAGTTCAAACATAAAATGTAGCTCAAAGCTCAATTTGAGGCTTGTTAGGTTCGGTTAGATTATAAAAAAAAATAAAGCTCGAGCTTAAACTATTCGATAAGATACTCGGATCATTTCTACCACTACTATTACTATGGAGAACTTCACCAAAAGCTTCAAAGGATGACCCAAGGTACTTGGAGGACTACTTCAAAGAGATAGAGATAGCCCTCACTAGAGCCAATATTAAGGGTTACATAAAGGCTACCATGGCTAGATTCTTACATAGCCTTAACCCTAAGATTGCCAATGTGGTCGAGGTGCAGCCTTATGTGGAGTTGGAGGACATGGTGCATACAACCATCAAGGTAGAGAAGCAGCCAAAAAGTAACAACATAGCTTGGCTCAACATAAGTTTGAAGCCTACAAGCAGCACGGAGGCTAGGAAGGAGCCCCTAAAGGCCAAATCCAAGCCCCAAAGAGAGGCGTGGTGTGGCTCAAGAAAGGTACTTCTAAACCTAATCTCATTATTAGAAACTATGACATTGATTACTTTAAGTGTGCCAACAAAAGGACCATGATCATCAATGACAAGGGAGAGTTTAAGACAGAGAGTGAATTTGCCTTTGATGACATGCCATCATTGGAGGAGTGTAGTGATGAGGAGTCCTTATGGAGGGAAAGCTTTTGGTTACAAGGATAGCCTTTAGTGACCAAAGAGATAACATCTTTCTTATAAGGTGACACATTGGAGGTAAAATGTGTAGCTTGATTATTGATGGAAGAAGTTGTACTAATGTTACTAGCACCACTTTGGTTTAAAAGTTGTAACTACCTATACTCAAGCACTCGAGCCCCTACCGTCTATAATGGCTAAGTAATGCGGGAAAAGTCAAGGTGACTGAACAAGTGTTAGTATCTTTTAAGATTGGTAAGTACTAAGATGCAGTGATGTGTGATGTAGTGCCCATGTAAGCCAACCATGTATTGTTGGGAAGGTCATGAAAAATTGATAGGAGAACTCCCTATGATGGGTATAAGAATAGGTATTCCTTGTGCATAATGATAGACCTATCACTATTGTACCCCTCAAACCTTAACGGGAATTAGAGGACCAAAGAAAACTTCAAAGTGAGGATGAGAGAAAACTGAAAGAGAGGAAAGAATAGAGAAGGCCAAAAGAAGAAAGAGAAAGGAAAACCACGATAAACAATGAGTAATGTAAGGAAAGCCCTTCAAGTACAAAGACCAATGCTACTCTTACTTTATAAAAAGACTTTCTTTGCCATTAATGAACTCTTTAATTCTCATCCTAGTGTTGTGTTCTTATTGCAGGAGGTTGAGAATGTGTTCCCTTAATAGCCTAATGAATTGCCACCAATTTGAGGTGTTGAGATTCAAATAGACTTTTTCCCAAGAGTTCTTGTACCAAATAGGCCAGCATATAAGAGCAATCTTAAGGATCCAAAAAAATACAAAGGCAAGTAGAGGACTTGCCCAAAGGCTATGTGAGAGAGAGCATAAGCCCATGTGCTATCCCTGTCCTTTTGGTGCCCAAGGAGGATGGTTCATGGCGAATGTACACGGATTGTTGGATGGTCAACAAAATCATAGTGAAGTATCACCACCCTATTCCTAGATTAGATAATATGCTAGATGAATTATATAGATTTACTATCTTCTAAAAAATTGATTTGAAGAGTGGCTATCATCAATCTGAATGATGAAAGGGGATCAATGGAAGATTGCTTTCAAGACTAAATTTGGTTTATGTGAGTAATTAGTCATGCCATATGGACTAACTAATGCACCTAGTACCTTTATGAGGTTAATGAATTATGTCTTGAGAGATTTCATTGATAAGTTTGTTGTTGTGTATTTTGATGACATTCTTGTGTATAGTAAAGGTCTAGTAAAGCATGTTGAGCATCTTAAGCTTCTTTTGAAGACTTTGAAGGAATAAGAACTCTATGGTAATCTAAAGAAATGCTCTTTTTTATACATATCATGTTGTTTTTCTTTGTTCTATTGTGAGGTTCCATGTAGTTGTAGTGGACAAAGTGATGGTAAAAGCCATACAATAGCCAACGCCTAAGTCTGTGAGTGAGGTAAAATCCTTCCATGGGTTGGCTAGCTACTACAGAAGGTTTGTAAAAGTTTTTTCAACCATTGTAACACCCATTATTGAGATTTTCAAGAAGAGTATCAAGTTCAAATGGGAGAGGGCCCAAAAATGATGCTATTATGAAAAGAAAGATTGAGTAATGCCCTATTATTGTCTTTAATTGATTTCACTAAAGCCTTTCAAATTGAATGTGATGCCTCATGTATTAGCATTGGTGCCATGCTGATGCAAGAGGGTTACCCCCTAGCATATTTTAGTGAGAAGCTAAGTGAAGTCTCATTGAACTATCCTATCGATGAAAAGGAGTAAAGCTTTGGAGACTTGGTAGCACTATCTATGGCCCAATGAGTTTGTCATACACATGAATCACCAATCACTTAAGCACCTAAAGGAGTAAGGCAAGTTGAACCAAAGGCATGCATGGTGGGTGGGGTTCATAAATTTTTTTTCATATGTCATAAAATAAAGGGAACATTGTGGTTGATGCTTTGCCTAGGAGGTATGCCTTGGTTTCCACCTTACATGCTAAGTTGCTTGGTTTTTAGTTGGTAAAAGATTTGTATGCTAATGATTTTGACTTTCCTGACATATTTGCAAGTTATAAGAAATGAGCCTTTGGAAAGTTCTACAGGTAGAATGGTTACCTTTTTAAGGAGAATAGATTGTGCATCCGACATTCTTCCCTACACAAGTTGCTTACAAATGAGGCCCATAGAGGTGGATTAATAGGACACTTTAGTGTTTACAAGACACCTGAAGTGCTTTAGGATCACTTCTATTAGTTGCATATAAAGAGAGATATATAAAGGATTTGTGAATGTTGTATTGAGTGCAAGAAGGCCAAATTTAAGCAAACTTCCTAAGGATTGTTCAAACCTTTGCATATTCCTTCAAACCCTTGGATTGACCTATCTATGGATTTTTTTGTAGGACTTCCAAGGACAAGGAAAGGTAGACACTTAATTTTGTGTTGGTGGGCAAATTCTCCAAGATGGCCTATTTCATGCCATGCCATGAATCTGAAGATGCAGTTAACATGGCAAACTTGTTCTTCAAGGAGGTGGTACATTTACATGGCATGCCTAGGACAATTGTCTTAGATAGGGGTGCAAAATTCGTTAGCCATTTTTGGAGGACATTGTGGAATAAATTGGGGACTAAACTACTACTCCATCTATCTCAAGTTCTTTGCAACATTCATGATTTACAACAATAAATGTATGGTTTTTTATTTTTAACATTTTAGTATATAAATAAAAAATATTTACATATAAATGGTAAACAAAGAACTATAGTTTCTAAATATATTTTTTTAAAATTTTTTCTAGCAAATAATAATATGAATAAATTTTTAGTTAAACTTGAGTGAAAAAAATGGAATGTTTTAAAGAATATGAAATTGATGGAGTATTTTCTACTACCAGTCGCAATTAAACTGATGGCCAAACTGAGGTTACAAATAACACTTTTGTTCAAATACTTAGAGCTATAATAAAAAAGGACTTAAAGTCTTAGGAGGATTGCCTACCTCATGTTAAATTTACATACAACCAAGCTGCATATGACCACTTGCTATTCGCCTTTTGAAATTGTTTATGGATTTAATCCCTTAAAAACTATGGATTTCATGCCTGTGTCCAAAAGTAAGTTTGTTAGTGTATATAGAGCTCACAAGGCTGAGGAGGTAAATAAGCTTCATAAGAAGGTTAACGCACAAATAAAGAAGAAGAAATAACAATATATGACTGCAGCCAACAAAGGTCGAAAGAAGATTGTGTTTAAGTCTAAAGATTGGGTCTGGGATCCTATGAAGAAAGAGAGATTCCCGGCAAAGAGGCAAATCAAGCTACATCTTATGGAACATGGACTTTTTCAAGTGATGCAATGAGTGAATGACAATGCGTACATGCTAGACTTGCCAGATGAGTATGATATTAGTAACACTTTCATGTTGTTGATCTCTCATTGTTTGATGTAGGCCTAGATTTGAGGATGAATCATCCTAAGAGGGGGGGGGGAGATGATGGACACCTAGCTAGCACACCCGAAGACCTCTTGAAGATCAGTACTATGACAAGGAAATGTGCTAAAAAGCTTAAGGAAAGCTTTGCAAGGACTTGTGGAGGAGCATTTCCAAGTGAAGGGGCCTAGGGCTGAAGTTGGAAACAAAGCAGAAAGGCTAGTATACAACTTGGAAGTTGGAATTGCATGTGCGCTAGAAGAGCCCTTGTGCGAACCCTAGGAGCACATGGACCTGAAAAGCCATGTGTGCACTCCCATGATGTATCCTTATGCCATAACTTGTATTTTTAGGATCTTTTAAGGACTGTATGACTTATTTTGTTATTAAGTAAGTTTACACATGTTTTGGACACAAAATAACTTGTTTGCATGCTAAGCATGTGTAAGAACCCCAATCGACCATAAAGCATGCTTGAGAGTCCTAGTCCATTAAGCTTTACTAGTTATTTAGGGTTTTTCATAGCTTGGGCTATATCTATATACCATGGCTATTTTGAGCATATGTGTAATTAAACATAGGGTTTAATTTTAAAAATTTACCCTCACTATACATCAAATTTTGTTTTCACAAACTACCACCTTTTCTATTCTCTCTAATCACTGGTCAACTTTGTCTGCCTAGGGAACTCAACTCGTATTATAGCAAAGCTGTAGTACTCTAGTCGTAGCAACGATAATGATGGCAATTCGGCGGCAAAGTTGTAGTACTCGTTTCAACAACTATGACTATTAGAGGACTTGGGATCGAATCGCGACGCTCGGTCCTTGGCCTAACCTCACCAACGCTAGACCTCCTTATTGAAGGTTTGATCTCTCACTTCAATTAGATCACGATGCTCTGATCCTGGTCGATCAAATTGCAATGCTCTGCTCCTTGGCAGTCTCTCGCTTGAATTGTGCCACTCGGATCCTTAACTAAACCTCTCAACCCGACCTCCTTGATGCCTCGACATTACTTGGATTCTTACCGCTGGCCTTTTTGCCGCTTTGGTGTCTTGCATTGATCAGAGATCCTTGGTGAGGCAGAGAGATCCACGAGGAAGAAGAGATGAGTGATGGGCTTACATTTTGTGGTATACTTTTGCGACATACCTGTTTACATCTGTTTAGACATTTTAATATATTCAATTAGACATTTTCACTTATTCTTTTGGACACTTTTAATTTTGAAGATAACAAATTTTTTGCTTATTGTTATAATTGTTTATATATTTTTTGTCAGACACTTTTACATAGTTATTCAAACATTTTTGCTTATTTATTTCAACACTTTTTTTAAGATAATAAATTATTTGCATATTACTTAGACATCTTTACATATTTCTGTAGATGCTTTAATATATTTATTTATACACTTCTACTCATTTACATATTATTAAAGAGAACAAATAGTCTGCATATTATTTTAGACACTTATACGTATTTGTTCACACACTTTTCCAAATTGCTTTAGACACTTTGCATATTTGACTTTGACACTTATGTAGATGCGAGTAATGATGGAAGATTCGGCGGTGGCAGTGGCAACGATAGCGGCAACCTTGGCGGCAACAGGAATGGGGTAAGATTTTTTAAGGGAGAGAGAGAGTTTTAGTGATGGGTAATTTTTTTAATTTTTTTATGGAGGCAGATTATATATAGAAAGTTAAAGGTAAGTTAGTATGTCTAATTAGACATATGTGCATAGTATAATATTTAATATCTATATATTTGGTGGCCTACTATATGTTTTATTTAGCTTATTATCAATATAATTTGTAGCTGCTTTGTGCTTCCTACTGTGAGCCCTTGCTGAACTTGGTTTAGCACTTAGGGCTCTACTCCTTTCACAAGCACCCTTGATACTTCTTGTTTCAAATCATATTATTGGCTTGGGTTGGGATCCCTATATGTGTAGGAAGGTACATTGGAGCTTGGAAACATCTTGAGGAGGAGTTCCTTAGTCATATACCAAGTGGGTTCCTATTATACCATAATGTAAGGAAATATTTCAAATCACCAACATCCTCAAGATGAAAATGACTATGCATGAATTTTTTTTAATTGAAGAAACACTCATAGTATCATTTCTAGTAATTAAAATATCATCAACATATATCAAGGGGCAGTAAGAGAGTTGCCTTGTGTTCTGGTGAATAAAGAATAATCAGCTCGATATTTAACATAACCTATAGCTCAAATAACTTCTAAGAATTTCAAGAACCACTGCCAAAATGCTTGCTTCAAACCATATAGTGATTTATGCAAGTAACATACCAAGTTTTCCTCCCCCTATCTCTGAAGCCCTGGCAACGGTGACATGTAAATCTCTTCATAAAGATCATCATGAAGGAAGGCATTATTAACATCCAACTGGTGAAGGGACCATTGTCGAGCAAAGGCTAATGCATGGAGACAATAAACAATGATGATTTTGCCAGTGGAGGAAAAGGTATCCTGATAATTAGCACCTTCTAATTAAGTGAATCCCTTTGCTACCAATCGAGGTTTGTACCTCTTTGTTGAACCATCATTATGATGCTTAATCTTATACACCCATCGACATCTAATCAGTGTCTTACCTTCCAGAAGAGAAGTAAGAGTCTAGGTACCATTGGCCTAGAAGGCTTGTAATTCAGATCTCTTATCCAATCTCATAAATTCCTCTAACTTTTGCCCTTTTTAAAGCTTGCTCCAAGCTTTGTTTTGCTTACACATAGGTCCCTCCTAGACCTTTTGTGCCATCCAAAAACTCTCCATTTAGGTACCCAAGCTAATTTCTAGGCTTATGCACAGAAAGTACATAAGGCATCAAATTAGCACTTAGTGTAATATAGGTCGTACTACTTGGTTATATGGTTCTAATGAACTTTAAAACATATGATCTTGATTTTATGAACTAGTTATACTTCTTAGACCCTGAATCTAACATATTTATGGTTTTACCCTTTACCCATGGTAAAATTACCAAAATACCCTTAATGACACTTAGGTGTCATCTGTGCTCTAAAAACTTATCTATACTAATTGTTTAAAATACATAACAAATTTTTAAACTAGGGATTTTTTACCTTATAATAAAGTCTTACCTAACCATAACAAGTTTGCTACCTAAAAGTGGTTACACTGTTAACTAGGGAAGGTTAGTGTTGGGGAGAATCCCCACGATTAGGGATGTGTTCATGTAAAGGGAAGAGTTGCCCCCATGATCACCATGTCATAAAGCCTATAAGAAGCCCCTTTCATGAGGGGACGGGGTACGCTTTACCAGCCTTAGCTTCCATCACTCTATACCCTGCTTATAGACCATTACTGCCTTAGGCATCAGATAGTCTTCCCTGAATCCACAATAATGGGTCCCCTAACCCTAAGGGTGAGAATGGGCCGGCCAAGCCCAAACCCACTAGGATCGAGCTCAGCACTTTTACTGTTCGGTACTACTTAGGCTCGAGCTCGAATTACTTAAGCTCAATTCTTTTAGGCTCAAGCTTGGCTCGAAAGGCTGCCAAACTCGAATGACACATAAATTTTCAATACCTTAACTACAACTTAAATGAAAGATGGGGACTAAATATGCAATTTTTCTTACATAGATAACTAGACAAGGAAAATTGGAGACATTATCCCAAACTTTCTAATTGTTTGCTGTTCTACCATGATTTTGTGAACTTCAAAAATGAAACACCATCTTCCTCACTTCAACAATGAAGCATCTGGTTCCGTCGTCAAGGCATCATCTAAGTCTCCGGCATCCGGTTCGAGAGTCGGTGGTGGCGGCTCCAATCTTGGGTGGGGCTATCATCGACTGACCTTGGATTGGGGCCATCATCGATCTTGGGCTATCAGCAGACCTTACAGATGTTGTCGATCTTGGGGTTGTCATCGCTGAAAGCTGTCATCGACCTTTTGCTTTCGTTGTCAATCATGCAATCTCTCTCTTGGTGGTGGCCGATGGTGTGGCTGGGAATAGGAGTCGAGTAAGGCTTGGGACAGGGTAGGGGCCGATTCAGTTGTAGCTAGGGTCAATTGCGAAGTTTTCAGCACTGGCATTGGCCTATCGTCGCGGACTCGAGTGGGGTAACTGCGTAAGGCTGCGATGTAGAGCAAGCACTTAGGCTTAGGCTTGGCTAGAAGACAAGAGTAAGGACCAAGGGTTATGAGTCTTAGGAGGGCTCAAGCCCAATAGGCCAGTGAACCAATATGGCCGAATATGTTAAGGCTTAAGCTCAACCCCAAATTTATTCGAGCCGACTACCTAACTCAAAAAGGCTAAACCCCAAATTTGTTTGAGCCGACTACCTAACTCAAAAAGGCTCAATTCAATCTTGAGCTCGAGCTACTCTAAATAGACCTGGCCTTTTTTCACACCTATGTAACCTTGTCTTAGTTTCATGTATAGTTGTCTCTAAAAATATCAAGCATCCCACCAAACACTTTGAATATCACGTGACTTTTAGTAATTTCCTTAAAAACAAACTTCTTTCGTAAGTGATCCTTGGAAGTCAAAAACAAGTTGCAATAAATTATAATTAGCCGTAATTGGTAATGTTGCGAACATTTTCAATAAAAAAACAAGCTACTCAATTTTCGACAGCCGCTATTTTTAATAAATGTACCACTGTTTCAAGTGATTGTTTTTTTAATTAGTGATGGCTTTACATCCATGTGTCTCTATGACTTCTTTCGGCAATAAGTTGTTAGAAGTTGAAAAAAAAAAAAGAGTCAGCGATTGTTATAACTTTTCTAAATTTTTTATGTTAAAAATTATTGTTAGATGACTTTTCCAATCCCTAATACCTAACACTAAACAATGACACTGTTACCAAAAGAAGTATTAGATGGAAATTTATTATTCATCGATAGGTCAAAACAAGAAGACACGTGGTGAAAGTTGTCTGCAGGATCTGTCAAGAGCTTCTCTATGTCCGTAGGAGGATCCAATCCCAATCGCTTTGCTCGCTCCCACCTTTCCAGCCTGCTCATTCCGATGCAGGGACCGTATGCCATGCCATGTTCATGTCGAATTGCTTTAAAACTTCTTCCTTTTCCTCTTTTATCTACAGAGATTTATATAAAAAGAGAGTCTTATAAATATATGTACTAAACAAATAAATTAAATTTAAACGGGTTTTATACGCAATTCTATTCTATAGTTTAGAATTTGTAGCAATTAAATTATAGAAAAAGTTAATATTTGAAGTTCTGCCCTCGCAGGGTCCAATGCCTCATTCAATTCAATTTTATTTTGATTTCTCAATTTCTTCCATAACCTTATGAATATATATTATAGCAGTAGCTTATAAAAAAAATGTTAATAAATTTAGAGAGAGAGAGAGACCTAGATGATGGAGCAGTTGGCCACCATGGGAAGGCACCTGAGCTTTTGTTCCGGTTGCGGTGGAGGTCGGACACTTCTTAGTGGACGGTGCCCGCTTATATTTTGTTTCGGTGGTCTTCCTGGATCTGTAGATGTCCTGCAGCTACTTTGATTTTCTAGACATCTGCTCGCCCAAGGATGTTTGCCGATGCTTAATTAGATCCCAACTTTACGTTCTACGGCATGATAAAATTTGACCAAACCCAACATATCCGAATCCAAATTTGACATAACTCGAATTAACAAAAAAAGTCAATGACCAAAATTTGATTGTGTCTAACCCGACTTGAACTCGAATTCGATTAAAGTAAAACTTGAAAAAATCCGATCTTAAATGACCAAACCCGGAATGACCTAAACCCAAAACGACTTAAACCTGAAATGACTCAAACCCAAAACTAATCTGACCTGAAACCGAAATGACCCAATGATTAGACCTGACATAACTCTTATTTTGACCCAAATCAATATAAATATACAGTTGGCAGAGATTTAAAAATTTGTGGTTTTTTATATATTACTTACTTATCTAAATTACACATCAATTATAACTATACAATTTAAGAAATATTAAAATAATATAAAAATATTTCTTATTGGGGGGTCCTTAAAGAATAAATTAACAAAATAATTTACTTTGCGTAAAGGTCTTCTGGAATTTAATAATTTGGGGATTTGCTTATACATTCTTCTGAAGCATGTAACTGACACACTATGTCTCATCTGATAGTTAAATTGGACGTTGATTAATCTAGATCTAGTAGCAGTAGATCCATTTAGGAAAAACTTCATTTGCCGCACAATTTTTTTTTATTGTATTTTTGTAATTCTGCACAAATTTTATTGAATTATTGGATACTTGGATTGGTCATTTGGTTTTGGTTTCAAATTTCAAGTTTGCTGCACAAACTTCAAATAGTAAATATAATATTAATTTAATATAGTTAATTATCTTAAATGAGGGCATTTGAAATTTGATTTAATTAATATGATTCTATTCTTTGTTTGAAATTTGATTAAAAAATTTTCAATTGTTTTGAATTAGAGTATTTTTAATGTATAGTTAAATTAAAATTTTTAATAGTTTTTGCTTCTACTAGTATTAACATTCCTGCCCTACCCCATATTACTAATATTCATGCCTTGTATTAGTAGGAATAGTAAATACAAGATTAGTACTTAATTATTTATTTTTGAATTTTAATTTAATTTATCATAAACCCTAAATCCTAACCGTAAACACTATACTTAAATATAAATCTTAAACCCAAAATCCTAAACCCTAACCCTAATTGAAACCTTAACCTTTATCATAAACCTAAACCCTAACCTTAACCATAAGCCTTCAATCCTAACCCTAAACCACAACCTTAAAACCCTAAACCCTAAATCTTAACACTTAATCTTATTTCTAATCTTTATCCTAAACCTTAACAATTAATTCTAACATTTAGCCCAAACATTAACTTTCCTCTTTTATTACCTTCTATATTTTATAAGTTTTATATTTAAGACTTCATATTTAATAACATCTTTCTTTTAGGAATACTCATATTTGGTGAGTCTCACTATCTCATATTCAAAATTTTCATATTTATTAAGTTTCATATTTGGGTTTTCTAAAATAAATAACATCCATATTTAGAAAGTTTGATAATCTTGGTAGACAATTGTCAAATTACAACATTAGTCCCTAAAGTTTTAAGCATAGTACAATAAGTACCTAAATTTTAAAAATTTTTGTTTTAGTCACCATAATAAATACAATATGGGTCCTTAAACTTTTCAAATCTTTTTATTTTTACCTAGAATTTTTGAAAATTTTCATTTTAGTCAGTAATAGAGTAATAGTGAACTAGAGTTATATTTTGTAGTAATTTCACAGTAAATTCATCAGAACATAATCAAGAATTTTTTTTTGAATTTTTTAATTTAACATATTAAGAAAAAAAGTTAACGTAAATTAATTATATAAAAAATTAAATTATTTAATATAAATTTTAATAAAAATTGAACAAAAAAATTGAATTGATTAAGCGATTTCAACATATATACTAGTAACCTAAACAAACCTAGCTAGTCAACCTGAGTTTGGACTAAAACCTAACCTGAAATTACCAAAGATTAAAATTGACTCAACTTGTATTGAACATGAACCCAAATAAACCTGACCCAACTTAACTCGAACCCAAAATGCACTTAACTTGAAATCGACTCGAACCCTAATGACTTGACCTTAACCTGACTTGGACCCAAATTCATGCTAACCTTATTTCAACCCAAACCTGAATGACCTTGCTTGACCCCACCCAATTGTCATCCTTAATACCAATGTGGTATGAGATAGGCCTATATGATCCTATCAACTATTAAATTGGTGCCTTCTGTGGAAAACATGGTGAATACTCAGAGGTCACGCTTGGAGAACCAAGACCTGCCAGAGAATGAAGAGGATAGCTATTGCCTTGTTGGGTCCATAGGGTCCGCAAGCGAAGAAGCACCCCAAATGGTTGGTCCAAAAGACCCCGCGGAGCTCTAGAGGGACCCCCACAAGGGAAAGGGGCTCACACCACTATATAAGGACTAGTTTCATGCCCTGTAACATACCTTGTTTGAGCAATTACGGGCGACACTGTAACAGGAAATCCGGAAATCCTTGTTGAGGGCTCCAAAAGAGGCTGCTGAAAGCCATCTGGCGCCCGATGAGCCACAACGGGTTCTTCCCTGAGATCAGCCCCCAAGGATGTGGGTCCATGAATGGTAGTCATCCCTGGACCATTTCAAATGACCTGGAGGCAATGACATCAGTGTTATCTTGTAGATACTCGACCAGATAGAGTAGTGCATATGAGCTCTTAAGCCCCCGAATGACAGTCTTGGGCTTGGAATCGATGTGGAGTACTTGTGACTCCAACCTTTTATAGATGAGATAATCAATGCTCCCGTTCCTGATGGGTTCCATATGCCTAAAATCAACTTGTACAATGGCCTTACTGATCCGGTTAACCATCTGCAGAGGTATTTTACCTCCATGATGCTTGAGTGGGCCTCCGATGTAATTATGTATAGAGCCTTCAGCTCTACATTAATAGGAGCCGCTGCCTCTTAGTTTGGGACCAACCAAGGGCGTCGTTTCTCCTCATTTAAGGACCTCTCCTAAGTATTCTTACGACACTTCTTAGGGAGCCAACCGACCCAAAAAATGGTGGCCCCTTTACTGAAAATTAGGCAAGGTCATGATAAATCCCTGAGAGGTTTCCATTGGAGGTTTAACACAGAAACTGTATAGGTACAAAGGTTGTCCTCAAAGCTACACTTGGTAACCTTTACCCAGGGGCTAGTGCGAGACTCAAGGCTGGCCTGGGATCTTCACGAGAATCCCGTAAAAGATATAGAGGAATTCATCGACCGAGCCATATGGTATATGCATGTCGAAGAGCTTAATTGACAGACAGGCCCAAAGGACCAACCGAAGGCTAAAGAAGGTGGGTCCAGGAAAAAGAGGAGGGATGACTTATGGCCAGAGCCTGCCCTCCCACCTCTAAAAGAAACAAGGTCAAACATCTTGTACACCCTAGAGAAGAAGAACCAGGTTCCTCAATAGCCCCCATCAATGCCTCATTAGGGTAAAAAAGACCTAAAAAAATACTGCAGATATCACAAGGACAAGGGCCATGATACCGAAGAATGTTGGTAGCTGACAAAGTTGTTCGAAGAAATGATCCGGCAGGAAAGCTGAAGAAACATTTGTTTAGACATCCATTATTTTGTTGAAAACAAGAAGATAGGCCTTGCAAAAGGGATGATGAGGAAGATTGTGAATAAGGTCAAAGGCCTAAAAGGCCACGATCCCCAATGGAGTACAAGAATCCTGGGCCTCTAGCTAGGGTAGCTCATATGATTATCAATTGAGAGCCCTCAACGGCTCGAAAGAGACAAGGGTGAGAAATTGGCCAATTGGAGCCGATTGACCCTAGCAGGACCCTAATGAGGGCTAACGGATCCCAAATAACTATGGATCTGCTCGTATTCAGGGCCCGCATTACCAATTTTAACATAGAAAAAGTTTACCTGGATACTGGGGCAAATGTTAATGTCATCATCGTTGACTTTTTGGAAAAAATAAGGGTCTGAAAGTCTTCTTTACCCCCTATGATTAGACCCACATTCAGGATAGGATGTAAAGAGGTCCCCACAGTAGGGACAGTCAAGGTACCTTTCATGTTAGTCAGGAAAGACCATAATATGACTCCTATACTAAATTTTTCATCCTCGATGTCCTATCACCTTACAATGTCATACTCAGCAGACCAACCCAAGTACAATTTCATATATGGTCTGACGTTAGAGGGCTCATGGTGCTCTTTGCAGCCCCTACCGGGGACGCAACTGTTTTTTTTCCAGGCCTTAGTGCGACGGGGCTATGTGGCAACCTTATGAAGGCCTAAAGCAAATGAGCTTGCACCAGCGGAGGTTAAAAGAATAAAATAGTTACCCTTGGAAAATCAGGTTGGCATAACCCTGGCCAAGGACACTGAGCTTGTGGAAACGGCCTTCAGAAAAACAATAAAGATTGGCAATGACCTTTCACCTGAGGTAAGATGGTTATTTATTCGATTCTTAAAAGTGAATATAAATGTCTTTGCATGGTCCCCAGATGAGATGCCCGGGATCAACTTAGAAATAATTGCTCATAGACTACAAGTAGACCTTTCCACTTGACCAGTATATTAGAAAAAGCACAATATGGTGCTCAAAAGGTGAGACTTCGTTAGAGAAGAAGTTAAAAGGCTATTAAAGGCTGGAATTATTTGGGAAGTATGATGTCCTAAATGGTTCACCAACGTAATGTCGGTAAAAAATGAAAATAGGAACTGGCGCATGTGTGCCGACTACACAAACCTTAATAATGTCTGCCCAAAAGATCCATACCCTTTGTCATTTATAGACCAATTGGCCGATGCCACATTGAAAGTCAAAATACTATCCTTCATGGATGCTTTCAGTGATAACCACCAAATCTGAATGCACTTAAAAAATGAAGAGGAAACGGCTTTCACAATAGGTGAAATAGTTTATTGTTACCAATGAATGCTGTTTGGCCTAAAAAACACCAAGGCCACCTATCAAAGGCTGATGAATCGGATCTTGGCAGACTAGATAAGAAGAAATATGAAGGTTTATGTAGATGGCATGATTATCAAAAGTAAGGCCAAAGAGCAGTACTTCGGCAACTTCTAGGAAACCTTCTAAAGAATGCAACAGTTGAACATGAAACTTAATGCTAATAAATGCACCTTTGGTGTTGGCACTGGTAAATTCTTTGGTTACATGGTCTCCAAAAAAGGGGATTGATGTAATCCCAAATAAGATTGAGGCCATCCTCATGATGACTGATCCTCAAAGAAAAAGGAACGTTCAGAGGCTATCTAGAAGGCTGATCGCCCTTGGACGGTTTGTCTTGTGATTTGGCAATTGATGTAAGCCCTTCTTTTAAATATTAAAGAAAGAAGCAGTCTTGGGATGGACAGACGATTGCTCTAAACCTTCTAACAAATAAAGGATTACCTACGACACCTCCCTACACTAAAACAAGCCAAGCCCAACAATCCCCGGTGCTCTACTTAGCTATTACAGAAGGCTCAGTCAGTGCAGTACTCGTTGGGGAGTATGGATCGGAACAATGGCCAGTATACTACATTAGTCGGACCCTTCAGGGGCCCGAACCCAGATATCCTACACTTTACAAAGCGGTCCTGGCCCTCATTATGGCTTCTAAAAAACTATGACCCTACTTCTAGATGCACTGTATAATTGTCATGACAGAATTACCCTTATGAGATATCTTACAAAACTGAGATAATTCTTGTAGACTCACTAAATGGTGCATTGGGTTGGGGGACACGATATCCACCACGAGCCCTAAAAGGCTTTAAAAGCACAAGCCCTAGCAGACTTTATAGCTGAAACGACACTAATGGAAAAAACCAAAGAGGGGAGAAATAAGGAAAATCCATAGGAAATGTACGTTAATGGGGCTTTGGGACTTAAATACGGAGGAACGGGCATCATTCTTAAAGGTCCGCTCAACCTAGAAGCGACCATAAAAGTTAAGTTTCTTTTCCTTGTAACAAATAATGTAGTTGTATATGAATAGCTGGTTAGGTGGGGGTACGATGTATATAGATATATAGTAACTCTTAGCTAATAGTAAACCAAATCACGAGAACAACAGGAGTAAAAGAGCCAACTCTTTGCAAGTACCTTAATACAACAAAGGATCTGATAAAGATGTATCACCTCGTGCTGGTTTAAAGGATCGCAAGGATACAAAATGCTAGGGCAGATTCGCTATCAAAAGGATGTGAGGAGGCTGATATAGAAGAACTCACAAAACCCTCGGTCCACTTAATACACTTTACAACCCCTAGAGACGATTGGAGGAAGCCAATCAGCCTTTACTTCAAGACGGGGGCACTTAATGGAACCGCTAAAAAAAAAGGACGATCAGGATTCGAGCTGGACGATTCCTCATCGTTGGAGATGAACTGCACAAACAAGCGTTTGCTTCCCCTTTGTAGTGATGCCTAACTTCACAAAAGGGGTAACATGTTCTCTAAGAAATCCACCAAGGGGATTGTGGGGCACATATTGGCACCAATTCCTTAGCCCACAAAGCCTAGCGTTATGGCTACTTCTGGCCTAAAATAAAAAAAGACACCAAGGAGTTTGTCTAGCAACACACAATTGTTAGCCCAGGTTGAGGATACAGAGGCCACCCTTCTCTAGTGCCTCCCTAGTAGCGAACCCCTGCCTATTCGCTATGTGGGGGTTAGATCTGACTAAAGCACTTCCCATGGCCCCTAGACAAGTCAAGTATTGTATTGTGGCAGTCGATTGCTTCACCAAGTGGGTGGAAGCTGAGCCTCTGGCCTTCATCATGGCCCCTCAGGTCATCAAATTCTTGTGGAAGAACTTAATTTGTCAGTTTGGATGCCCGAAGGCCATCGTTACTGATAATGGCAAGCAATTTGACAACTAGCAAGTTTGTCAATTTGTAGAAGAAAAGGGCATTTGCCTTTACTTTGCTCCTATTGCTCATCTATTGTCTAATGGGCAAGTGGAGGTAACTAATAGGACCATCAAGAAAGGCGTAAAGAAAATAGTAGGTGAAGCTATGGGAAGATGGGCAAACAAATTATTGAGTGTCCTATATGACTATAGAACGACCCCTCACAGGGCCATGGGAGAGTCATGTTTTGTGATGGTTTAAAGGATCGATGCCTTCATCCCTTTAGAAGTTTCTTACCCTATTCTAAAAAATTTGGCATATGATCTCAGTGAAAATGATAGAACACTTGAAGGGAACCTTAATCTACTGGAAGAACTAAGGGAAGACACAAGGTTTATATGATAGCCTTTAGACAGCATGCCACCCTCACTCATAATCGAAGAATGAAACAAAAGAGTATACAAGTAAGGGGCCTAGCCATTGTTAAGGTAAAACTAACTGGGAGGAACCCTGGATGTGGGGCACTGAGGCCAAATAGGGATGGACCTTACCTTGTCATAAGGAAACTCAGAGATGGGGTCTACAAGCTAACCAGCTCAGAAGGGAGAAAGCTGACCTAGAAACTATCACTCAAATTGCGTAATTACATTATTGCACAATGAATTTTGCTATATCTTGAATAAAGAAGGCACCCCTCCCAGACAACTTGTGTTTTTACAAAATAAAATAGAAAATTGAGACTCCCCAATCACTTAAAAGCTTAGGTCCTCCCTAAAAAGCATACGAAGGCTTCCTATTACAATGGTTACTTAATAGTACGGTCATTATGATGGCAGAATTACCTTTTTTACTTAATAGACGTCTAGCTAAATAATCATCTAAATAATTGTTCGCAAGCACAAAAATGTAGATAAAGGAAAAACAACGAGCAAAATGAACTTTTTATTAACCTTGGAAATAATTACTATTACAGATGGAAAGAAGGATTTGAAGGAATACAAAAAGGGGGGTTAGCTGTAGTGCTTCCTAAAATTCATTAGGAAGAAGGCCCTCATCAAGGTTTGTTGCCGACGCATCCTTGTCAAAGGTAGGAATCCTAATTTTCCCCTCCTTCGGCCAAGACTCTTAATTCGAGCCCAAATCCTCGTAAACCAAAAGAAAGGAAAAATCTAGGTTCAAATTAGCCCACTCCACCTGAAAGCTGGCAGGAAAGAAAGCCTTCCTTGAACTCCTAGAAGGTGCTCCCTAATCCCTTTTTCCACCTTCTGGAAAAATGAGCAAAGCTCTTTTACTCGAGTATTGGCCTTGGTCCGAAGATGCTGGTGCTCCGAATGGCACTAATGTCCAACGAAGCCAACTCACTCAATGAGCTCCATGAGAGGCATCGTAGTGGCAACCGAGCTAGAGCTAGCTTCACTTTAGATGGTCCTTGGGCCCAATGGAGTGCATTGATCCATTGGCAGAGTATGCTTTAAAGCGTCAATTTTTTACTCTATGACCTTTAATAAGGCCGTTAGATGAGCGGCCTCTTTCTGGACTTTAGCTTCTTTTTCTTTAGATGGCTTCAAGGCCTTTTGCAGCTCCTTGACCTTTCCTTCAAGCCCTTTGACGAGACCCTTCTTCGCTTACTTGGTCTCTTTCTCCACCTAGAGCTCTTTGGCAAGGGTACTCCAGGCACTCCATTTATTGCTCAGGTCTTTCTTTAGGGAGGCCACATTTTTGCTCAAGGACCCAAGCTGGGACTAGAAGGCCTTTTTCCGAGCTGACCATCATTCTTTCATGCCAAAGGCAATGATGGCATCCTAGAAAAATTGAATTCGTTAAAGCAAACCAAGGAAGATGCTTAAAACAATGGAAGACTAACAAGAAGCATACCTAGAGAAGGCTGCAGTCCATACTAATCAGCTGGAAGCATTCCGACCGAGGGGAATGAACAAGAAAGTGCCGATCCCTGAGAGTTTTTAACCCTTCAAGGATGTGGTGAGTAATGTCAGTTCAATCCCCAAGAATCAACTCGGCAATACCCACCGCCCCTTGAGGTTCAAAAACTTAGACAAGCGTGACTCTCTTCAGCTCCAAATTTTGCCTCTATGCCTAACCTCGCACAGGTATTAGATTGCACAATTAAAAGTGCTCATCCATTTTCAGGTCAAGAAGCCCCCCTCGAGCAGAAGGAACCTTCTTGGGAATAACCCACCCTGAAACCTCAATAAGGGCTCGAGGTAAAAAGGAAGGCATCTCCTCTCAAGGCCTCAAGGCCACCTTTTGCTTTTGAGAGACCTCCCCAACAACCTTCTACTTTTGAGATGCCACTTCAATGTATGGCTCTGTAACAAGATGGGCCCAGACGTATTTGCACGTTTTTCTAAAGCTACAAGATGAAAAGATCCACAGTCAGCACAAAACGACCACAAGTCTATAAAATCAGTGTGGTAAAAATTGTCTAACGATTCCTTACTGCTATCGCCATCACGAAGAGCATCGCCTCCCGACGGATCTATGGAGCACAACTTCTTACGAATCAGCTGGGCTTCCAGAGGGGAATCGAAAAGCTCCACCACCCTAGTTAGGGGCTTTGGATGAAGGGGCCTCTGTAGTATATGCCACACTGACAGGAAGAACATTAATCTTTCGAGCATCTGCTAGGGCGTCAGTAATGCCCTTGCACCTCTTCATGAACTCTTTTGCCCGGCTGCTCATTTCTACAAAAAAGACAATCAAGATTAGACACCAACCCCTCGTAAGAGAAGTAAGAAACCATAATTGTTTGAAACAACTTTTTAAGCTTGGTGGGGGGCCTCACTAGGCCCTAGCTACAATCCTGTATGCCTTTACTAGCCTTCCTTCTTAACATTCCTCCCAGTTGCAACGATTCTTCACCCCCGGATAAGACCGGTGGGCCCTACTGATTCCCGCCCATTTTAGGGTAGTCTCATCAATTTTCATGTAATGGATAGGGAACAACTCCACAAAATTGTTGTTCCCCACCATTTCTTCCAGCTAACTGATCAGACTAAAGTATGCGCGATGGTCATCCGAGCCACTGAATATCAACAGTCACTTGACTCGGGCATGTTGAGGTGTGTCAAAAAATTTGCAAGGGAACCCCAAGGCTTGTTCCCTTAGCGTTAAAAAAAAGTGCTCCTTCCACCCAGCCCACGTGTCCTTGTAGGATATGAATGCAAAAGACTTGTTCCTTCCTCAATTGATGAGGTCAATGTGGAAGAATTCGGAATCCTTCCTCAAGTCAAGCTAATAAAACTAGAGGAAAACCTCCAGCACAGGGGTCACTCCTGGCAACTTACAGCAAATGATAAACCCATTGATATGGGTGAATGAGTTGGGCATCAGCTGCTATGGAAAAATCTGGTAGTGCTCACATATCTGCTCTACCACTGGATGGAGTGGCAAGTGAAGCTCCACCTAGAGCTGGTTGGTAAAAATAGCGAGGACATCCGACCTCTCATCACCACCCTCTAAGCCCCCATCCTTCAATGCCTTATTAGGAGAGAGGGTGGCCACAACGCCGTTAGGCCAAAAGTGCCCTCGTTGTGTTGAGTAACAACCCTCCTCAACACCTCTATGTTAGGGAAGAACAACGCCTTGTATGTATCAACCACATTGGCAACAACCCTGGACGATGAGTGCATAGAAGCCATCTAGAAAAACCAATTGGGTAGCATATTAGGGTTGCCACCAACATAGAATGGAGGCAAAAAAAATGACCAATAATAGCCAAAAAACCCAAAAATAGCCAAACTGCCAAGAGAAAATGAAAATAAAGCAAAATTAGAAAACAAAGACCTATTACCTGAATATGAAGAAGAGGGCAACCTTGGTAAAAGAGGAGAACTCCAACAAAAAAGAAAAAACAAATGGCAAGCAAACGACAAGAAAATATAAAGTAGTAGCAAAATCAACCAAAAAATAAAAACATGAGGTGAAAACCATCGCGGTATATATAGACAAACCACCGACGAATGAGTTTCCTCCTCAAAACTGCCATTGCAATAATGGCAAAATTCTCGACCAATAATGGAAGGACATGTGGCCATGAACAGCCATCAAAGCAGTCACACTCGGTCACTTCCCTAAGGTGCATTTGATGGACGTCACTTCGCCTCCTTCCCAACTGGTACACCTGCCATATGTCAAAGCTGCATAGGCCTAATGGGATGTTTTCCCAAGCTTTCTCAAGAAGCAGGAGGGGCACTGCACCATCTTCATTAAACGACACTGCTTAAAGCGTATGAGCCTTGCAATAGAAAAAGGAAGGCTCACACCATGCTCTCAAGCAAACACCCCTCCCCTTCGAAAAACAACGACGTAAAATAGAGAAAAAATACCAGGCTGATAGCCCATATTTTCTTAGGGGCAAGAACCTATTCGTAGGAAATAAGCTCATATGATCCCATCAACTATCACAATGATTACAACACGCAATAATCAAAGCTGTCCATGAACAAATAACAGTCGTCTCCTATATATATATATATATATATATATATATATATATATATATATATATATATATATATATAATATGTATAGTTTTCAATTTGGAATAGGACATCCAAGCACTAAAAACTACCGTTTTTGCTTGGGTTGTTACACAAACACCTTTAAGCTTTGGCTAATAACATGACTTGCCCACATATTTACCCATATTTTTCATAAACCCATAGTTACCTGGCCTAATGGCGGAATCATTAGGGGACAGGGGGTCCTGCCATTTGTCCGAAAATTTTGAAAATGCTATAATATGAGGTATTAGTTTGGTCATTTTGTCAAAAGTTAGGAACAAGCTGTGAATTTTGCCACCGAGATATAGTGGAAGAATATAAAAATAGGGGCAATGAGGCATTTGGGAAAAATTATGGGGACCGAACGTACACTCATTACAAACCTTTTTTTTATCATTCTTTTTTCTTATCTTAAAACCATAGTTTGAATACAACATTAGCTCTTCAACTTTACTTAATTGGCATAGTTAGCCCCCAGATTATGAGTTAACCTATTAGTCATTGAACTTCACAAACCATGTTAAGTTCAAAATTTTCAAATAAGCCATGTTAATCCCTAATAGAAGTCTCAATGTTGTTAAAAAAATATGCCTTTTTTTAACTTATTTTAATGTGAAATTATAAACTCTTATATCTTTCAATTATTTTATTCTAAAAAACATAAATTAGTATATTTCTAGGCAATCCTTAAGTGGGAGACAACCCTTTAATGTTTTGAAAAATTAAGCAAATATCTTTATATTTTACCTGAAAAAAATAATAGTAATACTTATCATTCAAAATTCATTTTTAAAGTTTCTAAATTATTTTGAAGAATTATTCAACCTAAAGTTGAAAACAAAGCATATATATTTAGTGATTATAGAAATGCTTTATTTAAAAGTTATTAAAATTTGATAATTAACTTACTTCAAATTAAAACTAGAGGTTACTCAAAGTAATATATATATATATATATATATATATATATATATTATTGGGAATTAAATCATATAATTTTTTGGGTAAATGACACTGATTGTCCTTAAACTATGCCCAATGTTGCTTAATCGTCCTGAAACTGTGAATTGTTGTACCATCATCCTCAAACTACCCAATTGTTACACCTGTTGTCCTACTGTTTTGCCAACCATTTAAAAGTTACGGAAGTTGGGAAAAAATTGCACAGTTTTGGGATGATTAAGTAAGATTTTATAGTTTTGGGACAATTAAGCAACATTATTATAGTTTAGGGACGACTGGTGTCATTTATCCTAATTTTTATTTATATCCACCACTAAAACTCAGCCTCCCCACTGTCTCACTATACCACCACCGTTTCACCCCACTCTTCTCCATGCTATTTGTGCTTGCCCTCAGGAACCAAAAAATTTGGTTTCGCCCTAACTTGGCCTTGAATACCTAACACACTTAGACTACTTAATGGTTAAAGAATCAGTTTTTGTGAAATTATAAAAAGAAACCCTAAATATTAATTTATAGCAGTGTGTTATTGGACAAACAATTAATATGTTTTTACCTAGACTGATTCAACACATTATTATGGTTGACAGGAGTTTAGAGTTTGATTACGCTAAAATTGATTTTATCACCTACTAATTGTACATTTTTTTAGTTTTTATCATCCTGCTTGTTTTTAATCATTTCATTTATATAATTGTCCAAACCATGTATCATTTTGGACCATAATGTGAACCTTATGATCTCACAAATCCATTGCAATTTTTTTTCCAATGCCTTGTTTGCCAATTTGATTTGCATTGGAAATTTAGAAACTTCCAACATAAAGTCATTGGAAATGCCTTGCTTTTTAGTAGTGATCACTGATGGTTTGAGGATGATCAAGCGACAATTTATAGTTTAAGGATGAATAAGTGACATGGGTCATAGTTTAAGGTCATTAACTATTAGAGATATATTACGTGTATATTACGTGTATTAGTTGTAAATTAGAAAGGAAAGTCTTGTTTTCCATTGTGTATATATTGTACTTATTGTTCTGATCAATGCACGAAAAACCACAAAATTTATTATGGTATCAAAGCTGCTTCTCTTTCTTCATTGACAACAACAAACCACATCACCATAAGAAACGGTGGAGACGATAACAAGAAGATAAGGGCCAAAAGGCCAACAATTCACAATCATCAATGACCTTATTGCCTCGGATCAAATGATCATCTAGGTTTAATCATCTCTCCAATTATGTTGAAGGGAGACAACTACAATGAGTGGACAAAATCATTTAGGAATGCTTTCCGTGCCAAGAAAAAACTCAGTTTTCTTGACGGAATGATCGCGTAGCCGGAGAAAGATACATCTGAGATGGAGGACTGGTATAGCGTTAACTCCATGCTTGTTGCATGGATTATTAATACAATTGATCCAACACTATGATCTTCAATATCCTACATGGAACACATCAAGGATCTCTGGGATGATCTCAAGTACAAATTTTTAATTGGCAATGATATAAGGATTCATCAATTAAAGATGGATATCACAAATTACAAGCAAGTAGGGATGACAATGACTACCTATTATGGGAAGCTCAAAAGGTATATGGGAAGAATTTGCTGGATACATGAAGAGCTCGATTTGTACGTGCAATAGTTGCACGTGTGGTGTGGCCAGAGAGCTTTTCAATAAATGAGAGAAAGAATGTATTCACTGGTTGTTCAGGAAGAAAAACACAAGTGGCCAGAAATCAATAAGAACTAGCCGACGCCGTTATTTTTACTGTGCAAACAGTAAGCAGGAGCAAGGGGCAGAATCCACCAAATTCAAAGGAGTCTACCTGCACACATTGTGGTAAGGTCAGACATGATGGGAGTGACTGTTTTTAGCTTGTTGGTTATCCTGAATGGTTGTTTGCTAGTTGTGGCAGAAGAGGTGGTACACGGGGAGGCAGGTCTAGCCATGGTTGTGGTGGTGCAAGTCATGGGCAAAGAGCCATGGCGAACACCACGCAAACTGGGTGTGGCAACGGGCAACAACAGGAACGTGTTGGTGAAAGTGACCACTCAAGCATCCCTAATCTAACTAATGAGCAACAAGCTTCTCTTGCTACCTTGCTTAACAATCTTAAAACTTCTACCACGACCAATGAAAAATTGATGGGTAAGTTGAAAAATATCTGATGGCTTTTAATTTGGATATAGAGGCTTCAAGTTACATGACAGGAAGTATAGAATTACTTAAAAATTTAAAACTGATTGTTCCCTGCCCAATTGGTCTTTCTGATGGGAAAGAGATGACTGCAATAAAAGAAGGAATGGTGAATCTCGGAAATGGGATTATTTTGAAGAATGTTTTATTTGTGCCAAAATTAAACTGTAATTTAATTTCTGTGTCTTAGTTAAATTAAGGAGATGAATTGTGTAGTCACTTTTACTAATAAGTTACATGTGATACAGGACCACAATTTGAGAACCCTGATTGGTGTGGGTGAACAATGTGATAGGGTGTACCTATTTCGCACTGTGGCAAAAGTTCAAGTATGCAGGACTAAGGTAGTAGATTTGTTTGAGTTTAGGCACATGAGAATGGGTAATCTATCTTAGAAAATAGTCAATTTGCTACCTACAAATAATCATGATGTAAGTACTTCAAAGGATTGTGGTATTTGCTTTAGAGCAAAGAAAACTCGAGATGTTTTTCCATTAAGTATTAATAAAGCCAGCGAGCTTTTTGCACTGATTCATTGTGATGTTTGGGGTCCTTATCGAATGTTTTCATCATGAGGTGTAGTATGCTTTTTTAGTATTGTGGATGATTACTCTAGAGTTGTCTGGATATATTTGTTGGCTGAAAAAACTAAAGTTATTTCACTCATTAAAAAATTATGTGTCATGGTTGAGACTGAATTTAATGCAAAAGTGAAAATTTTCTGGATTGACAATGGAACTGAGTTTCATGGGGTAAAGAATTATTTTGCTACCAGAGGAATTTTGCATGAGACCTCGTGTGTTGGCACACCTCAACAGAATGGGCATGTTGAGCACAAACATCGGCACATCTTGAATATAAGACGTGCATTGCATTTTTAGGTAGGACTTCCGATACAGTTTTGGGGGGAGTGTATTCTGACAATTGGATATTTAATAGATCGTACTCCTAGCTCACTTAATGGTTGAAGGAGTCCCTATGAAATGTTGTATGGGAAGGAGCCCAATTATCAGCATATTATGGTTTTTGGTTGCTTGTGTTATGCTTATTGGCAATCTCGCAATAAAGATAAATTTGTTGAAAGAGGAAAACAATGTGTTTTTCTTGGGCATCCATTTGAAAGGAAAGGTTGGAGATTATATGACCTGGATGCAGGGGAATTCTTTGTGTCCCGAGATGTGACATTTCTTGAAATTGAATTTCCTTATGTACAAGCAAGTGAAGGTAGCAACAATAGTGTAAGATCAAGTCTTGCCAAGCAAGTGCTTGGGTGTGATGGCATGGAATGTATAGAAGAGATACAAGTGGTTGCACTAATGCATGAGAATGACGAGCATAATGGACAAAATGATGAGCTAGATAAAGAAGATGAGTGTGACGAGCACACAAAACATACTAAAAGGGAGTGTGGGCCTACAACAAGGGGGTGTGCCAATGATGAGCAGCATCCGTAGGGTCACCAGGAGCAAAAGCATCTTTGGTCGTGGTTAGAAACTACATAAACAACCAACTTACTTGAAGGATTATGTTTGCCACAATGTGCAACACACACATCCCATGACTTGTGAACCCACATCAACCAGGGTCTTAGGTATGACGTATCCAATAGCTAATTATGTGACTATCGCTAATTTTTCTATGAGACATAGAAATTTTTTGGCAGCTATAAATGCAGGACAAGAACCAATAAAGTTCTTTTATGCGTTTTTGATCCTAAATGACGGGAAGTTATGAACCAAGGGATAGATGCTTTATGAAAAAAAAAAAAGACATGGATTCTTGAAACTCCCTTGGTCAAGAAGAAAATGATAAGGTGCAAATGGGTATACAAGATTAAGTATAATTCAGATGGCACAATAGAACATTATAAAACATTGTTGGTTATTTTTGGAAATTGACAAGTTGAAGGGATCGACTATAATGAAGCATTCGCACCAGTGGCGAAGATGGTGACAATACGGACGTTCCTAGTAGTTGCAGTTGCTAAAAATTGAGAGTTGCACCAAATGGATGTTCTTAAGGCATTTTTTCATGGAGATTTAGCTAAAGAGGTGTATATACAGTTGCCACCTGGTTTGAGTTGAGAAAACCTGCAAAAGTGTGCAGGCTCCGAAAGTCATTATATGGATTATAGTCGGCACCATGAAATTGGTTTGTAAAATTGGCCATGGCATTAAAGAATTTTAGGTTCCAACAGTCATATTGTGACTATTCTTTGTTTACTTATCACAAGAATGGGGTATCACTTTGTGTGCTCGTTTATGTTAATGACTTGATAATGTTAGTGTTGTGCCCAAAAGGCCAATCATGAGATGATTGTATTTTTTCACATTGAGTCATGATATTTTATTGAGGCATTAATCCAGCAATTATGTTTGTTGTTTTGTTTCTGCGTAACTTAACAAACATAATTGTAACCCTAGAATAATGATATTCTTAAACGTCCCTAGTCTAGTATTATTGTGGAGCAGGTTGCAATAATACATAATGACTAGCATATGTGGAGACTAATATGAGATATGTAGTCTACATATAGGTACAAGTTGGAGAACTTGTGTACTGGACCGACCCACCATGAGAACACTTCATGGATCGTTATATGAGTGTCATAAGTGATTCTCATAGTGATCATGGTATATGTAGTCCTTCGACCTAAGATCATCAAGGTTCCCTACATGTGAGTCACATACTTTGATACTTTCCTTTGTTGCTCGTAACTGAGTGGACTTGAAGGAGGTCATTAGGTATGTCACATATCATGCGGAGGGATTTGTATGATCAAGATGGGATTTGTCCCTCCTATGTAACATGAGTGATATCTTCGGGCCCCTTGATAAAGTGAGACTTAGAAAATGCATGGCCATGCTTGGATGAGTTGATACACGATATCAATGTCATCAGTTTAAGTTAGTCTACTCGGTAATCAAGAAACCAAAGATTGGGCTATACGAGAGTAACACATTCCATGTCTCGTGCTTAGTCTTGATATCTTGGACAAAGGGACAATGGCATATATCGGTGATGATCATAAAGGTTTAGTCGAATCATCGACAATCTTGTCACTTGGGTAGCAATGATGTGTTGCTAGACACCGCTCATTGCTTATGATCATAAATGTGATTTATGATCATTGCCAACGTGATAAGAGCCTATTGGGTCGCACACATAGAGCTATTTGGATCATTAGAGTGCATGGGCTAATTATTTGGGTTATGGTTTCACTTTAATTTCGTATTAATAATGAGCCCAAGAATTGAGCCATTATTAAGTCCGAAATTAAATCCTAATTGGATTAGGGCTTTGAAACCCATTAGGCCTGGAAGTTGAGTCTCACTATAAATACAACTTCTAGTGAGAAATTCGCAGGTCTCCTTGCCCTAGCCTCCCAAAAGGACAGTCGCACTTTTCTCTTGCAATTCCTTGGAGAACGCAAGCTAGCACTGCGAGCGCAAGAGAAACGCATCTGCCGGGACGTGGTGGAAGCGTGGTAATCCCGAGAGGCTCGTGTGGATACCATAGAGAGCCTGAACACGTCTGATAGCCAAACGCTATCGCCTCTATCTGGCCGAACTCCCTGCCACAATGATGGCCAGAAGAAGCTGGCGCTGCCCGAGAAAAGGTGCGATCAGGCACCTCGGGAGATAGCCGAAGAGCTCCGAGCCCGGCACGCCAGGAAACCCCGAGGACACTACTCGCCCCCCAAGGTTGTGAACATATCGCCTTCGGAAAAGCGGCACCAGACATAGCGAGCCGAACATGATATCCCCGAAGGCGGAACTCCCTGAAACTGGGAACCCCCGAACTGAGGGCTTGTTTCCCGAAGAGGCTCTGTCCGAACTAGAGGACGAGCTCACCCAGGGACCTCGGGAGTACGGCAGGAGCGTTTATGGAAGCATTTAAGGAAGCCTCTGACACGTCCTTTCACGGACGTCATAAAGTCGCCTGAATAGGCGCTCTGACATACGGACGCCATCAGAATCACATCATGGCCCATCTCAGCACGTGGCTCAGGACACCCTGCTGCCAGTTATCTGTCCCCTACGCCCAGAAACTCAGGGAACATCCGACCGAACACGTGTCGTGATCTGAACGGGCTAGGCACTCCTTTAAATACCAGGAATTAATACTTGGCAGGAGGCTGGTTGGTTGGCCAAACACTGCTCCCACACTCTGAGAAAACTACCAGGCGAGACTCTTCAGCCCTTTGTGCTATTTCCTCTGCCTTTTCTCAGCCACCACTGACTTGGGCGTCGGAGGCTCCCCCCCCGAAAAAACACTCCGGAGGCCTCATAACCCTTTGTTTCTGAGCTTTCAGGCACTCCCCTTCGGGCTATCCATTCCACCAGGCGTTCTTCCTCCCAGAAGTCTCTCCACCAGTCACCATGACTATAAACGATGACGCCCCTGGCCATCATTTGGCGCCGTCTGTGGGAACCCGCTCTGAGATCGCCGTCGTTGAGACTCGGCGTTCTAAGGACAAGAGGCTCCCGAAGTCCCCGTCCGCGCTGAGATACAACCGGCCGCTGAGCAAACACTCCCAGGGACTTCTGCGCCTGAGGAAGACCGCCCTCTGGTAATCACCATGAGCTTCTTGAGGGACTTTCAGCGTTCGGTCGTGTCTGAAATGACCCAGCAGATCGATCGAAAGTGGCCACAGCAAGCACAGGCCCAGAGACCCCCCTCACCGACACGCCCTCGGGAGAAAAGCCCCAAGTCTACACATCGCAGTTCGGGGAGTGGAGACCCTCGCGAAGAATCATCCACCGAAAATATAGCCCTCGGGAAACTGCCTGTGGGACAAACCGGGTCCAAGCGACCGAGAGTCTCACAGCGAAGCAGTTCGTCGCCTGAGGCGAGGTCCTTGTCCCCTCAGCGCCGAACTCACCCCCCGAAGAGGCGCCGGCGATCTCCATTCCCGGAAGAAGGCCCCAACGCCACAGTGCTGATGGAGAGGATACTAGCACGGCTGGACAGAGTGGAGAAACAAGTGGCCAGAAAACCCGTTTGGGCCAGACTCTCGGGAACATGCTGCGAAGATGACTCGCCATTTATTTAGGCCGTTGTTGAGGCAGCCATGCCAGGTGACTTCAGAGTACCTCGGTTGGAGATTTATGATGGCCGTACTGATCCACAGGCCCATCTGACAAAGTACAGACGCAGCATGATAATGCACGGTGCTGACGACGCTACCATGTGCAAGTGCTTCGAAGTCACCCTCACAGGGCCAGCCACGGCGTGGTACAATTCCTTGCCTTCAGGAACCATCACTGAGTTCCAGGAGTTGTCCACAGCCTTCACCCAGCAG
The DNA here is from genome assembly GCA_039654915.1 of Aquilaria yunnanensis. Lineage (NCBI taxonomy): Eukaryota > Viridiplantae > Streptophyta > Magnoliopsida > Malvales > Thymelaeaceae > Aquilaria > Aquilaria yunnanensis. Next base: position 78,050,942 of record CM077594.1, on the reverse strand, counting down.
TTCATTGGGAGCCGACCTACAGCGAAGATGCCTGTGCAGATGTTCGACATAGAGCAGAGGAATGGAGAAACCATCCGAGACTATGTCGAAAGATTCAACAGGGAAGCTCTGAGCGTCCCAGACTTCAGGCCCGAAATCCGCATTCTTGCCATGACACGAGGCCTTCGGCGAGACTCACAGCTGTTCTACGAGTTCTCAAAAAACCCCCCGGAGACCCTCGGAGAACTTTACCGAAGAGCAGAACAGCACATGACTGCCGAAGAACTAAGAATGGCTGGGCCGAAGTCTGATCACCACCGCGCCGAAAAGTCCAGTCAACAAGCTCAGCATCCTACCGAACACGCAGGACAACCTCGGAGGATGCGAGGAAGGAAACCTCAAAGTTTCACACCATTGAGCACTTCACGAACCAACATTCTCATGGCGCTGGAAAGGCAAGGGACGCAGATTCGGCGACCAAGGGCCATGACCACCGGTAATAAGAAGAATGCAAAGAAGTTCTGCCAGTTTCATCGCGACCACGGTCATGACACCGAAGACTGTTTCCAGCTGAAGAAGTACATAGAGTCGCTGATAAAACTGGGCCAACTTCGGAAATACCTGAGGATGCCATCCCCGAAAGACAGAAAAATGGAGGAAGAAAGGGCCGAAGATGAGGACTATGACTCCGACAGGCGGAGAAATAGAAGTCCAAAAAAGCGCCCTCCGCCTCCAGCAGGGGTTATCTAAACTATCACCACGGGGCTCCCATCCTCGGAAAGAAAGCGGAAAGCCAGAGAAATTGCAGTCATGGAGTATCAAAGTCCATCAAAGAAGCTGGCTCGCAAAGATGGCACCACCGTCGCCTTCCCCCACGACGATCCGCTACTGATTATGGCGAGAGTAGGGAACTGGGACGTCAAAAGAGTATTTCTTGATGATGGCTCAAATGCTGACGTCCTATTCTCGCACCTGCTGCCGAGCTTGGGCATCTCCGGCAGCGAATTGAAGCCTGTCACCTCGCCCACTTTTGGGGTTGGACCATCCGAACTCCCCGTCCTCGGATGGATCGACCTCCCGCTGATGATGAAAGGGACTTCGGTGAACGGAGCAGCTGAGTTGCACGCCTCCACAATGGCGAGATTCATCGTCATGAATGTCCCGTCCTCGTACAACGCCATCCTTGGAAGGCAGACAATGGGGAACCTGCATAGTCGCCCTGATGTGAAGTACTTGACTATCACATTTGCCACCAAGGATGGAGATGTAGAGGTCTTCATAGACCAAGCCGAGATAAGAAAGGTGTTCATGAAAGCGTGAAAAGCTCCGGCAACAACCTCGCGCAAACAATGGAGGCAAGGGCACCAGAAAAAGGCAAAGAAGAAGATCTCGCCAAAACAGAAATGGAAGCAATAAAGCTTGTCCCAGGTCAATCTACCCGAATAGGGAAGAGCTTGGCCGAAGGTGACAAGGAAAATCTTGTATCCTTTCTGCTGGAAAATAAAGATCTGTTTGCCTACTCGCCAAAAAACATGCCGGGGGTGAACCCTGGCATAATACAGCATAACCTCAAAGTAAGTCCGGAAGCAAGGCCTGTCCAACAAAAGAAACGAAGCATCTCAGCCCACGAAAGCAACTTTGTCAAAACCGAAGTCCAGCGTCTCCTAGATGTTGAAGTTATCAGGGAGGTCAAGTACCCCGAGTGGTTAAGCAACGTGGTCATCACCACAAAAGAAGGTAGCAGCAAACTCCGGATGTGCATCGACCTCAGAAACTTGAACGATGCTTGCCCGAAAGACTCATACCCTCTGCCGCCAATAGATCAACTGGTAGATTCAACTGCTGAATATGGGCTCCTAAGTTTCCTAGACGCCTTCAGTGGCTACCATCAGATAAGGATGGACCCCGAAGATGAAGAGAAGACTGCCTTCATCACCAAGGGAGGAACATACTGCTATATCAGGATGCCATTCGGGCTAAAAAATGCAGGAGCCACCCACCAGAGGCTGATGAACAAGGTCTTCAAAGACCAAATGAGGAGAAACATGGAGGTTTATGTTGATGATATGATAGTCAAGAGCAAGCTGCCTGGCTACCACGTTGCAGATTTAGAGGAAACCTTCCAAAAGCTCAGAGCCTTCGGGATCCGCCGTAAACCTAAAAAATGCGTCTTCGGGACGACTTCGGGAAAATTCCTTGGGTACGTAGTATCCGAAAGAGGCATCGACGCTAACCCCGAGAAGATTAAAGCCCTGCTTGAGTTCCGAACTCCTGGCACTGTCAAAGATGCGCAGAGACTCACCGGAAGAATAACCTCTCTGAGCAAGTTTATTTCCAGGTACGGAGATAGGTGTAGACCTTTTTCCAAAGTCCTCACAAAGGCAACAAAAATGGAAGGTGACCTCGGAAGAAATGATCATCCTTGGGATGAAGATTGCCAAAAGGCCTGGGAAGAACTCAAAGTCTACCTGGCCACCCGGCCGACTCTGCGACAACCTCGGAAAGGAGAGCCCCTCGTACTGTACCTCAACGTCACAGAAAAAGCTGTGAGCTTGGTCCTCGTGAAGGAAGAAGGGTCAAAGCAATGGCCGGCCTACTATGTCAGCAAGTCCCTGCATGGCGCCGAAGTTAGGTACCCTTTGCTTCAAAAAGCTATATACGCCTTGGTGCTTGTAGGGAGAAGGCTGCGACCATACTTTCAGGCTCACCCCATCATCATCCGAAGTAGTCTGCCGCTACGGGATGTCATGAAGAGAGTAGATCATTCGGGAAGGCTCTCCAAGTGGTGCATAGAGCTGGGCGAACACGAAATCACATATGAGCCTCGGAAGGCCATAAAAGCTCAAGGCGTATTATCAGGGGCCCCGAAGGCCTGGAGGTAATGAAGGCTATCAAGTTCAGCTTCAACGTCACCAACAAAGTAGCTGAGTATGAAGCCCTCATAGCGGGATTGCGCTTGGCCAGAAAGATTGGCGTGATAAAGGCTCACAGCAATTCCCAGCTGGTAGTTCGGCAGACGGCAGGAGATTATGGGGCGAAGGACCCAATCTTGGCAAAATATCATGAGCTAGTAGCAAAGCTCATCCAAGAGTTTGACGCCGTTCGGATCGAAAATATACCTCGGCAGAATAACACTGAGGCAGATTGCTTGGCGAAGTCGAAAACATATACCGAGGTGCTAGACCATCCGAGCATCTCAGTGCTGAGCATGACGACCTCAGGAACAGGATGGAAAAACCCAATAAAAAGATACCTCGCAGAGAATTTGCTCCCCGAAGACCCCGGCGATGCCGCAAGACTGCAAAGACGCTCCGAAAAATTCTTCCTGATTGGTGAAGAGTTATATCGGCAGGGATATGCGAATCCGCTGCAAAGATGTGTGGATGAAAAGGATACTGAAATGGTCCTTGAAGAAGTTCACGAAGGCATGTGTGGTTCACACATTGGAACTAATGCCCTGGCAGCAGTGATACTCCCCCAAGGATACTTCTGGCCTACCCTGAGAAAGGACGCAAGACAGTTCGCCCGGAAATGTGGTAGCTGCTAGAGACACGCGAAAATCCAGAGGACACCCTCGGAAATGGTAACTTCGGCAGACTATCCTTGGCCCTTCGCAGTCTGGGGTATAGACCTTATTGGGCTACTCCCCACAGCACCCGGAGGCATGAAATTCTGCGTTGTAGCAGTGGACTGTTTCTCAAAGTGGGAGGAGGCAGAACCACTAACAACTATCTCGGCAAAAGAAGTGCAGAAGTTCCTATGGAAGAACATCGTATGCAGATTTGGCATACCGAGGGTACTAGTAGCTGATAATGGATCCCAGTTCACAGACAAAGGATTCCAAGAATTCATCAGCGACCTCGGAATAAAGATGCACTTCGACCCAGTAGCTCACCCCCAAAGCAACGGGCAGGTAGAAGTATCGAACAGGACCACAAAAGATGGCCTGAAAAAGAGACCAGGGGAAGCCAAGGGGAAATGGCCAGGAGAACTCCAAAGTGTACTATGGAGCTACCGAACGACGCCCCGAAGAGCCAGAGGGGAGACTCCTTTCTCACTCGTCTTCGGAACAGAGGCCATTATCCCACTAGAGGTAGTTCAACCTTCAGTACGGGTGCAAGTATTTGATGAAGGTGGTAAGGACCTCGGCCTGAGAACCAATCTCAATCTTGTGGCCGAACACAGAGAAATAGCCGAGCTGACAAGAAAAGCTTTTCAGCAAAGGGTACCGCGGCTGTAAACTTACGGGCCAGGCCAAAAGAAATCAAGAAGGGAGACCTTGTTCTCCGAAAGGCCGACTTCGCACCCCGAAGGCCATCCCATGGCGTACTTCGCGCAAACCAGGAAGAACCCTATCTGGTTCACCATGAAGTACGAAAAGGCGTGTACAAGCTTGGCGACGCCGAAGGCGTAGAATTGAAGAACACTTGGCACTCAGACGCCTTGAAAAAATTCTACGCTTAAGGTTTGGCGGAGGAGTTATGTTGTACAGAATGGCCTTGAGAAAAATTCTTAAGTGTACAGAAATTATGCAAAACAGAATTCCGCAGAGGTGCTCGCCATGATAAAACGTAGATATTACTTTCCGAAGTCCCTTGAGCCATCACGCTCGGGAAAGATGGAAAACAAAAATCTCGCAGAAGTACTCGCCATAGCCAGCACAGAGATAATTTTCCGAACTCCCTCGAGCGAACATGCTCGGGAAAATGGGAAGTGAAAAATCTCGCGAAAGGTTTTCCGAAGTCCCTTGAGCAAACATGCTCGGGACAACTGGAAAAACAAAAAATTTGACTGAAGGTTTCCGAAGTCCCTTGAGCAATCATGTTCGGGGTAAATTGGAAATGCAAAAGCCTGCAAAAAGACTTAGTCAAATTTTTTCAGGCCTTCCAGAAAGTCTTACGAGCAAGCGCACTCGGGACAAAGGAAGGTAAAAAAGTTTCTTTAATCGCAGGTTTTCCGAAGTCTCTTGAGCGACCGTGTTCGGGACAATGGAAATGAAGAAACTCGCAAGAAAAGACTTAGCCAAAAAATCCTCATTAAGAGCAAAGCTGCTTTAAAATAAAGAACTGCCCAAAGAAGGATTACAAAATAGAAGGGAAGGAAAAGGGGCCCTAAAAATTGGCTAAGGGTTCGCGGCGTCCCGAGAGCCACTCGTCTGCCCGCCCTTTTCCATCACCTTCGGCGCTGGAATTGAAGGAGGAAGTTTTAGATGTTCGACCTTGGACCATTTCCACCGAGGTCCCCCAGGAATGTTTAGACCCTCTAGAAAAGAGAGGTCGAGATCTGGGAACCTCTGGAGAACCTGGTGCCGAGCAAGGCAGAAGCCGTCCTTGAACGCGACCTTGCTCATCTGATCAGACTTGTTCTTCTCAAGCTCGAGGTCGTCAAGCTCGTCCTTCAGATCCTTGACCTCCTCCTCCAGCGCCTTTATCTGCTCCTCCCCCTTCAGCTCCTTCTTCAACAACTCGACCTCGGCCCGGAGAGCGTTATTCTCACACGTCAACGACACTATACGGCCGTTAGAACCAGCCTTGTGCTGGAGAAGATCCTCGTTGGCGGCGAGCATCCCCTTTATTTGGTCACCGAGGTCAGCGATCTTCCTGGAGGAGTCCTTTTGAAGTTCTTCTTTTTCCTTCCGGAACTCCTCCCGAAGGGCAGCTACTTCTTTCTCAGCAGCCTCTTTCAGCTGATGGTTTTTGGCGACCGACTCCGCGAGTGCGGTCCTCGTCTCATTCATGGTTCGAGTGGCCGAAGTTCGAAAAGCAACCTCCCTGGCCACCCGAACTTGGAGAAAGGCGGTGTACCCCATCAGCTGCAAAAAATAAACGCAAGGTCAGTAAGAGCCAAAAACCTAGGAAAAAATTGAAGGGAAAAAGCTGTGAAGGATATACCTGAGCAGCATGCTCGGTGATCTTTGCGGCGAGGGTGTTATCCCCCGGGTGGGCCGCCGCTATAGCCTTGATGGAGGCCTCGGTGAGCACCCCCTTCGAAATTTCCTTAGCCATTTGAGGAACGTCCTCGGAGTACATATTCATGTCCTCCGTGAACGTCCAAAAAGGCTCCTTGGGTATCTTCCCTTGCAGGATTTTGGCATCCCGAAGAGCTCGTTTCCGAGCATGATCGGCCACCCAGCCTGGGGTAGTCAACTCCCCTGCGTGATAAGAATGAGAAGGAGATTAAAGACAAAGAAGCCAATCCAAAAAAAACAAAGGAAGTACACTTTGTCTGGAAACAAACCTGGCGGAACCTCGACAACATCGTCCTCGGCCGAAATGCCCTTGCCCTTCCGCTTGCGCCGCTCCTCGGCAGAAGGTACTTTTACCACTACATCAAGGAGGGCCTGTGACGCGGTAGGACTCTGAGGAGGGACGTCGGTTGAAGGGACCTCGGAAGCAGCAGCCTCAGACTCCGGAATCTCGGCTGCCCCAGGCTCCTCCGCAGTTTCCTCGGGATTTTCCTCTAAAGGAGCCTGGGCAGCTCTCTTTGCCCGTTTCCTCGAAGGTCCCGCGCCAGTAGACTTCCGCCTTCGGGAAGACGCCTTGTTCGTCTGATCGCCCTTCTCCACCTGGCTAGTGAAAAGGGACTTGTAATAGGTGGCAGTCGCGTCGCCCATCTCTGAAAAAGGAGAGAAACATCAGCGTGAGTCCGAGGAAAGAACAGTAAAGGAGTAGAAGATAACTCACTTTCGGCAAGCGCTTCGGAAGAAATTTCCTCCTTAAGAAGCTTGACCAACCAGGAATCCTTCCCGACGATGGCAGGAGCTGGCATCTCGAGGTCAGTCTCGTGCTCCTTTACCACCTTTAGCTCCCGAAGGACCTCTTCGGTCATCAACCTCCAGTTGATTGGAAAAGGGTAAAGGGCGAGCGGAACGACCTCGGGATCCCAGTCAGAGACAGCCCGAATGCGGGCGTCGAAATCCGCGAACAAGGAAGCTAACTTTGGGGTCAGCAGCATCCTCGGATCAGCAACGTCCACATCCAATGTTCCCTGAGCCCATTTGGTCGGAACGTACGACCAGGCCTCGTCCATCTTCATGAAGAAAAACTTCTGTTGCCACCCCCGCCAGCTATCTTTAGTGGCGAAGGTGAACATGAATTTCTTGCCTCCGGATCCTCGAGGTAGCATGAAATAGAAGCCACCCTTCGGGACCACAGAGAGCTTGTAATACTGCATAAAGATTCTGAAATTGGGTTCTATCCCGAAGACGCCACACATGCAGAGGTAGGCGTTAAAATAGCAGAACGAGTTCGGAGGAAGCTGGTTCACAGCAATGCCATGAAATTTGCAGAACTCGCACACCATCTTCGGGGGAGGATACCGAAGACCCGCCTTCAGCTGGGCTCGGAAAATGGTAACCTCCTTACTGCGGTTTGAAAAAGCATAATGGCTAGAACGAGGCAGCCTAGTAATGGCGTAAGAGGGAAGAAAGAATTTTTTCTTCCACCTCTCTAACTTTTCAGGGGTGGTACAACAAGGATGGGCTAAAAGAGGCTGCCAGCTCTCAGGAAGGGGCATTTTCGACATAAAACAAGTTTGAAAATGGAAGAAAACAGTTTCCAGAGAAAAACTCAAAAGAACACAGGGATCAAAGCGCTCTGAAAAACAAAAACCCACCGAAAGATTTGCCAAAATCTGAGGACGCCGTTGTGAAAGCTGGCTGGAAAAAAGCTCTGATTAAGGTAGCTCTGCCACAGAAAGCAAGAAAGTGCAAGAACAGGGGCAAAGCAGAGAGAAGAGCAGAAGAGAAAGCAAAAGGAACTTATGGTAGAGTGGGCTATTTATAAACCAAAGATAGGTAACCGAAACATTGTCATAAGTACCCTTTGGAGGCGAACCGTCGCCATAACTGCTCTCTGCACCTGAAAAGGCACGCCCTCTGTAACCGACGTGACTCTCCTCCAATGGCAAAGCGTCACGTGTCAACCGCTGCGCGAAAATGGGGGACACGTCCTCCAAACGTCCCTTGAAAGCTGGGACACGTCTTCGGACATCCCTGGAAAACTGGGACGAAACTGGGACGTGCCGCTCAGACTGACACGCTTGGCCAAACAGACCTGCAGAAACAAAGAGCAGGCCACCTCGAGGATGCCAAGAAACAGGCTATGGCCGAACAGCCCGTGACCTTCGGGCAAGAGGTGTATCTTCGGCACAGGCTCCACCTCGAAGACACCAAAGAACAGGCCAAGGCCGAAGAGCCCATGATCTTCAGGCAAAAGGCGCATCCTCGGAACAGGTTAAGCTTCCAAAGAAACTCCCATACATAACCTCGGAAAGAGATGCAAAACCGAAGTCTTCACTTCGGCTTTCCAAAGGGGGGCATGTGATAGCCAAACGCTATCGCCTCTATCTGGCCGAACTCCCTGCCACAATGATGGCCAGAAGAAGCTGGCGCTGCCCGAGAAAAGGTGCGATCAGGCACCTCGGGAGATAGCCGAAGAGCTTCGAGCCCGGCACGCCAGGAAACCCCGAGGACACTACTCGCCCCCCAAGGTTGTGAACATATCGCCTTCGGAAAAGCGGCACCAGACATAGCGAGCCGAACATAATATCCCCGAAGGCGGAACTCCCTGAAACTGGGAACCCCCGAACTGAGGGCTTGTTTCCCGAAGAGGCTCTGTCCGAACTAGAGGACGAGCTCACCCAGGGACCTCGGGAGTACGGCAGGAGCGTTTATGGAAGCATTTAAGGAAGCCTCTGACACGTCCTTTCACGGACGTCATAAAGTCGCCTGAATAGGCGCTCTGACATACGGACGCCATCAGAATCACATCATGGCCCATCTCAGCACGTGGCTCAGGACACCCTGCTGCCAGTTATCTGTCCCCTACGCCCAGAAACTCAGGGAACATCCGACCGAACACGTGTCGTGATCTGAACGGGCTAGGCACTCCTTTAAATACCAGGAATTAATACTTGGCAGGAGGCTGGTTGGTTGGCCAAACACTGCTCCCACACTCTGAGAAAACTACCAGGCGAGACTCTTCAGCCCTTTGTGCTATTTCCTCTGCCTTTTCTCAGCCACCACTGACTTGGGCGTCGGAGGCTCCCCCCCCGGAAAAACACTCCGGGGGCCTCCTAACCTTTTGTTTCTGAGCTTTCAGGCACTCCCCTTCGGGCTATCCATTCCACCAGGCGTTCTTCCTCCCAGAAGTCTCTCCACCAGTCACCATGACTATAAACGATGAGGCCCCTGGCCATCAACGTCAACTGTTCAGGTTTTGTGATTCGACTCTACAGTTGAGTGAGAGATCTCAACCGAAAATTAGGTATGAAAATTTTCGAACACCCGGTTTACCCCGTTTCACTTGGATCCTGGAGGGTTTCGGTTAAATTCCGCTGCGCTGTTTGGCTCCCGAAACCCAACAGATAATTGCTGGAAACAATGGTGAGGTTGTAACAAAATTGAAGCGGTATCTAAACCAGTGTTTTCATATGAAAGATCTTGGGGTACTAAAGTACTTCCTCAAGATTGAAATGGCTTGTGCACCCGAAGGTTTGTTTTTATGCCAGATAAAATATGTGCTAGACATTATTAGCAAAACAAGTCTTCTTGGTTCAAAGCCAGCTATGTCACCTATTAAAGTTAACCATTAACTTGTACATGCTGCTGGAGCAGATTTTGATGATCCAGATAAGTATAGTCATCTAATTGGGCGTTTGATTTATCTTGTTAGTACTCAACTGGATATTTGTTATGCAGTCCACACCCTTCCCTAGTTCATGCATGCGCCAAAGAAAGAACAGTAAGAAAGTGCATTGTGAGTAATAGGATATCTAAAAGGGAATCTAGGTCAAGTTTTGTTATTACGAAGTGACAATGATCTACAACTCTATGCATATTGTGATTCGGATTGGGCTAGTTGCCCTCTTACTTGACATTCTTTGACTGCTTATTTCTTACTATTGGGACAATCTCCCATCTCTTGGAAAACAAAGAAATAGGTGACCCGTCTTTACATCTTCGACCGAAGTAGAATATCAAGCAATGTCAGCTGCCACATGTGAATTAAAGTGGTTGGAAGGAGTACTCGATGATTTTGGTGTTTCTCATCACAGTCCTATGCGTTTGCATTGTGATAGTCAGGCTGCTATTTATATTGTAGTGAATCCTGTTTTTCATGAACAGACCAATTAACATATAGAGGTTGGCTGTCACTTTGTTTGACATGAGGTATTAGCTGGCAACATTCAAACTGTTCATATGTGCACCTACAACCAACTTGTTGATATCTTGACTAAGACACCTAGTAAGCCATACATTACGTGTATTAGTTCTATATTAGAAAGGAAAGTCTTACATAGAAAGGAAGGCCTTCCTTTCCATTGTGTATATATTGTACCCATTGCTTTCATCAATACATGAAAGAACCACAAAATTTATTATTTTTCTTGTTACTTAATTAACCTATCAATTCATGCTACACCTACTAAATCACCCGAAATTTTGCTTTATAACACATATAATAGATTTTTAAAAAATAAAAGGGAAAAAATTATTAAAAAAACAAACAACAAAGGAGAGATACACCTAGTGGAATGCAAAAATGGAAGAAACAAAAAACTAAACCGGCTGAAATGGAAATATTAAAAGCACACAAGCAAAAAGAGACGACAAGAAGTGTTATGCCATAGTTAAATCGCGTTTAGGTGTGAAATTTTTTTTCATACTTTTGGAAATTTTAATTGATAAAAGCTGTGTGCATAATTTATTTTAGGCCTAAACGCCTATTGGTCCCTTGAACTATCGTAACCTGGACAATTAAGTCCCTCAACTACCAACCGCATCAGTTCGAACCCTAAACTTTCAAGAATTGGTCAATTTGGTCCCTGACTCAGTAGAACGGTCAAGTGAGTGCACGTGAACCTCACGCTGTTCTTCCTCCTCCTTCCTCACCCAGAAAAGACAGCGGCTGCCCACTCCTTCTCCTTTCCCCACCGTCGCCGCAAGAAACAAAATCCATGAAAAAAAGAAACAAACAGGAAACGACCCAAAAAACCTTGATAATTGGAAGAGTCCGATTCATTCGACGAAACACCATGATCTCCCTACTTGATTCATCAACCACCGAATTTGGCGAAGACACCCAGATCTTCCTACCCCATGGCGAACTATGTGTGCAGGGTGAACCCTACAGATTCTTCGTAGAAGCTGTGTCGTAGTAGAGGAAATGGCTGTCGAGGAAGAAGGCCCCGCAGACGATGGGGATACAATGGGGAGGCCCGTGCAGGTGGCGGCAAAGTAGAGGAGTCAATTAGTCTGAGTGAGGTCACTATGGCGTCGTCGTGTTGTTGTAAAAGAGGCTCGATTTGATGATTCTTGCTGGATTTCACCACAACCCACCTGTACCAAGTTCGATTCGAAGGCAGTGAGAGCACTGGAATGGACGAATTAGTCGCGAGGAGAAAGCAGCTGAAGATGAAGGAACCTAGATAGCTAAAAGAGTTCATCGGCGGAGAAGTAAGAGTAAGATGTGGCGATGGTGGGGGAAGCGGATGAAGGAGGTATGTCTTTTACGTTAAACACCTGATGACGTGAGACTCACGTGCCAATCACATGAGCCTTTTACTGAGTTAAGGACCAAAGTAACCGATTCTTGAAAGTTTAGGGTTCAAACTGATGCGGTTGGTAGTTAAGGGACTTACCTGTCCGAGTTACCATAGTTCAGGAGACCAATAGGCATTTAGGCTTTATTTTAAACATGAAGAAAGACTTATTTTCTAAATTTTTCAGAATTCATGTACTCAAATGGAAAATCGTATGTTAGATGTTTATATATTTTATTTGAATAAATCAGTTTTTTCAAATTTATACAACAAAATTTTTTTACATCTTTAAAATAAGAGACGCACCCAAATTTTATAAAATAAAATTGTTTTAAAAAAAGAAAATTTTACCACACTAAAAACAGTCTTAGCATTTGAAATAGGTTTAAGACAGCTCGCCACTGCACATAACTCATTAGTTAGCTAATGAAATTACAAAAAAATATATATTTATTTACCGCTTGTATGCTTTTGCCAAGTTACTCTTTGTTTTTAAGTTCAATTCATCGCCTTAGTATATAAATAGATTGAGACCAACATTTCGTTTTGGCTAACTAACAAAAATAAAATTTTCTGGCAGACCAACGAAAATAAAAATTTTTCATACTGATTATATGCTATGTATAAAATTTTCTTTCCCCACCGAAAAAGCAATAGGCTCTAAAGAAATGTGATTGCCCATGCAAAAGGTAATGGGCTGATTTAGCTTCTAATTGGGCTAGGTTAGTGTCCCACAAAATCTTACGAGTTTAGTTAATATAGTAATAGGAGTAATAATGAATGTCATTTTTCCGTAATGAATGTCACTTGTCCATAAAAACAATCTATTATTTTTATTTTCGTTAATTTTTTTATCTAGAACAAATGTATAAAAGCCTAAAGTGTATTTAATTAATAATTACTTAAATAATTTTTTTAGAAAAAATAAATTATTTTTAGGATTTTTTTTTTGTACCCATCTAAGAAATGGAAAAAATCAATAAAATACTTAATTTTCCAAAAATGGTAAAAAAGAATAATTTTTGTACTTCTTTATCTATAAACTTTCAATTTGTACAAAACTTGACCAGATAATCACTCTATATCAAAATAATCACCAATAAATCATTGTGAAAATTCATGTCAAATTGTTTTTGGTAATAGTTATTATATTATATACATATGTCTAATTAGACATAGGAGCCCAATACTAGTAACTGCCGCGACAGCCCACGATCCAGCCCACTTCAAAACTGAAATTACTATTTTACCCACGTTTAAGTAACTGCTTCGCGAACAAGCTCTGAAAATTCAAATTACACGCCATTCGCTTACCTCCTCCAACCCTCCCGCAACTGTTCAGTTCCTTTCCTCAGAAAATGCCATGACTGATAATCAAAAGCTCATCGCGCTTCCTTCTCTAGAAGACAATGGCAACTTCACGGAGGCACAACAACAAAGGTAAACAATCTCTATATACTTCTCCGAACTCTCTAGTTTTTTATTGTATGTTTTCAGTTCCGGCAACACGCTAGAACGCCGGCCACATGCCAGAATGCTTTTTTTATTCTCTACTTTTCCTCTTCGAACCTCATTTTCAGTTCATTTTTTACAATTTCACTTAATCAAAACCTAACCTATAATTTGACAATTTCGGACGAGATCAAGAGAAGCTGACGAAAGGAAAAAAAAAATGCAACATCCAACACATGCTTCTCAAGATGAATCAGAACACAAGAAGTAAAACACAAACATTCATTTTCTTACATCTATAATAACTTTACTGTAGAATTTGAGATTTCTTCTAACTATTCTCATTCTCTGTGCAGACAAAAAATAAAACTCACCGTCAAACCATCAATGTTCGTGCAGTAGAATTCAAACTCCCCTTCATAAGCAACCTAAATATACTTGTCTTCTATCATATAGACACTTATGCTTCTTGTAGTAGACACATTACGTAACTAGTGCACACACCTCTCATGCATATGTTGTAATCAGTTTACAAAAATACTCTTCGTCAACTTTTCATATAGACACTATTGCTTCTTGTTGTAGACACATTGTCTAGCTAGTGCACACACTTCTCATGCATATGTTGTAATCAATCTACGAAAATACTCTTCACTAGCTTTTCATATAGACACTTTTGCTTCTTGTTGTACACACATTGTGTAGCTAGTGCACACACTTCTCTTACATATGTTGTACTCAGTCTATGAAAATACTCTTCCTCAACTTTTCATTTAGACACTTATTCTTGTTATAGTAGATTCATTATGTAGCGCATGAAGACATTTTATATGTATATAGTGTAATCAATCTATAACTGTTAAAGTACTTGAGACACATCTCATATAACTATTATCTTTCTGGTTGTTTATACAGATAAAACACCAGGCAATGGACATTAACTCAACAACAGCCAAATCCAGCAAAGCCTATCATCTACAAAAGAAGGAAAGACACTGCTTAATCTAAACAAAGTGATGCTACAAAGCACAAGAAATAACGTGACACAAGCTCTAGAAAAGACAAACAAAAACAGAAAGCACAAAAGCAAAAGCCAAGCCCTGCAAAAAAATCTAACCCCCCAACAAGAAAAAAAGGCAAACAGAAAGCCAGCCCTTCAACCTCTAAGCGGTATGTACTATTCACAATGTGTTTTTACATTATGCTTATTTATTTACTGCAAAAAGTGTGCACTGCTTCTGTATAATCTGTTTATTGGTTCTCTGTTAAGTGTTTCTAGAAAAGTGTCCACTGGTCATTTGTTTACTAGTTCATTTCTTTCCTAGAAAAGTGTGTACTATTTCTGAACAATCTGTCTATTATTTCTCAATCAAGTGTTTACTGGAAAAGTGTCTCCTATTTCATTCCTTTTCTGCTCATTTATTTACTGAAAAATTGTCCACTAGTTCATTCCCTTACTGGGAAATGTGTCTACTTGTTATCCATGATCTGTCTATTGGTACACTATCAAGTATCTATCTTTACTATCTAAGGTTTTTTTTATACTAACCAAATTTACAATTTCATTGCAGCATAATGAATAGAACACTGTGCAAGCCTAGAGAGGTTAAATAGACAATGGATTTACTTTCAATTAGTACTGAGCATGTGAATGCAATTAAAGAGCTTGGATTTGGATATCTATTCAACATAACATGCACCAAGCTTTTCCCAAATCTGGTGCAGTGGCTAGTGGAGCATTTTAACCCGGATGGCACAACCTTGCGCATATCCAAACATTCAAGCATCAAAATAACTGCTAAAGATATGCATCATGTGTTAGGAATTCCCATTGGTCCAAGGGTGGTTGATGAACACCCTTATTCTCATGCAAATGACCAAGAACTTCAAGAGTAGAGAATGCAGCATGGGAAGAAAAATGGACCATTGACAACTCAAAATTCAAGTATAGTGACTAACTCGTCAAATGCATATCAAGAATTCAAGCTCCACTTTGTCATTTACATAGTCACAAAGCTTTTCATACCATCCAATAAATCTAGCTGTAATTGGAGGGTTCATAAAGCATTAAAGGATCTTTTTGTATGCCATCAACTCAACTTCTATGCCTACACCTTGAACACACTTGCTACCTAAATTAGCAAGTACAAAGATGACCCTGTCAACAACCAATGCATTGGTGCATGCCTTTACTTCCTGCAAATAAATTTTTCTTGTTTATTTGTCAACAACTTTCATATTAACTGCTCAGCATGTCCTCTTCATATCTGAAGTGTCACCTTCATGTTTATTAAACTGGTCTTAAATGTGTATACGTTTATCTTGATCGGATAATGTTTAGGGGGAAAACTCTTGTCATTAGAGTTTTCCCATCAATGACGGGTTAGACAAATGATATTGTCCTCATAAGATTAAATGAAGAAAGAAGTCAAGGTGGCTTTGGCAAAGGACAAATAATATCAACCAATCTTCCTTGCACTGATACTCCAAAAGTTGATACTCCAAAAGTACCAAAGAAGCCTGATCACCCTGAGCAGCCAGAGAAGAAGGCTGACTAGACTACTGTAGAAACTCAAGAAAAAGAGCTTGAAAGCAAAGAGCAACTAGTAGAAGATAAGCCTGAAAGCAAGGAGCAATAACAGCTTGTTGACTCTGACAACTCATTCACAACAAGAATGAAGCATTAAATAATAATGTGCAAGAGCCGGCTCTTACAATGAAAAGGATGGAAAAAGAAATTGCAAAAGTCTATGAGCTATTCCCTCTTGTTACAACTTAGCTTGCAAAGCTGCTACAGAGGTCGAATGAGCTCAATTTTGGGCTTGCTAAATCCAGCCCATGAGATGAGACATTCATTCTCCAAGTTGAGCAAGTGATGGATGCAACGGAGAAAACGAGGCTAGCATGGATTGCATTACAATCTAAAAATGTCTACTGCACACTTGATGAGCAAAATGAGAATGATCAGGAGCTTAAAGACCTTGCTGAACTATTTATGCTTGACTTAGCAGATGAGGAAGGTCCACTACCAACAGTTCTAGACTTTGATCTAGAAACAGGACCTTCTTTCAATTTGGGAATAGATGGAAGTCAGGAGAAAGCTGATAGGCTAGCTAGAGCAAAGAAGAAGTCTATTTTCTTGAAATCAGTATATCTCCAACGGTTAAAAAAAACACTCCCTTTAAACCTCACAAGCACAGAGTCTATTATTGTATACTATGCATGGAGCACGAAACTGTTACCCAAGTAAGTGTCTCGGCAAAAAAATTTAATTAACTAATCATTTATTTTTTATTACTGCAAATTTATTGAGAACTATCTATTGGTTATCTTTCAATTGCAGTGAGTTGCTAGCAAGATTCACACAAGATGTCTTCAACTTCATGAATGAATTCCTGAGTTTGAGACCTGAAAAACTAGTCTATGACTCTATCATAACCATCTATACTTATATTTTGAATCAAAGAGAGTCAAGCAAAGAGTTGTTAGAACGTTGCTTCCTCCCTAGCCATGCCTCTGTAAGTAAAAAGCCTATCTGTAAGATCTAAAAAACTCACTCTGTATAAGTCTAACATCTGTTTAATAATATTTGTTACAGGCCTGCATTTTCCATATAATTGTGAACAATAAGTTTGATCCAGAAGTTGTCAAAAAGAATGCTAATAAGGAGCTCAGCATACACCAAATGCTCAACTTGTGACTCCAATACAACCACATTAGTAAAGAAATGTTGCATGGTTTTAAACTTGTAAGTGCACACAACTATGTAAACCTCTACTACATAATTATTCATGGTGTGCCAGCCCCTAAAATACATCTTTATGAAACAGCTATTCTTCATATGTCCTAAAGATGTCTAGTTCAGTGTCTTCAGCATTAACACTGAAAGCAAGAAGATAGAGGCCACAGACAATAGAGATGAGGAAATGGGAAAATATGAACAGTTTCCCTTCCTTTTGGTAATCATGCAAAGTGCCTATTATTTCAATTGAAAGTGTCTATTATGTCAATTCAAAGTGTCTATTATTTCAATTCAAAGTGTCTACTATTTATATACAAAGTGTTTATTATTTCAATTCAAAGTGTCTTATGAAAACATAACACTATTCACTTTTAACGAAAATAAATAATCAGCAAATGGCTTCACTCCTGGGAACACCCCCCTTCCATCTAAAATTGAAAAATACCAATCCACATTTGTCCCTTTGCTGTGGAAAATGAGCTACAAACAGTACATAAGGAATGGAAAAGATTGATCCATTTTTGAAATAAAACATATGGAATTATATCATGGCCAACCATTTCTTTCTGATCTGGGACTAATAACAACTCTAACATCTATAATGTCTTCTTCATGCACTATCAAATTGCTACTTATACATACACTTATTGTTTTTGACTTTGCAGAAAGAAATCATGAACAAGTACAGAATGCAAATTACAGCTACTTTGATGTTGCATCTGCACAACCAGGTGTGAGATTCTGTTTTGACAAATGCAAATAGACAACAATGCTAACTTGGATACAAAAGTTATTTGACTTGACTTACAAATAACATGGACAAAGTAGTTGCTAACATGTGACAATTGCTTACAGGTTAGATTGTTAGCATGGACAAAGTAGTTGTCTTCTTACATTTCTAAGAAGTAATGTCATTGCTTGTGATATGTTTTCTTACAGGTTAGATTGTTAGCATGGACAAAGTAGTTGTCTTCTTATATGTCTAAGAAGCAATGTCATTGCTTGTGATATGTCTTCTTAATGTCTTCTTACAGGTTAGATTGTTAGCATGGACAAAGTAGTTTTTTATTTTGTTTTTGAGATTGTTTCATTGCTTATGATATGTCTGATTTTGTTTCTCAATTTGTTCTATCATATTGTTTCTTATTGTTACTTTCTGAAATAATTGCTTTATGTACAGTACGAATTCGCAAAAAGTGTCTTCTATAGATTAATAAAATGTGTACTAAAAGTAATAAAAGTGTTTAAATGCTCATAATATGTAACTTGGTTTAGTACATAAACTATTAGTCGCATAAAAAACATAACAGTATAATCTTGGTTCACTACATAAATTATTACTCAATAAAAACATAATCAACTAAATATCTGATTCATAATTATACAAAAAGGTGCACAAGGATCGAAACAACACATCTGTTTGCAAAAGTAAAACAACACCTATCTTCGCAATCCATAATATAACCGACCAAACACTTTTTTATCACCTATAAAAAGTGTAACCCATAAGCACATGTTTTCAACACCTTTTCGTCCTACACACTTGTTTCAAAAATGGACCACTTGAAACCGAGCAAGAAAATCCTGGCAAATAACAATCCAATCATTACCACATGGTATGCTTACTGAGATACTCTCAAATGTTGGTGCTTCATCCATCAATGACCTTAGCAATGCCATACAATCCTACAAAGACTTTCACAAGGCTGCAGATGATAAGTTTGTGTTCCAAAGGTTGAACATAAATGATTTAAATTTCAAACCATTTCGCCCAAAAGAGTGTTATATGCACCTACGGTGCATGCAAGTCTTAAATCTATAAGCCTTGATAGAAGAAGGCATCGCTCATTATTTTATAACCGTAAATGAAATTGAAGGGCTCAAACTCCTTAAAAGGACAGCTAAAAAGGGCAATAGTAAGGCCTAATACTTGTATGGAAGGATAGCAATCATATCACCATTTGAGGAATATGAAAAAACCAATGCAATGGAATTATTGTCATTTATCATCGAAGGATGAAATGGAAGGCAAAGGCCATAGGAGATTGTTGAATGTCGAGGGCTTGTACAACAAACATTTACTCACTTATGGGCGCTTAACAAAAGGCTTGTTGCCACCAGACACAATCTTAAAGATTGTCAATCACCACATGATAGGCAAGATCTCCCTAACACAGAAGCATACATATCAAGCCCAATTTGCTATAAGCTTTGCATATGGAGATATCAAGCAAAACTATTTTGCAAGTTCTTAAAAAAATAGCTCCAAACATATAAATATTATATTGTATTTAAAATATATTTTATTGTATTTGAAATATGTATTATTCTACGCACATTGTAAATTAAAAACTAGTATTGTAAATAAAAAAAAAGTAATTGATATTGTAAAAACCATAGTCCTCATCATTCCTATATCAACCTAATTCTCTAGACAATTCCACTTTCACACTAAACTTTTGTTGTGTACTGCAAACAAATACCCTGTAGACATTTCAATAAACTTCCGTTATACCTATGAATTTAACTCTACAGACATTTCAATAATGATTTATAGAAACTTTGACTATTTCTATCAACACTATACTGGACTCTACTGACGACCACCCCTGCCTTTGCCACTGCCATTGCCACTGCCCCTGTCCTTACCCCTACCCCTGCATCCACGGCCACGGTTGGACTCCACTCCACTCTTCTTCCATTTTGATCCAAATATATTAGATGTCACAAATGCAAGATTCAAAACATCCACTTCACAAGAAGACCCAACACTACTAATTGTCCTACACTTCTTGCTGGTACTGGGAGTTCCAGCCTTCATGTTCAAAATACGCTTCTACATTGACAGTAGTCCATGTTTGTAGACATACCTACATTCCTGATCTTTTTGACACTTAATCACCAATGATAAAAAGGCCCTCATCATGTTAGTATGCCAAGCCATTATAGAAAATGCATCACCACAAAAATATTTCCCATCCTGATCCACAACAACCCTTCCTTCTTTGGTCCAATGCTGATATATATACTGCTTAGGAATTTCATGCACATTATTCACATTCAACACACGCAATGAATGGCAACAAAGCAAGCCCCTCTCCTCAAACAACATGCATGAACAAGACACAGATAATGAAGTAGAATCATACTTAACATAAAATTTCCTCCAATCTTGATTCCCAACCAAAACCTCATGCTTAATGACACCACCCATCTCAGAAACAGGCTTTGACTCAGCAAAAACACCAACCAATAATTCCTTTTCAAACTCTTTCAAAATAGTATGAGTGTATACCTTAGAAGCATGAACCAATATCTTTGAGTGTTCAGCCCTCACATTCACCACTCCAATATTTTGGAACTCTTCTTCAAGTGCTCTATTTCTCTAGTCTTTCAACATGTTCTCAACGGCAGTGAAAACAACAAACTAACCCATTTGATTATTTGTAAGCAATGTCAGAACACTATTTGTGCTTTTGTTACATTGTGACGATCGAAGCCTTACAGTGAAAATGTACATAAAGTGTCTGTTAATATCAAACAAATTGGCTAAACAATATATTCAAAATGTTTGGTAATCATGCAAAAATTACACACTAAAATTACCTGCAGAGAAAACGTGCTTGCATAATGCTGGGTACCACTTAAACTATGCTGCATACGAGTTCTTCAACCATCCCACATTACCAAAGTTGAAACTTCCAAGCATCATTAACCATGCATCATAAAACTCATTAGCAGTAGCACAATAATACAAACATCTATAAAACATTTTGGAAAAACTTTCAATACACATCAAGCCCTTGATATTCTTATTGGCATTCTCACAAATATGCCACAGACATAATGTGTGTTGAGCACCACAAAAAACATGGTCAACTGCAATCTAATTGCACCATTCTAATCTATTATAATTGTCTGAGGAAGCTTTCCACCCATACCCCTCTTAAAACACTCAAAACACCAAACAAAGTGCTCCCTCTTCTGCCCCACAAGAAAAGCAACAGCAAAAACAACATGCTACTTGTAATTGTTTAATACAATAAACGGAGCATAAAATATATTATACCGATTGATTCGAAATGTAGTATCAAACACAACAACGTCCCCAAATATTGTATAATCAGCCTTCATCACTTCATCAATTCAAATAAAACTACTTAATCTATTTTCACTACCAACTAGCACCTCATAGAAGAAATCAACATCTTTTGATGCCCTACGCTTAAAAGTATCAAGCAGCAGCGAAGCATCCCTTATATCCGATTCTGATGCATGCTCAGCAGATAAGTAATTGTAAAACATTTGTTTAGTCAAGCCAAATGACTCAAGCCCACCAACCTCATTTAATATAACCATAATGGCATTTGCAGGTCTAATCCCATTTCATATCAAATCTACAATAGTTACAAAAATATCTTTATTCAAAAACTTAGCTGACCGTAACAAATATCATTGCCTAACAACAACAAATGAATGCTTATGTTGTCCTAAATAAGCATAACATACCCACAATCCATCATCGCTCAACCTAACACGTATCACCGCACGACAATTACTCTGCTTATCGACTCTACAATGTTCAGTAGCCTCTTTTTTAACACTATGATGAATACTCATAAGTGTATTGCTATTAAGGGTTTAAATTATCGTTATACACTTTGAATATGATTAATTTCTCTATTCTGAACATTTTTTATCAGGTTACTATTCACAATTTTTTTTACTATTCATTGAGATACTATTCACTGACTCACTATTCATACACGTGTTTTACTGTTCATACACGTTTTCACTATTCATTAATATTAAATAACTATTTTTATGTAGGTAACATCATGACTTGGCGACCCTTCACGAAAAAAATCATATCTGAAGCTGTAGATGTCGAAACGAAGTGATTCCAAATTCATCTGAAAGCCAACACATAGATCTTCAACTCTGTTTCATTCCGCAAGCTAGTTTAATCGTTTTCATTGCCAAAAGATGATTATAGATGAGACTATTCGTTCTTTCATGTGCTAAAGAGCAGTTTCGGTAGAAAAATCATAACTTGAGCTACAAATGTCCGATTTGAATGAGCAAGCTATCGATTTGAAGCTAAAGAAGAGATCTAAAAGTCTTGTGCTTTCAGAAAAAGCTGATTCGATGTGTACAGTGGTCAAAAAAATTAAAAGAAGTTGCAGCCTGCTATTGTTGATTTGTGTTTACCTATATTTCACTATTTCATTTTACCATTTCACCCACCTCAAAAAATCTGTAAATAGGCACTTTGGGGGGAGGGTGAAGGGGGATGCCATTTTCTTAGGCATCCTTTATGTTCTTGTATCATCTTTAGCTTTTCTTCTTTAGTTTTGTTCTAGTTTTCAATACCGAAGTTCTGTCCAAGTGTTTTCTCGTTCTTGTTGTTCTTCTTTTGATCTTTCAATCCATGTTTATTTCATCTTTCTACATGTTGTCTATTTTTATTATGGCTAACTAATCTTCTTTTTGCTAAGGTGAAAGGGTGAAGCTTTTGGTATAAAGGTTATGATTGATTTGAATGGATCACAACATTAACGGTATTTTCTTCTTTTTTAACTTCCCTCATTGTTAAGTGGAAGTCTTGATTCATCATAGTCAATCATTGGCATAAAAGCTACTTGATTCCCTCTGTAGAACATGGCTCTACCGGCTATATTGAAATCTTGAGTTATTGTAGACAAATGTTGGCATGATAGATACTTGAACCCATTAGCAAGTATTGGCGTTTTAAGATCAATGAAAGTTAATACTAACTAATTTTCCAATTAGGACCTCCTTTATGTGTGGATCCCAATTAAGTAGTAAGATAGGCTAAAATTAATCATAACCGATATACTAAAAGTGGATCCCCTAACCTTAGCTATTTTATTTGAATTTAAATTTTTAATCAACACTTGTTCACACATTGCACCAAAATCTTTCCTTATTAACAAATCTTTAATTTGTATTTCTTAATTCACTTCCTTGTGGTTCGACACTCGGACTTCCGAGATTTTATTACTTATGACAACCTACACTTGGGTTACAACTGCTAGAGTGCAGCAAGTTTTTGGCGCCATTGCCGGGGAAGTAAAAGTATAGTACAAGTTTAATTTTTTTCTTTTTGTTCCTTTTTATTTTGTTTCATTTTTTTTTTGTTAATCATATGGAAGGCTGAGCCTCCTATCTTTTATTTTTTTATTCATATTTCTTCCTTTTTATTTATTTTTATTATTATTATTAAATGGAAGGCTAAGCCTCCTATCTCTTTTGTTTGTTGTATGGAAGGCTGAGCCTCTTACCTAATTTGTTATTGATATTTTTTTTTCTTGTTATTATTTTGTTAATGCATGAAAGCTTGGTCATGTATATCAAGTGGTAGACTGGTAAGAGAATCTTTATCTTCTTCAAACATAGCTGAACATATTAATGACCAAGAATATAACTATTCTCTACATAATGACCAAGATCGGCCTAAGACACTTAGAGAACACATGAACCCTATAAGAAATAGCACACCATCATGTCTAATTTTTCTTGTTGGTGCATGTAACTTCAATTTCAAGCCGGGTATTATTCAAATTTTACCAACTTTCCACGGCTTTGATTCTAAAAATCCATACTTGCATTTAAAAGAATTTGAGGAAGTCTGTCAAACATATAACAACCTAAACTGTGGCATGAACAGCATCAGGCTTAAGCTTTTTCTTTTTTCTTTAAAAGATAATGCTAAAACTTGGCTATAGAATCTTAGGTCAGGCTCTGTTAATTCATTGGATGAATTGCAACAACAATTTTTAAAAAAAAAATTCCTGCCCACAGAACAAATTCTTTCAAAAGGCAAATCACCACTTTCACACAAAAATTAGGAAAAACTTTTTATCAGTGTTAGGATAGATACAAGGATTTACTTAACACATGCCCACACCATGGTTTTGAAACATGGAGATTAGTCTCACATTTTTATGAAGGTTTGAAACCTAGGGAAAGACAAATGGTAGAATTGATGTGTAATGGAACATTTGAGGATAAAGATCCTAACGAGACAATGGATTACCTTGACATGCTAGTAGAAAATGCACAGAATTGGGACACCGCTGGTACCTATGAGGCTCCAGGTAAGACTCAAACCCTTGCATCCAGTAGAGGGATATATCATTTTAAGGAAGATAATGACCTTCAAGCAAAATTTGCATCTCTAACTAGAAAGATTGAGGCATAGAAATAAAGAAAACTGGTCATTTAAATTCTGTTGAAGAAATTATTTGTCACATTTGTGAGACCAATGACCATTCCACTAGCAATTGCCCAACCTTGCCCTCTTTTAAAGAATGTCTCCATGAACAAGTCAATGCATTGAACAACTTCGAGAGACTAACCCAAAATCCATACTCGGAAACTTACAATCCTGGTTTGAGGAATCATCTAAACTTTAGTTGGAGAAGTAATAATCATGCTCAACATCATAGCCACTAGGGATGGCAATTGGGTGGGTCAGGTCAGGTTTGGGTCAGGTTATTCAGGTTCGGGTCTATTTGGGTTAACATGAATTCGGGTCCAGGTCGGGTTCAGGTCAGGTCATTTGGGTTCGGGTTGATTTCAGGTTCGGGTTAGGTTGGGCCGGGTTTATTTGGGTTCAGGTTCACTTCAGGTTGGGTAATTTTAGTCTCGGGTAACTTCAGGCCAGCTGTCAGGTCAAATTCGGGTCAACCTTGGTGTTCATGTGGGTTACTGGTGTGAAGTCAAAACGATTGAATCTATTCAAATTTTTTTTAAATTTAAATCAAATAATTCAATTTTTTGTGTGATTTAATTTAAATTTAAATTTTAGTTTTTAGTATATTTAATTAAGATATTCATAAAAATCTTCTTCATTATAGTTTAGTACATATTTAAGTAATTTAAAATTGATAGTAATATTTGATTGTTTTTCTAAACCTATACCCTTTAACTATCATTGTATAAATTATTAAGATCTTCACCCAACTATCACTCAGATATACACAACGACAATTTTGTTATACTTATGTTTCAATGAATTTTCTTTGAAATTACAACAAAATGCAAATCAAGTTCATTATCAGTGACTAAATTGTAAATTTTAAAAAAATTGGGGTGAAAGTGCAAAGATTTTAAAAATTTTAGGATCCATGTTGTAATTATTATGGGTGACTAAAATAAAATTTTTTAAAATTTAGGTACCTTATTGCATTATACTTAAAAAGTTTAGGGATGAATGTTGTAATTTTAATAATTGCCTATTAAGATCATTAAACTTACTAAATATAAAAATTACTTCTGTTGGAAAAATCAAAATTTGGGATTCACTAAATATGAATGTTTTTCCCCCAAATAAGATACTTGTAATATATAGAAGTCATAAGAAATAGAAGTTACTAAATATGGAAATCCTTTCTCAAAATATGAAAATTGTTAAACATGAATATCTTAAAAAAAGAAATAAAACTACTAAATATGAAAGTCTCATCTCCAAATATGAGACTTACTAAATATGGAAGTACCAAAAAATGGAAGTTACTAATAATGGAAGTCACCATTCCTAAATGTAAGACATATTGAATATGAAAAACTCAAAAACTGGAAGTTACTAAAAATGGAAACCTCCATATTTAGTACTGACTTAATATGGAAAATAATGAAAGAGGAAAGTTAAGGTTTGGGGTGAGGGTTAAAATTGGGTATTATCGGGTTTAGTTATCGGGTCATCTCGGGTTTAGGTCAGGTCAGTCTCGGGTTTGGGTCATTTCGGGTTCGGGTCAATTCAGGCTCAGGTCATTTCGGGTTCGGGTATTCGGGTTTGGGTCATTTGGGTTCGGGTTTTCTCGGGTTTCCCTTTAATCGGGTTCGGGTTCAGGTCGGGTTGGGCACAGTTGGGTTCAGGTCGTTGACTTTTTTAGTCAAATCGGGTCAGGTCGGGCTTGGGTTCGGGTGGGTTAGTCCAAGTCATCAGGTCAGGTCCAATTTTGCCATCCCTAATAGCCACTTTTGCACACCCAGCAAAATTTTTAACAATCTCAATGCTATGCACCATATGTTCCTTCTTTTAGGAAAAATTTTGAAGATACATTGCATTCATTAATTAAGAAGTAAAAGTCCATCAATGCTCAAACAAGTCAAAACCTGAATGATTTGAAAAATACTCTTACAAAATTTGCATCTGCACTCAACATTCAGGAGAAAAGACAGTTTCCTTCTCAACCACAACCAAATCCCAAAGGTCAAACCATGGATCAAGTGAAATCAATCATTACACTCCGCAACGGTAAGGTTATTGAAAAATCCATTCATGATCCTTGTGAAGGAAATGATGAGTCAACTTCTAAGAGTAAAGAAGAGGTTGAACCTATGCCAAGCGAAGAACAAATTAAATCTCCACCAGTACCTCCATTTCCTCAGGCGTTAACTATTCCTAAGAATGTGAATCAAAATCCTAAAATTTTGGATATTTTCAAGCAGGTAAAAATCAATATCCCTTTGTTGGATGCGATCAAACAGGTACCGTCTTATGCCAAATTTTTAAAAGATTTGTGCACTGTTAAAAGAAAATTGAATGTGAAAAAGAAAGCCTTCTTGGCCGAACAGGTAAATTCTGTTATTCAAAATTAACACTGCTTTGAAATACAAGGATCCTGGTTGTCCAACAATTTCATGTTTCATTGGATAACATAAAATTGAGCAAGCATTACTTGATCTTGGGGCTAGTGTAAACTTACTTCCATATTCAGTTTACCAAAAACTAAAATTGGGTGAGTTAAAACCAACTGAAGTAAC
Source organism: Aquilaria yunnanensis (assembly GCA_039654915.1). Taxonomy (NCBI): domain Eukaryota; kingdom Viridiplantae; phylum Streptophyta; class Magnoliopsida; order Malvales; family Thymelaeaceae; genus Aquilaria; species Aquilaria yunnanensis. The sequence goes on along the minus strand of CM077594.1, from coordinate 78,024,430 downwards.
TTTTTTGCTTGCTGACAGGTCAGTGAAAGTGCCCAGAGAAGTCATTGAAGATGTGTTAGCCCAAGTCGATAAATTCATATATCGTGTCGATTTTATTGTTTTGGACACACCACCAGTGGAAATTAAAAATTCAATACCTGTTATCTTGGGACGTCCATTTTTAGCAACTTCTAATGCCTTAATTAATTGCAGGAATGGATTGATGAAGCTGGCATTTAGAAATATGACATTAGAGTTAAATATTTTTAACTTGCTTAAGCAACAACCTAGAAAAGAAGATGAAAGTGAGGAAGTTTGCCTCATTGACACTATTGGGAAAAACCACATAGAAGAAGGGAGTATCCCTGATCATCTAAAAAATTATCTGGTTAATTCATTTGAATCAATTATACAAATGGATCAGGATACATCTAACATATGTTCATTGCTTGATTCTTCACAAGTGAAAGGAAACACATGTTGGAAACCAAAAGATGAAGAGCAAAATGAAATACCCAAATCGGAGTTGAAGCTCTTGTCCAAAGAAATGAAGTACCTAATGTCAAAGAAAAATGCTAAATCAAGGCTGATACGCCGGATTGTATTATTTCAAGAGTTCAACACTATGGTCAAGGATAAGATAGACACCTAAAATGTTGTTGTTAACAATTTGTCAAGGCTGACAACGGATTCAACAATTGAGGCTACACTCATAAATTATTCTTTTCCTGACAAATTTCTATTTTTTGTTACTACAGTACCTTGGTTTGTTAATATTATCAACTTTTTTGTGACAAGACGGATACCAGCTCAATGGAGTATCCAAGATAAGAAGAAATTTCTACATGAGGTGACAAATTTTTATTGGAATTACTCTTATCTTTTTAAATACTATCATGACCAGATATTTACGAGATGCATACCTGAGAATAAGGTAAAAAGTGTCATTGAATTTTCTTATTTTGAAACGTGTGAAGGGCATTTTTTGTCAAAGAAAACAGCTGTAAAGATTTTTGCAATCTAGATTTCACTGGCCCTTTTTGTTTAAAGACACATATGCATTCTGCAAAGCCTTTGAAAATTGTCAAAAAGAAGGATCCATTTCTTCCCGGTTAAGTGGCGGATAGGGTACTCCGTGGCTTTCAAGTCGGTTATCTCAGTTTCCCATAATAACTGATTTCTTTCTCTCCTCTCTCAATTTTTTCTCACCAATGGATTCTGTTCTTTCTGCTTTGTGAAAATAATTTCCCTCTCTCCCAATAAATGTTCTTATAATGATTTATCAAGCTAAATGTGAAAGATTTAGAGTTTTGATGCATAAAGGCATTCCTGAAAATGTGAGTTGGTTAATTGAAGCTAAGGTTTGTTTGGCTGGTGAAATTTCAGATGCATTTGTGCCCCGTATGCCTGGCTCAGGCAAAAGCTCTTATGCCAAACAGTGAAAAGAAAAAAGGTTACACATCTGTCACAATTGTGGTCGATGGAATGGAATTGTGATACTAAATGTCGTTCTTTAGGAATGGTATCCAATAATCAAGAAAATAAAAGAAAATTCATTAAGAATGGCCTGCGTAAGGATTCTTTGGATGATATCCGATTGACTCTTGAAACGCATTCTTGTGGATTAGTGTAACGTGAACTTCTTGCTTTATGGAGGATTTTTCATAGAGAACGAGAGCATTACAGTCTTAGGAATCTGACTTTAAATGACCCTATTTGCCAGTTTGCAAGAAAACTGGATGGGAAGCATATCCCCGACTCACAGAAGGCGTTGAAGCCGTTACTGAACATAAAACCAGTGGAAGATATAAGCCACAATCATAACTACTGTATATTAATGTCATTTTATTTTTGTTATTTTTTTTTCTTTACAGGTTGTCAATCCTTAATAAGTGATGAAGCACTATGGAAGAGAGCAATCAGACTTGCAGATCTGTTTATCTTGTCTTTTAGTTTTATTATCAGCATTTTCTTTATTTTGGTTTAAGTTATTTCAGGTTTTTCATTTTCAATAACTACCATTTCAAGTAATTTCTTCTTCACTCTCCTTTTCTATGTTTTGACATTGGGGACAATGTCTTAATCCGGTTGGGGGGAGGGTAGTTGATATTTGAATTTTTTTAGTTTAGTTTCTCTCATGATGATATTAAAACCATTAGACAAAGCACTTAGTTTATGATGGCTGAGTAAAGAGTAATTTTTCACTCTTCAGACGCATCTGATTTTGTGTGACATGCATAACATTTTTTTTCTTGCAAGTATAAATAGTTGCATGTAGGAACCCAACTCATGGAAATATCATCATTTTATGTATACCTTGTAAATTCGAAATGGTTGTTAATTTTTTAAAGCAATTAAAGTATGTTGCTTGTTACCTAAGGAAAATAAATAACCGGTAAGCACTTTTGAGCCCTTAGTATTTATTAGGATGTGTGAATTTCTTTGTTGAGAGTGCTTACTTTATGTTTTGAGCTAGACCTTGCTTGGATGAGTGATCTTAAGGACCCATGCAACATCACTTTTTGTATGTAAATTTAAGGAAGAAGATGGCATTTTAGGGCCAACCATTTACCAAAAGGCTAACCTTATATATTATCCCTTAGTGAGCCCCTTTGAGCCTTATAGCTTATTCTTTGTTTGAACTCTATATGTTTAACCACTTCCACTTCATTTTAATCTTTTATTGTCCTTGGAACTAGTGATGCTTATGTGATTATGGGCTTAGAGAATTAACATGAATGTGTTATTTTTGGTAAAATAAAGAATAAATGTGAGGCATACTTCAGAATATGTTGGGTTACCTTGTGCTTAAATTGTGAAAATAAAAAAATTTGGGGTGAGTTGTGCTTGAATAATAAAAATTGAGTGTGTATCATTGGATGGTTGAGTTTTAAACAAATGTTGATTTGTTATTTATAATAGAAAAAGGAAAAAGTGATATCATAAGAAAAAAGCCTTCACAAAATAAAGTTAAAAAAAATACTGTATAAATAAATAAAAAAATCTTTCGTTTCATAATACTTGATTTTTTTTTTCTTTTATGGCAGTATAAAAAAAAAGTTGTTCTCTTTCCCTTTCAAATAAAATTATATATGCTCATACCCAAGTGAATCCATACTAAAGTAAAGATGAAAGACATCTTCTTTTATCTTTTTCTGACAGATAAATGTATAATCATGTGGGACAATTTTGAAAAAAGAAAAAAACACAACTTCAGCCTTAATATTTGTGCAAGTCAAATGAGTCCAGCCATTTGTAAACGGAGAGAGGTAAAAAAAAGAAAGAGAAAGAAAGAAAAGAAAAAAAAAGTGTTAAATTCAATAAGTTTAAAACTCAACCATATTTATTTTCTAAACTCATGTATTGATAAGGAATTGTGTTTTGTAAAGGACTTGGAGACTAGGGTTGAATTGGGTATTTAGTGTTTTAGGTGCCCACATTTATTGTTCATTGTCTTACTAGTTCTCTTAAACTCCACCATTAAAAAGCCTCCATCCGATTCCCGTTTTCACCAAACTCAGCCTCATTACAATATTGTATAAAGACTATTAGACTTAAATTTATATGCAGTCCATTTTGGAAATCTAGTGAGGTTGAAGTTGGATCCCCTTGTGAGCTTCGAATTGAGAAACACAAAGTAAGCTGTTCACAAACCCACCTTAAAATAAGTGCAAATACTTAGGGAGTGATCCTCTACCTCTAGTAACAAGGACTTAACTTTTTCTCCTTTCATTAATTACTTGCAAGTCAAGTTTACAAGTGTCATATATTCATATCATGATCTGTCGTGAGTTGTTAGATTATGTATTTTTTTTATTTCCTTAGGTTACACTAGCTAGGGACTAGCAAGAGCCTGGTTGGGGGGTGTGATGAATACTCATAAGTGTATTGCTATTAAGGGTTTAAATCATCATTATGCACTTTGAATATGATTAATTTATCTATTCTGAGTATTTTTCCATCAGGTTACTATTCATATTTTTTTACTATTCATTGAGTTACTATTCACTGACTCACTATTCATACACGTGTTTTACTGTTCATACACATTTCACTATTCATTAATATTAAATAATTATTTTTACATATGTAACATCATCACTTGGGGACCCTTCACAAGAAAAATCATATTTGGAGCTATAAATGTCGGAACTAAGTGATTCCAAATTCATCTGAAAGCTAACACATAGATCTTCAACTCTGCTTTAGTCTGCAAGCTAGTTTGATCGTTTTTATTTCCAAAATCTGATTATTGATGAGACTATTCGTTCTTTCATGTGCTAAAGAACAGTTTCGGTAGAAAAATCATAACTTGGGCTACGGATGTCTAATTTGAATGAACAAGTTATTGATTTGAAGCTAAAGAAGAGATCTACAAGTCTTGTGCTTTAAGGAGGAGTTGATTCGATGTGTACAATGGTAAAAAAATTAAAAGAAGCTAGAGCCCGCCATTGTTGATTTGTATTTACCTATATTTCACTATTTCATTTTACCATTTCACCCACCCAAAAAACTCTATAAATAGGCACCTTGGGGGGAGGGTGAAGGGGAATGCCATTTTCTTAGGCATCCTTTATGTTCTTGTATCATCTTTAGCTTTTCTTCTTTAGTTTTGTTCTAGTTTTCAATACTGAAGCTCTGTCCAAGTGTTTTCTCGTTCTTCTTCTTGTTCTTCTTTTGATCTTTCAATCCATGTTTATTTTATCTTTCTACATGTTGTCTACTTTTATTATGACTAACTAATCTTCTTTTTGCTAAGGTAAAAGGGTGAAGCTTTTAGTATAAAGGTTATGATTGATTTGAATGGATCACAACATTATCGGTATTTTCTTCTTTAATCTATTTAACTTCCCTTCTTGTTAAGTGGAAGTCTTGATTCATCATAGTCAATTATTGCCACAAAAACTACTTGATTCCCTCTGTAGAACATGGCTCTGCCGGCTATATTGAAATTTTGAGTTATTGTAGACAAAGGTTGGCATGATAGATACTTGAACCCATTAGCAAGCGTTGACGTTTTAAGATCAATGAAAGTTAATACTAACTAAATTCCCCGATTAGGACCTCCTTTATGTGTGTATCCCAATTGAGTGGTAAGATAGGCTAAAATTAATTATAACTAATATACTAAAAGTGGATCCCCTAACCTTAGCTATTTTATTTGAATTTGAATTTTTAATCAACACTTGTTCACACATTGCACCAAAATCTTTCCTTATTAACAAATCTTTAATTTTTATTTCTTAATTCACTTCCCTATGGTTCGACACTCGGACTTCCGAGATTTTATTACTTGCAACAACCTACACTTGGATTACAACTACTAGAGTGTAGCATACTAGCAAACTTAAAACCAACATAGGAACAAAAGAACTCCTTGTGATAAAGTGCCCCATCCTTTCTACTACTTCTATATCTACTCCTTGCACAATGTATGCTATAACCTCTAGAAGTAGCATGCTCTTTAAAAAAAACTCAACCTCATCAACAGAATCAAAGGTTGCTCCAACCCAGTTAACATCATCAGCAAAATTTACAGAATCAGAACCGACAGATAGTGTGTCATCGCTTACTGCACCTACGGGCTTTACAAAACAAAAGCAAACACAAACAAAAACAAAATATGAAATAAACAAAACACATATAATACAAACAAAAAATCTTCAAATAACCCAAAACCCTACCTGATTCAACTTCAGAAACATGTTTACAAACTTCATAATCACTAGAGAACCGTCCACTACCTGCACAGGCAAGTGTCTACACATAAGTCCAAAGGTGTCCAAAAAGTATACACAAAGTGTCTAGTAAAAAATTAATATCACCACCTGAATCTACTTCAACACTTATAGATCAAAGTCCCTCACTCCCAGATAAAAGATGTCCACATCCTACAGCGAAGAGTGTCAAAGTATTATTTCAAAAATGTCTAAACATTATAACCAAAATGTACACAAGTAACAAAACACTACTTGAATCAACTTCCACACTCATAGACTGACATCCATCACAACGAGACGAAACATGTCCAGATACTGCACCATAAATTGTCTAAAATAATGTGAAAAAATGTCTGCAGGAAATGTGGAAAACTTAAACAAAACAAAAAAAAAACCTGTATGCTCGCCAATTCCTTTTTCACAGACATCACCTTCGCCACCATTGCCTTCACCGCCATAATCACAAAACCAACCGGTGGCATCGTCATAAAAAAAAAGAGATCAACGACTCAATATCCAAAGGCTTGCCGTCTCCAACAACAACAAATCTCACACTTCCAGCTGAACTCATAATGTAAAAACTTCGGAGAAACTGACGTCTAAAAATAATAACACCACTAACGATCAATGCCAGAAAACTCCGAAAACAAAACTGATGTCTACAAACAAGTGTTAGATTAGTAGATTGAAAACGCGCTGACACGAAGGGATGCTGGAATCACCATACCGACGAAGCAATGACACAGCAACTGGTGGCTCGATTAAGCAACCTCAAGCAAAAACCCTACCAAAGCCAAAGAGCACATTAGATGCGAGTAAGGGTAAATGATGTAATTTCGGGAGAGCATTAAGGGCATTTTTGGAAATAAAAAATGTATGTCTAATTAGACATATGTTCACAATATCCTTGGTATTTTGGTAAATATATGTGTGTTTTCTAGTATAACTCTTTTTATCTCTTTGGTAGGGAAAAAAAACACAACTCTTTTTATGTAAACTGAGAGTATTAGTTACTCTTTTCGTTTCACAAAAATCGACTATTTTATTATTTATGACAATTAATTTATGATTTTATTTCTTTCAAAAATTATTGTAAAAATATGAATATTTTATATGAAAATGAAACTTTACAGACTATGGTTTCTAAATATCATTTTTAAGAGTTTTTTTCAATATATATTCATATGAATACATTAAATTCAAACTTCAATTAAAAAAAGTAAAATGGTCAATTAATGCAAAACGGGGAGTATAGTCTTGTAAAAGCAACTTTGGTTCTTAAGTTGTTTGAGCCAAAAGAGGAGAAATAAATCGTTGTTCAATTGTCGATTGACCATTTGGAATTTGAAGTTCATTTTAGATGCATGTAGCTAGAATATATATATTTTTTTAGGGTTCACTTGTGGCTAAAATTTTGATCCTTAATGCTTCTCTAACTATGCCTACTACTAAGAGCCTAACTTTTATTTCTTCCTATGCAAAATGGTCGTGGTTAGAACTCAAACAGGCTGAAGCCATGCTGACACTAGGCCGAAGGGAAATAAGCTGAAGCTGATGAATGGGCCAAATAAAGCCTAGAAAGATGTTACTGTAGCAGAAGAAATAACTGTTGTTAATGTCCCATAAAAAACTAGAAGCTTTACACCCAATTCGTTTTAACTTAAGTCAATTAAATTTTAAATGACTTATTTTTATTCTTACGTCTTTTATACCCAGAACTAATTTTAATTAGAAGCTTTACACCCAGTTTGTTTTAACTTAAGTCAATTGAATTTCAAATGGCTTATTTTTATTCTTACATCTTTTGTGCCCATGACTAATTTTAATTAAAAGCCAATATTATATAGGTGCAATAATCCATTAAAAATATAGCTTTTGTAATCTTACTAAATTTTTATAAATTTTTCTAGTTTTAGCATTAAAAAAGAAAAATTCATAAAAATTTAACAACATTATGAAAATGTACTTTCAAATGGATTATTATATTTATATAATGTTGGATTTCAAATGAAATTAATTTTTGGCAAAAAAATGTAAAAGTAAAAATAAGCCAGTTATCGTAAGTTAAAACGAATTAGCCTAATTGTAAAATTTTATTCGTTAATTTTCTGTTTATGAACATATGGAAATTCTTCTAACAAATGAGAATAATAAAAAAAATTCAAGTTAGAATTAAATAAAATAAATTTTAGTAGAAAACTTGTGGTGGAGTTACTAACTTGAATAGCAATTCTTTTCAAGTTCTTTAACCGTGAAGGCGGGTTAAAATTGTGTTGCATGAAGAAGTTAAAATTCTATACAGATAAAAAACTAAGAGTGTGTTTAGTTTTAGCAAATTTTTCAATTTTTCTAGAAATTTTTCTAAAAATTAGAAAATGAAAAGAAAACATGTAAAACTCACTTTTACTTGTTTTCTATTTTTCCAAAAATGAGAAACAAGTTGAGCTCCTTCTTTCACGATCAACTGATTTCCTTCGATGCCATCGACCTCCCTCTCCGCACCAACGAAGGCTGACAATCTGGTATGATTTATTTTTCTCCCCCCCCTCTCTCTCTCTCTTTGCCTCTATCTCTCCCTTTTCTTCCTATCGATCTCTCTTGATCTCGTCCTCTGGTTTATTTTTGGTTTTTGCTTTGAAATGTTGGCTCACTAATCCATGTCAGAGAACGATGAAGTGTCGATGCAGCAGCTCCAGTGGAACCCTTGTGTGGTTCTCGATTAGGTTCCATTTTTGTTTTCTGCAACACTTGGCTCCTTTGGAAATGAAGGGTTACAGTATAAAGGCATAATAGTTGTAAACCATTATATTGCATGATTTTCCTCATAGTGAATGGAATATGAAGGGTAAAGTGTGTAATCTACACCTCCTTAAAAATTTCCACACAATGGTTACTTGACCCTCAAGAAAACCCTAAGGGATTGCTTGGTTAAAAACCTATGGACTTTATTGTAAGATTTCAAGACTTAGGTACTCAATTGTACAACTTTAAAAGAGACTTTTTCAAGGGATTTGAATGATATGGAAACATTGGTTGGAGGATAAATTGCATAAAGGAAGTAGAGGCTATTATTCAAGAATCTATGACAACTAGGTTTACAATTGTTCACAAAAATAACTTAAGGATGGGATGATCTTTGACAAGAGTCAAAGATGTCCATTTTTAGAATTATCCCAGCCTTTTATTTCCATCTTCTAAGGTCACAATGGTGGGCTAAAGATTAGCCAAAAAGTCTTTGCTTAAGGCATACTTATAATGACCTAAGTGAGGGTTAAGGTTAAACTAACTAAACCAAGGAAAATATCTTGATTTCTTACCTTTCCTTGGTCATTTTCAGCCCTCACCAGCCAGAGTTCCTCCCTTAGCTCCTCCATAACCTTCCATAGCCACCATAGCTCAAGCTCCCAAGAAATCACAAAGGAAAGCAATCGGATTCAACAAGAGAAAGAGAGAAAAAAACCCTAGCTTTCGGGTTTATTAAGCTTCCTTTGGTATTTTCAACCTTCACAGCTTAGGTAAGGATTTTATCTTCATGTTTCATGATTGTTTACTATCCTAAGATGATGATCAAGTATCTATGAAGCTAAGACCATGCTTGGAAGAGAGCAAAAAGCTCAAGGAACCAAATATGGGTTAAAGGGGAGTGCATGAACAAGGTTTTAGCCTTATTATTTTTCATGCACTAAGATGGCGGTGTTTACAGGAGTTTCTAAGGCCCAAGTTAGTACTAACTAAGACCAAGCATTAGCTTGAGGAGGGGCTGTCATAGTGATTACATAATGTTTATTTGAATGTTTATGAGCTAACCCTAATGTTGTATTACTACTAGCATTACATTTGTTTGTTGCTGTGTTTGCTGTGCATTTGGATGGTTATATTTGTGTATATGTGTTGTGTTTTTTTTTATGTTTTAGTGTATTTGGATTTCAGGTATATGGCTGGGAATTCAAGATTTTAATGATAAGCCCTTTCTAAGTTCTTTAAAGGAGCTTACCCCCCTCTCTATCCATTTCAGGAGCACCTGAAAGAGAGCATTCAAAATAATAGCTGCATTTGAATTTCTCTGTAAAATTTCAGGTATATTAACTTCCATATGTGTAGTTGTAAACTGAAAAGTTTCATGATTTTTGGAGCACATTAGCTATTTTTAGTAATGGTACTTTTTGCCTTACGCAGCAGCTAGTCCCTTCAAATTTTTGTAGTGCTTAGTGCTTTTGAAGTTCTCCAAGAAGCTTAGTGTACATATTAACTAAGTTATGGCATGTATGTAGTGTATAAATGCATATAAATGAGTTGGGTATGCTTTATGTATATTGTATGAATGATATATGGATTAATGGAGTGTAGTTTGAAATGTATGTGTAATTCTGTCCATATTGGTTCTTATGGACTGTTTTGAAGAGTATGGTATTTGATGCTTATGTAATGACTTAAAATCTAGGGAAATGGTTTCCCCATGTGTCTAAGACATATATGGAACTGCCCATGTTGGTTTTGTACCTGGAAATAAAGTGTATTAATTTTAAGAAATTTGGTATGGGTATTATGGTCACTAGTTGCTAAAATTTGATAACCTGTACTCCAATAGCCATAACTTTCTGTACTTAATAAGTTTGGCTATCAAATTTTGACCACACTTAGAATACTTCAAGATGAAGAATTTTGCTTTTGAATCACTAGATTTGGTACTCTGTAGCAAGGGTTATGGCATGTCAGAATTGGCTGATTTTGCTGGGTACTGTTCATATAGTCAATTTTACCCGTTTGAGTGTAAAATTCATAATGACAATCTTAGATGGATTTAATGTCTCAAACCTATTTTCCTATGAATTTTTAAGTGTATTAAAAGGTCTAAAACCTTTAGGGCATAGGAGAACACGGGTAGAATTTAACTTGGACACAGTATGAAAGTTTGGATACATGAATAATAGGCACCAATAGCACCCAGTGTGCATATGATTGTACATACACTTGGGGATTTTAGTCAAAGTCTATATTGGTCAAGAACAAAGAATTTGACTGTCAGCATTACTTCAAGATGAAATTGTATGTGAATATGTGTGTAATGGTTAGACCAATATACATATATTTGCATAAAGTCCATGAGGGGCACTTGGATAAATATAGTGAGCATGTTCTGCTTGGCCTACGGACATGTAATATCTGGGACTTGAGCTCACTAAATCTGATCACTGTATAGAAGCACTCAGAATTGTAACAGCACGAATTTAAAATATTTCTCTTTTGTTCATCTTAACAGACGAAGGTCTTATCTCATTTGTAATTTGTAAATTAGCTTTAGTGTCGGTGCATCTTAATTTTTTTCTGAGTGCTATGTGATTTTTGGCTATAGTTTATGGGGTTTATGGTGCTAGTCTAGTTGTGCTCTGGTTTTTTATGTTTGTTCATTATATGTTTATAATGTCAAATGGGATTTCTAATAATTCCCAGTTGCTATTTAGTAATTCAACTTCCAATGAAATTAGATTCCCATATTTTTTTTCCAAGTTTATTTGTTAGGGCTTCAAACTCTAAACGAATTGAAAGAGTTCATAATTGATTTGTTCAAAATTTGTTCATTTTTTAAATTGTAATATTTCCCATGTTTTGTTCTCTTGACATAGGCATGTTCACTAAATTTGCACTTGGTGGATGAATTAGAATCAAATCCAGATTCATTGTTTCGCATAGCAAAGATTAGTCTTGATTAGGGAAAAAAGACATGGAATCCTTTGGCAATGATGCATCTAGGTATAAATTAGTTGTGTTTGTTAGTATTACTTACTTTGAGATTATTAATTGTAAGGCACACCATGTCATGTAATCAAGGTAAAGTAATTGAGGTAGACTAATATTCATATTGTTTTTAGACTAATACCCGTGTTGTTTCTAGATGCCTTCTTGGTATGAGATGGTTATTTTACTTATTGAGATCAAATGGCTTCTTTATTTTTGCTCCTTCTTGGGTACTAGATTGACCGAGTTTGTGTTGGTTAATTATCTTGCAGGTTTATCACTGTAGCTCCATGTGTTCTTGGGCATACCTATTCTAGTGTCATTCCATATCCACGTTCCAATGTGAGTTTATTCTCTTTAATTGTAGGCTTCTAGATATTAAATTCTTAAGATTGTTGGCCATGGGGGAACCCTTAAGAGTTATGAATGAGTTTCACATTGTTAAATGATGCTTCATTCATTCTATCTTTCATTCTCATTCATTTATATTTATGTTTTGTTGTGGCTTTTGATTCGTTGAATGACTTTTGAAGGTTTGTCTTGTTGATGTTATAATGCTAGCTTAGCCTATGGGTGCATAAGATGTCAGATACCTGAGTTATCTACATTTTATAACTGAAAAGTTAGTTTGAGCATGAGAAGTTACAGCCCCTGAAATCCTATTACTGGTCCTGTTAAATAGCAATATTAGAAATTATGTCATAATTCATGTATTTGGCCTCTGGTTCTGCAGATTTGTGTGATAATAGTACTTAATGTCTAGTTTCCACTAGATTTTACAGAATGTAATTTGGATTTCTGTGCAATTTTATAAATTTTTTGGACTAAAGACGTGTTTGTCTAAAACTGAGTCTTAACATCTATTCAGCCAGCCATGTTATGAAATTCAGATCAACATTTTTCTTATGCCATGCATGTCTTTGTTTTCTTGAGTTCTTCTTCATTTTAAGTTTAGTTTGTTCCTTGAGTAGTGATTTTATATATGCATGAAAAGTAGATTAATTATGGTTGATTTCTGTTTTATATGCTACTGATTTCTGTTTTGTTTGCTTAAATTGAGGGCTGTTGACTTGCATTGCATGTTTTGTTATGATTAATCTTAAATTTGTGTTAGTGGCTTGCTTGTGGTGAAACAATTTATTTTTGTTCTATTGTGTATGCGGAATGATGTTCAATTGCAATACTTCAGACTAGTTTATAGGAGTAGAATCTGTTATTTCACTTGCATTTATTTTTATCTATATTGAGGTTGATAAGTTCACCTTCTCAGTTTCTTGTGTTTGACCATTGATAAGTTTGGTTTATGCATATCATTTTTATTTGATGGATTCTGGTTTTCTAAATATTCCAAGGTTTTTAGCTCCTTATAGAGGCCAAAGATATCACTTGAGAGATTTTTGTGGGAGAACTGGATTTAGAGGGAAAGAAGAGTTATTCAATCATCGACACTCTTTTTCCCATAATGTGGTTGAAAGGGTTTTTGGAGGATGGAAAGCCACATTTATAATTTTAAAGAAGATTCCCAACTATCCACTTCGCACACAGCATTTAATTCCTATTGCTAGTTGTGTATTGCACAATTTTATCCGATAACAAGATAAAACAGATGAAATATTTACTCAATTCGGAAAGGAAGGGATGATAGTTGAAGGTGAAGAAGGTTTGGGTGTTGAACAACAAATGATTAAAGTCGATGTATCTCAAACAATCCAAATGGTTAATGTGAGAGATGAGATAGCCACCTGTATGTGGAACAATTACCAGCGGTGTAGAGTTCGCTCTCATAGGCATTAGCTTTAGTGTATCTAGCTATATTTGATATTATATTATATTTGGAATTGTATTATACATTGAAAAATATTATGATTGAGATAACCATATTTATCAGATAAACATGTTTTTTTTCTTTTATATGAGTGCTAAATTTGAATGTATTAATAATGTGAGAATATAGAATTTTGTTGTGAAGAAAATTTTCTCAACTAAACATAGTTTCTAATTTTTCATTTCTAGAAAATTGTTTTCTTGTAGAAACAACTAAACATGTTTCTTAAAAAGCATTTTAGAAAACTGTACATGGAAAATGAAAACTAGAAACAGAAAAGGAAACGGAAAATTGTTTTCCACTTCCAAACGCCACCTAAAAGTTATGAAAAATATTAAATAAATTGCAAAAACTCCCATTATGTGATACATTTTTCTCTTCTGGTTTGAAAACCTAGACCTTTTCATTGAGGCTGCATTGTTCGTAAGATTAAAAAAAAAAAAGGATTGTTCTATATTTAGATTAAAAAATTAATAATTTAAATTGTTAATTGACTTTTAAATATTATTAAGAAATTTAAATTTATTACTCCATCCGTCTCATTTTGGATGATATGGTTCTTTGAATACAGAGATTAAGATATGTGTCACATTTGTTGTTTTTTTTTATTTTTACTCTTAAAGTAAAAATTAAAAAAATTCCTTTTGGATTTTGTGTATTGAGAGTTTTAATAAGGATTAGAGAAAGAAAAGATTTTTTTTATGGTTTTGTGCGGTTTTTGGGTTTTATTCAGAAAGAGTTTACATGAGAATAGTGAGGTAAATTAGATGTTAAAAACTTTCTAAGAATGAATACTTGTCATCTTTTTCCAAATAGATGTGGTATAAGACATATACTGTATACTCCCTCCATCCTACCAATATTGCTCCATTTAGTTTGACATGAAGATTAAGAAAATGGAAAAAAATATATGTATTATTTTTATTTTTGCCCTTAACTTTTTACATGTAAAAAAAAAAGTTGGAAAAGGTAGATATTAAAAGTATAGTTTGAATGGTGGTATGGTAAAATAAGTTACTAAATAGGAAAATGTTACAAAGATTAGAGACGGTTCAAAAAAAATGGAGTCGAGCCTCTTATTACAGTTCGCACTCGAGCTCAATTTTTTTGTTATCAAATCAAGCCTAATGATTTTTGAAATGAGCTTCTAGCTTCATTTTAAGTTTAAACTTTTAATGAGCCGAGCTTTAAGCCTGATATTATTCGGCCCAAGTTCTTATTTGGCCTAACAAGTCTAATATTTTTTTAAAATAAAAACTTAATTAATTCTTTTAACATACCTAAACTTTAAAATTCTAATTTTTATTCCTTAGATTAAGCTTGAACTTTGAATTGAGCATGAATCAAACTTATATCTTGAATCAAGCTTCGAGTCTATCAAGCCACCAAGCCAAGTCCGAACCTTTCCGAGCTGAGTTTTAAGCCTCGTTTTTTGAGCTAATTTTAGATACGATAACACTAATTTTGTATTACAAATATAAAATTATGCTTAATTTTGAAATTTTGATATCAAGAATATATACATTAAAGATTTGTTTTAATTGACTTTAGAATGACTTATTTTTATTCTTGTGTTTTTTTTACCTCGAACTAATTTTAATTAAAATTTAATATTATGTAGTTGCAATAATCCATTGAAAATACAATTTTTGTAGTCTTACTAAATTTTTATGAATATTTTTTAGTTTAGTCCTACTAAATTTTTATGAATTTTTTTTTAGTTTAAGGCATTAAAAAAAATTCATAAAAATTTAATAAATATCATAAAATTTACTTTGGAATAGATTATTGCATCTACATAATATTGGCTATCAAATAAAATTAATTTCATGTTAAAAAAATATAAAATTAAAAATAAATTAATTTACTTAAATTAAAATAAATTGGCCAGATTTTTGCAGCAAATATCTCCTTCCATTTGTTCCTTAGCCAGCACGAAATTCCGTTGACACATTATTCATATGGAAGGAGCCCAACAACAAACCCCCACGTGGACAAGAACTAAACACACAAAATAATGATAAATTACAAAAGTCCCCTATAGTTTCACCTAACCTACATTTTAATTCTCTATTTTTAGAAAACTATACTTTACCCCAACTTCCTTTATACTGTCCAATAATAACATCTAAAACCCTAAATTAAGCTACCTGATAATCATATTCCAATAATTTTAAGATTTTTGATATTTTTTTATAGCTATCTAACTTTTAAAAAATACTAATATATATTTAAAGAAAGAAAAATGTATTTATAGAAATGAAAAACTAATAATTTAAAATGTAAAATAACTGTAAAAAATATATTAGAGAGATTAAAATTATTAGAAGATAATTATCATACAGTTTAAATTATAGTTTTAGATGTTATTATCGGGCAATATAAAAAAATTAGGGGCAAAGTATAGGTTTTCAAATATAAAGGGGCAAACTGTAGGTTAGGGTAAACCTCATGGGATAATTGTAACTTTCCCCACAAAACAAACACGTCATCGCTGACCTCACCACCTGTATAATATGATTTCCGATTCCAGAGGATCCTCCCACCACGAACGCAATCAGGAAAAGCCATGGAATTCTGGTTCATCAGCCTTATCACCCTCTCGATCTCTGTCCTCCTCAGTCGTCTCCTCTCGAAATCCGCCGCTCACCGCCTGCCGCCGTCACCCACCACCGTCCCTCTTATCGGCAGCATCCTTTTGCTCCGCCGGTTAAGGGAGCTAGAACCCATCATCAAGACCCTCTTCGCCAAGCTCGGCCCCATCGTCAGCCTCCAGATCGGCTCCCGACGAGCTATCTTCGTTGCTGACCGCTCCCTCGCCCACCGGGCCTTGGTCCAGAATGGTGCCCTTTTCGCCGACCGCCCCCCAGCTGCCCCGCTTGGTAAGATCCTCAGCTGCGATCAGCATAATATCAGCTCCGCCGGGTACGGCCCCACCTGGCGCCTCCTCCGCCGGAATCTCACCCTCGAAATCCTCCATCCATCTCGGGTCAAGTCATACTCGCACGCTCGCAAATGGGTGCTCGAGATTCTCTTCGATCGATTGAATTCGCAGGCAAAAACAGGGGGGCCAATCCAGGTCCTTGACCATTTTCAGTACTCCATGTTTTGTTTGCTTGTTTTGATGTGCTTCGGCGACAAGCTCGATCAAGAGAAGATAAAGGAGATCGAGGAAGTTCAGCGCAGATTGCTCCTGGGTTTCGCGAGTTTCAACGTGCTCAATTTCTGGCACAGGATTACCAAAATCATTTACCGTACTCGCTGGAATGCGTTCTTGAAATGTCGGGAAGCTCAGGGAAAGGTTTTAATCCCATTGATTCGAGCTCGAAAGAGAGCGAAAGAAGAGAAATCGAAGGATGTGAACAACCACGTAGTGGCCTACGTCGATACGCTGCTGGATTTGGATCTCCCGGATCAGAAAAGGAACCTGAAGGAAGAGGAAATCGTGAGTTTATGTTCGGAATTTTTAAACGCTGGGACCGACACGACCTCAACAGCGCTGCAGTGGATCATGGCGAACCTGATGAAATACCCAGAAATCCAAGAGAAGTTATTTGAAGAGATGAAGAGCGTGGTGGGCGAGTCCGAAGAAGTGAAAGAAGACGATCTGGGTCGAATCCCTTACCTGAAGGCAGTTGTTCTGGAGGGGCTTCGGCGGCACCCGCCTGGGCATTTTGTGCTGGCGCACACAGTAACAGAGGAGACCCAACTTGGGGGGTACCAAGTCCCTATGGAGGCGTCAGTGAATTTCGCGGTGGCGGAGATGGGGTGGGACCCGAAGGTGTGGGAAGCTCCGATGGAGTTCCGGCCGGAGAGGTTCGAGAAGGGCGGTGAAGCGTTTGAGGTGGACATAACCGGGAGCAGGGAGATAAAGATGATGCCCTTCGGAGTGGGGCGGAGGATTTGTCCGGGGCTGGGGCTGGCGCTACTACATCTGGAGTATTTCGTAGCCAATTTGGTCTGGAAATTCCGGTGGGAACGTGTTGCCGGCGACGAGGTCTCACTAGAGGAGAAGCTAGAGTTTACCGTAGTCATGAAGGTCCCCTTGAAGTCAAACATTTCTCCGCGTAGATGATGATCTGTCATTGTCAAGCACACGGAAGTATAATGTCCGTTTCTATCGGAGCGTTCTAATATAGTGTATACATGTGGGTGTAGCTAGGGTGAAAGTGGGCCGAGCCGAGCCCGAGCCCAGTTGGTTTTCGGTGCTATTGGGCTTGAGTTTGAAATGCTCGGACTCAGTTTTTTAGGCTTGAGCTTGGCTCGAGGTGGGCTTGGGTTTGGTCCGAAAGCTTAAGAAGCTTGAATAACAAATATAAATCTTCGTGTCAGAATTGTAACTTCTATGAAAGATAGGGACTGAATATGTAATGTTTTACATGGATAATCAGAGAAGTAAAAATTATAAAACTTATCCTACACTTTCTAACCCTTTGCAATTCTACCTCTTAGAAACTTTATCAATGAGTCATCATCTTCCTCAAGCCTGAATTGAAATATGAAAACAGAGCAAAGACATGAGAAGAAATCTGAGAAGTAGACTAATCGACGACAGGAGATGGGAGATTTAGGGGTTACCTTGGTATCGATGGCGTTGGATTCTAACTGACGTCGGATTCTAATATGAGAACAAGGCTATGCCAGTCGTATCGTTGGAGCGTCGGTTAAGGAAGGCTCTAGCTCCACCTTGCACCAGTTAAGGAGCCAAATCGACTAGCGATCGTTAGTTAAGGAAGACAGCAGCTTGAGGTGTCTTGAAAACTTTGGCTTCAAGTTCAGGCGCCCGATTGACTGCTCCGGTGCTCCCTGGTGTGACAAGGCAACATTGGTCCTTGGTGGTTGGCACAACGCGATCATCCTCGATTGGCGGAGTTCGGCCACTACCTGATTCTTCCTGCCTGGGGGTGAACAACAAATTAGGGCAGGGGCGTGGCCGCGTAGTGTGTTCGAGAATCGAGAGGAGACTGGTGCCTGGTATTCTCTGGAGGGAGTAGGGCGAGCTAAGGGGGGTGAAGGGAAGAGACTGAGGTAAGTGGGCTGGGACCTGGGAGCCTGGGATGGACTTAGGCCATAGAAGGGTGCAACAGGCCTAATAATAAACATGCCCAATAAACTAAACATAGGGCCTGTTAGGCTTGAGGGCTTAAGGGGCCGAATACCTGTAGGCTTAAGCTTGGCTCGAAATTAAATCGAGCTCGAAAAAGCCCGACTCGAAAAACCCTTACTCGAGTGTTGTGTAACTAAGAGTTTATAAATTTATAACTCTTAAAAACCCGCAAGCGAACGGAATCGTCGTGTACTTAAAGGTAAATAGGGGTATCGTCCCAAGGGAATTTAGTGACTCTACCTAGATTCAAAAATCAAATTGTTCAAGTTACTTAACTTAAAAACATGAGAGAAGTGAATCTAAAGAAGATGAAAGGTCCTAAAGAGAGAACTTAGACTTAAGGCAACTACCTCCCTAGGATTCCACTCCTACCCCTTGCTACCCAAGTAAGTTTGTCCTCAAGTATGATTTTCCATGTGTGGTAAAGAGGATCTCACATCAAGAACTTCTTTCTCAAGATGGGTCCTTGCTCACCCTCAATTAACTTGGGCTTTACTCAAGCTCCAAGTTTAACTTAGAGTGGTTAAAGAATTAGACCTCTTTTTGACTCGTAGTGATCACCTAGATTATCTCTAATTTAAGTTAACACTATGCCCCTTCCATTTCTCTTTATCACCCATTAAACCTTTCTCAAGAATTAAGTGAACTAGCACATGGGGTATGGTGGCCCACCATCATTCAATCAATAAGCACAATGAAAGGGACAACACAAGAGAATCTCATACATAACCACAAGACAAATTCATTAAGTAGCAAGGTAAGGAATGTCACCCTAGAGAGATAGAATGAACTACTCACAACTCATACTAAACATCATCACAAATCCCACAATAAAAATATCCACGAAAATCCAACAACTAAAAGAAAGGACAGAAGAAACCCAAGGAAACCCTTCAAAGATTGAGCTCCCAGGAATGATCACCCCCTTCTAGCTCCAAAATCGCTTCCTTGATGATCCAAAATCCCCAAGAGTGATTAGAGATCAAAATCAGCCAAGTGAGTCCCCTGAGCTCTTCTTTCACTTTCCTATTTATACCTCCTTTCCCTTAAACCTTAAAAGGGATAAGGATTACTCCAAAAAGGCCAGCTCATCAAGTAGGAGGAGTGGGGGACCAGCAAAAATGTGATCTTTCGGCGAAACAGAGTGATGTTGGTGACGCGTCGCCAATCTGGGTCGACTTCTGGCGACACGTCGCCAAGTGAGCAAAAATTCTCAGAACAGTGATGTCTTTGGCGACGTGTCGCCAATCTTCACGATTTCTGGCGACGCGTCGCCAGCCTTGATTTTGTTATTTTCCCACTTCTTTTGTTCAAACGCCATTCCGCTCGAGTCCGCTTCTAATGCCCGGTCCGCAACACAGTCCCAACCTGAAGTGAGCCAAAGAAAACAGGAAAAACTAAGATCCAGAGGGAAGATTTATAAGAAAATGTCGGTCAAAGTTGTCGGAAAGTCAACACTTTGACCGTGAATTTATGCACTTAACAAATTCCCCCAAACTTAGACCTAAGCTAGTCCCTAGCGTCCTATCCTACAAAACAACCACATAAAATCAAGAAACTACAATGTCAACCAATTGTTACACGTAAACTTCAATGATTGGCTAGTTTGACTTCAAAAGAAGAAATGGTGGCTAAGGAAAAAGAAGTTTTGTTACTTAAGGTAGAGCCCTTGGGGGTATGAACCTTAAGATTTGATTCAATTTCTATTACAGGAGTTGTGCCATTTAACTTGGAGCTTGCACTAAGTTTTTTTTTCATAGGCTTGCACAAAGATCCAACACCCTCTACCTTATTTCCTACGGTAAGTTGCACAAAGCTCAAAGCTCAGATGGTTTTTCGAAAGGTAGCAACGGGTTTGGGGTTCAGAAAAGAGGAGGAATCGAATGAA
Organism: Aquilaria yunnanensis; assembly: GCA_039654915.1. Classification (NCBI taxonomy): domain Eukaryota; kingdom Viridiplantae; phylum Streptophyta; class Magnoliopsida; order Malvales; family Thymelaeaceae; genus Aquilaria; species Aquilaria yunnanensis. Next base: position 78,004,175 of record CM077594.1, on the reverse strand, counting down.
AGCTTACAGAGTGGAGTTAGTGAGGTGGTCAAAACAAAATCAAGTGCTTAAAAGAAACAATCAAGTTGAACAAGCATCAATCCACTATTCACTAACCCATTACGCCGCTTTACTAACTACTATTTCCTCTTCAAGTATTTCGCCATTTAGCAAGTGTATAAACGGGAGCTCCGCCTAAACCCAAGCTACTAACTTAATACCATCCAAGGTGATTTTATTTTATTTAAAATCATACTCTTATTTCAAGTATCTTTTTCGAGCTGTGATCAACTCTTGCCTTAGGAGAAGACCCCAACTTGCTTCGATACTACGAAACGGCGGAGTAGTATTTTTATTTATTTTTTATTTATTTTTATTTTTACCACAAAACCACCAAACTTGCCATTATTTCCCACTTTATTCAACTCAATGCAATTTCTTTTAAGCCCAAAATTTTATATTTTCCACCTCAGATACACTCAAAGGTATATCTGAACACTCTGAATAAAGGTGAGTGAAGCAAAAAAGAAACCACTTAGGAGAGAAAGTAGTAGGATTGGCTATTTAGTGGAAAAGTTCCTCCAATTAAACCCAACGAGCTTCAAGTTCATACAACTACAATGAGTTTGCTAGGTCCTTAGGCAAGTTCTAGATCAAAACTCAGTACAAGGATCTCAAAAGAGAACAAGTTCATAGCACAACTCCCAAGCGCATTAACTCACAACCTCAAGTTCCTCCAAAAGAATCAAAGCTAATTTTTCCAAATTCATCAAGACTTCAAGAGAGTCAAACTAGTAACCACATCCATTCATATGCAACAATGGTTCCCATTGGGTCCTAAAAACACAAAGAAGAATAAGGAACTCAAAAGAAAATCGACCTAAATGCTCCTATATGCGACCTAAAAAAAATATATATATATATATATATGCAAGAAGTATGCACCCTAAATGAAACAACCACCATTACCCTAAAACATAGAAACACACTAGTTCTAAAAACAAAGACAATAACACCAACAAAGAGATCAAGTATGATAGTCAAACAACCACTCCCCCAAACTTAAAAATAGCATTGTCCTCAATGGAACGTGGTTATCCAAGAATCATACTTGGGGGCGGATGTTCCCACCCCCTCTACTCCTCACCCATGTCGTCTTGGCCGGAAGAGCCACCGGCAGGAGGGAAAGAAGAAGGACCTGCAGACGGGTCACGGGGAGGACCAAAGTGTGGGTAAAATGGAGGTGGCATGTACCACTGGTATGCCGAAGGGTGGAAGTATGGTGGTATGGGTTGGAAAGGAGGGTAGTCTTGTGGGAGGCTCTGTTGCTGTTGCTGGTGGCCCCAGCAGACTTGACCAAAAAGAGACTCCTGGTTACCGGCAATTAGTGAGATGCCCTCACGCATCTCTTTAGCAAAAGAAGCAAATGATCCCCCGACTGATTCGAACCAAGCCACCGACTCTTCATGCTGCTCTCTCATCAACGCATACATCTTGTTGAGTGCTACGGCCAACGAGGCCGGAGTCATGATAGCCGGGTCAATAAGCTGATCCAACGCTCCCCCCAAGTCCTCCTGAAACTGCTCCTGAAACAACTCCTGCTCTTCTTTTTCTCCCACTTGCTCTTGGTCCTGAGTTTCGTCTTCCTCTTCTTCTTCTGACATTACTTCTTGGATGCCCTCCGAAGCCCCACTCAATTTATCCACTGAAATTGGCTTAATAACCAAAGATATCTTTGAGGTTACCTCCAAGACAACACCGGCCCTCAGCAGTAAGCTAGTGACTAACTGAGGGAAAGGCAGGTTCCCCCGTTTCGACTTGGCAGCGCGGAGGATATGCTGAAGGATGAGCCGGCCGAGATCTATCTGAAAATCACATGCAATGCAGTATAAGATCCCCAAGCGATCCGGGGTGACTTCCCGAACATGAGTGGTCGGGACGAGGCGGGAGGAGATGAAGTAGTTCCACGCTTTCATCTCTGGTGGGAGAGCTGCGGAGCTAAAATAGAGCTTCTTGTGAGACTGATCTTGGCTCAATGTCCAATTGACTGGGTGACCACATACTATTTGAGCCTGCTGCTCCAGAGAAGCCTCCTTGAATTTTTCTCCAATTAAGGGATTGATGTTGAGCAACATGTTGATAGCTGCTTCATCATAGTGCACAGTGCGCTGGCGCACAAAGTAGGCCTTGGCTCGACGATTCAGATAGTTAGCATAAAACTCCATAATGAGAACCTTGGACACCTCCACCTGAGAATGAGCGACCCATTGCTGCCATCCTCGCCTTTCCACCACTCTCAATATCCCCTCATTCTTTTTCTTCAAGAAGTTGAAACCACGCTCCGGTGTGAGCTTGCGATTCAGATACCCCTCAAAGTAGTTGTTTGCTCTAATAGACACAAAGCGAAACTTATCGTATGGAGGTTCTTGAGGCTCCTCTTGGCGACTCCTCTTCCCCCCCGCCTTTTGTTTCAAAGAATGGACTGGCACTGACTTGCACGGCATGATTTGTACAAAACCTCAAATTCAATTCAACTTCCTTTTCATGAAAATTTAAGGAGCAAAGGAGCACCCTTCACCACACTATTCACAGCTTCAAATTGATAACCCATATAAAAAAAAAAACTCATGCATAAGAGAAACATCTACAATTTCAATTCAAGTCCATCTTAAGTATGCTAAGAGATTGCACCAAGCATCGTAAGGGCCATACATGTCGGGGTTGGACTACTATACAGCACACACTTGCCTAATGAACACATCATCAAGAAAATTCAAGTTAAGATCACCAGTTATATGCCCATGAACATGTTAACAAGAAGAATTCCGTCAATGCCCATACACAATTTTTGCTCTTGGTACTTATGAAAAACATGCTTCCAGGTGCAAACTAATGGTTCAATCTTGCACTATGCAATACCTAGATGCAGTTTACACAAAGGATTGAGGGAAACTAGAAACACACGAAGCCACATTGTTGTGCAAAATAGCTATGGAGGAAGTCAAGCTACACTTTTCCGGAAACGCACAAACTTAAAATCAATCAATCCAGAGTAAATTGGTAGCAATTCGAGATTGACCCACACCTATTTCAAGTAGATACCAAGTTTAGAATCAATCGAACATCATGAACAAGCATAGACAAGAAGTTACCATGAAAATTCGCAGCCCTCGATGTGAGAAAAATTCTAACTTTGATTTCTAATTCAAATTCACAAACCAATGCACAAAACACTCCTAATACATAAATGTATCCATATAAGATCAAATTTAAGCAAGGAATCCATGAAACTCAAGCATAATCAATCAATTTTTTGAAATCCCTACTAGCATGCACCGAACGTCCCAAAACACAACTAAAAGATAAAGGAGAGGGGAAAAAGATGAAAGAGACTTACTTACTTTGTGTCTTGATACGGAGATTGAACACAAAAATTGAACCGTGATGCTTACAAAAGGGCTAAGGTTTGAAGGTTCAAAGGTTTGTGTGTGAGAAGAACAAGTAAAAGTGAGACGAGTAAAAATTTGGGAGGTTAAAATAGCAGTTTTAGTCTTGGCGACGTGTCGCCAGAGTTATCAGCATTCTGTGATTTTTTGTGCAAATTGGCAACGCGTCGCCAGTGTCTCAACTTCATCCTTCTAGTTTTAAAAATCTTGCATACTACCCCAAAACTTTTCATCCTGACTCTCATACCCTTTAAACATACAATACATGGTACCTCCTTTACTTGAGAAAATGTTGTCCATTCCTCTCACACTCCTTCCAATGGGTCTTCCATCCCTACAATTACACAAGAAGATACTAAATAAGTAGAAAAATCATAAAGGACAACACCACCTAACCTAAGCAAATGATAAGAGAAGGTAATGAAAATCGGGTTGCCTCCCGACTAGCGCTTGATTTTACGCCTCTAGCTAGGCGCCTTTAACAAACTCTTTCAATGGTCGGGTTCGGCCAACATGGTTTGACCGATGTGCCTAAGTTCGTCACTGTAATAAGCCTTGATTCGTTGACCGTTGACTTGAAAAGTGGATCCATCTTGTCCTTTAAGCTCCACCGCTCCATATGGTTGTACTCTAACCACCTCAAAAGGACTCGACCATTTAGACTTTAACTTTCCCGGGAAGAGCTTCAACCTTGAGTTGAAGAGTAGCACCTTTTGACCTGGTTGGAACTCCTTCTTCACAAGCATCTTATCATGCCACAACTTCGTTCACTCCTTATAAATCCTTGCATTCTCATAAGCATCCATGCAAATTTCCTCCAACTCGTCCAATTGGATAGCTCTATTTTCTTGGGCATTCTTCAATTCAAAATTGATCTTCTTTACCGCCCAATATGACTTATGCTCTAATTCCACCGGCAAGTGGCAAGCTTTTCCAAACACAAGTCGGTATGGAGACATTCCAATAGGTATCTTAAAAGCCGTCCTATATGCCCAAAGTGCATCACTCAACTTTTGTGACCAATCTTTTCGGTTAATGCCCACCGTTTTCTCCAATATCTTCTTGATCTCTCGGTTCGAAATTTCGGCTTGACCATTCATTTGTGGATGATAGGGAAGTTAACAACAACATTAGCATCACAAGAAGGAGTGGCAATAGCTTCCACCCACTTAGAAACATAATCAACCACAAGCAAAATATAATGATTGCCACATGAAGGGGGAAAGGGGCCCATAAAATCTATACCCCATAAATCAAACACTTCCACCTCAAGAATGTTTTGCAATGGCATTTCATCCCTTTTAGAAATGTTTCCTGACCTTTGGCATCTATCACATGTTTTCACAAAAGTATATGCATCTTTAAATAAAGTTGGCCAATAATAACCAGTTTGCAATACCTTACTTGCCGTCTTAGAGGCTCCAAAGTGTCTGCCACATGGTGAGGAGTGACAATGGTAGAGAACATCCTTCACTTCCTCATTTGCTATGCATCTTCTTATGATTTGGTCGGCACACCGGCAGAAAAGGAAAGGCTCATCCCAAAAGTAATGCTTGACATTGGCTTGAAATTTCTTCTTTCCTTGGTAAGACAATTTTGGTGGCAAGACTCCACACGCTAGATAGTTCACAAAATCCGCATACCATGGTATCTTTCCTTCCACCTTGAATAAGCTTTCATCTAGGATGTGCTCTTGAATAGGTCGCTCCGATGGTTGTTTTTGGCCTTCCAATCTAGATAAGTGATCGGCCACAAGATTTTCACATACTTTCTTGTCCTTGACCTCTAGATCAAATTCTTGAAGCAAAAGAATCCATCTTATAAGTCTTGGCTTGGCATCCTTCTTGGTGAACAAATATCTAATTGCCGCATGATCAGTATGAACCACAACTTTAGAACCCACAATATAAGATCGAAACTTATCCACCGCATACACCACCGCCAAGAGCTCTTTCTCTGTAGTGGTGTAATTTTGTTGAGCTCCATCTAAGGTCTTGCTAGCATAATAAATTACTCGAAAAAACTTGTCCTTCCTTTGCCCCAACACCGCTCCCACGGCAAAATCGCTAGCATCACACATAATTTCAACTGGTTCCTCCCAATTGGGTGCTATCACCACCGGTGCACTCACCAATTTCTCCTTCAAATTCTTAAATGCTACCAAACAATTTTCATCAAAATGGAAAGGCACATCCTTCTCAAGCAAGTTGCATAACGACTTAGCAATCTTGGAAAAATCTTTTATAAACCTCCGGTAGAAGCTGGCATGCCCTAAAAAACTTATCACCCCCTTCACATTGGAGGGTGGTGGTAATTTTTCAATAGCTACAATCTTAGCTCTATCTACCTCCATACCCTCACAAGAAATTTTGTGTCCAAGCACTATTCCCGAATTAACCATGAAATGACACTTTTCCCAATTCAAGGCTAAATTAGTTTTTTGATACCTCTTTAAGACAAGGGCTAAGTTATTCAAACATGCATCAAAGGAATCACCATAAACCGAAAAATCATCCATAAATACCTCCATGCATTTCTCCACCATATCGGAAAATGTGGCCATCATGCATCGTTGGAAGGTTGCCGGTGTATTGCAAAGTCCAACTGGCATTCTTCGAAAGGCATATGTGCCCCAAGGACTAGTGAAAGTAGTCTTCTCTTGATCCTCCGGTGCTATTGCAATTTGATTATACCCCGAATAACCATCCAAAAAGCAATAAAACTCATGCCCCGCCAACCTATCCAAAATTTGATCAATAAAAGGAAAGGGAAAATGGTCTTTCCAAGTAGCCTTGTTGAGCTTCCGGTAATCAAAGCATACTCTCCATTTGGTGACCAACCGAGTAGAAATCCATTCATTATTATTGTTGCCCACGACAGTTATACCACCCTTCTTAGGCACCACTTGTATCGGGCTTACCCATTGAGAATTCGAAATTGGATAAATAATACCGGCATTGAGCAATTTCACAATCTCCTCCTTGACCACTTCCTTCATCTTCGGATTTAACCTTCTTTGAGCTTCAATGGAGGGCTTAAAATCATCTTCCATAAGAATTTTGTGCATGCAAATTTCTGGGCTAATTCCTTTGATGTCGAAATGGACCAAGCTATTGCCCCTCTGTGGTCCTTCAAAACTCGAATCAATTTCTTTTCCTCCAAAGTGGACAATGTAGAAGAAATAATCACCGGGAGGGATCCCTCATTGCCAAGATAAACATACTTAAGATCTTTTGGTAATGGCTTTAACTCCAACGTGAGCTCTTCCTTGAAATCACAAGACAAAAGTTGTTCTACCCTTTTCTTTGGAGTTTGCAACCTCCCAGAAGCATTAAGAGTTATCAAAGTACTCATCACTTCAAGGTCTTCCTCACCACATGCATTTCCTAACACTAGAGCTCTTCCAATAGGATCCTTCATAAGCAACAAATCTCTTTTTTCTTCAATACATGAATCAATCACATCAATCATATAACACTTGGGCACCTCATCATCAATAGATTTCATGGCTTGAGCAAGATTAAAAGTAATTTCCTCATTATTAGCTCTCAAGGTGAGATTACCTTTTTCCACATCTATGACGGCCTTCCCGGTGGCAAGGAATGGTCTCCCAAGTATGATTGGCATGTTTCGGTCTTCCTCCATATCCAAGACCACAAAGTCTACCGGAAATATAAATTTGCCAACTTTGACTAGTACATCTTCCAAAACACCTTTTGGGAATGTGAATGACCTATATGCCAATTGAAGACAAATAGATGAAGGCTTCACCTCTCCAAGGCCTAGACTCCTACAAATGGATAAGGGCATCAAGGTAATACTAGCCCCAAGATCGCACAAAGCCTTGTCACAATGGAAAGACCCAATATCTAGGGGTATCGTAAAACTCCCTGGGTCCTTGAGTTTTTTAGGCATCTTCCTTTGAATGATGACACTTGCTTCTTCTTTCATCAAAATGAGCTCATTATCAAGAAACTTTCTCTTTGTAGTAATCAACTCCTTGAGGAACTTGGCATAAGAGGGCATTTGATTTAGTGCTTTCAAGAAGGGAATGTTAATCTCCAATTTTTTGAATATTTCTAGAAACCTCATAAACTGAGTATCCTCCTTCTTGGGCTTGAACCTTTGGGGGTATGGAAGGGTTGGAATGTGCTTGGGTGCTTCCTTTTGTGTGGGCACCTTTTTAGCCTTGACCTCCTCGCTAGCTTCCTCACTTGTGGTTAATGGCACTTGAACATCTTCAATATTCTCCAATGAAGTGGGCCATTGGGGAGGATATTCTTCTTGAATGGGTGGCTCCTTAGGTTGAGCCAACACATTTCTCCCACTTCTAAGCGTAATAGCTTGGCAAGATTCCCTTGGGTTGACATCCGTATCACTTGGTATGAACATTCCTTTTTGGAGTTGTCGCATAGAAGTTGCAAGTTGACCCATTTGTGTCTCCAAATTCTTGATTGATGCTTGAGTATTGGCTTGCATCGTCTTCATCTCATCCTCCAATGCACCGATCTTTTTGTTTTGTCCACTTGCAATCCCTCTCACTTTATGCATGAACTTTCCCATCATACCCTTCATGAAATCTTTCAAAGATGTTTCCGCTTCATTAGAGGTTTCACCTTGTGGTTGCATAGCACCTTTGGGATTTGAGTAGTTGAATCCTTCATGTTGACGACTCCTTGGGAAGAAGTTCCCTCCTCCTTGCTTGGGTGGGTATGGATTCTGATAACCCACAAAATTCACATCTTCCACTTCATCCAAATCTTCACTCGCCATGGCTTGTTGTAATTTCACTTTATCTTGGTTTTTTGACAACTTGGCTACCATGCTAGTGAGTGCCGAAAGTTGTGCTTGGAGGGAGGTATCTTTGTTAACCTTATACAATCCACTCCCTTTCCTTGGGATCCATTTTCCATTAAGCTCAAGACTTTTGGCCATGTTGTTCAATAACTCGAAACATTCCTCCACATCTTTCAAGAACAAGAAACCACCAGCGGCGGCATCAACTTGCAATCGAGTATTCAAACTCAAACCATTGAAGAAAAGATGAAGTTGGTGAGCTTGATCAATATCTTGAGTTGGAACTCTCTTCACCATCCTCTTGAAACGCACCCATGCCTCCGCAAGTGACTCCCATTCATTTTGCCTAAATGCCACAATTCATTCTTAAGCTCAAATGCTTTTTGAGATGGAAAGAACCTCCGAATAAATGCATCATATAACTCTTGCCAAGTATGAACCGAAGTAGGCTCCAAATTCTCAAACCATTCTGATGCTTCATCCATAAGAGAAAAGGGGAAAAGTCTCATCCTTTTCGCATCTTCACTTACACCATCCAAATCAAAAGTATCACATAGACGAACAAACCTCTTGATATGGTTGTTTGGGTCTTCATCAAGGGTCCCTCCAAATGGGTGTGCTTCCACCAATTGGAGAACATTGCTAGGAATCACAAAAGCTCTCCCTCAAAGCGGCACCGGTCTTATCATATTGTCATGGTCTTCCACCCTTTGAGGTCGAAAGTAATCGAGCACAGGTCTTCCTCTTCTTCTAGCACCATTTCCATTGTCCATTACCTCCTCAACTCCATTGTGATCCATGGCATTGACATTTCTTTCTCGTCCAAGGTTCCTTATATCATCTTCTTGATTTCCTTCCATGTTGACGGAATCGAAGGTACTAGTATCTCCTTCTTCAATCACCTTGCTTCTTAGCTGAAGTTTTCGCAAGCTTCTCTCAATCTCTAGATCAAGTGGTAACAAGTGAGAACAAGAGCTCCGGGTCATGCACTAGATGTACCTACAAATTGACCACAAACAAAGAACACACTAACTATAAGGACTAAAATCAAGTGAACAAGAGCAACCAATTTTCAATAACCAAGGTAAAAATCAAAATAAAAAAAATTCCCCGGCAACGGTGCCAAAAAATTTATTGTGTAACTAAGAGTTTATAAATTTATAACCCTTAAAAACCCGCAAGCGAACGAAATTGTCGTGTATTTAAAGGTAAATAGGGGTATCATCCTAAGGGAATTTAGTGACTCTACCTAGATTCAAAAATCAAATTGTTCAAGTTACTTAACTTAAAAAATGAGAGAAGTGAATCTAAAGAAGGTGAAAGGTCCTAAAGAGAGAACTTAGACTTAAGGCAACTACCTCCCTAGGATTCCACTCCTACCCCTTGCTACCCAAGTAAGTTTGTCCTCAAGTATGACTTTCCATGTGTGGTAAAGAGGATCTCACATCAAGAACTTCTTTCTCAAGATAGGTCCTTGCTCACCCTAAACTAACTTGGGCTTTACTCAAGCTCTAATTTTAACTTAGAATGGTTAAAGAATTAGACCTCTTTTTGACTCCTAGTGATCATATAGATTATCTATAATTTAAGTTAACACTATACCCCTTCCATTTCTCTTTATCACCCATTAAACCTTTCTCAAGAATTAAGTGAACTAGCACATGGGGTATTGGTGCCCGGTGGTAGTTTCTACCATGTGACATGGTAGGAGCGAAAGGGACTTCCGCCGGAAGAGAGCGCATGAGGAGAAGGTTTCCCAGGGGAAGATACCTGAAATGCTTAGAAGACAGAGGTTAGGAGGTCCCCAGAGTGTGTTTCCGGGGAGGAGCCTCCGATGCCCAAGTCAGTATTTGGGAGATATGGAGGTGATAGATAGCGGAGAAGTATGGTCTCTAGTGTGCCAAGGACCTCTCTTTACCTGGGGTGTTTTCCGGATTTTTATAGAGGAATGAACAGTAGTAGTTCTCCTCTTGTGGCCGTCCTAGATCGTGACACGTGTTTGGTGGGATGTGATCCATGTCTTCAGGGGACGAGGGGACACCCAGCCGATCATAGGCCACAGGGCTAGGAGCCTAGGTGACTCGAGAGTGGCGTGCAAGAGTGTCCCTACAAATGGCATGTCAGAATGTGACTGGGAGTAGCGTGTCAGGGATGTGTCAGAGGCTCTTTAATAGCTCATGTCGTACTCCCGAGGTCCCTTTTGGCAGAAGAGACCTCTTCAGAGAAGGACTCGTCTTCCGAGGTTTCCTTAGTATCGCAGGAGTATATTTCCTGAGGGTGATCTTCCTCAGGGACACCCCTACTTCTGAGGATGGCTTAATCATCCTCCCGAGGCTGGCACTGTTGTTTCCTGGAATGGTGAAATGCCGAGGTCGGTTTTGGGAGGTCGAGCATCCTTCCTTCCGTGGCAGGTGGTTTCTCCTCCGAGGTTGGTGCTTTGTCTGAACCTATGGGTTCGGAGGGTGATGGGCACCTCGGCTATCACATGCCCCCTCCCAGGAAGTCGAAGTGAAGACTTCGGCTTTATGCTTCCGAGAAGGCTTTTTTATCGAGCTCGTGGTCGGAGCTCCACTCAAGAAGTTGCTATTCTCCAGAAGATGTCCTTTCATAGCCAAGGTACCGTTCCCTAGTTCTTTGGGTGACCTCGGGGCACATGTAGCTTTTGTTTTCATTTTTCTACTGCAGGTTTGTGAACCGTCGCATCCTTTGGTCAGACATGTCAGTTCTGGATAACCGTGCCTGGGTTTTTGCGATGTCAGAGGGGCGTGCCCTAGTTCTTCGCGTTGGATGACATGTGGACGCTAGCGGATGGCGAAATAGTTACACCGGTCACACTAACTGCGTCTCTTCACCTTCGAGAAGTAATAATGAGGCCGTTGCGTCTTTGAGGGATAATAATGACGACGTTTTGCTTACCCTCTTCGGTCTATATAAGCACTTTTCACCTCATTTTTGCCTCACTCTTTGCTTTAGCTCTCATCTGCTCTAGAGCCTTCTCTTGTCTTTTTCCTTTTTTGCGGCGGTATTAACGGCGGAGCGATTTCTGGCATCTTGTATGACACCGTCCAGGAACCCCGACTCCGGCAAAGCTTTTGGTGGGTGTTCCCCTTTGTAGTTCTCTTTCTTTTTTCCTCCGAGGTTGCCCTTTCGAAGCCTCTTTATTTCCTTCCTCCTTCTTTCCCGAAGTCGTCCTTTCTTTTTTTCAAAAAATGTCGAATCCGACCCCGTTGATGACTGTCCGGCCTCTCCCTGAAAGCTTTCTTCCTCTTGAGTCTCACCCTTGTTCCATCACTTCGAAAAAGATGACAAAGTGGGTGGCCAAATATTACCTTCCTTTCTACGTCATCCTGAGGTTACCTATCCTGGGTTCGTACAATTATTCGGCCTCTTCGGGTGAGGTTACCGTTTACCGAGCTCAGTTGAAGGCCGTGAACCAACTCCCTCCAAATTCTTATTCTTACTTCAACTTTTTCTTCTGCATGTGTAGGGTTTTCAAGATAATCCCCCACTTTCTCTTTTTCATGTAGTACTACAAACTCCACCCGGTTCCGAAGGGCGGCTTTTATTTCCTGCTTCCTTGAGGGTCCGGGAGTAAAAAGTTTACCTTTACCTTCGACAACAAAGATAGCTGGCGAGGGTGGCAGAAGAAGTTTTTCTTCCTTCAAGTCCCTGAGTTTTGGAGCCACGTGCCGATCAGATGGGCTTCGGGGACCCTGAAGATTGACGTCGTCGATCCCCGGAAGCTCCTAACTCCAGTGCTGTCTGCCGAGTTTGATAAGTTCGATAGACTTATCTGGGCTGTGGCAGACTGGGACCCCGAGGTCCCCCCGCGTTCATTTTACCCTTTTCCCATCAAGTGGGACCTCATGACCGAGGAGGTCCTTCGGGAACTGGGAGTGGTGAATGCGTACAAGAGTGACCCTGGTATGCCCGTGCCCGTTCTTTCGGGGAAGAAGGCTTGGATAGTCATGCTCCTTCGGGGCGAAATTTCATATGAGGTTTTTGCCAAGAGTAAGTCACTTTTCAGGGCTTGATATCTGTTTTCCTTTTGGACTTACACTGATATTTTGTCCTTTTGTAGAGATTGGCGATCAATCCGCTGACTTCTATAAGTCCCTCTTCCTTGGGCAGGCCGAGAGGGGGGAGCAAGCGCACAAGAAGGCGCCTGCCAAGCGGAAGAAAACGGCTGGTGGACCTTCTAAGTCCAAGAAGGCCAAGGCTGCCACTCCTCCTCCCCCCAAAGTCGTTGTCGAGGTGCAGGAGCAATCCCCTGCTCTTTCTCCGACCTCTGTGGATCCTCCTCCGGATCCTGCCCTCCTCGGGGCAGTACTAAGCCCCGTTCTCGCTACCGAGACTTCGGCCGAGCAAAGATCTGCTCAGCAGCTCGAAGAGAGCAGAAGAAGGAAGGGGAAGGATGTTCCCGGTGAAGTCCGGGGGGGCGAGTCTGAAGATGATGTCGCCGAAGTTCCACCAGGTTGGTTCCTTAGCCATTCCTTTACAAATCTTAGTATTTTTCGCATCTACGATTTTTTGGATGAATGGCTAAGGGATGACGTACTGACGGAACTTCGGTGTGATACTGTAGAGGACCTGCCTGCTGCTCCCTGGATGGAGACTCACACCCGTCGGAGGGCTCTTCGGGACAAGCGGATCCCGCAGGATAAGGTGCCGAGGGAGCCCTTCTGGACGTTCACAGAGGACATGAACTTGTTCTCTGAGGATAGCCAGCTGATGGCTCCCCAAATGGTGACGGGGATGATGACAAATGCTACATTCCAGTCCCTCGTCACCGAATGTCCTAACGAAGAGATCCTCGCCACGAGGATGACTGAGCATTCCACCCAGGTAGTCTTTTGTTCCCTTTTACTTAGAAAAATTTTCCTTCTAAGCTTCTATCATTCTTCTTATATTCATTCGGGGCCCCATTTTTACAGCTTTTGGCATACAGCGGGTACTTCTGCTCCTGGGCGGCGAAGCAAACGGAATCCCGCTCTTGGTCCGAAGATTCTTTGCGCAAAATGAAGGAGTTTTGTGCCAAGTACGTCCTCAAATATGGCGAGCTCAAAAAGATTGTCAAGGAGGACGTTGTGAATCTTCGGGTCGAACTTGCGGTGAGCAAACAGGAACTCCTTCTTGACTTCACATCCAAGGTCGAGGACCTCGGCTCAAAGTGCGCCGTTGTTTCTTCAGAGAACGAGGCCCTTCGGAAGGCGAACGCTCAAGATGGCAAGAACCTGACGAAGGCGCTTGCTTTGAATGCCGAGCTTCAGGCCGAGGTCGACTCTTTGAAGAAGGAGGTAAAAAGCAAGAAGAAGAAGAAGCTAGAGGGGAAGATTGCTGAGCTTATGGCCGAGTTGTCAGCCATCAGATCTGGGAAGGATCAGTCTGACCAGATGACGAAGGTGTCTTACCAAGACGGCTTTTTCTTGGCGCGTCATCAGGTCCTTCTTCGGTATCCTAAGCTCGACCTCTCCCACCTGTCCGCTCTGGATTTTCCTGAAGAGCCCAGGGGGACATGGTCTAAGCCGGAGTTTCTCAATCTTCCACCTGGCGAGCCCGTGCCTCCGATTGAGCCAATTGAAGATGATGACGTCGAAGAGACGTTGGATGCACCTGCTCAGCCTTAGGCTTCTTCTTTTTTTTTCGTAGTCCTGCTCCTTTGTACTTTGCCCTGAGATTTTTAATGAAGATTTTTTCTTCAATCTCCATTCTTCCTTCCGAATATGATTCTTCAGAAGTTAGCGTAATTCTAAGTATATATTTTTGGCAAACGTCCGTGCCTATACTTCGGAAAGAGTCATCTTAGACTTTTCCCGTATTCTTTGTCGAGGTTTTAGACTCCATCAAGGAGTTAGTTCCAAAAGAAAAACCATTAAGGAACCCTTCTTTAGTAACACGACCATATTCGCCTTGTATTCTTATTGACGACTTCGGGGAGGAGTAGTTACAAGTTTTCCTTCTGAAAAATGTCTAAGTATAGAATTTTTTCAGAGAGTCAGAATGCCAAGAATTTTTCAACTCTGCTCCCTCGGTATCACCCAATTTGTAGACCCTTGGGCGGACTTCGTCGAGAACCAAATAAGGTCTACTCCAGTTTGCCCGAAGTACCCCTTTTGATGGCTTACGTGGCTCAAATTCGGCATTTCGGAGAACAAGGTCTCCTTTTTTGATTTATTTTCTTCTTACGTGTAAGTTAGTAACGTGCGCTACTCTTTGTTGGAAAGCCTTTCTCCTTAGTTCGGCTGTTTCACGATGCTCCTCGTCGAGGTCTAGTTTTGTCCTCAAGCCGAGATCGTTTCCTCATTCGTTGAACACTTGTATTCTTATCGAAGGTTGTATGACCTCAATGGGGATAATGGCCTCTGTCCCGTATACGAGCGAGAAAGGAGTTTCCCCCATAGCTCTTCAGGGAGTCGTACGGTAGCTCCATAGCACACTTGGGAGCTTTCCTGGCCATTTCCCTTTTGCCTCTTTTAGCCTCTTCTTCAAGCCATCTTTTATTGTCCTGTTGGATACTTCGACCTGCCCGTTACTTTGAGGGTGGGCTACTGGAGCAAAATGCATTTTTATGCCGAGGTCGGTCACGAATTCCTGGAAACCTATATCTGTGAACTGAGTTCCATTGTTGGCCACTATTACCCTCGGTATGCCAAATTGGCATATAATGTTCTTCTATACAAACTTTTGGGCATCCTTCGCCAAGATTGATGCCAGTGGCTCCGCTTCAATCCACTTAGTGAAGTAGTCTACTGCGACTATGCAGAACTTTACTCATCCGGGGGCGTTTGGAAGAGGTCCGATGAGGTCAATGCCCCATACGGTGAAGGGGCAAGGATAATCTGCTGAGTTTATTCTTTTCGAAGGTAACTTTTGGATGTTGGTGTGCCTTTGGCAATTGTCACATCTTCGGACAAACTGCCTTGCGTCTTTCCTCAAGGTAGGCCAAAAGTAACCTTGGCGGAGTAGTACCCCAGCAAGGGCGTCTGTTCCTATATGGGAGCCACACGCTCCTTCGTGGACTTCTTCAAGTATTGTTCTGACATCATCTTCACCTACACATTTTTGTAGGGGGCTCGCGTACCCTTGCCTGTATAGTTCTTCTCCAATGAGGAAGTACCTTCCCGAGCGCTTCCGTACTTTTGTGGCCTCTTTAGGGTCTTCAGGGAGTTCCGAAGTTACTAAATACTTCCTGATGAGATCTCGCCATCCTTCCCCCGAGGTTGCTATGCACATCAGTTCTGTGCTAGGTTGCTTCAGCACCTCGCTGGGTTCCTTAGATTTGGCCAAGGAGTCAGCTTGAGCATTATCACTTCGGGGTACGTTTTCTATTTGTACCGAGTCAAACTCGCCAATGAGTTTTTTGATGAGGTCCTGATATTTTGCCAAGGTTGGATCCTTTGCCGCATATTTCCCCTTCGTTTGCCGAACTACTAGTTGTGAGTCACTGTGCGCCAGGAGGTCTTTTATGCCAACTTTTCTGGCTAGTTTTAGTCCTGCTATAAGGGCATCATATTCGACGATGTTATTGGTAACATCAAAACTGAATTTGATTGCCTTAGTGGCTTGCATGCCTTTGGGTCCCCGAAGGACTATTCCGGTGCCCTGGTGTTCTGCGCCTGATGCTCCATCGACAAAGAGCTTTCATTCTGGGCTAGCCCTTGTTTGGTCTTCCTCAGTGGTTTCGCCATTCTCTATTTCTGGGATTTTGACAATGAAGTCCGCCAGTGCCTATGCTTTTATCGCCCTTCTTGGCTCGTAAGTAATGTCGTACTCTCCAAGTTTGATACACCATTTCGATAATCTCCCCGAATGCTCTACTCTTTTCATCACATCGCGTAGAGGCAGATTACTTCGGACAGTGATAGCATGTGCTTGGAAGTAAGGTCGCAACCTTCTGCTTGCGAGTACTAAGGCGTAGATGGCTTTTTGGAGCAATGGGTACCTGATCTCGGCGCCATGTAGGGACTTGCTCACATAGTATACTAGCCATTGCCTCCCACCTTCTTCTTTTACTAGCACCGAACTCACCGCTTTTTCGGTTACTGTGAGATAAAGGATGAAGGGCTCTCCTTCCTGGGTTTGTCGGAGTGTTGGCAGTTTGGTGAGGTAGTCCTTAAGCTCGTCCCAAGCTTTCTGGCATTCTGAGTTCCATGGATGCTCATGTGTTCCAGGGCCATCTTCACCTTTGGGGGCTTTGGTGAGTACTTTGAAGAATGGCCGACATCGGTCGCTATACCTGGAGATGAATCTACTGAGGGAAGTGATTTTTCCAGTGGGCCTTTTGTTAGTATTGTGCCCAAAAAGCCAATCATGAGATGATTGTATTTTTGCACATTGAGTCATGATATTTTATTGAGGCATTAATCCAGCAATTTTGTTTGTTGTTTTGTTTCTGCGTAACGTAATAAACATAATTGTAACCCTAGAATAATGATATTCTTAAACGTCCCTAGTCTAGTATTATTGTGGAGCGGGTTGCAATAATACATAATGACTAGCATATGTGGAGACTAATATGAGATATGTAGTCTACATATGGGTACAAGTTGGAGAACTTGTGTACTGGACCGACCCACCATGAGAACACTTCATGGATCGTTATATGAGTGTCATAAGTGATTCTCATAGTGATCATGGTATATGTAGTCCTTCGACCTAAGATCAACAAGGTTCCCTACATGTGAGTCACATACTTTGATACTTTCCTTTGTTGCTCGTAACTGAGTGAACTTGAAGGAGGTCATTGGGTATGTCACATATCATGCGGAGGGATTTGTATGATCAAGATGGGATTTGTCCCTCCTATGTAACGGGAGTGATATCTTTGGGCCCCTTGATAGAGTGAGACTTAGAAAATGCATGGCCATGCTCCGATGAGTTGATATATGATATCAATGTCGTCAGTTTAAGTTAGTCTACTCGGTAATCAAGAAACCAAAGATTGGGCTATACGAGAGTGACACATTCCATGTCTTGTGCTTAGTCTTGATATCTTGGACAAAGGGACAATGGCATATATCGGTGATGATCATAAAGGTTTAGTCGATTCACCGACAATCTTGTCACTTGGGTAGCAATGATGTGTTGCTAGACACCGCTCACTGCTTATGATCATAAATGTGATTTATAATCATTGCCAACATGGCAAGAGCCTATTGGGTCGCACACGTAGAGCTATTTGGATCATTAGAGTGCATGGGCTAATTATTTGGGTTATGGTTTCACTTTAATTTCGTATTAATAATGGGCCAAGGAGTTGAGCCATTATTAAGCCCGAAATTAAATCCTAATTGGATTAGGGCTTTGAAACCCATTAGGCCTGGAAGTTGAGTCTCACTATAAATACAACTTTTAAGTGAGAAATTCGTAGGTCTCCTTGCCCTAGCCTCCCAAAAGGACAGCCGCACTCTTCTCTTGCAATTCCTTGGAGGACGCAAGCTAGCACTGCGAGCGCAAGAGAAACGCATCTGCCGGGACGTGGTGGAAGCGTGGTGATCCCGAGAGGCTCGTGTGGATACCATAGAGAGCCTGAACACGTCAACTGTTCAGGTTTTGTGATTCGACTCTACAGTTGAGTGAGAGATCTCAACCGAAAATTAGGTATGAAATTTTCGAACACCCGGTTTACCCCGTTTCACTTGGATCCTGGAGGGTTTCGGTTAAATTCCGCTGCGCTGTTTGGCTCCCGGAACCCAACACCTTTGTATGTCTTTGATGGATGTAGGTGTTTGGAAATTCAGCAGGGTTTTGATTTTCTCAGGGTTGGCATCTATTCCCCTTTCTGATACCACGAAACCAAGAAACTTTCCTGCACTTACCCCGAATACACATTTCTCGGGATTGAGACGTATACCGTACTCGTGAAGTCGTTGGAAGGTTTTGGCGAGGTCGGTGACATGATTACCAGGCATTTTGCTCTTGACTATCATATCATCGACGTATACTTCCATGTTTCTTCCAATCTGGGCATCAAATACCTTGTTCATCAGCCTTTGATAGGTGGCCCATGCATTTTTAAGCCCAAAAGGCATTCTGACGTAGCAGTAGGTGCCTGTCTCTGTGATGAAGGATGTTTTTTCTTCATCTTTGGGGTTCATCTGAATTTGATGATATCCACTAAAGGCATCAAGGAAGCTCAGAAGCCCGTATTCAGCGATTGCGTCTACCAGCTGATCTATGGCTGGCAGAGGATAAGAATCCTTTGGGCATGCGTCATTTAAGTTTCGGAAGTTGATGCACATTCGGAGCTTCTCGCTTCCTTCCTTTGTGGTGATAACCACGTTGCTAAGCCATTCAGGGTATTTTACTTCTCTTATTACCCCGGCCTCGATGAGGCGATTGACTTCAGCTTTAACGAAGGAATTCTTATGACCTGATAGACTTCATTTTTTCTGCCGAACTGGTCTGGCATTTGGCCGTACTTTAAGATTGTGGTGAATTATGCCGGGGTCAACCCCGGGCATATCTTTCGGCCAGTTTTTTCCCAATTCTGGTGTTTCGGCCAGGGAAGACCTTTCTGACTTTGGCTTGGTCAATGAAGATTTCCGCGTCTCCATCTTTGGTTGCGAAGGTGATCGTTAGGTACTTTACGTCCGGTCGGATGTGGAAGTTGCCCTGAATCAGCCTTCCGAGGATAGCATTGTAAGCTGACGGCACGTCTATGACAATAAATCTTGTCTTGACGGAGGCAATTAACTCTTCCTGGCTATGGGGTGAGACCCCTTTTAGCATCAAAGGCAGGTCAACATATCCGAGGATCAGAAGTTCGAAAGGTCCGACGCTGAAGGTGGGGGAGTTGACTGAGCTGAGATCCTCATTCGGAATGCCCAACTTAGGTAGCAGATGGGAAAAGATGACATCGGTGTTTGAACCGTCATTGAGGAGTACCCTTTTGACATCCCAGTTTCCTATTCTTGCCGTGACAAGGAGTGGGTCGTCATGGGGGAACTTTACCGTAGATCCGTCCCTACGGACGAGCCTTCTTGACGAGTCCCCGTACTCCATTACAGAGATTTCTCTTATCTTCCTCTTCCTTTCGGCCAAGGGTATCCCAGTAGTGATGGTTTGGATAACCCCCGCCGATGGTGGTAGGTTCTTTCAAGGACTTCGGTCCCGGTGTCGGTCCGAGTCATACTCTTCGTCGTCCCCCCTCCTCTGCTCTTCTTTCCTTCCTTTTGGGGAAGGCATCCGCAAGTGCCGGCGAAGTTGGCCCTGTTTGATCAGGGACTCAATATATTTCTTCAGCTGAAAACAATCCTCAGTGTCATGGCCATGGTCTCGGTGGTACTGATAGAATTTCTTCATGTTCCTCTTGTTCTCCGAGGTCATGGCCTTTGGCCTTGGAACTGTGGTTCCTTGCCTTTCTAGCGCCAAGAGGATGCTAGCTCTTGTAGTGTTCAAGGGGGTGAATGTCATCGGCCTTTTCCCCCTCTGTTTTTGGGGCCTTTCTCCCTCATTCTAATGTCGAATCTGATGGCTGGGCCCTTCGGCGAGAGGGTGCTCTCCTTTTGGTCCTCACATCCTAAGTTCCTCAGCCGTCATATGCTATTCAGCCCTTCTGTAAAACTCCCCGAGGGTCTCTGGGGAATCCTTTGAAAAATCGTAGAATAGTTGGGAGTCCCTTCGAAGTCCTCTAATCATCGCGAGAATGCGAATTTCTGGCCGAAATTCAGGCACGCTCAGCGCCTCTCGATTGAACCTTTCTACATTGTCACGGATGGTCTCCCCACCTCGCTGGGCTATGTCGAACATTTGTACTGGCATTTTGACTGTTGGCCTACTACTGATGAACTGCTGGGTGAAGGCAGTGGATAGCTCTTGAAAGCTCAACAAGCTTCCGTGGGCTAGAGAGTTGTACCATGCCGTTGCTGGACCCGAAAGTGTTACTTCGAAGCACTTGCAGAATGTAGTGTCATCTGCGCCATGGAGTACCATGCTTCGCTTATACTTTGTCAGGTGCGCCTGAGGGTCACTTCGCCCGTCATAAGTTTCTAGGTGAGGTACCCTGAAATCGCTGGGCATGGGTGCCTCCACCACTTCGTGCCCGAAAGGTGACTCTTCTCCGGTGTAAGAGTCTGATAGCCTGGACCAGACTGGCTTTCGGGAGAGTTGCCTCTAAACCTTCTCTAGTCTTCCCAAGATTTTCTCCATGAGGACAGTCATGCTGACTTCTCCTTGCTGCCGTGTGTTTGCCGGTAATGGCGAACTTCTCCTCCTCCTCGGGGAACGAATTCGGCGGTGAGGAGACTGGGACCTTCGATGAGGGGATGCACTCCATTGGTAAGAGGCCCTAGTCTCTTTTGGGGCTCCCCTTCTGGTAAGCCATACCTCAACGGGTTCGTTTTTTGTTGAGGAGGCATCAAGGGAGTCCCCGCTTCCTGAACTTCTGTGCATGGACCTAGAACCCCTTTCCCGACGAGCAGCCGGGGGTGAAGCCCTCCAGGCCAGAGGAGGTTGGGGCAACCTCTGATCAAGCTGTTGAGTCAATTCGGTGACGATGGAGCGTTGGAAGTCTCGTAGGAAGCTCACCGTCACCGTTATAGGGCGGTCGTCCTCCGGCATAGAAGTTTCTGTCACAAGCGGAGTGGTCGCCGGCTGAGCCTCAGGCGCAGGGGGGGATCTTGGAATCCCTTTGTCCTTTGAGCGCCGAGTCTCTACGACGGCGACATGGGAAAGAGTTCCCACAGACGGCGCCAAGTGGTGCCCGGTGGCAGTTTCGTCATGTGACATGGTAGGAGCAAGAGGGACTTCCGCCGGAGGAAAGTGCCTGAGGAGAAGGTTTCCCAGGGGAGGATACCTGAAATGCTTAAAAGATAGAGGTTAGAAGGTCCCCGGAGTGTCTTTCCGGGGTGGAGCCTCCGACGCCCAAGTTAGTATTTGGGAGATATGGAGGTGATAGATAGCGGAGAAGTATGGTCTATAGTGTGCCAAGGACCTCTCTTTACCTGGGGTGTTTTCCGGATGTTTATAGAGGAACGAACAGTAGTAGTTCTCCTCTTGTGGCCGTCCCAGATCGTGACACGTGTTCGGTGGGATGCGATCCACGTCTTCAGGGGACGAGGGGACACCCAACCGATCATAGGCCGCAGGGCTAGGAGCGTAGGTGACTCGAGAGTGGCGTGCAAGAGTGTCCCTGCAAGCAGCGTGTCAAAACGTGACCGGGAGTGGTGTGTCAAAGGCTCCTTAATTGCTCATGTCGTACTCCCGAGGTCCCTTTTGGCAAAAGAGACCTCTTCGAAGAAGGACTCGTCTTCCGAGGTTTCCTTAGTATCGCAGGAGTATATTTCCCGAGGGTGATCTTCTTCAGGGACACCCCCACTTCTGAGGATGGCTTAATCGTCCTCCCGAGGCTGGCACTGTCGTTTCCTGGAACGGTGAAATGCCGAGGTTGGTTTTGGGAGGTCGAGCATCCTTCCTTCTGTGGCGGGTGGTTTCTCCTCCGAGGTTGGTGCTTTGTCCGAACCTATGGGTTCGGAGGGTGATGGGCACCTCAGCTATCAGGTATGGTGGCCCACCATCATTCAATCAATAAGCACAATGAAAGGGACAACACAAGAGAATCTCATACATAACCACAAGACAAATTCATTAAGTAGCAAGGTAAGGAATGTCACCCTAGAGAGATAGAATGAACTACTCACAACTCATACTAAACATCATCACAAATCCCATAATAAAAATATCCACGAAAATCCAATAACTAAAAAAAAGGACGGAAGAAACCCAAGGAAACCCTTCAAAGATTGAGCTCCCAGGAATGATCACCCTCTTCTAGCTCCAAAATCGCTTCCTTGATGATCCAAAATCCTCAAGAGTGATTAGAGATCAAAATCAGCCAAGTGAGTCCCTTGAGCTCTTCTTTCACTTTCCTATTTATACCTCATCTCCCTTAAATGCTAAAAGGGATAAGGATTACTCCAAAAAGGCTAGCTCATCAAGTAGGAGGAGTGGGGAACCAGCAAAAATGTGATCTTTCGGCGAAACAGAGTGACGTTGGCGACGCGTCGCCAAGTGAGAAAAAATTCTCAGAACAGTGATGTCTTTGGCGACGCATCGCCAATCTTCACGATTTCTGGCGACGCGTCGCCAGCTTGATTTTGTTCTTTTCCCGCTTCTTTTTTTCAAATGCCATTCCGCTCGAGTCCGCTTCTAACGCCCGGTCCGCAACACAGTCCCAACCTGAAGTGAGCCAAAGAAAACAGGAAAAACTAAGATCCAAAGGGAAGATTTATAAGAAAATGTCGGTCAAAGTTGTCGGAAAGTCAACACTTTGACCGTGAATTTATGCACTTAACATCGAGCTCGAGCTCGAGCTCGAGCTACCCAAACAAAGCCCGGCCTCTTTTCAGCCCTAGGTGTAGCGATGCCCCTTTTCATGACTCTTCCTTAAACTTTTGTCTTTTAATCAGTTAAGGACCTAAGTTTATAAATGCAACAAAAGTGTAAACAATAAGAGAATTGTAATGTAACCTGAACAACGGGTTACAGGTTACACAGTATATATTCAAGTTAAATGGTATTAAATTTATGTTAAGTAGTATCAGATTCAGGTCAAATAGTATTACATTCTCGTTCATGTGATATCAAATTTAACTGGTTTGAGAATCATGTTGATGTGGTATGAGATTGAGGTTTATGTGATATCAGGTTAATGTGGTATGGGATTTAGGTTACATGGTATGTGATTCAAGTTATGTGGTATATATGTAGTATGTGATTCAGGTTTTTGAAGTATGATATGTGGTATAAGAATCAGGTTAAGTGGTATAAGATTTAGGTCCATGTGGTATATATATGATATGAGATTTAGGTTGTTGTAGTATGACATTCAGGTTAAGTGGTATGAGATTCAGAACCATATAGTATGAGATTTAGGTTTATGTGGTATATATGTTGTATGAGATTAAGGTTCATGTGGTAAATATGTGGTATGAGATTCAGGTTATGTGATATATGTGTGGTATGAGATTGAAGTTTATGCGGTATAAGAATGAGGTTAAGTGGTACGAGATTCAGGTCCATGAGGTATATACGTGGTATGAGATTCAGGTTGTTGTGGTATAGTATTCAAGTTAAGTGGCATGAGATTTAGGTTTATGTGGTATGAGATTCAGGTTCATGTGGTATGAGATTCAGGTTCATGTGATATATATGTGGTATGAGATTCAGGTTCAAATGGCATGTATGTGGTATGAGATTTAGGTTATGTGGTATATATGTGGTATAGAATTTCAGGTTTTTATGTGATAGCCGAAGTGCCTATCACCTTTCAAACCAGTAGGCTCGGGTAAGGCACCACCCTCGGAAGGAAAAGCACCAACTTCGGAAAGAAGGATGTCCGGCCCCTCTCACATCCGACCTCGGTAATTCTTCACCATCCCTGGAGACGACAGTACTAACCTCGGGAAAATGGTCCATCATCACGCTCGGTAAGACGACCGAACCACCTTCGGCAAGGAAGAACATCCTCGAACGGGACCTCCCTCGACGAAGATATTCTTGGATTACTAAAGTGATCTCGGGAGGTAGTTCTCCTGCTCCGAAGAGCTGTCTTCCACCTAAGGGACCTCGGGAGTACGGCAGAAACAATTAAGGAGCCTCTGACACATCCCCGACACGTTGCCATCAGACACGCTCTGACACGCTACCCTCGCGCGGCCTAGGCTCCTGGCCGGACGGCCTGTGGCTGGCTAAATGTTCCCCTTCTCCCCGAAGGTACGGATCGCATCTGGTCGAACACGTGTCATGATTTGGGCTGGCCACGTCAAACGAACTACTATTCACCCCCCTATAAATATTCAGGAAGCACCCCAGGTAAAGGCATTGGACTCCAAATGGAAAATCTCTCTACTCATTACTCATTCTCCAATTCCAAAACACTGACTTGGGCATCGGAGGCGCCTCCCCAGAAAAACACCCCGGGGACCTCCTAACCCTTGTTTTTTCTAAGTCTTTACAGTCCTCCTCCCACCGGACCATCCTCGCCCAGGCATTTTCTCACCGGCAGTCTTAGCTCCAGGCTCACCATGTCACATAATGACGATGCTACAGGGCATCATTTGGCACCGTCTGTGGGAAACCTCTCCCAGGTCACCGTCGTGGAGACTCGGCGCTCAAAGGACAAGGGACTCCCGAAGTCCACCTCCGCGCCGGAGGCTCAGCCGGCAACCCAGCTGCCCACTGCAGAGACTTCTACGCCGGAGGATGATCGCCCCCTTACAGTAACGATGAGCTTCTTGCGAGACTTCTAGCGCTCCATCGTTACCGAAATGACTCGGCAGCTCGACCAAAGGTGGCCCCAGCCTTCACCGGGCCAAAAGACCTCCCATTCGACAACAGCCCGAGAGAGAGGCTCGAGGTCCACCCACCAGAGTTCCGGGAGTGAGGACTCTCTCGACGCATCTTCAATGGAGGACGTGCCCCCTAGGGCACGACCCTCCCGGGAATAAGCCCCAAAAGAGATCAGGGCCTCCTCTCGGCCGAGTCCATCCCCATACCGAAGGTCTCAGTCTCCTCGTCGCCGAAGTTATTCTCCGAGAAAGAGAAGAAGTTCGCCATTGCAAGTGGCCACCAAGCAGCAAGAGGAAGCCAACACTGCTACCCTTATGGAGAAGATCCTTGGAAGGCTGGAGAGGGTTGAGAGGTAGATCTCCCGAGAACCAGTCTGGTCCAGGCTATCTAACTCTTATACCGGAGAAGTGTCAGCCTTCGTGCGAGAAGTAGTGGAGGCACCAATGCCTAGTGACTTCAGGGTGCCCCGCTTAGAAACCTAGGATGGGCGTAGCGACCCTCAGGCGCACACAAAGTACAAATGGAGCATGATGCTCCACGGCGCCGATGACGCCACCCTCTGCAAGTGCTTTGAAGTGACCCTCTCCGGTTCGGCGACGGCGTGGTATAATTCGTTGGCCCATGGAACCTTGCTAAGTTTCCAGGAGGTATCTACTGCTTTCACTCAGCAGTTCATTGGCAGCAGGCCAATAGCCAAGATGCCAGTACAGATGTTCGATATAGCGCAGCGGAGTGGTGAAACCATTCGTGACTATGTTGAAAAGTTCAATCGAGAAGCACTGAATGTGCCAGATTTTCGGCCTGAGATCCGTATCCTCGCAATGACAAGAGGACTTCAGAGGGATTCCCAGCTCTTCTACGAGTTCTCTAAAGCCCCTCCAGACACCTTGGGAGAATTCTACCGAAGGGCCGAACAACACATGACGGCCGAAGAACTCAGCATGGGGGGACCAAAGCTGGAACACCCTCGATCTGAAGGACCAAGTCACCAGCCTCGACACCAGAATGAGGTTGGGGGAAGGACCCGAAAGCAGAAGGGGAAAAAGCCAATGACGTTCACTCCTCTGAACGCCACAAGAGCCAGCATTCTTATGACCTTGGAAAGACAATGGACTACAGTCCCAAGGCCGAAGGCCATGACCTCGGAAAATAAGAAAAATATGAAGAAATTTTGCCAATACCACCGAGACCATGGCCACGACACTGAAGACTGCTTCCAGTTAAGGAAGTACATTGAGTCCTTAATAAAACAAGGCCAGCTTCACCAGTACCTTCGGATGCCTTCTCCGAAGGGAAGAAATGAGGAACAGGGAAGAGGAGACGAGGAGGAGTATGATTCCGACGGACGTCGGGATCGAAGTCCTCGAAAGAATCCACCACCCTCGGCAGGGGTCATCCAAACCATCACCACAGGGATACCCTCGGCCGAAAGGAAAAGGAAGATCTCCGTAATAGAGTACGGGAACTCGCCGAACAGGTTTATTCGCAAGGACGGGTCCATGATACAGTTCCCCCACGATGACCCACTCCTCGTCACTGCAAGGATAGGGAGTTGGGATGTCAAAAGAGTACTCCTGGATGACGGCTTCAACACTGACGTCTTCTTTTCGCATCTGCTGCCTAAACTAGGCATCTCAAGGGGCGACCTCAACACAGTCAGTTCCCCCACCTTTGGGGTTAGGCCATCCGAGCTCCCAGTTCTCGGATGCATCGATTTACCTCTGATGTTGAAGGGGACCTCGCCTCAGAATTGGGAAGAACTATTTGCCTCCGTAATGACGAGATTCATCGTCATCGACCTACCTTCGTCATACAATGCTATCCTCGGGAGGCAAACTCAAGGAAATCCCACATCCGCCCAGATGTGAAGTACTTGACGGTCACCTTCGCAACCAAAGAAGGAGATATAGAGATCTTCATCGACCAAGCCGAAGTCAGGAAGGTCTTCACCAAGACTAGACCAAGCCCGGCCAAGGTCCAAATACAGACTTCGACTACCGAAAAAGTTATCACAACAGGCGAAGCAACCACAAGAGAGGAAGCAAAAAAGCTGGAAAAAGTCGAGACAGAGGATGTAGAGTTGGTCCCCAGCTGGAACACCCGAGTAGGGAAATAATTGGCCATGGGTGACAAAGACAGGCTTGTATCTTTCTTATTAAAAAACAAAGATCTATTCACCTACTCTCCGAAAGACATGCCTGGGGTCGACCCTGGCATAATCCACCATAGCCTCAAAGTCCGCTCGGACGCCAAACCGATTCGGCAGAAAAAATGGAACCTATCATCTCATAAGAATTCCTTCGTTAAAGCTGAGGTTAGACGTCTGATGGAGGCAGGGATAATAAGAGAAGTTAAGTACCCCGAATGGCTTAGCAACGTGGTTATCGCCACAAAGGAAAGGAGTGAAAAGCTCCGAATGTGCATCGACTTTCGGAACCTGAACGATGCTTGTCCAAAGGACTTCTACCCTTTGCCAGCTATAGACCAGTTGGTGGATTCAACCACCGAATATGGTCTTCTCAGTTTCCTTGATGCCTTCAGTGGATATCATCAAATTCGGATGAACCCTGAAGATGAAGAAAAAACCGTCTTCGTCACCAATGTTGGTACCTACTGCTACGTCAGAATGCCCTTCGGGCTTAAAAATGCAGGGGCTACCTATCAGAGGTTGATGAATAAAGTGTTCGACTGTCAGATTGGGAGAAACATGGAGGCATATGTCGATGATATGATAGTTAAGAGAAAAATGCCTAGTAATCATATTGACAACTTAAACGAGACCTTTCAACGACTTCGAGAGTTCGGCATTCGCCTTAATCCTGAAAAGTGCGTGTTCGAAGTAAATGCAAGGAGGTTCCTCAGGTTTATGGTATCGGAAAGGGGGATAGACGCCAACCCTGAAAAGGTCAAAGCCCTGCTAGATTTTCGAACACCTACAACCATCAAAGATATACAAAGGCTTACAGGAAGAATTACTTCCCTTAGTAGGTTCATCTTCAGGTACTGCGACCGATGTCGACCGTTCTTCAAGGTGCTTACTAAAACACCCAGGAGCGAAGGCAACTCCAGAGTTGAAAAGCGCCCTTGGAACCCAGAATGCTAGAAAGGTTGGGACGAGCTTAAGAGTTACCTAACACGATTGCCAACACTTCAACAACCTCGGGAGGGAGAACCTCTCATCCTCTACCTCGCTATCATTGAAAAAGCTGTGAGTTCAGTCCTAGTCAAAGAAGAGGGTGGGAGGCATTGGCCAGTGTACTATGTGAGCAAGTCCTTGCATGGTGCCGAGGTCAGGTACCCATTGCTCCAAAAAGCCATCTACGCCTTAGTGCTTGCGGGTAGAAGGCTACGGCCCTACTTCCAAGGACATCCCATTATCGTCTGAAGCAACCTACCTCTACATGACATAATGAAAAAGGTAGAGCATTCGGGAAGGTTGTCAAAATGGTGTATCGAGCTCGGAGAATATGACATCACATATGAGCCAAGAAGGGCAATAAAGGCCTAAGCATTGGCAGACTTCATCGTCGAAATCTCGGGAATCGAGGATTCTGAAGTCACCTCGGAAGATCCGATAAGGATTGAACCTAAGTGGAAACTCTTCGTCGATGGAGCCTCAGGCGCCGAACACCAAGGCACTGGCGTGGTCCTTCGGGGGCCCGAGGGCATGGAAGCCACCAAAGCCATCAAATTCGGTTTTGATGTTAGCAATAACATCGCCGAATATGAAGCCCTCATAGCAGGACTAAAACTGGCCAAAAGAGTCGGTGTAAGAAACCTTAAAGCCCACAGCGACTCGCAGCTAGTAGTCCGGCAGATGAAAGGGGATTACGCCGCAAAAGATCCAACCTTGGAAAAATACCATGACCTCGACAGGGAGCTCATTAAGGAGTTCGATTCGGTACAGATAGAAAACGTGCCCCGAAGAGATAACGTTCAAGCTGATACCTTGGCCAAATCCAAGGAACCCACCGAGGTGCTAAAACTACCTAGCACGAAGTTAATGTCCATAGCAACCTCAAAAGTAGGATGGCAAGACTCCATAAAAAAATACCTGACAACTTCGGTACTACCCGAAGACCCGACCTAGGCTACAAAGGTGCGAAAGCACTCCGGCAGATACTTCCTCATAGGGGATGAACTGTACAGACAAGGATATGCAAGTCCCTTGCAGAGGTGCATAAAAGAAGAGGATGTCAGAACAGTCCTCAAAGAAGTACACGAGGGGGCCTGTGGTTCCCACATAGGGATGGACGCCCTTGCTGAAGTGATACTTCACCAAGGTTACTTCTGGCCGACCTTAAGGAAAGACGCAAGGCAATTTGTCCGGAAATGTGACAAGTGCCAGAGACACGCCAATGTCTAGAGGTTACCCTCGGAACTAATAACCTCGGCCAATTATCCTTGTCCATTTGCAGTATGGGGCATTGATCTCATCGGGCCGCTCCCAACTGCACCTGGAGGAGTAAAGTTCTGCGCAATTGCAGTAAATTACTTCACTAAATGGGTCGAGGCAGGGCCCCTGGCAACAATTTCGGCAAAAGACATACAAAGATTTATCTGGAAAAACATCATATGCCGATTTGGTATACCAAGGGTAATAATGGCTGACAATGGCACCCAGTTTACGGACAAGGGGTTCCAAAAATTTGTGGCTAACCTCGGTATTAAGCTACACTTAGCCCCAGTAGCCATCCTCAGAGCAACAGGCAGGTAGAAGTATCTAACAGAACCATAAAAAATGGCCTGAAAAAGTGATTGGGGGAGGCAAAGGGAAAGTGGCCAGAGGAACTCCCTAGTGTGCTATGGAGCTACCGGACAACACCCCGAAGAGCCACAGGTGAGACGCCTTTTTAACTTGTCTTCGGCACAGAGGCCATTATCCCTATCGAGGTAGTCCAGCCATCGGTCAGGGTACAAGTGTTCAACAAAGAAGGGAATGACCTCGGGTTGAGAACTAAACTCGACCTAACTAACGAACACAGAGAAGTGGCCGTGCTCAGGAGAAAGGCCTTCCAGCAAAGAGTAGCTATGGCCGCGAACTTACGCGTCAGGAAAAAAGAAATCGAAAAAGGAGACCTTATTCTCCGAAAAGCTGAGTTTGAACCCCGAAGACCGTCTCACGGAGTACTTCGAGCTAACTGGGAGGGACCTTATCTAGTCCTGGATGAAGTTCGGAAAGGAGTCCACAAGCTCGGCGATCCCGAAGGTGGAGAGCTGAAAAATACTTGGCACTCGGATGCCTTGAAGAAGTTCTACACTTAAAAACTTGTCCGAAAATTGTACAGTTAGAAATCTTTAGTACAGAAAATTTTTCGAAAAGGATAATTCCACCTAAGGAACCCTACTGAACGAGAAGCAAGTAAGCACTTGTGAAAATGGCATTCTTATTAAGGTCGGTTGTGTCATTTTTCCCAAAGGACTCCTCGACCGAACATGTTTGTTGAAAGTAGGTCGATTGTTAACTTAAGGAATTCACCAAAGTTAGCATTGTCCCGAAGATGGTCGATAAGAAGTGCAAAAAGTATCTTGCTAAGGGTCCCAGACTGAAAGTGGTCAAAACAACCCTACGAGACGAAAAATTATTGGGGACTTAGCCAAACTTTGAAAGAAAGTTTTATTACAAAAAACAAGGTTACAAGAGAAAGAAGAAAAAAGTCTATTGTTGAGCAGGGGCGTCTTGTGTCTCCTTGGTGTCGGCATCTTCTCGAGTAGGCTCATTCGGAGGCACAGGTGCAGCAAAAGGAAGGTTAAAGAACTCCAGCTTTGACCATGTCCACCTGGGCTCCTTGGGAAAATCCAGAGCGGACAGGAAGGAGAGGTCGAGCTCGGGGAACCGAGAGCGAACCTGATGTCGCGCCAAACAAAAGCCGTCCTAATAAGACACTTTTGTCATTTGGTCTGACTGGTCCTTCTCGGCAGTCAACGCCGCCAGCTTGGCCGTAAGCTCGGCAACCTCCTTCTCCAGCCTTTTCTTCTTCTTGCTCTTGGCCCCCTTCCTCAACAACTCAACTTCGGCCTGAAGATCGGCATTCAGTGCGAGCGCCTTCACAAGGTTCTCAGCATCTTCTGCCTTTTCCTTCCGAAGGGCTTCGTTCTCTGAGGAGAGAACAGCACACTTCGAGCGAAGGTCATCGACCTTCGCCGAAAAGTCAAGGAGGAGCTCCTTCTTGCTCTCCCGAAGCTCGGCCCAAAGATTCACTATGTCCTCCTGCACAATTTTGTTCAGCTCGCCATACTTAAGGACGTATCTGGCGCAAAAGCCCTTCGCCTTTTTTAGAGAATCCTCGGACCGAGAGTGAGCCTCAGCCTGCTTCGCCGCCCAGGAGCGGAAGTACCCGCTGTACGCCAAGAGCTACAGAAAAGAAGGCCCTGAATAAGGGCCACGAAGCAACAAAAACTCAAAGGGAAATTTTTCTAAGGGAAGAAGAAAAACCTACCTGGGTGGCATGTTCGGTCATCTTCGCCGCAAGGATCTCCTCATTTGGGCATTCGTCAATGAGCGACTGGAAGGTGGCGTTCGTCAGCACGCCTGTCACCATCTGGGTAGCCATTAACTGGCTGTCCTCGGAGAACAAATTCATGTCCTCCGTGAAAGTCTAGAACGGCTCCCTAGGCACTTTATCCTTTGGGATACGCCTATCCCGAAGAGCCCTTCTTCGGGCATGAGCCTCCTACCAGGGAGCATGAGTCACATCCTCTACGAGATCACGCCGAAGTTCCGTCAGTACATCATCCCTTAGCCATTCATCTAAAAAATCATAGATACGGAAAATACTAAGATTCGTAGAAGAACGGCTAAGGAACCAACTTGGTGGAACTTCAGCCACGTCGTCCTCAGGCTCGTCCACTTCCCGGACTTCACCGGGAATATTCTTGCCTTTTCTCCTCTTGCTCTCTTCGAGCTCTCGAGCTGACGTATGCTCGACTGAAGTCTCGGCAGCAGGGACCGAACTCAGAGCGGCCCTGAGAGTGGCAGAGTCCGAAGGAGGGTCAATGAGGGCAGGAGAATGGGCAGACGACCTATCCTGCACCTCGACAACGTCCTCGGGGGGAGGGAGGACATCCACCTTGGATTTTTTAGCCTTAGACGGCCCGCCAGTGGTCTTCTTCCTCTTTGCAGCCGTCTTCTTGCGTGTCTGCTCCCCCTTCTCGGCCTGACCGAGAAAGAGGGACTTGTAAAAATCAGCAGACTGATCGCCCATCTTTGTAAAAGGAAAAAACATTAGTGTAAGTCCAAAGAGGAAACAGATAGCAAATCCTGGAAGATAACTTACTCTCGGCAAAAGCCTCGTACGAGATCTTACCCCGGAGAAGCATCACTATCCATGCCTTTTTTCCCGGGAGAACAGGCACGGGCATGTTCGGGTCAGACTTGTGTGCATTCACTACCCCCAGTTCCCGAAGGACCTCTTCGGTCATGAGGTCCCACTTAATGGGAAATGGGTACAGAGAACACGGAGGGGCCTCAGGATCCCAATCCGCAACTGCCTGAATTCGCCGGTCGAACTCGTCAAACTCTGCAGACAACCCCGAGGTTAGAAGCTTCCGAGGGTCGACGACGTCGATCTTCAGTGTCCCCGAAGCCCATCTCGTCAGTACGTAGTGCTAGAATTCGGGAACTGACAGGAAGAAAAAACTTCTTCTGCCACCCTCGCCAGCTATCCCTATTATCGAAGGTAAAGGTGAATTTTTTGCTCCCGGACTCTCGGGGAAGCAGGAAGTAAAAGCCACCCTTCGGGACCGGGTGGAGTTTGTAGTATTGCATAAAGAAAAGGAAGTAGGGGTTTATCTTAAAAACCCCATACATTCAAATGAAGGAATTGAAGTAAGAATAGGAATTAGGAGGGATCTGGTTCACGGCAATCCTGTGAAACTTGCAGAACTCGCATATCATTCGATGGGGAGGATACCGAAGACTGGCTTTCAACTGAGCCTGGTAAACAGTGATTTCACCCGAATGGGCCATAAAACCGTACAAGCCCAGGAAAGGCAACCTCGGAACGACGTAAGAAGGAAGGAAAAATTTGGCCATCCACGTCGTCATCTTCTCCGAAGTGGTACAGCACGGATGAGACTCTAGAGGGAGAAAGCTTTCAGGGAGAGGACGGACGGACATCAACGGAGTTGGATTCGACATCTCTTAAAAAAAGAAGAAGAATAAGAGCGACCTCGGGGAAGATGAAGGAAGAGGATCGAAGGACTTTGGGAAAGCAAAACCTAAACAACCTCGGTAGAAATAAAGAGCTATAGAAGGAAAGACCCACCGAAGGTTTTGCCGAAATCTGGATTCCTGGACACCATCGTGAAGGTTGCCGAAAATCACTCTGCCGCTAGAACCGCCGCCGAAAGAAGGAAAAAGATGAGAGAAAGCTCTAGAACAGATGAGAGCAAAATAGAAGAGTATGAAGAAATGAGGCAAGAGGTGCTTATATAGACCGAAGAGGGCAAGCGAAACGTCATCATTATTGCCCCTCGAAGGCGAAGAGATGCAATTAACGTAACCGACGTAACTATTCGCCATCCATTAGCGGCCACGTGTCATCCAACGCGAGGAACTAGGGCACGGCCCCTAAGATCGTGAAAACCCAGGCACGCCTATCCATAACTGACACGCCTGGTCACGAGACGCGACGGTTCACTAACCTGCAGCAGAAAAAGTAAAAATAAAGGTAGTACATGCCCCTAGGTCACCGAAGAACTAGGTGATGATACCTCGACTAGGAAGGGACACCTTCCGATGATGAAACGCCTCCTTGAGTAGTGTCCCGACTCAGAGTTTGGCAAAACATTTTCTGGGAGACTAAAGCCGAAGTCTCCACTTCGAATTTTCAAGGGGGGCATGTGATAGCCGAAGTGCCTACCACCTTTCAAACCCGTAGGCTCGAGTAAGGCACCACCCTCGGAAGGAAAAGCACCAACTTCGGAAAGAAGGATGTCCGGCCCCTCTTACATCCGACCTCGGTAATTCTTCACCATCCCTGGAGATGACAGTACCAACCTTGGGAAAACGGTCCATCATCACCCTCGGTAAAACGACCGAACCACCTTCAGCAAGGAAGAACATCCTCAAACGGGACCTCCCTCGACGAGGATATTCCTGGATTACTGAAGTGATCTCGGGAGGTATTTCTCCTGCTCTGAAGAGCTGTCTTCCACTGAAGGGACCTCGGGAGTATGGAAGAAACAATTAAGGGGCCTCTGACACATCCTTGACATGCCGCCCTCAGACACGCTTTGACACGCCGCCTTCGCGCGGCCTAGGCTCCTGGCCAGGCGGCCTGTGGCCGGCTAAATGTTCCCCTTCTCCCCGAAGGTACAGATCGCATCTGGCCGAACACGTGTCATGATCTGGGCCGGCCACGTCAAATGAACTCTTACTGTTCACCCCCCTATAAATATTCGGTAAGCACCCCAAGTAAAGGCATTGGACTCCAAAAGGAAAGTCTCTTTACTCATTACTCATTCTCCAATTCCAAAATAATGACTTGGGTATCAGAGGCTCGTCCCTGGAAAAACACCCCGGGGACCTCCTAACCCTTGTTTTTTCTGAGTCTTTAAAGTCCTCCTCCCACCAAACCATCCTCGCCCAGGCGTTTTCTCACCAGCAGTCTTAGCTCTAGGCTCACCATGTCACACAACAACGATGCTGTAGGGCATCATTATGATATGAGATTTAGGTTGTTTTGGTATGGGATTCAGGTTAAGTGGTATGAAATTCAGGTTCATGGGGTCTAAGATTCAGGTTGTTGTGGTATAGTGTTCAGGGTAAGTGGTATCAGATTTAGGTTTATGTGAATGAGATTCAGGTTCATGTGGTATGAGATTCAGGTTTAAATGGTATGTATGTGGTATAAGATTTAGGTTATGTGGTATATATGTGGTATAGAATTTCAGGTTCTTATGGTATGAGATTTAGGTTGTTTTGGCATGGGATTCAGGTTAAGTGGTATGAAATTCAGGTTTATGGGGTTTGAGATTCAGGTTGTTGTGGTATGGGATTAAGGCTAACTGATATGAGATTCAAGTTCAAGTGGTGTGAGATTCAAGTTCACGTGGTATGTTTGTGATATGAGATTCAGGTTATATGGTATGTATGTGGATGCCATTCAGGTTATGAGGTATGTATATGGTATGAGATTCAGGTTATGTGGTATATATGTGGTATGGGATTCAGGTTATTACGGTATGAGATTCATTTTATGTGATATGTATGTGGTGTGAGGTTCAGGCTATGTGGTTTATATGTGGTATGGGATTTAGGTTCTTGTGATGTGAGATTCAGGTTGTTATGATATGGGATTTAGGTTAAATGGTTTAATATTTAAGTTCATGTAATATGAGATTTAGGTTCATATGGTATGAGATTCAGGTTGTTGTGGTATGAGATTTAGGTTCATAAGGTATGTATGTGTATAAGATTCAGGTTTTGTGGCATATATGTGGTATATGTGTGATATGAGATTCAGGTTCATGCAGTATGCATGTGGTATGAGATTCAAGTTATGTGGTATGTATGTGGTATGAGATTCAGCTTATTGTGATATGAGATTCAGGTTGTTGTGGTAATGGATTCAAGTTGTTGTGGTAATGGATTCAAGTTAAATGGTATGAAATTCAGATTCATGTGATATGAGATTCAAGTTGTTGTGGTATGAGATTTAGGTTCATATGGTCTGTGTATCATATAAGATTCAAGTTATGTGATATATATGTGGTATAAGATTCAGGTTATGTGGTATATATATGGTATAAGATTCAAGTTATCATAGTATGAGATTTAGGTTATTGTGGTATGGGATTCTGGTTAAGTGGTATAAGATTCAAGTTCATGTGGTATAAGATTCAGGTTATTGTGGCATGGGATTCAGGTTATGCTGTATGAGATTCAGGTTTATGTGGTGTGAAATTTAGGTTCATATGGTATAAGATTTAGATTCAAGTAGAATCAGATTCAGGTTCAACAGGTATGACATTTCAGGTTATGTGGTATCAGATTTAGGCTGTTGTGGTACCAAATTAAGGTTCAACTGGTATGAGATTTAGGTTATGTGGTATCAGATTCAAGTTAAATGGTATCAAATTGAGGTTCAGCTGGTATTAGATTCAGGTTATATGGTATTAGATTTGTATTTAACTAGTATAAGATTTAGGTTATGTGGTATCAGATTTAGGTTATGTAGTATCAGATTTAGGTTCAAGTCGTATGAGATTCAGGTTCAGATAGTATAAGATTTAGGTTATGTGGTATCAAATTTAAGTTAAGTGGTATCATATTTAGATTCAAGTGATATCAAATTGAGATTCAGCTAGTATCATATTCAAGTTATGTGACATCAGATTTAGGTTCAACTAATGTCAGATTCAGATTGTGTGATATAAAATTCAGGATCTGTGGTATTAAATTCAGGGTTAGGGTTTAGGGTAAGGGGTTAAGATTAGGAATACATTTAAGGTTAGGGATGGCTAAACCCGAATTTGAAACTAGAGAAATTCTTGCATGTACCCTCATTTACGTGTAATCTCATGTCAGTTAGTAAGATTACTCATGATCTAAACTGTGCAATAACTTTCTTCCCAACTTATTGTGTTCTACAAGACCTAGTGTCGAGAAAGCTGATTGGCATGGATGAACAAAGCAATGGTCTGTATTATTTCAGAGGGCTCAGAGTTCATTTTGTAGTTTCCATAAAGTTCGTTGAAACACTAACCCTTTAGCACAGACGTCTAGGTCATATTCCTTTTGACAAATTGTCTCACATTTCTCAGTTTTCCAGTTTGAAGTTTAAGGATGAAAATAAATGTTATGATCCTTGTTTACGTGCCAAACAAACAAGAAGTCCTTTTCCTATGAGTTCTAGTTCTACAAAAAAATCTTTTGAACTTGTGCATTTGGATGTTTCGGGACCTTATAAAACACACTCCTTATGTCGTGCTCATTATTTTTTAACTATTGTGGATGATTATAGTCGATGCATATGGGTATATTTTCTCAAACACAAATCTAATGTTGCTAGTTGTTTTACCATTTTCCATGCGATGGTGAAAAATTAATTCGACAAGATCATCCATCTTGTTTGAAGTGATAATGCTCAAGAGTTTGTTGCTGACCTTTAGAACACCTTCTTCCAACAAAATGGCATATTACTTCAAACCTCTTGTATATACACCCCACAACAAAATGGCATAGTGGAACGTAAACATCATCACTTGTTGGAAGTTGCTCATGCTTTACGTTTCCAGGTAAATCTTCCTATCAAGTTTCTGAGGGAAGTGTGTTTTGACAGCATCTTATCTGATAAATCACACTCCCTCACCTAAGCTAAATGTTGTCAATCCATATGAAAAGTTATTTTCCAAACCATCTTCATTCGATCATTTACGAGTCTTTGGGTGTCTTTTATGTTCACAATAAGGCTAGGATTCAAGACAAATTTGATACTCGATCCAATCAGTCAAAAGGGTTACAAGGTTTGTGATCTTGAGTCCTATAAGATCCAAGTGTCTTGTGATGTCATCTTCTTTGAAGACAACTTTCCTTTTATGACAACCAATGAGTCTAGCACTAGTGGTCCATCAAGTGTTGAGCCTAGCTTGTGTTTTGATGAACTTCCAATTGAGCATAATATGAAGATTTTCAGGATCTCAATAATAACATACTCTTATGTTATTCATTTGTGTATATGCCACATGCATATAAGTTTTCCATACATATTGTCTCAAAAAACAATATCTAGCATGCTATTTGAGTTCAACATGAATATAGACATACTTATCCAGTCAAACTTAGCATGCCACTAAGATCATTCATAAAACTTAAATCCTTAGCATGCTACTAAAGCAAGAAAGGATGCGTACCTTCCTTTTTCATAGTCTTGTGCCGAAAAGGAAAAGGAAGGACTTGATCTTAGAGATACGCCTTGAGGCTTGAATTGAGATGAAGAATCTCAATGTAATTTCACCCACAATGCTCTAAGAAAGTGTCTAATATTTCGGCTCTTTAAAGGAATGAAAGGAGGAATTTTTCTCTCAAGAAAAATGGTGCAAATTGAGTGTAAAATTCGTACCCACAATGGCCAGCCACTAAAGGCTATTTATAGATGACCAAAAGGCACACCTTTACACCAAGAAAGGTGTCCTTTAAGCCAAAGAACACTTCCTTTGGCTAAGGGTCATGTATGGTGGCGAAAATACATGTCTTTTAGCCAAGGAACACTTCCTTTGGCCTATAACCACCCATAACTACCTTATGGGCGAAAATACATGTCTTTTAAGTCAAGGAACACTTCCTTTGGCCTATAACCACCCATAACTACCTTATGGGCGAAAATACATGTCTTTTAAGTCTAAAGGACATCACATTTGGTGCAATAACCACCTCAACCACCTCCATGGCCGAACATACATGTCCTTTAAAGTCAAAGGACATCACTCTTGGTGCTATAAGCACCCTATGGCCGAATATACATGTCCATTCACCCAAGGAACACTTCCTTTGGATGAAAGGACATGTTCTTTTAGCCAAGAGTTATTTCTTTTGATGAAGAGACATACCTTTACACAAAAGATGTGTCTCTTGGTGGTTTTGAGCTAAAAACAAGGTGAGCTGGCACAAAGCTAGCTCAATATGCTACTTATGCACCATTGAGCTCCTTTGAGCTCCAACCTAGCACCATGAACTAAGGTCCAGCTCCAAGAACTGACCTTGAGCTGGAGTTAGCTGCTTCCAGCTGAAGTAAACTGAAGTCCAGCTACACTCAGCTACCAAAAGCTGAAGTGAGCTGACTTGAGCTGAAGTCCAGCTACATTCAGCTACCATAAGCTGAAGTGAGCTGACTTGAGCTTACTTGAGCTAACTTGAGCTGAAGTCCAGCTACATTCAGCTACCATAAGCTGAAGTGAGCTGACTTGAGCTGAAGTCCAGCTACATTCAGCTACCATAAGCTGAAGTGAGCTGACTTGAGCTGACTTGAGCTAACTTGAGCTGAAGTCCAGCTACATTCAGCTACCATAAGCTGAAGTGAGCTGACTTGAGCTGACTTGAGCTAACTTGAGCTGAAGTCCAGCTACTTTGAGCTACTTATAGCTGAAGTGAGCTGACTTGAGCTAAGGGGAGCTACTTCTAGCTGCCTTAGATACCTTTTCAAGCTATAGTTAGCTCAATGAGCTCAAATCCTATCTTAAAAGGATCTTGGTGCGCCAAGAATTCCAACATAATAACCCTGAAGCCATTCTACAAAATAAAGAACCTAAAAGTAATCCACCAAAAATAGCTCTAAATCCACAAATTCTTAACACTAGACCTATTAGAGAGCGTCATTCTCTAACCTATTTGCAGGGTTATGTTTGTGAGTTGCCTGGAGTAGATAGATCATTGCCACCTTCTACAAATCTGTCTTCCTCAGGTAAACCCTACGTTATTTCACACCATTTAGATTACTTTCAAATTTCTCTTCAGCATAAAGCTTTCCTTGCTACTATAGATGCTCAATAGGAACCGAAAACATTCAGTGAAGCTGCAAAAAATACAAAATGGTGTGAAGCTATGAAGGAGGAAATCAAGGCACTCAAGTTGAACAACACTTGGACAATGAAACCATTTTCTCCAGGAAAGAAAGCCATTGGATGTAAATGGGTTTTCTGAAATAAGCATAAACCTAATGGAAGCATTGAAAGACACAAAGCTAGACTAGTAGCAAAGGGGTTCAATCAAGTAGAGGGAGTTGATTTCAATGAAACCTTTGCTCCTATGGTGAAGCTAACCACAGTACGTTGTTTGTTGGCTATTGTTGCAATTAAAAATTGGCAATTACATTAATTGGATGTCAGGAATGCTTTTCTTCAAGAGGATCTAAATGAAGAGATTTATATGATGCCACTTCTTGGTTTCTCAAATAACAACAACAAGCTTGTGTGCAAATTGAAAAAGTCATTGTATGGACTAAAGCAGGTTCCAAGACAATGGTTCAAAAAGTTCTCCATTTTTCTAGTTGAATTTGGTTTCATTCAATCTAAGGCTGATTATTCACTGTTCATACATAAATCTGAACAAAGCTTCATTACCGTTTTAGCATATGTAGATGATATCATCATCTCAGGGAATGATACAACATACATACAACAACTGAAGCAGAATCTTTATGATTCCTTCTACATTAAAGATATAAGGAAGCTGAAGTACTTCCTCGGTCTTGAGGTTGCAAAATCTTTGAAAAGAGTTTTCCTGTCACAAAGAAAATATTGTCTTGATACATTGAAAGATGCAGGAATGATCGGTTGCAAACCAGCTGCATTCCCAATTCAACAACAATGCCATCTCGGCTCAGTGGAAAGTGATTTTCTTTAAGATTTTTCATAATACATGAGGTTGGTTGAAAGACTCATCTACTTGACAATAACAAGGCCAGATGTCATATATGCGACAAACTTATTGAGCTAATTCATGCAAAGCCCAAAAGAAGCACATATTAAAGCAGCAATGCATGTGTTGAGATATCTAAAAGGAACTCATGGGGGAGGCATCTTCTCCCATTCTAAAGGTAACTTTAAACTGCAAGGCTTTTGTTATGCAAACAAGGCTAGTTGTCCTTTAACCAGGAGATTGACCACTGGCTATATAATGAAACTTGGTGAAGCATCAATCTCTTAGAAGTAAAAAAAAAGCAGACCACAGTTTTAAGATCCTTTGCAGAAGTTGAATATCGAGCTATGTCTTCTGCCACCAGCGAACTTGTATGGTTCAAAAGTCTTCTTGGCGATCTCACTGTTGTATTAACCCAACCAATGACTTTACACTGCGACAATCAGGCTGCATTACACATTGTCAATAATCCACTTTTTCACGAATGCACAAAACACATTGAAATTGATTGCCACTATGTAGGGGACAAGATACTGTCACATGACATAGTTACTAAACATATACGGAGCTCACTTTAACTAGTTGATGTGTTCACCAAGGCTCTTGGCAAAGATTAGTTTCTGTTTCGTATAAGCAAGTTAGGCATTTTGGACATGCATGCTCCAACTTAAAGGGGAGTTTCAAGCGTATTTTATGTTTACTTATTTAGATCCTTTTATCTCTTTGAATATGGGATATAACTGTTAGTGTTTGGCTAACATGTAAACTCCCTTCGTTAATAACAAATTGTACATTTGCTGCCTTGTATAAGTATGCTGATGAACTAATGATAAAATGATTGATTATTTCTCATGAAACTTGTGATGTTTACACAACAATTTGTGGCATCGGCCATGTGAATGATGCCAGATTTGGTGAAATCGATGGTCGCTTTGTGGTGAAATTTGAAGATCCGGACCGTTACTGGGATTGATCTTAACCACAGCGACATCGTTGGCTACTCGCCTGAGTAGCTGGGCTTTCTTGTCAGTGTCTGTCATCATCAACAAAATTCACGGTTGCATTCCTTTGAGTTTGGAAAATATGTTGAATATGAAAATTTGTTCTTTTTTTGCAAAAATTCCTAGGGATGGAAGCTTGAAATCTACAAAAATGCTAGGAAACTTGTCAAATCTGGTTATGTTTGTAAAAATGTTTAAGATTAGATTCAAAGAGTTTATGGCAATTAATATGTTGAAAAGGTCACTTTAGGGTTGATTTGGGAAAATTGGGGGTAGATAGTTCACTTAGAACTCAAAGGTTGAGAACTATTAATTGGAAAAGATTGAGGATTAAAATTGATATTCTAAATTTGTTTTAGTTTTAATTAATGTCATATCAGCAACTTTCATTCAAATTAATAGTAAAATTGATGGAAAGTACTCAATTAAAATGCGATAAATGAGGTAGAGTACTTTGATAAGATAACCTTAAGGCAGGGTACCCGGTTTAAGACATGAAAATAAGCTAAGGGACCTGGTGTAGAATTTACCCATATATAAAGTATATTATGTCGTCTAAAAAATATAATTTATGAAGCAATTTATATGTTAAAGAGAAGTCTTATACAATAAATAAAATTTAGGGCCCCAAAGTGTAATCAATCCATTGATTATAACCTTTAAAATGGGAGTAAATTGCGTCTATGACCCCTAACCTTTAATTATTGTATAATTTTAGACCCTAACTTCGATTTTTTGCTTGAAAAATTCCTAACCTCATTTAAGTGTTCCATTTTAGGCCTTTTATAGATGGAAAACGTTAATATGGATGAAAAATGTGATATGGCATGCTAATGTGGATGATTTGTCACGGTGGCATGATAAAGCTTTCTGAAAAAGTGTAAAACTGCACCATTGGTCCTCTATCTCACCACCCTCATCTTGATAAATCCTAAACTTCCTCATTTAGTACTGCCACCCCTAGGGCTTCACCACTGTTGCCCAACGCTTCCAACTGCCAACCATGTTACCGCCATCCAAGAGAAGCCAACGCTGCTGTCATTCCCGTTCCTTATTAAGCAAATTGAATGGAAAAGTAGCTCGCAAAACCATCACCCACCATCCCATCGTTAGTCTACTCCAATGTTGCGTCTTGCACATCTGTTGAATCCCCGTGCATCGTCCATTCGCCCGGAGAGCATCGCCATCCTCTCCTTCATGATCCCATTGATCACCCTAAAACTGTCCCGATTTGAAGAATTGATGAGGAAGGAAGAGGAGGCGTGGGTTTCTCATTGATGGGGAATGATAGCACTTTTTTTGTTTACGCGATTGACATAGGGAGGCATGGACAGGGAAGGAAGGGGAGACGTGGGCTTTTCGTGGATGACAGCAACAAGGCTAGTAGCTGGATGCATCTGGCAATAGTGGTGAAGCCCTAAGGGTCGCAGCAGCAATTGGGGAAGTTTATGGTTTCTTAGGATGGGGGTGGTGAGATAATTGATCCAGTTCATTTTAACTTAAGTCAATTTACTCCAAAATGGCTTTTTTTAATTCTTACTTATTTTATTTTTATTCTTGCTTATTTTTTTTTACTCTGAACTAATTTTAATTAAAATTTAATATTATGTAGCTGTAATAATCCATTGAAAATACAATTTTTGTAATTTTACGAAATTTTTATGAATTTTTCTAGTTTAAGGCATTAAAAAATAAAAATTCATAAAAATTTAATAATATTATAAAAATTTACTTTGAAATGGATTATTGCATCGACATAATATTGACTTTTAAATAAAATTCGTTTCAAGCAAAAAAGATATAAAAGTAAAAATAAGTCAATTGACTTAAGTTAAAACAAATGGTGCAGTTTTACCCGTTTTCAGAACGCTTTATTGTGCCACTGTGGCAAATCATCCATGTTGGTGTGTCATATGACATTTTTCATCCATACTAACGTTTTCCCTCCACAAAAGGTTCAAAATGAAACATTTAAATGGAATTAGAAATTTTTTATGCAAAAAATCAAGATTAGAGTCCAAAATGGTACAATAATTAAAGATTAGGTCATTGAGATAATTTACTCTTTAAAATATAGTTTAGGAGATAACTGTAGACTTATTGACACCCCAAGAGCTTTGTAAGAGATTTTTGAAAATAGGAGGGGATAAGTATATTTGGACTAAACCTGACGGTAGTAACTACTACCAAAGAGAAAGATGCTCTCCTTATATCTAAAATTCTTAAATTCGTGTTTCAAAAAGTTGTGAAATTTAGGCTCTGTTTAGTTATGGGAAATTTTCTAATTTTTTCAGAAAAATTTTTAAAAATTAGAAAAT
The DNA here is from genome assembly GCA_039654915.1 of Aquilaria yunnanensis. Lineage (NCBI taxonomy): Eukaryota > Viridiplantae > Streptophyta > Magnoliopsida > Malvales > Thymelaeaceae > Aquilaria > Aquilaria yunnanensis. The sequence goes on along the minus strand of CM077594.1, from coordinate 77,960,983 downwards.
GAAAAGAAAATGTGTTTAGTTAAATAATTTTCTTTTTCAGTTTTTCTAGAAAATAATTTTCTATGCCAATAAGAAATAGAAAATGAGGTTTAAGTTGTTTTCTATTTTCCAGAAACGGGAAATCCATCGGCTCGCGCGATCGGCCCTCTCCCACCCGACGCCTTCGACCTTCTCCCTCCCGGCGCCTTCGACCGAAAACGAAAAACGCATCAACGCTCTCTACCGATCGCGAGACATAAGCCCTTCGACTTCGAGCAGTGCCGTCGACCTTCTCCTCTCTGCACCAGACGTCGGCGCCTTCAACCATATTCCTCTTCGCACCAGGTACGATCCCTCCCTGTCTCTCTCTTTCGTTCTCCCCTTCCTCCTCTCGATCCACTATCGATTTGGGTGATTGGTATCTTTGAATTTTCGTTTTCAAGGTGATTGGATTAAACTCTCTTTGAAGTCTCGCCGAATCAGAAAAAATCTGGTTATCAAGGTATTCTTGTTGTTCAACTGAAAACCCAGCCATAAGTAAGGTGTAATTGTTGCTTTCTTCCCCAGTTTCATAGGTCTGAGAAACCGGCGGTTGGTCCGAATAGGGCGCTTTAATAGGGCAGTATTGGTTTGGCTTATTGACTAAGTTTCAGGATAGCAAGAGGATGTGCTTCAGTGCTTGAACGACAGAACTGAGGGCTATGGTTGTCAGTAATGCAAGTGTTATTGCCGTCCAAAAAAATAAAAAAAATGCTTGCAGGCGATATGATTTTATTGATGATCAGTTTATGGTTCTTATATATGTTGCTCATCGAACAAAAGTGAATCTCTTTGTCTGAGCGTTATATATAATTCATGAATGTTGATGTCTACGATTGTCCTACCATGTATAGGTAGGGTTTATAATCAATATATTATTGACTTGAACATTGGTTTGTGGTTATGGGCTATAACCTAGACATTGCAGGTCAAGTTAAAGAAAGATATGATTCAATTTCCTATGATGAATATCATTTTACTATTTCTAGGTGTCTTGGTGATTCAATTTGTTTGTAATTTCTTGCAGGGTAGATATGATTCTGTGCAGTGCTCTCTGGATATTTTAAGATCCCGAGTGCAAGGAAAGACAAGATGTGATAGACTATATCACATTGAGCTGTTGGAACCTCCGCACGAGGTATAATGAAACTATATACTATAATGAAGATATGACTCAGGAATAGTTTTCTAGCTTCATTCTAGTTTTTGTACTTTTGTTTAGGACAATGAAATAGGTTGCAGAAGTTGCATCTACGGCTAGTTTACAGGTGTAAGACATGAATTGAAAATGGAATGAAATTGATAAGATTTCATGGCCATGTGTCACAGACATGAATTCTTTGTTTTTTTCTCCTCATTATGTCACTGCTTGTGATTTATGGTATGTTCCCCCTATTTGGCTTCTCATCCTTCCATCTGTTGATTATGGCAATTTATAACAGTAACTTTGGCATGTATTCTTGTGATTTTCTTGGCATTTATCATCTGAAACTTGTTTATGATTATGGTTGAATTATCATGATTTGGTGGCATCAAACCAGGATATCATATATGCTCTATCGCGTGGTTTGGTTGGATAGAATTCTATTTGAGTGCTTGGTATTCGAATTAAAAGTTGTGATTCTGGTTTTTCTTCTTTTTTATTTATTTATTTATTTATTGTTGTGTCTTCCTCTCTAGTGGTGACATTGTTTTAGACCGGTGTGATTTAAATTTTCACAATACTCTAGTGTAGCAAATAGCAATGTCAATTCAGATATTGAGATTGCTGTTATTGTTAGTAAAAGAATATATTAGCTCTAGGGAAATGGCAAACTCATAGCACATGATTTTTAGCCGGATTTCTGAGTTGTCTATTGTTAGTTATGCTTAGAGTTCATTTTAGGAACCTGCTACAAATGATAGGTTAATAAAATTGAGTGGGAATATGAATATAGGTTCCAGCTAGATAGTGTTTGTGCATATACTTGTGTGTTTTTCATTATATTTTAAGAAGTGCTTAATTGGTTGCTATTTGCTTGAAACTGAAACTCAAGGAAACTGAGTTGAAACTGGTTATAAAGTTCTGCTAATGGATTTGGTTTTACAGTTAAGCTATATTGATTTTGTATAGGAAGCATGCAGTTGCTTATTGCTAAATCTGTATGTCGGACATACTTGCCTACTGATTGACACGTTTATGCTGCGTGCATGATTCAGCATTTTTTGGTATTTTGTGATACGTCATGTTGATAACTCAATAATGAACAGATCAAGTTAATGGATACAGCCGTTTTAGATATATATTAAGTCATATTGGTATCATGTTGTAAACTTGCAAGAGTTGTTTAGGTGAAAGCAGAATCACTAATTCATTATCATATTACTTGTCGTTCTTGGCTTAAAAGCTTTGCACACTGAGTGGAAGCAAGCTGATTGAACGGTTAAGAATCATGTGCTTTTACCATCGTCATCAAACTGCCACCTGAATCTTGCAGAGTTCGCTCACATGGACATTGACTTTATTGTATCTAATTATATTTGATACATGCTCTCTTTGGAATTGTATTATATATTGGAAAATATTATGACTAAGAAAACTCTATTTATCATATGAACATGTTTTTTCTCTTTTATATGAGTATTGCATTTGAATGTTTTAACAATGTAAAAATATAGAATTTTGTTGTGAAGAAAATTTTCTTAACTAAACATATTTTCCAATTTTTCGTTTTTAGAAAACTGTTTTCTTGTATAAACAACCAAACATGTTTTCTGAAAAGCATTTTAGAAAACTGTACATAGAAAATGAAAACTAGAAATAGAAAATGAAAATGAAAATTGTTTTCTACAACCAAACGCCACCTTAGCTTTCCTGTATTATTTTTTTTTCTTGGGTCTTGGGATGTAAGGGAACTTCCCCCAGCTCTAAGCTTTTTGTCCCTGATGATTCTACTGTTTTTGCCTCCTTGTCGTCAATTGTTGAGTTGAGTTGATGAGTTGGTTCTAGTCTCCTAAGTTTTTTCTTTCTTTTGCTAACAACGTTTACCAAGCATGTTTAATCCGGAGCACTAATTAAAGGGATTTCATCTATGTGCTGCCTGATGAAAAATAGAAAATGAAAAAAGGCAAAGCAAAGAGGCAAATGTTAAAAAAAAAAAACATGCAGAATTTTTGTGAAATAGTAACACGATTGATTGAATTATAAAAATTCGGAACAAACTGTTAATTTCTAGGAAAAATTACAAAAACCCCTCATGGTTTGATCTAACCTACACTTTGCCCTTATATTTTGAAAAACTTACACTTTGACCCATACTTTGTTTATAGTGTCTGACAACAACTTTTGAAATTTTAATTTAAACTATCCAATAATTATGTTCCAGTAATTTATAGATTTTTCATATTTTTTTTACAACTAACCAACATTTAAAAAATATTGATATGCATTTATAAGGAGAAAAATACATTTACAAAAAAGAAAACTAATAATTTAAAACGTCTATTAACTATAAAAATAATATTGGAGAGATCAAAATTACTGGAATATGGTTATCATATAATTTAAATTATAATGTCAAAAGTTGTTATCGGATAATATATAAAAAATAGGAGGTAAAGTATATATTTTTAAAAATTAAAAGAGACAAACAGTAAGTTAGGATAAATCTAGGATAAATTGTAAGTTTCCTAATTTCTATATATAAAAAGATGACTTATGATAAAAACTAGGAGCACGTAAGTCCTGCTAGTCATTGGTGATAAGTATTTGTCTATTACAGGATGTTGTTGTCATACATGTCATAAATATATTGTAGTAATTTTCTGGTAAAAAGAGAATATATTAATTTATAGTTACTCATACTCTTACCTTTTTTTTTCCCCCTTTTTGGAGATGGAAACGGAAGTTTCCAAAATGCTTGGCCTGTACGCATACAGGCTCGATCTTAACCGTCCATCATGTTAGATGAGATTTTGGCCTAAATACAGTTTACAACTACATTTTTTCTCTTTGGTTGCTTTGGTCTGAAAGGTTTATTTTCATCTCATTCAGCCATTAAATTGTGATTAGACGAGAAGGAGTCCTGTGGCAGCCTGATATAGCCAGTTACAGGTTTCTAATTCAAATTTCCTCCACTCCTCTTTTTCCTCATTCAATCTCGCTTCTTCTCGTCTTCTTCCTTGATCGTTTACATCACCGATTCATCCGATGCTGGGGATGTCGCGATTTGGGGCATGAGTAGGTATAGATGGTCGGATTTCTTTGATTAGGCTGCTGCTCATCTTCCTTAATCTGCCAAAGTGCTCCCCGCCGCTCACTGTCCCGATCTCTCTGTCAAATCGCTGTCGCGTAGAGCCCCCGCCGCCACACCGCCGTTTCAGGCCACATTTGTCCACGAAAAGCAGAGACGGAGACCCATCGAGCCCCTGCGGCCCGCCAGTCCCCCTTGCCACATCTGTCCAGCAAAGTGCAGAGACGGAGACGAAGTTAGCAACTTGTGAAACTGACGAGTCCAAGTCTCAAGCCACCTTTTGGTCCAAACACCCATGATATCCCTGGACTCTCTTTAGTTGTCCAAATTAATCCTCAACAATTCTGATCTTCTATTTTGCTTGCTGCCTTACATGTTTAATTAAGTCGTTCATGAATTCATGTATTCAAGCATTGGTTGCTTTTTACATTTATTTTGTTTATAGTTTAGCATTATAATTAAACTAGTTTACATTTATTCAAACTAATTTTAGAAAACTAGTATACATATTTAAATGTCATATAAATATTATTATAGAAAATATTACAATATTTAACAATTTAAAATGTGACAAATTCTTCCAACATCATATTGAGTATTGCCAATATTTAACTAGCTGTTTTTTATACCAAGATTCTAAAAGTTATCATTTTTTGTAGTTACGGCTTACAAGTTATCCTATTATAAAATTAGCTATCATTTTATCTCCTTTTATGTATACTGCCAACCTTACAAGTTAACGTTTAGGCCTATTAGAAATTTACTATGTAAGATTTTCAGTCATGAAATCAGTGATTTTGTAACTGGCGCCATCAATTTGTTCCCTAATTATCGAATTTTACTGTAAAGAGTTAACATTTAGGGCGATTTGGCATAAACAACTTAAAAATTTCACTCATGGAGTATGTGAATTTCTAATTTGAATAGTAATTTTTTTTCCTAATTATCAGAATTAATATAACTTGTTTATAGTTTAGATTTCAACAATAATCTAAACTTATTTATAGTTTAGATTATTTTTGACAATAATCTAAATCCTTAAAATAATACAAAAAAAAATACTAAACCAAAACCCTAACCCTAGATACTAGATCCAACCCTAAACCCTAAGCCTTATCCATAACCCTAAACCTTACCCTAAACTCTAAACCCTAACCTTACCCTAAACCATATAAATGGTCTAATCAGTCTAGGAAAATTGACTAGTGGCAACTCTTAAAAAGTGAAGCAAATGTCAAGTTTTTTTAACAATTTTTGAAAAAATTACACTTATCTCCCTCCCTCAACCTACCGAAGCCTTTTTAAAAAAATGATCATAATTTGATCTTATTAATGTGGAAAAGATAGTTAGCTTGCTCAATCCTTAACCCTAACTCTAAAACCCTAATCCTTAAGCATAATCCCTAATCCTAATCCCTAATCCCAAATCTTTAATCATAATTCCTAACCCTAATCCCTAATCCTAATCCCTAAACCCTAACTCTAATTCCTAACCATAATCCCTAATCTTAAACTATATTCCCTAACCATAACCCTAACCCTAATTCCTAACCATAATCCCTAACCCTAAACTCTTTAAATATATACGAAGACTCTAATATTTAGGAAATTTACAAAGAATTCTCAAAATTACATGCACGCCTAAACTTTTAAAAAATTCACCAAATATTCATCAAATTGTAAACCATCTGTCTCTTAACATTTACAATATTTTTCTAGGCCTTAAACTAATTGAGTTTTCAAAATAAAATAATGCAGGCTTTATACAACCAGTTCAAATAATGGTCACATTAAAAGGAAAAAAAAAGCTAAAACAAATATATAGCAGACATAGCTATGATTTATTTATTTTATTAAATGCTGGACAAAATATAAAAATTTGTAAATTTTGTTATTTAGAAACTATAAGTTTTCATTCATTACATGTATATAAATATTTGCATTTATAGTTAAAATTAATATTATGGGCTAAAAACCCCTAAATACTGTTATTGTGACACCTAGTTAAGGTTATGGTGGTATCAAGTTAAGGTTATAGTGATACCAATTTAAGATTGTAATGGTACCAATTTAAGGTTGTAGTGGTATCAAAGTTAGGTTCTAATGGTACCAAGTTAATGTTATGGTGGTACCAAGTTACCTTGACTCTAAACCCTAATTTTAAACTTTAATTCCTAAACCTAATCCATCTCCCTAATCTCTAATCCCTAACCCTAAACTCTAAACCTTAACCCTAAACTCTAACACTAACCTTAAATTGGGAAGTCAACGGGTAGGGTTTGGGCCGGGTATAACTAATCTCAAATCATCTCCTCAAGTAATCAGGTTTAGGTAGTACAACTCCTGCGAGTAGGCGAGTATTACCCACCTACCTATTTTATGGTATATGTTTAACTTTTTTAGGCATTCTTTTTATATATTTACATATATTTTCAAAAGAATGTGTATATTCATAATTAATTAATTCTTAAAAAACCATAAACTAAGTTAATATAAGATAATTTATGTTAAAATATAATCTTATTTTTGCAATAAAATCATATTTTGAATATAAATATACTAATTTCAGAAGGATGCGGGTAGAGTTGGGTATGATAAGTTAAACGCATACCCTCCCCATGGCTTTGAGGGTAAGGTGGTTTTGGGGAAGGTAGGGCTGGATAGGGTATTTTTTTACATCCTTAGCCCTAAACCCTAATCATTAGTGCTAAAACCTAATCCCTATCCCTAATCTCTACCCCTAAACCTTAATTCATAATCCCTAACCATAACCTAATGTCTCTAAACATTTGTAACATTTTTCTGTGCCTCGAACTAATTGAGTTTTCAAAATAAAATAATATGCAGACTTTGCACCAGCAGTTCAAATAATGGTCATGTTAAAAGGAAAAAAAATTAAAACAAATAAATAGTATAAATAGCTCTAATTTGTTTATGTTATTAATTGTTGGACAAAAAGGTCAAAATTTGTTAAATTTAAGTTATTTAGAAATTATAAGTTTTCATTTCTTACATATATATAAATATTTTACATTTACAAATTTTTGAAATCCCAAATCAAATTTTAGTAGAGCCATCTTCTAGTAATTTCAGCTTTTACAGTACTTTTTTATAGTTATTTTGTATGTTTACACAGAAGAAAAAAATAATTTAAATTTTCTAGTAATTGCTATTTTATTTATTTGTTTTAGTCCCTATCTCCTCCCTGTTTTATGGTTCAGTCACTACCAACATTATTTAGTTATTCATTTAATTGACAACATTTAATTTTGTACAGTCTCTATTTTATGGTTCTGTCCCTATTTAATTTAAGTGCCTGTTTCATGGTTCAGTCCCTATTAACTAACATATACATATTTGTTTGGAAGAACCTAAACATAAACTTACTAAATATGAATGTTTTTAAATATAGACTTATTAAATATGAATGTTTCTAAATATAGACTTACTAACCCTAATTCTTAATCCTAAACCAAATCCTAGTCTTATTCTTTAATCTGTAACCCTAATCCCTAACTTAAACCCTAATCCCTAAACCTAAACCTTAACCCTAAACCCTAATCCTTAACCTTAATTTTAACCTTATTCCCTAGTCCTAAACTCTAAACCTAATTCCCAACCCTTAATCTCAACTCTAACCCTAAACCCTAGTCCTTAACCCTAACCATAACCCTATTCCCTAAACCTTAACCTAACCTTAATCCCTAATCCCTAACCCTAAACCCTAATCCATAATCCCTAATCCCTAATCCTAAACTCTAACATTAACTCCCTAACCTTGGATTTGGACATTTGAATGTGGGGGTGATTTGTGAGAATTGATTAGATGAGAATGATGTCGTGTCATGTGTTCTGTGGCTCCACTGTCTATTATCCGATCCAATGAGGCAATTGAGGTCTTACCAGATAAGCTCATTGTACTATCCTACTTTTGTGCAGATAACAAAGAAATCAGTTGTTCATACTAGGTTTGAGTTAAGCCAAAACTCGTTTCAAATGTTGCTGCATTTGCTGAGCTTTTTGCTTACATTGTACAAGTTTTTATCCTATTTAATTTTACCTCAGATTTATCATTTTTCCACCAATTAGGATATCCGTTGATTTTAAAGTAATCCTCCACGTAGTGTCCAAGCTTACCGCAATGATCATTTGACGTTGTTTTTAGCACAGTGACACTCTGCTATTTTATTCTTCAACAACAAGTACAAAGGCTTTGCTGATTGTTGGCAGTGATTCATGTTCAAAATTTGGGACCTGATATTGTTAAAATGGTCATTTAAACCCACAAGAAATTGGTGGAGTTTCTCACCTTCTTTCTCAGCTACAATTTCTTTATAAGCTTTACAGGTGTAGATGGGAGCATTGCTGTAAGTGGTAAGTTCATCCCACAATCTTATGAGTTTTTTGTAGTACTCCACTACTGTCGAATTGTTCTGCTGTAGAAGAGAAATTTTTCTCTTCAATTCATGAATACGAGGAGCTTTTCCTTGTGAATACCTTTCCTAGAGATTAATCCACATGTCCTGAGCCGAATCAACATAGGCTATGTTGTTGTGAAACTCCGCTGTCAAGCTGTTAAAAATCCATGCAATCACCATTGAGTTGTATTTTTTCCAAATTTAAAAGGTTGTTGATTATTCTATTGGCCTTTTGATCAAACCATCAACAAATCCTACCTTGTTTTTAGCTCGCAGAGCATTGAGCATTGCCTTATACCAAGTAGGATAATTTTCTCCTTTAAGGAGACACGTAATAAGGACTGCGCCAAGATTATCTGAGGCATTTAAGAAGAATGGGGAAGAGGGATCTATGCTATATAATGAGTTAGAACCTGAAGCATCTCTTCCTTTCTTGTTATCATCTGTCATATTGACAATTTTTGGATGTTTTGAAGAAACAAAGAGAATTGCTCTGATACCATGTAAACATCGTAAGTTTTGTGAGCAATAATCAATTGTTTTATCATTAGTTTATCAGCATACTTATACAAGGAAATAGATGTACAATTGGATATTAACAAAGGTAGTTTACATGTTAGCCAAACACTAACAGCTAATGTACGGATATGGTGGACATATCTCTAATTAGACATATGTTTTTCATTTCCAAGAATACCCCTAATGTTATCTCAAAATTACTGCCTTTACCCTTGCTCGCATCAGATGTGCTTTTTGGCTCCAGTAGGGTTTCTGCTTCCGATTGCTTGATCTAGCTGCCGGTTGCTGTGCCGTCACTTCGTCGGTATGGTGATTTCGGCGCCCCTTCACGTCGGCGTATTTTCAATTTACAGATCTACCAACCATTGGTGGACTCATTATTTTTAGACATCAGTTTTGTTTTCAGAGTTTTCTGGCATCGATCATTGGTTGCATCATTATTTTTAGATGTCAATTTCATTTTCAAAGTTCTTACACTATGAGTTTGGTTGGAAGTGCAGGTTTTGTTGGTGTTGGAGACTGTGAGCCTTTGGACATTGAGTCGTTGATCTCTTTTTCTGATGAGAATGTTGCTAGTTGGTTATGTGATTATAGCGGTGAAGGCAATGATGAAAAAGGTAATGTCTGTGAGAAATGAATTGGTGTGCATACAGATTATATTTTTTGTTGTGTTTAAGTTTTCGGCATTCATGCGGACATTTTTTCACATTGTTTTAGACAATTTCTGGTGTAGTGTTTGGACATGTTTCATTTGGTTGTAAGGGATGTCAGTTTATGAGTGTGGAAGTTGATTTGGGTAGTGTTTTTTCAATTATGTACATTTGTTTGTACATTTGGGTTGCAATGTTCAAATATTTTGGGAATCATACTTGGACACTGTTCGCTGTGGTATATGGACATCTTTTGTCTGGGAGTAAGGGACTTCAATCTATAAGTGTTGAAGTAGATTCAGGTGGTGATATTGGTTTTTTGTTAGACGGTTCATTTATACTTTTTGGACATATTTGGAATTATGTGTAGACACTTGCCTGTGCACCTGGTGGAAGGTTCTCTGGTGATTATGAAGTTTGTGAACATATTGTTTCTGAAGTATAATCAAGTAATGTTTTGGGTGTTTGAAGATTGTTTGCTTGTCTCATATGTGTTTTGTTTATTTAATGTTTTGTTTTGTTTGTGTTTGCTTTTGTTTTGTAGAGCCAATAGGTGCAGCTGGTGATGACACATTATCTATTGGTTATGATTCTATAAATTCTGCTAATGATGTTAATTGGGTCAGAGCAACCTTTGATTTTGTTGATGAGGCTAAGTTTTTTTTTTTAAGAGTATGATATTTCTAGAGGTTATAGCATTCATTGTGCAATGAGTAGATATAGGGGTAGCAGAAAGGATGAGGCTTTTTTCCATAAGGAGTTCCTCTACTTCTATGTTGGTTTAAAGTTTGGTAGTGTTAAGAAAAAGGCTACTGAACGTTATAGAGTCGATAAGCAGAGTAATTATCATGTGGTAATATGTGTTAGGTTAAGCGATGATGGATTATGGGTATGTCATGCTCATTTAAGACAACATAACCATTCATTTGTTGCTGCTAAGCAGCGATATTTGTTACGGTCAACTAAGTTTTTGAATAAAGATATTTTCACAGTTGTTGCAGAATTAATGGGAAATCAGATTAGACTTGCAAATGCCATTATGGTTATATCAAATGAAGTCAATTGGCTTGAGTTACTTGGGTTGACTAAAAGAATGTTTTACAATTACTTATCTACTGAGCGTGCGTCAGAATTGGAGATTGGGGATGCTCTACTGCTGCTTGATACTTTTAAATGTAGGGCATCAGAAGATGTTGATTTCTTCTATGAGGTGCCAGTTGATAATGAAAACAAATTAAGTAGGTTTATTTGGATTAATGAAGTGATTAAGGCTGATTATATAATATTTAATGACGTTGTTGAGTTTGATACAGCATTTCAAACCAATTGGTACAATAAGTTTTGTGCTCTATTTATTGGATTAAACAATCACAAACAGAATGTTGTTTTTGTTGTTGATTTTCTTGTGGGGCAGAAGAGGAAGCACTTTGTTTGGTGTTTTGAATGATTCAAAAGGGGTAAGGGTGAAAGCTTCCTCAGACAATTATGACGGATCAGGATGGTGCAATTGGATCTGCAGTTAACCGTGTTTTTTGTGGTGTTCAGCACAGATTATGTCTGTGCCACATTTGTGAGAATGCCAAGAAGAACATCAAGGGCTTGATGTGTATTGAAAGTTTTTCCAAAATGTTTTATAGATGTTTGTATCATTGTGTTACTGCTAGTGAGTTTTATGATGCATGGTCAATGATGCTTGGAAGTTTTAACTGTTGTAATGTGGGATGGTTGAAGAACTTGTACGTAGCACAGTTCAAATGGTGCCCAGCACTGTGTAAGCACATTTTCTCTGCAGGTAATTTCAGTGTGTAATTTAGGTATGATTAATGAACATTTTGAATATAATTTTTAGACATTTTTTTTATATTAATAAACATTTTATGTACATTTTCTCTACAGGGCTTCAATCATCACAATGTAGCGAAAGCACAGATAGTGTTCTGACATCACTTGCAAATAAACAAATGGGTTTGTTTGCTGTTTTCATTACTTTTGAGAACATGTTGAAAGAGTGGAGAAATAAAGCACTTGAATAAGATTTTCAAAATATTGAAGTGATGAATGTGAGGGCTAAACACTTAAAGATATTGGTTCATGCTTCTAAGGTATACACTCGTACTATCTTGAAAGAGTTTGAAAAGGAATTATTGGTTAGTGTTTTTATTGAGTCAAAGGTTGTTTCTAAGGTGGGTGGTGTCATTGAGTATGAGGTTTTGCTTGGGAATCAAGATTGGAGGAAATATTATGTTAAGCATGATGCTGCTTCATTATCTGTGTCATGTTCATGGATGATGTTTAAGGAGAGAGGCTTGCTTTGTTCCTATTCATTGCGTGTGTTGAATGTGAATAATGTGCATGAAATTCCTAAGCAGTATATACTTCACCGTTGGACTAAGGAATCAAGGGTTATTGTGGATTAGGATGAGAAATATTTGTTTGGTGATGCATTTTCTACAATTGCTTGGTGTACTAACATGATGAGAGTAAAAAAGGTGAGGAATGTAAGTATGTATGCGAGCAAGGACTACTGTCAATGCAGAATCAGATTTTGAAGATAAAGGCCGGATCTAGTAGTACTAGCAAAAAGTGTAGGGCAATTAGCAATGTTGGGTATTGCTGTGAAGTGGATGTTTTGAATCCTATATTTGTGACATCTAATATATTTGGATCAAAACAGAAGAAGAGTGAAGTGGAGTCCAACCGTGGTCATGGATGTAGGGGCACGGGCAGGAATAATGGCAGTGGTAGAGGTGGTCGTCAGTAGAGTACAGTATAACAAAAGTGTTCAATAGAAATAGTCAAAGTGTCTATAAACCATTATTGAAATGTCTACAGAGTTAAATTGCACAGGTACAACGGAAGTTTATTGAAATGTCTACAGGGTATTTGTTTACAGTACACAGCAAAAATGTAGTATGATAATGGAATTAAGTTAATGTGAGAATGATGAGGACTATGTTTTTTACAATATCAATTACTTTTATTTATTTAAAATACTATTTTTTTATTTACAATGTGTGCAGAATAATACATATTTCAACTACAATATAATATTTAGATGTTTAGAGCTATTCTTTTTAAGAACTTGCAAAAATAGTTTTGTTTCACATCTCCATATGTAAGGCTTGTAGCAAATTCAGCTTGCTACGTACGCTTCTGTGTTAGGGTGGTCTAGCCTATCGAGTGGTGATTGACAATCTTTAAGATTGTGTCCAATGGCAACAAGCCTTTTGTTAAGCGCCCATAAACAAGTAAATGTTTGTCGTACAAGCCCTCGACATTCAGCAATCTTGCATGGCATTTGCCTTCCATTTTGTCCCGCAATGATAAGTGATATTAATTCCATTGCCTTGGTCTTTTCGTATTCCTCAAATGGTGATATGATTGCTATCATTCTATACAAGTATTGGGCTTTACTATTGCCCTTTTTAGCTGCCCTTTTGAGGAGTTTAAGCCTTTTAATTTCATTTGCAATTATAAAATAGTGAGTGATGCCTTCTTCAATCAAGGGATTTTTGGCTTATATGCATTATTGGTGGATATAACGCTATTTTAGGCGAAATGGTCTGAAATGTAAATAATTTATCTTCAACCTTTGGAACACCAACTTATCATCTGCAACCTTGTGAAAGTCTTTGTAGGATTGTGCAACATTGCTAAAGTCATTGATGGATGATGCACCAACATTTGAGAGGATCTCAGTAAGCATATCATACAGTAATGATTGGATTGTTGTTTGGTGGGTTTCCTTAGAGATTTTCTTGGTCGGTTTCAAGTGGTCCATTTCTAAAACAAGTGTGTAGGATGATGTGCTTATGGGTTGTGTAGTTTATAGGTGATGAAAAGGTATTTGGTCGGTTATATTATGGATTGTCAAAAATTGTTGTTTTAGTTGAGCTTGTGAATAAAGGTGTTGTTTCGGTCCTTTTGTACCTTTTTGTATAATTTTGATTATGTTTTTTATGTGATTAACAGTTATGTACTGAACCAAGATTATTTGATTATGTATTTATATATTATGCGACTAACAATTTACGTACTGAACCAAGTTACATATTATGAGTGTTTAAACACTTTTATGACTTTTAATAGACACCTTATTAGTCTATAGAAGACATTTTTGTGAATTTGTACTATACATAAAGCAACTATTTTAAAAACTGACAGTAAGGAGCAACATGATGGAACAAATTGAGAAACATTTGCTAGACATATCAATAGTAATGAGACAATCTCAGAGACAAATCAACAACTACTTCCTAGACATGTAAAAAGACAACTACTTTGTCCATGCTAACAATCGTACAGGTAAGCAACTATGTCACATGTTAACAATTATTTCCCAACAATTTTTGCATCCATGTTATCTATAAGTCAAGTCAGGCAACTTTTGTATCCATGTTAGCACTATTGTTTATCTGCATTTGTCAAAGCAGAATCTTGCACCTGGTTGTATGGATGTAACATCAAAGTAGCTGCAATTTGCATTCTATACTTGTTTATAATTTCTTTCTGCAAAGTCAAAAATAATAAGTGTATAGTAGCAATTTGGCAGTGCATGAAGAAGGCATTCTAGATGTTAGAGTTGTTATTGGTCCCAGGTCAGAAAGAAATGGTTGACCATGATATAATTCCATATGTTTCATTGAAAAAATGACACAATCATTTCCATTTCTCATGTACTACTTATAGCTCCTTTTCCACAGTAAAGGGACAAATGTAGGTTGGTATTTTTCAATTTCATATGCAAATGAGTGTTCCAACGAGTCAAGCCATTTGCTGGTGGTTTGTTTATGTTAAAAGTGCACAGTTGTTACACTTTGCATATAAATAATAGACACTTTGAATAGAACTAATAGACTCTTTTCATTAAAAAAATAAACATTACCAAAAGAAAAGGGCAATTGTTCATATTTTCCTATCTCCTCATTCTCTATTGTCCATGACCTCCATTTTCTTGTTTTCAGTGTTAATGAAGAACGCATTGAAGTGGACATCTTTAGCACATATGAAGAATAGCTGTTTCATAAAGATGTATTTTAAGGGCTAGCACACCATGAATAATACTCTCTCCGTCCCAGAAGTTTTGATACATTTGACTTTTTGTTGTATTTTGACTTAATTTTATTCATATTATTGTTTGTTAAAAAAAATAAAAAAAAAATAGATTTAGAAACTACATATCTTGAATTATCATTCATATACAAAGATTTTTTATTTATATATTAAAATGTTGAAAATAAAAAATCCTAGATTAATTGCCAAAAACAAATGGAGCAAAACTTTTGGGACAGAGGGAGTAATTGTATAGTAGATGTATACATAGTTGTGTGCACTTAAAAGTTTGTAACCATGCAACATTTCTTTACTGATGTTGTTGTATTGGAGCCACAAGTTGAGCATTTGGTGTATGCTGAGCTCCTTGTTAGCATTCTTCTTGACAACTTGAGGATCAAATTTATTGTTGACAATTATATGGAAAATGAAGGTCTATAAAAAATATTATTAAACAAATGCTAGACTTACATAGAGGGATTTTTTTAGATCTTGCATATAGGTATAGAAGCATGGTTGGGAAAAAAGTAACATTCTGGCAACTTTTTGCTTGACTCTATTTTATTCAAAATATAAGCATAGGTGGTTATGATAGAGTCATAAACCAGTTTTTCAAGTCTCAAACTCAAGATCTCATTCCTGAAATTGAAGACAACTGGTGTAAATCTTGCCAGTAGTTCATTGCGATTGGAATTAATTGGAATGTAATCAAAAGTAATAAACAACTAGTTTTTTAATTGAAGACATTGCACAGAAGAAGCAGGCAATTGAAAGATAACTAGTAGACAGTTCTCAATAAATATGCAGTAATCAAAATAACTACACAGAGGAATATTAAGTTTTTAAAAATCACCAGACAGTTTGTATCATATTATCAGACACGTAGATAATCCCCAGACAGTTACAGATAACTAAAGGACAATTTTTAGTAAAATATATGATTATTATGTAATAAAAGGTGTGTGCTGAGACACTTACTTGGTTGGCAGTTTCATGCTCCATGCTCCATGCATATTCTATAACAATAGACTCTATGCTTGTGAGGTAGAAATTAAGTGTTTCCTTGAACTGTTGGAGATATGGAGATTTCAAGAAAATTGACTTCTTCTTTGCTCTAGCTAGCCTCTTAGCTTTTTCTTGGCTTCCATTTATGTGCAAATTGAAAGACGGTCCGCTTTTTAGATTAAAATCGAGAACTGTTGGTAGTAGACCTTCCTCATCTGCTAAGTCAAGCATAAATGGTTCGGCAAGGTCTTCAAGCTCTTGATCATTCTCATTTTGCTCATCAGGTGTGCAGTAGACATTTTTTAGATTGCAATGCAATCTATGCCAACTTTGCTTTCTCCGTTGCATCCATCATTTGCTCAACTTGGAGAATGAATTTCTCATCCCATGGGCTGCCTTTAATAGGGCCATTGTTGAGCTCATTCGACCTCTGTATCAGCTTCACAAGCTAAGTTACAATTAGAGGGAATAGCTCGCAGACTCTTGCAATTTCTTCCTCTATCCTTTTCATTACATTTGAGGAGTTAGTCACTCTACTTGAAATTTGACTTGTCAACGACCCATTTTTCTTCCCATGTTGCATTCTCCACTCTTGAAGTTCAGGGTCATTTTTATGGGAATAAGGGTGTTCATCAACCACTTTTGGACCAATAGGTATTCCTAACACATGATGCACATTTTTAGCAGTTATTTTGATGCTTGAATGTTTGGATATGCTCATAGTTGTGCCATCCGGGTTAAAATGCTCTACTAGCCACTGCACCATATTTGGGAAAAGCTGGGTGCATGTTATGTTGAATAGAGATCCAAATCCAAGTTCCTTGATTGCATTCACATGCTTAGTGCTTGTTGATAATAAGTCCATTGTCTGATTCACCTCTTTAGGCTTGCATATTGTTTTATATATTATGCTGCAATAAAATTGTAGATTTGGTCAGTACTAAAAAAAGCTTAGACAGTAATGATAGACACTTGATACAGTACCAACAGACAAATTATGGATAACCAGTATACACATTTGCAATAAGGGAATGAACCAGTGGACAATTTTCAAGTTAATAAATGACCAGAAAAGGAATGAACCAGGGGACACTTTTCCAGTAAACACTTGAAAGAGAAATAATTGACAAATTATTGATAACTAGAACACACTTGTCCAGAAAAGAAATGAACCGGTAGACAATTTTCCAATAAACAAATGACAAGTAGACACTTTTCCATAAACACTTGACAGAGAACCAATAGACAGATTATAGAGAATCAGTGCATACTTTTTGCAGTAAACAAATGAACATAATGTGAATACACATTGTGAATAGTATGTACTGCAGAGAGGTTGAAGGGCTGGCCTTCTGTTTGCCTTTTTTTCTTGTTGGGGGGTTAGATTTTTTTGTAGTGCTTGGCTTTTGCTTTTGTGCTTTCTGTTTTTTTTTCTCTTGTTCAGAGCTTGTGTCATGTTGTTTCTTGTGCTTTGTAGCATCATTTTGTTTAGATTCAGTAGTGTCTTTCCTTTTCTTGTAGATGATAGGCTTTGCTGGACTTGGCTGTTCTTGAGTTGATGTTTGTTGCCTAGTGTTCTGTCTGTATAAACAACCAGAAAGATAACAGTTACATGAGATGTGTCTTAAGTACTTTAACAGTTATAGATTGATTAAAACATATGTATAGAAAGTGTCTTAACTAGCTACACAATTGTCTACCAAAAGAAGCACCAGTGTCTATATGATAATAGTTATAGATTGATTACAACATATGTATAGAAAGTGTCTTCAAAATGTGTCTACCACAAGAAGCACATGTGTCTATATGAAAAGCTGACGAAGAGTATTTTTGTAGACTGATTACAACATATGAGAAGTGTGTGCACTAGCTACATAATGTGTCTACTACATGAAGCAGAAGTGACTATGTGAAAGAAGACGAGTATTTTTAGGTTGCTTATGAAGGGGAGTTTGGATTCATCTGCACAAACAATGGCGGTTTGACGGTGAGTTTTATTTTTTGCTTGCACAGAGAATGAAAATAGTCAGAAGAAATATCAAATTCTACAGCAAAGTTCTTATAGATGTAAGAAAATGAATATTTGTGTGTTTTACCTATTGTGTTCTGATTCATTTTGAGAAACATGTGTTGGATGTTGTTTTGTCTTCCATTTGGTTGGCTTCTCTTGATCCCGTATGTAGGTTAGGTCTTGATGAAGTGAAATTGTCAGAAATGAATAAAAAATGAAGTTCGAAGAGGAAAGCTAGAGAACTAAAAAAAGCGTTTCAGCGTGTTGCCGGCATTCTGGCTTGTTGTTGGAACTAAAAACGTCCTATAAAAAGCTAGAGAACACCGGCATATTGCCAGAATAAAAAATGTACTATAAAAACCTAGAGAGTTTGGAGAAGTGTACGAAGATCGTTTACCTTTGTTGCTATGCCTTGGTGAAGTTGCTGTCATCTTTTGGAGTAGGAAGTGTGAGGAGCTTTTGATTATCGGCCATGGCGTTTTTGGAGGAGGGGAACAGAGAAGTTGCTGGACGGTTTGAGGAGGGAGATGAATAACATCTAGTTTGAATTTGTAAAGCTTATTCACGAAGCAGTTACTTAAGCGGGGATAAAATAGTAATTTCAGGTAATATGTCAGCTGGATCGTGGGTTGTCGCGGCAGGTATTGGTATTGGGCTCTTATATTTAATTAGACATATATATATAGAGTATAAGAACAGCTATATCTTATATGCAAAGAGATGAAAGGATATAAACAAGTAAACGTAAAATACGCTTGACACATCGTTCACATGGCTTCAACATCGTATTGGCTCTTTGCGGCGGATTCTCCAAGGAACCATGTTTGAGAGCTGAAATCGAACCGAAGCTAGGGTGGCACAGAACTCCCCTAAACCGTCAGGTCTCGTGGGTACTGATTGTGATTCCAATAAATTTTTTTCTTTGGGACTAGGAAGGTCTTGATCGAGATCAGCATAGGATTGGGATTTTGAGGAACCCAAACAGAGGTGTTCCATTTCTCAGACCTGAGGATGAAGAATCATCCTGCAAGCTTCACTGTAAAGGTCCGTGAGCAGCCGATGGAGGGAAGAAATCGTCGATCGACTCACCGGTCGCCCCAAAGAAAACCAAGATTTGCCTATTCGGAGTCATTGTTTTGTAAGTAGTTAATTAGTGGTTTTGCAAAACCCAGATATTGTTGGATCAACTGTCTCAGTCATGGTTTAATCCAGATCAGCTTGTTCTTGAATTGCTTTTTGGTTTCTTTTCCTTTTGGACAAAGAAGCAAGAGTGGAGAGTTGCAGTGAATGCTATCAAAGAAGTGGAGGAGAGAGCAATATCTTCTTCCCAGATCTTTTGATTTTGTTGCGTTGCTTCATTTTGAAGATAAAATTTCCGGTTCTCTTCTTGCTGTAGTTTCCGTATTTAACTTTAGGTTCTAAATTCCTGTTGTTGGCTTGAGATCTATTAGAAGACTTTTCCTTGGGTAATGCACAGTGTGCTTCTAGTCGATTTTCCCATAAGAAGGCCAAGAAAGAAGATGAAGCAGGAAGAAGAAGGCCTATATCTAATTTGTGGAAAAGAAGTTTCATTTCTGTTGTATATGGGGTATAAACACTAATTTAGAAATTTAAGGTTTAAAATTCTTGATTGAAAAAGTTTGAGTACTAAACTTGTTCATTGTAAATGTTTTTAGTGTTAATTGATATTATGTGAGCATTTTCTATTGGATATAAGGTCTAATTAACGTAAAGGACTCAATCCGGACAGAAAAAAATGAGGTAGAGTACTTTAATAGGACAATCTCAAGATAAGGTACCTATTTTGGACACGAAAATTAGCTAAAAGACTTTTTTCAATTGTTCTTGGTTCTTCCTTATGACTCAATTTCTACTTACTTTTTATTATTTGCACTTGTTTTTTATTTTTACATTTCCATTTTTTGTTTACCTCCAACTAAGAACGTTATTTTTATTCTTAAAATTGGTTGTCACTTTTTTAAAAGTTTGTTATGGTAACTATTAAATCCCTCTAATTTGAATTAATGGACCATTGGTCATTGTGTTGTAATATTATATTTATATATTTATTCATTTGTTAATGGGTATTTAAGATTATTAATTTCTTTAACTAATAATGGATCAGAAACCATTCTGTTTTTAAAACATTGTAGTCTATAAAAGAAAATAACTATAGATACTTGAATAAAACTTATAATAACAATTGTAGTTATTCTACATCTTTAAATTAAAAATGTGGAAAATATAGTTAAATAGTTGCTTAATTTTGACTGAAATTAAAGTACAAAAAATTATATAATTTTTTGAGGTAAACGCTAACACTAAAATATGTAAGATCAATAATAGTTAATTTTCTAAATTTAATATTTATTGAAAAAATATATATTATTTCAATTTGAAAGTAATAATTGTAAAAGAATTGACTAAATATGCGGTCTAGTGCATTTTTCAATACAAGAAAAATAATAATCATCTTAAAGTTCTCACCTTATTTTAGGAATGACCCTTTTAATTTCTCCTTTTTTAGCTTTAGAAAAATCCCAATAAGATAAACAGTTACCAAAACTGATATGTCACCATTTATTTTATTGAAGTCTTTGATATTATGTGTTTAACATATTAGTCAAAGTGACAATAAAATACCATAGTTACTCTAATAAATTTAAAAATTGTGAGGATGAAAAGAAAAGGAGAATAATAACCAATTTCAAAAATAAAAATGGTGTTCTTATTAAATGGAAATAAAAAAATTAGAAAATAAATATAAAAAATAAGAAAAAAATTGAAAAAATAAATAAGAAATGAATGGTAAATAATTAATGAAAAATAATTGAAGAAAGTAAGTTAAAAGGATCAATACATAAAAAAATATATATTATTGCCTTTGAAAAGTGCAATTTATGGAGTAATTTATATTTTAGAGTGAAACCTTAAACAATTACTAAAACCTAAGACCTTAAAATATAATTCGTTCATTGGTACTTTAACCTTCAGAAATCAGAATAGGCCTAAGAGGGTCCCTCTTAAAAGGTTTTTGAAACAAAAGGAGAACACATGTAGTTTTAACTAAACCTCAATGGGCATTTTGTAATTCACCCTTTTTTATTCCTATGGTTTGGAATTCTATTTTGATTAGGTCAAGGACAATTCTCATCTTAATACGGTAGCGCAACAGTCACCCATCAGTGAAACACAAACAGTCATAAATGGATCATCTCAAGGAAGAATTACTTAGGAAGCGACGGACCCTGGTCGAAGAAACTGGCGGCAGAAAAATTTTCAAGCGCTCCAAGATCGAGCAGAAGAAGAGACAAAAGCTTCGCGAGCAAGAGAAGCGCGAGCGCGAAGCGAAAACCTTCCGCTTATCGAAAACGTTTTCCCCTGCTGCTACTAATTCAAACCCTTCAAGCTCCGTGACAGTCACCCCTGCATCCACCAGAACTGCCCCATCAAGGAAGGAGCAGAACATCGACAACCTCAAACTGCCCCAAATAGAAGTCATCCGCCGTCTTCGATTTCTCAAACAGCCCGTTACTTTATTTGGCGAAGACGACGTTGCACGGATCGAGTACGTCTTGAAGGCCTGGTTTTCCGGGATCGATAGGGACATGACGGAGGGTCAAACGAATGATTTCTAGTAAGACAGTGTGGAGTTGGGTAAGCAGCATAAAATTAGGATTCCGACCCAGATCAAGGAAAGGGAGAATCGGGAGGATGGGGGCAGAGACCAGGTCGATTCGAATTTGTTGGATAAGATTCTGGCTTTCTTCAAGAAGTTGCTGAACGAGTGGAACCAGGAGGTGGATGAGATGCTGGATGCCGAGAAGAGAACGGTGGAAAGGAAGGACATGGTTGTGAGGTTCCACCAAAGCACACGAGAGTCGAATCCTCTGTTAAAGTTGTGCCGGAGAAAGGCTCTTCTGGATGATATTCGTCGAACAAAAATTAATATTGGTGGTTGAGTACTACATGAAGCGTGACTACTAATTTTCAGTGTATCACTGTGTTACGTTGGCTATTGGCAATGTACCTTGGCCAATTGGGGTCACTATGGTCAGCATCCATGAACGTTCTGCTTGAGAAAAGATATTTACTAGTAGTGTTGCAAGTTCATATCATGAACGATGAGAAAAATCAGAAATACTTATAATCAGTCAAGAGGTTGATGGCATTATGCCAGCGATGATATCTGAGAGATCCATCAAGAGCATTTGAATCCAACAGTCTGCAAAATGGAAGTGACTTGCACCTTTTGTTGGCTAGTTGATGGTTAAATTATTTTTTGTAAAAAGTAGCTACATTTATCATTAATCCTTTTGGGTATGTAAGAATATAATTTGATTGCAACAAGAAACTTTAGCACACCAGTGAGGACAAATCAAATAGTAGTTACATCTATTTACCTCTCTTAGATAAATGGTGGTGGAGATCTTATAGTGAAAAGAAGGAGTTATTATGTGAAAGTGATTCATAGTTTATACGATACTATGTGTGGTAAGGTGTGGAGTACACCACAAGCAAAATAGAGGCTGTCATTGAAGATAGGGGTGATTATTCGGTTTGTTCGGTTCAAACTGAACCGAATTATTCGGTTTTCGATACTAAGAAACCGAAATAACCGAATTAGTCCATAAAACCGAATTCAAACCGAACCGAAATATTTCGGTTCGGTTCGGTTTAAACCGAAATAACCGAAAAAAATGGTAATTAAATTCTATAAGAGATGAAATGAGATAAAGATATTGTTTTTCTTTTCAAATTTCATTCAATATAGAAGATTCATTGTCCATGGAAAGAAAGAAAATAAGAATCCAAGCTAATTTGGGTTACTTGATAGCCTTATTGTTCATGAAAAAAATAAAAAAAAATTGGTTATCGAATTAACCGAATTCTAAAACCGAAACCAAACCGAAATCGAAATTTTTGTTATTCGGTTTCAACCGAAACCGAACCGAATTTTAAAATTTTTTCAGTTTTTCGGTTTTTTCGGTTTCAATCGAATACTGATCACCCCTAATTGAAGATGCTAGGGTCTCTTTTCTTAATCCAGTAAGTAGGGGTATGCGGCACTATGGATATTATGAACATATGTCTAATTAGACATAGTGGTTGTTTTACAATTTTACCCCTTAAACTTCCCCTTCTCAGACAATCTCTCCCTTCCTATTCGCTGGCGTTCATTCTCCTTTATTCGTCACCACCGCTCTGAATTCCAACTTTGTTCCCGCTTCATCACTGCCGCTCTTCTTTCATTTCGATTTGATTCTCCGCTATTCTGACCTCAATCCAACTTCATCGCTGCCGCTCGTCGTTCGCTTCGACTTCATCGTTGCTGTTCTTCATTCCAATGATGCAATGGCCGCCCATCGCTGTTGCTTTACGTTATTCTTCGTAGCTACAATCTCTGATCTCTCATCTGGATCTACTTCGATCTCAGATCTCTCACGCCCACCTTGATCTCCGATCACTGGCATCGCTTTGATCTCCGATTTCTAATCTCTCACGCCACTCTGATCTCCGATCTCTCACCTCAAGATCTTTGTTATCGCTCGGATCAAAAGCTCCTACGATCTTCTATCTTTCACCACTTTGATCGAAGGTTGCAATCGACAGAAGATGATGGAGATGAGGGGACGTGAGACGGGAGGCAAGAAAAAGAAATTTTTTATTCATACACTTATTAGATTTTATTTAGACACTTTTTTTTGTTTATTTAGACATTTTTAAGATATTTTTTAGACATTTGTTTTACTTATTTGTTTTAGACTGTTTTGTGAAAAAAAAATTGTATGTATATTTGGTTAAAACACTTTAATTTTTTTAAGAAACTTTTTTATTTTCATTTATACACTTTAACCTATTTTTTTCAAACAATTTTATTTTTTTAAAATAGTTAAGTATCTATATATTACTTACTTCATACACTTTTACATTGTGCATCAAATATTTTTGCATATTAATATAGACATTTTGACTTATTATATTAGACATTTTTACACATTAATATGGATGTTTTTACATTTTGACAGTAGCAATAGTGGACAGAATGTGGTACGTAAAAAATAAATAATTTGGACATTATTTCAGACATTTATATATACATGTTTAGACACTTCCCCTAATTTCTTTAGACAGTTTGCAATTTTATTTTTTACACTTATGCAGATGCAAGCAATTACTAAAAATCTGGTTGTGGTAGTGATGGTGGTGGCAGAGGCGGGGGCAAGGGCAGTAGTCTTTATGGTGAAGGGAAATTAGTAGGATTTCTAAAAGAAGAGGAAAAGTTTTGGTGAAGGGTAATTTTGTCAATTTTTTTATGAAGGAGGATTATATATATAGAGAGTTAAATGTGAATTTGTATGTCTAATTAGACATAGGTGTATAATATAATAACTAGGTATGCGGTGTGGAGACAATGTGAGGTTTTGGAAGGATGTAATGGCTGGGACAGATGAGTTTAGAAATGATATTTGCAAGGTTGATTACATTGGAAACAAATAAGGATGTTCGGTTTTGTGATAGAGGTCAAGGGATGGTTGTCAATGAAAATAGTCATGGGAGTAGTGTAGGGCTTTGATAAGGAGGAGGTTGGTGAACGTGTTTGTTTTTTGGAGCTATCTTCTTCTGTTCTACAAGATGTGAATGAGTTGGACTCTCTTACTGTTGGTCTATGTTTGCCTTAGGAGTAATGCAGTCAAAGAGGTCAGCAGAAACTTAGATTGAATTGCATTGCAGGTGCCCTTTTCAATTGGAAGACAATGTTGGAATGCTTTGGTCCTTTTTAAAGTCAATGTCTTCATTCGGAGAGCACTGCAAGAATGACTATTGACAAACATGAATTTGCTATTTTATGGAGTGCAGTTGGTGGATGATGCATGCCTAATTTGCCATCGATGTTTTGAAACTGTGGATCATGTACCTGGCCCGAACTTTCTCTCTTCACAGGTTTGGGATTTTACATATAATTGGTGTCAAGTTGATGTTGCCCCTACTCTTGGTTTGTTGGACAATCTCAAAGGAAGAAAGGTTGGTGGGTTAGGAAATATTAGGAATTAGTTTTGTTTGCAACACTAGACATCTCGATGTGGTGATCTGGAATAACATAACTGAGTTGGTCTTCAAAGCAAAGCCTATTATTTCAGCTGAGTTGTGTACAAAGATTTAATTCTTAGCTTATTTTTGGGTTATTATAGGGATAGTAAAGTTAAGCCACACTAAACGCAACCTACATCTTGGGATTCAACATCTTGTAGCTCATCTTTTCATTTTCTTTCAGCTCGACTGAGCCTCGAAGTACAGGTTATACAAACTTCTCAAAAGTTCAACCTTTCTTTGGTAAGCAAATCACTAGATTGCTAGAGCATTTGGTTTAATTCAAAACAACGACATGTCAGCATTAAAAAAAAAGCATGAAGGGAACAGACTATAACAAATTACAATCATTTCACTTACAAGAGGTGAAATACAATGTAGAAAGAAAGCGCATGATATTTATAGTAAGAAGAAAGCCTAACATATACTCCCTCTACCTCATATTCTTTGATATATTTCTTTTATTTTTTTACTTAAATTTAACTTGATTTTATTCATACTATTAGTTTCTAAAAAAATTTTAGAAAAATTACATTTAGAAACTACAAGTCTTCATTTATCGTTAATGCATAAAAGTTTTTCCATTATATACTGAAAGGTAAATAACAATCATCATCCCTAAATTAATATCTTGTTTCTTAATTATTTCACAACTATCAATTGTTATACCATTCGTCTTCTAACTATGGAAATTGTTGTAATAACGTCCCACCGTTATACCTACCCATTAAGAAGTGATAGAAAATGCATTTGGTGAGGGGTAAACTGCACAATCAATCCTAAAACTTGGTAAATCTGGATTGATTCATTTATTGACCACCTTTTGTGGACTTGCAGGCGAGGACCCTCAGAAACAATTGAAGGAATTTCATGTAGTTTGCTTAACTATGAAACCACAGGGAGTTACAGAAGAACATATTAAGCAAAGGACTAACTGTACTACCTTGCCTTCGGTTCGATCAAAACCTAGAACGACTTCAAAAGAAAATTTTTGGAGAAGTTCTTTCTAGCTTCAAAGGTTGGAACAATTTGGAAATAAATCACCAGGATTCGTCAGTACAATGGAGAAAGCCTATATGAGTATAGGAAGAGATTCAACCAACTTTGTGCGAGTTGCCCACACCACCAGATTTCTAATCAATTGTTGCTGCAGTACTTCTATGAAGGGCTACTATTTATAGCTCGGAGTATGTTGGATGCTGTAAGTGGATGAGCACTTGTAGAAAAGACACTTGAAGAAGCAAAGGATCTAATTTCTAAAATGGCAGCCAACTCGTGGCAGTTTGGGACAAGGGTAGATCATGTGCCGAAGAAGGTAAATGAGGTAGGAACTTCTAATATTGAAGTTCAAATTTTTAAACTAAACTCTGTTGTTATAAATGTTGCTTTGGAACAGGTTCATAATCCTAGAGTTTGTGGCATTCGCTCTGCTCAAGGGCACTTTACCGACTTGTGCCCACAACTACAAGAGGATACAACACCTCAAGTTAATGCTGTAAGCGGGTTTGTTAACCAACCGAGAAGGCATGACCCCTATGCCAATCAATATAACCTTGGTTAGAGAGATCACCCAAATCTAAGATATGGGCAGCCAAACAACCAACCACAGTATCTATCTACTAGTTATAACAAACCAGCCCCTCCATCACAGAACCAAGCACCAAGTTCAAGTATGACTTTAAAGGATATTGTGAAAGCTTTAGCCACTTACACTTAAATGCTTTAGCAGGAAACAAGAGCTAGCATCAAAGACTTGGGGAACCAAATTTCGTAGCTTGCAGCTTCACTGAACAAAAGTGAAGCTAAAAAATGGAGGCTACCATCTCAAGTTGAAATTAACCTAAGAGAGTATGCTAATGCCATGACCCTTCGAAATGGCAAAGAAGTACAAACCACTATATAAAAAATGACAGCACCTAAAAAGGAATAAGATGGCCTAAAACCAGCAACTTCTAACATGCAAACTAAAGAGGTAAGTAGCAAGTCAATTTTTCCAAAATAAAAAAATTCTAATTCCACCTCATTTTCTTGGCAGGTTAGCAAAATCAAAGAAAGATGAGGCCGAACAGGAAATTCTTGAGACTTTTAGGAATGTCAAAATCAACACACCCCCTGCTAGATGTAATCAAGCAAGTGTTATGGTATACCAAATTTTTTAAGGAGCTATGCACCAATAAAACATAGCTACAAGTTGATGAGACAATCAAAGTTAGGGAGAATGTGTTAGCAATAATTCAAAGGAAGTTGCCTCAGAAGTACCAGGACCCTGGTATGTTTACTATACCTTATGTAATTGGCAATTTCAAAGTGGAAAAAGCTATGTTGGATTCAGGAGCATCAATTAATGTTATGTCATTGTCAGTTTACAAGGCTTTCAACTTAGGACCTTTGAAAAGCACAAAAGTAGTCATTAAATTAGCTAGTAGGTCTAATTCATATTTTGAAGGTGAGGTTGAAGATGTTCTAGTTCGAGTCAATGAGCTTATTTTTCCTGCTGATTTCTATATTATTGACTTGGATGATAAATTTGTTTCAAATTCAGCTAACATTTTGCTAGGTAGATTGTTTATGAATCGGCCAGGACTAAAATTGATGTACATGGAGGGACCTTATCTTTTGAATTTGATGGAGACATAGTAACTTTCAACATTTTTCAAGCTATGGAATACCCCAAAAAGTCTGAATCTATTTGGTCGGTCGTCGAAACTATAAAAAATAATTATGGTATCCCTAACAACTCAGAATAAATAAATTTGTAGTCTAGCAGTGAAAACCAGGTCGAGTCCCAAGAGAAATTTCTTAACTGAAAGCTTCCTATTAGAAAATTGAAATAAAAGGTTATGTGATTTTCTTGAATTGAATGCTGAATTAAATTAATTGTAGAATCAAAATAAAATTAACCAATACTAAAAACGCTCAGTTCAGGGTTGATTATCCACTCCAATCACACAGTTGATCATCGAAAGAAAATATTTCTTTAATCCAAGCAAATAAATAGGATTCTCTTTAAAGCTAAAAAGAACTCAAAGAATTTAACAGTAAAATTAACCAGAAAAAGCTTCAGATTAATTTCTTAATTTTGAGTAACCAGATATTGAAAAGCAATTTCTAATAAACCCAAAATTAGCATTAAGAACAATGAATAAAAGTTTATTTCAGGCAATAATCCAAATGCTTGAACAGTTTAACCTATCTTACTTCTCTGTATGAATTAACTAGAAATAAAAAATAACCTCCAATCAATTCACTTGCTTCTAATTGAATTCTTCACCTAAGCGGTTGAAAGAAAATCAAGCAAATTTACAATCGCATAACCAACCCAACAAGCGAGAACAGAAAAATTAATTGCAATAAATCTGAACAACAAAGAAGTAAATACTTGAATTTAAAGAGAATTTAAGCAAGTAAGATCAATCCTCACAACTAGTATTGGCAAATGAAAATCGTCTCTAGAACTAAACCAGAAAAATTACTCACTCATGTTTGGAAGAAAAATAAAGAACAATAATAATAACAAAAACTAAAACTGTTGAAAGAGAGAGGGGAGCGGGGACTTCTTGCGGCAGCCACGCTTTTAAACCAAAAAAAAA
This sequence comes from Aquilaria yunnanensis, assembly GCA_039654915.1. Lineage (NCBI taxonomy): Eukaryota > Viridiplantae > Streptophyta > Magnoliopsida > Malvales > Thymelaeaceae > Aquilaria > Aquilaria yunnanensis. Next base: position 77,932,396 of record CM077594.1, on the reverse strand, counting down.
AAAACCTTGTGTGATAAACTCATAAAACTCCCTAAACTTTCTATATTGTTACAAAAGTACCCCAAATAAATAAAAAGATTCAAAATAACTAGAAGGTTTCAAAGTTGTCAGCCAAGCAATGCTCCAGAACAGAAACAGCAACTTCAAGTTGATATTTGACCTTGATACAGGCAGTATAACTCAAAACTCAAATCATGAAAGTTGTAGATCTCTTACTTAGATTTGAGAGGACACATGAATTGCATAAAACTGACATCTACAGCCAAAGATATGCCCAAAATACCGCAACTGCTTCTGAACCAGCGATGACTCGTAAATCACGAATTTGAAGCTGAATTTGACCCTCTTAACTTGAAAACTTGGTTTCATGGTATGAACATGATTTTTAGCTCCAGATGTTAGATTTCCAATGAATTAAGAATCACTTGATTCAAATCTCTGTAGCTCAAGATATAATTTTTATACCAGAACATCACCAATCTGTCAAAATCCCAAAAGAACACAACCAAATTAAACTTGTAAAATGACAAATTGAATCCACATTCAATCAATTGAGTCTAGATATGCTCTAAGCGACAAAACATACTCAAAATATATCTTTAAGGTTCAAAACATATTAAAACATACTAAATATGAGAGAAATAAATAATAAATATAAGTTTATAACTATTTGTCTTATAGATGTCATTGACCTAATTGTCCAAGATGGTTTTGAGCTGAATTTGTGTAGGAGATGAGTCAGACTTTGTGTTTACGGATAGCAAAACAGAGAAGGATGTAAGGCTGGAGATCAATAATAATTTGAAGGAGGCCATTATGTCCTTATAATCGCTACCTGTGTTGCCCGACAAGTTAGTAGGTTCATTCTTGAAACTACCGAGTACTCATGAAAGAGTTTTTCCCTCTATTGAACAAGCCTCGAAACTGGAATTGAAGCCTTTGCCAGAGAATCTAAAGTATGCTTACTTAGGAGAGGATGAAACTCTGCCTGTGATTATTGCAAGTGGTTTGATAGGAGATCAAGAAGAGAAGCCTTTATACGTATTGAAGGAGCACAAGATAGCAATTAGTTGGACATTGGAAGCCATCAAAGGAATCAGCCATTCAATTTGTATACTTCGTATTCTTCTTGAAAAGGATGCTAAACCGGTAAGAGAGTCATAGCAGAAACTGAATCTAGCAGTGAAAGAGGTTGTTTTAAAAGAGATTCTGAAGCTTTTGGACCAAGGGATTATCTATTCTATCTCCGATAGTCAGTGGGTAAGTCCGGCACATATTATTCCCGATAGGATAATGGGTAAGTCTGGTACATATTGTTCCCAAGAAAATTGGTCTAACTCTTGTTCCTAAAGCACAGAATGAGCTTATTTCTATGAAAGTTCAAAACAAGTTGGGAATGTGCATTGATTTAAGGAAATTGAATCTAGCTATGAGAAAAGATCACTTCCCACTTCCGTTTGAAAGATTGGCAAGTAAGTCTATCTTCTGTTTCTTAAATGGATTTTCTGGTTATTATCAAATATCTGTAGCTCTTGAGGACCAACAAAAAACAACATTTACCTGCCCCTATGAAACTTTTGCTTATCGTAGAATGCCCTTTGGATTGTGTAATGCCCCTGGAACATTTCAAAGGTGCATGATGAGTATTTTTTCTGACTTGCTTAAGAATTGCATTGAAATATTCGTGGATCACTTTACTGTTTATGGTAATTCTTTCGATCAATGTCCAAATAAATTGACTCTGGTTCTGAAACACTGCATTGACATAAACTTGGTTCTAAATTATGAAAACGTCATTTTATGGTTCAACAGGGAATAGTTTTGGGTCATGTAGTTTCTACCAGGGGCATTGAAGTTGACAAGGCCAATGTGGACTTAATTGCAAATTTAGCTTATCCCACTAATGTGTGATGCCAGTAAATACGTTGTATGAGCTGTACTTGGCCAAAGGCTTGGGAGGAACAACCATGTCATTTACCATGCATCAAGGACACTTAATCTTACCCAATTCAAATATTCGACCATAGAAAATTAGTTTTTAGCTATTTCTTTTTTGCTTTAGATAAATTTTGTTCATATTTGTTGGGATCTAAAGTAATTATTTTTTCTTATCATATAGCTCTCAAGTACTTGTTGGTGAAGAAGGAATCTAAGTTGAGACTAATGTGCTAGGTTCTATTACTGCAAGAGTTTGACTTAGAGATCAAAGATAAGAAAGAAGCTAATAATCCTGTGGCTAACCATTTGAGTTGGCTTGTGTGCGAGGGAAAGGCTTTGCCAATTTTAGAGTTTTTTACCGATGAGTAACTACTGCAGTTGCAAGGTAAAGAGCCTTGGTTTGCTAATATTGTTAATTTCCTAGTTGCTGGAATTTTACCGAAAAACTTCAATAAAGCAAAGAGGAATAAAATAAAAAATGACTCTAAGTATTTTATATGGAATGAACCATATCTTTGGAAAATTGGTTCCTATCAACTTATTCATACATGTGTGCCTGATGATGAAATTCATTCCATTTTTACTTATTGTCATAGTTATGCTTATGGATGACATTTTGGTCCTAAGAGGACAACTAGGAAAATTTTGGACAATGGTTTTTACTGGGAATCATTGTTTAAGGATTCTTACCAATTTTGCAAGTGTTGTGAAAAATGTCAAAAAGTAGGAAATTTATCCTACCAAAATGAGATGTTATGTTTTACTGTGAGCTTTTTGATGTATGGGCAATGGATTTTATGGGACCCTTTCCTAGCTCTTTTGGATTTGTTTAGATATTGCTTGCTGTGGATTATGTTTTGAAATGGGTAGAAGCAAAGGCTACCAGTACTGATGATTCTAAGGTTGTTGTAGGATTTCTCAAGTCTAATATTTTCAGTAGGTTTAGGATTCCTAAAGCAACTATTAGTGATTAGGGTACACATTTCTGCAACTGTACTGTTGAAGCATTGATGAGGAAATATGGAGCGCACCATCAAGTAGCCACTACTTACCACTCATAAACCAAAAGGTAAGTTGAAGTTTTGAACCAGGAAATAAAGTGTATCTTAGAGAAAATAGTCAATCCTAACCAAAAAAACTGGAGCCTGCACTTGGAGGATGGAATATGGGCTTACTGGACGGCATACAAAACACAGATTAGAATGTCACTATATCAACTAGTTTATGGTAAATTGTGTCATTTACTTGTAGAGATTGACCATTGTGCATTTTGGGCAGCTAAGCAGTGTAACTTAGATCTGAAAGAAGCTGGAAAGGAAGAAAAGTTGCAACTTCAATAGTTGGAGGAAATCAGGCTGGAAGCATATGACAATGCTAGCATATACAAGGAGCACACAAAGTACCTTCATGACAAGTGGCTAAATCACAAGTAATTTTCTAAAAGTCAAAAGGTATTGCTTTTTAATTTGAGATTGAAGCTCATGCTAGGTAAGTTAAAATCTAGATGGATTGGACCATTCATTGTAGTGAATACTTTTCATCATGGTGTTGTTGAAATTGAAAGTATGAAGACTAACAAAGTTTTTAAAGTGAATGGTCACAGATTGAAACCTTTTCTTGAAAATGCTATTGTCTCTTATATGGAGGACATTCACTTGGTTGCTCCTACCTACGAGTCAGGCTGATGTAGAAAGCAAGTTATCTAGCCAAAGAAAATAAACAAAGGCGCTTTTGGGAGGCAACCCAAGTGTAGTTTTATGCCACAAACAATTAGGATTTCTTTTATTTTATTTAATTTTTATTTTCTAGCTTTTATTTTTCAGGTTTCCTTATTCTCACAATTGGTTTTCTTGGTCAGGCAATATTTTCTTAGGCTAGAAGAAGCGAAACATAGGGGTAGCAAGCTGAAGTCTAGTCTCGGGCTGTGAATCACTACAAAATCACCTTTTAGGGCATTACCTTTTCTTTTTCCCATCTGAGTTCTTTTTACGAACATTGAGGACAATGTTCGATTTAAGTGTGGGGGAGTGGATAGTTGAGCCTAATTTTTTTTTTATTTTTTCTATTTTCAAATTTTGGGCTTTATTTTCAAATCTAGAACTATTTTTTTTATTCATACTTTTGAGCATTGATCTAAATTATTAGGATAATTTCACTTTTTGGTTCTTGAATGCTTAGCTTGAGTGTTAAGTTAATAATTTATTAGTCTATACGCAACTCTCAAATCTTATTTTTAAAATATTTTTTTTTGGTAATTTTTTATCAAGCTAGTTGATAATTATCTTGAGAAGTTGATTTTTGCATCAAACTTGTGTGCTTAGTACATTGATTTAAACCTTGTCAGATTATGAGCTTATTATGTTGAATATATGGTTTGTTCGGTTGAATGATGATATGAATCTCTTGAGAAAAAAAATGTTGAAATTGTTGTGTTCCTATGAATAAAAAGTTGCTACTCCACTATTTTTGGGTATTGAAGTAGGTAAGGGTCTCCTCCTAAGGCAAGAGTCAATCATTACTCGAAAAGGTATTGGAAGCATGAGTATGGCCAAAGACTACTTTGGAATTGTGTCGAGTTAGTAGCTTCGGTATGGCCCGTATAGCAGAGCCCCTGTTATGTACTCGTTAAATGGCAGAACATAAGAAAAAGACAACAAAAAAAATTTATAAAAAAAATAAGGAAAAATCAGAATAAGAAAACAAAATCTCATTTGATTTATTATCTTTCATGGGTTAGTGGTAAAATTGGTTGTGCTTTTTGGGCTCTTATCTACTTGGTTTGTTCTCTTTACTTCGTTCATAGGTTTGATGTCTTCTCAAGTTTTGAGAGGTGATTGTTACTAGCTTGCAAAGAAATTGTTTTCTTTGTTTTGAGTTGCTATTGCCTAATAGATTGCATGCTTAATTCCTCTTGTTAAGTGTTTCAAGACCCATAGATGTGAAATTCTCTTGCTTTTTCACTACAAAACGAATGCAAAATCACAACTGAAAATAGGGACTGAAAGTCAGTCGTTAGGCATTTCAATCGCTAATCAGTCAGAATTAAAAAAGTTCACCTTTCTTTTGTGACTAACATGCGATTGAAAGTTTCAGTCGCATAAATGTTAGTCACCTTTCAGTTGCAAATGTTTAAGAGATTTTACTGCAGTCGTTCTTCAGTTACTTTTTTAGATATCCAATTTCCCTGGTCCCTTTTTAGTTCCTAGGTTGATTTAGTAATTTTGGATTTTTTGGGTTTAGGTTTTTTTAGAGTTTAGGATATGTGTATTAGGATATTTTTTTTTTGTTTTAGGGTTTGGAATTTTTTTTAAGGATTTATGGATATAGAATTAGGATTTAGAGTTGTTAAGGGATTAAGGGTATTGGACATAGATTTAGGGTTTGAGATTTTTCTTTAAGGTTTAGGGTTTTAAATTAGAATAGGGTTAGGGGTATTAATTGAATCAATTTAATATTAGGGTTTTGAGATTTATTTTAGGATTAAATTAGAGCTCTTTTATGATTAATTAGGGTTTGAGAATTTTTTTAGGGTTTAGGGATATATATAGAATTAAGATGGTTTAAGGGTTTTTAATTAAGTATTAGGGTATTGAAATTTATAGTTTGAGATTTACATTTAGGGTTTAGGATTTAGGGTTAATGGTATATATATATAATTAAGTTTCGGGTTTAAGGTTAATGGTATAATTTAGGTTTAGCGTTTAAGGTTTAAATAGGGTTTGTATTTAGGGTTTTGGATTTAATTAGGGTTTAGGGTTTACGCGAGGAGGGTTTTAGGGTTTAATTATTAGGCTTTGTATTTAGGGTTTAGGTTTTAGGGTTAATTTGGTAATTAGGTTTGCGGGTTATGGTTTAATTGATAGGGTTTGTAAGGGTTTAGAGTATAATAAGGGTTTATTAGGTTTTAATTAGGGTTTCTATTAGGGTTTAGGGTATAATTAGAGTTTAGGGTTTAGGGTTTGTATCTAAGGTTTAGAGTTTAGGGTTTAGGGTTTCGGGTTTGATTTATAGGGTTTGTATATTTAGGGTTTAGGGTTAATAGTAGTTAGGTTTAGGGTTTAGGATTTAATTAAGGTTTAGGTTTTAATTAGGGTTTGTATTTAGGGTTTAGGTTATACTTACGGTTTAGGGTTTGTATTTAGGGTTTAGAGTTTAGGATTATTAATGGTTGTTAGGGTTAGGGTTTTGGGTTTAATTAATAGGGTTTGTATTTAGGGTTAATGTAAGTTAGGTTTAGGGTTTAATTAGTATTTAGGTTTTAATTAGGGTTTATATTTAGGGTTTAAGGTATATAATTAGGGTTTGTAGTTAGGTTTTAGGGTTTAATTAGGGTTTAGGTTTGTAATTACATTTTAAGGTTTGGGGTTTAATTAGTTAGAGTTTAGGTTTTAATTAGGGTTTGTTTTAAGGGTTTAGGGTATATGGGAAAGAAATTAGACTTTAGGGTTTAATTATGGTTTAGGATTTGGGATTATTAATGGTAGTTAGGGTTAGGGTTTCGGGTTTAATTAATAGGGTTTGTATTTAGGGTTAATGGTTGTTAGCTTTAGGGTTTAGGGTTCAATTAGTGTTTGGGTTATAATTAGGGTATATATTTAGGGTTTAGAGTATAATTAGGGTTTGTAGTTAGGGTTTATGGTTTAATTACAGTTTAGGTTTGAAATTATGTTTTAGGGTTTAGGATTTAATTAATTAGAGTTTGTTTTAAGTGTTAAGGGTTTAGGGGTAAGGAATTAGAGTTTAGGGTTTAATTATGGTTTAGGATTTAGGGTTTAATTATGTCTATAGTTAAGGTTTTAGGGTTTTCTGTCTATATGAAGGGTTACATTATATATATATACACATATAATCATACATACACATATATTTATATTTATCTTTATACTATATATTATATATATATTTATACATGACTATCTATGAAAAGATAAAGTAAAAAACTGGAAAAACAATGAACATCAAAACTGAATTGCAACTAAACTCATCTGATTGGCGGCTGCATTCATCTGATTGACCGACTGAATTCATGTGTTTAGCAACTAAAAAATTTTGTCGCTAATTTCCATTTTATTTCCGACTGACCTGCTCAGTCGCTATACCCGAGGCTGACATTTTCCACCACTTTTTCGGACTGAACTACAACTGAAAAAGAGCTTTTTGATATTAGCGACTAACTATTTCAGTATGGGCTCAGTCACTCCCTTCATAGTCTTTTCCTCGCTCTGCTTGTCTCTCACCCATTTCAAACTTATCTTCCTCTATTTCCCACACGAATTTTTCTCTTCCAAGAGCTGAAGCTAGCAATTCCGGCACATGGGAGGCGCGAAGGCCTACTCTTCTTTCCATCTTCTAGATTAATTCGGTGAGTTTAGTCGTGTGTAGCCAGCAGCTTATTCATTTTCTTTCCCCATTCTATGTTTGTTTCAAGTTTTTCATCTCCATTTTCTTGTCGAATTGTGTGTTTTGTTTGAGCTTTTAATGGGTTTTGCTTAGGATTTCATTTAGGGTTGGATTTGAGTGGGTTTGAATGGAGTTTTCATGGATTTAGGTTAGGATTTGAGGGATTTGAGTGTGTGTTTGATTGGTTTTCAGCTAGCATTTGGGTTAATTTTATAAGATAAATTTAGTGTTAAATTTTGTGCTTAATGGTCAATTATTAGTGTTAAATTTTTTGGTTAAATTGTGTTAATTGTTAGTGTTGAATTATTAAATTGTTAAATTATTAATATTAAATTTTATGGTTAAATTATGTTAATTGTTAGTGTTAAATTATTAAATTAGTGTTAAATTGTTAGTGTTGAATTACTAAATTGTTAAATTATTAGTGTTAAATTTTGTGGTTAAATTGTGTTAATTGTTAGTGTTTAATTATTAAATTGTGTTAAATTGTTTGTGTTAAATTAATTATTAAATTAGTGTTAAATTATTAAATTTTTTAGTGTTAAAATTATTAAATTTTAGGCTATGACTCATGGTTATTGGGGTCATGGTCAATCATCCGCCGGTGGTAGTGGTGACTCAGGCCACCATAGTCAGCACACTTCATTCTTTGCCTCTCAGCCCAGTGCAAAGGGAGGCAGAGGCGGTGCACAATGCAGTGGTTGGGGTCAGCAGCGTTCTGCTCCTCCAAGTGTGCAATTCTGGGCAGACTTAGACTTTTTGAGTGCCCTCCATGCTTCTTCCTCTAGTGTGTCTGAGTCTAGCCTAAGTATTGTTGATAAAGCCAGCTTCGTAAGTATTGTTTATATCAGTTTTAAATATATTTTTAAAATTAATAATCGTTTGAAATGTTAATAGTAATTGTTGCTCATTTTTTATTGCAGCTTTCTTTATGATGAACGATTAAGAAGAAAAATGCAAAGTCATCGCTTGGATGCTTTTCAGGGGTAAGCATCCTTATTGGCATGCGGTTCAAGAACTTAGAGGTGATGAGCATTTATCACAGTTACAAGTAAAATATTATCTTCTTGAATTCTTTAATTAATTAGTAATAAATTTAGTGTGTTTAGGGTTAATTAGTTGTATATTAGTGTGTAGGGTTTAAGGTTAATTAATGGAAGATAAGTGTATTTAATGGTATATTAGGTTAATTAATGGCAGATTAGGTTGCCGCCACAGTCAAATAGATTTTTATTTATAGTAGTTTTAGGTTAATCAAGGGTCGATTAGGGTTAAATAGAAAAATTTTAGGTGTGTTAGTGATTCGGTGAACTTTGCTGATTTCAGCAAAGTTTCCAATGGGATCCGGCAGATCGCGATGCCATTGTACAGGAGTTTTTTGATGTGATGCGCAAAAGTTACAAGAACAGACTAAATAATGTGATGATGTGATTGAGAAGCACCTAGCTGCAGACTTTTACCCCACCCAAGACTATACACATCTTATTCCATTTTGTCCAAATAATGTTTTGCTTGACAATTGGGTGCTTTTATGCCACCATTGGGCCTCAAATCAATGGAAGCATAAGAGCAAGGTCATGAAGAGCAATAAGGTATAATAAGTTTATTTAATGACAATATTTTTTTTAATTCATAAGATCATTGCTTGCATACCCTAATCACCTATTTTGAGTATCTTATAGCCCGGTAAGAATGCGCCTGAGGGTTCAGTGGGGCCCAAACATTCTTTGGGTTCACAGACGAAGTAGATGGCTTGGGATAAGATGGTAAGATTACTAATCTTCGAAAAAAAAGTTTTTATTTAATTTTAAATTTTTTGTTTTAGTTGTAGTTGTCATTAATTTTTTTTTTTTTTTTGGTGAAATAGGTGAAGGATGGCAAGACCCCAACATTCGGAGATTTTGTTACGCGTATGTCAACTAAGAGAGGATCAGGCAAGGTGGAGGAGAGCTTTTCACAAGTTCAGATAGATGCAGTAGTAAGTTTTGTATATATTTAATTAATTAACATTATATTGATATTAAATTTATACAATCTCTTCCTATTAAGTAACATGCTATTAATATTAAGAGAGCTATGAGTCGGAGCTGGGACTAAAGTATGGGCCGATCCGTCCAACTATCTAGAGTTTTGTGAAGAGTGCTGGAGTTAGGTGGTTGGTGGTCGACATAAGAGAGTGTGGATGAGGGTCCCGCATATGATGGCCTTCCCTGATCGATACCGTCATGCACATTTTGAGGTAATCATTTAAACTATTAAAATGCCTTTATGATGTTTATTTATTAATTCTTTATGTTACGTTCCTATTTAGGGCTCCTCGGTAGACCAGAATGAGCAACTACGTGAGGAGAATGCCATACTTAAAGTTGAGTTACGTGTTGTTCATGAGACAATGCAGTAGAGGATAGAGGAGAGGATGTAGACGATGGAGTCTCAAATGGATGTGAGGATGGACGCGAGGATGCAGATGACACTGCAATCTTGAGTAGGCTCCGCGCTCATGGCTTCACTGACGTCGACCTTTGGCCAGATGCAGTCTCAAGGCAACTTGCCACAAGGTATTGATGCTAGCTTAGTAGTTGGAGGATCGGGAGGAGCAGGATCTTATCATCCACCCTCCGAACCATCTTCAGGGATGGTAGGATTTCAGCCCATCCCCACTAGACCATACTTAGGGATGTCAGGATTCCATCCCTCACCCTCTGCATCTTATCCCGTTATGTTGGTACCCCAGCACGTGCCACAGCCAACAATTTATTGGCCCCCATTGAGATTGAGTGGCCCGACATCGGGATCACACATGACTCATGTGCATGGCAAGGATAGAGCCCATCAACATTGGTTGGGCTGTCACATGGATTACACATGACACACGAGCATGGTGAGACACAGTAGCCTTACGTTCCAGATTTATCCTGGATGTAGTCTTAGTAGGCTCAACATGGGAGTCAGGTACCTGAGACTCAGCCTATCTCGAGTGGATGTGACGGTGAAACTTTTGAGTAGCAGACTCAGGATCCTACAGCCCAGTATCTTACTTTGGATTACACTCGTTATCTTCAGTGTAATTACTTTATGTAACAAAATTGTACTATGTTGACTTTTAAATTTTGGTATGTATGTTGACTTTTATATTAATCTAAATGTACTTTAGTTAAATTTTAATTTCATTATTTGAATATTTTGTTATTAATAATAATTTAAATAAGTTAGTATTCATACAAATTTAACATAACTATCAATTAAATAAAAAATGACATAAATAAACAATTAAATTATATAATATTAATTAAATAACCATTATATTACATTAAAGTATATTCTTAAAAAAAACACTATTAGTCGCTTTACAGTCGCTACATTAGTGAATGAATTGGTCAGTCAAAAAGTGTAAGACCGCCCTTAAAATTTGCGACTGATTCTTAACTGAAATATTCAATTGCTTCCCGCAATCGATATTCAGTCGCAAACTAATTACGACTTGAAAAAATGCGACTGAAATTATCAGTCCTGAAGCAGTCGCTTATTTGCAATATTGCAACTAAACTGTGACTACACTTTCAGTCGTGATTTGGAATCTGTGTTATAGTGTTTTTAGCTCAAAAGTGTGTTTCTATTTTTTTTCGAACTTTTTTTATTTTGAGTTTTGCCCAAGAACGGGCAAAAGCTAAGTGTGGGGGAATTTAATGAGTTTATAATTTATTTATATTTATTCCATAATTTCCTTAGCTTTTACTCTAATTTATTAAGTTGATAAGGCTATTAACAATTTTATTATTATTTTTTAAGAGAATAAAGGAAAAGGTAGCCTTTTTGGAGTCCGAAGAAATAAATTGCATTTTTTTTGCTACTTGGCACTAGCGAGTCATGCCTTACACGTGGAGGAGTTATTAGTAGAGCCAAGTTCACTTTGTTTTTAAGGATCAAAGATGCTGCTGTTTTGGTCCACGAGGAAGCAATATTCAACTTTGCTTCTTAAGTTCCATCCGTTTGCACTCCTGGACTTGTTTTGCGAATGACCAATTGCCTCTTGTCCCTTTCACTTGCAACAACAGCAATTGAGCTTTAATTCAGAATTGAAGCTTGGTGCCAGTTTTACTGGTTTAAAGAGAAGCTACGATCGAAGATGACAGCGAGCACCCCAAGTTTTTGATGCCTAAGAGGTGTTTGACAAAATGTCTGAAGGAGGCGACAACAAATAAGTTTGCCAAATTTTGGTCTCTTAATTCATGTGAATTAACTGGCCAATTAGAGGAAAGTCTGGTTACAAGTTAACTTGGAATATGTATCTCACAACCTGAATTTCTATTTTTTTAAGTACAGTTTTTGTTAGAGGAATTTTTCCCAATAAAATGGAGTAGAAAGAATGCAACGCCCCCCTCTCGGTAGCTTTAGGTTTCTCTCTATTCTTTTTTGTTCTTTTCATCTCGAACATGGCTAAGTAGTTTTTTGGTTCGGTTCTAAGGATGATTTCCATCACCAACACTAGTTGCGAGAATTGATTTTACTTGTTTAAATTTTTTTTAAATTCAAGTACTTACTTCTTCATGCTTGAGATTTGTTACAATTAATTTTTTTATTCTCACTTGTTGGATTGGTTTCTGCAATTGTAAATTTGCTTGGTTTTCTTTCAAACTGGTTGGGTATAAAGAATTTGATTTAGAAGCAAGTGAATTAGCTAGAAATTATTTTTATTTCTGGTTAGTTCATATAGGAGAAGTAAGACAGGTTAAATTGTTCAAGTTTTTAGATAGTTCCCTGGAATAAATATTTCTATTCATTGTTCTTCATGCTAATTTTAAGTTGATAAAAAATTGCTTTTCAATATCTAGTTGCTTAGAATTAAGAAATTAATCTAAAGCATTTTCTGGTTAATTTTTACTATTGAATTTTTTTTGGGTACCTTTTAGCTTTAAATAGAGTCATGTTTGTTAGCTTGGATTGAAGAAATATTTTTCTTCGAAGATCAACTGTGTAACCGAAATAGATAATCAGTCCTGAACAGAGCATTTTTAATATTGGTTAATTTCATTTTAATTCTACAGTTAGTTTGTTTCATCATTTGATTAAAAAGAAACCCCATAATCTTTTATTTCAATTTTTTGTTAGGAAGCTTTCAAATGAAAATTTTCCTTGAGATTCGCCTTGTTTTCACCACTATAATATAAATTTATTTATTTTAAGTAGTTAGTAAGATCAAAAGTATTTTTTTTTTCATTTTCGATGATCGATCAATATTCTTTATTTTATTCTTTTCAACACCCAATATTGTTACACATAATCCACACTAGACTAACAACATTCATAATTGCACCACTGTTAATTTAGAAATTGTGGTGGCATAGGGCCCCAATGTCCTGATTTGCTAACACTGGTAGGCTCTTTGGAAACTATGATCCCATTTATATTACAATTGACTAGTTATTACTTGTGAAATATCTTAAATCATTACGTGCAACTAGTTACTTAGCCTACCCTGTATAAAGAATATGCATGCATCATCCTAGCTATGCAATAAAAATTAATTAAAAACTACATTGAAAATGGTGTAGGCAATTAATGAAAACACAATTCAAAATGAGTCAAGACGTAAAACCTTAGTTGCTTTAACTTCAAGTAACAACTATGTGCATACATCTTAAACTGATATGCACCTAAATGTAACCCTAGTGTTATGCACACCAATGGATACTAGTAGAGGTAATCTCTTTGTATGAAAATACCATACATATAGAAGAAGCAACATATAACTACTAAGATCCATTCTTAGCTCTTCACCCAAGTGAGCATGCTTCAAGTGATGAGCCACATTATCCTTGCACTCACGTAGCCTCAAATTGAAGGTAAACACTTTGGTCAGTACTAGCTTATACTATAAGTAGCTTAAAAACATAAGATTTCCCACTTAGAGAGTACCTTCAAACTAATAAAACTTAGCCTTAACAGCTGCCTTTTACCAACTGCTAAGCCTAACTAGCCCACTTAATACCTGCACAACACTTACGGGGTGAGTATTCTAAAGTACTCAGTAAACGACTTGACACTTGCAGAGAGAAAACATATGCAAGCATGCAAAGCACAACAAACATATATATACAAACAAATCAAGCAATCAAACAACACAATAAACAATAAACACAAGCAATTAATAAACAACAACAATAATGCAATGTAATGTATGGATGGATGAGTGAATGCACATGTTGATGCATTTAGGACTTCCTTACACCTGAAGGTGTTCTTAACTGTCGTATGCTCATACGGATGGGGTACTTGGATGCTGGCTCTTGTATTCGATGCTAACACTTGATTAAACCCCATGAAGTCCTCCTTACCTGCACCCTAAGTAAGTCGTCACTTACTTGACCTTGCCCGCCTTTTGTGGGCTAATTAGAGTAAATCATCATTTAATCACCTTTTACCTGTAACTTCCCCTTACTTGTTACACCAGGTAATTGACTTAGTGGCCAAACTTAGCCAAGCTCCCCTGAAGTCAACCCAGGCAACTTAATGGACTCACTTACTAAGCTCATTGACTTGTTTGGGATCTCTTGGGTGCCACTTAATGGCCGAAGGCACTTGGCCTCTACCCTTGGGTCATCAAGGGTCCCGGACCCTTCTCGGGCCCCTTTCCAATGCTGAAGGTTCACAGCCTCACACCTTGGCCATTGGAGGACTCATACAATACTAGGTCCTTCCTTAGTACCCTGTCTGTGACTTAAGGTACCTCACTTATCCACTTTTCCTTAGCCCTCTTAAACACCCATTTATTGCCCACTTATTGATGCAAACTTAAATCTTAGGTGTACTTTTGAGCGATGTTAGGATGCCCCTTAAACCTTAGGAATCGATTTCGGACACTTAGAAACAAGGTTGGCACAATTCAGGCATAATGCTGTAGCATTGCATATTGTGGTGCGACAACATTGTGATTTTATGGCAGCTGCTGGAAATGATGCAATAGGACCAAAAAACTTGGTGTGACAACATTACACATTTTAGGCAGCCTTTTCTTCCTCTTGAGCTCGATGAGATCGCATTAGTGCGACCGCATTAACCCCTAGAGCTACTTTTCTTCATCCATTTCTCAGCCAATCTCGTTCCAACTCTTACCCAAACAAGTTCCAATCACTTTTGGCTCATTTCAACTTACTCCTAGGTGTTCTAACACTACTTATGCATCATTTAATCATGCCATAACTTAAATCCCTTACCTCAAATGAAGATTTTCCCAAATCAAGCAACTATTCACATCAAGGTCGAATGGAATTCCTTTGAGTGCCAAGCTTGCTCAACCAAATTGGACACCAAGGACACGAAATTAAGACCATTTGTAACCATTTAACACGATTAGAACTACCCCGCAAGGATCAAAGACACTAACCTTATAGTTTGAACCAAAAACTTGCAAAACCAAGCTCAAATGCACCAATTCCACAAAAAATGAGCTAAGGGCTTGTTAGGATGGCTTTGGGACCTTCAATTTTCATGAAAGTTTTGGTAATATGGCAGGTTTAAAGATGGAGAGCTATGGAAGAGAGCCAACCACAAATTTTCAAAATGAAGGAAATGATGAATAGTGTCATCTTCCTTCCTAAAAATATCTTAACTACTTTACTTAGCCCATTTCCCATCTACTTGACACTTTGGCCCTCAAGCTTAGTTTTGATTCACTTTGGATGCTCAAACTGTTCCTACATCATCACTCCTTGGTCCCATGGAAAGGTTTTTCTTACCCACACACTTTGCCCTTAAGCCACTTAAGCCATGATAAAACATAATAGCTCAATTTCCCACTTCGCGCATTTTTCACCCTTAACTTTTACTTTTGATTCAAATGGCTAGAAACACTTATGTTCTTAACTTATTTATCTCAAAACACTTGCATGAATCTAATTCCACTAAAATTATGGTCATGCCATTAACTTGGGCCAAATTTACTATTTTACCCTTTTTGCCCTTTAAGTGCCAATTAACACTTAGGAACCCTTATGGAGCTTACTTTAGTTGCTTGGCTTGTTTAATAAAACTTATTTGAGGAAAATAATTTGGGATTTAGTTACTTTGGCATCCAAACTATGGGAAGTACTTGGAAAGCCTTTACATTCTCCCCACCTTAAGAAATTTGGACCTTTAAATTTCAATTCTTAACTGAGCGCCACACTTGGATGATAATCCTCTTACATCCTGCTCAGTTTTCTTACTATGGTATTTTCCTTACTATTGTTGCCCATAGCTCCTTAACCATGAGCACATTTCATGTCCTTAGCTTCTTGACTTATCAGTCAAGAAACTTCTTAAGGTACTCCTTAGGAGACCTCTCCTTAGAGACATTAGTTATGGGGTGGACGCTTTGCCTTGATTCACAAAGCACATCCCCATACTCCCAATTTTTACTTAAGCCTTTGTAACTTGGAGCTAACTTGCTCCCTTTCGACCATCCTTCCCATTGTGGTACTTTTGGGTGTGCTTAGTCTCCAACTTTGAGTCTTTACCCTTGGTGGGACTAGTCACAATATTACACCTTACTTAGGCTTTCAAGCCGTACTTAGGTGTTTCTTAGTTACCACTGATGCCCTCCGGCATCTCTGTCCAGTGACATGGTGAATTCCGAGGGAGCTTCCGGGGGGGAAGGACGTCTTGCTGAGATATTCCCCAGGTGGGAAATACCTGAAAAGCTCAGAAAAAAGGGTTAGGAGGTCATCGGGATGGTGTTCTGGGGAGGAGCCTCCGACGCCCAAGTCAGTATTCTGATAATGAATAAAGTAGGCACGCTAGAAAGGTGCGAGAGCTAGCTTGCATATATTTTCAGCTATGGGTGAGGGCTGCCTAGGGAGAGGGGATGGATCCATCCCTTGCCAAGTCCTTTTTCCCAGTATTTATAGAAATGTCTGGCCCGTTCAAATCCTGACACGTGTTCGGCTGGATCCTTTCAGGGCGTAGGGGAAAGGTAGCCGTCTTCAGGCTCCTGGTTTTGTGGCTGAGATGGGACTTGGACGACGTCAGTGTGTCAAGTCGCCGTTTCAGGCGGCGTGTGGGTTTCCTTGTCAGAGGCTCCTTAAATGCTCATTAAATGCTCATGCCGTACTCCCGAAGTCCATGGCCGAGGTCGTCCTTTGGTACGGACGATGCCCTTTCGGGAAATATGCCCGCGGTTCGGTGGAGTTCCCTGTTTTAGGTTCCGCCTTCGGGGAGATCTCCTTCGGCTTGCAATAGCCGATTCTCCGTTTCCGAAGACGATTTCTTTTCGTACCTCGGGGGGCTAAAAGCTTCTTGTCTCTTCGGGTTCGGGTTAGATAGAGGCTATAGCCTTCGGCTATCACATGCCCTCCTTTGGAAAGCCGAAGTGGAGACTTCGGTTTGTAGTCTTTCCGAGGATGCTCTTTGGGAGTTTTTAGGGAGCAAAACCTGTGCCGAAGGTACACCTTTTGCCCGAAGATTATGGGCTGTTCGGCAATAGCCTGTTTTTTGGTGTCTTCGAGGCTACTTACTTCTTTCTTTTTCCTTTTGCAGGTTTGTGCAGCGTCGCGTCCCATGACCAGGCGTGTCAGTTTGGAGCGGCGCGTCCCAGTTTTTTAGGGGTGTCAGAAGGTGCGTCCCCCTTTTTTGGCTCGATGGCTGACACGTGGCACTCAGTCATTGGTAGGGATTGTGCTGTAACGTCAAGCGCGCCTTTTTAGGCGCGAAGGAGCAGTTATGGCAACGTTTCGCCTTCGCCCAGCACTTAAGACGCCGGTTCGCCTATCTCCCTTGGCCTATATATATGCTCACTCTATCATTTTTTCTCTTTTTGCTTTTTCTTTTGCTCTGGTTTTCCTTCTGCTTTTTGCGGCTGTTCTTTCACCTGAGCTTTTTTCCGACCACCTTTCATGACGGCGTCTTTACATACAGATTTCGGCAAGCGTTTTGGTGGGTTTTGATTTCCAGAACTTTTTTGTTCTTCTCAAAGTTTTTCCAAAGTTTGCTGTTGCCTTTTTCTGAACTTGCTTTTCAGCCCAAGATGCCTGTTCCTGAGAGTTGGCAACCTCTCTTGTCCCACCCTTGCTGCACTACTCCTAAAAAGTTAGCAAGGTGGAAGAAGAAATTTTTCCTTCCCTCGTACGCTGTTACGAGGTTGCCACGTCCCGACCAGTATAGCTTTTCAAACCACAGCAACGAGGTTACCGTTTTTCGAGCTCAGTTGAAAGCCGGTCTTCAGTACCCCCCTCCGGAGTTGATTTGCGAGTTTTGCAGATTTCATGGCATTGCCGTAAATCAAC
Organism: Aquilaria yunnanensis; assembly: GCA_039654915.1. Classification (NCBI taxonomy): domain Eukaryota; kingdom Viridiplantae; phylum Streptophyta; class Magnoliopsida; order Malvales; family Thymelaeaceae; genus Aquilaria; species Aquilaria yunnanensis. The sequence continues at coordinate 77,914,799 of CM077594.1, read as the reverse complement.
TCCCTCCGAACTCATACTGCTATTTCAACGCCTTTCTCTGTATGTGTGGCGTTGTCAAAATAAAGCCCCACTATGTTATTTTTATGCAGTACTACAAGCTCTATGTGGTCCCGAAGGGTGGCTTCTACTTCATGCTACCTCGGGGATCCGGGAGCAAAAAGTACATGTTCACCTTCGCCACCAAGGACAGCTGGCGAGGGTGGCAAAAAATGTTTTTCTTTTTGAAGGTGGAGGATGCCTGGTCGCATGTCCCGACCAAGTGGGCTCAGGGAAGGCTGGACGACGACATCGTAGATTCGAAGATGTTGCTGACCCCAGAGTTGGCTCCTATATTCGCGGATTTCGATCGTCGTATTCGAGCCGTCGCTGACTGGGGTCCCGAGGTCTCTTCGCGCTCTCTTTACCCCTTCCCCATTAACTGGAGGTTGATGACCGAGGAGGTCCTTCGGGAGCTCAAGGTGGTAAAGGAGCAAGAGACGGACCTCGAGATGCCAGCTCCTGCCATCGCTGGGAAGGATTCCTGGCTTGTGCAACTCCTTCGGGAGGAAGTTTCTTTCGAGACCTTTTTTGAGCGTGAGTTATTTTCTAGTCTCTTTGTTATAACTTCGTTTTGCACTCACACTGATGTCTTCCTTCTTTCTCAGAAATGGGCGAGGACACGGCTGCCTTCTACAAAGCCCTTTTCACCGGCCAAGCCGAGAAGGGTGATCCGACGAAGAAAGTCATCTCCCGAAGGCGTAAAACAACCGGGGCCGGTCCTTCGGCGGCAAAACGAGCGAGGAAGGCCACTCCCAAGGAGGCTATCGTGGAGCCGGGAGTTGTTGTTGTTCCTCAGCCCGAGGTTACCTCCGAGGTTCCTCCTCGTAGCCCTACTTCGTCGCAGGCTCTTCTAGATGCCGTGGTAGAGTCCCCTTTTGCTGAAGAACGGTGCAGAATAAAAGGCAAGGGGGTCCCTGCCGAGGAGGTTCCGGCTGCCGAGGACGACGTGGTGGAAGTGCCTTCAGGTTCGGTTTGTGGTGCCTTTTTCCTTTTTCGGGTTCGTTGACGTCCAGCTGCCTTAATCCAGCTTCATGTCTTATTGCAGAGGAGTTACTCACTCCGGGCTGGGTGGCCGATCATGCCCAAAGGAGAGCCCTTCGGGACGCCATCATCCCGAAGGGGAAGATCCCAAAGGAGCCTTTTTGGACATTCACGGAGGACATGAACATGTACTCCGGCGATTGTCCACAGATGGCTAAAGAGATCTCTAAAGGGATCCTTACTGAGGCCTCCTTTAGAGCCATCGCCGAGGCCCATCCGGGCGATGACTCTCTTGCTGCAAAGCTTTCCGAGCACGCCGCCCAGGTATACTTTCGCGCCCCATTTTCTTGAATTCTTTCTAAGTGCTTGGTTTTCTCTCTGTTTTAGTGACCTTGCCTTTGCCCTTTTACATCTACTGGGATACGCCGGCTTTCTCAGAGTTCGGGTGGCGAGGCAGACGGCGTTCCGAACTCAGGTCTTAGGTACTTTAGAGAAAACTAGGGCCATGTGTTCGGACCTAGCTGTCAAGAATTTGGAGCTGACCAATTCTGCGGAGAAGGAAGTTTCCGCTCTTCGGGAGGAGTTAAAAGAGAAAGAGAAACTATCAAACGACTCCTCCCAAAAAATTTCTGACCTCGGCTCCCAGATAGCGGAGCTGATCTCGGCAAATGAGGCGTACCAAAAAGAGAAATCCGAGGCCGAAGACCGCCTGACCCAGGCGCTTGCTGAGAAGGCTGCGCTTCAAGCCGAGGTTGATGCCTTGAAGAAGGAACCGAAGAAGAAGAAGATGAAGGCATTGAAGGAGGAGGTTGCTGAGCTTCAAAAAGACCTTGAGGACCTTGGGGTTGAGAAAGACAAATCTGACCAGATGACCAAAGTTGGTTTTCAGGACGGATTTTGTCTTGTTCGTCACCAGGTTCTTCAAAGGTTCCCTGATCTGGACCTTTCTTTCCTGGAGGCCCTAAATATTCCCGAGGGGCCTCGGTGGTCCTGGTCCAAAATTGAACATCTGAACCTGCCATCTTCTCTCCCTGTGCCGAAGATAGTAGAGAAGAACGCGGGAGCAGGCAGTTCTCAGGATGCTGGGAATCCTTAGTTTTGTTTAGGGTCCTTTGCCTTTTGCTTCTTCTTTTTTGGTCTTCTTCTTTTGGCACTCCTTTTTTGTAAGCAATTTTATTTTCAATAAAGAAAACTTGGCCAAGTTTTTTTGGTGAGGTCTCGGACTAGTTCGCTCCACAGACTTCGGAAAAATTCGTCTGCGCTTAATATGATGACCTTTTTCACGAAGTTCAGCCTTTCGAGGGCTTAATCTCAAGGATTTTGTCCAAGTCTTTTTACGAGACTTCGGAAGATGACGCCTTCGCTCGTTTGGTCACTTTTGAGAAATTTGCGCCATTTATGCTTAAGGCAATTTTTTGTACTCAGAGAGAATTTTGCTAACTTGTGCAGTACAATTTTCTTTGCTGAAATCCTAAGCATAGTATTTTCTCAAGGCGTCCGAATGCCAAGTATTTTTCAACTCTACTCCTTCGGAATCGCCGAGCTTATAGACCCCTTTTCGTACTTCGGCCAGAACTAGGTAAGGGCCTTCCCAGTTCGCACGAAATACCCCGTGGGATGGCTTTCGTGGTGCAAATTCAGCCCTTCGGAGAACGAGGTCCCCTTCTTTTATTCCTTTCATCCTAGCACGCAGGTTTGTAGCCACGGCCACTCTTTGCTGAAAAGCTTTTCTTCTCAGCTCGGCTATTTCTCTGTGTTCATTGACGAGGTCTAGCTTGGTCCTTAGGCTGAGATCATTTCCTCTTTCATCAAACACTTGTACCCGCACCAAGGGTCGTATTATCTCAATCGGGATGATGGCCTCTGTTCCGAAAACGAGTGAAAAAGGTGTTTCCCCCGTGGCTCTTCGGGGTGTCGTTCGGTAGCTCCACAATACACTTTGGAGTTCTCCTGGCCACTTTCCCTTTGCTTCCCCTAGCCTCTTCTTCAGACCATCTTTTATGGTCTTATTAGATACCTCTACTTGGCCATTGCTCTGAGGATGGGCTACTGGGGCGAAGTGCATCTTTATTCCGAGGTCGGTGACAAAGTTCTGGAACCCTCTGTCTGTAAACTGGGATCCGTTGTCGGCTACCAGCATCCTCGGTATGCCAAATCTGCATACAATGTTTTTCCATATGAACTTTTGCACTTCTTTAGCCGAGATGGTTGTTAAGGGTTCTGCCTCGACCCACTTAGAGAAGTAGTCAACTGCGACTACGCAAAACTTTACGCCTCCAGGTGCTGTAGGGAGTGGCCCGATGAGGTCTATGCCCCAAACTGCGAAGGGCCGGGGATAGTCAGCTGAAGTCACCATCTCCGACGGTACTCTCTGGATTTTAGCATGTCTTTGGCAGTTGTCACATTTTCAGACGAACTGCCGGGCATCCTTTCTTAAGGTGGGCCAAAAATATCCTTGGCGAAGTACTACCGCGGCAAGGGAGTCTGTTCCGATGTGTGAGCCACAAGTGTCTTCGTGGACCTCTTCGAGGATCATTTCAGTGTCCCCTTCATCAACACACCTCTGTAACGGATTGGCGTATCCCTGCCGGTACAACTCTTCTCCTATCAGGAAGTATCTTCCGGCACGCCTTCGGACTTTTGCCGCATCCTTTGGATCTTCGGGAAGGGCATTGGTTGCGAGATACCTTTTTATCGAATTCTTCCAGCCTTTTTCCGAAGCCACTATGTTTAGTACTTCGATGCTCGGGCGGTTTAGTACCTCGGTGTGCGTTTTTGACTTCGCCAAGCAGTCTGCCTCGGCGTTATGCCGTCGAGGCACATTTTTTATTTGAACGCTGTCGAATTCCCGAATGAGCTTGGCCACTAGCTCGTGGTACTTTGCCAAGGTTGGGTCTTTTGCACCGTAGTCCCCTGCTGTTTGCCGAACTACTAGCTGGGAGTCACTGTGGGCCTTCAAGTTTCTTATGCCGATTTTCCTGGCCAGGCGCAGCCCCGCTACGAGAGCTTCATACTCAGCCATATTGTTGGTGGCGTTAAAGCTGAACTTGATGGCCTTTACTACTTCTAGACCTTCGGGTCCTCTGATAATTACGCCGGCTCCCTGGTGTTCGGAACCTGAGGCTCCATCTACATGCAGCGTCCATTCTGGCTCTTCTTCACTGAGATTTTCATGACTGTCTTCGGTTATGGGTACTTCAGCGATAAAGTCTGCCAATGCTTGAGCTTTAATGGCTTTTCTGGGCTCGTAGGTAATGTCATGTTCACCCAGCTCTATGCACCATTTGGAAAGTCTTCCCGAATGATCAACCTTTTTCATGACGTCCCGTAGAGGCAAGCTACTTCGGACGATAATGGGGTGAGCCTGAAAGTATGGGCGCAATCTTCTTCCTGCCAGTATCAAGGCATATATGGCCTTTTCTAGCAATGGATACCTGACCTCGGTGCCATGCAGGGATTTGCTTACGTAGTAAACTGGCCATTGCTTCGACCCTTCCTCTTTCACAAGTACCGAGCTTACTGCTTTTTCCGAAACAACGAGGTACAGGATGAGGGGTTCTCCTTCGCGAGGTTGCCGCAGAGTAGGCAGTCGGGACAAATAAGTTTTGAGTTCTTCCCAAGCTCTTTGGCAGTCCCCATTCCAAGGATGATCATTACTGCCGAGGTCATCCGCCTTTTTTGCTGCCTTAGTGAGGACTTTGAAGAACGCTCGACATCGGTCTCCATATCTGGAAATAAATCTGCTAAGGGAGGTTATTCTTCCAGTAAGTCTCTGCACATCTTTTATTGTGGCAGGAGTTCGGAATTCCAACAGAGCCTTAATTTTTTCTGGGTTAGCATCAATGCCCCTTTCTGATACCATGTACCCAAGGAACTTTCCTGAAATTACCCCGAAGGTGCACTTTTCGGGGTTAAGGCGGATTCCGAAGGTCCTGAGCTGGTGAAAAGTCTCCCTTAGGTCTGTGACATGGTCAATAGGCAGCTTGCTTTTGACTATCATGTCATCTACGTAGACTTCCATGTTCCTCCCTATTTGGTCATTAAAGACCTTGCTCATCAACCTCAGGTAGGTGGCTCCTGCGTTTTTGAGCCCGAAGTGCATCCTGGTGTAACAGTACGTCCCCCCCTCGGTAATGAAGGCTGTTTTTTCTTCGTCTTCGGGGTCCATCTTTATTTGATGGTAGCTGCTGAAGGCGTCCAGGAAACTTAGGAGCCCATATTCGGTAGTTGAATCTACCAGTTGATCTATTGGCGGGAGAGGATATGAATCTTTTGGGCAAGCATCGTTCAGGTTTCTGAAGTCGATGCACATCCGAAGTTTGTTGCTTCCTTCTTTTGTGGCGATCACCACGTTGCTTAGCCATTCGGGGTACTTGACCTCCCTGATTACATCTGCCTCCAATAAACGTTGGACCTCGGTTTTGACAAAGTCATTTTTATGGGCTGAAATGCCCCGTTTCTTTTGCCGGACAGGTTTTGCTTCCGGACTTACTTTGAGGCTATGTTGTACTACGCGCGGATTTACCCCCGGCATGTCTTTTGGCGAGTAGGCGAATAGGTCTTTATTCATTATCAGAAAGGATACAAGTTTTTTCTTATCTCCTTCGGACAAGTTTTTCCCTATTCGGGTACTTCGTCCTGGGATAAGTTCCACTTCCTCCATTTCTACCTTGCCGGAATCTTCTTTCTCGCCATTCTTTGACTTCGAAGCCCCTGCTTCTACAGCTTGTGAGTAATTCTTTGCCGGAGCTTTTCAGGTTTTGACGAACACCTTTCTTACTTCGCCCTGATTTATGAAGATTTCTGCGTCTCCTTCCTTGGTGGCGAAAGTGACAGTCAGATATCTCACGTCAGGGCGGATGTGCAGATTTCCTTGCGTCTGCCTTCCGAGGATGGCGTTGTATGATGAGGGGACATCCATGATGATGAACCTCGCCATTGTCGAGACAAACAACTCAGCTGGTCCTTTGACCGAAGTCCCTCTCATCATTAATGGAAGGTCGATCCATCCGAGGACGGGTAACTCGGACGGTCCTACCCCGAAGGTCAATGAAGTGACCGGCTTGAGATCGCTGATGGATATGCCCAAGCTCGGCAGCAATTGTGAAAATAGGACGTCAGCGTTTGATCCGTCATCAAGTAACACCCTTTTGACATCCCAGTTTCCAATTCTTGCCATGATGTACTTCGTCCTGGGATAAGTTCCACTTCCTCTATTTCTACCTTGCCAGAATCTTCTTTCTCGCCATTCTTTGACTTCGAAGCCCCTGCTTCTACAGCTTGTGAGTAATTCTTTGCCGGAGCTTTTCGGGTTTTGACGAACACCTTTCTTACTTCGCCCTGATTTATGAAGATTTCTGCGTCTCCTTCCTTGGTGGCGAAAGTGACAGTCAGATATCTCACGTCAGGGCGGATGTGCAGATTTCCCTGCGTCTGCCTTCCGAGGATGGCGTTGTATGATGAGGGGACATCCATGACGATGAACCTTGCCATTGTCGAGACAAACAACTCAGCTGGTCCTTTGACCGAAGTCCCTCTCATCATTAATGGAAGGTCGATCCATCCGAGGACGGGTAACTCGGACGGTCCTACCCCGAAGGTCAGTGAAGTGACCGGCTTGAGATCGCTAATGGATATGCCCAAGCTCGGCAGCAATTGTGAAAATAGGACGTCAGCGTTTGATCCGTCATCAAGTAACACCCTTTTGACATCCCAGTTTCCAATTCTTGCCATGATGTACTTCGTCCTGGGATAAGTTCCACTTCCTCCATTTCTACCTTGCCGGAATCTTCTTTCTCGCCATTCTTTGACTTCGAAGCCCCTGCTTCTACAGCTTGTGAGTAATTCTTTGCCGGAGCTTTTCGAGTTTTGACGAACACCTTTCTTACTTCGCCCTGATTTATGAAGATTTCTGCGTCTCCTTCCTTGGTGGCGAAAGTGACAGTCAGATATCTCAGGTCAGGGCGGATGTGCAGATTTCCCTGCGTCTGCTTTCCGAGGATGGTGTTGTATGATGAGGGGACATCCATGACGATGAACCTCGCCATTGTCGAGACAAACAACTCAGCTGGTCCTTTGACCGAAGTCCCTCTCATCATTAATGGAAGGTCGATCCATCCGAGGACGGGTAACTCGGACGGTCCTACCCCGAAGGTCGGTGAAGTGACCGGCTTGAGATCGCTGATGGATATGCCCAAGCTCGGCAGCAATTGTGAAAATAGGACGTCAGCGTTTGATCCGTCATCAAGTAACACCCTTTTGACATCCCAGTTTCCAATTCTTGCCATGATCAGGAGTGGGTCGTCGTGAGGAAAGACGACTGTGGAACCATCTTTTCGGGATAGCTTCTTCGCCAGACTTTGATAGTCCATCACAGCTATTTCCCTGGCCTTCCTTTTCCTTTCCAAGGATGGAAGCCCCGTTGTGATTGTTTGTATGACTCTCGCAGGGGGTGGAGGGCGCCTCTTCGGACTTCGGTTCCTTCGCCTGTCGGAGTCGTAGTCCTCATCTTCTTCCTTTCCTTCCTCCTCTTTCCTCCCCTTCGGGGAAGGCAACCGTAGGTACCGCCGAAGTTGGCCTTGTTTTATCAGCGATTCAATATACTTCTTCAGCTGGAAGCAATCCTCGGTGTCATGGCCATGATCGCGATGAAATTGGCAGAACTTCTTCATGTTTTTTCTATTTTCAGCGGTCATGGCCCTTGGCCTCTGAACTTGTGTTCCCTGCCTCTCCAGAGTCATGAGGATGTTGGTCCTCGTAGTGTTCAGCGCTGTGAAGTTCGGTGGTTTTCTTCCTCGCATTCTCCGTGGTCGGGATGGCTGGTCGGTCGGATAGCGTGCCTGCTGGCTGGACCCCTCGCCACGGGTGTGCTCGGGCCTGGGTCCGCCCATTCTTAGTTCTTCGGCCGTCATGTGCTGTTCGGCCCGTCGGTAGAATTCGCCCAGTGTGTCTGGAGGGTCCTTGGAGAATTCATAGAAGAGTTGGGAATCCCTCCGAAGGCCCCTTGTCATGGCGAGGATGCGTATTTTGGGCCGAAAGTCTGGAACACTTAAGGCCTCTCTGTTAAACCTCTCGACGTAGTCGCGTATAGTTTCTCCACTTCTTTGCGCTATGTCGAACATTTGAACGGGCATCTTCGCCGTTGGGCGACTCCCGATGAACTGTTGGGTGAAGGCTGTTGATAACTCCTGGAACTTTCCGATGATTCCCGGAGCCAAGGAATTATACCACGCTGTTGCTGGTCCAGAGAGCGTGACCTCGAAGCACTTGCACAAGGTGGCGTCGTCCGCACCGTGCATCATCATGCTACGTCTGTACTTCGTCAGGTGGGCCTGTGGGTCGGTTCGACTATCATACGTCTCTAGCCGAGGTACCCTGAAGTCACCCGGCATAGATGCCTCGACCACAGCTCAGGTGAAAGGAGACTGATCCCCACAAAAAGACTCAGACAGTCTGGCCCAAACTGGCTTGCGAGCCACCTGCATCTCGACTCTGTCCATCCTTGCCAATATTTTCTCCATGAGGGCGGTGGCGCTAGGTTCTTCCTCAGGTGGAAGAGATTGACGGCGCCTCTTTGGAGAATGGCTCCGTCGTCGGGGAGGGGTTGACCCCGTCTCAGGCAAAGGGCTCCTTCGTCGTGGAATTTTGGGCTGGTTGGGCCCCGTTTGCCCTGGAAGGCGAGCCCCGAGGGGCATATTTTCTGTTGAAGACTCCTCACGTGGGTCTTCACTCCCCGAACTGCGGTGGACTGCTTTGGGGCTCCTCTCCCGAGGGCGTATCGGTGAAGGAGAACTTTGGGTTTGAGCTTGTTGTGGCCATCTTCTGTCCATCTGTTGTGTCATCTCAGCCACAACAGAGCGCTGGAAGTCACGGAGGAAGCTCATGGTTATGACCAGAGGACGTTCTTCCTCGGGCGTGGAAGTCCCTGGAAGAGTTTGCTCAGCAGCCGGTTGGACTTCAGGCGCGGACGGGGACTTCGGGAGTCCTTTGTCCTTAGAACGTCGAGTCTCAACGACGACAACCTGAGGGTGGGTTCCCACAGACGGCGCCAAATGATGCCCTCCGGCATCTCTGTCCAGTGACATGGTGAATTCCGAGGGAGCTTCCGGGGGGGAAGGACGTCTTGCTGAGATATTCCCCAGGTGGGAAATACCTGAAAAGCTCAGAAAAAAGGGTTAGGAGGTCCCCGGGATGGTGTTCCGGGGAGGAGCCTCCGACGCCCAAGTCAGTATTCTGATAATGAATAAAGTAGGCACGCTAGAAAGGTGCGAGAGCTAGCCTGCATATATTTTCAGCTATGGGTGAGGGCTGCCCAGGGAGAGGGGATGGATCCATCCCTTGCCAAGTCCTTTTTCCCAGTATTTATAGAAATGCCTGGCCCGTTCAGATCCTGACACGTGTTCGGCTGGATCCTTTCAGGGCGTAGGGGACAGGTAGCCGTCTTCAGGCTCCTGGTTTTGTGGCTGAGATGGGACTTGGACGACGTCAGTGTGTCAAGTCGCCGTTTCAGGCGGCGTGTGGGTTTCCTTGTCAGAGGCTCCTTAAATGCTCATTAAATGCTCATGCCGTACTCCCGAAGTCCATGGCCGAGGTCGTCCTTTGGTACGGACGATGCCCTTTCGGGAAATATGCCCGCGGTTCGGTGGAGTTCCCTGTTTTAGGTTCCGCCTTCGGGGAGATCTCCTTCGGCTTGCAATAGCCGATTCTCCGTTTCCGAAGGCGATTTCTTTTCGTACCTCGGGGGGCTAAAAGCTTCTTGTCTCTCCGGGTTCGGGTTAGATAGAGGCTATAGCCTTCGGCTATGAACCACCACCTTAGCGCTCTTGGCACAATTCAACTTGGCAATGCTTGCACCCATCTTAGGCACCTAAGCCACTTCTTAAGTGCGTCTTTAATCTTGTTTCCCCTTAATGCCATGGGCACATACTTATCATGATAACTTATCCTTGGTATCATTGCCTTTTAGTGCCTTAAGTATGGCTACATTTTTGTGGCAAATTACCTTTACTACCTTTGGGCTTTTTAGCCATTTTAAGACATTGGAAAGTCTAACACCTTAATCCTCATATAGGCTCCTTAGTCTACATAGACTTTTTGTATTTCTGGTGTCCTTGGGTGTACCACAGGCTACCAAATTCTTCAACACTTGACTCCTCTAGGTAATCACTTAACATGCTCGGAGTCTTTGACTACTCTTTAGTCACTTAGTCATTTCTTGGCCTTTAATTCTTAAGACACCCTTCGCATGCTCCTTCACTCTTTATTATGTTGGAGTCATTCCTTAGTCAGCTTGGCCTTTTTTGGTGGAAGGGTATTCTAGGCCATTATTGCCTTTTTTTAGGTCTCTTCGAATTACTTAAGACCAATCTTTAGCACCATAGATCAACTTGCTTAGGTGATTTAAATACCCCACACTGCCCAACATGTCACTACTGTGACCCTTAGGCCTTAGCTTAATTACTTGGCCACCTTGGGTGTATACTTGAAATTAGGTTCTCTTAGGCACCATGGCCCTCCTTAACTTTTCTTAGGAAGCCTTTAGGACTTTTGGTGTTCAGCCTTTCATGGTCCTCTTTTAGCTCCTACACTTGGGTACACTTTGGGTCCCACAACACATGCCACACCCTTGGCCTTAAGAAATTTTGGTTCACATTATTTTTACTTAGCACTCAACAATTAGGGCCTTCATACTTATCTTGGTTTCTCATGGAATCCATAGGGTCTTTGTTAACACCCTAACCCCATCGGGTTAACATAATCCAAGTGCCACTCATGAGTTTCTTATCATACTCTTATAGTTGAATGAGACTTACTAACCTTAGTTGAATGAGACTGACTGACCTTATGCTTTCTTAGGGACCACTTCAGTACTTACATCCTGCCTCCTGACACTTAGGCACATTCTTAAATCTTTGCCTCATTAGCCCATCCTTATGCACTAACTACCATGATTACTTAGTGTGATCTACATACTTATAGCCCATAGTGTGCACACCCTTAGGCTTAATTGAGGCTTACAACCTCCTTCTACCTGAGAAAGTCTTACTTGGCACCTTTTTGGCCTATTTTTCATTTAAGCACATGAAGTCACTTTGAACACTTTGAACACTAAGATTTCCTAGAGTCTTTATCATGACTCATCTTCATGGGCTCTTAGTGATTCAAGGCCATCATTTAGCAGCTCAACTTCAGGGACTCACTAGGTAGTTCCAATTACCTTGGCTCCAAAAATCTTACCTCAAGGTTTTGGTTCTTTTTCTTGGCTACCTTTTTGTTCAAGAGTTTTTCTTAATCATCAGCTAACCATACTTAGACTCTTAAACTACTTAGGTAACTTCTTACCCTTTTGGAAAATAAAGATCCCATAAACTTCTTAGGCTTAGCAAGCTTACTTAATTTTCCAACAAATGTCAACTTTCAGTTGCCTTGATTCCCACTAATGAGGATATTACCTCTATTCACACTTAGCTCCATCTTGAGCTTCTCTATATTTAAGACCTTAACTTGGCATTTACACCCATCAATACCAATGCCGATTCTTTCTATTTATCTAGAACCCTTTGATAGTGGAGTACACTTTGGACCTTAAAGTCTTCTTTCTTATGAACCTTTAGATTAACTTAGGTTCACGCTCTTAGCTTTGATTGAAAGCTTTCTTAGCTCATTCGAACTAACAATAAGCCCCACTATCTAAATTGATTGAACTCCCAATATTCGAGAACATTGCTCAATTCACTTTCACTCTTCATGAGCAGCCTTAGGTCAATACAAACCATAACAAAAACACTAGGCATAAGTCTACTACTTGAAGTTCATTCTATCTCTATGGGTGTTCTCATCAGCTATTAGGTCCCAGTTTTCTTACCATTTAGGACATCTCCTTTCTACCCACCTGGGTTGTCTTTGAAGCCACCTGGTTAATGGTGCTTTCATGGTCCCCCATTACACTCCCATTCTAGGTTGTAATTTCTTAGGAATCTAGATGTTACTCTTTTGGTCTTTAAGGATCAATTTAACTCTTGAACCTTGACTAACTCACCAAAATCAATGGACTTCCCTCCTTAAGGAGCCACACCTTTAAAGACAACTTCACAGTTTTGAGACCTGTGGGTTATGGTTCTCAACCTTTACTTAACCAACTTCTCGCAATTACTACAAGTCCTTAGGGTACCACTTACTTTTTCTTCACTCATAACTTTAGGTTCCTAAAGTTAACTCTTGGCTTTATAAGCCCTCTTACCTTAGCTACGGGTGCTTGGAAAATTCAATCTTGCCTTACTTCGTAGCCCTTAGTAACTTGTGTGCAACACTTCTTAGAATTGGACCAGTCATAACTGTCTTAGAGTTGTCCTTCCTTAAACTATCCTTATAGTGCATAAAATATTTCTCACACTATAGGTACAAATTTGATCAACTTAAGGCCAAACTCATGGCATGAATTGCCAACTCTTCCACGCAAGTTACCCTTACCCTTTCGATACTTCCAAGGGTCACTTATGACTAGCATAGCTAAGTCAGCTCTTATGCCTTTAACTGATCCTCTTCCTAGGTGTTGTCGCACCATTCAATAAACCACAACCACAGATCACTACATACCTACCACCCTTAAGCTTCTATGCAAAAACTTAACCACTTTAAGTATTTAATCAAAGCTTACCGTTTTTGGGCTCTTATGGGTTAACATACCTACACTTCTTCGTAATCCTAGTTTTTTAGGCAGACTAGTCACAACCACAGAGATAGCAGTTTAAATAATAAAACTACTTACTACTATGCTGTAAACTTAAAGGTACCTCTTCTTTGTTGCTAGCTCCTTGACCAATCAATTGGTTCGGGTAAGTCTCCTTGGTTGCTTTTGCGTACTAGTAGCGCTTTCTGGTGATTGAGGTGTTCTTGACCTTAGCCTTGTTCAGGACTTGACCTTGAGCATAGTCATGCCCTTAGTCATTTACCTTCCTAGTTTCTAAGCATTCAACACATAGCCCCCATTTTTTGTTGGTGTTACTTTTCCTTAGTTTTCCCTTGGGTTCCATGGACTTCAGATTAAATGGTTCTTACCCAAGCTCTTGCTCGAGATTTAACTTACCTTGGGGTAGAGATGTTATTTTCTTGGCCAGGGTGCATATATGGTCCTAATGCACCTTAGCCCTCACCCCATAGTCTATCACTCTCTTGGTGTCCATGCCACCCCTTGCCCTTAGGCATTGATGATTTACTTCGCCTTGGTGCACCTTTTGTAACTCAGTGCCCTTTGGCCCTTACCTTTGGGCTTTTCAACTACTTGTCCAATTCTGTCCTTATCCACATAATTGTAGACATTTTCTTGGCCTTGGTCTTGCCCTTAAGGTGGGGATTCCTCCTTTGGTCTCAGTGTACTAGTAGGCTAGCCTTAGCACACTTTGACCCTTACCCGTTGGGCATGCTCCTTGGGCTACTCATGTCATAGTGCTATTGAGACTTTACAACAAAATTGCCACCTTCCCTATGACTAACACCATAAGGCCACTTGCCTCAATAACAAAACCTTATCAGATTCCCGCCGATATACCTACAACCAAAGCCAGATGACAACTCTAAGTATACTTATAAGTAGTACTAACCATACTTAGCACAAGGACACACTTAGATCTTAGTCACTTATTGCCTCTACTAGGACCATTGACCTTCTCTGATACCAACTATGGCGGAACAAGGCCTCAGTGCCTTGATTTGCTAACACTAGTAGGTTCCTTGGGAACTATGATCTCACTTAGATTACAATTGTCTAGTTATTACTTATGAAGTATCTTAAATCATGACGTGCAAGTAGTTACTTAGCCTACCCTACATAGAAAATATGTATGCATCATCTTGGCTATGCAATAACAATTAATTAAAAACAACATTGAACATGGTGTTGGCAATTAATGAAAACACAATTCACAATGAGCCAAGACATAAAACTTCTAGTTTTTTTAACATCAAGTAACAACTATGTGCATACATTTCAAACTTATATGCACCCAAATATAACCCTAGTGTTATACACACCAATGGGTACTATTAAAGGTAATCTCTTTGATTTAAAATATCATATATATAGAAGAAGCAACATATAACTACTAAGATCCATTCTTAGCTCTTCACCCAAGCGAGCAAGCTTCATGTGATGAGCCACACATTCCTTGTACTCACTTAGCCTCAAACTATAAGGCAAACACTTTGTTTTGTACTAGCTTATACTACAAGTAGCTTAAAAACATAAGATTTCCCACTTAGAGAGTACCTTCAAACCAATAAAACTTAGCCTTAACAGCTGCCTCTTAACAATTATTAAGCATGGCTAGCCTGCTTAATACATGCATAACACTTAAAAGGTGAGTACTCTAAAGTACTTAGTAAGGGATTCAGCACCTGCAGAGGGAAACATATGCAAGCATGAAAAGCACAACAAACACATATATACAAACAAACCAAGCAATCAAACAACACAATAAACAATAAACGCAAGCAATTAATAAACAACAACAATAATGCAATGTAATGTATGGATGGATGAGTGAATGCATATGATGATGCATTTAGGACTTCCTTACACCCGAAGGTGTTCTTAACTACCGTGAACTCATACAGCTGGGGTACTTAGATACTGGCGTTCGTATCCGATGATAGCACTTGATTAAACCCCACAAAGTCCTCCTTACAAGTGCCCTAAGTAAGTCATCACTTACTTGACATTGCTTGCCTTTTATGGGCTGCTTAGAGTAAATCGTCATTAACTAACCTCTTACATATAACTTCCCCTTACTTGTTATGCCGGATAATTAAACTTAGTGGCCAAACTTCGCCAAGTTCCCTTGAACTCGACTCGGCCAACTTAGTGGATTCACTTACCGAGCCCGTGGACTCGGTTGGAACCTTTTGGGCACCGTTCAATGCCCAGAGGCACTTGGCCTCTACCCTTGGGTCATCAAGGGTCCCAGACCATTCTAGAGTCCTTCTCCAATGCTAGAGGTTCATGAGCTCACTGGTTGGCCATTGGAGGACTCATAAAATACTAGGTCCCTCCTTAGTACCCTTTTTGTGACTTAAGGTGCCTCACTTATCCACTTTTTCTTAGCCCTCTTAACCACCCACTTATTACCCACTTATTGATGCATACTTAAATCTTAAGAGTACTTTTGAGCCATGTTAGGATGCCACCTAAACCTTAGGAATTTTTTGGGACATTTAAAAACATGGTTGGCACAATTCAAGCACACTGCTATAGCATTGCATGTTCTGGTAGGACAGCATTGTGATTTATAGCACAAGAAAACTTGGTGCAACAGCATTACACATTTGAGGCAGCCTTTTCTTCTTCTTGACCTCAATGCAATTGCATCAAACTAATCAGTGCAACTGCATTAAGCCCTGGAGCTACTTTTCTTCGCCTCTTTCTCAGCCAATCTCGTTCCAACTCTTACCCAAACAAGTTCCAAACACTTTTGGTTCATTTCAACTTACTCCTAGGTGTTCTAACACTACTTATGCATCATTTAATCATGGAATAACTTAAATCCCTTACCTCAAATGAAGATTTTCCCAAATCAAGCAACTATTCACTTCAAGCTCTAATAAAGTTCCTTTGAGTTTCAAGCTTGGATTAAACCAAATCGGACACCAAGGGAACAAAATTAAGACCATTTCTAACCATTTAACAAGCGTAGAACTAACCCACAAATATCAAATATGCTTACCTTAGGATTTGAACCAAAAACTTGCAAAACCAAGCTCAAATGCACCAATTCCACAAAAAAAGAGGTAAGGGTTTGTTGGGCTGGCTTTGTGACCTTCAATTTTCATGAAATTTCGGGTGATTTGGTAGATTTGGAGATGGAGAGCTATGGAGGAGAGGCATCCATGAATTTTCCAAATGAAGGAGATGATGAATAGTGTCATCCTCCTTCCTAAAAATGTCTTAACTACTCCACTTAGCCCATTTCCCCTCTACTTGACACTGTGGCCCTCAAGCTTAGTTTTGATTCACTTAGGCCACTCAAACTCTTTCTACACCATCACTCCTTGGTCCTATGGAAAGGTTTTTCTTACCCACATACTTTTCCCTTAAGCCACTTAAGCTATTATAAGACATAATAGCTCAATTTCTCACTTAGTGCATTTTCCACCCTTAACTTTCACTTTTGGTTAAAATGGTTAGAAACACTTATGGTCTTAACTTATTTATCTCAAAACACTTGCATGAACCTAATTCTAGTAAAATTACAGTCGTGCCACTGACTTGGGTCAAAATTACCATTTTACCCTTTTTGCCCTATAGGTGCCAATTAACACTTAAGAATTCTTATGGAGCTTATTTTAATTGCTTGGCTTGTTTAATAAAACTTATTTGAGAAAAATAACTTGGGATTTACTTACTTTGGCATCCAAACTATGGAAAATACTTGGAGAGCCTTTATAGAAATGAATATATGCATGTCTCTTCAAGTTTATCCAGATTTAAATGATTAAAAAAATATTTATAAAATCTATTTATCTTACATAAATATTTTTATATACAAAATAATTTTTCTAAAATAATATTTTTCTAAACCAACCATGTGGATTTTTTAATCCAAAAAAACAAGAGACATATTCCACAATATTCACTCTTACTTTAAGAGTGGTGAATTCTATGTTGAATAATCATGAACTCAACAAATTAATATTTATGCAATCCAATATGTCTAAATATATAGAGTATTAGGCATCATTGATTTATATATCAAAATGACACAAATTATGCATTTAAGTTTATATTATTCATAGCTCCACGGAACAAATGACATTTACCCTATTGATAGCTGAAGGGCTATCGCCTCTATCTGACCCGAACTCGGAGCGTCAGGAAACGCGAGGATACTATTAGCCCCCCCGAGGTACTAAACAGATCGCCTTCGGAGATGGAGAATCAACTATTGCAAGCCGAAGAGGATCTCCCCGAAGGCGGAACCCTGAATCAGGGAACTCCCCGAACTACGGGCACATTTCCCGAATGGGCACCGTCCGCGTCAGAGGATGACCTCGTCCAGGGACTTCGGGAGTACGGTATGAGCATTTAAGGAGCCTCTGACATGCCGCCCACAGATGCTACATGTCACCTCAAACGGTGATTTGACACGCCGACGCCGTCCAGGTCTTGTCACGACATGTCTCGGTTCAAGACTCAAGGAGCCTGCCACCGCCTACTCACCCCCTACGCCCAGAAACTCAGAGAACATCCGACCGAACATGTGTCGTCATCTGAATGGGCTAGGCTTCTCTATAAATACCAGGGAACAGACCCTGGCAAGGGGTTCGACTCCTACTCCTCGAGAAAATATAGGCAAGCCCACTAAAAACTCTAGTGCTTCCCCCTTACCTTCTCAGGAAACTGACTTGGGCGTCGGAGGCTCCTCCCCGGAAAAGCACCCCGGGGACCTCCTAACCCTCTTCTCTGAGCTTTTCAGGCACATTCCCCTGGGAAACCTCAACTCCATATGCTCTCCCTCACAGGAAGTCCTCCCAGAAGTCACCATGCCTTCCAGTGAAGATGTCTTAGGGCATCATTTGGCGCCGTCTATGGGAAACCATCCTCGGGTCGCCGTCGTTAAGACTCGGCGTTCTAAGGACAAGGGACTCCCGAGGTCCCCGTCCACGCCTGAGGTCCAACCGGCCACTGAGCAAGCCCTCCCAGGGACTTCCACGCCTGAGGAAGAGCGCCCTCTAGTCATAACCATGAGCTTTCTGTGCGACTTTCAACGTTCTGTTGTGGCTGAAATGACACAACAGATAGACCGAAGGTGGCCGCAACAAGCTCAAGCCCAAAGGCCTCCTTCGCCAGCACACCCTCAGGAAAAAAGCCCCAAACCAACCCATTGTAGTTCAGGATGCGGAGACCCACGAGAGGAGTCTTCAACAGAAAATATGCCCCTCGGGGCACGGCTCGCGGGACAAGCGGGGTCAAGACGACCCAAAATCACACACAGGAGGAGCCAGTCGCCTGAGGCGAGGTCCCCATCCCCTCAGCGCTGAACTCACTCTCCGAAGAGGCACCGGCAATCTCCCCTGCCAGAAGAAGAACCTAGCGCCACGATCCTCATGGAGAAGATCTTGGCGAGGTTGGACAGAGTGGAGAAACAGGTGGCCCGCAAACCCGTCTGGGCTAGGCTGTCTGGAACCTTTTGTGGGGATGAGTCCCCATTCACCCAAGATGTAGTTGAGGCAGCCATGCTAGGTGATTTCAGAGTACCTCGGCTGGAAACTTATGATGGCCGTACTGATCCACAGCCACATCTGACCAAGTACAGACGCAGCATGATGATGCACGGTGCCGACGATGCTACCTTGTGCAAAGGCTTCGAGGTCACTCTCATTGGGCCAGCAATAGCCTGGTATAATTCATTGGCCCCAGGAACCATCACGGAGTTCTAGGAGTTATCCACAGCCTTCACGCAGCAGTTTATCGGAAGTCGGCCAACGGCGAAGATGCCGGTTCAGATGTTCAACATAGCGCAAAGAATTGGAGAGACCATCTGCGACTATGTCGAGAGATTTAACAGAGAGGCCTTGAGTGTCCCAGACTTTCGGCCCGAAGTACGCATCCTCGCGATGACACGGGGCCTTCGGAGAGACTCGCAGCTGTTTTACGAATTCTCCAAAGACCCCCCGGACACGCTGGGTGAATTTTACCGAAGGGCCGAACAGCACATGACAGCCGAAGAACTGAGAATGGGTGGACCAAAGTCCGATCAAACCCGGGCCGAAGGGTCCAGCCAGCAAACCCAGTATCCCATCGAACAGGCAGGTCGACCTTGGAGAACGCGAGGAAGGAAACTCCCCATTTTCACACCCCTGAACACTACAAGGACCAACATCCTCATGACAATGGAAAGGCAGGGAACTCAGGTTCAGCGGCCACGGGCCATGACTGCCGACAACAGAAAGAATATGAAGAAGTTCTGCCAGTTTCATCGCGACCACGGCCACGACACCGAAGACTGCTTCCAATTGAAAAAATATATAGAGTCGCTGATAAAACAGGGCCAACTTCGTCGTTATCTGCGCATGCCTTCCCCGAAAGGGAGAAAATAGGAGGAAGGAAAGGCAGAATATGAGGACTACGACTCCGACAAGCGGAGAAACCGAAGTCCGAAAAGGCGCCCCCCACCTCCAGCAGGAATCATACAAACAATTACGACGGGACTGCCATCCTCGGAAAGAAAGAGGAAGGCCAGAGAAATAGCAGTCATGGAGTATCAAAGTCCAACAAAAAAGCTGGCCCGAAAGGATGGTTCCGTCGTCATTTTTCCCCATGACGACCCATTATTGATCATGGTGAGAATAGGAAACTGGGACGTCAAGAGAGTGCTGCTTGACGACGGATCAAATGCCGATGTCCTGTTTTCACACTTGCTGCCGAGGTTGGGTGTATCTAGCAGCGACCTTAAGCCCGTCACCTCGCCTACCTTCGGGGTAAGTCCGTCCGAGCTGCCCGTCCTTGGATGGATCGATCTCCCTTTGATGCTGAAAGGGACTTCGGTGATTGGGACAGTAGAGTTGTGCACCTCCACAATGGCAAGGTTCATCGTTATGGATGTCCCTTCATCGTACAACGCCATCCTTGGAAGACAAACACAGGGAAACCTACACATTCGCCCTGATGTTAAGTACTTAACCGTCACTTTCGCCGCCAAGGATGGAGATGCGGAAATCTTCATAGATCAAGGCGAAGTAAGGAAGGTGTTCGTCAAAACACGAAAGGCTCCAGCAAACAACTTCGTGCAAGCTGTGGAAGCAAAAGCACCAAAAGAGGGCAAGGCAGAGAATCCCGCGAAGGCAAAAATGGAAGAAGTAGAACTTGTCCCAGGCCAAAATACCCGAATAGGGAAAAACTTGGCCGAAGGTGACAAGGAAAAACTTGTATCTTTTCTACTGAAAAATAAAGATCTATTTGCCTACTCGCCGAAAGACATGCCAGGGGTAAACCCTGACATAATTCAACATAGCCTCAAAGTAAGTCCGGAAGCAAAGCCCGTTCGGCAAAAGAAGCGAGGCATCTTAGTTCATAAAAGTAACTTTGTCAAAACTGAAGTCCAACGACTGTTAGAAGCCGATGTCATCAGGGAGGTCAAGTACCCTGAATGGTTAAGCAATGTGGTAGTTGCCACAAAAGAAGGAAGCGGCAAACTCCGGATGTGCATCGACTTCAGAAACTTGAACGATGCTTGCCCGAAAGATTCATACCCTCTCCCACCAATAGACCAATTGGTAGACTCAACTGCCGAATACGGGCTCCTAACTTTCTTAGACACCTTCAGTGGGTATCACCAAATAAGGATGGACCCTGAAGATGAAGAAAAAACCGCCTTCATCACCGAAGGAGGAACATACTGCTACATCAGGATGCCCTTCGGGCTCAAAAACGCAGGAGCCACCTACCAGAGGTTGATGAGCAAGGTCTTCAACGACCAAATAGGGAGAAACATGGAAGTATATGTGGACGACATGATAGTCAAAAGCAAACTGCCTAGCGACCACGTCGCAGATCTAAAGGAAACTTTCCACCAGCTCAGAGCCTTCGGGATCCGCCTTAATCCCGAAAAGTGCATCTTCGGAGTAACCTCGGGAAAGTTCCTTGGGTACATGGTATCAGAAAGAGGCATTGATGCCATCCCAGAAAAAATTAAGGCTCTACTCAAGTTCCGAACTCCTGCCACAATAAAAGATGTGCAGAGGCTCACCGGAAGGATAACCTCCCTCAGCAGGTTTATTTCCAGATATGGAGACCGGTGTCGACCATTCTTCAAAGTCCTCACTAAAGCAGCAAAAAAGGAGGACAACCTCGGGAGTAATGACCATCATTGGGGTGAAGACTGCCAAAAGGCCTGGGAGGAACTCAAAATCTACCTAGCCGATCTGCCCACTTTACAGCAACCTCGCGAGGGAGAGCCCTTCGTGTTATACCTCGCCGTCACAGAAAAAGCCGTAAGCTCGGTCCTTGTGAAATAAGAGGGGGCAAAGTAATGGCCAGTCTACTACGTAAGCAAGTCCCTGCATGGCGCCGAAGTCATGTACCCTCTGTTGTAAAAAGCTATATATGCCTTGGTGCTAGCAGGAAGAAGGCTGCGACCATATTTTCAGGCTCACCCTATCATCGTCCAAAGCAGTCTACCTCTACGCGATGTCATGAGAAAAGTTGATCATTCAGGAAGGCTTTCCAAATGGTGCATAGAGCTTGGCGAACACGACATCACTTATGAACCTCGGAAAGCCATAAAAGCTCAAGCTCTGGCAGACTTCATTGCCGAAGTACCCACCACCGAAGATAGCCATCCAGATCCAAGCGAAGGTGAGCCAGAGTGGACTTTGTACGTCGACGGAGCCTCGGGGTCCAAACACCAGGGAGCTGGGGTAATTATCAGAGGTCCCGAAGGCCTTGAAGTAATGAAGGCTACTAAGTTCAGCTTTAATGTCACCAACAATGTGGTTAAGTATGAAGCCCTCATAGCAGGATTGCACCTAGCCAGAAGAATTGGCGTGCGAAATCTAAAAGCCCACAGCGATTCCCAGCTGGTAGTTCGGCAAACGGCAGGAGACTATGGGGCGAAGGACCCAATCTTGGCAAAATATCACGAACTGGTGACAAAGCTCATTCGAGAGTTCGACACCATACGGATCAAAAACGTACCTCGACGGGATAACGCCGAAGCAGACTGCTTGTCGAAATCAAAAACATACACCGAGGTACTAAGCCGCCCGAGCATTGAAGTACTGAGCATAGTAACTTCGGAAAAAGGCTGGAAAGACCCGATAAAAAGGTATCTTGCGAACAACGCGCTCCCCGAAGACCCCATCGAGGCTGCAAAAGTGCGAAGACACTCCGGGCGATTCTTCCTAATAGGCGAAGAACTGTATCGGCAGGGATATGCAAATCTTTTACAGAGGTGTGTTGGCGAAGAGGATATTGAAATGATCCTCGAAGAAGTCCACGAAGGCGCTTGTGGTTCACACATTGGAACCGACGCCCTGGTAGCAGTAATACTGCGCCAAGGATACTTTTGGCCTACCCTGAGAAAGGACGCTAGGCAGTTCGTCCGAAAATGTGGTAACTGCCAAAAACACGCAAATATCCAGATGACACCCTCGGAAATGGTGACTTTGGCTGACTATCCCTGGCCCTTCGTAGTCTGGGGCATAGACCTCATAGGACCACTCCCAATAGCGCCTGGAGGCGTGAAATTCTGCGTAGTAGCAGTAGACTATTTCTCCAAATGGGTCGAGGCGGAACCGTTGGCTACTATCTCGACAAAAGAAGTGCAGAAGTTCATATGGAAGAACATCGTATGCAGATTTGGCGTACCAAGGGTACTAGTAGCTGATAATGGATCCCAGTTTATAGACAGAGGGTTCCAGGAATTTATTAGTGACCTCGGAACAAAAATGCACTTCGCCCCAGTAGCTCACCCCCAAAGCAATGGGCAGGTAGAAGTATCTAACAGGACCATAAAAGATGGTCTGAAAAAGAGGCTGGGGGAAGCAAAAGGGAAATGGCCAGGAGAGCTCCAAAGTGTACTATGGAGCTACCGAACAACACCCCGAAGAGCAACAGGGGAAACGCCTTTTTCACTCATTTTCGGTACAGAGACCATCATCCTAATCGAGGTAGTGCAACCATCAATCCGAGTACAAGTTTTTTATGAAAGTAGAAATGACCTCGGCCTAAGAACCAAGCTTGACCTCGTCGGCGAACACAGAGAAATAGCGGAGCTAAGAAGAAAGGCTTTTTAGCAGAGAGTGGCCACGGCTATAAACTTGCGTGCCAGGCCAAAAGGAATAAAGAAAGGAGACCCCGTTCTCCGAAAGGCTGAATTTGCACCTCGTAGGCCATCCCACGAGGTATTTCACGCGAACTGGGAAGGTCCCTATCTGATCCTTGCCGAAGTACGAAAAGGGGTGTACAAGCTTGGCGATTCCGAAGGTATAGAATTAAAAAATACGTGGCATTCGGACGCCTTGAGAAAATTCTATACTTAGGGTCTCGGCGAAGAAGATAATGCTGTACAAGTTAGAAAAATTCTCTAAGTACGAAAGTTTCTTAGCCAAAAAGTCTTAAGCATAAGAAGTGCAAATTCCGCAAAAGTGGCCAACCAGATAAGGTTTTCCGAAGTCTCTTGAGCGAACATGTTCGGGACAACGGAGAAAACTTGGCAAAAGACTTAGCCAAAATTCTTGGGCATAAGGGGTACAAGTCAAGATTTCGCGAAGAAGGTCTCCATGCTAAACGCAGATAAGGTTTTCCGAACTCTCTTGAGCGAATGAGTTAGGGACAAAGGGAAACGGAAAATCTCGCAAAGATACTTAGCCAAATTTTCCAAAGAAGTCTTTTATTAAGATAAATTTGCTTACAAAAAAGGAAGATTGCCAGAAGAAGAAGTACAAAAGAGAAGGGAAATAAGGCAAAAGGCCCTAGAACAAACTAAGGATTCTCGGCGTCCCGGGAGCCACTAGCTCCAGCGTCCTTCTCCACAACCTTCGGCGCCGAAAGCGAAGGGGGCAGGTTCAGATGCTCGATCTTGGACCAAGACCACCGAGGCCCCTCGGGATTGTTCATAGCCTCTAAAAAAGAAAGGTCCAAATCTGGGAACCTTTGAAGAACTTGATGCCGAGCGAGGCAAAACCCGTCCTGAAAACCAACTTTGGTCATCTGGTCGGATTTGTCCTTCTCGACACCGAGGTCTTCAAGGTCCTCCTTTAGATCCGTGACCTTCTTCTTCAACGCCTTCATCTTCTTCTTCTCCGGCTCCTTCTTTAAAGACTCGACCTCGGCTTGAAGCGTGGCTTTATCTTCAAGCACCTTCGCCAGGAAAGCCTCTGATTCTGACTTCTCCTTTTGAACTGCCTCGTTCGCCGAAATCAGCTCTGTCACCAGGGAGCTGAGGTCAGAAATCTTCTGGGAGGAGTCCTTCAAAAGTTATTCCTTTTCCTCCAGGAACTCCTCCCGAACGGCAGCAACCTCCTTTTCTGCAGCTTGAGCCAGCTGTGCGTTCTGTGTGGCAGTTCCGAGCACTTGGCCTTATATTGGTCTATAGTGCTTAAGACCGAGGCTCGGAACAGCGCCTGCCTCGCCACCCGAACTCTGAGGAAACCGGCGTACCCTAGCAGCTGCAGAGAAACAAAGACAAAGTTAGTAAGGCAAAGAAGAAGAGGTAGACATTTAGAGGAAATCAAAAGGAAAAACACAAAGGCGAGAGGCGTACCTGGGCAGCGTGCTCCGAAACCTTCGCGGCAAGAGAGCCATCATTAGGGTGAGCCTCCATGATGGCCTTAAAGGAGGCCTCAGTAAGCACCCCCTTTGAGATCTCCTTAGCCATTTCCTGGCAGTCTCCGGAGTACAAATTCATGTCCTCCGTAAACATCCAGAAAGGCTCATTCGGGACCTTCCCCTTCGGGATATGGGCATCCCAAAGGGCCTACTTTCGGGCGTGCTCGGCCACCTAACCCGAAGATGATATCTCCCCTGCATGGCAGAAACAAAAAATTGGTCAAGGCACGTCAGTTTGTTAGAAAAACAAACCTGCTGGCACCTCGGCGACGTCGTCGTCGGAAGCCTCCTCGGTAGAAATCCCCTTGCCCTTGTGTTTACGTCGCTCTTCGGCGGAAGGGGCCTCTACCAAAGCATCTAGAAGGGTCGCCGAAGGAGTGGGACTCTGAGCAGCAAGGTCAGCAACGACCTCGGCCGGCGGGACAGCAGCGGCCTCGGGCTCTTCGCCCACCTCCTCGGGAATCTCTGGGAGAGGAGGGGGCGCATCCTTCTTCGCCCATTTGGCCACAGATGGCCCAGCCGCAGACGTTTTCTATCTTCGGGAGACGGCCTTCTTTGTCTGCTCACCCTTCTCAACTTGGCCAGTGAAAAGGGATTTGTAGAAGGTAGCAGTACCGTCGCCCATATCTGGAAAAGAAAGAAGATATCAGCGTGAGTCCAGAATGAAAACCATAACAAAGGGAGCCAGAGATAACTTACTCTCGAACAAAGTTTCGAAAGAAACTTCCCCCCGAAGGAGTTTCACCAACCAAGAATCCTTCCCGGCGATGGCAGGAGCTGGCATCTCGAGGTCAGTCTTGTGCTCCTTCACTACCCCTAGCTCCCGAAGAACCTCCTCGGTCATTAACCTCCAATTAATGGGGAAGGGGTAGAGAAAGCGCGAGGAGACCTCGGGACCCCAGTCAGAGATAGCCCGAATACGTCCGTGGAAGTCCGCAAAGACAGAAGCCAACTCCGAAGTTAGCATTATCTTCGGATCTACAACGTCCATCTCCAGCTTTCCCTGAGCCCACTTGGTCGGAACATGCGACCAGGCCTCCTCCACCTTCAGAAAGAAAAATTTTTGTTGCCAACCCCGCCAGCTGTCCTTGGTGGCAAAGGTGAACATATTTTTTTGCTCCCGGATCCCCGAGGTAGCATGAAATAAAAGCCACCCTTCGGGACCACGAAAAGCTTGTAGTACTGCATAAAAATAACAAAGTGGGGTTCTATCCCGAAGACGCCACACATGCAGATGAAGGCATTAAAATAGCAGTACGAGTTCGGCGGAAGTTGATTTACGGCAATGCCATGGAATTGGTAGAAGTCGCAAATCATCTTCGGAGGAGGGTACCGAAGTCCAGCCTTCAGTTGGGCTCGGAAAACGGTAACCTCATTACCACGGTTCGAAAAGCAAAATTGGTCAGAACGTGGCAACCTCGTAACGGCATACAAAGGAAGAAAGAACTTTTTCTTCCATTTTGCTAGTTTTTTGGGGGTGGTGCAGCAAGGGTGAGACAAAAGGGGTTGCCAGCTCTCGGGAACAGGCATGTTGGCTGAGAAACGAGTTCGAAAAAAAGGAAAGAAAACAACTTCTAGAAGTACTCTAAAAATCAGAAGATTCTGGAAATAAAAAACCCACCAAATGACTTGCCAAAATCTGGGTTTGAAGTCGCCGTCGTGAAAGATTGCCAGAAAAAACTCTGTCAAACAGCACCACCGCGGAAAGCAGGGGAAAAGATAGTTGCAAGCAGGGAAAAGAGCAGAAGCAAAACCAAAAAAGGAACTTATGATGGAATGGGCTATATATAGGCCGAAGGTGGGTAGACGAACCAGCGTCATAAGTACCCCTTGAAGGCGAACAGTAGCCATAACTG
Source organism: Aquilaria yunnanensis (assembly GCA_039654915.1). NCBI lineage: Eukaryota > Viridiplantae > Streptophyta > Magnoliopsida > Malvales > Thymelaeaceae > Aquilaria > Aquilaria yunnanensis. The sequence goes on along the minus strand of CM077594.1, from coordinate 77,888,603 downwards.
TTCCCTGCGTCCGAAAAGACGCGCCCTCTGTAACCGACGCGACTTTCCTCTAATGACAGTGTGCCACGTGTCAGCCACCGCGTCAAAATAGGGGACACGCCTTCTGACACCCCTAAAAAACTGGGACGCGCCGCTCCAGACTGACACGCCTGGTCATGAGACCCAACGTTGCACAGACCTGCAAAAGGAAAAAGGAAAGAAGTAAGTTGCCTCGAAGACACCAAAAGACAGGCCATAGCCGAACAGCCCATATCTTCGAGCAAAAGGTGTACCTTCGGCACAGGTTTTACTCCCTAAAAACTCCCAAAAAGCATCCTCGGAAAGACTAAAAACCGAAGTCTCCACTTCGGCTTTCCAAAGGGGGGCATGTGATAGCCGAAGGGCTATCGCCTCTATCTGACCCGAACTCGGAGCGTCAGTGATGCGAACCCCGATGGTATAAAGACCATGAAACTCGCCCAAAATGTGATTCAAGCTCCACAAGACATCAAAGAGACTAGGTTTAAAACCCCCACCCCTAATCAACCTGTGATTAGAAACGAGAAGTATAGAACTCCAAGAACACAAGCAAACTCGTGCACCAAGGTAGTCCACAAAGAACCAAAGAGAAAACCTCTCCAAAGAGCAATATTATTTTGAAATTTTTCTGTGTGTTTACATCCAGAATATGTGCCTTTATATAGGCCTAAACTAGGGTTAAAATCTGGGCAAAATTCGCAGCCTAAATCCCTTAGGAATCCTAGATACAAAGACATAGGAAATCCTAGTCAAATTAGGACTCTAATTCCTAGTTTGAACAAGTTTAATGAATGCAGCGTATGCCACTTGTCCAAAACGATTTAAAACTATTCCATAGCCTAAATAACTTCCTAAATAATCTATCTAAATAGGATTTGAACGAAAATAAAATATAAATACAAGATTAAACCCGAAAACTCCCAAACAACCTTTTTGGGTGCATTTTGGGCACTTTAAGGTTCTCTCTTGTATCTTCAGCTCCAAGCTTGAATCTTTGAGTTCCAATGGCATGAATCTTCATCTTAGATGTGGTAATGAAGGTGTGGAAAGTTAGAGCTCAAAAATCCAGCTTGTGGACACAAAATGCATCAAGAACACTTAAGGTGGCTCAAATGGTGCACTTTGAGTGGTGTCCTTGGTGTCCTTGTTTTGTGACTTATCTAAGCACTCCAGAACTAAGTACCAAGCATATCCATCATGTCCATATGGTGTCTTGAAAGTTCCAGCAGCTCCTTGTGAAGTTCCATGTCCATTCTCCATGAAGAAACTTGAAACAAAGCCTTGTAGTGCACTTGAGAGCTCCTTAGCTTTCTTCCTTGTCATAGGTCCACTAGAAACCTTCAATGGGTCCTTGCCTTCTCCATGTGTGCCTTCCTTGATCATATCAACTCCCCCCTCCTTAGAATGATTCATCCACGAATCTGCATGTTCAAACAAAGACAAATCAGAAACATTAAAAGTAGCACTCACATTGTACTCACCCGGCAAGTCTAGCATGTATGCATTGTCATTGATTTTCTTAATGACTTGGAATGGACCATCTCCTCTTGGATGAAGCTTAGTCCTTCTTTCAGCTAGAAATCTTTCTTTTCTCATGTGTAACCAAACCCAATCTCCAGGCTCAAACACAACTTTCCTTCGACCTTGATTGGCTTTCTTAGCTACTTGTTGATTTTTGAGTTCAATTTGTTGCTTAACCTTCTCATGCAACCTCTTGATGCTCTCAGCCTTCTTACTACCATCCAAACTAGATACCTCATGAGTAGGTAATGGAAAAAGATCCAATGGAGTTAAAGGATTAAAACCATAAACAATCTCAAAAGGTGACAAATTAGTAGTAGTATGCATGGACCTATTATAAGCAAACTCTACATGAGGCAAAAAATCTTCCCAAGCTTTCAAATTTTTACCAATGATAGCCCTAAGCATGGAACCTAAAGTCCTATTAGTTACCTCAGTTTGCCCATCAGTTTATGGGTGACAAGATGTAGAAAACAAAAGCTTAGTTCCTAACTTACCCCACAAAGTCCTCCAAAAGTGGCTTAGAAACTTAGTGTCTCTATCCGAAACTATAGTTCTAGGAACACCATGAAATCTAACAATTTCTTTGAAAACAATTCAGCTACATGAATAGCATCATCAGTCTTATTGCATGGAATAAAATGAGCCATCTTAGAAAACCTATCAACTACAACAAAGATTGAGTCACGGTTTCCCTTAGTCCTAGGCAATCCAACAATGAAGTCCATAGAAATATCTACCCATGGATGACTAGGTGTAGGAAGTGGTGTGTATAACCCATGTAAAGTGTGAGTGGATTTTGCCTTCCTACATGCAATGCATTGCTCACATACCTTCTTCACATCTTTTACCATATTCGGCCAATGGTAATGTTCCTTCAAAGTATGCAAAGTCTTGGCTTGTCCAAAGTGTCCCATAAGTCCTCCACAATGAGCTTCCTTTGTGAGCAATTCCCTCAAAGATGTCTTTGGTATGCACAACCTGTTTTCTTTGAAAAGAAATCCATTAACTTGGTAGAACTTCTCAAAAGCAAACTTAGAACACTTAGAATAAATCTCACCGAAATCATCATCACTAGCATACAAATCCTTCAAGTGTTCAAAACCCAAAACTTTTGCATCTAAAGCCGAAAGTAAAGCATACCTTCTTGAAAGTGCATCCGCCACTATATTATCCTTACCTTGCTTGTATTTGATAACATATGGGAATGACTCAATGAATTCTACCCATTTAGCATGCCTTCTATTCAACTTACCTTGCCCACTAAGAAACTTAAGGGCTTGGTGGTCAGTGTGAATCACAAACTCTCTTGGCCACAAATAATGTTGCCAAGTCTCCAAAGCTCTTACCAAAGCATAGAGCTCCTTGTCATATGTGGGATAGTTCAAGCTAGCTCCATTCAACTTCTCACTAAAGTATGCAATGGGGCGGCCTCCTTGCATCAACACAGCTCCAATGCCTATACCTGAAGCATCACACTCAACTTCAAAAGTATTAGCAAAGTTAGGCAAAGCTAAAAGTGGTGCATGGCATAACTTTTCTTTTAAAAACCCAAAAGCATCTTCTTGAGCTTTTCCCCACTTAAATCCCACATTCTTCTTTATAACTTAAGTTAGAGGTGCAGCAATGGTAGAAAAATTTCTTACAAACCTCCTATAAAAGCTAGCTAACCCATGGAATGATCTCACCTCCGTAATGGATGTTGGCGTCGGCCATTCTTGTATGGCTCTCACCTTCTCTTGATCTACCTCAATTCCATGTGAACTCATAACAAATCCAAGGAAAACAACTTTGTCAACACAAAAAGAGCACTTCTTCAAGTTAGCATACAACTTTTGTCCTCTTAAGGTGCTTAGTACTTGTGTGAGGTGCCCAACATGCTCTTCTAAGTTCTTGCTATATACTAGGATATCATCAAAGTACACAACAACAAACTTTCCAATGAAGTCACGCAAGACATGATTCATAAGTCTCATGAAAGTACTAGGAGCATTAGTTAGTCCAAAAGGCATAACTAACCATTCATAAAGTCCAAACTTTGTTTTGAAAGCAGTTTTCCATTCATCCCCTTCCCTCATCCTAATTTGATGGTACCCACTTTTTAAATCAATCTTTGAAAACAACGTAGAACCATGCAACTCATCAAGCATATCATCAAGCCTAGGGATAGGATGTCTATACTTTACAGTGATCTTATTGACAGGCCTACAATCCATGCACATGCGCCATTAACCATCCTTCTTTGGCACCAAAAGTACAGGCACGGCACAAGGACTCAAATTTTCCCTCACAAGGCCTTTGTCTAACAACTCCTTTACTTGCTTCTCAATCTCCTTAGTCTCCTCAGGATTGGTTCTATAGGCTGGCCTATTTAGAATTGGTGCTCCCAGGACTAGGTCTATTTGATGTTCAATGCCTCTAATTGGAGGCAAACCTCTCGGATCTTCAGGGAAAACATCTTCAAAGTCCTGCAACAAAGACATAACAACACTAGGAAGATGTGTTAGATTATTGACAACAAGTAAAGATTCTTTGTAAATTAAAAGAAGCACTGGTCTTTGTGATTGAATGGCTTTCCTCACATCACTCATTTTAGCAATATAGCACTCTTTTTTGCCATTCAACTTCCTCTCATTCTTTCCTCTCGGGAACTCTCCATTCTTCTTCCCCTCATGGTCACTCATCTCACTTGATCTCTCATTTTGTCTCTCGGCTTTCCCCTCTTCACTCTTGCCCTCAACTTTCCCCTCATTTATTTTTCTCTCAACCTTACTTTGAAGTTTCCTTTGATCCTCCAAAACTTGTTGTGGTGAAAGTGGACTAAGTGTAACCGGCCTTCCTTCATGGACAAATGAGTACAAGTTTTTCTCTCCATCATGTGTGACCTTCTTATCAAATTGCCACGGCCTTCCAAGCAAAATATGGCAAGCATGCATAGGAACAACATCACAAAGAATTTCATCATGGTAAGTACCAATTTTGAATTTAACCAAAACTTGCTTTACCACTTTTACCTCCCCGGCATCATTCAACCATTGAAGCTTATATGGTTGTGGGTGTTTTTGTGTTGGAAGCTTCAATTTCTCCACCATGGTTGAATTTGCTACATTGGTGCAACTCCCTCCATCAACAATGAGGCTGCACACTTGATCTTTAATTCGGCATCTAGTGTGAAAGATGCACTCCCTTTGATTGGCCTCCTTCTTGGCTTGCACACTTAGAGCTCTCCTAGCAACAAAAGGAAAGTCACCCTCCTCGGGCTCAAGTGTGTCTTGCTCATCCTCCTCCAATGGTGGGGTCTCCTCCATGGCATCCTCCTCCTCGGATGTGATCTCACCATCATCTTTGAGAATCATCACCTTTTTGTTAGGACAATCTCTCATGTAGTGCCCCATTGCCTCTACACTTGAAGCACTCAATCTCCCTTGACTTTGGCACATCTTTGGGTGGCACCTTGGGCTTGTCTTGTTGAGGCCGAGACATGCTTCCCTTGGTAGCCTCCATTCTTGGCTTTGGTGCCTCCTTGCTCCATGCTCCCCTCCATGTGGAACTCCCTCCTTGAGCCATCTTGGATGCCTTAGACCTCTTGATGATTCTTTCGGCCTTGGTGGCATGGTGAAGCAAATCCTCCATGTTGACATATGGCACCATCTCCACTTCGTTGGCAATCTCAAGATTGAGACCATTAATGAATCTAGCAATGGTGGTCTCCTCATCCTCCATGATGTTGGCTTGGGTCAAGGTCCTCTCCAAGTCTTTATGGTAGTCCTCCACATTCCTTTGGCCTTGCACTAGCTTTTGAAGCTTTAAGCGTTGATCTTTATAGTAGGAGCTAGGCACAAATCTCCTTCTCATTAAGGCTTTAAGGGCTCTCCATGTATGTATGGGCTCCTCCTCATTCCTTCTCCTAGAAGTAACATCCTGATTCCACCATACAAGAGCATAATTAGTGAACTTTATAGTAGCCAATTTTACCTTCTCTTTCTCGGAGTAATGATGGAAATCAAACACCATCTCAATCTTTTGTTCCCACTCCCAAGATGCATCGGGATCACTCCTCCCTTGGAAGGATGGAATGGTAAAGTTGATGGAGTTAAGGTTATGATCTTCTCTTGGCTCCCCCCTCCTTGAAAGCCCATGGTCATGCCAATGCCCTTCTTCCTTCTCGGGTTCTTCTCTCCTTAAGCCTCTCCTTGGTTGCAAGATGGGATTTGGTCTCCTTGGCAACCTCAAATCAATGTCCTCAATCCTCCCTACAAGTCTATTGAGAGTTTCTTGAAATTCTCCCATGGTAGGCTCCTCATTGTGTCTCACTTCCATTCTCCTATCCTCTTGGCCCTCCATACTCCTGAAAATAACAAAGATCCTCACAAACACTCACCTCACGTGTTTCACTCAAAAGATGAACACTCAAGCACTCAATTTGTTAGTGTGATATTGCTATTCAAAGAGTTCTCAAAAGTTCTAAGAAAACTATCCTCAAAGCACACAAGAAAACTTGAATTTTGAAGAACTATTTTGAATCCAAAAGAGGTGGGCTAAACAAGCTTTAAAAGACTCTAGGAAGCTCTTGCAATTGATGATCACAAGAACCACAAAGAAAGCCTTTCGGCTGGAAAACAATGGGATAGGTTTTGGGCACGAAAACTTTCGACACTTTGTAAAAAAAAACCTTCTTTTCAGCAAGCTCTTTCCTTTGTACTTTTCTTTTTCTGTCTTTGTTCTTTTCTTTCCTTTGCTTTGTTCTTTTCTCTTTTCTCTCTTTTTTTTTTCTTCCTTCCTTTTTTTTTCCTCTTTTTGCTTGCTGTTTTGATGCTAACCAAACGTTCTCTTTGAAATTCCTGACTGTCAAAGACAAAAAGTTAGAATTCTTTTCGGCCAAGACAAGAAACTATTGAAATTTGCACAACTGGAAATCAACGTTGGTTATATGAAACCAATTTGAAATCAACGTTGGTTGCGTAAAACCAATTTGAAATCAACGTTCGTTGTACCGTAACTTCCTCAATTTGGATCCTTCTCTTTTTTTGGCATTTTCTGGACTCTAAGATGCTGGAAACAATGAAAACAGAAGAGATTAATAGGGCTGGAAACAAAACAGAAAGACGAGAATTAAACAAGAACAAACAAGTAGAAACCGAAAACACAAGGTGACATGGATTGACTTCTTTTTGTTGTTTTTGTGATTTTTGAACTTGAACAAGGATGGAATAAAAAGAACAAACCTGAAACAAGAAGAAAACAGATTAAAACAGAGAATTAAAACACGAAAATTACTGGACAGAATTGAAAGAAAAATGAAGGGAAACAAGAACACAAGATATGTCCTTCAATGGAACTTGTGCTCTGATACCAACTGATGTGAACCCCGATGGTATAAAGACCATGAAACTCGCCCAAGATGTGATTCAAGCTCCACAAGACATCAAAGATACTAGTTTTAAAACCCCCACCCCTAATCAACCTGTGATTAGAAACGAGAAGTATAGAACTCCAAGAACACAAGCAAACTTGTGCACCAAGGCAGTCCACAAAGAACCAAAGAGAAAACCTCTCCAAAGAGCAATATTATTTCGAAATTTTTCTGTGTGTTTACATCCAGAATATGTGCCTTTATATAGGCCTAAACTAGGGTTAAAATTTGGGCAAAATTCGCAGCCTAAATCCCTTAGGAATCCTAGATACAAAGACATAGGAAATCCTAGTCAAATTAGGACTCTAATTCCTAGTTTGAACAAGTTTAATGAATGCAGCGTATGCCACTTGTCCACAATGATTTAAAACTATTCCATAGCCTAAATAACTTCCTAAATAATCTATCTAAATAGGATTTGAACGAAAATAAAATATAAATACAAGATTAAACCCGAAAACTCCCAAACAGCCTTTTTGGGTGCATTTTGGGCACTTTAAGGTTCTCTCTTGTATCTTCAGCTCCAAGCTTGAATCTTTGAGTTCCAATGGCATGAATCTTCATCTTAGATGTGGTAATGAAGGTGTGGAAAGTTAGAGCTCAAAAATCCAGCTTGTGGACACAAAATGCATCAAGAACACTTAAGGTGGCTCAAATGGTGCACTTTGAGTGGTGTCCTTGGTGTCCTTGTTTTGTGACTTATCTAAGCACTCCAGAACTAAGTACCAAGCATATCCATCATGTCCATATGGTGTCTTGAAAGTTCCAGCAGCTCCTTGTGAAGTTCCATGTCCATTCTCCATGAAGAAACTTGAAACAGAGCCTTATAGTGCACTTGAGACCTCCTTAGCTTTCTTCCTTGTCATAGGTCCACTAGAAACCTTCAATGGGTCCTTGCCTTCTCCATGTGTGCCTTCCTTGATCATATCAGTTAGGAAATGCGAGGATACTATTAGCCCCCCCGAGGTACTAAACAGATCGCCTTCGGAGATGGAGAATCAGCTATTGCAAGCCGAAGAGGATCTCCCCGAAGGCGGAACCCTGAATCAGGGAACTCCCCGAACTGCGGGCACATTTCCCGAAGGGGCACCATCCGCGTCAGAGGATGACCTCGTCCAGGGACTTCGGGAGTACGGTATGAGCATTTAAGGAGCCTCTGACATGCCGCCCACAGACGCTACATGTCACCTCAAACGGTGATTTGACACGCCGACGCCGTCCAGGTCTTGTCACGACCTGTCTCGGTTCAAGACTCAAGGAGCCTGCCACTGGCTACTCGCCCCCTACGCCCAGAAACTCAGAGAACATCCGACCGAACACGTGTCGTCATCTGAACGGGCTGGGCTTCTCTATAAATACCAGGGAACAGACCCTGGCAAGGGGTTTGACTCCTACTCCTCGAGAAAATACAGGCAAGCCCACTAAAAACTCTAGTGCTTCCCCCTTACCTTCTCAGGAAACTGACTTGGGCGTCGGAGGCTCCTCCCCGGAAAAGCACCCCGGGGACCTCCTAACCCTATTCTCTGAGCTTTTCAGGCACATTCCCCTGGGAAACCTCAACTCCAGACGCTCTCCCTCACAGGAAGTCCTCCCGGAAGTCACCATGCCTTCCAGTGAAGATGTCTTAGGGCATCACCTATCCTAAACATTTAAAAGTCTAAGAGTAATTAATTTAGTTCTATTTAAGCATTTATCCACATAAATATTCACATACAAACTAGGAGTCAATGTTCTAATGATTGAGACAAATCACTCTATCTTATATACTAATGTCATATATGCAGTCTTTTATGAGAAATTAACCTATGCATGTGCTCATAAATTGTGAACACCTTTTAAGAACTATAAAGATAGATCAAGTCCCATGTGGCATGATCTCCATTATTTATCAATCTATCAATATATATATATATATATATAAAGGAGAAACCCACCCTTTCCCCAAGACTACTTTCTTTAGCATTAATTTCATAGTACATTTGTAACATTAATTTTAGAATTTATTTATAATAATTAATACTTAGGTCCTTAAATAACTCTCACTCCAAAATTCACCAATTCCCTAAGACTACTTCTTTTACCATTAATTGCATAATGTGTTTGCATGGTTTAATAACTTAGACCCTCATATATTCATGACTCTAAAATTTAAATTTTGAATTGTAATTCTTGCTGAGCTTTTTCTATCATAGTAGAGAGTTTTTGATTTTTCATAAATTTTAGGAATTGAATTTATATTTCTATCCTCTTAGCATAATAAAACACCATTAGCTTTTGTTCAATTCTTAATGGCTCATTAATAATATCGTCCCTTAATCAATTGTTTTAAATATATTCCATCTTTCTGTTGCCATTTAGTACCTTTAATTTCAATAAAAATGCTCTAATTACAATTTTATTTGGTTTCAATGGTATTAATATTGTCTATCCAGCTCCCCAAGACTACTTCCTTTAGCATTAACTTTATAGTACATTTATAGCATTAATTTCAAAATTCATTTGTAATAATTAATACTTATATCCATTAGAATGCTTTCAATAAAAATTTATTTGGTTTCAATGGTATTGTCCAACCAACTCCTATGTATATATATATATATATATATATATATATATATATATATATTCTCACACTTGTTTTTAGCACACACTCAATATTATCATTCAATCCTTTCATTTCTTCCTATCATCTCTTGCTATCTTTCTTCATTTCTTCACTAATTTATATTTTTAGATTCTCCTCAATGTAAAAAATGAGGTAATTATTTAAAAAGACTAATAGATTTTTTTTATTTCATAGTATTTGAATTCATATAATCGATAAATATATTCTTTTATGAATCTTTTTGTATTTTTATAGTCTCTCGATAGAATATGTTGCATTGGAGAAATTATCTTCTAAGAGGACTGATTGGACTATTCAAGTAACAGTGTGCCATTTATAGGATGTTTTAAATTTTTGAAAATGTGACCAATTTATTAGTACTAATTTTGTTCTTGTAAATGAGAAGGTTTTCTTTTTCTTTTTTCCCTCCATTCTACTGAATTTTTCAATTTATTATTTTCTCCCTACTATAAACATATGTTCATAATCTATTATTGGCTACTATGTCTTTGGTTTACATACGTAGGGTGTGGAAATTCATGGGTCTATAAAAAAGTTTTTGGCATACAAGTTTCAAGCAAAGCTTCATGAAGGAAGTTTGTATATTTTCAAGAATTTCACAGTTTTCCAAAGAAGAAGGCTTACTAGATTGTAGATACACACCAATTTATGATCCACCTTACTAACAATATATAAATCTATGATGTAAACCATGAACCTCATGATTTTCCCATACATAAATTTGCGTTTATTGCTTTTGATCAACTTAGCACACGCATGGACCAAGAAGAATTCGTTACAGGTTTTTCTAAAAGTTTTCCACAATACAATTGAATGCTGCATGTACTATCTGTATATCATTATTTTAATTCCTTTTTGCATGACAAATGTTGTGAGAGTTGTTGTGTAGGTTCGTAGAATAAAGCAACAGATTGCTAAGGGTGATTCAATTTACACCTTAACCATAGGTATTTTATATACCATGATATTCAATGTTTTCTCATGGACCATTTGCGTATATTTTTTCACTAATTTCTATTTTTTTACAATAGTAATAAAATTCTACCTATATTATGATTAGAGTTCTCCATATTTTTTTTGGTGAAAAAGGGAGAAAATGAATCATTTTGTGTTGTAGGAGTTTTTACTTCTTTGGTCATCAAAAATTTTCAAGGTTTCTAATATATTGTACATTCTCTCACCACATTTAGCTTTGCTTCTTATTCTACTATAATGTAAACTTTTTAACTAACTTATTTTTGGATATAGGTCAACCAAGCTTAGGAACTTCAAGATCGAGCAAAATTTATTTAAATCTTTAAATTTCTGAGGTTGACACTATAAGAGATGATTTATGTAGGTTTCTAAAACTAATTTTTGGTTAACAGTATATGTCTTACTTTGATTAATAACTTACCAACCATAATTTTATATTATATATTTGAATATATATAATGGTTAAAGCACTACAAGGAAACCAAAGCAATAGTTAAAGCATTATAGGATTATGTAGATGAAATTATAAAAGATTTGTAATCTTAGCGGTTAAGTTCTATCTCATTATAATTACAAGTTCTACAAGGAGTAATGTCTCACATCGAATAATATTGTTAATAGAAAGTAAGAGTTTGGATAAGTTTTGTATTATACAGCTAGACTACATCTACAAACAATAAAAACATAATTTTCATTCCAACATATAAACCCAATTTCAATTCAAGAAATAATTCCCGTGCATCGCTTGGGTTGCTTAACTAGTATATAATATAGTTCTAAGGTTTATCATAGTCCCTAATTAATTTATTTTTTATAAGTCAGTACAACATTTTATATGATTTTGTAAAATTAAATAGTAATTTATAGATATTTCATAAAAACTCATATGTTTTATTTTATTTCTTTCAACATCCAATATTATTACACATAATCCAAACTAGACTAACCACATTTAGAATCATGCCACTATTAGTTCAAAAATAAATATGTGCATGTCTCTTCAAGTTTATCTGGATTTAAATAATTTTAAAAAAAAATTATAAAATCGATATATCTTACATATATAATTTTATACACAAAATCATATTTCCAAAATAATACTTTTGTAAACCAACCATGTGAATTTCTTAATCCAAAAAACCAAGAGACATATTCCACATTATTCACTTTTACTTTAAGAGTGGTGAATTCTATATTCAACCATTTCTCGACTAACATGCCTCACTAATCTTTGAGTTCATGTGAAGAGCTATAGTAGTTAAGGGCTCTCTTCAAAACCCCTACTAAGAAGAAGAAATATTTCAAGTATTGTTTAGAAGTAATCAACCATATGACAACTATTGCAATAAGATATGACTTAACTCTTGCCCTTTGCGAACATAAACTCATCTCGTCTAAACTTTCTGCCCTATCCACAATTGATAGTTTAAACTCAACATAACTAAGCTAGACATTGAAATGCTTAGCTTGATCAAGTTGTCTCTTAAACAAGGCTCTTGTCTTCCATCCTCATTTTTGTTTTCTCAAACTTGATGTAATGTTGTAGTTCGTTATGAAGAAAGAAAATAATTGAAACTCATGAATAACTGAAACATTCTAAAAACTTTCAAAGAGAAAGTGTGGAAAAGAGAGCACAATGTTTGAAGATTTCTTCATTGGTTGCAAGAAGTATAATTATTGATAAGCTGCTACCAATAAAGTTTTTCCAACAAAAATTGACAAAGCCATGGTGAATTCCATATGCATATGGCACTTATTGTAGTAACAGTCTTGAGATCAAAAAAATGAAAAAAACATAGATTATATTTGTCAAACTTTACACTAATAACCCCCAAAGGAATCTAAATAAATCATATTGACTTAGTCTCAATTAATAATTTTTCTTCTCTCATTACTTTCCCAACTTTAGCACAATAGTTGACGAATCAAATAACAAATAGCCTCATTTCTAATGAAGACAGGATTCTCATTTAAGATGATAAAATATTTGGTAAGAGGTAATCTTCATCAAAGAGGATTACTAATTTACCACATGTCTCAAGGATTAGTGACTTTCTACATGAGACAAAAATATAAAAGGTTTTTGCATGTTTCATCTTGATATACATTCTAACTGAACAAAATCAATCCCATCAAAACATGGCCCAAGGACAACACACAGAGAAAGTGTAAAAGATTAAGTATATTGCAGCTACCAAGAAACATCTGTAATAACATGAACCAAGGTAAGATACAATCCCTTCCAAACTAGTTTTAGATTTTCCAATTTTGTTTGCAACAAAGTGTTATCATACATAACCCTAGATCTGACATGGCCGCCCTCGGCCCTTCCTAGGAAGCCTGTGAGAACAGGTCTTACGGTGGTTGCAATTGGATAGTTATATATGCGTGCAGATTAAAACTTTCGTGATACTAGTTGATTAACCTAGAATATGCAGGATGCATGCTCTTTGTGTTTTGACTTAAACTAAAGGAAATCATAAGAACATTTACTTGGCCAAGTATTTTCATAGAAAACAAGCTCAAAAAGCCAAAGCATACAAAATCAACATTGATATGAATTTACTCCACATAACAACTGTGTGGGAGCATTCATACATAAAGTAGACTAATGCCTCACCCAAGAGCAACCCTAGAGTCTAGGACTCCATCCATAAACATAAGAGGCAACTTGTGCATACAATATACACAAGGCTATCTTACTGAGATCTTTTCATCTAACTCCTACCTTAGATGTAATCCCGGTGGCAAGCCTAAAAAAGTCCTCCACGTGCTCAACTAGCCACTGTGGCCAAGAAAGACTATAGTTAGTACTGATTCTTTACCAACAAGTATCTAATAAAAATATAATCATAAAGATTCTCAAAGCTAAGTACCTGCAAAAGCAAACTACCATGACAACCCTTAACGGTTAAATGGTCTAACACCGTCAGAATCTGCACAACATAAACTAGGGAGTGAGAATTGTAATTCTCAATAAGGGTCTTCACCTACAAGAAAATATATTAAGGACAACACATATATAACCATATGTGATCTACTATGAGCTTGTATAGTGTGAGGCTAAACTTAATGCACATAAGTTTCAGTCCATTGGGACTTGTCCTCTACCTAGTCCTTTAACTACAAGGCAAAGCCTTATCTACTAGCAAGCATTGCTTACTAGCCTAACTAGTGAAGTTCTCCACTAGTTGAACCTCTCTTATGTTGTATAGGGGCACTATGGTTGGACTGAAAGTTCTTAGGTCTCGAAGAACCCACTAGGTGTACTAAGGTTGCCTCATCAAGACCTTGAAGCCAAAAATACAGGTAAGGTCTTAATGGTGCTAAACCTTCCACCTCATCTAATGGTGTATTATTGTGGCCAAATAACTAGTTTACTCATAAAGTCCATTTACCATTTACAAAACTATGAGAAAACCCCTAGATCATGAGAGAGTTTTTGATGTTCCGGAGTGTCATTGTACCATTACAACCCTTAGGCATCTCTAGGACCATCCCTCCCCTCCCCCGGATCTCATTTGAAAAAGCTGAAATTTCTTGAAAAAGGCATTTGGGGCCTAGGCGCCAGGAAGGGTGTCTCTAGAGCTTAGGCGCCAAGAGCACTTGTGGTTTAGGCACTAGCTAGGGCCTAGGCACTAGGAGCACTCTGTTCTATGGAGCAAAAAATGCCCCTTGGGCGCTAAGGCACCAGGACCCCATGTCCTAAACCTCAAAAACACCCTCCTAAGCCTCTTTAGAAATTCCCTATGAGTTTAAGGCATACAATTGATGCATAAACTCACCATAAACCTGTAAAAAAACTTACTTAGGCCACAAATACACCATAACAAACTTCCTATGATGCATCAAAACATCACACAATCCGCAATTCCAAGCCTAGTCCACCAAAAACACACTTGCCCATAATCAATGTTATTTATGAAACTACTTGATTCCATCAAGCATCAACACTTAAATAACATCAATCAAACTTGAAACACTTAATCCCTTATCTCAACTTCAGTAACGAGCAAGAATTATGCAACTCTTTTACACCAACCAAGTTCCACAAAGTCCAACCTAAGTTCCAAGCAAATATGGGCACAAAACATCAAGTTACTAACTTCTAACCAAAACCCAAGCTCTCAATCAACTAATAAACATGAAATCAATCAAGAACACATTGATTACCTCGTATAAAAAATAGGGGTTGGGAGAAAACATGCTTCCAAGCTCCAAAACCATGATTTTATGCTTGAAATAAGCTTCCAATGGCACATATACTTATGGTGGCTTTTCTTTTCACTAAAAACTCTTGATTTTGGGCTAAAATGGATGAAGAAATGATTATGTGAAGGATGAACTTGGGTTGTGGCAGCCATCCCCCACTTTACCATCTTATAACCAAAGTTTAAAACCTAAGCCACCAAAGTATTAGACATGGAACACTTAAACCCCCTTCTATTGGTAACCTTAGTCATTCTTGGTCAATTCTTGTTTATTCCAACTAAGGTTGGGTTAAATTTAAAAGTTAGGTTATAAAACCTCATTTTTCACACTAAGGACCCGGTCTGACTATTTGGGATGCAAAATTACCATTATGCCCCCAAACCTTATTTAGTGCCTAAACCTCCTCGGAACTTAGTGAACTTTGGTAAACTTCCTTATTCTTGCTATGTAAACTTGAAATAAGGTTCCAATTTATAAATTTAATTACTTTACCACCCTCAACTAAGTTTTCCTCTAGGAGGGCCATAACATTTTCTCCCCTCCCTCTAAAATTTGGTCATCCAAATTTCGCTACAACTGAAGGAACACACTAGGATACCTTTTCAGCATATCCTGCTCCGTCTCCCACGTAACTTCCTCCTCACTATGGTCCGACTAAAGGATTTTAACCATTGGAATCCACTTGGTTTGGAGTTTCCTAACTTGCCTATCGAGGATCTTAATGGGCCTTTCCTCATAGGTCAAGTCCTCCTGGATGGGTACTACTGTTGGGTTAACTACTTGTATCGAATCAACTATGCACTTCCATAGAAGACTAACGTGAAAGACGTTGTGCACTTGGGACAAGTTGGGTGGTAATGCCAACCAATATGCCACCTTCCCTATTTTTTCCAAGATCTTGTAGGGTCCAATATACTTAGAGGCCAACTTACCCCCTGCCCGAACCGTGCTACTCCCTTCATAGGAGATACTTTGAAAAGTACTTTATCACCAACTTCAAAACTCAAATCTCATCCCCTTATATTTACACACTTAGTTTGCTGGTCATTGGATGCTTTAATCCACTTCTGGATTAATTTAATTTTCACCGTGGTGTCTGCTATGATTTCAAGACCAATGACTACCCTATTTGAAGGGTCAGCCCAACAACAGTTTGATAACTGTTATTGTAAATGAACTCAATTAGTGGCAAGTGTTGGTCCCAATAACCTTTGAAGTTTATAGCACACATACGTAACATATCTTCCAAGGTTTGTATCACTCTCTCAGGCTGCCCATCGGTCTGAGGATGGAAAGCAGTACTGAGACTAACCTTACTTCCTAATGCCTCTTGGAAAGCATTCCAAAACCTTGATACAAACCGGGGATCCCTATCAGATATGATCTGATCTGGTATACCGTGCAACCTCACAACTTCCTTGATATACAACTAAGCCAACCTCTACAATGTATAGGTAATCTTTACGGGTATGAAGTGCACCGATTTAGTCAACCTATCAACCACTACCCATATCAAGTCACATTGGCTTGGGGTATTTGGCAACCCAACTAGGAAGTTCATTGTGATGGATCCCCACTTCCTCTCCAGTAGATGTAAACTTTGGAGAGCACCTGCTAGCTTCTGATGTTCTGCCTTAACCATCTGACATGTCAAATAGCTAGCCACAAATCCAACTACATCCCTCTTTAATCCTGGCCACCAAAAGTGTAAGGTTTCAGGAGCCAAACAAGTGCAGCAGAATATAACCGAAACCCTCTAGGATCCAAGTGAAACGGGGTAAACCGGGTATTAAAATTTTTTCATACCTAATTCGGTTGAGATCTTTCACCCAACTGTAGGGTCGAATCACAAAACCTGAACAGTTAACATGTTCAAGCTCCCTACAATATCCACACGAGCCTCTCGGGATCACCACGCCTCCACCATATTTCAGTAGATGCGTTTCTCTTGCGCTCCCAGTGCTAGCTTGCGTCCTCTAAGGAATGGCAAGAGAAGAATGTGGCTGGAACTTTTGGGAGGCTAGGGCAAAAGCTGTGAATTTCTCACTATATGATGTATTTATAGTGAGACTCAACTTTCAAGCCTAATGGGTTTCAAAGCCCTAATCCAATTAGGTTTAATTTTGGGCTTAATAATGGCTCAACTTTTTGGCCAATTATTAATACGAAATTATCACAAAACCATAACCCGAGTAAATTAGCCCATGCACTCAAATAATCCAAATAGGCTTTATGTGTGCAACCTAATAGGTTCTTACCACGTTGGTAATGATCATAAATCACATTTATGATCATAAGTAATGAGTGGTGTCTAGAAATACATCATTGCTGCCCAAGTGACTGTTGGGTTTCGGGAGCCAAACAGCGCAGGGGAATTTAACCGAAACCCTCCAGGATCCAAGTGAAACGGGGTAAACCGGGTGTTTGAAAATTTTCATACCTAATTTTCGGTTGAGATCTCTCACTCAACTGTAGAGTCGAATCACAAAACCTGAACAGTTGACGTGTTCAAGCTCTCTATGGTATCCACACGAGCCTCTCGGGATCACCACGCTTCCACCACGTCCCGGCAGATGCATTTCTCTTGCGCTCGCAGTGCTAGCTTGCGTCCTCCAAGGAATTGCAAGAGAAGAGTGCGGCTGTCCTTTTGGGAGGCTAGGGCAAGGAGACCTGCGAATTTTTCACTAGAAGTTGTATTTATAGTGAGACTCAACTTCCAGGCCTAATGGGTTTCAAAGCCCTAATCCAATTAGGATTTAATTTCGGGCTTAATAATGGTTCAACTCTTGGGCCCATTATTAATACAAAATTAAAGTGAAACCATAACCCAAATAATTAGCCCATGCACTCTAATGATCCAAATAGCTCTATGTGTGCGACCCAATAGGCTCTTATCACGTTGGCAATGATCATAAATCACATTTATGATCATAAGCAATGAGCGGTGTCTAGCAACATATCATTGCTACCCAAGTGACAAGATTGTCGATGATTCGACTAAACCTTTATGATCATCACCGATATATGCCATTGTCCCTTTGTCCAAGATATCAAGACTAAGCACGAGACATGGAATGTGTCACTCTCGTATAGCCCAATCTTTGGTTTCTTGATTACTGAGTAGACTAACTTAAACTGATGACATTGATATCGTATATCAACTCATCTGAGCATAGCCATGCATTTTCTAAGTCTCACTCTATCAAGGGGCCCGAAGATATCACTCCCGTTACATAGGAGGGACAAATCCCATCTTGATCATACAAATCCCTCCGCATGATATGTGACATACCCAAGGACCTCCTTCAAGTCCACTCAGTTACGAGCAACAAAGGAAAATATCAAAGTATGTGACTCACATGTAGGGAACCTTGATGATCTTAGGTCGAAGGACTACATATACCATGATCACTATGACAATCACACTCATGTAACGATCCATGTAGTGTTCTCATGGTGGGTCGATCCGGTACACAAGTTCTCCAACTTGTACCCATATGTAGACTACATATCTCATATTAGTCTCCACATATGCTAGTCATTATGTATTATTGCAACCTGCTCCACAATAATACTAAACCAGGGACGTTTAAGAATATCATTATTCTAGGGTTATAATTATGTTTATTACGTTACGTAGAAACAAAACAACAAACATAATTACTAGATTAATGCCTTAATAAAATATCATGACTCAATGTGCAAAAATACAATCATCTCATGATTGGCTTTTGGGCACAACACTAACAGTGACAAGATTGTCGGTGACTCAACTAAACCTTTATGATCATTATCCATATATGCCATTGTCCCTTTATCCAAGATATTAAGACTAAGCACGAGACATGGAATGTGTCACTCTCATATAGCCCAATCTTTGGTTTCTTGATTACCAAGTATACTAACTTAAACTGATGACATTGATATCGTATATCAACTCATTCAAGCATGGCCATGCATTTTCTTAGTCTCACTCTATCAAGGGGCCCGAAGATATCACTCCCGTTACATAGGAGGAACAAATCCCTTCTTGATCATACAAAACCCTTTGCATGATATGTGACATACACAATTACCTCCTTCAAGTTCACTCAGTTACGAGTAACAAAGGGAAGTATCAAAGTATGAGACTCACATAGAGGGAACCTTGATGACCTTAGGTCAAAGGACTACATATACCATGATCATTATGAGAATCATTTATGACACTCATATACGACCCATGTAGCATTCTCATGGTAGGTCAGTCTAATCACAAGTTCTCCAACTTGTACCCATATGTAGACTACATATCTCATATTACCCTCCACTTATTTTAGTCGTTATGTATTATTGTAACCCACTCCACGATAATACTAGACCAGGGACATTTAAGAATATCATTATTCTAGGGTTATAATTATGTTTATTACGTTACGCAGAAATAAAACAACAAACATAATTACTGGATCAATGCCTTAATAAAATATCCTGACTCAGTGTGCAAAAATACAATCATCTCATGATTGGCTTTTGGGCACAACACTAACAATCATCCACTTGCACTAAAGCCAATCATCCATGTATCTAATACCGATGGACCTAGAATGGATATCATGCTTCTGCTGCATAAGGGGTTTGTAAGCGGATTAGCAATGTCGCTGTCTGTCGAAGTTCTGCATATCCTCACATCACCCCTCTCGATGATCTCCCTGATGAAATGATAGCATTGGAGTATATGTTTGGATTGCTGGTGAGATCAAGGTTCCTTAGCCTGTGTGATTGCTCCATTGTTGTCACAATTGAGCTCTATCGGGTCAGCAATGCTTGGAACCACTCCAAGTTTTGTGATGAACTTGTTGATCCAAACTGCCTCTTTCGCAGAATCAGAGGTGGCAATGTACTCAAGTTCTGTTGTAAAGTCGGCTACTGTCTCTTGCTTTGAACTCTTCCAGCTCACAGCACCACCGCTAATAGAAAACATAACCAGATTGTAACCTAAAATCATCTTTATCGGATTGGAAGCTACCATCAGTGTAACCCTTTACAATGAGCTCATCTTCGCCTCCAAAGACCAAGAATGCATCCTTAGTCCTTCGTAAGTACTTAAAGATGTTCTTAACAGCTGTCCAGTGACTTGCACCGGGGTTTAATTGGTACCTGCTCGTCATGCTCAAGGCATACGAGACATCGGGATGATTATATATCATGGCATACATGATAGATCCAATTGCCAAGGCATATGGAATCTTACTCATGCGTTTTCTCTCCTGATATGTACTCGGACACTGAGATCTAGAAAGAGTTATACCATGTGACATGGGCAAGAATCCTTCCTTGGAGTCTTGCATGCTAAACCTCTTTATCACCTTGTCAATGTATGTACTTTGACTTAGGCCGAGCAATTTTCTAGATCTATCTCTATAGATCTTGATGCCTAACACATAGGCTGCTTCACCCAAGTCCTTCATAGAGAAACATTTCCTTAGCCAAGTCTTCACAAATTGTAGCTTAAGAATGTCATTCCCGATGAGTAGTATGCCATCCACATACAACACCAAGAAAATAATAGCGCTCCCACTAACCTTCTTGTAGACTCAAAGTTCATCTTCATTTTTGATAAAACCAAACTTTTTGATTGCTTCATCAAAATGAAGATTCCAGCTCTGAGAAGCTTGCTGCAGTCCATAAATGGACTTTTGCAACTTGCACACTTTATTGGCATTCTCAAGAGTAACAAAACCCTCAGGCTGTGTCATGTACACATCCTCAAGTAGCTTTCCATTTAGGAATGCAATTTTGACATCCATTTGCCATATCTCATAATCATAGTGTCCAGCAATAGCCAAAAAAATTCGGATGGATTTAAGCATGGCAATTGGTGAAAAAGTTTCATCATAGTCAATACCATGAATTTGCTTGAAACCTTTTACAACCAATCCTCCCTTAAAGGTAATCACATTACCATCCATGTCAGTTTTCTTCTTGAAAACCCATTTGCAACCTATAGGTTTTACCCCTTTAGGTGGATCAACCAAAGTCCATACTTGGTTTTCATACATGGATTTTATCTCGGACTTCATGGCCTCTAGCCACTTCTCAGAGTCAGGCCCCAGCATAGCTTGTTGGTAGGTTGTGGGCTCATCCTGATCCATAAGCATCACATCACCAGTGTGAGTAACGAGAAATCCATACCTCTCGGGCTCACGCCAAATCCTACCAGACCTATGTGGGCTATGTGCTACAGGAACAAACTCTTGAATCACAACATCTTGTGGTGTTTGTTCAAGTTCCATTTCATGTTAGAAGTCCCCTTGTTTTTCTTGAATTTCTTCAAGTTCTACTTTTCTCCCACTGGTTCCTTTAGAGATAAACTCTTTCTCTAAAAAGACACCAGTTCGAGCAACAAACACTTTTTGTTCGGAAGGATTGTAGAACTAGTAACCCTTTGTTTCTTTGGGATACTCAACAAAGAGGCATTCATAAGATTTGGGCCCTAACTTGTCAGAAGATTGACATTTCACATAAGCATCACAGGCCCAAATCTTCATAAAAGACAGACTGGGATGCCTCCCACTCTATATGTCATATGGTGTTTTTTTGAACCAATTTAGATGGAACTCGGTTTAGTGTAAAAGCAGTTGTCTCTAGAGCATGTCCCCAAAAGAAGTTTGGAAGGTCAGCTTGACTCATCATAGATCGAACCATGTCTAACGGAGTTCGATTTCTCCTTTCAGATACACCATTCCATTGAGGTGTACCAGGTGGAGTGAGTTGTGATACTATACCACACTCCTTTAGATAGTCAAGGAATTCTCAATCCAAGTATTCTCTACCTCGATCTAATTGAAGTACTTTGATACTCTTCCCGAGTTGATTCTCTATTTCATTCTTGAAATTTTTAAACTTTTCAAAGGATTCTGACTTGTGTCTCATGAGATACACATAGCCATATCTACTGAAGTCATCAGTAAACGTAATGAAGTATTGAAAACCCCCTCTACCGTGTGTAGACATAGAGCCACATGCATCACTATGTATGAGTCCTAATAAGTCATTAACCCTTTCACTTTGCCCTGTGAATGGGGCTTTGGTCATCTTGCCCAACAAACATGACTCATATGTCTCATATGATTCAAAATCAAATGAGTCCAAGAATCCATCCTTATGGAGCTTGGATATGCGGGTCTCATTTATATGGCCCAAGTGACAGTGCCAGAAATAGGTTAGGTTCGAATCATTCAATCTAAGCTTCTTGGTATTCACATTATAGATTGGATTTTCAAGTTCTAGAACATACAACCCATTGCTAAGTTGAGCACTACCATAAAAGATTTCATTCAAAAAAATAGAATAACATTTGTCCTTTATTATAAATGAAAAACCTTTCTTGTCCAAGCAAGAAATAGAAATCAAATTTCTACTAATAGTAGGCACAAAGTAGCAATTGTCTAATTCTAAAACTAATCACTAGGTAAAGTGAGAACATGAGTCCCCACGGCTATGGTAGCAACTCTTGCTCCACTTCCAACACGTAGGTCCACTTCACCTCTGGCCAATCTTCTACTTCTACTTAGATCCTGCACATTTGCGCAAATGTGAGATCCACATCTAGCACCCAATACCCAAGATGATGAAGTAGAAAAGTTAGCCTCTATAACAAAAATACCTAAAGTGGAAGTCTTACTTCCCTTCTCCTTAGCAAGTTCTTCAAAATAGAGCTTGCAGTTGCGCTTTTAGTGTCCAGGTTGCTTACAATGGAAGCAATCCCTTTCCTTAGCCACACCACCAGATGGTTTTAGTGCAGCTGAAGAAGAATCAGCATTGGACTTTCCTTTAGCTTTATCCTTCTTCTTGTTGGCTTTTCCCTTTCCCTTGCCCTTTTGAACCATCAAAATGGGCTTAGCCTTCTTAAGGTTTTGCTTGGCAGTTCTAAACTTGTTGAGCAATTCAAGGAGGGACTTGTCAAGGTCATTCATGTTATAGTTCATGACGAACTAATTGTAGCTTTCCGGCAATGATTGTAGGACTATATCAACAGCCAACTCTTTCTAAAGAGCAAATCCCAAACTTTCAAGATTTTCAATGTACCTAATCATCTTGAGCACATGAGAACCCACGGGACTTCCCTTAGACATTTTGCACTGAACCAATGCCTTAGTGGTCTCAAACCTCTCATGCCTAGCTTGCTCTTGGAAGGGAATTTTGATATGTTCGATCATATCAAACGCCCTCATGTTATCATGTTGATTCTAAAGCTCAGATTCCATGGTTATAAGCATGAGGCAAGCAACATCCAAAGCATCATCAAAATGCCTCTTGTGAGCATCCCTTTCAGCTCTTAGAGTAGTGGCAGCAGGCTCATTCAAAATGGGCTACTCTAGGACATAAGCCTTTCTTTCTTGCTTAAAGACTATCCTCAAATTTTGGTACCATCTGAGAAAGTTGGTCCCATTCAGTTTTTCCTTCTCAAGGATCGATCGCAATGAAAGTGTCGATGTGTTTCATGTCATGGTTATTTACAACAGTAAATATACAGTGTAAGAGTCATGCATTTTAATTCATTTAATAAGTACTTTTATTAAACGATACTCCCACTATTTTACTCAAAATAATAACCCTCGATATTATTTTGGAACATCTCGATGTTAAGGTATTCTAATGGGCCAAGATCCATATTTCACCACAACCTGAGTTAACTTAGGCTTTTCTCTCAAGTTACAGTTATTTAGGTAGGCAACTTCTTGCTAATTGCATCTCATGCAACTTTTGGATAGTTGGGTGAACAACACTTGTCCAAGCTCATCTCATGAACTTAAGCCCAACCCTATGCCTATAAGTCTCCAATCCTATTGGGATAACTTAGTTAAGTCAGACCCAAAGTTAGCAATTTGTATATCACTATTATCTCATCGCGCCTTACCAAGATGAGCATAGGTGCTTTGCTTTAGCAAACCCACCCAATGTTGATCAAAGTCTTAACAAGTGCCAACATTTGGAAGGCATCATATTTAATGACTTAATATTTGGTTTGAGGGATTTTCCTTTTGATATCACCAATTATTATCTCCGGTTGTCTTATACATGCATCACATACCAATATAAAACATGCATCTCATGCTAACAAGAAAGTAAACGTAACATGGTTGTAGCCCAAACTATGTGATATTCTCAAGCCAATGAGAATATTATAAAAGTCGAAGAAAAGAAAAGGGTCTTCACAAGCTCCTTCTCCTCCTTGCTTGGTTGCCCTTTTGTCGTCACCTCATTGGACACGCCACCTTGGACGAACCCATAATGTACAATTACATCAATAATAGAAACCTCGAGTTACATTCGAGGGGAGTAAGGTGAGAAAAGAATGTACAATGAGAATAACACGAATAAGGCATGACTCGTAGGCCGTATTTACAAGTACAGCCAACAAGGGCTATAACCATGCAACGTGCTCCAACCACCAATCAGCATAACATGTCAAATCTTAGTAAACAAAAATGCATGCTAATTAACGTGCATTGATTAACCAGTTTTTATTGATGTGGCGCTTCATATACAGTGGTCCCCGACACAAAAAATTGTTTTACAATTATGTTGCTCGAGATCTTCTATTTCGGGCAAGTAGGCACCCAAGGCCACCTCTATTCAAGCCACCAAAAGTACTCTACTCTTGGTGCCCAAATAGCCCTAATCAGATCCATACTAGGGTTTTTGCAACTATTGCAAGAATCCTAATACGTATAGGTATCTCATACTAATCAATTTAGGGTTAATCTTATTAACCAATTTGGGTCATTTCTTTATATATCTCATATATTCATAACAAGTTCCGGTTTCATGCATCATGAATCAATTTAATCAATCACGATTGAAAGCAACCGAACACACAATATATCATGCAATTCGACATTCAATCCCGATTTAGGGTTTCACTAGTAGCTCTGATACCATTGTAGGGTTTCAGGAGCCAAACAAGTGCAACAAAATATAACTGAAAGCCTCCAGGATCCAAGTGAAACGGGGTAAACTGGGCATTCAAAATTTCTCATACCTAATTCAGTTGAGATCTTTCACCCAACTATTGGGTCGAAACAAAACCTGAATAGTTGACGTGTTCAAGCTCTTTACGGTATCCACATGAGCCTCTCGGGATTACCATGCCTCCACCACACCCCAATAGATGTGTTTCTCTTGCGCTCGCAATGCTAGCTTGTGTCCTCCAAGGAATGGCAAGAGAAGAGTGCGACTAGAACTTTAGGGAGGCTAGGGCAAAAGTTGTGAATTTCTCACTATATGATGTATTTATAGTGAGACTCAACTTCCAAGCCTAATAGGTTTCAAAGCCCTAATCCAATTAAGTTTAATTTTTTAAGCCAATTATTAATACGAAATTATCATAAAACCATAACCCGAGTAAATTAGCCCATGAACTCAAATAATCCAAATAGGCTTTATGTGTGCAACCCAATAGGTTCTTACCATGTTGGTAATGATCATAAATCACATTTATGATCATAAGCAATGAGCGGTGTTTAGCAACACATCATTGCTACCCAAGTGACAAGATTTTCAGTGACTCGACTAAACCTTTATAATCATTATCCATATATCTCATTGTCTCTTTGTCCAAGATATCAAGACTAAGCATGAGACATAGAATGTGTCACTCTCGTATAGCCCAATCCTTGGTTTCTTGATTACCATGTAGACTAACTTAAACTGATGACATTGATATTGTATATCAACTCATCCGAGCATGGCCATGCATTTTCTTAGTCTCACTCTATTAAGGGGCCCAAAGATATCACTCCTGTTACATAGGAGGGACAAATCATATCTTGATCATACAAAACCCTCCGCATGATATGTGACATACCCAATGACCTCCTTCAAGTTCACTTAGTTACGAGCAACAAAGGGAAGTACCAAAGTATGAGACTTACATGTAGGGAACCTTGATGACCTTAGGTCAAAAGACTACATAGACCATGATCACTATAAGAATCACTTATGACACTCATATAACAATCCATGTAGCATTCTCATTGTGGGTCAGTCCAGTACGTAAGTTCTCCAACTTGTACCCATATGTAAACTACATATCTCATATTAGTTTCCACATATGCTAGTCGTTACGTATTATTGTAACCCACTCCATGATAATACTAGACTAGGGACATTTAAGAATATCATTATTCTAGGGTTATAATTATGTTTATTATGTTACACAGAAACAAAATAACAAACATAATTATTGGATCAATGCCTTAATAAAATATCTTGACTCAATGTGAAAAAATACAATCATCTCATGATTGGTGTTTGGGCACAACACTAACAAAAAATGCGTCTTCAGATCATGGTACATCTTACTAACACCAAGATGCACATTCAACATACTACTATGTGCCTCCTGTAGGACTTGCTGCCTAAGTCCTACATTTGGCACATAGAGTCGATCTTCATGGTGTAGTATTCCATCTTTATACTGAAACTCCTTTCTTACAGTACTGAACTTCTCTTCACTTGAAATATTTTTCAACAATGGATCCTTGCTTTGATCTTCCTTCACTTTAGTCAACTAGGTTGACTGAACCTCCAAAGCATAGACTAAGGACCTTTCTTAATCTTTCCAAAACTCCTGCAAGGTGGAGAAACAATCCCCTAAAGTCCTTCCCAAGGAACTTGTAGCCTGATCCTTAGATAGGATCATTCCCGTGTACTTCCGACTAAGAGCATCTGCCACTACATTTCCTTTCCCAGCATAATACTCAATTGAACAATCATAATCCTTTATGTATTCAATCCACTGACGTTGCCTCATGTTTCGCTCTTTCTGAGTGAACAAGTATTTCAAACTTTTATGATCTGTGAAAATTCAGAATGATCACCCCATCAAGTAATGCCTCCAAAGCTTAAGAGCAAAGACTACTGCCACTAGCTCAAGGTTGTGAACTGGGTAGCTCAACTCATTAGGCCTCAACAGCCTTGAGCCATAAACGATCACCTGATTTTCCTGCATCAATACACACCCCAAACCAGAACCCAAAGCATCTGTGTACAATGTGAAAACCTAATTTGGGTATGGTAGAATGAGTATTGGTGCACTTGTCAGCCTCTTCTTCAGTTCCAAATATGCTTCCACACACTTTGGCATCCAATCAAATTTTTGAGCTTTTTTGGTCAAGGCTGTCAACGGTGTTGCTATCATAGAGAATTTCTCTATGAATCTCCTGTAGTAGTTTGCCAAGCCCAAAAAGCTCCGTATCTCTGTGACTGTAGTCGGCCTCTTCCATTCTACTATCACCTGAACCTTCTCAAGGTCAACTGACAACCCTTAGGAACTAATGATGTATCCCAAAAATTGTATCCTCTCAAACCAAAACTCACACTTGGACAACTTTGCATAGTACTGATTATCCTTTAGCACTTGCAAAACTATTCTAAGGTGCTCCTCATGCTCCTGGGTAGACTGCGAGTATACCAAGTTATCATCAATGAAGACTTCAACAAACCGATCTAAGAACGGTCTGAAGATCCTATTCATGGCTTCCATGAATATTGCCGGGGCATTGGTCACACCAAATAGCATAAATGTATACTCGTAGTGCCCGTATCTTGTCCTGAAGGCAGTCTTCAGGATATCTTCCTCCTTAACTCTAATATGGAAGTATCCAGACTAGAGGTCAATCCTAGAGAACACCTTTGCTCCCCTCAGCCTATCAAACAAGTCATCAATCCTAGGAAGCGAATACTTATTCTTGATTGTTACTGCATTCAACTTTTTATAGTCGATGCATAATCTCAAAGTTCCGTCCTTCTTCTTCACAAAGAACACTGGGGCTCCCTACAATGATACACTAGGCCTTATAAAGCCTTTCTCTAGCAGTTCCTCTAACTGCTTTTTCAGCTCATCTATTTTAGGAGCTAACATTCAATACAGTGGTATTGAAATTGGATTTGTGCCAGGCTAGACGTGAATCAAAAACCGGCTTGGGTTGTAACCTAGGCAACTCCATTAGGAACACTTCAGGAAACTAATTGGCTATAAGAATTTCCCTAAGTTCTTCTTCTATAGCCACCCCATTCAAAGCATAATACTCCTCCTTATCAACTATAGGGATGGAATCCATAAGTCTAAGGTGCAAACTCTTAGCACTGGATGCTAACCTTCCTGTGCAAATCACCCTAGCCCTCTAAGCATCAATAATGTCGACTGAGTAACTAGCACAATTAATTTGCACCTTGTGCTTACTTAGCCAAACCATTTCCAATAATAGGTCATAAGACCTCAAGTCTATAACCCATAACTCACAAGAAAAATCATGGTCACCTAACTGGAAAGGATACCTAGTAACCAACTCATTAGTCACAATAAAACTCCTCCCTGCGGTTCTGATGAGCCTCAACTCATCTGAGATTTCTTGCTACAGTTTAAGCTTATCTACCAAAGTATATGATATATTAGAAAAAGTAGCTCCAATATCAAAAATTACTTTAACGCTACCATTCTAAAATGTAAAATTACCTCAAATGACAGCTGCCTCCCTGGTTACTTAACTAGCCAAGGTAAAGACCTTCAACTCAACTGCTGTTGCGGCCACACCAGGTCAATTTCCTATGGCAATGGGCGCAGGGGGTGGATTCCTAGGTGGACCCAATAGGGGTCTAGCCCATGGGCATTTCTTCGCCCAATGACCACTCTAACCACAGATGTTGCAAATGTCCGTTCCCAAAGTGCATGGCTTTGTGCCATGAAACCGGCTACACTTAGGGCACAAACCTACTTTCTTCCTCTTAAATGGCCCTTGACTTTCAGTTGTCCTTCCTACCATTCGTCATTTCCCAAGCTTTTTCCTAGGTTGGATGGTCCAACCTCCACATTCTTGCTTCATATTTTTGAATCTTTTATCTCTCTCTTTAAGGCCAATGCCTTCTGAACCACTTGGTGATAGCTTCGGATGTCCACCATTGCCATATACCTTCGAAGCACTAGCTTAAGGCCTTGAAAGAACTTTTTGGCCTTCAACTCATCATTAGCGGCCATAAAAGGAGCATATCGTATGAGTGAATTGTAATGTTGCTCATACTCCCTCACAAACATCTCTCCTTGAATCAGATTTTCAAACTGAATCCTTCTCTGATCTTGCGCAACTTCACTAATATATTCCTGTCATAACTTTCTCTCGAATTCTGACCACTTAAGCACCTTTTTCTTGTGCTTCGATCAAGTGCCATTACTTTCCATCAACATCTCCATCACATTATCCCACCATAAACTAGCCCTCCCTCTCAGAATGAAAGGTACTAAGGCTATCCTTTGCTTGGACTTGTAACCTCCACAAGTAAAGAGTCAGTTCATCCTCAACAACCTATCCTCTACTCTATCAGGGTCACCTAACCCATCAAAATTTGGTGGGTTAGCTATCTTGAATTTCTCGAGCAATCTCATTTGATGTGAGGTTTCTCCCCTCCTTTGAGCCTCCATACCATCCTACTCTTCCTCATGCTCATAAACAGGATCTTGCCTCTCATGGGCTCTAGCTTGCCTCTCTTGACCTTGGGGTAGATCATTCCCCTAGTCATCATTTCCTTCCTAAGCAACCCCTTCATTTTATTGGTTCGGAAATAACTCTGTCAGAATAGTGGTCATACCCTGTGCCACCTGTACCATACTCTGTGTCAACCCCTCAAAGACCCTAGATATCCTATCTAGCCTTGCCACAATCGGATCACTAGAACCTTCACCAAGTTCTCTAGTTCCTCAAGAAGCCCTTGACCTAATGTCAACCATAGCAACCTGCAACTAAAGCCAGACAACATTCCACAGATGTTGGTCAATACTAACTATCCTAGCACGTGGACTTTAAACTAGATCTCAATCCTAGCCTCTAATGTCTATGAACTTTAAATTATAGCTCTGATACCAAAATGACATGGCCGCCCTCAGCCCTGCCTGGGAAGCCTGTGAGCACAAGTCTCACGGTGGTTGCAATTGGCTGGTTATATATGTGTGCAGATTAAGACTCCATGATACTAGTTAATTAACCTAGAATATGCAGGATGCATGCTCTTTGTGCTTTCACTTAAACTAAAGGAAATCATAAGAACAATTACTTGTCCAAGTATTTTCACAGAAAACAAGCTCAAAAAGCCAAAGCATACAAAATCAACATTGATATGAATTTACTACACATAACAACTGTGTGGGAGCATTCATACATAAAGTAGACTAATGCCCTCACCCAAGAGCAACCTTAGAGTCTAGGACTCAATCCATAAACATAAGAGGCAACTAGTGTATACAATATACACAAGGCTATCCTACTGAGATCTTTTCATCTAACTCCCACCTTAGATGTAATCCCGGTGGCGAGCCTTAAAAAGTCCTCCATGTGCTTAACCAACCACTATGGCCAAGAAAGACTATAGTTAGTACTGCTTCTTTACCAACAAGTAGCTAATAAAACTAGAATCATAAAGATTCTCAAAGCTAAGTACCTGCAAAAGAAAACTACCACGACAACCCTCAGTGGTTATCATGTCTAACACCGTCAAAATCTACACAACATAAACTAGGGAGTGAGAATTGTAATTCTTAGTGAGGGTCTTCACCTGCAAGAAAAGATACTAAGGACAACACATGTATAACCATATGTAATCTATTGTGAGCTCGTACAGCATGAGGCTAAACTTAATGTGCATAAGTTTTAGTCCCTTAGGACTTATCCTCTACCTAGTCTTTGAACTACAAGGCAAAGCCTTGTCTACTAGCAAGCATTGCTTACTAGCCTAACTAGTGAAGTTCTCCACTAGTTGAACCTCCTTTATGTTGTACAGGGGCACTATGGTTGGATAGAAAGTTCTTAGCTCCCGAAGAACCCACTAGGTGTACTAAGGTTGCCTCACCAAGACCTTGAAGCCAAAGATACAACTAAGGTCTTAATGGTGCTAAACCATCCACCTTGTCGCTAGGTTTACAAGGCTTCCTCATCAAGACCTGGAACCTAAAGGCACAACTAAGATCTCAATTGTGCTAAACCTTCCACCTCATCTAATGGTGTATTATTGTGGCCAAATAACTAGTTTTCTCATGAAGTCCATTTACCATTTACAAAAATACGAGAAAACCCCTAAATCATGAGAGAGTTTTTGGATGTTCCGGAGTGTCATTGTACCATTACAACCTTTAGGCACCCCTAGGACCATCCCTGCCCCCCCCCCCCACTGGATCTTATTTGAAAAAGCTAAAATTTGCTAAAAAAGGCCTCTGGGGCCTAGGTGCCAGGAGGGGTGTCTCTGGCACTTAGGCGCCAGGAGCACCTGCAGCTTAGGCGCCAACTGGGGCCTAAGTGCCAAGAGCACTCTCTTTTGTGGAGCAAAAAATGCACCGGGTGGCGCCTAGGCGCTAGGACCCCGTGTCCTGAACCTCAAAAACACCCTCCTAAGCCTCTTTAGAGGTTTCCAATGAGTTTAAGGCATACAATAGATACCTAAACTCACCATAACCTGTAAAACAACTTACATAGGCCACAAATACACCATCATAAACTTCCTATGATGCATCAAAACATCACACAATCCATAATTCCAAGCCTAGTCCACCTTAAACACACTTGCCCATAATCAATGTTATTTATGAAACTACTTGATTCCATTGAGCATCAAAACTCAAATAGCATCAATCAAACATGAAACACTTAATCCTTTACCTCAACTTCAAGTAACAAGCAAGAATTATGCAACTCTTTCACACCAACTAAGTTCCACAAAGTCCAACCTAAGTTCCAAGCAAATATAGGCAAAAAACATCAAGTTACTAACTTCTAACCAAAACCCAAGCTCCGAATCAACTAAAAAACATGAAATCAATCAAGAACACATTGATTACCTCGTTTCAAAAATAGGTGGTGGAAGGAAACATGCTTCCAAGCTCGAAAACCATGATTTTATGCTTGAAATAAGCTTCCAATGGCCTATATACTTATGGTGGCTTCTCTTTTCACTAAAAACTCTTGATTTTGGGCTCAAATGGATGAAGGAATGATGCTGTGAAGGATGAACTCCAATTATGGCAGCCATCCCCCATTTTCCCATCTTATAACCTAAGCCACCAAAGTATTAGACATGGAACACTTAAACCCCCTTCTCTTGGTCAAATCTTGTTTATTCCAACTAAGTTTAGGTTAAAGTTAAAAGTTAGGTTATAAAACCTCATTTTTAACACTCGAGACCCAGCTCGACTATTTAGGATGCAAAATTACCATTTTGCTCCTAAACCTCATTTAGTGCCTAAACTTCCTCGAAACTTAGTGAACTTGAAATAAGGTTCCAATCTGTAAATTTAATTAATTTACCTCATTGAACTAAGTTTTCTGCTAGGAAGGCCGTAACAAGATCGCTCTATTTCAAATCATCTTTCTTCAAGTTTTGTAGTTGTAAGGCAAACATCATTAAATGAAAAATTTTAATGGAGAATAAGATCTAGAGTCTACTGCAATTTTTGAGAAAACAAAATTAATGAGAGAATTTTATCACTTTGCATAACAATTGCCTAGTTTATATGTAAAGTAGCTATAAATAACAACAAAATGTAGTAGAAAAGGGAGAGAAGAAGGTTGTTCCTGCGAGTAGATAAGACGATTAACTATAACATCTTGCTTTAAAGTAAACGGAACTTAAGCATACATATGGTAATATTTAAATCTACAAACATTGGTAAAATTTTAAAACGAAAATCATAATTTATTTGCTAAAAGCATGAAGACTTCACCTCGTAAGTGTCAAAAATATCACATAAAAGAATTGACTAACATGTTAGCCGTGGAAACCCAAGGTCCAATGGAACCACACATTTCCCAATTAGTAGATATTTTTGAACACCTCACTTGAATTATTTAGAGACAACCAATTCTAATGTCACGATATTTATACTAATTTGTTTAGTAAGTTTGACATGCAACTATTGATGCTAGTAATTTCGTTAGTCAGATAAAAGTAGGAAATGACAACTGTTAATATTAAAAAATAAAAACAATACTAAAAATTTAAAAATAAATGCATATTTAAGCAGACTTAACATGATTTCTAAAATCAAATAGACATTCTGTTACAAGCCATTAAACAGAATGTAATGCATAAAACATATAATCAATGCATATAACAAATCATACTCAAAGCACATATTTAGAAAAATATAGAAATACACTTCAAAAATTTCTTTAATCTATTTATACTAGATTTAAAAATAGACGTATCGATCCCTACATACAATAGTGATCACTATAAAAAAATAGGATAATAGTTCATAAATGTCTCTGTCATTTAATAGCATATACTCTAGTAGCATAAAAGAGAGGGAATAGGGCTACCTTCATTCCTTTATAGGACCTGAACTTGGAATACAACTACCAAATTTTTATACAGACTAACTTAGTTATAAGTAGAAATAATGGCTTTAAGGATCACTTGTAAAAACACTCCTAGTTAATGACGGGTCTTAACCAAGTAAGTATTTATTATTATTATTATTATTTTATTTAAGTTTTTTTAAATTAAGTACCTCAAGTGATAGCCGAAGGCCTTTCGCCTCTTCCAGTACGCGCTTCCCCGAAGGGCCGTCTGGGGAGCCTGATGTAGCTCAAAAATAAGCATTGCCAACGACCTCAGCAGAAGTGGAGTCGAGCACGACAAAGTAAGCACTTTGACTAAAATGCCAGAATTATTTAAATGTGTTGCCGGCTACCTCGGGAAACTGAACATATCGTCTTTGGGAAGCAAAGAGCCAGCTACTGAAAGCAGGAGCCATTCCCCCGAAGGCATAACTCCCCGAGCCACCAACATGATTCCCGAGGAAGGGCGTCCGTGCCAAGGGGGTGACCTCGCCCAAAGGGCCTCGGGAGTACGGCATAAGCATTTAATGAGCATTTAAGGAGCCTCTGACAGGAAACCCACACGCCGCCTGAAACGGCGACTTGACACACTGACACCGTCCAAGTCCCATCTCAGCCACAAAACCAGGAGCCTGAAGATGGCTACCTGTTCCCTACGCCCAGAAAGGATCCAGCCGAACACGTGTCAGGATCTGAACTGGCCAGGCATTTCTATAAATACTGGGAAAAAGGACTTGGCAAGGGATCCGTCCCCTCTCCGTGATTAGCCATCGTCCATAGCTGAAAATATATGCAGGCTAGCT
The DNA here is from genome assembly GCA_039654915.1 of Aquilaria yunnanensis. NCBI lineage: Eukaryota > Viridiplantae > Streptophyta > Magnoliopsida > Malvales > Thymelaeaceae > Aquilaria > Aquilaria yunnanensis. The sequence goes on along the minus strand of CM077594.1, from coordinate 77,854,667 downwards.
CTCGCACCTTTCTAGAGTGCCTACTTTATTCATTATCAGAGTACTGACTTGGGCGTCGGAGGCTCCTCCCCGGAAAACCATCCCGGGGACCTCCTAACCCTTTTTTCTGAGCTTTTCAGGTATTTTCCAACCTGGGGAATATCTCAGCAAGATGTCCTTCCCCCTCGGAAGCTCCCTCGGAATTCACCATGTCATTGGACAGAGATGCCGGAGGGCATCATTTGGCACCGTCTGTGGGAAACCACCCTCAGGTTGCCATCGTTGAGACTCGGCGTTCTAAGGACAAAGGACTCCCGAAGTCCCCGTCCGCGCCTGAAGTCCAACCGGCTGCTGAGCAAATTCTTCCAGGGACTTCCACGCCCGAGGAAGAACGTCCTCTGGTCATAACCATGAGCTTCCTCCGTGACTTCCAACGCTCTGTTGTGGCTGAGATGACACAACAGATAGACAGAAGATGGCCACAACAAGCTCAAACCCAAAGGTCTCCTTCACCGGTACACCCTCGGGAAAAGAGCCCCAAAGCAGTCCGCCGTAGTTCGGGGAGTGAAGACCCACGTGAGGAGTCTTCAATAGAAAATATGCCCCTCGGGGCAAGCCTTCCAGGGCAAACGGGGCCCAACCAACCCAAAATTCCACGCCGAAGGAGCCATTTGCCTGAGACGAGGTCACCCTCTCCCCGACGACGGAGCCATTCTCCGAAGAGGCGCCGTTAATCTCCTCCACCTGAGGAAGAACCTAGTGCCACTGCCCTCATGGAGAAAATATTGGCAAGGCTGAACAGAGTCGAGAAGCAAGTGGCTCGCAAGCCAGTTTGGGCCAGACTGTCTGAGTCTTTTTGTGGGGATCAGTCTCCTTTTACCTGAGCTGTGGTTGAGGCAGCTATGCCGGGTGACTTCAGGGTACCTTGGCTAGAGACGTACGATGGTCAGACCGACCCACAGGCCCACCTGATGAAGTACAGACGTAGCATGATGATGCACGGTGCGGACGACGCCACCTTGTGCAAGTGCTTCGAGGTCACCCTCTCTGGGCCAGCAACCGCGTGGTATAACTCCTTAGCTCCAGGAATCATTGGAAAGTTCCAGGAGTTATCAACAGCCTTCACCCAACAGTTCATCGGGAGTCGCCCGATGGTGAAGATGCCCGTTCAAATGTTCGACATAGCGCAAAGAAGCGGAGAAACTATACGCGACTATGTCGAGAGGTTCAACAGAGAGGCCTTAAGTGTTCCAGACTTTCAGCCCGAAATACACATCCTCGCCATGACAAGGGGCCTTCGGAGGGATTCCCAACTCTTCTATGAATTCTCCAAGGACCCTCCAGACACACTGGGCGAATTCTACCGACGGGCCGAACAGCACATGACGGCCAAAGAACTAAGAATGGGCGGACCCAGGCCCGAGCACACCCGTGGCAAGGGGTCCGGCCAGCAGGCACGCTATCCGATCGACCAGCCATCCCGACCTCGGAGAATGCGAGGAAGGAAACCCCTGAACTTCACAGCGCTGAACACCACGAGGACCAACATCCTCATGACTCTGGAGAGGCAGGGAACACAAGTTCAGAGGCCAAGGGCCATGACCGCCGAAAATAGAAAAAACATGAAGAAGTTCTGCCAATTTCATCGCGATCATGGCCACGACACCGAGGATTGCTTCTAGCTGAAGAAGTATATTGAATCGCTGATAAAACAAGACCAACTTCGGCGGTACCTACGGTTGCCTTCCCCGAAGAGGAGGAAAGAGGAGGAAGGAAAGGAAGAAGATGAGGACTACGACTCCGACAGGCGGAGAAACCGAAGTCCGAAGAGGCGCCCTCCACCCCCTTCGGGAGTCATACATACAATCACGACGGGGCTTCCATCCTCGGAAAGGAAAAGGAAGGCCAGGGAAATAGCTGTGATGGACTATCAAAGTCCGGCGAAGAAGCTATCCCGAAAAGATGGTTCAACAGTCGTCTTTCCTCACGACGACCCACTCCTGATCATGGCAAGAATTGGAAACTGGGATGTCAAAAGGGTATTACTTGATGACGGATCAAACGCTGACGTCCTATTTTCACAATTGCTGCTGAGCTTGGGCATATCCATCAGCGATCTCAAGCCGGTCACTTCACCGACCTTCGGGGTAGGACCGTCCGAGTTACCCGTCCTCGGATGGATCGACCTTCCATTAATGATGAGAGGGACTTCGGTCAAAGGACCAGCTGAGTTGTTTGTCTCGACAATGGCGAGGTTCATCGTCATGGATGTCCCCTCATCATACAACGCCATCCTCGGAAGGCAGACGCAGGGAAATCTGCACATTCGCCCTGACGTGAGATATTTGACTGTCACTTTCGCCACCAAGGAAGGAGACGCAAAAATCTTCATAAATCAGGGCGAAGTAAGAAAGGTGTTCGTTAAAACCCGAAAAGCTCCGGCAAACAATTCCTCACAAGCTGTAGAAGCAGGGGCTTCAAAGTCAAAAAATGGCGAGAAAGAAGATTCTGGCAAGGTAGAAATGGAAGAAGTGGAACTTATCCCAGGACGAAGTACCCGAATAGGGAAAAACTTGTCCGAAGGAGATAAGAAAAAACTTGTATCCTTTCTGATAATGAATAAAGACCTGTTCGCCTACTCGCCGAAAGACATGCCGGGGGTAAATCCGTGCGTAGTACAACATAGCCTCAAAGTAAGTCCGGAAGCAAAACCTGTCCGGCAAAAGAAACGGGGCATTTCAGCCCATAAAAACGACTTCGTCAAAACCGAGGTCCAACGTTTATTGGAGGCAGATGTAATCAGGGAGGTCAAGTACCCCCAATGGCTAAGCAATGTGGTGATTGCCACAAAAGAAAGAAGCAACAAACTTCGGATGTGCATCGACTTCAGAAACCTGAACGATGCTTGCCCAAAAGATTCATATCCTCTCCCGCCAATAGATCAACTGGTAGATTCAACTGCCGAATACGGGCTCCTAAGTTTCCTGGACGCCTTCAGCGGCTACCATCAAATAAAGATAGACCCCAAAGACGAAGAAAAAACAGCCTTCATTACCGAGGGGGGGACGTACTGTTACACCAGGATGCCCTTCGGGCTCAAAAACGCAGGAGCCACCTACCAGAGGTTGATGAGCAAGGTCTTTAATGACCAAATAGGGAGGAACATGGAAGTCTATGTAGATGACATGATAGTCAAAAGCAAGCTGCCTGTTGACCATGTCACAGACCTAAGGGAGACTTTTCACCAGCTCAGGACCTTCGGAATTCGCCTTAACCCCGAGAAGTGCACCTTTGGGGTAACTTCAGGAAAGTTCCTTGGGTACATGGTATCAGAAAGGGGCATTGATGCTAACCCAGAAAAAATTAAGGCTCTATTGGAATTCCGAACTCCTGCCACAATAAAAGATGTGCAGAGACTTACTGGAAGAATAACCTCCCTTAGCAGATTTATTTCCAGATATGGAGACCGGTGTCGAGCGTTCTTCAAAGTCCTCACTAAGGCAGCAAAAAAGGAGGACGACCTCGAGAGTAATGATCATCCTTGGAATCGGGACTGCCAAAGAGCTTGGGAAGAACTCAAAATCTATTTGTCCCGACTGCCTACTCTGCGGCAACCTCGCGAAGGAGAACCCCTCACCCTGTACCTCGCCGTTTCGGAAAAAGCAGTAAGCTCGGTGCTTGTGAAAGAGGAAGGGTCAAAGCAATGGCCAGTTTACTACGTAAGCAAATCCCTGCATGGCGCCGAGGTCAGGTATCCATTGCTACAAAAGGCCATATATGCCTTGATACTGGCAGGAAGAAGATTGCGCCCATACTTTCAGGCTCACCCCATTATCGTCCGAAGTAGTTTGCCTCTACGGGACGTCATGAAAAAGGTTGATCATTCGGGAAGACTTTCCAAATGGTGCATAGAGCTGGGTGAACATGACATTACCTACGAGCCCAGAAAAGCCATTAAAGCTCAAGCATTGGCGGACTTTATTGCCGAAGTACCCATAACTGAAGACAGCCATCAAAATCTCGGTGAAGATGAGCCAGAATGGACGCTGCATGTAGATGGAGCCTCAGGTTCCGAACACCAGGGATCCGGGGTAATTATCAGAGGACCCGAAGGTCTAGAAGTAGTAAAGGCGATCAAGTTCAGCTTTAACGCCACCAACAATGTGGCTGAGTATGAAGCTCTCGTAGCAGGGTTGCGCCTGGTCAGGAAAATCGGCATAAGAAACTTGAAGGCCCACAGTGACTCCCAGCTGGTAGTTCGGCAAACAGTAGGGGACTACGGCACAAAAGACCCAGCCTTGGCAAAGTACCACGAGCTCGTGGCCAAGCTCATTCGGGAATTCGACAGCGTTCAAATCAAAAATGTGCCTCGGCGACATAACACCGAGGCAGATTGCTTGGCGAAGTCAAAAACGCATACCGAGGTACTAAACCGCCCGAGCATCGAAGTACTAAACATAGTGGCTTCGAAAAAAGGCTGGAAGAACTCGATAAAAAGGTACCTCGCAACCAATGCCCTTCCCGAAGATCCAAAGGATGCGGCAAAGGTCCGAAGGCGTGCCGGAAGATACTTCCTGATCGGAGAAGAGTTATACCGGCAAGGATACGCCAATCCGTTACAGAGGTGTGTTGATGAAGAGGACACTGAAATGATCCTCGAAGAGGTCCACGAAGGCACTTGTGGCTCACACATCGGAACAGACTCCCTTGCCGCAGTAGTACTTCGCCAAGGATATTTTTGGCCCACCTTAAGAAAGGATGCCCGGCAGTTCGTCCGAAAATGTGACAACTGCCAAAGACATGCTAAAATCCAGAGGGTACCCTCGGAGATGGTGACTTCAGCTGACTATCCCTGGCCCTTCGCAGTTTGGGGCATAGACCTCATCGGGCCACTCCCAACAGCACCTAGAGGCGTAAAGTTTTGCGTAGTCGCAGTTGACTACTTCTCTAAGTGGGTCGAGGCAGAACCATTAACAACCATCTCGGCCAAAGAAGTGCAAAAGTTCGTATGGAAAAACATTGTATGCAGATTTGGCATACCGAGGATACTGGTAGCTGACAACGGATCCCAGTTTACAGACAGAGGGTTCCAGAACTTTGTCAACGACCTCGGAATAAAGATGCACTTCGCCCCAGTAGCCCATCCTCAAAGCAATGGCCAAGTAGAGGTATCTAATAGGACCATAAAAGATGGTCTGAAAAAGAGGCTAGGGGAAGCAAAGGGAAAGTGGCCAGGAGAACTCCAAAGTGTATTGTGGAGCTACCGAACGACACCCCGAAGAGCCACGGGGGAAACACCTTTCTCACTCATTTTCGGAACAGAGGCCATCATCCCGATAGAGATAATACGACCCTCGGTGCGGGTACAAGTGTTTGATGAAAGAGGAAATGATCTTGGCCTAAGAACCAAGCTAGACCTCGTCAACGAACACAGAGAAATAGCCGAGCTGAGAAGAAAAGCTTTTCAGCAAAGAGTGGCCGCGGCTGCAAACCTGCGTGCTAGGATGAAAGGAATAAAAGAAGGAGACCTCGTTCTCCGAAGGGCTGAATTTGCACCACGAAAGCCATCCCACGGGGTATTTCGTGCGAACTGGGAAGGCCCTTACCTAGTTCTGGCCGAAGTACGAAAAGGGGTCTATAAGCTCGGCGATTCCGAAGGAGTAGAGTTGAAAAATACTTGGCATTCGGACGCCTTGAGAAAATACTATGCTTAGGATTTCGGCAAAGAAAATTGTACTACACAAGTTAGCAAAATTCTCTCTGAGTACAAAAAATTGCCTTAAGCATAAATGGCGCAAATTTCTCAAAGGTGACCAGATAAGCGAAGGCGTCATCTTCCGAAGTCTCGCAAAAAGACTTGGACAAAATCCTTGAGTTTAAGCCCTCGAAAGGCTGAACTTCGCGAAAAAGGTCATCATATTAAGCGCAGATGAATTTTTCCGAAGTCTGTGGAGCGAACTAGTTCGAGACCTCACCAAAAAGACTTAGCCAAGTTTTCTTCATTGAAAATGAAACTGCTTACAAAAAAGGAGTGCCAAAATAAGAATACCAAAAAAGAAGAAGCAAAAGGCAAAGGACCTTAAACAAAACTAAGGATTCCCGGCATCCTGAGAACCGCCAGCTCCCGCGTTCTTCTCTACTATCTTCAGCGCAGGGAGAGAAGATGGCAGGTTCAAATGTTCAATTTTGGACCAGGACCACCGAGGCCCCTCGGGAATATTTAGGGCCTCCAGGAAAGAAAGGTCCAGATCAGGGAACCTTTGAAGAACCTGGTGACGAACAAGACAAAATCCGTCCTGAAAACCAACTTTGGTCATCTGGTCGGATTTGTCTTTCTCGACCCCAAGGTCCTCAAGGTCTTTTTTAAGCTCAGCAACCTCCTCCTTCAATGCCTTCATCTTCTTCTTCTTCGGCTCCTTCTTCAAGGCATCAACCTCGGCTTGAAGCGCAGCCTTCTTAGCAAGCGCCTTTGTCAGGCAGTCTTCAGCCTCAGATTTTTCTTTTTGGTACGCCTCATTTGCCGAGATCAGCTCCGCTATCTGGGAGCCGAGGTCAGAAATTTTCTGGGAGGAGTCGTTTGATAGTTTCTCTTTCTCTTTTAACTCCTCCCGAAGAGCGGAAACTTCCTTCTCCGCAGAATTGGCCAGCTCCAAATTCTTGATAGCTAGATCCGAACACATGGCCCTAGTTTTCTCTAAAGAACCTAAGACCTGAGTTCGGAACGCCGTCTGCCTCGCCACCTGAACTCTGAGAAAGCCGGCATATCCCAGTAGCTGTAAAAGGGCAAAGGCAAGGTCACTAAAACAAAGAAAAAACCAAGCACTTAGAAAAAATTCAAAAAAAGGGAGTGCGAAGTATGCCTGGGCGGCGTGCTCGAAAAGCTTTGCAGCAAGAGAGTCATCGCCCGGATGGGCCTCGGCGATGGCTCTAAAAGAGGCCTCAGTAAGGATCCCTTTAGAGATCTCTTTAGCCATTTGTGGGCAATCGCCAGAGTACATGTTCATGTCCTCCGTGAATGTCCAAAAAGGCTCCTTTGGGACCTTCCCCTTCGGGATGATGGCGTCCCGAAGGGCTCTCCTTTGGGCATGATCGGCCACCCAGCCCGGAGTGAGTAACTCCTCCGCAATGAGACATGAAGCTGGATTAAGGCAGCTGGACGCCAACGAATCCGAAAAAGGAAAAAGGCATCACAAACCGAACCTGAAGGCACTTCGACCACGTCGTCCTCGGCAGCCGGAACCTCCTCAGCAGGGATCCCTTTGCCTTTGATTCTGCGCCATTCTTCAGCAGAAAGGGACTCCACCACGGCATCCAGAAGAGCCTGCGACGAAGTAGGGCTGCGAGGAGGAACCTCGGCAGTAACCTCAGGCTGAGGAATAACAACAACTCCCGGCTCCTCGATAGCCTCCTCGGGAGTGGCCTTCCTCGCCCGTTTGGTTGTCGAAGGACCGGCCCCGGTTGTTTTACGCCTTCGGGAGACGGCTTTCTTCGTCGGATCACCCTTCTCGGCTTGGCCAGTGAAAAGGGCTTTGTAGAAGGCAGTCGTGTCCTCGCCCATTTCTGAGAAAGAAGGAAGACATCAGTGTGAGTGCAAAATGAAGTTATAACAAAGAGACTAGAAAATAACTCACGCTCAAAAAAGGTCTCGAAAGAAACTTCCTCCCGAAGGAGTTGCACAAGCCAGGAATCCTTCCCAGCAATGGCAAGAGCTGGCATCTCGAGGTTCGTCTCGTGCTCCTTTACCACCTTGAGCTCCCGAAGGACCTCCTCGGTCATCAACCTCCAGTTAATGGGGAAGGGGTAAAGAGAGCGCAAAGAGACCTCGGGACCCCAGTCAGCGACGGCTCGAATACGACGGTCGAAATCCGCGAATATAGGAGCCAACTCTGGGGTCAGCAACATCTTCGGATCTACGATGTCGTCCTCCAGCCTTCCCTGAGCCCACTTGGTCGGAACATTCGACCAGGCCTCCTCCATCTTCAAAAAGAAAAACTTTTTTTGCCACCCTCACTAGCTGTCCTTGGTGGCGAAAGTGAACATGTACTTTTTGCTCCCGGATCCCCGAGGTAGCATGAAGTAGAAGCCACCCTTCAGGACCACATAGAGCTTGTAGTACTGCATAAAAATAACGTAGTGGGGCTTTATTTTGAAAACGCCACACATACAGAGAAAGGCGTTGAAATAGCAGTACGAGTTCGGAGGTAGTTGATTTACGGCAATGCCATGAAATCTGCAAAACTCGCAAATCAACTCCGGAGGAGGGTACCGAAGACCGGCTTTCAACTGAGCTCGGAAAACGGTAACCTCGTTGCTATGGTTTGAAAAGCTATAGTGGTCGGGACGTGGCAACCTCGTAACAGCGTACGAGGGAAGGGAAAATTTCTTCTTCCACCTTGCTAACTTTTTAGGAATGGTGCAGCAATGGTGGGACAAGAGAGGTTGCCAACTCTCAGGAATAGGCATCTTGGGCTGAAAAGCAACTTCAGAAAAAGGCAACAGCGAACTTTGGAAAAACTTTGAGAAGAACAAAAAAGTTCTGGAAATCAAAACCCACCAAAACGCTTGCCGAAATCTGTATGTAAAGACGCCGTCGTGAAAGGTGGTCGGAAAAAAGCTCAGGTGAAAGAACCGCCGCAAAAAGCAGAAGGAAAACCAGAGCAAAAGTAAAAGCAAAAAGAGAAAAAGTGATAGAGTGAGCATATATATAGGCCGAGGGAGGTAGGTGAACCGGCGTCTTAAGTGCTGGGCGAAGGCGAAACGTTGCCATAACTGCTTCTTTGGGCCTAAAAAGGTGCGCTTGACATTACAGCACAATCCCCACCAATGACTGAGTGCCACGTGTCAACCATCGAGCCAAAAAGGGGATGCGTGTCCCGACACCCCTCAACCTCAGGCGCGTCGTTCCAGACTGACACACCTATTCCTGGCACATGACGTGGCGCAGACCTAAAAAGCTGGAAAGCAGGTCACTTCGGAGACGCCAACAGACAGGCTGTGAAAGAAAAGCTTGCGTCCTCGGACGAAAGGTCTGTCTTCGAAAAAAGCGCTACGCTTAAGCCTCAAAGAGGAACCCTCAGAGAACGAACAAACCGAAGTTTCCACTTCGGCTTTTTCGAGGGGGGCTTGTGATAGCCGAAGGCCTTTCGCCTCTTCCAGTATGCGCTTCCCCGAAGGGCCGTCTGGGGAGCCTGATGTAGCTCAGAAATAAGCATTGCCAACAACCTCGGCAGAAGTGGAGTCGAGCACGACAAAGTAAGCACTTTGACTAAAACGCCAGAATTATTTAAATGTGTTGCCGGCTACCTCGGGAAACCGAACATATCGTCTTCGAGAAGCAAAGAGCCAGCTACTGAAAGCAAGAGAGATTCCCCCGAAGGCATAACTCCCCGAGCCACCAACATGATTCCCGAGGAAGGGCGTCCGTGCCAAGGGGCGACCTCGCCCAAAGGGCCTCGGGAGTACTGCATGAGCATTTAATGAGCATTTAAGGAGCCTCTGACAGGAAACCCACACGCCGCCTGAAACGGCGACTTGACACACTGACGCCGTCCAAGTCCCATCTCAGCCACAAAACCAGGAGCCTGAAGACGGCTACCTGTTTCCTACGCCCAGAAAGGATCCAGCCGAACACGTGTCAGGATCTGAACGGGCCAGGCATTTCTATAAATACTGGGAAAAAGGACTTGGCAAGGGATCCGTCCCCTCTCCGTGATCAGCCCTCGCCCATAGCTGAAAATATATGCAGGCTAGCTCTCGCACCTTTCTAGCATGCCTACTTTATTCATTATCAGAGTACTGACTTGGGCGTCGGAGGCTCCTCCCCAGAAAACCATCCCGGGGACCTCCTAACCCTTTTTTCTGAGCTTTTCAGGTATTTTCCCACCTGAGGAATATCTCAGCAAGACGTCCTTCCCCCTCGGAAGCTCCCTCGGAATTCACCATGTCACTGGACAGAGATGCCGGAGGGCATCATCAAGTTAGCACCTTCTTAAGCAAGAAAGACAAGCTTAGCTAAGTAAGTGAGTTCCTAAGTGTAGTTTGGCACCTAAAAGTCAAAAAAGGGCAAAATGGTAATTTTGACCCAAGTGAATAAGATGACTATGATTTTGATGAAATTAGGGTCATGTAAGGAATTTGGCCTAGTTAAGTCAAGACCATTAGTTATCGTAGCTATTAGAACCGTCTTTGAAGGAAAAGAGTAAAAAGTTGTATTAAGTGTTCAATCGAGCCATTTATGTCTTAAATGGCTTAAGTGTCCAAGAGGCCAAGTGTAAGAGGCTCTTGGGCATCCTTTAGGACAAAGGAAATATGGTTTTGGGTGAGTGTTTGGTGACCAAAGTAAAACAAATGAAAACTTGAGGGTCAACGAGCAAGAGAACAAGAAGTATGCCTTAGTGGGGAAGTTAGGATATTTTTGGGTTAGTTGACTTCCTTTACCATTTGCTTTGTGATAGCCGAAGGGCTATCGCCTCTATCTGACCCGAACTCGGAGAGTCAGGAAACGCGAGGAAGCTATTAGCCCCCCCAAGGTACTAAACAGATCGCCTTCGGAAACGGAGAATCAGCTATTGCAAACCGAAGAGGATCTCCCCGAAGCCGAAACCCTGAATCAGGGAACTCCCCGAACTACGGGTACATTTCCCGAAGGGGCACCGTCCGCGTCAGAGGACGACCTCGTCCAGGGACCTCGGGAGTACGGTATGAGCATTTAAGGAGCCTCTGACATGCCGCCCACAAACGCTACATGTGAACTCAAACGGCGATTTGACACGCCGACGCCATCCAGGCCTTGTCACGACCTATCTCGGTCTGAGACTCAAGGAGCCTGCCACCGGCTACTCGCCCCCTACGCCCAGAAACTCAGAGAACATCCGACCGAACACATGTCGTCATCTAAACGGGCTGGGCTTCTCTATAAATACTAGGGAACAGACCCTAGCAAACGGTTGGACTCCTCCCCCTTGAGAAAACACAGGCAAGCCCACTAAAAACTCTAGTGCTTCCCCCTTACCTTCTCAAGAAACTGACTTAGGCGTCGGAGGCTCCTCCCCGAAAAAGCACCCCGGGGACCTCCTAACCCCCTTCTCTGAGCTTTTCAAGCACGTTCCCCTGGGAAACTGCAACACCAGACACTCTCCCTCACAGGAAGTCCCCCCGGAAGTCACCATGCCTTCCAGTGAAGATGTCCCCGGACATCATTTGGCGTCGTCTGTGGGAACCCATCCTCGAGTCGCCGTCGTTGATACTCGGCGTTCTAAGGACAAAGGACTCCCGAGGTCCCCGTCCGCGCCTGAAGTCCAACCGGCCACTGAGCAAGTCCTCCCAAGGACTTCCACGCCTGAGGAAGAGCGCCCTCTGGTCATCACCATAAGCTTTCTGCGAGACTTTCAACGTTCTGTTGTGGCTGAAATGACACAACAGATAGACTGAAGGTGGCCGCAACAAGCTCAAGCCCAAAGGCCTCCTTCGCCAGCACACCCTCGGGAAAAAAGGCCCAAACCAACTCATCGTAGTTCAGGATCCGGAGACCCACGAGAGGAGTCTTCAACAGAAAACATGCCCCTCGGGGCACGGCTCGCGGGACAAGCAGGGTCAAGGCGACCCAAAATCACACACAAGAGGAGCCAGTCGCCTGAGGCGAGGTCCCCATCCCCTCAGCGCCGAACTCGCTCCCCGAAGAGGCACCGACAATCCCCCCTGCCAGAAGAAGAACCTAGCGCCACGGCCCTTATGGAGAAAATATTGGCAAGGTTGGACAAAGTGGAGAAACAGGTGGCTCACAAACCCGTTTGGGCTAGGCTGTCTGGGACCTTTTGTGGGGACGAGTCCCCATTCACCCAAGATGTAGTTGAGGCAGCCATGCCAGGTGATTTCAGAGTACCTCGGCTGGAAACTTATGCTGGCCGTACTGATCCACAGGCCCATCTGACCAAGTACAGACGCAGCATGATGATGCACGGTACCGACGACGCTACCTTGTACAAATGTTTCGAGGTCACTCTCGCTGGCCAGCAACAGCCTGGTATAATTCATTGGCCCCAGGGACCATCACAGAGTTCCAGGAGTTGTCCACAGCCTTCACGCAGCAGTTTATCGGAAGTCGGCCAATGGCGAACATGCCGGTTCAAATGTTCGACATAGCGCAAAGAATTGGAGAGACCATCCGCGACTATGTCGAGAGATTTAACAGAGAGGCCTTGAGTGTCCCATACTTTCGGCCCGAAGTACGCATCCTCGCGATGACACTGGGCCTTCGGAGGGACTCGCAGCTGTTTTACAAATTCTCCAAGGACCCCCCGGACACGCTGGGCGAATTCTACCGAAGGGCCGAACAGCACATGACAGCCGAAGAACTGAGAATGGGCAGACCGAAGTCCGATCACACCCGGGCCGAAGGGTCCAGCCAGCAAACCCGGTATCCCACCGAACAGGCAGGCCAACCTCGGAGAACGTGAGGAAGGAAACTCCCCATTTTCACACCCCTGAACACCACAAGGACCAACATCCTCATGACAATGGAAAGGCAGGGAACTCAGGTTCAGCGGCCATGGGCCATGACCGCTGACAACAGAAAGAATATGAAGAAGTTCTGCCAGTTTCATCGCGACCACGGTCACGACACCGAAGACTGCTTCCAATTGAAGAAGTATATAGAGTCGCTGATAAAACAGGGCTAAATTCGGCGATATCTACGCATGCCTTCCCCGAAAGGGAGAAAAGAGGAGGAAGGAAAGGCAGAAGATGAGGACTACGACTCCAACATGAGGAGAAACCGAAGTCCGAAAAGGCGCCCCCCACCTCCAGCAAGAATCATACAGACAATAACGACGGGACTGCCATCCTCAGAAAGAAAGATGAAGGCCAGAGAAATAGCAGTCATGGAGTATCAAAGTCCAACAAAAAAGCTGGCCCGAAAGGATGGTTCCGCCGTCATTTTTCCCCATGACGACCCATTGTTGATCATGGCGAGAATAGGAAACTGGGACGTCAAGAGAGTGCTGCTTGACGACGGATCAAATGCCGACGTCCTGTTTTCACACTTGCTGCCGAGGTTGGGTGTATCTAGCAGCGACCTCAAGCCCGTCACCTCGCCTACCTTCGGGTTAGGTCCGGCCGAGCTGCCCGTACTCGGTTGGATCGATCTCCCTTTGATGCTGAAAGGGACTTCGGTGATTGGGACAGCAGAGTTGTACGCCTCCACAATGGCAAGGTTCATCGTTATGGATGTCCCTTCATCGTACAACGCCATCCTTGGAAGACAGACACAGGGAAACCTGCACATTCACCCTGATGTCAAGTACTTAACCGTCACTTTCGCCACCAAGAATGGAGATGCGGAAATCTTCATAAATCAAGCGAAGTAAGGTAGGTGTTCGTCAAAACACGAAAAGCTCCAGCAAACAACTCCGCACAAGCTGTGGAAGCAAAAGCACCAAAAAAGGGCGAGGCAGAGAGTCCCGCGAAGGCGGAAACGGAAACAGTAGAACTTGTCCCAGGTCAATCTACCCGAATGGGGAAGAGCTTGGCCGAAGGTGACAAGAAAAAACTTGTATCCTTTCTGCTGGAAAATAAAGATCTATTTGCCTACTCGCCGAAAGACATGCCAGGGATAAACCCTAGCGTCATACAGCACAGCCTTAAAGTTAATCCCGAGGTAAAACCTGTCCAGCAAAAGAAACGGAGCATCTCAGTCCATAAAAGTAACTTTGTCAAAACCGAAGTGCAGCGCTTGTTAGACGCTGGTGTCATTAGGGAGGTCAAATACCCCGAATGGTTGAGCAAGGTGGTTATCGCCACTAAAGAAGGAAGCAGTAAACTCCGGATGTGCATCAACTTCAGAAACTTGAACAATGCTTGCCCAAAAGACTCATACCCTCTCCCACCGATAGACCAATTGGTAGACTCAACTGCCGAATATGGGCTCCTAAGTTTCTTAGACGCCTTCAGCGGGTATCATCAAATAAGGATGGACCCTGAAGATAAAGAAAAAAGTGCCTTCATCACCGAGGGAGGAATATACTGCTACGTCAGAATGCCCTTCGGACTCAAAAACGCAGGAGCCACCTACCAGAGGTTGATGAGCAAGGTCTTCAACGACCAAATAGGGAGAAACATGGAGGTATATGTGGACGACATGATAGTCAAAAGCAAACTGCCTGGCGACCACGTCGCAGATCTAAAGGAAACTTTCCACAAGCTCAGAACCTTCGGGATCCGTCTCAATCCCAAAAAGTGCATCTTCGGAGTAACCTCGGGAAAATTTCTTGGGTACATGGTATCAGAAAGAGGCATTGATGCTAACCCAAAAAAAATCAAGGCTCTGCTCGAGTTCCGAACTCCTGCCACAATAAAGGATCTGCAGAGACTCACCGGAAGGATAACCTCTCTCAGCAGGTTTATTTCCAGGTATGGAGACAGGTGTCGACCGTTCTTCAAAGTCCTCACTAAGGCAACAAAAAAGGAAAACAACCTCGGAAATAATGATCATCCTTGGAACGAAGACTGCCAAAGAGCCTAGGAAGAACTTAAAGTCTATTTAGCCAGCCTACCCACCCTGCGACAACCTCGCGTAGGAGAGCCACTTGTGTTATACCTCACCGTCACGGAAAAGGCTGTGAGCTCGGTCCTTGTGAAAGAAGAGGGGCCGTAGCAGTGGCCGGTCTATTATGTCAGCAAATCCCTGCATGACGCCGAAATCAGGTACACTTTGTTGCAAAAAGCTATATATGCCTTGGTGCTGGCAAGGAGAAGGCTACGACCTTACTTCCAGGCTCACCCTATCATCGTCCGAAGTAGTTTACCACTTCGGGATGTCATGAGAAAGGTGGATCATTCTGGAAGGCTCTCGAAGTGATGTATCGCTTATGAACCTCGAAAAGCTATAAAAGCTCAAGCACTGGCAGACTTTATCGCCGAAGTACCCACCACCGAGGACAGCCATCCGGATCCGGGTGAAGGTGATCCCGAATGGACTTTGCATGTTGACGAAGCCTCGGGGTCCGAACACCAGGGAGCTGGGGTAATTATCAGAGGTCCCGAAGGCCTTGAAGTAACGAAGGCTATTAAGTTTAGCTTTAACGTCACCAACAATGTGGCTGAGTATGAAGCCCTCATAGCAGGATTACGCCTAGACAGAAGAATTGGCGTGCGAAATCTAAAAGACCACAGCGATTCTCAGCTGGTGGTACGCCAAACGGCGGGACACTATGGGGCAAAGGACCCAACCTTGGCAAAATACCATGAACTGGTGGCAAAACTCATCCGGGAGTTCGACACCGTGCGAATCGAAAACGTGCCTCAACGTGATAATGCCGAGGCAGACTGCTTAGCAAAATCAAAAGCATACACCGAGGTGCTGAGTCACCCGAGCATCACAGTGCTGAGCATAGTAACTTCGAAAAGAGGCTGGAAAGACCCGATAAAAAGGTATCTTGCGAACAACGCGCTCCCCGAAGACCCCATCGAGGCTGCAAAAGTGCGAAGACGCTCCGGGCGATTCTTCCTAATAGGCGAAGAGCTGTATCGGCAGGGATATGCAAATCCTTTACAAAGGTGTGTTGGCGAAGAGGATACTGAAATAATCCTCGAAGAAGTCCACGAAGGCGCTTGTGGTTCACACATCGGAACCGACGCCCTTGCAGCAGTAATACTGCGCCAAAGATACTTTTGGCCTACCCTGAGAAAGGACGCTAGGCAGTTCGTCCGAAAATGTGGTAACTGCCAAAAGCATGCAAAAATCCAAAGGACGCCCTCGGAAATGGTGACTTCGGCTGACTATCCCTGGCCCTTTGCAGTCTGGGGCATAGACCTCATAGGACCACTCCCAACAGCGCCTGGATGCGTGAAATTCTGCGTAGTAGCAGTAGACTATTTCTCCAAATGGGTCGAGGCGGAACCATTGGCTACAATCTCGGCAAAAGAAGTGCAGAAGTTCGTATGGAAAAACATCATATGCAGATTCGGCATACCGAGGGTACTGGTAGCTGATAATGGGTCCCAGTTCACAGATAAAGGATTCCAGGAATTCATCAGCGACCTCGGAACAAAAATGCACTTCGCCCCAGTAGCTCACCCCCAAAGCAATGGGCAGGTAGAAGTAACTAACAGGACCATAAAAGATGGTCTGAAAAAAAGACTGGGGGAAACAAAAGGGAAATGGCCAGGAGAGCTCCAGAGCGTATTATGGAGTTACTGAACAACACCCCGAAGAGCCACAGGGGAGACCCCCTTTTCACTCGTCTTCGGCACAAAGGCCATCATCCCAATCGAAGTTGTGCGACCGTCGATACGGGTACAAGTATTCGACGAAAGTGGGAATGACCTCGGCTTAAGAGCCAAGCTCGACCTTGTCAGCGAACACAGAGAAATAGCTGAGCTGAGAAAAAAAGCTTTTCAGCAAAGAGTGGCCGCGGCTATAAACTTACGAGCCATGCCAAAGAAAATCAAGGAAGGAGACCTCGTTCTCCGAAAGGCTGACTTTGCACCCCGAAGGCCCTCTCACGGAGTACTTCGCGCAAATTGGGAGGGACCTTATCTGGTTCTTGCCGAAGTACAAAAAGGCGTGTACAGACTTGGTGACGCCGAAGGCGTAGAATTAAAAAATACTTGGCATTCGGATGCCTTGAAAAAATTCTATGCTTAAGGTTGCGCGAAAGAATTGCGTTGTACAAATTTGGAAAATATGCTAAGTACAGAAGTTTCTTAGAAAAACTCTCAAAGTACAAAACGTGTACAAGTCAGAATTTCGTGAAGGCGTTCGCCGTAATAAGCGCAGGTACGATTTCCCGAAGACCCTTGAGCAATCACGTTCGGGAAAAATGGGAAATGAAAAATCGCGCGAAGGTACTCGCTGAAGTGAGCGCAGATATGATTTCCTGAAATCCCTTGAGCAATCACGTTCGAGACAAAGGGGAAAAACGAAACACCTCACAAAAAGACTTAGCCAAAAAATCTTCCTTAAAGTGAAATTGGCTTACAGAAAAGAAGAAGTACAAAAAGAAGGAGAAAAAGGCAAGGAGTCCTAGAACAAACTAAGGGATCTCGGCGTCCCGCGACCCACTAGCCCCTACATCCTTGCCCGCCACCTTTGGCGCCAGAATAGAAGAGGGCAAGTTCAGGTACTCAACCTTGGACCAGGACCACTGAGGCGCCTCGGGGATGTTTAGAGCCTCCAAGGAAGAGAGGTCCAAATCTGGGTACCTCTGAAGAACTTGGTGCTGAGCAAGGCAAAACCCGTCCTGAAAAGCGACCTTCGCCATCTGGTCGGATTTGTCTTTTTTGACCCCAAGTTCCTCAAGATCGTTCTGCAGATCCGCGACCTCCTGCTTCAGTGCCTTCACCTTCTTCTTCTTTGACTCCTTCTTCAAAGAATCGACCTCGGCCTGAAGCTCGGCCTTCTCAGCTAGCGCCTTCGCCAGGAGAGCCTCAGAATCCGACTTCTCCTTCAGATGTGCCTCGTTTGCCGAAATCAGCTCCGCCACCTGGGAGCCGAGGTCAGAAATTTTCTGGGAGAAGTCCTTCAAAAGTTCTTCCTTTTCTTTCTGGAACTCTTCCCGAAGGGCTGCAACTTCCTTCTCTACAGCATCAGCCAGCTGCAGGTTCTTGACAGCCAAATCCGAGCACATGGCCTTAGTTTTATCAATCACCTCTAAGGCCGAGGCTCGGAATGCCGTCTGCTTGGCCACCCGAACTCTGAGGAAGCCGGCGTACCCCATCAGCTGCAAAGGGAAAGAGGCGAAGTCAGTAAGACAAAGAAAAAGCCAAACCCTTAGAAAAAGTTGAAGGGAAAAAGATAGGCGTAAAGCATACCTGGGCAGCATGCTCGGAAAGCTTCACAGCGAGGGAGTCATCGCCTGGATGAGCTTCCGCGATGGCCCTAAAGGAGGCCTCGGTAAGCATCCCTTTCGCGATCTCTTTGGCCATTTGCTAGTAGTCTCCGGAATACAAATTCATGTCCTCCGTAAACGACCAGAAAGGCTCCTTCGGGATTTTCCCTTACGGGACTTTGGCATCGCGAAGGGCTCACCTCCGGGCGTGTTTGGCCGCCCAATTTGGAGTAAGTGACTCCCCTGCACGGAAAAAACAAAAAAGCTGCTCAAGGCAAATACATCACAAAATTCAGCATGAGAAGGCGTCAAACTTTGCTTGAGAAAGCAAACCTGGCGGCACCTCGACGACGTCATCGCTGGAGTCCGGGGCCTCCTCGGTGGAGATCCCCTTACCTTTGCGTTTACGCCGCTCCTCGGCAGAAGGAACCTCTACCATGGCATCCAGAAAGGCCTGCGACAGGGTAGGGCTCTGAGGAGGGACGTCGATCGGGGGGACGTCGGCAGTGACCTCGGGCGGCGGAATGGCAGCAACCTCGGGATCCTCGCTCGCCTCCTCAAGCGCTTCCAAATGAGAAGGCTGAATGGTCCTCTTCGCCAGTTTCGCCGAAGGCCCAGCCCCCGTCGTTTTCCTCCTTCGGGAAGCTGCCTTCTTTGTCTGTTCACCCTTTTCAACTTGGCCGGTAAAAAGGGATTTGTAGAAGGCAGCAGTGGCATCCCCCATCTCTGAAAAAGAAGGAAGATATCAGCGTGAGTCCAAAATGGAAACAAAAACAAAGGGAGTCTGAGATAACTTACTCTCAAACAAAGTTTCGTAAGAAATTTCCTCCCGAATGAGTTGCACCAGCCAAGAATCCTTCCCAGCGATGGCAGGAGCTGGCATCTTGAGGTCTGTTTTGTGCTCCTTCACTACCCCTAACTCCCGAAGGACTTCCTCGGTCATTAGCCTCCAACTGATGGGGAAGGGGTAGAGAGAGCGCGAAGAGACCTCGGGACCCCAGTCCGAGACAGCACGGATACGTCCGTCGAAGTCCGCAAATATAGGAGCCAACTCCGGAGTTAGCAGTATCCTCGGATCCACGACGTCCATCTCCAGCTTTCCCTGAGCCCACTTGGTCGGAACATGCGACCAGGCCTCCTCCATCTTCAGGAAGAAAAATTTTTGTTGCCACCCTCGCCAGCTGTCCTTGGTGGCGAAGGTGAACATATATTTCTTGCTCCCAGATCCCCGAGGTAGCATGAAGTAAAAGCCACCCTTCGGGACCACGAAGAGCTTGTAGTACTACATAAAAATAACTAAGTGGGGTTCTATCCCGAAAACGCCACACATGCAGATGAAGGCGTTAAAATAGCAGTACGAGTTCAGCGGAAGTTGATTTACGGCAATGCCATGAAATTGGCAGAACTCGCAAATCATCTTCGGATGAGGATACCAAAGTCCGGCCTTCAGTTGGGCTCGGAAAACGGTAACCTCATTACTACGGTTTGAAAAGCAAAATTGGTCAGAACGAGGCAACCTCATAACGGCATAAGAAGGAAGAAATAACTTTTTCTTCCATCTTGCTAGTTTTTTGGGGGTGGTGCAGCAAGGGTGAGACAAAAGGGGTTGCCAGCTCTCGGGGATAGGAATGATTGGCTAAAAAAAAAGTTCAAAAAAGCTTGAAAAAGCAAAAATTAGAAGATTCTGGAAATCAAAAACCCACCAAATGACTTGCCAAAATCTGGGTTTGAAGTCGCTGTCGTGAAAGATTGCCGGAAAAAAGCTCTGTCAAAAAGCACCGCCGCGGAAAACAGGGAAGAAAAAGCAGTTGCAAGCAGAGAAAAGAGCAGAAGTGAAACCAAAAAGAGGAACTTATGATCGGATGGACTATATATAGGCCGAATGAGGGTAGACGAACCGGCGTCATAAGTATCCGCTGAAGGCAAACGGTCGCCGTAACTGCTCTCTGCTCCTGAAAAGACGCACCCTCTGTAACCGATGCGACTCTCCGCCAATCACAGTATGCCACGTGTCAGCCGCCGCGCCAAAATAGGGGACGCGCCTTCTGACACCCCTAAAAAACTGGGACGCGCCGCTCCAGACTGACACACCTGGTCATAAGACGCGACGTTGCACAGACCTGCAAAAGGAAAAAAGAAGAAAGTAAGTTGCCTCGAAGACACCAAAAGACAGGCTATGCCGAACAGCCCATATCTTTCGGCAAAAGGTGTACCTTCGGCACAGGTTTTACTCCCTAAAAACTCCCAAAGAGTATCCTCGGAAAGACTACGAACCGAAGTCTCCACTTTGGCTTTCCAAAGGGGGGCATGTGATAGCCGAAGGGCTATCGCCTCTATCTGACCCGAACTCGGAGCGTCAGGAAACGCGAGGAAGCTATTAGCCCCCCCGAGGTACTAAACAGATCACCTTCGGAAATGGAGAATCAGCTATTGCAAGCCGAAGATGATCTCCCCGAAGGCGGAACCCTGAATCAGGGAACTCCCCGAACTACGGGTACATTTCCTGAAGGGGCACCGTCCGCGTCAGAGGACGACCTCGTCCAGGGACCTCGGGAGTACGGTATGAGCATTTAAGGAGCCTCTGACATGCCGCCCACAGACGCTACATGTCACCTCAAACGGCGATTTGACACACCGACGCCGTCCAGGTCTTGTCACGACCTGTCTCGGTCCGAGACTCAAGGAGCCTGCCACCGGCTACTCGCCCCCTACGCCCAGAAACTCAGAGAACATCCGACCGAACACGTGTCATCATCTGAATAGGCTGGGCTTCTCTATAAATACCAGGGAACAGACCCTGGCAAATGGTTGGACTCCTCCCCTTGAGAAAACACAGGCAAGCCCACTAAAAACTCTAGTGCTTCCCCCTTACCTTCTCAGGAAACTGACTTGGGCGTCGGAGGCTCCTCCCCGGAAAAGCACCCCGAGGACCTCCTAACCCCCTTCTCTGATCTTTTCAGGCACGTTCCCCTAGGAAACTCCAACACCAGACGCTCTCCCTCACAGGAAGTCCCCCCGGAAGTCACCATGCCTTCCAGTGAAGATGTCCCCGGACATCACTTTGTTTCCTAAAAATTCGTAGCTTCCTCTCCTCACCAGAATTTCTGCTCCAAAGCTCCCCAATTCTACAAATTTCCATTGAATTCGAAGGCCCCAAGGTGA
Source organism: Aquilaria yunnanensis (assembly GCA_039654915.1). Classification (NCBI taxonomy): domain Eukaryota; kingdom Viridiplantae; phylum Streptophyta; class Magnoliopsida; order Malvales; family Thymelaeaceae; genus Aquilaria; species Aquilaria yunnanensis. The sequence continues at coordinate 77,833,701 of CM077594.1, read as the reverse complement.
TTACAAGAAGCCTCAAGCTCCATTTTGGTGTTCTTGCTTCAATCTAGCTCTTTGGTGCTTGTTTTTTACTTGAAACCTGAGGTAAGCTTCTTGGTTTTATACGGGCTGGTTCTAAGTTGTTCACATAGCTAGAAAGGGTCTTGATTTAAGGTTCTTGGTGCCATATCACATTGGTTTTATGATTGGAACTCAAGAGAGCTTGGTTGAGCTTAAGTGAGCATCTGCTTTGATTCTTGCTTCGTGGTTGAGTTTGAGGTAAGTGTTCAAGTTAATTTAGCTTAAATAATGCATAGAAATAAAGTATTATGTGTGGGAATGAAGTAGGAACATGACCCATGTGAATCGGACTTGGGATGAGAAAGTTTGAGCAAGTTTCGTGCAAGTTCGCACGCTGTCGCACAATGTTGTAAATGTATTGGCGACGCGTCGCCAGCACGCATCGCCATTAGACATCAGGATTCCAGAGCGTTGATGCCTTTGGTGACGCATCACCGACAATGTCGCCAAGGTATTAGTCCCTCAAGCTAGGGGCATCCTAAGAATGCCTCAAACTCTCAATTATCATCCCTAGGCTAATTTAAGACGTCCTGTAGCCTTGGTTAGGTCTTAAACTCATTCCTAAGTTAAGAATTATGCATTATTTAAGAGGTAGCTAAGTAGGGTGGTTAAGTTAGAGCTAAGTAGAGTGGCTAAGGGCTAAAAGTGCTCAAGTTGTCAAGTGGGCACTAAGGGGGATTAAGTCGGTTTCAGAGGCTACATTGGCCTAGAAGAAAAAGTTCTCAAACCTAAGAGAATTGAATAGGAAACTTAAGAAGATCCCAACCGAACCATTTGGTTTGGTAAGTGAGCCACTAAGGAGCTCTAAGCCGAACTCTAAGGGTTTGGCTAGTTGAACCACATAAGATGGCTACCCTGTACAATAAATTAAGGGTAAGGCGGGTAAGTTTGAGAGGAGGTGATGACCTACTCTAGGACTCGTAAGTGGGACTTAATGGAGGTAAAGTGTTCAGGATACGAGGGCCAGTATCTCAAGTACCTCTGCCGTTTGGGCTCACAGCAAGTATAAGGCACTTAGTGAGCAAGAAGTCCCAAGGATTGTGTGAATTATATACCATACATTCATGCATTCCATATCTTCCATGTTGTTGTCTTGAGTTGGTTGTTGGTTGGCTACTTGATTGTTTGTTTGTCATGGTTGCATGCTGGCTTGTTGCTATCTTCTTTATAGGTACCCCAAGGGACCCTTACTGAGTACATTCATGTACTCACTCCTTTAAGTTTGTTGTGCAGGTTCTAAAATCAGGCCTAACAACTAATGGATAGTTGTGGGCTAAGCTTTCTCTTTTTACAGGTATTCATTCTCGAGAATCCTTGTGATTCTAAGTTCACTTATGGACTAAGCTACGTATTGACTAAGTTTTATGCCTTTACAGTGTAGAGGTTAAGTGGTGCACAAGGACTAAGGAATGGCTTGCACTTGGAGCTTTGATAGCTCAAAGGTGGGGCTCAAGTAAAGGATCTTAGTTAGGTTTTTGTCTCATGTATATAGTACCTTGTGTACTAAGGTGTTGCCTCTATTAGAATACATTGTGGTGTAAATACTTTTTGGTGCATGCTAGTGATGTCAAATGTGCACAGACTATTACTTGAAGCCGAAGTAACTAGCATTTCACTGTCTAGGCACGATTTAAGCATGTTTTAAACAAAATGCTCGAGCAATGTTTTTAACAAATAGTTTACTTATTCATTGCATTGCCAGGACAAAAGCACGCATCTCTTTTGCAGGGTAGGCTAAGAAACTAGTTGCACGTAAATTGTCTTAAATTTTACTGATGAGTAATAGTTAGCCAATAGTAACTAAATGGGATTCATAGTCCCTAAGGGTCTACAAGCCAAGAAATTTGGGGCGCTGGGACCCCGTTCCGCGACATCACCTACCTGGTTTGAGAGTATCATCATGCATTGAGAATAAAACAAAAACTTGATATTATAGAAAATAATCAACAATGTCATTCTATATGACTGCTATATCTCTCAAATTTTGTGTTAACATTTAAACAAACTAGGTTGCACATGTTTCAATACAAAAATTAGAAAGAGCCTGGCAGCACTAAAAGCCCTAAATTGAAAAGCAATAGAACCACTTGAAACTTGAGAATTCAATATATTATTTTTTGGTAGTTTTGTCAAATTTTGAGGAAAACATTCCAATGAGAACATGTTGACCTAATATTCCACCATGTTGACAAGGCATAAAAAAGTCAATTGGTGCAACACCTTAATTTATGTTCTCCACAAATTAATTTTCATGTGCAGTTGGCTACAGCTGTTTAAGCCTCTAAATTTCTTAGGTGTATGTGCTCACTATGGGAAAGGAATTACAAAAAGAAAAATAAAACCTATTTTTGGTAAGGAAGCTGACACAAATCTGACCAATAATCATAGAACTATCATGACATACCTAATTGCACAATCATTTTACGATAGCACATATATGAATAACACAACAACAAGAGCAACTAAATTAATCATAATTATTTGGAAATTGAAAAGCAAATTATGTTTCCTAAAAATGTTTGTTAAATGCTCAACATCCCTTGCATGTATCTCCTCATATTGTGCATATTAATCCTTAAAAAAATCAAATGTGAAAAATGTTATAAGATATTATTAGTCGTATACTATTTATTATTTATTTGTTTAGTTCAAACTCAACATAACCAAGCTAGACATTGAAATGCTTAGCTTGATCAAGTTGCCTCTTAAACAAGGTTATTGTCTTCCGGCCTCACTTTCCCTTTTTCTCAAATTTGATGTAACATTGTAGTGCATGACGAAGAAAGAAAATAATTGAAACTCATGAATAATTGGAATTTAAAAAATTTTCAAAGAGAAAGTATGGAAAATAGAGCACAATGTTTGAAAATTTCTTCATTGGTTGCAAGAAGTATAATTATTGATATGCTGCTACCAATTAAGTTTTTTCAACAAAACATGACAAAGCCATGGTGAATTTCATATGCATATAGCACTTATCGTAGTAATAGCCCTGAGATCAACAAAATGAAAAAAACATATATTATATTCATCAAACTTTACACCAATAGCCCCCCATAGGATTCTAAATGGAGCATATTGATTTGGTGTCAATTAATAATTTTTCTTCTACCATTGCTTTCCCAACTTTAGCAAAATAGTTGATGAATCAAATAACAAACAGCCTCATTTCTAATGAAGATAGGATTCTCATTTAAGATGATAAAATATTATGTAAGAGGCAATCTTCATCAAAGAGGATTACCAATTTACCACATGTCTTAGGGATTAGTGACCCTCTACATGCGACAAAAATATAAAAGGTTTTCTCATGTTTCTTCATGATATACATTCTAACTGAACAAAACCAATCCCTTAAAAACATGGCCTAAGGACGCACACCAAAAAGTGTAAGAGATTAAGTATATTGCCGCCATCAAGAAACATCTATAATAACATGAACCAAAGCAAGATACAATCCCTTCCAAACTAGTTTTAGATTTTCCAATGTTGTTTGCAATAGAGTATTCCCATACATAGCCCTATATCACTCTGTTTCAAACCATCTTTTCTTTAAGTTTTATAGCAGTAAGGTAAACATCTTCATATGAAAATTTCTAATGGGGAATAAGATCGAGACTCTACTGCAATTTTTGAGAAAACAAAATTAATGAGAGAATTTTATCACTTTGCATAACAACTGTCTAGTTTATAAGTAAAGTAACTGTAGATAACAACAAAATGTAGCAGAAAAATGAGAGAAGAGGGTTGTCCAGCAAGTAGATAAGACTATTAACTATCACATCTTGGTAGGAAGCAAATAGAACTAAAGCATACATATGGTAATATTCAAATCTACAAACATTGGTAAAATTTCAAAAGAAAAACCATATTTTATTTGCTAAAAGCATGAAGACTTGACCTCGTAAGCGTCAAAAATATCACATGAAAGAACTTACTAACATGTTAGCTGTGGAAAGCCAAGGTCCAATTGAGCCATATATTTCCCAATTAGCAGATATTTTTTAATATCACACTTGAATTATTCTAAGACAACTAGTTCCAGTGTCATGGTATTTATAGTAATTTATTTAGTAAGTTTGACCTGCAACTATTAATACTAGTAATTTCGTTAGTCAAATAAAATTAGAGAACAACAATTGCTAATATTAATAACTCAAAAACAATATTGAATATTTAAAAACAAATGCATATTTAAACAAACTTAACATGATTTCTAAAATCAAATAGACCTTTTACAAGCTATTAAACAAAACGCATTGCATATGACATATTATACTCAAAGCACATATTCAAAAAAATCTAATGAATACACTTCAAAAATTTCTTTAATCTATTTATACTTGAATTAAATATAGAGGTATTGATCCTTACATGCAACAGTGATCACTATACCCAAATAGGATAATAGTTCATAAATGTCTCCATCATTTAATAGCATATACTCTAGCAGCATAAAAGAAAAGGAATAAGACTAGCTTCATTCCTTTATAGGACCTAAACTTGGAATACGACTACCAAATTTTTATGCAAACTAACTTAGTAATAAAGAGAAATAATGGCTTTAAGGATCACCTAACTAGTTTGAGAGCATCCTCATGAAATGTGTATAAACAAAAAACTTGATATTGTAGAAAATCATCAACAATGTCATTCTACATGACCTCTATATCTCTTAAATTTTGTGATGACATTTAAACCAACTGGATTGCACATGTTTTAATGCAAAAATTTAGAAAAAGCCTAGCAGCACTAGAAGCCATAAATTAGGAACCAATAAAACCTCTTGAAACTTGAAAATTCAATAGATTGTTTTTTGGTAGTTTTGTCAAATTTTGAGGAAAACAATCCAATAAAAACATGTTGACTTAGCATTCCACCATGTTGCCCAGATATAAAAAATTCAATTGGTGCTACACCTTGATTTATGTTCTCCAGAAATTAATTTTTCTATACAATAGGTTACAGCTATTTGACCCTCTAAATTTCTTACATGTATGTACTCACTACTGGAAAGGAATTACAAAAAGAAAATATAACCTATTTTCAGCAACGAAGCTGATACAAATTTGACCAATAATCATAGAACCATCAGGATATACCTACTTGCGCAATCATTTTGGGATAGCGCATACATGTATAACACAACAACAAGAATAACTAAATTAATCAAAATTATTTGAAAATTGAAAAGCAAATTACGTTACCTAAAAATGTTTCTTAAATGCTTAACATCTCTTGCATGTGTCTCCTCATATTGTGTATATTAATACTTTAAAAAATCAAATGTGAAAAATGTTATAAGATATCACAAATCTTATATTGGTATCTGTAGTAATGGAATTCGATAATTTCGTATTTGTATATATATTTTTTATTTTTTATTTATTATTTATTAATAAAATTTTACTAACCGTTTGATTATTCTAGGTTAGACAATGTTTGATATAAATTTTTTTGCAAATATTTGAGTCCGACATCGTAAATGGATAATTTTAAGGATTTATGCCTTTATGGGCTTGAGGCAAAGCCCGATGGAATTTAATGTTGAATAATCATAAACTTAACATATTAATATTTATGCAATCCAATATATCTAAATATATCCAGTATTAGGTATCATTGATTAACATATCAAAATCACACAATGTATACATTTAAGTTCATATTATTCTCAAGTCTACTAAACAAATAACATATACCATATCCTAAACAAGTAAAGGTCTAAGAATAATTGATTTGGTTCTATTAAAATATTTATCTACATAAATATTCACATACACATTAAGAATCAACGTTCTAATGTTTGAGATAGATCACTCCGTCTCATAAAGTAATGCCATATATGTAATCTTTTATGACAAATTAACACATGCATATGCTTATATATGGTAAACACCATTTAAGAACTATAAAGATAGATCAAGTCCCATGTGACATGATCTCTATCATTTATCAATCCATATATAATATAGTTCTAAGGTTTATCATAGTCCTTATTTAAATTATTCTTTATAAGTCAGTATAACATTTTATACAATTTTTCAAAATTAAACAGAAGTTCAGACACAAGAACTGATATGCTTTATTTTATTACTTTCAACATCCAATATTGCTACACATAATCCATACTAAACTGACCACATTCAAAATTGTGCCGCTATTACTTCAGAAATGAATATGTGCACATCTCTTCAAGTTTATGTGGACGTAAACAACTTTAAAAAAATATTTATAAAATCTATATATCTTACATATATAATTTTATATAGAAAATAATTTTTCTAAAATAATACTTCTCTAAACTAACCATGTGGATTTTTTAATCCAAAAAACAAAGAGACAAGTTCTACAATATTCACTCTCATTTTGAAAGTAGTGACTTCCATATTAAATAATCATGAGCTTAAAATATTAACATTTATACAATCTAATATGTCCAAATATATCCAATATTAGGCATGATTGATTGACACATCAAAATCACACAATGTATACATTTGAGTTCATATGATTCTTAGAACTACGAAACAAACAACAATTACTCTATCATAAATAGTTAAAGGTCTAAAAGTAATTAATTTGATTCTATTCAAATATTTATCTACATAAATATTCACATACACATTAGGAATTAATGTTCAAGTGATTGAGACAAATCACTCTATCCCATATATTAATGCCATATATGCAATCTTTTATAAGAAATTAACCCATACATATACTCATAGATTGTGAACAGCTTTAAGAACTATAAAACTAGATCAAGTCACATGTGGCAGGATCTCCAGCATTTATCAATCTATATACAATATAGTTCTAAGGTTTATCATAGTCCCTAATTAATTTATACATCATTGTATATGATTTTGTAAAATTAAACAGAAGTTTAGAAATATTTCACAAGAACCCATATGCTTTATTTTATTCCTTTAAACATCAAATATTGTTATACATAATCTATTGTAGACTAACCACATTCATAATCATGCCATTGTTAATTTAGAAATAAATATGTGCATGTCTCTTCAAGTTTATTTGAAATTAAATAATTTTAAAAAACATTTATAAAATCTATATATCTTGCATATATAATTTTATATACAAAATAATGTTTCCAAAATAATAATTTTCTAAACCAATCATGTGGATTTCTTAATAAAAAAACCAAAAGACAAATTCCACAATATTCACTCTTACATTAGGAGTGGTGATTTCCATGTTTAGCCATTTCTTAACTAACATGCTTTGCTTATGATTTTATTTTAGGTGAATAGTTATAGTAGTCAAGGGGTTTCTTCAAAACCCTTGCTGAGAAGAAGAAATATTTTGAGTATTGTTCAGAAATAAGAAACCATATGACAACTATTGCAATAAGATATGACTTAACTCTTGCCCTTTGCACACATAAACTCGTCCCTTTTGAACTTTATGCCTTCTTCATAATTGCTAGTTTGAACTAAACATAACAACCCAGTCCAAAAATTTTCAAAGAGAAATAATGGAAATGAGAGCCCATTGTTTGAAGATTTCTTCATTGGTTGTAAGAAACATGATTATTGATATGTTGCTACCAATAAAGTTTTTTCAACAAAAAAACAAAGAAAATGCCATGGTGAATTTCATATGCATAAAGCACTTATTGCAATAATAGCCCTAAGATCAACAGAACAAAAAAACATATATTATAAGTGTCAAACTTTACACCTATAGCCCTTATAGAAACCTAAATAAGGCATACAGAATTGGTTTTAATTAATAATTTTTCTTCTCTTGTTACTTCCCAAACTTGAGCATAATAGTTAATAAATTTAATAACAAATTGCCTCATTTCTAATGAAGATAAGATTCTCATTTAAGATGAAAATAATAATATGTAAGAGATAATCTTCATCAAAGAGGATTACTAATTTACCACATGCCTCATGGATTAGTAACTCTCTAAATAAGGCAAAAATATAAAATGTTTTTGCATGTTTCTTCATGATATACATTCAAATTGAATAAAACTAATCCCCTCAAAACATTGCCTAAAGACACACACAGAGAAAGTGTAAGGGATTAAGTATATTGCATCCACCAAGAAACATCTACAATAACATGAACCAAGTCAAGATACAATACCTTCCAACCAGTTTTGGATTTTCCAATGTTGTTAGCAAAAGAGTATTGTCATAATAGCCCTAAATCACTCTATTTCAAACAATCTTTCTTCAAGCTTTATAACTACAAGGCAAACATCTTCAAATTAAATGGGGAATATGATCAAGACATCTGTTACAATTTTTTAGGAAACAATATTAATGAAAGAATGTTAGCACTTTGCAAAAAAAAGTCTAGTTTATAAGGAAAGTAACTATAGATAATAAAAAAAATATATAGCGATAAAGGGGGAAAAAGAGGTTGTGGGGTTGTTCTTATGAGTAAATAAAACTATTAACTATCACATCTTGCTAGGGAATGAATAGAACTAAAGCATACATAAGGTAATATTCAAATCTACAAGCATTGATAAAATTTAATAAGGAAAACCTTTGTTTGCTAGAAGCATAAAGACTTGACCTTGAAGTTGTCAAAAGTAGCACATGAAATAACTAACTAACATGTTAACTATATGGAAGGCCAAGCTCCAATAGAGCCATACATTTTCTGATTAGCAGATATTTTATAATACCTCACTTGAATTATTTTGACACAACTGATTCTAGTGTCACTATATTTATACTAATTTGTTTAGTAAATTTGACATGCAACTATTGACACTAGTAATTTCCTTAATCAAATAAAATTAGAAAACAAAAATTGTTAATATTAATAATTGAAAAAGAATATTGAATGTCTAGAAATAGATTCTAGTGTCATTGTATTTATACTAATTTGTTTAGTAAGTTTGATGTGCAAGTATTAACACTAGTAATTTCCTTAATCAAATAAAATTTGGGAACAAAAATGGTTAATATTAATAACTAAAAAATAATATTGAATTTTTAGAAATAGATGCATTTTTAAACAAATTTAACATTATTACTAAAATCAAATAGAGCTTTTGTTCCAAGCCATTAAACTGAATGCAATGCATATAACATATCATACTCAAAGCACATATTCAGAAAAATCTAGAGAACACAATTCAAATACTTCTTTAATCTATTTATACTTGATTTTTAAATAGATGCGTCGATCCTTACATACAACTATTATCACTATACCCTTTAGCATTTACTTCATAATATAAAGGAAAATTATGAAATTAATACAATAAATATATAGATTTGTAGCATTAAATTCAAATTTCACCTGTTATAATTAATAATTACGTCATTATATAGGCCTCACTCCAAAATTTACTCATTCATCTTCTTCTTTTATCATTAATTGCATAGTGTATTTTTATTGTTTAATACCTTAGGCCCCCATATAGTCATAACTTCAAAATTTATATTTTGAATTGTAATTCTTGTTCGGCTCTTTGTACCATAGTAAAGACCCCTTAAAATTCTATTTTTCATACATTTTAATGACTAAATTTCTATTTTAGTGTTCTCAATACAATTTTATTTACTTTAATGGTATTAATATTATCCATCCAACTTCACTATCTCTCTTAACAATTTAGTAGCTTTAATTTCTATTATAGTGCTCTAATTATAATTTTATTTGCTTTAATGGTATTAATATAGTCCATCCAACTTCCCTTAAAATTATATTTTTTATACATTTTAGTGATTGAATTTAAATTCCTATCTTATTAATATATTAAGACGCCATTAGCTTTTGTTTCCTTCTTGATGGGTCATTAATATTAATGTCTCTTAATCAATTGTTTTAAATAAATTTCATCTCTCTTAGTAATTTAGTAGTTTTAATTTCTATTAGAGTGTTCTCATTATAATTTTATTTGCTTTAATGACATTAATATTGTCCATCCAACTTCCTCATCAATCTTAGCAATTTAGTAGCTTTAATTTCTATTGAAGTATTCTCATCACAATAATTTTAATTTCTTTAATGGTATTAATATTGTCCATCCAACTTCCCTTAAAATTCTATTTTTTATACATTTTAGTGATTGGATTTAAATTCCTATCCTCTTAGTATATTAAAACACCATTAACTTTTGTTTTGTTCTTAATGGTTCATTAATATTATTGTCCCTGATTAATTTTTTAAAATAAATTTTATCTCTCTTATTAGTTTAGTAGCTTTAATTTCTATTAGAGTGTTCTCATTACAATTTTATTTGCTCTAATGGTATATTGTCCATCCGACTTCCCCATTTCTCTTAGCAATTTAATAGCTTTAATTTCTATTAGAATGTTCTCATTACAATTTTATTTGCTTTAATGGTATTAATATTGTTCATCCAACTCCCCTAAGAATATTTTTTTTGGCATTAACTTCATAGTACATTTGTAGCATTAATTTAAGAATTCATTTGCAATAATTAATACTTAAAGTCTCTATATAACCCTCACTCCAAAATCTATATATATATATATATATATAAAGGAGAAACTTACCCATTCCCCAAGATTAATTCCCTTAACATTAACTTCATAATACATTTGTAGCATTAATTTCAAAATCCTTTTGTAACAATCAATACTTAGGTCATTACATAGCTCTCACTCCAAAATTCACTTATTCCCCTAAATTGCTTATTTTACCATTAATTAAATAGTATATTTGTATTGTTTAATAACTTAGGCCCTCATACAGTCATGACTCCAAATTTTAGATTTTGAATTGTAATTATAGGTGGGCACTTTGTGTCATAGTAGAGAGCACTTAAAATATTTTATCTTTCATACATTTTAGTGATTGAATTTAAATTTATATCCTCTTAGTATAATAAAACACTATTAGCTTTTGTTTCCTTCGTAATGGCTCATTAATATTATTGTCCCTTAATCAATTGTTTTAAATAGATTTCATCTCTTTGTAGCCATTTAGTAGCTTTAATTTCCATTAAAATGTTTTTATTACAATTTTATTTGATTTCAATGGTATTAATATTGTCCATCTAACTTCCCCAACAATACTTCCTTTAGTATTAACTTTATAATACATTTGTAGCATTATTTTAAGAATTCATTTATAATAATGAATACTTAAAGTCCCTATATAGCCCTCACTCCAAAATTCACATATTTCCCAAGACTACTTCTTTTACCATTAATTAACCAATTGTTTTAAATAGACTCCATCTCTTTGTATTCATTTAGTAGCTTTAATTTTCATTTGAATGCTCTTATTACAATTTGATTTACTTTCAATGGTATTAATCCATCCAACTTCCCCAAGAATACCTCCTTTAGCATTAACTTCGTAGTACATTTGTAGCATTAATTTCATAAGTCATTTGTAATAATTAATACTTAAACTCCTTATGTAGCTCTCACTCCTATATATAGGTTCTCACACTTGCTTTCAACACACACTCAATATTATCATTCATTCCTTTCATTTCTTCCTGTTGTCTCTTGCTACTTTTCTTCACTAATTTATATTTTTAGATTTTCACCAATGCCAAAGATGAGGTAGTTATTTAAAAATATTGATAGATTTTCTTAATATTTTTATTTCTTTGTCTTTGAATTCTTACAATAGATGAATATGTTCTTTTATGAATCTTTTCTTATTTTTATAGTCTCCCAACGAAACATGTTACATTGAAGGAATTGTCTCTTGAGAGAACTGACTAGACTATTCAAGTAAGGGTGTATCATTTATGGGATGTTTTTAATTTTAAAAAGGTAACTAATTTATCATTACTGATTTTGTGCTTATGGATAAGAAGATATTCTTCTTTTTCTCTATTCTATTGAATTTTTCAATTTCTTCTTCTCTCCCTACTATAAATATATATTCATGTTCTCTTATTGGCTACTATGTCTTTTGTTTACACATGAAGGGTGTAACAATTCATGGGTCTATTAAAAATTTCATGGTATACAAGTTTAAAAAGAAGCTTCGTGAAAGAAGTTTGTATATCTTCAAGAATTTCACAATTCTTTCAAAGAAGAAGATTTATGAGATCCTAAATATGCACCCATTTATGATCCACCTTACTCATAATACACAAATTTATGATGTGAACCATGAGCCTCATGATTTTCTCATGCATAAATTTGAGTTTGTTGCTTTTGATCAACTTAGCATAGGTGTGGACCAAGAAGAATTTCATATAGGTTTCTCTAAAAGTTTTCAAAAATATAATCGGATGCTGCATGTACTATCTATATATCATAATTATCATTTGTTTTTGTATGCCAGATATTGTGGGAGTTGTTGTAAAGGTTCATTCCCTAATACTACTTCTTTTAGCATTAACTCCATTGTACAACTATAACATTAATTTCAGAATTCATTTGCAATAATTAATACTTAGGTCCTTATATAACCCTCACTCCAAAATTCATTCATTTTTCTATTAATTGCAAAGTGTGTTTGTATTATTTAATAACTTAGGCACTCATATAGTCATGGTTTTAGGGTTTAGGGATTATTGTTTTAGGCCACCCTCATTTTTTACTTTTTATTTGAAATCTTTTTCCACATTTGTTTTATTGTTCTTTAGTATTATTTTTGTGGTATTGTTTGAGACTTTTTAAAAGGCTATAAAAGATGACAAACAACAAGTTTCAAAACATGAATTAACAATATAAGTCAAGCTTATAATTTTTCCAATGGTTAATTTTTCTAATAATTTTAATTACTTTTTACCCTAATCTTGGGAACCAATTCTTACCTAAAGTTGTTTTAAATATAAATTTCTTAAAATGGTTATATTTTTATAAGTAAAAATATAGAAATTAATTAGCCTGTGCATCACACGGGCCAAAAAACTAGTTCACTCAATTACTCATTCCTCCTATATATATCTATAGGTTCTAACACTTGCTTTCAACACACACTCAATATTATCAATCTTTCCTTTCATTTCTTTCTACCCTTTCTTGCTACCTATCTTCGTTTCTTCACTAATTTATATTTTTAAATTTTCACCAATGCCAAAGATGAGGTAATCATCTAAAAAAACTGATAGATTTTCTTATTTTTTTAATTTCTTTGCCTTTGAATTCCTTCAATCAACGAATATGTTATTTTATAAATTTTTTCTTGTTTTTATAGTCTCCCGGCATAACATATTACATTAGAGAAACTATTTCCTGAAAAGACTGGCTGAACTATTTAGGTAAAAGTGTGTCGTTTATGGGATATATTTAATTCTCAAAAAGTTGACCAATTTATTAGTACCGATTTTGTTCTTGTGGATGGAAATGTATTCTTCTTTTTTTCTATTATGCTAAATTTTACAATTTATTTTTTCCTCTCTACTATAAATATACATTCATGATCTATTATTGGCTATTATGTTTTTTGTATACAAATAAAGGGCATGACAATTCATGAGTCTATCAAAAAAATTTTGGCATACAAGTTTAAAGAGAAGCTTTGTGAAGGAAGTATGTATATCTTCATGAATTTTACTATTTTTCCAAAGAAAAACACTTATCGGATCATAGATACACACCCAGTTATGATCCACATTACTCATACTACACAAATCTATTATGTGAACCACAAGCCTCGTGATTTTCACTTGTACAAATTTGAGTTTATTGCTTTCGATCAACTTAGCACACGCGTTGACCAAGAAAAACTTCTTATAGGTTTCTCTAAAAGTTTTCCAAAATATAATATGATGCTGCATGTATTATTATCTATACATCATAATTACCATTTGTTTTTCCTTGCCAGATGTTATGGGAGTTGTAGAAGTTGGTTTAATTGAGCAAAAAATTGTTCAAGGAGATTCAATTGACACCCTAACCATCAAATTACAAGATTTAAGATATTTTCTATGCAATGATATTCAATGTCTTCCCTTCGACCATTTGTGTATATTTTTCTACTAATTCACTTCTTTTCCAAATAGTGGGAATAAAATTCTACTTACATAATGGTTAGAGGCATCCCAAATTTTTTTGGCGAAGAAGGGAGAAAATGAATCAACTTGTGTTGTAAGAGTTTTCACTTGTTTGGTCATGAAAACTTTTCAAGGTTTTTAATATATTGTACCTTCTCTTATCCATATTTACCTTTATTTCTTATTCTACTATAATGTAAACATATTAACTATATTATTTTCCTGTATAGGTCAACCAAGCTTAGGAACTTCAAGATCAAGCAAAATTTACTCAAATCTTCAAATTCCCGAGGTTGACACTATAATGGGTGATTTTATGTAGGTTTCTAAAACTAGTTTGTCAGTTTACAATACATATCTTACATTAATTGATAACTTACCACCTAGGATTTTATATCTTATATTCGAATGTAGTGCCAAAAATACGGAGTTCCAAATACAAAGTTTATTTATTTATGGGAAGAATAATAGTAATGAAAAAAAAAAAAGAAATAGCATGCAAAACAATTTATGAAATTTTCGTGCTAGGTGATTGCACACATGACAAGGTAAATTTTTATATCCTATAAAAATATTTTACATTTAGCCTATTTTTTCTATTCCTTTTTAAATAAATAAGTCTTTTCCAACCTACTTTAAGAAGATGTCTACTACTTGATTAGAATCATTTCTAAAATAATCATAAGATCAAGCTGGTACTACCTATCATGTTGATTATCACAGCATCGATGGAAACTAATTCCCTTACGAACTAGATTATTTTGTGAGGAATGCAATACACCTGTTGATTATCCAAAGCCGAGGTATAAGATTATATTGTTATTCATTGTCTTCTTTTCAAACTTAATTATGTACTAACATTTTGTCCTTAAAGATATCGGGTTGAAGTAAAAGTTGAAGATTCAATAGGCCACATTGGCTTCATCTTATCTGATAATGAAGCAACCACCATTATTGGGGTGAACTCAGAAGCATTAGTTCATGGACAAGAAAATGTAATTGACTAGATCTTTAATGCTTTACTCAAAAAATAAGTCACTACTAAATTAAATTATTTTTTAAAATTTTCTTCAAAACTTGATTATTAAATGTGTTTGAACAGTGACAGAAAATGATCTGCCAACAATAACTAACAACTTGATTTCCCTCAAATGCCTGTTCAAATTTTGAATGAAATCGTTCAAGCAATGATTTAAGAATCCTTCTCTCAGTGCCATGAAAGTATTTTTACTGTCTGATGTAGAAACTATAGCTGAGGTATGTTTGTATACAATTTGGTCAAAATAATTGAATATCTTTCATACATACATACATACAAATATAAACCTATATATACATGTATGTGTGTGTGTGTGTGTGTGTGTGTGTGTGTGTGTATTCTGCTAATGCTTCATGTATGTATTATAGGCTAACAAAGATCTCGCTGCCAATGTTCTTATAGAAATTTCAAATTCCACAAAAAACTGTGAAGATGCTCTTTCTAGAAAACACTTATGTGATACAAACAATGAAAAGCAAGAAAGGAGCTCCAAGCAAAGGAAGACCATAGGAACCGAGTGACAGAATTGCAGCTTAAGCCAACAAACTTTTCATGTTTCCTCATGCTTTTCTTGCTTTCCTCACTCCCTTTTAGCTAGGCTTGCATTTTGATATGCTGGAAAAAAAAAAAAGAATTGCATAATCTTATTCATATTCAAAACCTTTCCCCCTAACACAATTTGAGTATGCAAAATATAACAAACAAAAGCAATTCCATTACTTTTTTGCTAAATAACAGCAAACTATACAAGAAATCCAAGAAAGTTTTCATGTTTCTTCCTGGTTTTCGTGCTTTTCTCACTCCCTTTCATCTACGCTTACATTATGATATGATTAAAAAAAAAAAAGATTTGCAACTGTACAAAAAACTTATTCATATCCAAAACCTTTTCCCACTATACAATTTGAGTACAAAAATAATTATTCATATGCAGCATGAAGAACATGAAAGCGAAAAAAAACAATAGACGAGGAATCTAAAAATTACTCTATAACCAGACAATTTAAAATTCAGATTCATTACTTATAAATCCCACATTGCCCCTAAGTTGCCCATGTATGTAGAAGCAAAACTGAATATCCAAAATCAGACAAGCAACTTACCAAGTAAAGAGAAATTATTATTTTATAGATAACATGCACAAATTAGATAATTTACAACCTTCAAAGTCCATTAGGAGAAAGCTAACTTCCAGACTTTCTTGACTTACTTTAAATTAGATTAAAGTTTTGTAGTCACTTTAAAAAAATTTGAAAATGTAAACGACTAAGATAGAATTTTTTAAAACATAAAAAAATGGAAAATAATTTAGAATATTTGGGTAAACCTTTATCCTCAATTTAAAATATAGCAGTATACCACTTTCAACAACTTGGTTTTAAAAACCAATTTCCTCATGTGACTTTTATAACTCTTGAGTATTTTTAACCTTGTCATAATTTTTTTGGTTAAAAACTACACTCCATTCACTTAATTGACAAACAAAAACAATTTCACATTTTCTCACCTTTTACAATGATTTATGCGTCACTATTGAAGAAAACATAAGTTATATTCCATTTCTAAAAATTATATTCTTCATGTAGTTTTATTCTTATCTCCTAAAATTTCATCTTGCTTTTTTCGCTAATATTGCTCAAATTTTGCATTTTAGTAGGAAATAGACACACCAACTAAGGTATTCAAAATTTGTTTCAAACAAGTTCTAACGAGCATTGCATCGTACTATGGATACAACAAGCCAAAGTATGAAATAACATCAAATAGTGAAGGTTCTTTCCACTCATCGATTACCATATCAAGAGATAAAGTAGATCAAGAAGCCCTTCAGATAACAAAATGCTCAACAACATCAAAGAAAGATGCAGAGAATAGGGCAGCAAGAGATATGATTCAAGTGCTACAACAAATCCATAAATTTGAGATAGACAATGACCACCTACAAACAAGAAATCATTATATCACAGCTTATAATTGAGAGCTTCATGAAAACATGAAATGGGAACAAGAATACAAGAAATTGATGAAACAAATGGTGCAAATGACAACAAAGTTGGACAAAACCAAAGTAATGGTTAAAGCACTACAAGATTATATAGATGAAATTATGAAAGATTTGTAATCTTAGCATCTAAGATCTAATTTATTACAAATATAGGTTCTACAGAGAGTAATGTCCCGTATCGAATAAAATAATCCTAATAGAAAATAAGAGTTTCAAAAAGTTTTGTATTACACAATTAGACTACATACACAAACAAATGAAAACACAATTTGCATTCTAACATATTAACTCAATTTCAATTCAAGGAATGATTCTCGTGCATCACAAAGGTTGCTTAACTAGTTATACAATAAGGACAAAATGGTGGTGGAGAGATTTAAAAAAGGGCCTTATAAAAATTTTGATATACCTCCTTTTCCTTATCCTATGAATAAAGTTTATTCCTTGCTAAATGAGTGGATCAAAGATTAGGTGATCAGTCTACCTCATGTGTTAGAGTTGCCAATAAACTAAGATAAAGTTAATTCAAAATATTGTAAATATCATTGCCGAGTTTGTTATCCAACCTCTAAGTGTTGGAATTTACAGCATTTTTTCCATGACAAGCTTAACAAAAAGGAAGTGGTTCTAGAAAGGAGATAAAGTTTTTGAAAATCCTTTGCTTGTGCATAATATAAGCCAAAGGCATGTTAATACTATTGTTGGTCATATTCATGTTATTGTCAACTCTTTATTTGATGAAGAAAATGTGTTTCGATTACCTCCGCCACCACCAAAGGACTATAATAAGGAAGAAGATGAGATCTTTATTTCTAATTTTGCACATTTCTCATGTGTACTATGGCCTTCAAACATTTCTTCAATTTTCTTGGCTTTGATTCTGACGCCAAACAAGCTGTTGCCATTGTTATTTCTTATATTTCTATGGAAAAGTATGAGGTTTTTTACTTAAATCATTAGCTAATTGACCGACTAGATAACACAGCCCCCCACCAAATTACTTTTTTTGGTGGACATTATTTTATGGACAATCATGATCATAATAGGCCTTTATTGCCTTGTTAAACATCCTATCACTATTGAAAGTTTCAATAAACAAGCTGTGACCATGATAGGTGTGAAGCCTAGTTCATTTCTATGTTATGGACTCTCCTACTAGTTATCATCTTTCATTGGGAAAAAAATGATTGCATACTTATCATATTATTACCTCGACTCAGTATGCTAAGGGATTTTGGCATGGCAAATAAATTTTTATTCATGGTGTTGATGCTCCTTTTGAAGTCCATGAGTCTTACATGGCCGAATGCCATTACTTTGCCAAGAAGTGTTCCTTTGCTAGGGTGAGACAAACATGATGGTGTTCCTTCAACACCCCGAGCTCCAAAAAGAACTAGAAAGTGTCAAGGTCAAGAAAAGGAAGATATGAAAGTTGACTTCTATGCAAGGAGTGATGAATCTTACATTTCTGGTACATCATTGTAAGAAATTCAAGAAGCACTAACATAGAAGCAAACTATTCTAAAACCTCAAGTAGAAGGATTAGAACAAAATCTTTATTTGTAAGGAAAAGTTTAGCAAATGAAGTGAAGAATAATCTTGTAAATCTACTTAAGAAATATCAAGATGTGTTTGAATGAAGCTACTAAGATATGCTTGGCCTAGATCTAGCCTTAATTTCTCATGACTTAAGCATAAGGCCAAACATAAAGCCAGTAATGTAATAACAACATGTGTTTTATTGGTCCAAGGGGTAGAAGTAAAAATCAAAGAAGAAGTCATGAAACTTTTAAAGGCTAGGCATACGCATACGCATGACAAATTTGATATTACAGTCATAAAACTATAAAGTGGTTACATACGCATGACGAATTTGATATTACAGTTATGACTCCAAAGGCAATTAAGGCGTAGCCATTCACAAATCTACTTGCTTACTTCATCAAGGAGAATATAATTTGTCAGTTTGGAATTCTAAAAAGAATACTTTCTAAAAGTGGAAGCTATTTGTCAAATTCTTATGTTCGTGGGATATTAGTTGATCTATGGTGTTGACCATGTTAAGTCTATAACTATGTATAATGGTTTTCCAACTCCAAAATTTGCTCCAAAAAGAGAAGGGTCATACATTATACATGAGGATAATATAAATGGATATTGCTGACTTTTGAACCCAAAGACAATTATTATTCCAATCAACTTCCAATTCATAGAGAAGTTCTATTGGTTCATTTGGCCAAGTTTGGTGCCCAAATGAGCATGAAAGGCTTTTAAAAAAATAAGAGAAGATTCACCATCATTGTCCAAAATCTTGCAAAAAAATTAGTTTTCTCTCATTGAATGCAGTGAAGTATTATCTACTGAAATGAGATGTCGATTTTTCATTTTCCTCTCATTGAATGCAGTAGAAATATTTTTATAGATCAGTTTTAATAAATGTAATGAGGGCACTATCTATTGAAATGATATGTCAATCTCTTACTTCCCTTTTAGCAAATATAATGGGAAGATTTTTATGACTGTTTCTCAGTGAATGCAGTGAAGGCAGTGTTGATTGTAAAATAAAAAAAAAACTCTCTCCCACTAAATAAGTTGATATGGTGTTTCTGTTGTTTGATCTAAATAGATTGATGGCCTATGTCATGCCAAGAGCTCATTTTGGAGTTTTTCCAAAAGACCAAGGAAGTGATTTTATTTTTCAACATTTGTTTTCCTGCCAACATTGAAATAGAAGACGTACATCTCTCATTCTCAGTGAATGAGACAAAATCTCAAAGAAACAAAACTAATATACAATCATTGGCTAAAAAAAATGCCAGGAATTTGTTTTTCTAAGCAAGAAGTAAAAGTACATCTTTAAGAAGGACAATCTCATCTATGACCATTGATTTTGTTGCTATATGTTTCTCTTAGTATTCATAAATTTTTTTTTTTTTTGCTTCTGCTGAGGAACTAATTTCATTCTCCACAGATGCCAACCGAGCAATTAAGTAAATTTTTCCTTCCTCAATATGCTTGAGCTTTTGAGATATTTGTTGCTTCTCATCTTTCATCTTTTATAGCTCAAGCTAGCAATGTTCCATTAAAGCCGCTTTTCTCACTTGTTGGATGTTGTATTGTAATTTTTCTAGCTCGAACTCAGAATCTTCAAGCATCTATATGGATAGAATAATGTCATTTTGTTTATCTATGGCCTATCATGAATAATGTGTGTATAAAAGAAAAGAAAAAGGCTATCTTGGTACGTATCTCAAAAAGCCTTATTTGCTTCAAATAATTTTTTTGTAATTGATAGAGTACAAAAATCTTTCTCCAACATAAGTAATGTATTAGCGAAACTGCTAAGCACTTTTTGCAGATTTCTTTTGCTTCAAACCTTGCTAGTAAGAAAAAACTCATCTTCTACATCAAAGATGACTTGCAAGTAATGTTGTTACAACTTTGTCACTTGAATACTGTAAAACTCAACAAGATCAGCTTTTACAACATCATTTGCACCTTTTACTGAAGCTGAGAGAGAGTCGTGTAGGACAATAGATTGACATTTTGGCCAAGTTGTGAATCTATGCCAACTTGACTAAGGCAGAAAGTTTGTGGAATTAGTTACTTTGTCTGTGCCTAATGTAGAAAAATTTTGGCTAAGTTTTGTGAGAGATTTGCTTGTAGTGGTTGGCTTTTCACTCCATCCATATTTCAATCTCAACTTTGAAGAGTCAATCTCATGGACAAATAAGAATAATATAATTGATGTTTGCACCTACACTTGCTTTATGTGAAAAAAAAATGTTGGTTTGTTAAAATGAAGTATCAGTAAGCATTTGTGTAAAATGAAGGTTGGTTTGCTAAAATGAAGTAACAATAAGCATTTGTGTAAAAAATGGCCAACCTATGTTGTAGCAGCAATAGGGGATATTTCTTCCATGACCATCCAAGTCTACATTGGCATTGTCTTCTGTGTTGGCTTTAGTCTCTAAATTAGTATCAAGGCCAATCTCACATTTGGGGTGAAAAATCTCAGTATCATCATCACTATGTTCTTTTGGCTTACGAAAGTGTTAGGGGGTTGCATCAATTACGTTAAGATGGATTGCATTGTTTTTGGCTTTCTTAATAACTAGTTGATCACTTGAGCTTGATGGCATTTCTTTTGTTTTGGCCTAAAGCTAAAGTGTTCCTATGTTATAGAGCAATTGAACGAAGATATCATGATCATGCACAATAGGGAAAGATTTGGTTATGCCCTTAATTTCTTCTTTGAATTTTTGAAAAGCTTCCATGGTAGCGGAGAAATGAGACAACCACTTTGGACTCTAGTAGCTACTCTTTTTAAAGTTTGGAAAACATACACTTTTTTCCTGTGAGCGATTCTTGAAAGCACCTATAAGAAAAAATTGAGCCTCACTTTATTAGATTGTCATTTCTTTGAAGAGCCTACTAGCATCACAAAGAATTCCTTGGTCATATCCGAATTGCCTAGTAACTTTGTGCGGATTATAAACAACTAACTATTTGTTCTTTAACAATATGAGGTGATGGGTAAAATTTTATCAAGCTGACCAACATGGTCAAGCGTGACCATGTTAAAAATAAGATAGCATTGTCTTCCCATTTTTCTTCAACACTCCTCAATAATTCTTATATTTGCAAATCCTTTTATGTCAGTTAAATAAGACAGGAGACAAAGGCTAACTCATCTTTAATAGAATACAAAAGATTGATAGGAGGATAATTGTTCCACACTAGTGCCCCAAAAGAATTTTCTTCAATTCTAGTAACAACTTGAGGACTACAAAGCCTAAATCTCTCATTAAAGAAAAGTTGCAAGAACACGAGGACAATTGAAGTCACTTGAATAAATCTATTAAGAATGTGTTCAAACATAGAAATTGTTGTGAAAAAAATTAAAAAAAAATGTTAGTCTCTGCTCATGGGATAAGATGCAACATTCAAGTACTCATCAAGTCTCCTATATAAAGAGCCTAAGTACAATGGGCCAAGTGCCAATTTTTTTCCCTTGTGTTAACCTAATAGCAAGAAGAAAGTCTCTGGTAGAAATTCCATCTTCAGTAGTGCCAATAAAAAGAAATTTACACACCCATAATGCAAGAAAGGCTTCTAATTTATAATTGCAATTTGCCATTTCTCTGGGAATTATAGATTCATTAGTATCTGACTGCCAAAGTAAAAATTCAACCATATTTTATAAGGGTAGAATTCATCCCTAATTTTTGTTGCCTTTTTTTTTTCTTACTGATGTCCTCCATTAAGCTTTTATAAAGACATGCTTCATCATCAATCAACTCATTTGAATAACTTTTGTGCCAATAGTACTTAAGGTCAAAGATAACTTTTACATCTTCTAAAGTTGGTGTAAATCTTGCCTAGGCAGTGACGAAGGTATGAATATTAGTACTCCACCTTGCAAGGAGATTTCTCCATATGGAAATTTTTTGGAAACATGGTAATTCAAGTCATGTGACCTTCTAATGGCATGAACAATTTAAGCATCTTTCAAAATTCCATATTACTTCTTGTTGTGAAGAATTTTGTTAGTCCATTCTAACCAATTGGCAACATATCTATCTAGCACACCAAACTTGGTGTTCAAGAAAAGTACTTCATTTCTTTCATTCTTTTAATCGTAACATTAACTCTAACCGAATGAATTTAGGCAGATCTAGACTATCCTACATCATAAATTTCCAAAGAGCTTAGAGGCAAAATGTTCCTCTCCTTCTTCTAGTTAGGCCAGAAGTTTTCTTCAAGAAACATTGAGTCAATTTACTCTGTTTCATCCACTGATAGCGGTAAACACCCATTATGATAAACAAGTGGTTTGGGTAAATTCTTTTGTGCCTCCTTGTTCACCTTTATTTTTCTTTTGCCTGAATGGGTACTTGACTTTTTCTATTTTGATTAAGTCATGGTTATATCTGCAACCAAGCAAGTACAAAATATAATTTTTTGATGCATTATAAATTGTTGCAAAGTGATAAGTTTAATAATTATGTAAAATGCTATACACTATTTCATGCCTAATTGCCATCTTGCTCACTAGAAACTAACATGTTTCTTCATACTAGTTAATGTAAGTTTTTTTTTAAATGGTTGTACTGGCTTTGACCAAATTTCACCTCACTTTGTATTGGTTACGGCTCTCAAATTCAATGTGATTGTGTGCCAATAAGAAGGTGATTGTGACTTGGCTAGTAAGTTAGAAGCCAATAACCAAAAAAGAAAACAAAATGAAACAATGAGAGATCGCAAAGAAAAGTTTAAAGAAAAAGGTTGGTGTCTGCCCCTTTTAAACTAAATGTAAGTGTGCAAGGAAAAAGAGGAAGAGATTCTTATTCCTTTTCCATGATATTTGAACATTGTTCACCCAGGAAATACAGCAATCAAGAGAACATTAAGTTTATTGAGTAAAAATAAATGAAAATTCTTGTTTAATTAATTGCTATTTATTTTTTTTATTTTATTGTGATTTTTCATTTGTCTTCATAGATATTATACTAACAAATTCAAACTATAAGATCTTGGATTTTGCTCCTTTAATTCACATTGATGCAGGTTTCAACTATTACTCATGAAACTGCTAAAGTTATTTCATATTAATGGAGCAATCAAATGGTAACATCTATATTATATCTTTCACACATATGAATCATTTCATGCCCCATATGCAGAAGGGCAAAATATAGTAGTGAAATTTATTAATTTTTTATTTGTCTATTTATTATTTATTGATAAAATTTTATTGACTATTTGATTGTTCTAGATTAAACGCTGTCAAATATAAAAAATTTTATAAGAATTTTAGTCCAATATCATAAAAGGATGATTTTAGGGAATTCTAGCTAGGTGTGCTTGGAGCAAGGCCTATTAGAATTTCCAACCAACCTAGTAAACTCAAAACCCAAGGAAGAAAACCATTACACTTTTCATCACTATCAATATAAGGTCAAGTGGTGTAATCCTTTACATCTAACTCTTCTATAAATAGTTTTTACTTTCCTTATTAATTGGACTTTTTAGGAAGCCATTTTACAGTTCAATCACAATTTAGAGCTCTCTTTCTATTTCATTTCTCCCACACTCAGATTTACTTCCACCAGGCATTCATTGGATATAAGTTCACATTTTGTTTTCCTTGACATTTTATTTTACTTCAGTTATCATTTTTCATTTCACTGGGATCTTTTCTTCTACCAATATGCCAATACTCCTAAGTTTGCCAGGTTCTTTGCTCATCTTCCCTGTCGATTCCTAATAAGCTCTTTTTTTTTCTTCTTGTGTAATACTTTTCCCTCTTCTACAAATAACCCTCACTCACAACTTCAAAATACTTTGAGTGCTAATGACCAAAACAAAATTTGGCTCATTTCCACCTACCATAACTGTATATAATCCTGCTAGTCCTCCCTCTCCTCCACGCGAGGGACATTAACTATAGCCATCCTACAAACTTCCCTAATCCTTTCCATGTTCCCAGAACATGTTTTAAAATCCATGTACCCTAACCAAATTTGGTAGTTCTAAGGATTCTCCACCAATATTTATACAGAAAGCCTTGCTGTCTTTTCTGTATAACTAGCATCCTCCTCAACCCCTTTGTTATCACTTACATCATCCTCAAACTCTTCTACATCACCTAAGTAAAAATCATCAAATTGATCAGCATTGTGAAAAGAGCAAAAGGCGCATTTAAAGTATTTACAAATCCACGCATTCAGCTCAAGTAAGAAGCTGAGTAGTCTGTCAACTATCATAACAATTAGTCTGCATATGAAAGAAAAAATGGATGAAACATTTGTTGGAAATAACCTATTAGGAGCTAGTATTAAGCTTGAAACTGATCGGCTTAGGATTCTGCCTTTGACCACTGAACCAACAAAAATCAATTATATAAATCAAAACATATATAGCTTGTGCTTGCAATTCCAACCCTTCAAAAAGTTATCAGTAATTACTTGAAAAAAATGACTCCCAACATTTCAAATTCGAAAAACATTTTAATAAATAACAAATAGACACTAGGATGAATTCTAGTTCTTTTTTTCCTGAGATTATTGACAAAGACTGAAAAATTGACAAGAAACACCAACATAAAAAAACATAATGATGGAATTTGATAATTTCATTTTTTAATTAATTTATTATTAGATAAAGTTTACTAACCGTTTGATTATTCCAGCATTAGACAATGTCACTATAAAATAATTGGTAAGAATTTTAGTCTGATATTATAAAGAGATAATTTTAGGAGTTCTGACTTGATGAGGTCATAGCAAGGCCCGTTGGAAACTTCCAACTAACCCGGTATACTCAGAGCCTAAAACAAGCCGTTACACTTTTCACCATCATTGATATAAGGATACGTGGCACAATTCTATGTGCTTGGCTCCTTTATGAGTAACATATACTTTTTTTATCTAGGGGACTTTTTGGAGAGTCATTACAACTTTCCCATCACATTGAGATCCCTTGTTATTTCGTTTCACTGCACTCGTATTTGCTTCCATCAGGCTCTTATTTGATATAAGTTTATACTTTGTTTTGTCTAACATTTGTATTTTGTGTAGGCCTTCATTTCTTACTTCGCATAGGGTAAAGTTTGGCCTTATTGGGGTTTCATTCACTAGATTCTTGTTTTGCCTGAAATCTATTTTCCTGCAAGTCCCTTGAGTTTGCCAAGCTGTTAGCTCCACCTCCTTAGCATCCCTAATCACCTTTTTTGCCCTGTGTATGTAAGACTTTGTCATCTTCCACAAATAATCTTCACCCATTAAGTAATCAATTTCACAAACATTAAAAACACACAAGTGCAATAAAGTGAGTATTAAGCCTGAAGCCAATCGGCTTAACACTATATAAAATAGAGGAACAACTCAAATTGGGATGTAGGTTATTTTTTTCTTGTATAAGAAGAAATTGTTGGTAAAATGCTTGAAAATAATGCTGCCAAAAGAATCAAACTCCAAATACATTCTGATAAATAAGATGAGCATTTCAAATTTTGAATACTTAACCTTTGTGAGAGAAAAATAAAAAACTGCAACTAGGAAAATCTTAATGTTAGAGTTGAGGCCCATAACAAAACTAATCACTGTTCTTGCAAATATATCATCAATGGGCAAGGATAACAGATAGAGGACATAACTTTTCAAGATGTGAGAGTCTTTTCATTAAGATGATGCAATGCTGATACTAAATGATCCCAACAACCTGGCCTAAACAAGAAATAAACACATAGCAACATGGACTAAAGATCGTAGATTTTGGCACTTAAAGCAAAAGGAACAAGAAAAGCTTTCATTGATCTAAAGAGAGAGAGAGATGGGTTCAGTAGAGCAAAATGATCATTGGAATTTGGGTCTGCAGCTGACAAGGGTTTTTATTTCTTTGGGAAAATGCATGGATCATCCTTGACCTTTATTTTTCATTTTATTTTGTCTCTTAACTCTAAAGCATTCTTTATAGGTCCTGATGTACGATATTTACAAAACACCATTTCTTATTAAATGAATAACATTTTATAGAACAACATACTTGAATGAATAAAACATCACTTCTTACTAAAACTAACAACATTATTTACATAACATCATTTTTGTTTAAAGTGAACATCATATTACAGAACAAGATATCTGTTTAAATGAAATCTTATTTCTTACTTAAAGAAACAACATTATTTAGGAAATGGTATTTCTTACAAATTGAATAACATATTATAGAATAATACATTTTTATAAATGGAACAATATTTCTTACTAGAAGAAACAACACTATTTATATAATAGCATTTTTTATGAAATAAACAACATATTTCAAAGAAGAAAATCTATATGAATAGAATAATATTTTTTTACTAAATGGAATAACATTATTTATGTAACAGTATTTCTTCTAGCTATGCTCAAAAAGAAAAACTAGCAAAAGTATAAAAGACTGGGCAAGTAGATTAAAACTCTTGAACAGCAAAATAGTGAAAGATTTGCACCGGATGGAGGAAAGGTTTGCATATCCAAATCTACGATGGATGGAGGAAAGGTTTGTAGAGATAAAAAAAAAACCACACTAACAAAGTAAGAGTGTATAGGATAAATATCCAACTTAAATTGATTCAACCAAATAAAAAAGTCTTGGCTTCTTTTCTTTTGGAGTTGAGGATGGAATTAAAGTAGTAATTAAATTTGGATTTTGTAAATGATGAAGAGGATAAGCTGGCTAAAGAAGTAGAGCATACAAGACAGTTGATAGAAAACTAGAAACTAAACAGGGATGGACTAAAGAAACTCAACATTTTCCTAGAAACCAAAAAAATGTAGAATTTATGCTATTACCGACAAATTCTTAGCTATGTGCCCTGAATCCACAATGGCCTAAGAAAGCAGGAAGATCAAGATTTGGTTAAATAGCAATAAAACAAGGATGAATTGAGCCAAAATTGAGAGTGACAAAGAAATCTTGAAGTTACTAGAACAGATTTAGAAACTTTCCGATTGTCAATGCTCGTATAATTTTCAAACATCATCTTCACTGGTCTACCTCTTCTTTTTATAATGATTTCAATAACTTGTTTATGTTGACACCCAATTATTTTTTTGGTACAATTTTGTTTATCTTAGTTCTAGTTTAGGAAAAGTTAGTTTATGACCATTTTGTTTTGTAGGGGGCATTTTTTTCTTTTTCTTGTGTTATTAATTTTAGGAGTTTAAAATATTTATCTAGGGTAGGAATAGGAATTAATTTAATTTAGGTACTAAGTTGGAGTCCTAAAGGTCTTTTAGGATCAATTTAAGAAAAAGGGAAAAGTCTGGGTAAAAATTGAGAGTTTTTAGAAGATTCTAGGCATAATTGAAAAGTTTTGGATAAATCTGGCAAAATCATGAAATTCTGAAAAAATTTAGTTATTTTTACAAAGCTTTAGGCTAACTTGACAAATCAGGCAAAAGTTGGGCTAAATTATAATTTCACATAAAAATGGCGACTAGATCAACCTAAGAGTTTTGTTGGACTAAAATCAATATTTTAACCAAATTATACCCTAACATTTTTAAATTGGATTTGGATAAGTTTTAAACTTCTAAAAATCTAATTAATCTCGCCTAAGATCGCATGGTATAAATATGGGCAACTATTTTGAAAAGAAGAGGAAGAAATTTCGCAACCTAAGCTCCTAGCTAAAAAGGACTCTACCCCTGATTTTTTGCAGCTCACCTTCCCAAACCCGAACCTTTTTCCAAGACCGCCGCCACCCCTGGAGCATTCTGACTACCCTCGACGTTCCCAGCCCTCCCTATCCAGACGTCTCCAGACGCCAACTCCGCCACCGTCGACGTGACTGGCCTCTCATTCTCCCCTCCAAGTCGCATCATCTGAGCACCTCTCAGACGCTCTCAATTCGCCACCCGCCGCCGCTACCTCACCGGCGCCCCATCGCCGTCTGAATCCTGTCTCTAGGCCACTCCTGATTCGCCGCCCACTACTGCTGCCTGCACCGCCGCCACCGTCGAAGCCCAGGCCTTGCCGTTCGATTGCCGAATCAAAGGAGGAAGAACCAGATCCGGATCCACTTGACCCGAACTTCCTGCGTCTGACCCAGTCAACGTTCTTCCCTTCGATATAACCCCCGTTTAGCCCCTTGTTCTTTATTTTTTTTCACTCATCTAAGTTACTAACTTTCTTTTATTTTGCAGATGGGCCACTAACAACAAGCTTTTTATTACTTTTTCTATTTATTTATTTTTTATTTGTTTGTTTAACCATGCATTGATGTAACTGTTAAATTCCCCTAGCAACATAAGTTAGGATGTTTATTTGTTTATTCCTTTCTTCTTTCCTTTTGAATTTAGAGCAATTTGATTTTTTTTTTTTAATTTTATCTCACAATGCATCTTAAAGTTGATAACACATAAAAAGTATTTGTTATGCTAAATAATATAATTTACCTTATTTTTTAAAAATTAGAAAGAGACCAAATTAAGATAGTTATAAAATACTTAGTAAATCTTCAAAGCTTTTGTTCTTGGTGGATTTGATAAAATTCCGAGACAAATTTATTCAAATTCGATTGATCTAATAAGATTCACGGTTTAATCAAGATGCACCTTTCAAATTCTTGGTAGATTTGATAACGTCTCAAGATTTCAAGGATGTTTAAGATTCCATATCTGATTAGTCTAGTAAGATTCACAGTTTGGAATTAAATTGAAAATTAAACATAATTAAATAAAATTTATAAAAATCATTTTTCATCAAAGATTAGGTAAAGAAACAATGATTTAGGAAAAAATAAAGCTGAACCCCATGGTACAAATTTCTGGACATTATAATAAGATTTTTTTAGCATAATTGACTCACGATATTAGAATCTCTTACAAACCATAACAGGTATCTAATCAACCTAGGCGAAACTGATTGGTGGTAACTCCTAAAAAAACGCATTGCTACAGCTTGGCTACTCTGTTGGGAACGAGTCTAGCCATAAGAGAGGTTTGGTTTTCCTGTTTTTTTTTTCTTTGTTTGTTTCTTAACAAATTAATTTGATGTGTGATTTTTTTTAGGTTCCGACATGCACACACCTCGGGATGCATAATGAGCTTAATACCTAAGCTCATTTTAACAAAGTTTTGTAAAACACCTGAGTTAGGCTAGTCATATGAGATAATACTCTCCACACTTTTTCTAATTCGTAGTAGTAAGTTGTGTTGTTCGAGTGTGATGATAGTCACCTCATGGGACAATGAAAGCTATGACTTGAATTAATCATTCCTTACATAACCCAAGTGGGTGACGAATTGGGCTTTTTCTAGTTTGATAAGACTTAGGAAAGGGGATTCAGGAACCAACCTATAACCTATCTTTCAAAAAACCACCTATGTATATAGTCGTCGTAGATCCGTTCACTAGGATTTCCATAACAAGGCACATGTTTGCTTAGTTAACATGCTTCATAGTTCTTTTGTTATCATTTGTTCTATGTTATTAACCTTTTATCATCATTAAAGGCATGTTATTGTTTATCTTTGCCTTCTTACACTTGTCATATGTCTCTTACTCTTTATTTTCATAAGTTTATATGTATCTTTTGAACTTGACCTCATATATTTTTATTGTTTTCTTCGATAGTCTACATTGCATATTCATACATACATCCATCAACTTATACATCTAAAATCTGAAATGAACTTCGCTCTTCAAGATAGGAAATGATTGGTACTCAAAATTAATATTTAACCCGGCTTTAAGCAAGACTAAGTGCATAGCAAATGGAAGGACGTCTGAATAAGCTCGAGTCAAAGACAGAAAGCATGACAGAATAAATGAAACAACTAATGGAATTGATCAAGGGGAAAGTAGTGCAAGCCCCCGTCAAAGACATACAAAATCCCATTTACCCTCCCAAATTCACTCCACAACGGATCCCGGTTTAAGAAAAGCTTTTCCAAGACTCAGATCTATCGGACGACATTCATTTGAGGCACAGTTTGTTCTACGAGCTGTTGGGTTCCGGGAGCCAAACAGCGCAGCGGAATTTAACCGAAACCCTCCAGGATCCAAGTGAAACGGGGTAAACCGGGTGTTCGAAAATTTCATATCTAATTTTCGGTTGAGATCTCTCACTCAACTGTAGAGTCAAATCACAAAACCTGAACAGTTGACGTGTTCAGGCTCTCTATGGTATCCACACGAGCCTCTCGGGATCACCACGCTTCCACCACGTCCCGGCAGATGCGTTTCTCTTGCGCTCGTAGTGCTAGCTTGCGTCCTCCAAGGAATTGCAAGAGAAGAGTGTGGCTGTCCTTTTGGGAGGCTAGGGCAAGGAGACCTGCGAATTTCTCACTTAAAAGTTATATTTATAGTGAGACTCAACTTCCAGGCCTAATGGGTTTCAAAGCCCTAATCCAATTAGGATTTAATTTCGGGCTTAATAATGGCTCAACTCCTTGGCCCATTATTAATACGAAATTAAAGTGAAACCATAACCCAAATAATTAGCCCATGCACTCTAATGATCCAAATAGCTCTATGTGTGCGACCCAATAGGCTCTTGCCATGTTGGCAATGATCATAAATCACATTTATGATCATAAGCAATGAGCGGTGTCTAGCAACACATCATTGCTACCCAAGTGACAAGATTGTCGGTGAATCGACTAAACCTTTATGATCATCACCGATATATGCCATTGTCCCTTTGTCCAAGATATCAAGACTAAGCACAAGACATGGAATGTGTCACTCTCGTATAGCCCAATCTTTGGTTTCTTGATTACCGAGTAGACCAAATTAAACTGACGACATTGATATCATATATCAACTCATCGGAGCATGGCCATGCATTTTCTAAGTCTCACTCTATCAAGGGGCCCAAAGATATCACTCCCGTTACATAGGAGGGACAAATCCCATCTTGATCATACAAATCCCTCCGCATGATATGTGACATACCCAATGACCTCCTTCAAGTTCACTCAGTTACGAGCAACAAAGGAAAGTATCAAAGTATGTGACTCACATGTAGGGAACCTTGATGATCTTAGGTCGAAGGACTACATATACCATGATCACTATGAGAATCACTTATGACACTCATATAACGATCCATGAAGTGTTCTCATGGTGGGTCGGTCCAGTACACAAGTTCTCCAACTTGTACCCATATGTAGACTACATATCTCATATTAGTCTCCACATATGCTAGTCATTATGTATTATTGCAACCCGCTCCACAATAATACTAGACTAGGGACATTTAAGAATATCATTATTCTAGGGTTACAATTATGTTTATTACGTTATGCAGAAACAAAACAACAAACATAATTGCTGGATTAATGCCTCAATAAAATATCATGACTCAATGTGTAAAAATACAATCATCTCATGATTGGCTTTTTGGGCACAATACTAACACGAGCCACTACCGAAAGAAGAATAGGGCACTTAAAGGCTTAAGATCATATAAAAAAAGGCTTCACACCATTGCAGATGGTACCATATTTAGATCACTCTCGGTTGATGATCTTTGTCTAGTGCCTGACGTAGTAATTCCCACAAATTTTAAGGTGCCAGAATTTGAGAAATTTGATTGGATAAGCTTACCGCATGCTCATCTCACACTTTTTTTAAGGAAGATGCAACCTTTCATCAAGGATGAAAAAGTATGGATGGCTTTTTTTCAAGAAAGTCTCACCAAGTTAGCATTGCAATGGTACATGAGTTGGCCATGCTTTTCTGAACAATTACAAATACGTTGAAGAGTTGGCGCCTGACCACCAAGTTTTGCAAAATCTTGAAAGACAACAGCAAGAGTCGTTCAAGGAATATGCACAAAGGTGGAGAAACTTAGCAGTGATGGTTCAACCTCCCATGGTTGAAAATAAGATGATCACTATATTTGTTCAAATTTTGAAAGGCCCATATTATGAAAAGTTAGTCAGTATTGCCTCTTATAGCTTTTCTAATATCATGTTATCTGGAGAAATAATAGAATATGGGATAAAATTAGGAAAATTAATAGATTTTATCACTAATATTCAACGCATCAATGCTTTGGATGTTATTACTGATATTCAACGCATCAGTGCTTTGGATGGTTCAACCTTCACATTACATGGGAAAGGATGTCCTAATAAGGTGGTAGACTTTAAGGCTCCCCCATCAGTACCACATACTAGTCGTGGGAAGAAGGCTGCTCAGGTTGATCTAATTTCTCAAGCTACACTGAGTTACTCCTTAAGCTTATATAGTCAAACCTGCTGTCACACATACCAATGGTGGCAAAAATCAAGCGGCCTCCTCTTCCAAGTTGGTATGATCCAAATGCCAAATGTGACTACTATATAGACTCAATCGGGGATTCAACTAAAAATTATGCAGCACTAAAACTCAAAGTTCAACAATTGATCGATTCCAAATGGCTTGATTCCGACGTTATTAATAATTGAAAGTGAAGTTCTTAAGCTGGAATTACATTGACTTTGGAAGGGCTCCAAGTTAGATCCGACCTAGTAGTTCACACACACTTTTGAATGATAAGGAATCTTTTGAGTGAACTTATATCTTTGAGAGCTTGCTAAAGAAATTTAATAGTAAAAATCTCCTAGATTTAGTCCAAAATCTAAGGTGTAATCTTTGTTAAATGGACATCTGTTATTCTTTTCTTGTCCAATAAAGAGATGTAATGTGTGCATTCCACCACTTTTTACCAAAAATTCCATTTTATGTCTATCTCACACTCTTTGCCATTACGCCATTCATTTCACCATCTTGCAATCATGTTTCTCATTCGCAAACAAACACAAATGTGATAATGCTACTCGTGCATGAAATGAAAGCTAAAGGAGATTTGATGGTGGCGATCTTGAAAATGCTGCCAAATCTAGTAAGAATGATCTTAAATGTTGCACCTCAACTTTCATCATACAAAAGCAAAACGAAGCTCGCAGTGGTTATCAGTATCATTGTAAAAAGTTCTTTATTAGCTTCTAGAGAAGGCAGCCCTCATATTAAATGGATTTAGTGGCATCCCAATTCTTATGAATGCTCAACACAAGAAAAGGTTCCCAGTTCTCCACAACTCAAGTTCCGAAAAGGAAAGAAGTACATCCTTTCCATTAAAAAGCAACAAGGAAAATTTAAAAGAAATAAAGGACTGAGAGTAAGCACAACCAACTAATGTCACTTGAGTTGTCACACTTAAGGAGGGATACTTAGCACATCACATATCATAAATCGCAGCTCACTAAAAGAAAAAAAGAAAAGAAAAGATAAGGTTGGCTAGGTTGTTAGTCTCCAATGCAACTTAGGCAAAAGTTAGAGCAAAGGAAGGGAAAAAATGAAAAGAAAACAAAAAGAAAAAGTAAGCTATGAATTCTAGACTGAAAATCTACAAAGGTGGTTTAAAAGATAAAGGCAACCTTCAAAGCAAGTTTACATACAAATTATGAGAGTTAGGGGCAATATATGAGGTCTAACTTTTTGAAAAATGTGGTAAGTTTAAGGTTGTCACTATTGATTTTTTCAAGGCAATCAGATCTGCTCAGGAGTGGTATTAAAAAGCCTTTCTTTTACACCACTCAAACTTAACTTTCCTCAACCTAACATTTGTCTCTTGATATCATTTTCATTCAGTTAAAAGGCTATTATTTTGACCCTTGTTTCTACTTTTTTACCTTGTACATTTTATGTCTTTGAGTTGGAAAGGGGAAGAATAACAGGATGTTTTAAGCAAATACAAAGGCTGTAAGTTATTTTATCAAGCTCTGTAAATTTGCGAAATTTTTTTCTTTAAGGCTAAACCATTATTAATTAATGTGTGTGGACTTAAAAGTGAGGAGATAGCTTGAGACTTTTTTTAAAAAGGTGTAGTTTTGCAAGAGAAATTCACAATCAAGTGTCATCACGATGGTTTAGAAAGGCATAACCTTTATAAGTCAAAAGGAGTTAATACCTTTATCCACATAGACACCATATTCAGGGGGCAAAGTAATCTCTATGGAGCGCAAGGAAAGCACTACTAGCAAAGAAGCTCAATAGATAAAGGGGCAAGTTTTATGGATCAAAACTTAACTCCAAGGAAAAGCAATCATTCATATGATAACATGGGGAACGAGTAAGTGCCAGCACAGTCACACAGAAAGGAAGGGAATAAAGAGGCATTAATAATTAAGCCATCAGATAGCATAAAATCCATGGTAAGGTAAGGAGGAGTTCCAAATAGCTTAAGGAAAGGAATCACAAGAAATAATCATAGAATTCATTCATGCATTATGATTTTCATCAAGGTCATTCTGAAAATGCAAAGATTAAGAAGCATGCATCATGAGCATCATCATATCATTTCCATCATGCTTTTATCATAAATATGACAACTCTCCTAGTCAATGACTAACTTTGACCCAGTAAGTGTATTTTATTTAAGTGTTTTCACTTAAGTACCTCAAGTTAGCATCTTATTAAGCAAGAAAGACAAGCTAAGTACAAGTAAACATGAGTTCTTAAGTGATTTGGCACTTAAGAGTCAAAAGAACAAAATGATAATTTTGACCCAAATGAGTGGTATGACTGTAATTTTTGATGAAATTAGGGTCATGTAAGGATTTTTTACTAATTAAGTTAAAATCATGAGGTAATCTAGCTATTAGAACCATCATTTAAAAAATCATGAGATAATCTAGCTATCAGAACCATCATTTAAAGGAAAAGTACAAAAATTGCACTAAGTGCTTAATTGAGCCATTTACGTCTTAAGTGGCTTAAGTGTTCAAGAAGTTAAGTGTAAGAGGCATTTGAACATTCTTTAAGACCAAAGAGGGATGGTTTTGGGTGTGTGTTTAGTGGCCAAAGTGAAACAAAAGAGAACTTGAGAGCCAAAAGGTAAGAAAACAAGAATAATGCCTTAGTATAGTGGTTAGGATATTTTGGGCAAGTTTGACTTCCATTTGCCATTTCTTCCTTTCCTAATTGCATGGCTCCCTTTCTCCACCAGATATTCTACTCCAAACCTCCCCAATCCCACAAATTACGAGCTTCTTTGAAGGTCCCAAGGTGAATTCAAGAAGCCTCAAACTCTTTTTTGGTGCATTAGCTTCAATTTAGCTCTTTGATGCTTGTTTTGGGCTTAAAAGCTAAGGTAAGCTTCTTGGTTTGGTTTGATCTGGTTCTAAGTTTTTTGAGTAGCTAGAAATGGCCTTGATTTGGAATTCTTGGTGCCATATCACATTGGTTTTAGGTCTGGAACTCAAGAGAGCTAAGTTTAGCTCAAGTGTACTTGTGCTTTGTTCTTGCTTTGTGGCTGAATTTGAGGTAAGGGTTTAAGTTAATTTAGCTCATATAATGCATATAAATGTAGTATTACATGTGGGAATAAAGTAGAAACAAGACCCATGTGAATTGGCTTTGGAGATTGAAAGATTGAGCAAGTTTTGTGCAAAATAGTGCATAGTCGCATAATGCTAGAATAGCATTGGTGACACGATTTAGCGACATGTCTCCGTGGCGACGCATCACCGGTGATTTTCTAGGGAACCAGAGAATTGATGCCTTTGGCAATGCATCGCTAAAGCCTAAGTCCCTCAAGCTCAGGGCATCATAAAAATGTCTCAATCTTTCAGTTATCATACTTAGGCTATTCTAAGATATTTTGTAGCCTCAGTTAGGTCTAAAACTCATTCCTAAGTTAAGAATTATGCATTATTTAAGTGGTAGCTAAGTGATATGATTAAGGTAGAGCTAAGTAGAGTGGAAAGGGGTAAAAGTACTTAAGTTGCGAGTGGGGCACTAAGGGGATTAAAGCGGATTTCGGAGTCTTCATTAGCCTAAGAATTAGGTCATGGACCTTTGGGGATATGAGGAAGAAACCTAAGGGGGTCCCAACCAAACTATGTGGTTTGGTAAGTGAGCCACTAAGAAGCCAAACTGAGGTTTTAAATTAGAAAGGTTTCTCTACCTCATCACATATAAAGGAAAGCTAAACCGAGGTTCCAAAGAGAAGATAATTCTCTTCCTTGTAACTTGGTGAAATCGAGGTTTTAAACAAGAAAGGTTTTTTTACCACATCATATCTAAATAGAAACAGGTAAAGAAAGTTCTCTGCCTACCAAAGGTAAACGGAATGAGAGATGAGCTTTTTTCTTCCAAGTGACAATTGGAAGGTTCCTATTCAAAAAGGTAATGAAGGTTTCTTAGCCTAATGAGCAAAAAGGGAAAAGTTTTCCTCTTTGGTTTCTTAAACAATATGAAAGTTTCTATTATTGAGATAATAAGAAAAATTCCTTAGCCTTACAGAAAAAGTAGAAAAAAAGGTTTTCTCTTTAATACTTTTAATAATGACAAGATTCTTATTGCTCAAATGAGGTAATAAAGAGACATGGTTCTCTACCTCAAAAGTCATCAGAGGTGGTAAAGAGTCAGGGTGCTCTACCTCAAAGGCCATTGAGGTGATAAAGAGTCAGGGGGCTCTACCTCAAACAAATTTAGGTGTAATAAATAGAAGGTTCTCTATCTATGAAATTATGGTAAGAAAGAGTTCTCTGCCAAAGGTAAAATGAATGAAAAAAGAGTTTCTCTCTTTCATAGAAAGGTTTTTATAGAAAAGAAAGGGTAAGGAGGGTACCTAACTCCTCAAGAAAAGAGGAAAAGGTTTTCTTCTTGGGTTTGGAAGTAATATGAAGGTTTTTATTGCAAAAAGGGCAAGGAGAGTTCCTTAGCCTAGTGAGAAAGGAAGAAAGAGTTTTTCTCCTTACATTCTTAAATGATGGCAAGGTTTCTATTATAGAAGCAATAGGGAAGATTCCTTAACCTCGAAGAGGAAGAGAAAAAGGTTTTCCTCCTCAGGATTTTTGGCAGTGAGAAGGTTCTCATTGTCCAGTGAAAGGTTGGAGAAAATTTGGCAACGGCTTTATATGCATCATGTTCCATGAAACATGCAAAGGGAGGCAGTTGTTGACACTCAATTTTGTCTGGGTGCAATTTTTTTTTAATCTTTGTTCTATGTTAGAAAAAGTTAGTTTAGGAGCATTTCGTTTTGTAGGGCAATTTGGTCTTTTTCTTGTGGTATTAATTTTAGGAGTTTAAACTATTCATCTAGGGTAGAAATAGGAATTAATTTAGTTTATGAACTAATTTGGAGTCCTAAAGGTCTTATAGGATCAATTTAAGCAAAAGGGAAAAGTCTTGGTGGAAATTGAGAGTTTTTAGAATATTCTAAGCAAAATTGAAAAGTTTGAGGTAAATCTGCCAAAATCATGAAATTTTTGGGAAAATCTAATTATTTTTACAAAGCTTTAGGCTAATTTGACAAATTAGGCAAAAGTTGGGCTAAATTTCAATTTCGCATAAAATGGGGACCAGATCAGTAGCCTAAGAGTTTTGTTGAACTAAAACTGATATTTTGGCCAAATTATGTCCTAACCTCTTGAAATTGAATTTGGATGAGTTTTAACTTCTAAAAACCTAGTTAATCTTGCCTAAAATCCCCAAGTATAAACATGGTTCACTATTTTGACAAGAAGAGGAAGAAATTTCGCAAGCCTAAGCTCCAAGCTAAAAAGGAAAACCTACAATCTCTAGCCCCTGATTTTTTGCAACTCACCTCCCCAAACCCTAACCTTTTTCCAAGACCACTGCCACCCCGAGAGCTAAGGATGGAAAATTGGGTAGGTCGGGTCAAGTTTGGGTCAGGTCATTCAAGTTCAGGTTTAATCGAGTTAGCATGTATTTGGGTCCAGGTCGGGTTATTTGGGCTCGGGTTGATTTCGAGTTAAGTATATTTTGGGTTCGGGTTGAGTCAGACCGAGTTTATTTGGATTCGGATCCAATCAGGTCGGGTTATCGGCCCTTATACCATATTCAACTTGATTATCAGGTTTACTCGGTTCACTAATGTATAAGCTAAAATCGCTAAATTGATTCAATTTTTTTGTTTAATTTTGATTAAAATTTAATTTAACTAGACATAGAAATAATATAAAATTTATGAAGATATATTAATATATAATTTATTTAATAAAATACTCCCTCTGTGTCAAGTTATTTATAATATTCACTATTCAACAATTAATCTATGATTTTTTGTTTTCAATATTTTAGTACGTAAATGAAAAATGATTATATTAAATAATAAATAAAGACCTATAGTTCTAAATATATACTTTTTAAATTTTTTTTCTAATAAATAATCTCTCTCTGTCCCATTTTCTTTGTTTCATTTAACTTTTCTGATTAGTTTGATATGAATTTATTAATATTATTGTTTATTAAAAAATTAAAAAATATATTTAAAAATTATAGATCTTGATTTATTATTCATGTATAAAATTATTTATTTATATATTAAAATACTGAAAATAAAAAATTATATATTAATTGTTAAAATATGAATGGTGTAAATAATTTGAGATATAAGGAGTAATATGAATAAATTCAATTCAAATTATTCAAAAAA
Organism: Aquilaria yunnanensis; assembly: GCA_039654915.1. Classification (NCBI taxonomy): domain Eukaryota; kingdom Viridiplantae; phylum Streptophyta; class Magnoliopsida; order Malvales; family Thymelaeaceae; genus Aquilaria; species Aquilaria yunnanensis. Next base: position 77,794,715 of record CM077594.1, on the reverse strand, counting down.
GTCAAATATTTCAAAGAATATGGGACAGAAGGGGTACTATAATTTCTAAAACCTAATTATTTTTATTTCTTTATTACCGTTTTATTAATCGTTTCCTATAGTTCTCACTCGCTAGCTCTACAACACAAAACAAATCAACAGAATTGAAGAAACTCATTCACGTATATTAAATCATAATTTTTCTAAAGTTTTTGCCGACCATATATTTTATATTAATTTAAATTAAAACCGGGTCTTATCGGGTCAAGTCAGACTCGGATTCGAGTTTTTTTGGATTTCACTTTAGTCGAATTCAAGACATTGACTTTCCTAATCAAATTGGGTCCGTTCGGGTTTGAATTCGGTTGGATTAGTTCATGTCTTCGAGTCGGGTTAAATTTTGCCATTTCTGACTGGAGCATTCTGACTATCCTCGACGTTTCCCGCCCTCCCTATCCAAAAGTCTCCAGTTGCCAACTCCGCCACCGTCGACGCGACTGGCCTCAGGTGCTCCCCTCCATGTCGCATCGTCCGAGCACCTCTCAGCCGCTCTCGATTCGCCGCCCGCCGTTGCTCCCTTACCGGCGCCCCATTGCCGTCCGAGTCTCGTCTCCAGGCCACTCCCAATTCGCCCCCACTACTGCTCCCCGCGCCGTCGTCGCCGTCGAAGCCTAGGCCTCGCCGTTCGATTGCCAAATCAAAAGAGGAAGAACCAAATCCGGATCGCGACCCGCGACCCGATCCGAACTTCCTCTGTCTGACCCAGTCAACTTTCTTCCCTTCGGTATAACCCTTGTTTAGCGCCTTGTTCTTTTTATTTCATTCATCTAGGTTACTGACTTTCTTCTATTTTGCAGATGGGCTACTAAAACAAGCTTTTTATTATTTCTTCTATTTATTTATTTATTTTTTTTTTTGTTTAACCATGGATGGATGTAATTGTTAAATTCCATAGGGATATAAGTTAGGATGTTCATTTGTTTATTCCTTTCTTCTTTCTTTTTTATTTTAGAACAATTTAATTTTTTTATTTTTATCTCACAATGCACTTAAAGTTGATAACACATAAGAATTATTTGTTATGCTAGATAATATAATTTACCTTTTTTCTTTTGGAAATTGGAAAGAAACCAAATTAAGATAATCAATATGTTATTCAAAAGTATCAATTTTTTATTAATACTTTTCCCTCTTTAACAAGCTCCACATCATGATCTCCAAGGTTTTAAATCTCATATTAGATGTCGCCCCATTTTTCTAGTGTAGTACAGTACCAATACTGTATCACTATGTCTCAGATATACCAGTTACATATATATAGCAACTGCTAAAAGTGTGTGGGTGTGAAGTGCATATAACATGTATATAGACTAATTAAGAGTTCTTTACATATATATAATATATTTTACAAAATAAAAACATAGTAAGGCATATCAAAAATAAAAATACAAATTTCTTTCAAACATAAAAAAAAAAATTGTGATACAAGTGATGAATTAAAGATAATTGTTATATATTTTACTTAAAAATATCAAAAGCTTAAAACAAAATTAAAAAGGTACATTTTCCTAATTCTAAGATGGTGCGGTGCTGTCTGATATAAAGGACAAAATAAGACACACTGTTCTTATACCATTTTCTGACCAATATGACCGGTATGAGATAATATCAACCAGTATAGTACAAGAGGCAAAAGCAAATAGAGAGAAGAAATAGCTGACCTATATTTCTTTTGAAATAACAAAAGTAATTGAATACAGTTCTCACACTACTTCACTACTTACTCCTTTGCCTTTTAATTCTTTATAGAAATAACACAACAGCTGCAATAGGTAATTATAGGTAATAATTATAAATATGGCTTGATCATTACTAATCATGACAATTACAACATTACTTTAAAAAATAAAGTTGTTATTTTTTATGAAAAGATTAATGTCTATTATCAAATGAGAAAAGAAATTGCTTTCACTACTTTAAAGACAAACAAATAATGATAATAACAATAATAACAATAATCATACATAAGAATCACATTTATCAAAATTGTATGAGATGATATCCTTTCAATATAAATTTGTTTAGGAATAATTAATTATCTAATTGTTAAGCAATTGGTCAAAGATTCTTAAAATTATTTCTATATGATATTAATATAAAATCATCTTAGTATAAGAAAAGTTGATACAACAAAACTTATCAGGTCAGACATAGTAACAATTGATAGACTAATTAAGTATTACAAGCCTCAGGAAGAGAAAAATTTGAAGAATTTAAATAGGTGCTCTACTAAACCCATCTCTTATACTAGTATAGTACAATTGTAAAATCAGTTATTTTCAACATTAAAGCTTATTCGTCAACTATATTCCCTTTATCAACAACTATGTTAGCCCATACAGAGTAGTACTATAGGGCTTTTGTTTGGACAGGAACTGTTTCAGGTTGTAAGTACCCACTTGCTTGGAATATAATTTGTGTTCCAAAAAAGCAAGGTGGGCTAGGAATTTTTAACCTTCGTGTGTAAAATATTGCTTCTAATGCCAAAAAACTATGGAGATTAGTGGTAGATAAGGAAAGCTTTAGGTTAAATGGGTGCGTGCCTATTACCTTTATGATTTTGATATTTGGTAGGTAAATGTACTTTATGATTCATCTGTAATCTGGAAATTTATTCTAAAGGCTAAGGATATGTGTTGATGATAATGTGCACCTTCAAGAATGGGAATGTATGAAAAATGGAAAGTCCTATATGAAATTAGCTTATTTACATATTGTGGAAAACTTTGATGTGGTCCCTAGGTATAATTCGGTTGTAAAGTGTCTTGGATTTGCTGGTTTGCTATGTTAAATAGGCTACCTACTTATGATAGATTGAAGCAGTATACTGTGTTGCATTCAGAGCTTTGTTCTCTTTGTTTGGTAAAGGATGAGTCTAGAGATCATCTCGTATTTGAATGTACTCATTCCTTGCTGGTTTGGAGAGATATCATGTGCAAAGTTAAAATTTAGGATGCCCTTTGACAATGGGCTTAGTTTTGTGGCTAGTTTAGTAAGATGGTGAAGGGGAAAAGTACTAAAGCTAGGATTAGGAAAGCTTGTTTTACAAGTATAGTTTACTGTATTTGACAGGAGCAAAATGAAAGAATACATCATCGAGGCCATAGGCCTCTTGATATGCTTATTAATTTGATTGTTGACTCTTTTTTGATTAGGCTTGGTGTTAATGTTAGAGAGATTTTTGGATAGTTTGTAATCACCTGATTTTGTTGTAAGCACAAGTGTAGGTTTCTTTTCCAGAATATTTTGAATCAGGTTTTGCATTCCCTCTTGTAGGCCCCTAATTTTTTTGTTTGTAAGTGCCGTTGGGCTTTTATGCAATGAAAATTGTACCCTCTGTCATGTTTTCTAAAAAAAACAATTAATAGACTAGCTTTTTCTTTATTCTATTAGTGGTGGTGCATGGTCATTCTTAGTTAGTTGAACGATTTGTCTGATTAATTTCATTATAAAAAAACCCCCAACTTGCTAACTTGATATGTAAATTTTTCTTTTTTTTTTTTTTTGGTATATGAATTTGATACAATCTATTATAAGAGTAGGTATGAGAGTGAACAATCTTAAACCTAGGGGTGAAAGGGTTTGTTACATGAATTCCAGAGGATTTCGACTACAATTACTCACTTCTAGGTTTCTGTTTTGTAGAGTACAATGCCACTCCTCAAAACTTGATTTTGTCTACGGGTGTCCCTTTGTGTTGCCATTTTATTAGACAATGTGAGATGTAGAGTTTTCACTTGTTAATTTTTTTAAAGGGACTATAATAGTCTTGCCCATTGATTTTAATATTAGAGAATGAAAATGTTATCTACCAAAGGAAATATGATGTGCATTTTTTTTTATATGAACAGAGAGTAATTTAATGAAAAAGAGTACCAACTAATTCATATTTAATATGCCATTTTAAATATTGAAAGAAAATTCCAATAAAATTATTTAAAAAAATGAGGATGAAAAATAATATTTAAATAAAAAAAATATTAGAAAAGATGCTCCAAGTGCTAGTATGTCACAACTTATAGATGTCACAAGTGGTAACTAGGGTACCTTTTATCCAACAACTCGAGCTTAAGCTCGATTGGAGACTTATCAAGTTGAGTCGTATAAAAAAAATGAGCATGATACTTTAAAGTTGTACTCGAGTTTATATGTACTTGATCTCTTTTGTTAAAGGGCCTAACAAACATTTAGTAATAACATATATAATAATTTACTCACTTTGTTAATCAAAGAATTATGAATTTAAACCTCTAAATTTAAAGCTGATGAACATTTCGGCTAAGCTTAAACCCTTCTCGAATGGCAAAAATCATGAAAAAACCACCCACGTTTTAGCGTGGCCCAAATCACCCATTCATGTTATTTGCGAATCAAATAAACCATCAACTTTATGTTTATGTGCCAAAGAAGCCATTCTTCGTTAAGTTGTGCTAATGTGGATCTAAAGGGTTAAACGGCAGATGAATTGGCATTAGTAAAAGGAGTGTATGTGGATTTTATGCTAATTAGGTCTGGGAGGAAGTAGAAAGCGGGAAAAAAAGCCTCAAGGCACCAAGTCTTTCCAAGTCCTATTCTCCAAAAAATACGTGATGTTGCTGTTGGTTTAAGAAAGAGGAAAGAAGAGAATATATTTTGTCTAGAAGGAATCAATGGTACAGGCTGAATTGCAGCAAGGAAAAGTGATTAAAAAGTGTGGTAATTGACTTTGATAAGTAAGTTTTTGTCCACATCTTAGTTATGGTTGAATACTATATTGGTGTGTTGGCTTTTTTATTCTCTTTTTTTTGTTCTGTTGAAAAAGTTAGTAAAATTTTACAAATTGATAGTGGGTGTGTGTGTTTGTCGAATATATGCCTAATTTTCATTTTTTGAAATTATGCATATAGGAAGCCTGATTGTATAAGCCGAATTTGTTTATGAATATATGCATATAAGAAGCTTGATTGTATTAGCCAAAAATTTTTTTAATGAAATTATGCATACAAGAAGCCTAATTTTCTTTATTTGAATGAATGAATGTTTTGTTAAATACTTAATTTGATTTTAGTTGGTGGGAATCTAAAGATATGTTTGTATAGTCAAATTCATATGTTCGAGTGTGCTTGGAATATAATTTATTATATATTGTCTGTGTATTTCAAAATGGGGGACCATGAATCGTTGCAAGCAGACAAAGAAGGACAATTAGTGTGGAAGTACATAGTCAATCATAATGGTTATTTTGAGAAAAATCCTTTTGGCTATATTGGTGGAGAGGTGGATGTATTAGTGGTAACAGATTATTGGGATGGATACCATTCATTTCTCAAATTTATTAATGAAAGGAAGTACAAGAAAGTAAACAAGATATACTTTAAACTTAGTTGCAATGAATTGTCTATAGCAGATGACATCAAACTTATGTGGGATGACGAGTCCGCATTAGACTTACTTGAGTTAGTGATGGAGAAGGGTTCAGTTGAGTTATATTTAGAACATGAGGATGAGTTAAAAACATTAAATAGAGCTGATGGGGTTGGTGCAACAATAAATACATCTTTGGAAGAACTAGAAAAACAGGTTCTTGACGTACTGCTACCCGATGGTCCAAAAAGTCTACATAAAATTTAAATACTGATGGTTACAGGGATAATGAAGAGGATGAGCAGTTCAATGATGAAAAATACACATTAGATTTCAACAAAAAGATAAAATAGAGTAGGAAAAATTTGAAGTTGTTTGAATTGAAGAAAAAATAGAGAAGAAGAATGATTGATTAGAATGTAAGTGATGATGAGGAATTACTTGAGGAAGATGAAAATGAAGATGATGTTTTTGATGATCAGCAGAGGGTTGAAAGAAATATTAGTGAAATATTAGTAGAGAGCTAGATAAAGATAACGTAAATAGTAAAGAAGGAAAATATCATAGTGATAGAGAGCACACTGAATATCTAGACTTAGATGATGTAGGTAATGTTGCTTCAGATGATTCAGAACATGGAAATGGTGAGCTTAATTTGAGGTTCAAAAGAAGTGAGTTTCCTTACTATAATGAGAACATTAAAACCCCTCAGTTTTGCCTTGGCATGCATTTTAATGACTCTCAGCAGTTTAAAAAAGCTTTTGCGAAGTATGTTTTAGAGACAAATAGGAATGCTTACTTTAAAGTAAATGAGCCAAAAAAAGTTTCAGTTCTATGCAATAGCACCTACCCTTTCAAGGTTTGGGCCTCAAAAAATAGAAAAAATGGTTGCTTCCAGATTAAGTGTTGGAGGAAAACACATGATTGCAAACACTAGAGCAATCTGAGGCTAGTTAGTACTAAACTTATTGTTGAAGGATTTGCTAAGGTGATTAGGGATGAACCTTGTTTATCAAGTAGCCAGTTGAGGGGGTTGTTTAAGGGGCAACTGAATATCAATGTGTCAAAGAACATGGTGAATAGAGCAAGGGAAATTGTTAAGAAAAAAATGGCAGGCAACTACAAGGATGAGTTTTTATTGCTTCAGGGGTATGTTTTAGAGCTTCAAAAATGTAATCCTACTAGTTCTTTCGTTCTCGAGGTGTAGCCTTTTGTTGATATGAGTGTTGCTATTTTTCAAAGACTTTATATTTGCTTTAATGCTTGCAAGAAGGGTTTCTTAGGTGGTTATAGGTCAATTTTTTATGTAGATGGCTAATTTCTAAAGGAATTGGTAAAAGGAGAGATGTTAACAGTTGTTGGGAGAAATTCTTGGACTTGGTTCCTAAAATTGTTGATGGCAGACCTTGGAATTGAAAATTCTAGTGGATGAGCGATTATTTCTTACCAGCAAAAGGTTAATCTTGTTAGTATTATTTCTTTGAAGAATATTGTTGCTTTTAAACTAATTCTTTATGTTGTGTTCCAGGGATTATTACCAGCAATTGAAGAGCTACTTCCAAATGCTAAACATAGAAGATGTACAAGGCACATATGTGCAAATTGGGGGAAAAAACATTATGGAGATGTTCTTAAGAATCTGTTTTGGAAAGCTACAAAACGTACTTCAATAAAGGAATTCTATGACACTTTGGAAGTCATTGACAAATGGGAAAAGGCCAAGGTAGACCTACTTAAAGTCGATCCAAAATACTGGTGTAAGGCATTCTTTAGATCATTTCCTCAATATGATGTAAATCACAATAACTTGTGTGAAGTTTTTAATGGAGTGAATACAGTACTTGCAGCATGTCATAAGCCTATTTACTCAATGCTTGAGGACATTAGACTGTATATGATGGAAAAGTTTGTTGAAAAGAAAAAGTTCTTGAGTATGTGGACTAGTCAATATGGGAAGATAATCCTTGATAAATTGGCTGAATCAGGAAAGAACAACAATAAGTGGGATGTAAGGTTTACTGGTGATGATGCTTATCAAGTTAAGAATAGTCTAGATCAGCATGCAGTTAACATAAAGCAGAAAGGTTGTTCATGCAATAGTTGGAATCTTTCTAGAATTCCTCGTTGTCATGTTATTGCTGTTATAGATGAAATAGGTGGCAAGATTGAAGACTATCTTAGTTTGTGGTACAAGAAGATGAATTTTAGAATTGCATATGCAAGTTCCATTCCATTAATTAGTAGACCAAACAATTGGGTTGTCTCAGATATGATCCCAATTATTCCACTTGAAATTTAGGTTAATGCCAGGCTGAAGAAAAAAAAAAAAAGAAGAGAACAAAATGAATCCAAAAGCAACACAAAGTTGTCAAAGAAAGGGCAACTGAATCAATATTCTATGTGCAAAAAGTCTGGCCACAATAAGGCAACTTGTCCAGAAAAACATGTTACTATTGAAATCATGTGTGTACTACTTGAGATATTTATTTCTTCTTATTATATTAAAATAAAGTGGAGGGGGTACAGGAAGCTCAACTGATAGACCACGTAGACCACCAGGAAGGCCAAAGAAAAGCCTCACAAGTATCAATCCTAGGTAAAAGAGGACAACTATTATCCTATTTGTTGTAAGTTTTCCTCAACTTTTTTGAATTATATTAGATTATGATGTGAGTTATATTAAATGAGTATCTTGCAATTTTCTGTATTATGTAGGCAGGAAGGCCCAAAAGCATACTATTTGGATACATTAGTTTCTAGTCAAACTAGTACTCCAAATTCAGGTGCCATATTTTGTGTTTTGATCTAATATCCATAATGAGAACAACTGTTTAGTGTCATTTATAGGCCAAGAAAATAATGGTAGCTTTGAGACAATTTCTTTATCCTGCCCTGTTTAGCTTGGTGGTAGCTCAGCATCAAGGTGGTTATCATCAAGTGCCACATTTTGAAGGAAAATACAGACAGTGAGACAAATTTACTCCATGCCACATTCCTTGTCAACTAAACAGTCACAACAGCCCCTAAATATTTCAAATCAATAGTAGTGGAGAGCAGACTATCTTAGTTGGGAAGACTTTTTTTAGACAGTTCTTATTTTGTTACAATGGTAGTTCTTGGCCATAAATAATGGCTCTGCTTTTGTAAGCCAAAGTAAACAATAATCATGTTACATTGAAGACTAAGTTAGTTCAGTGACTATGTTTGAGATGACTTTCAGTGAAGATGTTTTTTTCAGAAAAGCTGGTTAGTTTTGGGAAGTTAGTTGTAATCTATTTTCTTGTTGAGTTTTGATGGCTCACCAAGTAGGATCCTCTGTTTAGTGTCCAATCCTTGTGTAAATTATTTGGTGCAATGCAGCAAGTTCAATTCCTGGTGCATTTCTTGTGTAATATGAAGCTTGTTTATGACGAATCAATGGTACATTAAGCAACAATTAAGTTCAGCATTTTACAGTCATTATGTAGGGGGCATATTGCTTTTTTTGGTATCTTGCAAACAAATTCTAGCATACACATTCCAACAACTTCATTTCCACTTATGTAATGCAGAAGGTTAATGAAGTAAACTCAGTAGAAGGTTAATGTAGTAAACTCAGTAGAAGGTTAATGAAGTAAACTCAGCAGAAGGTACATCTGAAATGGAGAACAAAACATTTCATTCATAACCATTTCAATCCACATTACAAAAACCATAACCCTTACATTACCATTCTTACCATCCATATTACAAAAAGGATAACCTTTACTTTACCAATCTGCAGCCAAGGGCGTAGCTTTTTAGGGGCGAGAGGGGGCAGCTGCCCCCCTTAGAATTTAAAAAAAAATTTATTGGGTTGTTGGATATATGATAAAATTATAAAAAAACTAAAGTTAGATACATATCTGTAAGTTTTGTAATTAATAAGGGGCTCCAGTATATTTTATTCTTTGATTCATTTTTTTATTGAGTAAATTGCGTACTAGTTCCTAATCTTTAAGAAGGTTAATGCAGTAAACTCAACAGAAGGTATATCTAAAATGGAGAACAAAACATTTCATTCATAACCATGTCAATCCACATTACAAAAACCATAACCCTTACATTACCATTCTTACCATCCACATTACAAAAAGGATAACCCTTGCTCCACCAATCTACAACCAGGGGCATAGCTTTTTAAGGGCGGCTGCCCTCCTTAGAATTTTAAAAATTTTATTGGGTTGTTGGATATATGATAAAATTGTAAAAAAACTAAATTTAGATACATATATGTAAGTTTTGTAATTAATAAGGGGCTCCAGTATATTTTATCCTTTTAAGGTCTCATTCATTTTCTTATTGAGTAAATTGCGTAATAGTTCCTAATCTTTAATTATTATTTTGTTTTACTCACTATCCTATTAAACTTTTTGTTTTGATTCCAAACGTATTAAAAACATTTCATTTTTGTCCTAAATGTATTAAAAATGTTTTATTTTGGTTCCATTGCATGAAATTTGTTAATTTAAAGTATTTGTCTGATAACAATTTTTAGATCATAATTTGAACTATCTGGTAAATGTTATATAATAAATTTAATTTATATAATAATATTTTTATAATTCATAGAAAATTCAAATAACAATTTTTACTCTATAAATTGAACTTATTTTATTCATAAAAAAACTACTAATTTTAAATTAAATTTTTTAATTGAACTTAATCATTATAAACTTTCAAATTTTTGTGTCTATATATGTAAACTATTTATTGAATTTTGAGTTATAAAATTTTGAAATAAACTTAATTATTATAAAATTTCAAATTTCATGTGTTTATATATAATATTGTTTAGTGTTTTTTACTATTTATTGTAAATTTATACATACTAACAACCCGCTCCACGTCATGCCCCTGCCCATAGGCCGAATTTCTAGCTATGCCCTTGTCTTCAGCAAACTCAATACCTAACCAATATATTATTTCAGCACCATCAACAACAGCCCAACCGCAACAACAAAGGAAAATCCATTAAACAGTAAACTAATAATTAGCCATTCCTTTGTTCTTAGTGACACACCCTCAAATTTATCTACTTTCATACACAAATGGTTAACAAAAACAAACAACTCATTTTCTCTATGTGAGCATGTCTCTTCAAGCCAACCCAAGCTGCCTCATTTTTCAAGCCATCCCAAGCTACCATGTTCTTTTGTACCCCTGTTTGCATCATGTCCTTTGGCAAACACCAATCCTAAAAACCATATTTCTTCTCAGCACAAGTGTAGTACAACTTATTTGGATTTCTCTCAGATTCAGAGATCTTCATAGTAGCTCTACGTCCACAACCAAATATCTTGTTTTCATATAGTTGCCCTTCAATTTTGGTGTAATTGGCACTACTTGAAAACATTATACACAGATAGATATCAAATTGTAGCCCTGCATTTCACCCATCCAAAACAAAACAATTCAAGACAAATTGGTTATAACAAAATCGAAGACAAGAGAATAACAAAAAGTCACATATGCGCAAACATCATCTTTAACCCAACACAATCCGATCATTGTTGCTTGTTTTCGGAACTAAATGTGAATCAATTCTCGATGGGGCATCAATTCTCCACCGTAACCAAAATCGCCAAAATTTACCTAAACCATAAATTAAAACCATGCGAAAATCAAGTTTGAGTTTTACCTAATTCTTGATTCCAGAATGACAATCCATAACCTTGGAATCCACACTTCCTATTGTGAATCCACATTTCCTGCTACATGGAGCCTAATCTTCTCTATTTGGACACCCTACTGTCCAGAACCCTTCTGTTCTTCTGAACATTTTGCTCATTTTCTGTTATGTCATCGCCTTTGTTCTTCTAATCCTTTTCGTTTTATATTATGTCATCATGTCACCTGGTTGCCACCTAATCCAACACAAACAGAATATACTTTGTGTCACACAGAATATTCTAACACTGGAAGGCATAATGGGCATATGGCTTTGTTTCTAAACTTGGGTGATTTGTTTGATTCGTAAATAACATGAGTGGGTGATTTGGGCTGCGTTAAAACATGGGTGGTTTTTTCATGACTTTTGCCCTTCTCATAACCATGACTTCAAACAACCATCCAACGGCTGAAAAGCCATGATCATATATTTCGCACAAAGAAGCGCTCGCATGGTATCCCTCGCCCTTCCACACTTCTGACTGGCGCCATCAAACACTGGGAAGTCGAAATCAGAATGGAAAATCAGACAAAAGAGTAGATAGAAATCCATGTAAGCAGAGGAAACAGAGAAATCCATCTGGAATTGAAACACCAAAATCCATGGAAGAAGCAAAGGCATTGGCTCATCAGCAGCAGCAACAGCTTCTCCTCCAACAGCAGCAGCAACAACAACAGCAGCAACAGCCAAATCAACAGCAACAGCAGTACCTCCTCTTGCAGCAACTCCACAAACAAGCTCAACAGCAGCAACAACAGGCTGCCATTTCTCGCTTCCCCTCCAACATCGATGCCCATTTGCGAACTCCGGGGGTCCTTCATCCCCGACCAATCAACATCCCGCAAAACCCTAACCCTAGTTTGCAGCCCCAGAGCTCCAATTCGCAGCCCCAGCAGCAGCAGCAGGCGCAACAGTCGCAGCAGCAACAGCAGCAGCAACAGCAGCAGCAGAAGCCTCCGACCCGGCCTTTGAATCAGGCGGAGTTACAGATGGCTTATCAGGACGCCTGGCGGGTCTGTCACCCAGATTTTAAGCGACCCTTTTCGTCTCTCGAAGACGCATGCGAGAGGTTTGCCCTTTTCGTATCTGGATTTTAAATTCTGAATTTTGCCGTTTGCGTTGGAAGCTTTGTCCTTAAGGGTATCGATTTTTATGTCATTTCGTTAGAATTCTCTCTACGAGTGCAGGCAGTTTCCCTGCTTCTCCGTACTCTGTCTCGTTGAATGTAGCTGAAATTTGTATGATTTGTATTCATCCATCAGTTGGTTGTCCAGTAGAAGTTAGATTACAAAACGTGCAATTAAGGCTTTCTTTCTGGAGAGTTTACCCTGTGAATACCTTGAATGCATGAGTTGTGAAATGGCCTGATGCAATATCATCTGTAAGGTGGCAAAGTGGGTAGGAATAAAATGGGTGTGCGGGCTACAACATAATGACTGTTCACTTTGACGATTTGAACTCAAGCATAGTCTTTTACATCTTAACTTCATTCGAATTTGTCTGTTTTGGTTAGTTTCAAGCCCAGTACATGTGGGATAGCAAGATCACTGATGTTTTGTCATTTTATGGTTTTACCCACTAAGTAGGTGATGATATGTGATAAAAAATGATGTATTAAGGCTTTTTCTGGGTATGTGTTTGATTTGCTTAATGGAAAATTCAGTGCATGTGCCACAGCAAGATCATTGATGTTCTGTCTTTTTATGGTTTTACCCAGTAAATAGGTAATGATATGTGATGCAAAATGATCTATTGAGGCTTTTCCTGGGTATGTGTTTGATTTGGTTAATGGAAAATTCAGTGCATGTGGTATAGCAGGGGAGATGCTAACTTCTGTAAGCTTTTCCCTGTAAAATAGGAGGTGATATCTGGTGGAAAAGGATGGGGTTTGTCAGTTTTTTGTACTTATGCTTCCATGAAACTGGCATAATTCTTTTCAGTTTCACTACTTACCGGGTCAATTTTATCGTTCTTTTTGCCTAAAATATGCTAGAAAGAATCTCTTTAGAATTGGAAGATGAAAGTTTTGTCTTCTTGAGCATTTATTTCCCTTTTTCATTTTGTGAAAGTATGAGAGGGCACAGTGGGTATTTTATACTCTTGTCAGTCTAGATGTTCAACGACTATAGCCAGATCTGAGCTTTTTATTGTTCGTAGGTTATGTATTGTTCTAGGGCTCTTGTTCTGTCTAGACTTACTGTCATGCTTTACATTTGGCCCTTTCACTTTATGTTTGCTACCTTTGACTTCTGCACTGTTCCTTTATTTGATATTTAGTGCTTTTGTTACTTTTTCTTTTCCTGTCTGTACAAAAAGTAGTTCATTAGTCTCAGCATTTGTGCTTTAGTCTTTGTCCATGTCTCTAGTCAGTTATATCCAATTTGTTGGCACTTGGCAGACATATCCAACTTTCCTGATGATATCTTAGCTTGTTCAAGAACAGCTTGCTTCATGTAATTTAGGAAGGTTTTGTGGCTGGTGCTTAATTATCCAATCTTTGCATGACAATTAGAAGCACAGAAATATGACCTTGGAGCCTATTTTTAATGGATGAACAATCATGAATAGATTGAAGAGATTAACTTGCCATCTGTACCAATGATATAATGAAAACTTTTAGTGAAAACGTTGCTGATTCTTTGTTCTGTCTGTTGTAAGGGTTTGGTGCTCTTGGATGGAGCGGTAAGAGTCTTTAACGCAATTGAAGCTGTTTGTCTGCGTGTAAGTTTTTTATTCTTTAGCTGTCAAGGGAAAAATCTTCAAGTGAGACTGGATAACTAAATAAGTGAATGAATTTGAGGGAATGCATTATAAAGTAAATAATTTTTTTCTTGGCAGGCAGTATGAAGCTAGTTTTGAATAAGTGAGTAGATAATTGAATGAGTGAGTGTAAAATGTTTGCAGACTGGATAATTTGAAAGGCGTGAACTTAGGGATGCATTATGAAGTACATTATGCATTTTTCATTGCATATACTATGACGGTAGCAGTGTATTGCAATGGATGAGTAGATGTGCAATACAAAGATAGAATGGGAGATGGTGTTGTCAGGGATATGTTGGAAGTTATAGAATAGCCCCAATTGATGATAAAACAGGGGTGGTACGTCTAGATGGCCCTGGCATGCTCAACTTAGGCAGCCTGATGTGCTAGCTTGTAAGAGTGGTATGTTAGATATAGTAGAGGTGGAACTATGATTATTTGGGTAGTCACTCTGACTCACTCTATTAGGCATCTGGAGTATGAGTAGCATAGCTTAAGAAGGCAGTACAGGCACATAAGATTCAAGCAGTTGACTACTACTTGTTTACACGCTGAACTTAGGCTGATTAATTGGTTTTCTTTTTGTCTTTGTTTTTCTTCTTTAAATGGCTTTGCTTGTCCATGTGGAAATTCATAAAGCGATCTGCCATTACTATGCATGCATGCAAGGAAAGTTTTCTATAACTTTTTGTTTGTCCCAGGCAAAATGATGTGAATTGCCTAGGCTCCCTCCTAAACATTTCATTTTAGGTGATGCTGCATTCATCGTGGGTGTTCGTATATTAATTTTTAATGTACTTATCTAATTAGGCAGCAGTGAAATGAAGTGAGCATACTGGAGCCTGCTAATCCGAGGTTGCATTCCTCACCCTCAGTTGCTAAAACATACACACACGTGTGCACCGGAGGTCCTGCAGGTCTAAAGTTGCTTTCCTCACACTTGGTTGTTGTCTCACAGAAACACAGCCAAACAAACACAACAGATGTGCACATGTGTGCATGTGCATGCGAACACACAAACATGTACACGTGTATATTTGTGGTTGAGGAAGGTTGGTGTTCAGGGTGATTTTCCTTTTTAAATATGAAAAGACCAAAGTGGTAACCACTGTAAACTTTGATTTCTTAAGCCTGCATGAAATTAGCTAAAGAATTGCTTCATTGTTTATATTTAGTTGAAAATCTTTCTCTAGTTTTGGGGTTTGAATGTAGTGTATGAGTTGCTGAAGGTTTAAAATGTATAAACTATATGTTTATCAGTATCATTGTTCAGAATTTTGTTTCAAATTTGTGGGAGGGTTTTGCCCAATACAAAAATTTCTTCTGGTGTACACTGAATGCCGACAAATCACTCAGAAATAGTAGAAAGCTAATGAAAAATGATTAAGACTGGTGAATTGGCTTCATATTTTTAACAGAATAATAGACTGTTACACCAGCTGTTGATTTATGGTCACAAAAAATAGAGATTTTAGTCAACCTTGTCACCCTTTTCTAGAGCCTTAGTTCTAAGGGAAAATCTTGAAAAATTACCATTTTTCATTGTCCAATTGGTGTTAGATATTTCCCTCGAATTGCCTCATTGCTTTGCTACTTCTAATATTTTGTAAAGATATCTGATGTCAGTGGAACGAACAATTGAAACTCATATGTATCACCTTCTGATATAGCATGATATGGCATCTGTGTGGTATAGGAGCTCTTGTCTGCTTTGGGTTACCGTGCACTAACTGTTCTCTTTGCTTGTTGTTGAACTTCGCTTAGAAGAAAACATGTAAAGGAAGCAAGGCCGCATAGGGTAAAAGATGATGACTTTTGAAATGATGACTTCTAATGCAATTTAAGCATGATCTTAGGCTCCTGTTGAATGATGATAAAAAACTGTAGCTTGACTTTTTAAAAAAAAAAAATTGTTATGGTGGTATGTTAGTAATTACTAACACTTAGTGATTAAGGTGTGGCTGATTTCCTAATTATGATCATTACAAGAGGCTTCTATTAGTTTGCTGGATTTTGATGGTTCATCATAATGTGTGCAGATTGCTACCTTACCACGTAGTAGCTGACTATGAAGCTGAAGAGGATGATAAAATCCTTGATTCTGACACTACTGGGCAAATGCCATCTCGCTCCCAGCAATGGGATCACAACATTGCTGCAAAAGTTGCTGAGTTCACAGCCACATTCGAGAAGCAGGCACTTGCCTTCAATATAATAACTCGAAAGCGAGCCATGGGCGAATTTCGATCTGAAGAAAGATTGATGATTGAACATGCTCTGTTCCAGGAAGAGAAAAGAGCCATGCTTGAATTAAGAGCTGAGATAGAGTCTAGGGAAAAGGCTGGTCGAGAGGCTCATGAAGCAAAGCTGCGAATGCAGGCAATGGTTCAGGCAGAGCAAGCTCGGGCTGAGTCACAGGCTCATCCTGAACTCATTGCTCGGGGCCCAATAAGGGCAAGCGCACTTGGATCTCAAGGGGGAGCTGGTGCTCCATTTACTCATGATGTCATGGGGCATCAACAAGGGGTTAACCCGGATGAAATGATGAACGGTTGGGGAAATAACAATGCACAGAGAGATGAGAAGGAGCCTTCTGAAGATTTCTTGAATGATGAAGAAACTGAAAATGGAGATACAGGTGAGCAAACCGAGTGGCGTGAAGGTGGGGAGTTCGATTTGAACAGTAGATGAGGGACCCTTGAAGATTTATTACATTGACTTCTTAAAACCTCATCTAAGGTACGGATCAATTACAGAACTGCTTTCTTTTGACGTAATTTTTGAATCGATCTAAAAAAGAATATCATCTTCATTTTGCACGCATGAAGTTTGCGACTGTAGATCATTTTCACAGAATATTTGTTCTCTATTGTATATCAAAATGGTGCTCAAAGTTGCAGTTGCAATACGAATATACTCGAAAATCGGAAAGGGTTCGGGTCTGGTTCTCTCAGATTGCCTCTTTTCCCCTTCCATTTGGTGTACCCGTTTTACAGTGGTTTCTGAAAACAAAGTATCCTTGCTCTAGTAAGTTAATTGTATAGGAAATTTGGTATTCTGTGTTCTGTAGGATCCAGTTTCATACCTTCTTCTCTCGGCTGAAAGAAACTAGCATACTTCCGTCTTTTATTTTGGGGTAAATTTTGTGGGGTTCTTTACTCAGGATCATTTTTCACTGTACAAGATCAGGATTATAAAATTGGATCATAAATTGTAAGATCAAATTTATTGTCTAAATAATATAATTTATGTAAAAATAATTACATAAAAAACTCAAGTAAAGTTAAGTGTCATACCAATGGTATGACATAATTATTAATATAATACAAGTAAAGTTTAAACTTTAATAGAGTATACATTAACATAACCAACACAATAATCGGTATAAGCGTGAAAAAAATTCATAAATAACCACATCATTGACAAATAAAAAAGAGTACAATGTTCATAATTTTTTTTAATCTATTGAATGTTTTGTTTTGGTCCTAAATCTATTAAAATTATTTTGCTTTGAGCCTTATAAAATGAAACTCGTTATTTCAAAATAATTGTATGACATGAGTTTTAGAAATTCTAGTTTAAATATTTGCTAATTGTCTTCTAGTAAATTTAAAATATATAATAATTTTTTGATAGTTAGTAAATAATTTAAGTTTGTAATTTCTTTTTCCTAAATGAAAAAAGTAAAACTTACAGAGAAGAAAAATTAATAATTTAAATGTTCATTAACTGTAAAAAAAGTTATTATACATATTGAATTTATTATAAGATAGTTATCTTGAGTTAATAAATTTTGTCCAATTGAAGACTGGAATAAAATATTTTTAATAAATTTAAGATCAAAATAAAATGTTTTAATAAGTTTAGAATCAAAATAGAATATTTAATAAATTGTGGGCGAAAATAGAATGATAATTAAAGATCACTACAACAATCATAACAAATACAAATTTTGCCATGATGAAAATCATCGCAATAAATTGTAAGAAAAATCCTCATGGCAAATGATAATCATCGTAATCTCAAGGCAACTCAGCGATGATTATGATCGTCGCCATGATAGCTACTATTTTGCCTCAATTCCGCTGCTACGATTATAATCATCACTAACATCTATAACGATTTTGCCTCACTTTACCTGCTAAGATTCTGTCACGATACATTATTTTTTTGTTTTCTAAATGATTATAGTGTATTTCTTTTAACTATTATATTGTATTGATAATTATTATTAGATTAGACAATATGAAAAATAAATATGAATGTAAAAATAAACAATAAAATATCAATTATTTACAAAAATATGTTAGTGACATGAATTACGTATGCCTCCCAAGTAGAGGTGGAAACCGGTTAGGACCGACCTGGGCCAGTCGGTCTTGGTCCTGGGTCACAAGGACCAGGCTTGGCCCGGTTGGAAGCAGGGCGGTTTCGGGGTGAGACAGGGCCGGTTTGGTTATTTTTTTTAAAAAAAATTAGAACCATAATTAATTATATAAGTCATAAATATTTTTAAGAAAAAACACTACCTTCGGTGTAAGTTTTATTAAGTTAAAAAACCAAACAGCACTTACAAATAATTGGAATAGACCTTACATTTTGAAATGGCAAAAACGTTCCGGAAATGATGAATAATAGAAACCTATGATCTTTACTAAACAGTATAATCAGATCAAATACAAACTGCATGTATGATTGAAAAAAAAAATTCAAGTCTTGGTATCGGATATTACCTCCTCATCCGAACTCTTTTGGTCTTGCTACCGGAGTGCTGCAAGGCCCCAATCTCGGTTGCACACGCATACTTCTACCGCGTCGGGTGTCAATTTTGATTATTTTTCTGATATCACCCGTTTTCCGGCACTAAATGTTGCCTCGGATGAGACGTCGATACTGGAACGGCAAGAATCTCCTCTGCGATTATCGACAAGATTGGAAACATTGATCTCTTTTATTTCCACCACTCCAAGATGTTGAAGTCGCTTGCCTCGAACGATGTGTTGAGATAGTCATTGACCTCAGCTAATCCTAATGTCATCGGTTGGGGTCGTTTGAGCATTTGGAAAGCCGGGTCGAATCTTGAGGAGATTGATCTCCTTAGAGGCTCGGTCTAAGGAGCTTCAGATCTTTACCTTATCCAAATACCGCTCACAATATAACTTGCATAAAGAATGCAAGTACTCGAAAGCAGTAGCAGTCATAACCAAAACATTTATATGAGACATTTCTAAATAAGTATGAAAAATTCATTCAAGCAATGTTGTTGTGCCTGTTAATTTGACATATAGGTCAAGTAAAGAAGCGACTAAAAAGATAGGTGAAATGTTTTCGAAATATTGAAGCCACTTAGCCCGCATGGCTTCGATAGTCGGTTTTAACAACTCATCATCTTTAAACTGATGTAAAGTATATGTGATGTTCACTAAATGAAACAAAACTTGATGAGTGGTTGGGTACTAAATACCAGAGAAAAATTCAGTTACCTCGTAAAACAAATTAAGCAATTCACCGGTTTTGGAACATTTGTCCCAAACTTCAGTTATAAGAAATTCACAACCCATTTTTAAATTCATGAAATGTGATAACAAATTTGTATACGGGAATGCATCTTGCAACATAAAAAATGTTGAGTTCCAGTGGGTTGGGCAATCCAATTTAAACTGTTTCCAAGAAAATGGTTTTTGATTTTCAATACAAAAGCTTTTAAATTCACGAAAAACAATAGGTTTGGACATCAAATATTTCAATGAGTTTTGAATAGGCAGAGTTTCATTTTGGAGAACTTCTAAACCCTATTGCACACAAATGTTCAAAATATGATACATGCATCTAACGTGAAAGAATGCGCCGTTGAGAGGTGGTTTTCAGTTTTGACTCAAAAGACGAGCGGCAACATAATTATTTGAAGCATTATCAAATGAAATGCATAGGACTTTATCAGTACAAAAATAATCACGTAAAGTTTCTAAGATGCAATTGAATATTTGATAACCAGTATGATCTGTTTCAATAACCTTAAATGACAAAATTCATTTTTGCATTATCCAATCAGAATCAATCCAATGAGAAGTAACACAATAGAATGATTGACCTATAGGTGATGTCCACATATCAGAAGTAAATGCCACACAATGATTAAGAGCAGAAAAATAGGCTTGCAAATCTGATTTTCCAGCTTCAAATTGTCTAAAGCTTTCTTTTCTAGCGGTTTTTCTAGATACTTTTCTAAATGCAGGATTTAATTGTGATTTTATCCAAGATTCTAGGTGGATATCTTCAGCTTGTGAAAAAGGTTTTTTGATAAGCATCATCCAATTTACCATACCTTCTCTACAAGATTGTTGGTTAAAATGAAATATACCATACCCAAGTTATGTTTGTCCTCCAGAACTAGTCCCGGCACTGGGGAGGACATTAGGATATTGATTTTCAATATGTCGCTTCAGCGTTCCAGTACCAAAATTCTTTTTATACACCATTTTTTTCCCACAATGTTTGCATTTCCCGTATCTCAACTCCTCTTCGTGTATGAGCTTATAATGCTCCTAAACCCAAGCAATTAGTCTCGTGGATTTAACTTGTGCTTCGGTTTCCTTCACGGCGGGTCCATGACTTGTAAGCGTCAGTTCTATTGACGGATTCTTGGACGCCATCGCATCCAACTCTTCCACTTCATCATCGGATAATTGATTGTCGAGACCCAAATCGTAATTCGTCATATCGATTCCAGCATCATTGTCATGTAACTTTTGAATTGAGATGCCTTTATCGGTGGGCCGATAACGATGATGGAACAAGGCTCGGAGGCCGATGGTGCGGGAAGATGAACTCTCTGTTGACTTGCCCTTTCCTTTTGAAGCCATGACTCAAGAACTAATAGTAGTGATTAATGCAAAATCAAGAGGAGATTATGAAGGTATTAGGGTGAGATTAGTAAGAAATTTGGAAGAGATTAAAAAAATAAGGAGAATACTTGAGAGAATATAGTAGAGGAAGAAGAGAGATTGAGTGATTGTGTGAGGATTGAGTGAAAATGGCATTGGTATTTATAGGGGAAGGGAAAAAATTAGTTTGACCAAAAAGTCCTTGAAATTTAGTTGTTGGTAGGGGTAAAAATGAAAATTTAGGCGCTAAAATGTAGCAGAAAACTGTTGGAAGGCATGTTGTGTAATTAACCCTTTTTTAAAAATTTTGTTGCAGGGAGCTGTTGCACAGCAGGAGCCATTGGGCGCCAGTGCCCTGTTCGGTCTGGGGTGGCGGGGCAGGGCAGTCGGGGTTGGTCACTGGTTTTTTAATGGGCCAGGGTGGTCCATTTTGAGCATCCTCCTCCTCTCGGACCCATATTCGGCTCACACCTTTCCGGGCTTGCCCCGGCCAAAGCACAATTAGCATAAATTAACATGAATTAAACAAGTTTTCCATTGAGTGAAGACATGATATTTGATTCCTCCTCCTCCTTCTTCTTTGCAAATAAACAAATCCTAGCAAAGAGATTTGAATTTTCGACGGATCAATTTTGCCTAACATGGAAAAAAAAATGAAAAGAAAAACCCCAATCACAAAATTATGAAAGGATTGCAAAATGAGAGGCCGAGAGGCGGATGGTGTTTTATATTTGTGATTGTGACAATTTAAATCATAGCAATTTTGAGGGAATTGGAGCAACTTGTACCTTTAATTTCCTACGATTTTCACATGTTTATCCCTACTATACCCAAGATTTTTGCCATGTAACCTAGGACAATATAAATCATTGCAAAACTTGATGAGCAAACATTTTCACTTCCCTCCAAAATATTTTAAACTTTCCTACAATTTTCCTGTGAATTTACCTTAATTTTTGGGTTTTGCTAAATCATTATTAGTTACTAAACTACAAATTCTTCTGAATTTTGGAAGAAAGCTTAAATTTTGAGAAGTTTAGGGTATGTCGTAATTATATTATGAATGACTAATATGGTTTGATTTTTCCTACAATTTTGCCTCGATTTGTTATTGCTTCCCACGATTTTCCCTCAATTTCCTATTAATTGCTACAATTTTCCCACCATTTGCAATTATTATACTATCAATGACTAATCTGCAAAATCTGAAAAATTTTATGTGAAATTGCAAATTATTGAACA
This sequence comes from Aquilaria yunnanensis, assembly GCA_039654915.1. Taxonomy (NCBI): domain Eukaryota; kingdom Viridiplantae; phylum Streptophyta; class Magnoliopsida; order Malvales; family Thymelaeaceae; genus Aquilaria; species Aquilaria yunnanensis. The sequence continues at coordinate 77,772,755 of CM077594.1, read as the reverse complement.
TTTCACTGTCTGTTAGAGTAACTATCATCAATGACCAAAAATTAATTTTTTCCCAAAATTTCGGCACCTAATTTCATGAATATAAATAGTTTAGGGACCAATGCTATAATTTTAACAAATTTCTAGCAAGATCATTAAGCTTAATAAATATGGAAACCTTAAAAGAGATTTTACTTTCTAAATATAGAAACCCCTAAAATGGAAATTTGCTAAATATGTTTAATTACTAAATCAAACATATATATAAAAGTTCTTGGCCCCAGTTAAGCATATACAATTAGTTCAATTAAGTGCCCGACCTCACCATTATTGAAGGCTAGTTTTTGTTAAGTCTCTAGTGATGAGAATGGAGATAATTAGTTACAATTAGAATTGAGGTTACACTAAATCTTTAGGATTTTATGTATAGGATTTTAGTGTTGGTGGTTAGTATTGATCGTTAGGGTAATTAGGTGGTGAGAATCAGGACTAAAATTCTAAGGGTTAGAGTTTAAGGATTTATCGTTAGGGTTAGAGTTTAGGAATTTAGGGATTTAGAGTTTAAGGTTTGAGGTTTACTGTTTAGTGTTTATGGTTTAAGGTTAAAGGTTAGGGTTTAGGGTTTAGGGTTTGGGTTAGAGTTGGGGGGTTTAGGGTTTAGGGTTTGGGTTAAGATTGAAGGGTTTAAGGTTTAAGGTTTAGGGTTTAATGTTTATGGGTTAGGGTTTAGTGTTTAGGGTTAGAAGGTTAGGCTTTAGGCTTTAGGGTTAGGGTTGAGGGTTTAGTATTTAGGGTTAGGATTGAGGGGTTAGAGTTTAGTGTTTAGGTATTAGGGTTTATAGTTTAGGGATTAAGGTTTAGGGTTTATGGCTAGAGTTATGGTTTAGGATTTTAGGGTAAAGGTTTAGGGATGTTAGGCTTGGGTAAGGGTTTTAGGGTCTTAGTGTAAGGGTTTAGGGATTTAGGGTCAGGGTTTAGGGTTTTAGGATAAGGGTATTGTTTGTTTAAATGTTTGCTTCTATTCTTTTAGTCGCAATTTGTTGAATTTTTGCATAATGGTGAATTTTTATGTAGTATTAATAAGTGTCTTTGAAGAATCATTTATCTAGAATTTTCTTAAGTCTTTCTCAAACTAAAAAACAATAAAATGATGAAAATTGTTTATGTACATATTATTTTGTTTAGATTTTCATGGCAAAATTGTAGTAGATATTGCAACAATTTTGCTACATAAAACTGCTACTATTTACTCTCTCTGTCCTAAAACGTTTGCACAATTCACTTTTTAGTATTAATCTATGATTTTTATCTTCAATATTTTAGTATATAAATAAAAAACCTTTACATATGAATGATAGATCAAGACTTATAGTTTCTGAACATATATATATAACTTTTTTCTAACAAAAGATAATATGAATAAATTCAAGTAGAACTATTCAAAAAAGTCAACTAGAGCAAATGCTTTGGTATGAAAGGAGTATATCATAGCAAAGATGTCACAAATTTTGCCTCCAAAATTTCCCGCCTTAGTATTTGAAATGATTTAAATCATTGGGTATAAAATCATAGCAAAATCGTTGCAATTTGTGAAAAGTTTTTATCGTAGGAAATGGAATCATAAGAAAATCATTACCACATTGGTATTTGATTGGTCAACACTTGCTGTGGCCTTGATTTTATGATGATTCCTTTTTGCCTCGATGATAATCGTTACTAAGGTTCATTAGCCTTATTCTTTTGCAGTGGGTTAAGGATTGTCTATGCAATTTACCTCTAACAAAAATTAATACGTGGATAGGATCGATAGGATTCTTCAATCCTATAATCTTACTATCCTGGTTATGACTCTATCATGATTTTACCAAGTCTTCTATACCACAATGTTGTGACAAGGTTTTCTATGTCATGATTGCGATTTTAACAACATTCCCTAACCTTTTATCTTGGTTTGTTTTCATTCTCAACCTATTAACTATTCTCCTAGTTATAAACTTTGTCAGAATGTTTGTACTTGCCCTTAACATTTTTAGATATTCCATTTTGGTCTATTAGATATGAACAGTTGACCCAGACAAAAGTTATCATATAAGTAAGAGAGAGCATTATTTGCATAAAACTAAAAAACTTGAAAAATTGATTATATTTAGATGAAATGGTTTGGTTGTTTTTCCAATTCAATCGATTCGGACAAAAACCGAACTTCTTGTTTGGTTATCGGATAGGTTATTAGTTCTTATACTTGAAATTGAATAGACCAAATAAATATTTTATTTTCATCCATATTGACAATATTGTATGAAGCTATTTACCTATAACTTTAATTTTGAGTATGAGATGTAAAATTTTGAACATTTGTCACATTTTTTTTACTTGCAATATATTTAAGTCTTAAAATAATAAACTGAATGGACTAGAATGGCTAGGAGTGGTAGTAGTGTGAATCACCAAAACCTTAAAATGCTCCAAGGTTGAAAGTTGCAACACTCGCCAAGCCTATTTATATTCAATGGCTCAATAAAATCCGCTTGAACAAATTGAAGCACCAAATTTTAGAAACATTTGGAAATAAGAAAATGTTCCTTTCAACAAGTTTATGAAACGGATCTTAGAGATTGAAAATGTATTACTTATAGTTTTGACTGTTAAATTTTACTAAGAAATATCAAGTTTTCTAATCCTAAAAATATCGAAATAAAAGATAAAATATTTTTAGAGAAATAAAATATAATAAATATTTTTTTTTGGAACACAAAAGCAAAATCTAAAAGATTAAGTAATATGAAAGGAAGTAGCCAAAATATGGGCTGAAGTAACTCATTGGTGAGGTGTGACAAATAAAGCATAATGATGCATCTTCTCCTGATCAATAAGAATAGACTAGACTAGAAGACAAAGACTAACCTCACAATCGATTGTACCACTTAAAATAGGAACTCTTTAATATTTTTTCTTAAATAAAAATCTCACTACCCTACGAAACCACCATTTAATTTTCTTTTCTTAAAGCAAATTAAAAAAAGAGTCCAAAAAGGACAGCATGATATGCATATCCTCCCAATGTCTGTAAAATATTTGGGGAAAATTTTTATGCCATAGACAATAGACATCATGGACAGATTTGGACTGACTATGATTGTGAGACCTATGTAGGACCTATAATCACAGATGGTCCAGATCTGTTTGTGATGTCTATTGTCTATGACATAATCACAGCCCAATATTAGGTAGCTGATAATCTAGATCATACTGCTAGGAAGTTGCTAAAATACACCCATATTGATACCACTCTTTTTTAGGAATTCCTCAAACTCTCAATGTTTTGTCAGTTAAGGACCTGGGTTAAGAAAATGTTAAAAAAGGCCATTAGGGGTATTGCAACCAACGCAACTTGTTGTCCAGCTTTACTGGTTACATGGTTGGAGTGGTACAAAATTATGGCTGGAGTGGCACCAAGATATGGTTATAGTGGTACCAAGATGTTAATATGGTACCAAGATATTGTCCAAATAATGTGGCATCAAGTTAAGGCTATAATTGTACCAAGACATGGTTCAAGTGGTACCAAAATATGGTTCAAGTGGTATCAAGTTAAAGTTACAGTGGTACCAAGTTAATGTTAACTTTATACTACTATGGTACCATTGTAACTTTAACTTGGTATCAAGTTACAATGGTTTAAGTTGTATCAATTTAAAGTTCAGGTTAACTTAGTACTACTATAACTTTAACTTGATACCACTTGAACCATATTTTGGTACCACTTGAATCGTGTCTTAGTACCACTATAGCCTTATCTTGATGCCACACTATTTGGATGTTAACTTGTTACCACTATAACTTTAACTTGATACCACTATAACCTTAATTATGCATCACAATAATCTTAACTTGGTATCACTGTAATCTTAAGTTGATACCACAATAACCTTAACTTGATACCACTATAACTTTAAGTTGGTACCACCATAACCTTAATTTGGTATCACTACAACTTTAACTTGGTATCATTACAACCTAAACTTGGTACCACTACAACCTTAAATAGGTATCATAATAACTTTAGCTTGGTACTTGTAGTTTGGGAGCTAAACAAGTGCAGCGGAATTTAACTGAAACCCTCCAGGATCCAAGTGAAATGGGGTAAACCGAGTGTTCAAAAATTTTCATACCTAATTTCGGTTGAGATCTCTTACCCAACTGTAGAGTCGAATCACAAAACCTAAACAGTTGACGTGTTCAAGCTCTCTATTGTATCCACACGAGCTTCTCGGGATCACCACGCTTCCACCACGTCCCGGCAGATGCGTTTCTCCTGCGCTCGCAGTGCTAGCTTGCGTCCTCTAAGGAATTGTAAAAGAAGAGTGCGGCTGTCTCCTTTTTGGGAAACTGCGGCAAGGCTGTGAATTTCTCACTAAAAGTTGTATTTATAGTGAGACTCAACTTCCAGGCCTAATGGGTTTCAAAGCCCTAATCTAATTAGACTTTGATTTCAGGCTTAATAATGGCTCAGTTTTTGGGCCAATGATTAACACGAAATTATCATGAAACCATAACCCAAATAATTAGCCCATGCACTCTAATAATCCAAATAACTCTATGTGTGCAACTCAATAGGCTCTTACCACGTTGGCAATAATCATAAATCACATTTATGATCACAAGTAATGAGCGGTGTCTAGCAACACATCATTACTGCCCAAGTGACAAGATTGTCAGTGATTTGACTAAACCTTTATGATTATTACCCATATATGTCATTGTCCCTTTGTCCAAGATATCAAGACTATGCACGAGACATGGAATGTGTTCCTCTCGTATAGCCCAATCTTTTGTTTCTTGATTACCATGTAGACTAACTTAAACTGGTGACATTGATATCGTATATCAACTCATCCAAGCATGGCCATGCATTTTCTAAGTCTCACTCTATCAAGGGGCCCGAAGATAACACTCCTATTATATAGGAGGGACAAATCCCATCTTGATCATACAAATCCCTCCGCATGATATGTGACATACTCAATGATCTCCTTCAAGTTCACTTAGTTACGAGCAATAAAGGGAAGTATCAAAGTATGTGACTCACATGTAGGGAACCTTGATGACCTTAGGTCAAAGGACTACATATACCATGATCACTATGAGAATCACTTATGACACTCATATAACGATCCATATAGCGTTCTCATAGTGGGTCGGTCTAGTAACAAGTTCTCCAACTTGTACCCATATGTAGACTACATATCTTATATTAGTTTTCACATATGCTAATTGTTATGCATTATTGTAACCCACTCCACAATAATACTAGACCAGGGACATTTGAGAATATCATTATATTAGAATTACAATTATGTTTATTAGGTTACGCAGAAACAAAACAACAAACATAGTTGCTGGATTAATGCTTTAATAAAAAATCATGGCTCAATATGCAAAAAAAAATCATCTCATGATTAGCTTTTGGGCACAACATTAACAGTATTGTCATAACCTTAACTTAGTACCATTATTATCTTAAATTAGTACCACTGCAACCATAAATTGGTACCACTGTAACCTTAAATTGGTACCACTACATCCTTAAATTGGTACCATTTGTAACCTTAACTTGGTATCACTATAACCTTAAATTGGTACTACCATAACCTTAACTTAGTACTAGTACAACCTTAAATTAGTACCATTACAACCTTACATTGGTACCATTGCAAAATTAAGTTGGTATCACAGCAACCTTAAATTGGTACCACTATCTGTTAAAAACTTTTGAAATCCTAATTTATTGTCACCATACTTAAGTAACCTAGTCTATTGGTATTTTTTCACAATTAATAGACAATTTAAATTATTTTTTTCTTTTGTGTAAACATACAAAATAACTATAAAAAAAGTACTGTAAAAACTGAAATTACTAATTGATAACTAACCATAAATCTGATTGAGGATTTGAGAAAAGGTTTCTCAATGATATAAAAAAACTATAAGGGAAGATGTATATTTCTAAACCTCAAGGTTAGAGTAATGTTAAAGGTTTTTATCCAATAATATTAATTTTATCTATAACTAACATATTTAAGATTTCAATTTATAAAAGCAAAATATTTATATAAATATAATAAATGAAAACTTATAGTTTCTAAACAACAAATTTAACAAAATTTTACCTTTTGTGTAGAAATTAATAACAAGGATAAATCAAAGCTATTTTTTCAATTTATTTGTTTTAACTTTTTTTCTTTTATTGTGACCATTATTTGAACTGTTGGTGTAAAGGATGAGGGTTAAGGATTAAGGATAGAGGTTGGGGTTTATGGTTAGGGATTAAGGTTTATGGTTTAGGGCTGCAGTTACAGTTAAGGATTAAGGTTTAGGATTAGGGATTAGGTTAGGGTTAGGGTTTAGGGTTTAGGGTTAGACGAGGCTTAGGGTTAAGGTTAAGGTTAGGGTTTAGGGTTAGGGTTAGAGATTCAAATTAAGGATTAGGGTTAGTGCTTATGGTTTAGAGATTAAGCAACTAACTATCTTTTCCACATTAATAAGAAAAAACTATAATTGTTAGTATAAGTTTTTTTAAGAGGTTTTTAAAACATGAGTGGGACAAGTGTAATTTTTTAAAAATTATTGAAAAGCTTGACATTTGCTTTACTTTTTAGGAGTTGTCACTGATCAATTTTACTAGGTTAATTGGTGGTCTGCAAGACCAATCAAATTTGAATGAAATAAATATGTCATGGGACTCTACTAACTCCATCATAACAATTTACTTAAATATTTATTAAGTATTTTAGCACCTTAATTCAATAAATTTTTTACTTCTCAAAAAGATTAAGTAAATTAAAATAAATGGATAACTAGCCTAAAATTATAGTCCTCTATATTATCAATTTTATTAAATTAATTTGTTGCTAAAACAACAAATAAAAAAATCAAATAAAAATAGAAATTACCAATCCTGTCAGTGTCTATTCTGCGAACATGACAACATTTAGGATGAAAACAACCTAACTTAGAAATAGCAGGGCTAAAGGAAAGTTTTACTGAGAAACAATAGTGGAATTGGTCAAATGGGTTAAAGCTGGGTCAGTTTTGGGTTAGGAAATGGGCTCGCCGATGGAGGCAGTTTCATCCTCGATTTTGAAGGCAGCGACGGCTATCTTGCGATAGGCTACCTGGGCCTGAAGGGGGACAGCTAGGGCGGACTCCGAACAAGGTGGCAGCAAGCAATGGTGGTGGACGGAGCGTGGCAATGGAGAATGACAGTTGATGGTTTCGTTATGGGAATGGTTTCACGTTGTCGGTGATGGGGATGGCTTTGCAAAGGGCTCTCCCTCCGATTCCCATCGTCGGTGACGGGGATGGTTGCAAATGACTGCTTCACTCGGTTCTACATGCTAAACTCTCAAAACAAAAGCACTTAATAACAACATATTAAACTTTAGTGCCTCAACCATGACAATATGACAATTACACTTTCCTTCATAGTTTAGACCAAACAAGGTTAAAAGGCCCGCGCGTTGCGACGGACACATAATATCACAATATTAAGAAAAATAATAATCAATAAAAGTAATAGAAATAGTTTGGGGGCCCAAAGAGAAAATGTAAAAACTTTATGTATTAAGAGTTTAACAATTAACTCAAAAAAAGTTAAGGAAAAAAAGCTCTATTTCACTAAAAAAAAAAAAAAACCAGGATGACCAATGTTTTAGTTTAGAAAACAATACACCATAAAAAAAAAATTAAGTAGTTACTAAGTTTAAGGTCCAAAATATCAAGCTGATCAAAATCGTGGCCTAATATGAGAAACAAAAACAATACAGGGATTGGAAATGCGTTTCACCAAAAAGAAACATGAAACAGAATGAAAGTGGAAGAATTTCAAGAAAGGCCCTTAAAAAGCTACCTTATTTCGAAAAGCTAACCAAACTTCTAAACAAAGCAATCGCGTCAAAAAAAAAAAAAGTCAGGCGAACCAGTCCAAAACTAAGAGGTAAAACCGGAAAGACACTGTTTTTTACTGTTCAAATGAACAGGAACCCGAGAACGGGTTTTAGTATATAGTATAATTCCCATCTTTCTTGATGGACGACTATGATTAGGGGTGCATCGCTCCATACCTTATATTTTTAAAGGTCTTTACAACCAACTCTTTAAGGAAGGCTCTTACTTTTGTTCCTTTGTACAGTCCTAAGTCTCATACCGCCATTTTGGATGATAATCTAGATCTTACCGCTATTTTGGATGATACTTTTCTTTAGGTATAGAGATTAAATTGTGTATAATTTATATTATTTTTTTCATTTTCAGCCTTTAGCTAAAATAAAAAAAAATCTATTTTAGGTTTTGTGTGGTGAAAATTTAAATGAGGATTAGAAAAAGAAAAGATTTTTTTAAAAAATTTTATGCAGTTTTTGAGTTTTATGCTGAGAGAGTTTAAATAAGAGTAGTAAGGTAAACTAAATGTTAAGAACTTTCTAAAAAGGAAAATATATCATTCTGTTTAAGATAGCCTAAAAATGAAAATTTCTCATCCTTTTTAGAATAAAGGGAGTAATATATTTTATAAAATGACAAAAAAAATTTAAGGCGTAAAAGAAATAAAAATAAAAGATTATTTCAAACATAAAAAATTTTTGTAATATAAGTGACGGATTAAACATAATAATTATATATTTTACTTAAAAATATCAAATTCTAAAAATAAAATTTAAAAAAGATGAATTTTCTTGATTTCAAGATGGTATAATATGATGTGAGCTGGTCAAGACAATCAATACTAGCTAGTATAGTCCGATACGAAGGACAAAACGAGACACACAATTATCATACCCTTTTTTGGCCAGTACAGTCAGAACAAGATAGTACTGGTTGGTATGGTACGATATTTAAAACCATTTTTATACATGTACTCATTCAATCACCTCCTCCAACTTAATATAAACCCCTTGGTGACTTGACCAAGCAACTTGTAACTCAAGATCCTTTAAGCCTCCAAGACCTTCCCTAAGATTAAGAAACCCTCACCCTTAACCAACCTATGGCTAGCAACAAAAGGTATAAGAAGAAACACAAGAAATAATTGTGAATTCCCTCATGTGTTAAGTTAATTTCACAAAGAAGTCACTGTTGTGATTGAATAGCAGTTATGAATATTATTGGAGATGTGTCAAAACAGTACAAGGTCTAGCATTTAAATAAGGTTCTTGGCTGAAACTCTAAAGAAAACCTAGTCAAAATAAGCTAAACATTTCCAAATGGCTTAGGAGCCTTAGTTGGACCCGAAAGTGGACTTTCAGACATACAAGGGTGCACGCTAAGGGTCCTTTAGCCAAGTCTTCCACAAAAATTAGGCAAAAATGTAACCTAAAACTCAAATAAGCATAAACACACTTAACATGTCTGAAAAAAAAAACAAGAACTAACCACTAAAATGCTAGAATGCCTAGTGAACACCAAGTGAGCCTTCGCCCTGCCATGCCATAGGTGCACCTTAGGGTCTGGTCTTGTGCTTAGTCCTTTATAGACTTGTTTCCTTTTGTGCTTCCAGTATGTTGATCCACTTGGTAAAAGATTCAAAATGTGCCTTGCCCAAGTTGCTACAAGCTTCATAGCCTTCCAATGCCTTGAAGCGCTTTACAATGTACCCTTGTAGTGCCTCCTTGAGCTTTCGGGCTCACATCCTCGTTTTAGGCCCACTAGTGATCTTCAAGGGATCCTTGGAGCCTTGCTGATTTCCATCATCTTCCCTTCCTTGGAAGGATTTGTCATCGGATTTGCACCATTTCAAAGAGAGAGAAATCAACAACATTGAAAGTACCACTTATGTTATAGCCACCCGACAAGTCTAGTTGATAAACACTGTCTCTAATGCTCTTAATGACTCAAAAGGTTCATCTTTTCTTGGATGTTGTTTGGTTCTTTTCCAAGCTAAGAACCTCTAATTTCTTATGTGCATTCAAACCCAATCTCCTGGCCTAAACACAATTTTCATCATTTCCTTTTTTGCCGTAGTGGCATATTGGTGTGTTTTCTTCTCTATTTGTTTCCAAAACTTTTCATGAATCTTCCTTACTTGCTCGGCATTTTTTTTCACCATCCGAACTAGCAAACTCACTTGTTGGCTAAGGCATTAGATTCATAAGTGTTAAGGATTAAAACCATAAACAATTTCAAATGGCGAATTCCAAATAGTAGAATGCACAACTTTATTATAAACAAACTCTACATATTGTAAACAATACTCTTAAGTTTTTTAGTTTTTTTTTATGATAAGTCTCAACAAAGTAGCTAGAGTTCAATTGGTTACCTCAGTTTGCCCATCTATTTGGGGGTGGCATATGCTACAAAATAGGAGTTTGGTTCCAAGCTTACCCCACAATGTCCTCCAAATGTGGCTGAGGAACTTAGTGTCTCATTAGACACTATTGTCTTAGGCATACCATATAACCAAACCACTTCCTTGAAGAACAAGACAGCCACATGGGTTGTATCATCTGTCATGTGCCAAGGTATGAAATGAGCCATTTTAGAGAACTTGTTCACAACAATGAAGATAGATTCCTTGCCTTTCCTTGTCCTTGGAAGGCTTCCAACAAAGTCCATAGACATGTTAGTCCAAGGATGTAAAGGAATGGGCAATGGTGTCTACAACCCATGGGAAGTTTGTTTAGACTTAGCTTTTTTGCATGCTATACATCTCTCATAAACCCTCTCTACATCTCTTTTCATCTGGGGCCAATTGAAATGCTCATTCAAAACATCAAGAGTCTTAGCTACACAGAAATGTCCCATAAGTCCCCCACTATGTGTCTCTTTAACAAACAACTTTTTAGGTGAACTTTGGCTCACACACAACTTATTCTCTCTTAAAAGGTAACCATCTTGTTGATAGAACTTACCAAACACTATCTTAGCACATTGTGAGTAAATCTCACCAAAATTAGAATCACTAGGGTATAGTTCTTTCAAGTGCTCAAATCTTGGCAACTTAGCATTTAGGGTAGCAAATAAAGCGTTCCTTATTAATAGTGCATTAGCCACTATATTTTCCTTCCCTTGCTTATACTCGATCACATAAGGAAAATATTTAGTGAACTTGACCCACTTGGCATTTGTTCGGTTGAGCTTGCCTTGGCTCTTAAGATGTTTCAATTCTTGATGATCTGTGTGTATCACAAACTTCTTAGGGCATAGGTAGTATTGCCAAGTCTCTAATGTGCTCATAAGTGCATAGAGCTCTTTGTCATACGTGGGGTAGTTCAAAGTAGTTCCATTAAACTTCTCACTAAAGTGGGCCATTAGGAGGCTGTCTTGCATCAACACAGCATTTATACCCATCTTTGAGGCATCATAGTCAATTTCAAAAATTTTGTCAAAATTAGGTAGTGCTAGTAAAGGTGCATTGCTACTTTTTTCTTTCAATAGCTAGAAAGCTCGATTTTGAGCTTCTCCCTACTTGAATCCTACATTTATTTTTTCATAATTTCAGTTAAAGGTGTGACAATAATAGAAATATCTTTGATAAACCTCTTATAGAAATTAGCCAAATCATGAAAAATCTCACCTTATAAACTATTTTAGGCTTAGGCCAATATTTGATGACTCTTACATTCTTTTGGTCCACCAAAATTCTTTGGAAGCTAACAATATATCCAAGAAAGATAACAGGGTTAATACAGAAAGAACACTTCTTTAAGTTCTTATAGAGCTTTTGTTCCCTCAATGTGCTTTGCACTTGTCTAAGGTGCTTTACATGCTCCTCTAAACTCTTACTATATACTAAGATGTCATGAAAATACACCACAATAAATCTTTTTATGTAACCAAGCATGATATGATTCATTAGCCTCATGAAAGTACTAGGGGCATTAGTGAGCCTGAAGGGCCTGACTAGTCACTATACAACCCAAACTTAGTTTTGAAGGTGATCTTCCACTCATCCCCCTCCTTCATCCTAATCTGATGATAGCCGCTATTCAAAACCACCTTAGAAAATATAGTAGAACTAGATAACTCATCTAGCATATCAACAAGCCTAAGTATAGGGTGGTGGTACTTTACAGTGATCTTCTTGATAGGCCTACAGTCCATACACATACTTCATAAGCCATCCTCTTTAGGCACCAATAGAACTGGCACAACACATGGGCTCGTGTTTTCTCAGACATAGCCTTTAGACAATAATTCTTGCACTTGCCTTTGGATCTTCTTGGTCTTTTTAGTGTTGTTCTTATAAGTTGGCTTATTTAGGATTTGAGCCCCTAGGATGAGATCAATATGCTGTTCAATACCTTGGATAGGTGGTAGTCCACTAGGCTTTTGAGGGAATACATCCTCATACTCTTGCAACAAAGACACTACAACACTAGAAAGGGTGTTAATTAGCTCATTCAGAGAAAGTAAAGTGTCCTTAGAAAGCAAAAGTACCACTAGTCTTTGTGCCTTTAGTGCTTTCCTCACATCACTTATCTTAGCAATGAAGTACTCTTTTCTTCTATCACCTTTCCCCTTAAGAATTTTCCCTCGGGAACTTTTTTCACTCATTTCCCTTTTATATCCCCTCTCCTTACATCTTTCAGATGTCTTTCAAGTTTTCTCTCTTGTTTTTTTTCCACTCAGGCTTTCTTCTTTCCTCTCATAATTTTTCTTCTCGATCTTACTGAAATTGTATTGTAGCCTCTGCTGGTCCTCCATAGCTTGCTAGGGTGTCAAGGGCATAAGTGTAAAGGGATTATTCTTGAACATAAATGAATAGCTATTCTTAAAGCCATCATGCATAACCCTCCTATCATATTGTCGTGGCCTGCCTAGCAAGACATGACTAGCTTGCATTGGAACCACATCATACATCACCTCATCTTTATATCTCTTCATCTTTAAAGTAATATGGACTTGCTTGGTAACATTAACATTCCCAACATTATTTAACTATTATAATCTGTGTGGATAAGAGTTCTTTTTGTGTAGGCAAGTTTAACTTCTTCACAAGGATGGTGCTTGCCACATTAGTACAACTTACCCGATTAATTATCAAGCTACACATTTTCCCCTCAATAAAACACCATGTGTGAAAAATATTTTCTCCCTGGTCAGCTTCCTCATATTCTTGCATTTTTAATGCCCTCCTCATGACCAAAACTTCCTTTCTTACAACCACTCCATGGTAAATCGAAGGCTCTTGGTCACTATCATCCTTTAGTGGTGGCTTGTCCTTTCAATAATCCTTATCTTCCTCCTCAAACACTATTTCTCTAAGGTCATTGATGTACATGCCCTTTTGGTTAGGACAATCTCTAGCAAGGTGCCCTTTGCCTTTACACTGAAAACACTCTATATCCCTAGCTCGCCTCTGAGTAAGTGTGCTCTCATGTCCCTAAGGCCCTTGGATGCCTCTGCCTTAGGCTTTGATGGTTATCTCTGGGACTCCTTAGACTAATTGGCCCTTTAACTAAATCTTCCTCCTTGCACATTCTTAGTAGGTAACCTTTGGAGCTTCCTTTCTACTTTGATGGCATTATTCTCTAACTCCTCTAAATTAAAGTAAGGACGTAGGTCTACTATGTTTGCAATATCTAGATTGAGTCCCTTTAGAAACCAAGCTATTGTTGTCTTTTATTCCTCCTCATTGTGAGCTCAGTTCATGGCCATCTCTATCTCCTTAAAATAGTACTATCTACTCCTTAAGCTTTGACTAAGCCTTTGTAACTTTTGGTGGAGTTCTCGGATATAGTAGCTAGGAAGAAATCTACTTCTCATTATGCCCTTTAATTCTTCCCACATTTGTATTGGCTTCTCCCCATTCTGCTGCCTGGATTACACCAACTGTTGCACCAAACAAGTGCATACTTAGTAAACTCAAGTGTGGTTAGCTTAACGTTAGTGCATAATTAATAATCTCAAGTGTAGTTAGTTTAACTTTCTTTGCCTTAGAATACTCTTGGTAGTAAAAATCATCTTAACCTTTGCTTCCCACTCCATGTATGACTCTAAATAACTCTTGCCATTGAATGGTGGAACAATCAGTTTGATGGAGTTCAAATTATCATCAACTTAAGGTTGCCCCCTTATGGGTCTCCTTGAGTGTTATTGGTTGGAGCTTATGTTCCCATACGTTTCTCCATCTTCAAATTCATCCTATCTAGTGCAGACTGGCTACCTAGGCCTTAGGGGAGCCTTTCTAAGGCCTTGAGTTAAGGCATTCTTTCTCGACACCTTGGCACTCAAGAAGGCCATTTGCCTTTTCCCTTGCTCTATCCATTCCAACAAACTCTCTATCATAGCTTGCATTTCCTTGACCTCTATCTTAACATCACTATTAGCCATTGAACTTGAAAATCCAAATTTATCACACACTCCCTTATGTGTTTCATTCTTAGATAGCACCCATACTTAATTTGTTAGTGAGAATTGTTACAAAAGACTCAACTCCAAAGTTGTAAGGGAACTATACTTGAAACACACAAGGAAAATCCCAACCCTTGGAAATCTAGGAGAAGATAAAAAAAAAGGGATTTTGTGTTTGAAAAGATTTGTGTTTTAGGATGAGTTTTGAAGACTCTAGTGCTTCCCCAATAGAAGACTAAAAGAATTCCCTTGAATCCTTTCTTAAATACTAAAAGTTGTGCTCCAAAAAACAATTGTTTTCCTCAAACCTCTTGCTTTGTACCTTGCTTTTTTTTTTTTCTTTTTTTGACACTAATTAACCAAACTAAAAATAGGTAAATAGATTGATAAGAAGGTTAGAAACCTTTGAAAACAACTTTTGAAACTCAACCAAATGAAGGACATAAAGGTGACATGAGAGAAAACCTGAAACACAAGAAACAAAAGTGATAGATAATGTAGTCGGGTAAGCTGGACCCAAGAGCTCAGTGAAAAGCAAATCAAAATCCTACATCCAAAGATAGCGTTAGAGGCCTAGGATGTGTTCTTAAAGGAAACCTTCTGATACTTAAGTTAGTTTTTCGGTAAAAAATAGTAGAGAGAATGAGAGGAAAGCCCGATCACTTACCTCGGGATTGATGAAGGGTTTATATAGTTGAGGCAAGCTCTGAGTAATTCATTCTAGGAATAGGAATCTCATAGCTTATTTGCGGGATGTGGTTTCCTTCTGAAAGTGGTTTCCTTTTAGGGCATTTCTGGGCATCTAGGCATGACCCATCCTCTAATTGTCAGTAAGGGACCTTGGACCCCATTTCCTACCAATGGGTCCTCCCTATAAGAGGGAATGTGGTCTGAGGGTCCCACATTCCTTGGTGCACTCAGGCGATGCCATTTGAGTTTAGGGGTGCGATCCTGACATGACCGTCCTCGGCCCTACCCAAGAAGCCTGACGGTGGTTGCAATTGGCTAGCTATATATGTGCACGAATTAAAACTTCATGAAACTAGTCGATTAACCTAGAAAATACAAGATGCATGCTTATTTAGTTTTGACTTGAGTACATGGAAACCATAAAACATTCCCTTGGCCAAGGCACTTTTCATAGAAATCAAGTTCAAATAGTTAAAACACACATAATCAACATTTGTATTATCATTACTACACATAATAACCATGTGAGGGCATTCAACAAAAGTAGACTAATGTCCCTTACCCAAGAGCAACCCTAGAGTCTAACGCTTCAAACATAGACACGGGAGGCAACTAGGCATAAACATATACAAGCCTCTACTGAGATCTTCCTAACTAACTCCTACCTTGGAGATGAGTCCCAGTGGGAAGTTGCAAAAGTCTATCCATGTACTACTAGCCTCTACGACCAAGAAAAATACTATAGTTAGTACTGTTATATCACCGACAAGTAACTAAGAAAATTAGAATCATAAAGATTCCCATAACAATATACCTACAACAAAAGACTACCACGACAACCCTTAATGGTTATCGGGCTCAACACGCTAAAATCTACACAACATAAGATAAGGGATTGAGAATTTGTAATTCTCAGTAAGGGATCTTTACCTGCAAGAAAAATGCTAAGGACAACACATATATTATTATATGTAATCTACTATGAGCTCATACAGCGTAAGGCTAAACCTATGCACATACATTTTAGTCCCTTAAGACTTGTCCTCTACCTAGTCCCTAAACTACAAGGCAAAGCCTTGTCTACAAGCAAGCATTGCTTACTAGCCTAACTAGTGAAGTTTATCACTAGTTGAACCTCCCTTATGTTGTACAGGGGCACTATGGTTGAATTGATAATTCCTAGCTCCCAAAGAACCCACTAGGTGTTCCAAGGTTTCCTCATCGAGACCTTGAACCCGAAGGTGAAACTAAGGTCTTAACGGTGCTAAACCTTCCACCTTCTATAATGGTGTATTTGTTATGGCCTATGAACTAGTTTTCTCATAAGGTACATTTACCATTTACAAAACTATAAGAAAATCCTAGATGACGAGATAGTTTTTAGATGTTCCGGAGTGCCATTGTACCATTATAACCCTTAGGCACCCCTAGGACCATCCTTGCCCTCCCTCGAATCCTCTTTTAAAAAGCTAAATTTTGCTGAAAAATGGCTCTAGGGCCAGGTGCCAGAAGGGGTGTCTCTGGGCACTAGGCGCCAGGCGCACTCTACTCTGCGGATAGAAAAATGCAACTTGGCATTAAGGTGCTGGATGGCGCCTAAGCGCCAAGACCCTGTGTCCTAAACCTTAAAAACACCCTCCTATGCCTTTTTGGAGGCTTCCTATGAGTTTAAGGCATACAATGCATGCTTAAACTCATATGAACCTGTAAAACAACTTGCATAGGCCACAAATACACCATCACAACACAATTATGATGCATTAAAACATCATCCTAAGCTTCATCAAACACATAGTCCACCATGAACAAACTTGCCCAAATACTAATGCTATTGCCAAAACTACTTAATTTCATCAAGCAAACACACTTTAATAGCATCAATTAAGCTTTAAACCATAAATCCTTTACCTTAATTTTGTTACCAAGCATCAATTATGCAACTTTTCACCAAGAACAAAGTTCCACAAGTTTCTACCTAAGTTCCCAGCAAACCCAAGCAAATGGCACCAAATGAACACCAACCAAGCAAAACCCATGCATTAAAACCTCTAATAAACCAGAAACAAGCAATAAATCAATGTTACCTCTCACCAAAAATAGGAACCCAGCTAGAAAATGTGGCAAACACTTCCAAACTAAGAAAAAGCTCGAAACAAGTTCCCCAAAGCTTATATACACCTTGGGCCTTTAAATTCCTTCAAGAACACTTGATTTTGAGCAAGAATTCAAGAAAAAATGGTAGGGGCGAGGTGCAAATCGGGAACAGGAGGAAGAAAACAATGCCAGCCACCAACTTTACCAAGCTTAAAAACCAAGCTTTCCCCCATTAGCCTTCAAACTTTTTAAAAAGCAACAAAAAACCCTCTTCCCTAAATAGTAATTTTAGTAAACCTTTGGTCAAATCTTTAACACTTAAGCAAATCTTTGGGTTTTAAGCAAGGTTTATGGTTCAAAACATATTTTTGACTCTTGGGCCTTCGCCGGACACCTCAGGATGTAAAATTACCATTTTGCCCCTAACCTTTGTTGGTGCCATAAACTACTCGAAACTTAGTTAATTTTGTCCAAGTTACTAATCCTTGCATAGTTAACTTGAGATAAGGTATTAACCTAGGAATTTAATTAATTTACCTCCCTTAGTTGAGTTTCCCGCTAGGAGGGCCATAACATCTTCCATTCCTTCTGAAATTTGGTCCTCTAAATTCCGCTGCAACTGAGGGAACTCACTAGGATACCTTTTCAACATATCCTGTTCTGTCTCCCAAGTAACTTCCTCTTCACCATGGTTTAATTAAAGGATCTTAACTATTGGAATCCACTTGGTTCGGAGTTTCTTAACTTGCCTATCAAGGATCTTAACCGACCTCTCCTCATAGGTCAAGTCCTCTTGGATGGGAACCACCGATGGGTTAACTACTTGTCCTAGATCAAATATGCACTTCCTTAGAAGACTAACGTGAAATACATTGTGCACTTGGGACAAGTTTGGTGTTAATGCCAACCGATATGCAACTTTCCCTACTTTCTCCAGGATCTCATAGGGTCAAATATACACTTTTGCCTAAACTGGGCTACTCCTTTCATAGGAGATACTTTGAGAAGTACTTTATCACCAACTTCAAAACTCAAATCTCGTCTCCTCAAATTTGCATACTTAGTTTATCGGTCGTGTGTAGCTCTAATCCATTTCTAGATTAATCTAATCTTAGCTATAATGTCAGCTATGATCTTAGGACCAATGACTACCCTAGGGTCAGCCCAGCCCAACAATAGGGTGTCATGCATTGCCTACCATGCAAACCCTCATATGGCGCCATACCTATAATAGTTTGATAACTATTATTGTAAGCAAACTCAATGAGCGGTAAGTGTTGATCCCAATCACCTTTGAAGTCTATGGTACACATACGTAACATATCATCTAAGGTTTGAATCACTCTCTCAGACTACCCGTTAGTCTAAGGATGAAAGATAGTACTAAGACTAACCTTACTTCCTAGTGCCTCTTGGAAAGCGTTCCAAAACCTTGATACAAACCAGGGATCCCTATCAAATATGATCTGATCCGGTATGTCATGCAACCTTACAATCTCCTTAATATACAACTAAGCTAACCTTTCCAACGTATAGGTAATCTTTATGGGCATGAAGTGCGCCAATTTAGTCAACTTATCGACAACCACCCATACCGAGTCATGTTGGCTTCGGGTATTTGGTAACCCAACTAGGAAGTCAATCGTGATGGATCCCCACTTTCTCTTCGGTAAAGGTAAACTTTAGAGAGTACCTGCCGGCTTTTGATGTTCATCTTTTACCGTTTGACATGTAACACATTTAGCTACGTGTCCGGCTACATCCCTCTTGAGTCCCGGCCACTAAAAATATGTCCTTAAGTCATGGTACATCTTACTAACACTAAGATGAATACTTAGTGTACTACTATGTGTCTCCTGTAAGACTTGCTGCCTAAGTCCCTCCATATTCGGCATATAGAGTCGATCCCCATCGTGTAGTATTCCATCCTTGTACTAGAACTGATTTCTTGTGGCACCAAGTGTCTCCTCCCTTGAATCTTTTTCAACAACGGATCCTTACTTTGAGCTTCTTTCACCTTAGCCAGCCAAGCTGACTGAATCTCCAAAGTGTAGATTAGAGACCTTTCTCGGTCTTGCTAAAACTCATGTAAGGTGGAGAAATAATCCCCTAATGTTCTTCCCGAGGAACTCGTAGCCTGATCCTTAGATAGGACCACTCTTGTTTACTTCTAACTAAGAGCATCTGCCAACACATTTTTTTCCCTTACAATACTCAATTAAGCAATCATAATCCTTTATGTATTCAATCCACCGACGTTGCCTCATGTTCAACTCTTTCTGAGTGAACAAGTATTTCAAACTCTTATGGTCACTGAAAATCCTAAATGATCTCCCTATCAAGTAATGCCTCCAAAGTTTGAGTGAGAAGACTTTGCCGCTAGCTCAAGGTCGTGAACTAGGTAGTCCAACTCATTAGGCCTTAACTACCTTGAGCCGTAAGCAATCACTTGATTTTCCTGCATTGATACACACCCCAAACTAGAACCTGATATATCTGTGTACAATATAAAAGCCTTGTTCGAGTTTGGCAGAATGAGTATTGGTGCACTTGTTAACTTCTTCTTCAACTCCAAGTAAGCCTCCACACACTTTGATGTCCATTCAAAATTCCGAGCCTTCTTGGTCAAGGCTGTCAATGGTGTTGTTATCATAGAGAATTTCTCTATGAACCTCCTATCAAGAAGTCTGCCAAGCCCAAGAAGCTCTGTATCTTTATAACTGTAGTTGGCCTCTTCCACTCAACTACTACCAGAACCTTCTCGGGGTCAACCGATAACCCTTGGGGACTAATGATGTGTCCCAAAAATTGTATCCTCTCAGACCAAAACTCACACTTTAACAACTTTGCATAGTACTGATTATCCTTCAGCACTTACAAAACTGTCCTAAGGTGCTCCTCATGCTCCTGCACAGACTGTAAGTATACCAAGATATCATCAATGAAGACTTCAACAAACTGATCCAAGAACGGTTTGAAGATCCTATTCATGGCTTCCATGAATACTGCCGGCGCGTTGGTCATACCAAACGGCATAACTATATACTCGTAGGGCCTGTATCTTGTCCTGAAGGTGGTCTTCTGTATATCTTCCTCCTTAAATCTGATCTGGAAGTATCCATACCGGAGGTTAATCCTGGAAAACACCTTCGCTCCCCTAAGTCTATCAAATAGATTATCGATCCTAGTAAGCGGATACTTATTTTTTACTATTACTGCATTCAACTTTCTGTAATCGATGCACACTCTCAAAGTTCTGTTCTTATTCTTTACAAACAACACTGGGGCTCCACATGGTGACACACTAGGCCTTATAAAGCTTTCTCTAGCAGTTCCTTCAACTGCTTCTTCAGCTCATCCATTTCAGGAGCTGACATTCGATAAAAAGGTATTGAAATTGGTTCTATTCTAGGCTGAATATGAATGGAAAACTCGGTGTCTTGCTTGGATGGTAAACTAGGCAAATCCACTAGGAACACCTTAGGAAATTGATTGGCTATAGGAACTTCCTTAAGTTCATCCTTTATGGCCACCCCATTCAAGGTATAATACACTCCTTCGTTGACTATGGGGATAGAGTCCATAAGTCTAAGGTGCAAACTTCTAGTGCTAGTTACTAAGCCTCCTGTGCAAGTCACTCTAGCTCCCTGAGCATTAGTAATGTCGACTGAGTGATTAGCATAGTCAATTTGTGCCTTATGCTTACTTAGCCAATCCATTCCCAACACTAGGTCATATGACCTCAATTCTATAACCCATAATTCACAAGCAAAGTCATGGTTGCCTAACTGTAAGGGATACCAAGTAACCAACTTGTTGGTCACAATAAAACTCATCTCTATAGTTCTAATGAGTTTAAACTCATTGTAAATATCACACTGTAATTTTAACCTATCTACCAAGGTAGACGAAATCAAAAAAAGAGTAGCACCAGTATCAAATAGTACTCTAACAGTACCATTCTAAAATATAAAGTTACCTCGAATGACGGTTGGCTCTCTGGTCACTTAACTAGCCAAGGTGAGAACCCTCAGCTCAACTGTTGCTACAAGCACACCAATTCGATTTCCTATAGAAAGGGGTACAGGAGGCAGATTCCTAGCCGTACCCAGTAAGGGTCAAGCCCGTAGGCTTTCCCTCACCCAATGACCACTCTGTCCACGATTGTTGCAAATGTTAGTTCCCAAAGTACATGGCTTGGAGCCATGAAATCTCCTACACCTAGTGCACAAGCCCCCTTTCTTCCTCTTGGCCGACCATTGAGTCTCGGCCACATTTCCTTCCATTGGACATTTTCCAACACCGTTTCCTAGGTTGGATGGCCAAACCTCCAGCTTCTTACTATGAATCCTTGAGTCTTCAAACTCTCTCTCAAGAGCTAATGACACGCCCGTCCTTAGCCCCTACCCAGGAAGCCTGTAAAAGCTGGTCTCACAGTGATTACAATTGGCTAGCTGTATATATGTACGGATTAAAAATTCTGTGATACTAGTTGATTAACCTAGAATATGCAAGATGCATGCTCTTCATGCTTTGACTTGGATTAACCAAATTTCATAAACCATTGACTTGGCCAAAACATTTCTAAAGAAAATAAGTTCAAATAGCCAAAGTATACAAAATCAACATTTATATGAGTTTACTACACATAACAACCGTGTAGGAGCATTCATACATAAAGTAGACAAATGCCCTCACCCAAGAATAACCCTAGAGTCTAGGACTCCTCAAAACATAAAAAATGGAGGCAACTAAGACTACTATATATACCAGTCTTAACTGAAATCTTCTTGAACTAACTCCCACCTTGGATGCAAGTCACAAAAGTCCTTGTCCAAGTACTATTAGGCTCTACAGCCAAAGGAAGACTATAGTTAGTACTGTTACTTGACCAACAAGTTACCCAAGAAAACTAGAATCATAAAGATTTCCAAGTGAAATACCTACAACAAAAGCAACTACCGCAATAACCCTTAGTGGTTACCCGACCCATCAACTTAAGAATCTGCACAACATAACTAAGGAGTGAGAATTCAGAAATTCTCAATAAGGGTCTTCACTATACCTGTAAGAAAATTACTAAGGACTCCACAAATGATAACATATGTAACCTGCTATGAGCTCATACAGCTTGAGGGTCTAATATATGGATACACCTAGGTCCCTTGGGACCTCTCCTCATCCTTGTCCATGAACTACAAGGCATTGCCTTGTCCTTTAGCAAGTTTAGCTTGCTAGCCTAACTAGTGATAAACCACCAGTTGAACCTCTCCCGTTTATGTTGTACAGTGGCATTATAGTGGGACTATCTTAAACTAGGCCGTAAAGACCTTGTAGACTAGGTGCACTAAGGTTTCACCTTGCAACCTTGTGGCTAAAGGCATGACTAGGTTGCCAAGGGTTCTAAACCTCTTAACCAAGCTAATGATACTTAGTTGTGATCCTTTGTAAATTAGTTTTCTTGCTTATGGTAAAAGTAACCATAAAACTTTGTAAAACTCAAGAAAACTTCTAGGCCTTGGAGGACTTTTGAAAGTCTCGGAGCACCCCCGGAATGCTTAAATCCCAAGGTACTTTAAGAATCCCCTTAGGTCTCCCCTTGACCTTCTTAGCAAAACTTGTACAGTTGGTAACGTTATGCCAGTTTTTCCTGTAACAATGACGCGTCGTAGGTACTGGCAACGATTGGTGACGCGTCGCCAATACCTATGACAGCCCAAAAAATTCCCAGTTTCACTGCTATGAACTTTGGATACTTCCCAAACATATCAAACATGTTTGGATAGCCTCCAAACTTCACATACATGTAGAACATGTTGCATAGATCACAACCAATTATTACAAGCCAATCTATGATGCATTATAACATCATTCCAATCATCAAAAACCTCATAGTCCACCATAATTCAACCTTGCCCACTAATAAACATGAAATCCATCAAGAACACATTGATTACCTCATATAAAAAATAAGGGATAGAAGGAAACCTGCTTCCAAGCTCCAAAACCATGATTTTATGCTTGAAACAAGCTTCCAATGGCCTATATACTTGTGGTAGCTTCTCTTTTCACTAAGAACTCTTGATTTTGGGCTCAATTGGATGAAGAAAATGATGGTGTGAAGGATGAACTCAGGTTATGGCAGCCACCCTTCACTTTACCATCTTATAAACCATATAAACCATGTTTAAAATTCAAGCCACCAAAGTATTAAACATGGAACATTTAAACCCCTTTTTTTTTATAACTTTAGTCATTCTTGATCAACTTTGTTTATTTCAACTAAGTTTGGGTTAAAGTTAAAAGTTAGGTTAGAAAAACTCATTTTAACCACTCGAGACCTAGCCCGACTCATCGGGATGCAAAATTACTATTTTACCCCCAAACCTCATTTAGTGCCTTAACCTTCTCGGAACTTAGCGAACTGTGCTAAACTTTCCTTACTATGTAAACTTGAATTAAGGTTTCAAACTTAATTAGAGTAATTTACCTTCCTCGGGCATGCTTCCCACTAGGAGAGCCATAACAGGTAATGTTTTTTGAACCATTTAGTGATAGCTCCGAATGTCCACCGTTGTCATGTCTCTCCGAAGCACAAGTTTAAGGACTTGAAAGAATTTCTTGGCCTTGAGCTCATCATTTCCAACCATATATGGAGCATATCGAATGAGTGAATTGTAGCGCTGCTCATAGTTTCTTACAGACATCGCTCATTGGGTGAGATTTTCAAACTGAATCCTCATTTGTTCTTGAGCCACCTCTTTAATATACTCTTTTCGAAACTTTTTTGTGAAGTCTGACCACTTGAACACATTTTTCTTATGCTCCGGTCAATTTCCATTACTTTCCTTTAGCATTTCTAGAACTTCATCCCACCATAAGCTAGCCCTCCTTCTAAAAAAGAAAGGTACTAAGGCAATTCTCTGCTCCGACTCATAACCTCCACAAGTAAAGAGTTAATTCATCCTATTCAACCAATCCTCTGCCTTGTCGTGGTCGCCTAACCCATCAAAGCTTGGTGGGTCAACCGTCTTGAATTTCTCGAGCAATCTCATTTGATGTGGAGTTTCTCCCCTCCTTGGAGCCTCTCTTACTTCCTGCTCCCCTTCATACTCATAAGCACGGTCATGCCTCTCATGAGCCCTAGGCAGTTGCCAGTGGTTGGCATGCCTCTCTTGACCTTGGGGTGGCTCATTCCCTTGGTCATTTTCTTCCTGATAGGCTCCTCCATTTTCTTGGTCCGAAAATAATTCCTTTAGGATGGTGGTCATGCTTTTGCCATTTGTAACAAGGTCTATGTCATCCCCTTTAGCACATTGGATATCTCATCCAACCTTGCCACAACCGGATCATTAGAACCTTCACCAGGTTCCCTAGCTCATCTCGAAGCTCCTGACCTCATGTCAACCATAGCAACCTGTAACCAAAGCCAGACGACATTCCACAAGTGTTAGTTAGTACTAACTATCCTAGCACATGGACTTTAAACTACATCTCAGTCCTAGCCTCTAATGTCTATGAATTGGGCTCTGATACCAACCTGACACGGCTACCCTCGGCCTTGCCCAAGAAGCCTATGAGAAAGAATCTCGCGGTGATTGCAATTGGCTAGCTATATATGTGTACAAATTAAAACTTCATGAAACTAGTTGATTAACCTAGAAAATGCAAGATGCATGCTCATTTAGCTTTGACTTGAGTACATGGAAACCATAAAACATTCCCTTGGCCAACGCACTTTTCATAGAAATCAAGTTCAAATAGTCAAAGCACACATAATCAACATTTGTATTATCATTACTACACATAATAACCATGTGAAGGCATTCAACAAAAGTAAACTAATGTCCCTCACCCAAAAGCAACCCTAGAGTCTAAAGCTACAAACATAGACACAGGAGGCAACTAGGCATAAACACATACAAGCCTCTACTAAGATCCTTCTAACTAACTTCCACCTTGGAGATGAGTCCCACTTGCAAGTTGCAAAAGTCTATCCACGTACTGCTAGCCTCTATGGCCAAGAAAAATACTATAGTTAGTATTGTTATTTCACCGATAAGTAACTAAGAAAACTAGAATCATAAAGATTCCCATAACGATATACCTGCAACAAAAGACTACCATGACAACCCTCAGCAGTTATCGGGTTCAACACGCTCAGAATCTACACAACATAATATAAGGGAGTGAGAATTTATAATTCTCAGTAAGGGATCTTCACCTGCAAGAAAAATGCTAAGGATAACACATATATTATTATATGTAATTTGCTGTCAGCTCATACAGCGTAAGGCCAAACCTATGGACATACGTTTCAGTCCCTTAGGACTTGTCCTCTACCTATACCTTAAACTACAAAGCAAAGCCTTGTCCACTAGCAAGCATTGCTTACTAGCCGAACTAGTGAAGTTTATCACTAGTTGAACCTCTCTTATGTTGTACAGGGACACTATGGTTGGACTACTAATTCCTAGGTCCTAAAGAACCCACTAGGTGTACTAAGGTTTCCTCATCGAGGCCTTGAACCTAAAGGTGCAACTAAGGTCTCAATGATGCTAAACCGTCCACCTCCTATAATGGTGTATTTGTTATGGCCTATGAACGAGTTTACTAATAAGGTACATTTACCATTTACAAAACTACGAGAAAGCCCTTAAATGACAAGAGAGTTTTTAGATGTTCCAGAGTGCCATTGTACCATTACAACCCTTATGCACCCCTAGGACCATCCTTGCCCTCTCCTAGATCCTCTTTTAAAAAACTAAATTTTGTTGAAAAATGGCTTTGGGGCCTAGGCACTAGGAGCACCCTGCTCTGCGGACAAAAAAATGCACCTTGGGTGTTGAGAAGCCGAATGGCACCTAGGCACCAGGACCCCGTGTCCTAAACCTCAAAAACACCCTCCTAAGCCTCATTGGAGGCTTCCTATGAGTTTAAGTTAAGGCATACAATGCATGCTTAAACTCATCATGAACCTGTAAAACAACTTGCATATGCCACAAATACACCATCAGAACACAACTATGATGCATTAAAACATCATCCCAGGCTTCATCAAACACATAGTCCACCATGAACAAACTTGCCCAAATACTAATGCTATTTCCAAAACTACTTGATTTCATCAAGCAAACACACTCTAGTAGCATCAATTAAGCTTTAAATCATAAATCCTTAACCTCAGTTTCGTCTACCAAAGAAGAATTATGCAACTCTTCACCAAGAACAAAGTTCCACAAATTTCTACCTAGGTTCCAAGCAAACCTAAGCAAATGGCTCCAAGTTAACACCAACTAAGCAAAACCCATGCCTTAAAACATCTAATAAACCAGAAACAAGCAATAAATCAATGTTACCTCTCTCCAAAAACAGGAACCCAGGTGGAAAACATGGCAAACACTTCCAAAACTAAGAAACAAGCTTGAAACAAGTTGCCCAAAGCTTATATAAACCTTGAGCCTTCAAATTCTTTCAAGAACACTTGATTTTGAGTAAGAATTCAAGTAGAAATGGTAGGCGCAAGGTGCAACTCGGGAATGGGAGGAAGAAGATCAAAAATGGCAGCCACCAACTTTACCAAGCTTAAAAACCAAGCTTTCCCCTCTTAGCCCTCAAACTTTTTAAAAAGCTACAAAAAGCCCCCTTCCCTAAATAGTAATCTAATCAACCTTTGGTCAAATCTTTAACACTTAAGAAAATTTTGGGTTTTAAGCAAGGTTATGATTCAAAACATATTTTTGACTCTCAGGCCTTCCCCCGACACCTAGGATGCAAAATTACCATTTTACCCCTGACATCTTTTGGTGCCATAAACTACTCGGAACTTAGTTAACTTTGTCCAAGTTACTAATCCTTGCCTAGTTAACTTGGGATAAGGTATTAAACTAGGAATTTAATTAATTTACCTCCCTCAATTGAGTTTTCCTCTATTAGTGCCGTAACAAATCCCCCCTTTCTCTATTAGCTTCTTGGGGGAGTTAGGTGGACGTCACCATTTCGGGTTATCCTATCCATCCCTTCTATGCAGTTGTAATGTGGATTAAGTCCGTCGACTAATAGGAAGACAAAGAAATGTCCAATAAATGCTCTTCAAGAAAGTGACCGGGCATTGTTATCTTGGCGGTTGCCAGTGGCCACGTCTCCTCAAGTGATTAGCCCATCATTTGTATTGGTGGTTTCTTGGGGGGAAACCCAAAAGTCACAAGTTTTCCTACATATGTTATGAAGGTTTATTTTTTCTTCCACTCTTTGTCTTGTTTTACTACTTTCTTCTCTCTTGATTTGTTGGTGCCAGAGTTCTTTCGGATTTCTTTTCCAAATTTTTTATCTTTCTTCTATTGTTCATTCTTCCTCAACGTGTTGAAGTAGTAGGTTTTTTGTCCTTTCTTCTTGCCTTACATTTTCTTATTTTTATTTCCTCTAGGGATTGGGTTTTTCCATGTTTTCATCCTTCCATCACCTTATTGCTTTGGCTGTAGCCCTGATGTGTTCTCGCCTGTATTTTCCAGATGGCTTCTGCAAAATTATCATCTAGGTTTGCCGCCAACACCGGTGAATCCTGCAAGATGTCCTTCTTCCCTAATCCTGGGGTAATAAAGAAAGTTGTGACTTAGCACAATTAAGGGACATTGGCAATGAATCTCACCAGATATTTCTGGCTAAATGGTGTTGTTGCTGCCTTCTTCCGCACACAAGCCCTCGAGGATAGGGTCCTAGTATGATGAAGCAAAAGGGGAGACATATTTTTCATTTTCACAGACCAGCTCCAGGCGGGGCTCTGCTTCCGTCTTCATCCATTGGTAAAGTAGATTTGTAAGCACTATCAAGTTTCACCATCGCAGTTGGTGCAGAACTCATTTGTTTATATGAACGACTTCATTATCTGCTGTAAGTTGGCAAGGGCATCTCCGCTACTGAAGGTCTTCCTCCAGTTCTGTATGCTGGACCTGAAGAAAAACGCAAGCTTTTTCCACATTGCCCCTATTAATAGAGGCGGGAACAAGTCCTTTGTCTTCGTATCTTACAAGGACTCTTGGTTGAGGTAGAAGAAGTGCTTCTTCTTCACATTGAGGGAGAAAGAATGAGGGTTTTCTTGTGAGTTCATAGACACCTTTCAGAACGCCTTGGTCAGGGCGCTGCCCATATATAAGGGCTCCAAGGGCCATTATTCCCTGCTCAGGTTAGTCCGCTTGTTGGAGGAGGTGGTGGGGAATAAAAATTTTTTAGAGTTGTTCCCCATCCATTATATTAAAATAAATGAGACCACCCTTAGGTGTGAAGAGATCAGCAGGGCCCACCGGTCATATTCAGGCGTAAGGGACCCTTATAATTAAGGGGAGGGCTAGGGGTAATGCTAATTAAAGCCTTCATGGATTATTGCTGGGGGGCCCCGCCAAGGAATTGTATTCCAATCATCATTTTTTTCTTGCCTTTGTGCATGGTTATAATATCTTATCGTATTGTTCTTTCTCCAGAAATAAGCAGCCGCACCAAGGAGTTTTTAAAGAGGCACAAGGGCATTGTTGAAGCCTTGTGGATGCCCATAAGGTGAACATTCTTTCTGTCGGTATGGCTCATGTTGTGGGGGCCTCTTCATCCAAGCCCCAATCCAAAGTGGTGGAGTTCCCTGAATCTTTTCCGGAGGAATAACTAGTCTAAAAGTGGGCAAAGCTCTCTGGCTTTGCTGAAAATGTTGCTTCTTTTAATGGAGGCACTAATAGGGCATCATCCAAGCACATTTTCTATGCTGACTTTATAGGCCCGGAATCATTTTGAGTTGATTATGGGTGTTTCCATCCAATGGCTTCAGAGAAGCATGCAAGGTCACCTGCCGAAGCCTCAATGGTATCCTAAAAACAAAATGCTACCCTAAGGCCCTTGAAGGATGTGCTTTTTGCACTGCCTCCTCCCCCCGCTCAAGTTCTAACGGGGGTCATTCTTGAGAAGGCCCTAGCCGTTCATGAAGGGCCTCCTGAGCCAAAGCTGGATGACGACATTCAGCCATGCAATCTAATCCCTACGCGTACTAGGCTCAGAAGAAAGACTTGGCGCTAAAGGGGATTGCATTTGACCAAGTCTTTGAACTTTTGTGGGAGGTGAGGATTGGCAAGTCGATCCATGAAGACTAGTCTGACATTTTCCATCACATCCTAGAAAGGTTAAGGACCTTTAAGGATCGACAGTTTCTGGCTCATCCCCTTCATTCGGAAGAGGGTCAGCTCATGAGCATAGGCTACAGCTTTCTCCAATATGCTCCTTTGTTTATTTTTACCACTTTAATATGTCATTCCTTTTACTAACAAATCTGAGTTTTGGAAGGAATCCATCACTGCCCATAGTTGAGGGGAACGGTGGGTAGCTCGGGACAAGACCTTTCATTCTAAGCTTGAGGCCTTCTGTAAAAATACTGAGCCCTTTCAGTCGGAATTGGTTGGTGAGTGAAGTGCTAAAAAGTCACTTGTGAATAACCTTAAGCCGGAAAGAGAAGCTAAGGAGGCGAAGGAAAGCATTGCTTCAGAGTTGAAGTTGAAGGTGTTAGAGTTATAGGAGGCATTGAAGTAATCTATGGGGAAGGAAGCTGAGGCCAAAAAGAAGGCCAATCGCTTGATAGCCTTGCTGAGAATAGCAGAGTCCAAGATAAATGCTATCAAGGTTACTCTACGATGGACAAGTACACTCCCCTAGGCCTGAGGTTTGTTGTAGGTGAGGCTAGCTCAAGTTCAGTTGCTTCTACGATACCTCTTATAGAACGCATCAAGCGAGTTGGCTTTGTTGGGCATAAAGGCCATTTAGAGTACCCGTGCCTTCAGACCAAGGTCAACACTCACTTAAAGAAGCTTGGCTTGCTTCTCTTGATGGCAGAAAAAAGGCTTAGAATGACTGCCTTTCTAGAGTTCAAGGAAGGTTTTTTTTCCCGCCCCTTTCAGGTCAAACGAGTGAATCAAAACCTTGATCTCCCATTTTTCTCAGCTTATGAGGACTCAGGTTTAGATTACGAAGCCTGGCTAAAGGATGGGAAGGCTAGGATTCTTGCCTTTGACAAGGATGCATCGGCAATAAACCTTGATAAAGGCCCATCTCCAGATGAGTTTTATGAGCCCTCATTGTTAGCTCTTATCCTCTTTTTGCTTTTGTTCTTCTAGGGTTCTCCTTAGCCTTCTGTAACAAATTCTTTTGTAAAGAAAATTTTAATGAGAAGTTTATTTTTGCAATGCCTTTGTGCTTTGTACTTTTGACGTTTAATAACTTGTTGTGATGTTTCATTCGAGTAAGGGGCCCCCTATAGGGGCCTAACCTAGTGTTTTCTTGGTGTTTAAAGGTTTTAGAAATCCTTATTTCTGTCTGATATAATCACAAAGTGTTAAAGGAAGTGTCTCTTTATTCGCAAGTAACCAAGGTACATAAAGTGAAGTAGTTATTTTTGCAATGATCTAAGCAAGACAGGGAGACAAATCATCTAAATGATAGTGTATGGGCAGCTATCTTCCTTCTGAGGTTGCCAGCTTAAAGACTCATTCCCTAAGTTTCTTTGTGATTAAGTAGGGTCCATCTTAATTTGGCCTCAGTGCCCCATGCCCCCAGTTTATGCCAGTCAATTCAGCTTTGATAAAGACCAGGCTTCCTACTTGAATGTTCTTAATTTTCATCTTTTGGTTATGAGTTAGGGCAATTCACTACCTGAAGGCCCTCATGCAAACCCTCACTTCCTCGCTCAATTCCTCTAGTAGGTCTAAATTTCCTTCAAGGGCTTTCTTATTTTGAGAAAGATCATAAACTTGCGTTCATAAGGTGGGGCAAGAGATTTTCATGGGTATAAGGGCATTGGTTCCATAACTCATCGTGAAAGGTGATTCTCTCGTACACCGTCAAGGAGTTGTGCGATAGTCCCAAAAGACACTTGGCAACTCTTCCACCCACCTGCCCTTAGCCTTGCCCAGCCTCTTTTTCAAGCTTTTCTTTATCCTTCTATTGGTGACTTCTACCTGCCCATTTGACTGAAGATGAGAAATAGGGGTGAAGTACAAGTGAATGCCCTTTTCTTTAGCAAATCGTTGAACTTGCTAATTGTCAAACTGCTTTCCATTGTCAGTAATGTTAGCTTAGGGGCATCCAAAATGGCAAATGATTTTCTTCCATAGGAACTTAGTAACTTATGGTGTCATGATAGAGGCCAAGGGCTCCGCTTCTACTCATTAGGAACTTAGTAACTTATGGTGTCATGATAGAGGCCAAGGGCTCCGCTTCTACTCATTTTGTGAAGTAATCTACTGCCACAATGTAGTACTTAACTTGCCCTAGAGCTATAGAGAGTGCTCTAATTAGATCCAACTCCCACATGGTTTAAGGCTTTGTGAGCTAAGGCGTTGACTCCAATATGTGCTCCACCTAGTCGATTTCCTTGAGAATGTGATGTCTCTCAAGCTGGGTCAGGCATCAATGTAAAAGGGAAGCAACCCTCTACTACATATTCCCCCCTCCCCTCCCCACGGATGATGAAAAAATGCCTTGCCCAAATTTTTATTTTCCTTTTTTCCTCGGGGGTTCCACTTAGTATACGTTTCTCGATGTAAATTTTTATTAGCTCCTTCCAATCATCTCCAGGTGTCATAGCATGTATCAAGTAGACTGAGGGCTCTATGAATGTCTCTATTATAGCATCTTCTTGTCTTTTTGAGAGGGCGTCTGCCTTAGTGTTCTAGTTCCTGGGGATTTTCTGGACTTGCCTGCACATGGTCAAAGATCTTCATTAGCTCTCTCACTGTGCTAAGGTATTTGCAAAAAGTAGGCTCTCTTGCACATGTTATTCCCTTGACTGGTTCATTATTAGTTGGGAGTCACTATATATCTGTATGTTTCATACCCCCACCCGACTTGCCATCCGCAGCCCCACAAGGAAGATTTCATATTCCGTGACACTGTTGGTTATAGGGAATTAAAATGTGTTTATGAGGGCGGCTTTTAGACTAAGCAGGCCCTTGAGTACAATGCCCGCTCCCTAACATTTAAGTACCAAGGCCGTAACAACAACATACATTTCCCGAGTGTACAACTTATCAAGCCCTTGTTGTGCCTTAGTGCTCGGCATCATTTCTACCACAAAATCTGCTAGGGCTTATACCTTGATAGCCTTCTAAGGTTCGTAGTGAATGTCATATTCTCTTAGTTCAATACACCACTTAGCAAGTCTGTCAGATTTATCTAGTTTTTGTAGAATGTCCTATAAGGGTAATTCTATTCTTACTGTGATTTGTTGAGTTTGGAAGTATGGTCATAATTTTTTGGAGGCCATGTTAAAGGCCAGTGCCACTTTGTGAAGTTTGGGATATCTGGATTTGGCCCCCTGAAGGGTCCTGCTGACATAATATATAGGCCACTATTGATGGAGCCCTCTATGACGGCTAAGTAGAGTACCAAGGGCTCGTTAGGCCTCAGTTGCCTTATTGTGAAGAGGTGTTACGGATAATTCTTTATCTATTGGAATGTCTCTTGGCATTTGTCCGTCCACTCGAAGGCAGTTTTTTTTCAATATTCGGAAGAATGACTTACATTTGTCGCCAAATCGCGAGACAAACCGTCCCAACGCTGTTAGCCTTCTGGCAAGCTTTTGAACATTTTTCTTACTCTAAGGGCTAAGCATCATAAGGATGGCCTCGATTTGTTAGGGTTGGGATCGATCACTCTTTTGGAGACCATGTAACAAAGGAATTTCCCAACGCCTACACTGAAGGCACATTTTTTAGGATTCAATTTCATGTTGTACTGATGCATCCTTTGAAAAGTTTCTCAAAGGTTGTCAAGATGTTGGCTTATGGCTTAGCTTTTGATGATCATATCATCTACATATACTTCCATGTTCCTTTCTATTTAATTTTTTTGTGAAGATTCGATTCATTAACCTTTGGTAAGTTGCTCCAGTGTTTTTCAGACTGAACAGCATTCGTTGGTAGCAATAGACGGCCTCGCCTGTTGTGAAAATCATCTTCTCCTCATCTTCAAAGCACATTCAAATTTAATGGCAGCCACTGAATGCATCCATGAGGGATAGTACTTTGAATTTATATGTGGCATCAACCAATTGTCCAATTGTTCTAAGAATGGCAAGGGGTATGGATCTTTTAGGCAAGCGTTATTGAGATTGGGGTAGTCAACGCACATTCGCCAGTCCTCATTTTCTTTCTTAACTAATGCCATGTTGGTGAGCCATTCACGGTATCGCACTTCCCAAATGACTGTGGCCTTCAGCAGCCTTTAGACCTTGTCCCTGACGAACTCACGCCTTTTGGGTACTATGTTACACTTTTTCTACTATATTGGTCAGGCGGAGGGATCTAATTATAAATTGTGAATAATAACTTCCGGGTCTATCCTGGTCAATTTACTAAGGGACTAAGCAAATACATATATATTTACCCTAAGAAATAGAATGAACATCTGTTTTACCTCAGGCGAAAAATCCTTACCGATCTTGATCGCTTTTTCGGGGCCCCACCTCTACCAGCTTCGTGTCTTTAGGCAGAGCCCTACCATCCTCGTTTTCCTAAAGGGCTTCCTTATGCCTTTTAGATTCTACTAATATAGAGGCATTCTCCCTAGGCCTTCGCAAGGTCGCCACATAACCTCTGCGTGCTGCTGCCTGGTTGACAAACACCATTGCGTCTTTAATAAGGGTCACGAAAAACAACGCTAACTTCCAGACGTTGGCTCGGATGTAGAATTGTACTTGTGTTGGCCACCTAAGGATGACATTATAGGGAGATGGAATGTCTAGGATGAGAAACTCAGCATCGTGGGAGTCATAGATAGGCTCCCCATTGTGATCTTTTCCCATCAATATTAGTGGAACCTTAATGATCCCAACTGTAGGGATCTTGTTTTTGCAGATCTTGAATGTAAACCCAGTTATTGGTAATAGGGAAGACCTCCTGATCTTTATTTTTTCTAATAGGACAACAAAAATGACATTGATGGTAGCCCCTGTATCTAAGTAGACTCTTTCCATGTCGAAGTTGTTGATGCATGCCCTCAATACAAGTGGGTCCATGTGCAGGATCATTACCTGGGACCCCTTAGCCCTCATTATGACCCGGTTAGGGTCAGTAGCTTCTAATTATCTGATCTCACGCTCCTGCCTTTTTTAAGCCTCTAAGGCTTCTTCCTTGATAATCATGTGGACCACTCCTACTGAAGGTCCAGGATTTTGGTAATCCCTTAGGGAGAAGGGCCTCTCAGGCCTTCATCCCCTGTTATTATCGCCCTCGTCATCTCTCCTATGAGGCCTCTCTTCTTGTCTCCGACAAAGAGACTTTCGCTTGAATGGATATTCTTTTAGCTTAGAATATCTTGCCTTCTTGGATCATTTCCTCAAACAGCTTCTTTACTGCCAACATTCCTCAGTATCTTGCTCCTTGTCCTTGTTATACCTATAATATTTCTTAAGGTCCTTTTGCCCCAAGGGGACATCTCTGGTGGCCACCTAAGGATCTAATTCCTCTTCTCGATGGCATAGAGGATGTTCAACTTTGTTTCTTTCAAGGGTGAGAGGACGAGCTCCAGTTGTGAGTCCCCTTCCCTTCCTTCAGGAACCACTTTCTTTGGCTTTAGGGTGGTCAGTAGGGACTATCGGTCTGTTGAGTACCTTGGCATGCATGCATCTCGTAGCATGGTCAAGGAATTCTTCTAGGTCTCGTACGGAATTCTCGTGAAGGTCCCAGGCCAGTCTTGAATCCCAGCCTAACCTTTAGTAATGGCTACTAAGAGTAGCTCTGGAGATAGCCCTTGCACCTGTACTACTTCTATGATAAATCTTAGGATGTAATCCCTTAGGGGCTCTTCTCGATCCTATCAAATTTTTAGTAGGTGAGCCACCATTTTTGGGGTCAGCCGGCTTCCCAAAAAATGTCTTAGAAACACTCGAGAGAGATACTTGAATGAGGTGAAGTGGCACCCCTAGTTGGTCCCAAACCAAAAGGCGGAAGCTCCCATCAGTGTAAAGATAAAGGCTTCACACATGACAGCATTGGAGGCCC
Organism: Aquilaria yunnanensis; assembly: GCA_039654915.1. Lineage (NCBI taxonomy): Eukaryota > Viridiplantae > Streptophyta > Magnoliopsida > Malvales > Thymelaeaceae > Aquilaria > Aquilaria yunnanensis. The sequence continues at coordinate 77,737,614 of CM077594.1, read as the reverse complement.
TTTCAAGCCTCATGGACGTAACATACCTTTGCAGATGATTTACTGGGTCCGTAAGGCCATCGTACAAGTCAATATTTAGAATGCGGAACCCCTTAGGGGCAGGGGCATTAATTATCTCTTCTGAGAAGGGTTGGAGCCATAAGTACTCCACATCTATGCCCATGGTAGGGCCTTCCTTCAGCCGCTCTAGAGCTCGCATGCATTCTTCGATCTGATCAAGTCTCTACAGGATCGCACTGATGTCGCTAGGACCATCTGAACAGTCCAGGAATGACAACTTCTCATGGGTTTGTGCCCTCGAAGGCTGGCCTTATGGCCAAGTGGCTTTTATTGGCCTTTTTTGGAGCCTTAGGCAAGGATCTTCAGATTTCCTACTGGACTGTCAACCTCAATTGTTCAAAGAGGGCATGCTGTAATGCATGGAACTGTTCATCGTTCAAGGGCGCAAGGCCCTTACCTTTGCGGGGGTCCCTCTAAAGTCCCGTGGGATTCTCAAAGTCATCTCCTTGGTGTGTTTCTTCACAAGCAGGCCCTATGGACCTCTCAATGGATGGCTCTCTACTCAGTCTCGTGTGGGTCCTGATTCCCCATTCGTGATCTTTGCATGTTCACCATTCTGGCTTTCCACAGACAGCACCAAATTGATAGAAAATGTGGTCGGGTAAGCTAGACCTAAAAGCTTGGTGAACAACAAATCAGAATCCTGCATCTAAAGATAGCGTTAAAGCCCTAGGATGTGCTCCCAAGGGAAACCTTACGATGCTTAAGTTAGTTTTCTGGTAGAGAGTAGTAGAGAGAAGGAAAGGAGAACCCGATCCCTTACTCAGGATTGTGAATTCCCTCGTGTGTCAAGTTAAGTTCACAAAGAACTCATGGTTGTGCTTGGATAGCAATTCTGAGTATTATTGGAGATGTGTTGAAACAATACAAGGTTTGGCCCTTAAATAAAGTTTTTGGTCGAAACTCCAAAGAAAACTAAGTCAAAATTAGCTAAACATGTTCAAATGGCTTAGGAGTCCTAGTTGGACCCAAAGTGGACTTCTGGACACGCTAAGGTGTGCACTAAAGGTCCTTCGACCAAGCTTTCCACAAAACTTAGCAAAAATGTAACCTGAAGCTCAAGTAAGCCTAAACACACTTAAAATGTCTTAAATAAAAAATAACTAGTTATTAAAATGCTAGAACACCCAACGAACCCCAAGTAAGCCCTCTCGGGTATGCCTTACCATGCTATAGTTGCACCTTCGGATCTAGTCTCGTGCTTGATCCTTTACGAGCTTGTTTTTTCCTAGGCTTCTAGTATATTGATTGACTTCGCAAAAGACTCAAAATGTGCCTTGCCCAAGTTGCTATGAGCTTCATAGCCTTCCAATCCTTTAAAGTGCTCCATAATGTGCCCATGTAGTGCTTCCTTGAGCTATCGGGCTCACCTTTTCATTATAGGTCCACTAGTGATCTTCAAAGGATCCTTAAAGCCTTCTTGATTCGCATCACAACTCTTCTATAGTTCTTGACACATCTTGATGCTCTTTCTATCACTCGTTACATATTAAGTAATGTTATATGAACTAAAATTTTACTGAATTTTTTTATCAGGCGGTAATTTGTTAATTTAAATTTTAGGTTAGTTATACATAATTGTGTTACCAATTACTATTTGTCACATCATTTGGCACAAAAACTTATTAATGGCCTGTTGGCTAATTAGCATGATATCCATCATTTCATATGGTTGGTTAAGGTTTAAATCTTAACCTCATGCAAGAGATTTCTTTGATCCGCAAGCTAAAAAATGGGTTTAGGTAGGGTTTTAATAAGAGCATTTTTATATTTAGCCTTTTTTATTCTTTTGAGGTCGGGGGATATTTAGCATTTTCCTGACTCTGCCGAGGGCAAGGGTACTCAAAGAAGCATAATTCCTTCATCCAATTACTAGTTTTAGTGAAGTAGGCATTTGCTTGATTAGCAAAGATTTCAACCCTGTGATTCTCCCCTGGGTATGTGAGTGAATTGGGTAGGTGCAAGTTGTAAGGTATAGGCTACTCTGTGTAAAGGGTGGACTGGTGCTTTCTTAGGTATACTATTCCTTCTGGTAGGATGTTTCTTTTTGTCTTTTTCTCATAGCGTCTTTACTTTAGAAACAATTTTTTAGGTTATTTTGAATAGTTAAACTTCTTGAGAAACTGTTAGACAAATAAAAAAATTCTAAAATAAACTAAAAATGGAGAAAATTCAAACTCTTAATCTATACGCCCTTTGTCCAAACCTATTGTAATATGAATAGTGTAGAACATGGGATGGAAGTCTAGGATTCAACTCTAGCCTCCACCTATTTCCTCTATAATGTCAATGTCAATGTCAATGTTGCTAGTTCAGTAGCTTTTCAAATTCCAAAAAAGTAGACGTTCTTTATCCCTTACACTATGCAACACATTCTACCCTTGTAAACTTATAAACATACTTCTGTGTGCAAAAAAAAAAAAAAACACCTATTGTAACATATTTAATTTTGGTAGTCTCAAATCTTTGAAACATTTTCTAAATCAACTTAATCAAAATAACTTATTTTTATTATTTTATTTTTTTTTCAAAACCAATGTTATTTGAAAGTTAATATCATATAGATATATTAATAAATTTGAAAGTAATTTTTCATGATTTTATTAAATTCTTAATTTTTTCAATGTTTAGGCATTAGAAAGAAAAATTCATAGAAATTTAATAACATCATAAAGCATTTTATTTTTAATGAATTAGTACGCTTATATAATATTCACTTTTAAATGAAATTAGTTCAAAATAAAAAAAATATGTAAAAAAATAAACATAAATCCTTTTGGATTAAGTTGATTTACCATATAACCCTTCAAATTATCATTTTAATATTCATTTTTTCCAACTTTCTAAATTCACACATAAAAAATTTAAGGAGAAAAGTGAAAATAACACAAATTTCTACTTTCTTAATCTCTGTGCAAAATTAAATAATTCACCAGACATGAGATAAAAAGAGTAGTTTCTTATTTTATACTTCTCATCTCAAACTATTACACATTCTATTTAAGTTATCTTAAGTCTTTGCAACATTTTCATACTTAGTGACTTAATTTACCATAATATTTTTTTAACTTGATTTACATGTAAAAAGTTAAAAGCAATAATGAAAAAGAAAAAATATCAAATTTACCACTAATGTTTTGAGTAATGAGCAGATATGCCATTATAGATTTTTTTGGATCCAATCTCCTACTAATGTTTTAAAATAGGCCGAATATATCACTATCATTTAAAAAAATAACAAAAAATGGTAAAAATAGCAAGTTTTACAATCTTGAGATTATTATGCATTTCTTAAAAAATATCAATACCTTTGAAATTTTTATCAAAAAAATGTCTAATTTCTGCCATCAGCACTTCAACCCTATTACTTTCTCTGTTACCAACACCTCAACCCCATCACTGCCCTCCCTTTGTCTCTCCTGTCTAATCTCCTTACTGGCATTCTTGAGAGAGCAAGAGTTTAATTACAAAAAATTTTTAAGGTTTCGTAAAAGTTGCTTTATCACCATAAAATTTCAAATCTTGTTATTTTTAACATTTTTTGTTGGCTTTCTAATGCTTTCCGTTAGATTTTTAACGGCCAATAACATATTCACTTTTAATTTAAAATTTCAGTGGCATATTCAACCTATTTTAAAACATCAGTGGAAAATTGAGCCCAAAAAACACTATAATGACATATCTACTCCCAACCCCAAACTTTAGTGGTAAATTTAATATTTTTATCTAGTGAGAACAACATAGAAACTTTTTCTTCTTTTTTAATCCAGAAAAAGTAGTTGGTACAAAATAAACACAAATGTTTGAATAGCTCACGACTGAGGTCTGAGGAAGAAAAGAGAGTACAAGTTTGAAGACGAGAGGAAGGAAAACGAGAATAGGCCACAACTAAGGTTTGATTTCATATATATATATATAAGAATGCCCCTTCCCGCATCAACATGCATCAAACTTAATCAGGAGAATTAATACAGGTACTACAAACCGACTTCCATTTCAGTCTTGGCTTGAGAATTCTGGTATACAAAATCCTTCCGCAAAGTGCTCCCACCTTTTAACCGTACCAAATGATCACTTGTTTAGCTTTATTTTGACGTTATGTCTAGGGTATGATGTAGAAAGAGAAGGGTGACAATGGAACCTGTACAATAGAAGCTTCTTCTGAATAACTATTTCAACCCCTCGGAGCTACTCGTGGGTGCTTATCTGAAAGGTCATTTGATTTTGAGAACGGAGCTTTTCTAAGTATTACAGTCCAAAGGCTACCCTCTGGACAAAGTCTGGGCGTCTTTTAGATGGCAGCCGGAGAAGCCCCACTATCTGCAGCTCTGTTATACCCCTGCAAAAACGAGCTCTGTACAAAGATAGGTCAAGGCAACTTGTATCTAACGAATGAACAGCTTGTAGTAAACAGTAAATGAAGTGCCGGCACAAGAGGATACTGTAAGCAGGCTTCACTTTCAGATTCCTCCACATCATTTCTTTTCCTCTTCAGTGGCGATTGTCTCGCCTTCTGTTTCCTAATACTAGTAGAAAGAACAACTGATTTAAATGATTGGTACAAGTCATGGAGATTGATCTGATCGCCATGCTCTTGCACTAGGTTGTACCTATAATTGAGGAAACTTAGGATTAGTGCACATAATAAAAGTTGGCAAAACCTGATAAATAGATCAGTACTGACAAGATGAGAAAAATGCCACATGAAGTGCAGGACACAATATATGGATGGTTTGTCTACATCTCAACACAACAAAGTAGCTAATATTACATGTTTTCACAAGTTGAAGGTTTATCTATAGGTTACCTGAACATTTTGTTCGATTGATTATGTTGCAGATATGCAAACTCCATATCACACAACCAGTTATTTTGAAGCTATATCAAAAACATATAAAGACCAATGTTTGGTGCCAAGTGTGACATGCAAGGTATTTGCAGGAAGTTACAGTGTCCCATCTAAGACTAAGTTTTTTATCATCCCCCCATCTTTCTCTTCATCTGTACTCTCTTCCTCAAAATTATCAAGTACCCACTTCCACCGCCACCTCCAACTGCCGAGGCAGAGTTTGCTCTATTTCCAGCAACATGACAAGACTCTCAACAATTAGCAGAGCAAAAGTCTTATAAAGAGGTCATACCCTCCCAAACCCTCATCCCAAGCAAAGAAAGTAAAGCACTAGATACATGGGCATGCATACGGTGTACATTTGATTCTTCTTCCTTCCTTTATTCTACTCTAGTTTTAACAGTGCAAAGTATTTTTTGTAAAGTAGTCAAAACCACACACAGCCTTGCAGACCAAAGCTGAGTGGTGCTCCTTTGTTAGCCCTAGACAAGTTTCCTCAGCCTTAGCATACACCTTTGGCACCAAAAGTGGTTGAGTGGCGTTCCTTTATTAGCCTTGCTTTGGGTAGTTTATTTGCTTTCTGCTTTTGACATCTTAAGGAGAAATTGCAATGTACGAATTTTCTCATGACATGCCGACTCATCTGTAGCTTCTATGTTATTCAAACAAGGAAGATCCTGGAAAATACCATATCACACGGACACTTTTCTTGTAAGTCTTCCATAACGTGAGTACAATCAATATATTCTTTGGCCAAGCAAAAAAGATAAAAATACTACAGTATTCTATAAAAGCTTGGGTCAGATGCATAATATATGGTTTTAAACTTCCCACTCAGGTAGCATATTCTTAACCTCTGACCATGCAATGTCCATTTCATCACATTAATACATACAAGGTCACCTTGTTCATCCACTATGAGTAACATATATGTGCAGAACATTTAAAGTCAGCTTTCCTTTCTGCCTATCTTTGAGCACAAGGAAACTGATTCCTAATTTGATAAACTCATTGGCTTATTCCACAAATCAATACCTTGGATGTCTTAATCATATTCACATGTTTGAAATTAATAGCGTAAATAATTGCTCCATGTTAGTTATGAACGTTTGCTTCGAACTTGTTAGGAACCTTTTAATAGCGCCAAACAACTATACTACTCCTTCATTTCATTTATGCTGCCTTGTTTCTGTGAAACTGACAGCTTTTAGGAGTTTTATCATCATCAGGTACAAGGTATTAACATAAATATTTTAAATCATGGTTGTCACAGGTACAAATCCAACAGTACTATTTTGGAAACATAGTCATGTTTATGCCAAGATCCGGCAACAGCAAAATGGAAAGTCACTTACATAATTGATGTATCATGCATGGCAGGTAGAATAGAGCTACCACTTTTGTTGCAACAACTGCACTTAAGGAGTTTCTGGGATTCAAGAAGATCAGTCTGAATCCTCCTTCTTATGTCTCCAATCAAAGCCTGATATAGTGAAACTCTTGAATAACCCAAACTTCTGGTGGGAGCCGAGAAGAAAGTGGAAAAACTCGACATTTATCTAATTATTACAAGTTTAGCAGTAATGGAATCATATTGTTTTTTTCTCCCGTATAATATTGGCAGTCCATTCAATAAAATCTTCTTATAAACCCCACAGATCTGCCATGCCTAACATCAAAATAATGGGAAAAACATATAGTAGTTTCTTTTTCCTGTTAACCAGCCATGGCCTTCAAGGCTTTCCCTTAATTTTGCTGTCATTGGTGATTAAACAAACCAAAAAGAATAGAAGAAATTTACTCGAGTCTTGAGCAAGTATCATTATAGAACATCCAAACCACAAATTGATCGTCCTTAAAAAAAAAAAAACTTAATTTTTGTCTCGTGTCATCTATAATTCTAGCCAACTATAAAATGGTCGTAGAGAAAACATACTCCTTATTTAAGAAAATAAAACTATCAAATTTCACCCAACATTGAAATGTGTCAACTACAACTAAACAAAACCAGGACATGAATTCCACATTGATGTCCATCCCTTTATGTTATATCACATCCTCTTAACAGACGAGCTGGATGAAAACTTCAATCATGCATCAATTATTTCGCTAAGGTCACTACAATAGCACACTGATACTTAGAAGTTGAGGACACCAATTTCCCTACAAATTCAGTAACATCAAATTAATCAGCCAGCGTGCACTCTGCCACTGATTTGTTGTCATATTCGATTTTTAACCTTCTTTTTTCCGAAACATTGGAAATTCATATTTAACAAGTCAACTGAGAAAAAACATAAATGCTTACCAGTTGAAGCCTGACAGCATCTTTGAAGCATGCAAATTCATGAAATGATACGCATTCAGCAGGTTGCATATAATCCCTATTTCACAAACAATTCACTATCAGAAAGAATTGACGGAACTACTTATGGCACCAGAATTACTGACTAAATGCATAAATGTTAACACAGGTGACTTGGTTGTTTTATTGATGATCAAAACTACTTTCACGTTTTTCCCATTAATTATTGGGGAAAAGAGATCAATGAAGGCACAAGTGAATGCAAATGCAGGTAAGAATCTTAGAAACAGATACAGAAGAGACATAGATCATTCCATGCTTTCAGAAACTTTCCACTTTCTCTGCCTCAGACATACAGAGCATAGGAGTAGAACTATGTACTCCCTCACATCCTTCTGCACCCCCAAAGCAGACTGACCCCTTTTCCACAATCCTCTCACCCATATATTCAAGGTGATCTACTCTTTCAGCTTGTTGGTTCTCAAGGTAACATGTTTACCATGATTTTTCCCACTGTAGCTTCCTCAGTCAAAAAACCTACTTTTGGAGAGCGATCTTTCACATAGTTTACACAGGGAAAGAATGGCTCTTCTTAATTGCTGTGATTCCAAATATTAAGAGAAGCCCTTGAAGCTCAAATCCCCCCATTTCTGGCCTTTTCATCAACATGACAATTGAATGCATCCCTGATAAACCAGAATTCCTTGTGAAGCCAAAAGGCAGCCTAATTTTCACCATTAGCAATTAAAAGTACTGTAAGAAGTTATAAGACAGGAAGCAGGAAAAAACCCAATGAGAAACCAAGTTGGTTTCAATACTAAAACCAAAGGTCAGAAAACTTAAACACACATACATGTAAATGTCTAGAACAAGCTTTAGGATTTAAATGTTATGCCCCACCTAACTATGCACTCTATCAGCATTGCAGCCTTCTCATTCTGTGATTTTAAGCACTTTTCAGTCTTCGACTGGCCTCTAGGTGCATGTTTCCTGTCAAAATTAAGAAATCAAAGATAGGAGTTCTTACTTTCCTTAAACGACAAATCTGAAAACCAATTCCACAGCAACAACAAGAAGAACAACAACAACAACAATAATAATATTAAAGCATCTGAAAGTGAGAAGGCTGGAGCATTACTTGGATCTGTCAGTCGACTCCTGTTTCAAAGCTTTTCCCTCACATTTTAGTGAAGATTGCAGCTTCTTCATTTTGGTAGATATCTAAACAAGAAAAGACCAACTATGGTTTTTTTATTGAATTTCGTCATGTATAAAGAATAAATAGGTCCAATTGAATGCAAATATGAAATTTTGTAACCATGTCTTCTGCAGCACAGTTAAACCTTGCCATGATCTATATAAGCAAGACCTTCTTCAGATTGTCCTTGTGGCAAATGGAGCCAACTATTTGACCAACTAATTCTTATGGATTTCTCGAGTATTGACAACAAAGCTCAACAATGTCTTTCATCATGTGTCTTTCATTCCATGTATTTGGCTTATGTCTATTTAATATAAAATGTTTAGGTTTTATGGAATTTATCTACATTTCTTGCAAATAATTCAACCAGACTTTTGATACTTTTCAATTATTAAAATCATAGCAAACAAAATATGCAAGTACATAATAATGTCTTGCCTCTCCTAGTTAAAGCAACAATAAAATGCTTTTAGTCACCTCTCTACTCCAAGGACTTCATCTTAACCACTGCCCATGCTTCCTTACATGTGATGAAGAATACTAGCACCCAATAAGGGTTTTTCTTTGGTGGGGGGCGGGTGTAAAATATTGATTTAAGGTGGCATTGCCTGAGAAGAAACCATGCCATAGCCAAGTACATACAGAAAAATCTTGCTTTCATTAGGCCTATTTTAAGCAAGAGAATCGAAGCACAACTTACTCAGAAAAGCAAGAATATGTAGGATCTTGGTTCTTATGGGCCTGGTAATCACCTCATGTTTAGATGGATAAACGAAACAATAAATAACAAAGAATGGCATTCAAAAGGGGCTGAAGGATGGAACATGATCCGACTACTAATCAGCTATTTCCTAAATTACCACTCAGGGACTTCTCTTTTCGCTCCAATAGTCTTAGGCTTGGTTCCCATCCTAAGCGCCCAGTGATTTACAAAGAACTACTCCAATGAGCACAGAATTTGAGATGACCATCATAAATAATTACACAAGAAATACTAATCCTTATTTGAGTCGGTTGGCCATTGACAATTAGAAAAGAAAAAAAGCATGTAGTCCTACTCTTCCCCATCAATTTAACGCACTAACCCTAAAAAATACAAGAACATGCATAAATATGATATCTCTTGTATAGAGACAGTTTTCATTCGATCAAAGCAGCACAACCACTTCATCAAATGGTTTATAATAAAGTCAACCTTAGTCTCATTTTCATAAAAATCATGTCAAAAGTGATGTATGGTTAACAAGACTCGACTCACCAAAAATATTTCGACAGAAAGAAAAGAGAGCTCAAGAATGCAATTTTATATGTCATGTAACCATAACTTCAACCACACGATACCAATGAACACATCATCAAGCTTACAGTGCTTCTAAAAGTTTGGTATCGTTACCTCAGTGATATCAGCTGCAAGCATTTCCCATTTCTCAATCAGTTTGACCAAGTGTCCAATTGGAATATCCCTGATAGAAGTTTGAATCTGGTAAATACTGAAGGGCATAATGCAAAATATGACAAACAAGCAAAATTTTAAGTTTAGTGTAGAGAAAATTTTGTAATGCATGAAACTTCACAATTAAGTGAGAAATACTTTTGGAACCAAAGGTTTTAGGCTGAGAATATCTAAGCCTGAGTATATGAGTCATAATTTAATCGAAATAGAAACAAGATTAACAAAACTTGAACACTAGATTAATCAAAATAGTGAATATATTCCAGTAAATCAGATGTATTTTGAAGAAATTCCAACATACCTTAAACAGTGCACTGCCCTGCTGATGGCACCTCCCTTATTTGGTCTACAATAATGTGAATCAATTGCAGGAGACACCACAGAATCTTGATTAACATTGGTGCTAGCATTTGATGCCATTCCACCATAAGACTTTTGATAAAGTGCCTCACAAAATAAGTCCAACAGCCGGATTCCATCAGTCTTTGCAACTTCATGCAGGCACTTTAATATATTCCATGTAAACATAAAAATGAAGCCAATGACTTAAAAGTTAACACAGTTCAACTAAGAAGGTGGTAAAGACTCCCAAAATAAAACTGAGTGACAAAGAAACACCAGGCAGTCCTTGATAAATTACTGCACAAGAGCAATAAAATTCCAAATAGTTCCATTGAAAGACATCATCCAACTTCATTTACCAGTTTGGTAAATTGATTGCTATATGAAAATGGTTAATTGGAAGAGAGCTCTAGTCAGTTGTGCTTATTAGGGACATCAACTTAAAATATTTTCATCAAGTCTTTCCAAATGACATCTGACAATGCGAATGGTAATTTGAGTTCATTTTTGCTTTCCTCCTTGCTCTCCATGATTCATACCTAATCTTGTTGTTCACCTGATGCTGTCTTAATATCAAGTACTACAATAAGCAATATCAAAGATCAAGGTAGAATAAAAAATAATGGCAGAAGGCTATTGTGTTGCATGCTAGAGAATGCAGACTCCACTTAAATGGTAGGAATTAAGTGAATCTCACCAAAACAACAACCTTCCATTGATTTTGCAATCTTTTGAATTCCAATATCCCACGAGCCAAATTTTCACTGGTTCGTTCAGTTGATTTATACCTAATCACAAATATTTTCACAGTATCATCTAAGCAGTCATTTCTTTGATATGCCAAACTAAGTTTACAGTAAAAATACCCGTGACAAGATTGGAAATCAAAAGCTTTTAGCATCCCCTCAATAGAAAATCCATGGTCCACCATCTAGAGAACACAACAGCCATAAAACTGTCAGTAATTGTCTGCAAAATTTATATCTTGATCCGAAAAAAAAATTACAAGTGACAATGACTGGCTTTTCTTCTGGTAAGATCCTCTAGTGAATCTGATCATGCAGGACTAACGAGAATAAACTGCATATGCAAGCTGCAGGAATATTAACTCAACTGAAGTTCACCAGTGCTCGGGTTTTATCACTGAAAATGAAAATTACAAAACCCAGCATTCTAAGGTGTCGAAACTACACCTATCCAGTACAGGAGCAAGGAGAAATGGATAGTATTTCCAAACAAAGCTGTTAGACACATCAACCTCAATGATGAATATAGTCAGATCACGTTGTCCTAATGCTACCTTGTCAGAAACATCAAAGAAAAATTTGTGTTGAAATATAAAAGAAAAGAATGAAGAGAGGCCGAGAGAGGAGAGGAGAGAACAGGAGAGAATTGTAGGACTACATTTTCTATTTCTTGATAATGATCAGTAGACTAATTACAGTGCATAAATATAGAGTAGTCAGTAGTCACGTGTTACTTGACTCAATTAATCACTCTACAAATCACTCAATCACTGTAATAACTCTTCATCAAGTCAGTCACCCTAATCACTCACAACTAGCATAGTTACTCAATCAATCAGAACTTTTCCACAATTCTCTACCAATTTGATAAAGCTTTACAAAAATTGGCATTATATCATTACTGATATAAGAGATAAAATCCTACTCACCACTTATAATATCATTTACTTCGCAGTTCACAGAAAGAAAGTTGACCAACTTTTTGGCAAACTACTATGATTTCTACCAGAGATCTACCTGATTGACCTGTTCTGGTAGAAAGTCCCTCAGGAGGAAGCTTAGAGGCTCAATGAAGAAATGTTGGGTGCACGCTATCTGTTAAGTGGTTTGTTAAGAGCATTGGTACATTACTCATGTTTGACAGAAGAAGAAATCATATGGAGCACTAACTGCAACCTCCACAAAAGGTTGAATTGCAAACCTTCAAAGCTCTTATGAAAGATGTCAAAGTTCCATCCTGGATTAGAAAATAATTCCTCATGAAAATAGCTACCGCATAGCCAACACTAAATTCAAAAGCAGGCCTCAGAAAAACAGCCTTCACCAGTGCATCCATTCTCTCAGCTGGAGTTCCCAAGGTGAATTTAGAAAAGCATAACCGTTGCAGAGCACTTGATGACAGTATGTTTCTCAGGGCATTAACAGTTGTAGCAACGCCTATTACCAAAGTAACCGGAATCTTGACTATCCATTCACTGACCACAGAAAAGTTGGGAAAAGCAAGTTAGCAGATAATCAACAGCAAAGACCTACAAGGAAAAAACCAATAAAGAAGGAAAAGAAACAAGTTATAAGAGGTAAAGAATGACCAGACTTTTTTCAAGTAGCTTGAGTTGGAGCTTTTTGAGCCGAGCTTGATCGAGCTCAAGTTCGAGTTCAAGTTCAAGCTCGAGCCCAAAATCAAGCTTGAATATTTTTAGAACCAAGCTCGAGCCTATGCCTATCCGGCCCTATTCATTAATGGGCCTAGAGGCTTAAGCTATCTAAACCCAACCCTTACACAAACTTCCTAGTCCCCTAATGGTCCCAGCGTTCGGCAGTCACTTAGAAAATGACTGAACAAGGGTCGAGAGACTATCCTCACCGTCGTTCCATTTTCTTCGTCTCTTCAAACCCTCCTCACCGTCATTCCTCTGCCGGAGCTCAATTGACCTATTGCTACCGCCGCCAGCCACATGCAAGTGCAGAAGGTGCACAATCAGTAATCTCTGATTCTCAATTCTCATCATCTCTTACCGACGATTGCCAGTCGAGTGGGCTTAGGCAGTCGAGCTGCAGCCCCAGATTGCTTACCTGACCTAAGCCCCAAAGTCAACACCCCAACAATCGGCCGGCCGATTTGATGATCGCAATTCGATTCTTTGCCGGCCAATTTGATGATCGCGATTCGCGATGGATTCTTTCCAGGCCAATTTGATGATTGTGATTCGATTCTTCGCCGGCTGATTTGATGATCGCTATTCGATTCTTCGACGAGCTAAGAAAATGCAATGGGTTCGAGTGAAGCAGATCTTGTTGCTTGTCTTGAGGAAGATGATGCCCTATTTGTAAATTTTACGAAATCAGGGCAGATCAAGAAAGCGTTAGAAAGTTTGGGATATGTTCTATAATTTTTCCTTATAGAAAATTACAGATTTAGTCCTTATTTTTCATCTAAGTTAAAATTTTGGTACTAAAAATTTATGTGTCATTCGAGCCTCTCAGACCGAGCTCGAGCCTAAAAAATTAGGCTCAAGCAATTCAAGCTCAAGCCCAGATAGTATCAAACAGCAAAGGAGCTAAACTCAAACCGGGCTCGGACTTGGCCTAACCCATTTTCACCCGTAAGTTATACAACAGCCTCGGATAAACACGAGAACAAATACCACATCAAGCACTTCTTTTAAGGATGACATGTATTAAGATGTCTTTCAGATAATGGAAACAATTTTCTCAAGAAACTTGAATAATGTCAGAGGGAATGTGAATTAATTATGCCTCAGAAGTTTGACCAGAACATTTTATAAACTATTAAAGCTTTCTTCAACTAAAGGGCGTTTAGATAGTATCGCAAGTGAGATAGTTTTAACTCATTTGATAATCAATGTGTATAGGACCCAGATCTACATCATGGTCCAATCCTATACATAACGTCAGAGCTTAACTAAAGTGCTTCTCATTTGCTACTTTATGATTTCCGACTTGTAAACAACACTCAAATATATATCTTCATGATGCAACAACAACCAACAGAACCAGGATTGTGCCAGAAAAAAGGAAAATAAGCTTTACATGTTCTATTATTGTACGACATAAACAGGAAAAGGACAATCTTTCTTTAGTTGTTTCTTAGTTTATCTATGAGACAATTGTATTAATATGTTCCTTCTTTCCAATACTAGTAATAGTTTGGAAATTCTAATTTGCTACAACAATAAGGTAGTGCAGCCTAATATCACATGGCTTTTAAAACGTCTGGATTTTATTTATTTGCCTTCATAGGTCACTTACTCTATTGGAGATTTCCTTAGCTTAGCTACAAGTCCTTGTGGCATATTAGTACTAACAGCCAACTTCATTTTCTCCATCAGTTACTGGGAAAATTTTCCTAAAAAATAACTAAACCACACCCATCTTCAGAACAATTGAATTCCCTAACCCACATCTCAAAAAATGATGATTCTAATTAGTATCCTTTTCATATCCAGCTCCCTGCTATTACCATAGTTCCCAATTAAACACTAGATACACTAATTTTGAATTAAACCCTATAAATACTTGACCCCCAAGACACTTATAGTATATTCACAGATACCAGGAATGCGTGATAGCTGTCCTGTTTGCTTCTGGAAGGTAGTAAACATCAGTCATTAACTGCACGTCCCACTCTCAAAGTCAATTCTCCTATTCTTCCAAAAGATATGGCTTTCAGCATCTAGATGTTTCTCCAGTTTACTGAAACAAAAGTGCCCAAATTTTTTTTGGTTTTTGCCTTACCAAGCGGCCAATATTCCCCTCAAGTTTGCTGAGGTGTTAGATATATTCTCTTGGGAATAATGCTTTGGGCATCTTCCTGGTGCATCTTCGATCAAGTTTTTTTAATTAAAGGGCTTTAGATTAGGCTTCCACGTGGTAGTATGGTAAAAATAGTATCTTTATCCCGAAGCATCACATAAAATCTAAAGATGTACCAGCACCTCCAATAACAAAAAATTCTGCAATTATCCTTCCAATTCCCCAGTCCATATTGCTTAATGAATTAGATACTTATATAGAACACTGAGAGTCTTATCTTTTATAGGAAATGGAAATCCTGGTCCTACGAAGATTTAGGTTGCCCAAAAGGAAATCAAGTGGCTATTTCTACACCCAAGCCTAATAAGGACTCTATGGGTCGTTCTGAAATTTTGAGTTTGAAATTAAGCTGATAATCATTCATGTAAAGATGCGAGATAACCAGTGAATAAAGAGAGAATTCCTTCAGTAAGGGAGTATCCGTTTCAGTTGGGCCAAGTCAATCCTCTTGCAAAGTCAAAACACCCTTTGCGCTTAAATTTAAGGAACTGCTCTCTGTTTGGACAGGACTTATAGAATTTAACCACCTACAATTATAAAGAAACTATAACCATCCTACAGTTGTAAAGAACATTTTACTACAGCATTTTCTCAGACACAAGTGTTACGCTTCTAGAGACAGAATGCATGAAACAGCACAGCCAAAAGCACTGGAGGAAGGAAGACCAAAAGTAAAAATAGATGTCCAGCAAAATTGGACAGAAAGGAGACAAACTGTAAAGAAAACCAACATGATGAAAGTGTAAGGGCAATAAGCTATAGGTACCTCAAAATATGGATAAAATCAGACAATACGGACCCACAACACCGTTCTATGTCCTGAATGATTACAACTACAGGTTTATTATAGTTGTCTTCTTCTCTATACCAAGATGCCAAGATGGATAATTCGACTGCCTGCTCAAAAGAACAAAATGATTGCAAAAACCACTAATCACATATCAAGTTATTATTGCTAATAATCAGGTCACAGAACTTACATCCACAGTGACCTTTAAGAACTGTCGCAATAGACTTCTTAGACAACCTCCAATTCCAGTTCTCGTAGAGAAGTCTGATGAGGAAAGGTTTGCAGTGTGGCATCCTTGAGATTTTAAATGTTTTCCCAACTCTTCAAATGTCAGTAGATCATCCACAAATTCCACATTCTCTGCCGATACAACATTTCAGTAAGAAAACCTCCATGTAGCATCAAATTGCTACATTAGAGAACATGCAATTTAGCCTTAAGAAACAACATAAGGTCAGTGATCAACACTGATAAAAGCAACAAACAGGCACCAAGTTCAAAGAATAGAACTATCAACCAAAACCCCAAGGCCACAAGCAAGGCTTTGTTATACATCAGCTAATCCTCATTTCTCAATAGTAATGTATGTTTCTATTACTTCTCGTTTGCAATTCATGTAGACAGTAATTCAGCTGCTAGGCCTGTAAACACCCTCAATGTTTTCCACCTACTTTTGCAAAACAAGACATTCAAACAAACAATGCATCAATTTCTAGAGGAAGTAACTACATGAGAAAGCTCCCTTCTAATGGATATCGGAGTACAACATAGCGCTTCTTTTCCATTGTTCAGTCCATGATGAAGCAGAAATGTACCTAAATCTATGCAATTAAGTTTTGCTCTTCAAGTCCTTGCTAACTATTACTTGATGGAACTTACTTGTCAGAACAAGCGCAGTAAAAAGCTGTTTTGAAGCTGTATCTGCCACCATGGGAAAAGATCGAGTTGCTTCATCAAAACTAGGAAGACCGCTTGACCCAATTGCTTCAAAAGATTGGACAACCCAATTTTGTATTTCACAGAAGACATTGGTATTAATGCCCCTGAAAACATCCTGCAATGTTAAATAATATTGAGTTTTATTGACAATAAATGAAAAATCATGGTATTTAAATTGCAAACTCAAAAGTTTAAAATTTGATCATTCTATCGTTTAGAGACATCTATGAAAACATAATCCATAACAAATTTCCGTCTAATTATGCAAACCTGAAAGATAACTGTCTGTTTGTTAAGTATATTTTCCTTTTACATCTACAACTAAAAGGGTTTACAAAAATATACCAAGGTGACCAAACCAGAGTGAAGAAGCAAAGTTGTTTTAGATAGAAGACCAATACTTTGATGGTTAGCTGTATTTCAGACCAAACCGAATGAAAGGCCTTCAGTCGCAAGTTCATGGAGTAATCATGATCGGCATCCTCTGTAGATTCCACCTCTAGTTTCACAGACTTCCTCGGTGATGCTTGGGATAAATCAATCCTCCTTCTGGTTTTTCCTATCCCATTGGACTTTTTATCAGATTTTCGTGAAGATGCTTTGTGAAGAACAAAGAACGGCTGCACATAAACAAAGAATTGGTTCAACATTACCTAAAAGTCGAACAAAGAAATACACATATAAGCTACCTTTCTAAGTACCTGGTGGGAAGAGGAAGGAGAAGTGTAGGAAGAAGATTAAAAACCAATTAATGGTTCGGTTTTCAAGTTTTTACTTGAACAATTAGGACCCAATTGGAGTTCCATCCTTTTCCCTTCCAAAAGGACATCCAAACACTTAAAAGAACAGAAATCCACAGATAAAAAAAAGCTTAAGGTTTAAAAGTCAGTTAGTATTAAAAATTAAATCAGTTAGAATGGGATTTTCATTTCTTTTCCCCCGGATAACAGAAATCCAGATAAACCAATTAACGATTCCCACTGTGTATTTTCCTCAAAAATTTTGAACCCAATTCTAATCCCATCCTTCCTCACTTCCAAACGAACACCCCAACACTGAAAAGAACAGAAATTTACAGATCAAAACATCCATAGGTTCTAATTATTAGCTGGTGCTCAAAAATAAATCAGTTAGATGGGATTTTCATTTTTCTCCCCGCCGAAGACAGAAATGTAGCGAAATAACCTGGAAATTGTTCCCGCTGGCAGCTTCAAGAGTTGCGGAAGGAGACGAAGCCTCATCCGCGAACCCCGCCATGATTTTTCCCCCCAGAGAAAATGAATCGATATTAGGACCTCAAGAAAGAATCTACTAGTTCGAAAATTTAGAGGAGAGAAACAGAGGATCGATCGTTGGTTGGCTTCGACAGCTGCAGAGAGCATCCTCCATCGACTCTTTTAGGGTTTATTCTTAAATTCCCGGCGCCTGGATCTTTTTGGCGGGAAATAGCTTTGGGGTTAAATTTGTCCAATAACCTTTTCCAGGACGGCAGCGTTTTGCTGTAATGTTAGGATTGACTCGGGGCGTACTAACCTGTTGATGTTTTGTTGGCTCTGAAACAGAATCTCAAGCTAAATCGGGGAATATGCCATGAGGCTTTAGGCTTAGCAGCAAATTTGATGTGCGCCCGGCCATCTATGTTTGTATATATATAGACTATCTTTGATAACATAAAATAAATGTAAAAACATCAAATTTTATATCTCTTTTAAAATTTAAGATATTTACAAATAATAAATTAGATATATACAAATTTAATGTAAAAAGTAATGAGAGGTCTATAAAAGTAATGTGTGACATATGTATAAATGATATTATATATATTGTGTCAATATATTCATTAGTATGTATGAATTCAAACTCTTATTAAAAAATAAGTGTGAATGCGTTAAATCTCATTTTCCGCCAAAATTGAAAATATGTACAGATCAAATACTAAATATGTACAAATTTAATGTATAAAGAAGATAAGAGATCTATACAAATAATATGTGACATGTGTACAAATGAGATAAAAATAAAATCCTGTCATTCAGTGAAAGTATTGCAATAAAAAACCATGTGAATGACTAAACTGAAAATAAAAATTTATTAGTGACCAGAATAAAAACTCAAGAATAGTTAAAGTACCAAGTTTGGCATTTTTCATAACGTTAAGAAAATTGTTTCAAGGAGTTCACATTCTCAGCAGCACCAATCCCTCTCCAAATCTCTTCAACCCAAATGATTGAAAAAATCAGACGAGCAATGGACTTGGTGGCTTGTATGGTGGCTAACGACCAACAACAAGGTATGGTGATGTCAGAGATCGGCTAACTACATGATCTTCCACAGATTTGACATTGCTGATAGCTAGTGACATTAGGGACTAGATGATTGGGCGATTGACAGCAGTGACAAGTAGCTAATAGGGCAATATCGGTGGCAATAGTGAGTGGCGGGTAGATGGCCTCCACCTGTTGCTACCATCGTGAGAAAATAAGAAGACATGACATGGCTAAGATTTTCTATTTTTAATGAGAGTAAATAAGTAATTATAAGAATAGAGCATGTATAAAATAGGGTGTATATAAGATATTTCCACTGCTTAGAGTTCAAGATAGCAAATTTAGATCTAATCCGAATGCTGATCAGATCTACTTGAATCCATACTTTAACAAAAACAATTTCAACAAATTGAGTTGGATTGAACTCAGCCTGACATAAGAACAAACCCAATTAAGTGAAAATAAAAAACCATGAACTCAAATTACGTAACTTAAAATGATCCAAATTTAGAATAACAATAGCTCAGATAATCCAAACTTGAAATAACATGTAGTCAAAATAGCATAAATCAACATAAAATTTAGTTGTTAACTTTTATTATGATAAGGGAAAAATTGTAAATTTATCACTGTTGTTCTGGTAATAGACTAACTTTGCCATCAATCTTTTTTCGATCACAAATTTGCCATCCACATTTTTTGTTAGGAGCACTGTCTGTTAAAATTGCTTATGTGGTAAATGGAAAAAAAAATTAGGAAAAGGCAAGTTTAAATTCTATATTTTCTTTACCTAACACCATGGCCCTTAAGTTTATAAATCTATCACTTTCACCATCATCTTCAAAATGACCTTTACTCTAGTAAACCCTTGTACCCTCTACCACCCTCCACCCTTTTCCTCCATCGATGCTACCTCCACTCTTCTACACATTTCGAAAAATGGTCCTTAGAACAAATCATGAACAAATGAGGTCAATTGAAGCAGAAGGAGGCTGATGATTTGAGAGAGAATGCGAAAAATAGTTGTTAAGATGTCTTTCAGGCTAAGTAACGGAACATGCCCATGTAGCACTGTAAATGTTAGTGTTGTGCCCAAAAGCCAATCATGAGATGATTGTATTTTTGCACATTGAGTCATGATATTTTATTAAGGCATTAATCCAGCAATTATGTTTGTTGTTTTGTTTCTGCGTAACTTAACAAACATAATTGTAACCCTAGAATAATGATATTCTTAAATGTCCCTGGTCTAGTATTATTGTGGAGCGGGTTGCAATAATACATAACGACTAGCATATGTGGAGACTAATATGAGATATGTAGTCTACATATGGGTACAAGTTGGAGAACTTGTGTACTGGACCGACCCACTATGAGAACACTTCATGGATCGTTATATGAGTGTCATAAGTGATTCTCATAGTGATCATGGTATATGTAGTCCTTCGACCTAAGATCATCAAGGTTCCCTACATGTGAGTCACATACTTTGATACTTTCCTTTATTGCTCGTAACTGAGTGAACTTGAAGGAGGTCATTGGGTATGTCACATATCATGCGGAGGGATTTGTATGATCAAGATGGGATTTGTCCCTCCTATGTAACGGGAGTGATATCTTCGGGCCCCTTAATAGAGTGAGACTTAGAAAATGCATGGCCATGCTCTGATGAGTTAATATACGATATCAATGTCATCAGTTTAAGTTGGTCTACTCGGTAATCAAGAAACCAAAGAATGGGCTATACGAGAGTGACACATTCCATGTCTCGTGCTTAGTCTTGATATCTTGGACAAAGGGACAATGGCATATATCGGTGATGATCATAAAGGTTTAGTCGATTCACCGACAATCTTGTCACTTGGGTAGCAATGATGTGTTACTAGACACCGCTCATTGCTTATGATCATAAATGTGATTTATGATCATTGCCAACATGGTAAGAGCCTATTGGGTCGCACACATAGAGCTATTTGGATCATTAGAGTGCATGGGCTAATTATTTGGGTTATGGTTTCACTTTAATTTCGTATTAATAATGGGCCAAGGAGTTGAGCCATTATTAAGCCCGAAATTAAATCCTAATTGGATTAGGGCTTTGAAACCCATTAGGCCTGGAAGTTGAGTCTCACTATAAATACAACTTTTAAGTGAGAAATTCGTAGGTCTTCTTGCCCTAGCCTCCCAAAAGGACAGCCGCACTCTTCTCTTGCAATTCCTTGGAGGACGCAAGCTAGCACTGCGAGCGCAAGAGAAACGCATCTGCCGGGACGTGGTGGAAGCGTGATGATCTCGATAGGCTCGTGTGGATACCATAGAGAGCCTGAACACGTCAACTGTTCAAGTTTTGTGATTCGACTCTACAGTTGAGTGAGAGATCTCAACCGAAAATTAGGTATGAAATTTTTGAACACTCGGTTTACCCCGTTTCACTTTGATCCTGGAGGGTTTCGGTTAAATTCCGCTGCGTTGTTTGGCTCCTGAAACCCAACAGTAAACGACCGTGTTACCTACTTGACCATGCATAGTCCCATGCATATAGTCATCTACTAATTTTCTTTTGATATTTTTAAGCTCGATGGACTTACATGGCCTATACACAACCGTGTCTTTAATAGTGTATGGCACATGTTGTGTTATTAGGCATGAATTTTGCATTGTAGAAGGAGTCTTCTTATTAGTTTAGACTTTAGAGCGTAGAGGGAACTGAAGATTTGGGAAAGAAGGTGAAAAGTAGCTTTTTGGATTATCAACATTGATAGGAGCAAATAGAAGTGAGAATTGCTTGGAGTTGAAGATATTTAGAGATGGAGTCTTCTAGTTTCATTATTCTTCATCTTTGTTTATGTTTCCTTTGCTTGATAATGAACTAAAATTACTTTCATCTCTGAATAATTTTGTACCTATGCTTCTTTTGGCTTAATTGAATATAGTGTTTGTTTGGGTTTATCCTTGTGTGCTTCATCGTTTGTAGGACTAATAGTTGCAACCCTATTGATTTAATGCCTGATTTTAAGCATATTAAACATGTATGATTTATTTGGCAATCACTTGGATAGAGACGATTGCATGCAAGCCTAAAGGTAGCCAAACATAAGACTCTTAAAGTAGGGTCACACCAAAGTGTGTGACTTTTAGACTAATAATGAGTTGTTGGGGGGTTTTGGTTAGGATGAGATTCTGACTGATCAACCTGGGGATAGTGTTGTACTACCTTGAGATAGGGGTTTGACTATTCTAAGAGTTTTCATAATCCAAGTGCGCTATGTTTTGGTTAGACTGAACTAGGATTAATGCAAAAAAGTTCTAAGGGGATTCATATCTAAGCATGTCTTCATTGATTTTTTATCATTTTATCTGTTTCTTGTTGCTTTCAGTTACTTATTCACTGTAGTATTCTTAGTTTTCTTTAGTTAGTTAATGCAACCATCACACATTATTGTCAGCAAAACAATAGAATTATCAGGGGTAATAGTACGCACATCAGGCTTGATGGATATGCTGATTCTAACTACTTATATTAGGAGCAATAGGTTTACTTGCCATTAGTTCCTCAGAGTTTTATTTTTCAATAATTAATAAAGGACATCACATGTATTGTTTATAAGTACCACAGATTTTAGACCTCATTTTAGCTTAACAATCAACACTTTGAATCACTTATTTAACTAAGAAGTAGAATGGACTAAATTGATCTAAATTGAACCAATACTAAGCAAGAGCAAACACAAACAATGCAAATTTGAATTTCCTAACAAATTGGAAAGGACACACTGCCTATGTTTTTCACTACTTAACTTGGTTAGTTAGATTTTCTTACTTATTGATGAAGTTAACTAATTAGGCCCTCATTTTCCTAAACTAATGGTCATTATCCCAAGTTTAAGCTAGAATAGACCCTCATGTCATTAGCTAGTTCAAAAGGGGTATTATAAGTATCAATTACTCTTCACATAGTATCCTTGACTTGTTTCCTAACAAGTCCTTGGTCATTAAACTCTTCTTCTAGTTCTGATTCTTTTTTAATATTTTCCAAGAGTTTAAAAGGAATCTAAAGTGGAACCAATTGTGGCAATCAATCAATCAACACATTATACTCAAAGAAGAAAGTAAATAAGCAATGGAGAAAAATCCAAGACCGATGTCCATTCATTCAAGAAACCATATCCATGTCAAGTAGTTACAACCATAGAAAGTGCTCGGAGAACTAGCCTAATGATCAACTCAAACTAGAAGAAATAGCATCCATAACAAGTTATAAGGGAAAAGAAAGAATAAACCCAAGATGAGCTAGTAGAGATTAATTCTCCAAGTCTTGAAGAAAGCATCCTTGAGTACTTTAAGCCTTTTCCAAGTGAGCTCCAAGAGAAAATGTTAAAATGTAAAATGGTGTGTATGGTGAATGAAGAATGCAAAGTTCTTTCTTAAGAACACCAGATCTAGATTTCAAAACTAAGCGATCTTTCCTTCTTAAAGAATTTGTTTCATTTGTGCTTTCAAAGACAGCCAATTAAGAGAGTGTTAGGTAAAATTTGAGCCCACTTGTGGATAAGGTTAAGGCGAAACATGTCCAAGGTCACAACAAGTGTGAAATAATCCTATATTCTCAAGACAGGTTCGAAGCGATTGCATCATGCAACTAATGTAGTCACATTGTGACTTCTCTATCAACACTGGAAATGGTGCAACTGCATAGCTTGGCCAATGTGGTAGTATCATGGGCGCCCCTGCTCCTCCCTGGCATGATGCGACCACACCAAGGGGATAATGCATTCACATCCTGCCATGCTTCTCTTTTCTTTTCCTCTTGCCCTCCAACACTTCCTTCTTTGCCAACTAATCCCTCAAACTTGCCTTTATATCCTTCTTAGCCCCCCAATTACATGGCTTACCTACAAAATGCCAAAAGATATACTAAGGGCTAGGATAAAAAAACTAAATTGT
Organism: Aquilaria yunnanensis; assembly: GCA_039654915.1. Taxonomy (NCBI): domain Eukaryota; kingdom Viridiplantae; phylum Streptophyta; class Magnoliopsida; order Malvales; family Thymelaeaceae; genus Aquilaria; species Aquilaria yunnanensis. The sequence goes on along the minus strand of CM077594.1, from coordinate 77,713,884 downwards.
GCACAATAAAGAAAGATATCTAGAAATATTAGACACTTAACACACCACCAACTTAAATATTTGCAAATCCTAGCAAATGCAAACTAATGGAAAAGGAAAGGATAGCCCAAACAAAGAAATTACCAACACAAATCCTACATCATTTCATGAATAAGGGATCACTTGCAAGCTTGTCTTGAAAGAAGTTAGTGGAGGTTGAAAGAACAAGACTAATCTTATTAAAGGTGTAGGGTTACTCACTAAGTGTTTCCACTTCTATAAAATTGTTAGATGTATTTTGGGTGTGAAGTGCTTATCTTGTGCTTCTTAACCATATACTTACAAGGGCATCCAACCTCCCCCACTAAATTCCTTTAAAGGAATGTATGGAAATAAAAGTCCTATGATCTTTCCAAAGGTTGTAATGGGGCTAGTCCAGGCAGGGAATGAGAATTGGTTAAAGGCCAATTGCAAGTGGAACTAAGGGTACTAGCTAAGCAACACATAACCATGGGCACCTAGAACATACAATGTTATCACACCACCCAAGATACAAACATTGAGGACACCATTAGTTACTTAGGCTTCAAGGACTCCTAAAACAAAGATTTTTTCCCAAAAAATTTCCCCATGCATGACTTGTATACAAATTCAGGTTGATTTCTTAATTTCTTATTTAATCATTTTTCTTTCTTCTTTTTTTTTTCCATGAAAGCGAAGGCTTTTTCTTGATAAACTCACCTTTTGCCCTTTTCTAAAACCAAGCCATAAATAAGTTCAAGAATAAACTTCCTTTTATACATAAACCATGTATGCTTTTACAACAACTGCTACACGACATAACCACTCAATCAATTTTTAGCACATGGTAACCTATAATAACCCAAACTATCCCAAAGTTATGCTTGACTTCATCTAAACATACAAAATTTTTCATCCCTCTAAAGCCCATAGTCAATTTGCTTCATTAGCCTCAAGGACCAAGAATGGGTAGAAATGAAACGATAGGGCTTATGATGCAGGCCTCGGTCAAAGAAATAGGCCTTAAAGCTCAAAATTGTTCACTAAGGGTTAATGTACAAGGTTAGCCATTTAGGACAAGTCGTTGTTTCTAATTTCCCATCTTCATTCTTAAATTTATATGCAATAATAGGGGGTTTGGATAGGTCTTAAATGAGAAAGTTCTAGATCAAACACAAACTCTCAAGAATGAAATTTGAGCATCCAAACTTAAACAAATTAAGCTTAAAATACTAACTAGAATAATCTTTATAAAAAGTAACAAAACCCTACTTTATCTACCTCCACAAATTATCTCTCATATTCAAGTTGCAAGAAATTCATTCACTTATGGCGTAGTCATATGTTGGGGTCATATTATGCATACAACCTAGATACATTCTACTTGTCCTTAACTGCAAACTAAATGATCATGAATTCAAGCTATATGCATGATGTAAGAAGAAAAGAAATATGGTGGGTTTGCGTGCCTAAATGCAACAACTTAATATACTGTCACAAAGAACACATAATGCTAATAAGCAACATATATGTTTTTAAGAAAATCATCGTCAAACAATTGTTCCTTTACCTTAAACTCATGATGTATAACTAAAAACTAAGAGAGGAGTGAAGATAAAAGAATCAAATCAGGGAGGCAGATGTTCGTGTCTCCATCTATTCATTCCCATAATTTTGGTGATGGACAATGAATTCCCCTAAACTTTAGGTTCCTGTTTCCATTTGATGTGGTGTTTGCTCTCTACCATTTACTTACAAGTTTGACACAAGAAGTAGATAAAAGACACATTTATCTTAAATCTAGCTTATTCAAAGACATGAAAATACAAAGCAAAGATAGAGGTGTTTAATGTCTTTAGCTAGATGACCTTTTTTTTTTTTTACATTAAGGCGGGTGATGTAGCTCCACACCATCTTCATTGCAAGAATTTCACCAACACTTTAAGAGTCAAAGATCCATCTAAAAAAATGCACTTCTCTCTATCCTTGAGTCCCCTTCTCTTTAATCCTTATGCAACTTAGGCTTCTTTACCTTTGCATATTTCATTACCATTCATTTCTTATTTGCTGTTTCCTTGTTTTTTTGTTAATTTAAAAGGTGGCTTTCCTTATCTTTTGCTTTCTTCTTGAGATTTAGGGTCTACAATTCATTAATTTTTATTTTTCCATCATCAATAACAAAAGTATGAGGACTTTCATAGTTCAACTCTATGGCTACATCAATCATGTAAAATTTCATCTTGGGAAGCTAAGTGCTAGAAGGAAACATGTTGAACTCCAAATTTCATTCTCAACATTAAATGTAAGCTTGCCTCCATTTACATTTATTGTTGCTCCTACAACGGCAAAAAATGGTCTTCCAAAAATGAGAAAGACTTGATTATATTCTTCTATGTCAAGAATGAAAAAATCTAGGGGCAAAACAAATTTGCTTACTTTTACCAAAACATCTTCGATTACTCCCCATGGTAAGTGATGGACCTATCCGATGTTTTTAGTTGAATCATGTAGGGCTTTACTTTTAACCCTAATTTGTTAAGAATTGACAAGGGCATTATGTTCACACATGCCACAAGGTCACACAATACCTTTCTTAACTCAAGTTCCCTAATTGTGCATGTAATAGTAAAGCTCCCATGGTCCTTCAATTTTGGTGGAAGTTTTTTACGAACAACGACATTACCATGAGGCATATGATCTCATATTTTTAAAAATTTTTTTCTTTGAGATAAAGTCTTTTAAGAATTTGTCCTAGTTTGGCATTTGAGTCAAATCTCAAAGAATAAGATGTTAATGTCAAGATTTTTAAAGATGTCCAAGAACTTGCCATACTATTCTTCAAACTTATTATTTTGGAACCTTTGTGGAAAAGGTGAGGTGGGATGCATGGAGGTTGTTGGACTTTTCAAAAAAAAAAATTTAGTGATTCTATCACTTCCTCCTTTTGCACTTGCAATTCACTTTCCAAGGTTGGTTTCTCTTGAATGGGCATTCTCATGTAAAGGTCCTCAGCTTCTTTCTTCCTTTAAATGCATTTGCATAACATTGCTCCCTCGAATTCATCTTTCATTTAGAAATTTTCCCTTTTGAGCGGTTTTGATTGCCAATGCCAATTGGTCAATTTAGTCCTCCATATTCTTCATGCTTGCCCCCATGTTACAAATGTTGGCTTTATGCTTTTCCATTCTATATCTTATATCCTTCATGGAAGATAACATCATTTCTTCTATAGAATGCCTATTTTCCATTTGGGCTTGGTTAAATCCAAAAGGGGGTTGTTGAATACTTGCATTGTCATAGGAGAAATTCTCATGGTTTCCAAAATTAAGTTTGTATAGGTTACCAAGTTGGTTGCGTCTAGACCACAAGTTCTGATTTTTCATGAAGTTAGCTTGCTTAAAATCTCTTTCATTAGCATTAGAAAGGTTGGATATAGAGGCGTTGGCTTGCTCAACGGATAATTCCTTCTTGGAAGCCAACTTGGATACTTGCTTTCATAAGAGAATCCATTTGAGTCGTCAAGGCAGTTAATTGATCTACCTCATGAATATTTACTCTTGGTGGTGTTTTCTCCACTAGCCATTATTCTCCACTGGATGTTAATTATTCTAGAATTTGAAAAGCATCAATAGCCATCTTAGAGATCAAGGAACCATTGGCCATGCATCAACAATAAACCTTGAGAAGCCTTTATGGGATAGTTGAATTTGTTGCCAATCAAGGAATCCATATTAAGGCAACTTCCCAAAAAACTCCTTAAACCTTTTCCAAGCTTGTAAAAAAGTGTCTATTTCATGTTTCTTGAAGGTGACTATAAATGCTCTCAATTGTGAGGCATTAGATGATCGAAAGAACTTGCTCAAAATTTTTTCAATCATATCATTCCAAGTAGTAATACTTCCCAATTGAAATGATTGGTACTACCCCTTAGCCATGTCCTTCAGAGAGAAATGGAACAATCAGACCCTTATTGCATTTTTAGACACTCCCTTGGCCTTGAAGGTATCACAAGCTTTTAAGAAATCCTAAATGTGAGTGTTCAGATCTTCAATGGACAAATCTCCAAAATAGTTTTGTTGGATGAAAGAGATGCATGCTACATCAACTCAAAATTGTTAGCTTGGACAGAGGCATCACAGTTCCCAAATACCTCTTTGTGACCATTGGCTAAATATACTTATGAACAGACATTTGTGGATTTCTAGGGTACACCCCATCCTAGTGGTGTAGGCTACCATTACTACCATTGGCACCACTATTCCCTCCCAAACCATTGTTAATATTACTTGTACCTCCTTCCAAGGATGAGGATGTAGAACAATAATCAATCAATTGAGATATAGCTCTTAGCTCTCTAATATGCCTCACAATCTCTGGAATGTTTGATAATAAATTTTTGTTTTGAAACCCTATTATACATGAAGGTACCTACAAGAGAAGAACCATAACACACAAGAACTTATAACTAAAAGAAATAAAAATCTAGTCTAGAATAGATATACTAGCAATGATATTGCACAGTCCAATACAACACTATCCAATATAAGAGTGCCAAAAACTTATTCGGAGTTTTAAAACCACTCAATCCATAAAGCACCAAGACACGTAAATATAAGGTGCATAAGATATTGTTCCCATGAGGATAAACATGTATTGTTGACAGGTACCACAGATTTTAGACATCACTTTAGCTAGACAGTCAACACTTTGAATCACTTATTTACCTAATAAGTAATAGGAAACTTTGATAGAAATTAAACCATTACTAAACAAACAAACACAAACAACGCAAATATGGATTTTCCAACAAACTGAAATGAATACACTTCTTATGGTTTTCACCACTTAACTTAGTTAGCTAGTGAATTATGGATAGTCTTGACTTTTCTAATTTTTGGAGAAATTAACTAATTGTCCCTAACTTTCTCAAGTTAATTTTCATTCTCCCAAGCTTAAAGTAGAATAGACTCTTATCTTGTTAGCTAGTTCAAAAGAGGCACTTCAAGTATCAATTACTTTTCACCTAGTGTCCTAAACTGGATTCCTAACAAGTCCTTGGTCACTACACTCTTCTCCTAGTTCCAATAATATTTAATCTTTTCCAAGAATTTAAAAGGAATCTAAGGTGCAACCAATTGTGGGCATCAATCAACAAACATAAGATTATACTAAAATGGGAAAGTGAGCAAGCAATGGAGGAAAATCCAAGACAACTGTCTATTAGTTCAACAAAGCATAACTAAGTCAAGTAGTTACAACCACAGAAAGTATTTGGAGAACTACTTCATGCTCAAACTAAACACAAAAGCAAAACTAGAAGAAATAGCATCTATGACAAGCTACAAGGAAGATTGAAGAATAAACCCAAGATGAACTAGTAGAGATTGATTCCCCAAGTCTCCAAGAAAGCCTCCTTGAATACTCCAAGCCTTTTTGAGCAAGCTCTAAGAGAAAATATAAAAATATAAAATGGTGTGTGTTATGAGTAAAAAAGGTAAAGTACTCTCTTAAGAACGCTAGATTTAGATTTCAAGACTAAGCTCCTTCTCATTCTCCAAGAAGTTGATTCATTTGTTCTTTCATAAAAAGCTAATTAGGATAATGTTAGGTAATATTTGAGCCCCACTTATGGATAAGGTTAAGACTAAACACGTCTAGGTCACAATAAGTGTGAAATGGTCCTCGCTTCTCAAGACAATCTTGATGCAATAACATCATGTAGTTGATGTGGTCATATAGTGACTTTTCTATCAACACTGGAAATACAATGACCACATAATTCAGCCTGTGTGGTAGTATTAAGGATGCCCCTACTCTTTCTTTGCATGATGTGGTCACACCAAAGGGGAGGTGCATGTTAGTGTTGTGCCCAAAATCCAATCATGAGATGATTGTTTTTTTTACACATTAAGTCATGATATTTTATTAAGACATTAATCCAGCAATTATGTTTGTTTTTTTGTTTCTGTGTAATGTAATAAACATAATTGTAATCCTAGAATAATGATATTCTCAAACGTCTCTGGTCTAGTATTATTGTGGAGCGGGTTGCAATAATACATAACGACTAGCATATGTGGAGACTAATATGAGATATGTAGTCTACATATGGGTACAAGTTGGAGAACTTGTGTACTGGACCAACCCACCACGAGACCACTATATGGATCGTTATATGAGTGTCATAAGTGATTCTCATAGTGATCATGGTATATGTAGTCCTTCGACCTAAGATCATCAAGGTTCCCTACATGTGAATCACATACTTTGATACTTTCCTTTGTTGCTCGTAATTGAGTGAACTTGAAGGAGGTCATTGGGTATGCCACATATCATGTGGAGGGATTTGTATGATCAAGATGGGATTTGTCCCTCCTATGTAACGGGAGTGATATCTTCGGGCCCCTTGATAGAGTGAGACTTAGAAAATGCATGGCCATGCTCGGATGAGTTGATCTACGATATCAAGGTCATCAGTTTAAGTTGTTCTACTTAGTAATCAAGAAACCAAAGATTGGACTATACGAGAGTGACACATTCCATGTCTTGTGCTTAGTCTTGATATCTTGGACAAAGGGACAATGGCATATATCAATGATGATCATAAAGGTTTAGTCGAATCACCAACAATCTTGTCACTTAGATAGCAATGATGTGTTGCTAGACACTGTTCATTGCTTATGATCATAAATGTGATTTATGATCATTGCCAACGTGGTAAGAGCCTATTGGGTCACACACATAGAGCTATTTGGATCATTAGAGTGCATGGGCTAATTATTTGGGTTATGGTTTCACAATAATTTCGGATTAATAATGGGCCCAAAAGTTGAGCCATTATTAAGCCCGAAATTGAAGCCTAATTGGATTAAAGCATTGAAACCCATTAGGCCTAGAAGTTGAGTCTCACTATAAATACAACTTTTAGTGAGAAATTCGTAGCTTCTTGCCCTAGCCTCCTGATGCCCTCTGGCATCTCTGTCCAGTGACATGGTGAATTCCGAGGGAGCTTCCGGGGGGGAAGGACGTCTTGCGGAGATATTCCCCAGGTGGGAAAATGCCTGAAAAGCTCAGAAAAAAGGGTTAGGAGGTCCCCGGGATGGTTTTCCGGGGAGGAGCCTCCGACGCCCAAGTTAGTACTCTGATAATGAACAAAGTAGGCCCGCTAAAAAGGTGCGAGAGTTAGCCTGCATATATTTTCAGCTGTGGGTGAGGGCTGCCCAGGGAGAGGGGATGGATCCCTTGCCAAGTCCTTTTTCCCAGTATTTATAGAAATGCCTGGCCCGTTCAGATCCTGACACGTGTTCGGCTGGATCCTTTCTGGGCGTAGGAAACAGGTAGCCGTCTTCAGGCTCCTGGTTTTGTGGCTGAGATGGGACTTGGACGGCGTCAGTGTGTCAAGTCGCCGTTTCAGGCGGCGTGTGGGTTTCCTGTCAAAGGCTCCTTAAATGCTCATTAAATGCTCATGCCGTACTCCCGAAGTCCCTGGCCGAGGTCGTCCTTTGGTACGGACGATGCCCTTCGGGAAATATGCCCGCAGTTCGGGGGAGTTCCCTGTTTCAGGTTCCGCCTTCGGGGAGATCTTCTTCGGCTTGCAATAGCTGATTCTCCGTTTCCGAAGGCGATTTGTTTAGTACCTCGGGGGGCTAAAAGCTTCCTGACGCTCCGGGTTCGGGTCAGATAGAGGCGATAGCCCTTCGGCTATCACATGCCCTCCTTTGGAAAGCCGAAGTGGAGACTTCGGTTTGTACTCTTTCTGAGGATGCTCTTTGGGAGTTTTTAGGGAGTAAAACCTGTGCCGAAGGTACACCTTTTGCCCGAAGATATGGGCTGTTCGGCAATAGCCTGTCTTTTGGTGTCTTCGAGGCTACTTACTTCTTTCCTTTTCCTTTTGCAGGTCTGTGCAGCGTCGCGTCTCATGACCAGGCGTGTCAGTCTGGAGCGGCGCGTCCCCTTTTTGGCTCGATGGCTGACACGTGTGACTCAGTCATTGGTAGGGATTGTGCTGTAACGTCAAGCGCGCCTTTTTAGGCGCGAATGAGCAGTTATGGCAACATTTCGCCTTCGCCCAGCACTTAAGACGCCGGTTTCGCCTATCTCCCTTGGCCTATATATATGCTCACTCTATCATTTTTTCTCTTTTTGCTTTTGCTTTTGCTCTGGTTTTCCTTCTGCTTTTTTCGGCGGTTCTTTCACCTGAGCTTTTTTCCGACCACCTTTCACGACGGCGTCTTTACATACAGATTTCGGCAAGCGTTTTGGTGGGTTTTGATTTCCAGAACTTTTTTGTTCTTCTCAAAGTTTTTCCAAAGTTCGCTGTTGCCTTTTTCTGAACTTGCTTTTCAGCCCAAGATGCCTATTCCTGAGAGTTGGCAACCTCTCTTGTCCCACCCTTGCTGCACTACTCCTAAAAAGTTAGCAAGGTGGAAGAAGAAATTTTTCCTTCCCTCCTACGCTGTTACGAGGTTGCCACGTCCCGACCATTATAGCTTTTCAAACCATAGCAACGAGGTTACCGTTTTCCGAGCTCAGTTGAAAGCCGGTCTTCGGTACCCCCCTCCGGAGTTGATTTGCGAGTTTTGCAGATTTCATGGCATTGCCGTAAATCAACTCCCTCCGAACTCGTACTGCTATTTCAACGCCTTTCTCTGTATGTGTGGCGTTTTCAAAATAAAGCCCCACTACGTTATTTTTATGCAGTACTACAAGCTCTATGTGGTCCCGAAGGGTGGCTTCTACTTCATGCTACCTCGGGGATCCGGGAGCAAAAAGTACATGTTCACCTTCGCCACCAAGGACAGCTGGCGAGGGTGCCAAAAAAAGTTTTTCTTTTTGAAGATGAAGGAGGCCTAGTCGCATGTCCCGACCAAGTGGGCTCAGGGAAGGCTGGAGGACGACATCGTAGATCCGAAGATGTTGCTGACCCCAGAGTTGGCTCTTATATTCGCGGATTTCGACCGTCGTATTCGAGCCATCGCTGACTGGGGTCCTGAGGTCTCTTCGCGCTCTCTTTACCCCTTCCCCATTAACTGGAGGTTGATGACCGAGGAGGTCCTTCGGGAGCTCAAGATGGTAAAGGAGCACGAGACGGACCTCGAGATGCTAGCTCCTACCATTGCTGGGAAGGATTCCTGGCTTGTGCAACTCCTTCGGGAGGAAGTTTCTTTCGAGACCTTTTTTGAGCGTGAGTTATTTTCTAGTCTCTTTGTTATAACTTCGTTTTGCACTCACACTGATGTCTTCCTTCTTTCTCAGAAATGGGCGAGGACACGACTGCCTTCTACAAAGCCCTTTTCATCGGCCAAGCCGAGAAGGGTGATCCGACGAAGAAAGTCGTCTCCTGAAGGCGTAAAACAACCAGGGCCGGTCCTTCGACGGCAAAACGGGCGAGGAAGGCCACTCCCGAGGAGGCTATCGAGGAGCCGGGAGTTGTTGTTATTCCTCAGCCCGAGGTTACTGCCGAGGTTCCTCCTCGCAGTCCTACTTCGTCGCAGGCTCTTCTGGATGCCGTGGTGGAGTCCCCTTCTGCTGAAGAACGGCGCAGAATCAAAGGCAAGGGGGTCCCTGCCGAGGAGGTTCCGGCTGCTGAGGACGACGTGGTCGAAGTGCCTTCAGGTTCGGTTTGTGGTGCCTTTTTCCTTTTTCGGGTTCGTTGGCGTCCAGCTGCCTTAATCCAGCTTCATGTCTTATTGCAGAGGAGTTACTCACTCCGGGCTGGGTGGCCAATCATGCCCAAAGGAGAGCCCTTCGGGACGCCATCATCCCGAAGGGGAAGGTCCCAAATGAGCCTTTTTGGACATTCACAGAGGACATGAACATGTACTCCGGCGATTGTCCACAGATGGCTAAAGAGATCTCTAAAGGGATCCTTACTGAGGCCTCCTTTAGAGCCATCGCCGAGGCCCATCCGGGCGATGACTCTCTTGCTGCAAAGCTTTCCGAGCACGCCGCCCAGGTATACTTCGCGCCCCATTTTCTTGAATTCTTTCTAAGTGCTTGGTTTTCTCTCTGTTTTAGTGACCTTGCCTTTGCCTTTTTACAGCTACTGGGATATGCCGGCTTTCTCAGAGTTCGGGTGGCGAGGCAGACGGCGTTCCGAACTCAGGTCTTAGGTTCTTTAGAGAAAACTAGGGCCATGTGTTCGGATCTAGCTATCAAGAATTTGGAGCTGGCCAATTCTGCGGAGAAGGAAGTTTCCGCTCTTCGGGAGGAGTTAAAAGAGAAAGAGAAACTATCAAACGACTCCTCCCAGAAAATTTCTGACCTCGGCTCCCAGATAGCGGAGCTGATCTCGGCAAATGAGGCGTACCAAAAAGAGAAATCCGAGGCCGAAGACCGCCTGACAAAGGCGCTTGCTGAGAAGGCTGCGCTTCAAGCCGAGGTTGATGCCTTGAAGAAGGAACCGAAGAAGAAAAAGATGAAGGCATTGAAGGAGGAGGTTGCTGAGCTTAAAAAAGACCTTGAGGACCTCGGGGTCGAGAAAGACAAATCTGACCAGATGACCAAAGTTGGTTTTCAGGACGGATTTTGTCTTGTTCGTCACTAGGTTCTTCAAAGGTTCCCTGATCTGGACCTTTCTTTCCTGGAGGCCCTAAATATTCCTGAGGGGCCTCGGTGGTCCTGGTCCAAAATTGAACATCTGAACCTGCCATCTTCTCTCCCTGCGCTGAAGATAGTAGAGAAGAACACGAGAGCTGGCGGTTCTCAGGATGCCGGGAATCCTTAGTTTTGTTTAGGGTCCTTTGCCTTTTGCTTCTTTTTTTTTTTTTTTCTTTTGTCTTCTTCTTTTGGCACTCCTTTTTTGTAAGCAGTTTCATTTTCAATGAAGAAAACTTGGCCAAGTCTTTTTGGTGAGGTCTCGGACTAGTTCGCTCCACAGACTTCGGGAAAATTCGTCTGCGCTTAACATGATGACCTTTTTCGCGAAGTTCAGCCTTTCGAGGGCTTAATCTCAAGGATTTTGTCCAAGTCTTTTTACGAGACTTCGGAAGATGACGCCTTCGCTCATCTGGTCACCTTTGAGAAATTTGCGCCATTTATGCTTAAGGTAATTTTTTGTACTCAGAGAGAATTTTGCTAACTTGTGTAGTACAATTTTCTTTGCCGAAATCCTAAGCATAGTATTTTCTCAAGGCGTCCGAATGCCAAGTATTTTTCAACTCTACTCCTTCGGAATCGCCGAGCTTATAGACCCATTTTCGTACTTCGGCCAGAACTAGGTAAGGGCATTCCCAGTTCGCACGAAATACCCCGTGGGATGGCTTTCGTGGTGCAAATTCAGCCCTTCGGAGAACGAGGTCTCCTTCTTTTATTCCTTTCATCCTAGCACGCAGGTTTGCAGCCACGGCCACTCTTTGCTGAAAAGCTTTTCTTCTCAGCTCGGCTATTTTTCTATGTTCGTTGACGAGGTCTAGCTTGGTCCTTAGGCCGAGATCATTTCCTCTTTCATCAAACACTTGTACCCGCACCGAGGGTCGTATTATCTCTATCGGGATGATGGCCTCTGTTCCGAAAACGATTGAAAAAGGTGTTTCCCCCGTGGCTCTTCGGGGTGTCGTTCGGTAGCTCCACAATACACTTTGGAGTTCTCCTGGCCATTTTCCCTTTGCTTCCCCTAGCCTCTTCTTCAGACCATCTTTTATGGTCCTATTAGATACCTCTACTTGGCCATTGCTTTGAGGATGGGCTACTGGGGCGAAGTGCATCTTTATTCCGAGGTCATTGACAAAGTTCTGGAACCCTCTGTCTGTAAACTGGGATCCGTTGTCGGCTACCAACATCCTCGGTATGCCAAATCTGCATACAATGTTTTTCCATACGAACTTTTGCACTTCTTTGGCTGAGATGGTTGTTAATGGTTCTGCCTCGACCCACTTAGAGAAGTAGTCAACTGCGACTACGCAAAACTTTACGCCTCCAGGTGCTGTAGGGAGTGGCCCGATGAGGTCTATGCCCCAAACTGCGAAGGGCCAGGGATAGTCAGCTGAAGTCACCATCTCCGAGGGTACTCTCTGGATTTTAGCATGTCTTTGGCAGTTGTCACATTTTCGGACGAACTGCCGGGCATCCTTTCTTAAGGTGGGCCAAAAATATCCTTGGCGAAGTACTACCGCGGCAAGAGAGTCTGTTCCGATGTGTGAGCCACAAGTGCCTTCGTGGACCTCTTCGAGGATCATTTCAGTGTCCTCTTCATCAACACACCTCTTGTAACGGATTGGCGTATCCCTGCCGGTACAACTCTTCTCTTATCAGGAAGTATCTTTCGGCACGCCTTCGGACTTTTGCCGCATCCTTTGGATCTTCGGGAAGGGCATTGGTTGTGAGATACCTTTTTATCGAATTCTTCCAGCCTTTTTCCGAAGCCACTATGTTTAGTACTTCGATGCTCGGGCGGTTTAGTACCTCAGTATGCGTTTTTTACTTCGCCAAGCAGTCTGCCTCGGCGTTATGCCGCCGAGGCACACTTTTGATTTGAATGCTGTCGAATTCCCGAATGAGCTTGGCCACTAGCTCGTGGTACTTTGCCAAGGTTGGGTCTTTTGCACCGTAGTCCCCTGCTGTTTGCCGAACTACCAGCTGGGAATCACTGTGGGCCTTCAAGTTTCTTATGCTGATTTTCCTGGCCAGGCGCAACCCCGCTACGAGAGCTTCATACTCAGCCATATTGTTGGTGGCGTTAAAGCTGAACTTGATGGCCTTTACTACTTCTAGACCTTCGGGTCCTCTGATAATTACCCCGACTCCCTGGTGTTCGGAACCTGAGGCTCCATCTACATGCAGCGTCCATTCTGGCTCATCTTCACCGAGATTTTGATGACTGTCTTCGGTTATGGGTACTTCGGTGATAAAGTCCGCCAATGCTTGAGCTTTAATGGCTTTTCTGGGCTCGTAGGTAATGTCATGTTCACCCAGCTCTATGCACCATTTGGAAAGTCTTCCCGAATGATCAACCTTTTTCATGACGTCCCGTAGAGGCAAGCTACTTCGGACGATAATGGGGTGAGCCTGAAAGTATGGGCGCAATCTTCTTCCTGCCAGTATCAAGGCATAGGACGATAATGGGGTGAGCCTGAAAGTATGGGCGCAATCTTCTTCCTGCCAGTATCAAGGCATATATGGCCTTTTGTAGCAATGGATACCTGACTTCGGCGCCATGCAGGGATTTGCTTACGTAGTAAACTGGCCATTGCTTCGACCCTTCCTCTTTCACAAGCACCGAGCTTACTGTTTTTTCCGAAACCGCGAGGTACAAGATGAGGGGTTCTCCTTCGCGAGGTTGCCGCAGAGTAGGCAGTCGGGACAAATAGGTTTTGAGTTCTTCCCAAGCTCTTTGGTAGTCCCCATTCCAAGGATGATCATTACTGTCGAGGTCGTCCTCCTTTTTTGCTGCCTTAGTGAGGACTTTGAAGAACGCTCGACATCGGTCTCCATATCTGGAAATAAATCTGCTAAGGGAGGTTATTCTTCCAGTAAGTCTCTACACATCTTTTATTGTGGCAGGAGTTCGGAATTCCAACAGAGCCTTAATTTTTTCTGGGTTAGCATCAATGCCCCTTTCTGATACCATGTACCCAAGGAACTTTCCCGAAGTTACCCCGAAGGTGCACTTCTCGGGGTTAAGGCGAATTCCGAAGGTCCTGAGCTGGTGAAAAGTCTCCCTTAGGTTTGTGACATGGTCAACAGGCAGCTTGCTTTTGACTATCATGTCATCTACGTAGACTTCCATGTTCCTGCCTATTTGGTCATTAAAGACCTTGCTCATCAACCTCTGGTAGGTGGCTCCTGCGTTTTTTAGCCCGAAGGGCATCCTGGTGTAACAGTACGTCCCCCCCTCGGTAATGAAGGCTGTTTTTTCTTCGTCTTCGGGGTCCATCTTTATTTTATGGTAGCCGCTGAAGGCATCCAGGAAACTTAGGAGCCCATATTCGGCAGTTGAATCTACTAGTTGATCTATTGGCGGGAGAGGATATGAATCTTTTGGGCAAGCATCGTTCAGGTTTCTGAAGTCGATGCACATCCGAAGTTTGTTGCTTCCTTCTTTTGTGGCGATCACCACATTGCTTAGCCATTCGGGGTACTTGACCTCCCTGATTACATTTGCCTCTAATAAACGTTGGACCTCGGTTTTGACGAAGTCATTTTTATGGGCTGAAATGCCCCGTTTCTTTTGCCGGACAGGTTTTGCTTCCGGACTTACTTTGAGGCTATGTTGTACTACGCTCGGATTTACCCCTGGCATGTCTTTCGGCGAGTAGGTGAATAGGTCTTTATTCATTATCAGAAAGGATACAAGTTTTTTCTTATCTCCTTTGGATAAGTTTTTCCCTATTCGGGTACTTCGTCCTGGGATAAGTTCCACTTCTTCCATTTCTATCTTGCCAGAATCTTCTTTCTCGCCATTCTTTGACTTTGAAGCCCCTGCTTCTACAACTTGTGAGGAATTGTTTACCGGAGCTTTTTGGGTTTTGACGAACACCTTTCTTACTTCGCCCTGATTTATGAAGATTTCTGCGTCTCCTTCCTTGGTGGCGAAAGTGACAGTCAAATATCTCACGTCAGGGCGGATGTGCAGATTTCCCTGCGTTTGCCTTCCGAGGATGGCGTTGTATGATGAGGGGACATCCATGACGATGAACCTCGCCATTGTCGAGACAAACAACTCAGCTGGTCCTTTGACCGAAGTCCCTCTCATCATTAATGGAAGGTCGATCCATCCGAGGACGGGTAACTCGGACGGTCCTACCCCGAAGGTCGGTGAAGTGACCGGCTTGAGATCGCTGATGGATATGCCCAAGCTCAGCAGCAATTGTGAAAATAGGACGTCAGCGTTTGATCCGTCATCAAGTAATACCCTTTTGACATCCCAGTTTCCAATTCTTGCCATGATCAGGAGTGGGTCGTCGTGAGGAAAGACGACTGTGGAACCATCTTTTCGGGATAGCTTCTTCGCCGGACTTTGATAGTCCATCACAGCTATTTCCCTGGCCTTCCTTTTCCTTTCCGAGGATGGAAGCCCCGTTGTGATTGTTTGTATGACTCCCGCAGGGGATGGAGGGCGCCTCTTCGGACTTCGGTTCCTTCGCCTGTCGGAGTCGTAGTCCTCATCTTCTTCCTTTCCTTCCTCCTCTTTCCTCCCATTCGGGGAAGGCAACCGTAGGTACCGCCGAAGTTGGCCTTGTTTTATCAGCGATTCAATATACTTCTTCAGCTGGAAGCAATCCTCGGTGTCGTGGCCATGATCGCGATGAAATTGGCAGAACTTCTTCATGTTTTTCCTATTTTCAGCGGTCATGGCCCTTGGCCTCTGAACTTGTGTTCCCTGCCTCTCCAGAGTCATGAGGATGTTGGTCCTCGTAGTGTTCAGCGCTGTGAAGTTCGGGGGTTTTCTTCCTCGCATTCTCCGAGGTCGGGATGGCTGGTCGGTCGGATAGCGTGCCTGCTGGTTGGACCCCTCGCCACGGGTGTGCTCGAGCCTGGGTCCGCCCATTCTTAGTTCTTCGGCCGTCATGTGCTGTTCGGCCCGTCGGTAGAATTCGCCCAGTGTGTCTGGAGGGTCCTTAGAGAATTCATAGAAGAGTTGGGAATCCCTCCGAAGGCCCCTTGTCATGGCGAGGATGCGTATTTCAGGCCGAAAGTCTGGAACACTTAAGGCCTCTCTGTTAAACCTCTCGACGTAGTCGCGTATAGTTTCTCCACTTCTTTGCGCTATGTCGAACATTTGAACGGGCATCTTCGCTGTTGGGAGACTCCCGATGAACTGTTGGGTGAAGGCTGTTGATAACTCCTGGAACTTTCCGATGATTCCTGGAGCCAAGGAATTATACCACGCTGTTGCTGGTCCAGAGAGCGTGACCTCGAAGCACTTGCACAAGGTGGCGTCGTCCGCACCGTGCATCATCATGCTACGTCTGTACTTCGTCAGGTGGGCCTGTAGGTCGGTTCGACCATCATACGTCTCTAGCCGAGGTACCCTGAAGTCACCCGGCATAGCTGCCTCGACCACAGCTCGGGTAAAAGGAGACTGATCCCCACAAAAAGACTCAGACAGTCTGGCCCAAACTGGCTTGCGAGCCACCTGCATCTCGACTCTGTCCAGCCTTGCCAATATTTTCTCCATGAGGGCGGTGGCGCTAGGTTCTTCCTCAGGTGGAGGAGATTGACGGTGCCTCTTCGGAGAATGACTCCGTCGTCGGGGAGGGGGTGACCTCGTCTCAAGCAAAGGGCTCCTTTGTCGTGGAATTTTGGGTTGGTTGGGCCCCATTTTCCCTGGAAGGCGTGCCCTGAGGGGCATATTTTCTGTTGAAGACTCCTCACGTGGGTCTTCACTCCCCGAACTGCGGTGGACTGCTTTGGGGCTCCTCTCCCGAGGGCGTACCGGTGAAGGAGACCTTTGGGTTTGAGCTTGTTGTGGCCATCTTCTGTCTATCTGTTGTGTCATCTCAGCCACAACAGAGCGCTGGAAGTCACGGAGGAAGCTCATGGTTATGACCAGAGGACGTTCTTCCTCGGGCGTGGAAGTCCCTAGAAGAGTTTGCTCAGCAGCCGGTTGGACTTCAGGCGCGGACGAGGACTTCGGGAGTCCTTTGTCCTTAGAACGCCGAGTCTCAACGACGGCAACCTGAGGGTGGGTTCCCACAGACGGCGCCAAATGATGCTCTCCGGCATCTCTGTCCAGTGACATGGTGAATTCCGAGGGAGCTTCCGGGGGGGAAGGACGTCTTGCGGAGATATTCCCCAGGTGGGAAAATGCCTGAAAAGCTCAGAAAAAAGGGTTAGGAGGTCCCCGGGATGGTTTTCCGGGGAGGAGCCTCCGACGCCCAAGTTAGTACTCTGATAATGAACAAAGTAGGCCCGCTAAAAAGGTGCGAGAGTTAGCCTGCATATATTTTCAGCTGTGGGTGAGGGCTGCCCAGGGAGAGGGGATGGATCCCTTGCCAAGTCCTTTTTCCCAGTATTTATAGAAATGCCTGGCCCGTTCAGATCCTGACACGTGTTCGGCTGGATCCTTTCTGGGCGTAGGAAACAGGTAGCCGTCTTCAGGCTCCTGGTTTTGTGGCTGAGATGGGACTTGGACGGCGTCAGTGTGTCAAGTCGCCGTTTCAGGCGGCGTGTGGGTTTCCTGTCAAAGGCTCCTTAAATGCTCATTAAATGCTCATGCCGTACTCCCGAAGTCCCTGGCCGAGGTCGTCCTTTGGTACGGACGATGCCCTTCGGGAAATATGCCCGCAGTTCGGGGGAGTTCCCTGTTTCAGGTTCCGCCTTCGGGGAGATCTTTTTCGGCTTGCAATTGCTGATTCTCCGTTTCCGAAGGCAATTTGTTTAGTACCTCGGGGGGCTAAAAGCTTCCTGACGCTCCGGGTTCGGGTCAGATAGAGGCGATAGCTCTTCGGCTATCACCTCCCAAAAGGACAGTCGTACTCTTCTCTTGCAATTCTTTGGAGGATGCAAGCTAGCACTGCGAGCGCAAGAGAAACACATCTGCCGGGACGTGATGGAAGCGTGGTGATCCCGAGAGGCTCGTGTGGATACCATAGAGAGCTTGAATATGTTAATTGTTCAGGTTTTGTGAGTTGAGTGAGAGATTTCAATCGAAAATTAGGTATGAAAATTTTCGAACACCCGGTTTACCCCGTTTCACTTGGATCCTGGAAGGTTTCGGTTAAATTCTATTATGCTGTTTGGCTCCCGAAACCCTACAGTGCATTCATATAGCATTAGGCCACTCTTTTTTTTACTTCTCCCTTCTTCTACTCTTGGCCTCCAATATTTCCTTCTTTGCCAACTAAGCCCTCCAACTTGCCTTTATGCCCTTAACGGCCTTTAGATGTACGACTTACTTACAAAATGTAAAGGCACATACTAAAGGCTAGCATTACAAAAATAAATTAAGTTTAACGGAGAATGAAAATCTAGATAAATCAAACATTTAACATTCATCTTGGGAATGGGTCCTCATAGTGGAATCAAAGCTATGATTTTCTAGAGGCATAGTTAACTGATATTAAGAGTGATTCCTTATGCTAGGAATAATGACTGAGCAAGAATTATGTACTATAGTGTTATTTTTAATAGGTGGCATAGTGAACTCATAGGAAGGTTATATTGGGCAAGAACCTAAGGGTATTCTTGTAGGCCCTAGAGTTATCATGTGTAAGAAATGGCTAGAGAAATATAAGTTTCTAACCTTAGCCCTGGTAGTTTTGGCTTTAAAAGTTGCTGGCATGGTTTCTTTTGGGATGGGAGGTAGTTTTAATTGGGGCTAAGGCTAAACCTAGGTGCATTCAAACCTAATGATGCATTAAAACTAACTAGAACCCTAACGCCTACTTGCTAGAGTATGGAACTAAAGAAGTAAAGGCTCTTAATGCCTTAGAGATATTGAATATTTAAAAAGTTCCATAAGTTGAGTTCTCCTCATCAGTTAGTTTTTCTAGGCATAAGAGATAACAAAGATAGGCTATGTTAAATGGATGAGTTCTTTACGGTAGTAGAGAAGCTTTATCAAACACCGAAAAGGTAAGTGATGCGAGACCACATAGGAAACACTCTAAGATTGGCTTCAAGTTCTACAAACACAAACTGTCGGGCTAGGTTGAAGGATTGGCAAGTAGAGATCACATAGTTCCTTGGATGCCAAGTGAAGTTCACATAGAACTAAAGAGAGATTGCTTCACTTGCAAGAAAACAATATGATTTGAATTCTAAATAATAAAAAGGCTTAGATAGCCTTAAATAATGTTGCTTTGGTTGAAAGTCACATGAAAACTAAACCTAATCAAACTAAAGTCCTTAGGCCTTAGGAATCCTTATAGAACTTGATAACATGCTATAAGGCCCCATTTGGGTCCATGTCATGCCCTTCCTATAAAACTTGTGGAAAAATGAACTCTAAGGCACAAATAATGTAGAATACACTTAAATAGTCTAAAATAAACTTAGACAAGAGAGCCAAATGAGAAATGATGCCAAATAGCCTATGAGGAGTTCATTGGTGTGTTTCTAATGCATCTCCTTACGCCATTGGGGTTCTTGGGCATGCCTGATCCTTCCTCTTTAAGATTGCATATAAACTTTTATTATGTGAACCTAATCTCCAAAAAGGTTAGAGTGTAGCTAGTCTAAAAGGCTAGGTGTATCGTTATCCTCCAAGAGCTTAAAAAACCCCATCATGTGCATATGGAACACCTCCTTGGGCTCTCAAGGCTCTCCTCCTAGTCATTGATCTAACAGAGATATTTAAGGGATCCTTGAGGGCTACTGTATTCCTATGAATAAGTAGGTAAGAAACATATCCAAAAGGGTTAGATGGATGAATAGAGTTTATTCGTTCATTAACTACATGCCCATAGTGAAAAGCTAGTAGGAATCTTGAAACTAAAAAAAGTTACTAAAGGCTTATGGCTATTAAGTGGTATTAAAAGACCATAGCAAAAGAAAGATTACCTTGACTAAGGGATAGGTTAGTTTTTTCATCATCATTCCTAGGTTAAATGGAATCAAAGGCCACTAGGAAAACTTGTAGAGGAAGAAAGCTCATCAAGTAGGTCTAGTTGAGGAAGGGCAGAAAAAAACTTGAGGTCATTTGTGGTTTCTACATCATGGGTGTGAAACCTTAGCTAGAAGAAGTTTTGGTTAAACTAGTTGAGAGTTATAGTTGGTACAAGTTCTACCTTGGCCTTTTTAAAAGTATTAAAATAATAGAATGGTGACTTGCAAGATTGGAAAAGGCTCATGGCTAATGCTCACAACTCCAAGGGGTAGAACCTGTCCCATGGTGCACAAAAAAAAAATATAGTGCAATAAATGGAGTTGTAGTGAAGTATCTACCCAAGAAGTTTTCTCTAGCTAAACACCTTCTAAAGGTATGTCCTATCAAATATTGAAGTTTTCCCCTCTACTACAAAAGATGGAAGTTGGCATAAAGTGTTGATGGTATGGTCATGATGTGTTAAAGTAAAGATAATCCTTTTGTGACTAAAGTGTGGTTAAGTAATTAATGGTTACCAAAAGTTCTTAAGATGCGTGATTGTAAATAGATACAAATAGGCCTCGGGAAGATATCTTAAACTCAAAGTGCAACCAATTGAGAGGCCAATAACATGTTGGATCCTAGTAAAAAAGCATGGGTGGCTAGGTTGACTAGAGATTCCAAAGATGCTTAAGGTGATCCATAACCAAGAGTTGCGTTGTAACATGGCTGAGGACCTTATAAGGTGCTTAATACACAGGGTAAGTATGGGTGACTAAGCAGTAAGTGTTATAGGGACACATTCCAGAATAGCCACTTTGGTGTATGTAGCAAGTAAGGTTCTAAATGCATGAAAAGAGAAGGACTTATGTCTAAGAGGAAAGCACCAAGGCCACTCCATAAGGAGAAGTTAAAGCATTAAGACCTTAGGTCTAAGCAACACACTAGTGTTACTATTGCTAGGTTTTAGGAAGCCTAAGCCAATGGGGGCACTAGACAAAAGGCCAAGGGCTACTAGCTACTTGGAGCTCTTGGCACATGCACTGAAGAGTTATACTCTAGTAATGAAGTGGATATAGGGGCTCAATGAGTCAAGGACAGCAAGATCATAATGCCCAGGTAGTGCATAGGTACCTTACCATAATGCATTAAAACCATTTGTGCACAGAGGCTATCCAAGAGGAGCACTTAAGGCCAATACTCTAGGGTGCGCCAATGTTTACAACCTTTGATATAGTACCTATGTAGAAGAGTGTTAGAGTATAGTGGAGCAGGAAGAAGTATGTCTTGAGGTACTAAGGTGTATAATGGTGAGATTAAAGTACACTAATGATAGACTTAGTCAAGTGATTGGAAGGAGTTGTTAGGTGCCAAAACTGTGGTAAGACAATGTTTGGTGTGAGAGTTTATGGGCAAGTTAAATACTAACAATTCTTACTGCAAAGGTGTGTAAGGAACTTGGTGGTTATTGTACATACCAAGATAAATTTATATCTGTTAAAGATCCCTGAGCAGCATCCATATGTTGGGGATAAGTGAAAGAAAATACTAGAGATTCTGAAGGAAAAGTTGCACTAAAGTGCATTGGACCATGTAACATTAAGCTAAGGTGGGGAGATTAACAACAAATTGTTTTTTATGTGATGCTACTTGGCATGAACGTAAGGGTAAACACTGGCTATAATACCCATATATGGGAAGACCTGACATGAAATGCTATGGAACATTAATCAAGTAAATCTAGCAAATAAGCATCGAGTGGGTATTAGTAAAAAGAACATCCCTTAGTAATGTTAGGCTATCTATGATGGCACCATATCCTAGGAATGTGTTTTAAGGTGGGCAAATGCAATTTAAAGGACCAAATTTTTCAAGGTGAGGAAAATATAATGGCTCTCCAAGTATTTGACCTGTTACAGTCAGCTAAGACTTGGTTACAACATAAAATTCCTTATTTAAACCTTTAATGTATGTGTCAATCAAGGAGGAAAGCTTAGGAAGGTTCTTATATCACAAATGGCACCTAACTATCACCTAAGGCATTTTAGTGATTTGATCCCTAGTGTAAAACTATAATATTGGAAAAATTAGGGTAAAAAAAACATTACCACAAAAATCAAGATCATAAGTTCTAAATTTCATTTGAACCACAAGTTAGTGTGGAAGGACCAAATTGCACAAAATAAAGAAGTTAAGGGCTTAAGTGTGCTAATGGCCTAAGCTAGCCTGAATGCTAAGAAGAAGGTTAATGAGACTCTCTTCAAAGGCTTGAGGTATGGTTTAATGGAGCCTAAGAATGCTCAATCTAACTTAATTGTCGATTCAATAATAGAGAAAGGTAGAGTAAGGTATACAACCTCTATTCCTTGGGAAAAATGATCTTGGTACTTGCCACTGCTATATTTTGGTGATAGGTGCTCTTGCTTGTGAGTTTACATTTTTTTAGTATAGAGAAATTTGACACATCCACATTATTTACTAGTGTAGTGGGAAAGGTTTGTTTTGAACTAAGAACACACCAATAACACTTGAGGATTTGAGCTAAGGCGGTTAGCATAGTGTGTAATCTCAGTAGTAGTTTATGCTTATAGTACTTTATTGTACTAGATGCCTCTAAAAGAATGCAATTAATTGTATGTTTTGGTTATTGTTTGTAGAAAGTATGCTTTGGGTTTGGGTAATTTTTTTTTATGGAGGATTACTTTATTCCAATTACTAGTGGGCCAAATGACACCTTAGAAACCAATGACATAGAACACTAAAGAATAATAAGGACATATAAACTGTCCAATTAAAGGTTACGCATCCTTGTGACATAAATGAATGGAAGAAAATTAAATCAAACTGGAACCTCAAAGGTAGACTAGAATAATTTTAGAAAAATAACTCATAAGCAACTGGAAGAAAAAATCAAATAGAGGACAAAATAAATAAAAAAAAATAACTTTTGATCATCTTGATCTATTATTTGTGAATGCCCCATCATCTAAGTCTCAGCCACTTTTCACACCCCTCTCAATCTTCTCATAACCACCAATTTAAAAAATGGGCTACCCAGATCTATCTATTATAAAGTATCAAATGAACTAAATAATGCCCTTATCACTGGTAATGAAGGAATTTTGTGGAGGAGAAAGAATAGTGAATGTAATTAAGGATAATCAGGTGGAGTAATGGTGAAATATCTCGGCCGGGCCTAGATTGGAATTTAAGTTTAGCTGGATATATAGAGGATGAAGGAGAAGAAATTATGGAAGGAGAGGAAATGTGCAGCTAGGGTTGGTAGTCAGAATATCTTTTTTTTTTTTTTCCATGGGTGACTAGGTTTGTGAAGTTTATTAATGTTTTTAAGTGCATATATGCCAATGTCTTGTATTATGTTTAAATTCTATGCCAAGGCTACCCATGCATTATATATTGCTAGTGACTAAGTGAGAAAGCTTAAATCATGTGTATGACTTTTGTCACAAGTCAAAGGCCACAAATTGTGAACCAAAATACACAAATTGAACCAATTCCTACTAGTCATAGGCTAGTCATTCCCTTATGGGGTCAATGGATCCTCTCAATTCCTGATGATGTTTATCATTCGAGATCTTATCTAGTGTCATGTACATGTCTACTTTACTCATACTCCTTATCTTTCATCGTCAATGCCCATGGTGTATGATTGGTGATAGATTTAGGAGGACCATTCAAGAAAAAGCACCATTCCTATGAGATCTTAAAAAGAGTCTAGCACCTAAAAGGTAAAATTATTTTTAGATCAAAAGTTCAGGTTTAGTAATTAGGAAGCTAGTTTGAACAACCGGTAAAGAGAAAGGGTTAAATTGTTTATAACCCTTCAATTACTATTGATTTTTGAATAACACAAGAAAATTAGTCGTGAACTAGGATTTTCAAAAAAGAGGGTTCCTAATTGTTTGATGTTTAAAGTAATAGTTTTCTCATAGTGCAACTATGGTACATGTTATATTTGAAATAACAAAATGTCAAAATGTTATGTAAAATACCGTGGCACCACATGGTATTTTGTGGTAAATCACATAAGCATTTTTTTCATATCAATTTGAAACAAATGTTGTCACAATTAGGATTTCACATGGAATCATTTTTTTTTATTTCATTGAATCTTGAAATCATAGAATTAGATAAAAAAAATGTAATTGTAATCATAGAATTTATCAGATCATTTTCCTATTTCATATCGTAAAATTATAATATTCTAAAATTTAGAATAGGATTTTGGTAACTTTGTTTAAGACATATATTATGTGTGGTTTATTCAATGATAATCAAAGTTTAGAAAATTTAAACCTAATTTATTTTTAATTTAAGTCAAATTAATTCAAAATGGCTCATTTTTATTTTTAATATTTTCCCCACAATTAATTTCATTTCAAAGTCAGTATTGTGCAAGTGTTATAATCCATTCAAAATAAAATTCCCATTATGTTGCTACATTTTTCTAAATTTTTATTTTTGTAGTTCCTAAAAAAAATAAAATTTTAAAAAAATATAATAATATCATAAAAATTTTATAATCAATGGATTATTACACCTAAATAATATTGGTTTTTCAAATGACATTGATTATAGACAAAAAAGTTATATAAGTAGAAATAAGTAATTTTCAATTATGTTACCTTGAGCCAAAATGAATTGAATGCTAATGATAGGAATCTAGTTGCACCCTAGGATCCCTTGAAGATTTCTACTGGACCCTTGACCTAGAGGAAAACCCAAAAACTCAAGTAGTCCATGGGCATATTATAGGGCTCTTCAAGGCCCTAGAGGATAGTGATGCTAGCAGCAGTTGGGATTAAAATTTTTTTGAGCCTTTTGGAGTCTGGATCAATATATTGTTAGTGTTGTGCCCAAAAGCCAATCATGAGATGGTATTATTTTTGCACATTGAGTCATAATATTTTATTTAGGCATTAATCTAGTAAGTATGTTTGTTGTTTTGTTTCAGCGTAACGTAATAAACATAATTATAAACCTAGAATAATGATATTTTTAAATGTCCTTAGACTAGTATTTTCGTGAAGTGGGTTACAGTAATATATAACAACTGGCATATGTGGAAACTAATATGAGATACATAGTCTACATATGGGTACAAGTTGGAGAACTTGTGTACTAGACTAACCCACCGTGAGAACGCTACATGGATCGTTATATGAGTGTCATACGTGATTCTCATAGTGATCATGGTATATGTAGCCCTTTGGCTTAATATCATCAAGGTTCCCTACATGTGAGTCACATATTTGATACTTTCCTTTGTTGCTCATAACTGAGTGAACTTGAAGGAAGTCATTGGGTATGTCACATATCATGCGGAGAGTTTTGTATAATCAAGATGGGATTTGTCAATCCTATGTAACGGGAGTGATATCTTCAGGCGCCTTGATAGAGTAAAACTTAGGAAATGCATGGTCATGCTCAGATGACTTGATATTAGATATCAATGTCATCAGTTTAGGTTAGTTTACTCGGTGATCAAGAAACCAAAGATTAGGCTATACGAGAGTGATATATTCTATGTCTCGTGCTTAGTCTTGATATCTTGGACAAAGGGATAATGACATATATGGATAATGATCATGAAGGCTTAGTCGAATCACCGACAATCTTGTCACTTGGGTAGCAATGATGTGTTGCTAAACACCACTCATTGCTTATGATCATAAATGTGATTTATGATCATTGCCAACATGGTAAGAGCCTATTGGGTCACACACATAAAGCCTATTTGTATTATTTGAGTGCATGGGCTAATTTATTTAGGTTATTGGTTCATGATAATTTCGTGTTAATAATTGGCCCAAAAGTTGAGCCATTATTAAGCCCGAAATTAAACCTAATTAAATTAGGGCTTTGAAACTTATTAGGCTTAGAAGTTGATCCTCACTATAAATACATCATATAGTGAGAAATTCGCAGCTTTTGCCTTAGCCTCCCAAAAGTTCCAGCCACACTCTTCTCTTGCCATCATTGGAGGACGCAAGCTAGCACTACAAGCGTAAGAGAAACGTATCTACTAGGACGTGGTGAAAGCATGGTGATCCCAAAAGGCTCGTGTAGATACTGTAGGAACACGTCAACTGTTCAGGTTTTTGTGATTCGACTCAACAGCTGAGTGAAAGATCCCAACCGAATTAGGTATGACAATTTTTGAACACCTGGTTTACCCCGTTTCACTTGGATCCTGAAGGGTTTCGGTTATATTTTGCTGCACTTGTTTGGCTCCCAAAACCCTACACATATTGGAAGCCCAGGGCCAAGCTATGAAATAAAGTACTAGGCAAGGCCAAAAACCCTTTACGGCATGTAAGGGTACACCCGAAAGACCCTATAAGACCCCTATGAAGAATTCAACATATGGCCATTTTGTTTTAGCTCCTTGCATACTTTCTAAGTGTATTTTGTTCATTTGATACCTTAGAGCTTGTTTATACACTAGTTTTGTTGAGAAGGCATGTCAGGACTCCCTAGGCGTGTTACTGAGTCCTACTAGGACTCTTAGGACCTGCGTACCTTAGTTTGAGTAAGTTTATGGTTTCTTGTGTTTTTCGGCCATTGCAGTCTTATTTAAGGCTGTCAAAACTCTTTTACTAGACAAAATTCATTTAATATAGATTTCTTACTAGTGAAGCAATTTTCTTTTGAGTTTTATGTGAACTTTTCTTGGCATTCAAGGAATTGTGTTACCCTTACTTGTCACTTATCTTATTCCATTTAAAATGTGTGTGGAACTTTAAGCTAACCTTGGGCGTGTTTCTTTTGTGATGCTCGTATCAGTTAACATCAAAGCCACAAGTTTTGGCTAGAGGACATATCCATAACTTTTTTTAACCTTTCCTTTGTGTTCTTTCAATTCCTACTTGGTTTTGTTTCATTCTTTTCATCATTTGGGCTTAATCTTGTGTTCTTCTTTTGTTTCTAGGTCTCCTTTCCATTATTTGTCTTGGTGGCAACTAGTCTTCCAAATTTCTTAACTCTTCTTATTCAAACTCCATTTTTCTTTGTTGTTTTGTACAATCTCTTCTAAAGTTTCATTCCCTTTATTTTAGGTCAATCCACCTAGTTTCAAATCCTTGTGTTTTTGAAAATGCTAAAAGGAAGGATCAAATAAGTTGTCTTGTCAAAATTTTCATATGATTATCTCAATTAAAACAAAATTTCAAAAATTCTTGGCTGCTTAAACCTAATTTGATTTCTTTTTTGTGCAGCAAGAAAATGATCTTTTAGTCAAAATTGTGAATTTTCTAGCAAGAAACACATACAAAATTTTGACAAATTAGTTTGCTCGAGTCACCCAAAAATAATCTTTGAGCCAAAAACCCTTGTCCTTGCAATCACTCATTGCTAAGGATTCTTAACTTAAATTATTTTCAAAGGGTCCTGGAATTTCTTGTGTGATTTGAGCTTAGTTTGGCCAAAACTTAGGAGCCAGGTTTTGCTAGCAAGAATTTTTCCTTTCTTCCACTTACAAATTAAGTGAGTGTTTGTAAGAAACTTTAATTTCAATAGCAACATGTTTGGGAGTACAAGCAAGGATATGGATGTTAAATTCACCATTGAGGCTATGCAGTCTTAATTACAAATTTTATTTGATGCCCTAAAATTCATGAAGGAAAAGAATACCTGAAGGCATGAGGAGAGTGCACAGTAGATTGAGCAGTTGACCCTTCAAGTATTCATTCGAGAAGAACCTTCCACTAGGATCCAAAGGAAGAACAACCCTATACATAGGGCCAATAAAAAACCTAATATGGTAGAGGAGTCAAACAGTAAGGAGGACATATGTAGCACTGCCCAAAAGCTGACCATGTTGCCTAAGAGAGGAGCACCTAAGCTTTATGAAACTTAAGCTCCAAAATGCTCAATATCACACCCTTCCAAGGCAAGAGTGATCCAGACACATATTGGGAATAGGAGCAGAAGATTGAGATGGCTTTTATTGCCATCAATACTCAGAAGAGAAGAAGGTAAAGTTAGTTACTATTGAGTTCACTGATTATGCTCTTGTACGGTGGAACTAGGTAGTGGTCACGAGGCATAGGAATGAAAAGGAGCCTATTAAGCCTTGGAGATAAACTTAAGGTATTTATAAGGAGAAGGTTTGTTTTAAACTACTAATATAGAGATCAACACCAAAAGCTAGAATGGTTGGTGCAAGGAAATAAATTTGCAGAGGATTACCACAAGGAGCTTAAAATGACCTTAATTTGAGCCAATATCATAGAAGATAAGGAAGAAACCATGCTGAGATTTTTAAATGGCCTTAACCTTGAGATAGCAAATAAAGTGGAGATGGTGCACTCTGTGGACATGGTTGTTCTTTTGCACTAAGTAAACAAGGTTGAAAGGATCATTCAAAGGACAAGGGCAACTCGGGTGGTACAAGGTAAAGGTTCAAATTGAAAAGGGAACCTAAGCAATGAGGTCAAGAAGGAGCCACCCAAGCCAAAAGATGAGGCAACCCCAAGTAGGGGCTCGGTGGCACACTCACAAGGCCAAGGCACTCCTCCACCCCAAGATACCAAAAGGGCCCAAGACATTGTGTACTATAAATGTAAAGGTAAGAGGCACCTAGCTCAGGATTATGCCAACTGAAAGGTACTATACATTGATGGGCATGGTAAACTTCTATCCAACAAGCAAGAGGAGCTCAATGAAGAAGACATTGCGGACGTGCCTTCATTGAAGGACATCCCTTTTGGAAAAGAAACACTAGAATTGGGAGACTTTTTGGTTGTAAGGAGTGCTCTTTAGCATGCAACGAAAGGATGAGTAAGACCAAAAGGAATGAATCTTTCACACAAGGTGTTGAGTTAGGGACAAGGTTTGTAGCCTTATTATAAATGGATGGAGTTAACACCAATGTGACTAGCACTACCTTGGTGGAGAAGTTATAGCCATCTATGTGCACCCATCCCCAATTTTACAAGTTACAACTGTCAAGTGATGAAATAGAAGTGAAGGGCCAAAGGCAAATACTTTTCCTTTTAAGAATGGTGCTTATCAAGATGAGTTGCTATGTGACATCGTTCCCATGCAAGCTTGCCACATTTTACTTAGGAGGCCATGACAATTTGATAGAAGAACTACCTATGATGCTTTCAAGAATGTCTGCTCATTTGTGCATAAAAAAAAGCCAGTTTTATTGCTTCCCATTTACCTCAATAAGTCCTTGAAGATCAAAGAAAATTCTAATGTAAAGACAAGAGCAAAGAAGTTATAAGGAAAATTGAGAGCTTGAGTGACGAGAAACAAAAAAGGCAAATTAAGAGAATAACTGAAAGATGTGGTAAGGTGAGTGGACTTGAGTGAGAAATGAGAGTTGAGAGTTCCCAAGGTAAGAAATATGAGGGGTAAGTTGAGAAGAAGAAATAATGTCATCTGGCTAAAATAAGACACATGAGGCAAGCCCACGAAGCATAAAGGCTAGTGATTTTCTTAGTCTACAAAGAATATTACCTTACTTTAAATGAGCTAACCTCTTTTCTTAAGGAGTTTGAAGATGTGTTTCCTAAGGAGCCTAGGGGATTGCCTCCTATTCAAGGCATTGAGCATCAAATCAACTTGATCCTAGGAGCTTCCATACTAAACAAGCTAACTTATAGGACTAACATTGAGGAAATTCAAATGCAAGTAGAAGACTTGTTAGCTCATGGTTATGTGAGAGAGAACGTGAGCCCGTGTGCGATGTCAGTGCTCTTGGTGCCCAAGAAGGATGGATCATGGCATATGTGCATAGATTGTAGGCTAGTTAACAAGATCATGGTGACATACAGACATCCTATCCCTTAACTTGATGAAATGCTTGATGAATTTTATGATTCTACTATATTTTCTAAGATTAATTTAAAAAATGGATACTTTTATATCAGACTGAGGGAGGGGGATAAGTGGAAGACAGCCTTTATGAAGTTTGGGCTATATGAGTGGTTAGTGATGCTCTTTGGTCTAACTAATGCACCTAGTCCTTTTATGAGATTCATGAACCATGTATTGCATGATTTCATAGGTAGATTTGTTGTTGTTTATTTTGATGATATTTTGGTATATAATAAGAGCTTAAAAGAACATATGGAGCATTTGAGATAGGTGTTGAGTACATTAAGGGAGCAAAAAATTGTATGCAAATTTTAACAAGTGCTATACAAGAATGGCCAATTACTAGCTCAATTTCTGGGGTGAGATCTTTCCATGGCTTAGCAAGTTTCTATAGAAAATTTGTTAAAGACTTTTCTACTACTGCAACACCCTTCACAGAGATTGTGAAGAAAAATGTATGATTCAAGTAGGGAAAGACTCAAAACAAGGATTTTGAATTGCTTAAAAAGAAATTAAGTAATGCACCCTTACTTGCTTTACCTAACTTTGATAAAATGTTTAAGATTGAATGTTATGCCTTATGGATAGGCATTAGAGCTATACTTATGCAAGAAGACTGCCATATTGCATACTTTTATGAGAAGCTTAATGGTGCAAGTTTAAACTACCCAATTATAACAAGGAATTGTATGTGTTGTTGAGAGCTTTAGAGACATGGCGACATTACTTATGGCCTAAAGAGTTAATTATACACACTGGCCGTTAATCCTTTAAACACTTAAAGGGCCTACGTAAGTTGAGTCGAAGGCATGCAAGGTAGATTGAGTTCATTGAGTCTTTTTCGTATGTAATTAAGTATAAACAAGTTAAAAAGAATGTTGTTATAGATGCTTTGTTTATAAGGTATGCATTATTCACCACTTTAAATGCTAAGGTACTATAATTTGAGCTTTTAAAAACCTTTTAGCCTGTTTAGCAAGCATTAACATTAGGAGGTTAACATATTTTCACAAACAAGTTTTAATTAGGAATTGTGGAGTCAATGTAACTGAGCTATATTTGCTTTTAAAATTAATTGTATTTACAGTTTTACCAACTAATTTTTGTCCTCAACCTCCCACCCATTTCTTCTAATTTTACCATCTCACGTCATTGCTTATTGCCCAGACACTTCTCAAAACTATTTTAGATCCAAGCATATATTTTTTTTTAAGTCTTCTTTTTGCATAATGAAATCAAGCAATAGATCACTCAAAATTGCAAACTCATACCATGAATATGGGTCACAAGCACGCGTAACACCACCATCACACCACGAATAAGCTTTAACCATAATCAGATAGCGACTAGTTAGATGATTTATAGAGAACTACCACATCTCACCATCGCCGCCATACCCATAAAGAGACCCTATTAAGTCTTTGCCAGAAACTTATTAAGATCCATCTCGACATCAAGATATCAAGCAAGGCAGGTTCACATGAATAGCTTCAACAATGATGTTGTCAAGAAACTCACTTAGGAAGTGTCTTGATTGGCTTGGCTAAAAAAACAAAAGCCAATGATGATGCTCAGGGATTTCTTCACTAGATTTTGTCTGGGCATACGGATGTAGACCAAAATTGTCTTTTTTCAAATCGAGTTACAGGTGCAACCCAACCCAAAATGTGAAAACGCATTAATTGGGCCGCATTAACGTGAAACAAACTGGGCCTTATATGCTAAAGATCCTGATTTTGGTGAAATATATATGAGTTGTGCTAAGGCTACTAGTGAAAAGTATTTTTAGCAAGATGGCTATCTTTTAAGGGAAAATAAGTTGTATGTACACCAACGTATAATAAAATATGTTTTTATAAAGGAAGCCCATAGTTGTGGGTTAATGGGCCTTTTTTGCAGTTGCTAAGACCCTTGATGTTTTGTAATAACACTTTTATTGGCAACATAGGAGGCGAGATGTTGAAAGGGTGTGCTCTCAGTGCATTGCTTGCAAGATAGCCATGTCCAAGCAAAGTTTCTAAGGTTTGCATACTTCTTTGCCTATACGTTCTCACTATTGGGTTGATATTTCTATAGATTTTATTATAGGACTTCCAAGGTCTAAGAGAGGAAAAGATTTAGTCTTTGTAGTGGTGTATCAATTTTCTAAGATGGCACACTTCATAGCATGCAATAAAACGGATAAAATAACAAATGTTGCTAATCTTTTCTTTAGAGAGGTGGTTCAGTTGCATTGTATGCCAAGGATGATTGTCCCTAACAGAGATACCAAATTCCTTGGCCACTTTTGGAAGACTTTGTGGGGTAAGTTAGGCACAAAGCTATTGTTCTCAATCACCTGCCACCCATAAATGGATGAACAAACAGAGGTAACAAATCAAAACCTTACTAATTTTTTTAGAGTTATTGTTATGAAAAATCTGAAATATTAAAAAAAGTGTCTACCTCATGTGAAGTTTGCTTATAATTGTGTAGTGCACTTTATTATCGAATATTCACCTTTTAAAGTGGTACATTGTTTTACTCTACTAACCCCTATGAATTTGATGTCTTTACCTATTATTGAGATTGTTAGTTTAGATGGTGCACATAAGGTAGAATATGTGAAAAAGCTCCATGAGAAGGTCAAGCAGCAAATTGAAAAGCAAAGTGAACAATATGCAAACAAGAGGCATAAGAAGGCTATGTTTGAGCCTAGTGATTGGGTGTGGATGCGCATGAGAAAAGAGAGATTCCTAGCCCAGAGGTGAATCAAGCTACATCCAAGAGGAAACAGACCATTTCAAGTCCTCAAGAGGATAAAAGACAATGCATACTAGCTGGATCTCTTAGCTGAGTATAATGTGAGTGCTATTTTCAATGTCTCTAATTTGTCCTTGTTTGGTCATGCAAATTCAAGGGCAAATCCTTTTGAGGAAGGGGATATGATAGGAATTCAGTTGCACCCCAAGACCCTTAAAAAGTTTTACTGGACCCGTGACATGGTGAAAGCTCTAGAAGAGGCTCTACATGGGCACATTTTGGGGCTTTTCAAGCCTTTGGAGCATAGTGATGCTGCCAGCACTTGGGACCATCATTTTTTGAGCCTTTTGGAGTATGGATCAACATACTAAATGCCTAGAGCCAAGCTTATAAAGAAAGGACCAGGCACAGCCAAATGACCTTTGTGGCACATAGGGGCACCCAAGAAACATTATAAGGCCCCTACGGGCAATTCAGCATATGGCTACTTTGCTTTGGTTCTTTTCAAACTTTCTAGTGTATTTTGATCATTTGATGCCTTTGAGCTCATTTTTATACTATTTTTGTGGAGAAGACATGTGAAAGGGCCAAGAAGGGCCACCTGGGCTTGTTACCGAGTCCTACTAGGAATCCTAGGAGTTGAGTACCTTAGTTTGACTAAGTTTATAGTTTTCTTTTGTTTTTTGGCCATTGCAATCTTATTTTTGGCCATCTAAACTAATAAATATAAATAATGTAGATAACTTTAGAAACATTGATAAAGAAAATCAAATTTTCTAGAGTAATAAGTCAAAAGAACTAACCTTTTAGAAGAAAATCTCACAGAAAAAGAACTTGGGTTTAGTAGTTTTTTTGCCTGGGTTTCTCCAGTGGCCTCAATGAGGTCTAGAAAAATAGAAATTGTAGAGATAGCTGTGTGAAAGAGATGTATATGCGTGTATAGAATAGAAAAGGGAAAAATTCTTGACCCTTTAGTTTTTTCTTTTCCTAATTGACATATAAACTTTTCCATATATTTGAAGTGAACAGGGAGTAGTGAAAAAATTTCAAGTTCTAATTGTAAAATTGCAAAGAAACTTGGGTGTTAAGGAGCTAAGATAGGTCTTTTCCCACTAGGTTATTATTTGTCTGAAGAAATGACCCACTTTTTATCTTTCCTGAGGAGGTCTACTTTTCTTTTTCTTTCTATCCTGTTCAAATAAATTTTAGCAAAATTAGGACACCTACTATATAAAATTAAAGGAAGAATCTATTACTAAAATATATACCCTTTGATACGAAAATATTTTAGAAGATGGGTTCACAGACACCCATTTACTACAAATAAATCCTCATTTGAACTTAGTTGACAACTTACCTTAGCGAGTAACTTGGTGCAGCAACTCTGTAATTGGGGCCATAGTTATTGATTATTAATCATAATATGTTTGCTTACCTTTGATAGGTGCATAATATATAGTTAGCAGCCTTTGGTTCCCCTACTTCAGTTGATTCAGTTGCTTGCTCGCCTTAAACTCCATTAAATGTAGCTAAAATTAGTCCACATATAAATTGCTTTGCTACTTGTTAGGATCGTTTTGTATATAATTGTAGCATCAATATACGTATATCCCCACTCCCGACCACTACAATAATGATATCATGCCTCTGCAAGAGTGCTTGAGTTGTGTGGTTTCTGACTTCTCCTCTAGGCATTCACCTTACATGTACAACTATTAGGAGTAGTCCGGCAATCTTCGAAGTATTTTATTGATTTGGTGCTCGCTAACCCAACCCGTTTTAACTCAAATCAATTTAATCTAAAATAATTTATTTTTATTTTTATATTTTTTACCTAAACTCAATTTTAATTGAAAGCCAATATTATGTAGGTGTAATAATTCATTGAAAATAAATATTTTATAGTTTTATTAAATTTATATGAACTTTTTTATTTTTTAATTCCTGTAAAAATAAAAAATCATAAAAAATTAATAACATAAAAATTTTACTTTTAATGGAATATTACACTTACATAATATTGATTTTTAAATGAAATTGGTCCTCAATAAAAAAATGTAAAAACTAAAACATAAGTCATTTAAATTAAGTTAATTTAAGTTAAAACGGGTTTTAGCTTTGTTATTTTTACCGTACTTCACCAAGTAGGGTAATGTAGAAGAGTTTAAACCCAATTCAAATGTGTGGAAAATTCTGATTTTACCAACCAATCATATACTCCCTGTCAGCGAGCTTAACTTTTTGTAGAAGAAATGTTGTTAGCTCATTCCTTACATCATCCCAGAATTGATTAGTGTCCATTGTTTACCGATCTGTTGTTTTATCTTGGAAAAAAGTGCAAACTTACTAATAAACTATTGGCCATAGAATGGTTTTGCCATTAACTTTTTTGTCTCAAATTCACCATTGTTTACACACTTATTTTGACTTTCATTTAGGTGTCTTAGGCTAGATTAGGTAAATATTAGTTAATTAGTGTTTAGGGGCATTTTGGTCTTTTCCATCTAAAATTGTTATGTCGTGTCTCAAAACTTATCTATATTTATTTTAGTTTCAAATTTGAGTCATTTGGATAATTTGGGTTAAAATTGTGCTTAATTGTGAAATTCGGATAAATCTGGTGAAATCTATGCTTTAATGTCAAGTTGGGCCTTAATTGATCAATTTCTAGGCGTTTGGGCGTTAATTGAAATTTCTAGGAATTTTTGGGCTTTCATTGAAAATCTTTCAAAGTTTTGGTCTTAAGTGACAAATTTTTGAATTCCTTGTGCTCGATTGAAAACTCTATAAGAAACTGGGGCTTAATTGATGATTCTATATCCATTTGGGCTAAGCTGAAAGTTAGGATAGAATTAGAGGGTAAATCTGTAAATATTGGACTTCTTATGACTAGCCTAATTCGATCAAGATTGTATCATTAAATGATTTTCTTGGGCTTTAAAGACTTGAATATAGATATACACTTCCAAATACTGAGAATATGGGGGTTGTAATATGAAAAAGAAGGCTGCAAATTTGAAAACCCTAAGCTCCAGCTACAAAACGAAATATTTAATTAATTTTAACCAATTCTGAGTCAATTAAAGTTTATTTTAATTTAATTTGTTTATTTTTATTTATCTGCCTTTAATAGTGTTTTGTACTATTATTTTCTTCTCGTGTCTTATTCTAATTATTTGCTTTGTTAATATTTTTCATGCATGATCAAGTCAATTGAATTTTTTATGATTCTTCTTAAATTAATTTTATATTTTGTCTTTTCTTTTATTTTTTGTTTTTACCGTTATTGTTCATACTAACTCCTCCTATTTTTATTTTTTGCTCGAGTCTTTGTTGGTTTTCTTTTTAAGTGCTGAAAAGAAGTGTTGCTTGTGAAAGTCTTCCACACTTAGAGGCGACCTTTGATTGTCCTCCACATTGAATCTTACAATTGAGACAATCTGATTGCTCTCGCTGTAACCACTTCACCATCCATATAGGTACGTGTCCTAACTAGTCACCTAAGCCTCTCATTCACATGGGAGTGAACTACATAGGCTTTCATCCCACCTCATACTCAGATACATAGGAGGCTTAGGAGTATAACCCAAATTCAAGTCTAATAACTAAAATCTACCATCTCTCTCTTGTTTGACATTTAGCATGTGCATGCATTTTTGTGATACTAAAAATTGGTTTTCGCTTGTTTTAAGTTTATTTCAGGCAAATTGGTAGCCTAACACCTTCCCAATTGGTACCCAATCTCAGATCCCGAAATCTCTGATTTTTCACAAATTTGACCTTTTTCATTGATATGGAGTAAATCTGGGTTTTTCTTTGGTTTTTACCCATTTTTCAAACCAATGTGGTGACTCTATTTTTCCTAAACCCTAGCATGAGGATTTGCTTAAAGTTATGCCAATAATCGCACCCATAACCAAGAGGCTACCGAGGTTGAGGCCACTCACAACCATCCATCTTTTCTATTGGAGCAAATTTACCATTGATCATAAAAAAATGCCATGGTGGCTAATGAAATGTGTGATGTGGCAAAGACAATACTGAGTTTGGGGAAGTAGCATGGCAAAAAGATGGAAAAATGTGCAAATTTACCATTGTCATTTTAGCTATAGAGCAATTTTGCCAGTTTTTTTTATCACAAATTTGTCATCTCAAATAAACAATAATATGTTTCATAAATTAAGAGGAAATTTGTAATCGGAGAAGAGTTCATAGGAAATTTTCTAAAATTTGCACTATGAAAAATGTAACTCTAATCCACTTCAAGTTGATCATCCAATTCGAAAGCTTCGTTTTTTTTTTGTGAGATGTTAGAAGTATAAACATTGTCTAGCTTGAGGATCAGTAGCTCGTACATATATTATCCATGTCTCCACACTTATGCCGGTTATGGCTGATTTGAGCAAGAGAAACTTGAGGCTACTTTCACCGAAAAATGCCCAAAAGGAAGTGACGCCAACGAGGAAGGTTAGTGTGTAAAATTGGTCCCAAGTATTACTTTAATGATAAAATTGCTCCAACAGAAAATATGAATAATAAGTTTGAGATAAGAAAAAGTTCCATTTGCCACGTCACTCCTTCAACTTAGCATTGTCTTTGTGGTGTCACACTTACCATTTGCTGCTGTGGTGTTTTTTTTTACGGACAATGGTAAATTTACTCAAATAGAAAAGATGGATTATAAATTTGAGGCGAAAAAGAGTTTGATGAAAAAATTGCTCTGTGGCCAATAGTTCAATGGTAAATTTACACTTTTTCTCTTTTATCTCACATAAGTTCCTTTGTCCCAAATTCCGATCTATCTCCGTTGTCACTAAATAAATTATTCCAAAGTGTTTTAGACGATACATTTTAGGATTTCTAGTTTGGTAATCTTCGAAGTAATATATTGACTTGGTGCTAACTACGGTACTTATGCCGTACCTGACCAACTAGGGTAATGTAGAAAAAGTTTAAACACAATTCAAATGTGTAGAAAAATCTTACCTCAAAAGAATGTGTGAGAAAATCTATTTTCACCATTCAATCATATATCTCCATGTCAGCGGGTTAGCTCAATCCCTGGGTCAGCCAAAATTGATTAGAGGCCATCATTTACCGGTCTTTTGTTGTTTTATCTTACTTAAGCTCCTTCTCCAATCAATCTCCCTTCTCACTAAATAAGGTATTCCAAAATGGTTATATTTTTAAAGTGATCCAAGGTCGACAAATTCACCAAAGTCGAACCGAGTGGAAAAATATTATTAGATTTTTTTTTTACAAAAAAGACAAATTTGCCATTGGAGAGTATAATTTTGTCAGTGAATATTTTTTATGTGCAAACTTGCCAATAGTCTTTTTTTTGTGGTCAATTTTATCACTGACATTCAAATAATAGAAACATTTTATTTGTTTAAAGAATATTTCATATCACAACTCTTAAACTAGCCTCTTAGTCCCACTTGTATCAATTAAAACTTGTTTATTCAGGATTTGTTCTAAGGAATATTGCTGAAATGTGTGAAAAGGTGGAGGTAATGTTGGTCGTGGAAAAGGTGGAAGGTGGTGAAGGGTACAGGGGGTTGTAGAGTAAAGATAATAGTGAAAATGATAAATTCAGAAAATTAGAGACTTGAGTGTTAGGTAAAAACTTGAAATTGAAACTTATATTTTTTTCATTTTTTAAATAATTTTAATGGTCCATGGTAGATATGCTCCCAACAAATGCAATTTTTATTTTTTTAAATTAGGTAAAGAAAATATCATAAAAATTAATTTCTTTGTATGCTAACGATGTTAGTGGACTTAGTAGAACAAAACAAAGTCCAGCCCACATTATTACAATAGTGTCTTGCTTTCCTTCATACAGGCATTAGGCACACTCCTATCAGACCAAGCACCATTAAATATAGGTCCCTTCAACTAATATTATTCAAATAGCCTAATTTATTTACTCAGTTTTTGAAATATCACAAAGATCCCTAGTTATCTCTTTTAAATTGATAAAATAAATCCACCTGGCTTAAAACAATTCAAATAGGCAACTTTCCACACAATTTCATAACCACCTTCTCCAATTATATTCTCCAGGCACAGTTCATGCATCACTACTTCTAGCTCCTTTAAAGTGTACCACTTCAAAGTGTACCATCTCCTTCACCCAAGATAGGATTCCTTCATCCCCACGCTGCTGCTCTCGAATGATATCGCTCATATTAGTGCTCAAAACCCATCTACTATCCTCACTTGAGAAAACCACTTGGTGCTCCATCTTTTCGATATCAACTTGAATATCTGCTACTAGTGGTGTTGTATGTTGGTTATTGGCCACCGATGGATTGTGGCGATCTTCTGGGTCTCCTTTGAGATCAATGAAGTAGCGTACACATGGTTTTCGAGGCCATTGAGATTTTCAGCGCAAGGTGAGATAGAGCAAAAGGAGGAACAATGTGACCATTATCAGCAACCTAGAATGATCCCAATTACTACCCAAAAAAGGAGGCCGAAGATCGATGTCAACTTGGAGAAGGTGATTGAAATGTTAGATCCATAAATTTCAAAATTGTTGGGAGTAGAAGTAGAAAAATGTAGGGACTAAGCTTGATAATTTATGCTAAGATTCTGTTAGACTTAACAATAAAAGTTACAGGAGTGGCTGATTTGAGTCAACTTAGAAACATTAGTTATTTATTTGGCTAGAAAAAAACATTAGTGGTTTAATTAGGCCAACACAAAAATATTAATGGTTTATTTGTTATTTTTGCCATCTT
This sequence comes from Aquilaria yunnanensis, assembly GCA_039654915.1. Taxonomy (NCBI): domain Eukaryota; kingdom Viridiplantae; phylum Streptophyta; class Magnoliopsida; order Malvales; family Thymelaeaceae; genus Aquilaria; species Aquilaria yunnanensis. The sequence goes on along the minus strand of CM077594.1, from coordinate 77,675,076 downwards.
GTAATTTAAGAAAGCCTTAACCAACTATGGTTTTACATTCGGGTTATGGATAAATTTCAGTTTGTTCTGATATGTTTTTTAACTAAATAATTTCACACATTCAAACCGACCAAACAAACCTAATAAATGGAATTCAAACCAAATCATAAAGGTATGGATGGGTTTTAGTTTTAGTTTAGGTTTTAACTATATATCAAATTTTCTTTTTCTGGAAAGACAATTAATATCACTACAATAAAGAAGCGATGGAGTGACTGAAACTAGCGATTAAATTTTAGTCACTAGTTTGTTTAGTCACCAATCAGTTGCTAGCTTGTGAGTCATGGAAATTATTATGACTGACTAGTAACTGAAATATTCAGTCGTTAGTTTCAATTATCAATTTTAAATTTCAGTCGCGAGTCAGTAGCACATTTTATAATATTTTTGAAAATCAATCGCTAGTTTACTTCAGTTACTAAATCAAATTAAAACTTTCTCCAATGGCCTCTCCTTCCCCATTTCTCCTTTTTCTTTTTTCTTCTTCCTTTTTTGTTTCTCTCATCATTTCTGTTTCTTTCCTTCTTCCTTCTTCCTTCTTCCTTCTCTATTTCTCTCATCCTTCTTCATTCTCCTTCTTCTTTCCCTATTTCTCTCATCCTCTCCGTTTCTCTCCTTCTTACTTCTTCCTTCTCTGTTTCTCCTTCTTTCTTCTCTATTTTTCTTATTGATGGCAGGGGTTAGGCCCCGCCGACCACGTGGGCGGACCAGCGTGGTAGTAGCAGCCTGATGGTTAGACGCGACTCCCTCTGAGGAGTGTAAATCCCTGAGGTCTTGGGTTCAAGGCTGAACAAGGCCGCCCATTAATGCGCCAAAAGGGACAATACTACCACGCTGGTCCGCCCACGTGGTCGACGGGGCCTAACCCCTGCCATCACTTATCCTTCTTCTTTCTTCTTCTTCCTTTCCCATTTCTCCTTCTTTTTCCTTCTTCTTTCTCCTTCTTCCTTATCTGTTTCTCTGATCCTCTCTGTTTCTGCTTCTCCTTCTACTTCTCTGTTTCTCTCATCCTTTCCCATTTTATTATATTTTATTATTTTTAAATTAATAATATTACATTTTCATTTGATATTTATTTTAATTGCATATTTTTCACATTACAAATTCTTTGTACATTTTGTACATTATATATATATATATATATAATATTACATTTAGTACATTGATATAAATTAATTATCTATATAAACATCTAAACAATTCAATTTTTTTAAAAAAAATAAAAAAGAAAGTAGCAACTAACATTTAGTCTTTAATAATAACTAACATGTCAGTTGCAACTAGTGACTGAAAGTAAAAAGTTCAATCACTAATAAAATAAAGTCCAAAAAACTAGTGACTAGTCGCTAACAACTAGCGACTAATGATTTTGCTACCAAACCTTTCATTCACTTTCAATTAGCAATTGTCAGTGACTGTTTCTTCAATTGCCAATCTACTTTTCTCTTGTAGTGTATTATAAAGTATTAACCACATTATTAATAATATAAATATGTATTAAAGCGTACTAAGAAAATAAAATTAGCTAAATTAAGCTATATTGAAAATCAAATTCTTTAATTTAAATTTTAATAAAAGTAAATTAAAAAATTGAATTAACTTAGCCATTTTAACCTATACACCGGAGTGAATACGACGGGTTAACCCGAATCTGACCCCGAAACTTCAATGTAAGTAGGTGGGAGTGGGAGCTCCGAGAGGACTGGGCATAGCAACTTCCATCGAAACGAAACATCGAAACCATGACATTTTGGTTCTTAATCCTTATAACCTTCGCTATCTCTCTCCTCCTCAATCTTCTCCTCTCCAAATCCGTCTCCCACTGCCTTCCGCCGTCCCCCACCACCGTTCCCCTCATCAGCACCATCCTATGGCTCCGCCGACTTGGGGAGCTCGAATCTACCTTGAAGACCCTCTACGCCAAGCTCGGCCCTATTGTCACCGTCCACATAGGCTCCCAACGCACCATCTTCGTCGCAGACCGCACCCTGGCCCACCAGGCCTTGGTCCAAAGCGGCCCCCTGTTTGCCGACCGCCCTCAACCTTCTCCTCTGGGCAAGATCATCAGCTGCGACCAGTATAACATCAGCTCCGCCGGCTATGGCGCTACCTGGCGCCTCCTCCGCCGCAACCTCACGCTTGAAATCCTCCATCCGTCCCGAGTGAAATGCTACTCGCACGCTCGCAAGTGGGTGCTTGAGATCCTCTACGATCGATTGAATTCTCAGGCGAAAACAGGGGCCCCGGTTGAAGTGGTCCATCATTTTCAGTACTCGATGTTCTGCTTGCTGGTTTTGATGTGCTTCGGCGACAAGCTCGATCAAGGAAAGATAATGCAGATCGAGAAAGTTGAACGGAGATTGCTTCTGAGTCTGACAAGATTCATTGTGCTCAATTTCTGGCACAAGCTCACCAAAATCATTTTCTATGGTCGCTGGAAGGAGTTTCTGAAGCTTCAAGATGACCGAGAAAAGGTTTTAATGTCGTTGATTCGAGCTCGAAAGAGAGCGAAAGAAGAAAGATCAAAGAAAAAAGACGACTACGTTATGGCCTACGTCGACACACTGCTGGCTCTGGACCTCCCCGAGCAGAATAGAAAGCTGGAAGATGAGGAAATCATTTGTTTATTCTCCGAGTTCCTCAACGCCGGAACAGACACAACCTCGACTGCGCTGCAGTGGATCATGGCGAACATGGTGAAATACCCAGAAATCCAGGACAAGCTATTCAAAGAGATGAAGACGGTGGTCGGCGAAGAAGGGGAAGTGAAAGAAGAGGATTTGGGCCAAATCCCATACCTGAAGGCAGTGGTCCAGGAGGGGCTTCGGAGGCACCCGCCCGGGCACTTCCTGCTGGCCCATAGGGTGGCGGAGGAGACCCAGCTGGCTGGGTACCGAGTACCGAAGGAAGCGGTTGTGAATTTTGCGGTGGCAGAGATAGGTTGGCACCCGGAGGTCTGGAAGGATCCGATGGAGTTCCGGCCGGAGAGGTTCGACAAGGGCGGTGAAGGGTTCCAGGTGGACATAACCGGGAGCAGGGAAATAAAGATGATGCCATTTGGAGCTGGGCGGAGGATTTGTCCAGGAATGGGACTGGCTCTGCGGCTTCTGGAATACTTTGTGGCCAATTTAGTTTGGAAATTTCGATGGGAACGGGGCACCGGCGACGAGGACGAGGTTTCGCTGGAGGAGAAGCAAGAAGTGTTCACCACTGTCATGAAGATCCCATTGAAGGCCAAAATTTCTCGCCGGAGATAATCTTTCAATCAATATGTATATGTCTGTTATGTACGAAAATATTATTTTGCGGAAAAATACAAAAACCTCCATTGGTTTGGTCTAACCTACACTTTGCCCCTTATATTTTAAAAATATACACTTTACCCCTTATTTGTTTTACTGTATCCAACAACAACTTTTGAAACCCTAATTTAAACTGTCTGCTAATAATGTTATAGTAATTTCAATATTTTTGATATTTTTTCATAGTCAACCAACCTTTAAAAAATATTGATATGTATTTATAGAAAGAAAAATATATTTACAGAAAGAAAAAAAAGATAATTTCAAATATCTATTAATTATGAAAAAAATATTAAAGAGATTAAAATTACTGAAAGATAACTATTATATAATTTAAATACAGTTTCAGAATTTATTATTGGACATTGTAAAAACTATATGGGTAAAGTGTAGATTTCTAAAAATAAAGGAACAACCTGTAGGTTAGAACATACCTCAAGGGGGTAATTGTAAATTTCTCTTTATTTTATTTAGGCACATAGAATTAAGTTGTGTATAGCTTATAATTCTTTTTTTTTTTTTTGTGTAGCTTATAATTTTATTTTTTTTTACTTTTGAAACTAAATTTTTTAAAAAATTCTTTTTGTGTAACATATAGTGAGAGTTTTAATGATTATTAAAAAAAATTAATTCTTTTTTGGGTTTTGTTATAATAAGAGTTTTGAAGAAGATTAAAAAAATATTCTTCTTTTAATTTTGTGAACTAAGAGTTTAAATGAGATTAGTAAAGTAAAATAGATGCTAATAACTTTCCAAAAAAATTATCCCTTTTAGGACGAATCCTAAACAAAATAGGTTTCATCATTTTTTAGGACAGAAGAAGTGCTATTAATTATTTGGTCCTTTGAGGGTTCATTCACTCCTTTTGATTCTGGACAACTATCGAGCTATTTCAGGGCAAAGAGTAGACTACTATAAATCCTCTCCAAAGGATTATTTTTTATTCTAATGCTGCCACTTTGGTTCACGACTGGCACGATGTTGAGAGTCTCTCACTTTTGTCCTTGTAAAGTTCTGCTAGATGATATTCGACATTTAGTCAGATCTCTTACATCTTGCTCTTTTGTTTATGTTTCACGTACCTTAAATTCAGTTGCACATTCGGTTGTCCGTTTGAGACTTTTGTTGTTGGTCATATTGTTTGGTCTCATCCATATCCTTTATGGCTAGATTCTGCCCTCTTCAACTAAACAATAAACGCATCTTTGTTTAAAAAAAATAAAATGTAAAGAAATGTATGATATTTTAATGTTCTTCTCCTACTTTTAAATAATGCATTATTTTTAGTTTTGCTGAAAAACAATTTGTTTAGCATTAAGATTGGATTAATCTAAAATGATTAATTTTTATTTTCTATGGCTTCTTTGCCTAGAACCCTTTGTGATTTAAAAGCTAGTACTATAAAGATATAATAATTCGTTGAATAACTTTATTTATAACATAATTAATTTTTTTTTCTTTTTAGGTTGAAAACGTAAAAAATTCATATAAATGAAATTACATTATAAAAGAAAATCTTACTCGGTGGATTTATACACCTATATATATGTTTGGTAATAACCTAGAGTAACAGTAATTCGCTTCGAGACTGTGGAGAGCGATTCAAACTTGAGGCACTAAATGTCCCAAACTTAGGTCTTGATATATGTATCTTTGCGATGATATGGGGGACTTCAGCATGACTCCCAATTGTTCATGAGTTCTCGAAGGATCGTGCAAACACCTTGGGAGAACTCTAAATGAAAGTGGAGCAGCACATGACAGTTGAACAGCTCTGAATGGGTAGCCTGGGGTATGAGGGCCAAGGATCTGAAATGCAACAAACAAACCTCGACCAAAGAGAGACGGAAGTGGGTAACCTCGGAAACACTAAGGAAAGAAACCATCCTTTACTCCCCCAAACACATCGAGGGCTAGCATTCTTATGGCCCTTGAAAAAGTAAGGGGGTGTTAAACGCCCAGAGCCATTGTCCTTCGACACTAAAAGGAATCTCAAGAAATATTGCTCATTACATGATCAGTCGTCAAAACTGCAAAAAATAATTCTAGTCACACTAACAACTCAGAATAACTAAATTTGTAGTATAGAAGTGAAAACCAGATCGAATCTCAAGGAAAATTCTTAATCGAAAGCTTCCTAATAGAAAATTGAAATAAAAGATTGGGGGGGATTGTTTGCAATCAACAATAGAATTAAAAAAAATTAGAGAACAAAAATTAAGAAACCTATTAAGTAAGATATCAATGAAACAATCAAGAATGTAAACTTTGGCGTTAGTCAACATCTACCACCGAATTCGTATAATTAATTATCGATACATAGATGGATCAATCAAGACTTTGAATATTCATCATTGAAACTATTTTCCTACCTTTCCTTAGTCATAGTTAATCAGAAAACAAATGATCTAATTAATCCTAACTGCTAAACAACTTAAGAGAAATGCTTTGATTTAATTTAACAATTGCATTAAAAATTAGAGAGATCGATGAAACTAAACAACACAAACACAAGTGGTTGCATTTAATTTAGTTGAATGTTCTCCCTAAGACCTAATGATTTTTGACTTAGTAAATCAATAAACCTTAGTTGCTTGACAAATTAGAGAGACCAAACAATTACAGATTTGATTTCTAACCCAAGAGTAGATTGAATTTGAATAACAACTAGTAGGCCTCCCAGCATATAAAAAAAACAATCATGAAATTAATCATAAAAGAACAGTCAATACTCAAAATATTAGTTGAATGAATAAAACAATTTTAATCTCACAATATTGAAGAATTTAGGGTTTCAGTATCCTTTAACCAAAAATAAAAAGATTAGTTGGGTATGACCATAAAAATCACTAAAAAAATATATAAAAGAAATAAGAAAAGAGACAAAAGAGAGTTAAGTTCCCTCAGCCACCTGACCTGCCTGTGGTAGTTGCTCGGTGCTTTTTACTGAAATTAACCTAAGGTCATAAAATCACAAAATCCCCCTAACTTTCTATATTCTTCTAAAATTACCCCACACAAATAAAAAAGATTAAATATGACTAGAATGTCTTAATATGACAAGGGGAATAATGGCTTTCAGTTGGAATTTTAGCCCACATGGTTTAGAAGCCTTAGAAATTAATCCACATCAAAACTGGTTTCAAAGTTGTGAGCCAAGAAGTGCTTCAGAACATCTGCAGCAACTTCAAGCTGAAGTTGGACCTTGATATAGCCATTATCTCTCAAAACTCAAAGCATTAAAGTTATAAAGCTCTTTTTTAACTTCGAAATGACATCTGAAAAATATAAAATAGATATTTAGAGCTAAAGATATGTCTAAAATACAACAACTACTTATAAACTAGCGATGACGCATAAATCGTGACTTTGAAAATGAATTTAACCCTGTTAACATGCAAACTAGGTTTTATAGGTTGCATATGATTTGTAGCTCAAGATGTTGGATTTCCAATGAATTTAGAATCACTTTTTTCTCATATTTATAGCTCAAGATATAGTTTTTTTACTAGAATATCGCCAATCTGTCAAAATCTTGAAATAACACAACCAAATTAAAACTTGTAAAATTGCAAATTAAATCCACTTTTAATCAATTAAGTCCAGATATGCTCTATGCTACAAAATATACTCAAAATAGATCTTTAAGGTTCAAAACACATTAAAACATACTAAATATGAAAGAGAGAAAATATAACAAATGTAAGTTTATCAAATTCTCCCACACTTAGCTTTTGCTTGTCCTTAGGCAAATCTGAAAAAGAACGAAACATACTTTTGAGCTAAATAGAGTAAAATAATTTCATATCCAAGTGTCTTGAAAGCTTAACAAAACAAATTAAGCATGCAGCCTACCAGTCAATAACAACTCAAAACAAAATAAGTCCATGAAAATAATTTCTTCACAAGCTAGCAACGATCACCTCTCAAAACTTGAGAAAAATATCAAAATTATGCACTAAGTAAAGAGAACAAACCAACTAGGTAAGAACACAAAAATCACAACCAATCTTACCACAAATTTATGGAAGATAAGAAATTGATTAAGAATTCATTTCTTATTCTAATTTTATTTGATTTCTCTATCTTTTTTTATTTTTTTGTCTTTTTCTTGTGTTCCGCCATTTGGCGAGTATATAACAGGGGCTTTGCCATACCTAAATTACTAACTCGACATAACTCCAAAGTGGTGTTTGATCATACTTGCCTTAGGAGAAGACCCTACCTACTTTAATATCCAAAAATAACGGAGTAACAACTTGTTATTTATTAAAACACAACAATTTCAATTTTTTTTTCTTCTTAAGTGGTTCAAATCATCCATCAACCAAACAAACCACATAATCAACTTAATAAGCTCATAATCTAACATGTTTTAAATCAATGTACTAAGTACAAAAATTTTATGCAAAAAACAACTTCTCAAGATAACGATCAACTAGCATAATCAAAAATTGTAAAAAATAATTTAAAAATAAGATTTGAGAGTTGCATAAAGACTAATAAATTGATAACTTAATACTTAAGCTGGGCATTCAAGAACCAAAAAGTGAAATTATCCTAACAATTCATATTAATGCTCAAAAGTACAAATAAAAAAAATTAGTTTAAAAATTTTGAAAACAGAAAATTAGGGGCCAAACTACCCACCCCCTCACACTTAAATTGAACATTGTCCTCAATATTCACAATAAAAACACAAATGGAGAAAGGAAAAAGTAATGCCCTGAAAGTTGTTTTTGTGGTTATTTGTAGCCCAGAACTATACTTCAACTTCCTACCTCTATGTTTCACTTCTCTTCTAGCATGAAAATAATGTAATACCTAACCAAGAAAACCATTTGTCAGAACAAAAAAGCCTAAAAAATAAAAGTAGGAAAATAAAAACAAAAATAAAAGAAATGAAATTCTTATTGTTTGTGGCATAAAACCACACTTAGGTTGCCTCTTAAAAATGCCTTTCTTTATTGTATTTGGTTAGACAGCCTCTTCCTATGTCAACCAGGGTGTTTTGAAAATCCTTCATGGAAGAGCTTTAGCTCATGCTTCTCAGTGTTGAACACTTTAAGCTCAATTACACCATAAGTAGACATATCAATAATAACAAATGGTCAAATCCAGTTATGTTCAGACTTACCAGGCAATATTTTTCATCTTTTCCTGTTTTTAAGCAATACCTTTTTTTCCAACCACAAATGACATCTTCTGCTTTTGTTGTAACTTGACCATTTTTTTTTTTACCTTTTTGTGCCAATTTTAATTGGCTTTCAAAATTTTTTCCTAACTTATTATGCACCAAAGTATCAATTTTTTCTACAAAAGAAACAGAATTATCATTGTCAGTTTCCTTCAGCATGTCAAAAATATTGAACTGCACAATTTTTTCATAAAATTCCATTGTGAAAGTGTCAATATCCACATCAATCTTGGTCTTGGATATCTTTAAAAATTGTCTTCCTAACAAAATAGGAGCAGTTAGGTCACTATCCTCCATATCAAGGCGTAAAAATCAGTAGCAAAATTAAATCATTTACTTGCACAAAAACATCCTTAACTATGCCCCTAGGATAAACATTAAATCTATTAGCTAATTGAATCACAACAACAGCTTTATTTAAAGGGCCAAGTTTCAAAGAAGCATATATAGAATATGGCATCGCATTAATTAAAGCTCCTAAATCTAATATAGCTTTTTTCACCTTAAAATTGCCTATTACATATGGTATAGTAAACATACCAGGGTCTTTATACTTTTAAGGCAACTTCTTTTGAATTATCGCTAACAAATTCCCACATACTTTGATTATCTCATCAGTTTGCAGCTTTTTTTTGTTGGTGCACAGCTCCTTCAGATAGGGGTGCTTATTTGGTTATTTCAGTTTTAACCAAAACTGAATAACCGAATTTATTCAATTTTTAGTTTTATATACTAATAACCGAATAGACCGAATTATAAGGGAAAACTGAAAAAAAAAATCGGTTATTTGGTTTTCATTTGAAATAACCGAATTATACACATAACAAATCTATCACGTATGTATGTATATGTGTATGTATATGTATGTATGCATGTGTGTGTGTGTGTGTGTGTGTGCATTAACCAAGTTATTTGCATGATTCAAACAGTTGTAAGCTAAGGAATGCACAAGGATAACTAGAAATTTTCATCATTGGTCTCGAGCTCAAGTGGGAGTTAGTTTATGATCTCAGATTAAGTATGTAAATTGATAAGTTATGGCTTTAGTGTAGACAAGAAATGTTAGACTTTGTAGTGTAAATAAACACTATGGATGCTCTTGGAATGTACATTAAGTTCATTAGTTATGATGTACAGTGAGTTAGTACTTGAAGTATCATAGACTTATTTTTGTGATTTTGGTTGAATTTTAAATTTTATTTTATAATTTTCCTAGCTATGGGTTTTAAATGTTATTTTGTTTACTTGAAATCAAAGTTAAGCTTTCATGCAACATGTTTAGGGTAATCAACTAGTTGCATGAATTGTTTTAAAGAATTACAGGTACTAACGTAGTCAATTGTAACTAAGTTCAGGACTACAATATCCTGTTCAAGTGAAGATCTTGGAGATGCTCCAGATTGAAGTAAGGTTAAGATCCCTTGTAGGGGTCAAGGTCCCTTGCAATGGTATCCGAGAAAGACATGAGAAAGTCTTGTAAGTGTCTTACTAGAGGCTAAATGTCTAGTATTTGAGATCGAAGTGAAGATTTTTGTACTAAGTGGAAGTTTGTTTATTTGTTCTTATTCATATTATAATTTTTTATGTAGGTGGTAAGTATATAGAATTATATGATAGATATTTTATGCTACCTAAGGATGTTTTCTGGCTTTATTGCATGGAGATAAGAATAGGAATAGAATCATAGTGAGCAGTCAAGGAACCCTGTATAGGGTTGATAGCCCAAAGAGGTATAAGTGACCCATAAAGATAGGTAAAGCTCTTTAAAGAGCAAGATGGGAGTCTTAAAGGACTCAAGAAACCAAGAAATTAGGAAGTAAACTCAAGAGTAAATGGGGTTAAGAACTAAAGCATTAGGGTGAACCTAAACACTAAAGTTAAAAAAAAAAATACAGACTTCAAGGACATTTGAAGTAGCATAATGCCTTTCTCTATGAAAGGTAAAGTTTCCTACAATTAAAGAACACTCTAACTTTATAGAGTGTAAGTAGACCCATAAAGGAGGAGAGCTTAATGTGGAGTCAAGACTACAAGGGTCAGAAAGCACTAAGGATTGTAGCTACACCAAGACCAAATAAGGCACCATCATCAGGAGCATAAAATAGTTGAAGGGTACAGGCTATATGGTATTAAAAAAATTAGATTAATAATGCACCCATATCAAGCATTATAATAACCCTAAGGCAAGGGCAGAGTCCAAGCGAACCTCAAACAAAAAATTATGCAATGATAAGGACAAAAAGTTCGTTAGGGAAAGAGAAAGAAAATTTAAGCTAAATCAGCTCCATTAATGCATATATTTGGGATGCTTGGTTTTGTTCAAGCTACCTTAAGAGTGTGCAATAATTTCCAAGTGCCTAGGACTTGTAAAAATATATCAAAGGCTCAAAACTATGACACTAAATAGCATGAAGTTATACCTAGACAACGGTTAAATTTTGGAATAAACTAGTTTAGTGCAGCAGGTTTGGGGAATTAAGGAATGATTCTAATGGTCCCTAACGGACTATAGAAAGATTAGAAAAAATTCCTAAATGCCAAACCAGGTGGAAAAATGAAAATGATCAAAAAACTTTGTTGGTAAGCCATATCCAAAACAATTGCTAAGTAGCTAAGTGCAAGGGATTGTCGACATCAAGAAACCTTGGATTCAAGAGACCTTGGGTAAGGGAAGAATGACCTAGAGGAGTTATGGAACAATTGCTAGATAAGTTATATAGTTGCTTACTGGTGCTTACGTGAAGTGAAATCGAAAGACACCTAAGAAGATTTCTAAAAGAGGGGAAAAACCCTAAGGAAAATGGAAATTGGTGATTCAAGAAAATCATTTCGGACTTAAGGTGAAGTGTGTTTCCTCACAAGAATTTTTTAATGTACCAAAGCAAATGCAAGAAGAATTAAAGAGTCTTCAACTACGAAGTTCAAGAAGGTGGTACTAAGTGGAATGTAAGAATATTCTTTTTTTAAAAAGAAGAGATCCGTAAGATTCAAGCATATTCTAATAAAAGCAAGCCTTAGTCAAGTAAAAAACTTTGGTAGAAGAGCATGCCACACCAATTGCCAAGCTTTGGGGTTACCAATGACCTAAGTTACTCAGTAAGAGTTAATCAGGGCTTGAAGTGGAATCTCTAGTCAAATGGTTCAAAGAACCTAAGGGCTTGTATGGAACTCTTTATCCCAAGAGAGTAAGTAAAGTACTTTTGTGCTTAAGAGTTCAAGTAATGGTCCTAAAATGGGCGAAGGAACTCTTAGTAAGTGGGGCAACCAAGAAAAGAAATAATTACCCAAGGATGGAAGGTAAGTAAGTTATGTGAGTTCCAAGGGCCAAGTTATTGTTTAATAGGTGAAAAGTTCTAAATGCCCAAGTACATAAAAGACCTTGAACCTTTAATAGCAAGGGTAAGTTAAATAAGGCATTGAGCAAGTCCTCTATGAGGCATTAAGGTATGTTAATGCACATGAAGGAAACGTGTAATGAAAGGCCAAATGATTGGTATAATCCAATATACTAAAGAGAATTTGAGAAGGTTATGCTTAAGCATCCTGAAAGGACCAATGCAAGTAAAGAAAGTTCTCTAAGAGCATAAGTGCTAGAGATAAATCAGAGTAACCTAAAATTCCCAAAAGTAAACCATGTAGAGCACAACAAGTAGGAACAAGATTGATGTAGTTGAGCATAGAGGCAATATAAAATGCGTAAGAGTACCTACACAGGTGGTGACTTTTGGGTGTTAAGAAAATGAATCCTAAAAGACTCATGTGATTTGAGGGAAAGACAATGAGATCATAAAAAATCTTGTAGTTGAGGAAGACCATAATGGTCAAGGAAAATTCTAGTAAAGAAAGTTATTGAACATATCAAGATAATTGATAAGCAATGGCCAAATTTTGGTTAAGTAACTTAAGAATAGTCAAGAGCTTTAAAGATGCTAAGGATTACCTAGAGGAGTTGAAGTATGAGAGCACCTAAGTGCTAAGAGGACCATGTAAATAAAAGTGCCTATGGTGAGATTAAGGGTGTTAAGTTGTGAGTACCCTTTAACGCTAAAAAAATAAGAGTTAGTAAGAACATTGAAAATGTTAAGGACTAACTGAGGAAAGTTAAAAGTAAGCTATCAAAAAAGCATGTACACAAGAACTTTGTGAGGCAATAAGAACCAATAACACACCAACAAAATGCTATGTACCTAAGTCAATTATAAGAAATCACCAGATTTTTGTTAAACCATCAAGGGTTAGATGCTGGATACCCACGTTCATTCTTACATATAAGGATGAAATGAGGTGGTAAGTCAATGAGGTTATCAAAGTGGAGACAAGTTCTATACAAGTTGGAAGAGAAGGATAAAGTAATCATAAAGGTATTCCTTATACAAGGAAAGAGATTTATTAGAGCAATGGGGCTCTAAAGGATATAAAGGCCTAATATAGGCTAAGTGTAAGAAAGAGCCTTGAACATCAAGGCTATGTATTAGTTTCATAAGTCATTTCTCTATGAAAAGATCTCTTTCAAAGAGAATTCTAGGTGGCCTCCTGTCTTCTAAGTCAAGAAGCCAAGAGTAAAAAGTACTTGTGGTCAAGTGCTATGGTTTAACCATAGTAAGAACGAGGTCGTGAAGAAATTGAGCATGATGATCAGCGGTGGCATCTAAGGGTGATACTCAGGAAAGTCAGAATTTAGAAGACCAAATTTTCAAATGAGGGAAGAATATAATGGCTCTCCAAAACCTATGGCAAAATCTTTAAGGTAAGTATGATTTTTCATACTTAGAAACTTAGTGTTGCACATTAAGTGACGATTTTATTATGTTGATGTAGCATAAAATAAATAATGTGATCATTTGAGCAAATTTAGCTATGAAGGGCAAATTGATAATTTTGTCAATAACCCTAAATTTTATACCATAAATGAGATTGAACCAAGGAATTAAAGATTTCAGAGTGTTTTAATGAGTCATAGTTCAATCACATTTGTTAAGTGGGAAATAAAAATTATTGTGAGACTTTTGGACCAAAGTGAAAATAAGTGAGGAAATGAGGGACTAAGGGGGATTAAAGAGGAAGAAAGTAGAAGAGATAAGAAGCCTAGCTTCATCATATTCTTCCTCAAGCCCTTCTATATGCCATTTTCAAGATAAAAAGTGCCAACCCTTGTTTCTAAGCTTCTACCATGAATTGAAGCTCAAAATTGAAAGGTTTTTTTCTGAATATTACACGTTTGGGTTAAGTAGATGTAAAACCACATTTTTACCCTTGGCAAGCTCCTAATCCTAGCTTAGGCTTGAGTTTAATGGGCTGATTTTTGTGATTTAATCTATGGGTAAATAGTATAATCCATCCCTATGCTTAATCCTTACTTGTGAAGGGTTAATTTCAAGCTAGATTTGCTTGTTGTGCAAATTGCTCCAAGAAATGTTTTTCTATCTCACAAAAAAAAGTAAGAGTTCTTAGCCTTCATCAAGCTTTGTTATGCTCAAATTCTAGTTATAGTCAATGTTCTTGATGCATTAGTAATGGATTTGCTAGGACAGAGCAAAAATGCTACATTGATTTACAAAGGAGATGCTTATGTATGCTTTGGTGTTTTAAGTGTGTGATCTTCACTTAGGTAAGGGATTTTTATGATTTCAAGTGTTTAATGGATGTTTTTACATGTTATCTATCACGTGAAAGTGATTAGAAGTGTTTGGGGGCAAGATAAGCATGAAATGTGCAACAACTAAGCGAAGAAGACAAAGCAAGGCATACCAGGCAAGGCCTCAGTATACCAGCCTGAAAAATGCGAAAGTGACATATCAGCACCTTATGGAGAAGTTGTTTGCCAATTGAATCAAAAGGCGCATGAAAGTTTACATCGACAGCATGATTGTCATTCAGCAATTGTGGAAGTTCAGCATAAGGCTAAATCCCAAAAAAATGCGTGTTTTTTTTAAGGCTAGCAAGTTCATTGGCCTTATAGTTTCTAAAAAATGAATCAATGCAAATCCCTAAAAAATCAAGGTGCTTCTAGACTCTTATTCACCAAAATCTATCAAAAATGTGTACTAGGAGCATAGCGGTGCTTAGCTGTTTCATCTCCCACTATGATAGCTGATGTCATCTCTTTTTTAAGAATATGATGAAGGACACAAAAAAAAGGTGCCAAGGTCAGGAAAGACCAACCTTGTTGGAATAACGAATGTCAGCAAGCCTGGGTAAGGATGAAGGAGTACCTTGCCAAGCTAACGACTATTTGGTAGCCAAAGGAAAGAATGCTACTTGTGCTATACCTATTCATAAGTGACAAAAAAGTTACATTGGTCTTAGTTCATGAGAAAGGGGATGGGCAATGATAGCTCGTTTATTATGTCAGCAAGTCTTTGCACAATGCAGAAGTCAATTATTTAATCTTAAAAAAGGCAATTTATGCCCTGGTGTTAGAATGGTTAAGGCTTTGGCCATACTTCCAAGGACATACTATCATTGTCAAAAGTAGTCTTCGATTACAAGAAGTCATGAAAAAAGTTGATTTTCTATGAGCTTGTAGTGATTACCAACTTGTAGTATGGCTATTAAAGTGGGAGTATAAGATCAAGGAATTTTTTTTTATCTCATACAAAAGCTAAAAAAAATTGATCAATTACAAATAAAAAAGATATGTCAAAGTGAAAATGCTGAAGCCAGCGCATTGGCAAAGTTTACCAAATATAAGGTAACTTTGGAAAATCCGAGCATCAATGGTCTATGTGTCGTGAACATTGATCAGGGATGGTGAGTCCCTAAGGAGCTTCCTAGTAGAAGGTTGTTTGCTTGACAATCCCTTTAAAGCCATGATAGTAAGATGAAGAGTGGGAAGATATTTTCTTATAGCCAAGGATGTGTATAGACAAGGACATTTAAGTCCATTGCCGAAGTGCATAGGTGAAGATGATGCTGAGAGTATCCTCAAAGAAGTCCACAAACAAATATGTGGATCTCACACCGGCTGATGCCTTTACTGGTCTAGTTCTTTGCCAGAGATACTTCCCGCCCACTCTCAAGCAAAATGTCTGAAAGGTAGTCAAATTCCATGATAAGTGTCAATGACACTCCCTAATATAGAGGGTACCATCTGAAGTAGTAAGTTTAGCAAGCTACTACTGTCTGTTTGCTGTATGGGGATTGATTTCATCAGACCTCTTCCAATAGCCCCTAAGGGTAAAGTATTGCATAGTAGCAATCAATTACTTCATGAAGTGGATCAAATTAAAACCATTGGCTGATATATCAGCCAAAGAGATCCAAATGTTTATCTAGAAAAACATTATTTGTATGTTTGGTTGCTTGTGGATACTCATGGCAAATAATGGGATTTGGTTCATCGACAAAGGATTCCAGGAATTTACCAAAGAACTTGGAATCGAAATCAACTTCACTCAAGTAGCACACCCTTAAAGCAATAAGCAAGTCGAAGTGTCTAACAAAACTTTGAAAGAAGGAATGAACAAGATGCTAGGTGAAGCCAAAGGAAAATGGCCTAGAGAATTGCAAAGTATGTTATAGAGTTATCATACAACCCCGAGAAAATCAATTTAGGGAATTTTTTTCTCCCTCACTTATGGGACAAAAGCCCTACTGCCATTCGAAGTAACCCACTCCTTAATTAAGGTGAAAGTTTTGATCAGGAAAAGATTGAGGCTGGTTTAAAAGCCAAACTTAAGTTGATCGAAGAACATCAGGAAATAGCCAAACTTAGATGAAAGGTGTTTTAGTAGAGGGTTTCCATATTGGCAAATCAAAAAGTCAAACCCAAAACCATAAAGATTGGAGACCTAGTCTTTTGGAAGGCTGAACTAGAAGCCTAGAGACCTGCACATGGAGCACTTCAAGCAAATTAAGAAATGCCCTACCTCATAATGAAAGAGTTAAGACTAATAGCATACAAGCTCCAAGATGGCTTCAAAACAGCTTTCAAGAACACTTGGCATGCCAATAATTTAAAAAGTATTACGCTTAAAAGCCAAAGTCATTAACTGAAGTACTATTATGTTACGTCACTTTGGAAAACACATGTACTAAAATTGACGCAGTACCATGGTGAGTGTGCTATCTACTATATGATTAAAATGATGTTCATAAAACTTAGTGAATTTTACAAGCATGAATTTTTGCTTAAGGATTAAAATTAATCCAATAGAGGAAATGGCACATCTTAAAGCAATGCCGAGGTAATAAACCTTGGACTCCATAGTGAGTTTTAGACTATAAAACTAAAAAATAAAATCGCAAAAACTTAGAAGATCATAAGTATCTTATGAAATCTTGAGATTTAGAAACATTGTAAACAACAATATTAGCAAAGTAAGGGATTCAAAATAGCTAAAGTCTTTATAAATAAGTGTTGTTCAGAAAGACACTAGGTAATAAGCTTGGGAAAAAATTAATAAAAAATATAACTTCAGAAAGGAAAAGCTTTATTAAGCGAAGGAAGTAGTGCATCTGTAAAAGGGTGAAAAAAATACAAAGAAAAGGAAAAATCTGAAAGCCTAGAAATCTTGAGCCTCATTTTCCTCAGCCTTTTTTTCAGCCTCAACTTTCTCAGCCTCCAAGGACAATGCTTGGTTCATATACTTCTCCTTTGACTAGGAAATATGAGGGCCTTTAGGCTGGATCAAGGCAACAAGGTGGGAGATGTTAAGGTCGGGCTATTTTTACAGGATCTAGTTGTGGCACAAACAAAACCTGTCTTGAAAGTCAGCCATTGCTAGACCTTCAACATCTTCCTTTTTAAGATCTCCAACTTTTTCTAGGCATCATCGAGGTTGAAAGTGAGATTGTCCTTCTCCTCGATTAATATCTCGACCTCCAAGTTGAGCTTCTCTTTTATAACCCTTTCATTGGTGTCTTCTGGCATTATTCCTCCAACTTCTGGGCATAGTCATCTGTGAAGCCCATAACTTGATCGATGATCAGGAACTTCAGTTAATCAAGTTCAGGCTCATAGGTTTTGCTCATTTTGGTTGCCTTCAAGGAGACCAAGGCCAGAACATGCTTGGTGTTTGCCAGGTGTTGTTTAGTCCTCAACTGAAGCTCTTTCTACATGGCCAAAAAATCCTAGTAGTAGCCAATGATAACCAACAGCTATATAAGAAATAATCTTGGTTAAAGAACTTCAAAAGGGGTAAAATGGAATGAACTTTGGAATAAACATACCTTGGCAGAATAATGAGTAAAAAATGAGGTTGCCATCTCCTCCTTCAACACTTCTAATGATAGGGTCTTAAAGGTGGTCCCGGTAATAATACCCCTTTCTAATTGAAGAACCATGACATGGACGTCACTTTGTTCGAAGAGGTCCATAAACTCGGTAGCGTGCAAAAATTGATGGCTTTGTCACAGCCCCTTTTAGGACCTTAGCATTCCTTCTTTGCCTTATTTCCTCATGGTTAGCTATTTAACCTAATGCTAAGGTTTTTCCTGCACAATCATGACAAAGTTTGGTCTGAGGGTCAGTTCCTAACCACTCATATATCAATCTATATAACTTAAAAAATCATATGCTACAAGATGCAAAAATTGGGAACCAAACTTGGGTGATAGACTTGGCAACAAGTGAAGAAGGTTCCTTGATGCTAAAAATCTCTTGAACATCCTCAGTAGGCATCTTCTATTTCCTTTTCATCTCACACAAGTGTCACCAAGAATAATGTCCTCCTAAAGAGACGATAGAGCTTCAGGAAGTTTTAGAGCATTCCCTAACATCACTAGCACATTGATAAGGCTAAGAGGAGAATAGACCCTGGTGGTAAAAGGGACTTCAAGTAGAGTCCTAGGCTATGAATAGGCTAAGAAAACAAGGGTAGCGTCCTCTTCTCTGGCCTTCTTCAACTCCAACTCTTCGATAGTCTTATTTGACTTCATCCTCTTTAAGGGATTTTCATCCTCCTCCTTGTTCTTTCTTCTCCTTTCCTCAAACATCTTCTTGTAAAATTCTAGTGGATTCATATTAAGTACAAGAAAGAATATGGTCAATCAGTACTTTAGAAGAAAAAATAACCAAGACAAACAATATTCACACTTTTCTACATCAGCAAAAGCTAATTCCTTTTGAAGGAGCTTTAATAGAAGTGTATTTCGAAGTAAAGGTAAGGCTTGGGCATTTTGGGATCATTTAGTGTTTAGTCACCACCCCTAACTCCCAAAGTACTCCTTTCATCATTTGGTCCAACCTAATGGGCAAGAGAAATAGGTCTTTTTCTTTTTTAGCTTCCCCTAGTTAGCCAGTTCTTGAATATGCTTGTCGAAGTCTTGGAAATGTTGTGAAGCTTCCCATCCCAATAGTTTGAAAGGCTCCTTGGTGCCAGTATCCAGGATGCTAGAAGCCCACATTCCTTTATATCTCGTGACTCCAAAATAGTCATGAAAAAGTACTTTTTCTGCCAATTCCTCAAACCATCTTTCATCCAAAAAATGAAAATGTACTTCTTGCCATGTGTACCTTGGGGAATGAGGTAGTAAACAAAACTTCAGGCTTAGGGTGAAGCTTGTAATATTGCATTAAGAACAAAAAAATGAAGTTTTATCTTGAAAAGACTACACATGCAAAGGAATGCATTTACATGGGCAAAACTATTTAGAGGAAGAACATTAGAGACGTACTTTTAGTTAGGTCTTGAATACCATTATTTCATTTTGTCAGGACCTGTAGCTCTGTACACCCTTTCTAGCAACAGAAAATTTGATTAAAAAGGTAAAAAGTATATATTTTTTTCCTTTCCATTTTGCTGCCTTTAGACAAAGTGGAACAGTAGGGGTAAGCATCTAAGAAACTTTAGGAATTTTCAAAGAAAGTAACATTGGTGGGTCTACCTAATTCAGCAAGGGAAAAAAATGCCATGTCCGGGTGAAAGGATAATTTAATTTGGTTTGAGTAAGAGCCTAATTTAGTTATAGTTTGAAAAAAGAAGAAATAAGGCCTTAAAATTAGACCCATCCAAAGATATCTAATGACTAAAAAACACCCTTTGATAACCGCTTGAGCTCTAAAAAAACGAGAAGAAACAAGAGTTAGAAAGTAAGAGAAAACTTGAGAACAAAGATAACAAGAGTGAGAAAATGAGAGAAATAAGGAACTTCCCTTAATGGGGAAAGCTATATATCGTCCGGGGTAAGAATCTTGAAGGGCACAATTATTGTTGCATTTAATGATTATTTTCCCCCTTTGAAGCAAAGGGACATTATAGAAAAAAAGAATACCAGTAAAAGTGTGACATGTGGCATAGAGGAGCGTGAACGAGATCATACCTGCGCATTGAAATGATTAATGAGCTGTCAATGAAAATAATGGCATGGGAATATGGCAAAAGCCTAAATTACTAATTCGAAGATGACAAAACATCTCGACCACCCCAAGAAGTTCAAAAAATACAAGTATTGACAATGCCTAGAGTATTTAGCATCATGACGTGAAAAATTGAGGTTACAACTTTAGAAAAGGCCTAAAGTTATGGCTGAACCAATATAGGCCTACTTTTTGGCTATGGCTGAAGTCATTCAGCATAAAGCTACCTTTGTAAAAAAATTGAAGATGACCTCACCAGCCGATAAGCCATCATTAAGGTTAGAATATAATAGCTGAAAAAGACCAAAATTCTTAAAAACTTTGCTGTAATTAGGGAAGAAATATGGTACTTCACTGTGGTTCCAAAATTGGGGTCTCTAGGACTTACACCACCAATATCTGAAGTCTTAACTGAGAATGGATATAAAGGAAAGAGGCATGTAATGGCCAAGATACCAACATACCTCAACCATAGACCACTTCCAGATGTACCTCGGTTAAAAGGACTCCATTAGGGGGACCTCACCTAGGGGACCTCGTATTTAAGGTACCTCACCCAGTGTCCTCGCGTAGGGTACCTCATCCAAGGTAGCACACCATAGGGAATTCGCCCAGGGTACCTCATCCAGGTACCTCACTCAATGGACTTTACCCAAGGTACCTAGTTTAGGGTACCTTGCCTCGAGGACCACATCCAAGGTACCTCAGATTAGGGAAGTCAACCTTTGTGCACTATAGTCCCTTTTAGGATGTTACCTACATATGCCATGTGGTACTACCATGGTGATCTTTAGGTGTCAGAGCAATGGTTGGTAGGTAGTTTGTCTAGGTACGACATCTAGAAATCTCAATCCTATAGGACATGTATCCCACCTAGTTCTAAGATTCTTACAACATTTTAACTTCCCAATGCTTATAAATTTGAAGAGATTACTTACTCCAAGGTAAGCTAGTTCTCTTGCTCGCTCTTTGCATTTTGCATTGCTCTTCTCAAACTCCTTTATACTTCACCTGACTTGAGGATCAGAGGTTCCCCCTCCCCCCAAAAAAATTCTAACAACATGCTTAGCTCATTTTCCTTATAGTTTAAGGCTACTCTTGCTAGACATTCACTGTGGCTACATCAACTATGTTGACCTCACTCAATAGAGAAAAAAAAAAAGGGACATTATAAGGATTAACAAAAAGGAAAACTTAAAAAAAAAGTGGCTAAAATAGGTGAATGAGCATTAGTCTCTGAAATTGAGCAATTGCCTTCAAGAATGTTGCTTGAAACAAGTGATTGAAAGAGTGATTAAAAAGTTTAGTCACTAGATTCCAATCATTCATTAGTCACCAATAGCCTGGAATTTTTTCCCTTTAATCACCTTTCAATTGCTCATTGGATTTAGGGTTTGGGGTTTAAAATTTTAAGGATATATGATTGTTAGGGTTTAGGGTATTGGGCATTTAAGGTATTGGGATAATTTTTAGGCTTGACCTCAACTCAAAATTTCTCGATTCGAGCTCAAGTTACTCGAGAAAGGCCTAGATTAAACTGTTTAATTAATTACGAACCTAATCGTATAACCTAAGTGTTTGTGTGTTTATGTGTGTGTGCAATTAAAGGTATAATGTTTAAAGGCTTTGGTTGTTTAAGGTATCAGGGTGGCCAATTTTTAGGCTCAAGCGCTCAATAGACTAGGGTTTAAAGTTTAGGTTTTAAGGTTTGGAGTTTATAGTTTAGGGTTTAAGGTTTAGAATTTTGAGTCGGATATGAGCTTGAGTTGCATGCCTGAGAAAAACTTGACTTGACTTGTTTAATTCCAATATCCCTAATCCTTATAACAATAATGTTTAATATATTTTAGGGTTTAGGGGTTCAAGGGTTTAGGGTTTTAGGTTGTGTGATGAATACTCATAAGTGTATTGCTATTAAGAATTTAAATCATCATTATACACTTTGAATATGATTAATTTCTCTATTTTGAGTATTTTTCCATCAGGTTACTATTCACATATTTTTACTATTCACCAATTTACTATTCATATGTGTATTTCACTGTTTATATGCATTTTCACTATTCATTAATATTAAATAATTATTTTTTTATGTAGGTAAAATCATCACTTGGCGACCCTTCATGAGAAAAATCATATCTGGAGCTGTAGAAGTTGAAACTGAGTGATTCCAAATTTATCTAAAGCCAACACATAGATCTTCAACTTTGCTTCATTTTGTGAGCTAGTTTAATTGTTTTCATTACCAAAATCTGATTATAGATGAGACTATTTGTTCTTTTGTGTGCTAAAGAGTAGTTTTGATAGAAAAATCATAACTTGAGCTATAGATGTCCGATTTGAAAGAGCAAGCTATTGATTCGAAGCTAAAGAAGAGATCTACAAGTCTTATGCTTTGAGGAAGAGCTGATTCGATGTGTAAGATAGTCAAAAAATTGAAAGAAGTTGCAGCCCACTACTGTTGATTTGTATTTATCTTTATTTCACCCTTTCATTTTACCATTTCACCCACCCCAAAAACTCTATAAATAGACACCTTGGGAATAGGGTGATGAATGCCATTTATTAGGCCTCCTTTATGTTCTTGTATCATCTTTAGCTTTTCTTCTTTAGTTTTATTCTAGTTTTCAATACTGAAACTCTGTCCAAGTGTTTTCTCGTTCTTCTTCTTGTTCTTTTTTTGATCTTTCAATCCATGTTCATTTCATTTTTCTGCATGTTGTTTACTTTTATCATGACTAACTAATCTTGCTTTTGCTAAGGTGAAAGGGTAAAGCTTTTGGTATAAAGGTTATGATTGATTTGAATAAATCACAACGTTAACGTTATTTTCTTTCTTAATCTATTTAACTTCCTTCATTGTTAAGTGGGAGTCTTGATTCATTATAGTCAATTATTGGCACAAAAGCTACTTGATTCCCTCTGTAGAACATGGCTCTGCTGGCTATATTGGAATCTTGAGTTATTGTAGACAAAGGTTGATATGATGGATACTTGAACCCATTAGCAAGCATTGACGTTTTAAGATCAATGAAAGTTAATACTAACTAAATTCCCCAATTGGGACCTCCTTTATGTGTGAATCCTAATTGAGTGGTAAGATAAGCTAAAATTAATCATAACCAATATATTAAAAGTGGATCCCCTAACCATAGTTATTTTAATAGAATTTGAATTTTTAATCAACACTTGTTCACACATTTCACGAAAACCTTCTTTACCAAAAATCTGTAATTTGTATTTTTTAATTCACCTCCCTGTGGTTCAACACTCGGACTCTCAAAATTTTATTACTTGCGACAACCTACACTTGGGTTACAACTGCTAAAGTGCAGCATTGTGGAGCGCGAAGCTTTAAGGTTTAAGGCTCATTTTCTGGATCGAGCACAATATAGCTCATCTTAATAAGTCTCAATTCCCTTGAGCTTGATAAAGCTCACCTTGATAAGTCTCCATTTGATCTTTGCTCGAGCTCAACTATCAAATGAGACCTAAATATGAATTATGGAAACCTCATGGAGAGTTTTGTTATTTTCCCCTAATAGAAAAAGGGGGAGAAATTGATGTTGTTGTCATACATTAAATTCTAAGTAACAAGGTTTGTGAGCCTCATTTGTTACAGTAGGGAAAAGTTTCATACTCAAATTTTATTTTTTAAAGCTTTTTCCTAAATTGCCAAACTCTTCATTTAGTTCCAAAGTTTGTTATTTGTACCTATTTAGGCTCGAACACCTCCATCTAACAATCGGTCCTTGGTTTCAATGACAATAACGTAAGGAAGTCAACAAATATTTAACCCGCACCTACTCTCCTTGAATTAGCCACCTAAACCCAAACCACCCTTACCCACATAGTCATGAAGAAGATACTAGTTTAACTAATGCTACCCGACCCTATGGTACCCCTTTCAATTTAACATGTTTATATTTAAAATATGATTTTATTTCAAAATAAATTATAATAACAGATATTACTTTCATTAGTGATTTTTTTTAGTTATTAATAAATTTTAAATATACACATTCTTCTAAAAATATACATAAAATATAAAAAAGAAGTGTAAAAAATTAAATGTATGTCTTAAATGAGTTAGTGAGTAATACGCGTTTACCTGTGGGATGTAGACTTCCCGAACCTGATTAATTATGGGAAGAGTTGGGTTAGCTAAGACATATCAACAATAGTGAGCCACATCAAGGACCCAATTATCACATGGAATAGTTTGGGGACCAAAAATTCAGAAATAACATATTTATGTACTGAAATAGAAGTTTGACCATAAATAGGAAAAAAAAAGCAAAAGAAACAACTCTATGAACAATATTTTGACCTAAGCACTCTAATAGTATACATAAAGTAATTTTTCAATTTTTAATTTTTTTTTACTTAGAATCAGATATACAAGTATATATGATGTTTAATAGGAGAAATACCAACTTATTCGAAATCCAAAAGATAACAAAATCAATCTAAATGACGTTTTGTAAAGTTCAAAAATGAGAGCTTGGCCTCTCATGCCACTTTGCCTCCCACTTTTTTCAACATTGTTGAGTTTCATCTATTTGATGAACTTTCTATACTGTTGCAACGGCAAGTTGCTGCAGTACAAGTTTCAAAAAATGACAAAAAAGAAAGTGGAAGGGAAGGACACCAACTGATTTACTTGGAGGATAGGTAGGAAAAGTAGACAAATTTTGTTTCTCCTTTGAAGGCGTTTACCTTTTCCTTCTTGATTTATTTCACATCGAAGACGTTTTCCTTTTCATTTTCCTCTTTGATTTTTTTATTGCCATTGAAAATATTTTCGCCTAATAATCATAATGGTTTTCATTATTTTTTTTGGTTTTCGTTCTTTCTATTTTATCTATAGTTTATTGACATAAAATTGGTAGGGAGAGGAAGATTGTAAGCAGTGTAGGGAGTTGTCTAAGAATTTGTTCCAGAAAAGCGATATCATAAGTGAAAAAGGTGATAACATGAGTGAAAAGGCATTTTGGGGAGACGAAAAAAGTGTTGAGGGGATATGAAAAAGCGTTAAGTTATCCATTTATGGAGAAATAACACTTTCAATCATAAAACTTTTAGTGTTTTACCAAATTAGTCCTAGAACTTATCTATTTTCTAATCGAGTCCTAATTTTTCTAAAACATATAGTTTGTTAGTCGTAAAATGATCTGGTTCACAAAAGTGTTTCAACTTCGAGAAAAGTGTTAGAGGAGTCACAAAAGCTATAGATTGTGGTTGACAATCAGGGACCTAAATTTGAACCATGGATCCCCTGTTTATGAACCACATACCCCTTACTTGTGAACTACAAGCTTAGTGGTTCACAATTAAAGGGTTTGTGGTTCACAATCAGGGGATTTACAGTTCATATTTAGGCCCTTAACTATGAAGTACAGACCCCCTAATTATGAACTACATATACTTGACTATGAACTATTGACTAAGTGATTCACAATTAGGGTTTGTGGTTCACATTCAGGCCCTTGATTATGAACTATATACCTCAACTTGTAAACCATAGACTTAGTGGTTCGGAATTAAAGGGTCTGTAGTTCACATTTTGGCCCCTACTTGGGGACTACATACCCCCTGATTGTGAATCACAAAATTACTTATTCACAATTAGGGGGTTTGCAGTTCAAAATCAGAAGATCTACAGTTCACAATCAGGGGGTTTGCAGTTTATAATCAAGGGCTTGAATGTGAACCACATACCCCCTAATTGTGAAACACATACCCCTTGTGTGTGAATCGCAGACTTAGTAGTTCACAATTAGGGGCTTGCAGTTTACATTCAAGGCCCTAATTGTGAACGACATGCCTCTTACTTGTAAACTATAGACTTAGTGATTCAGAATTAAATGGTCTATGGTTCACATTTAGGGCCTTGCTTGTGAACCACATGCCCTTTATTGTGAACCACAAAATTAGTGGTTCACAATTAAGGGGTTTTACGGTTCACATTCAAGGCCTTGCTTGTGAATCACAAAATGAGTGATTCATAATCAGTGAGTCTAGGGTTTACAATCAGGGGATTTGTATCATATTCAGGCTCTGATAGTGAACCCCTAACCCCTTGATAAGTTTTAAGGTTGATTTGATAAAATACTAAAAGGTTTAGGACAAAAATCTTTTTTTCCCCCATAAATGGATACGGATGTCAACAGATAACCGGGCCAACGGGGATCCTGTTGTATCCTATCCAATGTATTGATTTTTTTTTACAATTAAACGGATTTGGTGCGTATATGGTTTTTTTTTCCACCCGTTGGATACAGGTAGGATGCGGGTTTGGGGTCCACCTGCCCCATATCTTATCTGTATATGTATATACTATTCATATTTACCAAAGGTGTTAAACTTATGTATAAGGCCTAGACTTTTATGTGCCTTCCCTTGTTGGCTTATTGTATTGTTTTTCGCTATGTTTGTGATGTACTGATTCTGAAGTTCATGTTTTGTAGTGTGTTGGTATGTTTGGAGTGTGAATTTATGTGTAATGCTCCCTTATGGTATCTCTTTTATTTCTTTCACATACTAATAATATTTTTGACGTCTTTGATTGATGTAATTTATAGCTTTTTGCTTGATTTTTTTTTATGTGTATGATTGTAAAGATTGTAGAAGTGTGGTGGATGGACGAGTTTCTACCCGATCCTACCCGCATAAAAATAGATAGGATATGGGTGCTAAAATTATTTACCCGATGGATAATGGTAGAATAAGGGTAAGACATCTAACGTAGCGGATAAGATATGATATTACTCACATCCTACCCAAATCTGATGCATCGACATCCCTATAAATGGATAGTGGCCAACCATTAGGACGCTTTTTCTTTACCTTTATTGCTTTTATTGCTTCTAATATCCCGTAAACCAATTTGCTCTCCCCTAAATGCTTTTTCAGCCATGCTTTTTGCTTTTCTTTTGTGTAAACGCTTTTCTGGAACAATAATTTTCTGTGGCAACTCTCGATTATCACTAAACTCAAGTGGCTTCAACTAATTCAACAACTGATACAACAACAATCAGGAGAGAAATAGTCATTCTTCCTATTTCAGTCTCCTAAAAAAAATTCACCTTTCGAGTGCCTGTTTTTTTCTTTTCTTTTCTTACTCCTTCTTCCTTGAATTTCACAGTGATTCCAGCTACGGGGAATCGAAATTCAATGTAGTTGATGGCCTTAATTTGTATTGGCTTTATTATTTTTTTTCTGTTACAAATTTGGGTGCTCCTTCATGAATTAGAAGCTAGTACTTTAATCACCTGGGCAACTTGTTTTTCTACATTTATATTATTAGAGGAACTTTATTGGCTAAATGATTTACCATTAACACTTTTTCAACACCCTTAAACACGACTTCATCCATTTTATTGCTTTTATATTATGTTCTTCGAAACATGTTCATCGCTTTTTATACTTTCGTCACCTCAAAAATTTATGTTATCTTCAAGCGACTTAGTCAAACTTAAACATGATTTAGTAATCGCAGAAGGCATTTTGGTAATTCAAAAAGCGCAATGGAGGTAGCAAGAGCATTTCAATCTGCTGTTTTTTTTACAAACCCCATCCCTTAACTCCAACAAAATTTAGTAAATAAATTAAAAGAAGAACAACACTGACCTACAATACTCTTAGACACTTTCAACCTTGTGATCCTTCACAACTTGTATTCATCTTCTACACCAAGGTAATCACCATTGTAGGAACTAGTTGATAAAGGAAAAATTGTAGTAGTTTTAAACACTACTAATATTTATTCATCAATGTATTTGTATTTACTTATATTTACTAACTAATCTATTTCATTACTCGCCTCCCCCGATACTATATCTTTACATTAACGGTCAATCTTTACATTATCTATCGTATCGTTACGTTAACTATGAAATATTTTATTCCCTTCCAATATCTATTTACTTTGTTCATAATAGTATTTTTGTTCATTGATTTCTTCTCTGTATCATCATCCTTCTCTTCAATTCCATTGCTTATCCCTCATCAAATAAAATTTCTAATCCTCTTTCTCCTCTTTATCTTCAATGTCATTGATTTCATTTATTTCACAAATATTTCAAATAACATTTGACAACAAATATTAATAAATTATTTAATAAAATATTACTATAATTGTTACTTATTTTTTTTTTTTTTTTTGCAATTTATTTATGATTATATTCTTTATTTTATTTATTTTTATGATTATATTCTTTATTTTATTTATTCTTTACTAACCCAACAATCATCCAAACCGGTTTTATTTCACTCTTATCTTTTTCTGTGTAACATGCAACAGCAGCATTGTAGAAGGGTCTCTGCTTGACGTTTAATCCATGGCAGCACTTGAAATAGGCTTTAGTATGGTAGGTCCCAATCAGAGAAGCTGTAGGATGCGAGAGCAATTCTCTTTTGGTGAGAATCAAACCAGACTTGAGGAATACTTTCTAGCTGCCTTTCCATTCCTTGATTCAAAGTAAATACAAGCCCTATGGGTGCCTATCGGGTTCGCTTCTACCAGAGAACAACCGTCCCTCTATCCACCCACGATCTAAGAGGTAACAAACAAATACTTCTACTTGCTAAGAAACATCAAATAGAGAAACAAGAGCTCTAGAACCCCTTGCATACTAGGGGATGGGGTGGTTAGACCGCTGGGCTAGGCTCATTCCCAGTAGCGTGGATTGGGCCTCGGAGCTCAGGAGGACCGTCTTGGCCTATCAATGCCCATCCCTTCAGGAGGATGCTTGTCCACAAGCTCCACAGACGGGTACTGCTGAAGTAAAACCTCCTTTGGCTCCCATGTTGCATCCTTAATGGGCAAGTGTTTCCACCGAACAAAGTATTCTTCACAGAAAGCTTCTCATAACTTAATCCAGTGAACATCCAAGATGTACTGGGGTTCCAACTGAGTAACACCATCATCAGAAATGGGTGACAGCTCCAGTGATGCCATAGGTGGGTCCCCCACGTATGGTTTCAGCAACGAGACATGAAAAACTGGATGGATTTTTGCTGAATCTAGAAGCAGCAGCTTGTAGGCAACAGAGCCGAATTTTTCGAGAATTGGGAAGGGGCCATAGTACCTGCTGGATAGCTTTTGATGAGCTCTTTTGAATACTGTTTGCTGTCTATACGGGTGCAGCTTGAGTATTACCAAATCTCCAATGACGAACTTGATGTCATGCCTATGTTTGCCTACGTATTGCTTCATCCTGTTGACCGAAACTTCGAGGTTGTGCTTTAGTTGTTGCAGCAACTCATCTCGAGTTTGAAGGACTTGATCAACCTTCGTGTACTGCTGTTGCACCGTCAGAGTGAGGAGGAATCAGCGGAGGAAGTCGGCCATATAAAGCTTGGAATGGAGTCATTTTGGTGGAGGAGTGGTAGCTTGTGTTGTACCATAGCTCTGCCCATGGTAGAAAGAGGCTCCACCTGCGGGACCATTGGTGAACAAAGCAATGGAGGTATTGTTTGACGCATCGGTTGACAACCTCAGTTTGGCCGTCCGTTTGGGGATGGTATGCCAAACTGAGTGTGAGTTTTGACCCTGACATCCTAAAGAATTCTTGCCAGAATTTGCTAATAGATATAGGATCCTGATCATTGATTATTGTTCTAGGCATTTCATGGAGTTTGACAATTCCTTACACAAATTTTTCAGCCACAGCCTTTGCCGAAAATGGGTGGGTAAGAGTGATAAAATGTGCAAACTTACTAAGTCGGTCAACCACAACCAAGATGGTGTCTTTGCCATGGGAGTTAGGCAGGCCTTCAACAAAGTCGAGTGTAAGATCATCCCAAACCTGAGAGGGGATCTAGAAGGGCTGCAATAGTCCTGCTGGTACCATGGTTTCTGACTTGTCCCGCTAGCAAACATCGCACTTTTGAACATAATCATGAACAGATCGAAACATGTGAAGCCAGTAAAATTGTTGGTGTAGCCTTTTATAGGCGCGGAGAATACCAGAATGCCCACCCATTTTCGAATCATGCACCTCATGTAGTAAGCTGGCTCGGATGTCCAAAACGGCTGGTACCACTACCTTCCCTTTGCGCCACAATAATCCCCTGTGTAGCTGGAATGTTCTATGTGGGTCTGCAGCGGCCTTCTTGGCTATCTCTTGCACATATGGATCCCGGGCACTTGTAAGTTTGATTTCTTCCCAAATATTCAATTTTGAATAGTGCAGCATCTGTATCATGGGGCTGTCATCATGTCGAGACAACGCGTCCACTACAGAGTTTTCACGGCCAAGTCGATAAAGAATTTCGTAGTCGTATCCTAACAATTTGGTGACCCACCTTTGTTGTTCAGGAGTGATAATGTACTGTTCTAAGAGAAATTTGAGGCTTCTCTGGTCTGTTAAGATGTAGAACTTCCGTCCCAATATATACGGTCGCCATACTCGAATTGCCTCGATGATGGCCAGCATTGCCTTAGCATAAGTAGACCATGACTTCTTGGTGACCCCCAAGGCTCGACTTATGTAAGCAATGGGCCAATTTTGTTGAGTCAAAACTGCTCCAATTCCTCCCCCCGATGCATCGATTTCAATGGTAAAAGGCTTTTCAAAATTGGGCATGGCTAGGGTAGGTGTGGTGGTCATGGCATATTTAAGGCTTGCAAAGGCCAACTCTGCTTCATCGTTCCAATGGAAACTTCCTTTTCTAAGGAGATTTGTGAGGGGCCGAGCAATGATGCCGTAACCTTAGACAAACTTGCGGTAGTATCTCGTCAAGCCGAGGAACCCTCTCAGTTCAGTACTATTGGTGGGTCTAGGCCACTCAACCATGGCTGTAATTTTCATCTCATCAACTTTAACTCTGTGGTGAGTGATGATGTGGCCTAAATATTCTAGTTCCTGTTTGCCAAACACACATTTGCTTGCTTTTACAAAAAATTGGTGCTACCGCAAGGTGTCCAAGGTAGTTTGTACATGCTAAATATGTCCCTCCTAGGTGGAGCTATATACCAGAATGTCATCGAAGAAAACGAGGATAAACTTTCTCAAGTGTGGCCTAAAAATTGAGTTCATCACTGGTTGAAATGTTGACGGTGCGTTGCAGATGTCACACCCCACACAGGCCCCGGCCCATGCACACTCTGTAACACTCACCCACTGTTGCTCAAAAGTTGCCAAACTAATAAGTTTTCAAATGTTGTTACCAGACTTTTCAATTCGGCCAACCTTTGTCATTGGGCTTTAAGTCTTATTTTCTTAAGTTAATGGGCTTGGGAGGTTGCTCATGAGGCTTTTAAAAGAATTAAAACAGTTACTTGCAACAGACGCAAGGCCCACTACCACTAACTTGCAATACAAGCAAGGCTGTAATTGATAACTTGCATAACAAACAAGGCCATAAAAGATATCTTGCAATGCAAGCAAGGCATACACTCATGTAAATAAGTGTTTAGGATGTGTGACTTTTTCAAGTGTACTAACATGCATGGCAACAAAAAAGCCCACATAAGTCATTAAGGTTTGAAAACCAACTTTCATATGCATATGATCATTTGGCCAAACTAGTACACAATAGGTTTTCCAACCAAACACATCCATCAGTCATATATATACATGCTATAGCTTGGCTCAGAAATATCCAACATATACATACCATGAACCATCAACAACCAAGCATAACTTGGTAAACAAAGTACTCCATGTACAACAAAACAAAAGGGCACCCGAGACCACATATATGCACAACAAAAGAGTAGTCTAAAAGGGCACAGCTAACCTGGCCATATGCCAATACTAACCCATAACTAAGCCCACCAAGTCATGCTTATTACCCAAGGGACCTACTCTCTATAGAGCACCTTGAGTGTGCCATAAAGGAGCACACACTGCAAAACAAGGCCTATAGCCATGTTCATAGTCATGAAGGTAAAAACCACTATCAGAGCAATGGTCCAAATATCCATAGCTGTACGCCTAGACAGTCCCACAACTACTCAAGCTTGCAAAACTTAGAGAATAAGTTTCAGCCAAAAGCTCACTACACAAGACTTGTAAGTATATAACCATAACCATTAGCCAAGCAATCATTGGCACTTACCTTGAACTCCAAGGTACACTAGCACACAAGCAAAACCCACACAACCACAACTACTCAAGCTGAATGTCCTTTCCTGAAACACAAATGTATGGGCAGTGAGTACAATTACTCAGTAGGGTTCACTACCATAACAACTCTTTCATGAGTTTATTTAGTTAAGCCAAGCCTAATCTCAAGACTTAACATCTTCAAGCTCATAATGTCTAGCAAAAGAAAACATAAAAACACCAAGATACAAGCAATATACATATAAGTAATGATAGTCGAGGCATATATAAACATGACCATAACTACCAATAGTTAGCAAGCACAACAAAACATTCAAGCATGCAAAACACACACACACTCTACAATGTACACTCGGCCGAAGCCACTAGCATGTGCCCAAGCGCATTTTTTTTTTGCACAATACTCTTCAAAAAGTCAATCCACATTCCACTAGAGCTCCGAAACTCCTAGCAAGTTGGCCTCACTCACTAGAGTTCTTAGCACATGCCATTACTTGATTAGCTAATAAATTCTCATGAA
This sequence comes from Aquilaria yunnanensis, assembly GCA_039654915.1. Lineage (NCBI taxonomy): Eukaryota > Viridiplantae > Streptophyta > Magnoliopsida > Malvales > Thymelaeaceae > Aquilaria > Aquilaria yunnanensis. Next base: position 77,642,642 of record CM077594.1, on the reverse strand, counting down.
ACCGAATCTCCTCAATATGCCCATCAAGTAACTAAGATCCTATGGCTTAATCTTAACCATCACTTAATCACTTTAACTACTTGATCATGGAATTCTACCAAGCATTCAAGTAGAAGTGAAACCCTACCTCTACAAAACAAAGCTTGAGTTCTCGGTTGAGCTTATGTGTCTAAGGCCAAGATCAAACTTCCAAATCAAGGTCGCCTAACACAACAAGGCCTTCATTTAGTCATCATAATCACTTGATCATGGAAAATTACTAAGAAATCCAAGTGAACTATGAATCTTTACCTCAAGAACAAGCTTGAATGTCTCGGTTTGCCTTGAGCCTTCAAGGACTGAGCTTGGCCTTCAATGGTAGCTTCACCAAGTGCCGAAAACAAGAGCTCTAAGCTTGATTCCTCCACCAAGCTTCACTTTCATGCAATTTCCGACATGAAAACGGTAGCAACACCAAAAGCTCCTCCAAGAAGTCAAAAGACTCGGCTAAACCAAGGCTAAGGCTGAAATGATGGCTTAATTTGTGAGTGGAAGCATGCATTATCGGGCATGTGCCAAATGTCACTAAAATTGGGCGAATGCTCACTCTCAGCTTCACCAACTTTGCATGGCGCTATTAAGTCCTCAAGATCTTATAGTCCCAGTTAAATCACTCGGTTAGAAGTTCATAATGGCCACTTAACTTTGTTTCTCACCATTGGCAACATAGTCATTATTTCATGTGCACATTGAACCCAAGACTTCTCGGTTTTGCACTCCCATCACTTTGCATAATTTCATTCAAGTCCTTCAAGTTTTCATGCCATTTTTTTTGTATTGTTTTTATTTTCTTGGCTTGAGCCAAGCACTAAGGGATGAGCCTTACAACAAAGGCCGAAGGGCATGACCAAGTATTCATAGTGGCCGTTGTGGGTACGGAATGCTGTCTTCATGACATCCGAGTCGCTTACTCTGATCTAATGATAACCAGTTGAGATCCAGCTTAGTAAAGTAAGCAGCCACATACAGTTCATCCAGCATGTCGTCGACAGTGGGAATGGGGAATCTATCCTTGATCGTAGCCACGTTGAGTGCTCGATAATTCGTGCAAAATCTCCATGTTCCATTTTTTTTCTTACCAGTAGGACTGGCGAGGAGAATGGATTGGTACTTGGTCCGATTAACCCTGAATTTAGCATCTATTGGACCTGTTGTTTGATCTCTGCTTTCTGGAAATAGGCATATCGATATGGTCGGACTTTGATAACCTCTGTCCCCTTCTTTAGTGGTATGGTATGTTCAACTTCTCTCGCTGGCAGAAGTGTGGTTGGTTCAACGAAGATATCGGCATATTGATTCAGTAGCTTCTGCATACTCGTTTGCTGGGTGTTTGACGTTGGTTTTGAATTTTCCCTGGAATACAGGGAAAAAATGGGTTGGCGTTGTCGGTATTCCTTTACAAATGATTGTAGGTTGATGGCCTGTGGCGGTGGGGCAGCAAGACCTTGGAGTCTCCTGGGCTTGCCATGCCACGTGAAATCCATCGTGGACATTCTCCAGTCACATATTATTGAGCCAAGTGTCTCCAGCCACTGTATACCCAAAACCATATCCAATCCAGTTAAGGGTAGTGAAAAGAAGTCAAGTTGGAATGTGGTACCTTGTAAGTCAACGGTGACATTTTTATATTGTCCTTTGCACCTCAGGCGCTCTCTGTTCGCAATCCACACCGTGAATGGTTCTGTAGGTTGCATTGGCATATGCAACATGCTTGCCACTCAATCACTGATGAAATTATGGGTTGAGCCACAATCTATCAAGACAACTACCTCTTGTGCTTCCAGTAAAGCTTGGACTCGTATCGTTCTCGATCCAGTCCAACCTGTAAGGGCATGAAGAGTGATCTCAGGTTCTTGGGCTTCCTCCACAGCTTCAGAATGTCCAGGTATCTCTTCAATTTCCAGCATTAAGTTTCTATTCGACCCCTGGTTCTTTGTGTTATCACCCTCCAATATTAGTAATTAAGGAGCTTGGCACTTATGCCCCGGGGTAAACTTTTCGTTGCAATTGAAGCATAGCCCTTGAGCCTTTCTCTTCTGCATCTCCTCCCAGGTGAAGCGTTTCACTGCCTATGGTGCCGAAGTCCTGGGTTGCCCTGGGTTAAGAGCCAGGAGTTGTGTTCTGTTCCTGACTGGTCTTGTGAGCCTCTGCCTCTGTAGCTAATCGTCTAGCATTTTTGCTAGACTGATTGCATCCTTGACTGTCTGGGGCTTGAACATCCGTATGCCATCTGCAATCTCATGCTTTAGCCCTCCCATAAATGTACCCACCAAAGCCTTCTAGGTCCATCCTCGTACTTGGTTAACTAGTCTTTCGAACTCACGCTGGTAGTCTCTTAAGGTTCTTACTTGTTTCACCCGAGAGAGCGCTTCGTCGAAATCCTCTAAGTTGGGTAGTCTGAATCGAGCCCAGAGCTCCTCTTTGATTCTCCCACTAATCGGCCTTCGCTCCTTGGTGAGGGACCGTTGAAGCCACTGCCACCACTGGTTAGCTTCCCCCTCCAAATGAAATGAAGCCAATCGCACCTTTTGGTCATCAGCAATCTCCTGGAACTCAAAGAATTGATTCACCCAATTCAGCCATTTTGTTGGATCATCTCCCAAGAACCATGGGAATTCGAGCTTTGCCATCTTGGATAAAAGTGGCTTGCCAGTGTCGTTGCTCTCCCGCGTGCTGCGGCCTGGGTCACCCCGAGCGTTGCTGCCGTGACATGGTGATTTGCGGCTGGAGTGAACCGTCTCCAACAGTTTCACAATGACGCCTTCAAGATGCTGGATCCTGTCAATAATCCCTGCCTCCATCTTTTGCATTCCATCTTGAACTCCTCCCACTGCTGTTTCCAGGAGTTTAATTTGTTCCTTGTTAGTTGACATTTAGCCTGGCTCTGATACCAATGGTAGGTCCCAATCAGAGAAGCTATAGGATGCGAGAGCAATTCTCTTTTGGTGAGAACCAAACCAGACTTGAAGAATACTTTCTAGCTGCCTTTCCATTCCGTGATTCAAAGTAAATACAAGCCCTACGGGTGCCTATCGGGTCCGCTTCCACCGAAGAACAACCGTCCCTCTATCCACCCACGATCTAAGAGGTAACAAACAAATACTTCTACTTGCTAAGAAACATCAAATAGAGAAACAGAGCTCTAGAACTCCCTGCATACTAGGGGATGGGGCGGCTAGACCGCTAGGCTGGGCTCATTCCAAGTAGTGTGGATTGGGCCTCGGAGCTCGGGAGGACCATCTGGGCCTATCCTAGTACCACAAGGTGTGCATTAATGGATCATCTACGGGGAGAAATGTTGGCCTTCAACGGAAGCTTCATGATTATGGTGAACTCTTGCTTCTCCTCCAGTGAAACCTCGTCGCCGGCCACACGTTCCCACCGGAATTTCCAGACCAAATTGGCCACGAAATACTCCAGATGTAGTAGAGCCAGCCCCAGCCCCAGCCCCGGACAAATCCTCCGCCCCACTCCTAACGGCATCATCTTTATCTCCTTGCTCCCAGTTATGTCCACCTCAAACCCTTCACCACCCTTCTCAAACCTCTCCGGCCGGAACTCCATCGGAGCTTCCCATACCTTCGGGTCCCACCCCATCTCTGCCACCGCGAAATTCACTGTCGCCTCCTTAGGAATGCGGTAGCCCCCAAGTTGAGTCTCCTCTGTTACTGTATGCAGCAGCACAAAATGCGCAGGCGGGTGCCGCCGGAGCCCCTCCAGAACCACTGCCTTCAGGTAAGGGATTCGACCCAGATCCTCTTCTTTCACTTCTTCGGATTCGCCCACCAAACTCTTCATCTCTTCAAATAACTTCTCTTGGATTTCTGGGTATTTCACCAGGTTCGTCATGATCCACTGCAGCGCTGTTGAGGTCGTGTCAGTCCCAGCGTTTAAAAATTCCGAACATAAACTCACGATTTCCTTTTCCTTAAGCTTCCTTTTCTGATCCGGTGGATCCAGGTCAGCAGCGTATCGACGTAGGCCATAACGTAGTTGCTCAAATCCTTCGATTTCTCTTCTTTCGCTCTCTTTCGAGCTCGAATCAATGGGTTTTAAACCTTTTCCTGATCTTCCCGACATTTCAAGAAAGCATTCCAGCTAGTACGGTAAATGATTTTGGCAATCCTGTGGCAGAAATTGAACAAGTTGAAACGCGCGAAACCCAGAGGCAATCTGCGCTGAAGCCGAGTATGACTTGACTCGAGATGGATGGAGGTTTTCGAGGGTGAGATTGCGGCGGAGGAGGCGCCACGTGGGGCCGTACCCGGCAGAGTTGATCCTGTGCTGATCACAGCTGATGATCTTACCGAGCAGGGCAGCTTGGGGCGGTCGGCAAAGAGTGCACCATTCTGAACCAAGGCCTGGTGGGCAAGGGAGCGGTCAGCGACGAAGATAGCTCGTTGGGAGCCGATCTGGAGGCTGACGATGGGGTCGAGCTTGGCGAAGAGGGTCTTGATGATGGATTCTAGCTCCCCTATCCGGCGGAGCAATAAGATGCTGCCGATGAGAGCGACGGTGGTGGGTGACGGCGGAAGGCGGCGGGCGGCGAATTTTGAGAGGAGACGACTGAGGAGGGGAGAGATGGAGAGAGTGATAAGGATGATGAACCAGAATTCCATGGCTTCGGGGATTTCGTTCGTGGCGGGAAGATGGCGTGATCCTCTGGACTCCCAAATCATATTACACAGATGGTGACGTCAGTGATGCCATGTTTCTCGTCCAGTCGTCCATAATATTTTGAACAGGAGTGGTACCCACCTTCTCTCTTGTCTCTATTTTCTAATCTTCTGCCCATGTATTTAACACATGTTGCTTATTTTTTCACAAAATCAGAGCAAGTTCAATGACAAATTTCTAATTTTCACAAACTCCCAATCTCCTTACTTTTTCAATAAAACGGAACCCACAATGATGGATAGTATGCTTTGTTTTTATTTTAATGGGGACTAGCATACACATTTTCTCTTATCTTTGTTTTTTTATCTTCTTCTCATATATTTGGCACATGTTCCTTGTTTTTTCACGAAACTGGACAGAGCAAGTTTAATGCCAAATTGCTAATTTTCACAAACACCCAACCTTCTTACTTTGTCAAGGAAATCTTCAAGAATTTCACAACAAAAGAAACCCACAATGATGGATAGATTGCTTTAGATTTCTTTTGAAGAGAATTGATATCCACCTTCTCTCTTGTCTCAGCTTCTCTGTCTTCTTCCTATATATTTGATACATGTTCCTTACATTTTCATAAAACCGAATAGAGTAGGTTTAATGGCAAATTGCTGATTTTCACAAACTTCCAACATTCTTATTTTGTCAATGAATCCTTCCGTAATTTCATAACAGAAGGAAACCACGATAATGGATAACTTGCTTTGTTGTTATTTTGAAAAGGATTGGTATCCACCTTCTTTCTTGTATCTATTTTTTCTTTTTTCTTTTTTGTCTTTTCCCCATATATTTGATATGTCTTCCTTACCTTTTCACAGAACTGGGCAAAGTAAGTTTAATGGCAGATTGCTAATTTTTATAAATTTAATGACAAATTGCTGATTTTCACAAACTTCCACCCTTCTTACTTTGTCAATGAAACCTTCAATAATTTCGCAACAAAAGGAACCCAAGATAATAGATAGTTTGCTTTGTTGTTATTTTGAATTTGACTGATATCCACATTCTCCCTTGACTCTGCTTTTTTTGTCTTCTCCCCATTTATTTGACACGTGTCCCTTACTTTGTCATAGAACCGGGCCAAGTAAGTTTAATGGCAAATTGCTAATTTTCACAAACTTTCAACCTTCTTAATTTGTCAATGAAACCTTCAGTAATTTCACAACAAAAGAAAACCACGAGAATCGATAGCTTGCTTTGTTGTTATTTGAGTGTTTCTTTTTTCTTTTTTTCCTCTCGTAACAAAAGAATATATTGGGGATCTAAATTAATAACTTAAAAAATTACTTCTTCTTACTTTTGTTTATTTTTTTCTCTAAAATAAATTTCATTTAAAATTTAATATTTTATTTATCTAATAATTATTTAAAATTATAATTCTTCTATAAATTAATTAATTTTTATGAAATTTTCCTTGTATGTCTTAAAAAATTAATAAAAAGATTTTTTTGTTTGTAAATAAAAATTCTCAGAAGTAATTTTGGGCTTTCTAGATTGTATAACTTCAATTGGTATACACGTTAATTGAATAATTAATATAATTAAAAATGATCACAAATAATCATTTACCAATAATTTCTCCGGATACACCTTTAGAATTCTTAATCCAGTTAGTTTCATAAGAAACAAAAATTGTGCACTGGAATTTCTTTTTCTTTTTTCCCCTAAAAAATACTGACTAAAATACCGACTAAAAAGGGAAATCATTACTCAATTTTCTCTTTGCAGATAGGTCATTATTGAGCTGAACATCGATTTGAATTGAAGTAAAAATTATATTATGATCTTTTTTATTCTTGGCATTTGGGTTAAAAATAGGCCAATTCATTTTAACTTGATAAAATTATTATATTTATATAATATCAACTTTGAAATAGTATTGATTTTAGGTGTACATCCAGTAGCCCCACCCAAATATAAACAATTTGGGGGTAACACCTGCCTTGCGGGTAAGTGATACAACTTTCCATCCATTTGGGACCAATATAATTTTCATATATATTAAAAAATGTTATTTTTGAATATTTCATAACTAAAAATTATGAAGTAATATGTGATAATGTATATCAAACTTATAACTTCATTCCAAAATATGTGTATTATTTTCAATACAAGCACACTAACTAGGAAGGGGTGGAATTAGGGCCCAATAAAATTAGTTAATCTAGCATCTTCCGCAAAAGTTTGTGCGCAGGAGCAAGTTCAACTTCGTGGATAATATAGGATAATATAAGCATATAGTTTTCTTTTTTGGACATCCCTTGTCTCATTTGATGAGATCAACAAAAATTCATTTTTTTAATCTTTTTATGTAAATATACAAAATATGATGATTAATATTAGTCTAGTTAATTATTATTTTTAAATTTTCCATGTAAAAAAGTACATGCTTTTATAAGATAATAAAAATAAAAAGTGCGTTTATGGGCTTCATCAAGTATCCTGCAATTAATCCACAAGTTTTTAAAAAATAGATTAATAGTATCAAGTTAAGCATTTTAATTACAAAATATACACTAAACAGAAAGAAAATGTGTCTTTACATTAAACTTAAATACTGAATGTTACTTTCATATATACATGATAACTAGTTTCATAACCTATCTAACGGACGGAGTAGTTGTTGATATAAAAAGATGTGTAGTGCAATCATGCAATAGAAGAAGTACATAATATTTCATGTGAACACAAGAGTACACAACGTTAACTATTACATTATGTGCATAAAAAATATAAACGTTTAATTGTTGCTGTATGCAGAAGATGTTAGTAATTTAGTATGAAAAAGAAAGTGTTAAGCACTTACTGTAACAACACGCATGAAAGTCAGAAAGTCATATATTGTAAGAAAGTTCAATGGTTGGGAATTCTGTATTAATATCGCAGTTCTCCACATCTTTGATCCTATCAACACAGGAAATATGAGTTAGATGTGGGGATTAAAAAATAATTCAATTTCAAATTTAAATGAAAAAAAAATAGAAGAAATGTTGGATTTAGGCCCATCAAATTGGCCAAAAATTAAAGGCTAAGCATAACTATAGTTGCATGACCCAAATAAATAAATGACTTCTCCGAGAAAGGCAGGCTGACCCAAAATAGCCCAAACAAGATTAAAATACAAGTGGCCCAAGCAATAGATACCCAATAATATGCTTGGTGTCATAAAAAAAGAAAGCCCAAAACAATGAAATAAGTCAATAGAGTTTAATGGGTCCAAAAAAGAAAATGAAAATTTTTAGAAGCCCAATAGAAAAAGAAAGGAAAGGTGGCCAACCTATATAGGCGTGGCGCAAACAATTCAGGATCAAGAATATATTCGGTGTCATAAAAAATGAAAAGCCAACACAATCATTTATGTTGCTAGACTTAAGACTTTAAGGGCCCAAAAAAAAAAATGAAAATATCTAAAAGCCCAAAAAAAGGAAAGGAAAGACTGATCAACGTATATATATGTGGGAAAAAAAAATTTATACGAAACAGATGGGAAGAAGTTGAGTTTAGGTACAGTACTGTAAGTGTTAATTTTCTAAGTTTGGGGTACAAGTAAAAACCGCTGAATAGAAAAGGAACTTTATCGGCAACCAGAGCATAGAAGAATGATTGGAAATGTAACTTCTTCAAATATAAATTCTCTTCTTAACACGCAAAAATCTATAAATAGATATAAAAGCAGGTAATTTGGCCAAATGATCTTTTCATATAATTTAAAATTTTTAAAAATTCTATCAAACTGACCCGTGTACTTTGTAACTTTACATTGCATGACACGTGGCGATTTCCAGATTTGCCCTCAAAGACTACACGTGTCAAGCTGTTATTGGCCAACCATTTGCCTCGGACCTATTTAGCATCCATTTACAGCGTTGCCATAGAACTTGTGAACACACCACGTGTCCATTAGTTACGTCACGTAAATATACTTTTCCATATTTTTTTGCTCCTTAAAATTTTCTTCAGAATTTTTTTTACAGTTACTAATCTATTTTCTAACCCACGTTCACCTTTTTCAGTTATGTTTTTGCAGTTATCATACGTAGTTATAGGTTGACGTGTCAACCCACATCCTACACTATCTAGGAGTTTATCGGTCCTATACACTCAATAGTTACCCACCATTAACCGTCGGTCACAGTAAGCAATATATGTTTCACAAGCATTCCATTTTTTTTTCCTTCCAGAAAATCTTAATACATTCACTCATCTACCAGCAAATGATCTAAAGCGATCCTTTTTGGTTTTTCACTACGCACTGCGCCCAACCACCTCAAATCTTGGTTCTACCACACTCATTTGCGGCAGTAATAGGACGTACAATTTCAGTTTCAGTTATTATTTTCGTAAGATCCACAAGATATCTAAGTTTTGCAATTAACATAGAAATACCAATTTCAAAATGACACAAAGAAGCACAGCAGGAAGGACTGGCAAATCCAATTCAGGTACGAATGTTCTTTTTCCCTAACCAACCTTTTATGTACGGTTAATTATCTAACTTAGTTTTACAATTCACATAGAAATACCAATTCTGAAGCAACAAAGGCAAATGCAACAGGAAGGTCGAGCAAATCCAACTCAAGTATGAATGTTCTTTTTTTGTAATCAACCTTCAAAGTATCTCAGTTTTGTAATTCAGACAGATACCAATTTTGAAGTAACATAGGTCTAAAAACAAGTATGAATTTCTTTTTTTTTTCTTAATCAATTTTTTTAAGTACCCCTATTTACAATGCTTTTTTATGCATTCATGGCAAGACAGTAAGTTATTGAATTTTTATCAAGTTATTATTATTTCCCTACCTATGCTCTATACTTAACCATTTTCTTACAACTTAGATAAATACAGAAAGAAACTTTTACCACATTGAGCAAAACTTTTTAAAGAAGTTACCACAGTTAAGTAATAGGGTTTTACCTTCGCTCTTAAATTTCCCAGCAATCTCAGCTTCTGTTTTTGAATCCTAGCATCCCAGCCATGCAGCGTGTGTGTGTCAAGGAAAACATGTAAGGCAGACAAAATAGTTAGTTCTCTGCATCACATTGTTAGAATGAAGTTACCTAAGAAAAAAAAGTTCGACCTGTATGTTTCCATACCCCTGTGACTATTCTTTGAAATTCTTCACATGCAACAATAGCCATAATAATATTCAAAGCTGGTCTGATTTCTGTTGTTCTTATGTGCATGAAGACGTCTGATGATTTTGGGCCATCCGATTATCATAGATCCAAAAAATGCTCAGCTGACACATAAAAAATGATGGTTCATAAGGACTAAGAGTTATACAAAACCGTGGACTCATTTGCAGTAGTAATAGGACGTACAATTTCAGTTTTAGTTATTATTTTTGTAAGATCCACAAGATATCTAAGTTTTGCAATTAACATAGAAATACCAATTTCAAAATGACAGCATGAAGGACTGGCAAATCCAATTCAGGTACGAGTGTTCTTTTTTCCTAACCAACCTTTTATGTACGGTTAATTATCTAACTCAGTTTTACAATTCACACAGAAATACCAATTCTGAAGCAAGAAAGGCAAATGCACAGAAGGTCGAGCAAATCTAACTCAAGTATGAATGTTCTTCTTTTTTCGTAATCAACCTTCAAAGTATCTCAGTTTTGTAATTCAGATGGATACCAATTTTGAAGTGACATAGGTAAGTGCAACAAGAAAAATGAGGAAATTTAATCTAAAAACAAGTATGAATTTCTTTTTTTTTTTTTCTTAGTCAACTTTTTAAGTACACCTATTTACAATGCTTTTTTATGCATTCATGGCAGGACAGCAAGTAAAGGGGTACAAGGAACAATTAAAAGATAGGAGACTTTCTTTTACTATGCATTCATGTGTTGCATTTTGCTGCAGCACTTTACAATTTGAAAATTGCTTTCCAAAATAAACATTCTTATTTTCTTATTGAATTTTTATCAAGTTATTATTATTTCCCTACCTGTGCTCTATACTTAATCATTTTCTTACAACTTAGATAAATACAGAAAGAAACTTTTACCACATTGAGCAAAACTTTTTAAAGAAGTTACCACAGTTAAGTAATAGGGTTTTACCTTCGCTCTTAAATTTCCCAGCAATCTCAGCTTCTGTTTTTGAATCCTAGCATCCCAGCCATGCAACGTGTGTGTGTCAAGGAAAACATGTAAGGCAGAAAAAATAGTCAGTTCTCTGCATCATATTGTTAGAATGAAGTTACCTAAGAAAGAAAAGTTCGACCTGTATGTTTCCACACCCCTGTGACTATTCTTTGAAATTCTTCACATGTAGCAATAGCTATAATAATATTCAAAGCTGATTTGATTTCTGTTGTTCTTATGTGCATGAAGACGTCTGATGATTTTGGGCCATCCGATTATCATAGATCCAAAAATGCTCAACTGACACATAAAAACGATGGTTCATAAGGACTAAGAGTTGTACAAAACCATTGACTCATTCTGATTTTTGGGAAGAGATGCTCACACGAACTTTGAGAGAACTTTTTACTTTGGTTGTCATAGCATTAAAGTTCGAGTTTATGCAGCATAAGAAGTGATCATAACGAATTCCTTCTACTTTGACAATGGACATGGAAATCCAGCTTCAGCAAAAAATTGTAAACAGATACATCAAACTCCACTCACAACCCAAAAACATAAAACAGATGCATACTTATGAGAATCCCCTTAATAGGCTGCGTACCTCCACTACAGTCTTAGCTTCCATCAAAGCAAACTAGCTCATCACTAGAAAACAAGAACAAGGACAAGATCAATCTAAGTAAACAAATCCTATTTTTGTAAAAAAAAAAAAAATTCACCTGAAGCTTTCAAACGATACTAGAGGGAAATGGTTAAAAGTATTTCAAACTTGTTTAGAACAACATTAAAGAGGAGTTAGAGACAAACCCATTCATATAGATTATTAAGATTTCTGAGCAAAAAAGCCCTTTTGCACAGTGTTGCTTCATCGGGAAAATCATAGTAGTGACGACATACCGCCGGTGAACTAATGCTTCGACAAGACAGCCATAAAAAAGAAAGTCCCTCCGGCATCGCTGCCTGTAAAACCCAAAATCTGCCAAATATTTTCCAAAAAAATTTTTCAAGAAATGTTAAAATCAGATCTAGAAAAAACCATTGAGAATCTTAAAAAAATGTGTTTAGAGAAACTTAAAGACAAGTTAAAAACTAAACAATTCATGAAATGCTTTCAAATTTTTTGAAAGAAAAGCCCCGGTATGGCAACGCACCGTCAAGGAACACATAGGCTTAGCCGCGAAAGTCTAGAACATTCAAGCATACGGCAACGGCCCCACTAGAAAGATCATCCATGAGCCGTAGTGCCCATTATAACCCAGAACTTGCCGCCTGTTTCAGAAAGAAGCGAGAGAAAAGAGAGAGTGTGAGGCGGTATGATAGGGTTAGAACAAAAGGAGTATTTATGGATTGTTAAATTGTCAAATGACATTGTAGGTCCCTAACCTTTTAAAGCCTTCCAATTAAGCCCCATGGTTTATAAACTCGCACTTTTAGTACTTCATCTCTGTTTTTTTTTTTTTTGTAGAAAGCACTCTATTTCTTTAATCCACCTTTACCACAGTTCCTAAAACGTCATTGTCTGCCCATATGATAATTTTTCCTTCTCTTTGGTCCAATCTAAAACTTTTCCCGGTCCACGTGAACAAAATACTCTTTGTACGAATCTAAAATTTTTTAGCCCACACACAGATTGTGTTATGCTTGCTTTCATTTTTAACATGCATACGGGTTTGCCCTGGTCTAAAAATCTGCTATAGTCCAAAAGTTTAGTTTTTTTTTTTTTGTTCCTTTGATTTTAAATTTTTTAGTTTTTTCCATTTTTCTGTTTTTAAATTTTCCCCTTACTTTTACCCTCTTTTGTTAGGTAATGTATATGACCTACCTTCAAATTTAGTACAAAAAAATTAATTACTTTGATAAAATTTTTTATTAAAGTACTTAGGATTAATTAAAATTTAGCCCCTAAGGTTTAGGTGATATTATACTTTCCTACTCAAGTTTAAGAAATATACACTTTGCCCCTATCTTTTTTACATTGTCTGATAGCAACTTCTGAAATATTAATTTAAACTTTATGTTAGTCATCATTTAGTAATTTCAGTCTGTATTATACTTTTTTATATAGTTAATAGATATTTTAAATTATCAATTTTTCTTATCGTAGATGTAAGATAGCTTTTTTAAAATGATAGAGTATAAAGGAGGGAGCAAAGTTTATATTCTTGAAATATGAATGACAAAGTGTAATATCACTTAAACTTTGAGGTAAATTATAATTAACCTAAGTACTTATAGTTAAAAGAATTAATTATGCTTTTCTAAACATATTAAAGTGCTTGTATATACATCGTGTAGAAGACACATTTACAGTTTTATATGAACTATTATCCTGTCCATTAGACGGGTTATGAAACTAGTTCTCCTCTTAACACGCAACACAATGCTTTGATAAATGTCTCTCTTTCTCTTCCGCTACTTGCTTGAAATGCTTCACTCCAGTGATGAACCGAGTTCTGGGTTTTTGTGGTGGAGCCGCTAGCCAGTTGAAGTTTCCGGCGGCAGTGATGCCGTATAGATGAATTCAAGCGTTCCACCGCCATGGACAATGTTTTCTTTTCCAGATTTTTGAAAACCTTACATCATCATATTCGTCTTTGAGTCCTGTTTAAGTTTGTCTGATAGCTTTTTCTCAAATTTCTTCCCTATTTTTTTAGATCTGCGGTGAAGGGTTGGAGAAATTTTTTTGGCTGGAGATATGAATCCTTTCTTGGTTTAAATTCCTCGATGCCGGATGAATGATGTTTTTGGTTTTGTTTCGGCATTGAATCCATTTATAGTCCTTCCGTTGGCCAGAATATGAACTACACCGTCGTTTCGTATTCTCATATAAACCCTAAAACATACTACGTCTTCAGCTCATCCCTGACTCCATTTAAGCCCTTTTTTGGCAAAATCTGCAAGGTTTTATATATCGGTTGTATAAGGCTCTGAAATTTTATTTTCACAAAAAGAAAAATGGTTTGGGGGTTTTAAATAAAGAAGGCAACAGGAATGATCTATCTACCAACAGAGAGATGCCCAATCTGTGGCTAATGCCATATAGGCAGAACAACGCGTAAGGGCCATGCGCCTTCTTTTCCTGGCATTGCTTTTTCACAAAAGGTACTTCACATATTCGATGTTTTTTTTCGAAAGGTAGTATATTCTGAAACACCAAATTTAAAGGCCTAAGATGTGATGTTTTCTTTCCATGTTTTATGTGAGATACAACTATCGCAGCAATCATATGAGTCAGAGAAGGAAGAGGAACATGTTAGAAATGTAAGGACAAAGGTATGGCATCTAACTTTTTCCTCACATACCTATGACATTAAGAATTGGTCTCAACCATCTACTAAAAAGGACTAACACATCTCTTTTTTTTTTTTTCTAAATGTTATTTGATTGATACAAGTATGGCAACAGTGGGACAAAATAGAGATTGAAGGTGACACTGTTAGGAATTTTTCAAACAGAGGTATAGCTTAGAACAATTTGAATAAGAAATTGAATACAAAATTCATCAATTGTATAGAATTGGTTATTTTGCAAAAAAAATTCAAAGATTAGGATAGAAAAATTAGAAACACATTACACTTTTCCCATGGAAACTAATAATAATATGTTTGTTATTAGTAGCGAAATGCATGGTACTTAGAGTAAACTTCTCAAAAGTTTTGATAACTTATATTAGAATGAGTTCCATCGGTGTACCATAATAGGTACGGGTGGTGGCAGCCCCCCCTAGAGCTAGTGCAGACCTGTGCCTAGGCCAGGTTTTAAAAAATATATATATTTAGAAAATTATTTTTATAGAGAAAATCGCCACCACTAGTGCAATTTTTATTAATATAAAGTCAAGCGACACTTACAAAATAGATGGAACTGGCCTTTTGTGAGAAAGTGGCAAAATGTTCCAAAAAAAGCTAAAAATAAAACTTATGATATGTGCTGAACAACATAATTAGATCAAATACATTTTAAGAATTGAAAAGAAAAACATAGGATGTTAATGCCTCCTCCTCATCTTACACCTTATCATCCAAACTCTTTTGATTTTGTTTTCTTAAAGTAGCAAGGCCCCAGTCACGGTAGCTTACACAGACCTCCACTGCTTCTAGATTCAACTTGGCCCATTTATCTGAAATTACTTGTTTATTAGCAGTGAAAGTGAACTCATATGGAGCAGTGAAGACTAGTATCATAAGAACCTTTTTTGCAATAATGGACAAAATTAGAAATCTATTACTCTTCACATTCCACTAGTCCAAAAATATCATCCTCACCTATCTTAAATGAGGTGTCGAGTTAATCATCTATTTTAGGGCGTCCAGAGAATGTCTGTCGAGAACACTTTAGCAGTTATTCTTCGAGGTTGAATGGTGCTAATGAGGAGGAGGATGAAGCTCCAACAGTGGAAAATGTTGTGGTTCTTACCTTGTATTTATGGTGGGATAAATACTCCCTGTATAGCTCTTGCAAGTGCTTGTCAACTTCAACAGTTATAGCTAAACCACTCTCATGCTCAATTTCCAAAAAACTATAGTATTCCTCAAGTAAAGACAAGATACCAAAGATTTTTATGGTTGGGTCAAATGCAGATGCAAGTAAAAAAATGAGGGAATGTTAGAAAAATATGTAACCCACTTATCCTTCATTGTTTTGACCATGTCTTTTAAAAACGTATCTATCTTGTATTGTTTCAAAAACACAAATGATGTTTACCAAATATATTAAAACCTTCTGGACAGTAGAATAGTAAACACTGGAGATGAAAGTAGTTACCTTATAAAAATACCTTAGAAATTTGAAAAATTTGTAACACTTGTCCTACATTTCAACCATGAGAAGTTCTTTACCCATTTTTAAGTTCAAAAATGCTACCAATATAACACTACATCTGGATATGCATCTGTCAACATCTTGTATGTGGAATTCAACATTGTGGGACAATTAAGTTTAAAATGTTTCCAAGAAATTGGCTGGTTGTTTTCAAGACAATATGCTTTGAATTCACGACAAATTTTGGGCCTATACTTTAAATATTGTAATACACTATAGCTTGGAAGGATTTTCATCTACAAAACCTTGGGCCTTTTTTGTACACGCAAGTTTAAAATATGACATAAACATCTAATATGAAAAAAAAAACACCTTCCATGTTTAAAAAAATATAGAGTTCACGAGTGCCCCAATCATTATTTGACACATTATCAAAATTAATGTACAAAACTTTGTTAATATAATAAAATTCATGCAATATATCTAAAGTGCATTGATAGATATTGTACCCAGTATGGTCAGATAGCATGCATTTGAATGCAATAATAAATTTTTTAAATATCTAATCTACATCTATCCAATGTGCAGTCACATAAAAATGGTTTTACCTTATAGGAAATGTCCACATATCACTTGTGAAAGCAAGGCAATGATCAAGTGAGAAAAAATATGCTTGCAGATTATACTTACCAGCTTCATATATTTTAAATATTTCTCTTTTAGGAGTTATTCTAGATGGATTTTTAAAGGTTGGTTTAAGTTAGATCTAATATAATTTTCTAAATGCATATCTTCAGCTTGCCTGAATGTTTTTTTGTAAGCATCATCTAGGAAACCATACTTTCTCTACATTCTTGTTAATTGAATCTAAAGATACCCGAACCACTAGGCATACTCTTAAGTTGTGCTTGTCCACCAAAACTAGCTTGGCTGCCTGTATAGTGTATCAGATGGCCATTCCTAATATGTTGCTGTAACATCCCGATTTCAGAGTTCACTTTATGTGCCAATTATTGCCACAGTGCTTGTGCTTGTTGAACCAGGCATTGTTCTCCTAAACCATCTCAAAATGCTTCTATACAAAGGATTTGAGGTGAGATTTACCTTCCATGCCCTAACGGACTTGGCTTTTAAGGTGTTGATTATGACCCGTCACCTCCATGTAGATCAACGGTTGGAGCAATAGTCTCTTAGACTTCAATATCATTGTTGGATTGTTGCTACTTGAACTCTAAATCGATATTGGCCATATTGATGTTGGTGGGCACATTAGCATCTTGGATGTGAACCTTCTTTCTCGCCAAATCTTGTGATGGAAGAATGACCCTAAGTCAGTGTAGGAGGATGAACTAGTACTCTTTCTTGATACCATTGAGTTGATGTAAATTAATGAGAAAAAAAAAGTAAGAGAGATTAAAGAGAGATTAATAGAAGATTAATAAAAATGGTGGAGAAGTTGAAGAGAATTGTAGAGAATGTAGTAGGTGTATAGACGAAATTGTAGGAGTTGGTGTAAGGAAGTGAGGAAATAGGGCCCTCTATTTATAGGAGAAGCAAAAAATTTGTTTGACCAAAATACCCTAAAAAACTAGCCTTTATAGGAATTTGATAGGGGTAGAAAAGGTTTTGGCCAAAAGAGACATTACCAACCACTTGGGTTCTTAATGTTGTCGTTTTCTCATTTGTTTTTTGAATTAGATAACCATTCGCTGTAACCCCAAATGGCCAAGCTGTGCTAGGGCCAGTTCATGCCAAATTCCTCAGGCCCATCAATGGCCCACCTTTTTCTGGGTCCCAACAATGCTGTTGCAGAGTGAGCTTTGACTGGGGCTGGGCCGAGTTTGACCTTAGCTTGTTCTAGACCCGACCCATTGTTCACCTTTAATCTCCCCAATGATCCTAGAAAATTTATGTGTGTATATAAATATAGAATGAAATTATACAATTACAAAAGCTAGGTCCCTAATTATATAAAGAAGAATTAGTACATGAGTTTACCCCCTTTGTTTAATAATTAAGATGGTTGACTAGTTTTTTTTCTTGTGAGAAACATAGCTACATAAAAAAACATAAAACAGAGTCATCTCTTTATCAAATTTTTTTATATCTCTACCTTAATCTCTTATATTTTGGGTAATGAATTTTTATAAATTTTTTTCCTTTTTTTTTCTTCTTCTTATTCTATTTAAAATCTAGGTAAATCACTAAGTAGAATTTTAAATTCCCACCAAAAATTGAGGGAAAGAAGTTGAAGTTTAATTTGATGAATTACGGTATTTGGATTTAGTAAGAATATGAATTAAATTTGGTTGCAAGAGGTTAAGAACAACCATTAGCTATGAGCATTGCTATTGAATTGATTGAGTATTGTTTAATATAAGTGAAATATTTTAATTTGGCTAGGTAATGGAAGATTTGGACTTGGTGCATATAACAATTCATTTCAGTTCTTTCATTTGTAACCAAGACTGGTTATCTTTCTTATTATTTTTAATTTGGATTCAATACTTAATGATTTGAGACACTTGAAGGAGTGTCATACTGAACTTTGAATTACAAATTTTACTAAACTTAACGATTATATGCTTTCAAACTTCATGTTTTTATAATATTGTATTATTTGATCTTGTTTATTATTGTATGCAACTTTACACATTTGAACAGCTTTCTTCCTAGGTGATAGGGAAAGTGATTGGGTAGGCTAGGCCCAAAAGCTTGTGAACAGCAGATCAGAGTCCTACGTGCAAAGATAATGTCATAGCCTCGGGATGTGCTCCCAGGGGAAACTCTCTAATACTTAAGTTAGTTTTCCGGCAATGAATAGTAGGGAAAAGGAGATGAGAGCCAAAATCTTTTACCTCGGGGTTGGTGAGGGGTTTATGTATTCAAGGCATGCTCAAGGTAGTTCAATTTGAGAATAGAAATCTCGTAGCTTATCTGGATTTGAGGGAGGCAGTTTCCTTCTGGGAAGGAATTCCCTTTGGGGCTTATCTGGGCTTCCGAGGACAGTCGAGCCTTTAGGTATCCGGGTTTGGGCCTTCAGGTCTGTTTTCTACCAATGAGTCCCCCTCATGAGAGAATGTTGGTTGAGGACCCCACATTCCTTGGTGCATCCAAGCAACGTCATTTGGGGCTAAAGGTGCTATCCCTCTATTTCCATTGTTGTTTTCACACGACATCATTTTTAGAGTAAGGGTGCGACCCTTCATCTCTATTGGATTCTTGGGGAAGTTGAGCGAAACTCACCATTTCAAGTCTTCTTCCCCACCACTTTAATGCGGTTATAACACGTGTCAAGCATGTCAACTAAAAGGACGATGAGTAGACGTTCATTAAATGCTTTTTAAGAAAGTGATCGGCCTGCTGCTAGTGGCTACGTGTCCTCCAGTGATTGGCCTATTAATTGTAATGGTGGTTTCTAAGGGAAAACCCAATGGTCATAGGTTTCCCTACATATGTCATAAGGGTTTATACCCTTGCCTTTTTCACTGTTTGGCTTATTCTGCTACTTTCCTTGTGATTTTTTATTGTTAATGCCAGTTCTCTAGAGATTTTCTCCTAAAGTTTATCTTCTTCTTGTAGTGTTCATTCTTCTTCAATGCATTCAGGTAGTGGGTTCTTCTTTATCTTTTCTTCTTATAGTGTTTTCATTTTTACTTCTTCTCGATTTTGGGTTTTTCTAGGTTTTCGCCTTTCCACCACCTCATTGCATTGGCAACAGCCCTGAAGTGTTCTTACTAGTTTTTCCATATGGCTTCCATGAAATCATCATTCGGGGTTGCCGCCGATGCAGATGATTCATCCAAGATGCCTTTCTTTCCCAATGTTAAGGTAATAAAGGGAGTTGTGACTCAACAGAGCGAAGGCATACAGGTGACAAACCTTGCTAGATATTTTTGGCCTAACAGTAATGTCACCGCCTTCTCTTGTGCATAGGCCCTTAAGGATGGGGACCTAATAGGGGCAAGCAAATGATAAGACATGTGTAGGCGGTGCTCTTTTTCCTCCTTCATCCGTTGGTAGAACAGATTTATGAGCATTATCAAATTACACTATTGCAGTTTATGCTTAACTCATTTGTTCATATTAATGGCTTTATCATCTGCTACAAACTGGCAGGGGTGCCTCTTTTACTAGAGTTTTTTCTCAAATTTTACATGTTGGATGTGAACATAGGGGCCAAGTTTTTTAATATTGCCCATATCAATCAAGATAGGAATAAGTCTTTCGCCTTCATCTCCTCCAAGGACTTACGGTTAGGGTGGAAAGAGCATTTCTTCTTCATGGTGAAGAAGCGAGAATGAGGGTCCTTTGCTAATTCGCGAATACCTCTCAACATGCTTTGGTCAGGACGTTGAGCATATACGAGGGCTTTGAGGGACATCGCTCATTTCTTGGGTTAGTTCATTGGCTGAAGGGGGTAGTAAAGAACAACAATTTTTTGGAGTTGTTTCCCGTTCATTACACAAATATAGATGAAACCACCTTTAGGTGGGCAACGATCAGTATGGCCCAACTGTACTATCAGGGAATAAGGGACCTGTGTAATTGGGAGGAGGGCCAAGAAGGAAGGCTGGTTGAAGCCTATGGTGTTGCCGTCACGGCCCATTGGTGCCCCCCACCAAGGAGTTGTGTCCCATTCATAATATTTTTCATTCTTTTTCGTGCATGGTTATAGTATATAACTGTGCCTTGTTTTTTTTTTTTTTTTTTTTTTTTTTGCAGAAATGAGCAACCATGCCAAGGAGTTTTAGAACAGGCGCAAGGGCATCGATGATGCCACGGTGGATGCCTACAAGGATAACATACTCCCGACCAGTGTAGCATATGCAGTGGGGGCTCCATTGTCCAAGCTGCCATCCAAAGTGGTGGAGCTCCCTGAATCCCTCCTAGAGGCTTAGTTGGTCTGCAAGAAGGCGAGGCTAATTGGTCCAATTGAAGATGATGCTTCCCATAATAGAGGTAGTGATAAGGCATCGTTTGAGCAATTTTTTCACGCTAGTTTATAGACTTAGGGTGATTTTATGCTGATTGTGAATGTTTCCATTTAGCAGCTTTAGAGAAGCGCGACGTCCTCTAAGAACCCCCATGTCAAAGACCCTGTAGTGTCACAAAAGCAAAAGGCAGCCTAAAGGCCTTCGAAATACATGCCTATTGCACTACCTCATCCCCCCACCTGAGTTCTAATGAGGGCTATCCCTGAGAATTCCCTACCTGCTTGAGGGGGGCCATCCAAGCTTAAACTTAATGAGTGCTTTTAGCCATGCAACCTAATCCCTACATAGAGTCAGATGTAAAAAATGGATTTAGCACTAAAGGGGATTGTGCTTGACCAACTCTTGGATCCCTTATGGGTGACGGGCATTGGTAAATTAATCTTTGAGGATTGATTTGATATTTTTCATTACATCCTACAAAGCTTGAAGACCCCAAGGGATTGTCAGTTTCTGGCTCATCCCCCTTGATCGAAAGGGGGCTAGCTAATGAGCATGGGCTATAGACTTCTCTAGGTATTCTTCTTTACTCGCTTAGTGGTTATGGTGATGTTTTTCTTACTGATGAGTTTGTGCTTTGGCAAGAGGCCATTAATATCTATAGTTTGGGGGAATGATGGTCAACTCAGGAAAAGCCCTTCCACTCTGAATTGGAGGCTGTGTGCAAAAATGCTAGCTTCTTTCTGTTGGAAATGAGCAATGAGCAATGAACAAAAAACCAAGGAAGCACTTGTGAAGGACCTTTAGTTGGAGAGGGAAGAAAAAGAGGTGAAGGATGGTGTCGCCAAAAAGCTGAAGTTGAAGGTGGGGGAGCTATATGAGACTCTGAAGTAATATCTGGGAAAGGAAACTGAGGCTTAAAAGAAGACCGATCATTTGGCGGGTTTGTTGAACACGGTAAAGTCCAAGATAGATGCTGTCGAGGTCACTCTGCAAATGGACATGTAGCTCCCCTAGGCTCGAGGACAATTACGAGCGAGGCTATCTCAAGTTCACCTGCCTCTACGATGCCATTTTTAAAGCGCATCATGTGAGTTGGCTTTGTTGGGCGCAAGGGCCATCTAGAGTACTAGTACCTTTGATCCAAGGCTAAGTCTCATGTGAAGGAGCTCGGCTCGCATGTTCTGAAGGTGGAAAAGGGGCTTGGAAAAACTGTATCCTTGAAATTTGAAGAAGGTTTCCTTTCCTGTTGCTTTTAGGTTAAACGAGCGATTCCCAACCTTGATCTCTCATTTTTGTTGGCTTGCAAGGATTTAGGTTCAGATTATGAGTTTCGGTTGAAGAAGAGGAAAGCTAGGATTCCTACCATCGATGAAGACATGTTGGTGATGCATTTTGATGAAGACTTTATTCCTGACGAGTTTTAGAAGCCTCTGTAGTTAGCCCCCGTCCCCATTTTCTTTTATTCCCTTAGGATCATTCTTCGCCCTTTTGTAATAATTCTTTTGTAAAGAAACTTTCTTTTAAAGAAATCTTTATTTTTGCAGTCTTTGCCTTTTATATTTTCGTATGCCTGCAACGTTTAACAACTTATTATGATGTTTGGCACAAGTAGGGGCCCCTTTTAGTTGGGCTTCATCGAGTGTTTTTAAAGTGCCTAAAACTTTTGTGAAGCCTTGTTTTTATGTAATGAGAACATGAAGAATTAAATGAGTGCCTCTTTATTTGTAAGCAATTTAAAAGACATAATGTAAAATCATCGTCTTTGTGATAATCTAAGCAAAATAACGAGACAAATCATTTGAATGATAATTCCTAAGCAGTTTTTTTCCTTTTGAGGTTGCCAATTCATAAACTCCTTCTCTAAGCTTCTTTATGACTAGGTAAGGTTTGTTACAATTTGGCGTTAATGCCCCATGCCCTAGGTTCCTACCTATTAGTTTAGCTTTGATGAGGGCCAGACC
This sequence comes from Aquilaria yunnanensis, assembly GCA_039654915.1. Classification (NCBI taxonomy): domain Eukaryota; kingdom Viridiplantae; phylum Streptophyta; class Magnoliopsida; order Malvales; family Thymelaeaceae; genus Aquilaria; species Aquilaria yunnanensis. Next base: position 77,620,178 of record CM077594.1, on the reverse strand, counting down.
CCATCACTTGAATGTTCTTGCCTTTTTTTCATTAGGTCATGAGTTAAGGCAGTTCATTACCTAATGGCCCTTATGCGTACACTCGTATCCTCCCTTAAATCTTCAACTAGATCTAGATTTTCTTTAAGGGCTTTCTTGTTTTAAGTTAAAATGCAAGCTTGGGTTCATAAGAGTGGGCAAGAGATTTCCATGGGTATGAAGGCATTGGTTCCACAAGCCATTGTGAAATGTAATTCTCTATAAGCCATTAAGGGTGTTGGGTTTTAGGAGCCAAACAAACATAGCAGAATATAATCAAAACCCTCCAGGATTTAAGTGAAATGGGGTAAATTGATGTTTGAAAATTTTATACCTACTTCGGTTGAGATCTTTCACCCAACTATTGAGTTGAATCACAAAACTTGAACAGTTGACTTGTTCAAGCTCTCTATGGTATCTACACGAGCCTTTCAGGATCACCACGCCTTTACCACGTCCTGGCAGATGCGTTCCTTTTGCGCCCGTAGTACTAGCTTGCGTCCTCCAAGGAATGGCAAGGGAAAAATACGATTGGAACCTTCAGAACCCTTCTAAATTCATCCTTAAGGAGGCTAGGGTAAGAGCTACGAAATTCTCACTATATGATGTATTTGTAGTAAGACTCAACTCCCAAGCCTAATGAGTTTCAAAACCCTAATCCAATTAGGCTTAATTTTGAGCTTAATTAATGGCTCAACCTTTGGGCCAATTATTAATCCAAAATTATTATGAAACCAAAACCCAAATAATTTGGCCCATGCACTCAAATAACCCAATTGGCTCTATGTATGTGACCCAATAGACTCCTGTCACATTGGCAATGATTATAAATCACATTTATGATCATAAACAATGAGCGATGTCTAGCAACACATCATTGCTACCCAAGTGACAAGATAGTCGGTGATTTGACTAAACCTCTATGATCATTATCTGTATATGCCATTGTTCATTTGTCCAAGATATCAAGATCAAGCATGAGACATGGAATATGTCATTCTCGTATAGCCTGATCTATGGTTTTTTGATTACCGAGTAGACTAACTTAAGCTGATGACATTGATATCGTATATCAACTAATCTGAGCATGGCTATGCATTTTCTTAGTCTTATTATATCAAAGGGCCTAAAGATATCATTCCCATTACATAGAAGGGACAAATCCCATCTTGATCATACAATACCCTCTGCATGATATGTGACATACCAAATGACCACCTTCATGTTCATTCAATTATGAGCAATAAAAGGAAGTATCAAAGTATATGACTCACATGTAGGGAACCTTGATGATCTTAGGTCAAAGAACTATATTTACCATGATCACTATGAGACTTACTTATGACACTCATATAATGATCCATGTGGCGTTCTCATGGTGGGTCGGTCCAGTACACAAGTTCTCTAACTTGTACCCATATATAGACTACATATCTCATATTAGTCTCCACATATGCTAGTCTTTATATATTATTGTAACCCACTACACAATAATACTATACCATGGGCGTTTAAAAATACTATTATTCTAGGGTTAATTATATTTAATTACATTACGTAGAAACAAATAACAAACACAATTATTAGAATGATACCTCAATAAAATATCATGACTCAATGTACAAAATACAATCATCTCATGATTGGCTTTTGAGCACAACACTAACAAGAGGTCAAGCGTAATCCCATGGTGTCATGCCTATAACTTGTATAGGCCATGGGTTATGATTAAAATTTGCATTAGTTGTGTATATAAGTGATACAAATCATAGATGTGAAGATAAGAACCATAAAAGAGCAAGCACCCCATGGGTACCTTAAGTGCACCTAAGTGGAACATAAAGGAAAGTGTTATACTTGTGAGCCAAACATGGCTAAAACTAAGTGCTAAGGTAAGCTCTGGAATGAGGATTTAACATTTGAAGGAAGATTGGCTAAGAACCCAAGGGCACTAAAGTGCACCGAGAAGGGCTACAAGGTGGCTTTCAGGTCCACCCTTATGTGCACCCATGAGATTGTAAAGGGTTTAAAGCCAAGTGCCTTAGAAAGAATTGTGTGAAATTGATGCTGAAGGTTGAAATAAAGATGAGGGCTACAATGTAACCCAAAGAAAGGTGAATAACACATAAGAAAAATGGGAAGCACTCTAGGGTGCACTAGGGAGTTCTCGGGTGCACCTAAAGTGTCTTTAAGTTTACATGAAAATTTGGTGACTTAATTGGACAAACTAATGGGCAAAGTAGGTGCTCAAAATGCATAACCAAGAGAGTTGAACATGTTAATAAAATAACCTAAATTATTCAATGGACTCATAAGGAGTTAAGCCAAGACTTAGTCCAATTTCCCAGCCGCCAAGGTAATCGGCTTGACTCCAGCTCCACTTGTTGAACTAAGGCCAAGTTAACGTAGCTTCTTAGCTGTTTCTTAGGGCAGTCATAACCTTAAAAGTCTAGCCAAATTTTTGGCTAAGTAACCAAAAGAAAAGCTAGAGCCAAGGAATAAGAAAATCAAACATGGTGGCTAACGGGTAGGCCTACGATGGTGCATTTGGAGCGTTGAGGTTTTCCTACCTTTGTGAAGCCAATTTCTAGTTAGGTAAGGGTTAAATTTAAGCTCCTTCACCTGGTATTTGATGGGAACAATGCTGCTTTAGGTGATGGCCATGGTCGAATGATCCTAAGAGCTATGTTAATGGGCTATGCATGCTATGGCACTATGATGAACTAGCTAGTTTACATATGGCAAGCAATAAGGTTTTTGATCAAGTATGGCCAAACTTGTTCTTCTATCTTGACCTCTATGTTAAATTGACAATAATCAAAATGATCACTTGTTAAATTGAATGAAAGAAATGCTTGCTAAGTTTAAGTGAAACCATGTATGTGGTGTGTGTATTTTGCATGCTTCTTTGATTGATTGCATGTGCTAACCTTTAAATTGTGATTATACGTATCTTGTATTATGTTGTTCCTTATTTCTTTTTTTTTTCTTTGTCTTTGGTTTTAGGTTTTAGAAGGAAAAATTAGAGGTTTATTTATATGACAATGTTTTGAATATTGTGTAGGCACTAGGTGCCATATTGAACTCTTACTGAATACTTATGTACTCATGCCTTGTTTCTGCCCATTTCAGGTAAAGAAATAGAGGAATAGAGGCTAAGAAACCTTTTTAAAAGGTATATGTATAAGTAGGTATGGCTCGGGTTTGTTGGCTTATGAAAGAAAGATTGAAAAAGTTCATGATTATGGACTAATGGTTGTAAATTGAATTGTAGGCTTTAATAGTGGGTTTGTCCGCTTTTGGATCCATCCTAGTGTTGGTAAAGATTAGGAGGGTAATAAGGCAACTATTGCCTAGGTGCCAAATAAAAGTGGAAGTTAGGGTGACTATGGGCATTGAAACTGTTTAAGCCCATGTGATGCAACATGCATGTTACTTAAGTAGCCCAAGTTTTAGTGTATGTAATTTTAGCCATGTTGTTCCTAGGCTTCCAAATTTTTTAACTTGTAAAATGCATGTATGTATTTGATGGCATATGAACTTAGAGTAATGCATGGCATGCGCCTTAGTGGTACATAATGGGCTTAGGTAAGCTCCTTAAGGCACTAAGTTTAATGGGCTAGGAAATGCATACATGTTCTGTACTAATGAAAACCAGTGATGTATGTATGTACCTATGCATGTACATATGCATGTATGTTGGATTCCTGAGCACACTAAGAAGGCTTAAAGTAATCCTCCTAAGTACACTAGTGCACACACATATTAACACATACATATGCCTGCTAGTACCTACCTGGTAAGCCTCCGAGGAGCCCAGCTCCCAAGGCACTCATGCATTCCTTGCCTACGCCTTTAAGATGCCAAGGTAAGCCCACTATGCACACACACACTTGCCCACCTACACCTACTCACATGCACCCCATATGCACCCGATAGACATAAAAACAAGCCCTTTTAGTTGAATATACAAGTTTAACAAGTTAAACTTCAAACTTATTAGAATTTCCTGTAATGGTTTAAGTAATGGTTTTCACCTAAGTCTTAACTAGGTAATAACTAAAATTTGAGGTTAAGTATCCTAGTTTTCATGCTCTTTTTCATCATATGGAAGTGAATACATAGTTAAACCTCTTAAGAGGTTTAAGGTAAGGGTGAAATAGGGTCTAACACATAGGACACTTGGCAGCTTTTCTATCCACTTGCCTTTGGCATCGCTTAGCCACTTTTTAGACCATCTTTTATTGTTTTGTTGGTGATCTCTACCTGCCCATTTGATTAAGGATGAAAGACGATTACAAAGTACAGGCATATGCCTTTGTCTTCAATAAATCATTGAACTTGCTGATTGTCAAACTACTTTTAATTATCCATCATGATGGCTCTAGGGCATCCAAAATGGCAAATGATATTCTTCCACATGAACTTAGTGATTTGAGGGGCCATGATGAAGGCTAAGGGTTTCACTTTTACACACTTCATAAAGTAATCTACCACTATAATATAGTACTTAACTTGCTTTAGGGCCAAAGGAAACACTCCAATCAGATCTAACTGCCACATGGTGAATGGCCAAAGGTCTGATGCTAAATAATCAAAATAGGGCAATCTCTTTATTCTTGAGTTGATTTGGTAATTATGGCATGTTCGAAGGATCTCCTTTGCGTCCCCTCTAATTGTAGGCCAAAAGTAGCCTTGTCTCAAGGCTTTATGGGCCAAGGTGTTGGCACCGATATGTGCTCCACTGTCTCTCTGATGAATCTTTTTAAGAACTTGATACCTCTCAAAAAAGCTTAGGCAGCACTGCAGATGGGAGGTGAACCTTCTTCTATACAGCTCTCCTCCAATGATGAGAAAACGTCCTACCCAGATCTTGATTTTCCTCTTTGCTTCTGGAGTTCCACTCAATATATTGTTCTTAAGGTAAACTTTGATGGCTCTATCTAATCATTTTTAGGTGCCATAGCATGTATTAAGTGGACCGAGGGCTCTGCAAGTATTTCCATCATGGCTTCTTCCTGTCTTTTTGAGAAGGCGTCAGTCCTGGTATTCTGGCTCTTGGGGATCTTTTGAACCTTCATAAGGTCAAACATCTTCATTAGCCCTCTCATTATGTTAAGGTATTTAAAAAATGTGGGCTCTTTCACACCTGCTATTCCTGTGACTTTATTCATTTTTAGTTGAGAGCCACTATTATCTGTATCCTTCACACCCCTACCTAACTAGCCATCTGGAGTCCCGTTAAGAGGGATTCATATTCTATGACATTGTTAGTTACGGTGAAATAAAATATTTTTCTGAGTATGGCCTCTAAGTTGAGTGACCCCTTTAGTACGATGCCTGCCCATTGACACTCAAGACTTGAGGCTCTGTCTACATACATTTCCCATGTAGAAGTTGTGCTCTGCCCTTCATAGGTTTCCGTGCTTAGCGTCATCTCAGCCAAAAAATCTGCTAGGGCTTATGCCTTAATAGCCATCTGAGTCTCATAGTAGATTTCATATTGCCTTAATTCAATATACCATTTAGCAAGTCTGGCGAATTTATCCGGCTTCTATAGGATATCCCATACGGGTGACTTTGTTCTAACGGTGATGTGATGTGTCTGGAAGTATGGTTACAGTTTTTGAGGGGCTATAATAAGGGCCAAGATCGATTGACATAGTATACAGGTCATTGCTCTGTCCTAATTTGTCTGAAAGGACAGTTTTGACGGAACCTTCAATGACAGTCAAATAAAGTACCAGGGGCTCTTTAGGCCTTTCGGTGATACAAATCGTCTTCGTGCAGTTAGACTTTTGGTGAGCATGTAGACATCCTTCTTATTCTGAGGGTCAGGCATTGTGAGGATAGCCTTGATCTTGTCGGGGTTGGCATCGATTCCTTTTTCGGAGACCATGTAACCAAGAAATTTGCCAGTGCCTACACCGAAGTTGCACTTTTTGGGGTTCAATTTCATGTTACACTAACATATCCTTTAGAAGGTTTCTCGAAGGTCATCAAGATGCTGGCTGATTGCTTTACTTTTGATGATCATGTTGTCCACATAGACTTCCATGTTTCTCCCACTCTGATCTACGAAGATGCAGTCAATCAACCTCTGATAGGTGGCTTGGACGTTGTTCAGGCCAAATGGCATTCTTGGTAGCAATAGACGGCTTCGCTTGTTGTGAAGGCCATTTTCTCTTCATCTTCAGTGCACATTCAGACTTAGTGATACCTACTAGAAGTATCCATGAAGTATAGTGCTTTGAATCCAGATGCGGCATCAACTAGTTGATTCATAGATGGCAAAGGATACGGATCCTTTGGGCACACATCATTGAGATTGGTATAGTCAATGCACATGTGCCAGTATACATTTTTATTTTTACTAATACCACGTTGGCAAGCCATTTTGGATATTGTACTTCCCAAATGATCCCGGCCCCCAACAACCTTTCGACTTCTCCTTTGATGAATTCACGTCTCTTAGGCACTATAATACATTTTGTTTGTTGTACTGGTCAGGTGGAAAGGTCCACTTGAAGGCCATAAGTAATGCCTCTGGGTCAATCCCAAGTATCTTGCTAGAGGAGAAAGCAAATACATCTATATTTTTTTTAAGAAATTGAATGAACATCTATCTTACCTCAAGTGAGAATTCCTTGCCATTCTTGATCACCTTCATAGGGACCACTTCTATTAGCTTCATGTCCCAAGGCAAAGCCGTGCAGTCCTCATTTTCCTGGAGGGCTTCCTTACACCTTTTGTAATCTACTGATACAAGGCCATTCTCTTAGCCCTTCATAATGTTGCCACGTAACCTTAGCGTGCCATTGCTTAGTGGTTAAACACCATTGCATCCCTAATAAGGATTGCAAAAAGTACTGTTAGGCTTCTAATGTCAATCAAAATGTGGAACTACACCTGGGTTGGCCGACCCCATATGGCATTATAAGGTAATAAGAGGTCAAGGACAAGAAACTCGGCATCGTGGGAGTCATAGGCAAGTTCCCTATTGTGATATCTTCCTACCAACATCAATAAAACCCTAATAGTCCCTATGGTGTGTACTTCGTTGTTGCTTATCCCGAAGGTAGGCCCATTAATAGGCAATAGTGAGGATCTCTTCACCTTTATCTTTTCCAACAAGTCAATGACAAGGATGCTGAAACTGGCCCCCATATCCAAGTAGACCCTTTCTACAATGAAGTTGTCAATGCGTGCCCTACAGACAAACGAGTCTGGGTGTGGGACCATTACTTGGGATCCATTAGCTCTGGTTATGACTCAAGCAGGGTCAACTACTTTGAGTTGAATGATTTCACGCTTCTGTCTCTTCCAAGCCATTAAGGCTTCTCTTTTGATGATCATGTGGACAACCCCAGTTGAGGGTTCAGGGTTCTAGCAGTCCCTTGGAGAGCGAGGCTTCTCTAGCCCTCATTGTCTCTTTTACAGTGCATTTCTTTTTACCTATGGCAAGCAGATATTCACTTGAATAGGTACTCTTTTAGGTTGTATTCCTAGATCATTTCTTCAAATAGCTTCCTGAGCTGCTAGTATTCTTCAGTATCATGATCTTTGTCTTTTTTGTAACAACAATATTTTTTTAGGACTTTTTTGCTCTAGATGAGCATCACTGGTAGCCACCTAAGGGTCTAGTTCTTTTTCTCAAAGGCATAGAAGATGTTCAATCTTGTTTCTTTCAAGGGCGGGAGGATGGGCTCCAATTGGGAGTCCCATCTACCCCTCTTCTGGCATCCACTCTCCTTAGCTTTGGGGTGTTCCTTAGGAACCATCGGGTGATTGAGTTCTTCAAGATGCATTTATCTTGTGGCTTCATCAAGGAATTCCTCTAGGTCCCTTATGGGGTTCTTATGAAGGTCCCAAGGTAATCTCAAATCTCGGGCTAGCCCTTGGTTGATGGCTACTAAGGGTAGCTCTGGATATAACCCTTGCATTTATACTGCCTCAGCGTTGAACCTCCAGACATAGTCCCTTAGAGGCTCGTTGAGGCCTTGCCAAATTTTTAGTGGATGGGCCATCATCTTTGGAGTCAGCCAACTTCCCAAGAAGTGTCTTAGAAACACCTAGGAAAGATCCTTGAATGAGGCAAAGTGGTGCTCTTGGTTGGTCCTAAACCAAGAAGTTGTGGCATCGGAGGCGTTTCAAGTCTCATTGATGTAACATACCTCTGTAGATGGTTTACAGGGTCTATGAAGTTATTGTATAAGTCAATCTTTGACATGCAGAACCCTTCAGAAGTGGGAGTGTTAATTATTTCCTTTGAAAAAGGTTAGAGCCATAGGTACTCCACATCTATGCTCATTGTAGGGCCTTTCTTTGCTGCTCAGGGGCCCGTTTGCACTACTTTATCTTGTCAAATCTCTGCAAGATCGCACTAATGTCACTAGGACCATTCTAGTGGTCTAGGAATGATTGTCTTTCATGGGCTAGGTGGCGCCCCTCCGCTGGGTGACTCTCAACGGCCTCTTCCAAAGCTTTAGGTAAGACTTTTTGGATTTCTTATTAGACCATAACCTTCAATTGTTCAAACAGGACATGTTATAATGCCTGAAACTATTCGTCGTTCAGAGGTGCAAGGCCCTTGCCTGTACAGGGGTTTCTTTGAAGCCCCACAGGATTCTTTAGGTTTTCTTCTTGGTGCGTTTCTTCACCTATGGGCCTTATGGATCTATCAAGGCATTGGCATTCCTGAACAGTGCCCTATAGGTCATGATTTTCCATTCATGATCTTCATGTGTTCACTATGTTGGGTTCCCACAGACAGCGCCAAATTAATAAAAAAAAGTGACTGATAGGCTAGGCCCAAGAGCTTGGTGAACAACAAATTAGAGTCCTGCGTGCAAAAACAACATTAGAGCCTCGAGATGTGATCTCGAAGGAAAGTCTCCAATGCCTAAGTTAGTTTTCCTGCAAGGAATATAATAGGGAAAAGGAGAGAAGAGCCAGGATACTTCACCTCAGGGTTGGTAAGCGAATTATATAGCCAAGGCATGCTTTGAATAGCTCACTTTAAGGATAAAAATCCTGTAGTTTATCCCGGATTTATGGGATACAGTTTCTTTCTGGGAGGGAATTCCCTTTGGGGCCTATCTGGGCTTCTAAGGATGGCCTAGCCTTTAGGCATTTAGGTTTGGGCCTTCAAGTCCGTTTCCTACCACTAAGTAACTATCTTAAATATGCCCATGTGGTCCAATATGAAATCAATTATTATAGTATAATTCAAAAGTAAAGATTGACTAAAAAGTTCCTAAAATAATTTGGGAGAGCTGATAAGAGGCAAAAGGTACAAAATTGATCAAAGGAAAACATAAATTATGCTTTTGAAGTGGAAAAATAAAAGAAGGATCAATCACCATTATATACTATAAAACTAATGAACTAATAAATATTGTAAGAACTAATGGATGTGTCAAAATAATAAAAATTATTGAGTTTTTATATATTTGATGGATGAATATGTATAGATAATAGGTACAAAAATGGCAATAGCTAGTGTACATAATCAACAATGTATCCTAGTTAAAAATGAGAGTCATTTTCATACTTATTTGGTAAAGAAAGAAGTTCCAAGGCCAGTCCTTTTATTGGCACACTCATTTAAATCACAAAAAGTATTTAAAATTTTGGAAAATCCTAAAACAAATTCTCATCACTAAAACTTCTTTCAGAAAGGGAAAAAAAACTATTCTAACTTTGTAAATCTACACATAAAGTTTGACTAATAACTGAATTATAAATGCAAAGATCCTAAACTAGCAACTTGTTTGGTACTTCATTGAGATAAACGGATGGATGGAGAGGGAAGAGTGAAATGTGAAAATAGTGCTCATCATTATCTCAATTTAAGGGGATTATAAAAATGAACATATAGCCTATTTAGATACAATTGAAAAGGGAAGAGAGATAAAGGGGGAGAAGAGATGATTTATTTTCTCCCAAATTTGAATGGGTGAAAATATTTATAAAGGAGAGAAGTATGGCATAATAACTCTCCTCCCCCCTCCCCCGGCCTCTAGTTCCTCCTATCCCAACAAAGGAATCATGCTCATTTTCCTCCTTTCCTCTTCCCTCCACTCAATCCAAACAAACTAGTAACAAAACATACGAAGGGATGAGAATTGTCTCTTCACCTTTCCCCATTTCCCTCAATCCAAACAAACTATAGATGAACTGTACTAGACACGAAGACAAAACATATAAGGGCAATTATTTACTTTCACTTGTCTTCTTCGGTCATGATAAAACACATTGAATCGTAAAGTGATGACTTAGGGCTTGGTTGAAGAACAACATTATTTGGAACCATCCAACAAGAATAGGAAATTAACCTAGCTATTATAGACATTGCAAAACAATGACATATGGTTCTATACTAGTATTAGAGCGTGTGCTCCATGCCGGTATTAGTCTATGTAGTTATTAAAATAATGATTTTTAATTAATGAAGTATGCACATCATTAAGGTTATTTAGATTTAAATTGTACATAATAACATATGCTACAAAGAGAGGAATCTCCAAAAGAATCCATCTACTTTCATGATTAGGAGCACTATACACATGCAAAATATGTCTGGAGAAGATAGAGTTTGGTTACATGAAAAGATTGGCTTTTATAAAAGTTGGATTCATTTGTAGCAATGCTCTTATACCTAGGTTAAAAAAGGGGATTACTAATGTTAGATAAAAAGTAGATGCAAGATAGAAAATGAATTATTTTATCTAGAATTGATATAATGTTTGACTTAAGTAATAGTAGATGCTAATGTAGGTCACTATTCTTGTGTGACATCCTTCTTGCCTATTTTTTGTAATGGTGTGAGATCTTTAACAATAGAATGGGAAAAAAATGGAATATACTTGATAACCATAATAAAAGAAATATAAACTAATAAGATTTTTTGTAAGCATAAATCATGATAACCATACTCAATTATTTCTTAATATTGGTAGCAAAATTTTAATTGTTTTTGTGATACCTACTATTCAGTGATTCTAGTAAGGTACCATGAATAAATGAATTTTTCTATTCTATTTCCGTTGATGGCAAACAATAATATAATAATACAATATCCTTCTTGTCAATATCATATTTTATCAACAGAAGAATACATAAACCCATCAAATTGAATAAAAGAAGAAATATACTTATAGAGATTTGACTTGTTACCATGATTATTTTGGTCATTAAAGTTATAGATTAAAGCTTTGACTTGTAAGGCTTAAAGTAAAAGATAATATTGTATTTTGTGTTTTAGGTTTCATAGCAATGTGTAGGCAGTGAAGAACTTTCTAATGTTCCTAAAGTCTTTTTAGATCATCTACCATCTTTCAAGTTCACTAACCTCCCTAAAAGTCCTAAATTTGTAGCTTTCTACTTTTTGATATTTTACTATCTCAACTTAACAAATACGTTGACTCATTGTTTTTAAAAATATCAACTATATCATAAATACATTATAATCATTTTGTATGAGGTTTAATGTAAAAAGTTGTTCGAAATGTAAGAAATTTGATAAATCATTGATTTTAAAATGGTTGATTCAAATGTTTATGGGAATATGTGTAATAGATATATATGAGATACTAAGTATGTAATATGTGAAGGTTGTCAAAAATCGAAGAAATAGTAATTTTAGTCTAAATGAAATAGAGGAAAATGAAAGTATGTTTTTTTTTAGATTACTTGATGGAATGAAGACTCTTTTTTTAGCAAAAATTGGTGTTTCAGGTCCTTACACAGTTACACTATATGGATAATGTAGCAAGCTAATAAGTATTACAAATTACAAAGAGAATATAAGTTATATATTATCTATATAAAATGCAATATATAGTAAAATGAGAAGTATATTTAATTTAAATGAGGATGATACCTTATAATAAAGTCATGTGCTTCAGGTATGTCTTGGTTCAAATAATATGTGTTATTGAAATTTCTTGTAACTGTAGATGACCTAGATTATAGAATACATACGATTAGGTATCTATTGATTTTAAATTTTTTTTTTGTTTTAGAAATTTAAAATAATTACCTCTAAAGAAACTAACTCGTGTAAGGGTAATTATTTTGATTACTCGAGATAGCATGTTATTACTGTGTTCCTTGTTGAATGTATCAGCAAACTCAGCCCATAAGGTTAATCGAATTCTTTAATTGTTGTAGTATTGTACATAAGTTAATAAATATTTATATAATTCAACAAATAATTGTATAGAAAGAGAAAAAAAAGTTCGAATATTAAATCTTAGGTTTGTAATTTATAGCTTCCTTTGCCTTTTGATTTTTTATCTATCTCTATCTTTAAAGATTTTTATTTCTAATACTTCTGTTAATTGACCAAAATACTCTTCAAATCATGTTAAAAATTACATAAAGTTAATAAGTAACGTTAACATAAAATTGAATGTTATTGAAGAACTTATAAGCATAACATCATTTTTAATTTTAGGAGCAAGTTTTGTATAATCTATGAAGTTAAATTTATTCAGTGAAAATCTAGCTCCATCTATGTCTTCAAATCTTCTAATCAGTCCAAATTCTGGAATTGTAATATGAGGTACAACTTTATTATTTTTCTATGCATGGATACAAGTGAAATTTATTATCCTATACATTTTATTAACTCTAGCAACTTCATCAAAGTGTTCCTTGTGTGCATTTCTCTGAAGGGAAATAATAATGATGAGTAAAAGTTAAAAACAATCCCAAATAGTAATAAAAAAGGGAGTAGAAAAAAACTCAACATTGACTTACTTTTTTACAAGTTGGTAATTGTAACTTTATACCTTATTGTTCGATAGATAAAAAAAAATCAAACTTCTGCATATGCAAGTTCAATAATGTCATATTCATCTGTGGTTTTTAAATTACATAGAAGCGTAGGATTCATTCTATTTAAATATAAATATAAGATTATGGTGAGAATTTATTTTCAACTACTAAGAAAAATGATGAATAATATGTAAAATATTAAAAAAATAACATCAGTATAAACATGAGTGGACTTGACATGCAGCGATACAACATAGGAAGTCCATATAAACAATATTTTTTTGTTGTTTTTTCAGTGTGGCCTTTGAATTTCCTTATTAAGATCTTTAGAGCAGCCATAGAAGTTGTTCTTGATATACTAACATATAATTAGCCATGTGAAAATATTGGCTCAAGCCAGTAAACGGTCATTCAATTTAATGATTGTCCTTGGCTTTTGTTTTTTGTCATTGCATGGCATAATATAATGGGAAATCATCTACACTTAAATATAAATGGTAATCTCTTATTTTTGTGTATGAATCTTATCCTCGGGATGGGAACCTTTCCACCAATCCATGTTCTAATGATTATTTTTACTTCAATCAGTTTTGATAACAACTGAACAATGATATATCTTATTTCATTACAAAGACCTACATTCTGGTTGAGATTTTTTATTAACATAATTAGGGTTCCAATTTTCAGTTCCAATTTAAATTGAGAAAGGCTAATAAAATGCAATGCAAACTATTCAAGTATTCTTTTGGAAATAGAGTTTGTATCGCTTCATCATTACAATTGATGGTAAAAACACTATCAAATTTAAGATAGATAGTGAATTTAGATTGGAGAAAGATAAAACTTGTTTATTTAACCAATATATTGTTTCATTTTTTGGACATACAATGGTTTTGTCATAAAGTAATTCAAGTGTGGAATTCTTAAGTGTTTCTTCGTCACATATAAAGCCTATGAGGTTTGTCACACCATTTTCATCATTTGGTATTGTTATCCATATCAGGTCTAAACTATCAAGGTTTTCCAAACTAGGAAGATTTCCATCTAATGTTTTAAATACCATACCATACTGGTCGGTGTGGCCAATACATACTGATATCAGAGATAAAATGGTACAGGATGGGCTAGTATTATTTCATCCTTTGTACGAGTCTATATCAGCATTTTACTGTACCAACACACCAGTTTGTACCGTTCACTAAGTGGTATAAGCTTTAAAATAATATAAAAAAACTAACAAACCTAAAATTTCCTAAATCTGAAACGTCTGGAGACAGATGAGCCATTGAAGTGGGAAGGTAGGGACGATTTGATTGTGCTTTTGAAGTCTCGTCTGCCTCCACCATTCTACCTTCACAGCCTCCATCTATTTATTTTTTTCATTGTAGTTGGTAGATGGCCTCCATTCCACTGCTGCGTGAAGCTCATTCTCTAAAGGTTTTTTGGAACTAGAAATAGAAAAAAAAAAAAAAAAGAGAAAGAACAAAAAAAGAATAATGGCACAAAAGAATCAAACAAAAAAGAGAATAAAGAGAAGTAGATGGGACACAGGAAAACAAGACCAGAAAGAAAAGAAAAAATGAATTACATGGGAGGACTTTAGAAGAAAGAGGAGAATAATTTTTTATTTCTTTAGTTTTTAGGACGTAAAAAAGTAAATGGACTGTCTAGGAAGTTGGAATCATAATGAAATAAAAAAGATTGATCACTACCAAATCTGCTTTATTTTTTTATTTGAAAATTATTTTTTTAAAGTTGAACTTTATTTGAAGTAGAATTTTTGTGCAATTAAATTAAGAACATTTAAAGTGCTAATGTGTTGTGTGTGTGTGTGTGTGCGCGCGCGCGTATAATTTCAATATATGTATGTATGCCTAGAATTTATTAAAAACTATTACATCTAAGATATACCGCTGATATGGTACCAAGACCTGGTACTGTACTGTACCGTTAAAAAACAGTACAATAACCAGTACGATATAAAAAATCTTGTTTCCATCACAAATTGATAGAAGTCATGTGGAGGAATTAAAAATCTCTAATTTTTCATCACTATTTAAACTTGATTGGTGAAACCTCGTATTTTGTATCAGTTTGTATACTTTGAAAAGAAACCATAGTGGTAAGCTAACAATACACGATGAAATGATTTCACATTTGTTCACCCTAGGTCTAACTAGCAATGTCTGACGAAAGTCACCAACTAGGAATACTAATTTACCACCAAATAAATTATTAGGATTTGAGATGATATATTGTAAGCTCTTATTCAAAGTCTTAAAGCATAATCTATCATTCATGGGTGCCTTATCCTAAATAATTAGATTTGTTTCATCTGATAATTTACCCAATTGAGCCCTTTTTTTCACATGACGTAAAGTTTCATTTAGTAACTCCAAAGGTATTTTCAATCTAAAGTGAACTATTTGTCCATATGGTAATAATGAATGTGTTATTCCAAATGATGCAACAGTAAGAACAATTTTACAAATTGCTCAGAATCCATTTATTATTGTTTCTATAAAAATATTTTGCATGTTTCTCCATATCCATAAACAAAGATGAGCTTCTATTTTTCATCCATCTATGCTATCATAACATCATATATCAGTTTTTGCTATGTATACAAAAAGATTTTACATTTTTCATGTTCTTCTTTCAAGGCTTTGTTTATCATAACTTTTCTCCTCCACCAACATTTTATTTTTTAGTTGAGCCATTAGTTGATTAGATGATATTGGTGAGTTAAAATGTGTCAAAGATGTTGATAGGTTATTTAGAAGAATTTCTAGTTCATAAAGAACATAGTTGTGCAGCAAAGAGTTATCAAAGTTAAGAAAGCCTATATTTGATGATTATTGTACATTATACAGTATATCATCAATCATGTGTTTCCAATGTGTTTGAAGAAAAGAATTAGGATTTGATACATCATAGTAGATGAGTATATGAACAAATAGCATTCTCAACCGAGAAGATGCTGCCCAAGTAATAATCTAAGAAAGCTATATCCCATTCTCTATTATCCCTAATAAACCAAGTGCTTCATAGGCAAAACGGTATGAAGGATATACTCTAACAGTAATTGTTTTTACATCCTCAACTGAAGTGCATCCTTTTGGTGACTTAAAAAAAGTCTATGATAAAATATTACTCTTACATTTGGATGTACATACGCCAACCTCCCTATTGAGCTACCTCTAATTCTATATGACCAGAATTTACCAGTTGGATGCCATAGATATTTTTGTGGGAAGCTTATCTATGAATTCATGAGCTCTCGTATCCCTTTTGTTGACTTCCATCCATTCTGTAAGAGTGGGTTTTTTGGTTGCTAAGTCATCAACAATTGACTGAAAAATTGGTTATCTCAAAATGTGATGCAATTCATGAATGGTAAATGGACAGCTAAAACCTAAATAGCAGGTTCTTTCATATGAAAAACAAATTCAAAAATTCTACAAGCCACTTCATAAGGAAAAATATATCTAGGGTCTACAAAATTTTGAACCTTATTGATTTCTAACTGCTGAGAACTACCACAACTATTGTTATTTCCAAGTCCTTAAAAGAGTTTAGCTTGTATTCTAGCAGCTTTTTTTTGTAAAAAATTTTTTTTTTTGCTTATAAAAGATAGCTTCATTCCACCTTAACACAACATATCATTAAAAACAAGGTCTATAAGCTGTGTCAGTATATCGCTCATCCACAGGACAAAATCATCACAGGAGAGACCAAACTTAGCCAAGTAGTGCGCCACTCGATTGTATTCATGTGGCTCAAACCTAACTTACTAAGCTTTTGGCCTACTAAGCTTTTTTTGAACCTATCTAATGCAACTAAAACTTTCAAACAAGCCATTTTTAACTGACTAAATAGCTTGACCAACTTCCTGTTGGGTTTTGGGAGCCAAACAGCGCAGCAGAATTTAACCGAAACCCTCAAGGATCCAAGTGAAACGGGGTAAACCAGGTGTTCGAAAATTTTCATACCTAATTTTCGATTGAGATCTCTCACTCAACTGTACAGTCAAATCACAAAACCTGAACAGTTGACGTGTTCAAGCTCTCTATGGTATCCATACGAGCCTCTCGGGATCACCACGCTTCCACCACGTCCCGACAGATGCGTTTCTCTTGCGCTCGCAGTGCTAGCTTGCGTCCTCCAAGGAACTGCAAAAGAAGAGTGCGGCTATCCTTTTGGGAGGCTAGGGCAAGGAGACCTGTGAATTTCTCACTAGAAGTTGTATTTATAGTGAGACTCAACTTCCAGGCCTAATGGGTTTCAAAGCCCTAATCCAATTAGGATTTAATTTCGGGCTTAATAATGGCTCAACTCTTGGGCCCATTATTAATACGAAATTAAAATGAAACCATAACCCAAATAATTAGCTCATGCACTCTAATGATTTAAATAGCTCTATGTGTGCGACCCAATAGGCTCTTACCACGTTGGCAATGATCATAAATCACATTTATGATCATAAGCAATGAGCGGTGTCTAGCAACACATCATTGCTACCCAAGTGACAAGGTTGTCGATGATTCGACTAAACCTTTATGATCATCACCGATATATGCCATTGTCCCTTTATCCAAGATATCAAGACTAAGCATGAGACATGGAATGTGTCACTCTCGTATAGCCTAATCTTTGGTTTCTTGACTGCCGAGTAGACTAACTTAAGCTGATGACATTGATATCATATATCAACTCATCCGAGCATGGCCATGCATTTTCTAAGTCTCACTCTATCAAGGGGCCCAAAGATATCACTCCTGTTACATAGGAGGGACAAATCCCATCTTGATCATACAAATCCCTCCGCATGATATGTGACATACCCAATGACCTCCTTCAAGTTCACTCAGTTACGAGCAACAAAGGAAAGTATCAAAGTATGTGACTCACATGTAGGGAACCTTGATGATCTTAGGTCGAAGGACTACATATACCATGATCACTATGAGAATCACTTATGACACTCATATAACGATCCATGAAGTGTTCTCATGGTGGATCGGTCCAGTACACAAGTTCTCCAACTTGTACCCATATGTAGACTACATATCTCATAGTAGTCTCCACATATGCTAGTCATTATGTATTATTGCAACCTGCTCCACAATAATACTAGACTAGGGACGTTTAAGAATATCATTATTCTAGGGTTACAATTATGTTTATTACGTTACGCAGAAACAAAACAACAAACATAATTGCTGGATTAATGCCTCAATAAAATATCATGACTCAATGTGCAAAAACACAATCATCTCATGATTGGGTTTTTGGGCACAACATTAACACTTCCTTTGCATTCATCTCCAAAACAACTTGTTGGATGCCAAAATCAAAAACTAGTTGTAGTCCTTCCAGGCATGCCTTGCTTTCACCATAGAATGCGTCTTACAACTCCCCCTTTTTTTGTAGCTAAAGCAGCAATCACCTCTTTTAAGTCTTACCTAAAGATTGCACCCACCTCAAGCTTGCCATTCGCACCAACTACCACTTCAATATTTAGTTTTACCCAGCACACTAGCAGCTTCCTTTATCCCTTCCTCAAGGCTTCCTCAGTTAGCAAGCTCATCCACAAGGTAAGATCATTAAGCTTTGTGTGAAATTGGCAGTCAACACTCTCCATCTCGGTAGCCTCCTTTCCATTAACAATATTGTTGCGGTTCTTCCACAAAAATAACAGCAACATCACAAGCTTTTTCCACTTTGACACAAGTTGTCATTGTTGCTCATGTGCATGAACTATGACTTCACCACTTATTGAGCGAGATCTAAAATATAGGCTATCTCTAGTTATGTACACTTGCCTTACAAACTAGCAGTCACAAAACACATACATCATCATCTCCCCACTCTTTAAGCAAACTAGGCATATAGGATTAACCACCATCTTGTAAGCTAACAAATTGTCTTTAGTAGGCAAATAATTGTGAGCAACCCTCCATAAAAAAGATTTCAATTTGCCTTCAAGGTGAGAACGCCAAATTTCCTTTTAAATTTTTACATCTACTACATTTATACCTCATTGCCTCCCCTTAGAGCGATAATATAAGTTGTAATCAGAGCGGACCATGTACTTGCCATCTAAGCTATAGTACTATATTACATAATCTTGTCCATCTACCTTACTGGATAAGTTGTACATCTCTAGGAGAAAAAATTTGTTTGAGCAGTACAACATCCTAAAAGTGTGATGAGCCATGCAATAATTGATTCATAATAGCATCCACCCCTATGATTCAAAGCCCTAAGCTCAGTTTAAGATCTTCTGCACCTAAAATCCACTTATTTTCCCAAATCTTAATTACGTTACCTAAGCCTGCCTACCATCTTGTTCCTAACTTGAGTGCCTCTCTTATGACAAAAATGTTTTGCCAAGAATATGATGAGTTTCTTTTTATCACTGGCCTCCATAAAAGAGGATGAAGAAAAATATTTTGATTGTAAGGCACTACAATATAAAGATGAAGTATTGGTCAACAATCTCCAGCCTTGCTTTATGAGCATTACAATATTGAAAATGGAGAAGTCCCGAAATCCCAAGCCTCCATCCTCCTTAGGAAGACTTTAATGATCCCGACACATCTAATTAATTATCCTGTTATTCTTGTCGTCATTCCAAAAAAAATTTATCCATAAGAATTTTCATCTTTTAACAGGTGATTTCAAGAATTGAGAAAACACTAATCACATAATTTGGGATAAACTAGGATATTGCTTTGATGGGTGTTGCTTTTCCAGCTTTTGACAATTTTTTTTGCGTGCCAATCTAAAATATGCTTATAAAGCTTCTCATTTAAAAAGCTAAGGGCTTGCTTCTTGGTTTTACCTACACACATGAGCAACCCTAAGTAGCTCTCCATATTCCTGCACTCTTCAACCCTAAAAGTGCTCAAAATTGGGCTCTATGCTCCACCTTGGTGTTCAGGTTGAAAAAATCCCAAATCTAGAAAAATTAAATTGCTAACTTGATGTTGCTTCATAAATATGCAGGATGGACTTTAACCAAGCATCTTCCTCACGGCTAGCCTTACAGAAGATCAAACAATCATTCATAAAAAAAAAAGATGAGATAATCTATGACCCCTCACATTTGCAAAAACACTTACCAGATTACCACACCCTGTCTGTGCCTATAGGAGCATGGACAATCCTTCGACATATAGGATGAATAAGTATAGTGATAGAAGGTTGCTTGGGTGTAACCCTCTGCTAGGTCAGATCTAACCGTATTTGTGCCCATTAATCATAATTGAGTATGTCACATTAGAGATACAGTTCATGGTAACTACAATCAGCCTTTGCAATAGCCCCATTTTCTCCATCACCACTTGAAGAAACAATCACCCAACTAGATTATACATTTATGACATATCAAGCTTCATTGCATGAACATTCTTATTGCCATTATAGGGACCCCTAATGTTGTGGAAAAGCTTGTACACCACTAAAATATTGCAACAGATATAACCCTCTTCTTGATGAACGCACTTTACTCCTTTAAATAATTTCTGCCATGGCCCCTTTAAGCCTATTTGCCACTACCTTAGATATAATTTTATACACCATGTTGCATAGGCTAATAGGTTAAAAGTGAATCATGTCCTCCGAGGCCTTGACATTTAGGATCAAGACTATATTGGTTTGGTCGATCTCATGCATAGAACCACCACCAATAAGAACATTCGGGTAATGGAAAATGACATAATAACTGACCTGGGGTCAAAACTTTTGGAAAAACAATGTCATTTACTCGTTTGGTCCTGGGCTTTAGTCAAATGCATATCTATCAGAGCCTAGTGAACCTATTGCACTAAGAAAGGCCGAGTTAACGACTACCTAATCTCCTCCAATGTCACTACATAGGGAATGTCCCGAACAAGGTTCATACTATCCTCTGACGAAGATGTGAAAAGGCCACTAAAATATCGAACTACCACCCCTGCCACCTCTTTATCTCATTCAACCTATCATCCTTGATCATCTTAGAGCCAAATGATCCAACTATTTCATCTATGCATGGTCGTATATGTGTTAAAGAACTTGGAATTCTAGACTCTTTCTTTCAACCAATTGATCCATAACTACTGTTTCTACATTAGCTCCTTACTGTGCATTCATTCAAGGAGCTTCCTTTTGGCATTCCGACCCCAATGTAAATTATTCAAAGAGGCCTCAGCTGCATTGGCATCACAAATCACTCCTTCCGGTCCCTTAATCTCATCTTGAACATGACTGAATTCTGCTTCATTCCAAACTTTCAAGGCCTCTGTCACCTTCGTAATCTTACTAGTAATAGTCATCATCTCTTGATCACTAGGATGGTTTGCCCATGGTTGCTCCACCACCATATGATAGGCCTCAAACCCCACCAAAATCTACTCAAAATGAAAGGTTTATCTCTCTTAACAATGGTTACAAGCCTTTACAGGTTCAATTTTAGCACAAGGTGGTCAAAGAAAAAGACCAGCTTATGCTGCACTGACAACTCCTAAAATAAATACAACCAGCTTGCTGGTGCTACAACTTAATTCAAGCTACATCAAATTACTTCACCCCCATACCAAACCCCTAAACATGTGTAATCTGCCCCCAAGTACCCCAAATCCTCAAGCTGACAATCATTCAAACAGTCTCTAAAATTTTGCATTAGGCGCTCCTTCCATGGCTTTCTTCATTTCTTCTCTTCTTGGTAAAGATTACTTTACACTTTCACCAGGCCCCTGACCATGAGTAATCTGCCACCAAGTACCCCAAATCCTTAAGCTGGCAATCATTCAAACAGTCGCTAAAATTTTGCACTAGGTGCTCCTCCCGTGGCTTTCCCTATTTTTTCTCTTATTGGTAAATAATCTCATCAAATTCGCCACTATATACCCAATGCAAAGCTAAAGCCTTCCTGCAGAAATCAAAGAAGCCTTCAGGGCTCCTCACAATGAGTTTGGTTTGCAACACCGTAAAACCTTGTGCAACGCCATTTGCATATCTTGCCCACTAGCTCCACTTCTAGATTAATGTGGTGCTTCAAATAGCACAACAACCATGCTCGAACATCTGACACCTAAAAGAAAGCAATGCCCCCAGACCATCCCTCATTACTGACAATGAACATGCTTGAAAAATCACATTCTACATGAACTAACTTTATCCTTCCCTTTAGCAACCACATCTCACAGTGGAAAACAAGCACCCCTCAATCCCTTTGTAGGAGTTTTCTAAAAAATTAAACTAATTAGGGATCTCCCAAACCTTGGCGGTTCATAAACAAAAGACTCATGGAAATCAACAAGCTGGTACAATAGGCTCAGTCATTAGGTAAATAAAAACATCATTCTTAGCCTTCTTACTACCACCACCGCCATCCCCTATCAACACACCACTCCTTTTTGGATCACTAGCTCTCAGCCTAGTTAACTCCCCAATCAAGCCCCTGTCCATGCTTGCATTTCCCTTCTACCATGCAATCTAATGCCCTGTTGTAACCTTTCAAGCCAGTACTTATACCCCTTACTCTAGACCATTGAAAGAAACTCAGGCCACTTTATCCACCATCTCGTCAATCTGTCCTAATTGTTGATCCACCACCAGGCTATCTTTCTTTTTTGGAGTCGTCATACAAACTAGCCCATCCTCTTCCTTATCCAGCTCATACACCACTACCTTGGCTTAAGTTGAGTTTCCTAGACTTTTGATCCTAGAGAATTAGACCATTGGTCATCAACATCAACCTTTTAATGGTTCACCTCTCATTCTTATCCAGTAATACTGCTCTTAGTAGAGTTGACTGGGGCAAGACTATCCTCAGACCCTGCTTACAACCTTTTTCCATCTTCATCCATGTGCACCTAGCCCCAAACCCAACCATCAATCGAGACTTTAATGTTATTACCCCTCCATTGACTGTCTTCCACACTTGTCCCTAACCATCGAAGGATTTTCCCTAACATCCTCTATGCCTGACTTACTAAATGGGATGCATCTATCCATTCTCTATATTGTGCAACTCTTTCGGTCAACTCCCAGTCCTCGTCCACATGACCAAAGCAACCATACCGAAAATAGAAGTGTTGTAATTATTCATACACAAACCTGATAAAGGCCTCCTTGTTATGCTTTAGTCTGTGTACTTGCCCACAAATTATAGGTTTGCACATATTGACCTCAACCTAAACCAAAAGAATCTTCTCTCCAAACCCCCATCGCACAACTCACTCTTCTTGTTATCCACCATAATAACTTTGCTAGCTAGTTCTTTTAATTTCCTAGCCATTTCTAGTCCCATAAAACCTATCATAACATCATACGCACAGATCCAAAAGGAAAAAGTAGTCATCTCTACTTGCCTAGGGTTTTTGTCTTGCGCAATCTCCTTTAACAAAAGCACATGTTTATCAAAGAGTCATGGGGTACCTTCGAGAACCATAGACATGAGAAAATGAAGAAAATTTGGTTATCATCTACAAATTCTACCATTGTGCCCCCTGTTGGTCATCATAAGGATCTTATCTTGTTGAACAACGCATCATTATTAAAAGGCTAATTTTTCCAAAGTATTCCCGCTATGTAAATTTTTTTCTTTGCTCAACTCGCCTAGGTTTAATGCCGCCTCAAGATCGAGGCAATACGCTCTTCATCTGTCAACATCAGCCTCCTCCATTAATTCATCAATAATCTTTCAGCCTTTGCGGCCATTGTTAGACCACCAATGAGCCTCGTTAACTCTGAATAGAAACCTTCTCACTAGAAAGTGACAAAAAGACCACATGGGCCATGTAACCTAAATTTAGAAACCATTGCAAATCCTTCTAGATGAAGATCTTTGTCTAAAACCTTAACTGATACAAGATTATCTATTCTATTTGGTGTATTAATTTTGGTTGAACGATGGAGCCATAGTAGTGTGTGACAATTAGGAATACCTCTTTTGGAGAACTCAATTGTGTAAAACACTGAAAATAATAGTAAATAACAAAATAAATCAAATAAATATAAATTTTAGTGTAGATTTGATTAAAATTTAATGATGAAATCAAGATATTTATGTTTAAATACTTGTTATAACTTCACTAAGAGGCTTTTGTGTTTTCAAAAAGGAGATGAATTCTAATATTTTTATTTGGAAAACTTGATACACTATATTTGGTCTCTATTCATATTTTGCCTTAGAAAATTTATCTCACTGTCTTATAATTTTTGGCCGTTTAATATTGCAAGTAAAAGTAATAACAAACTGAGGATTACCATACACTCTACATATAGCTAGTGCATCATTATAGTATTTGTACATGTACCTAAAGCTACTAGTGAAACTTGATGATAAAATAATTCGTGTACCAACATTTGATCCATCAACATCATCATGAACAATTGCATCGTGAATACCTTGGTAAAAGTCACTTCTAAGATTATTTTAATTTGCTATCATATAAGTAAGCCTGGCTTGTTCAATAGAAACATAGACATTGAAAATGTACTATTGGAATAGTTTTCAGTTTAAGTTAGGATTGTTATTGGCTGTTATCTATCGTGTAAATGATAGGCATTGGACATCCTCATGGTTACCTATTTCTCATGATTAAAAGAATTGTTATTTAGGTCAGCTTGGGATATGTTGATATGATATTCATCATCTCCATAACAAAATATCAATTAGAATTGTAAGGCCATATAAGATGGATGTATTTTTAAAATTCTCTTTGGAGGACCTTATCACTTTTATTAAGATCACTTTCAACCAACAAAGATCCAATGTGATTTCCATTAGGTAATTCATATTAGGATGGCATCCTTTCATGATAGAGTCTCAATCTGTATTTAGAAATTGAATCCTCCAAATGTTTTTCTCTCACTGTCCTTATTAGCTTTATAAGACTAATATGTTCATCAAACATGTGAATTAAACATTGAACATTTTAAGAACCAAGATTTGAAAACTCAATTTCTTCAAAGCAATTCATCTTATTAGTTACTTTAATTTTTTTTTTGTATCACAAATATATAGCTGAAGAGATTTTGATTGTTCTCCATCAACAGGGTGATCTCATTCTGCGAAATATATCGCCCCTATCTCAAGTAGATGGGCCCCGACCATGATTAATAAAATAATCAATTTTTACTCCAAAAGGAGTCATAGCAAACATTGAATTGTATGTCTTAATGTTATGCATAAAGTATTCATTTTTTTTACCCCAAGTAAACCAAACAGTTCCTTTAAAAAACTTGAGCCTTCTTTTGTAGGGGGTAATCTAACCTTGCGCCTACGACAGTACCCAATATATTTAATACCTTGATGTAAATGAATTATCTTAATATGCTCTTTAAACCAAAAGATAGCCATGCAATGCTCATGGATTTAAAGAATAATCACCAAAGTCTATATATTTAATTAGAGGTTCTGGTATGAAATTAAATTTTTTTTTATTTGATGACGTATGAAAAATTGAATGATAAACAACTCAAGAGTATACCCTTTAAGTAAGTACCTATCTTGAATTGCTAAAAAATTGTTGAGCCAACAAATAAATAATTTAAGAACTTAGTATCAGATGTTAGCATTCTCATTCTTTTTTTGATTTTAAAGTGCTATGATGGAATTACCTGATAGACTTTGTTTATTACAGACTATTCTATAATGATCATTAGTTAGTGGTAACTTTCTTTTTCATCCAATATACTTAATGGCAAGAAATTTAATATAAAATGATAATAAGATCAATCAATCAAACACATGTGGATGTTCAACCAAAAGACATCACAACTGAATAACAACATTAAATTTATTAAGGAAAAAGAATTATCAGGATCAACTAGAAATCATCAAATAAAGAAGAAGATAAAATCATGATAAAAAAATAATAAACAAAACTTACTTATTTTAGATACATCAAAAGAAGTGTGCAATTTGATGTCATATAGGTCAACTATAATGAGACCAAAATAAGAAATACTATATCAAAAAATTAAGTAATAATGACAAAATAAAAAGATGAATACAACTAAAGTATAAATCATATAAGAGCAAGCAAAATCAAATCACTAAAATGGAAGCAAAAAAGAATATGTTATCCAAAGGTAAAATTTGAAGAATCATTTAATAGGATATAAAATAAATCTCTAAGGACAATAAAATAAAAAAATTGTATTTATAATACATAATAGTATTTCTTATATAATCTACAACTGCCGTATATTCTTCAACCATAGTAATTACAAGCTAAAATAACAAAATAAATTGAGTGAAAATGCAGAGAATAAATAAAAAGATACATATCACTGAAAGAATAAATATGAAATAAACTCAGAGAAAAGATAGTTTGGTTATGGCTATAACAAATTTGACAAAGAAATGTAAAAATAATTTTTTTCATCAATTTTCACTTCTTTATAATTCTACCATTTTCTTTATCACCAAAATTGTTCATCATAAAAAATATTAATAGTGAAAATGTAACTGACTTAATTACCATTGAATAGTATATTTAATTAACTCCTGAATGTTAGAATTTCAAAAAATAAACTTCTTTACTAAAAGAACATCACATTCATTTGACAATAAGGAATGAAAAATATAGGTGTACAGATATATAAATATTATAATACCAATGATATGCTTCATAACAAAAATGCCAAACAAATGAAACTGAATAAATCATCAAACAAAAAAGAAGAACTAACATAATTGTAAAATATATAAATGATTAATAGTTTTGCACATTAACTAGAAAACATGAAAAAAAAGCAAAAAGAAAATAAGAGTTTAAACTTACTAAAATAGTGAACTAACCGCAACACTTAGTAGAAGAATCAAGAATTATTATTTGAACACTCAAAGTAAAAAAGTATAAGATAAATGTACTAGAATATCTAAGAAAGAATAGATATGTGGAAAATTGAATATAATCTACCAAAAAAAGGGGAGAAACGTATGAAGAGAATCTCTATCAAGATGGTAAAAAATAAACATCACAATTAATGAAAAAAATCACGAATACTCTAACCCTTAACTAAAATTTATTTAAACATCGTATTAAAAACTAATGGACCTAAAAATACCCCCAAAAAAACTCTTCATGAAATAAATAACCTAACAATAAAAAGGAATCAAATACTACGTGATACAACAAAATACTAAATTAGAGAATAAGAAGCTATATACTAATCTATAATAACTTTGAGCTCAGAAGTGAACAACTTTGAAACACAAATGGAATTTCAGCAGAACGTCACATTTATTTGATAATAGAGAATAAAAAATATAAATGTACAGATATACAAATATTATAATACTAATTATATGACCAATAACGTAAATGTCAAACAAATAAAATTGAAGAAATCATCAAATAAAAAAAAAAGAACTAATATAATTGTAAAAGATAATAAATGATTCATAGTTTTGCACTATAACTAAAAAAGAAAAAGAAAAAAAATGAAAGATTAAATGAATACACATACCAAGATAGTGAACCAACCACAACACTTAATGAAAGAATCAAGAATTACATTTCAAGATTGAAAGTAAGAAGGAAGAGATAAAGGCCCTAGAATATCTAAGAGAGAAGTGATATGTGAAAAATTAAAAATAGTTTACCCAAAAAAAGGGGGAAATGTATAAAGATAACCCCTACCAAGATAGTTAACAAAGCTTCACAACTGATGAAAAAATACAAATTAAAAGTACAATAGATACTCTAATGCTTAACTAAAATTTAAAAATTATATTAAACAATGATGAACCTAAAAATAACAAAAAAACTCCAGATAGAATAAATAATACAAACAATGAAAAGGAAGCAGATGTTAAATGATATAATATAATATTAAACTAAAGAAGAGGAAGCTATATGCTCAACTATGATAACTTTGAGCTCAGAAGTGGACAACTCTAGAACACAAATGGAACTGCAACAGAAAAATTGATATATCACTAAAAGAACATAAATGCAAAAAGTAAAAATGACTTCATCATATGATATAAAATAAAAGAAAGTCTATTTCATGAAATATTAACTATTCAAAATTAGATCATTTTAGCTATCACAAAAACATAAGTAAAAAAACATGAAATGGAAAAAAACAAAACTTCAAAAGAAAATGCCTACCAAGATAACTTACTAACTATAACACTTGATGAAAGAATCAACAAATAAAAATATAAGAGAAACTCTAAAACCTAACTAAAATTTAAACATTAGATATTCCCAAAGACACCAAAAAAACTCTCCATAAAATAAATGAAACCAACAATGAAAAGATATTATCTGATAGAACATAACTATTAAACATTTAACAAAAAGTAAAAACTTAAACAAAGTAAACCTAGAAAGACAAACAGAACAAGACCAACAAAATAACAATGATCCAACACAATAGTCTATCAAACCAAAAGATTCAAGGAAAGTAGCCAACAACGAAGTGACATTTAGATTATCATTTCTAGACTCAAATTTAGAAGAAAAAGATAAAACTCCTAAAATATCTAACAAAGAAGTGATAAATCACACCAACATAACTAATAAACCAAGATAGCCAACAAACTAACACAATCTTTAAATATCAAACTAAAAATTAACCTACCTTAGGATACCAAGAGCTCCTTACAAAAATACATCATACTAACAATAAAAAAAATAAAGGGTATGTGATAGAATAAAATTATCAAATATTTAAGAAAAGTGAGGAAACCAGAACAACGGACAACTACAAAGACAAACAAAGCAGAAGAAGCCATAGAAAAAGTATAATTCAACATAGCAGCATATTAAAGCAGAAGATTCTAGAAGAAACCAAGATAGGAATCACATTTTCATTGCCATTTTAAAGATGAAACTAAGAAGTGAAAGGTAAAGATGATAAAATATCTAAGCAAGAAGTAATATATGGCAATAGCCTAGGAAACTCCATTACCACTAATGAAAGAAAGTGACATTGGATTACAAAGTAAAGAAATTGACTGATAAATAAAGAAAAACCAAAGTAAGTAAGAAATGAGAAAAAAAGAATAAGAACATAGAAGCTTAATTTTAGAACAATAAATTTCAAAACACTCCAAAACCATAAAAAGGAATGAATGAACTATAACTCAAGTATAAGTAAAAGCTTAGATATCAAGAAAACAACTAAATAGTAACAATTTTCTATAACACAACAAATACTCCTAAAAGAAAAACAAAATGAAATTATCTAAATCCAAATGAATAACCTAACTAATATTTTCCTCCATTAAAAATACCACTAAAGGCCTTAATACCATGTCCAAAGTTCAATTTATTTGCCTTAGAAAGAAATGAATATTAAATGATACAAGAGAACTATCAAACAGTTAACAAAAAAAATGCAAACCTAAACAAAGTAAACCTACGAAAGGCAGACAAAACAAAAGCCACGAAAGACCAATGATTCAACACAACATGAAGATTCCAAAAAAGAAACCAACAAAAGAGTACCATTTAGACTAAAATTAAAAAGAAAAATATAAAACTCGTAAAATATCTAAGAAATAAATGATAAATCACACCAAGGTAATTAAAAAACCAAGATAAGCAACAAACCAACATAGCCTTTAACAATCAAGACTAGAAAACAATCCATCATAAAACATACAAGAATTCCCCACAAAAATAAATCACACCAACAATGGAAAAGGAGCAAAAGGTGCTTAATAAAACAAAACTATCAAATAATTAAGAAAAAAAGGGGAACATGAATAGAGGATAGCCACAAAGACAAACAAAGCAGGAGGAGCCATGGAAGAAGTATGATGCATCACAGTAGCCTATTAAAGCAAAAGATTCCATAAGGAAACCAAGGAATGAATCAACTTTTCATAACCATTTTGAAAATGAAACTAAGAAAGAAAAGGCAACTGTGCTAAAATATCTAATAGAGAAGTATTATATGGAAAAGAAAACAAAATAACTGGCCAAAACAATTACCACCAATGAAAGAAAACCACATTGGATTACAAAGCAAAGAAATAAGGTGAGAAATGAAGAAAAACCAAGTAAGAAACAAGAAAATTTAAATTTTACAATCATAAATTTCAAGACATTCTCAATCCTTAAAAATAAATCAATTATAACTCAAGTACATGTAAAAACATACATATCTAATTTACCATAAAAAAGTATCAAAAAAACCAAATTTACTATCAAACTTTTAGAAGTACCAAATTTAATACTGAACTTTGCTTTTAAGACCAAATTTACCATCACCGTTACTTTTACCATTAAATCACAAGAAAAATCACAATTTTGGTCCTTCATGTTTCTTTTACTATTGTCTTAACTTTGCATATCTAACAATCATACTATCCTCTTTAACAAGTCCAGCACCAATTTCAATTCTGGTTGTGGTTGGCCTGCTTTATTTGAAGGCCTCCCTAGAGTCATTAATCGTATTATAAGCTTCCTTCATTTCCAAAGCTTGTTTTTTGATAGGCTTGAATCTTAACAATTTTTGTTTTACTCTTACGGATGAATGCCTAATCCTAGAGTAGCCAATCCTAGCTAAAATAGCCAAAGGCTTAACCACTAGAATCTCACTAATTTTTCTTCATTTTTCCTCAATCTCAACAACATCAATTAGAAATTATGAGAAAAAACACACACAAATCCAGTCGTGGCAGTAACCCATAGTTCCAATTTTTGTTGTACCTTAGGGAAAAGAATGAAATGATAGTATTTAGGAAGGTGCTTTGTGAAGGTACGACAGCAGAGCTATGCCTAGTTGGCATTACTGACGAGGGTGGTATTTCATCTCTTGAAAAAGATAGTATGATCATTGATAAGCAAAATTAAGGCACTAGTAGAAGAAACATAAAAAATTAAGGATTAGAACTATTATTTTCACATTCAATTTGATGGTCACTTAACGGCGTAATCGTAAATTTGGTATTCTTTATAAGTTTATTGATAAATTTGGTCTCAAAAGTAAAGTTTGGTATGAGATTTCATACTTTCGAAAAGTTGATGGTAAGTTTGATCTTATTGACACTTTTTAATGGTAAATTTGGTATTTAAGCCAAACAACTAAATAGTAATCATCTTTTATAACATAGCCAACACTTTCACAAGAAAAAAAAATGATTATCTAAATCCAAACAAATGATCTAACTAATATTTTCCTTTCCATTAAGTATAAAAATTCAATCTATTAACCTTAAGGACCAATAATATATCTTCTAGCGAAAGAAAAAAAAATACTACACCAAGATTTCATCGTGGCCCCACTCTATCCTTTAGTTGAACATAGAAAAACATGAATGAACCATGTATTCATAAGTCAGACATAACAAAAAGTGAGGTCCATAGAACTAAATTGATTATACAAACATTGAAATCTGGGAAGAATACAAACAAAGCACACATAATCACTAACCTTAATTTAAGTTTTCTCACTTTTTGTTGACTCTCGGCCTCATCTTTGGTTTGTTCTTCAATGAGTTGAATTCTCTAATACAATAGTTGCATGTTAGAGTCTCTCTTCTCAATGTTCAAAGCAATAGGCTAGTCAGCTATTGCCTCATTCATTGGCCAACTATCCAAGTAGCCACCGTATCTTCCATTAACAACAATTCCACTGTATTTTGAACCTATAAACAATAGTTGGTCAAAACTACCCATTTCCACTATATCATCTACTAATTCCTCTACACCCAATTAGCCAACTCCAAGTTCCACGACTATTGTCATATCCACCATCGCTTGCATACGAATTACATCTACTACCACCACTATAAAACTGCTCGATTATCATTGTATCCAAAACAAATTCTTTAGCTCCCAATTCGTTGACCGTAACTTCCATTATCGTTAGTGTAGCCACCCTAACCTGCATACAAATAACATCTACTGCCACCACCGTATCCACCCCATATGATGGATATCTACCATCACCTCCTTCTTGACACTACTACTCCAATCTAACCCTTTCAATGTCTCTGGCAAGTCACAACATAAGAGTAAAACAAATGAAAACAAAATAGCGCACTTTAAAGTGAGCACATAAAGCAAATAATATGGAATAAAGTGCCACATAGAAAACTCAATGACTGAAAAGCCCAAATAATCATTCATTAGGGACCAAACTAGAAATAACCACAGCCATCACACCGGCATCAATAAAATACTGTCATTTAGTC
This sequence comes from Aquilaria yunnanensis, assembly GCA_039654915.1. Lineage (NCBI taxonomy): Eukaryota > Viridiplantae > Streptophyta > Magnoliopsida > Malvales > Thymelaeaceae > Aquilaria > Aquilaria yunnanensis. The sequence goes on along the minus strand of CM077594.1, from coordinate 77,588,218 downwards.
TTTTTGACCTTAATAAAATGGCAGTATCTTTTCTACTATCCAATGAACAGTTTTTTGGGCTACACCCTTTTAATAAAGAACTTGGAACCACTATAAAAGACATGACGTCAAGGTCAGAATCTCAGTTAACTTATGTTAAAGCTAATTTGACAGTCAAAATAAATAAAGCACAAACATTATCACCAGATGAAAGAAGTTTAAATTGGCAACTGAATACAAGTGCTCATTTCATATGCCAAAAAATGAAGTTAAGTCTCCACATTTTAGCCAAGTTAGCAAAAGCCCCATGCTTCTAGCCCAAGTTCAAGAAACCATTCCCCATTCCCTTAATCCTTAAAAACCTCAATTTTAGTAGGTAGAAGATTCTGGTAAAAAAACAAAAGAGTTTAGTTAAGTGCTATTCCTAAGCCTCGAAGAAATTAGATAGTCTAGGACTTAAAGACATTATGTTATATTGTTGTTTTTTTGCTACATTTCTTATTTTTAAGGGAAACTGAAAGTATAAAATGCACACTTAATTTTAAGTTTATATGAATGAATAAAATTTATTGCCATTATTACTAGTAGTAATATGTGTGACTAGTTAAGTTCACAGCCTTGAACCCAAAACATATATTCCAATCACAATTTGTATCAAAATCAATACAAACCAGCAAGGTGATATATGAGATGTGAAACCCAACTAAAAACAAAAAAAATAACTAAGAGTTATGATGGCAAATCTATTACTAAATATGGAAGCAGTATATATGATCATCTTTTCACAAAATTAAAAAATTGAAAAATTTCCTCATATTGACATGTGGTACTCGGGATTAATATAACAACGACAAGCCCTACTTTGGAACATGTCTCACAAATTAATTAAAAAAATATGTTCACTTTTTAGCCTAAATAATATTTTTGTTTATATTTAGAAAAGAAAAGAAAAAAAAGGGCTAAATAATAAATGGGATCAAGAGTGTGCATGGCAAGCTTATGACCACTGTGACTGTCTTTTAACCACAAAAAATAAAATGTGACCAAAGGAGCTTGCAAGTGAATGGATGCTATGATTTACGTCAACTAATTTCAGCAACAACAAATAATAGCTTGAGATTTGAGCCAACCCTTGAGCATCATCTGTCAGAACAGTGATGTCAGTCATATGTTAACAATTAGCATGAATGATAGCCTCCAATATAGCTCACAATTTTATATATAAAGGGAATGAGAAAATTCCTATAAATCGCCTATAAAAAGTGAGGAAACTTGAATGAGCAGGCAGCAACTCTTCATGATGTCATGGCATTCAACACTCCATCTACATAGAAAATGACAAGAAAAGATGGCATGTTGGTTGCTCCCCAAGTGAGAAACCATGGACGTCTCAATTGAGCAAGCTTGGACATCTTTACCTTAATATCATTGGCTACTCCTAAAGTTCAGCATCATCCCCTTAGCCCTATGACAAAATATTTTTTTAATAGCAAGAAGGGACTTTATAAGTAAAAACATAAAAATGTACATGCCAGTCCTCAACTAATAGCTGGATTTTGGCTGTATACATAAGTCAACCACTAGAATCCAAAATCATCACAAATCAAAAAGCAAAAATTGCTTACATCTAGTTACTAAGACACAAGCCATTTTCCTTAATGCAAATTATCCTCCTTCCTCTAAGCGAAAGATTACAATTGAGAAGAAACTAGCCACATTAAATTTTTTTCCTGTCGTGCTTGAAGAATTGTGACTAACATCAATTTTCCTGACTAAAAATTGCTAGCACCTTTACCTATAAACCTCCATTTCTGCACATGAAAGAATGTGACAAAATATTACCTCATTTTGACCTATCCATATGCTCTATACAAGAGTGATCATGCACGAAAAATAATTCAAGTACCTTTAATGAATGAATAGTGACACGCTCATGCTGCAAATGCTTCATTCAGGCCTGTAAAAAAATGTAACCTAGATAAGCTCCAAACCTAACTTGATTTGGCATAGAAAAGAAAAGGTTGATCCAGGTCTTGATCAACATCATTACACCATGGGTAGGTGGGCGCATTCACCTCACATTTGTTCATCGGCTCAACCTTGGTAAAGAGAGCATTATGGAGATATTTCCAATTAAGAAAGCTTGAATTTTCCTAGAATTTTAGAAGCCCATAATCTTTTATGAAACTACTACAAATGCAGAGCCAACGCATTACAAACTATGGAAAGGTTATAAGATATGACCAACCATGCATAGCTTTTTTTTGTGGTATACATCCCATTGCTAGCGTAGTCCTATATTGGCTTGTCTCTTTCAAGAAGGTTTGATGAAAACCTAGCAAACTTGGAGAATTGGACCTTAAGGACACTAATGGATCCATTGAAGATCATTTAAGGGCCTATCATAAATGCTCGTGCTAAGGAGCTGAAAGTTGCACTACAAAGGTTTGTTGAAGCTTGTTGAAGGAAGAAAAGGTTGAAGACCATATTTGTGACTTCAAGAAGCTAAATGGAGATAATTTTATGAGACTTGTCAATGTGCTACAAGGGCAAGAGAAAAATGTGCCCAGGGAGCCCCATGTGCATCCAAGGAGCCTTGGGGTATCTAAGGAGCCTTGGGGCCGTTAACTGAGCACCTTTAGCACCTAAGAGCTAGTGCCTTAAATAGCCAGAAGCTTCTTAAGGTTGAGTGTCTTAGCCAAGTAGTTTAGTCACCTAACCTTTTGTCTTTTAGAGAATTTTAAATTCTTTTGGATTGATTAGGTTGAAACCTTAGTTCAACTATGATTAATTGTTTTTTAGGTTTTCTATTTCATTTAGAATTATAGTTTGCATTCTTAAAGGCCAGTAACATTATAAATAGGCCTTATATACGTTCTCCTCATACAAGACTTCAATAATATAATTGCTTTGAGCATTCTATTCTGAGTTCCAATTAAACTTAGCTTGCCATCTAGGTTTTCAAACTCTTATGCTTTATTTTTTCATTAATTCTTGTTTTAATTCACTTTGTTGAGTTAAGGTCAGGGTTTTTACATGTTATGGAAGATATTTTGAAGTTGAAATATCCTAGGGGTGATTTTATTGTTTCTTTTCAACATGATTCATATCAGGTGGTATTAGAGCGATAAGCTCTACCCAATATGTATCCTATCTTTAATTTCATTGTTGTTTTTTTTTAATTTGTTCTTTTTTCTGTTCATTTCATTCTAACTTTGTTTCATGCATTCTTGTTCTTATTCTTTCATAATGTTTTGAGTTATTTCATCCTTGTTTCTTACTATTTGTTTTGCGTCTCATCCAAATGTCATAGATTTCTGTTCTTTCACTTTTAAGTGGTCTCATTGCTTATTGTTTAAGTTAGTTTATGTTAAAGAAAGAAATAAATAAATAAAGGAAAAAAAAGAATCAAGATTCTAAGCATTTCTTACAAAAATAAGTTATTTCAAGTGTTTCTTGCTGTTTGGACAAACTTGTGCATCTACATTTTGTTCTTGTAATCTTTTATTGTTAAAACATCTTTCCAGCATCTTATTCCTATTTTCTATCAAAATTTTCACCAAAAACTCTAGTTTTTTATCCAAAACCCTAAAATTCTTTCATTGCTAAGAGTTTGACTTTCTAGTGTGGTTTGAGACTTAGCTCATTTAGAACTTGGGAGAGAAACCTCATATAACAATGTGCATTATATTTTTTAGTTGAAAAACAAAGTGAAAGTGCTATTTATAGAGTAAAATATGTGAGGGAGTGTGTGAGGCTCTTTGATTTCAAGGAAAATGTCTAAAGAATCCAAGTAAGAAAAGCAGTCCATAGATTTTAAATTGATGATCAAAGCTTTAAAATCTCAATTCAAGCACATGTTTTCTAAAATAGAGGAAATGCAAGATGAACAAAAGAATTGACAGCAGGATAGTAGCTCCTAATTGACCCCAAAAGAAGGTGCCTTAGATTGAAGACTTAAGAAGGTTTAACCAAAGAGAAGGATAATGCAAGGCTTTGATAAGTATAAGTCAGAGAAGAAAGAGGGACATTTGAGTGCAAATCGATATCCAACTAGGAGAATTCAAAAAGGGCAGCCATGAGTGGGTCAGAATTTGAGCTCCACTAAGCTTCAGATTCTCTTATTCCATGAAAGAGGTAACATTGATGCATACTTGAAGTGAGAAGCAAAAATGGAAAGGATAGTTGATTGCCATAACTATTCTAAAGAAAAGAAAGTAAAACTAGCTATTGTTGAGTTATTGATTATGCTCTTTTTGGTGGGATCAAATGATGCTTATTAGGCAAAGGAACCATGAAAGGCCAATCCAAACATGAAAGGAGCTAAATGTTGTGATGAAAATAGGGTTTATCCAGAGTTATTACTGTAGGGAACTCCACCAAAAGCTCCAAAGGTTAAAATAATGCTCAATACTAGTGGGGGACTATTTTAAAGGAATGGAGATGGTAAAGATCTGAGTTAATGTTGAGGAGAACCAAGGGGCTACAATGGCTTAAACCCTGAAGTTGCAAATGTTGTGGAGTTGTAGACTTGTGTGGAGCTAGAATACATGATGCACATGATTTTCAAAGTGGTAAAAGTAACTCAAGAGAATAGGGGTAGCACTGTATACTCCATGTGGAAGCTTTAATTAGAAGTAAGCTTAAAGAATGGAATATGGCTTTCAAAATCAAACTTGGCTTGTTTAAATGGTTGTTACACCTTTTAGTTGAACTAATGCATCTAGCATAATCATGAGATTAATGAATCATGTTTTACATGATTTCATAGGTAAATTTATTGTTGCATAATTTAATGACATTCTTGTTTACAGGAAAGTTCTAGAAGATCATGTAGAACACCCTAGGCAAGTATTGAGCATATTAGGGGAACAAAAGCTCTATGGTGATATGAAAAAGTGTTCTTTTTTAACTAATTGAGTTATATTCCTTGATTATATTTTAAGTACTCAAGGAATCGACGTGGACCAAGAAAAGGTAAAAGTCGTACAATAATAGCCTACACCGAAGTCCATAACTGAGGTAAAATCTTTTTATGGTTTAGAAAGTTTCTATAGGAGGATTGCAAGGGATTCTTAACAATTGTAGCACTTCTTACATAAATAAAAAACTAAAGCATTACTTTTAAATGGAATAAAGCTCAAAATGATGCATTTGTGTTACTAAAGGAAAAATTGAGCAAACACCTTTGTTAGCATTCTTGACTTTACTAAATTTGTTAAAATTGAGTGTGATGCTTCAAGTATCAGAATAGGTGCTCTGTTGATTCTAGAAGTTCTACTCATAGCATATTTTAGTGAAAAGTAAAATGGAGCAGCATCAAAACTATCCAATCTATGCAAGAAGTTGCATGGCATTGGTGAGGGATTTGCAAACATGGTAGTATTGGTTATGACCTAAATAGTCTGTGACTCATACTAATCATCAATCACTCAAGCACTTGAGAGGACAAAGTTAGCTAAATCGAAGGTATGCAAAGTGAGTTGAGTTCATATAATCATTCCTTTATGTTTTTTATATGAGCATGGAAGGCACACCTAAGGATGGGAAGGGTGACTCCTTTAAAGATAACTAGTGGACCCATGACACGGAAGAGGACTAAGAAGTTCACTAGTGCACTTCAAGCCTTTGTCTTAAGCAATTTTATAGAGGATGGACTTGGATTCACACAAGGAGGTACTAGAATGCTCAAGGAATCATATGGAGGTGATGGCCAAGCTTGGTTCTTAATTCTAGAATGCCTAGACATGTCAAACAATAAGGAACCCCAAGTGCACCCTTTAAGTGCACATTTGAAGCCCCCTTGAAGTATTCATAAGCCATTTTCTTCCATAAGCTGAATCTTCAAGCCCTAAAGTTTGAAGACCTCATTTCAACATCTAAGAGGAAGTCTTAAGCCAATGGAACTCAAATATTCAAGCTAGAAGTTAAAGAAACAAGTAAAAACCATAAAGAGCCCTTAAATGCACCCGAGAAGACCATTTTGGGTTTTTTAGGGCCAAACTTGTATTTATACTTTATTTTCTTTAATTTCCTATTTATTTACATTATTTATGATGTTATTTAGGCTATGGAAGAGATTCAGGTTGCATAGGACAAGTGGCATACACTGCATACATAAAAAATGTGCAATACATGTGTTTAACTACTAGTTTGTCTAGGTTTTATTAACCCGTTTTGAACTTAGGTTTCCAGCCAAATTTTGGCTTGGTTTTTGCCCTAGTTTTAGCCTATAAATAGGCATATATTATGGTTGTAAACCATAGCTTTTTATATGAATCATATTGCTATTTTGAGAGAAAATTCTCTTTAGTTCTTTGAAGACTACCTTAGTGCATAAGTTAACTTGTGTTCTTTAGTTTTCTTATACTTCTTGTTTCTAATCATGTGTTGATTAGGGGTGGGGGTTTCAAATCCAATTTTTTTGATTTATTTATGGAGCTTGCTAACATTTTGGGCATGTTTCTTAGTCATTATACAAAAGGGATTGCGTCAGTTTTCAAAAACAAGTAAGGTAAGGAAAACATTGTTGCTAATGTTCTATCTAAGATATATCCCTTCCTTTCTACTTTAAATACCAAATTGCTTGGATTTGAACTTTTGATGGAATTGTATGATAAGATGTTGATTTTGTTGAAATCTTTACAAGTTGTGAAAATGCAACATTTACTAAATTATTTTGATAAAGTGGATATCTTTCTTCAGAGAATAGGTTGTGTATACCTTAATTTTCTTTAAAAGAGCTGCTTACAAAGTGAGGCCCATGATAGCAGATTTATAGGGCATTTTAATGTTGTCCAAAAACTAGATGTGTTAAAAGAACACTTCTATTAGCCACATAGGAAAAGAGATGTTGAAAAGGTTTGTGAACAATGCATAACATGCAAAAGTCTTGTGAAAGTAAACTAAGTTTATATACTTCTTTACCTATTGCTTTACATTCTTGTACTGATATCTCTATGAATTTTGTTGTAGGACTTCTAAGAACAAAGAAGGGTAGATATTTTGTTTTTGTTATTATTGACAGGTTTTCAAAGATAACTCACTTCATTCTATGCCATGAGACTGACGATGCCGCTAATATAATTAATTTATCCTTTAGAAAAATAGTTCGATCACATTGAATTCCATGAACCATGATTTCTGATCGAGATACAAAGTTTCTTAGTCACTTTTGGAGGAATTTATGGGGTAAGTTGGGTACAAGGTTGTTATTTTCTACCACTTGTCACCCATAAAAAATGGACAAACTGAGGTAACAAATCATACACAATTACTTTGCTTAGGGTAAGCATAAAAATGAATTTGAAAACTTGAGAAGATTGTTTGTCACATTTTGAGTTTGAGTAAATTGCATAAATAGTCCCTAACATTTAGTCATTGTTTCCTTTTAGTCTCTAACCTCTTGAACGTTCTGTTTTGGTCCTAAACTTATTAAAGTTATTTAATTTTGGTCACTCACTAAATGAAATTTATTAACTCAAAACAATTATATGACAGAAACTTTTGAAATTTTAATTTAAATATTTGGTAACTGTCTTCTGCTAAATTTAAACAGTTTAATATTTTTGACAATAAATAGATAATTTAAATTAGTATTTTTTTTATTTTTAAATGAAATAAGTTCAATTTACAAAAAGAAAAAAAAGTGATTTGAATTTTTCACCAACTGTATAAAAATTATTATATAGATTAAATTTATTGTAAGATAATTATCAGATGGTTTAAATTGTGATCTAAAAAGTTTGATATAGATAAATACTTTGAAATAACAAATTTCATGAAATTGGGACCAAAATGAAACATTTTTAATAGAATTAGGACTAAAATGAAACATTTTTAATAGGTTTAGGATTAAAACAGAACATTTAATAAGTTAGAGACTAAAAGGAAAAAATGACTAAAGGTTAGGGACCATTTATGAAATTTACTCTGTTGAGTTTTCATACAATAAAGTTGTGCATTTCATACTAGATTTTCGCCTTTTGAAATTGTTTATTATTTTAATCCATTAAATCCTACAGATTTAATACCTATGTCTAAAACTAAGATTTATAGTTAGATGGTGCACATGGGGCTGAGTTGATGAAAAAGTTGCTTAAGAAGGTAAAATTTTAAATTGAGAAGAAAACATAGCAATGTGCAACTACAAATAAAAAAGGGCATAAGAAATTTGTACTTGAACTTGGAGATTGGCTTTGGATTCATATGAGGAAGAAGAAGGCTTCCAGCTCAAATTCGTATAAAATTATATAAAAAGGAGAAAGAACTTTCCAAGTTTTGAAGAAAATCAATAACAATGCTCACCAACTTTATTTACCACATGAGTGTAGCATTACTGCTACTTTTAATGTTGCTAATTTAGCCTTAATTAATGAAGGCTCTAATTTGAGGATGAATCCTTTTAAGAAATGAGGAGAGTAGAAGAACCTATCAAGCTTGGAGCATGGTACCTCAAGGAAACTAAAGGGTCTATTGAAGATAATTTTGGGGCCTATCACAAATACTTGTGAAAAAGAGCTTAAGGTTACACTATAAGGGCTAATTGAAGCTTGTTTCTAGGAGGACAAGGTTCGAAGACCTTTCTGGAGATCTAAGGGAGTTAAATGGAGACAATTTTACAAGACCTGTCAATGTGCTACAAGTGAAAGACACAAGTGCAAATGAGGAACCCAGGTATACTCAAGGAGCCCTGGTGCCCATAACTGAGCATGGCTAGCAACTAATGGCTAGTGCCTTAAATAGGTTGCCCAACCCTTTGTTTTTTAGAAAGTTCTAAGCTCTTTTAGAATCAATTAGGTTCAAACCTTAATCCAACTAGGATTATTTGTTGTTTAGGTTTTTATTTCATTTAGACTTAAGATTTGCATTCTTAAAGGCCAAGAACATTATAAATAGGCCTTATGTATGTTTTTTTCATACAAGACTTTAATAATATAGAAATTTTGAGCATTCTTTTTTGAGTTCAAATTGAACTTAGCTTGGAATGTAGGTTTTCATACTCTTTTACTTTGTTCCTGTGATAGCCCTTAGCCACTTGTGGTGGCTTGCTGCCCAAGATTGGTTGGAACTTATAAAATTCCCAAGTTTTGGTTTGTAATTGTTGGTTTGTTTGCTTGTGATAAAAATTGATGCATGTCTCCTAAGTTTTTTAACCTAATCACTAGCAATAAATATTGCATGAGTCACTTTGGCATGGAATTTAAATATAAAATAAAACATTCAAAACATTGGCGAATCCGTACTTAAAAACAATTGTAAAACTAGCTAAAGCCATAAGTACATTTTTTACAAGCGTCAACCCTATGTATTTTGTTTGGCTATGTACATGAATCACAAACCAAAACATGTAACTAACCAATGTTTTTAGAGGCATCTAGCACAACTAAAGACTTAAGCATAACCTATTGAGATAAACATACTAGGACAACCACCTAAGCTTTGCCTTTTAGGTGCCTTTAGCCCTGATCTTCTCATGTGCTTCTAGCTCAACCACTACTAAAGGTTAATCCAACATAGTTAGTACATAACACAACCAACAAACCCAAAAATACAAACTAGTAAGTATAGTTTGTACCTATTAAACTAGCTTAACAACCATCCTTGGGTTATTGGCCGAACCACCCAAACCTGTACACATAAATTAAGGGTTGAGAATCATAGATTTTCAATAAGGGGTTTTTGAGGTACTTACAAAATAAAACACTAGAGGACATTGGGAGAGTAAATATATCACAAATCTATCATGAGCTCATTACAGTTTGAGAGCTAACATATGCACATAAGAGACCTATTTTCTTCCTATGTCCTTCTACGGGACGTTGTCATATGTCTAACGAGTTTTGGCTCTCAACTCACCCTAGCAAACCTTGGCTTGCCAAACTATGGTAGGTCATCACTTAGGCATTTAACTACCTCCCCTTGAATACTATATGCAGGAGTAATCCAAGCATACCTAGCAAAGCCAAGTTGGGTTCACTAAGGTCCTATGTTAGTGCTTCAGGTCCATGACTCAACTAGGTCACTATGAGTTACTAACCTTTCACCCTTCTTATGGTGAACCTTGACTAGCATATGGCTAATCTAGTGTGGGTGTACTAAGTTCTTACCCTAGTTCTTAGGGTCTAAGACCCATCTAGGTGACTAGGTGTACTAAACCTCTAACCTTAGTTGTACTAGGCTCTCGCTCTAGTCCTTTAGGTCTTATACCTAACTAGTTGACTAAGTGTTACTAAGCCTTCATTTTCCTTAGTGGACCTTGAACAATACTTAGCTCAGCATTCACTACACCTCAATGTAATGGCCATTACTATGAATCATGCTTGCTCTAAGTGCTCTTTGTATTTTATAGCTCATAGTGGTGTCCTGAATGCATTATGGTAGTCTAACTACCTTTCAACCCTAAGGATCCTTAAAGTGCTCTAGTGATATAGCTTGAGTTTCATGCCACGTACCTATTTAGAACTCTTAGTCTTTTTCTTGATTCATTAGTGTGGCTTGCGCTTACTTAGGTCTCAAGTAACTTCACAATTCATGCCAAGCCCCCACATTATCCAATTTAGGATTTATCCAATCTAGGCCTCCCATGAGTCCTAGGGCTCACATGGAGCCCACATACATCTATGTGCCCCTATTGGCCTCATAGTGCCCTCTCTGGCCCTTAGGTGTTTCTAGTTAACTTACTGTAGTTTTGTCGCTCATTAGCCATCCCAAGGTTAGTGCCTCAATGCCCATTTAATGTCAACACTAATCATGCCTTCGTGCACAAGTCATCATACATAGTTAACTATGAGGTGCATGGAGGTTGCACGTTGTGGTGGTTCATATGATCATTGCATAAATTCATGGAAAAATGTAGAGACTTGATATGACTAAAAAATATGCTTTCATGTTTCAGCCGTTATAATTTTGGAACAAAATAATATTCACACATTGCTAGATGGAGGCCGGAGTAAAAAATGCTACTACCAGAAACATAATAGAACAAATCATGGTTACCAATATTTTGCTTTAGAAGATAATAAAAAAATGAAAAAAAAATTAAAGACCAAGAGAACAAATGGAGAGGTTTTGTAACCCGCACATTATAGTGGATATTTTTTTGTAATAAATTTTAATAATAACAGTGCGACACATAACATGTTATATGCTTTGAAACAATGTATATTTGGTTTGTTAATTGAAACAATTCAATAAAAATTTCATTTCCTATTAACATAGAATCTAATTTTTAATATCGATGAAAAATTTATCTAGAAAAATTTACTCCCAAATTTAACAATTATGGATCAAATTGCTTTATAAAACTATAGAGCTTGAAATAAAAAATTGATGCTACAAATCTTAATAATCAATAATCAAAGAATAATGATAGAAATAATGATTAAAGCTTCATTTTAGAAAATAACAATAAAGAAAATCAATAAAAAAAAGTTAGGATCAAGACAAAAAAAATGGAAAAACTTTAGGCATTAAGGATTTAACAATTGACTTAATGAAGATAAAAAATGGTTTAACTAAAAAATAAATAAATTATGATCACTAATGTTTTACTTTAGAAGATAGTATATAAAAAATAACAAAAAGGAAAACTTAAGGCCAAGAGAACAAATAGAAGATTTAATTAAATAGTTATAATTTAGTGACTAAAATGTAACATGGATGTAACTTAGGTAAAAAAAAAATTAGAAAGTTAGGGAATGAACTTAAGTTTTAACCAAAAAAATGTGACATAGATGAAAACCAGAAAAATTGCAACCTAGGCTCTCATAAAGGCAAGCATCTTATGAAATAAGATAAAACTAAAAAAAGAGCAAATCGTATCCTAAAAAAAATAAAAAATAAAAAAATAAAGTCGAAAGCAAAAAAAAAAAAAAACTGTTGAATCATGGCCCAAAACCAACTGGGCTCAACCAACCCAAAATAGAGTTACTGTCATTCAACAGTTCTAGTGTTGATATTTAGAAGTATAGTGTAATGTACATTTCTAGTTCTCCAACACTAGTTCACCATGCTCCTTGCTTAACTACTTGGTTACTCACCATTAATGCATTAAACCTACCTTATAAGTGGAGGTGATCCTTCTCTTGGCCTTACTAAGGCATTAAACCTATCTCATATTGTTTGCTCCATTTCACTCTTTTGACTTAACTTTAACATGAATTTATTTATATTATTATTTGATAAAAAATTTTAAAAAATTATATTTAAAAACTATGATTTTTGTAGTTTTTAAATGTAATTTTTCAAAAAAATATATTAAATCATAATATAGATAAATTTAAATCAAAAGACTGAAATAAAACAAATAATATGAGATAAAGGTAATACTACTTAAGAAAGTGAAGTTTTAGCTAGCCATTTTAGAGGCAAGACGGCTAAATTGCTCAAACGCTGTAATTTCCGTCGCAAATTTTGGCCGACGGAACAAATGATGGAAACTTCGCTTCTTTGACAACTTTATAGTGGTCAATTTGCTATTTCCCAAGAAAAAAACCCAAGGGGGCCATGTACTGTTGCTCCTTTGCTTTCAACCGGAAAAAGGCCTGCAAAATCTTGCTCCTACACTGAATTTGAAAATCAACTAAATCCCCGAGCAAATAGCTGTTCTTCCCACTGAAAATTCTGCGTTTCTGTGTACTGAATAGTAGTTTTGGAAGCTGGCTTCAGTTCTAAAATCGTAAGAGGTGGCTGGCGTTCAATTTACCCGCATGTTTGGAGGTTGAACTTCTGCATCTCGAGGCAGCAGCTCTTTGATTGTTTGGCTGAGTTCTCGAGCAAGATTCATGTAGGTTTTTGAAGAATCGGCGAATTCTTTGAAGTGTTTGAGTTCATAATACTGTTAGAGGAAGTTCATGCTTTCGATCGTAAGACCTTGCATGTAAAACGTGTAATCATATTTACCCATTTGTTTCAGATCCGAGGTCAGAGTTCCCGCCGAGTTCCCGCCTGCCTCTGCTGCCAGTACATTGCCAACTTCCCACCATCTTCGTGTTAGTAAGACAGTGGATCGAGGTTGGCGTATTAGCGATGGGGTGGGGATGGGCGATCGGCGAAGGATTGGTGGTAATGGGTTCGCTCTGCCTTCTCGGCTGTGCGGGGCTCTGGTTCTTGAATCGGAGGCTATACAAAGAGTATGAAGAGAAGAGGGTTTTGGTGCAGATCATTTTCAGCGTTGTTTTTGCCTTCTCTTGCAATCTTCTGCAGCTTGTTCTCTTCGAGATCATCCCTCTTCTTTCCAGAGAGTATGCCCCCTTTCTTTGCCTCTTCAGTTAGGTCGGGAGGATTAGGATGATGAAATGATACACGAGTCTTGGTTGTTATAGTTTCAGTTTCTTTTGGGGAGTGGAACTTTTTAAGCTTCTGCTTCTGATAAGTTGTTACTGATATTTTTGTATGGATTGTTTGGCGTAACCTTTGTTTAGTCATTCTAGAACAAAATGTTCATAGCCCTTAGATTTTGGATTACAGGGGGAGTTCATAGTGGTGACAATAGCTCCATATAACTTGAATCAAATGTGATTCAACTTCTAACGCTGCTACTCTCTTCATCTACTTTTTCATACAATTATAATTAGCTATTGAAAACAAAACTGTTCACATGAAAGGATGAAAATGGTTCTCTGGGATTCTTATACAAGGGAGGTTGAAGTGTTTTTTATTCTTTGAAAAGATTTGCTAAGCCTTTAGAATGCATCTGCCAATTTTCTAGCGCTGATGGATCCATCAGCTTCTTCTCTCAGTTTTCTTCTATCTTATATTTTTTCTGAACTTATCTTTTAAAGAAAGATCGCACTACTTTGCCCTTAACATTGTTATCTGTTCATATCTAATTCATCCTTCAGTTCGCATGCTAGTCTTGACTTTATTCTTTTCCTGACCACAGGGCAAGACTGATAAATTGGAAGATTGATCTGTTTTGCTTGATGTTGCTGCTGGTTTTCATGTTACCGTATTACCACTGCTACTTGATGCTTTGCAATAGTGGTAGGTGTTAACTTGTGCTTACATTAGTATTAAAGCTTCAAATTATTTAAATATTTTCTTTGTATTAGCCTTTTTACATGTACTAGGGTTTCTTTCACTATCTTGTGTCAACTGTCAATCACTTCTATTTTCCCACTTCTTTTTGTTAAAAAGATGTGAAGTAGTCATGTTATGTTATAATGTAATTTGTTCAATGGAAAGAAAAAGAAAAAAGAAGTTTGGATAGGACTTAACTGTATGTATTATAAAAATTGTGCACTTGACCTGGCATGGTCAGGAACTCTGAACTTTACACTTCAGATTATCTTGGGAACAAGACAGGGTTCTCTGGTTTGTTAGTTTAGTTATAGTTTCTTACAAGGTGTTTTGCGGACTGAAGTGTTGTCTTCTCTTAGGTAATGGCTTAACCTGTGAAATATCTTTCACCTTGATGACCATATTTATATGTAGGGAAGTAAGACATCTGTTTTCTCTAGGTCACATCTTTTTCTGTTTGGGAAATTCATATATAATCTTTTGAGGTTTACTGGGGACCCAAATATTGTCTTTCCTCTTGGTAATGGCTTAAGTTGAAAGATGTAATGTAGAGTCTCAGTAGTGCACACCATGTGAACTTCTGCAGGTTCTTCCACTGTATATCCTGATGAACCTTCTTAGTATGAAAAAGAAAGAATTCTCTTTTGGGTCTTGTTTATAATGAGAGATTCATGGACCTTTTCTTTTTCATGAATGCACTGACGCAATGTAATAACACTGATTTATCTGTTGACATGTATACCAGGTGTAAGGAAAGAACGGGCTGCACTTGGAGCCATCTTATTTTTGTTAGCATTTCTCTATTCTTTTTGGCGAATGGGTGTTCACTTTCCAATGCCCTCTCCAGACAAAGGTTTATTCTGGATCTCTTTACCTTTTGCAGCTTGCCCCGCTTTCTCCTTCTGTGTGTGTGTGTCGGTTCCCCCTTTTACAGACTGATATGAAGTATGCTTTTCAATGAGATTCACTATAACTTCTTTATCCTTTTAATCTCAGTATTAATGGACCTAGCTCCTCAGTAATGATATTCATCAATTTCTTGACCATATCATACTGAAGATTTGATTGCAGTTGTTAGGACTGGTATGAATTATATACATTGTTATAATAAGATCATGTATGGTATCATAGTAACTTATTGAAAGTTTATGCTGTGGCTTCAAGCTTAGGTGAACTGAGCTGATCGTATTGTCTTGTTGGCAGTGTCTACATTGGCAATGGGTGAAGAAGATAAGATTCTAGTGTTATATGGAAGTTGCAGTTGCTAGAGTTTAGGCAATTGTCAGTGGGGTGGTTAACAAAATAGTAGCTCTAGCCTCTATGGAATCTACAAATTCTGTATCTTCAAAAAATGCTTTCCTGTTATCCAGAACCTGAGTAAATTTAGCCATTTTCACCCTAGAAAGGATAATTACCTTTCCTTACCCTCAAAAGGTCTCAAGTTTCTTTCCCTCCAAATTAGCTAAACAGCTGCAAAAGGAATTAAGGAGATAGCCTTTTTGTTTCCCTTTCTAGTTTTGATCCCATGCCAAGCTAATAGTTCTTGTTGAATGGATCCTGTTTGCTTCCAGCTAACATCCATTAATTCTTTGCTGTATCCCATAAATCTTTAGACCATTTGCAGAATAGAAAGAGGTGATTAACCAATTCAGCTGCTTCCCTACAAGAAACATCTGTTTGTTAGCACGTTCCCCTTCTTTTGGAGGTTGCCAATTGTGAGATCCTTCCCCTGCAAACTCCCAAGCAAAGAATGCCACTTTGAGTGGTGAACCTATCTTTCAAATTGGTTTCCATGGAAAAGCTGAGACTTCTTCAATTGAGTGTTTGTGTAGGATTATTTGTGGTATCCCTTGAACTCAAAAGAACCTTTATTTCTCACAGGCCAATGGCATTTATCTTGGCCAGACATCTGGATTGAAACCTGTAGATCATAGGAAAATTTTCTTTGATAATTCTGAACCTCACGATTATTCGCATTTCGGGAAAAAGCAACATCTGATACATTACCCCTGTCCAAGCAACAACAACAATCAGCAACCAGCTTGTTCTTATTATGGGCACCAAAAACAAAACAGGGAATTGGACTTTTAAGAGGCATCGTTCCATACCAGATATCATGCCAGAAGGCCACCCTTTCCCCTTTCTCCACAGCAAAAACAATAATCTGTCCCAGTTTTGTTCAATGCAACCTATTTGTTTTGTGGCTGCCTGAGTATATTTCTTGGATATTTTATCTTCATTTTCTCCTATTTTTCAATGATTTCCTTAAGATTTTTCACTTTGCTTTCATTGTTGGTCTGAGTTGACTTAAATTTCAGCTGGTTGCTACTGATTGTAACAACGGAGCAAGATGTTACCTGCTGTCTTGCTTTTCTATAATTAATGTATGTTGATATGACCTTAGAATGAGTGCTAAGTGTTAATCCACGTACAAAACTTATGTAAAATTCGTAATATTCATTGCTTTTTCTGCCATGACTCTTGTTCCCTGAATGAATAAACCAGCTAACTCTTAGTACCAAATGTCATAATTCTGCATTTCTGCATTGCACTTGTTCAGAGAGAAGTTGCTGGTAGGTTGTAGCTGTTCTGTTTTCCTGTTTTTTTTCCCAGGTTTCTTCACCATGCCTCAGTTGGTTAGCAGAATTGCTGTTATTGGAGTAACCGTCATGGCTGTCCTATCTGGTTTTGGAGCTGTAAACTTGCCTTACAGTTATTTATCGCTCTTCATTAGGTAACACATCTATGTGTTTTTTATTTAGTTTTTAGTTAGTTTTTAGCCATTCTCTTGTTTTCTTGACAAAGTTTTTTTTCCCTTATCAAATCACATCTTTGCTTTTTTTTTTGGGGGGGGGGGGGGAGGGGGAGGGGGAGGGGGAGGGGGAGAGAGAGAGAGAGAGAGAGAGAGAGAGAGAGAGAGAGAGAGAGAGAGAGAACACCATTTTTGGTGTCCAATTAGTTTTGGTTGAGGGCCTTTGGTTAATGGCCTCTGCCTGTTAGTTTTTAATGATTTCTATTAGGATACAAAAAAGTATCTATTGAAGTTTGGAATGAGTTAAATGAAAAACACCATTTTTGGTGTCCAAATTAGTTTTATCAATTGATCATTATTTGATTCCTATGATTCAGTTGATGTTCCATTTTTATTATGCCCTCTGGTTGAACTGTTCTCAAACTTGAGGGGATTCAGGTTGTTGAATCTCAACTGCAATGCCCTTTGTCAACTTCAATAAAGTGATTGTTGACACCAGGCATTTAATGTTGAATGATATAAGAATGTCCAGTAGTAAGAATGGTCAGTTATATTGGCAATGATCAGTGATGAAGAAGGTACAGTTGTAACTCTGTGGGTACGAGGGAAGGGTTAAAACCGTGCAGGAACTTCTAATTAATTTTGAGGATGAGAAGAATATACTAACACTATTGATTGGTATGTCGGGTGAGAAGATATGAAGAGAAAAGGATGGAAGAAGGGACGAAGGAAACAAGATGAGAAAAGTAAAATGAAATGTTTCTAATTTTGTTACATTTTCTGGAGAGTGTTGGGATGTAGAGCTGTTAGCTGAGAAATTTTGAAGATTATTTCTGGACTTGTAACCTTTTGTAAGTTTTTTCGGTTAAATTTCCATGGTATAATGTAACTTTGACAGATGAGTTTTCATTGATTGAACCTGTTTAAAAATTTGAACTCATTGAACAAAATAAAAGTTGGAGGAGTGTATGAACTTCTGGAAGTGGCTAGCCTATATGTTTCTATTAACTGGTTCTTAAATTTTTGGAATAATTTATTTTGGAGTTACTATATATATATTTTTTCTGTTTGTTGAATTTATTTGTTCTCTTACTTTGAGATTTATTTTATCTGCACCTTCTCTAATTGTTGAAAATTTATTGAACAGTGATAGACTTGCTTTAAGAGAATGTAATCATAAAAAATCAAGATGGGGAGAGAGAGAGAGAGAGAGATCACACCTTGCTCTTATGTCTAATTCAGACCCAGTACTATGAAGACCAAATTTCCCTTATAGTCACAAAATTGCATTCTTAGAATTATGCAATTCCCTATCTTCATCATCGTAAAACCTATCATAAAATTGCAACCCAGGAATTGCACTCCTAAATCAAGCATTTTTAAAATTGATTTATGTGATATTTTTCTAGGATTAAATCAACTACAGTTTCCTAAGGGACAATTCATTTCCTGTTAATGTGGTTAATGGGAATGCATTAATTGCTGGTTGGGGTGGGTTACAGTGCAGGTAAGAAAAACCCACCCCATGGGTTAGCAAATAGTCCCTTGTTTTTTTAGTAATTTACGAATGTTTGCCACCCGCATAAAGCCAGATCCAATCTTCCACTTCACTTTTGCTCATACACCTTCTCCAGACTCCATGCCCTTTGCCAATTGACCACCCACCACCTGATTAAAATCCAGCTCAAGCTGACGAACCTTGTTGCTGCTCCGGGTTCTGCGCCCTTCCCGCACCTCACCCCGCACCTCACCCCGCACCTCACCCCAGCCCCTTACTCTGCAAACCCAAGCCAGATCCGACTAGTTCGATCTCTAGTGAGCCTTGCCTGCACCACTCTAGGTCCGATTGGCATATGAGGGCTTTGGCGCACAATTCCGCGTGCACGATAGATGCCTCGAACGACATGCTGGTTAGGCGACAAGCAAGGATCTAGTTGGGAACCAGGGGCAGCAGGATGAGACGGAGCTGAGCTTGTGGGGCTGGTGGAACTTAATCAAGTGGTGGACGGTGGCGGATAATTTGTGTGGATACGTCTAAGCAGGAGAGTTGTGAGAAGGCATGGAGCAACGTGTTTAAGCAGGGGCAATGGATGTAAATAAAACCAATTTTATGCCCTATTTTTTAAACCAACCCGTGGATCCTCTTGACCTGTCTTAGACCCGCGAATAATCCAATTCCATTAATGCCATTAATTCAAGCCGAACTGCCCCTAAGTTTTCAGTTGCAAAATCTGTATTTTAATATTTTTGATGTGAATTATTAATGAGGGCAAAACTGGAAGAACCAAATAGGTCCAGTTTGACCTAGGTCCACTTGAGACTTTTCCAACAGCCTTATCCTTGTTAAATTGGATTGATGAGATTATACATGGTAAATTGCAAAATTCCAACAGTAATGATGTGCACCTTTTTTAGTGCATTGAAAGGATTTTCCAATTATGTTTTAACATCAAACTAGATGTTTGGAATTGACTGAAATATCAAAGCTTCAAGGCTTAAATTTCATGTGCTGAACTTAGGATGTTATTTCATTATTTTCTGTTTTTTCGAATCAGTTGTGTCCTTTCTAAAGACTTTGATCTAAGAATGTGCATATATTCAAGTTTAAGTAATATGGCCATGTTGGGAAGGTAGTGTAAAAATTAAGATGTTAATGTTACTTGTTAGGTGGTGTTACCCACATAGTTTAGTCAAGATGCTTGTAAGCGCTCTATATTTGTTCTAAGGCTTCTCCACTCATTGCCAGTTGGGTTTAGGATTGATGTTTCATCATGGTATTCGAGTCCAAGATCTGTTATTGGCCTGTCTATCAGTTGTGAGCCCCATTGTCATTGTTGTGGTCTTCAGGACAAGCCCACTTCCAGTTCTCTCGCATGTTGAGGGGTTTGTCAAGTGGTGTTATCCCACATTGTAAAGTCAAGGGATTCATCATTTCTTTAAATTGTCGTGAGACTACAGGTACCGAGACATCTGTTAGCAAAAGAAAAGGTGTCCTTTGGGGTTTTACCTAAAGGCTGAATAATTGCTGTATACTGATTAAGATGCATATCTCGGATGATTCTATTAATCTATAGTGGGTTATTCAAAATGACAAACATTGTCTAATAAATTTAATTAAAGAAAAACTGGCTCTGTTTATAGGTTGTAGATAATATAATTTCATGATTCTGATGTATTATGTTCTGTTGATGTTTTAGAGTCTTTCTGGAATATAATTTTTGGAATTAAATGCTGAAAGTGAATGATTCCTCATAAGAACACTTGTTCTTTTTTCTCTTTCGTGAATATTGCAGGGAGATCGAGGAATCAGAGGTCAAGGCTTTGGAAAGACAATTAATGCATTCTCTTGAGACCTGCATAGCAAAGAAGAAAAAAATTATTCTTTGTCAGATAGAGATTGAACGAGTACAGGGATCAGAAGAGGTTTTGTTGATCTTTAACCCTTTTCTGTCTTTCTTTCTCTTTCTGTTTCTTTCTATTCGATTTGTGCAATGTAATGGTTTTATCCTTGCTTCAGTTGTCTGTTAGAAGATATGCAATCTAATTGTGAAATTGTGGGATTAATTGAGAATATAACTTGAATTCAAGCATGAAACAGAACTAGCTCACATGTACTTATTTAAATTAGTGTGACTCAATTTTGACGGCGAGCAGTTGGATGCATTTGGAATATTTGAATAACAGTTAGTTGCATTTGCAATGCTCATATCTGATGCTATGATGACCTATACAATGACACCTTTATTGCAGTAACTATTTATAAAAAAGTAGTTACTATTTAGCCTGGACCCACTCCTGTATATAATATTTGATCTGGATAAAATTGCATAGTTTCTGTAACTTAGATATATTTGTTAGGGTAAATGACACGAAATGTCCTGAAATTATGCTTCATGTTGCACTTTCGTCCCTGAATAACAAACTGTTGCATGAATGATCCTAAACTAACTAATAGCACTGCATGGGTGGTCCTCTGTTAAGATTCTCCATCAATTGGGGAAGGAAATCCTGGTTAAAATGCAGTGCAAGTCTATCAATTATATGAATTATAGCAAAGTGGTCCCTGAGTGATAAAAGATTGCCACAAAACTATGCATCTCCCTCTCTCTCTCTCTCTCTCTCTCTCTCTTTTCTCTTCGTCAGTTGCTTGTGGTTTAATAGGTTATTTCCTGGGAAAGCTAAAGAGCTGAGACAACACTATCTATAATTAATAGGTTGACAATTAAAAAACAATGGTCTAATACTTTGGGAAGAAAATTATTGAATTTGTACAAAATTCAGGGCGTGGATTATAAATAATGCATTGTTCGTTTTTCATGTTTTTTCTAGAATCAATAACATTTGCAAACTAATAATTTATCTACATAATAGTCATTTGAATAATATTTCTCAGAAAGTAAATAATTTTAAATTTTTGCTTATCCAATAAAAAAGAATTTATGAAAGAACTTACTTTCTATGTATGCATGCGATGCTTTTCTTGTTTGGGTGTTTCCTTGGTCCTCACCTTGTTTGTCTCAAACTTCATATCAAGTTGAATCCAACAATAAATTCATTTCTCTTGGCAAAAAGCATCATATTGGTTGAAGTTATTGGATGTCTATATGATCTTTTTCATTATAGTTTCTGAATCCAGAGTCTGAACTTTAGTTTCAGTTCCCAAGTGTTTCAGCTAACCGAGCTCTTTTTGCCAGAATTTGAAGTCCAAATCTTTCTTCAGACGAATTGTTGGCACAGTTGTACGTTCTGTGCAGGATGACCAAAAAGAGCAAGGTCTGTCTTAAAATTCTTATTTTCTTTATCATCTCTGTAGGAAAATGACTTCGAATGACCTACTATCCTTGTAAATTGCAACTAGATCTATATGTTGCAATTGACATTTTATTTCTGAAGTTATAGATTTGGTTGCTAGTGGGTAAATTGCTGATGAAGTACAGGTGTAAGGTGTGTTGTTGTTGGACTTTGAGGGGTTGGTTGTAATCTTAATCTTGTCTTTCTGAAACTTTTTGTTGCCCGAAAACCTGCCATCTTTGTGAGAAAATATATGTATCCAACCAATCCTTCCTATAGTTTATTCTGTTGCATAAAAATTAAGTGCATTTCTCATCATTCTCTCTTCACCAAATATATCTCCAGTAGCTTTCTTAGTGTTTTTGTGTAGGGGAACAAGCTATCACAATAAAGACATTGACTATTCCTATAGGAACTACCCTGGTGCCTAGCTCCCTGAAAACAAGGTTCGACTTGCATGTGTTAAGCATATGGCTAGCGTTCATTCTGAGCCAGGATCAAACTCTTCTGATAAGTATGATTGGGCCCTGCAGTGGTAGAACTGGAGCTAGCTGCTCTTTTATCTTCTGCTGTCTTCAATGGTCTATCCAGTACATACCAGGCTTCTGTCTAACAGGAGCGGAAATAGAAAGGTCTATTGACTAGTCTCTGTTCGAATAGCTAAGCAATGAAAGGCATCACAACTTTGAGCCAATTCGTTTTAACTTAATCCGAAATGGCCTATTTTTATTTTTACATAATTTTTACCGTAACCAATTTTATTTGAAAGCTAATATTATGTAGATATAGTAATCCATTTGAAAGTAAATTTTCATGATGTTATTTAACTTTTATAAATTTGTCTATTTCTACGCATTGAAAAAGAAAAATTCATAAAAATTTAATAAGATTGTAAAAATTATATTTCAATGTATTATTATGCCTATACAATTTTGGCTTTTAAATAAAATTAGTCCCAGGCAAAAAAGATATAAAAATAAAAATAAGTCATTTTGAATTAAGTTGACTTAAGTTAAAACGACTTGACTCTATGTCTAGACTGCATCATAAAATTTGATGAAGTTGAGAGCCCCAAATAATTTTGGAAATTCAAGTATATTAATTGGATTAGCTACATGGTTGATGAGGAGTTCCGAAGTTCTATTCCTTCTAGGACATGGAAAACCTATACTTGAGGTTTCTATTAAAGCCAACTAATAGACACAAATAACTCCTAGACCTCAATGGAAACCTAGCACACTTGAAATAGAACTGACTTGAAATGTCCTGAATTTCCAAAAGAGCTTTAAAATTGACAGGTATCCTTGTTCTTAAGTTACTCATAAAACTACTTGAAAATTCGGCTATACTCTTGTGCCAAATATAGAACTGCAACCAAGCCAACCAAAATAGAAACTGAACCATCTGAATATTGTAGATGTGGTATATCTCTGGTTGCATTTTTCGATCAAATGATGGTGAGAGATATGAGACCATGAAGATTTGTTGGGACAGTACTAGATAGGTTTCTGTATTTTGTTAAATGGCTTTGAAACCCTGTGCAGAGGTTCCAGTTTTTCAAGAATACCTCAATTGTTTTTAACATGATATTGTTCTCTAAATATTGGGAGGCTGTTCTATTGTTGGTATTTTGGGTTTGATTTTGTTTCACTTGTATTCCTCAAAAGTTTTCTCCTTACCTGTGTTTCTCTGTGAAGATATTAAAATCTTGGAAGCCGAGGTTCAAGCTTTAGAAGAGCTCTCAAAGCAGCTATTCTTGGAAATCTATGAGCTTTGCCAAGCCAAGGTGTGGTATTGGCTTTAAACTTGCCCGTCCATTATAATGCATGTGCTACCTGTTATATAAAATTGTGCCTTCATTCTTCCTACTTGATTTCTCCTGGCATTTGATTGTGAGAATGTGTAGCTCGTCCTTAGGGTTGGCTTGTTATTGCGGTCCTTGCCTCCTCAGTTCTTTAAGTTTATACCTTGGCTTCATCAGTATCCACCTGCACACATGATGTCTTAGAATGATTTTATGATTTGGTAGTTGTATCTTCGGAGGTAAAAGAAGTAAATGGTTCCATGGGCTTACTGCAAAAGATGGAACCATTTCTTTATGTGAGAGAATTGTGGAAAAGAGTGATTAATTGAGAGCTGCATGTTCCAATCAATCAGACTTCAGTATTGTTGATAATTTTCTGGTAATCCATTCAGTCAAATGGTTGGAGAGATTATGATAACTCTACCAACAAAGCATGAGCCCCACTTATTCGTGAACACACTTTCACATTTTTGTTACTAAGTTGAGTTCATTGTTCCACCACTACCTTGAGTTTGCGGGGGAATGCTAGAGAATTAGAGTAATCAGTTGAGTGATTATGGTGAGTGACTAGTGATTCATTATAATTGTGGTGATTGATTGGAGTGATTGGTAAAGGAATTTTAGTGATTATGTATAGTCCTCTTAAAACTTGCATTGGTGTTCTCAATATGAAATAAATGCAAAACTTTAGTCTTGAAATCTCATGTTCATACTCCCCTCTATTTTTCCCTGCTTCTTTAGTTTTTTGTCCAAAAGTATTTGTTTTATGTTTTTGTGCTAGTGCATATAAACAAAGTCTAGGGTGTAATAGGGATTTGAACCTTAGACCACGTGGTACATTAAGGTATGCCCTGATTGTTGCAAAATGTGGACCCACATTGATTGAATTTTTCATGTTCATAAAGGACTAAAAGATAATTAGAAAAACTGGGTGAATAACTTACAACCTGGGAGTTTTCGCCTCTTCTGGACTATTTGTGGACGGATTACTCTCTCTAGATAGAAGGCGCACACATTTTTTATCACCAAAACAGCCCAGCACTTCTTACATAATAAGATATAGGGGCCTAGATGATAAAAAGACAGCCTCTCCCAAAACAAAGCATAAAAAACCAATCGTAACCCCCAGCTGCACAGCTCAATTTGGGGAATACATGCTAACATAAGAACCAAGATAAATCATAAATATTACAAAACCTGGTCTGCTGACTCTCAGTCATGTTTTGATGAAATAGGTTAACATGTTTCCATTGCTTAGCATAGAAGAAAGCATTCTTACTAAAACGTAGTGAACAATGGCTGCAAAACAACCTCTTCTAAACCTAGTCTTAATAGACGGACCTGTAGCCACCTTACTTAGCCAAACAATAAGCTCCTGCCACTTACAAGGTGCGTTCTGTGACTTCAGGGTGCAGCACACAACTTCACAAACTTGTCCAAAAACAGCAGCAAAATAACAAATCATTCCTAGTTTCATTTTGCACCACACAAAGAACACATCTGATATCAATGAAGGAAAAAGAGTATCTTCCCTTTTTTTGTGAGGTTGGTTGTTTATGTAGCTTTGGTTTTTCCTGATTTTATTTATGTATGCATATGCATGTATTTAGGTATGTGTATGTTCTCTTGGGTTGGTTCGAAGGTTATGTCACTTCATCTCTCTCAGTATCTATATTTTGCAGTTAGCTGCTGCTTATTCACGAACATGGCGAGGACATATGCAGAATTTGCTTGGATATGCTGGTTCTATCTACTGTGTGTATAAGATGATTAAGGTTTTTCCTGAAACCTAATTCTTCTCTTATTTTGAGCACTTTTTAAGGTTTTTTGCGGAGTGGAATTTTGTTATTATATTGATAAAAAATCCTGAAGGAATAACTTCATTTTCCTCCTTTTAAGTTTTACAACGGAGAATCTCAAGCAATTGGCAATCTAATTCCATAATATTGTCCTAATTGGGGTCCTTAAATGGCTGACTGTAGATGCTATTCAATTTTGATTTACTATCTTGCTTGTTATTTTCAAGAGGACTGAGAAACCTAATTCCTTTCTTCTGAACGGAGGCACCAAGAAGCCAGTGCTATTAAATTCATTCCTAAGGAATGCTTAGCACATGATGAGGCCAGAAATCCAGGTCTCTAGCTCTTTCTTTCCCGAAGCAAGGGGAGTTGCATGGAGCATCCTCTATGCACATCCATGGTGCTCCTAGGTGTGCCATAGGCAACTGGCAGGGAAACATGTAGAAAATAAAGGGAAAAAGTAAAAATAAACAGAAATGAGAGAGAGAGAGTGAGAGGGAGGGAGGGTCTTCTTTGCAATATTTTCCCCCTAGCTATATTTGAAGCAAGAAGAGAGAATACAAGAAAATGTAGTTCTGTAGATTCAAATAGGGTTCTTGAATTTTCTCACCCATTAGTTAACTACTTGAATCCATTTATTATTATTTGAATATTTCCCCTTTACTGCACTGAAGGGTGTCCCTAGGCTTTGAGCTTTGATCTTGCCCCTAGTAACGCTTTGCAATTTTGAAAGGTGAATTTTCAGAACACTGAGACAATAGAGATGCGTTAAGTAGGGAAATGCTCAAAACAGGAAATAAAGAGGGGGAAGAAACAGCGGGCAAGAGAAGAAGAGAGAATAGAAGCAATTAATGGACAACATTTTGGTACTCTTTTGTCATTGATTCAGTAGGTTGAGTACAATATCGACATGTTTGTGGAGCAGTATTAATTGATAATCCCTAAAATTCCTCCACCAATTACTTCAGTCAGTCACCAAATTATAAGCAATTATTAGTTCCCCCTTAATCATAATCAGTATAATCTCCTATAAAAAAATCACAATCGGTATAATCACTCCTTTTCATAGTTCTCTAACAAGATGCAAATAGACGCAGCTCATAATTCTCTGCTTCTTCTAATAAATACGGTCTGGACCCTCCATTTGATAGGTAATATGGAATTTGCAGGTTTCAAAAAAATTGTATTTCACTTTTATTCTGTTGATTTTTATTTAACTTATCAAAGATTTAACAGCGTGAGAGTTATGGGACCTGATGCTTTTGCTTTCTTTGCAGTCTTTGCAAAGTGTTGTTTTCAAGGAGGTAATTGCATCTTCCAACGATGTATTCTCTTTTCATGCTACTGTATTTGTTCTTTATTCATTTCATTTGTTGGATTTTCTGTTTATTTTACAGGCTGGTTCAGTTGATCCTGTGACAATGTCAATCAAGATACTGTTGCAGTTTTTTGATATTGGAATCGATGCAGGATTATTATCACAGGTCAGTTAGAAATATACTTCTTATATCACTCCTGATATTTTTACCTGCATATAAGTAAAAGTTCTAGATTGACTCATCTCTTTGTGTTGGCCAGTTTCTTTGAGTGTTTGCCTACAGGCTATGATCTCTACTTCTCTATGTTGCTTCTGGATTGATTTTTGTGAAAATTACAGAGATAATTTAGTAGGAAACTTCTGCTAGAGTTTTTCGAGCAAACATTGCATGCAAAGTGCAGCTCATGTGCTATGTTGCTGTAGCTTTCTTGCTGCTAGATCATTTTGTTTGATTTAAAGGTTGGTTATTTTCAAAAGAACATTTCAAGTGAAACACAACTCTTTTCAAAAGAACGTAACCATTTTTATGCTTCTGGTTTGATTTTTGTGAAAATTACTAAGATAATGTAGTGGGAAACTTCTGGTAGAGTTTTCTAGCAGACATTGCATGCAAAGTGTAGCTCATGTGCTATGTTACCTAGCTTTCATGCTGCTAGATCATTTTCTTTGATTTAAAAGGTTGATTATTTTCAAAAGAACATTTCAAATGAAACATAACTATTTTTACATATAGTTAATCTATCGTTAAAATTAATGCTGATTCAGATGAATAATTTATGAAAAAGAAGCGTCATTTCCACCAAAAAAAGAAAAAGAAAAAGAAATGTCATACATTGTTACAAATTCAAATTTATGAGCAACACATTGAAGAAAGCAAACACCATTTATTTCCTTCTAAAATAGCTCAAACACCATTTATTTCCTCATTATAATTTGTATTTAATGCTGATAGGTGTATTATTCATAATACATTGCGTGCCTTATATCATTTTAACAAATTTTTTTAAAGAAGTAATTGATTTTTTTATTTTTTATTTTTATAATTTTTCCCCTTCATGGATTCTTGAAAGAAAAAATAAGTTATAAGCTTTGAAGGAAGGGGTTTGGATCAGTGGTCTAATAATTTTTGGAAGTGCCATGTGATTCTCATTTAAGTTATTGTATCTGTAATACAACATAAGGAGATAAGAAGATGGATGCTGTAGATATTTACTCATAAGATAAAGAAAAATTGGAGGAAAAAAACCCCAAATGGTGTTATTTGCTCCTTTCCCTGTATTAGCACAATTTCAAATTGAAAATTAAGAAATAACCTTTAAATAAAGCCTACTCAGACTCTAATTAGAACTGCAGGGGATCTTCTGGAATTCCCAAAAAAACTGGAATTCCCAAAAAAACTGGAAATCATAGGGTTATTTACTCTTTAAGCCTTTGAAACTTGACTGGGCTCACAAAAACTTAACAGTAAGCATTGAGCAATAGTTTAGTCAGCCCCAAATAGAAAAATGAACTTTGATGCTGTATATATATCAACGAGATACATATGTACCTACGCATATGTTTGCTTGGGTGCATGCAAGCATGTTTTCGTGTGTGAAATTGTTCTCATGGCTTTTCATCATTCATTCATTTCTTTGTATAAACACTTATGGGATAACATATTCACAAGGTAAAAGGTGATCATTCAATGGTTATAAGCAGCAACATGTGGAAATAATATCTTTGTCCTTAGCAGGTGGTCTGTTGACTGCTTTATTTGTCACCATGGTCCAAATCCTTCAGCAAAGTTCACTGCAGTTGCTGATGGTCATTGTGTGCCTTTTGTTTTTCATTTTTTTTGTGTTTTTGATTTGCAGTATATATCTCTCCTGTTCATTGGAATCTTGATTGTGATATCTGTACGTGGTTTCTTGACAAATCTGATGAAGGTAAGCACTTTCCGACTGTTTGGGGATTGGAGTAGCCAATTACTTTTTCATTTCAGTATTCTTTGCTGATCTTTTCTGAATTGATATTTAAATAAATGTCGTATGTTTTGAGAGTCAAGATCATGACATCACTATTGTAGTTGAAATTATCGAAATGCAGTTGGTCCATGACCTTAATTATTGATTTAGGCTTAACCAAGGAGCTCAAACAGAAAATGATAAGAATCCCTCTTCTTATCTGTGCATATTGCTATAATAGTATTAGAAAGTATTTCACTTTCTTAATATCAAGATGCTTCTGAGACAATGGTATGA
The DNA here is from genome assembly GCA_039654915.1 of Aquilaria yunnanensis. Taxonomy (NCBI): domain Eukaryota; kingdom Viridiplantae; phylum Streptophyta; class Magnoliopsida; order Malvales; family Thymelaeaceae; genus Aquilaria; species Aquilaria yunnanensis. The sequence goes on along the minus strand of CM077594.1, from coordinate 77,559,510 downwards.
TAAAGATAGGACCAGCACTTCTTGCACAGTAAGATTAATGTTTCTATGAAAACAATGCATTAAGCTGAAAAAAGATGAAGACCAAGAAAAGGGATGAAGAGGAAGAGAGTGGAACAAGAAGAATAAAAAAAAAATGAAAGAACAATAGAACAGAGAAGGAAAGCAAAGGAAAGAAGTGGCGAGAAGTAGTTTTTCTTTTCAGTACTTGTGGACATTTACCTTGGTAACAACCTCTAAGCTTCTGTCACTTAACCAAACTTGTCGATGTAAATATAAGCTTCTTAAATGCCTCATAGGATGCAAGCATAATCACTCAATTAAACACAATGATATAAATACAATTATTAGTTGTATTCTTGTCACCATTTTAAGGTCAGAATGCTCTATGGTTTACCCACTCAATTTGTTCCCCTAAATATCTAGCTTGCACTGAGTTCTAGATTATTAATATGATAAAAGAAATGGTCTTTTGGCATTAATGCGATGCATTGATCAGACATTTTCCGAATGAGAAGCTAATTTCATATTTCTAAAAATATTACAGTAAGTTCCTCAACAGAACGATATGATTTTGCAAAAGTTTATTTAGGTCTGGAGATGTATGTTTTTATTTTTTATTTTTTATTTTCCCTATTGGTTTGGAAAACTTTTTTGTTCCTAATGAACGCATGCCTGTTTTAAAAGAATTTCACAGGGATAAGGTATAAATACACACACACACACACACACACACACACACACATGCATGTGATAGCCAAAGGCTATTGCCTCCTCGGTAGTAACTCCCTGCCAGAATATTGGCCGAGGAGTCTGACGTCACCCAAGAGAGGATCTTTTTACTGACCTCGGAAGGTGCGAAGTCAAACACTATGAGCTCGAGACTTCGGTTAGCTCGTCAGGAATTCCGAGGACAACACCGTCTCCATCGAGGGGCCAAACTGACCGTCTTCGGGTAAGAGAGCCATCTCTCTGAAGCAAGGAAGAATCTCCCCGAAGGCAGAGGCCCCGAAGAGGATCTTCCCCGAACAAGAAACACCTGAACAAGGGAATCCCCTAACTATGGGTATGAGTCCCGAAGGAGGTGTTCATCAAGGGAACTCCCAGAGCTATGGGATAGATCCCGAAGGAGGTGCTCGCACCGAAGGACGGATAGAATCCGAAGAGGGTGCACGCACCGAAGGGCGACCTCGCCCATGGGACCTCGGGAGTAAGGTATGAGCATTTAAGGAGCCTCTGACATGTCACCCACAAGGCCTACACGTCACATCTGAACGGCAAACTGACACGCCGCAGCCGCCCCAGTCCTGACACAACCTGTCCGGGTCCCGGGCTAAAGGAGGCTGCAAACGGCTGCCTGTCCCCTAGGTCCAAAACTACAGATCAAATCCGACCGAACACGTGTCATGATCTGAACGGACTAGCTACTCCTATAAATACTAGGAAATGGGACTGGGCAAAGGATGGGCATTTTCCTCCCTCTGAGAAAACACAAAACAGGCAAGACACTTGATCCCTTAGTGTTCTTCCTCCACTTTCACTCAGAAAACTGACTTGGGCGTCGGAGGGTCCTCTCCGGAAAAGCAAACCGGGGACCTCCTAACCTCTTCTTTGAGCTTTTCAGGCACACTCAGCTGGGAAACCAGAGCTCCAGGCGCTCGCCCCCTCAGGAAGTCTCTCCACCTGTCAACATGACAGCAAACGAAGATGCCTTGGGGCATCATTTGGCGCCGTCTGTGGGAAACTACTCCCAGGTAGCTGTCGTTGAAACTCGGCGTTCGAAGGACAAAGGACTCCCGAAGTCCCCGTCCGCGCCTGAGACCCAACCAGCTACCGAACAAAGTCCCCCAGAGACTTCCTTGCCTGAAGAGGAACGCCCTCTTGTCATCACCATGGGTTTTTTACGAGACTTTCAGAGGTTTGTTGTGGCTGAAATGACACAACAGATAGACCGAAGGTGGCCGCCACCAGCCCAGGCGCAAAAACCCACTTCACCAGCACGACCTCGAGAGAAAAGCCCAAGGGCAACCCATCATAGCTCGGGAAGTGGGGAGCCACGGGAAGAGTCCTCGACAGATAACTTGCCCCTCGGGGCACGGCTGGTGGAAAGAGCGAGGTCTGAACGACCCGAAGTCCCGTCCAGAAGAAGTTTGTCGCCAGAGGCAAAGTCCCCCTCACCTCGGTACCGAAGTCGCTCCCCGAAGAGACAGCAACAGTCCTCTTACCGAAAAACCTCCAAGCACCAAGAAGAGGAGCCCAGTGCTACACTCCTCCTGGAGAAAGTCTTGGCAAGACTGGAGAGAGTGGAACAGCAGGTGGCACGCAAGCCTGTTTGGGCCAGGCTAACTGAAACCGTCTCTGGAGATGAAACTCCTTTCGCCCGAACAGTGGTCGAGGCGGCCATGCCAAGTGACTTCAGGCTACCTCGGCTAGAGACCTATGAGGGTCGGACTAATCCCCAGGCCCACCTAACAAAGTACAAATGCAGCATGGTGCTACATGGGGCTGATGATGCTATGCTCTGCAAGTGCTTTGAAGTCACCCTCGCAGGACCAGCAACTGCCTGGTACAATTCCCTGCCTCCCGGAAACATCAGGGGGTTCCAGGAGCTGTTCCAGGAGTTGTCCACAGCGTTCACCCAACAGTTCATTGGAAGCAAGCCGCGGCGAAGATGCCCGTCCAGATGTTTGACATAGCACAAAGAAACGGGGAAACCATCCGTGACTATGTCGAGAGGTTCAACAGAGAGGCCCTCAGTGTTCCGGACTTTCGTCCCGAAATCCGCATCCTCGCCATGACGAGGGGCCTCCGGAGGGATTCGCACTTGTTTTATGAGTTCTCCAAAGATCCCCCGGACACGCTGGGAGAATTCTACCGAAGGGCTGAACAACATATGACAGCCGAAGAACTGAGAATGACTGGACCGAAGGCTGACCATATTCACGCTCGTGGCGAAGGGTCCAGCCAGCAAGCCCGGTGTCCAACGGAACAGTTAGGCCGACCTCGGAGAATGCGAGTAGGAGGAAGGAAGCCCCAAAACTTTACACCTCTGAACACCACGAGGGCTAACGTCCTCATGGCGTTGGAAAAACAGGGGGCTCAAATCCAACGACCGAGGGGCATGACTGCTGACAACAGAAGGAACATGAAGAAGTTCTGTCAGTTCCACCGTGATCACGGTCATGACACCGAAGACTGCTTTCAGTTGAAAAAGTACATTGAATCACTGATAAAGCAGGGCCAGCTTCGGCGTTATTTGAGAATGCCTTCCCCGAAGGGGAAAAAAGAGGAAGAAGGAAAGCCCGATGACGAGTATTACGATTCGGACAGGCGAAGGAACCGAAGTCCGAGAAGGCGTCCTCTACCTTCGGCAGGAGTAATACAGACGATCACAACCGGACTTCCATCCTCGGAAAGAAAGAGAAGGGCCAGAGAGATAGCGCTGATGGAATATCAGAGCCCAACAAAAAAATTGGCCCGCGAGGATGGCTCCACCATCGTATTTCCCCATGATGATCCATTGCTGATAATGGCAAAGATAGGAAACTGGGACGTCAAGAGGGTACTGCTGGACGATGGGTCAAACGCAAACGTCTTGTTCTCACATTTGCTGCCAAGCTTGGGCATATCCAGGAGTGACCTCAAGGCTGTTACTTCACCCACGTTCGGCGTAGGACCATCTGAGCTACCTGTCCTCGGGTGGATCGACCTCCCCTTGATGATGAAAGGAACTTCGGAAAAAGGAACTGCTGAGTTGTTCGCCTCTACCATGGCAAGATTCATAGTCATGGACGTTCTTTCGTCATACAACGCCATCATCGGCAGACAGACACAGGGAAATTTGCACATTCGCCCTGATGTAAAGTACTTGACCGTCACCTTCGCCACCAAAGAAGGAGACGCAAATATCTTCATTGATCAAAGCGAGGTGAGAAAGGTGTTCGTCAGAGCACGAAAGGCTCCAGCAAGCAACTTAGCGCATGCTGTAGAAGCAAAAGAGCTAGAAAGGGGCGAGGCAGAAGATCCCACAAAAGCGGAAACAGAAGAAGTAGAGCTTGTCCCAGGCCATAGTACCCGAATAGGGAAAAGCATGGCCGAAGGAGACAAGGAAAAACTTGTATATTTTCTGCTTACAAATAAAGATCTGTTCGCCTACTCACCAAAGGACATGCTAGGGGTAAACCCTCGCGTAATCCAGCATAGCCTCAAAGCGAGTCCGGAAGTAAAACCTGTCCGGCAAAAGAAACAGAGCATCTCAGCTCACAAAAGCGACTTCATCAAGACCGAAGTCCAGCGTCTGATAGACGCTAGCGTTATCCGGGAGGTAAACTACCCCGAATGGCTAAGCAACGTGGTAATTGCCACAAAAGAATGAAGTAGTAAGCTCCGGATGTGCATCGACTTCAGAAATTTGAACGATGCTTGCCCGAAAGATTCATATCCGCTTCTGCCAATAGACCAACTGGTAGACTCAACTGCCGAGTACGGGCTCCTAAGTTTCTTGGACGCTTTCAGTGGGTATCATTAGATAAGGATGAACCCCGAAGATGAAGAGAAGACTGCCTTCATCACTGAGGGAGGAACATATTGCTATATCAGGATGCCCTTCGGACTCAAAAATGCAGGAGCCACCTACCAGAGGCTGATGAACAAAGTCTTCAAAGACCAAATGGGGAGGAACATGGAGGTGTATGTTGATGATATGATAGTCAAAAGCAAACTGCCTGGCTACCACGTTGCAGATTTAGAGGAAACCTTCCAAAAACTCAGAGCCTTAGGGATCCGCCTTAATCCTGAGAAATGCATCTTCGGGGTGACCTCGGGAAAGTTCCTTGGGTACATGGTATCCGAAAGAGGCATCGATGCTAACCCCGAAAAGATTAAGGCTCTGCTTGAATTCCGAACTCCTGCCACAGTCAAAGACGTGCAAAGACTCACCGGAAGAATAACCTCTCTGAGCAGGTTTATTTCCAGGTACGGAAATAGGTGTCGACCCTTCTTCAAAGTGCTCACAAAGGCAGCAAAGATGGAAGGCGACTTCGGAAGGAATGGTCATCCTTGGGATGAAGATTGCCAAAAAGCCTGGGAAGAACTCAAAGTCTACTTGGCCAGCCTGCCGACTCTGCGGCAACCTCAGGAGGGAGAGCCCCTCGTATTATACCTCGCCGTCACGAAAAAAGCTGTGAGCCGGTCTACTATGTCAGTAAGTCCCTGCATGGTGCCGAAGTCAGGTACCCTTTGCTTCAAAAAGCTATATATGCCTTAGTGCTTGCAGGGAGAAGGCTGTGGCCATACTTTCTGGCTCACCCCATTATCGTCCGAAGTACCCTGCCTCTACGGGATGTTATGAGGAAAGTTGATCACTCAGGAAGGCTTTCCAAGTGGTGTATAGAGCTTGGCGAACACGACATCACGTATGAACCCCGGAAAGCTATAAAAGCTCAAGCTTTGGCAGACTTCATCGCCGAAGTACCAAATACCGAGGAGGGACATTCGTTTTCGGGCGAAGACGAGCCAGAATGGACGTTATACGTTGACGGGGCCTCAGGATCCGAACACCAGGGAGCTGGAGTGATTATCAGAGGCCACGAAGGCCTAGAAGTAATTAAGGCCATCAAGTTCAGTTTCAACGCCACCAACAATATGGCCGAATATGAGGCCCTCATAGCGGGATTACGCCTGGCCAGAAAAATTGGCGTGAGGAACTTGAAAGCCCATAGTGATTTCCAGCTAGTAGTCCGGCAAATGGCAGGGGACTATGGCGCGAAAGACCCGACCTTGGCGAAATACCATGAGTTGGTAACAAAGCTTATTCGGGAGTTCAACGTCGTGAAAATAGAGAACGTACCCCGACGGGAAAATGCTGAGGCAGACTGTTTGGCGAAGTCGAGAACTTGCACCGAGGTGCTAAGCCACCCCAGCATCACGGTATTGAGCATAGCGACCTCGGGGAAAGGATGGAAAGAACCAATCAAAACGTATCTCGCAACCAACACACTCCCCGAAGACCCCAGCGAAGCCGCAAAAGTGCGAAGGCGCTCCGGACGTTTCTTCTTAATTGGAGAAGAACTATATCGGCAAGGATATACAAATCCACTACAGAGGTGTGTTAGTGAAGAGGATACTGAAATGATCCTCGAAGAAGTTCACGAAGGTGCCTATGGTTCGCACATCGGAACCGACACCCTGGCAGCAGTGATACTTCGCCAAGGATACTTTTGGCCTACCCTGAGAAAGGACGCCAAGCAGTTCGTCCAGAAATGTGGTAGTTGCCAGAGACATGCGAACATCCAAAGAACACCCTCGGAGTTCGTGACTTCGGCAGACTATCCTTGGCCCTTCGCAGTTTGGGGCATAGATCTCATTGGGACACTCCCAACGGCGCCTGGAGGCGTAAAGTTCTGCGTAGTAGCAGTTGACTTTCTCTAAGTGGGTCGAGGCAGAACCTCTGACAACTATCTCGGCAGAAGAAGTGCAGAAGTTCGTATGGAAAAACATCGTATGCAGATTTGGCATACCGAGGGTACTCGTAGCGGACAATGGATCCCAGTTCATAGACAAAGGATTCCAAGAGTTCATTAGCGACCTCGGGACAAAAATGCACTTCGCCCCAGTAGCTCACCCCCAAAGTAATGGGCAGGTAGAAGTATCTAACAGGACCATAAAAGATGGTCTGAAAAAGAGATTGGGAGAAGCAAAAGGGAAATGGCCAGGAGAACTCCAAAGTGTGTTATGGAGTTACCGAACAACACCCCGAAGAGCCACAGGGGAAACGCCCTTTTCACTCGTCTTCGGTACAGAGGCCATCATCCCTGTCGAGGTAGTACAACCGTCAATACGAGTCCAAGTGTTCGATGAAAAAGGAAATGACCTCGGCCTGAGAACCAAGTTCGACCTCGTCAGCGAACACAGAGAAGTAGCTGAGCTGAGAAGAAAAGCTTTCCAGCAAAGAGTGGCAGCAGCCATAAACCTACGCGCCAGGCCAAAAGGAATAAAGAAGGGAGATCTCGTTCTCCGAAAGGCTGAATTTGCACCCTGAAAGTCGTCCCACGGGGTACTTCGCGCAAATTAGGAAGGACCCTACCTGGTACTTGCTGAAGTACGAAAAGGAGTTTATAAGCTCGGCGATGCCGAAGGCATAGAATTAAAAAACACTTGGCACTCAGAGGCCTTGAAAAAATTCTATGCTTAAAAAGTTTGGTGGGAAAGTTGTATTGCACAAGTTGGACAAATTTGTCTAAGTAAAAAGTTCTGAAGAAGTACAAAACAAGAGTCTCACGAAAGCAATCGCCGAGGAAAGCAAAAGTATGGTTTTCCGAAGTCCCTTGAGCGAATATGTTCGGGATAAAGGAAAGCAAAAGTATGGTTTTCCGAAGTCCCTTGAGCGAATATGTTCGGGACAAAGGAAAGCAAGAATATGGTTTTCCGAGGTCTCTCGAGCGAATTATGTTAGGGACAAAGGGAAACAAAGGGATCTGGCAAAAAATACTTAGCCAAATTTTTATCTATTGAGCCAAAGAGTGCTTACAGAGAAGAAAGTTGCTGAAAGACTACAAAAAAGAAGAAGAAAATGAAGACAAAAGGCCCTAGTACAAACTAAGGAACCTCGGCGTCTTGAGAACTGCCAGCCTCTGTGCTTTTGTCAGCAGCCTTCGGCGCCAAGAAAGAGGGAGGCAGTTTCAAGTGCTCGATCTTGGACCAAGTCCACCGAGGCTCCTTCGGGATGTTCATGCCTTCGAGGAAGGAGAGGTCGAAATCTGGGAACTTCTGCAGAATTTGGTGCCGAGCAAGACAGAAGCCGTCTTGAAAGCCCAACTTCGTCATATCGTCGGACTCCCGCTTCTTGACCGCCAAATCTGCATAGTCCTTCTCCAGATCCGCGTAATCCTTCTCCAGATCCTTAAGCTTTCTCTTCAATGTCTTCATCTTCTTCTTCTCTTCTGAAGGCTTCTTCAGAGATGCGACCTCGGCTTCGAGCTGGGCCTTTTCCTCGAGCGTCTTCGCAAGGATTGCGTCACTTTCTGACTTATCCTTTTGAATCGCTTCTACGGTCGAAGTCAGCTCCGCCACCCGAGAGCCGATGTCGGAAAGTTTCTGGGAGGAGCCTTTCTCAAGTTCCTCTTTCTCTTTTATGAACCCCTCCCGAAGTTCAGCAATTTCCTTCTCCGAAGACTGCTTCAGCTGAGCATTGTCGGCAGCCAACGCCGAACACTGGGCCTTCGTCTTGGTGTAAAGGTCCTAGAGTGACGCCCTCCGTTCTGTCTCTCGCGCCACCCGAACACGGAGCAACGCGGCATACCCCATCAGCTGCAAAAAAGGCAAAACAAAGGGAAAATGACGCTAAGTAAAAAGCAAAGGCGAAATCAGCACTAAGGAAACAGTGAAGCATACCTGAGCGGCATGTTCAGTGAGTTTGGCGGCCAAAGAGATGTCGCCTGGGTAAGCCTCCGTAAGGGCCTTATAAGAGGCCTCGGTAAACACCCCTTTGCACATCTGCCTGGCCATCTCGGGACAGTCCTCGGAGTACATATTCATGTCCTCCGTGAACGTCCAGAAGGGCTTCTTCGGAACTTTCCCTGCCGGGACTTGGGCATCCCGAAGGGCCCTCTTGCGGGCGTGTTCGGCAACCCAGTCAGGAGCGGCCACCTCCGCTGCACAACAAAGCAGAAAAATTGGTTAAGGCCAGAAAACTCTTAAGGATTTACAAGAGAAAAAAGGTTCTTCGACAAAGTACAAACCTGCTGGCACCTCGGTAACGTCATCGTCAAGAATCGACGTCGCCTCAGTAGAGATCCCCTTGCCTCTTATTTGGCGCCGTTCCTCGGCAGAAGGGGTCTCCTGCCCATCGCCCTCCAGAAGAGCATGCGAAGGCGTGGGGCTTTGAGGAAGGACGTCGGAAGAAGGGACGTCGACAGAAGGAACCTCGGGCAAAGGGGCAGCAAGGTCTCCGGGCTCCTCGCTTACCTCCTCCGGAATTTGCGGAGGAGAGGAAGGAGCAGCTTTCTTTGCCCGTTTGGGGGGAGGGCCGCCTGAAGTCTGCTTCCGCCTCCGAGAGGCGGCCTTCTTTGTCTGTTCGCCCCTCTGGGCCTGCCCGGTAAAAAGAGCCTTGTAAAAGGCAGCCGCGTCGTCGCCCATCTCTGAAAAAAGAAAAAGAAGATCAGTGTAAGTCCAAGATGAAGTTATGAAGGAAAAAATGAGAAAGTAACTTACTCTCGTAAAAAGACTCATAAGTCTCCTTCCTCCGAAGGAGTTTCACGAGCCAGGAGTCCTTCCCCGAAGAAGCCGGTTTCGGCATATTGAGGTCTGTCACATGCTCCTTTACCACCTTAAGTTCCCGAAGGACCTCTTCGGTTATGAGCCTCCAGTTGATCGGAAAGGGGTAAAGGGCACGAGGAGAGACCTTGGCAGCCCAGTCAGAGACGGCCCGGATGCGCCTGTCGAAGTCCTCAAAGATAGGTGCTATGTCGGCGTCTAGCAGTATCTTCGGGTCAACAACATCCATCTTGAGCCTCCCCTGAGCCCACTTGGTCGGGACGTGCGACTAAGCCTCCGACTTCTTCAGGAAAAAGAATTTTTGTTGCCACCCTCGCCAGCTGTCTTTGGTGGCGAAGGTGAACGTATACTTTTTGCTCCCGGATCCCCGAGGTAGCATAAAGTAGAAGTCACCCTTTGGGACCACGAAGAGCTTGTAGTACTGAAGAAAAACTACAAAGTGAGGTTTTATTTTGAAAACGCCGCACATACAGAGGAAGGCGTTGAAATAGCAGTACGAGTTCGGTGGGAGTTGGTTAACGGCAATGCCATGGAAGTTGCAGAACGCGCTAACCATCTCCGGGGGGGGGATACCGAAGTCCGGCCTTCAGTTGGGCTCGGAAAACGGTGATTTCATCACTCCGGTTGGAGAAAGGAAATTGGTCAGGACGGGGCAACCTCGTCACAGAGTAAGAGGGTAAGAAAAACTTTTTCTTCCACTTCGTTAGTTTTGCCAGAGTAGTGCAGCAGGGGTGAGAAAGAAGAGGTTGCCAACTCTCGGGAACAGGCATGATGAAAACGAGTTCGGGAAAAACAAGGAAAACGAGTTCGGGAAAAACAAAGAAGAAGCTTTGAAAAAAGCACAAGGACTAAAACCCACCAAAGGTCTTGCCGGAATCTGGATTCCTGGAAGCCGTCGTGAAAAGTGGTCGGAAAAACGCCTGAAAAAGGAGAACCGTTGCGGAAAATCGGGAGAGAATTAAAAGGCAAAAGAAAGCAAAAGCAGAAGAAGAAAGAGGGTTATGACAGGACTGATATATATAGGCCGAGAGGGCCAGGAGAACCGTCGTCATTAGTACCCCTCGGAAGGCGAAGCGTCGCCATAACTGCTATGAGCGCCTGAAAAGTCGCGCCAGCCGTACTCAGTGCATTCTTACCCAATAAAAGTGTGCCATGTGTCGGTCATCGCGCAGCAAACGTGCCACGTGTCGTCCATCATGTCGAGCACGCCCTCTGACACCGTTTGGTCTAGAGGCGCCGCCCTAGACTGACTCTGCTGGATACAGGACGCGACGCATGAGCAGACCTATAAAGGCAAAAAAGTAGGTTACCTCGAAGACACCAAAAGACAGCCTGTGACTTCGGGCAAAACGTCTATTTTCGGTACAAGGTTATCCTATTTCCCCTCGCCACAAGGACACCAAGAAACAGCCTGTGACTTCGGGCAGAAGGTGTATCTTCGGCACAGGGACAGCCTATCTTCTCGCGCCTCGAGGACGCAAAAAGGGCTGCCCATCGCTTCAGGCAGAAGAAGGCGTCTTCGGTGCAGATATCACAACCACAGGACCCGAAAACCGATGAACCGAAGTTCCTCACTTCGGCTTTTCGGAGGGGGGACCTGTGATAGCCAAAGGCTATTGCCTCCTCGGTAGTAACTCCCTGCCAGAATATTGGCCGAGGAGTCTGACGTCACCCAAGAGAGGATTTTTTTACTGACCTCGGAAGGTGCGAAGTCAAACACTATGAGCTCGAGACTTCGGTTAGCTCGTCAGGAATTCCGAGGACAACACCGTCTCCATCGAGGGGCCAAACTGACCGTCTTCGGGTAAGAGAGCCATCTCTCTGAAGCAAGGAAGAATCTCCCCGAAGGCAGAGGCCCCGAAGAGGATCTTCCCCGAACAAGAAACACCTGAACAAGGGAATCCCCTAACTATGGGTATGAGTCCCGAAGGAGGTGTTCATCAAGGGAACTCCCAGAGCTATGGGATAGATCCCGAAGGAGGTGCTCGCACCGAAGGACGGATAGAATCCGAAGAGGGTGCACGCACCGAAGGGCGACCTCGCCCATGGGACCTCGGGAGTACGGTATGAGCATTTAAGGAGCCTCTGACATATCGCCCACAAGCCCTACACGTCACATCTTAACGGCAAACTGACACGCCGCAGCCGCCCCAGTCCTGACACAACCTGTCCGGGTCCTGGGCTAAAGGAGGCTGCAAATGGCTGCCTGTCCCCTAGGTCCAAAACTACAGATCAAATCCGACCGTCATGATCTGAACAGACCAGCTACTCCTATAAATACTAGGAAATGGGACTGGGCAAAGGATGGGCATTTTCCTCCCTCTGAGAAAACACAAAACAGGCAAGACACTTGATCCCTTAGTGTTCTTCCTCTACTTTCACTCAGAAAACTGACTTGGGCGTCGGAGGATCCTCCCCGGAAAAGCAAACCGGGGACCTCCTAACCTCTTCTTTGAGCTTTTCAGGCACACTCAGCTGGGAAACCAGAGCTCCAGGCGCTCGCCCCCTCAGGAAGTCTCTCCAGCTGTCAACATGACAGCAAACGAAGATGCCTTGGGGCATCAGCATGCATGCATGTATATATATATTATATATATATAAGGGTGTCCTTGAAAAGCTGGTCCAAGCCTATGATTTTTTCAACTGAGATTTTTATCCTGTTCTCATTTTTGAAGTTACCTTTTCTCTTAATGTTCGAATAAAAAAAAGTTATGAGAAATGGAATAGTACAAAATTCATCCACATTAAATATCATGTAATCTCACATAAAAAAGTGCACTTCGATCAATAATATCTGACGATACCACATCGAAGTTCTTATTATCTTTTAAATATATTTTTTGAATTTCTAAATCAGCTACAATATCAGGAATTTAACAGATTTGAATTCTTTTACTTCTGCTTGAGTTAGACATGTTTTCCCTTTTCGTAGAATTTCAAAAATACTTAACTTCGTTGATGTTCAGTCTTCAACAGCTTAACTTGCAGTTTTCTGCGTACTCCAGTTCTTCTTTGCAGTTTCCCGTGTGGGTAGTGGATCCTCCAGCAACGTTGTCCTGTTCCTTTCAGAGATTATGGGCATGTACTTCTTATCTTCAATTCTTCTGATTAGAAAGAGCTTAAGAAATGAATACAGGTTAGCTTACTCTTGGTACTGGCTGCTATAGTATTTTTTCCCCCTTATATATCAGCCTTTGCATATCTCAAGTTGTCTATGATGTCTGTTGAATTACTCAAATTTGACGAAACTGTGCTAAGGCAGCCAAACTTTCCATGCTTTTTTTAACGAACTTTTTTTTAGTGCGAGAATGCCATGAATTGCCTTTCTGAGCATCAATTTATATGTTAAGATGACACAGAAGGTGTGGACATTTTCTCAATGCATTAATTGAATCTCATTATCTAGACACAGAATCGATGCAGAAACAGGATGTTTTCCTTTAGCTTATCCATGGTAATGACTTTATCCATCCTTAACTTGGGTGTTGTTTTCGTGTGCCTGTGTCTTTCTGTAGATAAATTAATGTTGGGAACTGATTTTGGCCTAACATGGTTGTGTAATTCATTTGTCTTCAAACTCACCTATCCATAACCTTCCTTGTACCTTAATAAAGTGCAATAGAGACATGACATGACTGAGTATTGGCCTAGCATGGTTGTGTAATTCATTTTGCCATGACATGACTCCCTAGCACATTTCCTCATGTTCAAGCCCATGGAAACAACTGAGTATTGGGTTTTGCATGTGTGATTTTAAAATATGCTCAACAACAACCAAGACGGCATCAAGCCTGGCTCTAATACCAGAGTAACTGTTCAAGGCAACTATCTCGCAAGTAGTTGCAGAGCTCTACCACAATCTGGGGCAGTATGCCCCCCAATGATACCTCTGTAGATAATCTTCTTGTTTGTCCTATACAAATGATGGTTGAAGGATGCTGACGGCCACTAGAAAAAATCAGATTCATATGATTTTTCGTTTAGTAGCTTGCTACTGGTGGCAGTAGTTTTAACCATTAGCCATCTCTCATGTTTAGAGCATTGGCTTTTGCTTCTTGAAGCAATATCCTAACCGTCTGATGTTTTGATGCCCATTTTAGTTACAATACCATACTAACCTTCTGCCGTGGGAATGCTGTACAATTGCAACGCAAACACCCATCTTCGATGTCTTTCTTGCATAGTTGGCACTTGTTGATCCGTTATCCCCATGAATACCTTTCTCTGGTTCGAGCTTCTGACTATATATCTGTTGGCAGGATGATCATAACTGATGTTTTGGGTGGAGACATTCAATTTGATTTCTACCATCGGTGGTTTGATGCAATTTTTGTAGCCAGTGCATTTCTTTCTCTGCTTTTGCTCTCTGCACATTATACTTCACGCCAGGCTGACAAACACCCAATTGACTAGTGTGAGTAGGTAAGCAAGCTGCCCTTTCTAAAATATTGGTGAAATAGTGTTTCTGTTCCTGTTCGCCTGTGTAATTTTTTGCCTGTTCGTCAATTTTTTGCCTGTTCGTCAATTTTTTACACTGAAAGGAAGTTTTGACTTGCAGATTTGGAGCAATACGTATCTATACAAGTTTAATTTCTTTTGTATCAATTCAAGCTAATATACTAACAGTGAAATTGTAGATAAGGTGAAATCAAGCATACCGCAGATTGTTTTTTTTTTTTTTTGGCTTTTCATATGCCCGCTTGCGCGTGCGCACTCTCGCTACCTTGGTCTCCCTTAGTTTTGTTTGTTTTGTAGGTTCGTCGTCTTCCAATTGTTTTTCATGGCTGCAGAAACTGTGTAACACATTATGCAAGATGAAAAATGAAATTTATTGAATGATAGTAGAATTTTAATTTTGCATCGTACTTTGAGACGAAAAGAGTTGCCACGAAATGCTTACTCATTGAGTTAGTAGCTTTCTCTAAGCGTTATTGAAATGATTCTTCATATTACATCCTCGACTCAGGAAGATAGTTTTATGGAAGCCTGGGCATGCATAACTAGGGTTGCGAAGTCGATATTTTTAGATAAATCTTGATCGTTGAGCAGGTCAGCGAGAATTTCTTACTTCGAAGACAGAAATGCAGGTCTTGCGGGAAAACCTGAATTATTGTTATTTCTGTCTTGAAACCAACCAGAACCTGATATTTCGGGGCTGGGTTCGGGTCGGAATTCGGGCTACAGGTTGGACTTTCACATCTGGTGATTGCTTGGCGGAAAGCTGTGATTTCATAGACTAAAATCGCATTGCAATGAAGATAACAACAATTTCAAACCAGAAAATGCTTCGAGGACAAGAGTAACGGTTGCAAAGGAAAGAACGTCAATTTCGTGCCTGCACTTGACAGAATAAATTATGTGAAGAGAGATAGGGATAGAGATCCATGTACATTGTGACTAAAATATAATTTTTCAAACATTGGTAATCATGGGAACAATTTTTTTAAGTTGCATGGCATGCCTAAGGAAATCATTAGTGACAGAGATGCCACCCTCTTGAGCCACTTTTGGCTGGAAACAATGAAGCAGCAAAGTGTTCACTTGAAGATGCCCATGGAAATTTTACAAAATAAGGTACTTGTCCCCATCATATTAAAAGTAAAAGAGTTATACTAATTTGGCCTCTTTCAAATTTTAGGCCAACTCAACCACCGGTTACATTTAGCAGAATGGTGGTATAATGCCAACTTTCATTGGGTTTATTTGAAGATCCAAATCTACTAATACAGTTTCGAAACTCCAACCTAGAAGGTTCCAAGAACATTTGTCCCAGGCCATGCCAGGCTTCAAATCCCTCAACCCAACTTGTAATGGTGGCCACTGGGCTAGGTTGACCCGGGCCCAGCCGAGAACGGATTTGGGCCTAGGAGAGGAGGGGAGCCCAAAGTAGGCGGACCGGCCCACGAGCTAGCGCTAACCCGGACCGGCCCAGGACCCGACTAAGCCGGGTCAGGCTGGGTAGACCGTTCGCATTCTCGTTAGTAGATTTTATATTTTTTCAAAAAATGGTAAAATTACACCTTCCCCCCCTCCCCCCCCCCCCCCCCCCCCCACGGCTCCAGACTTTTTTTTTTTACCTTCAGACTTTTTTACCCTTAGTGTACAGCCACTAACGGCTAGTTTTTTTAGGGCTTTTTGGGTAAAATGAATTTTTTCTTCTCCTATAAAGAGACAGCTTCTTTCCCACACTTCCTCACACCAATCTTCTCTTCTCCAATCTCTTACAATATTTTCTCATTCTCTCTACTATCTCTCAACAAGTTTTTTAATCTTTCACTAATATTTTCTTAATTACCTCTTAATCATCTCTCCATGTCTTCAATTATTTTCTTCCACTAATGGCTTCATGAGGGAAGAACTTCGGTAAGAGTAAGGGTGTTGCCTCCTCCTCATCCGGCACAGGAGTCGGTTCATTTTTCTAAGGACGTTTGTTCCAAAAAAATCGAAGCTTGCATTGACAAGAAATTGCCGACAATGATCCAAACATCGACATGGCGGCATACGACCTTCGCCTTGACGATCAACTCTCTAATGATGATGTTGAGGAAATTCCACTGACCCAATTCAGTGCCAAGGGGTCCCAACCAATGCCACAAAGCGAGCAACCCGAGCGGAGTTAAGTGAAGAGTGGGAATTTGGAGGCTTCCGTTTAGGCGTATTTTGATCAAGTTTGGGAAGGCGAAGTGAGGTATACCAAGTGCAAACATTGCGACAACAAATTTGCACACAAATTGAACTCCAGGACGGGCACCCTTACGAGACACTTGAGCAAAGTCCATGGTGACATCAGCGGCATTTGCAGTGGACAAATACAACTGACGGGTGTTGGTAGCTCTGGCGGTCCAGGTATTTTTTGATTTAATCAAAAAACTATTAGGCAAGATTTAATTAATTGGATGACGATTACTGAAAAATCATTTAGACAACTGAGAATGAACACTTAGAAAGATTCATCCAAGAAAATCTAAATCCTGCTTATAAAAGAACGTCTAGGTAAACGGCTAGAAGAGAAAACTTTAAACTGTATGAAGCTAGGAGATGTGATTTACAAGCATATTTTTCTGCTGTTGATCATTCTCCGTCATTTACATCTGATATGTGGACATCTCCAATAGGACAAAATTATTATTGGATAGATGATGAATGAGTTATTAAAAAACGGATAATTGCTTTTAAATGTATGGAATTTGATTATACGAGTTGGAATATTTTTAACTACATTATTGAAAGTTTGCGTGAATTTTTTGTTGCCGATAAAGTTTTGTCTATTTCTTTTGACAATGCTTTAAACAATGATGTAGCAGTGAGAGAATTGATAAAAGAAATAAAACCACCGCTTGATGAATATTTTTTTTTCATGTTTGTTGCTTGTGTCACATTTTGAATTTATGTGTCCAAAATGGTTTATAACAACTGCAAAACCAAATTGAGCCAATACGAAATGCTTTACTTTTTGTTAAAATAAGGAACAAATTAGCTCGTAAATTTAAAATTTTTTGTATTGAAAATAGGGTGAATTTTTCTTGGAAAATGTTTAAAATCGATTGCCCCACTCGATGGAACTCAACATTTGAAATGTTAAATGACGCTCAACCATGGGTAAATCTTTTGACTCGCTTTGTGAACTCAAAAGGTCAAGGCGACAGGCTAAGGGACGACGTTTGGGAAAAATGTTTTAAGTTGAGTTGTTTAGATATTTTTATGAGGCAACAAACTTTTTCTTTGAGGTTTATTACCCAATAGTACACCAAGCAATGTTATATTTTGTAAACATCGTCTATGTTTTCCACCAATACAAGGACGATGATTTTTTGAAACTAACTGTTGAAGCAATGCAAAAGAAATCACTACTAAAAAACCTGGGCTTTCCAACTGTCATATTACCAACGGCTAAGCCGTTGGTAATTACCAACGTGTTCAACCGTTGGTAAAATTTTTCCAACGGCCATGCGTTGGTGGTATTTTTTTTTCTTTTTTTAGTTACCAACGGCCTAGCCGTTGGTATATTCCAACGGTCACAACCGTTGGAAATAACTTCCAAGTGTCACGCGTTGGTAATGTTACAATAATTGCACGTATATGCGGAGTAATATTTCCAACGGTTAAGCCGTTGGAAAAAAAATTCATATTGTACATTTACCAACGGCTTTGGCCGTTGGAAAGGGGTTTAATGAAACGGTGAGTTTAGGCATAAATTTTCCAACGGCTACGGCGGTTGGAAAAATCTTTTTTAAATTCCCCCCCCCCCCCAGCGCGGTCGTCCTCTCCATCGCGCTCCAGTCTCGCTCTCTCTCTCCCTGCAACCCGATTTGAGCACATCACACACTGAGCACGTCGCCGGTCGTTTTCGGGCCGGAATCAGCTTCTTGGAGCGCCGATTTTCGTGGATCTTGTCTCCTTTAGCACGATCTGAAGGTGAGTAATTTTAATTTTCCCCGAGAACAGCTCGGTTTTTTCATATTACTTTCTCCCTATTTGAGCTTGTTCGTTGAAAATGGGTAGAATATGTTAGTTTTTATTGCAGGATAGAAGTGATTTGGAGGTGTTTGAAAGAGGATAACATTTGGATTTGAGGTACCACGTTTATTTCATTTTTTTGATTTTTTTTCGCCAATAAATACGCATTTTCAGTTTAATTGGTGTTAATTTGGTTTGAAATATGTGCAATATTTGTTATTTTGTGTTGTATTTGGTAGGAGATTTAGTTTTTAGGTTACCCATTACCATTTCATTTTTATGTGCATTTTTTTACAATTTAACGTTTAATTTCGGGATTAATTACAGATTATGAAATTATTAGTTTTAAGTGATTTTTGTAGGTAGTATATTTACCTAAATGCAATGAGAAAATATTGTACAATATTTATATTTTTTTCATATGGTGAAAAATAATTTTTTAAATAAAATGAGATTAGCTAAAATATAATTAAAAAAAATGATACTTCTCTTTTTCAACTAATTGAAAAATTAAAAAAATGTTAAACACCTCAATATATGTAGGGTTTAGGGACTTAGGTTGTTAGTGTTTATGGGATAACATTACGATTTAGGGTTAGATTAATTACATTTTTAGGGTTATACGTTAGAAGCTTTAATATATTGAGTTAATTAGGGATCAATTTAGGGTTAGAGTTTACGTTTCTTATGTTTGGGGATTTAGGGATTTATGATTGTTAAAGTTTACGTTTTAATTAGGGTGTTGAATTAGAGACCCTAAACCCTAAATACAAATCTCTAAACCTTACATCTAATACCCTAAAAAAACCTCAAATCCTAAACCTATACCCGATATCATTCAATGCACTAAACCTTAATTTTAAATGATAAAACCGAAATTACCCCCAACCCTTAAATTAAACCTATATATCCAATACCCCAGTCCCTAACTAAATATCATAAACCCTATAACAACATTAAACCTTAAACCTATATCCAAGACCCTAATATCTAGTTATCAATGGCTACCCCTATATTCCTAAACACTAAATCTAAACCCTAAACCCTAAAAAATCTCAAATCCTAAACCTATATCCAATACCCTAATATCTAATTCAATGCTCGTAAATCCTTAAAACCCCCAAACCCTAATTCTATGTCCTTAAACCCTAAAAAGCCTCAAACCTTAAACCCTAAAAATTTTCCAAACCCTAAAAAACCCCAAAACTATAAATCCTAATTCAATATCCTAACCCTAGCAATCTAATTCCATATCCTTAAACACAAATTCTAAAGCCTAAATCTTAAATAAAAATCCCAAATCCTAAACTTATATATAATACCATAATCACTAATTTAACACCCTTAAACAAAAAAAAAAACCATATATCCTAATACTATATCATTAAATCCTAAAAAAATTTCAAACCCTAAAAAGAACTCCAACTACAAAGCCATAAACCCTAAAAAGAATTCCGAAACCCGTAACCCTAAAAACCTTCAAACCCTAAAAAACTCTAAACCCAAATTTAATTAGTGATCAACTAGTCAGTGAACACTTAGATGCGTCGACCATGATAATACTACTAACATTATTATTATTAGAAGCAAGACTAATGTATGGCCAAGCTAACAATTTTTATTTAACGGCAAGAACAAATTTTATTAAAATTTTACTAGCTGCTTAAGTGTATTTGGATTAGGATCTGAGCAATGTGCTATTCCGGGACGCCGACAGCCAGGTCCCATCCCGCCTATTGACATCACACAGACACCGCAATTCAACGAGCAAGTACAGAAGATGATGGCGGAGGAGAATGCGCGAAGGGATGCGGAGTACGAGAAGAAGCTCGAGAGGATTAAGAGGAGACAGAGAGCAGAGATGGAGGCTCAGAGAGCTGCATTGGAGGCAAACCGGGCTCAGTTGGAGATTATTTGTCGTTCGCTAAACCTTCCATGTCCGCCGGCACAACCAGTTCCACATTATCCTGATGACTCGGACTCAGAGGATGAGGAGATAGTTGGGACTCCGTGATGGGCGTCATCAACAGGTTAGCGCATTTCCAAAGTTCTTGTGTTAGAGCCGTAGACATAATAATTTTTAGACTTATTTCCAGACTAACTTGATATTTATGAAATGTGTAACCCGTTGAATGTTGAATGCTTTCTTTCAGACATATCTGTTATTTACTTAAATTATGCTGTAGTTGAGAATATTTTATTTCAATTACGTTGGCATAGTTGTGTAATGTTTATTGCTGAGTAAAGCCGGGCGTACTTTTGAATTGGTATTTTATTTTTGAATGTGGATTGAAATGGGGAAAAATACGAAACAACCGAAACCTGGAACGTTTAATATAAATAACGAAAGCGCAAATGCTAGCTTTACCAACTTCCACGAAGGGTCAGTACCAACGGCTTCATAACAACAACCTTACCAACTTCCGGCAGTTGGTAATTACCAAAGTTACCAACTGCCAGCAGTTGGTAACTTACCAACTGTAAGTTACCAACTCTCAACAGTTGGTAACTTACCAACTGCCGGCCGTTGGTAACTAACTTACCGACGGCCGGCAGTTGGTAAGTTACCGACGGCCGGCAGTTGGTAACTTACCAACTGTCGGCAGTTGGTAATTTACCAACTGCGAGCCGTTGGTAACTGACCAACGGTCGGCAGTTGGTAAATACAACTACGCGATGGAAACCGAATCCTTTACATGACCGTTGGTAAGTACCAACGTGTATTTTACCAACGTGTTATTAGTTGCGCGTTGGTAAAATTTTTTCCAACGTATCGAATACCAACTGCCAGTTACCAACGTGCAGCAGTTGGTAAATTCAATTTACCAACTACTGCGCGTTGGCAGTTGGTAAAGTCGGTTATTTTAGTAGTGAATGGCTTGATTATTTTCAACAAATCCCACAAATTTATCTTATTGCATGTGCATTAGATCCAAATGTCAAAATCACAGGTTGTTTGCAATCGTTAGAAGCACATTATCATACATATTTATGACAAGCATAAGTTTCTACACTTGTTATTTCTGCTGAAGCTGACCATATTTTGATAGAGTTATACAAACTCTACTCCGTTAAGCATTCTGATAAGGTTAAGTTATCTAATCCAACACCCGCCCAACATTCTACTTCCTCATCATCATCAAGGTTCAACCCAGCGGCAAATATCCTCAAACGACTGAGACCCACAAACCTAAGATTGGCAGAATGAGATGATTACCTCCGCACTTCATTTGAAAACAATGAGGAAAACATCCTCGAGTGGTGGAAGAACAAAGGAGGAAGATTCCCAATCTTATCCATACTGGCGCAAGAGATTTTGGCAGTTTCGATCTCAACTGTCGCCTCTAAGGCCGCCTTTAGTGCAGAGAAATGAGTTATCTCGGAGAAACGAGCAAGACTCACACTTGAAGCTGTTGAGGTTTGCGTTTATAACTGGGATTTAGCGCTTGTTGCTCTAAGGAAACAAGATATTAAAAGCTCCGATGATGAGATCTCTTCTGATGATGACCAACAAGAGTAGATCGTAGGTTTTCATTACAATTTAAAGAATGTAATTGATCTGATTCTGCTGTTAAGCACAAATCTTAAGTTTTACCTTTTCATTTTTTTCCATCAAACGTTTCACCATTTTCAAGTGTAAGGCACGTTTCAAATTATATAAGTGCCGTTTGCATTTTTTATTAATAAAATTTGCACTGGCGATGGTGTTTCTTCTAAAAATATATATATTTCATAAAATTACTATCAAACAACGATTGAAAACATATTAAAATTTATTTTTTTAAAATCGGATTAACTCAGCCCAGCTCGGACCCACCCCGACTCAGCCTAGGCCCGGGTTGGACCCGGCCCACCCCACTTTGACGCGGGCCGTGCCTAGATCCGGAAACTCCGATCTAGGCCTGGTCGGGTTGGCCTACCGACCACCACTACCAACTTGCACAATGAAATTAAAATAAGATGTGACTCGTGACTCTAGATTTTGAGTAACATTCAAGTTTCCTCATCCCTCCACTCAACTTGTACAATAAAATTAAAATATCAAATGTGGCTCAGGACTCTCCAGGTTTCATCTTTGAGTCACATGCAAGTTTCCCCTAAATTTTATTAACTAGAATCACTATATCCTTTCCATATATAACTTATGCTTGCTTCTAATTATTAAAAAAAAATCTAGCAGTAGAAAACATTGAGAAAGATCTGTGGACACAAACTCAAAATATCGACTCTTTGAAGTCCTTGAAATAATAGGAACTTTGGCCTTTCGATCGCCTGAAACGTACTCCTGAAGCAAAGGCACAAGATATGTTCCACACTTCCATGTATCTCCCCTCCGGGAAAAGGCGAGAAACAGACTGGTTAGTGGTTACACCTCATTTGCCCACAGCTGTGGAAGCAACACAAAAACATTGCTAGGCATTCTAATTATCATCATGTTTTGCATCTGACCTTCTGATTTTTCTTTTTATTTCAAATCTATTAAAAATGTTTTGTTTTCATTCTAAACCAATTAAAAAGGTTTTGTTCTAGTCTCCCATTAGATGGAATTTTTTAATTTAAACCAAGTGTCCAATAGCAGCGTTCTAAATTTCAATTTAACCATCTAATCATTATCTTCTAATAAATTGAATTTGTACAATAATTCTTTTATAGTTAATGAATAATTTAAATCAACAATTTTCCTTTTTGTAAAGCATATCTATTTCATTCAAAAACAAAAAACTACCTCCTCTATCCCCAAAAGGATGGAGCATATTCCGCTTTGGACTGTCCCAAAAAGAATAAAGTGTCTCCTTTTTTTTGAAAAACTTTTAACATCTAGTTTTTTTACTACATTTATTCAAACTCTCATTAAACAAAACTCAAAAATAAATCTTTTCTTTTTTCAATCTCCATTAAAACTCTCATTACACAAAACCCTAAAAGGAATATTTTATTATTTTAATCATCATTTAAATCTCACTGCATACAACCAAAAAAAAAATATTTTTTTAAATTTTAGTTTCAGGAGTGAAAATGGAACGAAAGACCATAAATTACACATATTTTAATCTCCATAACTAGAGAAACATATTATCCTTGACAGAACAGAGAGGGTGCTAATTTAGATTGTCTATTGACTATAAAAAAGTTGTTATATGGTTTAAATTTATTGAAAGATAGTTCATGGATGTTTTAAATTAGAATTCTAAAATTTGTATGAGACAGTTATTCCGAATTAATGAATTCCATATAGTAAAAGACCAAAATAAAACGGGCAAAGTATTATAAAGTAAAATAAAATTATAAATGAAAGTTGATGACTGTGAAAGTCATTACTAAAGTTTTGGTACAATGGAATAAGTGGAAGAGGCCACTTGGGAACCCCTTTATCTATGACCTTCTAAAGAGATTTTCAAGTTCAAAGACTCTTAAGGATAAGAATCTTGTAGGGAGACTATGACACGAAATAAAGAGATAAGCAAGTGGTCGGAAATTCTGTTATGGCTATTGCTTATGTGGGCAAGTTGCTGGTGAGGGCTGAAATAAAAAAACAGTTTTTTCCTGTAACTTCTAATGAGCAACTCGCCTTATTTCTGTGTACCTTTCAGTTCACGTTGGAGCCTTTGGCTATAGCTATGTTAGGGGTGTGATTAACAAGCATATTTAAGGTCAATTCTTATCCAAATCAGTTTTTTTAGTGGTTTAATTCTTTTACCAAATAATCTAATCAAAATCTAGAGTAAATTACATAATTGATCCATAACCTTTAGTCATTTTTTTCATTTAGTCCCTAATCATCGAATATTCTATTTTGGTCCTAAGCCTATTAAAATTGTTTTATTTTGGTCCCTCTAAGCCTATTCAAATTGTTTTATTTTGATCCCTTACTAGATAAAATTCATTAACTCAAAATAATTGTCTGACAGAAAATTTTAAAATTTCAAATTTAAATATTCAATAAAAAATAATTATTTAAATTTAAAATTTTAAAATTTCAAATTTAAATATTCAATAACTATCTTCTAATAAATTTAAACAGTTTAACACATATTTCGTTTTAACTTAAGTTAACTTAATATGAAATGGTTTTAAATTTTTTTCAGCTAGAACCAATTTCATTTGAAAACCAATATTATATAGGTTTAATAATCCATTTGGAACAAAATTTTTATCACGTTATTAAATTTCTATGAATTTTTATTTTTTAATGTTTAAAAAAGAAAAATTCATAAAAAATTAATAGTATTATAAAAATTTTACAATCAATGGATTATTTTACCTCAATAATATTGAATTTCAAATAAAACTGGTTTCAAGTAAAAAAGATGCAAACATAAAAATAAGTTATTTTGAATTAAATTGGTTTAAGTTAAAACGAATTGGCCATAAATTTTTCATTAGTTGTAAAAAAAATTATTATGAAGATTAAATTTATTGTAAGACAGTTACAAGATAGTTTAAATTATGATATAAATAGTTGTTATTAGTTTAAATTATGATCTAAATAGTTGTTATTATATAAATACTTTGAGTTAACAAATTTCATCAAATTAGAACCTGAAATGTTTTCAATAGATTTAGGAATAAAACAAATTTTTTTTTAATAAGTTTAGGACTAAAATAGAGCATTAAATAGGCTAGAGACTAAAAGTAAACAATGAGTAAAGGTTACGGACCATTTGTGAAACTTACTCCAAAATTTGACAATTCTAGGAAACACCAAAGTTTGCGCCTATAAAAAAAAAAAAAACAACCTTCAGCCCATCCCCTTCAATTACTTTAATTTCCAATAGAACCCTACACTTGCGAACACCACATTTGGCCAAAAAATTAAATAAATAATGGGAAGTTAAGGTTTGCCCCAAACTTTTCCAAGTTTAATTAAATTTTATCTAGAATTCCCCCAAATGTTGAATTTTGCACCCAAAGCTTACCGCAAATTGATAGAAAAAGTGTCAACAAAATTATAGGGGAATGAAGCAGTGGAAGGTATAATAAGACAAGGGGTTTAGAATTAGTGATTGAAAAAATTTGAAGACCAAAGTTGTTATTTTAAATTTATTTTAGTGTTAAAAAATGTAATGTTAATATTTTTCATCTGATTTAATGGTTAAATTGATGAAAAATACCCCATTGAGATGCACTATATGAGTTTATATAGTTCGACAGGATGAAGTAGAGTTTTGGTATTCATTTAGGATACAAAAATAAAATAGGGTACCCCGTAGACATTACCTTTAAATTTAAGGATCAAATTAGACCGGTTCGTATTTAGAGGATTAACTTGTGTGATTTGTAAAAGTTGGAGGACTAAATCTGCACTTAAGCCAAAGTTTAACTCATGAATTCCTGAGCTCAAGCATCATCGCCACTTCCTTCCCATCCTGCATTTAACTTTGCTCGAATCACCCATACCAGCATGTGATGTAGTGGTGGCCACTAAGGCGGGTTAACCGGGGCTTGACCCGGACCAGGCTCGGGTCAAACTCGGTCAGGCACAATCAAACTCGGGCTCGGCCCAGCACAGATTGGACTTTAAGGATGGCGGGGCGACTTTGGGCCTAAGAAAGGAGGGGAGCCCAAAGCAGACGGACCGGCCCACGAACCCACGCAAACCCAGACCAAACTGGCCCACGACCTGGCCGAGCCAAGTCAGGGTCAGGTCGGGTCGACTGTTTAGCTTCCCGTTGGCTGATTTTAGAATTTTTGAAAAAAATGGTAAAATTACACCCTCCCCCCCATCAGCTCTAGACATTTTTTTTTACCCCCAGACTCTTTTACCCTCAGTTAACAGCCACTAACGGCTAGTTTTTAAGGGCTTTTTGGGTAAAACGAATTTTTTCTTCTCCTATAAATAGGCAGCCTCCTTCCCATACTTCCTTACACCAATCTTCTCTTCTCCAATCTTCTACAATATTCTCTCATTCTTTCTACTATCTCTCTCTAAGTTTTTTAATCTTTCACTAATATTTTCTTAATTGCCTCTTAATCATCTCTCCATCTCTTCAATTATTTTCTTCCACTAATGGCTTCACGAGGGAAGAACTCTGGCAAAGGAAAGGGTGTTGCCTTTTCCTCATCCACCATAGGGGTCGATTCATTTTTCTGAGGATGTTTGTTTCGAAAAAATCAAGGCTCGCATTCACAAGAAATTACCGACAATGATCCAAACATTGACACGGTGGCATACGACCTTAGCCTTAACGATCAACTATCTGATGATGATGTTGAGGAAATTCCACCGACCCAACTTGGTGTCGAGGGGTCTCAACCGATGCCACAAAGCGAGCAACCCAAGCGGAGTCAAGTGAAGAG
Organism: Aquilaria yunnanensis; assembly: GCA_039654915.1. NCBI lineage: Eukaryota > Viridiplantae > Streptophyta > Magnoliopsida > Malvales > Thymelaeaceae > Aquilaria > Aquilaria yunnanensis. The sequence goes on along the minus strand of CM077594.1, from coordinate 77,533,485 downwards.
CGGGAATTTGAAGGCTTCCGTTTGGGTGCACTTTGATCAAGTTTGGGAAGGCCAAACGAGATATGCCAAGTGCAAACATTGCGACAACAAATTTGCACACAAATTGAATTCCAGGACAGGCACCCTCCTGAGGCACTTGAGCAAAGTCCATGGAGACATCGGCGGCATTTTCGGTGGGACAAGCACAACTGATGAGTGTTGGCAGCTCCGGCGGTCCGGGTATTTTTCGATTTAATCTAAAAACTGTTAGGCAAAGTTTAATTAATTGGATGATGATTATTGAAAAATCATTTAGACAAGCTGAGGATGAACACTTAGAAAGATTCATCCAAGAAAATCTAAATCCTGCTTATAAAAATACGTCCAGGAAAATGGGTAGAAGAGAAAGCTTTAAACTGTATGAAGCTAGGAGAAGTGATTTTACAAGCATATTTTTCTACTGTTGATCATTATCTGTCATTTACATATGATATGTGGACATCTCCAATAAGACAAAATTAGTATTATGTAACTGCTTATTGAATAGATGATGAATGGGTTATTCAAAAACGGATAATTGCTTTCAAATGTATAGAATCTAATCATACGAGTTGGAATATTTTTAACTGCATTATTGAAAGTTTGTGTGAATTTTTTGTTGACGATAAAGTTTTGTCTATTTCTTTTGACAATGCTTCAAACAATGATGCAGCGGTGAGGGAATTGATAAAAGAAATAAAACCACCGCTTGATGGAAAATTTTTTCACGTTCGTTGCTTGTGTCACATTTTGAATTTATGTGTCCAAAATGGTTTACAACTACTGCAAAATCAAATTGAGCCAATTTGGAATGCTTTACTACTGCAAAATAAAATAAATGGCTTGATTATTTTCAACAAATCCTACAAATTTATCTTGTTGCATGTGCATTAGATCCAAATGTCAAAATCACGGGTTGTCTGTAATTGTTAGAAGCATACTATCATACATATTTAGGTCAAGCACAAGTTTCTGCACTTACTATTTCTGCTGAAGTTGACCACAATTTGATAGAGTTATACAAACTTTACTCCGTTAAGCATTCTGATAAGGTTAGGTCATCCGATCCAACACCTTCCCGACATTCCACCTCCTCATCATCACCAAGGTTTAACCTAGCAGCGAGTATCCTCAAATGACCGAGACCCACAAACCTGGGATTGGCAGAATGGGATGATTACCTCTGCGCGTCATTTGAAAACAATGAGGAAGACATCATCGAGTAGTGGAAGAACAAAAGAGGAAGATTCCCGATCTTATCCATACTGGCATAAGAGATTTTGGCAGTTCCGGTCTCAACCGTCACCTCCAAAGCCGCCTTTAGTGCAGGAAAACGAGTCATCTCGGAGAAACAAGCAAGGCTTACACCTGAAGCCATTGAGGTTTGCGTCTGTAATCGGGATTGGGCACTTGTTGCTCTAAGGAAACAAGATATTAAACGCTCCGATGATGAGGTCCCTTCTGATGATAACCAATAAGAGTATATTGAAGGTTTTCATTACAATTTAAAGAATGTAATTGATCTGATTATGCTGTTAAGCACAGATCTTAAGTTGTACTTTTTCATTTTTTTTCATCGAACGTTTTGCCATTTTCAAGTGTAAGGCACATTTCAAATTATGTAAGTGCCATTTGGCTTTTTTATTAATAAAATTTGCACTGGCGGTGATGTTTCTTCTGAAAAAATATATATTTCATAAAATTACTATCAAACAATGATTGAAAACATATTAAAATGCATTTTTTTTAATCGGATTAACTCAGCCCAGCTCGGACCTGCCCTAGCCCAAACCCACCCCGCTTTGACTCAGGCCGTGCTTATTAGAGAGAAAGAGAGAGAGAGCCCAATCCTCTTTCTAGGACTTAGGGTTCTTCTCTCTACAATGTGGAATCGTTTTCCTCCAGAAATTGAACTCCAAATCCTCTACAAGCTTCTCGTCGATTGCCTCATCCGTTGCATGTCTGTCTGCTGCTCCTGGCGCACACTTTTCACAAGTTCAAATTTTGTCTCCACCCATCTCTCCCTAGCCCCGAATTATTCTCATGTTCTTGCCTAGAATTCTACTGGCTCGTCACAGAAAGAGAATAACTGTCATTATTTCGATCACCAGAATATTGGTACTTATAAGTTTAGCAAGTTTCCCTTAAAGTATCATAAAGATCACTGGAAAATCGCGGGTTTGGTTAATGGGGTAGTTTGTCTGTTTAATGATCTTTTAAGCATTGACAATCTCCATAGAATAATTGTTTGGAATCTTTGCATTCATAGGCATGTTGAGCTGCCCTTGTTTGATACTTCTGTTAGTGAGGCTAGTCCTTACAAGATTGTTGGGTTTGGATTTGATTGCTACAAAAATGACTACAAGGTTGTCAAAATGGTTCATCGTCTTGATAAGGTACCTACTATGGTTGAGGTTTTTGGTCTCATGAGCAGGACATGGCAAATGATTTCTGCTGCTGATGTGAATTGTTGGTGTCCACCATGGCCATGGTGTCCTGGGTAGTCTTTCTTTGATAGGAAGGTGCATTGGGTTACTTGTGAGAGGAAATCAAATTGTCGTAAGAATCAAATTTTGTCATTCAATGTTAGCATGGAAAATTTTAGCCAGATGAAGGTGCCTAAGAGTCTCGTTAATGCTCAACCAATGAACTTGAATGTTAATGAGGTAAGGGGTATGCTTGCAATCCTTCACTATGATCCTACATGTCTACCACAACCCGAGAAGCATTGTGATGTCTGGGTTATGACTTGGTATGCCGAAGTGAATTCATGGAGTAAGATATATACGTTTGACGTGGGAACTTCAGTGTTTGTTTCAAGATTCTAGGATAATGATGATATTGTTGGGTTTCGGGAGCCAAACAGCGCAGTGGAATTTAACTGAAACCATCCATGATCCAAGTGAAACGGGGTAAACCGGGTGTTCAAAAATTTTCTTACCTAATTTTCGGTTGAGATTTCTCACTCAATTGTAGAGTCAAATCATAAAACTTGAACAGTTGATGTATTCAAGCTCTCTATGGTATCCACACGAGCCTCTTGGGATCACCATGCTTCCACCGTGTCCTGGCAGATGCGTTTCTCTTGCGCTCGCAGTGCTAGCTTGCGTCCTCCAAGGAATTGCAAGAGACGAGTGCGTCAGGCCTTTTGGGAGGCTAGGGAAAGGAGACATGCGAATTTTTCACTAAAAGTTGTATTTATAGTGAGACTCAGCTTCCAGGCCTAATGGGTTTCAAAACCCTAATCTAATTAGGCTTTAATTTCAGGCTTAATAATGGCTCAACTATTGGGCCCATTATTAATACGAAATTATTGTGAAACCAAAACCCAAATTATTAGCCCATGCACTCTAATGATCCAAATAGCTTTATGTGTGCGACCCAATAGGCTCTTACCACATTGGCAATGATCATAAATCACATTTATGATCATAAGCAATGAGCGGTGTCTAGCAACACATCATTGCTACCCAAGTGACAAGATTGTCGATGATTCGACTAAACCTTTATGATCATCATCGATATATGCCATTGTCCCTTTGTCCAATATATCAAGACTAAGCATGAGACATGGAATGTGTCACTCTCATATAGCCCAATCTTTGGTTTTTTGATTACCGAGTAGACCAACTTAAACTGATGACATTGATATCGTATATCAACTCATCCGAGCATGGCCATGCATTTTTCTAAGTCTTGCTCTATTAAGGGCCCCGAAGATATCACTCCCGTTACATAGGAGGGACAAATCCCATCTTGATCATACAAATCCCTCCGCATGATATGTGACATACCCAATGACCTCCTTCAAGTTAACTCAGTTACGAGTAACAAAGGAAAGTATCAAAGTATGTGACTCACATGTAGGGAACCTTGATGGTCTTAGGTCGAAGGACTACATATATCATGATCACTATGAGAATCACTTATGACACTCATATAACGATCCATGTAGTGTTCTCATGGTGGGTCGGTCTAGTACACAAGTTCTCCAACTTGTACCCATATGCAGACTACATATCTCATATTAGTCTCCACATATGCTAGTCGTTATGTATTATTGCAACCCGCTCCACAATAATACTAGACTAGGGACGTTTGAGAATATTATTATTCTAGGGTTACAATTATGTTTGTTAAGTTACGCAAAAACAAAACAACAAACATAATTGCTGGATTAATGCCTTAATAAAATATCATGACTCAATGTGCAAAAATACAATCATCTTATGATTGGCCTTTTGGGCACAACACTAACAAATATTTTGTTAGTGGCAGGTGTTGAACAACAACTAGTTTCCTACAATCCTAAGACTCAAGAAAGAAGGAACCTGGGAGTGCGAGCACCGAATTTTAATATTATCTCTTATAGAGAGAGCTTGGTCTTGCTTGACAATGATAATTGTGTGTGTTTTGATTGCAGGACTGCTGTTGATGGCAATAAATGGTAATCTTCTGTTGACTTATAAGTTTAAAGACTAGTATTATTTCGCCCCAGATTTTTGGTCTTCTTATATGTTTCATGTCATATTTGTGTTCTTTTTTCCGTGAATGGTTCTAATTCAACTTGATGATATAGCTTTTTGCTTTGTTTGCTAACATATATTAATTGCAGGTGCAATTACAGAGTTACCGGTGGAAAAAGAAACAGGAGATGATCTGTATTGAGGTTGATGGCTGTAAGTAATCTTTTTAGGAATTCAATCAAGCAAGGCTCTAGCTTTTTTTCATGGCTGAGAAAAGCTACAAGCAAAATGCTTTTAGTGAATTTGTTTTGACCAATCATGATCTTTTGGTTCCAGATGTAACTGGTTATCATGAAAATTCACTATGTCCTGCTATTTCTTAGCTTATGCAACCAATAGTTGATGTCCTCCCTTGACTGGTGAAACCCCTTCTAGAGGTTATTCCTAATAAAAAGAAAGTTATTCTCTTTAAGCTGTTAATTAACACTGAACTTCATGCCACTGACTCCAACATAATTGGATTAAGGATGATGATTAGTTATTTTTCTGGTTTATGATAATAGCTTTTACTTTCTATTTTTTATACAAGCTTTTATAGTTTTAATTCATTAAAATGTGTTTTTTTTTATTTTGAATATTAAGTTTTTTTTAAGTATGCCATTTTGCTTTTGTGATCATAGATTAATTCACAGATAGGTATAAATCAGAACTGAATTCCCCATATGCCCTAATTCACTTGGATCAAGTACATAAATGGGAACTGCTAATTTTATGAACATGGTTTGAAACTGAAGATCTGGAATGTAGTGATTCTGTAATGTTTGATTGAAGAAGAAACTATGTTGTTTAGTTGTGGAAAATTTTTCTTTTTTTTTTTTCAAATTTTCTTTGATAAAAGTTTGAGTGCATAGTGTATTTTAAGGATATGTAAAATCTTGTTTTCTAAACTTTGAAAAACTCATGTGTTAAAATAGAAAACATCTAAGACAAGGTTTTCTAACATGAGATTTTACTTGTTTTTCAAATCCTTAAAATAAGCTATGCACTTAAAATTTTAACAATTAGAATTTGAAAAAAGAAATATGAAGTTTTTTTACATCCAAACATCACCCTATGTTTCTAGATTATTTTTTTAGGGGTATATTTATATAACCTCTCAGGCTCACTACTAAATGCTATTTTTGTGTTCCAGGTTGTTCCAAAATCAATGCTGCACCATGCATGGAATTCTTTTCGCACCCAACAGTATTTTGGAATGGAAAAAAAATGGAAATTAGGCATAAAATAAAAGATACAACAATTCAAGCATAAATGATGCTAAACAAAATTATATCTGATTGTTTGATTGGTTGCGATACTTGTGAAATATTTCTTTATGCTTGTTTGTTAGTTTGCGGTGTATGAATCATACTCATATAATCATATGTGAACTCTTAAGGGTAAATGGTCTGCAACATTCCTAAACTATGACTCATGTCGCATTTTCCGTTTTTCATCCTTAAACTATTGCATTCTTTGTTCTATAACTATCATTTTATTGTACCATTCATCACCTGTCTGTTAAAAATGGGTCAACCTGAACAAGTGAACTAAATCGAGGCTCTAAGAAAGAAATATGATCATAAAGCATGGCCAAATTGTTTGCTCTTCTTCATGACCAAAAAGAAAACTTTTGAGTTTCAAAGTTCTATAGGGATTTAAAGGTGTTAGGCAATATTTTAGGTAGTGATGCTTTAGTAAAAGTTGTAGAGAAAAGCAAGAGCAATTGAATAGTCAAGATATTTTAAAAATCTAGAAAATTTTCATCATTGGCAGCTATGGTTGGTAGTCGGAAAACTATGGAAAACTGTGACTTTTTAGCAATTGACAACTAAAATTTTCAGATTTTTGAAATTTTTATATTCAATTCCTCACTCCATCTAGAACTTTTGCTAACACATGTGTACATACAAATTTCGCATGTAAAAATTACATGTGAAGTTAATTGTAACATAAATTACAATATTAAAATTTAGAATAGAGATTTTGGAGAATCGACTCTCTAGCGTGCTTCTCACGTGCACAATCCTCTGATTAACGCTTTGAGTTTTTTGGTGGAGATACGAATGGCTTTTTCACGAACACGGACTTCAAATTTTGTGTTGCACGAACACGAACTAAGGTCTCTACCGCTTCTTTTGGTTTGAAATTTTTTGTTGCACTCCTTAAACTTGGAGGCTTCGAGCAATGTCTGCCGCTTTCTTGCCACTTTCCTTAGAGTTTGACTTGACGCAGTACAGAAACGAATCCTTCACGTTCCTTGCCACTTCTGCCGAATCTGGACTTAAACTTGATGCAGCGCTATCCCACGTTCTTCGCCACTTTCGTTGGTTCTGAACTTGAACTTGATGAAGCCCCGTCCCGCGTTCTTTGCGTTCATTACCGCGTTCTTCAAATCTGGCATCGAAACTGGGATTTGACCTTCCTTGGACTTGATTTCTCCTTTCACCGGACGTTTGTGCTTGATCGGCTTGAAGAGCTAAATAAAACTTTTTGAAGAAAGATTTTTTATTCCTCTCTAATTGTTTGCTTCTCCCATTCTATTTTTTTATTCTCCTTTTTGGGAGGCTATTTATAGGTGTACAGATGAAGTGGTTTAGTTCAAGAAAACCACATGTGATAATTATCATGTATTTATCTCTTGTATTTATCTTAATAGAAAATAAATATGATAATTATCTCTCATTAATTATTCAATATATTTAATTTAAAAGGATAATTAATAAAACATTCTGAAATATTTGGGCTAAATGAAGGCCTTTAATCATTTTGGATTTTGAGGCCTAATTTGCCAAAATGGACTTTGGCTAAGATAGCATAATGAGTCTTTATTTAGGCCTCCATTGCGTGCTTTTGGGCTAAAAGAAAAATTAGGTTTCTTGAATTTGTAGTTTTCAATATTTTATAGACTTTTAAATTTTAGACATCAATTTAGAAATATGCTAGACAATTTAAATTGGGTTTAATACATATTTAACCTAATTAAATTTTGATGTCTAAAAATGCCCTCTCAAGATTATTTATTTATACACTTTTTTTTGTATAATAAATAAAATAATCTTGATTTCTTTTTCCCCTTAATAAGAAAATTTGTTGTATCCTTCAAGATGTGAGAACAATTTTACTATGGGGCTTGTGCCTGGCTGCACCAACTTTAATCTCCTCCATAAAGTATATTTCTAATTTGGATAGAAAATAATATTTAATTTGATATCTTTACTTATCCTAACATTAAATAAACTTAACTTGAAGTAAGAGTAGAATTTACCTTTTATTTTATGACAAATATATAAGTCAAAGTAGAGCTTTAATTCTATTAGAATTCGATCTACTGTTTCAATTAAATTTTACAAACCTAATTAAACCAACCTAGCAGCATGTATAAATTCAGCATCAATCTCCTGCAATTCTTAACCCGTCAAGGTGTGCGTCGGCCAGACCACCCCCTTTCTCTTTTTCTCTTTCGAATCGTTTTTTTCTTTCCGTTTGCAGTACTTTCTTTCCTGATAGTTGCTGATTTCATTGTCCAATTTTTTGTTTCTTTGTGCGTGGCTTTTTTTTCTTTTTTTAGCAGTCAGACAGAGCTCAGCCTTCCCTCAAAGGTTTTGGTTTTTTTTTTCTCCCAAGTCCCTTTTTATTAGAGCCCTCCTTTCGTTTGATTTTCAAGCCCATGAAACCCTTGTTGCCGTACACGTGTCCTCCTTTAGTCATGCACGTGTGTCTTGTTTGGTGCCTTTAATTATGCATGTATTTTGACTTTTCCATGCCTATATACATGCTGCCAGCCACCAACTATGATCGTTTGAGCTTGTTTGTTCGCCATTTTTTTTTCTTTCTCTATTTGTTTTTTGAAAATTTGCTGCTGCTGCACGGGTGGAGTATTCTTCGTCTCTAATTATTTTTTTGTTTATGCTCACAGACGCGCCATTGCCTCACCGAGTAAACCTGTTGAGCTTCAGACTCAAGGTTTTTTTTTTCCCAAGGTAATCTTCGACGCCTCGCATTGCCCTTTCTTTTTTTACAAAAAGAAAATTGCTATAGCTTTTTATTGAAATTTGTATGAGAATCACATCCGCTAATTTTTTTTTAAAGTCAGCTAAAGCATTGGGCACCCTTTTTTTTTTTTTTTAATTTCTTTTTTACAGAGCTTCTTAGTTTGCTTGAATTTGTGACTCTTTGATGCTGTGTTGAATTGAGGGCTTAAGCATAGATCGTCTCCAAACTTTGATTTTAAATTTTTTTATCATTTTGGATCCTGATGACATAGACAAACATTTTAGGTTTTAAGGCGAATCTTTCAGTCTTGTCTTTGCGCATCTTTTTGGATCATGGACCGCCTAAGTCCTTTTGCTGCGGAGTAATTCTCGTTGCTTTTGTTGCTACATCAAGTTTCTTCTCTAAGTCGAATATTTTGTTGCAAGATGGCTGCCCTGAAGGTGCGTTCAGAAGTTGTACCAGCTTCCAAGCCTATGAAGATTTATTGGATTGCTGAGTCTAAAGATAGTAAGTATTTAATACTTCCAAAAGCAATCGTGAAGCCACGTTCTGGAGGTGATGTTTGCCCATTTAAGCTTGTCGTTCGCTATCCTTTTGTTGGTTCTTATGCCGTGGAGCACCTACATAGCGTTGAAGAATTGAGCATGCCAAGGCTTAATGAGTATCCATTGGAGAAGGATATGGTTCCTGGAGATGTTGTCTTGCTAGATCGTCGACCATCCTTGTACTTTCCCCTGTCTCATGTGAATATTCATGATGTTCCAAGGCCGTATGTTGCTGAACTCATTTCCTGTCACCAACTGAAATAGGGCTCTTCCCTTGATTCAAGAGGTGAGATTCAATATTTGCGTGGTTTTAGGAATGGACTATCGACACTTGTGGTTTGCTGCAGGTGAATGGGCTTACTGACTTAACTTTTGCCGTCAGAGCTGTACGTTTTGACTACCATCGGCCGAATGGGATGTATCGTACTTTGGTTGAAGCTTGGTCTCCTAGCAAGAATACTTTCATCACTTCAGAAGGTGAAATTGGCATGTCGTTCTGGGAGTTGGGTGAGATCAGCGGCCTTTCCATCCAAGGAGAATATTACGAAGAGGTTGTGCCAAGCTACACGGAGCTCATGGATCGTACTGCAGATAGCTTACCGAAGACTTGTATGTACCTCTTCAAGGCTTTCTCAAATATTGCTTCTAACAAGAACAAAGATGGTCTTTTGCATGCTAATTGGATTGATTTTTGGTTTAAAGTGAGAGCTCCTATGCCCAATCCCTATGCCTCTAAGCAATATCAGGTGGCAACTCAAGTGAAGTATGATCGTAACGGCCGATGCACTAAAATTTTGAAGTTTGCAAATCAAAAGACCATTTATGATGGCTTCCCAGAATTCTGATTTTCCATTTAATTTGCTTGCTTTCCCCAAGCTTAGGTGTCCTACTTCTCCAAAATTTTGTGATGAGCTCAAAATTGCTGCTTACTTGGCTTTATGGCTTTGTTGCTATGTTCTCTCTTTCAAAGATGACTTACGGCCTGGAACTTTCAAAGCTGCATCAAAGATGGCACAAGGAGTCACATTTAGTTTGGTACCTCCTGTCCTGGCATGCATTTATAAATGGCTATCTGAGACTGGGCAGCTTGAAGAAGAGTCTCGTGATCATGACAGGGTGAAAGTAGCATTTCCTTTTATGCTTAGGTTGGCTTACATTTTCCACGGGGAGCTTATGACACCATGAGCAAAGATTTCCCTCGTCCTCTAATCCAGCAGATTTGTGGAACCTTAAATGCTTATCAACATTAGGAAGATTCTGTTGCTGACTGTAGGTCTTTGCTTCTTGATGGACTTCCGTCTCGTGATTTCTCATGGAATCCTATGCTGGCTTCAATGAACTCAAGGGAGCGTGCTGATGATAGGAAAAAAGGGCAAGATATCGTGGAGTTCATGATGCACTTCCGTCCCGAATACTTGACATATCGTCGGAATAATACCTTTATCTCGAAGTTCTATAATCCTCATTGATTTGCTCAGCAGCATGGTTTTCTTCAGAGGCTTCCTAGCAACCCAAAGCTCAGTATTCTCCATTCTCGGCTTGGCTCCTTATATAAAGCGTGGTTGTTTTTGACTCGGACTGGTACAGGTGCTAAGTTCCACATCCCCAAGTTTTCTTCTACCATTGGCTTACAAGTTGACCTGAGCTATACAAATTGATGGAAAAATGAGGTACTCCTTACTTTGGAGAAAATTTTAATTTCTATATTATTGGAGAGTGAGAAACCAAGCTTCGAGTTATCTCTTGTCAAAGTTCCACCAACCTTAGTTAATGAGCAAAGCCTAGATCCAAATAAGCGTCCGGTGCTGGGAGCATCAGTGGCTTCTACAGGAAAGAGGATCAAGTTGAAACTTCGTGAGCAACTTTTTCCGGAACCTAGCGTGCAAGCTTTAAGTAACAAATGTTCTTCTTCTTGTTGAAGCTTAGGGAACAGTCTTGGTATGTCCCTCGAAGTCTCTTAATAAGGGTAAGTATCTCCCTTTTGTTTTGTTTCACAATTTTTTTTTGTTTCTTCATTTTAGTTTGTCTAATCTTCTCCTAGTTATAGTCTTCCTTGATGTACCAAAATCAAAACACCTCTTTGAAGATGACTTGGCACATGGCATTGAGAAGATTAGAGCTCTAGATGGTTTATTTGATCGTCCTATAAAAGATAATTCAAATAAGAAAGATGAAGTGGAAGTTGTGTCAAATGGCCAAGTCATAGCTTCTCCGTGCAAGACATCTATCATTTTTCCGTACACAGTTTATACTCGTGTGGACCAGGAGCATTACATTTTTTTGTAGGATTTCGTCGTACATAGTTTATACTTGTGTGGGCCAGGAGTATTACATTTTTTTGTAGATTTTTTCCGTACACAGTTTATACTCATGTGGGCCAAAAGTATTACATGTTTTTTTTTTGTTTTGTCATACAATTTAGGCTCTTGTGACAAGGAGCATGCCCCCAAGTCTTCATGCGTAGAACTTCTTCAAGAATTTCCCATTGATGGGGCCGATTCTTAAACCATCCTTGTCCACTATCTTGTAAGCACCGTTGGTGTAGACTTCAATCACCATGTACGGGCCATCCCCCTTTGCACGAACTTTCCTCTAGTGCGCTTTGTCATGATGATTGGTTCCTTAATGGTTAACACCAGGTCTCCAACTTGGAAAGTCCTCAGGCGCACCTTCTTATTGAAAGCTTTTGCCATTCAAGCTTGATAGCACTCTGAACGTTGTTGAGCTTCAAGTCTTTTCTTGTCTAAAGCGTCTAGCTCCTCTAGCCGCAATTTGGCATTTTCTTCGTTGGTCAATCCTTCTTGTAGAGCTATCCTTAAGGAAGGAATTTGGCATTCCAATAGGAAGACTGCTTCCACACCATAAACCAAGGAATATGGAGTTGCTTGAGTAGAGGTTCGATGCGTTGTTCGATATGCCCAAAAATCTTCTCCAAGTTTCTCATGCCAATCTCTCTTTGATCCTAAGATGACTTTTTTCCAAAGGTTGCATAGTGTTTTATTGAAAGCTTCGACTAATCCGTTTACTGCAGCGTTGTACATAGATGAATTATGTTGGACAAACTTGAACTTGGCACAAAGTTTATCCATCAATTTATTGTAGAACGGCTTTTCATTGTCGGTGATGATGTAGCGAAGAACTCCATATTGATAAATGATATTTATTTTGATGAATTCCACTACATTCTCCTTCTTGACTTCCTTCTATGGGATAGTTTCCGCCCATTTTGAGAAATAATCTGTGGCGGCCAAGATAAATAAGTGCCCAACGGATGACTTAAGAGTGATTGGCCCCACAATGTCAAGCCCTCAAGCATCAAAAGGCCAAGAAGCCACTATGGGATGTAACATCTCTAGAGGTTGATGAATGAGGTTGGCATGGAACTGGTAAGCTTGACATATCTTGGCGTAGTTGATGCAATCCTTCACCATAGTTGGCTAATAATATCCCATTCTTTTGATAAGATGGTAAAGTTTTGGTCCATATTAATAAGCTCCACAAATTCCAAAATGAGCTTCTTCTACAACTTGGACAGTCTTCACCACTTAGGCATCTAAGGAGGACTTCTTCGATAGAGCAGTGATAAAGAACTTTCTTGAAGTGGATGAACTTTGGTGCTCTTCGGCGAATATCAGCTCGACAGTGGGGGTCTTCAGGTAGGTTACCATGTTCCAAGTAACTAATAAATGGTTGTCGCCAATCCTCCTTTGGTTCGATCATGGAGATAGTATGACTACACCCATATTTCTCGACTAATATTTGCGATAACACCCATCTCTTGTGTACTTGGATTGAGGCTTCTTACTCAGTCAAATTTGCTAGAACAGCTGTCAGGCTGGCTAAAGCATCAGCATGCCGATTGTGCCCCCGAGCAATATGATGGATGCTTACTTGACCTAACCGCTCCAGTAAATACCTTGCATATTCGAATAAAGAAAGTAGTTCAGGTTTTCAAACATCATATTCTTAGAGAAGTTGATTGACCACCAGCTTCGAATCTCCAAAAATCTCCAATTCTTGGATTTACATGTCCATGGCTACTTCCAATCCAATTAGCAAGGCTTGGTACTCTACTACATTATTTGAGCACTTTTCGAGTAAGTTGAAAGAGTATGGCAAAACTTCGTTGTAGGGAGAGACGAACACCACACTTGTCCCTGCTTCATATTCTCGAGATGCACAATCAAAGAACATCATCTGGTAGGTCTTCTAGGAGTTCCCATTCTGTTGGTATAGGGTGATCAGCCAAAAAGTCTACCAATGCTTGTCCTTTGATTGCCTTTTGCGAGATAAACACTATGTCAAATTCGGAGAGAAGAAGAGCCCATTTAGCCAACTTTCCAGAAAGCACTAGTCTTGACATCAAGTACTTCAGTGGATCAACCTTTGACACAAGATGGACTATGTAGGCTAACATATAATGCCTTAGCTTCTTTATAGCAAATATTAGTGCAAAGCATATCTTTTCAATGGGAGAATAGTTAGCCTCTGCCCCCACTAGCCTTCGACTCAAGTAGTAAAGTCCATTTTCCTTCCCCTCATTATTTTGTTAAGCAAGAAGTGCCCCCAAAGAGTATTCTTGGCCAACTATGCACAATATTAAAGGCTTTCCTTGAATTGGAGCAGCAAGAACGGGTGGATGAAGTAAGTAATCCTTTATACTTTGAAATGCATTTTTGCAAATGTCATCCTAAATAAAATGCGTATACTTTTTTAGGAGCCTACTAAATGAGTGGCATCATCCTGCTAGGTTGGAGATGAACCGCCTTATGTATGCTAATCTTCCTTACAAGTTTTTAAGCTCACGAGTGTTACTTGGCTCAGGTATTTTCAGGATTGCGTCTATCTTTCATTGGTCCACCTCGATGGCATAATGACGAAGAATGAATCCAAAGAAATTTTCAGAAGTAACACCAAAAGCACATTTGAGAGGATTCATCTTTAGTTGGTATTTGTGGAATCGGTCAAAGACATTATGCAAGTCCTTTGGGTGCTTTGACTTGCTTTTTGTCTTTACCACTAATTCATCAACATAGCATTCTACTTTCTTGTGCAACATGTCAGCAAAGATTCCTTACATCGCTTGTTGGTAAGTTGCACCAGCATTCTTGAGTCCAAATGGCATAACTTTGTAACAGTAAATCCCCTTTGGAGTACGAAAGGTTGTAAACTCTTCATCTTTCAGATCCATGCAAATTTGGTTGTAACCAGAGAACCCATCCATGAAAGACAAAGCTTCGTGTCCCATCATTGAGTCAACAATTAATTTTGTTATTGACAAGGGGAAGTCATCCTTTGGGCAGGCTAGATTTAAATCCTGAAAGTCTATGCAGATTCTGATTTGGCCATTTTTCTTCCTCACGACCATAATATTTGGAATCCAGGTGGGATACTTAACTTCTCGAATGAAACCTGCATCAATAAGCTTATCTACTTTAGTCTCAATTTGTGGAATAAGTTCTGGCCGAAATCTCTATTGAGCCTGTTTGACGGGGGGATCCACGCTTTACGGCAAGGCGACGTACCACATTCTTTAGATCCAATCTGGGCATCTCCTTATAGGACCATGCAAAGACATCTTCATATTCCTTCAATAGCTCAAAATACCTTGCCTCCTCTTCAAGACTTAACAGGGTGCTCACAAACATCGGATTTGGATGATCCGGCATCCATAAGTTTAGTTCCTTCAAGTCATCAACAATTGCTTGCCTCCCTTCCTCAAAAGCTTCAGGTGCAGGGCTTGGTTCAGTTTCCTCAACTATTTCCTTTATGCTCGGCTCATCTTGATCTCGCCCTTCAAGTGCGACATTATTGTAAGAGGCTACTTCCTCTTAAGGATCATCATCTTCATAAGATGTTTGGTGGCGATGCCTTTCTCTCCTTTGCTTTTGGCGCTTGGACTTTGCTTGTGCTTTCAGATGAGCTCCATTTGGCCTGAGCCGTACAAAAACTGAGGTCCTTTGTATATTATTGGTAAGGGCTTTTGGTCCCAAGTATTTAAATACGGAAAGTCGAACATTCTCATGGGTTTCTTTTTCCTCTTGGTTAACCTGTAACTTTACTTTGTCTTCATCATACTCGTAAATCTAGATCTTCACCGGGTTGCATGACGTATTATTTGTGAGGTTAAATTGTTGATATCATAAACCATGCTTTTCTCCAAGTTGCTTTTTTCCAAGGATTGCATCCTAATCACCAAGTTGCCAGGGTTCACCCTTACCATATCCTGCCTTTTGAAACAAATTTTCAACCTTGGGACCAAACCATGCATTTGCTTTCAAGCTTTGAAATTCTTTCATTTTCCTTGTAGGTTCATCAGACACAACCAATTTAGAGAGCGAGGAAATTGGTAGGACCAAGTCTTCTTTTAGCACTTTAGCATCTTCTTTAGAAAAGCACGGTTTGCTGGTCGAGGCAGGAATGTTCGCTTTGGTGCTCTTTGCTTTAGGGAGCATTATAAAGAAAGCCTTCTTGAGCTTCGTGTCTTGGCAGTCCTCCAAGTAGAACTTGGCATTGGCAAAATGGGTTTTCTTGATGTCAAAAGGGGTAGTTTCTGCCACGACACACCTGATGCTTCCATCACTATCAACATACTTGAAGCATTGATGCCAAGTTGATGGTACAACTCCATTTTCATGCACCCAAGTACGCCCGAGTAGCAAGTCATATGAAGTATTTGCCTCAATAATATGGAACAAAGCGGAGGTTTTCAACTCTTTTATCTTCATTGTAAGCTGAATTTTCTCGGTAGAGCATTGTCCCTTTTGGTTGAAACCTTGGATGATCAACTTGCTACTTGAAAGATCCTTTGCAGATAGCCCTACCTTCTTCAGTGTTCGAATAGGCATGACATTTATAGCGGAGCCACCATCAATTAAGATCCTTCTAATTTGGTGTTCGCGAATATATCTGCTTACATAAAGAAGTCGATTATGCTAACGATGGCCTAATTGTAAGTCTTGAGATTGCAGCCATTCAGGTGACACGCTTATCATTTGCCTTTTTGTGAAACACTTTTCCTTCATAAGTTCCTGGGTGAATGAGCACTTGAAGCAAGGCTAGCTGAACATCTTGTGGTAGCTTGAGAACCTCATTCATGGTCATGGTTGCGGGGAGATATTTGAGTTTGAAGATGATGCTAGCCTTTACCACATCAACTTCATCTCCAATACTTACTTTGCCGGGTCCTTTTTGGCTACAACTTGATTTGCTATATCTGTGAACGCCTATGGTGTTTACCTCTATATTATGTTTGATAAAGTATGACTTTAGGAAATAGTCAAGCAGTGTTACGGACCTCCTTACCATTTGTGGTGATACACTCTTGTGGGGTTACACCTATTTAACCCTTCCATCTTTTTATCTTTCGGAGCTTCTAGCAAGAGATTGTGTGGTGGTCGATTCCTTCTTCATCTTCAGTCTCTCACCATTGTCTATTCACCATCTTCCTCATCTAACGAACTGAAACTTGTTAAATCTCCCCCACCTAGTTGGCTTTTTCGCTCGGCAGCTCATCAGGTTGAACACTCTTGAAGGACTTGGGATGCTTACCTTTATTGTCCAAGCATACTTTTTTTTCTTACTTATGAACGTTGACCATCCATCACCAACTTCATCTTCTGACTCAGATGAGGACTCTCATGTATCTAAGTCATCGACCATGAATTCATAAAAGCTTGGGGTGTTTGGGTCTTTAGAGTATTTTGGCATCCTAGGGTATGCATAAATAGTTGTTACCTCGCTATCAACCTCAAATTTCACTAGGACAACATCTTTTGGGCCACAAGTGAGTACTTCAAGTGTATTTTCTTTCTCTGTAAAGTCTTGAATAGAGATCTTGACTTTTTCCTCAAGTTTTTCTACGAACTTTGGAGAAGTCGCTCCAAAGCATATCTCGGCAACATTGGCAACCAATGGTTTCTCCAAATCATCAAATTTGATATGCTCTTTCTTTTCCATGTGGACTATCAGATCCTTCAACACAAAGCATTTCTCGATGAGATGGCCAACGATACGGTGGAATTGGTAATACTTAGGGTTGTCCACTCTTCCAACCTCCTCCGGTCTCTTTGGGTTTGGTAGTTCTATCAAGTTCCTTTCTAACAACTGGTCTAAAGTTGTTGGCATATCTGAATATCCAAATGGGTATTACTTTGCTTCAAGTTCCTTAAGTGTTAATGTTTTCTTTACATCCGATTGGCCCTTCACAAATTTAGTATCAAGACTTTAGTTCCCTTTGGAGATCTTTGTTGGAGTAGTAGCTGCAGCCATGGTTTCCTTTGTCTTCACAATCGTTTCTTCCTTGTCTTTCTTACCAAATCTCTTTTGAGAGGAACTACTCAGGACACAGCTCCCATGCCTTGCAATCTGGATCTCCAAGTCGTGAGCCCTTGCTGCGAGTTCTTTGAACGAGTGTGGCATGTTTCCCTTCAAGCTATAGAGTATTCCTTAGTGCATCCCTTGCGCTCACATATTGATGGAAGAGGCTTCACCTATCCGCTCCTTGCAGTTGAGGATGTTGGCTCTCCATCGGTCTATGTATTCTGTCACTGGCTCGTCCTTCCTTTGTTTCATCACTGCCAACTCCGGAAGGCTGACCGTCCTTCTCGTGCTATAGAAGCGTGACAAAAACTTTCTTTCAAGTTGGTCTCATCCATCAATGGATGCAGCAGGAATATCCTTGTACCAGTCAAAGGCAGCTTCTTTCAATGATCGCACAAATTACTTACCATAAGATCACCATAGGTCCCGGCATTGTTGTAAGCTTCAATGAAGTGAGCCACATGTTGCTTCGGATTGCCCTTGCCATCAAATTGTTAGAATTTTGGTGGCTAATAGCCTAACAACATCTTTAGCTCATTGATCCTCCTTGAGTACGGCTTTGCATACACTAGGGATGATTGTGAAGCCACTCCAGATTGAGCTCGAATGGTATCCATGATCACGTGTTACAGTTGTTGCACAAACAATGAGGCCATAGACCTTTGAGCTGTGTCGTTCAAAGCACTTTGCAAGACCATACAGTCATATTGACTTTGCTTTTGTTGCTTTTCCATGTTCTCGAGCTTTTCAGCAATACGATTGTAGCAACATGATTTCAGGAGTCGCCACCAATCAGTTTCACCTGGTTCAATTGGATACTTGTTATGGTCTGTGAGAGATTCTAAGATTGTGAGTTGGTTACGCTAAAATAACCTTATTAAAGCGCCCGAAAATTGGTACCATGGGGTTCGGTTTTATCTTTTCCTAAATCTTTATTTCTTGACCTAATCTTTGATTGAGAGTGATTTTTATGAATTTTATTTAATTATGTTTAATTTTTAATTGATTTAATTCCAAACAGTGAATCTTACCAGACCAATCGGATATGGAATCTTAGATGTCCTTGAAATCTGGAAACTTTACCAAATCCACCAAGAATTTGAAAGGAGCACATTATTCGAACCGTGAATCTTATCAGACCAATCGGATTTGAACAAATAATCCGTCTCAGAATTTTATCAAATCACCAAGAACGGATACTCAAAAAATTTATTAAGTATTTAGAAGTTGCTTAACCAACAATTTTTGTGCATTACTAACCTTTAGTAACATTATGAGAATTAAAATTAAGTATTCTAAAATTTAAAAAAAAAATTAAATAAATAAATAAATAATAATAAAGAGACAAACCGAGTTAATATCCTACATTGGGGCCCTGTACAAATTTAATGGCTAAGTCTAATGCATAGTCAAACGAACTAATAAACAAGAAGAGCAATAAAAAAAAGAAAAAAAAAAAAGAAAACAACGAAAAGCTTGCTATTAATGGCCTATCTGCAAAAAGAGAAACATTTTAGTGACTTAATCAATTGAATAAAAGAATCAAAGGACTGAAGAGGGGTTTTACCAAAAAAAAGAGTTGACTAGATCAGATCTAGGTGGAATCAGGTCAGATTTGGGTCTGTCTTTTCCTCTTAACAATTCGGTTGTCGGACGGCGAAGGGGCGTCGGAGACGGAGCTGCGGTAGGCGATGTTGATGGCGGCTCGGGGAGATAGATGCGCGACATCGAGAGAAAGAGCTGGGGCGGTTGGCGGGTGACGCGATGAAAGGATGATCAAAGGGGAGAGGCGAGAAGTCGGAGTGAATGGTGGCTCGAGGGCTGATGGCACAACGGAGGCGGCGACCTCGAAGGAAAAAGGCAAAGCGTCAGGGGAGGCGAAGCGTCGGAATAGAGGGAGACAGGGGTGACGGCGGCGCAAGGAAAAGGTTTAGGATTTCTGGGAAGAATGGAGGAGAGGCTTGGGGCTAAGACTGCTGTTTAACATTTTTCCTTTCATTAGAAGCTTAGGGTTTTTGTTTTTCTTCCTTTTTCTTGAAATTTAGACCCCTATTTATACCAGTTGAGACTAGGCGAGGTTAGCTAGGTTCTACAAAGTTAAAACTTGATCCAAATTCAATTTGAGGAGATTAGGATATAATCTGGTAAAATAGCAATTTAAGTCCAACAAAAACTCTCAAGCTGCTGATCTTGCCCTAAATTCTGTGCGAATTTCAATTTGACCCAAAACTTTAAGGATTTGTCAATTGAGCCCAAAACTTCCTAAAATTTTTCAGATTTCCTTAAAATTTCAGGATCTCAACAGATTTGCCTCCAAACTCTCAATTTCTGACAAATTTACCTCAAGCTTTCCAACTTTTCCCTAAAATCCTCTAAAAATTCCTAGCTTTTCCCCAAACTTTCCCGTTTTTTCTAAATTGACCCAACAAGACCTTTAGGAGTCTAAATTAGTACTTAAACTAAATTAACTCCTATTTCTACCCTAGAACACCACTTAGAATTTCTAAAGATTTGTAGACCAAAATAACAATATAACCTAAATGTGACTAGACCAACTAACTATGCAAAACCCTAAAATGAAAAAAATGACCCAAACTTGTAACAAATGACCAAATGGTCCCTAAAAATGAAAATGTCCCATAAACTAATTTTCCTAATCTAAAACTTAAGTAAAAAGACAGTGCCTGGACAAATTTGGGTGTCAACAACAATCAACAACTTGCTTCATGCCACTTGTAGTTGCTTCCCCGAGAAAATTTTGAGCTTCTAATTTACTCATTAACAACGCAATTTGGGCATCTTTCTCTTCAAGTTTAGCTGTCAACCTTTCAATGGAAAATGCCATTTGCTCAAAACGATCGTCAGGATTTCCAAAATCTGCTACCAAGGCTGACAACTTTGACTCCAAGGATGAAGAGTAATCTGCCTAACTTTTTTTTTTTTAAGTCACAGATCTAGTTTTAGATTCTTCACTTGTGGTGGCCTTCTTTATTGATGTCTTGGAAGATGAATGAGCCCTTATCTTCTCGGTGGAAACTTCCACTTCCTTGTTCCTACTTGAGTGGTTGGAGTGACTTGAAGAATTGGATCTCCTTTTTGTTGGTTGAACTTCTTGCTTCTTTATAGCAACTCCTTCTTTCTTGCTCTTGTGAGAAAATTGTTTTACCGAAGATGCCAATTGAGATCCTTCAGCACGAGCTTTTGCACAAATGACCGGTACGATCGCAGATTTCTCAGTGTTGACAGCAACACTTTAGGCTTCCATGATCTTTACTTAAGTTTCTTCAAAGCTTTTTTGATGCTAGAGATGAGAGGTAGAGAATATCCCCAGTGAAGTCACCAGAAATTTGTATGCATAAATTTTACGTGTAAAAATTACACCGTGAAATTAATTGTAGTACAAATTACAATATTAAAATTTAGAACAGAGATTTTGGGGGATTGACTCTCTAACATGCTTCTCATGTGCACAATCCTCTTATTAACGATTCGAGCTTTTTGGTAGAGACACGAACGGCTTCTTCACGAACACGGACTTCAGATTTTGTGTTGTACGAACACGAACTGAGGTCCTTACTGCTTCTTTCGGTTTGAGATCTTTTGTTGTACTCCTTGGACTTGGTGGCTTCGAGCAATGTCTGCCGCTTTTTTGCCACTTTCCTTGGAGTTTGACTTGACGCAGCACAAAAATGAATCCTTCACATTTCTCGCTACTTCTGTTGGATCTGGACTTGAACTTGATACAGCGCTGTCCCGTGTTCTTCGAGTTCTTTGCCACTTCCATTGAATTTGAACTTCAACTTGATGAAGCACCATCTTACGTTCTTTGCGTTCCTCACCACATTCTTCAAATCTCGCCTCAAAACTGGGATTTGATCTTCTTTGGACTTGATTTCTCCTTTCACCAGGCGTTTGTGCTTGATCGACTTGAAGAGCTAGAGAAAACTTCCTGTAGAGAGATTTTTTATTCCTCTCTTGTAGATAGAAGAGATTAGCGCAAAATGAACCGACTCGGCCCAATTGTGGAACTAACCCGACCCACCCCATGGACCACCCCAGGTAGAGCTCGACCCAAGACCGGTCGGTTCAGGCCTAGGGCTCAACAGCTATAAATGGCAACCAGCTAAAAAAAAAAATTTTAAAATGGGTTAATTACAATATAGGCCCTCCAACAGTATTCTGGTCCATTTTAGCCCTCAAAATTCCATTTTCACCCTCTCAACAACTAAATTTTCAGGACTTTTTGGACCAAATAATTTTTGGCATTTCCCTATAAATACCAATGTCATTTTTACTCTATCCTCACACCATCACTCAATCTTTCTTCTTCCTCTACTATATTCTTTCAAGCATTCAAGCTTTTTTCTTAATCTCTTCCAAATTTCTTACTAATCTCTTTCTAATATATTCATAATCTCCTCTTAATTTTGCATTAATCACTACTATTCATTCGTGACTCATGGCTTCAAGAGGAAAAGGCAAGAAGATAGAGAGTTCATCTTCCCATACCATCAGCATTTGAGGCTTGTTCAGTTGCCATTCTCAGCCTGCTGATAAAGGCATCTCAATTGAAAGGTTGTATGACGATGATGTTAGGATCGATATAATGAATTACGATTTGAGAATTGATGATCAATTATTGGATAATAAAGTTGAAGAGTTAGATGCGATGGCGGCCGGGAATCCGTCAACACAGCCGACACCGACAAGTCATGGACCCGCCGTCAAGGAAACCCAATGACAAGATAAATCCTCGAGACTAACTGCTTGGGTTTGGGAGCATTGTGAGCTCATACACGAAGATGAGTTGAGGGATGGGAAATGCAAACATTGTAGGACAAAATTGGTGCATAAAAAGAATTCCGATACTGGAACGCTGAAGCGACATATTGAAAATTAACATCCTAACATCCTCCCCAGTGCTAGGACTAATTTTGGAGGATAAACAAAACTTAGGTCTACAATTGGCACTAGTGGACCAGGTATATTTCATTTTAACCAACAATCTTGTAGAGAATACATGAAAAATTGGATTATGCTTACCGAAAAAGCTTTTTCACAAGCTGAAGATGTGCACATAGAATCTTGGATAAAATCACAATTAAATCCTACATTAAAAAAAGTCTCTAGGAAAACCACTAGGAACGAAAGCTTTAGATTATTTGAAGCCGAAAAATCAGATTTACAAGCCTATTTTTTTGTTCTTGATCATTGTGTGGCATTCACTTTTGATATGTAGACATCACCTATAGGTCAATCATTTTATTGTATTACTTCTCATTGGATTGATTCTAATTGGATTATGCAAAAATGAATTTTGTCATTTAGGGTTATTGAGACGGATCATACTGGCTATCACATATTCAATTGAATCTTAGAAACTTTACGTGATTATTTTTGTACTGATAAAATCTTGTGCATTTCATTTGATAATGCTTCAAACAATGTTGTCACTCGCCTTTAAAGTCAAACATTAAAACCACCTCTCAATGGTGCATTCTTTCACGTTAGATGCATGTGTTATATTTTGAACCTTTATGTGCAAAAGGGTTTAGAGGTTCTCCAAAATGAAATTCTACCTATTCGGAACTCATTGACATATTTGAAATCAAGACCTACTGTGTTTCATGAATTTAAAAACTTTTGTTTTGAAAATCAAAAAGCGTTTTCTTGGAAACGGTTCAAATTGGATTGCCCAACCTGCTAGAACTCCACATATTTTATATTGCAAGATGCATTCCTGTATGCAAATTTGTTGACACATTTCATGAACTTAAAAATGGATTGTGAATTTTTTACGGCTAAAGTTTAGAAAAAATGTTCTAAAATCGATGAATATTTTTTACGAAGCTACTGAATTTTTCTTTGGTATTTACTACCCAACCATTCATCAAGTTTTGCTTCATTTAGTGAACATTACATATGTTTTACATTAGTTTAAAGATGATGAGTTGTTAAAACTGACTGTCGAAGCCATGCGTCCAAGTGGCTTCAGCATTTCGAAAACATTCCACCTATTTTTTTAGTTGCTTCTTTGCTTGACCCATATGTCAAATTAACAGACACAACAACATTGCTTAAAGGAATTTTTCATACTTATTTAGAAATGTCTCATATAAATGTTTTACCTATGTCTTCTACTATTTCCGAGTACTTGCGTTCTTTATAAAAGTTATATTATGAGCGGCATTTGGATAAGGTAAGATCTGAAGCTCTATAAACCGAGCCTCTAAGGAGATCAATCTCATCAAAATTCAACCCGGTCTTCTAAATGCTCAAGCGACCCCGACCGATGGCATCAGGATTAGCTGAGGTCGACGACTATCTCAAGACATTGTTCGAGTCAACCGACGTCAACATATTGGAGTGGTAGAAACAAAAGATATCAAATTTTCCAATCCTGTCAATAATCGCACCGTATCATCCAAGGCAATGTTTAGTGTAGGAAAATGGGTAATATCAAATAACCAATCAAGATTGACACCCGAGGCACTAAAAGTATACATGTGCAACTGAGATTGAGGCCTCGCAGCACTCCGACAACAAGACCAAAAGAGTTCAGATGATAAGGTAATATTTAATACCGAGACTTGAGATTTTTTTTTTCAATCATACATATAATTTGTATTTAATTTGATAATGCTGTTAAGCATAGATCATAGGTTTTTATTTTTCATCATTTTGGGCCATTTTAAAATATAAGGCCTATTCTGATTATTTGTAAGAGTCGTTTAGCTTTTTAACTTAATAAAACTTACACTGGATGTGGTGTTTTTTTCTTAAAAATATTTATTACATATACAATTAATTGTGTTTTTAATTTTTTTTAAAATAAAAAAAAAAACTTCAAACCCGCCCCGCCCTGCATGGGATCGGGCCGATCCCGATCTTCCTTGACCCAAGCCGGTCCCAAGTCGGGTTGACCCGCTGCCCACCCCTACATAAGACCCTCTCGAAATTAATATATTATGAATTTTAGTGAAATTTACATGCGTTTGTATGTAATTATTCCTATCAGCTTTGTCTACATACACCTAAACCCATTAACTAGTTATATTTACGGCAACAATTACACTATATATGTGATATTTTAAAAATTTTTAAATTTAATTTTAGATAAATATCACGGGAGGCCCCTTAGCTTATTTTTTTGTCCTAAAATGATACCCAGTTTAAGGTTGCCATATTGAGGTTCCTTACCTTATGTTGCATGTTTTAATTAGTTCCATTCAGTCAATTTACCGTTAAATTGGACGAAAATTACTGATATGACATTAATTAATAGTAAAATAAATTTAAAATAGCAATTTTAGTCATTAGAATAAATTTAAAATAACAATTTTGGTCATCAAACTTTTCCAATCAATAATTCTAACCCTTAACCCCAATTTTAGTTCCCTTCCTCTTCACCGCCACCTCCCACACCTTCTCTCATGCCCAGCTCCTCCTGCTGCCCCTCCATCATCGACCCACCATCCACCATCGAGTCTAACTCGGTTGACGGCTAGCTCCACCATCAAGGACACCGAAACAAATTGCCAAAGGGCCAGCATCTTTATGCCAACAATTTTTTTCTTCTTCGCCTTAAATTATTAAAAATAAATAAATGTCCCCAAATCCGGAACTCAGGCTACATCTCTGCAATACTTCTCTGATTTCGAAAACCACCACAAGTTTTGTCAATTCCTTTGATCCAAACCTAACACCAAAGTTGTTTATCTCGTGCCACTAACTGGAAACCCTGATATAAAAAATAATCCAGAGAATGACCCTAAAATCCAAATCCTAACAAAACTAGAGATCAACGATATCAAATTCCAATTATAATTTCCAAACTCCAAATGTTCCCTTCCGATTTCGTCAAGGCGTGGTTAACACGCTCTAAT
Organism: Aquilaria yunnanensis; assembly: GCA_039654915.1. Lineage (NCBI taxonomy): Eukaryota > Viridiplantae > Streptophyta > Magnoliopsida > Malvales > Thymelaeaceae > Aquilaria > Aquilaria yunnanensis. The sequence continues at coordinate 77,508,213 of CM077594.1, read as the reverse complement.
CGAAACAAGTAGATACAAAATCAATGATGCCATTTGCCAAGCTAGATCTAAAATCAATCTCGGCAACCCAATATAATCATCGGATCTCTCTCTCCTCACTGTTCGTCTCCTATTCCTCAAAAAGTGTAAACTTTCAGTTTAATACTAATACGAGATTGCGAGGTAGAATAAATTCCATGAATAACAGGTGGAAATGAGATTGATGGGGTGAGTATCTTGGGCTGTTAGCTCTGCTCATTGTTGCAGTCCTGATTAGTCCGGGCTCAACCGTAGGGGAGGATATGGGGGAAGAGCGAGAATGAGATCAGGAGTAGAGCTGTGAAGGCCAAGCTGATCTTTACAAGGGTGGATATTGGTGGCATGACCTCCGCGTAGTCGACCATCGAGGTTATGGGACTGGAGCCAATTTCGATTCTGAGGAGATCCAGAAGAGAGATGATACTAAGGAGGGAGATTCAAGAGAAATGAGAAAAGGAGGTGGACCATCAATAAATTGGGGTAGAGATAGTAGATTTAGATGTTTAAGATTTAAAATTATTGATCGGAAAAATTTGAGTATCATATTTGTCATTTTATATTTATTTTGGTCTTAATTAATATCACATCAGCAATTTCAATATAATTTAATGATGAAATTGATAGAAATGATCAAATTAGGATGTATAATATAAGATAAGGAATTTTAATAAGACAACCTTAAATTATGGTATCATTTTAGGATATAAAAATAAGTTAAGGGACCTATCATGGGTTTAACCTATTTATTTTTTATCAAGTAGTTCCTCCTACCATTGTGGCTTGTTTTAATGGACCGAGTTTGGATGAGGTAGAGTTATTTCCTATTTGCAATACAAAAGCCCTACTTAAACCCTCTCCAAAACTCATAACAAGTAGAATTTTTTCGCTCAAACCCTCCTCGTGTTGGAGCAAGTGGGGTTGAGAATTATAACTACAATACTTGCACAAGTGATCACATAACATAAAATTAAAACTAAAGAAAACAAGAAATATTTTAAAACTAAAGAAAACAAGAAATATTTTAAGGTTTAGGGCATTATGCCTCTACAATTATAATTGCAATCTTTATTAGCAGTCTAGGAATTAGGATGAGGTTATTGGGTTAGATGACAGTAAATTTTAAGGTTTACTAGGTTAGAATTATATTATATATTTAGGTTGTATGGGATTATGATTGAGTACATATATAATATATACGCCCTTTGTCCCATATTATTTGCATCATTTACTTTTCAACAATTAATCTATGATTTTTTATTTTCAATATTTTAGTATACAAATGAAGAACTTTTATTTAAGAATGATAAGTCAGGACATATAGTTTTGAAATATATTTTTAAAAATTTTTTCTAACAAATACTAATATGAATAAATTCAAGTCAAACTTTATGAAAAAGTCAAATGGTGTAAAAAATATGAGATAGCGGTAGTACAATATTTTACTTATATAATATGTGAGTAGGGTATGAGCCGAGTTCAGAGAGGATATACCCCTAAACCTGTACCATTTTTCCCATACCTGATGGGTACAAAAACAAAAAATACCCAAACCTGTTCAATTGAAAAAAAAAAACCTGATAGTTGAAGGGATCGTATGAGCTTGACCTAGAGGTGTTGTGAACTCTGCAATAGGGTCTTGCACACAAAGATAACGTCAAAGCCCTTGCGTTATCGTTGCACATGGCAAGCCCAACGGTCAAGGGAAGAGATGAGGCAACTTCTATTTAATGCTTTTGAAAGAAGTGACCAAGTGCAACCGTCTTTGACTGTTGTTCGTGGCCACGTGTATTCTTCTTAGTGGGTGAAAAATCCACAATGATTACAGTAACGGTTTCAAGGAGGTGACACAAAGGTCACAGGTTTTCCTATATATACGATCGGGTTTTTTAATTCTCTTTTTTCACCTTTTGATTACCCTTTTGCCCCGTGCTTATTCTTGTTCCTGCTTGAGCTGTTCATTGTTCCTGCTACTGATTCTTCTTCCAAACCTCCTTCTGTCAAGCTTACTATAACCAAATAATGGGTATTTCTTTTTACCGCTTTGTAATAGTAGTGTAGTTTTTTTGGCACTTTTGGTGGTACTATTGGTTGGGGTTTCTATTTTTTTGGGTTTGGCCATTGTTAACCATTTCTCCATCGCTCATCTTGCACTGATAATAGCCCTGATGTGTTACGCAATGGTTTTTCTAGATGGCATCTCCGAAATCATCATCCAGGGCTACCGCCGGTGAGATTGATTCACTTAGGATGCCATTTTCTCCCAATATAAGTGTTCTAAAGGGCATTGTGATGAAGCACAATAAGGGAACTGTAGCGACAAACCTACAGTGATATTACTAGCCTAATGGCATCATGGCTGCCTTATCCTATGTTCAGGTGCTAAAGGATGGGGGCCTCTCAGATGGTGATAAGATGATCGACATACTTACAGTCTACAAGGACCAACTTCAGGAAGGGCTCCACTTTCCTCTCCACTTGCTAATGGAGCAGTTTTGTGACCATTACCAAGTGCCGCCATTGCAGCTAACTCCAAACTTATTTGTACATATTAATGGGTTCATAGTTTGCTACAATATGGCAATGGTGAATCTTCTACTGAAGGATTTTCTCCAATTTCACATGCTACACTTGAAGAAAGACTCAAACTTCTTCCACATCGCCTCTATCAATAAAGGAGGAAACATGTTTTTTGCCTTTATATCTTGTAGAGACTTATGGGTGGGGTGGAAAGAACGCTTTTTCTTCATCTTGAGGGAGTAAGAATGAGGATTTCCCTGTGAGTTCGCTAGCACCGTGCAACAAGCCTTGGTTCAGCGGCTGCCAGTATATGAAGGCTCCAAGGGCCATCACTCCTACATTGGCATAGTCACACAGTTGGAGTCGGTAGTGGGGAATAACAATTTTTTGGAGTTATTCCCCATCCACAACATAAATGTTGATGAGCAAACTCTCTAATAGGTGAAGAGCAGTAGAACCCATCAGAATTATCTTGATGTGAAGAATACCTCCAACTGGGAGGTAGTTCAGGAGAGGGGCCTGGTGGAGGCCTTTAACATTGCTTTTGGGGCTCAGCGAGGCCCCACGAATACCAAGAGTTGTACTTTGTATAGGCATCATACTTTCCTCAATTTTTGCATTTTTGACTAGTCTTAACCCTTTTTTTTTTCTTGCAGAGATGAGCAGCCATGCCAACAAGTATATGAAGAGGTGTAAGAACATCACCAATGCCCTAGCTATTGCTTAGAAGATTCCCAGGCTTCCAATTAAAGGAGCCTACACTGCTAGGGTGGCCAAGAAGTCCTTGAGGGCCCCATTCTCCAAGTCGACACCTTCGATGGTGGATTTTTCTAAGTCTTTTCTGGAGGCTCAACTAGTCTAAAAGAAGTCGAGCCCTGCAGTCCCAATAAGGGTCGATGGCTCATGAGGTAGTGGTGTTGGTAGGACTTCCATAGAAGATTTTTCCTTGAGCAACATCAGTTCTGTTGAGTTGATGTTGTTTTGTGCTATCTGAGGGTCTTTTCATCTAGCCCCTCCAGAAAAAGCACTAAAAGAGACCCGATCCCACTCTGCTATAGACCCCAAGGCTACGGTGGCGTCCTAAAAGTTGATCAGAGGGCATCATAAAAGGAGAAGGCAGCCAACCCTTTTCTTCCTCCCCCTCTCCTCTCCACCACGTCCCTAGGCACAATTAACCAAGTCCCTAGGTGGCCCCTGCCATGTAAGCCTCAAACAAAAGGAACTTAAGGAAATACTATAGATATCATAAGAACAAGGAACATGACACCGATGAATGCTGGTAGTTGAAGAGAATTTTTAGGGAGATGATACAAGCGGGGAAATTAAAGGAATTTCTGTCCAAATAGTCATCCCCTTGCCAAAACACAATAAAAGAGGCACTGCAGAATGAATGATGATTAACACTGTGATACAAAACAGAGGCTAAAAAGGCAGCAACCCCCTTTGGGGGACAATAGAAACTCAAGACCACTTGCAGGAGTCATTCATATGATTACCAAATGGGAGCCTTCTACGACAGGGAAACAACAAGAGTGAAAGGTTGCTAAATTGGAAGCGGCTGATCCTTATAACGTTTTGACTAGGTCTAATAGTTCTAGGGTTCTTGTCCCACATATGGATCCATTAGAATTCAGAGCCTAGATTGACAATTTTGACATAAAAAGAGTCTACCTCAAGCCATTGTGAACATCTTCTTCTCCGAGTTGCTTGGAAAAATCAAAATCAAAAAGTCTTCCTTATCCTCCACATCAGGGCCAACCTTTGGAGTACGTAAAAAAGAAGTTCTCATTCACGGAACCATAAATTTACCCCTCATGCTGATGGGTACGGATAAGGAAGGGAAGGTCACTTGTTACTCACATACTACAGAATTTTTGGTCATGGATGTCTCTTCGCCCTACAATGCTATACTTGGAAGGTCAGCCCAGGTACAATTTCACATTCAATCAAAGTTAGGTGGCTAATGATGCTTTTTTATGACCTTTGTAGGAAATGTCACTACCTTTATTGATCAGGCTTCGGTCCGATGAAACTACGTAGCCACCCTACAAAGGATAGTAGATAACCAACTTGCACTAATGAAGGCAAATAAGAAAAGATAACAACCCCAAAAAAATGTAGCGAGCACGACATTGTTTAACAATGCTGAATTGGTAGAAATAGCCCATGGAAAAATGTTAAAAATCAACAAAGATCTTTCTCTCGAGGTAAGGCAGTTTTTCATTCAATTCCCAAAAGCCAATTTAGGTGCATTTGCATGGTCCCCCAGTGAAATACCGGGAATAGACTCAAAAGTTATTACTCACAAGCTACAAGTAAACCCAACCACGTGGTCAATACAATAGAAGATGAACGTATAGCACCAAAAAGATGCAATTTTGCTAGAGAATAAATGGAAAGGTAGCTTAAAGTATGCATCATTAGGGAGGTATGATGCCCCAAATGGCTTGGCAATGTTTTCTTGGTGGAAAAAGAAAATGGCGAATGATGCATGTGTGTCAATCATAGCAACCTTAACGATATATGCCTAAAAGACCCTTGTCTACTACCCTCCATGGACCAACTGGTTGATACCACCTCAGAATTCAAGACATTATCCTTTATGGATGCCTTAAGTGAATATCATCAAATTCATATACACCCCGAAGATGAGAAAAAATCGTGAATGCAGTATACTACCATCAGTGAATGCCATTCGGATTAAAAACTACCGAAGCAACCTATCAGTGGCTCATGAACTGAGTCTTCACAAAACAAATGGGAAGAAACATGAAAGTTTACGTAGATGACATGATTGTTAAGAGCAGAGCAATAAAGCATTACTTTGACGACCTTCACAAAACCTTCCAAAGAATGGGCCTACTCAACATGAGACATAACCCTAGAAAATATACCTTTAGTGTATGAGCTAAGAAATTTTTGTTAGTGTTGTGCCTAAAAAACAATCATGAGATAATTGTATTTTGCACATTGAGTAATGATATTTTATTGAGACATTAATCTAGTAATTGTGTTTGTTGTATTGTTTTTGTATGAAATAATCAAACATAATTATAAACCTAGAATAATAGTATTCTTAAACTTCCCTAGTCTAGTATTATTGTGGAGTGGGTTACAATAATACATAAAGACTAGTATATGTGGAGACTAATATGAGATATGTAGTCTACATATGAGTATAAGTTGGAGAACTTGTATACTAGACCAACCTGCCATGAGAAAGCTATATGGATCGTTATGCAAATGTCATAAGTGATTTTCATAGTGATCATAGTATATGTAGTCCTTTGACCTAAGGTCATCAGGGTTCCCTATATCAGAGTCACATACTTTGATATTTTCTTTTGTTGTTCATAACTGAGTGAATTTGAAGGTGGTTATTAGGTATGTCACATATCATGTAGAGGATTTTGTATGATTAAGATGGGATTTGTCCCTCCTATGTAACGGCAGTGATATCATTGGGCCCCTGATAGAGTGGGACTAAGAAAATGCATGGCCATAGTCGGATGAGTTTATATACAATATTAATGTCATCAGTTTAAGTTAGTTTACTTGGTAATCAAGAAACCATAGATTGGGCTATGTGAGAGTGACATATTTCATGTCTGGTATTTGGTATTGATATCTTGGACAAAGGGACAATGACATATACGGATAATGATCATAGAAGTTTAATCAAATCACAAACTATCTTGTCACTTGGGTAGCAATGATGTGATGCTAGATACCACTTATTGTTTATGATCATAAATGTGATTTATGATTATTTCCAATGTAGTAAGAGACTATTAGGTCACACACTTAGAGCCAATTGAATTATTTGAGTGTGTGAGCCAAATTGTTTGCATTTTGGTTTCATAATAATTTCAGATTAATAATTGGCCCAAAGATTGAGCCATTAATGAAGCGCAAAATTAAACCTAATTAGATTAGGGTTTTTAAACTCATTAGGCTTGGGAGCTGAGTCTCACTATCTATACATTATATAGTGAAAATTTTGTAGCTCTTACCCTAGCCTCTCTAAGTACAAAATTAGAAGGGTTTTGAAAAGTTCCAGCTGCATTCTTCTCTTTCCATTCCTTAGAAGACACAAGCTAGCACTGCGGACGCAAGAACATATCTACCGGGATGTGGTGAAAGCGTGGTGATCCCGAAAAGCTCTTGTAGATACTGTAAAGAGCTTGAACACATAAACTATTCAAGTTTATGATTCGACTCAACAGTTGGGTGAAAGATCTCAGCCGACTACATATAAAATTTTTGAACACCTGATTTACCCTGTTTCACTTGGATCCTGGACGGTTTCGGTTATCTTCTGCTACACTTGTTTGGCTCCCTAAACCCTATTATTCCTTGGCTATATGATCTTTGATAGAGGGATCGATCTAAATTCAGATAAGATCAAAGCCATCCATACAACGCATGATCCTCAAAATAAAAAGGACATCCAATAATTTGCTGGAAGGCTAACAGCCCTCTTGCAATTCATGTCACACTTTGGAGATCATTGTAAGCCCTTGATTCACATACTCATGAAAGAAGCAATATTCAAATGAACTAATGAATGTCGAGAAAATTTCAAAAAAATTAAAGACTACTTACAACATCTTCCCACACTGAAGCAACTAAGGCCTAATGAGCCCCTTATGCTTTACTTGGTCGTAACAGAATGCTCTATTAGTCTTATACTTATACGGGAACATGGAACAGAGCAATGGCCTACAAACTACATCAGTCGAACCTTTCAAAAAGTGGAATCTTGATACCCTAGACTTCAAAAAGCAGTCCTAGCCCTCATTACGGCTTCTCGAAAACTGCACCCATACTTCCAAAAACATCGCAGTATTATCTGTACATAGTTACCTATACGAGATATATTACAAAAGCCAGATAAGTCAAAAAGGGTTTCCAAATGGTGCATTAAGTCAGGGGAGTAAAAAATTAACTACAAACCCTAAAGGGCCATTAAAGCACAGGCTTTAGCAGACTTTGTCACTAAAATGATGCCTCCTGAAACAGATGGAGAAAAGTAGGAGGAAGAAACACCATTCAAGGGAAATGTATGTTAACAGGGCCTTAAAGACTGAGAATTGAGAAGTAGGCATCATACTAAAAGGGCCAATGGACATGAAAGCTACTTTTAGAATCAAATTCAAATTCCTTGTCACAAAACAACATCCCCAAATAGAAAGCCCTCTTAGTAGGGCTACGAATGGCTGGTCGGGTGAAGGTACAATGCCTATAGATATACAACGGTTCATAATTAATAGTAAACCAAGTCACTGAAATAGTATGAGCAAAAGAACTTACTCTTTGTAAATATGTAAAAATAAAAAAAAAATTTAATGAGGATGTTTGACCACAAGCAAGCTCAAAAGATCCCACGAGCCTAAAATTTATGGGTGGATGCCCTCTTGAAAGGCCAAGAAGAAGTCTTGATAGAAGAGCCTGCAGAACCCTCCATTTACCATATAGGATACATGCTCTTGAAGATGACTAGAGGAAGCCAATTAGACTCTACTTAGAAATCGACGCCTTGAATGGAATACTTGAAGAAAAAAGAAAGATCAGGAACTAAGTTGGAAAATTTGTCATAATTAGAAGTGAATTATACAGACAGGGGTTCACTTCCCTCTTGTAGCCATGCTTAACACCCCAAAAATGGGATGAGGTCCTCCAGGAAATCCACCAAGGAGATTGTAGAGCACATATTGGTGCCAACTTCCTAGCCTACAAAACCTTATAATAAGCCTGCTTTTGGCCTACAATTTGATGAGATGCCATAAAACTAGTCCAGCGATGCCATGTCTACCAACTCAATATGTGAACCCAAAGACTACCCTCCTTTGATGCTTCAGTGGCTGTAGGCCCCTGGTCCTTCGCTATGTGGGGATTGGACTTGATTGGGGCACTCCCCATGGCTCCAAGGCAGGTCAAATAATGCATGGGTAGAAGCAGAGCCCTTGACATCCATCATAGCCTCTCAAGTTACTAAATTCTTGTGGAAATATATTATCTACTAATTTGGATACCCAAGATTCATCCTTACTGATAACAGCAAACAATTTAATTATCAACAAGTTCACCAATTTGTAAAAAAAAAAGGTATTCACCTTTCTTCTGTGGCTACATCACATCCTAAACCAAATAGACAAGTAGAAGCAACTAATAGAACTATTAAAGAGGGCCTGAAGAAAAGGCTAGGGGATGCTAAAGGCAAATAGGTAGAAAAGCTACCGAGCGTCTTGTGGGACTATAAAATGATGCCCAAGAAGCCAACCTTGATTTGCTAAAAGAACTAAGGGAAAACGTGAAGGTTCGTATGAGAGCCTTCAAGCAACAAACCACTCTCACTCATGATGGCAAAATGAAAAGAAAAATATACAAGTAGAAGGCATTGATTGTCAAGGTAGAGCTGACTAGAAAAAACCCGGGATACAGAGCATTAAGGCCTAACTAGGATGAACCCTACTTAGTCATGAGGAAAATCAAAGATGGAGTTTACGATTTATCTTGCCTAAAGGAAAGAAATTACCTAGAGCTTATCACTTAGACGACCTATTGCCTTTCTTTTCATAATCATGTTGTTTCACCTCATCAGATTCGTTATAATGTACTATTTACATTTATTTTAAATAAATGTATTCCTCTATAATGGCTTACAATTTTCATGCACCTTTTTACGAAGACTTCCTTAATTACCTAAGAACACGGCCATTTTTAAACATAATAGCCAAGGCATCGCAGTAAAGTGACCACCCTAAAAACCAAAATGCACAGGTGTTATAAACAAGAAAGAAGATCGCTACAAGGAATAATTCATACACTACAGAAATTCAAAAGGATATGTGTCGTATCCAAAAAAGGTACCAAAAATATATCAATATCCCATTTCTCTTAAGCTTAGAGTTATAAAAGAAAATAGCAAAAGTTGTAAGGAACTTAAAAGTGAGGGATGAGTGACGAAGCCCCCTAAAATTCATCTAAAAAAATGTCTTCATCAATGTCCATCACCAATGCATTCTCATCAAAGGTAAGAATATCAGTTTTCGCATCCTTTGGCCATGCTTTGTATTCTAGATCCAAATTCTTATAGGCTGATAGAAAATAAATATCTAAGTTTGGATTAGCTCGCTCCACATGAAAAAGGAAGGAAAGAAAGCCTTCTTTGAATTCAAGGAAGGCACTATTTCCAAGCCCATTTTCCACCTTCTAAAGGTGTAAAAATGAATTCCCTCACATGAGTGTTGGCCTTCGTCCAAAGATGTTGGTACGCTATAGAGCTGGCTTCACCTTGGATAGTCTTCAGGCCCAATGGAGCATATGTGTCCATTGGTAGAGTCTTCTCAACAGCATCAATCTTGCTCTTCGCCACCTTTAATAATGATGCCTGGCATCCGACCTTCTTAGAGGCCTCCACCTCTTTCTCCTTCCATCACTTAAATGCCTCCGTCAGCCTCTCTACTTCCTTCACAAGCTTCTTAATGGCCTCTCACCCTGCCTATTTGCTTAATTCATCAATTTGAGGCCCTACATTAAGGTGCCCCAAGTAGTATGTTCATTCTTTAACTCTTTCCTTAAGAAGTCTTTAGCATTCCATAAGGCCTTAACTTATGGAACCTTCTCTTGGGTAGCAAGTCATTCCCCAAGACTGTAAGCCATGATAGCCTCCTGCAAAACCAAGCACATTAAAACTAAACATATATCAAAACCTTGAAAGCACCAAGGAATATACCTAGAGTAAGCTGCAACCAATGCTTATCAGATGATGGCTATCCGCCTGATGAGGGTAGGCCAAAAAGTGCCTATCCTTGGGGGTATTTAGCCCTTCAAGGATACAGTGGGTAACGTGTAATCGGTCCTTAAAAATTGATTTGTCAATACCCACCGCCCATAAAGGGTCAAAGACTTGGTTAGGCACGATCTCTTTCAGCGCCAAGCTGTGTCTCTGTGCTTGACTATGCTCAGGGATCAAGTTGCAAAGATAAAAGCGCTAGTTGACTGACATGGGTGCACCTTGCTGAACGAATGCCATCTTTTCAAGGCGATCCCTATTGGAATCTTGGGGGGAAATGGAGGAATGGAAGGGCTAACCACCTTATCTTTATGTGACACCTCTCGATCAACTTTTAGAGGTGGGACCATGGGTGTTTGAGTGCTTCTCCGGATAGGCTAGATGAAAAGACCCACAATCAACACAAAACAACATAAAGTCAACAAAACTGATGTTGCTGAAAGAAAAAGTGTCTATGGAAGTCCTACCATTGCCACTGCCTTAAGAGGCATCGACCCTCGTTGGGGCCGCAAGGCGCAACCTCTTATGGACCAAGTGAGCCTCCAGTGGAGACTCAGACAAATCCAGCACTAGAGGGGTTGAAAGTCTCTCAGTAGCGCATCACAGCCTTGCCGAATCTTCAAAATGTGGGTCACTATTTCAGGGGTCAGTTAGCTCCCTAAGAAGTGATGCAAGAATGCCTGAAAAAGGTCCCTAAATGATAAGAAATGATGCTCTTGATTAATGCCGACCTAGGAAGCTGAAACCCCTATCAATGTTGAGCAGAAGGCCCTGAACATAATCCCATCCAAGGCCTGGTCTAGCCTCATTGAGGTGACACATCTTTGCAAATGGTTGACTAGGTCGGTAAGGCCATCATACAGGTTATTTGTTGGCATACAAAACGCTTCTATAACTGGCGTATTAATTATCTCATCCATAAAAGGCTGGAGCCATATATATTCGATATCAATACCAAGGCCAAGGCATTCTTTCAAAGGCTCAAGGGCTCACATGCGCTACTCTATTTGATTAAGCCTTTGTAGAAAAGTGCTGATATTGCTACCTCCATGGCCGTCAAATCAATGGCTTAAGGGCTCGTACCTTTGGCAATGAATCTTAAGGTGGGGCTTAAAGAGATTTTCTTATTGCCAGGTGACTTTTTGGGGCTTCTTCTAGCCAGGGCCCTCCGAATCTCGTATTACAACATCATTTTAAGTTACTCAAACAAGGTGTGTTGTAGGGTTTTAAGCTGGTCATTGTTTAATGGTACGGGGCCTTTCTCTTTACGAGGGTCCTTGTGAGGGGCCATGGGCTCCTTGGAGCTGGTCCTTTGGAGGGCCCATCTCCTACGGGTTCCATAGATTCAGCAAGATGACGACTCTCCTACTCATTATCTTTTTTATCTTGGTTCTTCATGCGAGACCCCCGGGTGTTCACCATGTTCCCACAGATGACACCAATTTCATATTTAAAGGGATCGTATGGGCTTGACCCAAAAGTGTGGTGAACTCTGCAATGGGGTCCTATCCACAAAGATAATATCAGAGCCCCGGGATGTCTTCCCGGAGAAAATCCTTCAATGATCAAGTTAGATTTTCGATGAACAGAGAAGAGCTAAAGGGTGAAGAGTAAGAATGTCATACCTTAGGATTGGCAACTTACTGCCTTTATATAGTCAGGGGAGATCCGAGTAAAAAGCTCTTAGATAAGAATCCTCCAGCTAATCTCGCAATTTTGGAATCTTATTTCTTGTAGAAATGGAAGTCCTTTTATTAGTTTATTGAGCTTCTCTGTTGTGAATCCATTACATAGGGATTCAATCATTTTAGGCCCTGTACTAGGCCTTTTTCCTACCAAAACCTTAACCGTTGAGTAAAGTAGCATAAGGCGGGGTACGCACAAGTAAAGTGCAAATTGACATTCCTAGTTATAGTAGCAATCTACGAATTGGCTAACCCGAACCCTGCCATAGAGTTGTGTTTTTTAGGTATGGTAAGGTTTTGATGAAAGTTTAGGTGGATCAGGTTGTGGAAATTGAAATTACTCCACTTATATTTTGGGTCTTATTCTACCTCCAAGATGAGGCATAGAGAAAGTGATCCAATTACTTATTCAACAAGTTAGGGCTCCAATAAGCCCAATATCCTACATGGGCCTCTTTTATCACAAATCTCGAGGCCATTCTTGACACATAACAAGCAAGAGTAAGCTCCTCAAGTAAAAAAAGGCCTTGGTTGGTTCTCACCACTTTTTTTGCACTGTACTCAGTTGAGTCAGCAACGATGCAATGGCAAGCCAACCTAACAAGCACCTGGAATCCATCTACAAGTTTAACGTCTAGGTGAGTTTCCTCAACCATGGTCAGTCGTTTCATAGATAGCTTTCCAATCGAGATGTCTGTTGTAGCAATTTTAATGGAATATTGTTGATTTTTTTTCTTGCTTTTTTCAAAAGCCCATTCTATTTCTTTGCAATTTTTGGATGGAATAGTAAAAACAATGGAAATCTTCTTGCACTTGGAGGGTTAGGGAGATGTGGAACAAGTGCTACTGTTAGTGTTTTGGGTACATAGGCTTAATTATCCATAGTGATGGTGGATTTTAGACAAGATGTCAATAGTAGAATTAAAGCAAAGTTGAATAAATAGTAGCACTGTGTGTGGGGAGGAAGCCAGAGACTTTAGAAAGATGGGGACCAAAAATGCACTTTTTCCTAAACTATAACCCCTTCATGTGAGTTTTAACCATTTTATGAATATTTGGCAGAGAAAATCGGGGGTAAGGTTAAAATAATTCTGATTGAGATTAGAATGATTGTTAGGTCATCTTAGATGATTTGTTGTTAGGTTAAAATAATTCTGATTAGAGAGAGAGAGAGAGAACCCAATCCTCTCTCTAGGACTTGGCGTTATTCTCTCCGCAATATAGAATCGACTTCCTCTAGAAATCGAACTCCAAATCCTTTACAAGCTTCTTGTTGATTGCCTCATCCATTGTACGTTTGTCTGCCACTCCTGGCGCACACTTATCACAAGTTCAAATTTTGTCTCCACCCATCTCTCCCTAGCCCCGGATTATTCTCATGTTCTTTTCTGGAATTCTACTGGCTCACCCCAGAAAAAGTATGGCTGTCACTCTTTCAATAGTGAGAACATTGGTACCTGCAAGTTCAGCAAGTTTCTCTTGGAGTCTCATGAGGATCGCTGGAAAATTGTGGGTTCGATTGATGAGTTAGTCTATCTGTCTAATGATCTCCTAAGCATCGTTAATCTTCATAGAATAGTTGTTTGGAATCCTTACATTCATAGGCATGTTGAGTTGCCTGATACTTCTTTTAGTGAGGCTGGTCCTTACAAGATTGTTAGGTTTGGATTTGATTGCTACAAAAATGACTACAAGGTTGTCAAAATGATTCATCGTCTTGATGAGGTACCTACCGTGGTCGAGGTTTTCGGTCTCAAGAAAAGGACATAGCGAATGATTTCTGCTGCTGATGTAAAATGCTGGTGCCCACCATGGCTACGGTGCCGTAGGCAGTCTTTCTTTGATAGAAAGGTGCATTGGGTTGCTTTTGAGAGCAAATCAAATTGTCGTAAGAATCGCATTTTGTCATTCAATGTTAGCAATGAAAAGTTTAGCCAAATGAAGGTGGCTAAGATTCTTGTTACTGCTCATCCACTAAGCTTCAACGTTAATGAGGTAAGGGGTATGCTTGCAATCCTTTACTGTGATCGTATATGTCCAAAACAGCCCGAGAAGCACTGTGATGTATAGGTTATAACTCGGTATGCCGAAGTGAATTCATGGAGTAAGATATACAGGTTTGATGTTGGAACTCCGTGTGTTTCAAGATTCTAGGAAAATGATGATGTTTTGTTAGTGGCACGTGGTGGACAAAAACTAGGTTCCTATAATCCTAAGACTCAAGAAATAAAGAACCTGGGAGTGCCCACATCACATTTCAATATTGTCTCTTATAGAGCGAGCTTGGTCTTGCTTGACAATGATAATTGTGTGTGTTCTGATTGCAGGACTGAAGTTGATGGCAATGATGGTAATCTTCTCTTGACTTATAAGTTTGAAAAATATAATTTAGCACCAAATTTCTGGTCTTCTTATATGTTTCATGGCATATTTGTATAGCTTTTCCTGTGAATGGTTCTAATTCAACTTGATGATATAGCTTTTTGCCTTGTTGGCTAATGTATATTTAATTGCAGGTGCAATTACAAAGTTATCGGTGATTAGGAAAATAAAACAGGACTCAGGTTGATGACTATAAGTAATCTTTTTAGGAATTCAATCAAGCAAGGCTCTAGCTTTTTTTTCATGCCTGAGAAAAGCTACAAGCAAAATGCTTTCAGTGAACTTGTTTTGACCAATCATGATCTTTTTGGTTCCAGATGTAACTGATTATCATGAAAATTCACTATGTCCTGCTATTTCTTAGCTTATGCAACCAATAGTTGATGTCCTCCCTTGACCGGTAAACCCCTTCTTGAGGCTATTCCTAATAAAAAGAAAGTTATTCTCTTTAAACAGTTAATTGACACTATGAACTTCATGCCATTAACGCCACCATAATTGGATTAAGGTGTAGTATACTGAATGAGATTAGAGACTATCCACCTATGTGTTTGTACACGTAACAACACCGTTAGGTGTTATTAACAGGAATGAATATGGAAGGGCACATAATGGGAGCGAGATTTGTGGGATTTCCCCGATTATATACAAACCTATCCAAAAAATCTCTCCCATACCCTAAACCGAAACTAAATCTCTTTCCTTCCGGCTTTCTTCTATTCTGACGATGCCCAGAAGCACACAAAGGAACTTGGGAGCAAATATCCATTTAGCAAGGCTGATCGGAACGGCAGCAAGGGCTTTGTGGGAGGAAGACAATGACGCAGATTAGGATGATGGTGACACTGAATCATGTACAAGAGAGGATAACATAGGATGGCAATGCTGGTGAGACGAAGGCAACATTAGTGAGATGGAGGATGGTGGCGCTGATAGAGGACGGTGAGGAGAACACCAACAGGAAGAACGCGATGCAACAACTGATGGGAGAAGGAGGCGCAACCAGCAGGTTTTCAAACTCAGAACAAGTGTGAAGAAGGAGCGATAAGATTTAGGGAGCGATCACAGTGGACAACGGTGCTTCCGACATAGATCCCAGCGAAGAAACAAAAGGTCTGTATCATTTTTTAAGATCCACAAAAAAAGCATTCATGATTTGTGTTTTATATTGCAAAATAACATGGATTCGTATGTCTATAAACTTTTAGGTCTTAAATGTATGTTCTGGCTTTGTAAAGAGCACAGATATGTATGTATTTTTTCTGGGACTTATATGTATGTTCTGGGTTTGTAAAGAATATATGTATAGATATGTATGCTTCTGAGGTTTATATGTGTGCTTCTCGATTTGTAAAAACACAAATATATATTTATGCTTTTGAACTTTATATGTATGCTTCTAATTTTGTAAAGAACACAAATATGTATGTATGTTTTTTGGGTTTATATGCAATGGTTTCGAGTTTGTAAAAACAAAAATATATATGTATAATTTTGGATTTTACATGTATGGTTCTAATTTTGTATATATATATATATATATATATATGTAAAAACAAGGGTATATATATGTATATTTCTAGATTTTATTTGCTCGTTTCTAGTTTGTAAAAGACACAGATATATATGTATGATTCTGAGTTTTATTTGTATGATTTTAGATTTTATTTATATGCTTTTGAGCTTTATTTGTATGCTTTTGGTTTTCTATGAGTTTTGAGTTTTGAGTTTCAATATTGTACGAAACTAGAAATGAATTGAGATTTATTTAAATGGTACTATGAACTTTTTGTGTAGGACTAAGTAATTTTTTTGGAATATAATGTGCAGATATGATAATAAAATGTGAGGATACCTTTATAGGATACGTCTTACAAGCTCACCAATTATGGTGAGATGAGTACGGGAAAAAAAATGTCAGCAAACCTATAATGCAAAAGGATTGGAACGAGGATGAAATTGGAAATGGTGTAAGAAATGTATGAAACTGTGTAAGAAATGTGTTAAACTATGTGAAATATGTGTTAAACTGGAATTGAATTATATTAATCTGTGTAAGTTATGTGTTAAACTGAATGTGAAATGTATTAAACTGGAAATGAAATGTATTAACTGTGTGGTATCTTTGTGAAACTAGAAATGAATTGTATTAATCTGTGTGGGCCATGTGTTAAACTGGAAGTGAAATATATTAAACTGTGTGGTCTACGTATTAGACTGTATGAAATGTATTAAACTGAAACTCAAATGTATTAATCTATGTAGCAAAACCATCACACGAGAAAATGACATTGCCATGAGAAAAATAAAACCACCAAACTCATTGTCACCACCAATACCATAATCGACATTGCCATTGCCATCAACAACAACTGGATACAAAATGTATTAAACTAGAAGTGAAATATATTAAACTGTGTGAGATATGTGTTAATTGGAACTGATTAAACTGGAAGTGAAAAGTATTAAACTGTGTGAGATATGTGTTAATTGGAACTGATTAAACCGGAAGTGAAAAGTATTAAACTGTATGAGATATGTGTTAATTGAAAGTGAATTGTATTAATCTATGTAGAATATCTATTAAACTGGAAGTCAAATATATAAAACTATGTGAGATATGTAGTAAACTGGAAGTAAAAAGTATTACACTCTATAGGCAACTCTCTAGCCATAATTAACTATGTGAAAAAAATGAATTAATAAAATTATTTTAAATAATTACGATGTTTATCATATTATCCTTATTTTCTCTTTAAGTTTATCTTTGCAAATGGATTCAAATTTCAAAAGGTTCCATAATTAAAATTTTTGAAAAGAGAAAATAAATGCATTTATTATCCAATCAAATTACATATCTTAATAGTCAAGATTTACCAAATTTAAGCACAAACAAACAAATCCTTTCTTCTCACTAGTTGCCATAAATAAAAAATTTAAAGTTGTAAATTTACCAAATTAATATCCAATCAACTTTTAAACCCCAATAAAACTAAATTTTCCATTTCTAACCAAAACTAATAAACATCTTGTTGGGTTTCGGGAGCCAAACAGCGCAGCGGAATTTAACCAAAACCCTCTAGGATCCAAGTGAAACGGGGTAAACCGGGTGTTAAAAAATTTCATACCTAATTTTCGGTTGAGATCTCTCACTCAACTGTAGAGTCGAATCACAAAACCTGAACAGTTGACGTGTTCAGACTCTCTATGGTATCCACACGAGCCTCTCGGGATCACCACGCTTCCACCACGTCCCGGCAGATGCGTTTCTCTTGCGCTCGCAGTGCTAGCTTGCGTCCTCCAAGGAATTGCAAGAGAAGAGTGCGGCTGTCCTTTTGGGAGGCTAGGGCAAGGAGACCTGCGAATTTCTCACTTAAAA
Organism: Aquilaria yunnanensis; assembly: GCA_039654915.1. Classification (NCBI taxonomy): domain Eukaryota; kingdom Viridiplantae; phylum Streptophyta; class Magnoliopsida; order Malvales; family Thymelaeaceae; genus Aquilaria; species Aquilaria yunnanensis. Next base: position 77,490,434 of record CM077594.1, on the reverse strand, counting down.
GTTGTATTTATAGTGAGACTCAACTTCCAGACCTAATGGGTTTCAAAGCCCTAATTCAATTAGGATTTAATTTCGGGCTTAATAATGGCTCAACTCCTTGGCCCATTATTAATACGAAATTAAAGTGAAACCATAACCCAAATAATTAGCCCATGCACTCTAATGATCCAAATAGCTCTATGTGTGCGACCCAATAGGCTCTTGCCATGTTGGCAATGATCATAAATCACATTTATGATCATAAGCAATGAACGGTGTCTAGCAACACATCATTGCTACCCAAGTGACAAGATTGTCGGTGAATCGACTAAACCTTTATGATCATCACTGATATATGCCATTATCCCTTTGTCCAAGATATCAAGACTAAGCACGAGACATGGAATGTGTCACTCTCGTATAGCCCAATCTTTGGTTTCTTGATTACCGAGTAGACCAAATTAAACTGACGACATTGATATCATATATCAACTCATCGGAGCATAGCCATGCATTTTCTAAGTCTCACTCTATCAAGGGGCCCAAAGATATCACTCCCGTTACATAGGAGGGACAAATCCCATCTTGATCATACAAATCCCTCCGCATGATATGTGGCATACCCAATGACCTCCTTCAAGTTCACTCAGTTACGAGCAACAAAGGAAAGTATCAAAGTATGTGACTCACATGTAGGGAACCTTGATGATCTTAGGTCGAAGGACTACATATACCATGATCACTATGAGAATCACTTATGACACTCATATAACGATCCATGAAGTGTTCTCATGATGGGTCGGTCCAGTACACAAGTTCTCCAACTTGTACCCATATGTAGACTACATATCTCATATTAGTCTCCACATATGCTAGTCATTATGTATTATTGCAACCCGCTCCACAATAATACTAGACTAGGGACGTTTAAGAATATCATTATTCTAGGGTTACAATTATGTTTATTACGTTACGCAGAAACAAAACAACAAACATAATTGCTGGATTAATGCCTTAATAAAATATCATGACTCAATGTGCAAAAATACAATCATCTCATGATTGGCTTTTTGGGCACAACACTAACACATCTCTCTCCCACACTAACACCATTTGGTATGTGTATATACATTTATATGCATTTCAGAATTTCGCATACTGAATAGTGATCATTATTAGTTATTTTTCTAGTTTATGATAAGAGCTTTTACTTGCTATTTTTTATACAAGCTTTTATAGTTTTAGTTTATTAAATTGTGTTTTTTTTTTAATTTTGAATATTAAGTTTTGTTTTGAGTACGTTATTTTGTTTTTGTGATCATAGATTAATAGATATGTATAAATCAAAACTGAATTCCCCATATGCCCCAATTCACTTGGATCAAGTACATAAATGAGAATTGCTAATTCTATGAAAATGGTTTGAAACTGAAGATCTAGAGTGTAGTGATTCTGTAATGGCCCTGTTTGGTATTACCGTTAGAGTTTTGAAAAAGCTATTCGATAATAGCTTTTAGCTTTAGCGTTTTCATCTCACCTATTAAATAAAGTATCCAAAACTGTAACGCTAATGACAAAAGTTGTTTCCAAGTGGAGCTAATGTTTGATTGAAGAAGAAACAGTGTTGTTTTACACTTCAAAATGCTTCAGGTGATGCTCAGTTGTGGAAAATTTTTTTAATTTTCTTTTTTAGATTTTCTTTGATAAAAGTTTGGGTGCATAGTATGTTTTAAATATGTTGAAAACCTTTTTTTCTAAACTTTATAAAAGTCATGTGTTGAAGTAAAAAACATCTAAAACAAATTTTTTCATTTTATAACACAAGTTTTCCATCATTTTTAATTCCTTAAAATAATTCATGCACTTAAACTTTTATCAAATAAAATTTGAAAGAGAAAAATGAGAATTTTTTACATTCAAACATCACTCGTGTTTTTAGATTTGTTTTTTGTATATTTATATAACGACTCAGGCTCACAACTAGATGCTATTTTTGTATTCCAGGTTGTTCCATAATCAATGCTGCACCAGTTACGGAATTCTTGGTCGCCCCAATGGTACTATGGATCATAAGAAAAATGAAAATTAGGGATAAAATAAAAAGGTACAACAATTCTAGTACAAATGATGCTAAACAAAATCATATCTGAATGTTTCATTGGCTAGGATACTTGTGAAATAATTCTTTATACTTGTTTCTTATTGTGCGGTATATGAATCATACTCATACAGTCATATGTGATCTCTTGAGAGTAAATGGTATGTAACATTCCTAAATTATATCCTTAAACTATGAATTATTGCACTCTTCCTTCTAAAATTATCATTTTGTTGCACATTTATCATCCATTATTCCTACTATTTAAAATGGGTCAAATTGAACAAGTGAACTAAACTGAGGTCTAAGAAAAAAAATGCACTCTAAAGCATGACCAAATTATTTGCTCTTCTTCATAATAAAAAAAATTGAGCTTCAAAGTTCCACAAAAATTTTAAGGTGATAGGCAAGATTCTGGGTGTGGTGTTTTAATAAAAATTGCTGAGGAGAGGAAAAGCAATTGAACAGCGGAAATATTTAAAAAACCTATAAATTTTTCATCATTTAGTGCCACAAATGTGGTCATGAAGCTACCGACAATGGTAGCATGTCGTGACTGGCAATTAAAATTTCTAGATTTCTGAAATTTGTATATTCAATTCTGAATTCTCCCTTCTAGAACTTTTGCTAAAGCAAGTAATCCAAAATCTTTCTACTACCTTCAAATCACCTCTGAAAACTTTGAAACTCTAAAGTTTTCCTCCAATTTGGAGTGGATAAAAGATTTTGAATTAAATGCTTTGGTAAAAGTGTAGAGGAGAGCAATAGCAATTGAAAATAAAAGTTTGAAAGCCTTGAATTTTTCTTTGTTGGCAACTTTTGTTAAACAATTCTTTGCCACTGATAAAAAACTTCCAGATTTTTAAAATGTTTCCACCGTTCTATTTCTCTTACTCTCCTCTACAAATTTTACAAAAGCATAAAACCCAAAATCTTAGCTTATCATTCCTAAATCCTTGCTAAAACTTTAAAACTAAGTTTGTTTTATCATGGAGCAAACAATTCGATCATTTTTGCGGTCATATTTCATTCTTAGACTCTCAATTTAGTTCACCTGTTCAATTTGGCCCCGATTTTAATGGGAATAGTGATAGAGGATGAATTATGCAACATAATGAATGTACTATGATGAATAGTGCCACAATTCATATTCTAAGGATGAATAAGCAACACGAGTTCTAATTTAAGAACATTTGATACCATTTACCCAATCTCTTGATGAAGGAATTATGGGCATTTCTACGTAAAAAGCTTTAGGCATGTGATGCATCTTCTTCACAGTGGTCTTTGATTTTCTTTTTTTGGCTCAAAATATGTTAAACTTATCTTGCCAATAAGACTAAACAGTAACCCTTCGGCAAAGTTCAGTCCAATGCATTTAAAAGTCATGCTTGAGCGAGGAAAGATTTTAAAGTGTTAGACATTCTATTAGTTCTACAGAGGACAAGCCACCTTCAATGTTTGAAGTTTTCGTTCTCAGTCACAACACAAGCTATTTGTCTTATTGAAAGAGGGTAAAATTCATTTGTCATCCCTAATCTTTTGATGCTATTCTAAACGGGTTTCTAACTTTCATATTGTGCTCTAAAAGTCTCTAACCTTCTTATTTGTGTGCTAGACATGGTCATTCTGTTAATTTTTCAATTAAAGTTAATAGAATTTCAGGAAAAATGTTAATTTTGATCCCTACAATTTTTTTCACTCAAAGCACCTTTAATCATGCAAAATTAACACTTCAACCCATGAACTACTAACTTTGTCTACTCTCGTTCCTTCCATCACTTGCTACTTCTCTGTCACAGCGGCCACCTCCTCCCCTGATCTTCACGAGCCTTTCTCAGCACCCCCTGTAAATTTTGACTTTCCTTTAATCTTCACCAGCCTTCAATGTAAAAACACTAACTAAAACTCGTTTATGAACCCAAGCAACGAAACAAGACAAGCTAAGAACTTGGTGGAAGCCTAGACATATAGCTATAGCTAGCTATTAAACACTTGCTACAATTTCTACTATGAACAGATGACAGAGATTTTCTTTTTTGAAAAATATTTTCTAATCATTAATTTCTCATTCCATTGTTTTGATCAACACATGACACCTTTAAGGAGCTTGTACCTGTGAACGGTAGGTCGTGGAAAGGGTGCATCAGTTGGTTCCTTTGTCAATTGATTCATTGCAGTTGTTCACCTGCTTGATCTTGTCACTGGAGTACTCAGAATTTTTTTTATGTTTCGTAATTTGCGTGTCAAGGGCAAACAACCCCAAGATAGAGGGAGTACAACATCATTTTTTTATATTCCTAATAGAATATAGGCCATTAAAAATTTAAATAGAGGCAAGGAGACAACCTAATAATAGAAGTGAGTCTTTTGCCCTAATGTGAGCCTTAGTGCACTTGAGATTGCAATTGAGCCAAACATTTAAATAAGTGTAATATTAACCAGAAAGAGTTGTTTGACTTGTGTGTCACAAATAGAGGTGTACATTTCAAGCCTTTGACCTAGTGGCTAAGAGCTTTAAAAGATATAGAGGAGGTCTATGATTCAAATCCCGGCATCCCTACTTGCTACAACATGCCTTATACAAGCTGGTTCGGTTGCCATTTTGGTTCTGAAAAAGCTGACATACCCCTTCTCTAAATTACTACAATAGTATATATTTCTCCTTATAAACTTATAAGATGATTCTTAATATAAAAAAGAAACAAATAGAGGGTGTACAAAATAATCTGAAATCAAAATACCTAAACCAACTCACTTATCCTGAAACTCGGATAACCAAGAAACAATAGACCAGAAAATTAGAGATCTAATTGGATTGGGTTTGGGTTTCAAATATCAAAGCCCACAAAACCCTCCAAAAATTAATATATTTAGTATTTTGTTGTTATTTACATGAATATGTGTACAACTATTTTGGGTAAAATCTATTCTCAATCCCCTAGCTTTAAGCTTGTCCTAAAGTGGTCAATTACCTTACATTCTGTCACCATAAAGTCCCCTATCTCCTAATATGCATCCTATCATAGTCCTTTTCATTAATTTCTATGTTATCTCGGATGAAAGTTGGTGATATAGCGATTTGGATTTTGACGTGGTAGTCAAAAATACCATATGACATCCTTTTTCATAACAACAAGTGACTATATTATAAGAATAAAAAATTCAAGCTAAAATTGACACAAACACATAATCTTAAGGATTTAAAACATATATTTGCATAAAGTTTATCTTCTTCCCAGAAATTATTTGCTTCTTTGAAGAGTCGACTGCCGGCCTCTAGGTTTTGCGGCGTTGCTGCCGTGCCAATGTGTTGCCGCCACATTTTTTTTTTTTTAGGAATTTGATTTGTTTACATGATTTTAATATTCTCGTTCTTCTCATTAGCTTTCTTTAGAAATTTTTTTTCAAAATCACCACCAGTTTTTGTAAATCGGGGTTTGAACATTTGAATCTCTAAACAAAGATGAGTGATACTCCAAGAATTGAACAAGTGGATCCAGCCTCTGTCCCCATTGGACCGGCTTACGGCCACCCGAAGAGGTACTGAGCATATTGGCTTCAGCGATGAATTAAGGCCTGAATTAGGCAATTATTCAGAGTAATAAATGTGGGTTAGTTTTGGGGAGAGGGAGGGGAGTTGCTTGATTAAGGTGTGAATTAAGGTCCGGCGGCGGTAGGCTTAATTCATGTTCTTGATTTGCTGAGAAATTAAAGGAGGGGGAGAAGATGAAGATAGACTTAATGCTAATATATATTTTAAATCCCTAAAACTATACGTTTCTTATAGAAATATAAAATTTTTATATTAAAATGGTACCTTGAGGACTATAATTTTTAAGAATTTTTTACAATACAAATTAATATATTTAAGCCAAATTTTAGTCAAAAAAATTAAAATGACCAACTTTTGTGACACCGGGGAGCATGTGTGTGTCAATTTTAGCCTGAATTTTTTAATTCTTCTAATATAGTCATTTGTTACTATTAAAGGAGATGTCATGTGGTATTTTGGAATGCCACATCAACATTCAAATCATCGCATCATCAACTTCTGTTTGAGATTATGAAAAATTTAATGAAAAAGACTACAATAGGACTCACATTAAAAAAGGCTTATTCAAGGAAGCATATTTCTCCTAGATGCATGATGCAAGTAGACATAAAAAAAGGCTTATGATTATGCTAACTCACAGTTTTTGGATGATGCTCTGTTGGCTTTGAACTTTCCTGCTAAATGTGTCTCTTGGATTATGGTGTGTGTAAATTCTCCTATGTATTCCTTATGTGTGAATGGTTCAGTGGAAGGATATTTTAAAGGAGAAAAGGGCTTCGTCAGGGGGACCCCTGTCCCTTTATCTTCTTGTGATTTGTATGGAAGTTCAATCTATAGATGGGTTTTATTATCATCCAAAGTGCTATCAGTAGAGATCAACTCTTCTGGCTTTTGTAGATGATTTACTATTGTTTTGCAAAGGAGATATTAAATTCAGATTATATGGGAATGTGTTATGAATTTTGCTTATATTTCTTGTTTAAGGTCGAGTCAGGAAAAGACCAAAATTCATTTTGGAAGTGTTGACATTTCTATGAAGCATTTTATCTTTAGTAAATTTAATTTCCAAGAGTGTTATACCCCTTTTTCGACACCTAGGGTTCCTCTAAGCTAAAGATAAAGGAGTATGATGGGCTTATGGACAAAATTACAAGGAGAATTGATGCTTGGGGGGGCAAATCACTCTCTTATGCTGGGAGATAGTAGCTTATGCAATCAGTTCTGCAAAGACTTACTATTTTTACATGTCTGTCTTTATGTTGCCTAAGGCGGTGGTTGGTAAGATAAAGACGAGACATAAGAACTTTTTGTGGAAGAGGGCTTTTACTGGTAGATTCAGACCTGCTATTGGATGGCATAAGGTCTCTGTGCCAAAAAAAAAAGATGGATGCTTGGGCGCTAAGTAATTGGCAATATGGAAATCAATTTCTCATTTTGTATTTGCTTTAGGACATTCACAAGAAGTAAGATACTTTGTGGGTTTAATAGGTGTATAATTATTATATAAAAGGTAAGGAGATTTAGGAAGCATAAAAAATTTTGACTGATTCAGCCTTGTGGTAGGACTTTCTTAAAGTTTGAGGTGTTTTGTGTTCTAAACTAGGGTCAGCTGTGTGTGCTAAAGCCTTTATGGAGTCTACCTCTTCTCCTGCAATGGTTTAGATGAGAGCTTATAAGGTTATGCGTGTTAAGGTGTATTGTCAGGGATGGGCAGCAATGTGTTGGGACTCTCTTCTAACTCTTAGGTTTAAATTCTTCTATTGGCAACTTATGAATGGTGTTCCCCTGGTTCATACAAAGGTAAAGGCTTAAGGGATCTTTATAGCGAGCAGATGTCTTTTGTGTGAACATGTTGTTGAATCCATAGAACACTTGTTTTTTCTCTTGGTTTTTTACCTAGCAGGTTTGGCCTTCAGTTGCAAATTGGTTATGGCTAGACACCAAGTGTAAGAACTTACTGGATTGGAGGTCCTTTTATCTACCTTAAAAGAGCGGCATCTTTTTCATAGAATTCAGAGACCAAGTCTTCTTATTGCTACTTACCATATTTAGAAAAAAAAAGGAATGGGCATAACCACAACAACTGGGTTACGAGAGTTGATGAGATTGTTCATGACATTGAGGTTGATCTTTGTATGTGTTTGACTAAGATTCCCTTTCCTCATTTGTTAGTTTCTATTTGGTGTAATATGTTGCTTATGTTATGAGGTTTGTTAGTTGTTTTCCCTCGGGTATGCTTTGGTGTATGTGTATTGAGAGTTTCTTATGGTCAATGAAAATTTGTCGTTACTGTTGGGTTTCGGGAGCCAAACAGCGCAGCGGAATTTAACCGAGACCCTCCAGGATCCAAGTGAAACGGGGTAAACCGGGTGTTCGAAAATTTCATACCTAATTTTCGGTTGAGATCTCTCACTCAACTGTAGAGTCAAATCACAAAACCTGAACAGTTGACGTGTTCAGGCTCTCTATGGTATCCACACGAGCCTTTCGGGATCACCACGCTTCCACCACATCCCGGCAGATGTGTTTCTCTTGCGCTCGCAGTACTAGCTTGCGTCCTCCAAGGAATTGCAAGAGAAGAGTGCAGCTGTCCTTTTGGGAGGCTAGGGCAAGGAGACCTACGAATTTCTCACTTAAAAGTTGTATTTATAGTGAGACTCAACTTCCAGGCCTAATGGGTTTCAAAGCCCTAATCCAATTAGGATTTAATTTCAGGCTTAATAATGGCTCAACTCCTTGGCCCATTATTAATACGAAATTAAAGTGAAACCATAACCCAAATAATTAGCCCATGCACTCTAATGATCCAAATAGCTCTATGTGTGCAACCCAATAGGCTCTTGCCACGTTGGCAATAATCATAAATCACATTTATGATCATAAGAAATGAGCGGTGTCTAGCAACACATCATTGCTACCCAAGTGACAAGATTGTCGATGATTCGACTAAACCTTTATGATCAGCACCGATATATGCCATTGTCCCTTTGTCCAAGATATCAAGACTAAGCACGAGACATGGAATGTGTCACTCTCGTATAGCCCAATCTTTGGTTTCTTGATTACCGAGTAGACCAACTTAAACTGATGACATTGATATCGTATATCAACTCATTGGAGCATGGCCAAGCATTTTTCTAAGTCTTACTCTATCAAGGGGCCCGAAGATATCACTCCCGTTACATAGGAGGGACAAATCTCATCTTGATCATACAAATCCCTCTGCATGATATGTGACATACCCAATGACCTCCTTCAAGTTCACTCAGTTACGAGCAACAAAGGAAAGTATCAAAGTATGTGACTCACATGTAGGGAACCTTGATAATCTTAGGTCGAATGACTACATATACCATAATCACTATGAGAATCACTTATGACACACATATAATGATCCATGTAGTGTTCTCATGGTGGGTCGGTCCAGTGCACAAGTTCTCCAACTTGTACCCATATGTAGACTACATATCTCATATTAGTCTCCACATATGCTAGTCTTTATGTACTATTACAACCCGCTCCACAATAATACTAGACTAGGGACGTTTAAGAATATCATTATTCTAGGGTTACAATTATGTTTGTTAAGTTACGCAGAAACAAAACAACAAACATAATTGCTGGATTAATGCCTTAATAAAATATCATGACTCAATGTGCAAAAATACAATCATCTCATGATTGGCTTTTGGGCACAACACTAACAGTTACCTCAATAGGACACATATTAAAAGGTAACGAGATTGCGAATAAATTTAACCCTAATTATTTGTATCCTACATTTAGCTTAGTCTTACATACACCTAAACCTATTAAATAATTAGCATTTATGGAAAGAATTACACTAAATGTGCTATATTTATTTAAAATTATTTTTGTATAAATTCTACTCGAAGCCCTTTATCTTTATTTTCATATTTTAAAATGACACCCTAACTTAATGTTGTTCTATTAAAGTCTCTTAGCATATGTTGTACATCCCAATTGAGCTCTTTCTACCTATTCTACAATTAAATTATATAGAAATTGCTGATGTGACATTCATTAAAACTAAAAAAAAATTAAAATAATAATTTTAGTCCTCAAACTTTTCCAATCAATATAATCTTAAACTTTTAAATCTACTGTTTACACCCCAATTTTAGTCATCCATCTCTTCATCGCCACCTACCACACTCTTCACCTTTAACCAACCATTGGCCAACCATCCACCGTTGAGTCTGACCTAGTTTACGACCAACTCCAGCATTAGGAACATCAATGCAAATTGCAGGAAGGCCACTGTCTCTACACCAACAACTTTTTCTTTAAAAAACAAACACAAATTTCCTCAAATCCAAAAGTCAAGCTACATCTTTACAAACCCTCTTCGATTTCGAAAACCACCACTAGTTTTGTTGATTCCTTCGATCCAAACCCAACACTGGAGTTATTTATATCATGCCACCAACTGGAAAACATAACATAAAAAATAATTTAGAAATGAACCCCAAAATCCAAATCCTAACAAAACTAGATATCAGCAATCAAATTCCAATTCCAATCTCCAAACACTAGAATGCTCCCTTCTGATTTCCCCGAGGTGTGGTTAACACATGCTAATCCAAATGAGTATATATGAAATCAATGATGTCATTTGTCAAGCTAGTTCTGAAATCAATCTCGGCAACTTGACATTATCATTGGATCTCTCTCTCAGGCTGTTTATGCTCCTGTTCCTTAAAAAATCCTAACTTTCTGTTTAGTACTAATATAAGGTTTTTAAGGCACAATGAATTCCAAGAATAATAAGTAGAAATAAGATCAGTGGGGTGAATATCTTAAGGTGTTAGCTATGTTCATTGTTGTAGTTCTAACTGGTTCAGGCTCAACTGCGTGGAAGGATAGAAGAGGAGAGCGAGAATGAGGTAGGGGGTGGAGCTCTGAGGGCAGAGCTGATCTTTACAGGGGTAAATATTGACTGTGTGACCACTAGAGTTGATCATCATGATTTTTGGGTAGAGTGAATTTCCATTTTGAGAAGATCTAGAAGAGAGAAAGATTCAAGAAAAATGAGAGAAGAAGGCAGGCCAATCAATAAATTGGGTTATAAATAGAAGATTCAGAATTTTAAGGTTTTGAATTATTGATAAAAAAAATTAAGGCTAGAATTATTATTTTAAATTTATTTTAGTCTTAATTAATATCATGTCAGCAATTTTCATTTGATTTAACTGTGGAATTGACGAAAAATGACCCAATTGGGACATAAAATATAAGGTAAGAGATTTCAATAAAACAACTCTTAAGCTAGAGTACCATTTTAATATACAAAAATAAACTAAGGTACCTCTTGTGGAATTTACCCATTTATCTTTTATGAACTACTACCTCTTCCTCCTATTTGGCTTGTTAGAGTAGTTACCTAAGAATTGGCTGACCCAACCTAGCCTAAGTCGTGTTTTTTAGGTCCAATTAGGTTATTGATGGAAGTTTTGGGTGGATTGGGTTACGATAGAGGTGGGACTTAGGCTAGTTCGACCTAGCTAATATCGAGACCGACCTAAGGTCAAACCTAGCACAGCCTAGTCAAAGATCAATTCGACAAAGCCCGTATAAGACCTGATAAAAACTGGGCCAAATATGAGCCTCATTTAAGAGAAGCCTATAAAGCAATTTGACCCAACCCAAAACTACTTTCAAACACGAACCGGGCCCAATGGTAAACTTCCAACGGTAAAGAAAAAACAACTTTTTTGGTAGATTTTTCAAATAATTGGTTAATGTACTCCAACAGTTTTCTACTTCATTTTTTTCCCAAATTTTCACTTTCACCCCTCCAATAACCATATTTTAAGCAGTTTTTGGTCCAAACAATTTTTGGCCCTTTCTTATAAATAAGAAGGCCATTTCTACTACATCCTTACACCAAAATTCAATTTTTCTTCTTCTTTTACTATATTCTCTCAAGCATTTTTGCTACTTTTGTTAGTTTTTTTGCTAATTTCTTCCTAATTTCTTTCTAATCTCCTCATAACTTCTTCTTAATCTTTTCCTAATTTTTTTTCCAAATCACTTCTATTATTTCGTGACTTATGGCTTCAAGATGAAAGGACAATTCAATGGAGACTTCCCTATCTCGCACCACTGGCCTCCGAGGCTTGTTCCATCACCAATCCTGACCAACCAATAAAGGCATCTCAATTAAGAAGTTACACAATGATGGCCAAATTGATATGACAAATTACAATTTAGGCTTTAACGATCAATTATCAAATGATGATGTTGAAGAGATGGATATGAAGCCGACCATGAATCTGTCAACACAACCAATGCTGATGAGTCGTCAACCTGATGTGGAGGAAACACAAGTACAAGATAAATTCTTAAGGCTAACGACTTGGGTTTGGGAGTATTATGAGGCCATATGAGAAGGGGAGTGGAGGTATTGGAAGTGCAAACAGTGTAGGAAAAAGTTGGTGCAAAAAAAAGATTTATGGCACCTAAACGCTACTTCGCCACATAGAAAATTAGCATGCCAATGTCCTTCCTAATGCCATCATTAGTTCAGTAGGACAAACATAACTTTGGAGCATAACCGGCGGGTCAAGTATATTTCAATTTAAACAACAATCTTGTAGAGAAGGCATGCTAAATTGGATGATGCTTACTAAAAAACCTTTTTCACAAGTTGAAGATGTGTGCTTAAAATTTTGAATTGGATCACAATTAAACCTTGCATTTAGAAAGGTTTCTAGGAAAATGGCTAGGAAGGAGAGCTTCAAATTATTTAAAGTCGGTAAATCAAAATTGCACGCCTGTTTCTCTATTCTTGATCATTGTGTGACATTTGCTTCTCACATGTGGATGTCACCTATAGGTCAATCATATTATTGTATAACTGTTCATTGATTGATTTTGATTGGGTCATGCAAAAATGTATTTGATCATTTAGGGTTATTGAAATTGATCATATTGGTTATCACATATACAATTGCATATTAGAAACTTTACATGATTATTATTATGCTGATAAAGTCCTATGTATTTCATTTGACAATGTATCAAATAATGATCTTGTTATTCGCCTTTTAAGTCAAGAACTGAAATCACCTCTTAAAGGTGCATTCTTTTACATTAGATATATGTGCCACATTTTAAACCTTTGAATGCAAAAGGGTTTTAGAAGTTTTGCAAAATGAAATTGTCCATATTCAAAATTAATTGTCATTTTTTAAATTAAGACGCACTATATTTCGTGAATTTAAAATATTTTCGTTTGAAAATCAAAAACCATTTTCTTAGAAATGGTTTAAAATGGATTGTCCAATCCACTAAAGCTCCACTTATTTTATGTTACAAGATGTATATCCGTATACAAATATGTTGATGCATTTCTTGAACATGAAGATAGGTTGCAAATTTCTTACGACTGAAGTTTAGGAAAGATGTTTGAAATTCGATGAAATACATAATTTTTTCATGACACAACTGAACTTTTCTTCGGTATTTACTACCCAACCATTCATCAAGTTTTACTTTATTTAGTGAACATTACATATGCTTTACATCAGTTTAAAGATGATGAGTTTTTAAAACCAACAGTTGAAGCCATACGAGCTAAGTGGCTTTAGTATTTTGAAAACATTCTTTTCTCATCTTTTTAGTTGCTTCATTGCTTGATCCATATGTAAAAATGGCGGGCACGACCACATTGCTTGATGGCATTTATAATACTTATTTAGAAATGTCCCATATAAATGTTTTGGCTATACCTACTACTGCTTCTAAGCACTTGCATTCTTTGTATAGATCATAGGTTTTAATTTTCAATAATTTTTGGAACATTTTGCCAACAAAATTGAGTCATTATTTTTTTCTGAAAAAATCCCAGGATAGCCCTAAATTCGCCCTAGGACTTGGGGTCGGACGGCTTGAAAGCGATCTTAGGTTAGGTGGACCTATCACTCACTTCTAGGGATGACAAAATCTAATCCGCTTCGATGACCTAAGCCAACCCACCTGAACCTAAGCCCGACTTGACTCGATTTAACAAAAAAAGTCAATGACTGAACCTAAACCCGATTGAAGAGAAACCCGAGAAAATCCAGAACTCAAATGACCCAAACTTTAAATGACTCGAGCCTGAATTAACCCAAACCCGAGATTGACCTGACCCAAACCTGAGGTGATCCAATGACTAAATCTGATAAGATCTGATTTTAACCATCACCCTAAACTTTAACTTTCCTCTTTTATTATCTTTTATATTTAATAAGTTCTAAATATGAAGGTTTCTATATTTAATAAATTCCATTTTTTTAGACTCATTATATCCTAGGGAATGTAACTTTCATAATTAGTAACTTTCATTTTTTTGTACTTTCATATTCAATAAGTCTCATATTTAGGGAGGAGACTTCTATATTTAGTAACTCCATTTTTTTTACTTCCATGTTTAGCAATTCTCATATTTTGATAGGTGATTTTCATATTTAGTAACATCTATTTTTTGAGGACTTTTATTTTGTAAGTCCCATGTTTAGGAAAAGAACTTCCATATTTAGTAAGTCTTTTATTTTGATTCTTCCAAAACAAGTAATTTTTATATTTAGTAAATTTAATGATCTTGATAGGCAATTGTCAAAATTATTACATTCATCCCTAAATTTTTAAGTATAGTGCAATAAGATACCTAAGTTTTAAAAAATTTCATTTCAAGCAATCCTAATAATTACAACATCAGTCCCTGAACTTTTGAAATCTTTGCACTTTCACCCAAAATTTTTCAAATTTCACAGTTTAGTCACTAATAGTGAACTTAAGTTGCATTTCATAGTAATTTCAAAGAAAATTCATCGAAATATAAGCATAGCAAAATTTTTATAATGTATGCTTGGGTGATAGCTAGGTGAAGATCTAAATGGCCTATATAGTGGTAGTTTAAGAGTATAGGTCTAGAAAAACAATAAACTATTATCAACAATGTTAAATTACCTAAATATATACTAACCTATAATGAATAAGACTTTTATGAATATTTTGATTAAATATATTGAAAAAGAATAATTAATTTAAATTAAATCACACAAAAAAATTGAATTCGTTTATTTAAATTTTAACAAAATTTGAAAAAAATAAATTGATTTAATCATTTTGGCCTATATACCAGTAACCCGAGCGAACACAAAGGTCGACTCGGATCTAACCCAAAATCAAACTTGAAGTTACTTGAGACTGAAATTGACCTTGACCATACCTATTGTGAACCCAAACCCAGATAAACGTGGCCCAATAGAACTCGAACCCGAACCCAAATAACCTGACCCGAACTTGACATGGATCTGAATTCATGATAAACCTGATTAGACTTAAACCTGAATGATCTAACTCAAACTTGACTTAACTCATCTAATTGTCATCCCTACTCACTTATAAGCTACGGAAATTAAAACCACTCCACTTATATTTTGGGCCTTATTTTATCCAAAATCCCGCTCGCCCTCAAGGCCTCACCCTTGCCTCCAAAACGAGGCATGGAAAAAGTGATCCAATTACTTCCCCAGCCAGTTAGGGCTCCAATAAGCCCAACATGCTACATGGGCCTCTATTACCACAAATCTCGAGCCCATTCTCGACACGTGGCAAGGAAGAGTAAGCTCCTCAAGTCAAAATGGCCTTGGCTGGTTCTCATCTCCTCCTTTCCTCTGTGCTCAGTTGTCAGTTGAGCCAGCGACGGTGCAATGGCAAGCCAATCCACCAAGCACCCGGAATCCGTCTACGACTTCACCGTCAAGGTGAGTTTCCTCAACCATGGTCGGTCGTTTCATAGATAACTTTCCGATCGGGATGCTTGTTGCAGCAATTTTAATGGAATATTCCTGATTTTTTCTTGCTTTTTTCGAAATCCCTTTCTATTTCTTTGCAATTTTTGGATGGAATCGTAATAACAATGGAAATCTTCCTGCACTCTGATGGGATTAGGGAGATGAGTACCAAGTGCTGCTGTTAGTGTTTTGGGTACATAGGCTTAGTTATCCATAGTAATGGTGGATTTCAAATAAGATGCCAATCACAGAATTGAAGCAAAGATAAATAAGAAGTAGCACTGTGTCAGGGAGGAAACCAGAAACTTTAGAAAGATGGGGGCCAAAAATGCACGTTTTCCTAAACTACAATCCATACATGTGAATTTTAACCATTTTATGCAGCGGCCGGAATGAATATTTGACCGGCTCAGTAGATAATGGACATATGCTATGAGACATAACTTTAACTGAGAAAATCAGGGGTAAGGTTAAAATAATTCTGATTGAGGTCAGAATGATTGTTAGGTCATCTTAGATGATTTGTTCGTATTAAGGCTAGACAGCAAAAGGGCTGATACATTACATATTTGTGTAGGATGCCAAAGGAAACGGTGTTGATCTCAGCATATATAGGGGGAAAGTGCTATTAATTGTTAATGTTGCTTCAAGATGGTACTTCCTTCTTTATTCCTTTTCATATATTATCATTTGATATGGTAATGTTACAAGTTAGAAAAATATGCATGCCTGTGGTCTTCTGGGATTCGTCTGGCAGTGGAATGACAAACTCGAACTACACGGAGCTGAATCAGTTGTATGAGAAGTACAGAGATCAAGGTTTTCATCGTTGAACCTTTTCCTTTCATGTGTGCCGTGCTTCTTATGCTGCAACTATTATATGGTTTCATTTGGGGTCGGTATATGCAGTTATCTGATGGTAAACGTAATCTGAAAAACTCTATGTTTGTTCTTAGGTCTGGAAATTCTTGTGTTTCCCTGCAATCAGTTTGGTGAGGAAGAACCAGGAACTAATAACCAGATTACCGAGTTTGTTTGCACTCGCTTCAAATCCGAGTTCCCTATCTTTGAGAAGGTAAGTTATTCTTGCAACAAGTTCAGTAGGTAGAATACCATATGACTGTTTGCAACCAATGAAAATTGGTGAAACTTCCCTTACACTAGCATCATCATTACCAAGCCTGGCAATTACAAAAACACAATTTTCTTTAACCTCTTATGTTGCTGCTACTGTATTAGATTGAAGTAAATGGCGATAATTCTTTGCCGCTATACAAGTTCTTAAAGTCAGGCAAATGGGGAATCTTCGGAGATGATATACAGTGGAACTTTGCAAAGTTCTTGGTCAGTAAGGATGGCCAAGTTGTAGAACGATACTACCCCACCACTTCACCCCTTAGTCTTGAGGTACTCAGTTCTGTTGGTCTTAGTATTTCACTTCTTCCTTCCCTGCCATATGGAATGGTGTCATCTATATTTTCTTTCTTGTTTCGTTTCAGTATGACATTAGGAAGCTGTTAGGGCTAAGCCAATGATTCAGTACAGAAGCTAAAGCAGAGATCAAGGTCCACCATGTCCTGACAGACAACAAGAACTGCGAAAGATGTGTTCCTTGACATATCAGTCTCTGGTAGATCTATGTAGGTACGGTGTGATTCGGTAAGTTAGATGCAAAGAAGGGGATGGAGACTGTTTCATATTGTACATCTGTGTAAGATGTTGGAGTCTTATGCTCCCTTCTTTTTGAGTTTAAATAACTCATTTTATTTAATGCATACAAGTTGACTCCTGATTGTGTAACCTTCTACATATGATAAAGTTAAATTTCCTCATAGGAAATTTTGCTACCTTAGGGTATATCTGTGATAGAATGTCAGGTTCAGTTAGTGAATTAAGAATGTGGAGATTTATTCAGATTTTTGTTATATGCAAGCATATCTGTCTTGCATCCAAGTTACAATCTGACATATTGTATAATCATAATTGTATGCTTCCCCGTTTGATTTGTATTGGTTAAGGAAGTTAAGAACATTCGAATTTGCATTTGTGTTTGATTGACTCCCTGATCAGGTAACTGAAAGTGTTACTTCTGTATGGACTTGGTTAAACCAGGAGAGACTTGTGGCCTATTTCTATTTAAGAGTCAACGCTTATGGCATGTCTGTGTGTGTCAGTAGTAAAAATGAAGCATTCCAAACTGCAGCAGTAGGGTAGTCTGCAAATTCAGTTTATCTCCAAAAGGGAAGTCAAGGATCCATTGAACATCTGTTCTTGGCTGGGAAAGGTTCCAGTTTCACTGCTATTGGTGGATGTGCCTGGATGGCCTTGAATTCTTTGATTACTTGTGTGGAAAGAAAGCCTCATATTTCAAACTTTGTTCTGTTATGAGAAGTGTATTTATTAGTCTAATTCTACTGCATTTCTGTGCCGGAAAAAACTAGCCTGCATTCCTACCTAATCTGCCAGGTTCGATCAAATCTAAGATTCTGTAGGATTTTCAGCTCAAGCTCATTGTTTTTGTTACAAGACCATGACCTTGACTTGTTCTCTGTAAATTAAAGTAGTTTCTTTCCATGACCTTACATGTCTTTTTCTGCAGAGTTTGGTTAGTAGTTTCATTAGTACGGCTTTAATCTACAGAGTTTGTGTTTAAGGTGCCGTTCTTGCTAATTACTGGCTGGCTTTTGTCCTTCGTGTTAATTGAAATCTGTTAGCTTGAGGCTGAATTGGCTTGTGAATATGAGGTTTTCCTATGAAGAAACATATGCTGCTGTTCGAGATCTTCTGTATAACTGACAGTAGACTCTTCTGATTCTCCATTGCCTTCTACCATGAATCATTGCTTCACCATGCTGCATATTTTTGTGTACATGGACTTCAAAGAATTGGTTTCTAAAGCTTTGAGCTAGTTTAACCATTGCTACTTGTGGCCCAATTAAGAAGCCCAAAATTTTTTCAAAATTGAGTGGGCCCATTGTAGTTCCTCACACTAACCAGGAAACTTTTTTTAAGTAGTCAGAATCAAAAGACAGAGATTGGGAAAGTAGGGTAAAGTAAGGGTGAAAATAGGCCGAGCCGAGCCTGAGCCCATTGGGCTCGAGCTTGGCCCATGTACTGTTCGGCACTACACGAGCTCGAGTTCGAATTGCTTCAGCCCAAATTTTTAGGCTCAAGCTCGGCCCGAGACGGACTCGAGCTCGGCCCGAAAGCTCGTCTGGCTCGAATAACATATATAATTCCTTAGTACCATAACTATAATTTAGATGAAATATGAGGATTAAATGTGTAATTTTTTAGTTGGATAACCTGAGAATAAAAAATGATAGAATCAATCCCAAACTTTTTAATCCTTTTCAAATTTATCCCATGTTTGTAAATACCATAAATGAGCCATCTTCTTCATCGATGCGTTAGCTGTGCAGCCAAATCTGCTATCGAACCCCAACATCTCATCTAGGCCAGTTCACCATCACCCAATCTTGTGCCCATCTCCATCAAATTCGTTCAAATTGAGGTCATCGTTTGAATCATCATCATCATTCGGAGATGAAATTCACAAATCAAATGAAGCAACAACAAGCAATTCCCAATAACAGATGAAAGATGAGCAAGGCTGACCTGTTTTCTGCCGCTGGTGTGAAGCTTTCCTCGTCATTTTAATCACGGACTCAAGTGGGGTAAGCTATCATCGCGGGCTCAAATTATTGGAGCTCAACTTCGCGACGATGCCGGAGATCGTCGCCGATATTGGGCTGTCGTCACTGTGCCGTCGCTTGTCAGCGTTGATCTTGGTGGTGGCGCCGATTGGGTTGGACGGTGGGGTGGGTCGGTTAGAGTTAGTCGACGGTCAGGCTGGCATGTCCTTGGAGGCACACGCACGTCCTTGGCTGGGAGAAGAGAAAGGCAACCACTGGCTGTAAGGGTTAGGACATAAAAGTAGGAAACTTTGGACTTAAAGAACTCGAGCCCAATAGGCCCGTGAGCCCATAGGGCCGGATACCTTAAGGCTCGAGCTCGGCTCGAAATGTGGCTCGAGCCTATTTTTCGGTTCGAGCTCGAAAAAACTCGGCTCGAAAAACCTCAATTTGAGCTCGAGCTCGAGCTACCCGAAAAAGGCCCGGCCTCTTTTCACCCCTAGGGTAAAGTAAGTTAATGATCGATAGAAACTTTATGTCTTGGGATCACAATTACCCAGCAACGTTTCAGAGGATTCATCTAGTTTATAGTTTGACGGATAAAAGCATGGAGAGTGATGCTTAAAGATAAAGTACTGGAGAGCACTTGAAGAGCCTGTGAATAATTTGTTAGTAAAGTTGTCAAAGCAAGGTGGTGAAAGGTTGCAAATAATCACTCTTCATCAATTGCCCGAAGTTCTGTTTCTAGAGTCTGTTCACACTAAAGGATGCAGATGCCTTTATGACTTCTAGGAAGGACATCATTACCTAGTCACACCCAAGCTACAACACCTAGCCCATTTCAACTTCACCATGCTTCATTAGTAATAAAGATATTCAACTTTAAGGGATGATATTGGTTCCTGCTTTACCCCTATGTATCACATAATGTAGGAGGGTTATAGGGGAAGAAAAAAGACTACTGTTGTAAATCCCTGGCCATAGAAATTGAAAGAAAATGTCATTCTTTCCTAACAATCATAGATGGAGCATGGAAAGGAGTACTTTGAAATGTGAACTAATCCAAATAGTCCAAAAAATGGATATGAGAAAACGAGTCCAATCTTGTGGGTAGTACTTCTACTGATTCAAGAGGGAAGCAAGCCATAACTCAAAGGACATAGAAGCTGTAGGCACCAGACGAGAACAAAAACTACCGTAAATATCTTAGGAATTTGGACACTCCCAAAAGAGATGAAACATCATTTTTTAAGTAAGGTAGCATCAGAGGCAATGAGGGTCTATCAGACCACCATGAACAACAATGTTTTCTTGTGTTGGCAAAGCTCATGATAAACACTTTCATAAAAAAGATTTAAACTTTTGTGGAATGTAGGAGGCCAAATTGACTTAAGATTGGTGAAAGATTCTGGATGTGGTAGACAGCTTAAGGAATTACCTGCTAGGTTTGGAAGAGTGGTTGATTGTTTCCAAAACTCTATATTATACCCTTACTTGATAGTGAAAGATCTCGATGCATTTCCAAGCCAAGAGATAGAATATCGTGCATCCATGCTAATAGGTAGGGCTATGTTTAAGATAAGGTCCACAACCTACAAAGGAAAAAGACTATGGATTAAAATGAGCCTTCAACAATACTCCTGAAAATTATACAGATCTAAGACCCAAAGATTGAGATTTTTAAAAGTATCACTACAAGAGTACATAAGTGAGACGCGAAAACCCTTGGAGGCAATGTGTCCTAAGTTTGAAGTTGCCATCAAGCTATTTTTTTTTTTTTGTTATTTTTTTCAGAATATATCCAATTTGGATTTTGAAACACTACAAATAATGCATATAGTTAAATCCACTAAAAATTGGCCAAGTGCTCCCAAAGGACAAGACTATGTAACTTGATTTTCATACCCCAACCTTTAGTTATGCTTATCAAGGACAACATTGTCTTCTAACGGCAATAACAGTGATGTAACAAAGACAGATTCTAATATTGATTCTGATTTTGATAAGCTGATTGCAAAAATATCCATGTAGATGGAAGCGCCCAAAAATTTTGACTCCAAATCTGTACTTACTTCTTTGCCAGTTAAATCCAGCACCAAGCATTTATAAACAAGGATAAAACCAAATATCCTGAGTCTCAAACCTGAACCTTTAGTTCTCTAATAAAAAACAGTCACAGTGTTTTGATGACGATAGTTGTGATACAATGAAGACAAAATCCGATTTTGATTCCAATTATTTGATAGTGAAGACACCTCTAAAGATGGAACCATCCAAAAGTACTAATTCCAAATTCGTACTAATTCCTTCAACAATTTGATCTATCACGAAGCAAGCAAGTGCTCTTGAACAAGGACAAAACTAGGTAACCTAACAATTAACTGTAACAGGACTGTCATTCCCTTAGTAAGGTGTTCCCAAAAAATTTTATAGAATTATGTTCACATTTGAGTTGTTGATTGCTTGCACATAAATTAAAACCTCTGATGCCAACTAGTTCTTTAACCTATTGTTCATCATATGCATTAGTTGTTTTAACCCCAAGTAACATAACAAATAATGAACACAAAACATTGCTTAGGCATTTATAACCATAGTTAGAAGATAAGTCAAAGCATCAATGCACAGTTACTTCATTTATAAGCAATAACTATATGTGCTTCATTTACATACAGTGTGAACATATCCAAGAGTAACCCTCAAGTTCCCACTTGATACAGTCCACTGAACGCGTTGCTAGCATACAAAGTACATGAGAAGACAATTACTAAGATCTGCACTTAGCTCCCACTTGAGTTTTTTGCTCTAGTTATGAGAGCTCCAAGTATCCTGCCTTGTACCACTAGCCTCTGCTAAGCGAAGAAAACCATAAATTTTATCTGTTGTAATCAATACACATCCTCAAGCTAAGATCTATCTTCTTCACAAATAAAATTGGAGCACCTCATGGTAAAGTACTTAGATGTATAAATCTTTTTCAAACAACTCATGTACCTGGCTCTTTAGTTCCACCATTTTTTATGGAGCCATATGATAAGGTGTCTAGGAAATACGAGCCATTCCTAGCAATAAGTTGATGGTGAAATCAATATCTCGACTAGGTGGTATTCTAGGAAACTCTTCTAAAAACACTTCGGGAAATTCTTCCATAATGGGAATGCCAACTACTATCTCAAGTTAACCTGACACCGAGGAATAAATTTGCAAGAATATGGGGGCTATTTTTGCCATACAAGCAGAATTATTGGCCATTAGAAAGGGTCTAATGATGGTACACCAACTAAAAACTTTCCCTTTACAAGCTGAGATGGATTCGGAAGTAAGGGTCAACTTCTAAATTCATCTCAATGCACTTTATCTACACTAATGTCTCTCATTTCTAAATCCAAGTCCCTTAAGGACAAGGAGAAAGTTCCTTAGGTTCAACATGTCTTTAGGGAAGCTAACACCACAACTGATCAACTAGCATATCTTATAGTGAACCCATATTGTGAAAGTTAACCTGAGATCAATGAACAAAAATAGATCATGAGGAGAAATACTAAGGACCAGGGTGAAAAAAATATATGATTCTTAAGATGCACTTAGGAAATGTTGCCAACAGTTTGAGTGGTCATCAAACTAGTCTCATTTTTTAGCTAAGTTAAGTTAAAACCAGCCTAGGAAGTTCGTCCTCAATAACTGTTGCCACAAGGAGTCAACTTAGTGCATCAGATTAGTAGTTTAGGTTTTACTTCAATTAGCCAAGTGGTCGAAGTAGGCAGCCACCAACCAAGTGCAACGGTAGCCATAGTGAACCCCTAGGTAGTGCATGGCTAGTGTAAGGCAAGTCTTTAACCTTTCACTAGTAGTCTAATTACTCTGTTGGTAAGTTCTGACATCATGTTAATAAGCATAGTTTTATTTTGGCTTGTTGGGCAGTAGTTTTGAGCAAGGTTAAGGGCTAACCCAAGTGCATTAAAAACCTGATGATGCACCAAGTATTGGGTTAATACCCGACACCCTAGAAGCAACTTGCTAGTACATGAAACCACATAAGTGAAGGCCTAAATGCCTTAGATTGGAAATGTTCTAGAGTTTCATAGGTTGTCCCCTTTCATGAGTTAGTTTAGTGGCCTAGTTGATAGTGAATGACTGGCTAGTTGAATGGATGAGTTCCTTAGAGTAGCTAAGCAATGGAGCAGTTTAATTAGATGTTTAGAAGGTAAGTAGGTAAGTTTTTGTTTTGTTTCTAACCATTAAATGTAGAAGGTAACCATGGAAGGAAATAAGGTGCAAAGAACTCGTCTAGGGGTAAACGAATGGATAGGCTTGTTCATCCATTAGTTGTATACCTTAAGGTTGAGCCAACAGAAATAGAGTCATTGTTAGGGTTCGGCATGACTGTCAAAAGGTAGTAAGAGGACCCAATCAATAGGAAAGACTGCCATGGACCACAGGATAGTCGATGACTTATACTCATCATTTCGAGGTTAAATGGAGTCGAGAGACACCAAGTTAACTTGCAGAAAAAGAGACACTTGACTAGTGCAACTAGCCGAATAGGTAAAGAGCTAAGTCCTAAGTGGAATCGAGGATGTTGTGGTGATCATTTGATGCTTTATGTTAGAGCTAGTAAGCAAGTAAAACATTGAACTATTTGGTTGAAAATAACCAAGTGATGGTAGAAAGATGATACTTTACCTTAACTCTACAACCAATTGAGAGACAACTCACAAGTAACCATAAGGTGAAGTAATCTCCTACCTAGTTAAGTGTCATACTTAGTAATCAAAGTGTCAGGTCTAGTATAGGTACAGTTGTGCTTAGGTATCTGTCATGTGGCTCTGGTAGTTGTTATGTTTCATAGTTGAAAGAAGTCAATGGTTAGAATCCTAGTCTGTGAGGATATTGGTTGAGCTAGTTAAAGCCCAGAGTTAGAGCATTTCACGTGACCCTAGTGCCTTCAAAAAGAAAGGCTCGTGATCTGCAAGATTGGTTAAGGCTAATGGGTAGGCTCACAACTCCGAGAGATAGAACCAGTCTCGAGGTGCATAGTGTGGTGCACTAAGAAGGGTTGTAGCGGACGAGCTACCCAAGTGATTTTACATAGCTAACCACTTCCGAATAGTTAACTGAAGTGGTGGTGAAATTAGTTCCCCACCAAAAAGGTAAGTTGATGTAACAACAGTCAGGAATGCTTCATTTCAACGCGAGGACAATACAGTGTAGTCATGGTATGGTAGTTAAGTATGAAAGGTGGAGATGGTTTTTTATAACCATAGGCTAAGTGATGCATGGTCATTGAGGGGTTGGTTGACAGTGTTAAAGGTCAAAAGGCTTGCGAGGTAGTCAAGGTCACAAGTAAGACTAGAAGCATGTCAGAGCCCAGTGAATAGGGCTGAGGTGTCTAGTTAACTATCAAGCCAAGAACACCTAGGCTGGCTGAGGATTGGGCAGTACCTTGTAACTCGGCTAAGGACCCCATAGGTGCTTCAGGCACAGAGTAAGTATTGTTGGCTAGGAAATAAGTGTACTAAGGATGCACTTCAAAAACTAATCTTGCATGTGTAAGGTGTTGGGCTATGAGTGCAGGGAAGTGAACAGATTGAACGTGTAGGCTTCAGGCACTTAGGATACTCTGAGTGGAGTAGCTAAATCATCAAGACCTTCGACTTGGGTAGCTTATTGGTAGCTAAATAATTGAGTGCTGGGTGACCTGAGCTGAGGGGGCACGGATAAGGCTCTAGGGCTGCTAGCTACTTGGAGGTCTTAGCACTTGTGCTAGAGAGGTTTTCTTTTGTAGGCATGTGGGTGTAAGAGGCTCTAGAGTAGCAAAAGTAATAGAATCATAATGCTCAGGTGGTGTATGGGTACCCTGCCTAGTGCAACGTTATGCCTAATGCATAGAGGCCATCCAAGGGAAGCATTTGAAGACTCATACTCTGAGGTAGGCTTGGACTTGCAACTGTCAGTAGTTCATTCATCCAAAGAACCCTAGAGTATAGTGGAGCTTGGAGAAGAGTATGTCTTAAGGTGCTTGTGACGACCCTCCTAGCAGAAAACTCATCTAAGAGAGGTAAATTAATTAAATTTCTAGTTTAATACCCTATTTCAAGTTAACTAGGCAAGGATTAGTAAGTTGGACAAAGTTAACTAAGTTCCAAGTAGTTTATGGCACCCAAATAGGTCAAGGGTAAAATAGTAATTTTGCATCCTGAGGTGTCAAATGAAGGCCTGACAGTCAAAAATATGTTTTGAACCGTAAACCTTGCTTAAAACCCAAAGATTTGCTTAAGTGTTAAAGATTTGAGCAAAGGTTGACTAGAACTACTATTTAGGGGAGAGGGTTTTTTTGTAGTTTTTTAAAAAGTTTGAGGGCTAAGGGGGCAAAGCTTGGTTTTTAAGCTTAATAAAGTTGTTGGCTGACATTGTTGATCTTTTCCCTCCCATTCTTGAGTTCCACCTTGCCCCTACCATTTCTACTTGAATTATTGCTCAAAATCAAGTGTTCTTGAAGGCTCAAGGTGTATATAAGCTTTGGGCAACTTGTTTCAAGCTTGTTTCTTGGTTTTGGAAGTGTTTGCCACGTTTTCCAGTTGGGTCCCTATTTTTGGCGAGAGTTAACATTGATTTCTTGCTTGTTTATTGTTTATTATATGTTTTAAGGCATGGGTTTTGTTTGGTTGGTGCTAATTTGGTGCCATTTGCTTGGGTTTTCTTGGAACTTAGGTAAAAAATTGTAGAACCTTGTTCTTGGTGAAGAGTTACATAATTATTGCTTGTGACTTGAAATTGAGGTAAGGGATTTAAGCTTTTATGTTCAATTGATGCTATTTGAATGATGTTGCTTGATGAAATCAAATAGTTTTGTGAATAGCATTGATTAAGGGCAAGTATGTTCATAGTGGACTAGCATTGATTTGGTGGCTTGTATGATGTTTAGATGTATCATAGGATGTTTGCAATGATGTATTTGTGGCCTATGCAGGTTGCTTTACAGGTTTATAGTGAGTTTCGGCATCCCTTGTTTGCCTTAAACTCATGGGAAGCCTCCAAAGAGGCTTAAGAGGGTGTCTTTGAGGTTTAGGACACGAGGTCGTGGCGCCTAGGCGCCATCCGGCATTACAGCACCTAGGGTGCATTTTTCTGTCTGCAGAGCAGGGTGCTCCTAGCGCCTATGCCTTAGAGGCTCCTCTCCTGGCGCCTAGGCCCCAGAAGCCTTTTTCAGCAAATTTCAGCTTTTTTAAAAGAGGATCCAAGGGAAGGCAGGGATGGTCCTAGGGATACCTAAAGGTTGAAATGGTACAATGGTACTTCGGAACATCCAAAAACTCTCTTATGATCTAGGGTTTTCTCATAGTTTTGTAAATGGTAATTATATCTCATGGGAAAACTAATTAATAGGCCACAATAAATACACCATTAGATGAGGTGAAAGGTTTAGTACCATCTAGACCTTAGTTGTACCTTCGGGTTCGAGGTCTTGATGAAGAAACCTTAGTCCACCTAGTGAGTTCTTCAGGACCTAAGGGATACCAGTCTTACCATAGTACCCCTGTACAACATAAAGGAGGTTCAACTAGTGATGAACTTCTCTTACTAAGTAATGCTTGCTAGTAGACACGGCTTTGCCTTGTAGTTTAAGGACTAGGTATAAGACAAGTCCCAAGGGACTGAAACGTATGCGCATAGGTCTAGCCTCACACTGTATGAGCTAACAGCAGATTACATATAATAGTATATGTGTTGTCCTTAGAATTTTTCTTGTAAGTGAAGATCTCTTACTAAGAATTACAAATTCTCATTTCCCTATATTATGTTGTGCAGATTCTGACCGTGTTGAGCCCGATAATCACTGAGGGATATCGTGGTAGTCTTTTGTTGCAGGTATATTGTTATGAGAATTTTTATGATTCTAGTTTTCTTAGTTACTTGTCGGTGAAGTAACAGTACTAACTATAGTATTTTTCTTGGCCACAGAGGCTAGCAGTACATGGATAAAGTTTTGTGACTTACCATTGAGACTCATCTCCAAAGTGAGAGTTAGTTAGAAGGATCTCAGTAGAGGCTTGTATATATTTATGCCTAGTTGCCTCCCGTGTCTATGTTTGGAGCTTTAGACTCTAGGGTTGCTCTTGGGTGAGGGACATTAGTCTACTTTTGTTGAATGCCCTCACATAGTTATTATGTGTAGTAATGATAATACAAATGCTGATTATGTGCGCTTTGACTATTTGAATTTGATTTCTATGAAGAATGCTTTGGCCAATGGAATGTTTTATAGTTTCCATGTACTCAAGTCAAAGCTAAATGAGCATACATCTTGCATTTTCTAGATTAATCAAATAGTTTCATGAATTTTTAATTCACGCGCATATATAAATAGCCAATTGTAACCACTGTGAGATTCGTTCTCATAAGCTTCCTGGGTAAGGCCAAGGACGACTGTGTTAGTGCTAGTTATGTATGTGGCGACGTCATAGTACACTAGTGACACACTTAGTCTAGTGATCGTTCAACATTGTCAAGTACCAAACCTAAA
Source organism: Aquilaria yunnanensis (assembly GCA_039654915.1). Lineage (NCBI taxonomy): Eukaryota > Viridiplantae > Streptophyta > Magnoliopsida > Malvales > Thymelaeaceae > Aquilaria > Aquilaria yunnanensis. The sequence continues at coordinate 77,462,836 of CM077594.1, read as the reverse complement.
GTAAGGAATTAACTGTGTAAGAGTTAGTGGGCAAGTTTTATACTTGTTAAGCTAGCTTGCACTAAGGGGTTTGGTACAAAAGCATGAATACCGAACCTAGAGTGGAATTTTTCTAATGTGAATGTTAATGGACAAGTTTAACTTGTTAAGTTAGCTTACATTAGTGGGTTTTGGCATATAGGAGATAGTGAAGGAAATTTGTTGGTGTTGAGCTTTCAATAAGATCATATCAGTGTAAAGGTAGTGGACAAGCTTCTAAAATCTTGTTAAGCTATTTTACACTAGAGGACTTGACATAGAGTTTGGTGTGGAAGATTTGTGATCACCAGATTTGTTGGGATAGCTTGGAGTATCAGATGTCCTTTAGTCGTAGCGTATGCTGAAGGTAGAGAGAGGTCATACCATAATATTCAAGAATATAAAAAAAATTGCATTAAAGTGTTTGGACCGAGTAAGGTTAGGCTAAGGTGGGGACAATAGTGAATAATTATAAGACTATAATTGAGAGTAAGCACAAATAATAGCATTAGCCATAATACCTATAAGAGACAAGGCCTGACTCAAATGCCTTGAGGGCATTAGCTGAATGGGTTGGGTAGTTCGACACCAAGTGGGTTGTTGTGGCCAACACCGATTTGTGGGTTTGGTCGGGATACGTTGGCACCGTATCCTTGTATAGTGTTTAAGGTGGGGAGATTGAATTTGGAAGATCAAAATCTCCAAGGTGGGGAGAATGTGATAACCCTCATAATGGAATACTCGGTGAGTGAGGTAAGTTCATAAATCCCTAACTTAAATACCTTAATTAGAGGTGAATTAGCAAAATCAAGTAAGTTATTAAAGGTTTAATAGATTCCAAGTGGTTTATGACACTAAGTTTTGCTTGAGGGCAAAACGGTCATTTTGCACCTCGAAGGGTCGGGATAAGTCCCGGGAGTAAAAATGACATTTTTAAAACCCAAAGCCCAAGTTAAGAAGTTTTGCTTAAGTTTTTATTTACCTAGTTACTATTTTAGGAAGGGGTAAATTTGTAAAACTTAAAAAAGTTTAGGGGGATGGGGAGGTTTTGTGTTTAAAATACATTTGAGGGGAAGATTTCTTCCATTATTCATCCAATTTCTAGCCCAAATTCGCAACTCCTCTCATTCTTCTCAATCTCTTGCCAAATCCTTTTCAAAACCAAAAATTCTTCATGTAATTGGAAGGCTTTTGTGTTGCCTAAGTCAAAGGTAGCTTGTTTTGCTTGTTTTTCATTGTGTTGGAGCTCTTGGAAATGTTTTTCAGCTTGCGCAAGGTTTTAGGTATGAGTTAAGCTTTTTTCCTTGATGATTTAAAGTTCCTTGAGCTTAATCAAGCTTGGTTTTTGTTGGGTTTGTGCTAAATTAGTGTCATAGGCCTTGTATTTTGCTTAGAACCTAGGTAACCTAGTGGAACCCTTTGAAGCTTATGGTTTGAGCTTGTGGTTGCTTGATTATGCTAGTTCAAGCATAACTTAGGTAAGCAATTTATGATTCATGCATATTGATGCCATTTATAGCTTACTGGTTGTAGAATTCAAGTAATTTTATGAATGGTGTTAGTTGGTGGATGAGCATGTTGGACTAGTGATGTTTTATTGGTTTATGTGATGTTTATGGACACTATGGGATTGGTTTAAATGGTACATTGTGGCCTAATGCATGTGTACATGAAGGATTGAGGCACTTGAAGATGCCCCAGGGGCCATTGGATGGCCTTGGAAGGCCCCAAAAGAGCTATGGTGTGAAATATAGAATTTTTGGGCACGAAACTGCTAAGGACATATGACCAAGGGTTGGCAACGTGTTACCAAGCTTTTTGTGAAAAATCCAATGAGTTTTATACTATGGTGACGTGTCTTCGTTCGTCGCTAACAACTTTGACACCTGGTAGTATTTTCTTCATAACTTTTCACTCGGGTGTCCGATTGCAGCAATTTTAGATTCCACGTGAATCTAAAATGGAGCACTATCATCTCCATGCCTTTACCAAGCCTGGAATTACCTAAGTTTAGAATTATTTTAGTTCAAAGTGAAGGCACGTTTAGCCACAATAAAGCATCATTAGTTGGGTGCAAGGTTTAGTATCATTGGAAGCCTAGTTGGGCTTTAGATTTGAGGCTTTGATGTGGAAACCTTAGTGCACCTAGGTGGATTTCAAAAAACCTAGTAAATGAATCCAACCATGGTCTTTGTCATTCCACTATGATGAACTAAGTAATGGTAGATAGGTATGTGCCTTGAGTAAATGCTTAGTACACCTATAACCTAGGCAAGGTTACTTGAGGCACAAATGAAAGCCTAGTGAACTCTTGGCAAGGATTTCAGGTGGAAACTTAATACACAAATGACCTAGGCAAGTTGAAAGACCTGAGGCACCATATGGAGGCTTAGTACACCTAGTGAGTTCCTTGGAACTCAAGCAAAGTACATCCACCATGTTCATTTGCACAACAATTAAAGGAAGGTTAAAGTTACTGCATCAGTAAGCTAAGGTTTACTATGAGCAAGTTAGGGGCTAGAACTCGCTAGGCATGGAGTAATGCCCAAGAGAGAACTAGGATGAGGAGGGGTCCCAAGGGACTCAAATATATGTGCATATATTAGTCTTTAGACTATAAGCACACATTATATACTTCATATATTTTGTATAAATGTGTGTCATTAGTATTTTTCTTACAGGTTGAAGGATCCTTTATTGAGAATATTTGATTTTCACTACCTTAGCTTTTGTTGTACAGTTTTTGGGTGTTGTTGAGCTAGCAACCATTGAGGGTTGTTGAGCTAAGCTCATGAGCAGGTATATGGTTTATTTAAATCTTTATGATTCTAGTTTTTGGTTTTTTTGTTGGTTAAGTTATGGTACTAACTACAGTTGTCTTTTTGGCCAATAGAGGCTAGTGAAGCACAAGGGATGGTTTTGGAGCTTGCCACCGGGAGTTGCTCTAAGGTGGAAACTTAGTATGGATCTCACAAATGTTGTTCTAGGTATAGTTTTCATACACTAGTTTGCCTACAATGTTCATATTGAATAGTGTACTCTAGAGTTGCTTTTATGTGCAAGCATAGTCTACTTTTATATGGATGCTTGCACATGATCGGTTATTTTTAGTTAATTCCATGGTTATTTTGTATGCTTTGACTGCTTTAAAACTTGGAAGGGGCGTTTGCCCTAGTATTCTGGCTCTTGGGGATCTTCTGGACCTGCACATGGTCAAAGGTCTTCATTAGCTCTCTCGCTGTGCTAAAGTATTTGTAAAAAGTAAGCTCCCTTATGCTTGTTGTTCCTATGACTTGGTTTACTATTAGTTGGGAGTCACTATATATCTGTATGCTTCATACCCCCAGCTGACCAACCATTTGTAGCCCCATAAGAATGGCTTCGTATTCCACGACATTATTAGTTACAAGGAATCAAAATATGATTCTAAAAGTGGCTTCTAAACTGAGTAGGCCTTTGAGTATGATGCCCATCCCCTAACATTCAGGTCTCAAGGCCCTATTGACATACATTTCCCTAGTGTGCAGCTTATCGAGCCCTTGCTGTGTCTTAATGTCTGACATCATTTTTGTCATAAAATCTATTAGGATTTGTGCCTTAATAACCTTCCGGGATTTGTAGTGAATGTTATATTCTCCCAGTTCTATACACCATTTAGCAAGTCTATCGAATTTATCTGGTTTCTATAAAATGCCCTATAAGGGTAATTCTATTTTTACTGTGATTTGGTGAGTTTGAAAGTATAGTTATAATTTTTGAAAGACCATGATAAGGGCCAGGACTGCTTTGTGGAGTATGGCCCCCTGAAGGGTCTTACTGACATAATATACATGCCATTGTTCTGCGTATTCTTCTCTATTGTGGATGGCATTGATGAAGCCTCTAGTGATGGCTAAGTAGAGTACTAGGGGCTCGTTAAGTCTCAGTAGCCTTAGCTTAGGGAAGTGTCACAGGTAATTCTTTGTATGCTGGAATGCCTCTTGGAATTTATCTATCCACTCAAAAATAGCTTCTTTTTTCAATATTTGAAAAAATGGCTTACATCTACCACCAAATCGCGAGACAAATTGTCCTTGTGATGTTAGTCTTCCAACAAGCTTTTGGACTTTTTTTCTTACTCTGAGGGCTAGACATCGTGAGGATGACCTCAATTTTGTTAGGGTTGGCATTGATCCCTCGTTCAAAGACAATGTTTCCAAGGTATTTGCCAGCACTTACACCGAAGGTGCATTTTTTGGAATTCAATTTCATGTTGTACTAACGTGTCTTTTGGAAGGTTTCTCGAAGGTCGTCAAGATGTTGGCTTATGGCTTTGCTTTTTATGATCATATCATCTTTATATCCTACCATGTTCTTTTTTATTTAACCTATGCAGATTCAGTTCATTAACCTTTGGTAGGTTACTCCAACATTTTTTAGACCAAACGGTATTTGCTGGTAACAGTAGATGGCTTCGCTTGTTATGAAAGCCGCATTCTCTTCATCTTCGAGGTATATTGGGATTTAGTGGTAGCCACTAAAGGCATCCACAAAGGAAAGTACTTTGAATTCAGATGTGGTATCGACCAATTGGTTTATGAATGACAAGTGTTGACACCCAATTTTGTTCGGGTACTAACTTTTGTTTTAGCTCTTGGTTAGAAAAAATTAGTTTATGAGCATTTTGGTTTTGCAAAAGCAATTTGGTCTTTTTAGGTGTTATTGATTTTTGGAGTTTAAAGTGTTTACCTAGGGTACAAATAGGAATTAATTTAGTCTAGGTACAAATTTAGAGTCCTAGGAGTTTTATTGGGTCAATTTAGGGAAAATAGAAAAGTTTGGGAAGCAACCGGGAGTTTTTAAAGGATTTCAGGGAAAAATTGAAAAGTTTGAGGTAAATTTGTGAGAAATTAAGAGTTTGGGGGCAAATATGATGAGATCCTGAAATTTTAAGGAAATCTGGAAAATTTTAAGAACTTTGGGGCTCAATTGACAAATCCTTAAAGTTTTGGGTTAAATTGAAATTCACACGGAATTTAGGGCAAGATCAGCATCTTGAGAGTTTTGTTGGACTTAAACTAATATTTTACCAGATTATATCCTAATCTCCTCAAATTGAATTTAGATCAAGTTTAAACTTTTTAAAACCTAGCTAACCTCACTTAGCCACTCTTAGTATAAGTATGGGCCATTAATTGATGAAGAATGAGGAGAATTTTCGAAACCCTAAGCTCTTAGCTAAAAAAGAGAAAACAGCAGCTTTAGCCCCTGGCCTCAGAACCCAACTACCTAGAAACCCTAAACTTCTCCCTTACTACGCCGCTACCCCTGTCTCTCTCTATTGCCCAACATGCCGCCACCCTTGGTGTCTCTCCCTTGCTGCCCGACGCCGCCGACCCTGGACAACTGCCCTCTCCACCTCGCCGCCAACCTCACACCTGACCATTTGATCGCGCCAATCATCGCCAGAGACAGAGATTCAAAGCCTAGACCGATTCGTGACCCGCCAAACCCATTTTTGGAATCCGGTTGCCTCTAGTCAAATATTGGTATTGCTACCTTTTGATCCCTAACTTTTTTATTTCATTCACTTAGATTGCTAACATGCTTTTTCTTTTTGCAGATAGGCCATTAACAACAAGCTTTTTGATATTATTTTTCTTTGTTTTATTTATTTATTTATTTATTCATTGGTGCTAAGAATTGGTCTTTAGTAATTTGAAGAGACCTAGGAAAAGTAATGCAATGGCGTGGAATACCCCATCGTCGGAGAAGGCCAAATTAATTAACAATGACCCCTAGGTAATAAAGAGGGAAGGAGCATGCTAAGGGTGTCTCAAGAATTAAGGGCCAAGAAATGGCTAAGTGACTAAAAAGTAGTCGAGGACCCGAGCATGTTAGTGATTACCTAGAGGAGTCAAGTGTAGAAGAATTTGGTAATCCATGGTACACCTAAGAACACCCGAAGAATGTAAAGTCTTTGTGAACTAAAGCGCCTATACCATGGCAAGGGTGCAAGTGTTGCTAAGTTGAATTGTGCCTAAAGTGGCCAAGGAACCCTAAGGTGGTAAATGTAAGTAGCTACCTAAGAAAGTTAAGGGTAAGTCGCCACAAAAAGGTACCATATTTAAGGTGCAACAAGATTAAAGATATACCGAAGAATTGGCTTGAGTGCCTAAGTTGGGTGTAAGAGTTGCCAAGTCAAAATGTTTCCTAAGCACTAAGTGGCAATAAAAGGATGATGTACCCAAAGTAGATTGAACGTTTAAGATGGGTGCAAGTACTGCCAAGTTAAATTATGCAAAAGTGCTAAGTGGTGGCAACTAAGAAACACCTAAGTAGGCCTAGAAAGCCTAAGTGAAGTGTAAGTTTTTAATAAGTTCCACCAAGGGTAATGCTTCAAGTAGGAGACTAAGTACTCCCGTAGGTAACCCAATGGGAAGAAGGGCCTAAAGGGGAGCAAGTTAGCTCTAAGTTGCATAGGCTTAAGCGAAAATTGGGAGTATGGGGATGTGCCTTGTGAACCAAGGTAAGGTGTCCATCCTAAGTAGTGTCTCCAAGGAGAGGTCTCCTGAGGAGTACCTTAGGTAGTTTCTTGACCAACAAGTCAAGAAGCTAAGAAATTGAATGAGCTCGTGGTTAAGAAGCTATGGGCAACCGTAGTAAGGAAAAGACCATGAGTAAGAAAACTGAGCACTTTGTAAGAGGATTATAATCCAAGTGTTGTGCTCGGTTAAGAATAAAATTTGGAGGACCAAATTTCTTAAGGTGGGGAGAATGTAAAGGCTCTCCTAGTCTTTCCTCTACATTAAATGTGAGGTACGTGAATCTCAAGTTATTTCCCTCAAATAAGTTGTATTAAGCAAGGAAAGCAAGCTAGTTAAGGTTAAGTTGAGTTCCAAAAAGTAATTGGCACCTAAGGGGCAAAAAGGTCAAAACGGTAATTTTGGCCCAAGTCAGTAGCATGACCGTAATTTTGGTAAAATTAGGTTCATGCAAGTATTTTGAGCTAGTGATTTAAGACCATAGGTGGTTATAGCCATTAGAACCAAAAAGCAAACGTTAAGGGTGAAAAATGCACTAAGTAAGAAAATAAGCTATTATGTCTTATAATAGCTTAGGTGACTCAAGGGCAGAGTATTTGGGTAAGAAAAATCTTTCTTTGGGACCAAGGAGTGATGGTGTGGGGAGTGTTTAAGTGGCCTAAGTGATACAAAATTAAGTTTAAGGGCCAAGGTGACAAGTGGAAGAAAGTTGGGTTAAGTTGGTTATAAATGGAGGAGATGACACTATTCATCATCTCCCCCATTTGCCATTTCGCAGCTCTCCTTCCTCCCTTGCGTTCTACCCCCAAACCTCCTAAAATCACTCAAGTTTCCATGGAAATGGAAGGTCCCAAAGCTATCCCAACAAGCCCTTAGCTCATTTTTTATGGAATTGGTGCATTTGGAGTTGTTCTTGCGAGTTTTTGGTTCAAACCCAAAGGTAAACGTATTTGATCCTTACGGGTTAGTTTTAAGCTTGTTAAATGGTTAGAAATGGTCTTAACTTCATGCTCTTGGTGTCCAAGTTGGTTGATTTCAAGCTTGGAACTCAAAGGAAGTCATTGGAGCTTGGATGTGCTCATTGCTTGTTTATTGCTTTCAAGATGATTTGAGGTAAGGGATTTAAGTTAATTAAGCTCAAATAATGCATAGAAATGTAGTGTTATGTGTGCGAATGAAGTAGAAACAAGACCCATATGATTTGAGTTTGGGATGAAAAAGTTTGAGCAGTTTTTGTGCAAGGTCGCACGCTGTCGCGCAATGCTGGAAAGCGTTGGTGATGTGTCGCCAATAGCGACGCCATATTGGCGACGCGAGTTGGCGACGCATCCCCGAGAAGTGCAAAAATTCTCCGAATGCTGATGCCTTTGGCGACGTGTCGCCAACGGTGCCGCCAAGGCATTTTGCCCCCAAGCTCCGGGCATCTTAAAAGTGTCTCAAACTCTCGGTTTTCATCCCTAGGCTAATTTAAGACGTTCCGTAGCCTTGGTTGGGTCTAAGACTCATTCCTAAGTTGGGAATTATGCATTATTTAGGTGGTAGCTAAGTGGTGTGGTTTAGGAAGGGTAAGTAATGGTGGCTAAGGAAGTTAAAGTGCTTCAGTTTCCAAGTGAGCACTAAGGGGATTAAGTCGGGTTTCAAACTCTTTGTTGGCCGAGTGGAATGTCATAAACCTTTGGTCAATGAAAAGGAAACCTAAGAGAATCCCAACCAAACTTTATGGTTTGGTAAGTAAGCCACTAAAAAGCCCTAAGCTAAACTCGAAGAGCTTGGTAAGTTGAACCACATAAGGCAGCTACCCTGCACAATAAGTTAAGGGAAGAGACGGGTAAAGAGTGAGTAAGTGGTGACTTATTCTAAGTAGCTCATCAAGGCGGGTAAGGTTTGAGTAAGTGATGACTTACTCTAAGGTGCCCGTAAGATGGACTTCATAGGGTTAGTTAAGTGCTAGCATAGGATACGGGGGCCAGTATCCAAATACCCCAGTCATAAGAGCTCACGGCAAGTCTAACACCTACGGGTGTAAGGAAGTCCTAAGTACATTTGCATGTGCATATTTCATTCATCCATCCATCCATCCATCCATCATTTGCATTGGTTGTTGTTTTTTTTCTTGCTTCTGGTTGCGTTGTTGATTGCTTGTTTTGTTTTGTATGCTATATATATATACATGTTGTGCTTTGCATGCTTGCATTGTTTTTCCCCGTGCAGGTACTAAATCCCTTACTGAGTACTTTAAAGTACTCACCCCTTTAAGTGTTGTGCAGGTTTAAGTGGACTATTTGGGCTTAACAGTTGGTAAGGGGCAGCTGTTAAAGCTAAGTTTTATTGGTTTTAAAAGGTATTCTCTAAGTAGGAAGCTCCAAGTTTCTAAGTTACTTATGGCATAAGCAAGTACTGACCGAAGTGTTTGCCTTACAGTTTTAAGGCTAAGTGAGTACAAGGAAAGTGCGGTTCATCACTTGAAGCTTACTTGCTTGGGTGAAGAGCTAAGGATGGATCTTAGTAGTTATAAGTTGTTACTTTTAATATGTATAGTAATTTCATACATATATTGTCTCTACTAGTGTCCATTGGTGTGTATAACACTAGAGTTACATTTGGGTGCATATAGGTTTGAGATGTATGCACATAGTTGTTACTTGTAGTTAAAGCAACTAAGGTTTTTATGTCTTGGCTTGTTTCACTTATGTTTTATGAACTGGCGCCACAGCTTTCTTTATAGTTTTAATTTACTGTTATCACATAGCTAGGACAATGCATGCATATTACCTATGCAGGGTAGGCTAAGTAACTAGTTGCACGTAATAATTTAAGATTACTTCACGAGTAATAACTAGCCAATTGTAACTTAAGTGGGATCATAGCTCCCAAAGAGCCTACCAATGTTAGCAATTCAGGGCACTGGGGCCCTGTTCCACCACAACTGAGGCTTTTCCCTCGATGATCATGTGAACCACCCCTATTAGGGGCCCAAGATTTCGGTAATCCTTTGGGGAGCAAGGCCTTTTGGGCCTTTGTCCCCTATCATTATTGTCCTCATCATCTTTCCTACGAAGCCTATCTTATTGCCTCTGTCAATGAGACATTCGCCTAAATAGATATTCCTTTAGCTTGCCTTCCTAGATAATTTCCTCAAACAGCTTCTTTAGTTACTAGCACACCTCAATATCATGGCCCTTATCCTTATAGTACTTACAGTATTTCTTAAGGTCCTTTTTGCTCCAATGGGGCATCACTGGTGGCCACCTAGGGATCTGGTTCTTGCCACCAAGGGCATGAGGACATGCTCTAGTCATGAATCCCCTCGACCCTTATTTTGAGACCTGCTTTTCTTGGCTCTATAGTGGTTTGTAGGGACCATCATTCAATTGAGTTCTTTAGCATGCATCTATCTCGTGGCACGGTCGAGGAATTTCTTTAGGTCCCGTACGGGATTCTTGTGAAGGTCCTAGGCCAATCTTGAATCTTGGGCCAACCCTTGGGTAATGGCTACTAAGTGTAGCTCTGGAAATAACCTTTGCACTTGTACTACTTCTATATTAAACCTTCAGATGTAGTCCTTTAGGGAATCTTTTCAATCCTGTCAACTTTTTAATAGGTAGGCCACCATTTTAGGGTCTGCCAGCTTTCCAAGAAGTGTCTTAGGAACACATCGGAGATATCCCTGAATGAGGTGAAGTGACACTCCTAGTTAGTCCTAAACCAAAAGACGGTAGCTTTTGTTAGTGTAGAGCTAAAGGCTTTACACATGATGGCGTTAGAGGCTCTTTCAAGCCTCATAGAAGTTATATACTTCTGTAGATGATTTATTGAGTTTGTAAGACCATCATACAAGTCAATCTTTGGCATGCGAAACCTTTCAAAGGGGGCATTAATTATCTCTTTTGAAAAAGGTTAGAGCCATAAGTATTCCACGTTTATTCCTACAGTAAGGCCTTCTTTCGGTCACTCCGAAGACTACATGCATTCTTCCATTTGATAAAATCTTTGTAGGATTGCTCTAATGTCGCTAAAACAGTTTGAATGGTCCAGGAATAATGACCTTTCATGGGTTTGGGCCCTCGAAGGCTAGCCTTGTGCAGGGGCCAGGTGAGGCCCTTTCGGGTGGCTTTCAATGGTCACTTTTGTTGTCTTTGGTAAGGCTCTTCGAATTTCCTATTGGATTTTCACCCTCTGTTGTTCGAAGAGGGAGTGCTGTAATGCCTAGAATTGTTCATCATTTAAGGGTATAGGGCCCTTACCCCTGTATGGGTCCCTTTGAAGCCCTGTGGGATTCTCAAGGTCGTCTCCTAGGTGTGTTTCTTCATGAATGGGCCATGTGGACCTCTTAGGACGATGATTCTCCTACTCATTCTCGTGTGGATCCTAATTTTCCATTCATGATCTTCGCGTGTTCATCATTCTGGGTTCCCACAAACAACGCCAAATTGATAAGAAATGTGGTTAGGTAAGCTGGACCCAAGAGCTTGGTGAACAATAAATTAGAATCATGTGTCTAATGATAGCGTTAAAACCCCAAGATGTGTTCCCAGGGGAAACCCTCCGATGCTTAAGTTAATTTTTTGGTTAAAAGTAGTAAAGATAATGATAGGAGAGTCAGATCCCTTACCTTAGGATTGATGATGGGTTTATATAGTTGAGGTGAGCTCTGAGTAGTTTGTTTTGAAATAGGAATCCCATAATTTATCCCGTATTTGAGGGATGTAGCTTCCTTCTGGGAGAGGTTTCCTTTTGGGGCCTTTCTGAGCCTCCAGGAATGGCCCATCCCCTAGTCATCAGTATCTGGGCCCTTGGGCCAGTTTCTTACCACAAACAATGAAAAATGGACTTATGTAAAGGAACATATATAGACTTTAAGATCTAGACAGGTGGGGGAAAAAAAGCATAAAACCTTTGACTTGGTTAGAAAAAAAATTCTAATTGACTAGAGTAATGCAACTCTCTTGATAGTATACTTATCTAAGCTTGGGATGAAGATAAAATCAGGGGAAAAAGTGAAAAAATTCAAAAGAATCATAAAAACATGCCAATAATACCTTAGTAGGAAATCTTTGAGTCTAGTGAATAAGTACAAATTATTCAATTATAAGAAGATATCTAAGATTCCAAGTTCATATGTCAAACTTCAAAATTTTTGTTCAAACTTTTAATGTTTTACCCTATACTCTTTACTGGTACGATCATGTGAGGGAAAAGGACTTAATTAAGCTGCAAGAATATGTATAGTCAGTAATATTAACTTGCTGAAACTCTATATTTAGATTTTTATTGCCAACTTTTCTTTTATAGGATTCCACTATAAAGGCAAGTGGTGCTGCAATTACCTTGGAAGACTACAAGAAAAGGTTACATATAAATCAAATTTTGCATGATCTTATTAGGCCAATAATAGCGTTAGATAGTTGAAACCTTAACATAGCCAACTGATCACCTTTTTGCATAAACATTTTGTAACGTACTACTTTGAAGTACCACTAACTGCACCATGATATTGCGAAATTACTAAAGTATCAAGCGAAAAGCTTATTGTAGGCTTTACTTCAATTCTTCCTTTAAAAAACTCCAACTATTTCTCTACCTATTCAAACATTTGAAGCAATAAAAACGTCAAAGCTTTAGATGGTTCAAAAATCCTATTACTTAATGATTATGGTATGGTATACTCCAAGGAGTAGACACTTATTGTTCTAACTTAGCCTTTCAAGACTGGTTGACTTGTAAAATATCCAGTCCAATAAGTGTAAAGGAACATATGAAATAAAACAACAATGAAAAACAAACTCACATAAAGGATCACATGAAAACTTCGAGGTCTGAATAGGTGAAAAAGAAGCGCAAAAGCTTGGGCTTGAAAATTAAATAGAGAAATTTGATGGTGTTGAACTTTCACAGAGGAATTCAGATGAAGTGACAAACTATGGTAATTGTTCCAACCCACCAGCACTATCTTCAATTTGTTGAGGTCGAACAAAGAAACAATAAAGAAGAAGATTAACAAAATAAAGAAACAAATAAGCTACAGGGAAACAAACAATACCTACGAATCAATGAAACTGATCAAACAATAAAATCCAAAAATGATTATTGAAGAAAGGAACAATACTTGCTTGTGAAAAAGAGTGGCAGTAGTTGAATTTGGATTCTAATTTCTTACAACAAAAAAGACAAATGAAGAAAACAAACAAATTTGTAGTACTAAATAAGTTTTCTATATGAAAAATTAAGGAGTCTAGTTCATTTTTAGTGTTAGAGAGGCAAATATACTGACCACTTATGAGAGACAATTCATTGAATAGTAGTTGAGGAGATTAGAGCACCCAACTTGCTGAGGCTGCAAAATGCCCAAAATTTTTCTTAAGTGAGTGGTCATATATGGTTTTGGAAGAAAAAGTCGGTTTCGGAAGATGAATCTGAAATTTTGAGTAAATGAAAAACAATGAAGCAATGGGTTGGAGGTGGGCAATCAACAATTTTTTTGTAGGAGAATAGATTATTGTTGTGGGTGGGAGTAGGGGGCAAGGAAGAGATCATGTCCATAATGGCTGGGGGAAGAGGAAAAATGATGTTAATTAATGCAAAAACCGTTGAACCAAGCAAAGTTAAAATGGAACTAAATTATATTGCGACATGTGTATACTAGTGAGGGCAAAAAAGGAAATCACCACGTGTCATTATGTGGTTCAATATAAAATGTAGATGTCATCACCATAAAAATTTTTAAATTTTTCAAAACTATGAAAAGACAATAATGTCAAACTTCCTGCTTTCATATATATTAATAAATGTGTTTCATGTTGAACATAGATGGTCATTTCTGTAAAATAATAAAATTTAATATGAAGCGTTAATTCTATTAGCATATTCATTTAAGGCCTAGATACATAAAATAATTCAAAAAGGCCCAAATATATCCATTATTTACATTTAGCTTACCACATCTAAGAGTTAGGCATACTCAGTTAAACTTAGATACTCTAGAATGGTTTTACTATGTATTTTTCTCATTATGTTAAGTAAGAAATAAAATAAGCTCAAGCAACAAATACAGAATGAAAAGACTAATTAAAGAAGGCTTTTTCCCAAATGATGTATAAAATAATATAATATTAGAATTTCCACAAAAATATGTCTTATAAAACAATAACTCATAAAAAATGCTTAAGAAATAGTGGAATTGAATATAATTACATCCACTATGAATATGAGATGATCGAGTAGAATAAATTGTCATAATTTCGCTAGTGACTAAAATTTATAGGAGGTTAATTTAGAAAAGAACAAAACTCTTTTTTTGTTAAAGAACTCATATTAGGAAAAACATCAACTACATATGAAACCAACATTTTCTAACAACTTCATATGAAACATATTGTATTTTTTACTACACCCATCTAAACTCAAAACAAAAATAATAAGACAAAGTATAGTTGTGGACCATAGCTTGAGTTAAAGCTCACTCGTCTAACATATTATACTATACTATATTCCAAAGATGGAAAGGGTTTTACTGTTCATCATCGGTAATCCCTTTCACCGTTTTTTTTTTCTTTTACTTTTCCAGGTTTTATGGTAAAACATCTATTTTAGTCTTTGAATATATCAGGTATGCTAAAATGATCCCAACTTTCACCTTCTATCGCGAGATAAGGTGAAGACTATTTATTTGACGATGGTAAGATCGCTAGATAATAACGCTTGAGGACCATTATTTTCCAAGACCAACAATACAGGGACTGCAAGTATATTTGTCCAATTTATGGCAAACCCCCCACGTTGTTTGCTTTTTTTTTTTTTACTTCACAGGTTGAATGGTCAAATCCCTTTTTTGGTCCTCAATATAACAATTTTACCATAATAGCCTCCAACTTTTTCAATCTGTTGAAAACTTTTAGAGAAAAATAAAATATGGTTTATTTAAATTTAAAATGATAGACTCTTAAAAGAAAATAAGAGACATGCCTTCATTAACCATATTAAATATCAAAAGCTTTTTCTTTTACATGGTTTTATTCGAAGGTTTAGTTAGATAAGTTAGATTCAAAGTTTTGATGAATTGAAACATATGAACAATTTACATAATGCACAGACGCTTTACATGAATTTGATTATAAGTTTTGATTAGTTAAAATAGTGAACAATTTGTATTATATATAAGTGCTTGGTTCTTAAAATGTTTCATTTTGCCACTGATTCATTAATATGTAAAATTTCAAAAAAATTATTGCATGTATATTGTGTAATGTTATTCTACATTATAAATGCCAGAATCATTTTTTAACTTTATTAAAAAAATTATTAAACCCTTAATACCTAAAGTTTCTATTTTTTGGTTGATCTAAACTTTTTTTTGTTATCTTTCTTTATTATTTTTTTTTGAAATAAAACATTAATCATTATAGTTTACCAACTTTTGATTATGGTTATGGTTTATTAGACTTTAGTCAATTTTGTTTCCTTTTGTCTTTATTGAGTTAATAGTTAAATCATTAATTGATTAACATAAATTAAATACATTTTCATGTTTTGGTCATTTTTTTATTATTGATGATTAAGTTTTATAGCACCAATGATTTACTTTAAGGTCTATGGTTTACTAAAATAATTTAGTCCATTATTATTGAAATTGAAAGTGAATTTTTCTAGATAAATTTTTCATTAATATTGAAAATTGGATTTTGAGTTAATAAGCATGAAAAGTTTTAGTAAATTATTTTTTATAACATAAGAAATATGTATCATTTCAAAACACATACAATGTTTTATTTCACAATATTATATTTCAATCATAACTAATCATTTTAATGATAAAAATATAATATAAATAGAGCCCAAGTCAAAAATTGAAATAAACCAAAATTTTAATTGATTAATATGAATCTATTGGTGAGAAATTTTTTATTTCTTGTTATTAAAAATTATTTTCATGTTAAATTTATTGAAAAAAATACCAACTATAAAATGTTGTTATAAAAAATTCACTATATTCTAAAATGGGACATGTTTTTTACTGTTCATCTAGAATGAAAATAAATGTATATGAACATTGTGTTCTTTTTTTGCTTGTGTTTTACTGTTTTTTTATGTGATTGATTTTTTTTAAACTCGATCTTTTTTTCACATAGAAATTAATTTTATGAGGGCATGTTAAATTATTTTTAACAATTTTAGTTTGTTTCACATTTTTTTTATCAAACGCTTTTTTAGTACATGAATTTATACATTTTCCCATTGTGGTCCTTAATTTCTATTTGTTGGTCATTTTAATCCCAAAACTTAATAACTAGGGTTTTTCTATTTGTTATTTTGGCCACTAATTTTTTTGATTTTTTTATTTATTGTCTGCTAAAAAAAAATCTTGGAAACCATTGTTTGTTTCTTTTCTTTTTCTAATCAACCATAATAACTTCGTTTAACTTTTTTTGTTGCTTTTTTTATTATTGTTTTTAAAACAACACTTTAATCACTATATAAGAGTTGTCTATTTTTTTATATGGTTTAAGCTAATTTTTTTTAGTTAATGTTTTCATTTATTTTTTTATTTATTAAGTTGATGATTAAATCTTTAATTCCTGAAATCTTTACATTTGTTCTCTTGGTCTAAAGACCATTTTTTTGCTAATTTTTTTGTATCAATCATTAAACCTCATTTTTTGTCACTAAAATCTTACTCTTTGTCTTATTTTATCAACTTTTTCATATTATTTCTTTTTTCTAAAAAAAAATTTTAAGCATTAAGATTTATCTCTTGATACTTACAATTTTTTTATTAGCTCTTTTTGCCCCAAAACTTTACCTTGATTTTTTTTAATCTCAATTTTTACTTTTTTTCTCTTATTTTTATGAAATTTTTCCCTTTGTCAATGATCACCACTATATCACCACTATTTATATTTGTTTAATATTAATACGGATTGGGCCACCGCAATGTGCGGGCACCATAAAACTCGTTACACTACTAAAATAGATTATCTTTTGTGCCAAATGACAATCATAATTCTTATTCCAAAAATAGAACATCAAATTGCAAACTATATGTAATAGAAACAAAGGTATATACACTTCCAATCAGCATAAAAGAATTAACTTAAAAAAATTATACTCCATTTATCTTAAAACTTTTGCTCCACTTTACTTTTTGTTGTATTTTGACTTAAATTTATTCATATTATTGTTTGTTAGAAAAAATTAAAAAAATATATTTAGAAACCACATGTGTTGATTTATCATTCATACATAAAGATTTTTTATTTATATATTAAAATGTTGAAAATAAAAAATCCTAAATTATTAGTAAAAAATAAATAGAGCAAAATTAAGTTTTGGGATAGAGAAAGTATAAATAGTTTATAAACTTTCCCCATCGATCAACATGAGATGATTTCACCTAGTTACAATTGTTAATAGACATGTATATAAAACTCAAGGAGTGGTGAGCTTAGATAGGTTAAACTCTAACAAAAATAATAGCTTAACCTAAGAGAGATGCAAAAGCTCATATTACCGGAAAAAACAAAAGCTAAAAGTGGATACTTTTCTAAGTCTATTAGCTTCAGAAGTAAAAAAGGAGAAAACCACAAAGTCAGACCCCAACTTTTGGATTTTTGCCTTTTAGGCTCCTAATGTTTCTGCTCCTTACATATGAGCCACCATCTCCGTCATCCCTAAAAGCAAAACACTCCGGCATTGTCGTCATCTTCAACCTCCAAATTGCTCATTGTCGACCATTGTTGTGGGTTTCTCTCACACTAAAAATTATCAGTGGCATTGTTTGATGCAAAGAGGGTGGTCTGATTGCAATCTCCATGTTGACCCGATTATTTCGACCAAGGTGGTTATCGATTCCGATTGCTGCTACTTCCCAATTCCCACGAAGCTGGTTGGGCAGCGATGACGATTAGATCGGTTAGGTGACGACAATAAGGAAAAGGTTGCCGGTGAGTCCATAACAAGTTTTCCAAACGGGAGATTGGTAATAAGTGCGATGGCAAGAAGATGGAGAGTCAAGAACGAGAGACCAAAGGCAAAAAGATGAAAAATTGGGAAAATAATAAGAATAGAGTTTTCCAATTCTTTATAATTTGAAAATTTGTTTTCTCAGAAAATAAAAAAAAACTCACCCTTAAACATATTTTCTTTTCATTTTTCAATTTTTAAAAAATATTTCAGAAAATTTAGAACATTTTCTAAAACTAAACAGAGTCTAAAAATGTTGTAGTATTTTGTTTTCCCAAATTTTGAAGAGAATGCTTGCAAATTTATAAATTTTGATTTGTGAAAAGTGTTGGAAGGTTTTAGCTCTATATAAAGGTTGAAAAAATTATGTTTTTTTTTTGTAATGTACATTTTAATGTAATCAAATATAGAATAATCCAAAAATAAATTGTGTACATTTAATTTTCATTAAAATAAATTATTGATTTTGAAACATATAACTATATAATCAATTATTCTTAGAATACTTATTACGAAATTTTGTCCAACAATTAGTTGCATGTCTACATATAAGATTTAAGAGACCTAGATGTGCTAATAATTGAAACCTAAGGAGTTGGATGTGCTCATAATTGAAACATGGGGTGAAAAATGTATTTCATGTTGAATATAGATGATCATTTATGTAATTATTTGTTGCATTATTTCTCAAAAGAATAATTTTAAAAGGAAGACCTTAACTTTAGTAATCTATTAATTTAAGGTCCGAACGTATAAAAAGATTAAAAACTGTTTGAAATAAATGCTTTTCATATATTTTATGGGTTTCTCATATACATATATATGTGTGTGTGTATGTATGTATGTATGTATGTATATACTAAATATACTAGGGTGGATTTTTCATCTTTAAGGAGCTAGTGCGTTTAGAATTCGCTATTAAGGTAAGCACATCAAGTATACATCTTTTGTTAAATTTTAGTTAAGAAAATTAATATACCTATTTATTTAGGACCTATTCGCTTTTACTTAAGGTGAATTATGTTGCCGAGTTTTTGGAACTGAGTCCAGTCAACACACATGTCAAAGAGACTTTAGCCTAACCCTATTCGGAAATTCGTCCCCTCAATTTTACAAAATTATGATGTGCCACTACTTTTATCTATCAACTAACTTCCTTGACTTGGTGTTCCTATTTTCATGAAGTGAGAAGGAAAACGAGCTTGCGTTGTTGCTACCATCTAACCATTGTTGTCGATTTCTTTTAAAAAATGATGAGGTGAAGACTCTCCTTCATCTAATTACTTCTTCCAGCCAACCAATGGATTAAATTTAGTACAAAGTTAGTGACTCAATGTGCTGTTTGCGGCCTTCTAACCTCTGTCTTTTACTTAGTGCCTTGTGAATATAGGAACATGAGATTGAAGAAGCATGTTGATGAATAATGACAATGGCATATCATAATTTCATGGAATAGAGGGAATATATTTCTAACTTGGGTTAGGTAGGCATTTTTGACTTACATATTGACTTGACCTAGCTCTGAACTAGATAACATAATTCACCTCAAGTGAAATGAATAGGTCTTAGACTTCATTTTTCTTTATTTTTTTTCAAAAATATTGCTTCCATATTTTTTTAATATAAAACCAAAACCATTTGAAATATTATAGTACTTTATTTATCTAATTATCACTCTCATCACATAATTATTTTTCAAAGTAATTAATTTTTATAAATTTTTTATCTACAGAGCATAAAAAAGAAGAATTAATAAAAAGATATTTTATGTTTACTAAAAACTTTTTTTGCTAGTGGTTTTCAAGGTTTTCATAGTGCAATGTTGTAATCGATATATAAACCTAAGTAAATAATCGCTATATAAAAATAGCCACTAATAACTCATTTTAAAAATCTCTTATAGGGCTATATACCAATTGCAATTTTACATTTTGACAACTTGAAATCTACTTGTAGCTTTGTTGCAAAAAATAATTATCTCATTAATTGTACCTTTTTAGGTTGGATAAGGAGAAAATAATAAAAATGAATTAATTTGTTGAAAAACGTGATTTATGTGCTCATTAGAGAAATAAAATATTAGTAGTTTCTAGAAAATACTTGTAATTCTAGAAAATAACAATGAGAAAAGAATGAGAACTCATTTCTAATATATGAAACTCATATATTCCTTCCATTGCAAATACCTTAACAAAGTGCGATCCCATATGCCAGAGAATTTCCCCTACAAAATGCATACGTGTAGACCGAGAAATGGAAAGAAACTTGAGAGAGAAAATCTGCCCTTGTTCTAGGGAGAGAAAACGTAGAGATAGAGAGAGAAGGGGAAGATAGTGAAAGGGGGAGGTGATTTAATTCCAAGGTTTTTGCGTATGGAGAACCTGGATTCTCAAATGACGGCTACATGATTTTCGTCAGATCACATCACGTGGAGCAAGAACCTGGGGTTTGAGCCTTGAACGGGAAGGGAAGGCGAATCAACTAGTTCAAGGGATTACGTTCGGATTTGGTGCGAGTTGAAATCGCCGTTTGGGATTCTGCGATAGGTGGGGAGGAATCTGGGGGAGGGGTTTCTGAGAGGGGGGTAGTTGATGTGTGGCTTCGGTAGGGATCGTCATCTCCGCCATGGCGGCGGCGAGAAAGCCCAAGGAACGGATAGTCGATTAGCTCTGCAATGCGACGGCTGTTATCAGTGAGCCTGAGGCATGTAGTAGTGTTTGTTTGAAATTAGGGTTCTTGGGTGTTCTAGGCTCATGCGAATTAATTAAGTTTTCAGTTTCGAGTTCCGTTTGTCTGATGAATCCTGGCATCGGTTCATGGGTTTATGTGCAACAGTGTTTCTGTTTTTCTTTTTGCGCTGCCAACTAGCTGTTTGCGCTAGCAGCGACTTAGATGTTATTTATATGCCCTTCTTCTTTTATGATGGTATTTACATGCACTTGCCGAGTCTTTTTTGCTAGTAGGTATTGTTTTTATATAACAAGGTCATGTTACTGGCTTCTGTGGTTGTGAATTTTTCTCTACTGGGATCATCTGGCATATCGACTAACATCACTTTCATGCATGTAGATTACACCAGATTTGAAAGGGATGCAGTGTATGCAAGGGCAGGTTGATGAAAAGTATTGCAGTTTTCAGAAGAATCTGGTGAGATAGCAGGGTAATTTGCATTTCATGTGCTTTTCATCAACTGTTATTTCTGAGACAATTCTTTTGACATTTGGATGTTACGTAACATAGGCACATGATAGGCTAGACATAGGAGCGTGGAAAAGAGGAAGAGTGATGCATAGTGCAGGCTTACAAATTAGGGCCAGTATAATGTTAGAATGGCCCAGGGTTTCAGTCTATGTTAGTTAATATTGTGTGTAGCTATAGTTATTATGATGTTCTTCAGAGTCTGGTCTAATTTAGTTTATGTTCTGTTAATTTTAAGAATAAGCACTATCTTTTTGTAAGGATTTGCACCCGCTTGGTATGGGTGAGTAGTTTTTGTTTAGGTTTTGAGTCTGGTCTAATCTGTGAAAATTCCTGCTTCCATTTTGTTGTTAATTGTTCTTTTTAGATAGAAATCAGGCTTCTTAAATTTATTCACTTAGCTTTTGATGTCAGCACTCACCAATTGGAAGTGAGGCTGGTAGTCTTCATTCTCTAACATTCTTGCTTTTTATCTGTTCACTTAGATACCATCACAAGCTGTAAGAATATCACATGATCATTCCATGAGTCTAAAAGTTCAATCTGGTGTAGAATCTGGAACTTGCAACGTGTGCTCTGCTCCCTGTTCATCTTGTATGCATCGTTCTATGGCAAAAATTGAGTCCAAGCGTGAGGAATGTTTTGATGAAAATTCTCATGTAACATCGACCAATCACAGCTCAATTGATGAGGGTAAAGCATCAAACAGTTCTCAGCCCACACTCAGTGAATCAAGTAATTTGGTCAGTCCAAGTCATGGTTCTTTATTTAAAAATGTGGAAAGTAAAGCAATTATGAAGCCCTATAATGTTTCCGATGCTTCAGAAGATCATGGGACGCAGAGAACCATCTCATACAAGCGTGAGGGTTATAAAGGTGCAGAACTCCATGATGATAGCATATCATCTGTCAGTAGAGCTAGTGACCCAAATGCAGCAGGCAATTACTGTGAGAAAAATTCTCTTAGTAATAGTATGCATTGTAATTCAGCTTCAGCGGGCAGTTTTGGTTCAGAAGAATCTATCAGGGTGCCTTATTTAGCAAAGGAGGCTGACATTGGAACCAATATGCCAAATATTCAAAGTCAACAGCTGCATCCCCGAGATAGCAAGTTATCCCCTTTGAACATGCCCGAGATTTCTGCTAAAGTTCATCTGAAACCAGAACCAGAAACTGAAAACAGTAATGAAGACTTGCCAGGAAAAGCTTTTAAATGTTCAGCTGATGACGAAGAAGATAAGATGAAGGTATTTGGTGATTTACCTCACAAGGTAGTAGAGCCTCTGTTGAAAGTTGCAGTGGAAGATGAGAGTGAGGAATCAGATGTTGTGGAACATGATGTAAGTCTTGTATAAGAGTTTACTTTTTTTTGGTCATTTATCCATTTTTTTTTCTGCTTGCAGTCATTAGAAAGGCATGTAGTATAGATTTTTAATTCCATTTGTCTTGAGGAAGCACTTTTTATAATTATATTTGTGATTGAAAGTACACTGTCAATGTCATTGGAGGGAAGGAAACTATAAGTTGTGACTGAAACATCACTAACAAACCTGTGGAATAGCAGTAGGCTTGAATAGAGATTTTATTCTTTTCACATTTCAGTCTGTCGATGCCAACATCATCTGATTGGTAGCAGTACCAGTATATGGATGTGGGAAAGTTCTCCTGCCATAATATCCGGGAAAATGATTGTTCCAGAGGGTTCTTGCCTTGAGTTAAGCTATATGCTTTTTGTTGCCCAGGAAGGATCAGAATGGTAACTTAGTTACAATCAGGTGTGTGTTCTTGCTAAAGATATAAGAGAGAGAGGGAGGGAGGGAGGGAGGGAGGGGAGAATGGTGTCATCACAAGAATATCTTTTTTTTCTACTGGATACTAATTTGAGGTACTTAAACAGATACTGTTGCCCTGTCTGGACTTGAATAAGTTTGAGTTTCTATTTCAGTAACTTCTGTATTATGTTACAGTATTTTCTTCTTCTTCTTCTTCTTCTTCTTTTTCCCCTGGTTCTTGCTGGGTCTATGATGTATTTTCTTTCTTTTATTCAGTGTTTTCATTTTAGGAACCACAAAAAAGCAACACTCCAGGGAAGGTTATGATGATATCTGAAATCAATTCCCTTTTTGGTTTTTACAATAGGTGAAGGTATGCGATATTTGTGGAGATGCTGGTCGAGAGGATTTGCTTGCAATATGTAGTAAGTGCAGTGATGGTGCAGAGCACACGTAAGATTATATAGCTTCTAACTCTTTATTTAATTGCTGATTTTTTAGTTACGTATCTTTCTTCATTACTTGTTTTTGCTGTGTAATTCAAATATCTATTTATTGCTATCAATCAGGTATTGCATGCGGGAAATGCTTCAAAAGGTTCCTGAAGGTGATTGGCTTTGTGAAGAATGCAAGCTAGCAGAGGACATTGAACGCCAGAGGCAAGGTATAGATTATAGAATGGTTCAAATGAAACTCATTATTCTCAAAATCGTGAAGATCTCATGACAGTTATCTGATTGTGTTTCAAATTATGTAGGCTCAGATGCTGAGGGGAAGGAAAAAACAAGTAATGGGTCTATCATGCAGATCTTGGGTAAGAGAAATGCAGAGAATTTGGATGCTGCCTCTGCTCCAAAAAGGCTGGCTGTTGAAACAAATGTGAAATCGCCAAAATTATCAAGCCCCAGAAGCATAGCTGGTTTATCTAGGGAGAGTTCTTTCAAGAGTTTAGAGAAGGGGAAAATGTGGCCATCTTCTCAAAATTCTTCTGGCAATCACTCTAGTAATGATGGCTCAGGAACTTTACGATCTCCTGCTGCTGGTCAAAGGCCACAAGTATCAAAGAGTAAGACAATTCTTTGAATTGGGCATTCTTAAGCTAATATCTGACCTTTTTCTTGCTATAAATTATGTTCTGAGGTTGATTAATCTTGTCCATCTTTGCACAGATATGTTATCAAAATGCAATTCATTCAGTGCCTTAAGCTTGAAACCAAAAGTGAAGCTTGTAGAAGATGTTCCTCAAAAGCAGAAAAGTGTTGGAGAACATAATTCAAGGGCGGAGACTACTAGAATGATGGGCAAATCCAAATCCTTCAAGTCTTCTAGCTTTGGTCGTTTAAATGTTGCTGAACCAAAGGTTAAAGTGCTACCATCAAAAGGCTCTCATGTTCAAGATCTCAAAAGTATAAAACAAGTGAGAGAGAGCACTTCATTTGAAAGGAAAAATTTGACTAAACTAGATCGATCCAATTCTACAGTCTCAAGGCTGAAGGCTGATCAGAAACTGACTCCCCTGGCTGAAATGACTTCTCCTACTGCAAGTAACGTCCGAGAATTGAAAGCTATGCACTTGGATGGAAAACGAAGCAATTTATCAAGATCAGACAGCTGTGTAGCTCGTAAAGGCATAGAAAATGCAGCCACTTCTGGTGTGAACATGTTTCCTTTTAGATATCCAATGCAACTGTATCATAATGTTTTTCTAGTTTTTTATACCTCCTATTTTCAGATAGTCTAAGAATTCAAAACATTTTTTTCTTTGGCTGCAGTTGGAGCTTCACCTACTATTGGAGTGCGTGATTCTTTTGTGGAACAAAAATCAAATGAAGTATACGTTAAAGATGAACCTTCAGTAAGCTCTTCAAGTACTGAGAGATTGCCCAATAGTCTTGATGGGGTTCCACAAGATGTGTCTCCTCAGTTACTGGATGATAAAACCAGGGAGAAACAGAATAGCTGCTCCTCAAAAGCACTTCCATGTCAAAAAGGCAAAGAACATGGTCATACTGCAGAGCATGTCTCAGGTTCCACTTCAGAGGCTTCAGCGTCAGATGTTTCTGCTCCTAGAAATGCTATTGAGGATGAAAATAAAGGATGTAAGGTGAAAGCTGCTATTGAAGCAGCTGCAAGATTGAAGCCTGGAATTTGTTCAAGAGCTTCTCAAGATCAGTTACTAGTCACAAGCAAGTGTAATGTTGAAGCTCCCCTTGAAGGGAATCTTCAGGGCCAGACTACTGATAATAATATGAGTCTGATTTCAGATAAATCTACTGATACAGTTCCGTCCATGCCTAACACATGCAGCAGTGGGATGAGATATTCTAGTTATGCTTCATCCTCAGTACCAGCTGTTTTTAGAATCTCAGCTATCCCAGAGCATGATTACATTTGGATGTAGGATTCCTTTTTCTCTTTTTAAACTATCATGCTCATTAGAATGCAACTTGCTTTCCATTTTTCTTTCTATGCAGGTATTGCATTTCCTTCAAAGTAGTGAGCCAAATGCATGTGTTTTCTTTTGATGATGTTTTTTTTCTTGTTTACTTGCAGGGGAGATTTTGAACTGCATAGTATTGGGAAGCCTCCCATCATCTGTGGTGGTATGCAAGCTCATTTATCTACACTTGCTTCAGCTAAGGTGTTTGAAGTAGTTAACAAATTTGGCAGAAACATTGTGTTGAGTGAAGTGCCTCGTTTGAGAACGTGGCCCATGCAGTTTCATCATGGTGGTCCTAAAGATGATAATATTGCTCTTTACTTCTTTGCCAAGGACCTTGAGAGGTAGGTACAAGATTACTAGAGTACCTTTCTTCAGTGACATGTTTTCTTTGGTTTTAAAGCTTTTATGCATCTGATGCAGCTATGAGAAGAACTATAATGGCCTTTTGGAAAGGTTAATTAGGAATGATTTAGCACTCAAAGCCTGTTTTGATGGTGTTGAACTCCTCGTATTCCCATCCAACCAGCTTCCAGAGAATAGTCAGCGTAAGTATCACTTATATAATTCTTATATTTAAACCTGGAATATGCTACCTTTTCATTTGGGTTTTGTTACTCTATGTACTCAATATAGCTATGCTGATTTGAACAAATTATATTCTTGCTGAGGTAAAAGATGTGAGTTCATTTTCATGCAAATTTGCCTGCCATAGAAATCAGAATGAATGGTTAGGTATGTTGATGAAATATTGACATTGGGTTCTAGAACCCATTGTAGGTGGGGCACTATTTTCACAATTGGATAATGTTTGCCATCACATGCCACATCAGCTGCATGTCAAACTATGGAGGTTTTTCTTGACCGAAACCTAAACCTTGGTAATAATGCAGTAATGAATAGTAAAATGAAGAAAAAATCAGCATTTAGAGAAACATTCATGCGAGATGTTTATCATGATTCCAAAAAGCTGTCTTTATTGAATAGTGTCATTTGATAAAATTTAGATAGGGAATATGAGACACTTATATATATATTTCAAATTTGTCTGCTTAATGACAGATTTATTTAATTAATGTGTTTAATATTTCTTGGCTAAATTCATCATCAGCATTTTAAGTTGGCACATTTTTCTCATAAAAAGGGTGCTTTTTAATGGAAAAATAGACCCTTTTTGGAATCACAAAATTTATTTGAATGTCAAATATTTTATCCTTTCATTATTTAATACTGCACTGAGTGGCAAGGTTTGGGTTCGTGTGGAGTGATTAGGAGCTCCATTACCTGATCCTTTGTAGGTTTACAAGTTCCTTTACCTTTGGAGCAACTTGTGATGCTTAGAAAATGAAGACTGAAATGCAGCTGATGTGGTATATAATACCTATTTTAAAGAACGAGTCTTGAACTAGACTATTTGACAACAAAGTTTCTCAAGTTCCTTGTTATAAGGAAAATCACACACACACATAAACGCATGCGCGTGCACACACACACACACACCACAAGTGTATATTTGGACAAAAAACTAGGAACAAAAGTGTACACTATAAGCTCTTCGACATTTGCATCTTTACAAAAGAGCAATTATGTGTCCATTTTTTGCATTCCAAAGGGAAAAGGCTGCTCTTTTGCCTCCAAATCTTTCAAGTTCCTTCCCTCCAAATCCGTGAATTATATCAAGTGCAAAATATGTGTGGCAGGCTACTCACATGCTAGTTGGATGACTTCTTAGGCTTAGCCAAAGGTCATGAAACAGCACCTAAAACAAATCCTAACACTGAAATAAACTGGAAGAGCAATACCTTTTCCCTAGTACCAAAAGAAAAAGGAAAAAAAGACACCAAAAGTTGTACTAATATTTTTCTTTTTTGACGGTGTTTCTGCTTCCTACTTTAGCTTCAGTTCTGGAGAAGTCCTATTACTGTTGGAAACTAATCTTCCAAACTCGTTCAGAATACGATTTGATTTATTATTACCTGCACTAAATTGATGGGTGTGCACTGGACTGTGCTGCAGAAGTGTGTTTTTTAGCATGTTACATTCATTTCATACCCTGGACTGCTACTGTGAATGGTGCTGCTTTTTTCAGTAAAAAGACTTCTAATTAAAATGGGTATTAAATGTGTTGACTTAAGCCTAAACTTAGAAAGTGTGGACCTTTTAGCTTTATCACTCTGACTTGAATAATAGATGAACAGACAAGAAATGAGAAGCAAATGTTTATGGAATAATGTTGCACATGTTTTTTCTTTATTAATAAAATAGTTATGTTGTTTGTTTACTTTGAGTATGTTACCTGTAGACTCTGACTATAGGACTTTGTGCCTTGTTGTTTGTTGTGCTAGCGTTGTTAGCATCCTGGGCTGAGATAACAGTTCCATCAAATCATCTTTCTGTTAGATAAGCTATAAATGTTCTGCAGGTGATATCTCTTTTATGTTGAATTGACTTCTTTGGGAGTCAATGCGACCTTCTCTCCCCTGTTCTTAGTCAAATTGAGTTTCTATTTGAAAACTTTTATTCACAATCGTCCAAGAGAGGTTTGCATGTCATGTTTGCATTATTTATGTATTTCTGAAGCAAATTTATTTGAAAAATCTGTGGTTTTAATTTCTAAACCATACAAATATGATGTGCATGGTTATTCTGCTACAGAAGTTACCCACACATTTTGTAACGGCCAAGTCTTCTGCGGAATCTTGTGCTTTTCTTCCCATATTTGGTACTTCTGTTTTGAACTTACGTTTCTCAGGGAAAAATTTAAGGTCATGTAGATTTTTCTTCTGTTTAATTGATTCAATTCCTACTCGAGAAAAGAGAAGAGTGGAAAGTGCAAAGTGCAAAGCACTTAAATATTTTGATTGATATTTTGCAGGGTGGAATACATTGTTTTTTCTCTGGGGTGTTTTTAGGGGATCAAGAAAGATGTCTTCTGGTTCCCCTAAGGATACATGTACTCCTAGTTCAACCGCATTGTCTCTGGACAAAGTTCCAGAAAGTACATCTTCTTCCAAACACCTGGTTGATGAATCAGCTGGAAATTCTATGATAAAGGATGAGGATTGTGGTAGTAAAGTATCTTGTGTTGACCAGAATTCCACACTGATAAATCTAAATTCTGAGATTGAAGAGTGTGAAACTGATGCTTGCGGCGAAGGCTTGTCAAGCATGCCAACAAGTAGCAAGCCATTAAATCTGGAAATGAAGCACAGTGACCTGCCAATGGTAATTTCACTTACTTGTTTTTCCGGAGAACAGGGTATCAAGTTTGCCCTGAGTATTGAAAGTTAAACAGCAGATTGGGAAAACACAGTTTTATTTATGCTCTTGCTATATTTTACATGGTTTTTCTGCTCAAGGGACTGAAGCTAGTTGTCCTGAACATTACATCTCGATTTTCTATAAGAATATGTATTGCATGATACATATTATTTACAACCTAAGTGTAGTGGTGATGGTTTCTCAGAGAGTGCAAATGTTTTCTTGTTTTCCTGTTTTTCCTTAACTGGCACGAGCATTTCTTTCTTCAATCTTGGAACATTACTTTTTTGAGCTGGCAATATTTGATGGATGTCAGCTGTGTTTCTGGAAAACCTTCAGCATGAAAGATGTTAAGATTAATAGTTTCTCAGATTGGGGAAGCAAATTGAATAAGAATCAAGTTTGATACCAGATGTCTTTCTGGGTGAACCAAGTTTGTATGATACTGTGAACTTGCTTGTGATGTGGAAGGTTCTAATAACAGTGATTTGCTTTCTTGGTGTTTTTCCTCCCTGTCATCTGTTTCACCCTCTTCCGTGGGGGTTATGGATGACGGTGAATTTCATTTTTGCTTCACATCTTGCAGGATATTCACTATATGTTGCCTGTATGGCGTTTGTTTATGAATTCCAATGTAACCATACCTACTGTAATGAGCATTGATGTTTTATTAAATCATGTTGCAGGATCAGCATGATGAGCACAAGCATCATCTGGCTGAAGAGCTTGGGTCAACAATAAAAGATGAGCGAGGGCCACATACCAGAGAAGGTGTCTCATCTCATAAGAATCTTCCTGTCAGAGACACTGAAGCAGATGTTTTAGGAAGGTTTTCTGTGAAGGTTGATCTTGATCAGGTCAAAGTTCACTCATTAATGGTGAACACGGTGCTTGAAAATCAAGATAACCTAAAGGAGAAGATTGATGATTGTGAATTGAATAATCTGAAACGGCCGTTCTTGGATCTTTCCCAAGAGGAGCAACCAGTTTCTACCTATGACAGTCAAGAAGTGACATGGAGTGAGGTGACAAGTGCTTTTGCTGAGGGGAAACATGCTGCTAAGAAGCTGAAACCGGGTTTTGGTGCAATATGTGGAAGTTACAGTTCCAGAGGTGAGTATGATATATCCTACAGCTCACCGATTGAGAAAAGGTGTGTCGAAGCATGCGAGGAAAAAATTATACCTGAGGACCTGGGCAGTGGCAAAGGATGCATGTTTCCTGTGGGTTCACAAGCTGGAAGGGATTTGCGATGGAGTGAAAACAGCATGCAGTGGAAGGACCCCTTGCTGAAGGATGGAATTCAATGTAGCAATGATGTCATCCCGAATCTTGAGCTTGGTTTAGGGGCTGAGACAAGATCACCGAAGAAGGAAACTTGGCCTTTTGTTCTTGGAACCACAGACAAAGATAAACAGTCCAAGCCGTCAACTGAAAAGAGGGAAGATGACATATCTGCATCTCTCTCTCTATCACTCTCATTCCCGTCTGCACCCATGAACAGCGAGGAGACTGTGAAGGCCATTCCTAAACCTGAGCAACTGGTGCCTGATCAGCATCATCTTAATACACCGTTCCTTCTTTTCGGGAGCTTCCCGGATAAGTAGGTTGGATGCCAATCCTGTACATTATGGTGGCCTAGAATTGGTACTGCCAATCATGTAAACGCAAGAGCCCGCGTTAAGCTTTCGTGGAAATGGAATATCCCACATCCCCTGTCCATAGCTCATACAGAATCTTTTGATAAGTTAATGTTTTACCTATTAGGTTGCTTTCGGAGTGCATAGTCACAGGCAGTGTATATAATGAGAATGAAGGGGTTTCCTTTTTAATGTGGCAAGATTGTTGCAGCCTTGCAGGACCATCGCTTATTTCTTTATTCACTTTGCTGTAACAGTTTACTTGCTGGGTTGAATAGGAGCATCTGGAAGATCCGACAGAAGGGCTGCTCATGGTAGGTATACTACCATCTTTTTTGAGCTTTTTCTATACGTAGGAGAAGTCGAGGGGCAGCAGGAAGCTGTAACAGTTTTCTGAGTTCTGGCCGCTAAATCAAGCTAAAAGCTGTTTATACTCTTGTGCAAGTTGATAAAATGTATGCAAGTGTATGATCGAATCTGAAGTATTTTGCAGAAAAGGCATTAAGTTATTGATAAGTTCCCCGGTTCTAATGAGTTCTTGTTTTCCATTGGACTGTTTTGCGAACATTTTGCACCTTTTAATAATCACCATTTTATATTTTATAGCACTTGAAAAACATTTTCTACATAATATAGCATTTTAGGGGAAAAATTATTAACAAATTAGCTTTACGATCATCAATTTTTTTTTTCTTTTGGTAATTAGAAACATCTATAGATATACAGTAAGAATGTACTTTTATATCTGAGGAAATCAGGGAATGCTCATTTTTTTTTCGTTTTTTTTTTTTATTTGAAGAGTGACTATGAGGAATATGGTTGTCGAGGCTGAAGTTGAACCCTGATCCTCTAACTCACGTTCCTGCTTTTAAACGTGATAGAATCTTCATTCTTGAAAGAGAATAAAAATAGTTCTTTTTGAAAGAAAATAATAAAAAATAAAAACAGATTTTTAAAATCAACATAGAATAAACACTTCAACTAGAAGCTTCTCATTTATTAAATATTAAGCATGTTTACATTTTATTCTATCGAATTCTCTAATCTAGTCCCAATGAACCAATATCAAAGAATTCAATTAACAAATATAATATAACCAGGTAAATATGTTCCAAGATATTTGTGAACTTTGCTTGAAATTCTGAATTTTGGCAACTAGAGGGAACTCAAAAAGTTAGATTCCTTCAAATTTTTCTTTTTAATCGAAATTAAGTGGGTCGTGTTAGATCAATTTTCCTAATTTACATCATGATATGATATTACATGGGCAAGGAGTGCCTTAGAGCCTTCGTGCGCTCTGGTGGCAATCAAACAAGCCTTCGTGTGCTTTTAGGAAGGCCTTTTAGATCCAAAAATACTTGTTTAGACAAACAAAAATATTCGATTGAGAATATTAAGTACTATGACTACACAATAGAATATTACACAAGGAGGAGGCAATGTGGTAGGTGATGCACAAAATAGAAAGTGTACTAGGGTGATTCTCAGGATCAAGTACCTTAGAAGTAATCTATAATGAGCAATTCTCGGTCTTGCATGAGTTTTGGCAAAACTGGGAGAAGGCTCAAGTTTGTGTTGTGGAGATACAGTCGGCATAGTTGACTAAGGTCAAAGATGCTTAGGATAAGGACCCCGATTGTAAGAAGATCTCAAGGGAAGAGAAGTATAGTGCAGTATTAAAAGGATTTCAATACTAGGGTTGTTGCACGATGTGGATGGACTGTCTGTACCTAATGAGGAAGGACTAAGCAAACAAGTTCTCAAAAAGACAAGTATCCACTCAGGTGTTAAGCAAATGTTTTAACATGTCAGATGGTGAAAGCCAAGCATAGAAACTTGCAGGTACGTTACAAAGTCTCCCTTTACTAAAGAGTGAGTGGGGATTTATAACAACAGACTTCCAAGTGGGGTTTTCTAACACCTGAAACCAGCATGATTTCATGTGGGTGGTAGTTGATAGGTTAACTAAGTTGGCTCATTTCATACCTATCAAGATTATGTATAGACTTGAGAAGTTGACCCAATTATATATAAAGGAAATGATGAGGTTGCATGACATATCAAATCATATTGTACCTGATAAGGGTCCTAGGTTTGTGTCTAAATTTTGAGTGGCCTCTCATAAGGCATTGGGGATTAACACAAGCCTAAGTACAGGTTACCACCCTTAGATTGACAACTTGTCTGAAAGAGTGACACAGACCATTGAAGACATGTTAAGAATGTGTGCTATGAACTCTAATGGTGATTAGGATCATCATCTACCACTTATTGAGTTTTCTATAATAATAATTACCAAGCAGTTATTGATGGCAAACCATACAAGAATAGTCTTAGGAATACCTCAAGCTCCACCAAATTTGAAAGAAGAAAGCTATTGGAAGACTTAATCCACAAAGATTAGACAATCCTTTGTGCTCCAAGGATAGTTCACATAGAACTAAGGAGAGAACATTTCTATGGAAATTTGTATTAATCAAAGCCATCTGAATGTTACAATGTGATATCTGGCCATTTTAAAGCATTTCAGGCCTTGCTAATTTGAAACACACCAAAGAGAAAAGAAGAAAAACTCAAAAAGGATAGGGAGTCCTAAACTTGCAAATAAACGCCTAATTCATGGTTTAAGAACTCCTTCCACACAAAATAAGTTTAGGTTCGGCCATGTAGCCAAAAACATGTGCAAAATAAACTAAAACTTCAAAATGCCCAAATTTGACAACCAAAAGGTCTAGTAAAGCTTGAGGATGGCATGTTGGGGGCTTCAAAGGGCGGGTAAGGGGGCTATTAGGTGCATGGGGGTGCTTGGCCGGGTCCATCCTATCCAATGAGCCAATTTGGTCCATGGTGTCCTCCTAGTGTCTATGGTGCACTAGGGTGTATGCACCTAAGGTGTACTTGTGGATGAAGGTTCACCTAGACCTTAAAGCTTTAAAAATGTGCACCATGATGTGTCTGGGTGCTTCTTGTATTCAAAGGGTGCCTTAAGTGCTTCATTGGGTCTTCCAACTTCATTCTCCCCAAAGTAATGCTTGACTAAGCCTTGCAGTGCCACTTCAAGCTCTTTAGCATGCTTATTAGTAATAGACCCACCCGTGGCCTTTAAAGGAACCTTGTTGTTGCTTGTGAGGTTTTCATCAATTATAAATATGGCACCATTTGAAGCTCTTTATAGAAGGTGCATGATTCCCATTGTTGGGCAAACTTGATGGACCGGGGTTCAAGTCGAACAAGAGATCATTGCCAAAACGACAACAAAGA
Organism: Aquilaria yunnanensis; assembly: GCA_039654915.1. Classification (NCBI taxonomy): domain Eukaryota; kingdom Viridiplantae; phylum Streptophyta; class Magnoliopsida; order Malvales; family Thymelaeaceae; genus Aquilaria; species Aquilaria yunnanensis. The sequence continues at coordinate 77,429,766 of CM077594.1, read as the reverse complement.
TTAAATTGATTCAGAAAAGGGTCAAGGCCTCCAATGATTGGCAAGAAAAATATGTAAATGTTAAAAGGCAGGAATAAAGTGATATTGAAAGTGTCTTTAATGAAAGGAGTGACCAGATTCGGTCAAAAAAGTAAGCTAATGAAAGGAGTGACCAGATTCGGTCAAAAAAGTAAGCTTGCCTTGAGGTATATAGCTCCATACAAAATCCTTGAGAAAGTAGGGAAAGTAGCATAAAGGTTAGAATTGCCGCCTAACTTGTCGCAAGTGCATAATGTGTTTCATGTGAGTTTGTTAAGAAAGTGTCTAATAGACCCTAAACAAGTAAATCCATCTTCAATCTTATTAAGAGAGGAACTGACCTATAAAGAATTCATTATTAAGAATCTGGAGAGTAAGGTAAGAAAGTTAAGAACCAAGTGGATATACATGGTCAAGATCTTATGGTCAAATCTCATTTGCAAGATTGAGCACGATATGCAAAAGTAGTATCTAGGAGAGTTTTCTCATTTACAACAAATTTGAAGGACAAAATTTTAGAATGAGGGGAAAATGAAATAGCTCTCCAAGATCTATATTGAGTTTGTTGATTCAAGGATGAATCTTCTAGAGGAAAGGGGTGATAATGGAAGCTCAGCAAGCTCAAAACCTTCAAGAATGCATAAGGATCCATTGGTGATCAACTCAAGGCCTATTACAAGAAGGAAAGCCAAAAAGATGCAAGAAGCACTTAATTCACTCATGTTGAAGCATTTGGAGCTCAATTATGCAAATCAGGCTGCCAATGTGTCCAATACTTTCCAGGAGCCAAATTCACTTCATTTTGTACATATTATTGAAGTTCAAGCCAATAAAGGGCTAAGAAACCTACCAGACCATGCAGGCACACCCGGGAGTCCTTTAGGAGCCCTCTCGGGAATATGAGTGTTTCGTCACTTATTTTCTAATTTCTCTCATTAATTCATTGTTTTCTACATATTTTTAGATTAAGGGATGTATTTTTTGGCACATGTTTTACAAGCCAAACGATTTGTACACATATTAGTGTCAAAGAATTGTTTTGGAGTCTTATTTGGAACAAAACTTGTGTTAGGTGTGGTTTGGGACTTCTAGTCTATTTAGACTTAGTATAGCCAGACATAATACCTTAGAATACTATAAATATAGCTTGTATTTCATGGTTCCTACACAAATTAATAAATATACAAGTTGCTTAGTGCAATTCTTCTCTTTTTTGTCTATCTAAACTCCTTGGCACATTAGTGCTTTTTATTTTCCTTTTCTAATTAAATTTCTTCTAGATTCATTTCTTTAATTATTTTCTCATCCTATTCTTTGATTCTAGCTTCTTTTCTTTCTTTCTTATCCAATTTCTTTTTCTTGGTTTGGATTTGGTGATGATAAAAAGGTTCTTGAGGAGTTTGACATTTCTTGGATAGTAAGGAATCCATCAATTGCTAAGGTAAGCTAGGGTTAAGTATGATTTTTCATGCTTTGAAATACCATTTGCATGCCAAGTCATAATCCAAGTAAATTAGTGTAGTAAAAGAAAGGTACTTTGGTCATCTGAGCAAAGTTTAACCAAAAAGGGAAAAATGCACATTTTGCCATAATGCCTCATTTTCATGTCACAAATGAGATTTGAATGTGTATTAAGGAAGATGAAGTGTTATGATAATTTATGGTTCCAATTTTGTTTATTAGATGAAGGATAAGCTAGACTTTGAGACTAACGACCAAGAATGCATCTAGCTTAAAAGTTAAAGGACTAAGCATGTTATTAAGCGAGAAGGATTGGGATAGGATGGAGGGATAGTGCCATCTCTCCCAGAACCCCTTACGCACGTCATTCTTATGCCCAAGAGAACAAAATCTCAACCTAAGGTCTTTCTACCAAGTTGAAGCTCAAAGTCAAGGATTTCTTGGTGTGAAGTGCTAGATAAAGCAACCGGGAGCTAGAATCTTAGTTTGTTTAGTTTGGTAAGATTCCAATTTCTAGTTTGATTTGAGGTTAAGTTACTTGGTTTAGCTAAGAAAGGTTTGGGTATGTTAGAAAACTCACATCTTAGCTTGATTTCTAGCTTGGGAGGTAGAATTTCAAGCTAAGGAGCTTGTTCTACACAAGGGTCCTGAGGAGATTTTTCTTTGTGTATCAAAGGGTAAGTGTGGCCAAATATGATAAAACTTGATTTTGTCAAACTAAGATCAAATAAATTGCTATTGATGTCTTGGTGATCAATATGCTAGGATTTGAACAAGTTTACTATCAAAGATTCAAGAAAAATGTTGATTGTGCTCGATTGTGCATTTGTGTGTTTGAGGCTTGTGTTCTTGCTTTAGGTAAGGGATTTAAGTTACTTAAGTATATTTTTTATGTATTAAGGTTGCATTGAGGCTTTGGTACTGTGTTTGTGAGCTAAGCAAAGTTGCACAATAGGCAGGGATGAAGCCCTGATTAGATGCAATCGCATTGCACCTAAGCTGAGATCGCATCAGGCCAATGTGATCACATCGTATTGAGATGTGAAAGCATTGATTCAAGTGAGAGCTAAACATGTTCAAAGGGGTTCCTAACTCAAGTTTATGGCACAAGTATTTCAAACTAAGGCTCAAGCACATTCTTAGGTAGAAATACATCATAAGGTAGGAATATAAGTTTATAAGGTGGACAAGAAGCAAAAGCTTAAGGCCTAAGTAAGCTAAGTAAGAGGGGCTTAGGTAAGATTATCGGTGCTATGAGACTAAGAAGGGTCTTGAATCTCAAGAGTACCCTAGCTAAGCTTCAAAGATTGGCAAGAAGTACCACCAAAGTTAAGTTTAACTCCAGTATAATATGATAAGAGTACGAAAAAGGCAAGCAAAATTTGTTAGGGAAAGAACAAAGTTCTTGTAAGTAGGACCAAGTTGAGGTAAAGTTTCCACCATAGAACTCTAACAATTGCTTAGTTAAAGATGTAGGGTCGTAATGAGCTTGCGATAATATGCTTTTATATTAATTATAATTGCTTTTCCTAAAGATTTTCTTGCAGGTTATAAGTCCCGTATTAAGAGTTATCATATTCTAACTCTCTTAAGTTTAAATTGTGTAGACATTGACTTTGTTGAGGCCAACACTGAGTAAAGGGTTGTTAAGCTAGGTTTTCTGTTGCAGGTGCTCATTTAATGAATCTTACACATTATTAACCACCAGTTGAAGCATCAACCTCAAAGAAGATCAAGTTGCACATTTGTTCTCCCCATCTTGCCAACGCTCAACCCATAAAATCCTATTGACAACGTTTACCACACCCCCATGCCTCTACAGTAGAGGCAAGCCATGCATCACTATCTATTTTGCTAGTAATTGAAAGATAAGAAGGATGGTCTAGTTGCGACCCATTTCCGACATGGCAATGCAAATGTATGCAGTCCTCATCCTTTTCCTCTTGCTAGGAGGTAGACAGTAGCTAAATTGTTAAATGTAAAAACTTATGACACTTTATAGTGTTAGGCAAAAATCTAAGGGCTGAGTTAGGTGTTTTTGTTTTTGTTTTTTGTTTTTTGTAGACTGGCTTGCCATGCCATCGAAAGGTCTCGTGTCACTATGCAGCTTCAAAATAGTAACAATAGTGATGGATTTCATCCAAATGAAAACATTAGTGGTCGATTATAGCTACTCATCTACCCATAGCGAAAACTACAGCGGACAACTTACCCTTTAGCCTGTTTAATTGGGAACCAACAGCCTCTATCCCCATCCCCCGCGCTTACGAGACGCTAAATGGGATCAACCTGTAACCAAACCAAAACCGTAGCAGAATTGATCTTGGTTTCCACCTGAAGAAATTTCCCAAGAGAAGAACCCAATCGACGAAGCCGAGGATCAGACCTCCAGTCAAAGAGGGCATAAAAAATGCAAACCCATGCCAAAGCATAATGAAAACAGACATCCTAAGTTCATCACCCACATGCAACTCCGCCAAAATAATCAACTTCTCTGAAAACGACCAAAAGCCACGAAGAAAGCACCCATTTTTTGTCCTCCACACCATTAAACTGCACCATGAAAATATTCCCTAAGTAGGAAGATCAATAAGCCTGAAAATCAATACAACTTTTCAGACTCCAAGCTGCTCGCTTTGTATCAGCAAAAGCTTCCACCGGAACAAACCGTGAAATCCTTAGCTTAGCAAGGAGCATCTTCGAAACCCCAGAACAAAGACACCAAAAGGAAGACAAACCCTAGCAGAGAAAACCCTAAGAGATGAACTTCTACACCCATAAACATCATAGTCCCTCTTTTCTTTCTTTTTTTTTTTTTTCCACTTATGGGAAAATATCAAGCCAGATTTAATAATATAACTACATAACCAAATACAACTTTCTACCATTTAACTCTCGATCTTCCATGAAATTTCATCTCAGGGCCTCGGTACTAAATACTAACGCTAAAAACCTTTATCATCAAACTTTGCTTGTATCTTCCATAGGCAAAGTTTACGGCATGAGGAAGAGAATTACGAAAACAAATCAAATTAAATATCGCACCGACGGGAAAAAAAAAACAATAATATCATATAGTCTTGGAAAATCCGGTAAGAAACATACTTGGGGAATGAGAGCAACAGAAAACTACAAGTGATTCAAATACAGGACAAACTTCTTTCCTTCTGCTGTTCCAGTGATTTATACTTTGTTATCGAATGACAACCACATACTGAAATGGAGAGATCGTGAGAAAGCAGCAGAGGATCTCAAATGGTAGCTTCAAATTCAGGATCAGCCTCAACAGGCACCACCGGAGTATTATTTTTTCCACCCCTCAGACGTGAAGATACGTTGTCGATGGCAGAGTTAAGTTGGTGGATTTTTTCATTCAGAGTCTGTCTGGTCCTCTGCATCATCAGAACAATATCCAAGTCACAATAACATATCCATGATTCTATAGATGATAACTACGTAGAACGTAATGGTTTACCTCCAAGCCATCGTCATAATAATATACTGGTCCCCTCGGCTTGCGAAATCCATGTTCATCTTCATTCAGCAAGGTTCTCCTGATCTGCACAAATCAATAGTTCAGGATCAAACCTGACTAGAAGGGAAATCTTTGAATGGAAAAAAAAAAGAGAATAAATAATAATGTAAACGTTAATATGTCTCACAGTGGGACAGAACACCAGAGTTTTGTACAACCAACTTAAGCAATTAATATGGATGAAAAGTAAAAATTTATATTAAATATGAATACACTACAAAAAAAGAGTGCAGTCCACAAGTCACTCAGCAAATTGCAACTAGATATCCCACTAAGATGCAGATAAATTAATCTTCTTCCAAAGATTGTGAAAACCAGCTAGTATTGAATCCTTCAAGTTCTAGGATATTTTCACTCCATACAACCCAAATAAATCCAAAGATGGCTCCTCACAAAAGTCTTCATCCTTTCTTCTTTCTTTCAAATAAACTAAACTAGCTCTGATGCTCATAAGGCTTTTAGATCAGCAGGACACCCTAATCACCAGCCTCAGAAGTTGCACGCCCTAATGTTCGCCACAAATCCCAACAAGTATATTCCCAGAAACCAAGTCACCTTCAATGCTGCAAGTGGTGACTGACAGCCTTCCAATTTGAGTTATGAAGCTGTCCCTTCTAAGCATGAAAATGTAAATATGATATTTTTTGCATAACAAATTACAGGGAATGCTTTTACTTGTGAAGGGAACTTTATTGGCCTCTCCTAAACCTAAATTTTATGTGATCACAGATGACAAAATCATGCACAGGATTTACTAGTGAAAATTTGAGCCAAGTCCCCTAAAATGTCATTCCTATCCATCTCTTCAATGTCCCTAAGGTAAGGTTTCCAAGGAAAAGAAAATCGCATCAAAATTCTGTTGTTTTTGTGTTACCCAAAAAAGGGATTCAGAATGACCAATTCGATGATGATGTACTAGAAAGTAGACAGCAATGGCAGAATATATGCCTCCGGATAATTATACATGAAAGAAGAAGCATCCAGATTCCAAGTAATATCCTGATTTCCCCAGAAGCAAGACTTCCCACTGTTCATTAGTTTTGCGTACAATGGATAGATTGACAGCAGTACCAAAAACATTAAAGCTACCATAATCTGAAACCTGATCCAGATTCCGATAATGGAAGTAGACATCACAAATTTTCAACACAACAAAGAGAAATGCTGCTTTGGTTCTTTTCATGCACCTTTTAATATATTAAGCATTTAAGTGCCACGTGCACCAACTTCAAAAGAATAATTTATTCATTTATAAAAATGTTGTATTGAACAATAAAGAAAATTGAAAGAAAAACTAATAACCTGTGGGGCAAAGGCATATGCCAAAGTTCCAAAGAGGGCACCACCTATAAGAAAACCAGCAATAAAATCACTTCCCCCACCCCTATTGCCATCACTGTCATTATAGAAGAAGAGAACAGGTGAGACAATGATAAGTCTATCAACTAAACTGGCATCATGCTTAGAACAGTAGACGTTAGGGTGAAATCCCAGTACTTTATTTATATAGTTATCTCCCTTAAAGTCTAATTTATTACTAGTTCACACAAAGTGCCCAAACTAGTTTACACTTGACCCAAAAAAAAAAATAAATAAGAAAAATAAAATTGCAGTAAATTTCAATGCTAAAACCATAAGAAAACTAACCTGCCACAAAATTTTAAAATCACAAAAAAGATGTTTTCCCATTACTACAATTGCTATAAATATACAGAAGTAAGGGTTTTTGCAAGTTTCCACCAAATGTCCCCATGAAAATGGTTTCCATGTTAACCATGACCCTCAGAGACACATCTTAGGAGAGAGGAAGAGCAAAGAGAACTCAAGAGAGACAAATTAGCCTGTAAAATTTCAAGAAATAGGCTTCATTACAAATAAATAGTCGACAATCTCAACTGTTACAATTTTAAAAGGTTAGGTAATGCAAGGCAAAATTTCTCAATTCAAATCATTTAATGGGAAACAGACGGTATAAGTATCGTTGTTAATGCAAAATAAAAATTCATCACCATTATAATCATACTGCAATAAAATCCCCAATGTGGTGGTTGGTTGCATGAAATTGATCATGTCCATTATCTGTTAAGAACTTCTTTACATTGCCCATGCTAAGAACCAAGAGGAAACTTTAAAAGCAATGGGAGTTCTGGTCCCCTTAGACATGTTAGACTCCCCTCATCATCTGACTCTTATTAAGACCTTATTGATTATTCTGTGCTTACTAAAACATACATCGGCAGTAAAACACGACATACCGGTATGCTGCACAGACAGAAAACTTGCGCATGGGTGATGCATCCTTCACCTTCCTTTGAGCTACAAGACTTGGAGCTTTCCCAAAAGTAATAGCCTTTACAGACTGTAAGTCACGTGCTTTGAATTGACAACCACCTAAATTGACAAGATAAAAGAAAACATATAACGGTTAGGAGTTACTATTTTCTTGCTCCATGGCACACAATGAGAAAGCATGAATAAGCATCACTCTTTACAGCAATTGATACTAAAACTGACCTCAAGGAGGCACTTAGGAATATATATGCACAATTAATCCGATCAAATGAAAATAATCCAACCAGGTAGAGTTCAAAACGCAATGCTTATCAAATAAGATTGAATTCCCACGAATCACTGCGATTCACGCAGTTTGCTTTCCACCAATATTTATAACAAGCATGCCCTTTCTGATTCTGACCATTATATAACTAAAAAATGGCCCATCAACATCAAAAGCAATCAACCAAACTATTAGAGAAAATGCTTTCATCGCATAAGACAATCAACCATATCCGCTCTTGCAAAGGGAAAATAAAGAAGCTAGAAACTCGAATGAAAGCTCAAACGCAAAGATTTTGCAGATAAATTAGAGCAATTACACTACCGCTAAAGGATCACCAGTGGCGTAACAGCGAGAGATATAGATAGATGGAGGCGATAGTACCTGCGATCGAAGTGGGAGCGAAGCTGGTCGCCATTAGAGACGCTCAAGAGTGAGGAAGTCGAAGCAGCGGTTGACAGAGAGAGGAACGCCGGTAGTGATATTTCACTTTGAACCCTTCAAACAGGAAGCTGATATACCAGAGGCTTCTCCTTTCCCCCTTCCTCGATGGTATCGTCTATTCCCGAAAATGCCCCGCTGCTATGGAGATCTTTCTTGTTCTAATTACCAATTTTTAAAATAATTATTTCGATATAATCCATCAATCCGTCACACCAATCTTACTTCATTTTCCTTTTTTTATCATTCTAAATCCTCACAATATTTTCATATTTAGAACTTACTTTACAATACTACCTTTCAAATTACAATTTTAAAAACCATTTTTTTTCCAATTTTCTTGATTTTTGTGTAAAAAATTAATTGTAAAAATGAAAAAAACACAAAACTTTTTTTTTCCCACTTTCTTAATCTCCACATCAAACCAAAATCAAGTAAACATTGAGACAGAGGGAGGGACTACTATTTTTAAAACAATGAAAGACAATAGTTCAATAAATTTGAAAACTATGAAAAAAAATTATGGGATTGATTTCTAAAAAAAAAATTTAAATAGTTGGATAGATATAGTGTTAACTTTATTTAAAGACAAAAAATAAAAAAATAAGTTGATAAGTTTTAATTGGCGCCAAACACACTTAAATCTCAATATATACATTTTTTGAGTAATTTTCTATCACAATTTTCTCCCACAATTAAGACCTTTTTGGTTGAGATATAGGCCTCTCAGTATGAGCCCGAGTTCGAGTCTTCTAAAACTCACTTCTTATCAATAACTTTAAAAAAATTTTAGTTTTAAATGATTCATATTAACAAAGAAAAAATAACGAAAAACTCTCGCATAATATTTTTTTTATATTCAGAATCAATGCATGTATAAGGTATGAGAATATATTATATGAGAACATAAGGGATGACATATCTATCTGACAAAATTTTCTAAGGTTGAGCTACAATTTAACTACTTCAATTCTACTAAATGGGAGGTGTCTTCTATTACCAACCAATCTAAGGAGGCGAGAACTCTTGTATAATACTTCATCTGTCCCAGATTTTCTACTCCATTTGTTATTTTGAGACATTTCAAGTTCTTTGCACCATTTCTCCCTTTTAGTAATTTTTACCAACCCAATTGACTTTTACATCCTTTTCTCTTTCCACTTTTACACAATTTCATCGCTCCCCTTCATCCACCAACATCATTCATTTGTTGTTGGGAGATCTTGGGTTTTCGGATTCAGCGATTTGAGGTGTATGTAGGCACATTTGTACTTGCTCGATCGAACTGATTTCACCTACCCATGCCAACTTCGTTTAAATTGTGGATTTCCAAGTAGCCTCACAGTAGCATAGGGAGGCTGGGATGATGGGTCATTGGGGCAAGGCGGCCGCCCCTCACCTCAAGAAGCACCGTCGTTCATCGATTGGGATGAGTGACTCACTTGACCAGAAGACTACGGAGGTGATGGTGTCAAAGATCAAGTGCTGGAGCTGGATATCATGGGCAGACAAGCAATGGCAGTAGCAAGGTAGGTGAGGAAGAGACAGAGCAAAGGGATGAGATCAGAATCGACGGAACATGGCGGTGAAGATGAAGGGATCGGTGGTGGAATAGCAAAGAGATATTGAAATGAGTTTGGTTGTCCAAACTTGGTGGCGATAGATCCCAGGGAGGCGTGCGATCGGCACGACGATGGTAACTGAGGCAAGGTGATACATGAGATTAGCTGACGGAGGTAACGGAGGTGAGATTTGTTGACAGAGCCAATGAAGGCAAGGCGACACATTAGGGATGACGTAAGATTGGTGATCAGGGACTACGTGACATCGGCACAACGACGTGAGAACGGGGGACGATGTGAGATGATGGACGTCTGATGGGTGCTACAGGAGGTGATTAAGGTTATGAAGTAGACGGGAAAGTGGGAAGGGAAAGGGTAGAACAGGGGTATAATTGAAAAAAAAAAATACATTTTCATAATTTTTTAAACTTCACGCCAAAACCAAATGGAGCAAAAAATATAGGACGGAGGGAGTAATTGATATATTGTGTATATCGCATTATATTAAACTTATTCTCGGTTATGTTGGTGTTGGCGGCATGGGATTATAATTAATTAAGTGTTTATAGTTATCTAATACTAGGAGTTCAGGTCAAGTTTCATAGTATGAAAGTTTTATATTGGACGTTATTCCCGTCACAACCCTTTTACAATAAAATAATATTATAAAATTTAAAAAATGTCATCATCATATATTTTCTCCACTTAAATGAAAAAAAATCATAAAATGGTGATGAGTTGAGATTTTTAGTGTCGTTATATTTCATTATAACAAGATTGATATTATAAAATCAATATACATATAAGGATTGATAGGTTATGTTAACATTATACTGCACCTTGCTTTCAACTATGCTGCTGTCGGTGACATGAAATTTATATAATTAATTAACTGTTTATAATTATCTAACACTATTATTTCAGTCTAAGTTCATGGTGACAAATTTTTACGCTAGTTGCTCTTCTAGTCGCAACCCTTTTATAATGGATAACTGTGATGAAATTTTTAAACTACCATTATAGTTTTTCTCCACTTACATGAAAAATATAATAAGACAATGATGAGTTGAGATATTTACTCTACTGACATTTCATTACAATATTAATATTATAAATCAGTACGCTCACAAAGATTGAAAGATTGTGTATATAATTAAGAGTAGTTATTTATATGTTTTTTTAACATATGACAAGCCTGTTCTCGTGTTTCCATTGTTCTGTCGTCGAACAATACATGTTTTTCATTTTTGTTCTTTTTGCAGTTCCTATATTTATTTTTATTCATTGTTGGGTGTCAAAAAAAAAAAACATACTTTTAATATATATATATAAATACAAAAAATATGATAAAAAAATAAAAAATAATAAAAGAATAGATAATATTTATAAAAGAATAAATCTGCTAAAAGAACAAATAAGAACCAATACAAAAACAGATAAAACTAATAAAACAATAAACAAAACTAGTAAAAGAAAAAAAAACAATATATTCTTTAATATTAGTAACTGTTCTTTTAATATTATCAATTTGTTCTTCTAATGTTATTTATTCTTTTAAAATAAATAGTTCTTTTTTGACTCACTTTATTGTTCTTTTATAAGTTCTTACATGTTTTTTAAATAAAATATTTATTTTTATTATTTTATTATTTTATTATTATTATTATTATTATTATTATTATTATTATTATTATTTGTATGTTGTTTTGTGAGTAGTCATTAGTTTTTTTTAGAGAAATTAATTTCTATTTTATTAGTATCTATTAATTTTTTTAGAAGAACTAGCTATTACTAGTATCTATTTATTCTTTTAAAGGAATTAGCTATTTTTTTACCAATAACTAGTTTTTATTTTTTATTAATAAGATGTTTATTCTTTTAATAGTTGACAGATTTAAAACAAGCATGAAGAAAAAAGTAGATAACTTTTAGCACAATAACAATAATACAAAAATAAAAAATAAAATAAAACTAAGAAGAAAGGGTAGACAAATTAAAAAAACTAAAAAAATGACAATAAAAAAGAAAATTTAAAAACTTTAAAAACAAGAAATAAAACAATAAACAAAGTTAAATAAAAAATGAGATGAAAAAATGGAAAAAGATTGAAAAGAGAAAAAACCGGAAAGGCGAAAAATAAAAAATATAAAAAAACAAAAAAAAATTGGAAATGACAAAACGACGGAAAAGTGAAAAAAAAAACAACAGAAGAAACGGAAGAAGCAAAATTTAAAAAAAAAAAAGAAAGAAACAAAAAAGAACTGAAGAAGCAAAAATGTTTATACTAAGAAAAAAAAAAAAAGAAACGATAAAAACTAAAGGAGCAAAAACGTTGATGAGAGAGAGAGAGTTAGAAACAAAAGTGACTATACTTTTTGTTATGGACACATTTGGTCACCACTCTTTTAAGTGGTGTCAAATACATTACTAAAAATAGCATTTGGTTCTAAATCAAGTATCAATGTTTTGAAATGGGGCCAAATAGGTTATCAAAGTAACTGACAGTGGAAAGATTCCGTCAAATGTTAGAATATTCCATTAGGAGAAGATTATGTGGCAATTCAATGATGATTGCGTGACTATCAATGATGAAATTGTATGACATAGAGACAAAACGGAAAAAGACATTTTTAGTCCTCTAATGTTATAAACTTTCCACTTTAGTCCCATTTTGCATCGCCGATGCCAACCTGGATTAATTGATGAGCCGAGTCTCAATTTCCGACTAGAATTTTTCAGTTCCCTCATCTCACTCATTGACACACTTTCCCCGCTTTGGATTTAGGATATTTTCAATTGGAGGTGGTATGTGACTGATTGGAGGCACTTAAGATGCGGGTTTGATTAAGGGTGCAAGTCTGATTAAGGTGCGAGTACGATTAAAGTGCGTGTTTGATTAAGTTATGGGTTTGATTACGAGTGCGCGACTGATTGAAGGTGGTGCGGGTTCAATTAAGGGTGTGACGATGTCCCTAATGATTGAGGGTAGCAACGATGTTGGGTTGGGTGATTGAGGGTGGCAGTGGTGTTGGGTTGGGTGATTGAGGGTGGTAGCCACATTGGGTCGAATAATTAAGGGTGACAGCGGATTTGGGGTAACCATTTTGAGAGGATTATGTACCTAAATGAGACAAACAAAAAATTGAAGGTCAATGTGAAACATTTAGGTTAAATTGGGAACCGATGGACCAATTTAAATGTCTCAATTAACACGTCATCAATCGCCAACTCACCCCTCTATTAACACGTCATCAAAACTAATAGCCCAATCATGAAAGTGACCCAAACTGTAAACTTCAATAATGCATTGAGCACCATTTAAAAGAATAGTGGCAAAATGTGTCAATGGCAAAAAACATAGTCACTTTTTTGGAATTTTCCCATAAACTAAACAGAAAGGAAACGGAGGGTAAACACGAAGGCCTCATACCGCGTGCTCCCCCATTTTACGACTCCGCCATACGCGTTATAGTGTCCAAATCCCATGAAATACAACCAACGATCAGATCAACTTATGATGAAATAAAGTTACTATTGGAGTCCAAGTTTTATTGCTTTTTCTTTTACCTTCCATATCTTTTATTTGTGATCTATTTTTCAGTAATTACTAGTACTAAGAAAAGTGCTGATAATACATTTTTAGGATAGTATAAATACAGCCGGGTATCCGACTCATCACATCTTTCTATTACATGCGACATGGTCCGTGATTATTTCAGAGTCTATGACTAGTGATTTGTCACGAACTGTCAGTTAACATGAGGCCCACATGATTCGGGGGACCTCAAAAATTGATTGACGATCCATGACGAATCACGGTCATCACGGACAGTCACTTTGACTTTTCCATGCAGGACCATCCGAGCTATAGGAAGGCTCACCTTCAGAGAATATGATACATACTGACGAACTACTATGAAACTACAGCCCTATGCCAAATGAACCACTGCACGGCTGGATGCCCTTGGATCAGCTATCACTCTCCCAGATTATGGACTACTCTTATCGAATCAGACGCCAAGATTGTGGCTGATGCTGTTGAAAACCAGTCTTCTGAGGTGCTGTTGTACTCCAGCCTAAGTCACTAGGCAACTGCTAGAGCTAACTATGACCATGAACATATTGAACTAGCAAATGGGTCAAGAAGCGGAAGGAAATAAAATGATAAATCGAATCCAGTCACACAACTTCAATCAATGTCTGAAGTAGACCTTTTTTTTTTCCCCAGATTCCTCGGAGCTGCCTTTCTGCTTGCTACAACGGAATGAATTGACTCCATGAATGCAGGACTCCGAGCAGCACCGAAGGTGAAAATTATGAGACATCCATTTGCACCTCCAGACAAAGCCCGCATGACCAACGTAAAGAAGATTATAAGAAGTTTCTAGTTTTGTAGATGAAGACATCGTTCTCTTGCCCTTGTTAAGGCAGGCTTATGACTCCATCATCTTCAAGAGAAAGGCCATCTCTAAAGCTGACTCCTTGCATTGTAGATATCTGTTCTCCTCGACCAGATCTGTTGTCAAACTTAGCAATACTGGACGATTCGGGTCATAGATAGTTTGTTCACGGACCCTTGCTACCCATTTCGCAGCCTCCCACACTCCAAATCTGTATATACCGATCACATAAAACTAACAATGAGGCGATCACACAAAGATAACAATGAGTCGTAAAGATGGCTTAAGTGACAGAACACAAACCTGTCCATCTATGCAAAGGGAACCCCTGGGACAAATACTTTGTAACTTTTGATTGGGGGTACGAGTAAATGACAAGATTAACAGTAAAGTTGAAGACTTTGGTCATTCTCTATTTCTTTGGCTAAGAAATTTGTAAGGCAACCAGACAAAGATTAATCAGCTAAAGACACTCATAGCTCCATTTGATGACAGCCTTAGATGGACACTAGCGATTAGTATTGGAGCTTTGTAAGAAACTAGCCACCTTTTAGTATCAAAAGTTTTGGAGGTACAATCCACAGTGTTCATAAATTGCACAAGTATTTGACGCTAATCACATGAATCATCCACATCCAAGGATTCAAAAGCTTATTATACCTGTTTGTGCGTGTGTCAGAAAGGTCCTTTTATTTGATATCAGTTAACTTTCCATGTTGCTCATCATTAACAACATCGATAAAGGGAGAAGCAAAACATTTTATTTTTCACTAAGATATAGATGAATAATTTTGATTGCCATCTGTTGAAAATTCCATCAGAAGCTAGTACTAGTTAAAAAAAATCGGAAATTACCGAGTATTGAAAGATGAGGTGACAAGGACAGCTGGATAAAGAACATCACTCTGAATATTGTCGTAGGGAGAATATTTCCTTATGGCATGAAAATCTTCAATATCCCCAGGATACCCGAACTCTTCATAATCACGAGCTGTGAGGGGCAAAATTGGATAAAGCAGAGTGTTCGTAGCATCAAGAAATGGAACCTAAATCAACAGAAGAAGAAAAAAAATCAATAACGAATAGTGGACACTTGTTCAGTCCTGTAAGCATAACGACAAGTAGCCACCAAGACATGGCTCTAATATTTTTGGCCCTTAACTTCATTCCTTGCAAATGTAAAATCACTGATTTGCTCCAGAAGAGGAAAGCCACAAATCCAATCTCAGAAGATGAGAATTAGGTTAACACATAAGTCAATTATACCTTCAATACTGCAGCACGAAAGAGGTCAGGACAACAGTTGATAGCTGAAGCAACAAGCAGTCCTCCAGCACTATATCCCCAACCAGCAAGCTTATTTTCATGTACAATCTTGTTTTCAATCAGGTACTTGGCACAAGAGATAAAATCCCTGATAGAATTTTGCTTATTTACCCGCCTGCCGTCACGATGCCATTTTATACCACAGCCACCTCCACCTCTAGAGACATAACACCGTAAAGTTAAAACGTCTAAAGACGAAAACCCATTACGTCAAGAGGAACAACAGGAGACAGCTAAAAAATCTGCCAAAAAGAAATGTAAAGCAAACCTAACATCAGCATAAGCAATGGTCCAACCACGATCTAGAAAGCTTTTCAGTTCACTGCGCCAAGATTTATCAAGTATTTCCCCATATGCCCCATGACCATGAAGCAAGGCAGGGTTTTTATTATTTTTTCCATTTTTGCATGAGTATACAATAGTTAAAGGAACCTGAACACCATCATAGGAAGACACGTGATGATGATCGCAAGCATAAAAATCAGAGAGATCATTCCATAAGTTATCATCTTCAGAACTGACAGTATCCATGGAATTGGAAGTCTTCACGGATCCTGATTCCTTTATTATGTTCGAAGACGAGGTTGTTCCATACAAAATCCGTGTTCTTTCATAAAGCATATTCTGCTGCTGGATGATATTCCACTTTCCATCAGATAAATTGTAATCAACAACAGCATCAGGCATCTGTGAAAATTTTAAAAAAGCTTATTGGTAATGGTACAATAATAATATTTGAATAGAAATTCCTGACTGAATTAATCCCAGAAGGTACCATTACTTGCAATTTAAAGTATTACACAAAATGCAAAGATCCAAATTGATAGTAAAGCTGGTATCTTGTGGTTACACATAACACAACATCCCATATTTCCTCTTATCATATTCTTTTATCAAAACAACCGAAAAAAGAACTTCTCATCAGTACCAACTAGGGATTGATAACATCTTCTCTACAGAAGAGTCCATTACATACCACAGGTGACGATATTGTAAACCGCATGGTTGAGGAGTAGTAGTCATAATTTGGCCCAGGTGAAATTTTTGATACATATTTTGGAAGAGGAAAGAAGTGGGGCCGAAGCTCTCTCAGATGAAAAGCTTTCTGCTGAAGGGGAAAGAAAGAAAAAGGAAAAAAAAAAAAAAAAGAGAAAGGAAGAAAGAAAACAAGAGACAAGTCAGAACCACATTCATTCAAGACTCAGAAGGAAAGGAGGATGTAAAATATCGACAAAAATATAAACAATCAGTTTTTTCTTGCCTTGTCACATGGCAAGGGTAGACCAACCGAGCATATACCAAACTTGTGATCCTGCCGTGTAATTAGTACTAAGTGGGTGCTGCAGAAATCTACATCCTCTATTATCAAGTCATGGTTATCAAGAAATACATTCTGCTTGAATAACATAGAGCACAACTAAGTTAGCAAACCATGTCAAAATTCCATTCAAATGAGAGCTAAAGACCATAATTTATAGGAATCTTATTGTACACTATATTGGTTTTTATTTCCTTATATAACCTGATTTTATTTTTAACTTGAATCTTCCTTAGTATAGCTGTATGTCCTACTTGAATATAGGAGGATCACCACTGCATCTCTAATAGTACAAACATAAAATTGCCTCTAATCAATAAAGATACACTTCTTCCCTAAGAACCTTATTATTATTCTACCCACGTTTACAGGAAGTTATTGCAAAGGATATTTATCATTTGTTTCCTTATATAACCAGGCTTGATATTACTCTAAATTCTCCTAGATTATAGCTGCATGTCATCCTTGATTAGAGGAGGACAATTGCTGTATCTCTTGCATAAATAGGCAATTGCCTCTACTCAGTAAATATACTCTTCTTCCCCAAGAACCTTAATTGTTTAGATGACGAGATAAATGAGATTTACTAACAAAAATGAGTAGAAGGAATATATTCCTCAACTAGTCTCAAGGTCAGGGAACTAACAGAACAATTGAACTTCCCCAAAATATTCATTATCTTACAAATACCATTAGAGATTTACCGAATAAGCTATAACCATAAACTTTAGAAAGGCCTAGATCTACAAACCTCCCATGTCCTAGGAGTGGAAGGTGCAGCAACAGGACTCCGCATAAGATAATGACTATCAACAATGTTTCCATCCTTAGCAGCATTTGTGAACAAATAGAGAGATCCTTGGTGATGCTCAACTATGCAGTGTGCAATTTCTTCACATTCCCACACTAGTGTCATGCCAGATAAGGGGTCAGCTGCATTCATTAAAAAGACCTAAACAATGGTCATCCTTGTATGTCAATTCAATTGCGTCAATCTCAATCATTTCAAATTACTGGGACTTTGCATTTCGTGTTTATACCTTTGATGACGTTGGAGAAAAGGCATGCAATGTCACAAAGTGGAAATCCTTTGTGTTTTTTATGTTAAGATATACATTCTCATCGGGTTCTTCTAGAAGCAAAACATCATTCTCAGTAGAACCAATCATGCTACAATATATCCTGAAAAAACAATCATTCACAGATGAACAAGTGGAGAAGCAGTGTGAGGAAATGAATTCATCATTAATTCTGCAGGATGTTCACCTATGGGGCCTCTTATTTTCATTGGTAACTACATAAAGAAGAGCCTGTCCATCTTTTGCCCATGCCAAATTTGAAACACGGTCAGCTTGAGGTTTGCTACACAAAGCACCAGAGTTCAAGTTCCTGACAGATAGTTTGAAGCAATCTGTGTCCTTATCATACATTGTATATGCAAGAAACCGATGATCTGGAGATATCTCAGATAGCTCTTCATAAGCATAGCCTTCAGAGCAGACCAGGAAAATCATTAAAGTGATGCCCATATATATTAAACACCACAGGATTGCTAAACTTCAGTCTGTAACTTTTGTTCCCTAACCTAATGAAAATCTGTACCAGCCAATGTTCATAACTATTGGGAATTAACTGAACAAGCCTGAAAAGATAAAGATGACTACTGAAATGAATATTCCGTACCTCCAAACCTCTCTGCTTCCTGATTATAATCAAGCAGCTTCTGCTCAATTTTCTTGCCAGACGTAAAATCAAAACCAGCACTTGGGGACTTGTGTGAAACAAACTGTTCATTCAAACTTACCAATCTCCTACACAATACTGGATATGGCTTCCCCTCCTCAACCCTCCTATAATACAACCTGCCAACTCACCCCAGGAAAAAAAATAAAAAAAACAATTGATTACTAAAAACAAATAAAATCAGCTTACTCAGTATCTACCGAGTCGACTCCTCACACAAGGGTTCCTTCTTTGTTTAAAAATTAAAATTTCATTTCGAAGAGATCAAATTTGAGTCATGAAGAACTAACGGTTAGATGACTCATATCAGAAATTTAAATCAGACCCATTTAGAAATTGCAGCTCATAAGCAAAATAAATACGAGAAAAAGGGGGATTTTTGTTAGAAGTACCAGGGGCCCCATTTGAGCGGAGGGGTGGAAAGGTCGAAGTTAAGGCGGGAGGCCATTTCAGACTGGAGCTTCGTCTGGAGGCGGTCGGTGTCGGAGAGGACAGCTTCGGTATACTTCTCTTCTTGTTCCATGTACATGTCCATATGCCTCATTGCTACTTTGTCTTGGAGCTCCGACATCCACGAGTAGGGATCTTCCCAAGTGTGATCATGGAAGGTGAAAGTTTGTGGCTTCTTCGGGGGGTTGGGAGGTTTCGGTGGCGAGGGTGGGGTTGCCGGCTTGGGGAGCTTGTAATGGGCTAAACGGTAGCGGCAGAGAGCAACGCTCCCCCGGTGACGGTGGATAGTGGCTTGGAGGTGGCGCAACATGTCAGTAGGTCAGTAGGAGAAGGTTTACAGATGGTTCCCGTCCATGTTCGTGTCCTTCGTTAGCCGCCGCCGCCGCCGCCGCTGAAGCCGTCGGCGACGAGCGACACACCTTTATTCTTCCCTTCCACCGCCGCAGCTGTCCCTACACTTATTTGCGCCGGTAACTTGTCCGCTTCAAGCGGCTTTCGATAGATGTCGAAGAATCGAGGGTCAATTGCACGACCCTAACCTAAAAACCTCACATTTTTTAGTCCTTAACGTAAATTTTTTGTTTCGTTTAAAACCTTTATAGGGAAGAAACTGTTAACATTGATAAAATTGGCCACATGACACACTAGTTTGGAGTGATTTGTCACAGTGACATCAAAAAAGAAAAGAAAATTACTCTTTTCATCTCACAAAAAATGATCATTTTATTATTTATAATAATTAATTTATAATATTTTTTAAAAAATTTATTATAAAAATATGAAAATTTTATATGAAAATGAAACTTTAAATGTTATAGTTTCTAAATATCATTTTTAAGATTTTTTTTCAATACATATATTAATATAAATATGTTCAAGTCAAATTTCAGTAAAAAAAGATTAAAAAAATCAATTAATGTGAAACGGATAGAGTAATAAAAAAAATGAAAGAAAACTAATAAATAAAGGAAGAAAATATGAAAAAAGGAAACTTTAAAAAAAAACAAAGAAAGAAATCAAACAAAGGCGCTCATGCCCTCTCGCCATCGCCGCCACCATTCATGCCACCATTCGTTCATGCAGTCACTCGTTCATGTGAGATCGAGGAGAAATCAATGAGTAAACAAAGATGGAGGAGGCAAAATCAAGGCTTCTTCAAGGCCAATTAGATGACAATTAGATGAATTCGAGGTGTTCGAATGAAATTGAAAGTGTTCAGACAAATTCAAGGCCAATTGGATGAATTCGAACAAATGAAGGTGGGGAGGCATTCGGACAATGGTGGAGTGGATTGGCAAACGAAGGTGGAAGAGCATTTGATTAGGAGATAAATGGGGATGCGATTGGCAAACGGAGGTAGAGGGGTGTTCTATTTCGGTGTCAACGGATGAGGGAAGAATCGCACAAATGATGGAAGAGTTGCACAGGAAAGCTAGTGCTGTAAGGACAGCAGGGCGGATTGTTAGTGACGCTGAGGCTGGTGGCTGGAATGACGTCGGGCAGAGGGAACAGTAGTCCAAGGGTGGCAGCGGCAATTAAGGAGAAATTAGGTTTTTGGGGGAGGGAAGTAAAAAATCAGGGACCTCGGCCATTGTTTTTCCTTTTATTCTTTTATTCTTTTCTTCCTTTTTCACATTAGTCTGATTGTGGCAAATCACCTTATGCTGGCATGCCACATGGTCAGTTCCATTAATTTTAATAATTTCCATTCTCTAAAGGTCTAAAATGAAACAAAAAATTAATATTGAGAACTTTCCATGCGAGGTTTTACGGTTAGGGTCCAAAATAGGACGATAATAGAAGGTTAAGGGCCATAAGTGCAATTTACCCGAAAAATCAAAGATTTCAGATTTATTTGGTCAAAATGCCTAACCAAATCCTTCTTTTTTAAAACCTCATTAATTTTGGTATCAAGATAATCCATTCTGCCAATGTCTCAAATTTAGTAATGGTGACATTACTTTGTGTATGTGTGGAAAACTCCTTAGGTTATTTACAATACCGTTAGAAACATACAAAGTCACTAGATCAAAGGAGCAAAGAGAGATCTTTCTACATTGCCACAACATCTTAACTACGGCAGTATGCTGTAGTGTTCTAGGCTTCGTTGGATGAGAAACTCAAATAAGAGCTGTTAGATCTTTAACCTGTTACCTGTTGACCAAATATGAGTGAGAAAAAAATAAGAAAAGAAATAAACTAGAAAACAAAAATGGTTTGAGAGAGAAGAAAATGAAGAAAAAAAATCCATCAAACTGACACTTAAAAATGATGAAGGGTTTTGTGAGAGTCTAAATTTGTTAGGGAGGGCAGTGAATTACACGACGGGTAGAGAAAGAAGTTTGTTAGTGGCCGGAGAATAGCAACATTGTTGTGTTCCCTATTCGTAACAAATAAGGAATTTGAAAGTGGTTGAATCTTCTAAAAAGTAAGGTTAATGTGTTATATTTGTGAGATATTTACTGTAATTAGTGTAGGATTTATTAGGTGGATAGATTTAGAGGTGTTGTCTACTGTGTCATAATTTAGGGGTTTTTATAATAGGGATTTTTTTTTTATGTTGCAACAATGGCCGAAACAGCTATAAATGCTATTGTTATGTCCGTAACACATTTGTTGATGGTTAATCATGTTTTTAGCAAAGTTACCAATATGGGAACAAAAATCGATTAAAAACAAAGAAAAATGATAAAAAAGGAATAAAATAGGTTACTTAAGAAGAAAAACGATCACTTTTTGTTTGGGTTAATAATTTTTGTTTACTAACGCTTTTAATTTTTTTTCATACGCCTTTTTAGTGATGATAAAGCTATTGTTCTGTATTTTGAGGACGTTTCAAGTTCAAAACAACACTGGAGGCCACTTCTTGGTATATGGAATAATTATCAGTAAGTATTAAAGCATAGTCTTTTCACCATGTCTTTATAGATTATTAGTTAGAGAAAAGTTAATTTGAATTGATTATAGGAAGGCAGAGATGGAGAAATGCAGGCAGTTGGGGTATCGTATGATAGTTTTGTAAGTTATCTATTTCGTAAATCTTTACAAATTAATTTTTAGTAATAGGAGTGCTCTAAAAAGAGTCTATTTTTAAGCTTGTTGAGAGCATTGGATAAGACTCAATTAAACAGAAAAGTGAATATGCAAATAAAGAAGGTAAGGGAAAGGAAAAGTTGAAATTAAAGTGCATAGTGGCGCCATTTTGTATGATGATGAATAGATTGTTACAAAACAAGGTACAAATGCTAAAAGATACCGCTTTCACGAGTTTGTTGGGTATAAAATCATATGCGATGTGGACTGAGTTGTTGTTGAAACTCATAAAGAATTTTAATGTGAAGAAAAAGATGTTTTTGTATTAATGGAAGGGAGTATAAGATTAGACCCGAGGACTTCACTAAGATTATGGGAATTAAGGGTGGTGTGGAAGAAATTGGATTATGTGGAGGTGATCCATCATCTAGAGAATTGGTGGAATAATAAGAAAGAGAAAGATTTAAGATGGACCATGAAGAAACAAGTTGTGGAGCGTGATTTGCTCCATGGGAGTGATTAGGAGAAAGTGCATCGAGTATTCGCTCTGTACTGTATGGCGAATATAATATGCCCACCAATTTGCGTCCATTTTGGCTTGGCCCATTTATCATGTGTTGCCAATATGGAGAAAATTGAGGAAAAAGGTTGGGTAATATTGGCAGTTGAACAATTGGCTACGAGAATTAAAAAGTGGAAGAGGAAAAAGCATCATAAGTTGATGGGATGTGCACTTTTTTTACAGGTTAGAGTTGTTTTATTAAGTCTTTAAATTGAACATTTATAAATATTTGGTACTTATGGTAATCCTTAACTGTTATATAGAAATTTTGATTTTTTTATTTTGTAGATGTTTTATGTGAGATATGCTGCTACTGGTTTTTTCCAAATTAATAGCTTGAAGCCCATTATTGTTCAACTAAATAAATGAGTAACAAAGTGATTATTAGGAAATATTGATATAAAGGTAACATTAATTGGATATATATAATGATCATTTATATGTAGATAATTTTAGTAAATTAAAATGAAATATGCTTGTTGTAGGTTCATGAGAAAAAAGATGGAGTTGATGACTCCAGTTATAGGAAGAGTTATAGAAGATGAAGAAGTTGAGGAATTTGAGATTATTGGCGAAAGGACGAAGAGGGACAAAGATTTGAAAAATGAAGATTATGATGTAGCTTGTAATAAGAAAAAAGAAGCTGCATGTGTAGAGGGTGTTGATAGGAGATCAGAAAAGGGTGATTGGGGTAGTAAAGATAAAGAAAAATTGGATAAATTAGTTGAAGATGTTGAGAAGGTCATATTGGAGGTTGGAAGATTGAGGATAGATGTGACAATGCTTTTATTAACACAAGAGAGTTTGAAAAATACAATAGAAAAAATTGCACAAAATGTTAATATGCTTGTTGTTGTA
The DNA here is from genome assembly GCA_039654915.1 of Aquilaria yunnanensis. NCBI lineage: Eukaryota > Viridiplantae > Streptophyta > Magnoliopsida > Malvales > Thymelaeaceae > Aquilaria > Aquilaria yunnanensis. The sequence continues at coordinate 77,406,502 of CM077594.1, read as the reverse complement.
GGAGCAACAAGGCAGGGGAGGGATGATTGGGTGAATACCCACACGTCAAATGTTCTAACACCATGGAGGTTCCTAAATGTTTCTCCGCATGATGTTGTTCCCCATGTATATTAATTTACGTTTCCGAAGAAGGCTAAAGATGGGATAAATGAACTGGGTAAAAGGGAAAGAGGATGTGGCTAATAAAGCAGAAATTGTTAAGGAGAAAGATGAGAAACCTAAACAGGAATCACGTAAAAGGAAAAAGAAGAAAGATGAGGTATGTTCACTAAATATTATGAGGGAATTAGAGTTTCCAGCATGAAATGTAGTTGAGAGCTCGTGTAAGAAGATATTATGAGTTGAAAGTAAAGAAGATGTGCTGAAGTTTGATGGTGGGGATGAGGCGTATGAGAACGAAGAAAATGAGAAGGTAAGTTTTTTTTTTAATAGTACATTAGATATTGTATAATGACAAAATTTGGATTTGGACATGGTTGTTGTTACAATTGTGATGACACTAAAAGTAGGAAATAAAGTGAATGATCAAATTTTTTATGGAACAGGATATAACGGGTAGAAAGTCAGAGCGTACTATAAAGTCATCACATTTCCAAAAAATGTCCATTATGTGCAGTTGGGAAGGCGGCCAGTACTTTTATGGAACAGTTTTGGGCTAACCCTTATGTGTTAGAGGCTCGACTGGTTTCACAACTTCCCAAAAATTGTGAAAGATGTGATTTAAGGGATGGATCTGTTCATTGGAACTAAAGCCTTAAAGTCCACATACTGTGATAGATATTTTCTCCGTGCTTTCAGTCATTTCTGGTAGGATACGATATACAAATTTCACTTCTTAAATATTGGTGAAATGACTATGACACTGTGTGATTTTGCTGCTGTTATGGGGCTAAGGTACACTAGAGCAAGAATACCAGTTAACATAGAGATATACAGGGATCTAGGCATCCTGGCAGAACTTGTAGATGACCATTGGGATATGTTCTATAATAAGAAGAAAGCATCTCTGACGTGATTGACACTTATTCAGGCTATCAAACAAACATAGCTGCAAAGAAAAAACATCTTGTTTGGATTTTTTGGCAACTATGATTAGGATGACTATATTATGTGACACTAGTACACGTACTTTTTACATGTGGCGGTTGTCTACCATTGTTGATATCTCCCAACTGAATATGTATAATTGGGGTGGTCCAGCTCTTTCTACTTGTACATGGATAACCTGAGCAGGGGTGCGCAAGGGAGTTGAGGGTTTTAGCAAGCATGACAGGTAATCTTCCCGTAATTATTTGTAATAATCTTGAATTAATTAGTTTCACAAATGGTCGCTGCTTACTATGTTCTCCAAACCGGTTGCAGACATGAGCTTATGAGTACTCCATTCAGATTGATCCCTCCCTACAATTGACGAGGTTAAACTCCTACCCTTGTGCAAAATACTATGTTGAGGGCTAAATAGGGGGCATGACTTGTAACATTGAATGATATATTGAGCAGTTCAAACATATGACTACTTCAAGAGTCATTTGGTAGCCATGGGATTGCATGAACAATAATCTCCTCGATTATGTGCACTAGAGCCTTACCTCTTCGAGGACAAGAATGTTACTTAAGGGTTCTTGTGGTCGAGCGTGCCATCTTTCAAAAAGGGTGTACCGACAAAATGTAGACCAACTACCACATAATGAGAAGTTGGTACCTGATCATCCTCCTGCTTCAATGTTAAAGAATAAATGATATTTTATAAAACTTGAAGCTGCACTTGAAGGTACATGTTGGGATCGGTTTGTCAAATGTTTAGAAGACGGTGACTATATGGTTTGGTGGGCGAGACAGCAAAAAGACCTATTGCAGCAGCTGGAAGGAAGTGATCCTCCACTTTCAGCTTCTAGCATTGATGCGCCTTCTACATTCACCGCACCAGTTCCAGATACAGAGATTTTTTGTGCTGAAATAAATATACCATATAGTTCTATGTTGCTACTTGATATTGACATGATTGAACCTAAACTACTATGGTTCCTAAAGGTTGCTGATGAGGATGTCGATCTAGCAATCAAAATTGTTAGTTTATTATAACACCCTAATTTATATTTATTTCACTTAAACACAATATCTCTAATTCTGATTGGTAAGATATCAACAAGTAAAGAAGGAGTTTGCTGAAAAGTTATTAAGGTTGGTTGCAAGCATTAAAAAGGCTATGACAGAGAGAATGTTAAAAGAGACTAGCAAAATAAAATTGAGAGAATGCATAAGTGATTTAATGATCTTGTAATACTTACTTATTGTTAACTGTGCTTGTGCATAACTTCTTCTCATTGTAGTTCACTTGTGGGAAAGAAAGACCTACATGGCCTATTCAATATGGGAATGAGATGGTGCAGGAACAAGACTCTACTCACTTAGATAAAGATGATGACACAGATGATACTAATGATGACGAGGAAAACCCCAATTCTCTTGATGAATTAGTACTTGTTAGACAACATGGTGATGGTGATGGTGATGGAGAAAATAAAGGTGATGCCGATGAAGATGAAAGTGATGGAGAAGATGAAGATGATGGTGATGAAGAAGATGAAGATGATTGTGAAGAAGAAGATGAAGGCTCCGATGATATAGAAGATTCTAATGATGAATAAGATAATGATAGGATTGATTCAACTTATCAACCAAGGGTCCTGGAAACCCATATAAAAGAGGCAGAAGATGGGCTTGCCAAATGGGGAGGAGAAGGTGAAGAAGTTTCTTAGTAATTCAATTTAAGGTTTAGTTATATGTTTTCTTAGAAGGATTGACATAATACTAAGATATTATTATCTTTGTGTTTGGATGTTTAGATATGTATCCTTGTTTATTAATCGACATTTTCAACATAGTCATTACTCTTTAATCGATTTCCCTCACTTTTTTTTTTTAATTTCAAACTCTTTTATATAACCTTTAATGTTTTTCTATTTATTTCAAACACTTCTTTTTCACTTTTCCTAACCTATAATCGCTTTTCTTAACTTTTTTTTTTCATTCTTATCATTTTGACTCTAATATCATTGTTTTTCCTAACCTGTAATTGTTTTTACTAACCTATAATCGCTTTTCCTAACCTATTATCGCCTTTTCAAACTCCATAATCCTTACTTAAAACTAACTTAATATTACTCAAACTCTTTTTACAACCATTTTTCCAATAACATAAATAACAACACACATATCATTCCAACAATCATCTTGGCTTGAATATTGTCCCCACTAACCATACTAGGAACTATCCTGATTATTAGAAGAACACTAGTTTGGCTTGTATATCCCACTCATACCTTTCTTAAATGACCACCTAGCATATTGAGACTGTAACAATCTCTAGAATGACATTGATTCATTGCCTAGTTCTTTGACATCTGGGCAAAATAAAGAAACCAATACACCATGCTTACTACCATTATAGCCTCTTGGATTTTCCATTCCAAAATTTCCACATGGATTTTCTGTATGTAATGAAAACACATAACTTACAGGACCTGTTTATAGTGTTCTTTACCAATATCTGCTTCTTTCATGCATAATCTTGTTGTGAGATCAGTTCCACCATATTTCTTACACTTCACCTGCTGCTTATCATTATTTGTTCTATTCCTCCCATGTATTCTTCCACTAATCACAATTGGATTTTGAACCATATTTGGATTCAAATCTGTGACACCATTATGCATACTCGACTTCCTTTTACATACCTTCTCATATAACTCACCCGTCCAAACAGTTAATCTACTCAATTATTCTCTAACTTCATAAAACCCCTCTTTATCACACCTAGCTACAAGGTAAAAGATTTTATTTCCCATTGTCGTTAGCTGACTTTGCCTTACACTAAACACTTGCTTCGTATCACAAGTTGCTTATTTTGCACGATTGTTTTCAATTACTTTATTTGTTTCCTTTGTCCATCGTTTCAATATCAAGCTCTTTGGGATTTTCATTACATTTTACAACTTTAGCACAAAGAATATGTATCGACATGAAATCCCTAAATCATAGTAAAAAAACTATTACAACTAATTCCAATTGTTCAAACACCAATAAATTAACCAAATAAACTGTACCTTTGTATGTTGGTTCTCTGCATAAACATTTCCATATTTCTTTATTCTGAAAGTTTTGAACCATCAATAGTCTTACCCCACTGCCGTATCTACAACCACGATAGATTTTATCCTCACCATTGATGTAATAAAAAAATGATATATAATTAGTTTATTCTATTATCTCACTATGCACTTTCTAAAACGTGGCAGACATGTACACCTCACTTGCATGAATATCAAGCAACCTAAGGTGGGTAGTGAATTAAGGGTTTGTATGCCTGATGTTAAAGTTATTTACAACCTTATTCCTCCATAATCTTCTTTATGCTATATTGACTTGTCAAACAAATTCATATAGTTTCAACTTGCTTCCAAGAAATCTCTTTTGAAAAGAGTGCATACCGTTTGATCTTTAATCGCTTGTTTGGCCTACAAAAAAACCAGTCCTTTAAATATGTGATTGCCCACATATCATACTTCTAATAAGTTTCTTGAACTCAATCATTATCCTTTAACTCAAAGTTTGCCACAATTGATTCCCACTTATTCTCAAACCCTTTGACATCATCCACACCATTCATCAACCTTGCAAATTGATCTCCAAATCCATTAACCTTTGCATTCTCTTTGCAATTACCTTGTAGGTCCCAAGAACATAACCAGTCTCTTGCATCCAAAAACACTGTTTATGACTAGTTTCATTGCTTTATATCTATCCGTTATAATGGCTGTAGGAGCTTTACCCTCCATACAATCTAAAAACCTCTCTAGAAGTCGTACAAATCTTCTTTCTGATTGATCAAACACTAATGCACATCCAAACACTTTGCTATTATGATGGTGATTTTACACCTATAAACACTATATACGGTAATTTGTATTCATTTGTATTGTAAGTCAAATTAAAGCCAATAACATCATCAAAGCAAGCATAATCCATGTGTATTACACTATCAACCCAGAATATATACTTCAATCTATTTTCCTTGTTAACAACTGACTAACAATAAAATTCTAAATCTCTACTTGTATAGTAGGTCAAGTATGCAATTGTTGTCTCAGCATCACTATATAATATTTACTTCCTTTTGTCATTATCTACATAGTTATATAAGTCCTTCTTTACAAAATCAACATTTCCATAACTTTCAGCAACATGCACCATGTAGTCCATTATTTGACTTGTCTTCACATCAACCTTCTTTATTTGTTTTGCTTGCTCTTTATCAGCAAAATTCATACATCTATGAGGTCAACAAATGTGCACTTATTGTTTCTCAACAAGAGCATAGTTGTGGGTGTTGTTGAACTCTATCACAACATATTTTTCAAATGCATGATTTAAGTTTACCTGATAAGATGTTAGACATCTACATCTACTCACTCTTCTGGCTTTTCTCACTCTTTCTGATGTTTGCAATTTTGACACATTGTATCCCTCATTCCCACAAACCCATCTCTTATAGCATATGCCCTTGTTATCAAGCTTGATATCTTTCTTTCTCATTGAAGACCCAATCACATCGCAAAAATTATTATAAAAGTAGTCTACACTTTCAATTGACCCAAACTTAATCCCATTAAAATCTTCAAGCATCCATTCCCCCAAAGGTTTATTTATCTCCACAACTATTGCATTCCATAAATCATGAACTATGGTATCGTCTTTCATTTGCTCTTCCTCATTAATACCTATTTCTATTTCATGTTCACTTTCATATTGATTATCTCTGCTTTCACTAACTCTTACATCCATTTGGTTAGGTAATCCTTCAGAGCACAATATGGTGTTACCATGAGTGTTATCTAGTCTTATATGTCCACTCTGTACTAAATTGACTATTACTGTCCATTATTTTTTACTTGAAACAAAAATATAACCAGTTTAATAATATTCTAATCAACAATAAATTTCATCCCTTTTTAAGTTTCATAATCACTTTTTATTTCATTCAATTGCTTTTATTTTACTAGTTTCGCTTTGTGACTCTTCCATATATCGCTCTTATTTCATAATCACACTTTTCCTAAATATTACTCTATTTGTTATTTTACACTACAAATATATTTCTATTGCTTTTATTTGTCTGTAAACACAACTTTTATGTTTTAATCGCTTTTATCAATTGCTCTTCACACTTTCATTAACCCACATTTCCACACTGGAAATAGTTACTTAGTATAAACAAATGCGACTTAGTTATACTAAAAGCGTCTAACTTAAGAAGAACGAAACTACTTAGATTATGAAAAATTTCTTATCCAAATAAATGTATAAAACAACAATAACACTAACCTCAACTTTCTCTTAATACTTCAACACTAACATAAACTTCTGTTACTCTTCCATAACATAGATTCAAACTTTCATGCTCTCCTTTATATCTTCATCAACATAGACGATCATGTAGTAACAATGTAGCAATTTTTTTGAAATTTTCAATTCAACTCTATTGACATTTCTCTTCTCAGCTTAGTCTCCTTCTCCTATTTAACGCATTTGTATTTACGTTTCTTTACCAACCAATCTACTTTTTACTAACAATAAAAATGCATTAACTTCCTTCTTCAATCCCTACTTTCTGACTAGACTACTCTTCTGTTTTAATTTCAATTTTCATTCATTATAATTACCTTTACCTAACATATCACAATTTTCTCTCTTACAAATATCTTTTAACTTTTTTCATACTCTATTTTTTAAATTTCTTATTCCCATAAACTATATAAATGTATTATACCTTATTTTAATTACAACCATTAAATTCATACTTAATTCTAAATTTTCATTATTTCAAATTGCCATATTTTACCATTTATTATCACCTCCCACACCAGTACATCCAGTTGTCAGGTTATAATTAACTTTTTTTCACATTATTTTTTTTTCTCATTTCTACCTTATCCGTTATGGCAATGTGCCGTTACGGCAAACTAGAATCTTCCAGCAAAGAGTCCCATTTTAAATTGTTAAATGGTAGATTTAGTTGGCTATTTCAAGGTTTAGGGTATAGTGGCTTTTTCGTTTTTGTTTTGGTGGTGTATCTTAGATTGGTGTATATAGAAAACCTGAACTGCTACATTGGTTTTTTTTTTTTTTTTTGGTGAAGTGAGATTGCATTATGAAAAAAGACAATAAAATTCGTACAGAAACTACACCTTTTAAGGAGGATGGAAATTTGACCCTTAGTTACAACTTTTAAGAATAGATATCCCAACCACATCTGCAAGAAGTTCAGTTTTACAAAAGTCCGAATACTTCTAAAACACAAGAGTTTCCTCATGCTCCAAGGTTGCTCCTTTCCTAGCCAAGGTGTCTGGCACCATGTTTGCCTCTCTGTACGCATATTGAAGCTATGTATCTTGTCTGGATTCTTTGAGCAACCTAAAATCCAGTAAAAATATGAAGGCTAAATCCAAGTCAAGAAAAGACTAAATTTTACTTTGATGGAGTTGATGATGAGACAAAGCTGGGAATTTTGGAAGATCTAAAATTCTAGGAAGGTTCAGTTCGTTTTAGATACCTGAGTGTTCTTATCAGTTCGTCATGACTTAAAATTACTGGTAGACTGAATTCTTGGGATGCTAAGCTTCTCTCTTACGTAGGAAAATGATAGCTAATTCATTATGTTCTTTAAAGTCTTACAGTTTTCTAGATGTCTATTTGTATTTTGGCTAAGGAGGTTACCAAAAAGGTGGAGGCAAAATATAGGAGTTTTTTATGGAATGGAATGTCAATATCTCTCTTTTAAACTAATTAAAGCCATTAAAAAAAAAGATACTTTATGGATCAAATGGGTGCATGGCTATCACTTGAATGGAAAAGAGATCTAGGAGGTTAAAAAGACCTCCATTGACTGAGCCATTTGGCAGAGCTTGCTGAAGGACATAAGTTTATTCTATTTAAAGGTGGGGTCGACCAGTCAAACTAAAGTTATCAAGGAAAAAGTGATGTCTAGTGATAAGATTCAATCGATTATTTATGACACTTTAAAAGTAAAAATTCAAAGTAAGGGGCGGTTTAAGCTCTGTTAGGAATTGTGGGAGCTAACATCGATTCAATTTTTGGAAAGTCATGCAAGGTGGTATTCTAGCTAGTCCAGGAGAGAATGAAGCTTTGTGGGTATCACTCACCTTTAAATGCTACCTTTGCGAGAAGAAAGATGAGACCTTGGAGCATGTTTATGTAAGTTGTGCATTTGTCTGGCAAATTTGGGCAAGGTTGTCCACTTGGCTTCAAGTAAATTAGGTGGCGAGGAACGTGATAATTTTTGCGTCTATACAGAGAGCTTAGGAGTAGGCACATCATTAGGCGGATTAGAAGAGTTGGTCTTTTAGCGGCTGCTTATCATATTTGGATGGAACGCAACAATCGTCCTTGCTATGGAAAGAGAACCAGGAAGGTTGAAGAGGTAGTCAAGTAGATTCAAACTAATGAGGCTATTAAATTATATATGATCCTTTTATTCCCATTTGTTAAAGTCTGGCTAGTGTACATATGTCTTGAAAGCATATTGATTCGTGGGCCTTTTTTTTTTGTTCTTTTATCTTCCCTAGGTATACATGGATGTATTGGGATTTGCTTTTATATGAAAGTTTTTGCCCGCAGCTCTTAATTAGTGACCAATTAATAGAAATTGATTTTCTATATTCTGTTTACTTATATTATTAATATATAGATTTAGTTTACGTATAGATTATATTATTAATATATAGATCAAATTATAGTGTATTATAGGGTTTAAAGACTCTTTCACTCTTTGAACTTTGCCAGCTCAGACTTTTTTACCCTTGAACTTTGACGTAGGTTCACTTGCCTCTTAAAACTTTGGAAATTCATATATTTTACCTCTCAACCTACTTCAATGGCTATATAAGTTATATGGAGACTGAAACAAAGATAAAACAAAAAATAAAGGGTTAGCTAACCATTTGATTTGAGCTTTTACATTATTTTGGTTATTTGATTCAATCTTTTTAATTCAAGCAATTAAGGCTGTATAATCTACACGACAAATCCAACCAGCATTCTACATTGAGTTATGATTCATTTAATTCAAGTACTCAACTTATTCACAAAACTAAAGGTTTATGTGAGAAAATGGCTTGTTATTTCTTAGTCTATTTTATATTCCATTTAATCTTTTTTTTTTTGTCCTCATGTAACCTAAATAGCCATTTAAATGGGTTAAAAGGGTGAAAAGTACCGACTTTCAAAGCTTGACGGACAAATGAACCTGAGTCAAAGTTCAGGAGTAAAAAGATCTGATATGGTAAAGTTAAGGGGTGAAAGGTGTTTTAGGCCTATACCATAATATAGCTTATATGATTCTTATAGCCTGTAATGATTATTTTAGGTATATACGTTATATTATTAATATATAGACAATATTAGAAAACTAGAAAATAATTTATCCGTCCCATATTCATCTAAATATTTGACTTTTTTTTAAGAGTTTGACTTGAATTTGTTCATATTATTTATTGTTTGTTAGAGAAAATTTAAAAAATATTATTAAAAATTATAAATATTTATTTATCATTTATATATATAATTTTTTATTTATATACAAAAATGTTGAAAATAAAAATTTATAGATTAAATATTGTATAATGAATATATATATATATAGTTGAATTCTAGCACTAAATGCTATTAATAAATATACTAGATCATTTAATTTCATATCAGTCCCTTTATTTTAAATATCATATGGTTTTAGTTCCTAACTTATTAATTGTTCTATTTTTTTCCTAAACATGTGAAAAACATTTTAGTTTGGTTCATCACCAAATGGTGTCACATATTATACTTTTAAAAAAAAATTTCATCCAAATTTTTAGTTTCCTAAATGTCCTTTCTCCAATCATCTATTATATTATAAAAATGTTAGTTAAATTTTTGGATTTATTAATTTAAGTTTTAACAATATATATTAGATGAGTAAATTTCATGATCAGTCCATTAACTTTAAATGGCATACTATTTTAGTCACTAACCTATTAGCCATTTTATTTTAGTTTAACGAGTAAATTACATAAAAAAAATCCAAATCTCTAATTTGGGTTGCATATACAACTCTAACCTCTCAGTTGTTACTTAATGATCCCAAAACATTTTCCTCCCATTGCAAATTCATTTTTGACCCTAAATTAGACCAAGTTGGTGTAGAAATTTGATTTATAGAGAAAAAATAGTTTTCAAATTGTTTGAATTTATTAACTCTCACATAACTATTTAATATTAACTTTTTAAGTTCTAATTTAAAGTATTTGGTTTTTTTTCCATTTATTCAAAGTGTCCTATAATTTTTTTATAGTTAATGTATTATATAAAAATATTTGTTTGCCCCCCTGCAAATTAGTTTTTTTGTACCAACTTGCTTTAAAATGGGTCAATGGATGAATTGTTATGAAGAGAAAAGATTTGGAACCATTAAGTAACACGTGAGATATTAGGGATTTGCAACCCAAAACTGAAAGTTTGAGAGTTTTAGTGCAATCTATCCTAATTTCAATCCATTAAAAGTGTTTACTTTGGTCTTTCGTCAAATGTAATCACATATGTCTAGCGAGAATAAAAGTACGATGCCATATAGGAATTCTTAATACATGTACATTTATATATGTTTAATAAACAAAGAAAACTAAAGGTTCAACTACAAAGATTATCTTACTATTTCACAAACAACGAGATGAATGATTTAAATGCTATTTATAAATCCATAAATGGATTCTTATGTATAATGATGAACAAAATTTTATGGTGGAAGTATAAAAATTTTGCTCTTATCCAGCCAATTTATCTCATTTCTAAAGTATTATATGAGCTATTAATCATCATATCCTTCTATCTAAAGGAAATCAAACACTTTTATCTCCGTTGACAACACTTATTCATCTATAATTTCCTTTCAAATTTTTTTCCTGCCAAACTAAAATGTCTCGAAATCCTCTTAATTTTAAAGAAATTCAAAGAAATAAGAAACTTATATTTCTTCAAACACCTTATGCTCACTCTCTTTTTCAGCCACAAACAACTTGACTATCAACAACTTTTGTTAATTTAGTCAATTTGAGAATAACCCATAAATTTGTATTTTCTCTTTCAATAGAGATAAACTTAATGTCAGTAACAACTTTTACTTTAATTCGATGCCATATATTTTACTTTTCTAGAGCATAATATTTTTTTCGTCACTTTTCTAGAGCATAATACTTTTCTAGAGCATAAAAATGTTCTTTCATATTTTTTATGACAATTTATAAATCAGTAATAAGTGAATGTCATGAACAAAATGATTAAAAAACTCATAACCTCAAGTGGTACAGTTAATTCAATAGTTTTTTTTTTTAATCTTTTTTTCCACAACATAATCCGTCTTCTCTTTTACTTTTTTAGCAAATAAGGCCCGTACTTACCACCTACTTATAAACTGTATTATTGTATAAAATAGTTATTTTCTCTTTATATATGTTGATTTTAAAAAATATATAAAATTTATATTACTCCAGAATTGCCTTATTTTATCAAAATTTCTACAGGAATTAATAATCAAGATAAAAATTTGATTAAATAAACATAAATTCTTGAAACATTAAAAAAAATACTAGCTTGCAAGGGCATTGAAAAAAGGAAAAATTACAATAAATCTCCCTGAGGTTTAGTAAAACCTACGATTGCCCCCGTGCTATTTTTAAAACCTACAATTGCCCCCCCTCAAATTTTAACAGCTTTAATCTCAATTAAGACAAAAAGGGAAAGAACTCTGTTTTACTATCCTAACTTTCTTTGTTTGATAACTTTGCCTCCCAACTCCCATCCCTCCCACTCTACTCCTTCGCCATTATCGTTTCTCGCCGCCAGCCCACCTCTTCTCGCCTCCATCGCTTCTTCTTTTTCTTGCTTCTCTTCTACAGCCTCATCTCCGCCGTGTTTTTGGCTCAACCCTTATAGCTTTGCCTTCTTGTTGTGCGTCGCCAACACTCGTCCTCGAGAATGACGCGGCCTCGATGATTCCCCAGCGAGATTCAGGGGCATCGGCGATTCGCGACGGTTACCGGATGAATGAGGGAAGAGGGAAATTCGGGAGGTGATTTGCAACAGTCACTTGACAGATTCACGTTGGAGATCCGAGAGGGAAGACACCTGAAGGTCACTGGACAGATGAGGGAAGACTTGGATCACTGGAGGGACGGGGGTTCGTGGGTGGGCGAAAATGGCTAGGCGATGGGCTTGGCGGTGAGCTCGACGATCTAATCGAAATTGTGAAACAGCGATCTAATCGGTGATGGGCTTGGCAATGGACTTCGAAAGGAATAGACAGGGGATAGTGGCGGAGGGTAGTGGAGAGAGATGTTAAGGTTGGGGGGTGGGTGGCTGGGTGTCAACAGAAGGGGGTTTCAACAGACGAATGTCAGGTGAGGTAAATAAAATAGACTTTTTTTTTTTTTTTGTCTTAATGGAGATTAACGGTGTTAAAGGTCAAGGGGGTAATTATAGATTTTTGAAACAGAAAGGAGGCAATAGGTTTCACTAAACCTAGGGGTTATTGTAATTTTCCCTTGAAAAATTAATGCGGGTTTTTTAAAGAATGGTTTAATGCGGGTCAAAATTTAACCCGGCAAGGGCGACCGACTAACTGGTCGCCACTTGGTCGCCATTTTTCCAACTTTGCCCTCAACATGGTGACCTATCCAGTGACGGACTGAATGCTGGCCCTCTGTTCCCCTTCGACAGAAATTATGTATCTCCCCCAAAACCCTCTCCACCCAAAATCAAGAAACGCTCCTTGTTGGCTCGCCGCCGCTCTCTCCTTTGCTCCTCATCGTCTTCACTCCCCGCTCTCTCCTCTGCTCTTTTAATTTCTGGTTCCGTTCCTTTTTTAGTTTCTGATTAAGTAGATTGCTTTTTACGTTGTGAAATTTTAGGTGTTTGTTTTCTTGTCTGGTCATGATTTATTTTCTTGTCTGATTTGTTTTCTTGTTCATGATCAGTTACTTTTTTATTCTATTTATTTTATTGTTTTCTTAGTTTTTTTTTAATTTCCTCTTGGCTGTTCATCTATAATCGGCCGGCTGTCATGGTTACTGTCTTTTGCATTACAATTGTTCTGTTAATTTAAAAGCACTATATCTCATGTCATTTGGAAATTCTGAAGACTTCTGCTCATAAATGCATGCAGATTTCACAAATTTAGTTGTATAAAAATACAATTTTTATGTTGCTTCATGAAAAAAATACTACTCCCTCCGTCCCATATTCTTTGCACCATTCACGTTTTACCAATTAATCTATGATTTTTTATTTTAGACATTTTAACATATAAATGAAAAACTTTTATATGTGAATGATAAATCAAGACCTATAGTTTCTAAATATATATTTTTTAATTTTTTTCTAACAATCAATAATATAAAAAAATTCAAGTCAAACTAACCCAAAAAATTAAATGGTGCAAAGAATATGGGACGGAGAGATTAGTTCTTATCTGGATGTTTGTGGAACTTGTGATAAAAATGAAGCTGAATTAGTTCTGGAGTTTGTGATAGTAGCTGTACTAATGGTTAGATTTATAAATTTATTTAGTGGTTTTGTAATTTTTAGGTCATGGCGCATCGACTTCCTCCTGGTCGGCAAGGTAATGGTCATGACCCGTCACATGACCCTAATGGTCGGAGTTCTAGGCCTCTGGCCAATTTTCTCAGTACTACCTGCCACTGGCCTCTAGGTCGCACCGTTCTGCTCGTAGGGGTAGGGGGGCATCTGGACAGTACATTTTTCCTATGGATTTGGCTGGTGGAAGAGAGGGAGGCTACATTTACCCTCACGTTTCTACTTCAGCCCAGCTTGGTTGGCGGCACAGGGGTCCTAGTTTGAGTTCGAGCATTTCCTTGATCGATGGGCCTCTTGATCGCATGACGGTGTTTTAAAGTACGGTTCAGACTCTTCGGAGGGCGTTCCCAAAGATGAGGTGCTCCCACAGGAGCAACAACCTTCGACAGGCGAGGATGAAAGGATCCATATTGTCATGTCCGAGTAAGTTTTACAATTTTTTTGTAATTGTAATTACTTAGTACTAAGGACATTGTTTTGTTCGATTGTAGTTTCTTGCACGACCAACAGGTGAATAATAAAGTGAGCGAGATTTCTCAGTCACTTTTCAAGAATGAGGTTAATGATTTCACGGATACCTCGAAGAGTAGGAGAATAGAGTCTTTAGTGTAACTACAGGTATGACTATTTGATTTCGCTTAATGTTTTTTCTTATGCTTTATTGTTTAAGATAAGTAGCAATACCACATAAACTAACAACTTTGGTGCTTAATTGAAATACTTGTGAAAGTTAGGTAGTAAAATGTAAGAAATTAAAAGTTGAGGTGTGTATAGAATTAATATCATGATTCTTGGTAATAATTGCAAATGTTGTTTAGGAGAGGTACCTAGCTGAGGTCCAACTGAACCATGGGGCTGATCCAAGTAAACATCCCAAATTCGATGCAGATGCATTACGGGTGGGCAAAGAAAAGGAGAATGCGCAGGTGTCCCACGATTCCATATTGTTCCTGAGAGATTTTGGCATGCTCGATCAGAGGTACCTATATTATGTTTACAATAATTTTATGATATAAATTATCATTTAACAAAAGTAAGTTCTTTAATTAATGTTGATTCCTTTGGTCGACAAACATTATAGGGTTTCTTGGACGAGCACATGGAGGAGCTGTTGTAGCAATATGAGCAGCTGTCTGCTGAGCAGGCAATGCTTCTTTCTATGCTATCTCAGCTGCAGCAGGAGCTTATAGATATAAGGCGTGATGCTTTTTGGGCTCAAATGGAGTATAACAAAGCCATGGAGGAAAGAATAAAGAATCATGAGGATTGTGTTGGTCATGACATCCAAGTTGTGCCTTGATTGCTGCCCTTGGCAGGTTATAGTTAGTTGGCACCATTCCACCCGGAGTTGACCTGGTTTGGGTTGTTGGGGGATCGGGCTCTGAGGCTACTCCCATTGATGCTGATGATGTAGGGAATGATGAGGACACATTAGATGCAGAGGATAATGAGGGATCAGACGAGAATCCATATCCTTAGTACTTAGGAACAATTTGTTATTGAAGGATGATATTAGGAACGTAGGATACGTCTTGGACAAAAGGATTAACTGGCAGAGGGATAGGCATATGTGCATGAAAACATTGTCAGGCGGTGTTAATTTATGATAGTATGAATGCCAATGGGCGTGATGGATATGTATTGCTTAGCATCTAGAGTAGTATCTGTGGCAACGTCGGGTTTTCGGGAGTCGCCACCAATCTGTTTACCTAGGTCGATTGGTCACCTTAAAATTGGTCTGCGAGAGTTCGGGGATCGGGAGTACGGTTACGTTAAAACAACTTTGTTAAAACGCCCAAAAATTGGCACCTTAGTTGATTTTAATTTTGTTTTGCTTTGCTTTTAAATAATTCTCAGTTAATTTTCAAAATTAGAAATTTTAACTGGATTAGTCGAAATGTGGATTTTTAAATTAATTAATTTGTATGAAATTTTATACTTCCGAACCATGGACTCTGCCGAGTCATTTGGACACGGAAGATTTTTGATTCCGAACCATGGACTCTGCCGAGTCATTTGGACACGGAATTTGGTGAACTTTTAAATAATTTAATCCATATTGTAAATATGGATTTTTATCTTTTTTTTTATTTAATTTATTTAATTAAAAGGGTGATATTTTTTTTAAACCGCAGATCCTGACGGATCATCCGGATATGTAAGTTGATTTAATTTATAGTTAATTATTTAATTCTTATTTTTATGGAATTAATTATTAGTTTTATTACTAATTCGTAATTCTTTTTGTTATAGAATTTTTAGATTCATTAATAATCTAAAAATTTTTATTTTCTATATTTTTCTTTCTTTTCTTTCTTTTCCTTCTTATCTTTCTTATCTTATCTTATCTTTCTTATCTTTATTATCTTTTTCTTATCTTTCTTATCTTTTTCTTATCTTGTTTTAATTTTCTTTTTGTTTTCTTGTTTAATGAAAAATATTTATTATTTTAGTGGATTTAAAAGTTATATTTTAAATAAATCAGTAAAATATAAAGTCTTAATTTTCATGTATTTTTTTTAAACAGGTTTTATTTTTATTTTTTTATTATTTTTACTGGATAAAAATAACTATTAAAATTAATTTTAACTTTTTGTTATCTTTAAAGAATTAAAAACATGTATATAAAAATAAAAATAATTGGCTTTTTTAAAATAATTTTTATTAGCCTTAATAATTAATTACAAAATAATCTTCTTTTAATTTTCATTTATTTATTAATTAGTAAAGGGTAAAGGTGAATTAAATAAAAAAATTATATAAAGAAAAAAAATTAATAATAATAAAGTGGGGCTTTTTGGCCATCCACTTTAAAAATAATAATAAATGTTAGCAAAGTTAATTAAATTAATTGTTAAACAACAATAATAAAAAGTTAGTCAAGTTAATTAAATTAATTAATTAACCACAATAATAAAAAGTTAGCCAAGTTAATTAAATTAATTAATTAACAACAGTAAAAAGTTAGCCAAGTTAATTAAATTAATTAATTAACAACAATAATAAAAAGTTAGCCAAATTAATTAAATTAATTAACAACAATAAATAAAAAGTTAGCCAAATTAATTAAATTAATTAACAACAATAAATAAAAAGTTAGCCAAATTAATTAAATTAATTAATTAACAAAAATAATAAAAAGCTAGCCAAGTTAATTAAATTAATTAATTAACAACAATAATAAAAGTTAGCCAAGTTAATTAAATTAATTAATTAACAAAAATAATAAAAAGCTAGCCAAGTTAATTAAATTAATTAATTAACAACAATAATAAAAGTTAGCCAAGTTAATTAAATTAATTAATTAACAACAATAATAAAAGTTAATTAATTGTTAACAACAATTATAAAAGTTAGTAATAATGTAAAAATTAAAAGGTTAGTAACAATAATAGTATTAAAAGTTAGTTGTTAGTAAGTTAATAACAACAATAAAAAAAGGGGTTAGTAATAAACAAATAATAAACAAACAAGTAAAAATTAAAAGGGTTAGTAATTAATTCTGCAAGAACAAAATAAAAGGTTAGTGACCAAAGTGAAAGAAAATTGAAAAGATGAAGGATTAAATGAGAGTTGTACCCTTAAAAACTGAATTTGAAATTCTGGAAACGTGAAGAACAGAACGCACGCGCGCGGGGGGAGAGAAAAAAAAGAAAAAAAAAAAAAAAAAAAGGGTCAGAGAAGGTTTAGGTTTTCTGGAGAGGAAGAGAAGAGGGCCAGGGACCTAGGCTATAATTTTTTCTTTTTTCAAAACGGAGCTCTAAGCTTCATTTCTATTTTTTTTCTGTGTTCAGCACAAAATTTGGGGGGCTATTTATAGAGGAAGTTTAGCTGAACTGTTGATGGATAAATTAATAAAAAAATTCAAACTTATCTCTTAAATTGGTAAAATGACAATTTTAGTCCTTTACGTCTCTCAGCCTCAGGATAAGTTCCTGAAGCTTCTGATTTTGACAATTTTGTCGTTTTCTGTCAATTTGAGCCAAAAACGTCGGCAGGCTCAAAATTTTATGTGACAAACTACCAAATGCTCCTGGAACTTTTAGAATTTGTCAATTTTTTCCGAAACTTCTCAATTTTGTCATTTTTACCTCAAACTTTTAATTTTTTGTCATTTTTTCATGAAATTTTATTTTATTTCAAACATACACATATTCACACATATATCATTTTAAATCAAATTTTCACAAAACAAAAATATATTTTAAACTAATTAAATTTTTTTTAATAATAATAGTAATATATTTTTTTTTTTAAATTAATTTTTTTTAATAAAATTTTTTTTCAAAATTTTAAAACACCCGGACGAAATTGGGTGTCAACAGCTGCCCCCATTTGCATGCTTCATGGGACATGATGTATGCAAAGTCGTTACCAAATTTCGTCCGGCTTAGGTAGGCATTGAGAATGTTCTCGCCGCCCAAACAGTAAGGTTTAAGGAAAGGTCCTTAAAACCTCTAACGATAGGAAAGCTCCTATTGTTGTAAGATGGACTGATTGATTGATTATTTGTTTGAGGTTAAGGAAAGGTCCTTAGAACCTCTAACGATAGGAAAGCTCCTATCGTTGTAAGATGGACTGATGGATTGATTGTTTGTTTTAGGTTAAGGAAATGTCCTTAGAACCTCTAACGATAGGAAAGCTCCTATCGTTGTAAGATGGACTGATTGATTGATTATTTGTTTTCGAGGCAAAGGTTCCATCCTTAAAACCTCGGATTGATTGATTGATCTCGAGGCAAAGGTTCTATCCTTAAAACCTCGGATTGATTGATTGATCTCGAGGCAAAGGTTCCATCCTTAAAACCCCGGATTGATTGATTGATCTCGAGGCAAAGGTTCTATCCTTAAAACCTCGGATTGATTGATTGATCTCGAGGCAAAGGTTCTATCCTTAAAACCTCGGATTGATTGATTGATCTCGAGGCAAAGGTTCCATCCTTAAAACCTCGAATTGATTGATTGATGTCGAGGCAAAGGTTCCATTCTTAAAACCTTGGATTGATTGATTGATGTCGAGGCAAAGGTTCCATCCTTAAAACCTCGGATTGATAATTGATCTCGAGGCAAAGGTTCCATCCTTAAAACCCCGGATTGATTGATTGATCTCAAGGCAAAGGTTCTATCCTTAAAACCTCGGATTGATTGATTGATCTCGAGGCAAAGGTTCCATCCTTAAAACCTCGAATTGATTGATTGATGTCGAGGCAAAGGTTCCATCCTTAAAACCTTGGATTGATTGATTGATGTCGAGGCAAAGGTTCCATCCTTAAAACCTCGGATTGATAATTGATCTCGAGGCAAAGGTTCCATCCTTAAAACCCCGGATTGATTGATTGATCTCGAGGCAAAGGTTCTATCCTTAAAACCTCAGATTGATTGATTGATCTCGAGGCAAAGGTTCCATCCTTAAAACCTCAGATTGATTGATTGATGTCGAGGTAAAGGTTCCATCCTTAAAACCTCGATGATGAAAATGTCGAGACAAAGGTTCCATCCTTAAAACCTCGGATTGATTGATTGATGTCGAGGTAAAGGTTCCATCCTTAAAACCTCGAATTGATTGATTGATCTCGAGGCAAAGGTTCCATCCTTAAAACCTCGGATTGATTGATTGATTTCGAGGCAAAGGTTCCATCCTTAAAACCTCGGATTGATTGATTGATGTCGAGGTAAAGGTTCCATCCTTAAAACCTCGAATTGATTGATTGATCTCGAGGCAAAGGTTCCATCCTTAAAACCTCGGATTGATTGATTGATTTCGAGGCAAAGGTTCCATCCTTAAAACCTCGGATTGATTGATTGATGTCGAGGTAAAGGTTCCATTCTTAAAACCTCAGATTGATTGGTTGATTTCGAGGCAAAGGTTCTATCCTTAAAACCTCGATGATGAAAATTGATTATTTTCGAGGCAAAGGTTCCATCCTTAAAACCCCGATGAATGAAAATTGATTATTTTCGAGGCAAAGGTTCTATCCTTAAAACCCTGATGATGAAAATTGATTGTTTTCGAGGCAAAGGTTCCATCCTTAAAACCCCGATGATGAAAATTGATTATTTTCTAGGCAAAGGTTCCATCCTTAAAACCCCGATGATGAAAATTGATTTTGAGGCTAAGGAGCTTTCCTTAGGACCTCGAGCGAAATTTATATGAAAGCAATTGAAATTGGAATAATTTTATTCGAAAGTGTGGATCTTCATGATAGGCGAGTGCAAAAATTTAGACTTCGATAAAATGAGTGAATCTCGACGATGATAATAACACTGACAAATTATGTGGAGGGAACGGATGTTTGGAATCAATATCCAAGGTTCATCTAATATAGATTCGCTTGAGAGATATGTTATCCAAAAGGTTGAAGCTTAGTTACCACAAAATGTCATGCCTAGTATACCTAATAGGATGCGTCTCAAGAGTAACAAAAATTACTCTTTACTCAGCCATTCCAACCTAAAGGCATTGTCCTATAGTTTTAATATCAGCATGGATGAAACTATCTTATAAAAAAAGAAATTCCCTGAAAAGAAAAACTGAAACGCGAAAGAAAATGCTGATAATAAAACTAAAGGATAAGAAAAACGGATCAGATCGCTTCTTTCTTCCACAATACTTCAACAGGGTGAGTAGAGGACCATTATGGGAGTGAACTGGTCGGGAAAGACTGTCGTGTCCAGTCTATCTGAATCATTGTTGGATCTGGTTCAGGAACAAAAGCTTGTATTTTATCTAGCAATTCTTCAGTAGTTGTTGCGGATATTATGATTCGTCGTGCCACCTCAGGGATAAACTTCTGCTTCACAGCACGATTCATAAAAGATAATAGACCTGCGAAGAAATAGTTAACATTTAAGATCCCAATGGGTTTTTGATGCAAATTAAGTTGGGCCATGGAAGCGATTTGGAAGACTTCTCCTAATGTGCCAAAGCCACCTGGTAGAGCGATAAAAGCATCAGCATTAAAAAGCATTTGTAACAAACGCTCTTGCAGATTTTTAACCACTAGCTCTTCTCCAATTGTGCCCCCAGAAACCGATTTCAGAGATGCAGGGATAATACCCAGAACCTGGCTTCCTCCTAAAGATGCTGCTGATGCTACAGCTCCCATTAATCCGACACTACCTCCTCCATAAACTAAGTGTATTTTTCGCTCAGCTAATACACTACCCAAATGGTTGGCTGCCTTTAAGTACTTTTCATCTTCTCCAGGAAAAGCTCCAGAAAATACACAAATACTTCGGGGTTTACGAGTGGAGGTTTTCTCCATTCCTATCCTTACCCATGTGAGAAAAGAAGAAAAGAGGATATATTTATAGAGATAAAAAGATAAAGTAATAATTTTATTTTCAAGAATGGATACATTATTGCCAGCTATTCACAGTAGTCACGAGTATGACTCTGGTCAGGTATAGGTACACTATCGTTAAAAGATGAGGAAAATTTCAAAAGCAACTAGCATATACAGTAGTCACTACTGTAGCTTACGTCAGGAGTAGGTACGTGATTATTGGAAGAGAAGGAAAATTTCAAAAGTAGCAGCTATATACAGTAGTCCGTGTCAGGAGTGGGTACATTATTGCCAAAGAAGAAGGAAAATTTCGAAAGCGACAGCTAGCATGTACAGTATCGTGACTATGGCTCATGTCAGGAGTGGATACATTATCGCCGAAAGGGGAGGAAAATTTCAAAAGCGACAGCTAGCACGTACAGTAATCGTGACTTTGGTTCACGTCAGAAGTGGATACATTATTACCAAAAGGGGAGGGAAATTTCAAAAGCGACAGCTAGCACGTACAGTAATCGTGACTTTGATCCTCGTCTTCCACTGGCTTTGTGTCCAGTAATGGCTTCAATGCTTTCTATGAATCGGTGATTTGCATCCCATCCAGTTTTCTCACAAACTGGCAAACTGGGTCGTTTAAAGTCAGATTCCCAAGACTATAACGATCTCGTTCTTTTTGGAAAATTATCCATAATCCAACAACCTCAAATTGCACTATTCCACAAGAATGCGCTTCAAGAACCTCTCGAATATCTTCTAGAGATTCCTTACGCAAGCCATTCTTAATGAATTTTCTTTTATCTTCACGATTTATGGAGATGTATCCTAAAGAGCGACATTTAGTAATACAATTCCATCGCCCACATTTATAACACACGCCTAGTCTCTTTGCTCTTCGCCTTTTGGCATAACGGCTTTTACCTAAACCGGGCATGCGGGGAAAGAACGCTTCGGGAACTTCACCAGCTGAACGAACCTTAGCTTCAATTAGCCACCGCACATTATCAGGAATGCCTTTGTGCATAAATACTCTGAATCGTTCACATCTAGCTTGATAAATCTTTTTAAGAACATTTATTGGGAAGGAAGGAAAATACTTTCGTAGGGCGGAAAGAGAAGACTCCATTGATGAAGGAGGCAAAGAAAGAAATTAGTGATTGTAGGAAACGAAAATAACTAACACATATTTATAGTGATGAAAGGGATAATGCGTTAATTACACTTACAGAAGCAAGTACATTATTGTCAAAAGAAAAGACAAATGACAGCTTATATGTACAGCAATCATGACTGTGGCTCTCATCTTCCACTGATTTATATCTAGTAATGGCTTCAATGCCTTCTATGAGTCGAAGGCTTGCTTCCCATCCAGTTTTCTTACAAGCTGGCAGACAGGGTCGTTTACAGTCACATTCCCAAGACTGTAACGGTCTCGTTCTTTATGGTAAGTCCTCCACAATTTGACAATTTGACCTTGCACTTTTCCACAAGAATGCGTTTCAAGAGTCTCTCGGATATCTTCCAGAGATTCCTTACGCAGGCCATTCTTAATGAATTTTCTTTTATCTTCACGATTTATGGAGATGTATCCTAAAGAGCGACATTTAGTAATACAATTCCATCGCCCACATTTATAACACACGCCTAGTCTCTTTGCTCTTCGCCTTTTGGCATAACGGCTTTTACCTAAACCGGGCATGCGGGGCATAAATGCATCTGGAACTTCACCTGCCAAACGGACCTTAGCTTCAATTATCCACTGCACATTATCGGGAATGCCTTTGCGTGTAAAAACTCTGATTCTTTCACATCTAGCAAGGTAGATCTTTTTAAGGACTTTTATTGGAAGAGAAGGAAAGTATTTTCGTAGGGTAGAAAGAGTAGAATCCATTGATGAGAGAAGAATTTGAGAGATGATGGAAAGGAATTAGTTATTGAAGGAAACTTAGATAACCGACTGGAAGAACATGCATTTATAGCGATGAAATGGATAACGTGTCGATTACACTTATGGGAGCAAATACATTATTAAAAGAAAAATGGAAAATTTTAAATATGATAAATTGTATGTACAGTGATTGTGACTGTGGCTCACATCTTCCACTGGTTTTACGTCCAGTAACGGGATTAACGGCTTCTATGAGTCGAGGATTTGCTTCCCATCCAGTTTTCTTACAAGCTGGCAAATAGGGTCGTTTAACGTCAGATTCCCGGGACTGTATCGTTCTCGTTCTTCATGAAAAATGCTCCATAAATCGAGAAGTTCACGTTGCACGGATCCACAAGAATGCGTCTCAAGAGTCAATTGGATATCATCCAATGAGTCCTTACTCAGGCCATTCTTAATGAATCGTATTTTATCTTCTCGATTATCAGAGATCATCCCTAAAGAACGACATTTAGTATTACAGGTCCAGCGTCCGCATTTATGACAGACGCCTAGTCTCCTCGCTCTTCGCTTTTTGGCATAAGAGCTTTTGCCTACACCAGGCATGTGAGACACAAATGCCTCTGGGATTTCACCTGCCAGACGAACCTTAGCTTCAATTAACCACCGTACATCTTCAGGGATTCCTTTATGCATCAGAGCTCTTAATCGTTCACAGCGAACTTGGTAGATCTTTTTGAGGATGTTCATTGGGAGAGAAGGAAAATATTTTCGTAAGACAGAAAGAGTAGGATCCATTTTCTAGAGGGAAGTAAAAGAAATAAGAGAGGAAAAAATCAGTTATTATGGGCAACTGAGAGAACTGACTTGAGAGTCACAGAGTACCGTATTCACCGCTTAACCGGAAAAGTGGATCCTACTTCATTTTGATGTGATAGATATTTTTTATATTCCATCGAGCTGACGTCGATCCAGTCCTCGATTATTGAATCCATTGTCCGCTTTTGACAAATTTTCAACGACAATATTTTTTGATGTCTGCCTTATCTTTAACTATCTCTTATCTTGGATGCTGCTAAGCTGGCATCAATCCTGTCCTTCCAGGTGTAGCCTCGATTATTGAATCAATTGCCAGGCTTTTGACAATATTCTCTACTTTATATTTTTTGATATCTGCCTTATCCTTGGCTATAGCTATCTCTTATCTTGGATACTACTAGCTGACGTCAATCCTGTCCTTCCAGGTGTAGTCTCGATTATTGAATCAGTAGCCAAGCTTTTGACAATATTGTCTACTTTATCCTTGAATTCTTGATGCGGGTTGGTCCCGCATATTAGCTGTGTATCCAGTGATAGATTGGTAAGAGCTGATGTCATTGAGATCTCAGCTTATATTGCTGTAACTGTGCTGTGAATGTGATTCCCGTTTGGTTCCTATCATGTAAAAGTCATGCATGCATGATGTGAAATGCATGAATGCAAAGCATGTGTAATTGATGGTTCTTTTTTTATTTTTATTTTTATTTTTATTTTATTTTATTTTATTTATTTTTTTTTTTTGGATTGATCTAGTTCTTCATATCTTTGCTTTACTGGATCCTCTTTGTGATGGCCTTCTTGGACTATCATTGAATCTCTTTATGCTTTCCAGCTTTTGTTCGCTGCCTCAAAAGCCCAACTCTTTTCAAAATCCTCTTTCTTTGACTTGTTCTTTGAATTTTGGCCTCAATTTCTTTAAAGTTGGCCCGCCTCATAATTTATATCTCTTTCGGGTACTCATCCATTGTCATGGATTTGATACCATCAAAGGCTTTACTTTCAATGTCTGCTTTACCCCTTTTCTTGTGACCGTGCCGACACTTACTTATTCCCATGTTATAATCTGAATGATTGCTCTTCCTTGAACTCATGTTTTGATCCATAAGACTTGCCCTCTTGTCTATTGAACTTCTTTGTTGGCGGTACTCCTCTTACGCTTCGTAGAGACTACTTTGCCCCCCTGAATATGGTGTTTATGTGGAAAGAGATATCATCTCGCCTTTGATTTAACAGAAGGTCGAGCATTTCTAGACCTTTGTGATGGCATTTGATCGTAAATTTCTCTTACAAGAACCACATCTTATTAAAGAAAGACTCAAGCTATGTCCTCACTTTTAAGTCTACACACATTAATGAATAATGGTTTGGCCTTAAAGAAAAACTTTCATCGATTTGCAAAGCTTGACCAAGTAACTTACGGTCTTTGTTTTTAATTAAAATATCCTGTCATTCTTCCCCTTTCCAACTCGAAGACATAAACTGTGCAGGGTAATAAGGTAGAAACATGATTCACAATGATAGTTTTTTAGCTGAATGAGGATGATATCAAGAGGTAAATTTTAGGTCTGAGGAAAGTTAAGCTTGAGTGGCGTGAAAAAAGAGTCTTTTAACACTGCTCGTGAGCAGTATTAAATAAGGTAGAAACATAATTCACAATGATAGTCTTTTAGCTGAATGAGGATAATATCAAGAGGTAAATTTTAGGTCTGAGGAAAGTTAAGCTTGAGTGGCGTGAAAGAAGAGTCTTTTAACACTGCTCGTGAGCAGTATTAAATAAGGTAGAAACATAATTCACAATGATAGTCTTTTAGCTGAATGAGGATATTAAGTCTGAAGGAAGTTAAGTTTTAATGGTGTGAAAGAAGGGTCTTTTAATACTACTCGTGAGCAGATTTGATTATGGTGAAAAACTCAATAATGATGACTTCAAACTTGCCACCTTTTCCAGAAAGTTTGATCTCATCTGTTGCCCCCCAACTATCGTGGTCTTTATGTATGCTTGGCTTGAAAATTGCTTTTGTGTTCTAAACCGCCTTTGCAGGTTTTCAGTCTAGAATCCATAGCTCACTTTTTTGTTTTCTTTTTTTTTTTTTTCTAGTTTGAGCCCTTTTTCCTCTTTTTTTTTTGTTTTTTTTTGTTTGTGTGAGCTATGGTGATAACATACTTGATAACTCTCTTGAAGTGAGATGACTCAAGTGGCCTTGCTTGCTCGTGCTTGTTCTCAGTTCTTTTAGGTTTTGAATTTTCCCTTGTTGGCTTTTTGGTGGAAGGGATGAACTTTTTCCCTTTTTTTTTTTTTGGAGTTTGTGTTATGGAGAACCGAGATCATAGCCTTCTTGAAGTGAGATGACTCAAGTGGCTTTATTTGCTTCTCAGTCTCTCTTTTTTTTTTTGGATTTTTTTTCTTGTTTGGATTTTCTCTTTAATGGCTTTTGATGGAAGGGAGGAACTTCTTTCCTTTGTTGGAATTTGTGTTATGGAAAACTGAGAATTTTTTTTTGTATTGAGCATTTGTGAGAATTGGGAGGCCACTGAAGTCATTTAATATGAGAGCTAACTTCTTTGGAAGTTAATCCCGGACTCCTTGTAAGGATGTTGATAACCACTGTGAATTCTTTTTGAGGGTTGAGGTGCAACATATGAAATCCTTCTTACTAGATTTGGCAGCACTTTCAGGATCATTACTATCAAATTTCCCTTAACTTTTTATTTTCACCCACGAGTAGTATCATTTAGAAAGCAAAGTATGATAGCAATAATGGATAGTATGATGGAAAGGAGTGAGAGATGGATGTAAAAACGGAATTTTTGGTAAGAAGTGGTAGAATGTGTAGGTGTAATAATTGAATTTTTGGTAAAAATTGGTAGAATGTGTAGAAGTAATAATGGGATTAAAAAGTTGTAGAATGCACACGCAACATCTTTTTGTTAGAGAACAAAAAGAATTACCGGTTGTCGAAAAGTAAAGTGTGATGGCAATAATGGATAGTATAATAGCAAAGAGTGTAAAAAATGGAAAGTAGTAGAATGCACGCATCACATCTTTTTATTGTACCAGAAAAAGAATACCAGGTGTCCATCTAACAAAGACTACACCCTAGATTCTGGACTAAATCTAGGAGATTTTTACTATTAGATTACTTTTGCAAGCTTTCAAAGATACAAGTTTATTCAAAGGATTCCCTGTCATTCGAAAATGTATGCGGACTGTTAGGTCAGATCTGACTTGGAGCCCTTCCAAAATCAATGTAATTCCAGCTCAAAATCTTCACTTTCAATTACCAATCACATCGGGCCTAGCAGCTTGACCTCGGTTTTGTTTGATTTGTAGAGGAATGGCCTTGGGACTTGACGGCTTAAGAGTAGGTTTTGAGATTGGTATAGCATTGACTTCTTGTTCTTTAATGATCACATTCACATCATCATAAAAACGATAAGTTGGGATGAGTCTATGAGTCTTTGCAGATTCTTACGGAATTCTGAACATTCTTGGATAGAATGACTCTTACTGTCATGAAAGTTGCACCATTCCTCATCTTCAACTTCTTCATGTCCAAAAGAAGGCTTTCCTATGATAATCCCTTCTTTCACAAGGCATGAATATACATGCTTAAGAGGGGTTATGATATCATTGACTGACTTTTTCATCAGCCGGCGTTCTTCTATCATATTGACTGGTTTTTCTTGATGAGGCGGCAATGGATTGTGAGTGACGTTCGGTTCATCGGAAAAGTCCAACCACTTTGATTCGATTAATTGTTGGACTATACGTTTCAATGCTGTGCAATTTTCCAAGCCATGGCCTGGAACGCCATCATGATATGGGCAAGTTATGTTGGGGTCATACCACGTTGGATATGGGGGTCCAAATGGATTTGTAGGAATTGGACGGATAAGTTGACTTTCTATGAGTTTTGGATACAACTCAGTGTAAGTCATGGGAATTGGTGCAAAAACTTCTTTTGGTCTTCGTGTGGGTACTGGAGGAGTCGGAACAGGTGGCCGTAACTGATTAGGCCTGTTGAGAGGATAATTGTTGGGCCTATTGGGAGGATAATCATTAGGCCTATTGGAAGGATAATCATTGGGCATATTGGGAGGATAGTCATTGGGCCTATTGGTAGGATAATAATTGGGCCTTTTAGCAGAATAGGATAGGCGAGGACCGGTAGCCACAGTACCTACGAGGGGAATCCCTCTTTCACGTCCTATTTGTTGTACTTCTTCATCTTTTGTTCTGGATGGTCCTCCTCTTTTCATAGGATCACTAAAGGACTCAGCAATCTTCCCAGTCCTAATCCCATGCTCGATCCTTTCTCCAGACATGACAACATCGGAGAAATTAGTTGCCGAATTGCCGATGAGTTTGTCATAATATGGGTATTTCAGTGTCTGGACAAACAAAGTAACCATTTCTTTTTCTGTCATGGGTGGCTGAACTTGTGCAGCTAAGTCCCTCCACCGTTGGGCATATTCCTTGAAAGTTTCTGGCTTTTTCTTCTCCATGTTTTGGAGAGTTTGGCGATCCGGAGCCAAGTCCATAACATGTTTATAGTTGCCGATGAAGGCCTGAGCAAGGTCATTCCAAGTTTTGATGTTTCTTGGTCCTTGACTTAGATACCACTGCAATGCTGATTTTGTGAGACTTTCCTGAAAAAGTGCAATCCACACCTTTTCATCTTTTGTGAGTGGTTGTAGTCTCCTTAGGAACAGTGTGATGTGAGTGATGGGATCACTCGTTCCATCGTATTTTACGAAATCCGGTACTTTAAAGTCCGAAGGGATTATGACGTCTGGCACTAAGCAGAGGTCATCCACTGAGAGAGATCCGAATATATTACCTCCTTCAATGGCTCGCAGTCTCTTCTCTATTGTTTCGAGCTTTTGAGATTCTGCTTCTTCTTTTGGTAATATATTCTTCTCTTCATGTACAGTATCTTGTTTCAGGTGAACACTAGCAGACGGTCCTGATTCTTGCAACAGGTTTTCTTGGACTGAGACTCGTTGCGGGGTGAATCCCGGGGGATAAGTGGGATCTTGTACTTCTTTGATGGGGACTTGAGTTGCTTTCCCTTTGATTAATTCCATCAATTGTCTCATCTGTTCTGACATACTTTCAATCTTGGACTCCATCTCCATGAGACGTCCTTCGGCTTGTTCTGCCATTAATCTTGTTTGGAGTCGAGTTGAATATCGGTGTTAAGGTCCAATTTTACCTTTTTAAAGGAATATTTATTTTATTAGATTCTATGCGTATATGATTGATGTGATGGATGCATGCAATAAGATTATGTTTTTATCAAAATTTATATGCACGTGATTGATGTAATGGAATGCATGCAATGAGATTATTTTTATCAGATTTTATATGCGTGTGATTGATGTAATGGATGCATGCAATATAAAGTGAGATTATGTTTTTATCAGACTTTATATGCACGTGATTAATGTAATGGAATGCATGCAATGAGATTATTTTTATCAGATTTTATATGCATGTGATTAATGTAATGGAATGCATGCAATGAGATTATTTTTATCAGATTTTATATGCGTGTGATTGATGTAATGGAATGCATGCAATGAGATTATTTTTATCATACTTTATATGCACGTGATTAATGTAATGGAATGCATGCAATGAGTGAGTTTGCTTATCCATTATCGTAGAACTTCAAAACTTTTAGTTGTCATTATAAAGACCAAAAAGTTAGCATAATTTGATGCGTGGTTTTGATGCATGAAGAATAATTGCACGAGAAAGATAAGGTTATTAATAAGTTAAATAGCAATTAACAACTCATGAAGTATTATGGAAAAATGAATTAAAACCATAAATATAAGACACGAAGAAAATAAAAGTGTAGAGCAACAACATAGCATAACAAGGACGTGCTTATGGCGTTGGTAAAATGGTAGAAATTCTATGGTCAGTTCTATGGTTAAGTGGGGAGTTCTATATGCATAAGGTAGCTTATCAAAAAGGCAAGGGATAGTTCCCGAATCCCGTCACTAAATCATAGTGACGGCCCGATTCCTTACCCTCTAGGGTTAATGTAAGGAATGGATTAATTCGAGTCGTAGCTTTTCGTGGGCCCATGCAGAGACTAACCGTCTCAGAAGGCAATACACTACTTTGCTACTTTGAAACTGGTGAAGGCTTGGAGACCGTGGCCTCACAAGGACAGCAACACCAATTCCGCTTAGAAAGAATCGTGTTTGATTTAAGGAAGCTCGGGTATAGAGCTTCATATTGTGAATGCATTATGCATGTTTAGAATAAGTAAATATAACATATAAATCCACATAATAAGCAAAGTAAATCAAAACAAATCAACTTTAGGCTCGACTCACTAACGTGGAGTCCCCAGCGGAGTCGCCAAGCTGTGGCAACGTCGGGTTTTCGGGAGTCGCCACCAATCTGTTTACCTAGGTCGATTGGTCACCTTAAAATTGGTCTGCGAGAGTTCGGGGATCGGGAGTACGGTTACGTTAAAACAACTTTGTTAAAACGCCCAAAAATTGGCACCTTAGTTGATTTTAATTTTGTTTTGCTTTGCTTTTAAATAATTCTCAGTTAATTTTCAAAATTAGAAATTTTAACTGGATTAGTCGAAATGTGGATTTTTAAATTAATTAATTTGTATGAAATTTTATACTTCCGAACCATGGACTCTGCCGAGTCATTTGGACACGGAAGATTTTTGATTCCGAACCATGGACTCTGCCGAGTCATTTGGACACGGAATTTGGTGAACTTTTAAATAATTTAATCCATATTGTAAATATGGATTTTTATCTTTTTTTTTATTTAATTTATTTAATTAAAAGGGTGATATTTTTTTTAAACCGCAGATCCTGACGGATCATCCGGATATGTAAGTTGATTTAATTTATAGTTAATTATTTAATTCTTATTTTTATGGAATTAATTATTAGTTTTATTACTAATTCGTAATTCTTTTTGTTATAGAATTTTTAGATTCATTAATAATCTAAAAATTTTTATTTTCTATATTTTTCTTTCTTTTCTTTCTTTTCCTTCTTATCTTTCTTATCTTATCTTATCTTTCTTATCTTTATTATCTTTTTCTTATCTTTCTTATCTTTTTCTTATCTTGTTTTAATTTTCTTTTTGTTTTCTTGTTTAATGAAAAATATTTATTATTTTAGTGGATTTAAAAGTTATATTTTAAATAAATCAGTAAAATATAAAGTCTTAATTTTCATGTATTTTTTTTAAACAGGTTTTATTTTTATTTTTTTATTATTTTTACTGGATAAAAATAACTATTAAAATTAATTTTAACTTTTTGTTATCTTTAAAGAATTAAAAACATGTATATAAAAATAAAAATAATTGGCTTTTTTAAAATAATTTTTATTAGCCTTAATAATTAATTACAAAATAATCTTCTTTTAATTTTCATTTATTTATTAATTAGTAAAGGGTAAAGGTGAATTAAATAAAAAAATTATATAAAGAAAAAAAATTAATAATAATAAAGTGGGGCTTTTTGGCCATCCACTTTAAAAATAATAATAAATGTTAGCAAAGTTAATTAAATTAATTGTTAAACAACAATAATAAAAAGTTAGTCAAGTTAATTAAATTAATTAATTAACCACAATAATAAAAAGTTAGCCAAGTTAATTAAATTAATTAATTAACAACAGTAAAAAGTTAGCCAAGTTAATTAAATTAATTAATTAACAACAATAATAAAAAGTTAGCCAAATTAATTAAATTAATTAACAACAATAAATAAAAAGTTAGCCAAATTAATTAAATTAATTAACAACAATAAATAAAAAGTTAGCCAAATTAATTAAATTAATTAATTAACAAAAATAATAAAAAGCTAGCCAAGTTAATTAAATTAATTAATTAACAACAATAATAAAAGTTAGCCAAGTTAATTAAATTAATTAATTAACAAAAATAATAAAAAGCTAGCCAAGTTAATTAAATTAATTAATTAACAACAATAATAAAAGTTAGCCAAGTTAATTAAATTAATTAATTAACAACAATAATAAAAGTTAATTAATTGTTAACAACAATTATAAAAGTTAGTAATAATGTAAAAATTAAAAGGTTAGTAACAATAATAGTATTAAAAGTTAGTTGTTAGTAAGTTAATAACAACAATAAAAAAAGGGGTTAGTAATAAACAAATAATAAACAAACAAGTAAAAATTAAAAGGGTTAGTAATTAATTCTGCAAGAACAAAATAAAAGGTTAGTGACCAAAGTGAAAGAAAATTGAAAAGATGAAGGATTAAATGAGAGTTGTACCCTTAAAAACTGAATTTGAAATTCTGGAAACGTGAAGAACAGAACGCACGCGCGCGGGGGGAGAGAAAAAAAAGAAAAAAAAAAAAAAAAAAAGGGTCAGAGAAGGTTTAGGTTTTCTGGAGAGGAAGAGAAGAGGGCCAGGGACCTAGGCTATAATTTTTTCTTTTTTCAAAACGGAGCTCTAAGCTTCATTTCTATTTTTTTTCTGTGTTCAGCACAAAATTTGGGGGGCTATTTATAGAGGAAGTTTAGCTGAACTGTTGATGGATAAATTAATAAAAAAATTCAAACTTATCTCTTAAATTGGTAAAATGACAATTTTAGTCCTTTACGTCTCTCAGCCTCAGGATAAGTTCCTGAAGCTTCTGATTTTGACAATTTTGTCGTTTTCTGTCAATTTGAGCCAAAAACGTCGGCAGGCTCAAAATTTTATGTGACAAACTACCAAATGCTCCTGGAACTTTTAGAATTTGTCAATTTTTTCCGAAACTTCTCAATTTTGTCATTTTTACCTCAAACTTTTAATTTTTTGTCATTTTTTCATGAAATTTTATTTTATTTCAAACATACACATATTCACACATATATCATTTTAAATCAAATTTTCACAAAACAAAAATATATTTTAAACTAATTAAATTTTTTTTAATAATAATAGTAATATATTTTTTTTTTTAAATTAATTT
The DNA here is from genome assembly GCA_039654915.1 of Aquilaria yunnanensis. Lineage (NCBI taxonomy): Eukaryota > Viridiplantae > Streptophyta > Magnoliopsida > Malvales > Thymelaeaceae > Aquilaria > Aquilaria yunnanensis. The sequence goes on along the minus strand of CM077594.1, from coordinate 77,373,827 downwards.
TTTTTAATAAAATTTTTTTTCAAAATTTTAAAACACCCGGACGAAATTGGGTGTCAACAGTATCTTGGTATTTAAAAAAAAAATCAATTGGATATTTTCGGATTTATTATATATTTTACATTAATGACATTTGGATTAATTATTTTAAAATTATATTATTTAAAATTCTTGCTTTTATTACCACATTATATTTTAATTGTAAGGTTATAAATAACTAATTAAATTATTAATATTAATACAAACAATTTATAATTGATATTTAATATAAGCAACCAATAGCAACAATCGCCAAAGCTGTTGCTACAGATGGCAACCGTTTTAGCCGGTCTTAAGCTATTGATTGATTTAAGTAGTCACCATTGATGATCTCCTAACGGCCACATAAGCCGATCGCCAGATTTGGTCGCAGGGCCAGTCGCTCTATCCTGGAGACCAAAGATTTGGTGACCGCTATGTTTGGTCATTAAAAGGTCAGTTGTTGACTAATTCATCAGCTGGCTTTTCCATTTTCTTAGTGACTTACTAACTTCAATTAAATGACTTCCATTTGATGCCACCCATTGATTAGTCAGCTAAGATTTCAAGTTGAGGAAGAGCTAGAGCTAGCTATAGGTTGAAAATGATAGGTTGCACATCTAGACGGGTGGAGGCTCGGCTTTAGGCTCATATTTGAGCTGAAGCCTAGTGAGAGGCTAATGCTACATTGAGTGCTACCCTCAATCAGTTAATAAAGAGCTGTGTCCTACTAGCTAATTAATCTTCTGTTCGGTTTATGGTTTTGTTCCTTTGCTTTGGCTGATTTGAATGTGATGCGAACCCCATACATGTATGAAAGTAGAAATGCACTTAGAATGGTTTTCAAGCTTCAAGACTAGTCCAAGAGACTGATAAATACCTTCACCTATAACTAGCCTGTGATTAAAAATGAGAAGTGTAGCGAAGAACACAAGAGAGTTGGTGAACCTAGTATGCCAAGTGAAGTTCGCAAGGAACTTGAGAGAGTGTTTAATAGCAACTATGTATGTTTGTAATCTTGCTGTTAAAATAATACATGCTACAGCCTTAAATAATGTTCTTGGCCAAAAGACATGTAAAATCCTAAGTAGTAACTCAATAGAAGTCCTAAACTATAAGGGACTCCTAGTGTGCAATGTGTTTCCTTAGTCTAATTAACACACATGCACATCAACCTGCCCAGTTTAGGTATAAACAAGCTAAATAATAATTAATAGAAACAAATAAATGGCCTTAGGATCACGGTTTTTAATTTCGTACATATCGGTACCAGAGAGAAAACGAAACGATATAGGCTGGAAATGCCTCAAAATGCATACCGGTTTGTACTGGTATGTACCGGTTATCTCAGTGTACCGGTGACTTGGTTGTACCGGTTTTCTACGGTACAGGCTTTATAAAAAAAATTAAAAAAAATTTAAAAACGTAAGAAACCTAAATCCCTAAATCGTTTGCGTTCTGCGTCTTCTGCCATTTGCTTCTAAAGTGCGCGAAAGGGCAATCAAGGCTATCAAGCACTGGCAATATCTGCGTCTGTAGGAGGGAGCTTTGCCTCCTCGTCGATTTTGCTCCGCCACTGCAGCCTCCACCCATCTACCACCACCTTCGATCCTTCACTCCACCTGCATCTGGCACTTTGTGATTTGAGTTTAGGAGAGCCGAGAGGGAAATTGGACAACGAGTAGCGAGTAGAGCAGGCAACCAAAGCACCTCCTCCCCATTTGTGCAGCTCTGCCACCATGTCCTTCGTCCAACAGCACTTCAACTCTATTGCCGCAAAAAGAGCTCTTCACAGATGGTTTGTTTTATTGCTTTTTTTTTTTTCCATTTTTTTTTCATTTTACGTTTGGTTTGGTTTATTGTAATTGATTTGTATATTGTTGTATTGTTCTTGCTTTTTGAATTGGAAGTGAAAACTAGTTCCGTTTTCATTCTGTTGGCCATCGTTCTATCCCTAAAAAAAAATATTATAGAAAAAGTTAGAATTAGCTATTTTCTTTATACTTTTTGTATATGTATAATTTAGAATCACCATCTTCTTTATACTTTTTGTATATGTATAATCACTTTGCAAGTTGTTTCTTTTTATAAAATTTTTAATGCCCACAACATTATCTCAAATAGATGGTTTCGTTTAGAGCTTGAGATGATGGCTAACTCAATTTCTTATTATAAATTGAAGATTCTCTAGCCCTTCTTGTCTTATCTCTTTGTTTGGTTCCTATTATATTGTTCGCTTCCTATTATTATTGTTATTACAATTATTCATTTTTTTGCATCCTGGAAATGCTCAAACATGAAATGATTTTTTGATAACAAAACATTGCAAACAGGAAATTATCGAATTGGTCATGTCCAATGACATTGAGTTAATAATATATTTTTTAAAATGTTAAAAGAATTTACAACTAGAGCAGGAGTAAGTGCTTTAATTTCAATATTTAGTCCATTGTAGCTATAATTTGCCAAAGTTAATTCCTTTTTTATAGCTTCATGATTTGTTTCGGCTTGAGCTCTCATTTTTTTTTATTTGTGAATGGATGTAATCAGAATAAGAAATTGGGTTCATTTATTGCTTTTATTTAACTACTAATGTTTAACTACCAATGTTATTGCTTTTTTACATTCTAGCTTTTGTGTTCTATATGTTGGTTTATCATGTGTTGATATGTTTTATTTATATGTATGTGATTTGTATATATATGTATAAAATTTATTATAGACTGGTACATCCAAGACATACTACCGAGACAATCCTGGTACCCGAGACCGTACCGTACTATTAAAAAAAGGGTATAGCTTCCGGTATAAGATTTAAAACCTTGCTTAGGATGCAGGCTGTCTAGGGTGCCCCATTGGAGCGCTATGGTGCACGGTGGAGTTCGGGTGCACATGGGCTTGGACTTTAAGAATGTTGATCCATGGTGTATTTCCTTCTAAGTTTAGCTCACTCTAGCTCTTGGTCATGTCCTTAACCTCTTGGTTCTTGAAGAGCCCCTCAATGAGTTGTCGAAGTGCTACATTGAGCACCTTGCTCCTAGCCCTTTTAAGTGGACGTAAAGTGATCTGTAAGGGGTCCAAGAACATGGAAATGGCCTAAGAAATGGCAAGACTTCATCCTCCCCCCAAGGTGCCTATTTATAGAGTTTTGGGGTGGATGAAATGGTAAAATAGTAAAATGTAGGTAAATACAAATCAACAAAGGTGGGCTGCAACTTCTTTTAATTTTTTGACCATCGTAGACATCGAATCAGCTCTTCCTTAAAGCACAGACTTGTAGATCTCTTCTTTATCTTCAAATCAATAGCTTCCTCATTCAAATCAGATATCTACAACTCAAGTTATGATTTTTCTACCGAAACTGCTCTTCAGTACATAGAAGAATAAAGGATCTCATCTATAATCAGATTTTGGCAATGAAAACGATCAAATTAGCTCTCGGAATGAAGATGGATTGAAGATCTATGTGTTGGCTTCTGGATCAAGTTGGAATCACTCAATTCCAATGTCTACAGCTCCAGATATGATTTTTCTTGTGAAGGGTCCCCAAGTGATGATTTAACCTACATAATAAAATAATTGTTTAATATATATATTTTAATATTTAATGAACAGTAAACACATATGCACAGTAAGTACATGTATGAATAGTGAAATACGTATATGAATAGTAAGTCGGTGAATAGTAAAAACATGTATAAGTAGTAAAAACACATGAATAGTAACCCGGTGAAAAATGCTTAGAATATAGAAATTAATTATACTCAAAGTGTATAATGATGATTTAAGTATTCATCAACAGTCGTATGACAGATGACATGTGAGAGGGTCAATTGTAGATGTGAAGGGACTAGGTGGCAGGGGGTGCTCTAGGGGACAAACTCTAGAATTCTAGATTTGGTTAGACATGTAACAATCGAGGTAACCTAGTTCTCTCGTCTCTTTTTGTGCTCTACTTCTCTTAATTCTCTCTATCACTTGCCTAGCTTGAGTGTCGAAGGTTCCTTTTGGAAAAAATCTGGGAAGCCCCTTAAGCTTAGAGGTGTCACGGGTTGGGCCTTTATTTGATAGCTTGAGCTCAAACTTGATCTGAGGCTTATCGAGCCGAGCCTTATCGAACTCAAGCTCAAGTTCAAGCTTGAAACTAAGCCTAATACCTTAAAGGACTGAGCTCAAGCTTGTAAATACCCGACCCCTTTTTTTAAGGGGCCTAACGGGCCTTTAATAATAATATATATAATACTTCAATTGTCTAGTTAATTAAAGAGTTATGGGTTAAAATCACTAAATTAAACATAATAATTTCCAAAAAAGGATTTTCATTCAAGCCTGCAAGGTTTTTGGGCTGAACTTAATTCCTACTAGAGCCAAGCTTGAGCCTTAAAATTCATTCTCGAGCAATTAGAGCTCGAGCCCAGGTAGTATTGATAGCTTAAGGTGTTGTGCTTGAGCTTAGTGGGCTCGGTCTCAGCTCGTCCCCTTTACACCCATACTTAGGCTTATCCATCTCTATTTCAAGCCACTTTTGCTAGATGTTCAGCGCAGTAACCTCAACAATGTCAACCTCGTTCATTGAAAGACGATGAAGAGACATCAACTGACACCGTCTATGGGAACCTAACCACAAATCTCCATGGTAGAAACATGACGCTTTAAGGGCAAGGAGCCCCCAAACCTCCAGGTAGAGCTAAATCCACCACATTGCCAGGACACCTCTATCCTTTACAATTAGTGGTTCATCATCATGACAATAGGTTTCTTATGAGTTTTCCAGTGCACTATTATGACAAAGATCACACAGTGATTAGAGCAACATCTTGCATAACAAAGGTCTGCTGAGATGGATCTTTTGCTGGAAAGATCAATTGGTCTAGTGGCGAAGTGCCCCCAAAAGGAGAACTCAAAAAAGAGTACATAAGGAGAGTTATCTTTTGAGGAGCTACCTTCCCAAGGCTGGAATGAAGGCCAGATGAAGAAACTTCGTATGTCCAAAGAGTATAGATCTCCCCAGCAAAAGAGTTAATTCCCAAAAAAATGATTGTACTCACTTAAGCCAAGCCATCATTAACAGGAAGAGAAGCCTTCCACCTTAGCCCTCATGGGAAAACTCCTAGAGAGACTCAAAAAAATAGAAGAGAAAATGTCACGCAAGCCCATTTTATCACATTAGACTGGAAGTCTCATCAGCGACAAGGCTTCCTTCATGTAGAAAATATGAGATGCACCATTTTAGGGTCCTATGTCTGGATGCATAAGGGTAACCTTCAGTCTTATCTTAACAAATACTGAAAGAACATGATGCTCAAAGAAGGTGACGATGCAATGATGTAGAACTGTTTTGAGGTAACATTCTTCGATCCTACTACTTCTTGGTACAACTACTTGTGCCCTAGTTCTATTTCCAATTTCCGAGAGGTTTTAACTACTTTTTTCAACTGATTCATTAGTGGCCACCTATTAGTGAAGAAGGCAACACAAATGTTCAGTATGGTCCAAAGGAATGGCAAGTCCTTTTAGGACTACATTGATTGATTCAACAATAAGGCCTTGAATGTGGTTAACTTCACTCCTAAAGTGCGCATCATTGATATGACTTGGACACTTTGGAATAATTTTGCTCAAGCTTTTGAGCTTTTTTTAGGAAATGCCCTAAACTCTAGGAGAATTTTACCCGGTCACAGAATAGTATATGATAGCCAATGAGATGACTGTGGATGATGAAAAGCCCAATGGCAGGAAAACTTGTGTGCCCTAATCACAACCTCAAAAAGGAGCAGGTGGAAGTAGATAACCCCAAATGCATTGAGGGAAGAAGCCCTTCTACACTCCATTGAATACCTCTAGGGCCAACATCCTTATGGCCTTGGAAAGTAGGTAAGAGTAAAGCATTTGAGGCTAATAACCTCGGACAATAAGAAGAATCTAAGGAAGTACTATAAGTACCACCGAGATCACGAACATGACACTGAAGAGTGTCATCAGCTGAAAAGTATATCGAATCCCTCATTAAGCAGGGCCAATTGAGGCAATATCTCTACCTCCCATCTCTAGATAAAGGAGGGAGAAATAATGAAATGAGGTATGATGCTGAAGACTATGACTCAGATTGCCGAAGAAACAACTAGAGTCCTTGAAGGTAGTCTCCTTCACCTGCCAAGGTCATTCAAACTATCATAACTAGCCTTTCTTCGGTGGAAATGAAGAGGAAAAAGGGAGAGATGACTTAAGTAGAATTCAATAAACCAGTGACTTGTTTGACTAGGGGTGATGGATTAAAGGTAAGATTCCCTAACTATGATGCCCTTTTGATCATGACCTGAATAGGTAACTGTAATGTTGGTGTCCTGTTCACTCATGTCCTTACAAGCCTTGGTATTCCTCTATAGAAGTTGAAGTTGATGTCCTCTCCTACATTTGGCATTGGCCTGGGAGAACTACTTGTCCTGGGCTAGATGACTTACCTTTCATGGTGAAGGGAAAAGACATCAAGGATGATGCTAAAATCTATGCCTCAGTGATGACAGGTTTCATAATCATCAATATTCCATCACCCTACAATGCCATCATCTAGAGGCAAACTTAGGGGAACTTACATATTAGGACCAATCTGAAGTACTTGACTATAACCTTCAAACCAAAACAAGGAGATGCCACTATCTTCATTGACGAGGATGAAGTCAGGAAGGTCATCACTAAAACCCACCAGAACTTGCCAAAGAGGTGTGTCCATACCTCAATAGTGCCAAGCTTGGATAATTCCAGCAAGGTAGTAGTCAAAGCTCTTGAAGGCAAGAATAAAGATGTGGAGGCTGATAGTCTTGAGCTAATTTTAAAGGAACTACCAAAATTGGGAAAAACATGCTCTAGGAGGAAAAGGCCTAGCTTATATCCTTTTTAACTTTTGATAAAGATCTGTTTGCCTATTTTCTTAAGGATATACCCTGAATCGATATGGGCATCATTCAACATAGTTTTAAAGTAGATCCTGAAACACAACCTATTAGGCTAAATAAACATAAAATTGGCCCAACAAAATAGCCTTCATTAAATAAAAAGTACAATGACTCTTGGAGGCTGGTTAGTAAGGGAAGTAACATATGAATATTGGCTAAATAATGTAGTTATTGATACTAAAGATGGAAATGACAAACTTTAGACGTGTATAAACTTCATCAAAGTTAACTATGCTTTACTGAATGACTTATAACCCTTACCTTCAATCAATTAGCTAGTCAACTCAACTACTGAATACAAAACTTTAAGTTTCTCAAGCATTTCCAGGGGTTATCACCAAATTTGGATGAATCCTGCCAATGAGGAAAAGACATCCTTTATAATGGATGATGGTACTTTCTGCTACGTGTGAATACCCTGTGGTGTGACAAACGCTAGAGCAACTTACCAATGGCTCATGAATAAAATGTTCATTAAAAAAATTGGAAGAACATGAAAGTATACGTCAATGATATGATCATAAAAAACTAAGATCCCCAAGACCATATTGGAGACCAACCTTCCAACAACGAAGAAATTTTGGCACACGCTTGAACCCCAAAAAGTGTGTGTTCGGTGTTAAGGTTGGCAAGTTCCTTAATATTATGGTTTTCAAATGAGGAATTTATGTAAATCCAGCAAAAATCAAGGCACTCCTTGACTCTTAGATGCTGAAGTCTATCAAAATCCTAATGAAGAAAATGAAGGATTTTGCCAAAGTCAGAAAGGGGAAATCTTGTTGGATTAAGGAGTGCCAAGATGCTTAGGAAAAATTAAAAGCTATCTGGTTGAACTTTCAATGCTTTGGTAACCAAAAAAGGAGGAGTCCCTAGTATTGTATCTTGTTGTGAGTAAAAGGGTTGTAAGTTCGATCTTAGTTCATAAAGAATGAAATGGGAAACAATGACCTGTTTATTATGTTAGTAAGTCTCTACATGATGCTGAAGCCTATTTCCTAGTCTTGCAAAAACCAATTTGCATATTGGTGCTAGCCTAACAGGGACTTTGACCGTACTTCAAATGACATACCATCAATTAGGGGATGTTATGAAGAGAGTTAATCATTTAGGATGATTGTCTAAATGGTGCATCAAACTCGGAGAATATAACATAATCTATGAATCTAGGAAGCGATTAAGGTATAGTCTCTAGCTGACTTTATTGTTGAACTTTCTAAAAGTGCCAAATGAGAGGCATCTACTTTAAAAGAAGAGGAACCAAAGTGGTCTCTCATTGTTGAGCCTTTGGCACCAAACATCTGGGTGTTGGAATGATTCTTTAAGGTCTTGAATGGATTGAAACCATAAAATCAATCAAGTTTGGATTCTAGGTGATGAATAATTTTGCTAAATATGAAGCTTTGATCCTCAAGGTTTGAATTAACCAAGAATGTTAGAATCTAATTTCTCTGAGCTTGTGGTGATTCTCAACTGCTAGTTCAGTAGTTGAAGGTGGAGTACGAGGTGAAGAAGCCAAGGTTTAGAAAATTCTTTGATCTCATAAAAAAGTTAATGGACAAATTTAAGCAAATTCAAGTAGAAAGGATACGTTAGAAAGAAAACGCCCAAGTTAATGCATTGGAAAAATCTCCTAAACATGTATAGGTACAGAAAGCCCCCAATATCAACACCTTAAAAATTATGCAAATTGAAAAGGCAGACAACCCCATTTTGAAATTACTCGGTCAAAGGGTGCCCTCAAAAAACCTGAAAGCGGTCGCTAAAATCAATCAAAGAGCCAAAAAGTACTTTTTGATAGGCAAAAAGTTATATATAGAAGGGCATTCGAGCCGTTCGCGTAAGTTTGTCGAGGAAGAAAATAATAAATAGATCTTGAAAAATGTCCATGAAAGAATGTATGGATCCTACATCAAGATAGATGCCTTAGCTAATGTTATACTTTGGCAATATTTTTAGCCCACACTTAGGTGGGATGCACGAAAGTTGGTGAAGTGTTATGATAAATGCCAAAGATATTCCCCTACATAGAAGTGCTGGCTGAAGTTGTGACATTGGTAAATTATCCATGCCCATTCATCTTGTAGGGAATAGACCTAATTGGGTCTTTCCCAGTAACTCTTGGAAGAGTGAAGTACCGTGTAGTGGCACTTGTCTACTTCACAAAATGGGTAGAGACTAAGCCATTGGCCATCATATTGGCCAAAGAAGTCCAATCATTTGTTTGCAAAAACATCATTTGCAAGTTCATATGTTTGAGGGTGTTAGTAGCAGATGATGGTATGCAATTCATTTACAAAGAGTTCTAATAGTTCACAAGTGACCTCGGAATCAAAATAGACTTTGTTGTGGTACCTTACCCTTAAAGTAATGAATAGATAAAAGAATTGAATCGAGCCTTGAAAGAAGTCTTAAAGAAAAGATTCTGAGAAGCCAAAGGAAAATGGCCTAAAGAATTATAAAGTGTGCTATGGAGTTATCAAACAATGTTGAGAAAGGTAACAAAAGGTATCCTATTCTCTTTTATATTCGAGATCAAAGATCTATCTTGGTTGAGGCAGCTCATTTTTCGCTCAGGGTGGAGGTCTTAAACCACTAAATGAATGAGGTTGGCCTAAAAATCAAGCTTTATCTAATCAAGGAACATTTAGAAATGGTTGAACACAAAAAGAAGGCTTTCCTGACTTAATTCCCAAGTTAGTTAGAAATTTAGATGACCAAATTTTTTAAGGAGGGAGAACTGTCACAACCTTCAAATAACTAAACCCATACCCTAAATAAAAACATTTCATAGGAAGGTTGGATCGTTAAGTGAGTTAGAAATGTGAAGAGTTGTACATTGAGAGGGGGTTCAAACTCTCAGGTCTTGAGAGTGAGGCACTGAATTGCCCATGCCTTTAGGTCTTAGAGATCGAATTGAAAGAATAAAAGTGAGCAAAGGGATTGAATTGTTAACTAGAAAATTTGCCCTTTATTTAAGAAAGGCTTGAATGATAAAACCGCTTCCCAAAGGACTCAAGTGCACACATACAGGAAACACAAGTATTGATCCGGGCATTAAGCCATTTTCATGAACACTTGTCACCCTTCGCCAACCTACAGACACATGAGACTTAGTTGGTTATTTGGATATGGTTTTAATATGAAATAGAGGAAAAAGGGAAAGAGAGGCTTGGGAAAGGAATAACTTGTAAAATCCAGGAGAACAAGTTAAAAAATTGTTTAGGGAAGGAATGCTTCCTGAATATCTTTGTCTCGAGGTAAAGCTTCCTTGAGCTATAATCAAGTTGGGCTAAGTGCTTTGGTAAGGGTTGGTTTTTTTTAGTGATTATTCGCAATCATGCATGATTTTTTCAAAGTTGCCAAGAATTCTGTTAGGCCATGAGTGATAACTTAGGGTTAGATGAACTTATGTGATGGATTGGTTAGGAAGGGTGACTGAGGGCAATGGGAAAGTTTAAACTCTATTTTAATGGGACATAATGGTCAAAGCTAGCTTAAGGGAAGGCATGTAAGTAGTGACTAAGGTTTTTAGTGCCCCTAGTGCTAGGCCATCACAAAAGTCTTGTAATGAGCTCAAGTACAACACAAGTGTAGGGTAGTGTGTTATATGTACCATAGGGTGTGCCTAAGAGTGGTTTACATGCTGGGGCCTCAAGGATCAAATGAATGCCTATAAGGTGGTTATGGGGAAGTGTGTATGTGTGTGTGTTTGAATGCTTGTTTGTTTCTATGTGTGTGCTAACCTAATTACTATGTCCATATTATGTTAGTCAAGTATGTGTGTGTGTGTGTGTATTATTGTGGTTTTTTTTGTCTTCTATTTTTTCAAGGTTGTAAGGAAGCCCTACGGACTAGGGCTATAGTTTTAATTAAATTAGGTTATCGTCTACTAAGTTATTGGAACTTATAGCCCTTCTATTTTGCTTGCAGGGCAAGAGCAAGAAGAGTAGCCTTATTTTGCTTATGTAGGGTTTTGTCGATAGCTGGTAAGTAAAGCTTTAGTTTCATGAACTAAGTGACAAACTAATTTTTACTAGAGTGCTTGCTTACTTTTAAGTATTAGTGTAGCTACTAAATGGTTCTGCAAGGCTTGATGGCTGAAAGTGTTGTGAATGGGCTGGTTGAAGGTTCCTAGAGCTTGATACTGGAAAATGGAGTCCTAGGAAGAATTTAGACACTAGTAAGTACTTGTGCTATCATGGGGATGCAAAACTCGGGTTATGTAACTAGGCCTAGCTTAAGCATGTACAATTTATGAACCTTGGGCTAGAATGGATCTTGAAAAAAGTTGTGTGTGATGGTATTTTGCTATCTAGTAAACCTTAAATACTTATAATGAGCTACTTAAGTCTTGTTTATTTTTCTTAAGTTTCTTAACGCCTTTTGATGGATAACTAAGTCCCAGCTTATGATCACAACTAGTTAAGTAGTAAGAAATTTTATTTCCAGAAACAACATTTTTTATGGCAATAAAAATTTTCCTAGCATAGTGAGCTACTTATTGTTGTCACAGTTTTACATTGCTGACCAATTAGTATAAAATTAGTAGTAAACATGTATAAGTGGATAGACCATAGGCAATTTGGGTTATGAAAAGTTTGGTATTAGAGCCAGATTGAGGCTTATAAATCTGTGAAGTAAGCTAAACCATTGTAATTAGCTAGAACACTAAATTATAGTGCTTATGTCTGACTTTGGTAGGAAGTAGGTAAAAAGACATGATGACTAGAAGAAGAAGTCATAGAGTGGTAGACCAACAAGAGCAAAGGGTAGAAGCTTTTGAATCTAGATGTGAAAGGCAAGTGCCCCATAGGGCTGGAAAGGAAAAGGACAAAGGTCTTCAAGGAAATAAGGCTAAGGAGCTTGAAGTTCAAAGGGCCACTGTGCCTAAAGTGAATAGGGCAGATGTGCCAGATCCTAGTATAAACACATAGTAAAGATTGGAAATGATGATGGAAACAATGCAAGCTACATTATCTCAGATTCTGGTAGGTATGAACTTGTTAGTTCAAGCGCATACAACAATGCTTGTAAGAGAGGCAGAAATGCCAAGGGCAAACCAGGAACAACAAGAAATAAGACTTAGGGAGAATGTACGAAAAGTACCTGGAGGTGAAGACCAAGCCAATAGGGTGCTGTTAGACAAAAGGAAAGGGTACAAATAGAGGTGAATCAAGAGCAAATTGGAAACACACAAGAAGAAAGAAGGTCAAGGGACAAGCATAAGGAAAAGAATAGAAAAGAAAGAAAAGCTAAGGAAGAAAAAAAAGAAGGAAAACTGAATGAGGGACAACTTGAGAAGTTTCTCGCCCTCAAGCCTTAAGTGTTTAAGGGCCAGGGAGGGCCTAAGGAGGCTGAGTATTAGCTTTACCAAATAGAGGAAGTATTTGAGAGGATGAAGAACACCTTTACTCAAAAGGTGTGCCTAGCTACCTTCATGCTTGAAGGTGGTGTAGAATTGTGGTGGAGGACTGTGCATAGAAGTTTCTAGCACAAAATGGAAAAGAAACATGAAGAAAGGCACAAGGCCATTAGGTGGGTTGAATTTCTTCAACTATTTTAAAGCCAATATGTAAGTGAAGTAATAAGAGACTAAAGGCAAATTGAATTTGATCAGCTAGTCCAAGGTAACATGATAGTGATAAAGTATGAACATAGGTTCAGCTCCCTAATAAGATATGCAATCCAATATGAAGGGTAAGAGATTTTGAAGGCTAAAAGATTCATGAGAGGGCTAAGGGCTGAACTGAGATAGAACTTGAGAGCAATAGGGATTAAAGACTATCATGAGGTAGTTCAGAAAGCCTTATCCATAGAACAAGAGTTTAAAGAGCAAGTGCTACTTAAAACTAGACCTAGGGAATTTAGTGGGGTGCATAAGGGAGGTAAGAAGAGATAGAAAGAAGCCAATGTATAGAAGCCAAATAAGAAAGGGAACTTTAGAAGAAAAAGATGTGAGAAATATGGTAACTACCATGGAAACAAAACATGCTACAAAGACTTGGATGCATGTTTAAAATGTGGCTCACTTGACCACTGGGTAAGGGACTTCTTAAAAAGAAATATAAATATGAGGGAAGGGCAACAAGCATGGACCTAGAACTAATCAACTCAACTAGAGAAGATCTGGAGGACCAGCACCACTTCAAGTAGGAAGGTTGCTAAATGTGGCACCAAGGCCATAAGGGTAAACGCCAATAGCTACTGGAAAAGCATATTAACTAGAGGCTCAAGAAAGGCTGTATGAGGAGGTACTCAGAGGTAAAGTTTATCTAAATGGTAAACTTATTACTGCTTTGTTTGATACTGGTGCCTTAGTTTGTTTGATCTCCGAAAAAATTGGTTAAAGAAATAGATATAAATATAAGTGTGCTACTTGAAGTTTATTTAATCAAAATTACTAGAACACAAGTATTGTTGACCTATTATATGGTTAAGGGTTGCATGATCAAGCTAATAAGTGTTTAGATAGCTTTTGATTTGTTAGTGCTTGAAAACAAGTATGGTTTAGTACTAGGCGTGAATTGGTTAACGAAGAACTAGGTCAATATTGATTCTAGTACAAGAAAATTAATACTTCTTGGACTCATAGAATACAACCTCACAGACTAAAAGGGGATAGTAAAGGTTGAGCCTAGTCTACATTACACTATAGTGGACCAGATTCCTCTAATGTTAGAAGAGGAACTCTTGACCTTAAATGGGGATAAGATAAGTGCGGAACTCTATAAGATTCCTTTGGTGTAAGAGTTTCCAAAGGTATTCCCTTCATATTTACCAGGGTTACCTTCATTGAAAGAGATAGAATTTGAGATCAAGTTAGTTGCTGGAGCTACTCCTATTTTTATTCCCCCATATAAGACGTTTACCCTAGAAATGTCTGAACTTAGAAAACAACTTGATGAATTGTTAGAGGAGGGTTTCATTGGGCTAAGTGTTTCCCCTTGAGTAGCACTAGTGCTGTTTGTTAAAAAGAAAGATAGAACATTTAGGCTTTGCATAGTCACCTTAACAGCCAACCAAAAGGTTAAGCATAAAGCCATAAAATCAGGGGACTCTTTTCCATCTTAAAGCCAAACTTGAAGCCCAAAAATCTGAAAATGGGGTATTTTGGGCAAAAATGGGAAGGACCCTATCTTGTAAAAAATAAGGTAAGGTCAAGGGTGTATGAACTCCAAGATAGCTTTGGAAATGACTTGAAAAATACTTGGTAGTCAAATGACTTGAAGAAATACTAGGGTTAGAAAATTGAAGTAACTAGCCGAAGTACCTCTAATGCTTAAGTATTTGGAAAATATGTATAAGAAAATGTTGATATGTAAGGCAAATGTACTAGTTCTTGTATGAATTAAAATGCTTTTCTTTTCGAGTATTGGTTTTGACACTTGAAATATTTTTAGCTTTAATTTGGCCAAATGAGGAGGGGGAAAAACCAACCCCCTCATATCCAAATAAAGTCCTAAATCCCAGGACAGAATATTTAGAATAACATTATTGTGGTACATGAGAGCTCTACTGGCACATAGGTAATCAAAGCTATATTGAAATTGGATATTACAAAAGCTTATGATAATCTTTAGTAGTCATTCATTAAGAAGGTTCCCTACACCTTGCATTTCTCGAAAAGATGGATCCATTTCATTATGCAATGTATGATGATGGTGTCCTACTCTATGCTGGTGAATGGTTGTACTACTAATTGATTTTTTCCATCCACTGGTATTTGACAATGGGATCCACTATCCCTTTATATTTTTCTTCTCTATGCCAAAACTTTCTCTAGCAAACTTGAAAAACTCCATTCTCAAGGCATTGTTTTTGCACAAGTAGAAATGGTTCAAAAATCAACCATATCTTTTTTGCTAATAATTTCCTTGTCTGTTTTCACCCAATGCTATCGGCTATCTAGGCCATTTGTCAGACGCTGAAGGATTTTGAAATTGCAGCAGGTTAATGAGTTAATTTTCAAAAATCAGAATGGTTATTTAGTAGCAATATAACTAGCTCTGTTAAGCATGATATCATGCAAGTGTTAACATTTCGGATCAGTGATGTCATACCTTCATATTTGGGGATACCATTTGATTAAAATTTATCACACCGCAATTTTTTTCAATTTCTTGCAGACCAGGTCAAAAAGCACCTAGTGGGATTGAAAGGGAAATTACTTAGTCATGTTGGTCGACTTACCTTATTCATTCTACATTGTGATTCATCCCTATATATGTCACGTCTATTTTGAAGGTCCTAGTAATTATGTCTGATGCCCATAAAAACAATTCATCCAATTTTGGTGGTCTGTTACTAGGGATGAATGTTGTGTCTATCTCTGGCACCTAGATCTCCTCTAACTTCTCTTGGTGGTATTGGGATTAAGGATCTTTGACTATTTAATCAAATTCTTCTTATGAAGACCTTTTGGCACATTTTTACTGGTGATAGTAACACTCTTGTTTATCAAGTGCTTGCTACTAAATAAGGGAAGTTGCTTTTATCCGGTCAGCTAAGGCTACTAGAAATGAATCTAGCAAATGGTGAAGTCTATTGTATGGATGAGATCTTCTAAAAGGACATATACTCTGGAATATAGGTGATGGGAAAATAATCCAGGTTTAGGACGATGCATGGTTTTCGAGAATTTCACCAGATTACTTAGGTACTCTTTCTAGAGATGTTTTTAAAGACCCTAATCACCAACTCTAAGATCTTTTCAACTTAGAAGAGCACCGTTAGAAGATCAAAGTTCTAAATGGCCTTTTTCCTCCAAAAATAGTAAATCTAATTTTACAAATTCCTTTCCCCACTATCATGGATGGTTGCAATGCTATATCTTGGCTAGGAAGTACTTTAGAAACCTTTACTATTAAACAATGTTATAATTTAGAACTTCAAAAGAAGTCGGCTACTTTTCTAAATCCTGTAGGAAACTTTGTAAATTGTGCTCCTCACCTAAAATTTTTTGCTATCCTTAAGTCTATTTGGGTATCTCATATCTCGCAAAAATTTAGATCCTTTTTGTGGAAATGCTTATTGCAAGCATTACCGACATGAGAAAATCTTGCTTACATGGTGATTGGATGGACACCCTCTACCCCCCATTGCCACGCTAGTTTAAAA
This sequence comes from Aquilaria yunnanensis, assembly GCA_039654915.1. Classification (NCBI taxonomy): domain Eukaryota; kingdom Viridiplantae; phylum Streptophyta; class Magnoliopsida; order Malvales; family Thymelaeaceae; genus Aquilaria; species Aquilaria yunnanensis. The sequence goes on along the minus strand of CM077594.1, from coordinate 77,357,742 downwards.
TTGATGACTCATCTCTTTTGGGATTGCCACAGTTTTAAGGATTTATGGGGTAATTTTTGCAGTCCACTTTCACCTTCTTCATCTTTTGAGTCCTGGCTCACAGATTTATTGTATCATCAAATGTAATCCCCATCGGACTAGATTTACTTTTTTGTGTCCACTCTTTAGATTATCTTGGTTGGCAGGAATGAGTATATTTTTCAAAATGCTCCTTTCCATGTTCCTTCACTAAGAAGAAGATAAGATGATCTACTCCTCTAGTTCTCTTTTGCCAAAAATTTCCAACAAAAACTTTTCTTCTTTCCTTTTCAACCCCTACTACTTTATGTCATGCTTTGGTTCATTCTAGGAACCAGTATGCTCCTGCTAAATTGGATATCTTCATTACTAATGGAACCTAGCATAGATCCAATGACCTAAGTGTAGCTGCTTAGGCATGGTTAGGCTTGGATGCTCCTCCTAGATAATGTAAAGGCATTATCATTCATCAATGTGAATCTGCTTTGGGGCCTGAACTATAAGCAATCCATGAAGCTCTGTTATTCACATTAGCTAATAACATCACCTTTGTAATGATCCTCACAGACTATTCTTAGGCTCTACAGGTATTACCTGGTGCTCTATCTATCAATGCTACCAATACGACTTCTATACACAAAATGGTGGACCTGATAAACTCTATATAGCATTGCTTGGTGATCATGGTGTCAAGATTTAAGGTTTTTATTGCTCATAATATTGCTACTTCTATGTTTCCATAACTTCTTTCCTATGCTTTTGTTTCTGATTACCAAAATAAAAAATAAAAAATAAAAGGGTAAATAACACCAGTTGTCCCTAAACTATACCAATGTTACTTAATCATCTTAAAACTATTAGGCATTGCACCAATCATCCTCAAACTATTTAATTGTTGCTATTTCATCCTTCCGTCAACTAAACCATTAAAGATGGATGGAAAAATGATGTGGTTGTTGATATAGCATGGAAAAATGACATGGCTATTGATGTGGCACTATTTTTCCATCAATCTTTAACGGTTTAGTTGACAGCAGGATGAAATAATAACAATTAAATAGGTTGAGGATGATTGATGCAACATCTGATAGTTTTAGGATGATTAAGCAACATGAGATATAGTTTAGGGACAATCGGTGGCATTTACCCAAAATAAGAATAAAGTCCTAAAGAATAGACTTCAGGGAGAAATTGAATACTGACTTCCAAAAATCAAGCTCAAATCATGGGACTTATTAAAGTGATCTCGGTAAATCTTACTTAGGAATTCTAATTGAATGCATTCAAAATTGATATTCTCAAACTATTTGAACAAAAAGTGTGGTGAGTTATGGATCCAAAACGTCCAAAGTAATCAATAACTTGACTCTAGTTCAAAGAATGTTATAAAAAATGCTTAGAAAAATAATACTTGAACAAAGGAAAAAAACTTCATTAATATGGAGTAAATTAAGGTAGCATAAGGAGAAAAAAGAGCAAACACAATAGAGGAAAAGTGAGGAAATATCCTAAGGCTCTTGTTGAGTCTTTTCCTCATCTTGACCATCATTCTCTTCCTTTTCTCCTTCTTCCTCCTCCTCCTCGACATCCTCCTCTTCTGGGGCACTCCTTAAAGATTCCCTAAATATTCATCCTTTGACCAAGAAGAAGAGAGACCTTCAAGCCTCTAGAAGGCATTGATGAATGAGAGATCAAGCTCTATATGCTTCTTCTACAATGCCTGATACCTAGTCAAGCAGAAGCCATCTTGAAGACAAAAGAAGGCTATATTCTTAACCTTCTCCATCTCCTCAGCCACCTCTTTGTTCTCCTTTCCTTAACTTCTTATTATACTTCTTGGCCTTTTGAAGATCTTTGGCCAGGTCTTTCTTTTCCTTGGTCAATTTTTTAAGCTTGGCCTTAAGATCCTCATTATTGGAGTTGGCCATATCCTGACCAAAGTTAGCAGGCTAAACCTTTGTCTAAGGTCCTCAATCTTGGCCTTGGCATCATATCAACGAACAACTCCACCTCCTCAATTATTTCTTTTTTGAGGCAGGAAAGGTTGACCTCTACCAATATTTTCATCTGGCCAAATTTGAAAGTTACTTCAGCTAAAGTGTTTGCAAGAGCAAATATTTTGGGATGATTTCTACAGGTTTTGAAACTAGTGATGGGGATTTGAGTAACCAAGTTTCGAGTTGTAGCCTAGTTCACAAAATAATGTTATCATAAAATTTTACTTGACTAACTAATCTTGCCTGAACATTCTTTGAGTCAAGAACAACAATAATTCAGGACAAGTGAAATCAGAACCGAATTTTCAAATTAGTTTTTTTTCCTATGCATAATTGTGTGCAGTACCAAGTGTTTGTTTGCATTGCGTAAGTGTGCATGAGGTCCTTTAAGTGTATGGAACAAGTGAGTGTGGTGTGTGCATGTAAAGTCATGACCAGGGTAGGCTATAACAACTTGGTACCAAAGCAGGTTCCAAAATCAATGAAAATCTAGAGTGCAATACTTTTCCAACTAATGTAATGTTGATTTATGTGGAAAATCTATGTCATGTGTGTGTAGATGGTGGATATTGGAGAATTTAGAGTACCAGCTTAGTCTTGCAATATTTGACTTTTGAGATTGACCTATAGTTAAAAAAAGCTTTGGGCAAGGAATTTTGGAGATATAGAGTGGGATGTAATATGAATATAATGTAGTGGATTAAAGACTAGGGCATTGGCAATGTACAAGATGATAGGACATGTGCCAATAGTGGCTTGAGGGAGAAGGTTAAGCATTCTGAGAAAGTAGGGGGCTATACTATGTAGTGACAATCTGAGATTAGTGTAATGACAATGAAATAAGGTAAGTGAACTGAACAAGGAAATGATCTGAATGAATAAGGTTTGAATAAGTCTTCTACTATAGTTTAACTGGTATGTTGACTTTCAGTTTGAAGCTTTAATTGAGTTTGACAGGCAAGTTTCATTACAAAACTTTAGCCTGTTCAAATGCTTAAATTGAGATTTCAAGTTAAGAGTCAAGTTTTGGATTATAGCACTTTTGAAGCACCGGTTTTTATCTAAGAATATGTTCTACGCATTGTTATTTCCTTGTGCATAAGTTTAGCGCCTTCAGACATAATAAAAGAATTCTTAATCTGTGAACTGTAGACTTTGTCTAGTAAGAGTACACATGGGGATATAGAGGCTATAGTGGCTGAATGTGGGTGCACACTGAATGGTGTCACATCAATATTGATGAGGCATATCTATAAAGTTACTAAACTGATGAGTCTGGTATTTTTTGTTGGTAAGAATTACTGATTGGCATAGTGAAAGGATGAACAAGGATCAATATAGCAATGAAGACTAAAAAATAATGGGCTAAATGCAAAAAGTGAAATGGTTACAAAGAAATTATCAAGACTGAATCAGGATATCAATAAGAGCTCATTGTGAACTAAATCTGATGGTGTGCCAGAATATGAAACGATGAAGCTCTATAGGAATTTTGTAAAGACACTCTTAAGGTTACAAGTTTGACTGAAGCTTTGACCTTCATATAGACTTATCTAGTTATTCTAAAATTGTGCATATGAGCTTGAATTGGTATTTGAAACTTGTTGGTATTCTGAAACTTGGACTTGAACCATAACAATACTGTGCTATTATACAAGTGTCATGCCCAGCCTAGCCCCTAGCCCATTCGGGCCCAATTACAAAACCATGCAGTGAAATTTCCACAAAAGGGGCATTTAAACAATATCAAACATACGAGCATGAACCTCAGGATATTACTAGTACTAGCTTATTAATTATTTACTTAAAGGTTTATATTGTGCTCTCTGAAACAAGCTAGTATTTATGTAGAAGTTAAGTGTTCATTTCATTACTCAACTAGCTAAGTATAGACATGGCAACCAAAACACCAACTCAAGTTTTGAAAACTTGTTTATTATGCACATGTTTATACATGGCAAATCACACATAGAACACATTTCCACCTTATAGACTTTGTTCCCACAATTTGGACTCCAAGTCCTGCACATAAAGTCCACACTTATTAGCTTGTTACACAAGCAACCCATAACACTTAGAATACTTAGAATATTGAGCAAATACGTATGTACACAAATCTTTACCAACAGAAAGAGTATAAAATACTCTTGACCTTAGTACCTTTCAAGTAAGCCTTTTTCCTAAAAAAAAAAGTAAAGAAGGGCGGGTGAGTTATAAACTCAGTGAGGATTCCGTACAGCTTATAGAGCCTAATACAGCCAAGAATAACGTGAAAAAATACACTCCATGCTCCTGCAAAGAAAACACTAAGATAAAGAAAATACAGGATATATGCATATAATAATAATCATCATAATCAGGGTTAGCATGCACATCCAAACATAAAAGCACACAAACACACACACCACTTAATACCATATTCCTCTAAAAGGCAGAACAAGCATGAACATATTTTTCGTATTAATCTGAGATCTCATTATGTTTGGGAATTGAGTTGGCCGACCCAATTCCTAGCCGTAATGCTTGCACGGAGCTAGCTAGCACATAATTGCCTAAGCAACAAAACATAGCCCTCTGTAGCACTCTTAGGATCACATGGCATCTAGTATCCATCACCCAAGGGCCCGAATACTCAAAGAGTATAGGAATCCTTACCACAAAACCTTTAGCAACTTTGTTGCCCGAAAGCTTTAGAAGCTTGTTTCTTTGCCTTTTCCTCGCTTGTCATAGCTAGAACTTAATTTCTAGCTTGATAACCTACAATGACTGAATTATTAGCAAGTATATTCTTGCATCACCATGGCTCGAAAGCTTACATATACCAAGAAAACTTGGTGGAACACACAATACCTCAACAAATGAGGTATGACCAAATCTTTATACTTGATTTCCTTCAAGCATCCTCCAACCACTTGATTCGTTGCCTTGGAAGGCTTTAGAAGCTTATGAATATTGAGGACACAAGCTTCACACTCAAGAAAACCAAGAGCAATACTTGGCCGAATGGTATTGTTGGAGAAAGAGTTGGAGAAGTGTTTGAGCTTTAGGAGGACAGAATGAGTGTTTTAGAGTAAGTGAAATAAGTGAAATGGAGACTAAAATGGAACTTGTATGGCTAGCCATGAGTGTATATATAGAGTGAAACCATGTGATTCATATGGGGTGAGTGGGAGACAAAGTAGGAGACAAATTGGAAGACTTATGTGGGTGGTAGGTGAGATAGTCAAAAGTAAGTGACAAATTGGAAGACCTGTGTGGGTGGTAGGTGAGATAGCCAAAAGTAGGTGACAAATTGGGAGACTTTAGTGAAAGTTGGGAGAATTTGTCAAAAGTGGGGGGACAAGTAGGTGGGGGAAGGAATCCTAAGTGATGAGTTGGATGGGAGGTGGATTAAAATAATGGGAAATGGAGAAAGGTGGCAGCCATGGCATCCAATGCCTCTAAAATTGGCTAATCCCCCCTTTAGTCCCTCAATTCCTTGTATTTGGGCAATTAAGCCCAACCACCAAAAGTCTCTTTTTGTCCAATTGGGTCTCTCACATTAAATTTTCATCATTTACTTGGCTTAAGCCAAGTTTAAATTCTGAGAGTGTCCAACACTCATCATACTCCCTGGTTCCACTTAACTTAGTGTCTCCCAAACTCAATGAGTTAAATTCCCTATTTAGGAAAAATTCTTAAGCCTTGAATCCTCATAGCCCGAGGCTTAATTACTTAGGATTTTGTGGGCATTACAACAAGTCCCTCAGGTGGACTTTTGGTTCCAGAATTGTCTTACATGTCATTGTTGCAAACAAACTTGGAGTATATATAATCTAGAAGATGAAAGTAAATGTTGGAAGAAAAAAATTGAATTACCCATGTGGAACCTTGAATTTGGGAAACCAAATTCTTAAAGGGGAGGGAATTGTCACACCCCGTGTTAGTGATCGTGTTAGTGAAGTAAGACCTCTGTGTTGGTGACCGCATTAGTGAAATGACACCACCATGTTATTGACGTGTTAGTGAAGTGACTTTAGGGATCTTTAGTTCACATGGAATAAAAGTGGTGACTAAACTGCATATTTGGAGAAATTCTATTTAATTGTGTCAAGGAAGTTAAGTGAATAGAATCAAAATACTAGATACAATTGAAAACAATTCAGAAACTCAAGAACAAATGGTGTTATCTCCCACTCATTGCATGCTGGTGTCATAGAGCTTAGCACTCATGAAGTAAAGACTTTGGAAGTGGGGAAGGCAGAGAAGGCAACAATGAAGGTGCAAAGGCCCAATATAGGCCATCCATAGATAATGGTGAGCAGTCTGCAGAAGGTACGATGGTGGAGCCAGGATTTTTTCATTGGAAGGCCAACACGAAGCCATGTTTTTCCTTAACAAGGAAAAAATAATTAGGATAAGCAAAAAAACTATGCTTAAAGATATTAATGCTAAAACTAAAGGTGTGTGCTAGAACTAATATCACGACTTAAATTATACATAGGGTGCAAAATCCCTGCATTTCTCATCCTAATTATTGACTAAGAACATCAAAGTAATGCTAAAGTAATTTTAATATGTTAATTTTTTAGTTAAACTTTAATAAAAAAATTATTCAATTCAAGACAAAACAAGAAAAATTAAATCCAAATTGAAATCTTCAAAGGTCAACTTACATTAAGGAGAAATCCTTATAATTAACATATTTTAATGTCTAATTTGCCCCAATATATTACATTAGTGGGTTATCTACTTATTTCAAAAATATCAATGACATATTTGCCTCAAAAAATACAATAGTTGGTAATTTGTCTCCTTAAAATAAAATATGTGTCATATTTGCTCTTTTGCCTTTTACTTTTTTGTTATTTCTAATATTTGATTAGGTTGGTTACCTTCTATATTTAGGAACCTAAATGAAAATAGCATCAAAGTTGAGGGTTTTTATGATGATTTAGCCAAAATATGTATCAAATGTTGAAGGTTTTAGCAAGATTGATATATTGGCCATGGAAGGTAGTGTTCAGCTCGAGAATGAACTTGATGAAGAATGTCACTAAGAAGTTGCCCAACACCCTAGTTATTCCATAACAAATCGAGTAAATTTCATAAATAGTCCCTAACTTTTAATGATCATTTTATTTTAGTCCCTAACCTATTAAATATTTTGTTTTGGTCCAAAACTTATTGAAACTATTTTATTTAGGTCCCTCACTGGGTGAAATTTATCAACTTAGAATAACTATCTAACATAGAATTTTGAAATTCTAATTTACATATTCGGTAACTATCTTCTAGTCAATTTAAATTTTTTAATATTTTTTTACAATAAATAGAAAATCTAAATTAGTAGTTTTTTCTTCTTGAATGAAATAAGTTTAATTTTCAAAGATAGAAAAAGGTGATTTGAATTTTTCATTAAGTCTAAAAGCAACATTATACAAATTAAATTTATTGTAAGATAATTACTAAATAATTTAAATTATGAACTAAAGAGTTGGTGTCAAACAAATACTTTTAAGTTGACAAATTTTTTCCATTGAGTACCAAAAACCCTAAACCCTAAACCAAAATGAAATGTTTTTAATAGCTTTAAAACTAAAATGAAACATTTTTAATAGGATTCAGGCCAAAACAATATTCAATAGATTAATGACTAAAATGAAATGACAATTATGCATCATTTACACAATTTGAAACAAAAAGTAGTACTAAACTAGATACCAAATTTAGCCGAGTAAAAATCTTTGGTGTTGAAATCAAGATACAACAAAACAAAGGAAAAAATTGTACTATAGCACAAGTACCACAGATAGGAGGCTCTCCTAGGCCTCCAAGTGGCCCCGAAACCAAAGTAAATGATGGGAAAAAAAAAAGTATTGTAGTACCAAAGTTGCCAGCCTGCTCAATCTAGCTAACTATCAAAGGCTCTGTTTGGTACTAGTGTCAACGATTATTGTTAACATATTAAAAAAGTCATCTAATGGTAATTTTTAACATTTAACTTTAACATTTTCATCTCAACCGTTAAATAAATCATCTAAAACTTTAATACTAATCACAAAAGTTGTTCTCAAACAAGTAGAGATGACAAAAGCTGACCTGACTCGATGACCTGGTCCAATCTACCCAAACCTAAGCCTGACCTAACCCGATTTGAGAAAAAAAAAGTCAACGACCTAAACCCGATTATACCTAATCCTACCTGAACTCAAACTTGATTGAAGGAAAACTCAAGAAAAGCTGAACCTGAAATGACCCAAATCTGAAATGACTCAAACCTGAGACTAACCTAATCTGAACCTGAGATGATTCGATGGCTAAACCCGACAAAACCCGATTTTAACCCTCGTCCTAAACCTTAACTTTCCTCTTTCATTATCTTCCATATTAGTAAGTCATAAATATGGGGAATTTCATGTTTAGTAATGTTCATTTTTTGAGACTTTCATATTCAATATATCTCATATTTAGAAAAGGTGATTTTTGTAATTAGTAACTTTCATTTTTTGGTACTTTCATATTTAGTAAGTCTCATATTTGAGAAGGGAACTTTCATATTTAGTAGCTTCATTTTTTTTTTTGATGTTCATATTTAGTAATTCTCATATTTTGATAGGGGATTTCCACATTTTTGAGAACTTTTATATTTTTTAAGTTTCATTTTTTGGGAAGGAACTTCCATATTTAGTAAGTCTCATATTTGGATTCTTCCAAAGCAAGTAACTTTAGTAAGTTTAATGATATTGACAGACAATTGTTAAAATTACAGCATTTCATCCCTAAACTTTTAAGTTTAGTACAATAATGTATGTAAATTTTAAAAAAATTCATTTTAGTCACCCTTAATAATTACTCCCTTCGTCCCGGATAATTTGCTCCATTTACTTTTGCACGAATATTAAGAAAATCACTGTTTGACCCGTTACTTTCCAAATCTACCCTTGTCTTCGTCTCTCTGCCTCCTTCTGTCGCCATCCTCCCTCACCATCGTGACCTCATCGAGGTCCTTCCCTCGCCGCCCCTCCCTTCCTCGCCGTCGCTCCTCGCCTTGTCACCGCTTCTTGTCGTTCCTCACCATGGCCTGAACGCTCCTCGCCTCACTGTTGTCGTCACCGTGCCTCGCTTTGACCTCACCTCACCTCGCCTTTCTCCGATCTCGCCTCGCCTTGCTTGCTTTGCTCCGATGTCGCTCGATTCTCATGTCTCTCTCCAATCTCACCTCACTGTGCCTTGCTTCGCTCCGATCTCACACGATTCTAGCATCTCTCTCCGATCTCGCCTTGCTTCGCTCCGATCCCGCATGATTCTTGGCCTCTCTCCAACTCGCCTCACTGTTAGTCTCGTCTCGCTTGCAATTTCTCACATTGCTGCCGCTGGCAACACTGCCGCTACTCGCCGCCCCTGGTTCATCAGCTTAAGCAACTCGCCGAGAAAAAGGAAAATAAGGATAGATAAAGGTGAGTGAAGAGCGCAGAAAGTGGGTTAGGTGAGTGAGGGTAATGTGGCAAATTGACAGTCGAAAAGTTACTAAAACGGGAAATGGTGCAAAGTTATGGGACTACTCAAAAAGGAAAATGGAGCAAAATATATGGCACGGAAGGAGTACAACATAGGTTCCTGAACTTTTGAAATTTTTGTACTTTCACCTAAAATTTTTCAAACTTTACAGTTTAGTCACTAATATTGAACTTGATTTGCATTTCATAGTAATTTCAAATAAAATTCATTGAAACATAAGTATAGAAAATTTGTTTTAGTGTATGTCTGTGTGATAACTGGGTGAAGATCCGAATGACCTGTACAATGATAGTTAAAAAGTATGAGTCTAGAAAAATAATCAAGTATTACCAACAATATTAAATAACCTAAATATGTACTAACTATAATGAAGAAGATTTTTATGAATATTTTGATTAAATATACTAAAAAAAGAAAATTTAATTTAATTTGAATCACAAAAAAATTGAATTCTTTGATTTAAATTTTAACAATTTTTTTTAAAAAAAATGAATCAATTCAATTATTTTAGTTTATACACCAATAGCCTTAGGGAACACAAATGTCAACCTGAATCTGACTAGATGTTACTGGAGACTGAAATTGACCTGATCTATAGTGAATCTAACCTGAACCTGACTTGAAATCGAATTCATGCTAATTAAATTAGACTCAAACCTGAATGACCTGACTCAAACTGACCTGACCCACTTAATTATCATCCCTACAAATAAGGTCAAAATGGAGTTAGGTGAGACCACCACTTCATCTAACTCTAGGCATTGTGTGATATTACTCCATATGTTCTAGAAATGATGCAACATGTTTGATTTTGAGTTATCTCAAAACTCTGCAACATTTCCTATTTGGTAAATTACTTTATCATATTACTCTTGAAACTATTATTTTAGTATTCACTTTTTCCATTTTTATTGGTTTATGTGTAAAAATGAATGGTGATTGGTGAAAGTGAAAACAATAAACTTTTTTCATTTTTCCAATCTCTATATCAAATCAAAACATTTCATCCAAAATGGGATGAATGGAGGATTAGTGACGATTATAAATGCAGCTACCAGAACTTCAGATGCCTATCTCATTTCCCTATGCACTTCACCACAGCCCAACACGCCAATAACTATAGCTTTCCATTTCCTTGCTGCCTACGCAACTGTTACTTGTTTTTACTTGTTTATCCATTCTGTCATCTGGAGGCTTAAGTACCAATTACTTACAGCCTAAAGAAAGAAGCCCAGTTATACTTGTGAGTGGCAAGTAAAAACTATCCTCAACAAATTGTTCAGATGCTCCCTTTAGCCTCATCATCCTTCCACCTGACCATTAGTCGTCCTTGTTCTTAGAGCAGTATAATTACAGTGACTTGTAAACTCAGTTAATGTAATCTCCACCGTTTTGTAACATTAAGAAGTAGAACGTTTTCTCGTAGTCATTACTAGAGGCAGTGTCTGACAGATTGACGATAGATATTCTTACAGCTTCAAGCACTTAATGAGATGGACACTATGGACGAAAGCTTGAACTTGCGCACTTTACTGGAATTTGCAGGCTCGAATAGGACTTCGGTGCTTGATCTTACTGTTACTTCCTTCCACTCTGAACTTGATGCACCTTCACTCCGGTAATCCCGAGGAGAGTACAAAACTTGAAGCCTGGAAGGGGCTGCAAAAATAGGTGGCCATTTAGTACTAAGTATTCTAGAATACACAAACATGTGTTTATGATACATCACGACTCAATCAAACCTGAAAACATGTTAAGAATGCTCCCAAGCAAATCATTCTTCCCCACATAAATCTATGAGAAGCTTGCTTCAGAATAACTATGATGCCTAAACAAAGTATTATTATGTGCCCCAGATGAGATATTCCAGATAACCCAAAACAGCACGTGTTGAATCCATTATGTCACGGTAAGCAACGAATGTTTATGCCCATGTCTGGTTTCTTTAGATGAGCAAGAGAGCATATAGCACCAGAAGTATCAAACTTCCCATCTAGAATTGCTTCTAAAGTTATCACTACCACATTTTTTCCAACAGAACTTGTAGTTGTCACACATACTTTTCCCCATTGGTCTCTAATTTCTGGTATGCATAAGTTTACATATTATCAAAGTTACCAAAATTGATTTAGAACATTTGACAAAACAGTACTTTACTTACCAGAACAGTAACTCACAAACCTCTCTGAGACAATAATGCCAGAAGTAAATAATAAACCATGTGTATCTAGTTAACCTTATGCAAGGGCCAGAGAACAAGTAATAGCAGTTTCATTGAATGATACAAAATGACAGGATGATAGTTTCATTATTTATCGTTCAGTGCCCGTGGGATTAGTCTGTTAGAATGTAAACATCCTACCAAACATTTTAACAAAGAAAATACCTAATCCAAGCATACTCGTCTTCTGGATGGCAACACGGCTGACTTTAGATCGCTTGATATTTCTCAAAGCAGTGAGATCCTCTTGCTTCCCCTTAAATTCTAGGAAATCTCCAAGTACGTATTTGTTATTTTTGAGCTCTAACCTGTGAGCATTTTAAGCATAGATTATTCTCAGTACATGTTTACTGAACAGAACTTAATGGTTAGATTTTTCCATTGTCAAACAACAACCAAAATAAGCAGGCTCCATATTCTACTACAAACAACAAAATGCACAGTTTTCATTTATTTTTTCCCCTTGGATACTGGAGTTATTGAAAAAGAATAGGAGAGAAAATATACTCATGAAGCATTCCCTGGCCATTAAATTTGGAAATGAGAAAAAAGAATGTTTTTTCATAACCAAAACAGCCAGAACTTATTTGTCATTTGTATTAACTTTTTTATACATGATATTTTAGTTATAACATTGCGGTGATTCTCACAAACTAAAGGCATTCCCTAGCCATAAGAATGCTTGTAAGAAGTATCCCAGGCTGCTTATAATCTAGCAACTCATGAGGGAAATGAAGCAGACATAGAACTAAATTTTGCAGTTCCATTTGATAACTGAGTAACCTGAATGAGCAATGAATCAAGTTGACACCAATGTCACCGACAATTGCTCACTTTCACACATATCCTTATCCAGAAAGAGCATTATACGCTGCAAATTAAAGGAATGCATACAGCAGGAAACTGTAATACCAACGTAGAATTAGTGAGAGGCTCAGAAGCACGGTTAATGAAAATGATGCAGCATGATCACTTCTAAGAAGAACTGGATGGAGGATGGTTAAAATGGTACTTGTAGGAATACGTAAGACATAAGGGTACAACAGTGCCGGAGCCAGTAGGTAGGGCTGGAGATGCCTGGCCCCCTAACTCCACCCTAATCCATGTATTAATCTTCTCCCGAAAAATTATATTACATATATCTAGTAAAAGAAAATATTTAGACAGACTTAAATTATATGTCATCTGTTTCAAAGAGAATGATTTTCTAAGCTTTTGTAGCCCAAAATGAATGATTCTATTATTACATTCATGCCACTTTTCACTGCACCTCCAATACATATATGCCTATAGCCTTCATATATGTTTCTTTAATAAGAGCAATCAAATTCAGTACATATGGTTCTTTTATGTTTTAACACTATCACATATTATTTTCAACTTGGACCCCCTTAAGAAAAAATATTGGCTCCCCCCTCAGCAACAATAGGGAAAGAAGAGAGAGAGCAAAAGAGAAGGGAAAAACCAGTCCAGCAAAACCTCCTAAGACATAGTTCTACTACCTTTTGTACAGGAACTAAAGAAATCAAACTTTTCCTTGGTTAGAAAACAAACTTTTCATTCCAAAACCAGCACCTATAAGATTTCACAGGCAGGAGCACCCATCTATTGCAAGAGAACTTCAATCGTACCCCAACTCCTTAACATTCAAGATAATCCATTACGCTACTATGGCATACTTAATCCTTGACTACCACAAAACTTGGCATAGTTATGTTTGGTAACAGCATTTACCATTTGCGTCATGGATTAGATAATTTTATAAATAGCAAAAAATCTCTCTCTCAATCAAAGAATTTAAAAGCAACAATTGAATAGTTTTTCCATGTCATTGACTTAAACAGCAAACACTGCTGCCAAAAGGGGAAAAATAGGAGACTTGTTCAATATTCCTAAAATTGAGTTACGTGAGAATCTAGATAATTTGCTACATAGTACAGATTTATTATTTCTTTTCTTTTTGCCCAAGTATAATACAGAAGTTACCGATCACTACTAAATATCTGATGTTCCACAGACTACGAAATATCAGATTTATTATATTTCATGTTCCACAAATTGTCAGAGTATCAGTAGAACACTCATCCTGGAAACTGTCAATTCTGATACTCATTACTATCAAGTAATTGAAAATCTAGCCACATACCTGTCCCACATTGGAGCAGTACTGAGGATAAAGCTCAACTGCTGCTCAATAGATTCCTGCATCTCTTTCTTTCCACCAGAAAATGCACCTTTAATCCATCCAGAAAATATACTTTTTGGCTCTGGCTTTAGTTGCACCCACTGATCATATGTAATGACTTCCGGCGGAAAATCACCAGGATAAATAGTTCTACAAGAAATAAAAAAAACAGTCATTGGTTTCTTTGCTCTTTTTCCTTTTGGATAAGAGAAACAAAACCAAGAGTTATTCTAGGCCTTATAAAAGTAGATGTGCAGCAGCAACAGCCAAAGACAGGATCCAGTTACACTTCACGCAGCTGTACAAAGACAGGATCCAGTTACACTTCACGCAGACCCTTCCCTATTGATTCACTGCCATTTCAGTTTCAGTCCTTTCTTAATACTCCCTCCCGTCCAACTTTTATTGTATCATTTTTCATTTTGGGATGTCCCGAAACTATTGTTCCATTTCCTAAAATGGTAACATTGCTCCAATTATACCCCTACTTCTTCATTTCTTGAAGTTTCTGTAAGAGAAAAGTTAAAGATATTATTCGAAAAAAAAAAAACTAAAAGACAGAAGTTTCTTAAATTTTGTGTATTGTGACATCGTAAAATAAAATTGGGACTGAGAAGTTTCAAGTAACAACAACAAAATTGGCTGATATGCAATCTTCAGAGTGATGCTCCTACTCAAAACCAAAAATATAGGAAGTCTGGTAAACATGGAGGAGATAGACAGGGGGCAGCATGGTCACAACAGCTTCAAGCACCCAATGTTTGATGTTTTTTACGATCCTAAACAAATTTCTCAAAAACAAAAAAACTAAAAAAAACAAAATACATGAAAGGCTCACCTTTTTTTTTTCCTAAAATGATGTGATTGATGCTTCCCATTGTTGCATGCTAAGTAAACAAAAAAAACTGCCAGTCTCATGGGTTCAGATATGGGATTCATCCCCAAACTCTTTTCCAATTCAACATGACGAGGTCCTCAGCCCCCAACTTGTGGTATATCTGTCCTGGAGCTTTTAAAATGTTCTCATTTCATCCTTTCATCAACTTTTTACTCAATTACATGGAATATATGTGAGGCATTATATCTATGAGGTCCCTTCTTTTTTGTTCTCTCTTCTCTATCTCACTCAAGCACAATGGAGACCTGAGTTTAGGAAGGGGCATAACATTCACACAAGACTCGGAGGAGCAGAAAACAAATTGGCTGACCAAGAGGAGGGGGAAGCACTCATCAAGAAAGGGTTAGCAGTTTAAATATTTTGATCACCACCTCCATCCAATTTCACGGAGATCAGTTTGGCTATACTCAATCCAACCAAGTAATGTAGTGGCTACCAAGTAACTGTGAGTCCTATCTAAAATCATAAATTAAATTATGGCCCTGTTGCAGTTAAACTGAACTTTGACTTCTGATAATGAGAAACAAGATGGTCCCTTCTACAGCATGCTAGCAAAGTCACGCTCTGCACCAAAGTCTGCAATAGGAACCGTGATGGGAGAACTGCAGTGCAATCTTATGACATCTGGTTGATTGAGAAACAGAAACCAAGAACAAGACACCCATTAAATTATTGGGGAACTTACAATAACCCCTTGTGGTTTGGCCTAACCTACAATTTGCCCTCTGTATTTGAAAACCAACATTTTGCCCCCAGCTTTTTTTCCACTGTCCGACAACAACATAAGCAACCCTAATTTAAACTATACAAGTAATTTCAATCTCTCTAATATTTCTTTACACTTAATAGACATTTTCAATTAACAATTTTTCTTTTTCGTAAATGCGTATTTCTCCCTGTAAATGCAAATTAGTATTTTCTAAATGTCAGTTAACTGGGAAAAAATATCAAAACTTCTAAAATTACTGGAAAACAGTTACCAAACTGTTTAAATTCGGGTCTCATAAGTTGTTGTTGGATAGTGTAAAAAAAGTACGGGGTAATGTATAGGTCTTCCAAAATAGAGAGGCCAAAGTATATTAGGCCAAACCATACAGGGTTTTCTGTAATTTTCCCTAAATTTTTTCAACATTAATGAACTTCACATTCTGCAACCCTTTTTTCCTTCCTTTAATAGAACCAAAACTTTTATGCTAAGATCACAATTAATTTAGTTAATTAGTTTATTGTTGCCACTGAAATAGCAACATGGGCAGTGGCCCTCTATCAACTTACAGTAGCAACAGAAGTGAAAACTCAACAGAGCTTCCTTCAAAAGACAGATTGTTTATAGTGCCATTCTGAGCAGACAGATCCAAAAAGATGCAACAAAATCACACTCTCTACTGTATCCAAACAAATATCTTACTGAAAAATGTAGTAACCGTAAAGTGCAAAAGCTGTAAGGCCATCAGGCAATTCGTTTAAAATTAAACTGGTTTAATGATGCAGATTATTATCAGGCCTGATCGGGCTGGCACACAAGTCATTGCAACCCGACTAGATCCGACACCAAAAACCCCCTGTTTCACTTGTAATTACAACCTGGTACCACTCGATTAAAGCCTCCCTCACCAATCTGAAGCCTAAGTCTCTATAACAGCACCCACCTACAACTGCAATCCCCCCGCCCCCCCAAGGCCCCAAGTCACCATGCCCTCCGCCACTGCACACCCGAGGCAGCCACAGCTCAACCCGGTGACCCCCAATCTCGGGTCTGGTATTATATCAGCAGATGTGAAATGCTGAGCTGCACCAGCACCTGAAGGTTCCCCATGCCCTGTTCCGGCAGCTTCTCCGCCTTCATCAACCTCGCCTTCACCTGGTCCGAGGCTGGGGGTTGCCTGGCTAAGCTAGAGGTGACTCTGGCGGGCGGCTTGCAGAGGGCCTTAATTAGGTGGTAGAAGCATGTAATTACTTGTAAAATGGGGGGCCATTTTGACAACTTGTTTTGCGGGTCATCTTGATCCGCAAATAACCCAACACTGAACCTTGAATAATTCAACCCCATTAATTCAATTTAAACCAAAACAAACTCCTGTATGTTAGCTGATAAAGTAAGGAACAATTTGGCACATACTGAAATTTTGGATTAGGAACTACAACTTTGAAAGACAGGTATCCTTCAGGTAAAGCAACTCCCCTCTGTTCAAGATATGATTCCAGAACTGAAGCTTGTCTTTTGGCCTCTGCAACCTGAAAACAGTACAACTCTCAACTGTTCTGACAAACTGACGAAATAATGCATGCAAATAAAGTTGACAAAAAAACTTCATCGCACCACGACAAAAAGGGAGCAACATCAGGGAGATGTCCTAGAACTACAAAGGAGCAACAACCAAATATTATATGATTCCACAATGTTTAAACATTATTTTCTTTCCACATATTAGTCCTCATGATGATAAGCATCCAAGCAGACTCAATTGAATACTCTTCAGTAGAGTTGGTCTAAAAAATGTTCAATGTCATATTCTTCATTGTTAGCGCATTCAACCCAAGACAAATTGACAATAGGTGGCGACGCTTCACCATGCTGTTTGAAAAACTGAGAATGGGTGTATCACATAACAGTGACAATGGAGCTAACAACTGATAGAGAGGTTAAAGCATCCAATCCAAAACAAAATGGTAATGAGAAGAAAGGCTAGCCACAGTATAAAGCACTATCAAACCAATTAACTATACCATGTGGAGTAACAAGCCAGTGAAATATCTAGAAAGCTTCCAATCATGTATCTTATTCAGCTTGAAGAATAGAAATCAAAACCTACTACCAAACTGTCAGTGTTCAAAATCTCAACTGAGTTTGTATGAATGTTACAACTCCAAAACCAAGGATACATGATCCAACTATTTGGCAGGAAGCACAGACACGGATTTTGGAGAAAAAAAAAACATATGGACACTTAAGAAATCAGGACTTGATATTTTAATAATATCTACCAATTAATCTGACACCTCAACCCAACTACTTTGGCTTGCAAAAAAGAATCTAAAGCATTTCTATTTTGCTGCATTAGAGTAATTTCTTTTGCAAGCCAAAAACGATATCCTTGCTATTTCTATCAAGCAAGTATAGGCCTCCCTATGCCGCTTCTCTGTTCTCCTACTTCTAGCCTCTCAGTGTCATGCACTTGGACAGATATGTATCTACATTGGCAACACAATCTGAAACAAATGAGAATTTTACAAAGCTTTTAATGAGATGCCAAAAAAATTATTTATTCTGATTAAAGTTACAATTATTTTGTTACACCAATAGAAGCGCCTTAAATTTAAATAAATTTGAAGCTTCTAGCAAATTTCTGGGTCAGAATGTTATGCAAGTAAATTGAAAGATTAAGCAACTGGCCACAAGTGACAACAAATTGCAGGCTAAAGTGAAGTGGAGCTATAATGACACACGTTAAGGAGTTACAGAACATATGTGAAATAAAAAACGGAAACATATTGAGTAAAATAAAGTCAGCAGAAAAGTTGGATGAAGTGTTCAGGTCAGACACTTGGCAGTAAGATTACCTGGAAGTGTTTAGTGTCTTGCTAGCATAACATTTAGCAACCAAAAAGACCTTTGTTAAGTGAAACCGGGACAAGTCTAAGAATTATTAAAGGACAAATCAAGAGCTACCCCTCCACTAATTATTCCACAAACCAGCTTATTAGTGTGTAGATCAGTTCTTAAGGATCATTAGCACACTGAATGCTTAATTTGTGTTACTGGTACAAATGCATATCAGCCAAGTCCACTCCAACACCACTTATCCTCACCTTTTACCATCTACAGTCCTTGGACTCTTAGTTGGTCAACTAGAGTTCTCGCGTAGTAAAAATCCAAGAGAAAGTACAGTGGAGAAACCAATTCTTGACAACAGAGAAGCTTGAGTTAAGTTTAGCAAGAGAAGTTTGGTCAGAAGAGAGTCCGATCACACCTTAAAACTTGAAATTAGAAGTTTTTGAAAGGTTCAGAAGCAAAACAGAAGGGTCAGTGTTGCTATGTCAAGTTTGGTAGGTGTTTAGCTGCTGTAAGTTCTTGTTCTTCACAGGCAACTGACTCCAGCTGATTCATAATCAGAATAAGTGTGTGCAACTTATAATTACATTGTTACCGGCTATTCTGATTTGAGTGGATGATTGTAATTATGAAAATTAGCAAACGAGTTAAATAGAAGTAACAAAGTGTGCAATGTAGTTTGTACGGGCATTTGGATACTCGGGAAGGCTGTGTAGGCAGAATGAAATAAAATGTGGTGAACATGAACTGTTGTTAAGCCCTGATGAGTGGTTTGAGCTGATCCCTAACTCACAAATGAAGCAATCGGCCAAAGAAATGTGCGAGTGTCACTGTTGTCACTTGTTTTGTTACTGAACTCAGTTAATGGTTCTGTGAAGTGACATGGGAATCCTTATCGAGATTTGTACCTAATCTAGTATATCTCTTATGAAGCAACTATTCTGTAGGTTCTGTGGCCAATACTTGGGGTGTCACTGCAGTTGTAGCAATAAGTTAGTGTACTTATTATAGTTTTTTTCTTCAAAAGAATTAATAAAAATAAGGCCGAAATGCACATATAGTCCTCCAACTTGACAAACTCGAGCAAGTTAGTCCTTGTTGTTTGACTCACTACGAGTTAGTCCTCTAACTTTCCAGATTTAGCGTTTTAGTCCATAAAGTTTGCTAAACTAAACGAGTTAGTCCATCTTCTAACGGAAGGCGTCCAGCTCAGCGAGGGTCTGACTTAACGCCGTCTGTTAGTGAATAGGTGGATTAAAAACGAACAGAGGCGGCGGTGGTGATGGAGCATTCGAGTTCGAGGATTCGAGCTCCACCACATCGAAGTCATCAAGCAAGAAACCAGAGATCGGTGACAGAGGCGACGTAATGGAGGCATGAATTTGTTGTTGAGGACGGCAGAGGGTGGCAATTCGATGAGAATCGATTCGACAGAGGTCGGCGATTTGCGATTCGAGAGATGCAAGACCGATGGGAGACAGGAGATTCGGCAATCAAGGAGATGCGAGACTGATGGGAGGTAGGAGACGAGATCGACCTGAGTTGGAAAGGTAAGACCGATGGCAAGGGGAAGCAGGGGGTCGGTAGGAAAGGGGCAATAAAGCGTCGAGGGCATCGGAAATGGATGGGTACGAGAGCGTTGAGGGTGGCAAATGGGTGAGGTTGGTATATGGGCGTCGAATTTTTGGGGGCTTGATGGCGAATCGGCAATCGATTTTTGAGGGCGACGCGTTAGCGACTTGGAGGAGCGTTTTTGTTCCCCCTGTTTCTCACCCAACCCAGCTCAGCAAAGCCTCCCAAGCCCCATGCCACATCATCAACACATATAACCCTGCCACGCTACATCAGCAGCACATAAGCCTTTCATCCAATTTGGACTAACTCGCAAATTTTTTCCAAGTTGAGGGACTAACACACAATGAGTCAAAGATAAAGGACTAACTCGTTAGAGTTAGCCAAGTTGAGGGACCATATGCGCATTTTGGCCTAAAAATAATTGTTTTTTGTACATAAAAAAGGTTCCAAAGGTGCTTTTCAGGCTTCTTGAATTATTGAGTTTCACATAGTTTAGAATTCAGGTAAGAAATCTGTATATATTGAAATGAACATTTCTGACTACCAAAAACAGGAAATGAACACTTCTAGTCACTTCTTCAAAACTATTCTCCTAACCATCTGCATCATCTAGTTAAAGAGCTTCACCATTGTATAAACAAAGTGATGCAGTGCCTAAAGACTTTAGGCAAACTTATTTTAGGCGTAGAATTAGGAAGTCAATTTTAATTAAGATTCTTTGCTCTCTTATTTATTGCTGGATTTATTTGCTTATTTTAATAGTTTATTTCTTTCCTTTTCTATTTGTTTCTTTTATGCTTCCCCTCCTATAAATAGGGGAAACAATACCTTTTGGAGACAGTTTTTGATGTTATTGAATTAAAAGATTTCCCTTCCCCTAGTTTTCTTCTTCTTCTTCTCTTTTGTGTTCTCTCTTTTGGTTCTAGCCCTATTTTCCCTACATCACAAAGCAACTTAGGTCTCCTCCCATCATAATTATATGATTAAGAAAAGAAAAAGCAGCATTGTTCTTTATGCTGCTGCAGTGAATTTGCAAGAAGGGTGAAGCTGTATGTTGGGAGGTCTTTCTTTGTCATGCCTGTAAATGACATAGGCTGAGGGTTGTGCAGTTCATGAATATAAATTCACGAAAATAAGAAAAAACGATGATGGGTTACAATGCCTATTGAGATGATTTAACTGGTTCTAAGAAAAATCACACTTTAAGTTTTAGTGTGTGTGTGTGTGTGTATTGTGTCACGAGCATATAAGGTGGAAAAGAATTCATGCAAATGTCTGTGACATGGAGACCTAAGTTAAATGGAGGCCAAATGAGTTGAAAAATATGGAGAAATTGAATAAGAAAACAATGAGAACAAGGGTGCACTACAACGCCAAATGACCTACATGTGTAACTTGTGGTGCAAGTAAGCAAAGAAATCTTTTGAGATCTTTGATGGCCGAAATATTTGGCTAAGAATGGGGCTGGAATCCATCAAGAAACTGCAGAGAAATTGTATGGAAACTGTGTGGAAACTATGTAGAAAAGAAAATGTAACTAAGTTTGACTACGTCAAATGAAGTCAACATTAGTTGCATGGATTTATGACTGGTTGCATTGGCAATTTTTCTTGCCAATTTATCTAGCTAAGTATCCTGGAATATTATGACCTAGACCACCTAAGAGTTCTAATTAGTCCTCCGGGTTGATAAACCCTCTGATGGATGCACTACCATGTGAATACTATTTTTATAGTATTATAGGCACTAGGTGTTGTGTTGGCTCTTACTGAGTACTCGTTACTTATGTCCAATTTTGTTTCTATTTTCAGGAAGGGGCTCTGAAGCTTGACATTACCAAGCTTGACCAGCTCACTTATGAACTTATTGGTATGACCTAGTTGTTGACACAAACTTTGGTAACTATTATGCTCTATATGTGACCATATGTGTATGACACTATTTCACAGACTATATAGGAACCTCCTTGATGTGCTCCTTGTGTCACTTCAACTTTGACCTGCCAGGTAGGCATCCAATATAAAATACACTTTACACCCTTCTTATAAATCAGCACCGCACCATAGGCTGACAAGCCCGCCACCTCTACAAAGCATAATAGTTGATCAAAGTTTGTATCAACAACTAGACCATACCAACAAGTTCTTAAGTGAACCGGTCAAGCTTAGTGACGTCAAGTTTTACGGCCCTTTCCTGAAAACAAAAAGAAAACGAGGCATGAGTAATGAGTACTCTGTAAGAGCTAACACAACACTTGCTGCCTATAATACTATAAAAATAGTATTCACATAGTAGTGCATCCATAACCTACCTGCATCCAAAGACATGAAAACAAGAAAAGACAATACAAACGCAGAGCATATATAGAGATAATAAATACAAGGTTAGCACACTCATCCAATCAAAAAAGCACACACACCACAACACCCAGCTTTGAAAAGCCTAGCCATAGCAAGCATTCATTCCGGCAATTTGAAGAGCACTAGACTAATTTCCAAATCTAGCCACAACTTGAAAAAGATCCTAATGCTTGCTCATATTTATAGTTCTAGCTAGAAACCATAAAGCATACAGCTTATAGAGTGCATAAAGCATGCAGAATGCATAAAGCATACAGAGTCCCTTTAGAGCACACAGGGTCATTCAGCTCTAAGCCATCAATTAGGGCCATTTCCTTCTCAAAATCAGAATTTTTAGTAGAAGAAACAGAGTTAAAACCGTTACCAAATGTACCAAAAACAGCCACTTATTGCCTCAAAATCGGCTAAGACAACTTCCTTGAATCTCCAAACTCAACTCCTTTGTTCTTGCTTGGGTTCTTTGTTTGTTTCTTCACTCTTTCTTTGATTTGAAGTTTCGGCTCTTTCCAGCAATTTTACTTGCCTAGCATAATAAGGCTTTATTCTCTAAATAAACTGTTTATAAGTGCCAATAGTTCTCTTGGTCAAAAGAAAACAACAAAACTATATCCAGTTGTATGTTAGTCTTCTTGTTCAGTTTTACTCTTCATTTCCTTTAGGAAGTTTACAGCAGCCTCCCACAACCCTTGTGTCATAATCTTCCATGACTTATTGGTCCTAAGAAGCGTCCAAGAGGCTGCCAAGAAATTTTCATAACTTTATTCAAATTGGAAAAACTCAGCCTGTCATAACTATGGCTTTTTTCTTGATTTTTCATCCAATCTTTTGCTCATTTCTTTCTTTGAAAATTATGGGCACTGCAACAGCTTTTTGCCCTTAATTTCCACTGTCCATAGGCCTCCTTTTGACCACATTCCCAAGCTTTTATTGCTAGCAATTTTGCACCGAAATTGGCAAGAAAACTTGCCAATGCAACCAGTCATAAATCCATGCAACTAGTGTTGACTTCATTTGATTTAATCAAACTTAGTTACATTTCCTTTTCTACATAATTTCAATGTAATTTCTATGCAGTTTCTTGATAGATTCCAGCTCCCTTCTTAGCCAAATATTTCGGCAATCAAAGATCTCAAAAGATTTCTTTACTTGCTTGCTCCACAAGTCACACATAGGCCATTTGGCACCATAGTGCACCTGGTTGTGCACCCTTGTTCTCATTGCTTTTTTTATTCAATTTCTCCATATTTTCCAGCTCATTTGACCTCCATTTAACTTAGGTCTTCATGTCAGACATTTGCATGAATTCTTTTCCACCTTATATGCCCATGACATAATATATGCACACATACACATTAACACTTGTAGTGTGACTCTTCTTAGACCCAGTTAAATCATCTCAATAGGCATTGTCACCCATCATCATTCTTTCTTATTTTCATGAATTTACATTCATGAACTGCACAACCCTCGGCCTATGCCATTTGCAGGCATGACATTCTTCCTTAAGAAATTTGGTCCCCAAATTTTTAAGCAACTTAGGAAATAACTCTTGGTACTTGTTAAGCATTTCAGCTTCAGTTTCCTAGGTTGGTTCATGTTGTGTGATGAGTCCATTGGATCTTTACCATTTTAATCCACTTGCTTCTCAGCTTCCTTGTGTCCCTTACTAGGACTTTTATTGGCTCCTCCTCATAAGTAAGGTTAGGAGCCACTGTAATGCTGGAAGCTGGTACTATTTGACTTGGGTCAGATAAGTACCTTTTTAACATACTTACATGAAATGTATAATGCACATGCCCTAATTCTAGGGGTAGATTCAGCTTATAAGCCACATTACCAATTCTAGCAATTAATTGAAAAGGTCCAATATATTGGGGTGCTGGTTTGCTTCTTTTTCCAAATCTCACAACCCGTTTGATTGGAGGCCAAAAAGGCTGGAAAATATGGAGAAATTGAATAAGAAAAACAAATGAGAACAAGGGTGCATAACCCAGTGCACTATGGTGCCAAATGGCCTATGTATGTAACTTGTGGTGCAAGCAAGCAAAGAAATCTCGAGATCTTTGATGGCCGAAATATTTAGCTAAGAAGGGGGCTGGAATCCATAAAAAAACTGCATAAAAATTGTATGGAAATTGTGTGGAAATTATGTAGAAAAGAAAATGTAAAATGTTTGACTAAGTCAAATGAAGTCAACATTAGTTGCATGGATTTATGACTGGTTGCATTGGCAGTTTTTCTTGCCAATTTCGATGCAAAATTACTAGCAATAAAAACTTGGGAATGTAGTCAAAAGGAGGCAGCTAGTAGGGCGGAAGTTACATGAGAAAAAGACAAGGAAAACAAGATCAAAACAAATCTTGTTTAACCAGCCATACTACTTCAATGTTGACCAAAAATCTAACGCAATTTCCTGGTGATTTTATGGCAGTTTCTTGTGGCCTACGGATTGTGGAAATTAAGGGCAAAAAGTTGTTGGGAGTGCTATAATTTTCAAAGAAAGAAATGAGCAAAAGATTGGACGAAAAATCAAGACAAAAGTCATAGTCATGACCGGCTGAGTTTTTCCAATTTGACTAAAGTTATGGAAATTTCTTGGCAGCCTCTTGGACACTTCTTAGGACCAATAAGTCATGGAAGATTATGACACAAGGGTTGTGGAGGCTGCTGTAAATTTCCTAAAAGAAATGAAGAGTAAAACCGAACAAGAAGACTAGCATGCAACCGGATATAGTCTTCTTGTTTTTTTTTTTTTTTGACCAAGAGAACTATTGGCCCTTATAAATAGCTTATTTAGAGAGTAAAACCTGATTTGCTAGGCAAGTAAAATTGCTGGAAATAGCCGAAACTTCAAATCAAAGAAAGAGTGAAGAAAGAAACAAAGAAACCAAGCAAGAACAAAGGAGTTGAGCTTGGAGATTCAAGGAAGTTGCCTTAGCCAATTGTGAGGCAACAAGTGGCTGTTTTTGGTACATTTGATAAGGGTTTCAACTCTGTTCCTTCTCCTAAAAAATCTGCTTTTGAGAAGGAAATGGCCCTAGGTGATGTCTTAGAGCCGAATGACCCTGGGTGCTTTGAAGGGGCTCTGTATGCTTTATGCATTCTGCGTGCTTTATGCACTCTGTAAGCTGTATGCTTTATGGTTTTTAGCTAGAACTATAAATATGAGCAAACATTAGGATCTTTTTCAAGTTGTGGCTAGACTTAGAAATTGATCTGGAGCTCTCTGTTTTCAAATCAAATTGCTGGAATGAATGCTTGCTATGGCTAGGTTTTTTAAAGCTAGGTGTTGTGGTGTGTGTGTTTTGAGTGGTTTCTTGATTGGATGGAAGTGCTGACCTTATATTTATTATCTATATATATGCTCTGCGTTTGTATTGTATTTTCATGTTTTCAAGTCTTTGGATGCAGGTAGGTTATGGATGCACTACTATATGAATAGTATTTTTATAGTATTATAGGCACTAGGTGTTGTGTTGGCTCTTACTAAGTACCCGTTACTCATGCCCGGTTTTCTTTCTATTTTCATGAAGGGGCTCTGAAGCTGGACGTCACGAAGCTTGATCGGTTCACTTATGAACTTATTGGTATGACCTAATTGTTGACACAAATTTTGGTCAACTATTATGCTCTGTATGTAACCATATGTGCACAGTTTAGGCTATTGTGGCTGTGGTGGGCTTATCAGCCTATAGTACAGTGCTGATTTATAAGAAGGCCGTAAAGTGTATTTTCCATTGGATGCATGTCTAGCAAGTCAAAGTTGAAGTGACACTAGGAACACATCAATGAGGTTCCTAGATTGTCTATGTGAAATAGTGTGAAGAATGTAAAATACTACTCATGTAAAATACTAGCCTAGCTGGTAGTATGCTTTTGAGCCTCACCTGGAAAGTGACTGTTGGAAGGCTTGTAACATATTTTGATAGCCTAATATGCATGAAATCAAGCTCAAGTGCATGGCATGAAAATTTGACTAAATAACCTTTGTCATGAACTTTGGATGTATTAGTCAATAATCTTATACTTATTAATTGAACTTGGTATTTTCAATCAAATGAGTTATAGGCCAGAATAGTTGGTGAATCTTCACTAAAAGCTACTAAGCAATAAACTTAAACATTTGGCTAAGTATCCTAGAGTGTTATGACCTAGACCACCTAAGAGTTCTAATTAGTCCTCCGGGTTGCTAAACCCTTTGATGGCACAATTGTGCATAGGGTAGGGGTGGTTTGGGTCATGACATTCTTAACATTGCCACAATCAAAAGTCTTTTCCCCACCAAGGAACCAATTAAAGCATTCAATGACAGAACATGGTAGAAGCAGATATTAGAAATGTAACTTACAGGATCAGGAATGTGCTCAGCTCTATGACTGCTCCCACCTTCACTAACCCAACTTCCATCACCATTGACTGATACAAATCCCGCTAAATTCTTCACAGACAGCAATACTGCCCCTCTTGAGAAGGTAAACAATCAAATATCACTCACGAAGAATGAACAAATCAAAAGCATGGAATATTAAGCCCAAAGAATGAAGAAATGGAAAATGAGAAATGAACATTTCAACCTATTACAAAATAAAATCTGACTTATGATGCCAAGAATTTCAGACTTCAGAGTACAAGGGGGAGAAATCAAACTTAAACTTCAAAAGATCAACAACACAAACATTGGAAAAGTTTCACCGAACGTATTAAAATCTAACAGTAACAACCTCACAAGCAAAAGATACAATCAAGACCTAAGAAACTTACCCTTTAGTTAAAAGAACCGCATCAATATTCTGTCGGGTACAGGTATCAGCATCAGGAATACGAAGCCCAACAAATGCTTTCCCACTAAAAAGCTTTTCAAGTCTACAGTAAAACAAAGAAATGGAAATATATAAAACTATATCTCAACTAATCCTCCAGGGATCAAGATTGTAAAGAAAGTGTTCCCCCAATTAGGCAACCACAGAACCAATATCAACTCAACCAGTAAATGGTTCCACTGGGAGAGAAACAAAGCCCTGAAACCAAATCTTCGGCCAACCCGAAAGGAACCGAAGTTCCAAACCCCAGACTGAACACAGGAAAATTCACGATTACCTATGGGCGACGGAGAAGATGGCATTGGAATCCGGAGTTTCGACATCCAGAACATCATCGTCGAAGAAGAAGGTCTTGAACAGCTTATAAACGATCAGACCGCAGATGATTTCCAGCCACATGACGAAGCCAGACCTTGCTTCGCCGCAGAGAAAAAGAATACAGGAACCAAGTTTCGAGTTCTTCAGTCGGAAAAATTGGAGGTATTTTAATTTCTCCGGCGTCAACGTGAAAGCGATTAACGAGGCGAGGCCGCGTCGGTGACGAGTCACTCAGGAGTCAAGGCAGCGAGCTTAGCCACTAAGGAAACCATCTCAGAAAATAAAAGGTGTGTTTCAAATAACCCTCATAGTTTGGTTAAAAATACAGTTTAACCCTCATAATTCAGAAACCTAAATGTTATCCCCCGGATTTGGACGCTCCTTTTTCAAGAATCTATCGGTTGCTACTTCTTGTATCAATTTTTAAAATCTTAAATTCAGATATCTAATGTTTATTTAACAGCATAAATTATCAATTTTTATTTATTTAAATGTGAACCAATCTATAATTGTGAAAGACGTGTCACATCCATCTAAACAGTTAATGCCAAAATTTCCAATTTGTGAAGTAGTTTTGTCCTGAAATTTCTAAAATCTGCGGGCCAATTCGTTTCGTCTAAAGTCAACTGACTTTTTTTAATTTTTTCATCTTTTTTACGTGAAACCAATTTCATTTGAAAGTCAATGTTATGTAAATGCAATAATCAATTTGAAAGTAAATTTTTAGGATATTGTTAAATTTTTATGAATTTTTCTTTTTTAAGACTTGAAACTAGAAAAATTCATAAAAATTTAGTAAGATTATAAAAATTATATTTTTAATTGATTATTGTAGCTATATAACATTGGTTTTTAATTAAAATTAGTTTCAAGTAAAAAAGATGTAAAAATAAAAAAAAGTCATTTTGTAGTCAATTGACTAAAGTTGAAACGAATTGGCCCGCATTTGCCCCATGCCTTGGTTGTTTTAAATCAACATATGGGTTTTACTTAACTTTTTCTTTTAGGCAACGACAAATTTTTCAATTAGATGACAACCTCATCACAAAATACATTAAAGCATAACTTGAGGAAAATCCAATTTAAACTTGTCTATTATGTCTTGACACAATTAGCATGTGTCCGCTTTGCTTGACCATCTAAGATTTGAATTCTGGCTTATACAAAAAAAAAAAAAAATCTCATTACAATAAATGAGTTTAGACTAGGTATGTAGGGTATAAGGTAGGTTAAGTTATATAATATCTCTTATATTCTTAGTGACACAACGTTTCTGTTTTGAATTATCATTTTTGTCCTCACTCTCAACTATCGCTCATACTCTCATTTTTACAACATTCTTATGTACTTAAATTTTAAAAATAATATTTTCTCACTCTCACTTTCACTTTCTTCTCTCACTTTCAGGATACTTTGTGTCACTTAGCTTATATCTCTATTTATCCACAATTAAACGAGTCCTTAATGTTTTTGTTTAGATTCTTAGGCTGGCTGGGCTCTCCTCTTCCTTGACATCTTGGGCCGTAACATTACCTTTGAAGATTGGGTCAAGACCCAATATCAAGTTGTTCCTCCTAAATTTTATCGACAAAACACTAATAATGAAAGTTTCAGTATTTGATTAAAAGTGATCAGTTTGAATTTTTTCTACATTGAAAAAAAAATGGCACAAAAGTCTAATCAAGTCATGTGGCTTCTGATGTTAGTATTTCTTTTAAGACGAAGAGCCAGTGTCGGTGCCACTTTTAGTATTATTTCTTTTATAAAATTTGTAACTTGACCTCATAAATTTAAAATTTACTGTTTTATGTTTTAAAAAAATTAATGGTGCCTCGAATCTGTGACATGGGGAGAAATATCATAAACCATGCAAGCTCATAGAAGTGCCAAGTGCTTCACTTATAAAACAACATGCAAAATGCTATACATTGTTTGATTAACTGGTAATATTCCTACCACCACTGCGGGCCTAGCTGACAAAGGGGGAGGCCCAAGGCCAGCCCCCATAATCCTGATTGGGCAAGAACCTGACTGTTCCATATTGGACTGAGCCCACACTTTTTTCTCTAAGAAACAGGCCAGCTAGCCTAATTTTGGATCTTTAATAACTGGCTCATATTCGGCCCACTTGAAGGACAAATTGGGCCAATTTCAATGCCCACCTTTCCACCATAACTCGATATTGCCTAATGTTTTTTTTAAGTCAGAAAATTGTTTTCGAGTGCATAGGGTGAGGAAAACATATATATATATATATATATATGGAAGGGGAAGGGACGCCAACATTTTGAGGACCAGGAATACCAGCGAAACCAACGTATGTGGCATTAAGAAGAAATTGGCTAAGGCAAAATTTAAACCCCAAATTTCTGCCATGTATCCCTTGCATCTTTACTATTGGGCCAAGGAGCTCGGGATTATATTGCCTAATGATTGATCTCTATGTTGGCAAAAACAAATTTTGATTTTTAGGTGCAAAAAGTGTAAAAATCACAGTAATTAATATCTGGTGGCTTATTCCATCCAAATTCAATGCTTCTTGTCAAGATAAGTTTGTTACCGCCCAGTAGATGCAACTCCTCTGGTGTCCATGATTTTTCTTATTGCACACTTCATTACGCTGATTACCCGGGAAAGGGAATGTTTGGTTTCCTTTCAAATCCAACACATTCTTCCTTGGCACACAAGTAAGAGTTATTGTCACCTCACACCTCTTCACATTTTTCTGTTCTTTCTAATCTGTACAGCTGCCTGAAAAAGTCCCACCCTCAAGGATAATGTTTTACTGTCAGGAAATTGCAAAAATATACATTCCTGAATTAAAACATAAAATTGCGTTTGAATCAACAAATTATCAAAACAAGAAAGAGAATGAATGAATCATAATAGACTTGTGATAGTTAGTTACCCATTTTCGAGCCAATTCGTTTTAATTGAGATGAACATAATTCAAAATAGTTTATTTTTATTTTTACATCTTTTTTACTTAGAATAAATTTTATTTAAAAGTCAATATTATGTAGATATAATAATCCATTTGGAAGGAAATTTTAATGAAGTTATTAAGTTTTTGTGATTTTTTTTAATTCCTAAAACTAGAAAAAATCATAAAAATTTAACAAGATTATAAAAATTATATTTTCAATAGATTATTATACTTATATAATATTAACTTTTAAATAAAATTTGTTCTACGTGAAGTGATGTAAAAATAAAAATAAATCATTTTAAATTAAGTTGATTTAAGTTAAAAATGAATTGGCTGTGTTAGCTTTTTCAAACCCCTAACACTCAAATTTATTATTGGATAATTTTTCCAATCCCTAACATTAAACGTTGATGCTGTTATGGAACGAAACCTATATTTTGATCGGATAACTCATTACCAATTTTTTTTTAGAAATAATAGTTGACGTATGATCAAATAAGCAATTGGCTATCCAAATGATGATGATTGTTTTGACTACCTACCCTCCCACCCTTAATCCACCAGAATCTAGAGGTTCTCAAACAACCATTTTTAATAGATTGCATATCGTATAATTCAAAATTACCATTTGCTTAAATTTGAGAAATGTCGAGTGGCCCCCATCCAATCCAACATTACTGGTTAGAGGAAAAACCAACCACCAGAAGTACCCAGCAAGCTTTTTTTGTGGGTGTCCCATTTTGGGCAACATTACAGGCAGCTAAATCTGGTGGTCCTGCAAATCTAGAGACTGAACACTACTTAAGTGACCAAGACAGAAACTTACCTAGATGTCAGTACTCTTTTAACTGCAAACTGATTTGTCACATTGATCTTACCCATCTACTAGTGCTGAACTCCGCCATCCATTTCAGGACACCACAGCCCTTCATCATCCTGCTGCACCTTCACTGTATGAAATGGTGAGTCCAATCCGCCTCGAGGGCTCACGTTCTAACTTTTCAAAGTTAGTTCGCGTTACAAGTTCATGTAAAAGCAAAACCGCAAAGTTTTACGTCTGATGCCCTTTGCAATCCATAAATCACTACCCGACATGAGTAAAGAAACCTGTCGTACCTACCAAAAATGGCAGATGAGATTGCTTATATTCAAATCTCACAGAAGCACATCCCATTAATGTCTGAACATGCTATTTGCTCCACACAGTTATTTGCTTGTAAAGTGACTACAGAACATAAAAACAAAGCGAGATTGAACAAATTTAACAGTGCGATTTTCTTCTCACATCAGAAAGCTGGAACCATCTTATTCAATTTCAGCTACGGCAGTTAAACATCACCCCAGTTTGCACACTTGTTTTATGGACCACCAAAGCAAAATAAATGCATGACCTTCGAAATAGTAGTAGTCTCAGAAACGTCAGCTTTCATCAAGGGGAGTTCTGTTTGTGGGTAACTTGTGAAAAGATGGACTGAAATACAATCAAACTGCCATAGCTTTCCATTTGGAGGGCAGGGAAAAAATTACAGAAACAGAATCTCCATCCTTTCCAATATACAGCAATACAAGAACATGGTGACTCACACTAAAACATGTGAAATGGAAGAGAATAAACATGGAGTGAACCACTTCAATTTGAAACCTATTCAGAATATTTCACGCAAAAATTAAACAACAAACACATTTGGATTCATTATATTACCGTCAACACTGCAAGCTGGTAGAGCTAATTCAGACCGTGGATGATACGATAAGTGAGAATTGCCAGTGCACTACAAAGAAATAGCTTATCCCTGTTTACTTGATGTTCCCTTCTTCTTGAGTAGGCTTCCAAACTTGCGAAGCAAAGGCTTCTTCTTCTTCTGATGCTGTTGATCTATTGGTGACTTCCTGCTTTCATTGCCATTTTCAGTAGAGCCATTCATCTGATCAAAAGTCTCACCACCATCCACTTTTGATTCAGCTTCCTCTTCAAATGACTCTGGCTCTGGTTCTCTCTCTGGGGAACATTCTTTCTTTTCAATTGTGCAGCTCTCCCACATCTTATATTCAACTTCAACTGAATCATCCTCCTTCTCTTTAGTCCCATGTTCCTTAACTTCTCCATTCCCATTGTCAACTTTTGAAGTGTCTAGTTGAAGAGTCTCATTTATCAAACCATCGTTTTCCTCCTTTGGATTTTCTTTCAGGAGTCCCATGTCTTCTTGAGGAAATTCTGTTTTGAGCTTCCCTTCTCCTCCATGTCCATTCTCTTCAGAGAACTCAACTACTTTAGGCAGCAAATCATAGTCCTTTTCGCTGTCCGTCAGCTCGCCATTTTCATCGTTATGCTTTTTGGCCATGGCTTCTTCTAACAACTTAGACAATTCCTCAACTTTTTTGAGAGCAGCAGCTTCCCTAGCTCTGAGTTCTTCATGCTCTTGAATAAAATTCTGCAGTTCACTCTGTTTATCCAACAAACTCTCCTTAAGCTTCATGCTTTCAATTTTTGCTTCCTTAAGACATTCCTGCATATAGACCACCTCAGCTTCAACTTCGTTCAGGCTTTCCTTAAGCTGAAGTTCTTCCTCCTTTGAAGCTGAAGCTTCTTCCTCAGTTTGTTTCAGCAAACTCACCAGCCTATTGATTTCTTCCCCTAGAGAAGAGTTCTCCTCTTCAGTTTTTTTAATACAATCAACCAAATGCATTTCTTGTTGCTCCCACTCAGCCTTCGAGTCCAGCAATTCATTCTTGGCCCGTTCAACGGCACTATTAAGAAGATCAATTTCATGTTTTGCATCATCAAGCATGCTTTCATACTTCTCATTTTTAGCATTCAAAACCAACTTTAGATCTTCTATCTGGGCCTCAAAACTTTCATGGTCTGCTTGACTGAGTAAGAGCTTCTCTTTTGCCTCCCTGGCTTCAGCAGAAGCTTCATGCAAGGCTGACGCTAAACTTTCTGTTGCTTTCTTGCTCTTCTGTTCTTCATGCTTAGAAAGCTCTAAGTCATTCATCAGCTTCTTTTTCTCTTCTAATAGGCTTTGAACACTTGTACCGGAAAGCTTCTCATTTTCCAAAGCTTTGTGCTTTTCTTCCTTCACAATGTCTATCTCTGACTTCAGAGACTCCAACTGTTTAGCCATGTCTGAAGCTTCCTTTTTAGCCAACTCAATTTGGTGTTCGGATTCCTCAAGATCTCCTCTTTGTGTGTTGATTGTCATTTCCAGCAAACCCACCTTCTCCTTAAGAAAAGCAGTCTCTGACTCTGCATCATGCAATAAATCATTGTTGCCCTGAAGTTGCTTCACTATTGAATCCAGTGACTCTGAGGCTGATCTTTCCAATTGCTTTGCTTCCTTAAGTTGCTTTTCTAGTTCATCCACTTTGTTTTTCCATTCCTCTGCTAAACTTTGAGCATAAGATTCAGCCAACCTGGCAGCCTCCAAGTCAACATTAAGTTGTTCGATTTGAGACTCTCTCTCCAATAACTTGTCCTCATAACTTCTAGCTTTTGCAAGTTCAGTTTTAAGAAACTCCACTTCTGCTTCAAGATTCAGCACTATTGCTTTGCTTTCATTGGCTTCTGATTCACGCTTTGAATCAAGCATGCCTTTCAACCGAGCTATTTCAGTTGACAGAATCTCCACCTTCTCAGCTTGAATCTCAGCAATCTTAGTTGCATCATCAGCATGGCTCAGTGCCTGGTTCTTGGCATCAGAAGTCATGGCAAGTTCCTGCTTCACCCTTTGAAGCTCCTGGGTAGTAGACAGAAGAGCAGCCACATCCAAAGCATGCTGGTTTCTCACAGATTCAATTTCTCTCTGCCATTCCTCTTCCTTCTTCTGAGCAGCCTCAATTCCAGCCTGTTCCAACTCAACAGCCCGAAATTTTTCGATTTCAGAGTTCTCTTCAGCTCGCTTTTGTGCAACCTGGGCCTCTCTAAGTTTTTCATTTGCTTCTTCAGCCACTTTCTGTGCTTCTTTCAGCTCATCCATTGCATGTGCCTTCTCATTTTCAAGCTGTGCTATCTGCTCCTTCGCTTTCTTTAAATCATCCTGAACTAAATTTAGCTGTGACTGCAACTCCGTTCCTTTCACAGAACGAATTTGGGGTTTCTGAAACCCAAATCAAACAAAGAAATAATAAATAAAGTTAGGAGCGGATATTTATTTTAAGAGATTAAAAAGTGCTCAGTACAACAAATTCCACCAGAGTGAACATGTAGAGGACTATTTAACTATCTTTCCATAAACGTACTATACATGCAAAAGCTTATAACAAGTGAAATGCTGAAAAAACAAACTTAAACGACCATAAAAGCTTTTGCTCAAAGGGCAAACCAATGGAAAAGAACTAGAAAATATTCCAAAAAAAAAGAACATCCACCAAATGATTATGGATAACTATGTTTCAAGTGCTTCATCAAACATGTCACTACAAGCTGAACACATAGGTCCCTCGAAGTCCTTCCTTTTCCATTTTAATATTCTATATTGACTCCAGAATAGCTTCCCATGGAAGACACAACCACAAAGAAAGAAGAAACAACTGAATGCTCAATATTAAACTTACTTCAGGTGTCGTATTGGTAACTTTCGGGGATCGATGATCAGCAGTAGGCTTGGAGCCAACAGATCTCGGGGATCGATCAACCGAAAGACGAGTCTTCGGCACAGGAGAGGGTGTGCCAGTATTTCCAGATTTAGGAGCTCCCTTGCTCAGTTTGCTGTTGGTGACTCTGGCAGTTGTTGCAGGTGAAGTTTTGTTGGGAGTTTCCGGTAAAGTGGATCTGCAAGGATTCAAAGCCTCATGATGAATCAAAATCACAATTCACAAACATAATGCAGCACTGAATATGAAATGTCAAACAATTCCAATCAAACTCACACCAACAAACAAGAGAATACCCCGATAATAGACCCAAAAATTTTGAAGAAAAAAAAAGTTAGAAAAAAAAGAAAGAAAAACCCATGTCAACAGCCGTTGATAACGAGAAACCAGAAGTCCAACTAACGGAAAAAAGAAGAGATTAAGCAAGACCTGAAGGAACAAGATGAATTCTTAAGTAAAGACCAAGCTAGCACAACAGTAGAAGCAAAACCCCACAACCCCAAAGCTAACACAACAGTAGAAGCAAAACCCCACAACCCTCAAGCAGATCCAAGAATCTGGTAAGAAATCCCTCTAGAGATTACCATAAATTTACAGAAAAAAACCGGAACTTTTCGCCAAATGAACAAGATTTCATAACTTGACACGCCAATTAAAACAATCCCAGAAACAGGCACCGCATATACATCAACAAAAGCCCTGACACAGATCTAAAACCAAACAAAGGAACTTAATTTAACAGAAACAGAAACAGTAAAATTTTGTAAGTGAGGGAGTGAGTGAAGAACTTACCTGGATTTGGTGGTGGACATGGCTGGTGACTTAAAGAAGCCGACAAGTGGAATTGGCGTTACAAGACAGAAAGGGAAAGACCCAACTTTGAAGAGGATTGTTGGGGATGAAACTGAAATCCTCTAAATTGCTGACATTGTGGCAGAGAAGTGAGGAAATGCGAATGATGGAGATGGCCAACTCAGAAGATCAAGTAGAGAAAGAGAGAGAGAGAGAGAGAGAGAGAGAGAGAGAGAGAGAGAGAGAATTGTTTAAAAAGATTGAATTTTTTTTCAACTCCTCCAAAACAAAGTAAGCTGAGGAGGAAGATGGGAAGATGAAGGGAAAAACCACAATCTAAGAAAACAGCGAAGCAAATAATTTGGTTTTGTCTTCCAGATCCAGAGTGTCCAATCTCAACTTCAAAATCTTATGTTTCTTTTTTCTTTTTCTACGCCTTTTCTTTTTTCGGTTACCTTTAAAGAAGTTGAGGCGTGAATCGTGATCAGAGCGAAAGTACAAACATGCCCGTGGTTTTTTTTCGTTTTAAACACTGCTGTGTATATCGATTGTTCTTTTAACGGTGTATATTGAACGAGGGAAAAGTGGATTTTTAGTTTTAAAATTTTACACTTGTTTCTATTTAAGTTTTAATATTTTTTATTTTTTTAAATAAATCATAAAACTTTGCAATTTCATAAAGGTGTAAATACATAATTGGTCTCCAAACTTTGTTCACGAGGACACTTAACTACTTTAACTAAATATTCAATAACTCAGTCATCGAATATTGTTAATTGAGACAAATAATCCTCTGTATTAATCACGTGCATTTATGACTTCACGTGCCAGGACTCTGTCACTTAAATGTTCTATTCAGTTTCATGGGGACCTAAATGACAATAATATTGAAAGGGAAGGGAAAACATGGTATGTACCTTTTGTTGAGGGTGATTTATTCAATTTGTCGATTGAAAATAAAGAGCTCAAGTATGAAGCTCGTAAATCCCATTCCCCATTTCCTTGTTGAAACCCCTAAATATCCTTTCTGATTTTGTTGCCAAAATTGATCGCCTCATAGAGTTGAATGAGTAACAGTTTGTCGTTTCTCATGCCTATTAGAAGTGCTTGCCAGTACAATGAATATACACCAATGTCTCGATGTAAGCTACAATTGAAAACTTGGACAATGAACAACGTAATTAACATTGGGAGGAGATTTTACCGATATTGATATTATGTAGATAAAATAAGACCAATTTAACATTGGCATGATTTAGGTTTTGTTCATGTAATTGGTGTGATTTAGGTTTTGTTCATGGAACTGGTCTAATTTCCATTTTTTTTCTCTTCCATGGATTCTCGCACTTTATTGTAGGCCTCACACACTCCCCTTTAGTTTTGAAGAGTTTTCATTATGATCAAAGTTTTATGTTTCTGGGTATGTTTGATGGCGATCAATTTTGCATTAACAAAAAAATAAGAGTCACCCTCATCGTGTTCCCCTGTGGAAGACTTTAGCCTTTTGACTGAGAGTAATGACGCTTGAATCATTAGTTGTGTTTCTATTTTAGAAAGATTGTCATTTGTCTTTATAAGATTTTAGAAAGTATTACTAGAATCATTTGTAAGATTTTAGAAAGTATTATTAGAATCATTTGCTTTGCTTGTGACCATATGAGTTGTCTTTGTAAGATTTGACTAGAGTAAGTTCTTACTGTAAAATGATTTTGATGGGTGCTCTATGAGTATTGTTTTCTTTTAACCACATTGAAATGGAACTGGGATAGTTTAGTCTCAAAGATTTGGATTAGTTGGAGAATAGTGCTTATGAATTGCTTACTTATTTTTCTTCTTAATTCTTGAGGACTTTTGCCCTAGAAGAATAAAGGGGTTTTTTTATTGGATTGCTTACCTATGATTGGAGAAAATATATACTTTCTCTATTTCACAAAAACTAACAATTTTACTATTCACATCAATTAATTTATGATTTATTTCTTACAAAATTTATTATAAAAATATGAATATTTTATATGAAAATGAAACTTTAAATATTATAGTTTCTATATATCATTTTTAAGAATTTTTTTCAATATCTATTAATATAAATATGTTTAAGTCAAACTTTAGTCAAAAAAAAGTAAAATGGTCAATTAATGCGAAATGTAAAGAGTATATGTTTTCATTTGTATGTCTATAGAAGAAGAGTTATGGGTTTTTTAAATGGATTGATGAACCATTTCTGAACAAAGCAAGGGTGACAATTTTGGAACATTGCTTGAGTGCAAAAGAACTGGAATAGAAATGGAATATTGTTGAGGTGCAATTGGCCAAAGCATTAGCCACACAACAAAGAAGAATGTGAAAGCACCATTGTGTCATATTATTGATGATGTTGCTGCACTTTAAAGGAGTATAAATGAAACTAAAGAATATGTGATATGGACTTCTAGAATTGTGTGGGTCATTTATGTTAGGTTGGTTCTATGTTATGTATGTAGAGATTAAACAAGTAGAGTATGCAACTTGGTTTAGTTGCAGCTATAGTTGATCGTAGTTCTGATTCTGGGTTGAATCTTTGTATTATGGATTCAGTCTAACTTGGAGGTAGTGATGGATGCAATATACTTTTTTGATTCAATGAAATGAAAAGTACATTTTGAGTATTAGTAAGCAAGGTTGCTTTTTTCACTTATAATTATACCTACTATTGAATAGGCATGGAAATAATTGGTCCATCCCATTTTCACTTTGTTTAAATGTATTAGCCATTTTACTTGACTTTGTTTGCCTCTAGAATAAGGACACTAGGATAACTTGGACTCATGGTTGCATTATCTTTTTAAACTAGTCTTCACTTTGACAGGGCAACAAGAAGACAAATATGCGGGGACATTGGCATAGTTTTAATTTGCACAAATGTGTAAACAACAAGAAACTTTATATATCCCACAAATCCTACAAAAAGAAGGATATTACTATTCCATTTCAACTGTCAAACAACAGATGAATTAGGGCACTAAAGTAACTTGGTCACATGGTTGCATTGCTTTTTGAAATTGGTCTTCACTTTATCAGGGCACTAGTTTAGTTTTAATTTAGATAAACGTGAAAGCAACATGAAACTTTATTTTATCCCACAAATCCTACAAATAACAAGAGTTAATCTTTCACCTTCTGAATGGATGCTCAGGCTTTTGAATTTCTTACTCAATAACAAATATTAATGCATGTTCAACTGATTAAAAAAGGTTTTAAGCTGATGAAGCTAGGTTTTGACAATCAAGTTCCCATGAAACTGACCACACTTGCAAGTTTGACTTGTAGTTTGACTCTTTGCTAGAATTAACATATTGACCTCAATACAAGTTTATAATCATATTTGAGACATGTGTTAACTCTTAAGATTGGCCTTGAAGCTGAATTCTTAATTTTCACTATTCTGCGGAAAAAATACACCACATCAAAATAGGATATCATCATCACATCAAAAAATTCAAAGCCAATTGGCCTTGGAGCTTGACTTTTGCAAAATCTAAACTTAAAATACGCAGTCAAACCAACTAGTTAATTGCTGCATAAGACAAAATATATGGCTTATGAGGTTGTCCAAAATATGTGGCTTTTAAATATCATTCCATTTCTTCTATCTTGAGTTATCAAAGATCATGGTACTAAGCCTCCTAGGCTGTCCAAAAAAATTATATTCATGTTTTACTTAATCATTGTGTAAAATCCCCCAATTAAAATGAAGACAGAGACAAAAATGCCTATATTTATAAATGTTAATCTTGAATTTAGATTAACATAAACTCCAACTACTTTTTGTATAGTTCTTCTTTTTCTCCATTTTGTACTGTTTGCCTATTTGATACAGTTAAAAGAGTAGTAGCAAACATGTGCACATCAGTACCCAGGTTACCTACAAGTATGCTTGATACACTTCCTTGCATACCAATAGGCATTTTTGCAAATACATTCCCTTGGGCAAAAGTATTGGCCTACATGAACATATGAAACAGAGAAAATAATAATAATTATAATGAACATATTTGTATGTAACTTGTAGTTTAACCCATTTTCATGCTTGTTTGGAAATAATAAACTTACTTGTTGACAATGCTAGTTATTTCTTTCAATGGCTGGTACAGGCCTTGTACAAGTCTTGTTGTTATGGCTTTCATCTCCACAAATAGTGCATTGTCCTCCCAGCTTGGACAACTTGGACTTGCATTTTATAGGTTCATTTTTAGAGCTTTTTATCTTTGTTTGAGGCCTACGAAGCAATGTCCTTGGAAGTAAAGGCAGCAGAATACCCTATCCACTATCTAAATAGAAATCTTCTCTAGTCATTACTTCAATTGAGTACTGGTAAGCTTTTAGGAATTTTTCCTTCTTGTACTATTGAGTCAAGTACTTCTTGGGTTCATTTTTCTTATAAAGAATTGTACTAATTGCATGTGCACATGGAATTCCATTAATCTACCAACCTTAACAAGTACAAATTTTTGATCGTAAGTCAACTGCATAAGACCTACCATGTATAACTTTATACCCATCATCCCTGTTGTACTTAACCCTTCACTTATAACTATATTCAATATTTTCATTTAACTCAGTCATTATCAATTGACCATACTCTCCTTTCCATTTACTTGCAAGGATTATTCATTTCATAGTCCTTTCAAATATGAACTCTTTGATTTCCTCAACATGGAAATAATAGGTTTGCTCCTTACACTAATCAACACAAAATTAAAAGCCTTGCCAGTGTTGACACCCAATTTCATCAGGGTATTAATTATTTTAAAATAAAAAAATAAATAATAATAATAATAATAATAATAATAATAATAATAATAATAATAATAAGTAACAAAAATAATAAAATTTTTTGGGATGTTGGGGCTAATTTGATAAAATCCTGAAGTTTTAAGGCTCAATTGACAGATGGGAGAAATAATGGGTGAAATTGAAAATTTACATGAAATATGGGCCTCAATCAGCAACTCCAAAATTATTTTAGACCTATACTAGCATTTTACCCAATTATTCTGGCTGCATTTTTTTTGACCCGTAATCACGCCGCCTCTATTTAAGGATTAGCAGGCATTTTCAAGAGAAAGGGGGGGATGAATTAAAAGAAAAGAAGGTAGTGATGTTCAGTGGGCCGGTCCTGACACGGCCCGGCTCGGGACCGGTTCGCTTGGAGCACGGCCCAAGCACGTCCAAGACCGGAACGGCCCAGGACCGCTTCAAGACCGGCGCCATGTGGGCCGTATATGGGCCTGGAGGAGGGGGGGAGGGAGGTGGGCTCGGCACGGCCCAGGGACGGATTGGGCTCGGCTCGGCACGGCGGCACGGGACCGGCACGGCGGACGGCACGGGATCGGCCCGGGACCGGCTCGGGACCGGTACGGCGCAACGGCAGGCTGCAGTCCAACGGCCAGAATTTTCAAAAAAAAAGGGCAAATGACAACTTAGGTCCTTTTAACGGTTGGCAGCGTTTTCTGGACCCCAGAATTTACATTTTTGCCCCCTCCAACAATTATTTTCTAAGGGTATTTTAGGCAAAAAAAAATATGGCCTTCCCCTATAAATAGGGAGGCCATTTGCACCATTTCTTCACACCAATCTTAGCAATCTCTCATTCTCTACTCATATATTCTCTCATTTTTTTCAAGCAGTCAATATTATTTTCTGCATTCTCACTCAATTCTCAATTACTTTCGAAACTTGTGTTTTGCTCAATTTTGCCTCACACAAATGGCATCAAGAGGAAAGGGAAATGCCTCAAGCTCTTCATCCCGCACCGGTTTGAGGTCATTTTTTCGTGGCCTTTCTCGACCGGCGACCCGTGGGACTCATATCCAACAAACTGACGATGACGAGCAATTCGATATGAGTCAATACGACTTGGGCCTCGATGATCAACTTTCTGATGACGACGTTGAGGAGGTGGAGCCAACGGCAGCAGGGAATGTTGGTGGAGGAGATGGTTCTGAACAAACCCCGACAAGCCATCAAGCCGAATTTCCGGCAGAAGGTAAGACGGCGAGGTGCACCGCATGGGTTTGGGAGCATTTTGACCAAGTTTTTGAGAACAATGCGAGGTTCGCACAGTGCAAACACTGCAAGCAAAAGCTCTCGCATAAGAAGAACGCTGGCACAGGAACACTGAGACGTCACATGGAATCAAAGCATCCGACTTTATGTCCAGATGCAGCTACGAGTACCGGCGGTCAGACACAGCTTGCAAGCACTGCCGGCGGATCAGGTATTTTTAAATTTAATCAAAAAGATTGTAGAGAAGGCATGATAGAATGGATGATGTTAACTGAAAAACCATTTACACAATCGGAAGATAGACACATGGAAAAATGGATTACAACACACTTAAACCCTGCTTTTAAAAAAACATCTAGGACCACTGCTAGGAGGGAGCCATTTAAAAGTTATGAAGCTAGTAAATCAAACTCACAAGCATACTTCTCTGCTTTAGATCACTCTATCTCATTTACTAGTGACATGTGGACTTCACCACTAGGACAAGATTATTATTGTATAACTGCACATTGGATTGATGATAGTTGGGTTATTCAAAAACGTATCATTGCATTTAAGTGGATGGAGGTCGATCATACTGGTTGGAACATATTCAATGTAATTTCAGAATGTTTTAAAGAATTTTTTTGTCATGACAAGGTTTTTAGCATAACATTTGATAATGCATCAAACAACGATGTCGCGGCTGAGACATTGAAGGAATCACTAGAACCTGTCCGTGAGGCCGCATTTTTTCATATTAGGTGTATATGTCATATTTTAAACTTAGCTGTCCAAAAAGGTCTTCAAGTTTTGAGTAATGAAATTACTCCAATTAGGTGGGCACTCCACTATTTAAAGTCAAGGCCGAAAGTTTCTAAAGAATTTAAGCAATATTGTCTGGAAAATGGCCTCGAATTTAGTTGGAAACGTTTTAAACTTGATTGCCCTACCCGATGGAACTCCACTTATGAGATGTTGATAGATGTCATGCCATTTGCTGCATACATGACATGTTTTATAAATGTCAGAGAAAAGAACACGATTTTGAAACAAGAGATGTGGGATAAACTGTCAAAATTGGCTGCTGTGTTGCGATATTTTTATGATGCCACTGTTTTTTGCTCCGGTGTATACTATCCCACATCGCACAAAGTTTTAATGCATATGGTCAACATTGCATGGGTTTTAAACCAATACAAAGATGACGAGTTCTTAAAAGACACAATTAAGGCCATGAAAGATAAATGGATTTCATATTTCAGTACTATACCCCCAATCTACTTAGTTGCAGCTACACTAGACCCGACCGTAAGAATCACAGGTACGCAACAGCTACTTGAGGGTTATTATAGTTTCTTAGAAATGACACATATTTCTGTTCATGCTATAATTGCCTCTATTGATGAGCACTTGCGAGAGTTATTTAAGATTTATGCCAGTCGGTATAAGGATAAGGTTGCAAACACTACTTCATCTACCATCGCGTCTTCATCGGTCTCATTATCATTCAATCCGGCTAAACAACTACTCAAACGGCCCCGTGCTGCCGCATCCGGTCTTACTGAAGTGGACGCATACCTTAACCTTGTTTGGGAGAATGGTGAGACCGACATTCTAGACTGGTGGAAAGCAAGAAGTAACAAATTTCCAATACTCTCCATCATTGCCAAAGAAGTTCTAGCTGTTCCCGTCTCAACCGTTGCATCGGAGTCCGCTTTCAGCACTGGAAAGCGTGTCATTTCAGAGAGACGCGCAAGGCTATCACCAGATTCAGTTGAAGTTTGTATATGCAACCGTGATTGGGGTCTTACAGCTTGCAGATTACAAGACCACAAGAGTTCTGACGAAGAAAACCCCGATGAGGTAGATGCTTAAATCCACCACTTGCTCATTATTTACTTACTTTGTATTTGATCTGATTTTGCTGTGTAGCACAGATCGTACTTTTTATTTTACATTTAATTTTATGGAACGTTTCGCTATTGAGTAATGTAAAGCCCGTTCCATGGTATGTAAGTGCCGTTTGGCTTTAATATTAATAAAAGTTCACACCGGTGGTGGTGTTTTGCTATTAATAAAAGTTTTTTTGTCATTATTTTATTTATTGTCTTGTAAAGTAAAATCTTGGTAATCATGGTTTGTTTATTTAACATAAAGAAATAACAAAAAATGGTTTAACTCAAAATCAAATATATAAAAGTTTCCAAACTTTTTGGTCAATTTCTTACCTTTAACAATTGATTAATTTAAAAGTCTAGTAGAATTAAAGATGAAGTGGAATTTAAGATAAACTAGATTATAAAATATAACTTATAAAAAAACTCTCAGACTCTTGTTTTTATTAAGTTATTTAAAAGTGAAGACTAAAAAGTGGAGACTAAAAATTAAAAATAAAAACTAAAACTTAAAATTAAAATTAAAATTACAATTTTAAAAATTAAAATTTTTCGGGCCAGCTCGGGTTCGGCACGGGACCGGGTCAGGACCGGCACGTGTAAACACGGGCTGTGCCCGGGCCCAAATTACTTAGGCCCAGGACCGGCCGGTCCGGTCCGGTCCCGGTCCGGGCAGCCCGTTTGTGCACCTCTAAAAGAAGGAGAGAGAAAGGGATTAGAGAGAGGGA
The DNA here is from genome assembly GCA_039654915.1 of Aquilaria yunnanensis. Taxonomy (NCBI): domain Eukaryota; kingdom Viridiplantae; phylum Streptophyta; class Magnoliopsida; order Malvales; family Thymelaeaceae; genus Aquilaria; species Aquilaria yunnanensis. Next base: position 77,313,330 of record CM077594.1, on the reverse strand, counting down.
TTAGCACAGAGAGGAGAGAATTAAAAAAAAAAATCTGAAGCGGCGGGGGGGGAGGGGGGGAACAAAAAAAAAAACAAAAAAAACTCTCTCATCTCATCCCTCTGCCGACGCCTTCCTCGCTACGCCGCCATCGTCGCCTCACCTCGCCATCCCGACACCGTGCTTCCTCGCCTCCGTCGCAGCCACCTCCAGACGCTCCCCTCCTCCGTCCGCCGCCCTTGCTCGCCTCCCGCCCAATCGCGCCGGCTGCTTTCGGTTTATCTCTTCCGTCGTCCCGTCGACCCTCCGTCAGCTTCGCCCTCGCCGTCCACGCCAACACCGCTGTCCACCTCGGCCGCACGCACTGACCGCCTCAGCCTACCTCGGTTTCCTCCCTCTCCTCGCTTGTCGTCGGTCGACAGCATCACGCCCTGCCCGCCTCAGTCCGCCGTATCCCCCTCCTCGTTTTGTACCCAGTCCGCCGTATCCTCCCCTGCCGTCGCTCTCAATCGCCGTCCACGCCATTTCCTCGCCGATTTCACCCCTTTGGCCATCGCCGGATCACCGCTGGAAAGATGCCGCCGTTGATGTGCATTTATTTTTGACAAAAATTGATTTCGGTCAAAATATCCTTTGGGGCATAATACTTGTTTAGCTCCTCATCTTTCTTTTTTTGTTCAATTTAGTGCCTAACTCTTCTCTATTTTATGAACTAGCCCTTGACAGTAAGCTTTCACTGTTTTCTTTGTCTTCTTAGTTATTGTTGATTGGCCTTACATTGAATATAGTCATAAAATTGAAATAGGAGAACAACATGAGATTTTGATTTGGTATGTATATTTATTTATCTTTATTTTTAGAACAGCTTAATTTTAATTCTTGTAATGCATCTAATGTGTCCCAAATTATTGGTTAAGCAACATTTAAATTTTTGGGAATCCGTTCTTGGTGATTTGATAAAATCCTAAGATGGATTATTCGTTCGAATCCGGATGGTCTGGTAAGACCCGCAGCTTAGAAAAAGATGTTCCTTTTTAAATTCTTAGTGGATTTGATAAAGTCCCAAGATTTCAAGGACGTCTAGATCCATATCCGGCTGATCTGATAAGATCCATGGTTTGGATAATTATTTAAAAATCTTTCAAAACAATGAAGAAAAAATAGAAGAGGAATTACGGTAATCCTAAACTTCTAGTAAAAAGGAAAAAAAGAGATAATCGCCGCGCCACTTGACAAGCCCAGCACCGGTCGCCAACCAATCGTCCGCTGCCGGTCGACATCAAATCGGGGCAAAAATCCGTTCGCGAACCCACAGCTCGATTAAAAGTCAATTCAAATCTCGGTACAACTCCTCTATAATCCTCCAACTTTTCTATTTCATTTATACAAGCAACTAACTTTTCTTATTTTTACAGATGGGCCATTAACAAGTTTTTTTTTTTGTTATGTTTACCTTCTTTTCTTTTCTTGTACTTTCTTTTTTTTTTATGGAATGTTGTACCTCTTACCTTTATGTGGATGGCTAAACGCCCCACCTTGTGTACTTTTTTTCTTATGGAAGGTTGTACCTCCTACTTTTAGGTGGATGGCCAAAAAGCCCCATTTTTCTTTATTTATTTACTTTATGCAGTTTTATTTTTTTTTAAGTGGATGGCTAAAAGCCCAACTTTCTTTATTTATTTACTTTATGCACTTTTATTTTTTTTTTACGTGGATGGCTAAAAGCCCTACTTTTCTTTATTTATTTACTTTTCTGTATTTATTTATTTTATGCACTTTTATTTTTTTTTCGTGGATGGCTAAACGCCTCACTTTATTTATTTATTTACTTTTCTGCAATTATTTACTTTATGCATTTTTATTTTTTTTAAGTGGATGGCTAAACGCCCCACTTTCTTTCTTTATTTACTTTTTCTCTAATTATTTACTTTATGCACTTTTATTTTTTTTAGTGGATGGCTAAATGCCCCACTTTCTTTATTTATTTACTTTTCAGCATTTATTTATTTTATGCACTTTTATTTATTTACGTGGATGGCTAAACGCTCCACTTTCTTTATTTATTTACTTTTCTGCAATTATTTACTTTATGTACTTTTATTTTTTTATGCGGATGGCTAAGCACCTCACTTTCCTTATTTATTTACTTTTATGCAATTATTTACTTTATGCACTTTTATTTTTTATGTGGATGGCTAAATGCCCCACTTTCTTCATTTATTTACTTTTCTGCAATTATTTACTTTATGCACTTTTATTTTTTATGTGGATGGCTAAACGCCCCACTTTCGTTATTTATTTACTTCTCTGCTATTATTTACTTTATGCACTTTTATTTTTTTATGTGGATGGCTAAACGCCACATTTTATTTATTTACTTTTCCACAATTTATTTTTCTTTATGTGGATGATTAACCTTATTTTACTTATTTACCATTTTTTTATGGCTAGCCAAAAGTCCATCTTGCTTCTTTTTTTATTACAACCAAGCCCTCGTCCTTTACTTTTTTTTATCATTTTAAACATTAATTGAAATATTAAGATTTATCCTTTTTATTTCTTCTAAATAACAAAATTTAACCTTTTATTCCATTTATTTAAAAAAAAAAAAGAATTTTTTAAAAAAATCATAACCAGGTGATCCAATAAAATCAATGGTTTTAAATAAGTTTTTTTTTTAAAAAATTTGTGGATTAGATAATTACTTTTTTAAAAAAAATTATTAAAAAGAAAATAATATTTAAGATCATTAAAAATCCATATTCGGATAATTCCGTAGAAATTTATGACAAAAATTTAATAATTAATTAAATAATTAATAATAAATTAAAAATTAAAATTTTTATTAAATTTCATATCCGGGTGATTCGATAGGATCCATGGTTTGGAAAATATAAAATTTTTAATAAAAATGAATAAAAATTAAGTACCAAGATTTAAAATATCTATATTCGGATAATTCAACAGAATTTATGATATGGATTAATAATTAATTAAAATATTTAATATAATAAAAAAAAACTAAATTTTCATAAAATTCTATATCCGGGTGATTCGATAGAATCTATGGTTTGGAAATATCAAATTTATTATAAAAAAATTATAAAAATGAATCACTAAAATCTCAGAAGTCCATATTAATTTAAAAATCCACATCTGGATGATTCAGTTAAAATCTCTGGTTTGAAAATTAACTGAAATTATTTAAAAGGAAGCAAAAAAAAATTAAAATCAACTAAGATACCAATTTTGGGCGTTAAAATAGAGTTATTTTAACTTAACCGTACTCCCGAACCCTCGAACTCTCGTAGACCATTTTTAAGTGTCCAATCGACCTAGGCGAAATCGATTGGTGGTGACTCCCCAAAAACCCCTACGTTGCCACAACTTGGCGACTCCACTGGGGACTGCTACGTTAGTGAGTCAAGCCTAAAAGTTGATTTGTTTTGTTTTCCTTTGCTTATTTTTATGTGGATTCATGTTCTATATTTACTTATTGTAAACATGCATTATTCATTCATGACATGAAGCTCTATACCCGAGCTTTCTCGATTCGAACACGCTCTTTCAAAGCGGAATTGGTGTTGTTGTCCTTGTGAGACCATGGTCTCCAAGCCTTCACCGATTTCAAGTAGCAAAGTAGTGTACTACCTCCTGAGACGGATAGTCTCTACATAGGCCCACGAAAAGCTACAACCCGAATTAATCATTTCCTTACATAAACCCTCGTGGGTAAGGAATTTGGCTGTCACTATAATTTAGTAATGAGATTCGGGAACTACCCTCGGCCTTTTTGATAAAACACCCTATGCATATAGAACTCCCCACTTAACCATAGAACTGGCCATAGAATTCCTACCATTTACCAACGCTATAAGCATGTCATTGTTATGCCATTTTGTTGCCCTACACTTTTATTTTCTTCGTGTCTTATATTTATGGCTTTAACTCCTTCTTTCATAATAGTTCATGAGTTATTAATTGCTATTTAACTTGTTAATAATCTTATTTTTCTTTTGTTGTACATCTGTTTTGTGCAATTTTTCTTCATGCATCAAAACCACGCATCAAATTGCACTAACTTTTTGATCTTTCTAATGACAACTAGAAGTTTTGAAGTTCCACGATAGTGGATAATCAAACTCACTCATTGCTTGCATGCATTACATCAATCACATACATGTAAAGTCTAATAAAATGAATCTCACTTTAAAAAGGTAAAATTGGCCCTCAACACCGATATTCAACTCGGCTCCAAATAAGACTTATGGCAAAGCAAACCGAAGGACGTCTCACAGATATTGAGTCCAAGATAGAAAGCATGGCCGAGCAAATGAAATAATTAATGGAGTCAATTAAGGGGAAAGCAACCCAAGTCCTCGTCAAAGAGCCACAAGATCCTACTTATCCCCCGAGATTCACCCCACAACGGATCTCAGTTCAGGAAAATTTGTTTCAGGAATCAGGTCCGTCCGCTAGCATTCATTTAAAACAAAATACTGCCTATGAAGAGAAGAAGACACTATCGAAGGAAGAAGGAAAATCTCAAAAGCTTGAGACAATAGAGAAGAGGCTTCGGGCCATTGAAAGAGGCACTATATTTGGATCTCTCTCGGTGGATGATCTCTGCTTGGTGCCAGGTGTCGTGATTCCATCAGATTTTAAGGTGCTAGACTTTGTGAAATATGATGGAACAAGTTACCCCATCACTCATATTACACTGTTTCTAAGAAAAATACAACCACTCATAAAAGACGAGAAGGTGTGGATAACACTTTTTCAAGAAAGTCTTACAAAGTCAGCACTACAATGGTATCTAAGTCAAGGCCCAAGAAACATCAAAACATGGAACGATCTCGCTCAGGCTTTCATCAATAACTACAAACATGTTATGGACCTGGCCCCGGATCGCCAAATTCTTCAGAATATGGAAAAGAAAAAGCAAGAAACCTTCAAGGAGTATGCTCAAAGATGGAGGGACTTAGCCGCACAAGTTCAGCCACCCATGATGGAGAGAGAAATGGTAACTTTATTTGTTCAGACATTAAAGTACCCATACTACGACAAACTTATTGGCAATTCGGTGACTAATTTCTCAGACATTGTCATGTCTGGAGAAAGAATTGAGCATAGGATTAGGACCGGGAAGATCACTGAGTCCTTTAATGATGCCATGAAAAGAGGAGGACCATCTAGAAAAAAGGATGAGGAAGTACAACAAATAGGACGCGGAAAAGGGATTCCCCTCGTGGGTACTGTAGCTACTGGGCCTCGCCTATCTAATCCTACCAATAGGCCCAATAATTATCCTTCCAACAGGTCTAATCAATTACGGCCACCTGTTCCGACCCCTCCAATACCCACACAAAGACCAAGAGAAATTTTTGTGCCAATTCCTATGACTTACACTAAGTTATATCCAAAGCTCATTGAAAGTCAACTTATCCATCCAATTCCTACAAGGCCAATAGAACCCCCATATCCAAGGTGGTATGACCCCAACATAACTTGCCCATATCATGATGGCGTTGTGGGCCATGGCCTGGAAAATTGCATAACTTTAAAATGCATAATCCAACAATTAATCGAGTCAAAGTGGTTGGACTTTTCCGATGAACCGAATGTCATTCACAACCCATTGCTGCCTCATCAAGCTAAACCAATCAATATGATAAAGGAACACCGACTGATAAAGAAGTCAGTCAACGACATTACAACCCCTCTTAAGCATGTATGCTCATGCCTTGTGAAAGAAGGGGTCATCATTGGAAAGCCTTCTCTTGGACACAAAGAAATCAAAGGTGAAAATGGTGTGATTTTCATGATAGTAAGGGTCATTCCATCCAGGAATGCTCAGAATTCCATGAGAATCTATAGAGACTCATAGACTCATCCCAACTCAGCATTTGTCTGGGACAAGGTTTGCAAATGATCCCAGAGCCATTGAAAATCTCTACAAACAAAGGGAAATACGGCCTAGGTTTCACACCGACAAGGCAAGATAAAATGAAAACGATAGCTGAAAAGAGAGAAAAGAGGATTGCACGACTAAAAGGGCATCCTCTAGAGGGAAGAAATCTGGATATCCCTGACATCACCGAAACATTCGTGAATGGTGGCTTGATTCCGAAAAATGACAATCAAGGCGCGTTGACTATCAGCATCAACAAGTCTTTTAAAAGTCTTTCGATTCAGGCAATACTCAGTGATTCACCCGAAAATGAGGAGCTCGTTCAACCCTGTAGCCCACAGAATGTGCTAAACAATTGGGAGGTGATAGAACTGCCTGTTGTAATCGAGAGCTTTTCAAAGTAATTTAATAGTAAAAACCTCCTAAAGAAAGGTTCAATCAATAGGGTGTAGTCTTTGCTTAAGTGAACCTTTTAGTTATTGCTTTTCATTCCAATAAAGTTGTAATTTAAGTAAAGCACCAGTTTGCATCCATCTCATTCTCGCCATTTTCTCTTCTTTCTTTTCTCTCTGGCTAATGCAGACCTGAAACTCTCTTTGATGACAATGAAATAATGAATTTTGATAATCCTATAAACACTGCTGACTCGGATGACGAAGATCTTCAAATATCTCCTGATTTATTAAAAATGATCGAGCAAGATGAAAAAGAAAGTGCAACAAGTCAGGAGCCAACTGAGACATTCAACTTGGGAGACAATCAGGATGCAAAAGAAGTTAAGATCGACACTCTATTTCCTCCTGAAGAGAAAAAAGAACTAATACACTTATTGAAGGAATATGTGGACGTATTTGCTTGGTCAAACCAAGATATGCCCGGCTTAAGCTCGGACATAGTGCTACACAAAATACCATTGAAGCCTAGGGCGAAGCTTGTCAGACAGAAGTTACAAAGATTAAAGTCGGACTTAATCTTGAAAGTAAAAAATGAGATTCGAAAACTATGGGATGTCGGATTCCTTAGGGTCGCTAAATATACAGAATGGGTTGTCAACATAGTTCCAGTTGAAAAGAAAGAGAGTGGGAAACTAAGAGTTTGTCAGGACTACCGGCCCTTAAATGAGGCCAACCCTAAAGATAACTTCCCACTTCCCCACACTGATACGTTGGTGGATAATACCGCAGGGAACTCCTACTTTTCTTTCATGTATGGCTTTTCTGGATACAATCAAATCAAACTCAATCCAGATGATATGATAAAAACTGCTTTTATTACCTTTTGGGGTACCTTCTACTATAAGGTGATGCCTTTTGGGTTAAAGAATGCTGGTGCTACATATCAAAGAGCCATGGTCGCCCTATTCCATGACATGATGCATAAAGAAATTGAAGTATATGTAGATGACATGATTGCCAAAACTTTCACTGCTGGGGGGCATCTAAATTTACTGAGAAAACTATTTGATAGACTTCGTAGGTATCAACTAAAATTGAATCCTGCCAAATGTACTTTCGGAGCCTCCTCAGGAAAGTTATTGGGTTTCATGGTAAGCAAAGATAGGATTCGAGTTGACCCAAGTAAAGTTAAGGCGATACAAGAAATGCAACCCCTGAAGACTCCAAAACAAGTAAGAAGTTTTCTGGGCAGAATCAACTTCATAGCAATGTTCATATCACAATTGACGTCCAAGTGTGAACCACTTTTCAAATCACTAAAGAAGAATAATCTGATTGAGTGGAATAATGAATGCTAAGAGGCATTTGAGAAAATCAAGCAATACTTATCAAATCCACCAGTCTTGGTACCACCTCGATCTGGAGAACCGTTGATTCTATACTTATCAATACAGGATTCTTCATTAGGATCTGTATTGGGTCAACGCGATGAGACAGGCAAGAAAGAGCATGCAATTTACTACTTGAGCAAAAAGCTTACCACATATGAAGCGAAATACTCAGTAGTAGAAAAGTCTTGTTGTGCCCTTGCATGGGTAGCAAATCGACTACGACACTACATGCTCAACAATACCACCTTGCTAATCTCCAAGACTGATCCCATTAAGTACATCTTTGAGAAACCTGCTTTATCAGGAAGGATCGCAAAATGGCAAATGCTGTTGTCTGAATACGACATACAGTATGTCACCCAAAAAGACGTAAAAGGAAGTGTGATTGCCGAATATCTGTCTGATAGAGCATTGGATGATTATGAGCCAATGAGAATGGATTTTTCTGATGGAGATATAATGACGATAGAACAGGAAGTCTCTGAAGATGATGAAACATAGAAAATGGTGTTCGATGGAGCATCTGATACCTTGGGACAAGGGATTGGAGCTATGCTCATCTTTCCAAGTGGAGAACAGTTCCCCCTCACAGCAAAAATCACATTTCCTTGTACCAACAATATAGTAGAATGTGAGGCATGTGATATGGGACTCCAAATGGCACTAGGATTGAATGTACGAGATCTCCGAGTTTATGAGGATTCCGTATTGGTCATATATCAAATCAATGGAGATTAGGAGACAAGGGATTCAAAATTGATTCCTTACCAAAAACTCATACTAGACTTGGCAGGAAAATTTAACAGTATAAGCTTCCATCATCTTCCAAGGGAAGATAATCAAATTCCGGACGCCTTAGTTACTTTAGCTGCCATGTACAAGATAAGCGACCCTGAGCATACTCCGGTTTTTGAAATGAAAATACTAGATTCCCCAGCTTATTGCATGAGCGTGGAGGAGGAATTGGATGGGAAACCTTGGTATCACGATATCAAGAAATACCTCCAAGAACGAGTATATATACCAGAAGCGTCAGAAAATGACAAAAGATTTTTACGAAGATTGTCAATGGGTTTTCTTTTAAACCTAGACATACTTTATAAGAAAACCCCAGACTCAATGCTACTTCGTTATGTAGATGCTCATGAAGCACGAAAGATCATGGAAGAAGTTCATGCTGGAATGTGTGGAGCACACACTAGTGGTCATACCATGGCAAGATAAATAATGAGGGCGGGCTACTATTGGCTCACATTAAAAAGTGATTGTATAAATCACGTGAGAAAAATGTCATAAATGCCAAATATATGCCAATAAGATCCAGGCTCCACCTGCTCCTCTTAATGTAACAGCAATACCATGGCCTTTCGCTATATGGGGGATTGATGTCATTGGAGCAATTACCTCTAAGGCTTCTAATAGTCACAAATTCAATCTAGTGGCAATAGATTACTTTACAAATGGGTAGAAGCTGTGTCTTATGCAAGTATAACACAAAAGGTGGTATGCCGATTCATTAAAAAAGAAATCATTTGCTGATATGGGTTGCCAGAGTGTATCATCTCAGACAATGCCACGAACTTGAATAATGAAATGATGCAGAATTTGTGCCGACAGTTCAAGATCAAACATCTCAATTCAGCACCTTATTGACCGATGATGAATGGTGCAGTAGAAGCGGCCAATAAAAATATCAAGAAAATTATTGAAAAAATGACTGTCACTTACAAGGACTGGCATGAGATGTTACCTTTCGCACTATATGCTTACAGAACTTTTACTCGTACTTCTACTGGAGCAACACCTTTTTCTCTGGTATATGGTATGGAGGCCGTATTGCCCATTGAAGTTGAGATTCTTTCATTAAGGGTACTAATGGATACCCAATTGAAAGAAGCGGAACTGGTCAAAGCTAGATATGAGCAGTTAAACCTAATTGATGAAAGGAGAATGATTGCTCTCTGCCATGGGCAACTTTATCAAAGGAGGATGATCCGCACTTACAATAAAAAGGTTCACCCACGACAATTTCATGAAGGTGACATAGTACTCAAGAAAATTCTACCCATTCAGCATGATTCTAGAGGAAAATAAACCCTAAACTATGATGGGGCATATGTTGTGAAGAAAGCCTTTTCAAGAGGGGCTCTAATTCTGACAGAAATGGATGGACGGGAGCTACCAAAACCAGTAAATTCAGATTCAGTAAAGAAGTACTTTGCATGATGAAGTTTTCGGACAGAAGGGAAGAAGTGGATACAGGGTTGCCAGAGCTTGTTTGATCAAAGTTGTCAAAGAGAGCATTTTTTTCTCAGACTTTCATTGTTCTTCATCTGTACCCAAGACTTTTATATTCTTTTACTCATAAATGAAAAGCCAATTCTCTCTAGCCCTTCTTCGAATCTCACATTCAACTTTTATATCCCCTTACTCATAAATGAAAAGCTAATTTTCTCTAGCTTTTTCTTCAAATCTCACATTGTTGCTAGCCTCAATTGTGCAATAAATTGTGACTTTGTAGGAAAGATAGTAATAATTAAAACTTAGAAAAAGCAAAGACCGTAGATTACTTTGATAAGCTTTATGAATTAAAACAGGTAAGATCGAGGTCTTGCTTTGCGAACGGCACAAAACATTTGCTAACAGGGAAAAAGGAGTAACAAACCTTCGGGATATAGCCTTGGTGGTTGCCTAGATGATCGCTTCAGAAGTCTTACAAATGAAAATAGGGGCATGATCATGTCAACAATAAAGAGTCATACTCACAAATGTTTCACCAGGGACGACTATCCAGAGAGGCATAAAATATGAGGCGGGTGAACGTTAAGGGAGTTGAGGCCAAAATTCAAGAAGAAGTCAAGAAAAACTTCTCTGAAGGGGCTTTCGAAAAGAATTGAGCTTTTAAGGCAATGGACAAAAGCTTAGAAGTATAAAGAGATTCAATGGTAGTCCAAGAAGGCAATCACAAAAAGAATCCAGCAAAGCAAAGACGTGAAGAACTAGATTCATACAAAAAAAAACAAAAAAAACACAACAAAAAAAACAAAAAAAAAATAGAAAAGGAGAGAGCCATCAGTTACACATGTCTTGCATTCATACATTTCATATTATGCATGCAAGGATTGTGCATAACAGGAATTAAACAGAAAATATATCCATGATTACAACATTGATGGGTATGGGCTGAGACTTTAACTTCATCAGCCCGTTTCAGTCTATCACTAGATGCACAGCTAATACGCTAGAGCAAACTGTGTCAAGAATTCAACATTATGGTCAGGGACGAGGTAAACATAAAAAAAAAACAAAAAACAAAAAAAAAAATTTATCATTGACAATTTGTCAAAAGCTTGGTGATTCGATAATCGATGCTACACCCATAAGGACAGGATTGACATCAGCTCAGTAGAATTTCAAAAAAACAAGAGATAGCTCTGGTCAAGGATAAGGTAGACGTCAAGAAATATTGTCGTTGACAATTTTTCAAAAGCTGGCAATGGACTCGATAATCGAGGCTTCACCCATAAAGACAGGATCAACGGAATATCAAAGATAAGAGATATCTATGACATCAAAATATTGTCAAAAAGTAGGCTCTATTTTTCCGGTTAAGTGGCGGATACGGTACTCCATGACTCTGAAGTCGGTTTCTCAGTTGCCCATAATAACTAATTCCTTCCTCCTTTCTTTCTTTTATTTCCTCCTAGAAAATGGATCATACTCTTTCTGCTTTACGAAAATATTTTCCTTCTCTCCCAATGAACATTCTTAAAAAGATCTACCGGGTTCGCTGTGAACGATTAAGAGTTTTGATGCACAAAGGAATCCCTGAAGATGTGCGGTGGTTAATCGAAGCTAAAGTTCATCTAGCAGGTGAAGTCCCAGATGTATTTGTGTCTCACATGCCCGGCATAGGCGAAAGCTCTTATGCCAAAAAGCGAAGAGCGAAAAGGTTACAAGTCTGTCATAAATGTGGTCGATGGACTTGTCATACTAAATGTCGTTCTTTAGGAATGATCTCTGATAATCGAGAAGATAAAATACGATTCATCAAGAATGGCCTGAGTAAGGATTTGTTGGATGATATCCGATTGACTTTTGAGATGCATTCTTATGGATTAGTGCAACACGAACTTCTTAGTTTATGAAGTATTTTTCACGAAGAACGAGAGCGTTACAGTCCCGGGAATCTGATTTTAAAATACCCTGTTTGCTAGTTTGTAAGAAAATTGGAGGAGAAGCAAATCCCCGACTCATAGAAGGTGTTGAAGCCGTTACTGGACATAAAACCAGTGGAAGATGTGAGCCACAGTCACAATTACTGTACATACAATTTGTCATATTTGGAAAATTTACATTTTCTTTTGACAATAATGTACTTGCTTCCGTAAGTGTAATTAACACGTTATCCTTTCATCGCTATAAATGCGTGTTTTCTTTCCGGTTAAGTAGCAGATACGGTATTCTGTGACTCTCATAGTTGGTTATTTCAGTTTCCTATAATACCTGATTCCTTCATCTCTTTTATCAAATTGTTCTCTCATCAATGGATTTTACTTTTTCTACCATACGAAAGTACTTTCCTTCCCTCCCAATAAATGTTCTTAAAAAGATCTGCCAAGCTAGATGTGAAAGAATTAGAGTTTTTATACACAAAGGCATTCCTGACAATGTGCAGTGGTTAATTGAAGCTAGGGTCCGTTCGGCTGGTGAAGTTTCAGATGCATTTATGCCCCGTATGCCCGGCTTAGGTAAAAGCGCTTATGCCAAAAAGCGAAGAGCAAAGAGGCTAGACGTCTGTCATAAATGTGGACGATGGAATTGCAATACTAAATGTCGCTCTTTAGGATACATTTCCAAAAATCGTGAAGATAAAAGAAAATTCATTAAGAATGACCTGCGTAAGGAATCTCTGGAGGATATCCGGGGAACTCTTAAAACGCATTCTTGTGGACGAGTGCAAGGTGAAATTATTGATTTATGGAAGACTTACCATAAAGAACGAGAATGTTACAGTTTTGGGAATCTGACTTTAAACGACCCTGTTTGCCAGTTTGTAAGAAAACTGGATGGGAAGCAAATCCCCGACTCATAGAAGGCATTAAAGCCGTTACTGGACGTAAAACCAGTGGAAGATGTGAGCCACAGTCACAATTACTGTACATATAAGTTGTCATTTTAGAAAATTTACCTCTTCTTTTGACAATAACGTACTTGCTCCTATAAGCGTAATAAACACGTTATCCTTTCGTCGCTATAAATGTGTGTTCTTCTTTCCGGTTAAGTAGCGGATACGGTATTCTGTGACTCTTATAGTCGGTTATTTCAGTTTCCTACAATAACTGATTTCTTCATGTTTTCTCTCAAATTCTTCTCTCATCAATGGATTCTACTCTTTCCGCCCTGCAAAAGTACTTTCCTTCACTCCCAATAAATATTCTTAAAAAGATCTACCAAGCTAGATGTGAAAGAATCAGAGTATTTATATACAAAGGCATTCCTGATAATGTGCGATGGTTAATTGAAGCTAAGGTTCGTTCGGCTGGTGAAGTTTCAAGTGCATTCATGCCCCGTATGCCCGGCTTAGGTAAAAGCGTTTATGCCAAAAAGCGAAGAGCAAAGAGGCTAGGTGTCTGTGATAAAAGTGGATGATGGAATTGCGATACTAAATGTTGTTCTTCAGGGATGATCACCAGAAATGGTGAAGATAGAAGAAAATTCATTAAGAATGGCCTACGTAAGGAATCTTTGGATAATATCCTATTGACTCTTGAAACGCATTCTTGTGGAATAGTGCAATGGGAAATTATCGGTTTATGGATGATTTTCCAAAAAGAACGAGATCGTTACAATCTTGGGAATCTGATTTTAAACGACCATGTTTGCCAGTTTGTAAGAAAACTGGAGGGGAAGCAAATCCCCGATTCATAGAAGGCATTGAAGCCGTTACTGGACGTAAAATCAATGGAAGACGTGAACCAAAGTCACGACTACAGTATATGCTAGCTGTCACTTTTGAAAATTTTCCTTCTCTTCTGACAATAATGTATCTATTCCTAACGTGAGCCACAGTCATGACTACTGTATATGCTAGCTGTAACTTTTGAAAATTTTCCTTCTCTTCCGACAATAATGTACCTACTCTTGTAGATATGATTATTTCATTATCCTTTTACCTCTATAAATACATTATCTTTTCTTCATTTCTCACAAGGTTAAGGATAGGAATGGAGAAAACCTCAACTCGTAAATCCCAAAGTATTTGTGTATTTTCTGGGGCTTTTCCTGGAAAAGATGAAGAGTATTTAAAGGCAGCCAACCATTTGGGTAGAGTATTTGCTGAGCAAAAAATACATTTAGTTTATGGAAGAGGTAGTGTCGGATTAATGGGAGGTGTAGCATCAGCAGCATCTTTAGGAGGAAGTCATGTTTTTGGCATTATCCTTGGACCTTTGAAATTTGTTTCTGGGGGCACGATTGGAGAAGAATTAGTGGTTAAAAATTTGCAGGAGGGTTTGTTACAAATGCTTTTTAATGCTGATGCTTTTATTGCTCTACCAGGAGGTTTTGGCACATTGGGAGAAATCTTCCATATTGCTTCCATGGCCCAACTTAATTTGCATAAGAAACTCATTGGGCTGTTGAATGTTAACAATTTCTTTACAGGTCTAATATCTTTTGTGGATTATGCTGTGCAGAAGAATTTTATATCAAGAGTGGCACGACGAATCCTAATATCCGCAACAAATGCTGCAGAATTGCTAGATAAAATGCAAGCTTTTGTTCCTGAGCTAAATCCAGCAATGATTTAGATAGACTGGACATGACAGTCTTTCCTGACCAGTTCCTTCCCATAATTGTCCTTTTACCTGGCCTGTTGAAGCATTGTGGAAGAAGAAGCGATCCGATTTGTTCTTCTTGTCCTTTAGTTTTATTATCAGCATTTTTTTCGTGTTTCAGTTTGGCTTTTCAGGGAATTTCTTCTTTCTTTTTACCTTTTTAGGATAGTTTTGTTCATGCTGATATTAAAACCATAGGACAAAGCCTTTAGTTTGGAATGGCTGAGTAAGGAGTAATTTTTTTACTCTTGAGACGCATCCTATTAGGTTTACTAGTCATGACGTTTTGGGGGTAGCTAAGCTTCAACCTTATTTGGATGACATATCTCACAAGGGAATCTATATTTTCTGAAGAAAATATTAGATGAAACCTAGATATTGATTCCAAACATCCGTTCCCTTACATAATTTGTCAGTTTTATTGTCATTTTATGGAACTTCTCATCATCAGGATTCAATCATTTCATGGAAGTTTAAATTTTTGCACTTGCCTATTATGAAAATTCACAATTTCGAAGAAATTATTCCAACTTCAATTGACTTCGTATAAATATTCGCTTGAGGTACTAAAGAAAGCTCCTTAACCTCAAAAAGGAGAAAAAAGTTTTTCTCCTTTTTCTATTTTTTCTCAAACGATAGGAGAGTTCCTGTTGTAAAGGTTTTAAGGAAATCTCATTAACCTCAAACTTCAATCAATTTTTCAAACTCAGTTAATTTTTCTTCAAACGATAGGAGAGTTCCTGTCGTAGAGGTTCTAAGGAAATCTCCTTAACCTCAAACTTCAATCAATTTTTCAATCAATCAATTTTTTTTCAACGATAGGAGAGTTCCTGTCGTAGAGGTTATAAGGAAATCTCCTTAACCTCAAACTTCAATCAATTTTTCAAACTCAGTCAATTTTTCTTCAACGATAGGAGAGTTCCTGTCGTAGAGGTTATAAGGAAATCTCCTTAACCTCAAACTTCAATCAATTTTTCAAACTCAGTCAATTTTTCTTCAACGATAGGAGAGTTCCTGTCGTAGAGGTTCTAAGGAAATCTCCTTAACCTCAAACTTCAATCAAATTTTCAAACTCAGTCAATTTTCCTTCAACGATAGGAGAGTTCCTGTCGTAGAGGTTCTAAGGAAATCTCATTAACCTCAAACTCAATCAATTTTTCAAACTCAATCAATTTTTCTTCAAACGATAGGAGAGTTCCTGTCGTAGAGGTTCTAAGGAAATCTCCTTAACCTCAAATTCAATCAAACTTCAATCAATCAATTTTTCTTCAACGATAGGAAAGTTCCTGTCGTAGAGGTTCTAAGGAAATCTCCTTAACCTCAAACTTCAACCAGTCAATTTTTCTTCAACGATAGGAGAGTTCCTGTCGTAGAGGTTCTAAGGAAATCTCCTTAACCTCAAACTTCAATCAATTTTTCAAACTCAGTCAATTTTTCTTCAAATGATAGGAGAGTTCCTGTCGTAGAGGTTCTAAGGAAATCTCCTTAACCTCAAACTTCAATCAATTTTTCAAACTCAGTCAATTTTTCTTCAAACGATAGAAGAGTTCCTGTCGTAGAGGTTCTAAGGAAATCTCATTAACTTCAAACTCAATCAAACTTCAATCAATCAATTTTTCTTCAACGATAGGAGAGTTCCTGTCGTAGAGGTTCTAAGGAAATCTCCTTAACCTCAAACTTCAACCAGTAAATTTTTCTTCAACGATAGGAAAGTTCCTGTCATAGAGGTTCTAAGGAAATCTCCTTAACCTCAAACTTCAAGCAGTCAATTTTTCTTCAACGATAAGAGAGTTCCTGTCGTAGAGGTTCTAAGGAAATCTCCTTAACCTCAAACTTCAACTAGTCAATTTTTCTTCAACGATAGGAGAGTTCCTGTCGTAGAGGTTCTAAGGAAATCTCTTTAACCTCAAACTTCAATCAGTCAATTTTTCTTCAACGATAGGAGAGTTCCTGTCGTAGTGGTTCTAAGGAAATCTCCTTAACCTCAAACTCAATCAAATTTTCAAACTCAATAAATTTTTCTTCAACGATAGGAGAGTTCCTATTGTAGAGGTTCTAAGGAAATCTCCTTAACCTCAAACTCAATCAATTTTTCTTCAACAATAGGAGAGTTCCTGTCATAGAAGTAATAAGGAAAGTTTCTTAACCTAAGAAAGGAGGAGAAAAATGTTTCTCCTCAGGATTTTGGCAGTGAGAAAGGTCTCAACGCCTAGCTAAGGCGGACGAAATTTGGAAACGGCTATGCATGCATCATGGCCCATGAAACATGCAAAGGGGGGCAGCTGTTGACACCCAATTTTGTCAGGGTATTAATTATTTTAAAATAAAAAAATAAGAAAAATAAAAATAAAAATAAAAAGTAACAAAAATAATAAAATTTTTTGGGAAGCTTTTTATTTTGGGGCTAATTTGATAAAATCCTGAAGTTTTAAGGCTCAATTGATAGATGGGAGAAATAATGGGTGAAATTGAAAATTTACATGAAATATGGCCCTAAATCAGCAACTTCAAAATTATTTTGGACCTATACTAGCATTTTACCCAATTATTCTGGCTGCATATTTTTTTACTCGTAATCATGCCGCCTCTATTTAAGGATTAGCAGGCATTTTCAAGAGAAAGGGGGGGATGAATTAAAAGAAAAGAAGGAGAGAGAAAGGGATTAGAGAGAGGGATTAGCATAGAGAGGAGAGAATTAAAAAAAAATATCTGAAGCAGGGGGGGAGGGGGGGAACAAAAAAAAAAAAAGAAACTCTCTCATCTCATCCCTCTGCCGACGCCTTCCTCGCTATGCCGCCGCCATCGCCTCGCCTAGCCGTCCCGACACCGTGTTTCCTCGCCTCCGTCGCAGCCACCGCCAGACGCTTCCCGCCTCCGTCCGCCGCCCTTGCTCACCTCTCGCCCAATCGCGCCGGCTGCTTTCAATTTCTCTCTTCCGTCGCCCCACCGTCGTCCCGTCGACCCTCCGTCAGCTTCTCCCTCACCGTCCACGCCATCACCGCTGTCCGCCTTGGCTGCACGCACCGACCGCCTCAGCCTACCTCGGTTTCCTCCCTCTCCTCGCTTGTCGTCGGTCGACAGCATCACGCCCTGCCCGCCTCAGTCCGCCGTATCCCCCTCCTCGTTTTGTACCCAGTCCGCCGTATCCTCCCCTGCCGTCGCCCTCAGTCGCCGTCCCCCCCATTTCCTCGCCGATTTCACCCCTTTGGCCATCGCCGGATCACCGCTGGAAAGACGCCGCCGTTGATGCGCATTTTTTTTTGACAAAAATTGATTTCGGTCAAAATATCCTTTGGGGCACAATACTTGTTTAGCTCCTCATCTTTCTTTTTTTGTTCAATTTAGTGCCTAACTCTTCTCTATTTTATGAACTAGCCCTTGACAGTATGCTTTCACTGTTTTCTTTGTCTTCTTAGTTATTGTTGATTGGCCTTACATTGAATATAGTCATAAAATTGAAATAGGAGAACAACATGAAATTTTGATTTGGTATGTATATTTATTTATTTATTTATCTTTATTTTTAGAATAGCTTAATTTTAATTCTTGTAATGCATCTAATGTGTCCCAAATTATTGGTTAAGCAACATTTAAATTTTTGGGAATCCGTTCTTGGTGATTTGATAAAATCCTAAGATGGATTATTCGTTCGAATCCGAATGGTCTGGTAAGACCCGCAGCTTAGAAAAAGATGTTCCTTTCAAATTCTTAGTGGATTTGATAAAGTCCCAAGATTTCAAGGACGTCAAGATTCATATTCGGCTGATCTAATAAGATCTATGATTTGGATAATTATTTAAAAATCTTTCAAAACAATGAAGAAAAAATAGAAGAGAAATTACGGTAATCCTAAACTTCTAGTAAAAAGGAAAAAAAGAGATAATCGCCGCGCCACTTGACAAGCCCAGCACCGGTCGCCAACCAATCGTCCGCTGCCGGTCGACATCAAATCGGGGTAAAAATCCGTTCGGGAACCCACAGCTCGATTAAAAGTCAATTCAAATCTCGGTACAACTCCTCTATAATCCTCCAACTTTTCTATTTCATTTATACAAGCAACTAACTTATTTTTACAGATGGGCCATTAACAAGTTTTTTTTTTTGTTATGTTTACCTTCTTTTCTTTTCTTGTACTTTTTTTTTTTATGGAAAGTTGTACCTCTTACCTTTATGTGGATGGCTAAACGCCCCATCTTGTGTACTTTTTTTCTTATGGAAGGTTGTACCTCCTACATTTAGGTGGATGGCCAAAAAGCCCCACTTTTCTTTATTTATTTACTTTTATGCATTCATTTACTTTATGTACTTTTTATTTTTTTTTTAAGTGGATGGCTAAAAGCTCCACTTTATTTATTTATTTACTTTTATGCATTTTTTTACTTTATGCACTTTTATTTTTTTTTTACGTGGATGGCTAAAAGCCCTATTTTTCTTTATTTATTTACTTTTCTGCATTTATTTATTTTATGCACTTTTATTTTTTTTTCGTGGATGGCTAAATGCCCCACTTTCTTTATTTATTTACTTTTCTGCAATTATTTACTTTATACATTTTTATTTTTTTTAAGTGGATGGCTAAACGTCCCACTTTCTTTATTTATTTACTTTTTCTGCAATTATTTACTTTATGCACTTTTATTTTTTTTAGTGGATGGCTAAATGCCCCACTTTCTTTATTTATTTACTTTTCTGCATTTATTTATTTTATGTACTTTTATTTATTTACGTGGATGGCTAAACGCCCACTTTCTTTATTTATTTACTTTTCTGCAATTATTTACTTTATGCACTTTTATTTTTTATGTGGATGGCTAAGCGCCCCACTTTATTTATTTATTTAATTTTCTGCAATTATTTACTTTATGTACTTTTATTTTTTATGTGGATGCTAAACGCCCCACTTTCTTCATTTATTTACTTTTCTGCAATTATTTACTTTATGCACTTTTATTTTTTATGTGGACGGCTAAACGAACCACTTTCGTTATTTATTTACTTCTCTGCAATTATTTACTTTATGCACTTTTATTTTTTTATATGGATGGCTAAACGCCACTTTTTATTTATTTACTTTGTCGCAATTTATTTTTCTTTATGTGGATGATTAACCTTATTGTACTTATTTAGCATTTTTTTATGGCTGGCCAAAAGTCCATCTTGCTTCTTTTTTTATTACAACCAAGCCCCCGTCCTTTATTTTTTTTATGATTTTAAACATTAATTGGAATATTAAGATTTATCCTTTTTATTTCTCCTAAATAACAAAATTTAACCTTTTATTCCATTTATTTAAAAAAAAGAATTTTTTAAAAAAATCATAACCAGGTGATCCAATAAAATCAATGATTTTAAATAAGTTTTTTTCAAAAATCTGTGGATTAGATAATTACTTTAAAAAAATTTTAAAAAAAAATTATTAAAAAAGAAAATAATATTGAAGATCATTAAAAATCCATATTCGGATAATTCCATAGAAATTTATGACAAAATTTTAATAATTAATTAAAGAATTAATAATAAATTAAAAATTAAAATTTTTATTAAATTCCATATCCGAGTAATTCGATTGGATCCATGGTTTGGAAAATATAAAATTTTTAATAAAAATGAATAAAAATTAAGTACCAAGATTTAAAAAATCCATATTCGGATAATTCAACAAAATTTATGATATGGATTAATAATTAATTAAAATATTTAATATAATAAAAAAAATTAAATTTTCATAAAATTCCATATCCGGGTGATTCAATAGAATCTATGGTTTGGAAATATCAAATTTATTATAAAAAAATTATACAAATGAATCACTAAAATCTCAGAAGTCGATATTAATTTAAAAATCCACATCTGGATGATTCAGTTAAAATCTCTGGTTTGAAAATTAACTGAAATTATTTGAAAGCAAGCAAAACAAAATTAAAATCAATTAAGGTACCAATTTTGGGCGTTAAAATATACTTATTTTAATGTAACCGTACTCCCGAACCCTTGAACTCTCGTAAACCATTTTTAGGTGTCCAATCAGCCTAGGCGAAACCGATTTGTGGCGACTCCCCAAAAACCCCCACGTTGCCACTGTAAGTATTGTCATTAACTGTGTCACATTAAGATTCATATGAGAAGTAAGCTCTACACTATAGCTTTGGATCCTTACGCAATATTATCTATTTGGCTCCAACCTTCAGACTTTCAATTTCATCTAAACATTTTTTAAAAATAGTCTCATTTAAAGCCTTAGTTACAGCATAGATGCCAACTTTAAATTATAACCCTTAAAGTTCAAGTAAAAAATTATTGTAAATATGTCTTGAATTAACTTTAAGAAAAATCTTTGAAATAACATTAAGTAGTCCTTGCAACAAATACAAAGTAACTTGGTTTGGTTAATGTTACAAAAAATAATTAGGAACATGAAATAGTACTAAACTAACAGATAAAACCATGTAAGAAAATCAACTCTAACAAAAACATAAACTAAATTAGCTCTAACAAAAACAAAGAATTATCTTCTATTTGTTAGACATAAAAGTCAAATCATCCCAGTCTATTATACAAATATCTACTTTTAAGTGTTCTAAAAACCAACACAAAAAATCAGTACCCCTTACCTTAATAGCCACCTATGTCAATGGATATATTTGATTGTTACCTTATTTCTCAGCAATAGTTAACAATTGATCATTGGCAACTCTTTTTTACAAAAGATCCATCTAGCCCTATGAAAGACCTACATCATTTAATAAATCATTTTTTTATGGTTGCAAAACAAATATAAAATTTCTTGAAAATTGACGGACAGCTAGGACCCCTATGGGTAGCTTGAATGTCAACATTATTTTCTGGATTTACAGCCAATATTGCTTTGGCATAATTAAATAATTTTTACATACTTATGTTCAACATCTTTTTTCAACTTCTTCCTAACCCTTGAATTCATCTTTTTACATTGATTACTTCAAACTGAATCCCGTGATTTTTCCTTATAGCATCTTGCAAGAAATTTTGTTTTATTCCAAGAAGCTTAGTAATAAATTCTTCATAATTCTTAGTTATCCATGGTGCAGTAACTTTAGAAATTTTGAACACCTTTTCACATTGATGTTTCTTTATGTATTTTTTTGCCAAGAAGCATATTCTACCCTTGAAATTTCTCTTGATGCAAACAATAGCCAAGGGTAGCCACTTGACTCACACTTCATCCTCACTCGACTAGGCTCATTTTTTACATAATCAAAGTCCTATTTAGTCACATAATATTTTATTAAAGCCCCCTTAAATTATTTATGATCAATGAATGATGTTTCAATACAAAAATTAGCTGTTTTACACCTTGGTTAAATAGCACATATCATCCTTAACTAAGACCAATGTTTCACATTCATCTCGGAACTATAAAACGTTACACCATTTTTCCTTTAACTATGAAAATGTTTACAATTCATCTTGCCGTTAACTGTAACCATTAAAATAAAAGAAAAAAACATAAGAAAATTAGTTTTAACACATGAAAACTTTCTAGTTGTCATAGAAAGCTCAACATTTTTACATCTTACAATAATATCACCTTCTCTTGGAGTAGTCATACCAAAGAAATAAGACTTGTGTAGAAAAGTTCTATGGTAAACAAATTAGAGGAAAAAGGGGAAAGATGTTAAAATGATATGCATTGTTTGCAGCAATAGTTGAAAAAATCCATAAAAATGAAATATTTTAAAAACCACTCAAATGCAAATGCTCGAACATACAAAAATAATACAACAGAAATAATAAAGGGTATGTAATAGATTAATTATAGACATCAACGTCCTCTTCCTTGGCAGAGTATTTTCTAAATGTGTCCAAGGCTCCTTCCAACAGCTATTTAGTCACAATTTTATTGAACCGTGTTTTTGGCAGCAAAAAAATACACATAAAACTTTTGAATTGTTTGATTTGCCACTAAAATACGTTTTAGAATGCATTAATTTAAAAATTTTGAAAATTGTAGAGATAAAATTTTTAAATTTTTTTGAACTAATGCATTCCATGATGAATCAATCTTATTGTGAAATTAGAGCTACTAAATCAAAAGAAAGTGGTGTAGTGGGAAAGAAAATACCACAACGAAGAAAAGGCCTTAAGTTCTGGTGAGGGATCCCAGAAACTAGCGAATGACTTTCGTTCATAATGGTGAGGAAGATAACTTTTGTTATGTTGCAATTTAGGGAGGAAACGTTGCCGAATCATAATCACAAAATCAGAAAAATGATAAGCCTCGATTAGACATTTGAAGGGCACAATAGCTGACCCTAACTAGTGGAATAAGAAGAGAAATATAGATTTTCCACCATGTGGTGTGAAATGGCATGGTGAGGCATCGGCGAAAGGCGGCTGAGGAAGCGCTATTGAACTAAAGCACTACCAATTAAAGCCATCAATCTTGACCTTAGCACGCATTTGCCTAATGTTGAATTGTTGTTCTTATAATTGGAGCAAAAAAATGTGGTTTTCAAGTATCGAGACATTGAGCTAGTTTTTAGGCATCCAATTTGAACATTTTGCTACAAGAGAAGGTGGTTTTATTGTAAGATATAAAAGTTTTAAGGTTTCTATAACAAATAGAAAGTTTTTAGGAGTTAAAATTAGTTTTTCACTTTTTTTCCTGTTCATTTTAACGATTGCAGTTAACAACAAGATTAATGGTGTAGCATTTTCATAGTTAAAAAATAAATGATGTAATGTTTTGTAGTTCTAGAATAAATTCGAAACATGGGTCTTAGTTTAGAGATGATGAATGCTGTTTACCCTTACACTTTTCATTATACTTAAAATATCTATTTTTTCTTCTCACAACAAACTTTTTCCTTTCCTAATTACTTGTTGACTAAAAGCTCCCTAAATTAGAATTATTCAAGTCTTCTACATTTTAAGATGAAGAATTTGTTTCATTATCATCATTAGTAGCTGCAGTTACAGTAGTTACCTTTGTTTTAAGCTACCCATAATTAACTTGAACTTCTTTAGGATCTCAAACATTGTTGTAGAATCGTGTTACCCTTGAAATGCCTTTTATAACCTCCTCATCAGCACATGGCAGAAATAGTTTCCTTAATATGGTTTAGCTCTCTCTAACACATCTTGTAAATCATTGCCTTCATTTTCACTATCATCTTATTGTCATCAAGTTCTTTTATTTCAATTTTCACTATATTTTCCCTTATTCAAATTCACTTCTGCAACTAAAATACTTTTTTCTTTACCCTTCTAATCTCCATTACTGAAGTAGTCCTCTTTCATTTGATTAATAAAATTCTCATTAAATTCCTTACCTATTTCTACACTTAAATTACACCTTTACCTTAAGGGCAAAAACACCATCATCCCTTGATTTTTCAATGGAGCACTTGCCCTTTTTTATGTTCTCCTTAGTGTGTTCCACATATACTTCAACTCCACCTCCATTAATTGCACATGCTATCATATCAAATGTAGTAGTATCATCATGTAACACCTTAAGACCCTTACTTAGAGAATAACGCGGTGCCCGATAATAAATTGTCTTAATATCTTTAGCCTCATATCCAATCTCATTTAGTAAGATATCTAATATACACCAATAACTTGTAAAGTCAAAATCAAACAACTTCACATAAACCAAATAATCTATATATCTTACAGTAAGGTCCTTCATTTCCATAATTCAAATATATGTTGAATTTCACCATCTGCAACAACAAATTACCAAGTTACAAAAAATTTTACCTATAAATATTTTACATTACTAAAATTAAACTAAAAACTATTTGCTCACCTAATCAAGTGTAGTAATAACTATTGTGTATAAACAAAGGCTATTGTCTATTATTCTATTAAAAACTCATATTTACATTTTCTCCACAAAACCCTATACACGTTAGTTCAACCTTATTTTACCATTGTTGACCAAAGAAAAAGAATAAAGTAATGTACTTTTAACCTTTTTTCTTGTTTCGTTTAATTGTGTTGAAATAAATAGCTTTGAATCTTCAATTGGCCATGAAATGTCAATGTGTTTGTCCCACCCCCACCCTGCCAAAGCTGATAACTTGAATGGTCCCCTGTTAATGACTTTTCTTTTTTTTTTTCTATTACTAATTGATTTTGGTATAAGACTAACAAGAAGAAGACGGGAAGATGATTTTGGTGTCTTGCACCTCATCCTCATCAAAGCCTTCTATGGCAAACACCAAGTTCATTCTTTCATTATTATTGTCATTTGAGTTCCCATGAAATCTAACAGAACATTTCTATGACAGAGTCATGGCATGTGAATGCACACGATCAGTATATGGGGTTATGTGTCCTAGTTAACAAAGTTTAGGGGCTGAGTTAACTCCCTGAGTCATAGTTGAAGGGGTTAAGTATTCGAGTAAACAACGTTTGGGGACCAATTATGGATTTACGACTTTCATAAACAATTAGTCCTAAGATTTTTCACTTTTTAAATGAGTTCAAAAATTTTATAGCTGTGTAAACAGTTAGTTCAAGAACTGATTTTTTTTTAAACCAAATTTTTAAAATCACAATTTAAACTATTCGATAACCATCTTTTAATAACTTATCATTTTTTTATTGTTAATAGACCATTTAACTTATCATTTTTTCTTTCTGTATATCATATTCCTATATAGTAATTATCTTTTAGCAACTAAAAGACTAACTGTAAATGCTTTAGTGTTTAGCAAAGTTGCATGACTGATTTTAAAATGTTAAAACTTTTAGGATTCAAGTAGAAAAATAAGATAGAAGTTTTAAGACTAAAAATGCACTTTCTCCAAATTTTCATGAGATTTTTATATTAAACAATAGTACAATTGGTAGATAACCCTAATAAATCATTAAAGAGAAGTTACAAATTACTATAGATCATTATGGACAAAGATATCATACTAGGTTTGGAGCCCAATATAGGGGCCTGGACTAGGAAAAATGCCCATCAAGGCTTGATTCAGTGGAAATTCTGCCTAGTAAACCGTCACTTAACATAGAAGGGAATTAAAGGCCTACTTTCAAAGGAAATTATATGCCAATGAGACTTCTTAACGCAAATGGATCCGGCTCTAGAAAATGCGGCCCCCATAACAGTTCCAAGGTATGCTCATAAACCTTATTTTCGTAGCTACTTCGAACACTACCGGAGAGCTAACTTAATTGTCAAAGGATTCCCCCTAAAAACACCATTTAGGCCCCAGACTTTGTTTTAATGTTCAAGTCCCTAGTTCTCATCACCCAGTAGGTTAGTCCATCTGATTTCGTTGGTAGCTCCACCAATTATTATTAATTTGGCACCATTTGTGGGAATGACATAGTGAATACAAGGAGGTCATGATATAACAGGATCACTTGGATGATGAGAATGCCTTCGATGGAGAATGAAACCTCAAGGAATAGGTGAGGGACTCCCGTGATGAAGATGATGGATAGAGAACTGCTGGCGATGAGCCCCCACTATCTTCTCAGGATCCAAAAACGGGTAAAGGTCCTACCATACTAGATAATGATTAATTCCAAGACATTTAATATACTTTATTTGAGTAGTTGAAGGCCACCATCCAGTAGGAAATTAGAAGGGCCCTACAAAAGGCTGAGAATGAGGGACCTAAAACTCACCCGGTCCATAAGGGCGTAAGTAGGCCTTTATCTAAGGATATTCCACAAGCATTAGGTAAAATTAACCAATGCGCTGCCTGAAAATTAGGCTCATGTGGTAGACATCAGCTACATGTGGATCCAGCCCTTCACAAATGACATCAACAATGCACTAATCCTTATAGGCTTTAGGATGCATAAGATAAATCAATATGAAGGATTGATAGACCTCATCAATAATCTCTGATGATATATTACCTCGATAAGGATAGAGCAGGCCATAGACATAGTAATGGTAAGGACATCCTTACTGGCCTTGGGGGCTTGGGCATCTTTTTTTTGGAAAAGGCAGCGAAAACCCTTGTATGCCATTTCCGCCTCTAGTAAACAATCTTCATCGCCTCCTAAGTGATGGTGTTTTTGATACCGAACAGTTCCCACAGGTTAAGGGAGACTGGTGCCTTTACTTTTTCTTCTTCGACTGAGGATCCCAAAGCAAATAACGGTTGAGCGGTGTGGCCACCTTTCTCAATGTGGATTTAGAAGCTATTTGAGGGGAAAAAAGAAAAGAAAAGTGTCATTAGATGGCATTGGGGATAATGGCAGCCATTGTAGAAAGATGGTAAAAGAAAAAGAAGAATGTGGAAGTAAAATGAAAGTGATGGAAACCTGCCACCCATGCATATAAACCCTAAAAACCCTATAAAGATCACAAGTTGGACCCACGATAAAAAAAAAAAGTTAAAGAGCTTAGGAAGGCACTACAAGGCTTTATTGAACAACAATTTGAGGATTATAAGGTTGCACATGGCAAAGGAGCTTAAAGAGTATGATTGGAGCATTTTGGAGAATTATGGTCTAGGTGAACTCAAGTCCACACATGCACCTTTGGAGCATACACCTTAGTGTTTATCTCCACTCCAAGGAGCACTATACACCATATGCTACAAGCAGGGACCATGGTGCACCATAGAGAGCTTGGATAGGCCAAACCAAAATAGAGCCCTGAAAAGACTCGATATGCACCCTAGGTGTACCCAGGGGGTGCCCTTACCTGTCAAGGGCTTGGTTAAGGGTCTAGTCTAACTTTCATTAGTTTTTTGTTTTATTTAGATACAAATACATATTTTTCACATGTTTTAAGTGTTAAAACCACTAAGTGGATGCACCTAGCTGTTTTTGCATGCTTTATGTGTGTTTAAGAGGTGTATGACGCCTACTTCATGCTAATTTAGGATTTCTTATAACTTCATTGTAGCTTAGGAGAAGTTAAACTCTTTGGCCTAAATACCTGTAAAAAAAGCCTTCTTATGTATTATTTTTTTAGAGGTAAACACTAATACAACATCGCTTGAGCTTTGCTCTCTTTTGTTCTTTGTGAACTTACTTTTGGCATTTAAGGGATTTTTTTATTCTTCTTATGTTTTTGGTAGAATTCTCATTTTTATTCATAGGTTGGGTAAGGATGAGGGTTCTTTAGACTATTGTAAGCAATTTGTAGAGCTTGTTTGAATTTTGGGGGAGTTTCTTGGTCCATATATCAACTAGGTTCTTATCAGAAAGTGACGACATTTACCTTAGATTTGAAGCTGTGACGATGATGGCAATGAAGTGGTTTGGTATGGAAGAGCTAGAATGGTCACTAAAAAAGAAAGGACAAGAACATCAAAAAGCAAAAGAGGAAGAGATTTAGGAATAAGTTTAAGTAGCAAAGAAAACTATAAGAGAAGTATGGTGAAAGAACAACCTTTTATAAAACCTATGGGTCTCTTTACCTCTCATCTTGAAAACTATAGTGACCATTACCTCTTGAGCAGGCCAATAGTAAGGTGCCACTTGGCCCTTAGCTACCATAAACATCACACGCATACCAATTGTGCTTGAGGCACATTCAATGGGTGTCATTTCAGTTTCTACTTTACTGTTATAATACCACACTTTTCCAGCATTACTAGTTTCATATTTCCCTTCTCCAACAAGTGTCGTTACGACCCCTTAACAGGCATTGTTCTGTTTCACATTTCAATAGAGACATCATTTTGCCTCTCCAGCAGATGTCATTTTATGTCTCTCTTTCAAATAGGCATTGTTTCATGCCCATAGGCCTAAAAAATTGCAAGATCCATATCCCACAATTTTTAAGGGAGGGACATTTTGATACTATACTAGCCTAAAGCCCAATATATGGTTAAGACCATGAAAGGCACCCATTAGGGCTTGGTTAAGGGGAAATTTTAAAAAATGGCTAGAAAAAGACCTACCAATGGAATCAAAAAGAAAATCACAAACTAGTCAACTGTACTTAAGTTGCAAGTGAAAATGACCCATGATAAAGTTCTCTTTATCTCCCATTTATTGCGATTGCTCAGGCCATCCATTTCTATGAGATTTAAATATTTCTCACTATAATAAAAGAGCAAAATTTTTAAAGTTGTATTTGATAGAAAATTACTAAAAAGTGGTTATTATTAAATATAATGATTATTTTTTAAACATGTATATTATTCAATTTAATAAGTTTGGAAAACTTGGAAAACAATTTTTATAAGAATTAAATATTTGATGTTTTATTTAAAGAAGGAAAAATTTATAAAAATTAATTAATTTGTAGAAAAATGATTCAAGTGATTATTAGATAAATAGAATATTGGATTTTGAATGACATTAGTCATAAGTAAAATTAAAAAGGAGTGACAACTACTTTTTAATTAGAAATGGCACTTATAGTCTTATTATTTTTTCAATTTTTTCAAGTGAATCCTAAAATTACTTGAGTTACTAAATGAGTCCTGTAACGTTAAAATCGTTAACTCTATTAGTCCTAAAACTTGTTTAGTTGACGAAAATGTTGGCATGACTCTTAAAGTCATTTATTTCAATGAGTAAATCGACACTTTTCAAACTTTAGTTACTTACTTGAAAATTTTTCAAGTTTGAGGGTCCTTTTAGTATTTCTCAAATAATAAACTTTGTCAACTTGACCTTCAACTTTCTTCAATCAAGCAAATTGACTTATCAAATCTTAATTATTCCAAGAAGACCATCTTCTAGCAATGCTCACCACCACTTCAGCAATGCTTACCAACTCATCCATCAGCAAGATAGACATTTCTTTGTATCCGCTAAGAGTAGAGATTCACAGTAGCTTATTGAGAAACTAGATATTAATGTCTTTGGTGAAGAATGTGGCTAAATTAGAGGACATGAGAACTCATCATCAATAATGGAAATAATTTTTTGCTAAGTCTATTTTAGTTTTATTGCTACAACAACAACTAAATTGTTCTCATCAATTCTATTAGTAAGTAGTGTAATTGGCCAAAGCAATCGAAGGAGCTATATTTGGGGGATCGAAAACTTCCAATTATTTAATTGCACCACTCTTCAATTTCTCAACAAATTCCTTTGATTTTTCTATCCCCATTAACTTCATATAAGTGGTTTTGACAGCCACTAGATCTTTACCGAACTTTTTCCCTAAAACTTCAGATAATTTGGTGACATTCGGAATATCATCCACTACCTAAAATAGGTGGCCAATAGATTTTGTGAATTTTCTTAGCCCCTTATGATGACAACCTTTAAAGCACCCTCATGCATACTCTAGGAGTTCTTGAGGAGTTCAAAGCTAAGAAGCTCAAGTTGGAGCATTCAAGGATTTTTTAGAGCTCAAAACCATTAAATCTTGGGATATTGCTATTTGGAGAAGTAAAAAAGGCTAATCTTAATACCATGAAGCCAAAAAAGGGCATACAAGACCATCCCATACCCAAGCCACCTTTGAGGGACACCCAAGCTACACAAAGGTGCACTAAAGAAGTTACATGCAGCTTTCATGCATTTGCTCAAGCTATAAGGTCCATTACCAAACTAAGGATCAACCTCGAGCCTCTGAACCATCCATATTCATGGATATACATGTGGAAATCAAACAAAGAATACTTGGAGCAGCATTTGAGCATAATTGGAGCAAGATCATGTAATGGTGTATGTTTTAGAGCATCAATGTTTACATTCACCTTGGAGCACCCATACACGTATGGTGCGTACACCCTGAACCACATATACACCATGGGACATGACCGTGGTTCAAAGTGCCAAAGAGCTAGCCCACACTCTCTTGGACCCATTGGTGCACTTAGGCCACTCTAGTTACACTCAATTGCGTTCATAGGAGCTGGCCAAAGAAGTAGTTTAGCTTACTAGACCATTGAGTTACCATATTTGGTCACTTGAGCTTGAGCTAGTGTGAACATATATAATTTAGCATAATTTAGCATATTTATATAGTGTAAAATTTTTATGTGTGTTCAGCTCACGTTTGAGCTAGGACATACAAGTTAGTTTAGTTTATATATTTATTTAATGCACTTTAGGCGTAAGTCCACTATTGGCAGAGTGGTTGTTGCATGTAGGGTTAGTACTAAAGGTTGCGGGTTCAAGCTTTTGTGGCATCTAGATTCTTCTTCTTTTTCCCACATGCTTCTTCCTTTTTTTTTTTGTTCATTTATCTTTTCCACGTTTTTTCTTTCTTCCATTTTTTTCTTGTAAGACCTTCTTCCATTTTTTTTTCTTGCCACATTTTTTGCTTATTCCATTTTCCCCTTTTTCTAGTTTGGTGTTTCCTTTTTCACTTTGTAGCTTTTTTTGTCAAATTGGATCTGATTTGGTTAAAAAAATAAAAACATGAATAAAAATATATTTTTATTCATGTTTTTATTTTTTTAACCAAATCATATTGGATCTACAGTATTTTTATTCATATTTTTATTTTTTGGTTGAATTAGATCTAATCTAACAAAAAAGATGAAAAGTAAAAAAATAAATACCAAACTAAAAAAGAGGGAAGAATGGAACAAGAAAAAAATATAGGGAAAAAAGAAATGAAAGAAGCTTTTGGAGGAAACAAAATGGAAGAAATAAAAAACACGGAAAAAAGAAACAAAAAAAAAAAAAAGGAAAAATCATGTAAGAGAAAATGGAAGAATCTAGACTCCACAAAAGCTTGAACCCATGACCTTTAGTACTCACCCTACACGCAACAAGCACTGCCAAAAGTGGACTTATGCCTAAAGTGTGTCAAATAAATATATAAACTAAACTAACTTGTGTGTCTTAGCTCACACTTGAGCTTGGCGCACATAAGAATTTCACAATAAATAAATATGCTAAAATGTGCTAAATTATACATATTCACACTAGCTCAAAGCTCAAGTGACCAAATATGGTAACTCAAAGGTAGATTAAACTACTTATTTAGCCAGCTCATTTGAACTCAAACGAGTGCACCAATGGATCCAAGAGAATATGGGCTAGCTCCTTGGCACTTTGAACTATGGTCATGTCCTATGGTGCACATGTGGTCCAATGTGTACGCACCATAAATGTATGGGTACTCTAAGAGTGCATGTAGACCTTGATGCTAAAAAATATGCAGCATTGCATGATTTTACTCCAATTATGTTCAAATGATGCTCCAAGTATTTTGTTGTTGATTTCCACATGTACATCCATAAATATGGATGGTTCAAAGGCTTGGGTTGGTCCTTAGTTCAATCATGGACCTTATAGCTTAAGCATAGGCATGAAAGCTACATGTAGCTTCTTTAGTGCATCTTTGTGTAACTCGGGTGTCCTTCCAAGGTGGCTTGGGTATGGGACAGTTTTGTACACCCCATTTTGGCTTCATGGTGTTAAGATTAGCCTTCTTAACTCCTCTAAGTAACAATAGTCCAAGATTTTATGGTTCTGCACTCCAAAAGATCTTTGAATGCTCCAACTTGAGCTCTTTAGCTTTGAACTCCTCAAGAACTCCTAGGGTGTGCAAGAGGTTGCTCCAGAGGTTGTCATCACCTTCACTTATTCGTTGCTCCCACATCCAAGGATAGCTCTCATTCTAGCAACACCACCATCTTATGGTCATGGATGAATTCTAGTTATTCTAAGCGTACAACACTTAGCATTTCACTGTACATGTCAATTACCTGGCCCGCCACCATCTCTTCCATCCCGATCACCTTTTCCAATTCACCTATGTCTCACATGAGCCTTACCAAGGAAACACCCACTTTTGCCACCATCATGTGCTCAAAGGCAAAAGAAAGAGGGCATCCCTGGCTAGCATTGTGATTTCCTTGCCAAATACTTTGTTGTTCATGGAAACTTG
This sequence comes from Aquilaria yunnanensis, assembly GCA_039654915.1. Taxonomy (NCBI): domain Eukaryota; kingdom Viridiplantae; phylum Streptophyta; class Magnoliopsida; order Malvales; family Thymelaeaceae; genus Aquilaria; species Aquilaria yunnanensis. The sequence continues at coordinate 77,281,039 of CM077594.1, read as the reverse complement.
CCACACTGGAGATCATTTTTTTCCATACAAGAAAGGTCATTGTGGATGAGCGACATGGCATGGATCATTTTAACAGTGTAACCTGCAAGTATGGCCATAGATTCTTCCCTTCCAATGAGGTCACATGTGGCTAGGTAGAGCATCTAGCCTACCCACTTGCCCCCAATGAGGAGCAAGTATTGCATTGCACCATGAATTTTCAAAGGGTCGCAAAGTTGATGGCGGCATTGAGAGTCACTAGAGGATTAATAATAGTGGTCAATGTACAATTAGTTAGTAGTAGTAGCTCTAGGTAATAAAAATCAATTTATCATGGATCAAAATTGCCGAGTCAAAGCTCCAAGTCTAGTTCATGACCTTCCTTCCTTCCATCGGACCTAATTCCCAAGCTCAAGTTTGCCTCCAAAGGTTGCCATGGTAAAAAAAAACAAGGTTTAAAAAATAGTAAACTGACCCTCAAAATTTTAAAAAAAATTTCAAGGAAGCAGCTAAGGTTTGAAACATGTCAATTTAGTCTTTAAAATAAACAACATTAAGTACTATTACAACAATTCTGTTAGCCAAACAAGTTTTAGGATTAATAATATTAACATTTTTAATGTTATAAGACTTGTTTGAAACTTGATTAAATTTAGGAAGTCATGAGGATAATTGCTTGGGTGATGAGCCAAAGTGAAAGCAGCTAGCTAAACTTTTTTAGCATCCCTCCTAAGTACACCTGTGGTAGACTCACTAGACTACCAATTGTCAAACCAAAATGAAATTTTCATTGATCAAATAATGTTGAGGCATCAATTTATGGATTTGGTCATGCTTTTATCTTGAACTTCTTTGATGGTCAAACTTCCTTTTGCTTTCAAACTTTGGTGACTCAGATACATAAACACATAATCCCTTAACTTTGACTTGGTGTATCTCAACTTTCAAAATTTGTAAAGTAAGACATTTCACTCCTTGACTAATACAAACAAGATTTCCATTACAGAATTGATGATTTTAGTTATGGGAAGCAGAAATGAAAGAAAAAAAAATGCCATGTGAAGAAGCTAAATGGTATTTTTTCACATAAACTTAAGTAATATTATGGGTGAGATTTCACTTCATTCTTCTTACATTAGGTTTGAGAATTGTAGGAGATATCATGCCATGTCCTGGTTCTAATTTATATTAGATGATTTCATGGCATTTGGTGTTTGCAAGATAAGTGTATGAACTTCTTGTTAAGCATTCTCGCACTACTTCCTCCCTATGCCAAACAATGCCATCCTTCAAACCATCATCACTTTAATCTCGACAAATGACCAATGCACTTGAACCTATTGCCAACTTCCTGCTTCCAGCTTCGTGAACTACAATTCAACTTTACAGCCTCATTCTCTGCATCTCCACCCAACCCATCTACCCTATTTTGGTGAAAATGATTTTGTGTGCGCATTAAGTTGAATTGATAATTTGGAGAATAAATCCACATTCAAGTCCTTTGCATTCCTTGGTCTTTTAGTTAAGCCATCCAAGAATTAATATCTTCATTTCTATGGCAGAAACTAGTTACGTGATCACATATGCTTCATTTAAATGTCCCAAGTTGCAAGGTTTGAGGCATAAGTCAAACCAAGTTAAAGTTGGAGGACTAAAAGGTACAAGTTGGAAAAGTTTGAGGGGAAAAAGGAAATTCAGGCCTTTCTTATGGTTTTACACTAATCATAGGCCACTTGAAAGTAGCTAGAATGCACTTGAAACTTTCTTTTGTAAAATATAATTATACTAAAAATATTCTTTTAATAAAAGTAAATCTCAAGTCAATCAGCATTCATTTACCATATTCATGTACAAAGGTCCATCTAAGCAAACCTCTTGTGTGTCTCAATTTTTTTTTCCTCTCAAATAAATATTTCATCGTCAAATCATGCATTTTTCTTACTTAAAATGTTTAATAAAAAATATTAAGAAAAAGTAGGAAAACAAATCACGCAATATTCTTAGTTTACACGTGAGTAGAAAACAAAATAACAAGTGCTAAGACAACAATTTCTATCAACGCCAGTTTAAATTGTGATTCTTTGAAAGCCCTGAGGTCTGAATGAATTATAATGACTTAGAAGTTGAAGACCACAAATAGTGGGTAGTGGGGACTGGGAGTGATAGAAACAATTTGCACAGGTGAAATTTGTATCCATATAAAAAACCATTTAATGTATGCATTTTGCTCAGTTCGACAAAAGTTCATGCCTAAATAAATTATTGATGCTATAGGATCAACTCAAATATGTTACTTTGTTAGAATATGAATCTAAATCTAAATAAGTAGACTCGAATTGAACTGGCAGTTAAGTCTAGTGAGAGACACCCGGCGAAGGTTGTAAGTTCAAACCCATCTCCACATTTTTTCCTTAAATATCACATATACGGTAAAAAAAACAATAAATGTCACTCTTCCTTTAAATATCTATACACTCTTTAAACCCTATGCACTTGTGATGCTTGTGAGTAACAAAAACAGATCCAAACATTGGCGGTTTATTAGTGTCTTATGGGAAAATTTTCAGAAAATCTCCTAAGCTTTAATGAAAACTTCATTTACCTAATCATATTTGGGAATCCTTCATTTTGCCCTTAGAGTTTACTGAATCTTTCACTTGCCCCTCCCATAATGATGAGAATCGGAAATGCTATTTCTTTGTCTCTTTAGATAGTTTGAATTGACCATAATATCCATAGAAGACAATAACACTTTGCTAAATTAACTAAAAATTTATACAAAATCATATTTTTTGGAAGGTAACATTTACTAAATTAGTGGTGGGTAACCTTTGCTAAATTTAGCGAAGGGTAGTGTTCACTAACTAGCAACAGCTAGTTGTCACTAATTTACTAGCCAGATGTCGGTGCTGGAACTTTAGTAATAGAAGCAATTGAGAAGGCCTACTGTCACTAACTAGTAACGGCAGCCGTCACTAGATAATTAGTAGCGAGTAGTTTAGAAATTACTATTTTAGTGGTGGCTAGACTTTTCTAAATGTCGTCACTATATCTGTTTTTTTTAGTAGTGTGGATTTTGCTTTTGGAAATAAAATTTTGTTCAAGTTTGTCAGAACAGGAAATGAAGCAAGTAATTAAAACGGATTTCGGAGCAATGAATTGTACTAACAAAGAAGCTATCGTGCGTGTGAAGTGTTCTACTGTGCATCTCGTGTATGAGTCGGGTTGTGATCAATGCTCATAAATGGGACTGAGACACATAATAGAGAGCAACTATTACTTGTCTAGAAAAAAGTAAAAAAAAAAAAAAAATAATAATAAAATAAAAAAAGACAAAAGAAAAAAAGTTGAAAAGCAAATAACATGCAACAAGAATAATGTTCATGGTATTTTTATTTCGAGATTGGTATTTGGGATAGCTCGCTATCGTTACATATAGGTAGTCCTGCCATATTGAATAATAAATCACTCACTCACTTTAAAAAGTATCGCAATTTTTTTTCTCGAAATTACTATTTCATTTTTTCAGGAGTAACGATATCAGTAAAATTCCAATAAATACTACAAAAGAAATGTAAAATTCAACCTGAAAATGGTGACCAAATTTCGGTCTATAACTGTTTTATCGTTAATCAATCATGAAAAGTCTTTAGTGATAGATAAATGGCTAATGTATACTACTGAAAAACACTAATTTTCAACGGGCTTGCATAGAAAATTTACATAAATATAATCTACGCTTCATTCTTTTACAATCTTTAACTTTTAAATAACATATTTTTAAAATACTACTTTAATTTCTAAAGTTGTAAAATTTATCCATTGAATCTTCTCTTTTTCCAACTGTTTTCATGTTAGAAACTTCCAACAATCTAACTATTGGAAGCTAAAATTTTGAAATTCCAAATGACTTGGTAGTTGGAAAATATATGTTTTTTAGTAGTGATAGAGAATCTTTTTGACTTCTTTAGTAATTAATATTATCTTGCACAAATTATATAAGAAACTAATTTTTTTTTTCTGAAATCCTGTAGAAATAATTTAGGAAAAAAAATCGGGCAAATGCGCTAAGTATTAATAATTGATATGGTAGGACAAATTGAAATGTTTCTACACTAGAAATTGAATCTATCAAAAAAGAGAAAAAAAAAAATGAGAAGTTGAATGAGTGGCTTGTCTTCAAAAATAATTGCACCAGTGAATGAAAGAAATTGAGAAGAAATAGGATTTGTTGCATTAGCGCATGTTTTCTTGTGTGTCTAAACCCAATAAGTTTCATTAACATACTCTATAATGTTGCCACAGCTTAGAGAAAGTGTTAAACCTGCATGATTAGAAGAGATTTCAGTAAGTTGTAACATACTCTTCAGTATTGTAAGGTTGAACATACATGACGACAAAAGATTTCGATGAGCTGTCATTTTTTACATGAACATGTCATAACGTCTATATCCACAACATGTTGGGCAAGCGTAGTTTCAACTTGGAACTTTGTCCCCCCGAGACACAATGGGCCAACAATTCCTATGTTCATGTCAAGTTCTTTGTAAATTTAGGACACAGAAATTCAATTCATTTACTTTGAACCTCTCTTCCTTGTCATCTTAACTATGATCTTGCATCTCATGATCATACATAAATAGAGTACCTATTATACAATTTTATCTTTTAAGAAAATGGGCCTAACGCAAAACATATAGTAGAATAGATACTGTTTATAATGTCGCTTTCACTCCTTAGCGAATTAGTTAATACTATTTCCGTTTCATAATAATTGAAACATTTCTTTGGGTACGGAAATTAAGGTACATGTAATTTATATTAATTTTTTTTAATTTTTCCCCCGAAACTAAAATTATTATTATTTTTTTATTTTGTATAGTGAGAGCTTAAATAATGATTAAAAAGAAGACATATTTTTTTAGGTTTTGTGCAGTAAGAATTTAAATGAAGATTAAAAAAAAATTATTGGGTTTTTTTGTAGTGAAAGTTTAAATGAGGGTAGTAAGATAAATTAAATGTTGAAAACTTTCTAAAAAAGAAAATGTTTCATTCTTTTTTGGACAACAAAAAAATGAATACTTTTAATTCTTTTTAGTACAGAGACAGTATAATGAATGTGCATAAAAACTGTAGCCATGATCGAGTTGCATTTGTTTTCAATTAATTTTTATATTACTTTACAAATAGCAATATATTCTTCAAAATACTCTTTTTGTCTTAAAAAGAATGACAAGTATTTTTTAGAAATTTTTTAACTTTTAATTTACTTTCTACCCTCATTTAAATTTTTTCTGCATAAAACTTAAAAAATGCATCAAAATTCAAAAAAGAATATTTTTTTAATCCCTATTTAAACTTTCACTATAAAAAGCCAAAAGAGGAATTTTTTTTTTAACTTCATGGGTAAAAATAAAAAAATAATACAAATTAACATATCTTAGTTTTTGTCACAAAAAAAATGCATCACCTAAAATGGGGCGAAGGAATTATTAGGATTTGACATGAAGGTTTAGAATCTAAAATATTTTTATGTGTCATTTTCATTTTTACACTTTACTCTTTGCATGTAAATTAAGAAAAATAGAAAAAGTTTGAAGGGTAATGTGTAAGGTAATTTACCGCAAAAACTTAGAGCAATCTACGTATCGTAAAAGATGTGAGAGCATTTTTTGGCTAAATGCCCATTACACTCTTGAACTATAGTGACTCGGACACTTTGTCCATGAACTACAAAGTGGATGAAATTAAGCCTCCAACTATGAAGACTAGAACTCTTTACACATTTGACTCAGTAACTAGGCCACCTGCGATCACGTGACATGCAATCTGTCAGTTTCAAAACAGTTCCAGCATCTTGTTTCACAGACATAAAACATCAGAGACAAAACTATCGAAAAAATAACCTTAGGGACTTGAAGCATAATTAAGCCAACTAGATTGCAGTAGTAGATGGTTCACAAAATAGGTGGCGGGTCAGGTCATTGGTTTGATCTTGGGTTCTATTCTGTCAGCGACAATTAGTGGCAGAACTGGGTTAAACGAGTTGGGATAGATGCAACAAGAAGGTTCCATATGGTTTCTTGAGGTGGTGATGCCCCATGGGTGTAAATTGGGGTGAGATGCGAGGGGTTGAGATCCCCCATTCTCTTCTAAAAAAATGGCGGAGGCAAAACGCAACAACAATTGTTCCTCGGCTAGGCTCGTTAGAGGTGGAGCAGTGAAATTGTGAGGCTACGATGACGACCAATGGTGACATCTAAAGGGTTGGGTCAAGTGATGAAACGATGATAGTCTCCTAACATAGAAATGATAGCGTTTAGGGTCTCATTCAGTCGAGGAAATGCCACGACGAACAATAAACAAATTGTGTGAGTATGGAGGTTCCGGTCAGAGTGGCAGATATGGCTAATTTCTAGCAAATTGAGGAAGATGAGTTGGAGATGGTGGCGTGAATATTATAGATTAAAAATTAGGGGAAAAAGAGAACAAATAGGAATTTGAGTGACTATCACATAATTTTCCCTTTTCCACCAATACACTGCCGTTGGATCACATGCTACCATGTGACTGTCTTACAAAGTTGAGGGGCCAAAGTGTACAATTCTTAATAGTTTGAGGATGAGTTGATCCATTTTATAGTTCATGAGGCAAAGTGCCGGAGTCAATATGGCTCAGAGGTATAATGGGCATTTTGTGCCTTTTCTTAAGGGAACTTCTGGTCAGAACGGCCTTTTAACAGCAAATCCTTATTCTTCACTACTGAAGTTAACAATACAGGCATCTGCTTCGCCTGTGGACTTCTTTCTCCAGTGATTAATGTGCAGACCAGTCACTGAAGTACAGAACAAGAAGTCAACAATGGCAACGAACACGGGACCATGTCCGGTTTTAGTACCTTAAAATGACTGGTGAATCCGAAAATATATTTGCAACTTGTTCGTTACTAAGGGCATTCTTTACTTGTAGGATTATCAACAGCATCCTTCTTTTGAAAATGTCAGTAAATTTCAAAATCCATTTCGTTGTCCGATAGCAACAACACCAAGTGGACCGATGACATCGAGCAGAGGAATGGAGATGCGAATGCGTTCGACGAATTGGAACTTTCTGATTTCCAAAGCAACTTACATGAGCATTTGGTCATTCAGAATGATAGATACATAATTTTTTTTTTTGTGGGTAAAATTAAAGCCCGAGAATTTTTTTTTTACTCAGAATCATCTACTCCACAAATTAAAGATTTTTATGAGGGGGGAATGGGAGATGGGAGGCTCGAACCGGAGCAAGCTGGCGGAAGAGAGCCGGTGTGGAAGGACGGAGAAATTGAAGCAGAGATTCGGCAGATCAGATCTGAAGTAGTTACTAAAGAGTGTCTCGTTAAAGCATTAAAAAAAAAGTAGATAGGCATTGCAACTGATGAGGGCCATGAGGCATCTATACAAATCTATGAGCTTTTAAAGGACAAGAGCGCTACCATCCTTGGCCTCAGATAGTTGGAAACAAGCATTAAAAAAAAAAAAAAAGCATAAGCCCTAAAGCCATGAATCAAACTGGAGCAGATGACTGGAAATACATTTATATTTAGGAAAGCGTACCTTTTTCATACATGGGGAACAATGCCAATCGTTAGAGTGGATTTGAATCATTACCTGCTTCCTAGGAAACTGAATTCTTCTGCTCTAGCCCAGAGGTGCTCTTCATTGAAGACAGTCGGCATCTTCACTGAAGCTCGAATTTAAGATAAGAAATCATTCATCATCATATGAAACATGGTAACTGGTGGTGCAACCGGGTGCCTCAGGTTCTTCCGCCCCACAGCAGTCATAAAACTTTGCGGCATATGGTGGATCGCCATCTTTCAGTTCATAGTATCTTCAAACAAGCAACCATAAAAGGATCATAGTTGGAAGATTCAGATAAACTGGCTATATTTGCATCGCAAGGAGCAAAGTTTTATAAACGCAAAGCATCTTAAACAATATTTTTAGATTCAGTTCCAAGATACAAGCTACAGCTGCCAATTATAGACAACTCAGGGAATACATCACTAATACAGAGGCGTGATAATTGATGTACTTGAGAGCCCTGATAAGATCCTAGTCTAAAATTAAATGAGAGGCAAGGAGAAGGATGGGAGTTATACATGATGCTACAGGACGAATTGTGTTAGTGTAACCATAGAATCAATGACAGAACAGTTAACGCATTAATGCCAGTAAGCTGGTACCTGGGGCTCAGAGAAAATTAATTCTAGAAAATATGTAGGGCAGATAATTAATTGATGAATAATGAAGCCTAGTAAAGCTACTTGGTTTGGGACCATGATAGGAGGGTTTAACTAGCATCACCTAAACCGGATTTAGTTAAGCATAAAAAGTGATTAAGCTTACTGCTAAGGTCTCTAAAGACACAGACTTTCATCAATTGCCCCTAAATGCAAAAGCCCCACTTAGCACCAGGAGGGTCTTAGGCTGAGGAAAGCCAACCCTCAAACAAGATAATTCTGCAGTGACTCAAGAAACAGGAGAAAAAGCAGATTTTACTAGTGCTGTTACAGTAGCAGAATCTAGAGAAGAGAAACAAGGGACTGCCACCATAAACGAATCATTTTTAGTTTTATGATCAGAACTTTAAGTTTGATTCAGTATATGCATCAATTGTGATATGCCTAACAATGTGTTATTTAATGATCACACAAAAATAAACTCCAGTTCCACGCTGTTACAGCAGCTAATTTTGTGGCCTTCATCTGGGTTGAGAGGCTTTGTGAATATAATTTTTCTAGAGTATGTAATATTGAAGCCTATCGCTCGCTTGGACATTTCCTATGTTCTTGCAGAATTCTAGCTGTGATCCACGTTACATTCCATGTGCCGTGAAATGGTGGCATGAAAATGAATTCTTAGTCTGCTGTGCAGCCTGTGATTATATACTTGACTTCTAGAGAAGTTTCTCGTGACATAACGAACTGTTTGAGTATTTTATTACTTCAGTGATACTTCATTATCATAATGTTTCTGGAATGAACTCAGAGTAACTGTTTCATAAAAACTTCATTTTTATCCCTGGTGCAGACACAGTATAAAAGCTAATTAGGTACTAAACCTAAGAGAAAGAGCACTAGCGCTTGCTTCTTTTAGCCACTAAGCAGGTTAAGTTTATGAAAACTAAATGCTAGTACATATTCTACAGAATCAAGAGTGAGATTACACTTGGATCTTTCTGCAGCAAAGGTCAACAAAACTCAATCCTAGGACAACCCGCATGTTCACAGTGAGTTTCCTTCTAAGCACCAACTTAGGTCTTCTGTTCAGTCAGTAAATAGTAAAGGACATGGGTGTTTACCAAGGTTATTAGGATTGGGATCCTACCCTAGTCATTTTTCATCATACAAGATTGGGACCGTAAGATCAGATTGTAGATCGTAAGATCCAATTAAAAGATCACAATTCATTGTAGTAAATAATATAATTCACATAGAAGACCAATTATATTGGAAACTTAAGTAAAATTTAAGTGTTATAACAATGATACAACACAATTAGTGTTATAGCACAAACAAAGCCCAAGACCTAGTAGAGCACAGATCAACATAACTAACACAATAACCAACAAAAATCTGAAAGAAATTCATGAACGAACATAACTAACACAATAGTGGCAAACTTATGGAGTTGCTTTCAAAGCTTGGAGTTTTGTCTCCTGAATGGGAGAGAGAAACGAGCTCTTTTTGTTTTTGGGTTTACTTCACAATTCAAGTCATATAACCACTAACTTGGGTAACAAGAGCTCAATTACTTAAACTTTCTAATTTGGACTAAAATACAAGTGTAACTAATAGAAATCAATACCAAGTAAGATAAATAAGATTGAAAGATCCTTCTGATCTTAAGATCTTAATCGCAATCCTACCCATCCTAGCATGTTATCAATCCTATTACTTTCCGACAAGGTTTCATGATATCAGATCTTAGGATTGTGGAATCCTAAAATCTGGATGGGAATCTTAACAACCTTGCTATTTACATAGCTAGTCAGCTGAATGAAATGAATGCTTTTGTAGTTATCAGCCATTATTAAACTGATGTATCTGCGAAAAAGTGGTTCTTGCTTCTACTTTTCTTACTTTCCAAGTAAAAAGTGCTAAATCTGCTAAAAGTTTGTTCCGAAAAAGATTTTGGAAATAAATGTTTGAAGGCTTCAGACTATCAGCTGTGGCACTCCAAGATCACTGATCCAGCCATGTTATCAAGATGACCAACTAACTACTGAATTGTGGACTTCAGCAATTACCCAAAAACCCGGGTTTTCTTCGCTTAAACCTGTCAAATGACCCATTTTTCCTAACAAAGAAGTTAAGAACGAACCAAGCCTAAAGGTTATATGATGCGACTCTTTCTATCTTTGATGGCAATCAAAGAAACTAGAACAGCTCACAAAAATGAAATCTAAGCAGATTAGTTTTTCTTCCTGCATACACATTCCAAAATTTGTTCCTAAGATCCGAAAAAAGAAGTGAAACACTATAATATTTCAGGCCACTTGATTCGTGTGCAAATGAACTTCAGTTGGTTGAAACTTGGATTAATTATCTTGAAAATATTCTGGCAGCATTTCAGCTAGTAAAAAATTGAACCCATGAACTCCCATCCAACATGGCCAGGTTCAAAACTCACTTCCCTACATCCCCTTAGCCGAGAAACTAATAAACCAAGACAGAACTATCTGTGAATGACCAAAATGCAACACATACAGAAGCTATTGGTGTTTTCACTACTAATAATGAATAATATTTTCACCAAAAAATAATGTGAAATGAAAAAAAGGTAGAAAAAAAAAACAAGAATTCAAAAAATTTGTACACCATTAAGACTAACCAAATGAGTACTTCCCCATATTAAAGAAACAAGGTAGGGTCTCTCGATCCCCGAACACAAAAGTAGACTCAGTAAAACAGAAAGACAGAAACTCTCAGAAACGTCGTAGATATCTGAAAAGCAAACAGAAAACACAGAACCGGAGGGGGAATTGGCGGCACCTCTTCTGGTCGTCGTGACGGCGGCAGACGAAGAAGGAAGTGTGAAAGCGGCAGGAGGAATTGGTGTTTGAGGAAACAGTGAAGCTCTGCTTGCACTTCTTGCAGATCATCTCCGTCTCTTTCGCGCCCTCCATTCTCTGTCGTTAGCTTGGTCTGGCCTCGCCAACCTTGTTTCTGTTCACAATTTCACGAACCACCGAATCGATAATATTCCTAGGGCCAAAATATCCTAGAGGCCCCTTAACTTATCTAATTCGAGCGAGTTAGTGCCTCAACTATAACTCGGTTTCTGTTGGTCCTTCAACTTGCCAATTTGTCACGAGTTAGTTCCACAAGTGACTTGAAGTGGCACGTGAGGTCACATGGCATAATGGTGTCATTTGCCTTGTTTGATCTTTGAACTTGACATTGAATTCATCATCTACCTCCATTAGCAAACGGAAGGAGAACCATGGCCACGGCTACTCGGACAAATCAACCCGACCTCACCCAGTTTTTTTTAGCCCTGTTTGCTTCTTCCAACGTCACATCTAGTCCGCATAGGCCTATGGGCTACTTGTATTGACCCATTGTGCTTCCATACTATAACCTATACTGAGCGACTGACCGTTTGAGCTCTACAGTTGTCTTAACCCGCAAATTTTCTAACCCGACTCACGATTAATTGAACCCTATTAGATGATCGAACGAGTGTTGGACTTGCCATTGGTTCTCCTCTGTTCCACCATTCTTCTTCCTCCTTCACCAAACCCTCACCCTCAAATTCCCATTCAAACCAATAATTCGCCATAGGGTAGGAAAGCAAAGATTGAGAGAATGAGGATCGTGAAGATAGTGAAGATTTGCTTTGGTCCTTCACTCGACACCATTGTCGACTAGTGAATGAAGAAGGCCATTAACCAATGAACGAAGAGACCTATGGTGGAGATAAAATGAGCCAGATGACGGTGTTGGGCACGTGACCTCACATGCTGCTTCAAGTGGCTTGAGGGACTAACTCGTGAAAACTTGCCAAGTTAGAGGACTAACTCAAACTGAGTTCTAGTTGAGGGACTAACTCATGTGATTTGGTCAAGTTAAGGGACTCCTAGGGTATTGTGGCCTATTCTTAACTTGAATTGTCCTTCTACTCCAAACAAAATTTGATTTTGGCCCTCCACTTTAAAAGTACGATAATGTCATGGAGTTGAGCCGATCTCAAAGGTAAGGCTCAAGTTAATTCCAAAGGTCCAGCACCCCGAGTCAATATAGGACTAACTCCTAATCAGTTTGTGCAATACTATCCACAAAGTGGTTTCAAATTGTTGGCTAATAAGCTAATACCTCTCCTCTAAGGTTTGGTTTCAAAGTATCAAAAATGATTCCATCCTGGGCCGATTGATCCAGGAGAATATTATCATAGCTCAGAAATTGTTACAAGCTATTAAATCAACAATCAAGACAAGTAGACTAAAGAGCTACATAACTAAATTAAAATTTGACATGAGGAAAGCCTATGAAAAGCTTCACTAGAGCTTCATCCAGATGGTTCTTCAATTAATGAATTTTCTAGAGTCATGGATTAATATATTAACATGGTTTCATATTTGGTTTTGTAAAAGAGAGCCTTACAAAGTGGACCAATCCAAAGCGTTGCCTAAGAGAAGGTGATCCACTCTTTCCTTATATGTTCATCTTATGTAGTGAAGTTTTTTCAGTAATTTGGAGGCCTAGCAAGCCTCTAGAGCACTTCCTGGGTTGAGGCGAGTATGACAGTGCCCATCATCAATTGTTTTTTTTTTACAACTACTTTATCTTTTTCCATTCCTGATATACAATCAACCCATGTCTTGAAGGGCATGCTTGATCCTTATTAGAAAATGACAAGGCAAGAAACCAATTATCAGAAATCTTAAATGGTGTTTTAGTAGGAATATTTCCTAGCATTTTGTTTGTCTTTTCAAAAAGACTCTTCCCATCTTGGTTAATTATGCAATCACAAAGTACTTGGAATTCCATTTGACTGTGAGCTGTAAAAAATGAAATCATTTTTTGAGTGATCAGATCAAGTATTGGGTAGCAATATGAAAATGTAAACTCTTAAATCAAACAGGACGCTGCATCGCTATCATTTCTCCTAGTTTACATCATGTCTTTATTTCATGTCTCAGTCATTGTAAATGACAAATTGACAAAATCAATGATCCAGTTTTAGTGGAAAGGGACTGAACAAGAGCAAATCATTCATATCCTTCATTTTTTAAAGGGGCACATGTTGGTACTACATAGCCTTAGGCCCAACACTGAGTCCCAAACCATTTTGTAAGGCTTAGCCCATTATACAATCAATTCACTAGGTCAAAGCCTAACCTAAAAGCGAATAAGGCTCTTACAAGGAAAAGGAACCATACATCAAAGAGACTTCTATTATGATTGAATCCCATTCGGCTCCATAAAACATAAACCCCATGACACATCCAAGGTTTGCTCTATAATTCTCATTATCTCATAGGTACTTTGCCATTTTTGAGAAGCTAACTTGACCATGAGAGGGTTTCTCTTGATACAAAATCCAATGCCTTGATGGCGTCTTTGTACGTAGTGCCTGGTTCACATCATTTAGCAACGTGAAGGTCGGTTTGCTAGTTTAGTTGGTAGCTCCCCTATTTCGCTATCACAAGTTAGATTTGATAGATGTGTAAATACTTACGCCCTAGCATTGGAGAAACTAGGGGAAAAAAATGAACGAACAACTTGCATTTACCTTGGTTTAGAACCTGTTCATGGTTTGCTTAGATTGTTGTTATGCCAAGTATGAAAAAAAAAAAAATTGGCAAAAGTCCTAAATTCTCTACTAATGTTTAGGTGCAGACTCGTATCTACCATTATAGTTTTTTTTTTTGCTCAATCTCTTACTAATTTTTTTAAAATGGGCTTAAATTGGCCACTGATCATTAAAAATTACTCCCTCTATCCCATAAATTTTGATACATTTGACTTTTTGTTGTATTTTGACTCAATTTTATTCATATTATTGTTTATTAAAAAAAATAAAAATATATATATTTAGAAACTAGATATCTTGAATTATCATTCATATACAAAGATTTTGTATTTATATATTAAAATGTTGAAAATAAAAAATCATAGATTAATTGTCAAAAACAAATGGAGCAAAACTTTTGGGACGGATGGAGTATAAGTTTTGTAATTTTAGGATGATAATGTAACATTTAAACAAATTTTAAGAATTTCATGTAATTTATCATTTTTCTTTAATAGAATCCAACACCTGCCCCACACCCCACCACCTCCAACACCCACCGCCTCTGACACCTGCTGCCTCCAACACCCGTTGCCTCACCAAATGTGCCATCAACTTTGGCTGCAATGGAATTGTTGAATTGAGAAGGAGGTACCTGAACTTGTGATTCCAGATCCAACCTGAATGTCCTCCGCCATGCCAAAATGACCGCATTTTCTCTGCTATAGTTGTCAACTTCTACTTGGCGGAGATCCTCTGTGCCATCATTTGGTGGGCACTCGGCATGCTGACCTATGAGATGCTCTATAGAACATCACATTTTAAGGGGAAAAATATGAAAGAGATGTTTTGCAACCTTTTGATGAAGTAGTCGGAATTCAGAGGTTCACCAATAACGTTGATGGATCTAATTAGACGGTTATTGGAGAAGGAACAAAAAAAGCGGTTAGGATTCCGGCAAGGGGTGATGGAGATCAAGGAGCATTTCTTTTTCAAAGGTGTGAGGTGGGCCTTCCTAATGGAGGTCCTCCGGCCACCTTTTGTTCTAGCAATGAAAGGGTGTTGGATTCTATTAAAAAAAGTTAATAAATTACTTAAAGTTCTTAAATTTTGTTAAACGTTATATTATTACCATAAAATTACAAAACTTACAACTTTTAAAGGTCAGTGGCCAATTTGAGCCAATTTTAAAACATTAGTGAGAGATTGGGGAAAAAAAAACTATGGCGACAAATATTAGCCCCTATCTAAACATTAGTTGTAAATTTAAGACTTGTAAAAAAGAAAAAAAAGTTTTAATTTGATATGAAATTCAGCTAAACTCGAGTTGTTTGTTTAAATAAAAGGAAAAAACTCAAATCAAGCCGAGCTCAGCTGAAACTCAATCAACACAATTCTTTCATATCCTCTTTAATTCAGACATGAATAAGAATATCAAGTTGGATAAATATTTTATGCTAAACATGATCAATTTAATACTTGACCCGACTTGGCTCATTTTTCATTGGAGGAACTCTTCTCACAAAGAAAATTTATATATTTTGGTGACTCTAAATTTTCTTAAGTAAACCCGAAACATAGAAACAATTTACAAGTTACTAGTCAAAGCCGTGAGAGAAGAAATAAGTTGCAAGTGAAAATTGTGAACACCTCTACTAATTTTCGAACCTCGTCCACAACAAGCACTAGATTTCTAAGGTCAAAATCAAATACAAGAAATATCTCTCCCTTTTGTTCTCTTTCTTTTTTTTCTTTTAATGTGAAAATACGGGATTCATACATAAAAGACGAGTGTTAAAATGTTAAACCGAATTATAGCTACATTATTCAGGAGAAACAGAATTGCAAACTTTTTTTTTGGTTTTTACAAAGCCTAAGAAAGAAAGAAAAACAGGGCACTGATCAAAGGCAACAAATTGTTACCCTGCAGTAGCTCCATACTTGGGCTACAAGTCTGCCGCTTTACTTGACCAACGTTGATGACCTTAACATGCTTCTGCTCTTGGTTCAAAGAACACAGACTTTCATGAATCGATGACTAAGAACAGCCTCTGCTACTGGACGCTTTTGGAAGTCCGGGTTCAACATCAACTGCACAAAAGAGAGATCCCAGCAAGATGTAGTATTAATCAAACATAAAGAATTTATAAGCCAATTCATTTTAACTTGAGTTAACTTAATCTAAAATAATTTATTTTTATTTTTACTTTTTTTTAACTTAGAACTAAATTTATTTGAAAGCCAATATTATTTAGATGTAATGATCCATTGATTGCAAAATTATTATGATACTACTAAATTTTTATGAATTTTTCCTTTTCAGTCATTAAAAAATAAAAATTCATAAAAATTTAATTATGCTGAATAGATTATTCCACATACATAATATTGGCTTTAAAAGAAAATTGGTTCCAGTAAAAAAATTTGTAAAAATAAAAATAAGTCATTTTGAATTAAATTGATTTAAGTTAAAATGAATTGGCTCTATGTTCCACAAATTGTGGACAAAGGAATATTGTGGATCGTAGGACAGATGAGAACAAACACAGTGGCTTTTTGGCCAAGCTTTTAGGACAGATGAGAACAGACACAGTGGCTTTTTGGCCAAGCTTTTGAAACCACTTTTCTAGTGAAAAAACCTGGAACCTTGAGAAAGATATTTAGTTGGCTAAGAAACAGTCTCTACAAAAGTTACAAGTAGACGTGAATCAAAAGCTGTAATTCTAAAGCCTTAAAATAACAGATATTCTGGAAGTTTCGGGTATGCTGCACATGCTTAAAAAATATAAAGGGAAAATTCGAATGAGATAGGCAGTCACGATGAGAGAGGCATCGCGAGCCGTCTGTAATGCAAACAAAGACTAATTGAAAATACGAAAGGTATTGTTGTTTTCAGCAGAATCTTGACATGGTGCAAAATTCTAGCAAACCTGAAGTAGTTCCCAACCAGCACAACCACCAAGATCTAAAAACTTTACAGCTTCTGCCAACTGGTCATCAGCTAAACAATACCTGGATATTTTGAGAAGTCGGGTAAGAAAACATACAGATGACAGCTTTAGATTAGTGAGGATGATCTCTAAAATGATATTCAGATTCTTGATAGGAATAGAAATTCCAACTTCCCTACAGACCAAATTGGTTGAGGCTGGAGATCTTTTCTTTTCTTTCCCTGACTCTTCCAAGTTTAAAAACTGTTTCAGACTTTAATACCAACCTAAACCCTAGACTAGAACCAGAAGGCTTTGTTTAGTGGGAAGGACAGATGTAGTTGACTTAAATTGCAGGAAGATGTCTGTAAAGTCAAGGGTCAGTTTAAAGTATTTACCTTCCATTGTTCCTACCAAGTAAGCCTGTTTTAGATATGACAGCCATATTCCTTTTCTACAAGCCTAAGATTTAGCCCAAAACACCTGCAACTCTTCCCCTGTCCTCCATAACAGCTGCCAGAGGGACTATCAAGTTTTCTAAGGCAAAGACAACCCTACTCAAGTTCTCTTCATCAGCATGTGAGATCTGTTTTAACTGATGTCGCATGTATAGCATATATATAACAAATGCTGGTTTTTAAGCTTTAGCAATTGGCAGCAAAAAATGGAACCAGAATGGGACCATTAAATTTGTTTATGTTGATAACGATTTGGGCAAGATCAGCAACATATCAGAGTTTGAATTAAAGTTACAAAACATCTTACTCTCTAGCAGCCATGACATCAAGTTGGAATGTGCTCTCCAGAAGACGCTGGGATTTCATTCAAATATAAAAATTTCAGTCAGAAGACAGCCAGGATGTGAGTGAGGACTGTGTTACCCGTACTGCTTACTTGCAAAGATAGGCTATCCATGATTCCTGCTTCACAAAATGGAACAAAAGCCATGTATGCAAAAAGAAGACCTGCTTCATATCTGTCCAGTGAGAAAAACAGTCATTTCCACTAAAAAAAAATACATGGAAAACTCTAATGGGCAATAATTCAAAATAAAAAATACATGTCATCTGCAATTCCATAGGCTCTTTTCTCCATGGTTGTAAATGCTCCAGCAGCAGTTGCTCTTCTCCAGAGCCCCTCAGAAAGTGTCCCATGACTTTCTATTAAAGTTGAAGGTCTAGCAGGAATGAACCAATTTGACATATCAGACATATCAGATCTTTTTGGATCATGTATATTTTACAGTGAATGTGTGAATCTGTGTAGTTGATGCATAGAAAATAAAAACAACAAAATCCCACAGGGGGATCATGTATATTCTAATATGTCACTGGGACATACCTCCTAGAGATATAAACCATATTGGACCCCACAACCATCTTACATATGATTGATTCTTGCACTGATTGCTCTTGATTGATCCCACTTTTGTAAATCCAATTCTAGGTACCTCTAGAATTTGTTGACATACGAAACCGTAACAAAGATTCATGGATGAGTTGCTCAAGGAACCCTGAGTGATATCATATAAAGGGGAAGTACAGGAATAATCCCAATGTTAACATGAGTCAACATTCCTCTTATCACATTATGTGTGCTAAGTAACAAGAGTTTGTCATTGCTATGAAAAAGACTGGGGAAGAATGATAAACAATCATTTTTATTAGTTTCAGTTTTTTAGGACTTGGGTGACGGTTTTATGATCAAAGAGAGATGTTCTGTAAAAGCAACAGGAAAAGCTGCTCAGATATGAGTGACTGAGGCTTATTTGGGTCATGTTATGCCCTGGCTAAGGCTATTGGCTAAGTCAAGTCAGATTTAAGTTGATCAAAATTGACAATGCAGATATCACAGCAGCACAGATGTGGAACACCAGGAGGTAAGCTTCACTGGTGAACTATAGAGTTCAAGGATCATCAAGAAGTTCAGAGCATAACCCGGCACTGCCAATCTACTTATACAAACTACGAGTTTTCACAAAAAACAGCAATTCAAATACTAGCTTTAGACTCTTTTTAGGGGATCCCAACAAAATAACACACCAATAAATAGGACTATAGCAATGCAATCTGCCTTCATAGGCAACTGAAAACACTTCCATTAACGAAGGTTACTAATGCTTTACAATAAAATATCTGGTAACTGAGAATAGATGAGAGAAAACTAAATGAGAAAAAGAGCAGAAGCTAGGAAAAGATTATACCTGATGTCAACTGAAAAGGCTAGATCCCGAAGTCTAGGAACCAAGTAATCAGCATCAGCCTCTACAAGAGTACTGCCATTAAACAAGATTATCTTAAATATGCAGAATTTAATCTTGAAGGTGCAGACTCCATGAAGAAGATAAATATTTTGAACTAAATAATCTCAAAGAAAAATACTTGAGAAGAATGGAAGAGGGTCCCAAACTCTGGTGCAATCTGTCATGATTATGCATGTAGGCCAAACCCGCCATTACACCCTGGAGGATCTTAATAACAAAATATCTTCTGTGTCTAATATACTCCTCTGATTCATAAAGTTTCCAAGTCCTTTCCCCGAGAGCATGAACTTGTGAAGTTCTCTTGCCAGTAAATTGTGCATAATCTGCTGCACTATATATTCCATCATAACGGAATGCAAGCCACTGTTTACAAAGAGCATAACTTGAATATGCCACCAAGTAAACTGAAAAAATCAAGACTTCTTAAAATGTCAGGGTAGACTGACCTTCTCCCCAGTTTTTGTTTCAAACCCACCAAGAAGCAATAGGATATTCTTGCATATGCCTTCAGAACTGCTCTGCAGAAGACTTTTAGTAATCTGATAAGTGTACTTTATTCCTGATGGTAACAATATAATCAAAACTATACACACTTGATCTCATGGTTGGAACCAAATGGTGGTTATTTACCTGGAGGAAAGAATGAGCATTGAGTTCATTTGCAGCCATCAAATCAGCCTCAATATCACCACCTCGTTTTCCAGGGTACACCTTCACAAATAACATGTAAGTTTGGATAAAAGGAAAATTCATAAGTTAAAAAGGAAAAAACAAATGGTGTCTCCTTTAATTATTCTAAATATGAGAAAGCAAAGTAACTTAGACATCTAATTTTATAGATTTGATTATAGTAGCCCAATGTTACACATGTTTGACGGGTGACATAATTATTCTATTTTGGGCTGCCGCTCCTGCTCCCATCTTTACAACACTTTTACTTATTTAAATTTTAAAAAGTGATGTTTTCCGGCTCCTGCTTCCGGGATGCTTTGTGCCACTTATTTGATCTCTTATCAGTCATGTGTACGTAAATAGTTGCACGCAAAGGAAAAGAAAAAGAAATGTTGAAGTAAGTAGTAACTCACGGTTAAATCATTTACAAGTACATCGCAGATGTCAAATCAATTTCTTTAACAGCTTATAAAGGAAGCTGATTATAAACTCAATGTAATCTATTCCATGATATGGCAGGCAAAGATCAACTTTACAAGCATAAAGAGATTACACAAAATGGAAGGAAGGAAATAATGCACTTTACCAAAATTGAGTCAAGCAGGAAGACAGAAAATGAAACCACAAAATAGCTTCATGGCTCATAGCACTATGAGGAAAAAAAGTGTAACAATTTATAGAAACATGTAATGACACCAAATAATATCCAAGAATATACTATGAACCTATTAACCAATTCTGATGATCACCTTAAATATCACTGGAGTTTCCTTGAGAGGACCCTGAGTTATCTTTCCTTCATAAAGCCTGGCTGCCAAGAATAGCAAGAAGGAAACCAGTTTCACTCATTTTTGTTTACAGTAACAACATGCAGATCAACGAAACTGAAGTTACTGCACCTGATTCTCACTGTGCCTTCTCCAACGTCCTGAACCCTCATCGGACCAAAATCTCCAGATGAAGTCTTCACATCGGCTCCTGATTGAAAACCAGAAAAGCTGTAACACCGATTAAGAAATTCCTTGGTTAAATACCATCAATATCAAGTTTCCAGCATCAATAATAAAACATATAATACAAGGTCTGATGACGTTCCCAGAAAACTGCGAAGATCAGGACCCTTTTCATCACTTCAAATTCGACTTCCAACCAATTAACCAGAACATAAAGACCACCAAAACGAGCCACAATGGCGGCCACAATCGAAATATATTCAGTAGCATGAACAAGAAAAGAATAACTCACAATTCATTACTCGAATTGGCAACCAGTGTCTAGAGGATTCCAAATTTTTCATTATTTTCCCGGAACCAGAGAAGGATACCTGGTAATAGTCAAGAATCCATATTCGCCGATTAAGCGTCCCACCAAGAACGATTCAGTAGTGGTGATGAGGCTCGCCCGGCATAGTCGAGCCGCTCGCGACTGACTCACTGAGTTGGCAAGGCTCCTTCTTGAGAAACAAGAAAGTGATGGACGATTATATGTACAAGAAGAAGAACAGGAAACTGGGTCGGGCGTGGCTCGGAGCATCATTTTCTGAAAACGCTCGAGCGAACATGTTCAGGATAGGAATTAGCTTTCGATTTTTATTTCCGAAGAATGGAAGGTCGTTATGCGGAAACCATTTGTTCTCGCTTTCTAAATGGCCAAAATGCCTCTTCAGCCCCTAAACTCGGTTGACAAGGATACTTACCTACCTGAACTTCAAATCGTGCCAACTCGGTTCTTGAACTTGGTTAAGTGAGTTTTGACCCACACGTGCCGTCACATGATCTAACCCCATTCACTTTCTGTTTGCACTACTGTGAGAAACGGCAGAAAATTGACACTCTCTACCTTCTTCATGCATGAATATGAAGATCTAGTTTAGCACTCTTAGATCAAATTTCTATGGCTTTTCTTTGGACTCTCCCATGAGGAACAACATCATATTTGCGAAAAATCCTAAAAATTTGATTTATTTGGCTTTTTAGTGAGACTTTCATAAATTACCACATAACAAATTGGGCGCTATACAAAAATAAAAATAAAAAAAGACATGGATTAAGCTTCAGAGAAAGAAGAAGAATTATCCAGTTTCAACTTTCAAGCACTATTGAATGTATCATCTCTGTTTATCCCTTTGTGTCTATTCTTTCTCTTTGCTTTTCTGTCAAGTTGAGTTCTTTTTGTCTTCTTGTGTTAAACTTGAAAAAAAACAGTGAAACATGCTCTTGTTTGTGTCTCATTGCCTTTAACTTATTAGCAAATCTTTCAAGCATGAAGGAAGGAAAGAACAAGGAATGCTTTTTTTTCTCTAAAATTTTTTACTTTCTTGAAATTTTAATGGCTAGTTTTTGGAATTTGGGATACTGAGATTTTGAAATTTAGGACGCTTCCAGCTTTTGAGAGCCATGTATGTTACTTAGATTTAAAAGCCTTTACTTTTCCAATCGGATACAAAGAACGGGCATATTGGTGAAATCGGACTTCAACAATCTGGTTTTGGAAGTTGAAGGCTATTGAGGTAGATTTGGGGCTTAATAGATCCAACAAGGTGATTGACTTTCAGTGAATGACATCTTGTGGAAGATGATGGCTTATTTGTGAAGATGATAAAATCAGGCTAGATCAATGAAAGAACATGAAGTTTGGGATAGGTTTATAATTTTCCTTTCTCACAAAATAATTATAGATGTACTCCCCATAGTTCATCTAATCTTATAATTCTAATCCTAAAGATTTGTATGTGTCATCAAGCCCAACAGGATGAGCACTGTTATATGTTTTGAAGTCACGTGACGGCATATGCAAGTCAAAGGGGTTGGCTGACCCAACTACGCAAGTTTAGGGACTAAGTTGGTATGAGTTGAAGTTCAAGGGGGTAAATATCTTGGGCAAGAAGTATTTTAGCTTTTCTAAATTGAACTCCTAACTTTAATTAAAGGGTAAATGACACTCATCATCACTAAACTATGCTCAATGTTGCTTATTCATCCTAAAAGTATAAAATGTTGCAAAAATCATCCTCGAAGTACACAAATGTTTCTTATTCATCCTCTCATCCATCAGAACCATTTATTACTGATGGAATGTCAACATGGCTAAGGATTTGGCTTTGGGGAGAATGAGT
This sequence comes from Aquilaria yunnanensis, assembly GCA_039654915.1. Lineage (NCBI taxonomy): Eukaryota > Viridiplantae > Streptophyta > Magnoliopsida > Malvales > Thymelaeaceae > Aquilaria > Aquilaria yunnanensis. Next base: position 77,258,296 of record CM077594.1, on the reverse strand, counting down.
TAGGGAGGGAAAGATAAATTAGCAGGATAAGTGAAAGTCCTAACATAACTCTACGTGCAATTGAGGGAAAAAAGTTAATGATTAGGGATGTTTATGTTTTAGCTCAGTGAAAAGAAGAGAAGAAGATCAATTTAGATAAATTGGTGTAGATTTATTGGAATGAAGATCAATTGGCTTGTGCAAAGCAAAAGAAAGATGAATTACCCAAACTATGGTTAGTGTTGTCTTCCATGTTAATGTGAAATTTGTGTGTATAAGTTGATGTTATGACCCAAAATATTGTTGGTTTGTAATCATTTACCAAAAGGGGTTTATGGAATCCATGGATGAGGTTTGACAAGGGGTTTCGTGACACCCCAAAATGTCAAGGGGTCTGTGAACATAAGGGTTGAGAACTGCTTTATTAGTGTGAGAGATGTGCTCCTAAAGATTGTGTGAAAAGAGGATAGCCGGAGATATCATTTGGGCTTGGCAGATGCTAGTGGGGTGCAATAGTTTGACAATATGTAGTGAGGTTTTAGCTAATTGTTTAGTGGGTGATTGGAGCATTAAAAAAGTCAAGAAATGGTCTGGATATGCAAGGAAGTATAGTTAATGTATTTGTTGGTGTAGTGTTGAAGTTGAAATAGTGTTTTCAAATCAAATAAAAGTAAGGGCACAACATGATTTAAACATGTGAATAACATGATCTAGAAAAGGTGTCTACCATGTCTTAGCAATGAGATATGGGTGAAAAGTGTGCAGGTGAACATTTCTTGTGGTCTAAGTTAGTTTTACTTGACAATAAAGATTGCTTGAATATTGTTTTGAAACATTAGGATTGTATGTGCATGAATATTTGGTTTACATTGTGCCCTACTAAACTTATTTGCATTATTATAAGTGCAAATTTAGAGTAACTTTCACTTGAGTTTCATTTATAGGGGCTACTTATTTTATCCATCAAATGAGACATTAGAGCCTGAGTATTTTGGTAAAGGAATTGGGTACGTGGATTAGTACCAAAGAGCCAAGTTTTCATTATTGGAGATTGATCTAATCATGAAAGAGTTAAAGGTTAATGTTGGTGATGATGGTTTGTACTATTTTTAGAGAAAGCCTAATCAAAACATGGCATATAGGCTCATTAAATTTTCTAGTGATTTGCAGCTGTTAGAGCTACCGAACTTCATTCCCCCAAGTAAGACAATTAAGGTTTACTTGCAGAAGATGACTTTATTAGATTTGTTTGTGGATTAACGTCATAAGGAAATGAGAAGAGAAGAAAGCATGAGGCAGAGTTCCGAACCACAAAAACTTGGCATTGATAAGGAGGTGTATATCATAGTTCAGAAGATAATGTAGCCTCAGTATTTGATGATAATGACTATAATGTCAGTGATGATGATGGTGCAACTATGAACTTAGGGGTTGAAAGAGGGGTGTGCCAAAAGAGCGAAGCAAATTAAGGAAAGGGGAAAGGTAACTAGCAGAAATTAATATAAGGGATGGAGAAGACTGTGTGAATTAAATAAGTAATGATTTGTAGAGTTTGTGTAGGAGTGATGATGATGGGAGTTCAAAGTAATTTCCATAATTTAATAACACAACTAACATGAACAATCCTCACTTTTTGTGTGGCAAGAAATTTGGGTCAAGAGAAGATCTTAAGAAGGTAGTTAGAGTGTATTCGATAAAAAATCAACATGACAATAATTGGTTTAAGAAAAATGACAAAACCAGAGTGAAGGCTATTTGTGCAGAAGGTTATCCCTTTTTCATATATTGTTCCCGCATGCAAAAGGGACCTACCTTTCAAATAAAGAACATGAATCTGGAACATAAATGCATCAAAGGTCATGACAATTATTTTGATTCATACTCTAGGCTTGTTGAGCAATACAAGGAGCAATCCAGATAAGATTCTACATGAAAAACCAGTGTCATTGCAGCAAGTGTACGAAAAGGTTACATTTTTGAAATAAGTAGACACAAAGCTTAGAGAGTAAAGAAGCTTGCAAATAAATGGTTGGAGTAGGATGAAAAACAACAATATAGAGAGGTGTGACAGTATGGATGAGGTTCAACAACATAACCTAGGTTCATGATTCTTGTTACAGCTAGGTATGATGATATTCATTAGGTTATATTTTTATCTAAAACTGTTGGAAAAGATATTTACAGCAAGATGTAGGCTTATAATCAGTTTAGATGGGTGTTTTCTCAAGTCAAAATATGGAGGCAAATTGTTGACAGCTATAAGGATAAATGCCAATGATTGCATCTATCCATTTCCAGGAGCTATAGTTAAGTCTGAGTGTAAAGATTCATGGGTTTATGGGGTTGGTTCTTTACCAATCTTGTAGAAGACCTTAGAATAGTCAATAGCTATGATTGGACATTTTTGTTTGATAGGTAAAAAGTGGGCATTGATATAATTGATAAGACTTATTTATGCATGTGTTGATGTAACTTTGAATTGCTAACTACATTTTTAGTTCTTATAATACATTGACACATGTTTTGAGAGGTAGGACCTTTATTATTTGCAAGGCTTAGTTCCCATGTTGGAAAAGCTTTTTTAAGGGCCTAAACATTGTTTCTATGTTAAATACATGTAACTTTAAGGGGGTTTGTCATATTGATAGTGTTTGAAAGACTTCTTGTGGAATATAGTAAGAACATTAAATGTGAAGGAATTTAGAAAATGAATGAGTGTCATTAGTAGTGAGGATAAGAGTGCACATGATTGGTTGTTTAAAAGTGATCCTCATCATTGGCCTAGGTCACACTTTGACACATTTGTCAAGTATGACATGCTGCTTAACAACTTGTGTGAATGTTTCAACAAGTTAATATTAGATGCTAGGGACGAACCAATCTTGACTTACATGGAAATGATAAGAATTAAGCTAATGTGTAGAATACATAAGAGGATAAACTTTATGGAAACGCAACTTGGCCCCATATGTCCCAAAATTGAAAAGAAGTTGGAAAAAATGAAGCAAGAATCCATCTCCTGCATTATTGATTAGTCTGGAGGTGTTGAGTTTCAAGTTTGCTATAATGGAGACTTTTTTGTGGTTGATGTGAACAACATACATGTGCTTGTAAACAATGGGATTTATCAATAATTCCTTGTCCTCATGCTGTGGCTTGAATGAGTGATGAGAATGAAAAATGTTATATTTTTCTCCCATAATATTTAGTATTTTGTATTTATTCTATGTCCAAATATTCTCATTATTCTCATATTTTGATTTAGGATGCAATTGGAAGCATGAAGTGCGAAATGAAGCTATTCGGGCTATTTTAGACAACTTTGATATCTCTTCATATTTTTGGCATAACTTTATCATCTAATGTCTGAATAAGTTGATTATTGATTTGTTAGAAAGCTGAATTCTAGAGCCATATTTCATATGAAGCCACTTTTACCCAGTTCAAGTATCTTGATTGTTGAAGTTTGCTTCGAAGTTAGAACATATGTTCTACAAATGAAATAAAAGCAGTTGCAGTATTTTAGGTATATTTTGGCTATGTATGTCTATTTTATGAGAATCAAGAGTCATTTTGAAGCGAAGAAAGAGCCTTACAACTTTCATGTTTTGTGTTTTGAGAGACAATGACTAGATCAAGGTCAAAATCTTGCTTGAAGTTGCTATTGATGTTCTAGAACATTTCTTAACTTGCAAATCAAAAACCAATTTTGATGTAGATTAATTTTGAGAACTTCTAAGTTTTCTGGGTGAAATTCCAACTAGAAGACACCATTCTTTCAATCATATTAAGGCATTCTAGTTATTTTTAATGTTTTAGATTTATGAGGGGTAATTTTAAAATAATACAAAAACTTTAGGGAGATTTTGTGGATTTTACTATACTATATTAATTAGAATAGGGGAGTAACCAGTAGCTGAGGGCAATTCTTGGCTCCTATCTCTCTATGCCATATCTTATATTTTTTCTTTTCTTATTTTTTTTTCATGGCCATATCTGGCTAAACTTTTTACTTTTGCTTGGAAGGTAATGAAATCCCGAATTCTTCAACAATGTAAGATAAATGTCTTTTTTATTCAGTTAATTTATACTTTGAGAATTGGGTATTCTTTTGTGATTTTTTTCATGATTGTTTCATTTATATGCTAGGAGACCTACTACTTGTTATTTGAATTCAATCTATTGCTGAGTTAGATATCAAATCTATAATTATTTGATCTCTTTAATTTGTGAAGCAACTTAGATTTATTGATTTGTTATGTCATAAGTCATAAATCATAGGAAGAAAATAAAACTAAATTAAATGTAGTCGCTTGTGTTTTTGTTGTTTAGCTTCATCAATCTCTCTAATTTTTAACGCAATTGTTAAATTAAAGCAAAATGCTTGTCTTAATTTGTTTAGCAACTAGGGTTAATTGGATCACTTGTTTTTTTTTTATCAACTATGACTATGAAGAAGTAAGAAGATAGCTCAAATGATGAATATTCATGGTCTTGATTAATTCATCTATGCATTAATAATCAGTTCTAGGAATTCAGTGGTGGAAGTTGATTGATGTCAACATTTGCATTATTGATTGTTTCTTCAGTTTTTTGTTTGATATTTTTCTTAACTTTTGTTTTTTTGATTAGTTTTAATTTTATTTCTGATTGCAAACAATCCCTCCTAATTTGTAGGTCAATTATGCACAAACTTAAGCTAAACACCCTCTATAGGACGATTCTTTACTTGCACTACTACATATTTTTTAGGAGTTTAGGTTTTATTTTTGGTTGCTTATGATAGCACACCAAATTTTGGCATCATTGTCAGGGAGTGGCTTTAGTTTATTTTTGTGCTTATTATCCTTATTTTGTTCTTGAAATTTAAAAAAAAAAAAAAGCTAATTTTTCTTTTCATTTTCAGTTTAGGCAAAATTTTGATTTTGGAAAAAATTAGTTTAATTAGTATATTTTTTCTGAAGGTAAATGATGTTGTTAGAGTAGAATTTATTTATTTATTTTAATTTCTTTAGATTTTTCCTGATTTGTTTTTCATGGTCAATTAGAGGTTCTTTGATTATTTATGACTACAACTCAATTTTCTAACCAAGGTTACTTGACTTTTTGAAAAAAAACAAAGTGTTCAATATTGAGATGTATAAGTTGATACCCTTACATAAGGGATTTCCACAGCACTCCTCATTGAGGAAAAGTTGGAATTGATTGAGCAAAAAACAATAAACAAAAGTGTTGGTTGGGAGGCAACCTAAGGGGAGTTTCTTCCTTTTTCTTCTTATTTTTTGTATTTACATTTTAGTTATTTTTCCCTTTTTTTGCATTTAACCTTACACTGGGGTCAATGTAATTTTTAAGTGCGGAGGAGTATTTAGCTTAGGCTTTAATTTCTTAATTTTTATTTTTATTTTGGAACTAAAATTTTTTTATTCATTCTTTTGAGCATTGATATGAATTGTTAAGATAATTTCATTTTTCGGTTCTTGAATGCTTAACTTGAATGTTAAGTTAATAACATATTAGACTTTATGCAAATATCAAATCTTATTTTTACATTGTTTTTGCATTTTTTTTATCAAGCTAGTTGATGGTTATCTTAAGAAGCTAATTTTTATATCAAATTTTTGTGCTTAGTACATTAATTTAAACGTTGCGAGAGTATGAGTTTATTAAGTTGGATATGTGGTTTGTTTCAGTTGATAGATGATTTGAATCACATGAGAAGAAAATGTTGAAATTATTGTGTTCTGATGAATAAAAAGTTGTTACTCTACTATTTCTTTGTATTGAAGTAGGTAGAGGTCTTCTTCTAAGGCAAGAGTTGATCACTGTTTAAAAAGGTAATAGAAGTCTTGCACTATTAGGTGAGTTGGCGAAAGTACAGGGACATTGGCTTTTACTATCCGTATGTCCTAGGTTCGAGCTGCTCCTCATCTTGAAAACCCTTGATTTGTAATGTAAAGATTCTGAGTATAAAAAATAAAGGTGCTAGAAGCATGTATATGGTCAAAGATTACTTTGCATTTGTGTCGAGCTAGTAGCTTGGTTTTAGTGGAGCCCTTGTTGATATACTTGCTAAACAGAGAAGTACAAGAACAAGGCAATATGAGAAAAATCAATTAAAATCAAAACAAGAAATAAATTACCACTTGATTCCTTATCTTCCATGGGTTTGTTGTAAGATTGGTTGTACATTTTAAGATCTTCTGTACTTGGTTTGTTTTGTCTACTTGGTGCATAAGTTTTATGTTTTTCTCAAGTTTTGAGAGGCGATTGTTGCTAGCTTGTGAATAAATTGTTTTCATAGACTTATTTTGTTTTGAGTTGTTATTGCCAATAGGTTGTGTGCTTAATTTCTGTTGTTAAGTTTTTAAGACCCTTGAATGTGGAATTATCTTGTTATCTTATATTGTCTCTTTCAAGGTTATTAAAGTTAGGATTCTACTTAGAGTCATTTTGACTTTTCTACAATTGTAAAGTCGTAAAAAAACGTGAAATCATAAGACTTTACCAAGAAGCTAAGAGTCTCTTTGTTTCATCCCACTTGGACAAAATATAAGAAAAATTGAAAGTTTGGGGGCTATAGAAGGGAGTTTCTTCAGTCAAATTAGTTAGGGAAAGTATTTGGTCTAATCACTTCTATTTTCTCATCCACATGGACGAAGAATTAGTTGAAGTTGGACCCCAACACTATAAAAAAACAAGGCTTGCTTGAGCATATGAGTCGGTCATTTGTTGCTTTCTTCTGCTTTTCTTTTGTCTTACATGGTCAAAGTAAGGGTCAATGTGAGTGCGATTAATATAGAGTTTGTGCGATTGAGTAGGCTTCTACTGCTCGCTGCCACTTTAATGTAGGAATTGGAGAGAAAACTGTCCAATATGAAGCCATAAAAATGTTACTGGAACAACTTAAGGTTAAGGTTTCTCTTATGTCCTAATTAAATTCTAATCCCACATGGAAAATTCAAAAGAAAGGTAGGGATTTGAGTTTGAGTTTTTCCTCAATAGAGATGTCGTACTTGGTTTACTTCGTTCGCAGCTTTTTGTCCCACATGTAAGAGCTAAGATAGAAAGATGACATTGCGAAGTTATGAAAATGAGTGGCTCGAATACCTACTTGAGTTCGTTTTTCAACAAAGATGGAGCTCTAGGTTCTCATCCTTGCGCTTTGTCCCACTTGGGAGAGCTAGCTGGAGAGATGGAGTTGTGAAGTTATAAAAAGGAGTGGCTCAGGCCATTTATCAACATCTAGTTTCTGGGCCTATAATAGGCCTATTGGGCTTTGAAGCCCAAGTTAAAAATTAAAGCTTTCAGGAAACTTCAGCTCACTATGTTGAGTCACAGTGTCTTGGAACATTTACGTTTCTACGTTTAGAGTCGCAATTCTATGCGACTTTAACGTTAAGTACATTTTTGCTATGACTTGAGTTGGTTTTGTTTCTTGAAATTGTAAAATCGTACATTCTTACGATCTGAGACGCGTTTTTGATAACCATGGTCTCTTTAGCTCAAAAGTATGTTTCTATCTTGTTCACATTTCTTTTATTTTGAGTTTTGCCCAAGGACGATAAAACTAAGTGTGGGAAAATTTGATAAGAATAAAAAATGCTACATTTTTCTCCCATAATATTTAGTAGTTTGTATTTATTCTGTCTCCAAATATTCTCTTTATTCTCATATTTTGATTTAGGATGCAATTCAAAGCATGAAGTGCAAAATGAAGCTATTTAGGCGATTTTGGACAGCCTTGATATCTCTTTGTACTTTAAGCATAACTCTCTCATCTAATGTCTGAATAAGTTGATTCTTGATTCGTTGGAAAGCTAATTTCTAGAGTTATATTTCATATGAAGACACTTTTACCCAATTCATGCATCTTGATTGTTGAAATTTGTTTCTAAGTCCAAATGTATTTTTCTGCAAGTAAAACAAAAGCAATTGCTGGTATTTTGGGCTTAAGATATCTATTTTATGCAATTTGGCTGTCATTTTGAAGCCAAAAGATCCCAACTACTTTTATGATTTTGAGTTTTGAGAGGTAATGACTGGATCAAGGTCAAAACCATGCTGGAAGTTGCTGTTATTATTCTAGAACATTTTTTTTCTTGCAACTCTGAAATAGGTGTTGATGTGGATTAATTTTGAGGGCTTTTTACGTTTTATGGGTGAAATTGCCACTGAAAGACATAATTCTTCTAGTCATATTAAAGCATTCTAGTTATTTTTAATCTTTTAAATTTATATAGGGTAATTTTAGAACAATACAAAAAATTTAAGGACATTTTTTGGATTTAACCACTTTAGGTTAATTTTTCATGTATATTAGAATAGGGGAGCAATTGGGGGTGGTTATTGGCTCGCATCTCTCTCTACCGTCTTTTCTATTTTTTTTTTCCATGACTATGTCTGTCTAAACTTGTTACTTTTAGTTGTAGGAACTCGGTGGTAAAAGTTAATTGATGCCAAAGTTTACGTTCTTCATTGTTTCTTTGATTTTCTTTTTGATAGGTTTATTAATTTTTATTCTCTAATTAGTTTAAATTTTATTTTTAATTGCAAACAATCCTCCTAATTTGTAGGTCAATTATTCACAAACTTAATGTAGGCCTTTTCTATAGGGAGATTCTTTACTAGCAAAACTATATCTATTCATAGGAGTCTAGGTTTTATTTTTGGTTGCCAACAATAGTTCACCAATGGGTAAGTTAAGTTTAAGTCTAGAGAACTTTATTTATGAAAATTATAAAGTGGAGACATACCTTAAAACATATGAACACCTAATCAAGCCAATTAATGGATGTAAGATATGCTATGAAGAACCTGACAATAAAGTGTTCCTACCACTTATTGGTTCAAACTAAGGCTAAGAGACCTAAAAAAATGAGGAGGAAGACTGTACATGAAATTCAAGCAAGCAAAATGAAGTCCAAGTTATCAAATATGGGTGGTTAAAATGTACTATTGTGTTTGTGGGAATAGTGAACATAATGCCAGGTTTCATAAAAACAAAAACCATGTGACATCTACCAATGTATCTAATGAGAATAGTCAACTTGTGAGTACATCATTCCCTATTATGTGATTATGTTCTTGTTTCTGTCATGAGTTGTTTTTGAATGTTGTACCATTTCTAGCTATTTAAGGTTCATTTTAGGTAGAGAAGTACAAGTAATGAAGGCGTGTACATGCCGTAGCCATTGCCACCAAGGCCAAAACTTTCCGTGAGTTTTGTAATGACTATTTATAATTTAGTAAAACAATTCAGTTTCTGAAATACTGGTTGACATTATTCTTTGTAGGTAAAAACAATGGGTAAAAGGTATGGCAAATGATGACCAATAGGTGGTGAGCCAGCCACTTTTAAGAAATAACTACAGTTAGTTGTTGTTAGTACCGGGGTTCATTTTGTATTGTAGCAATTTATTTTGCACTAGGGTGAGACATCTAACTAAACCATTGTGTAAGAGAAGTGGTCTCTTTATTCTGCATTCTGGCAGTTTCTGAACTACTGCCTTTGAACATTTTGTTACGTAATCTATATCTATTTAAGAATAATTGAGGTGTTGGTAATTGAAAGTTTGTTTTTATTTGATCAACTCTTTTTGATCATGGAGCTGCAAAATGAATGTAAAACTCTAAACACGACAGTTGCATTTTTAGACAAACTATTTTATGCCCCAAACTACTGTTTTCTCTTTTCAAGCAACACCTTTATCATAAGAAATACCATTCCATTCATATCAAAACAGAGTATGAGTCATCATTTTCCCATCATCACAACCCCAATTGCTACAATAACAGTAAATGCATTGAACAAGTTCAAAATGAGTCATTCCCTTGTTCTACCTATAACACATTTAAGCTTATCTAATTTCAAACAAACATTCTATTCAAGCTTATCTAATTTCTGGCACATATTGTGTTCAATCCTATCTACTTTGACACACATTATCTTTAACATTAGAAGCCAGAAAACCATCCATATTAGTTCATCCCTTCTTAGACTTTGTCCATCCAATGCTTCTGTCCCCTTACTTCTTTCATGTTTATTGGCACACACCAATCTAGAATTCCACAGTTGTTCTTAGCATAAGCATAATACAATATATTTAGGTTTTTTTTATTTATCCAAAAACCTTAATGGCAGGATGATGCCCATATTTGCACCATTTGTTTTCATATTGAGACCTTCAAATTCTAAGTGATTCATGCTGCTTAGAGACATTTTGTATTTTCAAAACATTTTAATCCAATCAACATCTTAACTTTTAGACAAATCCCTAAATTGGCAAACCTAGCTCAAATCAAACTATAGGGTACCAAAATTAAAGAATGGGAGGCATAATACCTGATTATGCTTACTGGTGACAAATTTTCAATGCCTTCCTTCATCTTCACCATGATCCTTCACTAGCATTACCTTTGATTTTAGCTTGTTCTTCCCCAGCACAAACTAGAACATGTAGTGAGGCTGTTAAAGAATGAGTTGGTTTTATACAATTTCAAATCCTTTATTTAGGCCCACTCGATCCCAAGTCATCAAACACATCCACATTCCGTCAATCATAAATAGTTTTGATGGACAACAAGACAAATAAGTAACATTTAGGACATTTGAGGACAATTACTGTGGCATTTTATATTTCTAAGATGAATAGGTGACCCTGGGATAGTTTAGAGATGATGACTGTCATTTACCCTTAATTAAATGTTGCGCCACTAAAAAATATGTTGGCATCAGTGTTCTATTCAAGGCACAATTTCAAAAGTATCTACACTAAACATAATAATTTTTGTTATGCCTCATTGCATTCTCTCTCAACTGCTTTTCACTGTTACCATATGCACTTCTCCTTTACCCCTAAAAGCAAAGATGCCACTAGAAGTAGCTAAAACGAAAATAGTTTCTTTTCACACCTTTGCAATTCATTGGAAGGTTGATCATCAACTAATCTGCCTTAAACTTCCTCTAAAGTAGCTCATTTGTGTGTCTCTTTATATAATCTCTGGCAACATAAATCTAGTATTGTCTCTAGTTTTTGCCACTCATCCACACATCTTGAAGATCTCCCACCTCATCTGCACACAAAGCTAGTGCTATATTTGTGTCAATTTAGTGTCCATTATACCTATCAAAGATGAGAAGAGAAGATTTGAAGCATGGCTCGATTGAGCTTGTGAAAAGAGTAATTTGTGACTAAATCTAATACTGCCTTCATTATTTTTAACCTTCTTGAATCATACCCAACTTTCATATATGAACAAAATAATGTGTATTTGATAGGGATAACATATAATCATATATGTACAAAGTAATTTTATTATCACAATATAATATAGATAAATAAAAAAAAATCGCACTAACATATAATCACTTATGTACAAAAAAAAAAGATGATTTGAACAAATAATGCCAAATACAATATTATTCATATGTAAAAGTTTATTCACTTACATATATGCTAAAACATATCCTTGATCTCATTTATACATTTGTGCCACATGTTTTGTACGTATTTATCACTTGCTTTATACCTTGAGTTTCATACATATCTGTCATTTGATTTGTACACATCTCCAATTTTGTCAAGAAATGAGATTTAATGCATCACACCTATTATTTTATTGGAGGTTGAACCTATAACATATTTGTAATCTAGTTTGTACTTATGTTACACATTATTTGTACAAAACTCTCATTTTTTTGCACATCAAGTTTGTGCATATTTTGTTAGTGTTGTGCCCAAAAGCCAATCATGAGATGATTGAATTTTTGCACATTTAGTCATGATATTTTATTAAGGCATTAATCCAGCAATTATGTTTGTCGTTTTGTTTTTGCATAACGTAATAAACATAATTGTAACCCTAGAATAATGATATTCTCAAACGTCCCTGGTCTAGTATTATTGTGGAACGGGTTGCAATAATACATAATGACTAGCATATGTGGAGACTAATATTAGATATGTAGTCTACATATGAGTACAAGTTGGAGAACTTGTGTACTGGACGGACCCACCATGAGAACACTACATGGATCGTTATATGAGTGTCATAAGTGATTCCCATAGTGATCATGGTATATGTAGTCCTTCGACCTAAGATCATCAAGGTTCCCTACATGTGAGTCACATACTTTGATACTTTCCTTTGTTGCTCGTAACTGAGTGAACTTGAAGGAGGTCATTGGGTATGTCACATATCATGAGGAGGGATTTATATGATCAAGATGGGATTTGTCCCTCCTATGTAACGGGAGTGATATCTTCGGGCCCCTTGATAGAGTGAGACTTAGAAAATGCATAGCCATGCTCAGATGAGTTGATATACGATATCAAGGTGATCAGTTTAAGTTGGTTGACTCGGTAATCAAGAAACCAAAGATTGGGCTATATGAGAGTGACACATTCCATGTCTCGTGCTTAATTTTGATATCTTGGATAAAGGGACAATGGCATATATCGATGATGATCATAAAGGTTTAGTCGAATCATCGACAATCCTGTCACTTGGGCAGCAATGATGTGTTGCTAGACACCGCTCATTGCTTATGATCATAAATGTGATTTATAATCATTGCCAACGTGGTAAGAGCTTATTGGGTTGCACACATAGAGCTATTTGGATATTAGAGTGCATGGGCTAATTATTTGGGTTATGGTTTCACAATAATTTCATATTAATAATGGGCCCAAGAGTTGAGCCATTATTAAGCCCGAAATTAAAACCTAATTGGATAGGGCTTTGAAACCCATTAGGCCTAGAAGTTGAGTTTCACTATAAATACAACTTTTAGTGAGAAATTCGTAGCTTCTTGCCCTAGCCTCCCAAAAAGACAGCCACACTCTTCTCTTGCAATTCCTTGGAGGACGCAAGCTAGCACTGCGAGCACAAGAGAAACGCATCTGCTGGGACGTGGTGGAAGCATGGTGATCCCGAGAGGCCTGTGTGGATACCACAGAGAGCTTGAACACGTCAACTCTTTAGGTTTTGTGATTCGACTCTACAGTTGAGTGAGAGATATCAACAAAAAATTAGGTATGAAAATTTTCAAACACCCGGTTTACCTCGTTTCACTTGGATCCTAAAGGGTTTCAGTTAAATTTTACTGCGCTGTTTGGCTCCCGAAACCCAACATATTTAATATCTGATTTGTACATATTTCCAATTTTGAGGAGATAGAGGATTTGATGTGCTCACACTTATTTTATTCTATAAAGTGTAGTGTTGGAATGTAAATATATATTCACATCAATGGTAGGAAGCATATTTGACTTAGCTTAAATGTTGCAATATAAGGCTTTCATATTCTAATTTTATCCAAGAAACACAACACTTAGTGGACAATATAAGGCATTGGCTGCTTTAGGTTTTTGCTAGTTTTATATTCTCTTTATTTAGAAAAAATGACAAGTATTCTTTTTTAGGCTATTTCATAAAGAATGAGTTTGTTTTCCTTTTTGAAAAGTTTTTAACATCTAATTTACCTTATTACCTCTATTTATATCTTTTTGCATAGAACCCAAAACTGCACAAAATGTAAATGGGATTTTCCCCCCTAATCCTTGTTTAAACTTTAACTACACAAAACCCAAAAAGATTTTTTTTTTATTTTAGCGTCAAGGGTAAAAATGAAAAAAAAAAATATAAATTACAAACATCTTAATCTATGTACTTAAAGAAACATATCATCCAAAACAAGACATGAGGAAGTACTTGATGTTTTATGTATTACTGGTATCTTGTAGAAAAAAAAAAAATCCTTGTGTTAACATAGTTTTTTTGACATTACTTGCATTCAATGGAAAAGAGTTGCTACATAAGATGTTAAAATAACTATCAATACTTGATAATCAATCTTGACAATATTCTGAATTGCAACATAGGCAAAGTTTAATGATGATTGCACCATTTTGTACTTTGAGAATAAAGTAACAACAAAGTAAATAGTTTGAGAGCAATTTTATGATATCTTCGAATTAAATTGGTTTTTGATGCATGTTGTACAAGTGTTGTTTATGAGGAGTTTTAAGTAATCTACTGAACCAAGTGTTGGTATTATGATATTAGATAATTCTTGCTTGCACATACACTGTAAATCTCACATGATGATATCAAATAACGGCAACCTACAAACCCAAACAATAAATGACACATCAATCAATCATGTGTATATACATCAAATTTGTGGTTTCTATGCATGAAATTGGTATTTAGTGTATGTCATATAGGTTATTGTTGTCATAAGTAGTTTCAATCTAAGTCACACAAAGCGTCCCAAATAGGAGATAAGGAAGTAAGAGCACAACTAGAAAAATGCCACTTCTTTAAAATTTAAATAAGTAAGTGTTACAAAAATGAGAACGGAAGTAAAAGCGCGAGAGTGGAAGTGACAATCCAAAATAAAAGGGTTATATCACCTAAAATTTAAATTTACTGAAAACCAAGCTCAATAACAAAAGTAAGTGCTATGTGAGATGTGATTTGACACTTATGTGCATACATTTAATAATTGTCATGTGACTATACCACATAACACTTAATGTGGCGCACTAACTAATCATATATTAATTATAGGTAGCAAACTGCCAAGTGGATCACACTTGCATACAATCTCAATATTATAAGGCTAGCTCAACAATCTAACTAATACTTATGCATCAATCTATGGAGTTAAGACCTCGTAGAAAGCCTTGTACAGATTATGACTATAAGGTTGGTCCACGCAAGTCCAACCATCAACCAAATCAACATAAAAAGACCAAAATTAGTTGTTTGTACATAGGAAATTCTATGTTGCAATATTGTGGAAATTACTCTATTACATAGTGGGCAAAGACTTTGGTCAAAAAAAGAAAGATACGCTATTCATTTCAAGGCTATAATAATAAATTTTATTTTGTGTAATCCTAAGTTTGTGCAATATTTTCATATTTAGTAAATTATTTTACCACACTTCCTTGAAACTATTATTTTAGTACTAATTTCTTTAACTTTGTCAATTTATGTGTAAAAAGTTAAGAGCAAAAGTGAAAATAATAAATAAAAATTTTCCACTTTCTTAATCTTCGTGGAAAATCAAATGATTCAATAGATATAGGCTAAGTTACATAATTCTTCTATTTTGGGTCATTGCTCATGCTCTTGCTCTTAACTAGTGCTCCCGTTCTTTTTTTTTTTATAACACTTTTACTTAAATTTTAAAATGTAATGTTTTCCCGTTCTTACTTTAACTTTTGGGACACTTTGTATAACTTATAATATGAAACAGAGGATGTACTTGTTAGTGACACAACACAATATTATTATGGGATTTGATTAGTTCCTTATTTACTACTTTATCTACAATTTTCCTTTAGCTTATATTCTAGCCCATATAAAAAATAATTTCAACTAAGCTACGAAAGGGTTGTTCAATTAAGCCCAAACAAAGTAAATTTGTTCAATGAAGCACTGAACTTCCTAGAAATCTCACTTAAAACTCAACCTCCTACAAATTGATCAACTAAGACCATATTTCAAACATTAAAACCCAACATCTTACAAATTAATCAATTAAGACCCGAATTTCAAACTAAGTTCAACTTTTACCAAAATTACTAAAAAGGCTTATGTTTGACACTGCAAATAAAAACAAGCTAATGAAACATAAACAAAATACAAATCTAAACAAATGAACTTCTGGGACATGAGAAGATGATTTTGAGACTCAAAATGGCTAATTAACCAACCTTTTCCTAAACTAGCTGGAGACATTTAAGTGAAGGTCAAAATGAGTGTTAACATTTATTCGGTTCATATATGAATCACACACTTTAGAAATGATTCTTTACCTAAGAACAATTCACCTCATAATCCATATTGAAAAATTTATGAATCATATAGTCATGCATAATTCATATAAGGAATCATACGACTCCAACAACTATGGTTGTGTTAAGTGTTTTATTTACTTAAATTTTCACTCATATTTGTGCTCAAGTTGGTTCCATTTTTGCTAGATCTTAGTACGTGTATTTGGATTTTGTACGTACTCCATGCATTTAGGGCCAGAAAGGATGGAAAGGCAAGTTGGAGGATTTAATTGACAAAAGGGAAGACATCAAAGGACATGGGGAAAAACAATAAAAAATGCACAAAGGGGCCAAGCATGATGTGATTGCATTTCCCCCATGTGTGTATGCATTATGCCTAAGTAGAACAGAGCAGCACATGATGTGAATGCACCACACAGGCTGTGCGTTTGCACCAATTCCAATATTGACAGAAAACTTGTAATGCAAACACACCACTTTAGCTGTGCATTCGCACTACCTTGGAAAAAATAATGGGACCATTTGGTGGGTCTTGGAACAAAAATTTGAGCTTGTCTTCAAGTGGGCCAACTTTTACCTAACTTCTACCTCATAGGTGATGCCAAAGAGATAAATTCCCTTAAGATAGTGACAAGGTGAACAATTTCTTAGAGAGGGGGGATTAGCTTGAAAGCTCAACACATTTCATATTCTAGGTTGCTAGAATAGATTCTTGGAGCCAACATTGGATACATTTTTTGGAGCTTGCTTGAAGTTGCTAAAGTAAAAGAATCTTGGAGGTTAAGAAGACTTAAGCTTCTAGGGGTTTTAATTGGTTCATTCTTCCGTTTTCTTTTTTGTATATCTTTATGGTTTACTTGAATTCTAGTATGATTTTTGTTTCTAGTTTGGACATGATGTAGATTTTTGTATCTCTTTATGATGGATCTCTTGATACTTGTTAATCTAATGTTGATTTGAGGTTTTTTTTGGATATTAATTCTTTTGTGTTGCCTACTCTTGTGTTTGGTTTATGTGTGTTGGTTGGAGTCATGAGACAATAGAGATCCTATACCCAAGTAGTGCCTATGATGGTGTCGCCCACACTTGACTAGCCTTCCACATGACAACATAAGGCAACAACAAGCACACATTGAAAATCAAGGCAACATAAGCAATATTATAGGACTATGCCCTAACCCATACTTATTACTTGCAAAATGAAGGAATATACAATGTCTGCTGTGTGTGTGCCCAGGTAAGTCAAGTAGGCGCCTCTGACCAATAAATGATACAAATATGAAGTGGCGATTACGTGCAACCATGTAAGGACATGCATAACAACTAAGGATATCAGAGTTATCCATCATGCACCTTTTAGTACCCTATAACTGGCCATGACCTTGCCAACCATCTTTGGTATGCACTAAGCATGTGAGGAAAGACCACCTCCCTTAGATAAGAATAACCATTAGTGTGTGTGGCTCACATGAGCATGCTCCAGCTTGCGCCTAATCCTAGCAACACCTATACGGGTAAGCCTACAAGCTCTAGCACTAGTACCACAGTGTTCCTTTTTGAATGTCACTCAAACACACCACAAAGCAGCAAGGAACACCTTACTGTGGTGCACACATCATGTAAATCATGAAGGGGCTAACAAACCCCTACTAGAGGAATTCAGTGACCTCAACGAAGCCAAGTATTCCTTGACTTGATCTTCAAACTGCCATAAGCTAGCTTCTTTCTCCAAGCTAGCTTCGGACTTAGGCATCCCTTTCCATTTTACCAAGTAAAAAGTCCTTTGATTCTTCTTACTTTACTCCTCAACCTGCATGTCCATAATCTTTTCTACCTTATGCTCAAACTAATCTCCCACATTAGGAGAAGCACACACCCTTTGTTGCCTTGAAGTCTCACCAGAGTCAGTACAGTAAGCTTTAAGAAGCTCTTGTTGTGCTTTTTTGCTACTAATTCATTTCCACATTCAAGGGGCGAGTTTCAACAACACCAAGTCACCCACCTGAAACTTAACAGAGTGTCTACCCTTGTCTACATACTTCTTTATTCGTTGTTAGGCCTTCTCAAGGTTATCTTTAGCCTCATCCAACATCTCTTGCCTTTCTTGGGCAAATTTTTATGTAGCCAGACACTTGCATCCTGCCTTTTGCTTGGCCACTTCATTGGGAGTCAAAGGTTGAACAACCAACACCAATTAAAAAAGGCTTTTCCTAGTGGAAGAAGGACACTGCAACTTATAACTAAATTGACCCACATCAAGTAATTCTAACCAATTATGTTGACTAGCTGACACAAAATCCCTCAAATATCACTAAAAAAACCCATTCATTTTCTCCATTTGCACATCTGTTTGTGGCTGGTTGGAAGTGGAGAACTTTAACTTAGAACCCAACAAGTTGAAGGGAGAACTCTAGAATCGTCTAGTAAACTAAGCATCTCTCTCACTCACCATATCCAATAGTAACCCAAAACACTTCACAACATGTTTGTGGAATAGCCCCGCTACAAATTCAGTTGTGCATGACTTAGGAGCTGCTATGAAGACTCCATACTTAGAAAATTGATCCACTATGACCATAAAAGGTCCTATGCCATAAACCTTAGAAAACCCACTAATGGAGTCCACAAAAAACACCTAAGGTATAAAGTAAGCCCGCTTGCCTTTGATGTTCTACCTTATATTGCTGGCACATTAAGCATGCCTTCACATAAAGCTCAACATCATCTGACATCCGCAGCCAAAAATAGTCTTGAGCCAATAATGCCAACATCCACACATGTCTAGGTTGCTTAACCCACCCATTGTCATAAGTTTCCTTAAAAAACAATTGCTTCATATTGGCTTACACAGCAAGCCATCGTCAACCTAATACTGATTCACGCTACCATTAGCCACTTGCTACACTAGCTTCTGGTAAATGGCATCATTAGGAGTAGCAACATGATTCTTGTCCCCAAATTCAGTTTGGACTTACACCAACGACACTAAAAGCTCCATAGCTTTTCAGTTTAACACATGAGCTGCTCTATTCTATGAACCAGTAGAATGCTACCACACAAAATCATACTCAACCAAGAATTTTTGCCATCGAGCTTGCCTAGCGACAACTTCTTATAGGTAGTGAAGAACGTGTTGGCAAAATTGTCTAACTTTACCAAAAAGGTCATAACAAGAAAGTATACCTGCCGTACCTACAAGCAATGCACCATAGCAAGCATTTCTCTTTTCATGTGCCAAATAACGTAGCTCAATGCCACCAACGTTCTTGCTTTCAAAGGCCATAGGGTGTTTGTTTTACACCAACACTCCCCCAATAGCCTTGTCTGACGCGTCCATATGGACCTCAAAGGGTTTATCAAACTTAGGCAACTTGAGCATTGGCTCCTATGACACAGCACACTTCAAAGGCTCAAATGTGAACTCACATGCATCCATCCACCCCTATGCTGAGCTTCTTGAGTAGATTAGTGAGAGGGGCCACCATCCGCAAATAGCCCTAAATAAAACGTTTATAGTAGTTGGCCAAGCCTAGGAATGAGTAAAGGTCTACCGTCTTTGAAGAACTCTCCCAATGCACATTCACCTCTTCCCTATACTCATCCATATGCACTTGTCGCTTGCTAATCTAATGACCAAGGAACATCATATCTGATTTGCAAAATTAACATTTTTCCTTCTTAACATATACAAACAATACTCCTTAAGTCGAGAGAACACCTTTTTGAAATGGCCAACATGTTCAACGAACTAGTTACTATAGAAAACAATGTCATCAAGATATACTACCATAAAATCATCAAGGAACTTATATGGCACATCATTCATCAGATTGCCAAAATGTAGTAGGGGCATTTGTCAAGGCAAAAGGCATGACCAAGAACTCAAACGAGCTATACCTTATCACACAGGTGGTCTTTTGCGTATCACCCTCTAGTATCCTCGGCTGCCAATAACCAGACTGCAAATCCGGCTTTATGAAGTAAGATGCCTTAGCCCACCAACAAACAAGTCTACCCCTAATGAAATCAAATACTTGTTCTTTACGGTGACCTTATCTAGAGCTTGAAAGTCAATACACATCCTTAGTGAGCTATCTTGCTTCTTCAGAAATAACATAGGTGCCCTATATGGTGCTTTGGGTCAGCCCTGCATCCAATAACTCTGTAAGCTATGTTTTAACTCTGTGAGTTCTGAAAGGGAAATTTGATATGGCATTTAAGTAGGGGATTTGCCATTAGGCAATAGTTCAATCTTGTGATTTATAGGGCATTGAGGAGGCAACGCCTTAGGCAACTCTAGAGGCATCACATCACTAAACTCCAAAAGAACCATAGCGACATCATCCAACACAACCACATTATAATCAGGTTTCACAATAACCATCAAGGCCAGATATGTCTCCTTGTTCTACTTTAATTCATGCTTAAGCTGAATAGCCAAAATCATAGTAGACTCCTTAGGACCCTGGAGTTGCTCCACCTTCACACATAGGTAATACCCAAGGGCATCCTCATCATAGCACATAAATTTGTGTAGACAGGGAATAAGAACTGACTTCAGTACCCTAAATAATTCAAAGCCAACAATCATGTCAAAAACATCAAGAGGCATCACCATGAAATCAGATTTACCAGACCAGGGACCAGTGCTCAAAGGTGCATCATGCGCCATGCTTGTATATGTAAAGGCTTGAGAATTCACGGCCTGGATCTTACTAGGACTTGGACATACTATAAGATCCGATGGCTCCACCATCCACTCAGTTGCTAAGTTGTGTGTTGCACCACTATCCAAAAAGCAGTCCAACTTATGATTGTTCACCACACAAGTGGTATACATGAAATTGGATCACAAAGGCATTGTACCTTTCAACACAATTGTGTTGATGCAATGCAATGGGTTCACCCTTACGGAGGGCTTCACAACAGAAGAGGTGTCACTCTCTGCTGCCAAGGTATTCAGCTTTTCCTTCTTAGGGTAATCTTTAGCCAAATGTGGTCCATTGCAAATGAAATAGCCCATACCTTTCCTTTTGGAAATCAAAGCACAATTCTTCTTACCCCCATTGCTAGTTTTTCCTTTTGATTCCTTGCCACCCTTCTACTTGTTCTTGAAATTCCCAGCATTGTCATTTCCTTTTTTCATTAAAAAATTGACTAATGTTTTAACTACAGCCAAGGCAAAATGAAGGTCCTTCACACCAAGCCTTTATAACTTTACATAAGCCCATCCTTTTAGTCCAAACATGAAGTTAAAAAGTTTGTGTCCCTTGGGCATATGATGTATCAGTGATGTGAATTCTTTTACATACTCCCTTACTATGCCTATTTGCTTCAATTTCTTCAAGTTGCCTTGGGCTAACCATAAGGTGTTTATAGAAAGAAATTGTTCTTTGAGTTCTTTCTTCAAAGAGTCCTACATCTTGATCTTGGGTAACTTGCATCATTTATTCAAGTACGCTTCCACAACTTGGCATCATCAATAAGGTGCATCAAGGTGATTTGAACCTTTTTCCTCCAACACATAGGAGCCGGAGCTTCCCATGACGTCGGAGTCCCCTAGATATTCTAGGGCCTTGGCCTTCTTCTTTTTCCTTTGTGTTTTTCTTCTTGTAACCTTCTCCTTGTACCAAGACCTTCTTCAATGAATTTTCCTTCATAATTTGGTTAAGTCTTTTGAGCAATTTTTTGTTTCCTAGTTGCCCCGGCCACTTTCAGTCAGGGGACTTCAGAGAGGTACACTTTGCTCGTTTCATCGGCCAACCTTTGGGTAAACGTTCGTTGTTGGCGAAGTTCCCTTAGGCAAATTTTAGCCTGCCCTCGTCGACCGTATTTTATAGACTTCACCTTTTTTGGGCATATAACCCAATCATCTTCAGAAGGAAAACGTGACTTTCGAGAGTGGGCGCTTCAGCTTTGTTCAGCGAGTACTCTTCAGATAGGGGAAAACTTCTGTACTTAGAGAAATTTCTCACTTGTACGAGTTCTCATCTAAAATTCTAAGTATAGAATTTCTTTAAGGCATCCGAGTGCCATGCATTTTTCAGTTTTCCTCCTTTGGTGTCGCCAAGCTTATATACTCCTCTTCGGACCTTGTCTAGGACCAAATAAGGCCCCTTTCCCATTTGGCCGAAGTACCCCATGGGACGGCTTATCATGAGCCGCCTGCAGGCTCCTTGGGCCACGAGTTGCGACAAGTGTAGCCCTGCGTGACAGGACGTGGGCAGTGGCGGCGTGTCAGAGTGCATATGAGGGCGGCGTGTAGGGTGACTTGGGCGGAATGTCAGAGACTCCTTGATGGCGTCTGCCGTACCTCCGAGGTCCCTTTGGTGGGTGTCCACCTTCAGGGTGAGGGGCCTTTTCCCAGGGTTGCACTGGTTCTTCGGGGGATTCCCTAGCTCTGAAGTTACTCCTTCGGGGGGCTTTCCCCAGTAGAAGATGACCGGTCCTTTTTCCCCCGAAGTTGGTTCAGTCGTCTTCCCGATGGAGGCGATACTCCGAGGTTGGTATTGGCGGACTACCGAGATCGTGTACCTCAGGAGTTTGACTTCCTCTTTTTTGGGAGCCTCAGGTGATCGGGGCGATAGCACTTCGGCTATCAAGAAGCATTTAATATCTTAAAGGAAAAGTTTGTGAAGGCACCAATGATGGTAGCACCTAATTGGGAGGAGCCATTTGAGATAATGTGTAATGGTAGCAATTACGGTGTAAGGGCGATGCTTGGACAAAGAAGGAACAAAATCTTGTGGGTTATTTAGGATGCTGGCAGGACCTTGGATGAAGCTAAAAAACAATTACACCACCATGGAGAAAGAGATCTTGGCAAAAGTCTTTGCGGTGGACAAATTTTGGTCTAACGTTGTGGGTTTAATGGTTGTGGTTAACATTGACCATGAGATAGTTAAATACTTGTTTTCCAAGAAGATTACCAAACCAAGGCTTATAAGATGGATTTTATTGCTCCAAGGGTTTGATTTGGAAGTGAAAATTAAGAAGGGATGTGAGAACCTTGTGGCTAATCACTTATCTGGACTTGAAGGAGAAGAGCCAGCATCAGAAAGACCTATCTAAGAGCACTTCCTGGATGAGAAGCTCTTTACTGTGGAGAAGAAGTTGTCACGGTACACAGATTATGTGAATTATCTTGCTTGTTGTGTTTTTCTTCCAAATTTATCAAGCCAGCATATGATTTTTTTTTTGTCGATGTTAAGCACTATTTATGGGATAAACCTATTTTCTTTTGTAGGTGTGCCAATCAAATCATTAGAAGGTGCATTTCTCATAAGGAGGTGAAGGACATTCTACACCATTGTCATTCTTCACCATGTGGTGGCCATTTTAGAGCTTCAATGACGACAAGTAAGGTATTGCAAACTAGTTGTTATTGGCCCTTTATTTTTTTGAAAGATGCATATACTTTTGTGTTGACCTACGATGGATGCCAACAGTTAGGGAACATTTCTAGGTGAAATGAAATATCATTGCAAAACATTCTTGAGGTAGAAAAGTTTGACTTATAAGGTATAGATTTTATAGGTCTTTTCCCTTATTTATTTGGCAATGTCTATATCTTGCATGCTGTTGATTATGTTTCTAAGTGTGTGGAGGGCATAGCCACCCCTACATGTGATGCAATGTGGTTGTCAATTTCTATCAAAGGAATATTTTTGCAAGATTTAGAGTGCAACTGACGATTATCTCCGATGAAGGATTACATTTCATAAACAAGACAATGGCTTAAGCTTTTGGTGAAGTATGGTGTAAAGCATAAGGTGGCTCTTCCTCACCATCTACAAACCAGTGGCCAAGTAGAGATTTAAAATAGAGAGATTAAGAAAATCTTCAAAAAGATGATGAATGTCATCTAGATTAATTGGGCAGAAAAATTGAGTGATGCACTTTGGGCATATTGGATGACATTCAAGGCACCTATTGGAATGTCACCATACAGACTTGTGTTTGATAAGGCATGTAACGTACATGTGGAGTTGGAGCAAGTCCTATTGGACGGTAAGAAAAATGAACTTTGACTTGAAAAGTGCCCAAGAGAATAGAGCTCTCCAAGTGGATGAGTTGGATAAAATACCCTTAGATGCTTTATGAGAATGCCAAGATCTACAAAGAGCTCACAAAGCTTTGGGATGACAAGTTGCTAGTGAGACATGATTTCCAATCAGGTTAACAAGTGTTACTCTTCAATTCAAGCCTAAAGCTTTTTCTAAAAAAATTGAAGTCAAAACGGTCCGGCCCTTTGAAGTTGTCAAGGTAATATCCTATGGAGTGGTGGAGCTCAAAAGTCAAGATGGCTCAACATTCCAAGTCAGTGGGGATCAAGTGAAGGCTTATTATGAAGATAACCTCCATCATATTGGCCAATTGATATTAGCTAAGCCCTCTCTTTAAAGTTGTGGTTAAAAGGTGCCTGGCTAGAAGTGTTAAATCTAGTGCTTCTCTAGAGGTAACCTAATTTCCATCCTTAGTACTTTGTCTTTGATTCTTAGTTTTAGTTAATTAGTTAGTTTGATTTTTTCTTGTTTTTATGAAGTTTTGTTTGTTTGGTCTTAGGTGAAATGGATAAGGAAATGATATTATGGAGCATGCTCGAGTTCAAATATAAGAAGGAAAAAATAGGGTTGCATGGAGTAACAAAGGAAAAGGTAAAAATTTAGGGTAATGTAGAAACCGGAGCAGTGTGGATGCACCATGGGGATGGTGCATTAGCACAAAATCTAGAAATTGAATTTTGCTCACAATTTGAACCCACATAAAATAAGTTGCGTCCACATATCAAATATTAGTTTTTATTTTATTTAATTTTTAGTTCTCAAAAAAATAATAAAAAACAAGAACAAACAAAAAAAATGATGTGGCAACTTTTTTAAGGTTGTGCATTTGCATCTTTAAAATATTCTATTTTCTCTTATTTTATTTCATTTTTATTATTATCTTTATTTATTAGTGTTAGGTTAAAAAAAGCAAAGAGAACCCTATAATGTAAATGCACATGGGGGAGATGTGTGCGCATGAAATCCAAAAGCTATAGTATTGCTCCCCTCCTTTGTGACATAGACACACTTTTCATTGGTGTGTCCGTATCGTCCTACCCCCACCCTGTACACGCACATATGATGCGGACGTACCCTTCCCCTGTGTGTTCTCATCCTAGCTTGTTAATCAAGTCGACCCTACCCTATTTGCCCCTAAAAATTGCACTTGTTCTTCCTTAATCCTCCCAAACCCTAATCCCATCCTTTTTCCTTATGGGTAATGGATCAAAGCCCTCTGGTTTTCTTCATCAACTTTGTCCAAGTAAATGATTTCTTCTACTCTCCTTGCAAGATTACTCTTGAAACTTTAGAAATTTCTTGTTCTTTCATGGATTTAAGTTGTTATGGAGGTGTGTGGACTTTGTTTGTTTGTTGTGATTCTTGCTTTCCATTGGTGTATATGTTGATGTGGGATGGATTTCTTGCTTGGGTGACTAGATTTGGGTCCAAAAACATGCATTTTTAAAGCTAAAAAAAAGTTATGACTTTTCTATGGTGATTCTTATATGAGGAATGTTTGTTGTGTTTTGTTTATTCTGAACTCAAGTCTCTAACTCTAATTTGATGGGTAAAACAAGACATTGTCCACCCATAGCTTATGTTGCTTGGCTAGCCTTTAGCTCCACTTTTAAATGGTCTTCTATTGATTTTTATTCCACACTTAGCTTAGTGTTGTTACAACCTTGCAAAAATCTGTTGGACTTACATTTACATGCAACCCCTTAGGGAATTTTAGGAAAGGTGGTTGGATCCCCTTGCAAGTTTATGGTAGAGAAAAGCAAGGTAGGCCGCACCACATATATTCCACATCCCTAGCTCAGATATGAGTGTAAACACTTAGGGAGTAACCCTCTACCTTAGGTAACAAGAGCCTAACTTTCCTTTCTTTTGTTAACTACTTCCAAAGCTGGTTTACAAGTGTTTTATGTTTACACAGTGAAGTGTCATCTGTTGATAAGCTTGTTTGTTTTTCTTTTTGTTCTAGTTCTTAGGTTGCATTTGTGAGGGACTATAAGTTTGGGGGTGTTTTAAGTGTTTCATTTACTTAGATTTGCACTCCCATTTACACTTAAATTAGTTCCATTTTTGCTAGATCTTAGCTTGTGTATTTGCATATTGTAGGTATTCGATGCATTTAAGGGGTCAGAAAGGATGGAAATGCAAGTTGGAGGATTTAATGGGAAAGAGGGAAGACATTGGAAGGCATGAGGAAGAATAATCGAAAATGCACAAGGGGGAGGGCTAGATGTGGTGCGAATACACTTCCCCCTTTGTGTGTACGCATCATGCCCAAGTGGAACAGAGTACCACATAATGTGAGCACACCATGCAAGCTGGCATTTACACCAATTCCTACATTGATAGAAAAATTGTGATGCTAATGTATCACTCTGGCAATGCATTCACACTACCTGGGTGAAAATAGAGGGCCGCTTGGCGGGTTTTGGAGCAAAAATTTGGGCTTGTCTTCAAGTGGGGCCAACCTTCACCTAACTCCTGCCTTATTGGTGGTTGCTTAAGAGATAGAAGCCCTTAAGATCATGACAAGGTGAACAGAATCTTAAAGAAATGGGGGATAAGCTTGAAAGCTCAACACATCTCACATTCTAGGGACTATTGGAGACCTTTTTTTTAAGCTTGCTTGAAGGTGCTAAAAAGAATCTAGGAGGCTAAAGAGACTTAAGCTTCTAAGGGTTCTATTGAATATTTCTTCCCTTTTCTCTCTTGTATATCTTTATGGTTTTCTTGAACTCTTGTGTGATGTTTGTTTCTAGTTTGGACATGGTGTAGATTTTAGTGTCTCTCTAGGATGGATCTTTTGATACTTTTGTCCTTCGTTATTGTGTGCTTTGTTTTTTGTACTCATAATCTTTACAATAAAAAGTTTAAGGGTTTTTTTAAAAGGGAAAAGGGACGAGGAGATGCTCGAACCTGGGACAAGGGAGTTGTAGGAGCTCATGTCCCTGCATTTTCACTAAATGAAATGGCAATGCATGATTAGTTAATGTGTGTTGGTTGGCCATTTAAAAAATTTTGCAATCTTAACTTTGTTCTTTAGAAAAAAAGAGATGAGGTGGAAAAAGAGAGTAGAGCATTTTAGGCAAGGGTGATTGGAGATAATCAATCAACCCTTTAGGTGATAAAAATTGGGTTAGGACTTAATCCACCTTAGATTAACAAATGAGCTCAAGAGATGCCATTGTTAGTTTTAGGTGAGCAAAACTTGGTCTTAAGAAAGAGAGTTTTGAAGCTTGAATCCTCACACCACATAAGGAATTGGTATCCTTATGCCTTAATTGGCTTGGGTAGCAAGTTAAAGGGTGAAATCCTAGGAAGATAACATTATTCTTCAAGTTAATTAAATCCTAGTTAGTGTTTAGTTAGCTTTGGCTTGCATTCTCATTCGCCTTGCATATCACTTTTCATTTGTGGTTCTTGTTCTTTAGCACTACCTTAGAACTCAATTAATTTGATTATCTAGCACAAGTTAACTCTTGATTTAGCTTTAGTTAGGGTTGTAATTGAGAGCTTGGTGTTCACTTGGAATGTTCAACTTTCCTTTAGGATGATATCATATTTTCCACTTGCACACAACAACACTATCCATTTACAAGTAAATAAGGGTTTATAAATTTAAAACTCTTATTTCATGACAAGTTGACAATGTAGTAGCTATTTGGAAGAGTTTTCTCCATATAAGGGATCTTATTGCTCCTTATTGATATCCAAATTATTTAGGTGGCATGTTCAAGATCTTAGAGACTACTGAACCTACAACTCAAGACATTATTAGAAGCCTTGGGGTTATAGGTCTCAGGAAGACCCTTTGATACTTAAGTTAGTATGTGCTCAAGAAAAGCGTAGTCAAGAAAATCATTTTTATACACAACTAAATGACTAGAGACCTAATGTCTTAAAAGATATTCGGCCAAGTCTACTATTTTGCTTCTGATGCTCATCTAATGCATGTTCTAATTTCAACTCGTAGTAAGTAGCAACTGTGCTCTTGTTGTATGCTTTCCTTCCATGTCCAAATCCTCGATGATATCCAGACTTTACTCCCATTGCATCATCATACATTTGCTCCTGTGTCATGAGAGTAGCTCTTTCTACGGATGACCTTTTTACTAGTTCTATCAACCTAACCTAAGATTGGAAAGAATGTTAACCAATAAAAAAAGAACATTGTGATAACACATGTTCAAAGCCATTATGAACAAATTTTTGCTTACCCTTATCTTTTCAAATTTTAGGTCAAAACAAATCAACTCTCCTTCCTTTGATGTTTTTGTATGTTGCCACTTCCAGGTTTCATCAACTAGAGGCTTCTCTCTAGAAACCATATCTCATTGTGCTATTAAGAAAAACTTAACTTGGTTTATCAACAATTCAAACAACTGAAATGAATGTAGATGGTTGCAAAATTAACAATTCAAAATACAGATATATCTTCCTCTTTCTCAGCAAATGAGATATTCCTAGTTGTATGCTTTTGCTTCCTTTGTTGGGCGCTCTTTGAATTTCTCATGCTGATTTCCTAGAACAAATATAGTTGGTGTTACAAAATGATAATAGCGAATCATATAAGAAACACAACACCATATTGTAAATGTAGAAGCAAACCTGGAACTTGTCTAAACCAAAATGAGTTATTAAATACTTCTCATGTAGAACTTATGCAAAAGAATTTGTACTTCTTATGTAAAGTATGCCTAAGTCAAATATAAGCACCTCATATCATATCTATATAGAAATACCTAATCTTTGTTTGTTTTTCTCTTCAACTTTTGTAATCTCTTCTTAAGTTATCGCAACCTCTTATACTTTTGTGTGTTCTTTTTTTGTGTTCATGCATTCACCTTTTGATTCTTTGGCTCCTCCTTCTCATTCATCTAGTACTGAAATCATTCTTGAAAGGAAATATAGAAATTTTTTTGGTACTTTATAGAAATCAATGTGTTCATTAATTCAAAATCTTATAGTATTTCAAAAAGTTTTCCTGCATAAGTGTATATTGATTTCCTTCTAACTATTTCTAGTTTGTAATCTAGAGGGTCTGACTAGTCTTGAATCCTAGTTACAAAATACTAGTGTTATTACAAATTAAAGAAAAAATATTTAAGAATACATGAGAAGTATTTCAACTCACATTATCACCTCACCAATTTTTTCCCATACTTCTTCCCAGTTTTCAGCATTTAGGGGTGCATGTGTTCTTGCAATAAACTGACAATAATTCACCAAATCACATGCAAATGGTATTACAGCCTTAAACCCTTAGGATCTAGCGGTTTGACTAAACTTTTAAGTTATTTAACTAGACTAAGTTAAGAACAGTTTTTAATAGTGGTTAACACTGTGATTATAAGGAAAATAGTTGCAAAGCACAAGTTTGACTTGTAAGAATGAATCAAAAGAATTTTATAAACCTGGATCAAAGTTTACACACAAAGTCAAACTGAACCATAACTTTACAACAATACAAAACCACAGGACTTGAACATAGCCTATAATACAAACACATTATGAAGTTTCTAAACTTCATATTCTTAGTAGCTTTATTCATCCAGGACTTGAATCTTCACAAAGCGAAAACCAAAGAGCCATAGATATAAAACTGACCTACAGGTTAACATAAAGAGCTACACAAAAATTTAATCAAAACAGCTCTTAAACAACCAATAACCTACAATGTGCAAGGGGGAGTGGGTTTCCAAGAAACTCAGTAAGGAATACTACTTTTCGGTGATTCCTAGAACCCAATTCCTGTAAATCAGAAAATAGTACTACTATCAGACAATTTATGCATCATACAAAGCAGTACAAGTAGTTCGTAGTTCAAATAAAATGAGCTAAATACAATAAAAAGGTATGCAAAAACAACCATAAACATAAAGTGCAATGTGAAGATTGATGCCTGGCAGCATCCTCGTTGTAGGACATGTTGGCCTGAAGGGAGGACTTCCGATGAGAAGATATCTGCAAGAATTTGAAGATCATGGGTTAGGAGCTCCCCGGAGTGTAATTTTGGAGGGGGAGCATCTGATGCCCAAGTCAGTTAACGGGAGAGAAGAAGTTTAAGAGCAAAGAGTATAAAGAAAAGAGTCCCCCTCTTCTTACCAAGGACCCTTCTAAGTATTTATGGGAGGGTGGAAGAGGGGGTTGTTTTGCACAGTCTATCCAGATCATGACACAGGTTCCGTTAGATCTAGTCCGTACCTTCGGAGGCAGGTATCTCTAGTTGGTCGTAGCCCGTTCTAGCCAGAAGGTAGGGCGTGTGCGAGGTATCTTTGTCAGAGGCTCCTTAACCGTTTTTGTTGCTTCTCTGTATGACCCCTTCAGAGATGTGAAACCCTTTTGGACAGAGATTTATCCCTGAGGGCTATTGAGAAAGGCCCTTCGGAAGAGCGGACCATCTTTGGGAGGCTTTTTCCTCTGCCAATGGTAGTGGATCTCCTTTTCTGAGGTCGGTAGCTTCACAAATACGAGGGTGACGAGGACCCTCTTTTTTCCAGAGTTGGTCATATAACTCTCCAAGGATGGTGTGGAGAATCCTCCGAACGTAGGGCTAAGACCCCT
Source organism: Aquilaria yunnanensis (assembly GCA_039654915.1). Taxonomy (NCBI): domain Eukaryota; kingdom Viridiplantae; phylum Streptophyta; class Magnoliopsida; order Malvales; family Thymelaeaceae; genus Aquilaria; species Aquilaria yunnanensis. Next base: position 77,227,875 of record CM077594.1, on the reverse strand, counting down.
CTGAGGATGGTGAGCGACTTTTGCCAATTTCATGGCATAGCCGTTAACTAATTGCCTCCAAACTCTTATTCCTACTTCAACGCCTTTCTCTGCATGTTTGGGGTCTTTAAAATAGAACCCTACTTTATCTTTTTTATGCAATACTACAAACTTCACCCTATTCCAAAAGGAAGGTTCTACTTCCTGCTTCCTTAGGGATCAGGGAGCAAAAAATTCACCTTCACCTTCGGAACAAAGGATAGTTGGTGAGGGTGGCAAAAGAAGTACTTTTTTCTGAAGGTGGACGAGCAGTGGAAAGACATGCCAACCAAATGGGCTTCGAGGGCCTTTGATATCAACATGATGGATCCGTCGAAGCTACTTACCCTCGAACTTGAATCTCAGTTCGAGGAATTCGATACCCGTATTCGGGCGATAGCTGACTGGTCCAAAAAGGCTTCTTCACCTCCACTATGCCCTTTCCCTATTAGATGAGATTTTATGACTAAAGAGGTACTTTGAGAACTCGGTGTCATCAAAGAATGTTACTGACTTGGACATGCTGAAACCAGCAATGGACGGGAAGAAGTCCGGGCTTGTCAAGCTTCTTCAGAACAAACTCTCATATTTGGAACTTGTAGAGAGTAAGCTCTTTTCCAACTTGTTTTTTGGGATTTTTCCATACTTACATTGTTGTTTTTCTCCTTGCAGAATAGGAGATAAGTAAGCAGCTTTTTATAATAGTCTCTTCCTTGGTCCAGCTGAGAAGGGAGAACAGCAGAGGAAAAAAGCACCAAAGAGGAAGAAGGTGCCCGGTGGATCATCCTCGACCCCAAGGTCAAAGAAGAATAAGGAGGACTCCCTTCCTTCACCCCCCAAAGACCAAGTAGAGGTGTTTGACTGAATGCCCATGCGTGCCGACCCAGCCTTGGAACCGGCCATTTACTCAACTCCCCAAAGTCCTGATGTTGCTGTTGAGACATTGGTGGGGGAGATTTGTTATGGCCCTTCTAGTGGGAGGTGTGTTTGAGAAAGGTAAAGTGTTTTAATTTAAGTTTAGAAGCTTAATTCAAGTTTACATAGCAAGAATAGAGAAGTTTACCAAAGTTCACTAAGTTCCGAGAAGAATAAAGCACTGAACGAAGTTCAGGGGAAAAATGGTAATTTTGCATCTTGAATAGCCGGGACGAGTCCCGAGTGTTTTAAAGTGAATTTTTAGAACTTAACTCTCAACCTTAACTCAAACTTGAAAAATAGACAAGAATTAAATCAAGGACTACTAAGTTACAAAGATGGGGGACTTATTTGAAACAAGCTTAATATTTTGATGGTTTGTGGGTTAAGTGAGGGTTTAAGAAGGGAAAAGGAGGCTTTGGCTGCCATAAACCCGTTTTCCACCTTCTTACCCCCATTTAGCTCTCAAATTGAGCTTGGAATCAAGAGATTTTGGTGCCAAGAGGAGTAATTCAAAGTATATAAGCTTGGAGAAGTGATTTTCAAGCTTAAAATCATGTTTTTGAAGCTTGGAGAGACATTTTCTCACATCCCCTATTTTTGAACGAGGTAAGAGTTGTGTTCTTGATTAAATTCATGCTATTTGGTTGAATTAGAGCTTGGGTTTTGGTTAGAGAGCATAATTTTGATGTTTGGTGCTTTGTTTTTGGATTGGAACTTGTGTAGAGCTTTGGGAGCTTGGTTGATTGAAAAGGAGGGTGATTCTTGCTTGTAACTTAGAGTTGAGGTAAAGGGAGTTGTGTTTTTAAGTTCATGGAATGCCATTAGCTTGGATTTGCTTGAGAAATTTGAGTGGTTTTAGCTAAGGCATTAAGGAAACGTTTTGGTTGAATTATGGTGGACTAGAGGAATTGGGAGGATTGGATTGATGTTACAAGAAATCATAGCTTAGCTTTTGATAGTTGGTTATGTTCTATGCAACATGTACTATGTGTGTATGAAATTTGGAGGCATTCCATGCATGTTTGGTATGTGTAGGAATCGTCCAAAGTTCATAGCAGCAAAATGCGCCAATTTTGCATTTTTGCAGATTGGCGACGCGTCGCCAATTTTAGGTCGAAACCAGTGACGCGTCGCCAGTCCAGAAAAATTGTCTCAGAACGTTGACAACTGTGGCGACGCGTCGCCGAGATAGCACCTGACACCCGATTTTGTTTTTAGCATAACTTTTCGCTTGGGTGTCCGATTGAGGTGATTCAAGATTCCACGTGAAGCTAAGAGGGAGTACTATCACCTCAACATTTTAAAAACACTTAAATTGTCCTATTTTTAGATTTATATTAACTCAAAGTGAAGGCAAGTTTTTAAGGAAACTATGTTGCATTTGAACATAATTAGCTACCACTAGCTCAGGTGAGAGGTTTAGAACCCTTGTCGACCTAGCCGTGCAGTAGCCACAAGGTCACAAGGTGAAACCTTGTTCATTTAGTCTACATCAATGAGGCCCTGTGGCCTAGTCTACAAAGTCCTACCATAATTCCCTTGCATAACAACTATGGGAAGGCTACATGATCGTTTGCAGTAAGCTTCGGCTTGCTAGGCAGTAAGCTTCGGCTTGCTAGGAGTGGGTTTAAACTCGCGAGGCACAGACTAATACTCCGTGAGGAGGACTACTTGAGGAGAGGTCTTTGGCCTTGTTATATATGCATATATAATAGCACCCTCGTGCTGTGTGAGCTCGCAACAAGAGTCCTAGGGTTTTCTTGCAGGTACATTGAAGATCCCTTACTGAGAATTATCGAATTCTCACTCCCTGGTTTTGTTATGCAGAGCCTGAAGTTGCTGGACCGGGTAATCGTTGAAGATTATCTCGGTAGTACTCTTTTGTGTGTACAGGTACGGCAGTTGAGAATCCTCGTGATTCTAGTCTACATAAGTGCTTAGTTGGTTTGTTGGTCAGGTAGCAGTACTAACTAGTTTCTTCCTTTGGCTGCAGAGCCTAGTAGCACTTGGCAGAAGACTTTTGAGACTCACCACTGGGACGTGTGTCCAAGGTGGGAGCTAGGGTAAAGAGATCTCAGTAAAGTCTTGTATTTTGATACAGTACTTTGGTTTGCCTCCATAGTCTATGTTATAAGGAGTCCTTCACTCCAAGATTGCTCTTGGGTGAAGGCATTAGTTGCTTTATGTATGAATGCTTTCACGAGTTGTTTATGTGTAGTAAACCCACACAAATGTTGATTTTTGGTATGCTTTGGCTATTTGTATTTGTTTGTGTAGAAATTACTCGGCCGAGTTGTTGTTTTAATGTTTTATGGTTTTAATAGACCAAGTCAAAGCATAAGAGCATGCATACTGCATATTCTAGGTTAATCAACTAGTAGCATGGGATTTAATCCGCACACATACACAACTAGCCAATTGCAATCCATCGTGAGACCAACTCTCACAGGGCTTCCTGGGCAGGGGCACGGGCGGTCGTGTCAAGATTTCAGTCGAAGAGGCCCAAGAGAAGTGAAGAAGGAAGGGCAAAGACATTCCCACTGAAGTGCTGGATGTCAGCAAGTCTAACGAGGAAGGCACCAAACTTCCACCAGGTTTGTCTCTTAGCCATTCATTTATGAGTTTGGGATTTTTCAGTATTCTAGACCTTGTAGATGAATGGCTAAGAGATAATGTTATAACGAAACTTTGGGGCGAATTTGTGGAAGACAGGGCCTGATCGGTGTGGATGCAAGACCACCTTTGATGGAGGACCATTTGGGATGCTAAGATCCCGAAGGACAAGGTTATGAGGGAACCCTTCTAGACCTTTACCGAGGATATGGACTTGTTCTCTGAAGACAGCCAGAAGATGGCCCCTCAGATGGCGAAGGGCATTACTACCAATGCCTCCTTTCAAACCTTAACTAAAGAGTGCCCCAATGAGGAGGCCGCGCCCTTCGGATAACTAAGCATGCTACCCAGGTAAACCTTAGCCCTTAGGACTTAGAAAAAATTTTGAGTTTCTATAGCTTGTGACCCACATTCGAAGTTCTCTATGTTTTTTTTGTTTTTTGCAGTTGCTGGCATACAGTGGATACTTTTGGGCTTGGGTAGCCAAACAATCTTTGGTCTGGGGTCAGTCAGAGGAAAACTTGGCAAAGGCCAATGAACTGTTTGTGAGCTCGATTGTTAAGTATGGCAAGCTCAACAAAATCGCTAAGGAGGACTTGGCCAACCTTCGGCATGAAGTGTTGAATAGCCAGAAGGGGCTGGTTGAGGAGTTTTCCTCCAAAATCTTCGACCTCGGTGCGAAGGTCATGGAGCTATCCTCGGAGGGTGGGGCCCTTTGGAAGCAAAAGGAAGACGTTGTTGTTGATCTCACAAAGGCATTGGGGATCAATGCCGATCTTCTTGCCAAGGTCAAGCATCTGAAGAAGGCAAAGAAGAAGAAGAAGAAGAAACTAGAGAAGGAGGTCGAAGCATTGAAGAAGGAGTTGGAGGACTTAAAGGCTGAAAAGGCAAAGTTCGATGAGGCAACCAAGTCTTTTTTCCAAGACGGCTTTTGCCTCGCCTTTCATCAAGTTCTTTCCTAGTACCCAGACCTCAACGTTTCCTTCCTAAAGGTTCTCGACATTCCTAAAGGTCATTCTTCCCCTTGGTCGAGGATTAAGTATCTTAACCTTCCGACCTTTCCACCTTCAGCTACTGATGATGAGGATGCCGAAGACGAGGATGGTGAGGGTGCTTCTGCCGACAAGCCCGACGATGCGCCTAATAATCAATAGAGCATAGCTTTTTTTTTTTTACTTTGTACTTCATCAATAGAACTTAATGTAGCTTTCCCTTGTTTTTGCTCAAAATTTTGGCTAAGTCCACGATGAGTACGACTTCGGGCATCTTTTCAACCTTCAGTATTTAACCATCTTCGGTTATGAGCTCCTTCGGTGGTATATTATCTTTAAAAGATACTATCAAGGATTCATAACCTTAGTTTCTCCAAAGGATAGAATCAACCATATTTGATTAGCCACACTTAGGGTCAACCATCTTCGGTCAACGTTTTTCGACTGACTTGCTTTGTACAAGAATAGTTAAGTACCTTCGTAATCACCTATGTTTGGTCGATCACCTTCAGTAAAACTTGCTTTGTGCAGATATAGTTTTGTACCTTCGGGATCAACTATATTCGGTTGACCTCCTTTGGTAAAACTTGTACAATGCATTTTCGGAAGCTACCACATTCGGTTCACCTCATTCGGCGTAGTCTACACAATTTTTCACCTGAAATTTTTCTAAGTGTAGAATTTTTTCACAAAGCCTGAATGCCGTGTGTTTTTCAATTCTTCTTCTTCAGTATTCCTGAGCTTATAGACTCTTAGCCAAACCTCCTTGAGGACCAAATAAGGTCCTTCCCAATTTGCCTGAAGTACTCTATGAAATGGTCTTCGGGGTTCTAGTTCAGTCCTTTTGTTACCACCTCACAAAATGGGAGAATTACAAGTGTGTCATAATGGCTAAAAATAATTCTCACCATAGTGATTGAAGTGTGGGTGGTAAAAGGTATAATCAACACATCCTTAAAAGTGTTCTAAGTTGGTAACTTGGCCCCCCAAGAAAAGCCTAAAGGATTGCTTGTTTGTCAAGCAACCTATGGACTTTTTTGTAAGGTTTTGGAAATTTGGGTACTCAATTGCAAACTCTCAGGAAAAAGACCTGGAGAGTTATGGGAAGGATATAAATGGTATGAAAGTGCTATTGGAGGACCACATTACTCATGGAAGACAAGTTTGGACAAAGGAAACAGTAAAGGCAATAAGGACCTAAATGTCCTAGTGTAAACCTTAAGGTGTTCAAGCTTTTGACTTAAGTCTAAGGGTGGAATTATGGGGTTATCCCATCATGGGGGAGGCAGCCAAGACTTGATAATTAGTAAAAAATTTTGGGCACATGTGTACCAATGATTTTAAGACAAAGAAACCATAATTAGTGAGAAAGAAAATGACATAAAGCAAGGTTAAGCTTGTTAAGTGTGTTTTGTGCCCTTAAGCTCATTTAAGGCCATTTAAGTGGCCAAATCACTTATCCCTCTCTCATTCGTCCTCCCCCAGCTCAAGAACACAGCCATACTTCCTTCATAGCCACCACACCTTCAAACTTGCAATTGATTGAAATTGAAGGCAAAAGGAAGCAATTGGAAGCAGACTAGAGTTATTTCTTGGATACTTCAAGGATCAAGCTTGATTTTCGGCCTACCCACTTTGGTAAGGGTTCTCTTGCTCTCATGGGTTGTTTTCTGTATTTTTAAACATCCATGGAGCTAGGGCTAAGCTTGGAAGAGAGCCATAAGCTTGATGAACTAAGCTTAGTGAGGGGAGTGCACTTATTGAAGGTTTTGTGACCTATTGTCAAGTGCACAATGATGGTAGTAAAGTGAGGGTTTCTAGAGCCCAAATTTAGTACTAACTAGTGTTAAAATCCTCCTAAGACCAAGCATTAGCTTAAGGAGGGCTGCCATAGTGATTTGGTTATGTTTATTATGTGTTTTATGGACTAACCTATGGTATATGTTGCTGCACATTTCATGTGTTTGTTGTTTGTGTTTGGCTGCTGCATTTGGTTGCTATATCTTGTATACATGCATTGTGGTTTTTTTGTTTTAGTGTCTTTGGATGCAGGTTTTAATGATGTTTACATTGCCTATTGAATCCAAGTGCTATCCTTACTAAGTTTCTCAATGAAACTTACTTCCCTCAATTCTGTCATTTCAGGTCCAGCAGAAAGATCACCTTCAAACTAACCTTTGTGGTTTGAGTTTTAATCTGAAATTTCAGGCACATGAACTTCCATATGTCTAGTTATGATCTAGAAATTTTGGTGATTTTAGGAGCACATTTGGTATTTTTAATGGTGGTACTTATTGTGTTATGCAGCAGCTGTCCAGCATCCTATTCTGGAGTCCATTGTGTCTCAGGCACTCCTGTAACTTAGGGTCTGTATTTAGCTGAGTTAAGACCATTATGTAGTGCATGTATACATGTATGTAGTGTATGTAAAATGAGAAAAGTATGTGAACATTTGAGTAATGTTTTGGCTATGTAAGTGATGTGGTGCAAAGCTGCTTAAGTGTGAATGATGGGCTGCTTGCTTGTAAATTCTGTTTTGGCCACATAAAGTTGTTAAAAGAAAAGGAATGTAATTCCTATGTGTAATGAACATATATGGGATAGCCTTGGAGGGATTTCCCCTTGTGAATGACGTGTTTGCATGGTTTGGAAAAATTGTATGGGCAAAATGGTCCAAAAGTTGCCAGAATTTTGACCCTATACCTAAAGTTCTATATCTCCCTGTGTAAGAGGAATGTTGGTATGAAATTGTGACCACACCTAGATAACATCTAAAGGTTGAACTAGGACTTGGAATTTATGAATTTGGAGCCCTGTAGCCAAAGATATGATGTTGCAAATTTGGCTAAGTTACTGTTCATTTGGTCAGAATTTTGTAACCAACTTAAAAAATCCATAACTTGGTCCACAGGTGGGCTATTGATGTAAAAAAACGTTTCTTGGTTTGATCTAAGTCTTTACTTGATAATGGAGCAAAAAAAAACAGGGGGGTACATGGCTAGAATGATACAGTTTATTAGTGGAAGTTACAGGTGCAGTGGCTGGTCACTAGAACTTAACAAGATTGCTTAATGTGTGGTAGACAAGACTAAGAATTTTGCTAGTGTTTTCCTTCTTTGCTGCCATGGTGTGCATGAAATGTGAATATGTGTGTGATGGTGGACCAATATGCATGTGTTTACATAGTGTCCAAGAGGGCTACTTGGGTATGCACACTAAGGGTAGTGTTCTGATGGCCTACAGAACATTACCAATCCTTGGAGTCTAAATGCACAATTTTGGTACCATAACTGGACTACCTCGGAGTGGGTAACACCTTTGAACAACAAGGTCTCCTTTTTTGATCCCTTTGGTCTTGACATGCAAATTTGTAGCAATGGCTACTCTCTGCTGAAAAGCTTTTCTTCTGAGTTTGGCCATCTCTTTATATTCGCCAAGTATATCCAACTTGGTTCTTAAACCGACGTTGTTGCCTTCTTTGTCAAACACCTATACTCTAATAGTTGGCTGCACAACTTCGATAGGGATTATGGCCTTTATGCCGAAGACGAGTGAAAAGGGTGTTTCTCCGGTGGCTCTTTTGGGGTTTGTTCAGTAACTCCAGAGCATGCTTAAAAGCTCTCCTGGCCACTTTCCCTTTGCCTCTTTCAACCTCTTTTTGAGACCATCTTTTATCATTCGATTGGACACTTCAACTTGTCCATTACTTTGAGGATGAGTAACTGGGGTGAAATGCAGCTTTATCCTGAGGTTGGCTGTAAATTCCTGAAATCCTTTATCGGTCAATTGGGAACCATTATCCGCTGTTATCACCCTCGGCATGCCGAATTTGCATATGCTGTTCTTCCAGACAAATTTCTGTATGTCCTTTTGCCAAAATTGCTGCCAAAGACTTTGCCTCAATCCATTTGGTGAAGTAATCTACGGCGACTATGTAGAATTTCACGCCTCCTAGAGCTATTGGGAGTCGCCCAATGAGGTCAATACCCTAAGCGGAGAAGGGGCACGGATAGTTTGTTGAATTTATTACCTCCGAGGGCACTCTTTGAATGAATGCGTGTCTCTGGCACTTGTCGCATTTTTGGACAAACTGCCTTGCATCCTTCCTTATAGTTGGCCCAGAAATATCCTTGCTGAAGTAGTACTCCAGCAAGGGCATTAGTCTCGATGTAAGAGCCGCAGGCCCCCTCATGGACTTCTTTGAGGACTATCTTAATATCTTCTTCACTAACACACCTTTGCAGTGGATTTGCATACCCTTGTCAATAAAACTCTTCCCCGATTAAGAAGTATCTTCCCGAGCACTTTCGCACCTTTGCAGCTTCAAGAAGGTCTTCGGGAAGCTCCAAAGTTGCAAGATATTTCTTGATAGGATCCTTCCATCCTCTACCCGAGGTTGCTATGGACATTATTGCTATGCTCGGTTGGTCCAGTACTTCGATGGACTCCTTTAATTTGGCCAAAGTATCCGTTTCCATGTTTTCTTATCAGGGTATGTTTTCTTTTTGCACCTTGTTGAATTCTTGGATAAGCCTTTTTACGAGGTCATGGTTCTTTGCCAAGTTTGGGTCTTTTGCCCCATAGTACCCCGTCATCTGCCGGACCACTAGTTGAGAATCGTTATGGGCCTTCAGATTTCTCACACTAACTCTTTTTGCCAATCGCAAGCCTATTATGAAGGCTTCATATTCGGCGACATTATTGGTGACACTGAAACCGAACTTGATCGAATTTAAAGCTTCCATACCTTCGGGTCCCTGCAGAATTACTCCAGCTCCTTGATGTTCAAAACCGGAGGCACCATCTACGAAGAGTGTCCACTTAGGTTCATCACTTCCGGGGTCCTCTGGAGTATCTTCGGTTCTTGGTAGTTTGGCGATGAAATCCGCTAATGCTTGAGCCTTTATTGCCCTTCTTGGCTCATAGGTGATGTCGTATTCACTGAGCTCGATACACCACTTTGATAATCTTCCAGAGTGGTCTACCTTCCTCATGACATCCCTAAGAGGTAAGTTACTTCAGACAGTGATAGGATGTCCTTGGAAATAAGGCTGCGGCCTCCTGCTTGCCAACACTAAGGCATAAATGGCCTTTTGCTGAATGGGGTACCTAACTTCAGCACCGTGCAGGGACTTGCTCACATAGTATACTTGCCATTCCTTTCCTCCCTCTTCCCTTACAAGTACTGAACTTACTCCATTTTCGGAGACGGCGAGGTAGAGGTTCTCCTTTCAGCAGCTACTGAAGTGTCGGCAAATGGGTTAAGTAGCTCTTGAGGTCATCCTAAGCTTTTTGGCAATCTTCATTCCAAGGGTGTTCCTCGGGACCAAAGTTACCTTCATTTTTTGCTGCTTTGGTGAGCACTTTAAAGAATGGTCGGCATTGGTACCCATATCTGGAGATGAATCTGCTAAGAGCCGTAATCCTTCTCGTAAGCCTTTGCACATCCTTGGTCATCATGGGAGTTTGGAATCCTATTAAGGCCTTAAACTTTTCTAGGTTGGCATCGATACTTTTTTCGAATACCATGAACTTGAGGAATTTTCCAGCACTCACCCCAAACGTACACTTCTCGGGGTTAAGACGGATTCTGAATTCCCGAAGCTGGTGGAACATTTCCTTCAAGTCTATGATATGACTACTAGGCTGCATGCTCTTAACTATCATATCATCAACATATACTTCCATATTTTTCCCGATTTGGGAGTTGAATACCTTGTCCATCAGCCTCTGGTATGTTGCTCCTGCATTTTTAAGGCTGAAGGACATTCTGACGTAATAGTAGGTTCAAACCTCGGTAATGAAGGTGATTTTTTATTCATCTTCGGGATTCATCCGAATTTGGTGATATCCACTAAAGGCATCGAAGAAGCTAAGCAGACCGTATTCGGCAGTGGAATCTACCAATTAGTTTATTAGCGGCAAAGGATACAAGTCCTTAGGACAGGCATCATTTACGTTTTGGAAGTCGATACACATTCGGAGTTTATCACTCCCTTCCTTTGTGGCAACAGCAACATTGCTGAGCCATTCGGGGTACTTGTTCTCCCTTATTATGCCTGCCTCCATTAATTGTCGGACTTCGGTTTTAATGAAATTGTTCTTACGCACCGAGAGGCTACACTTTTTCTATCGAATAGGCTTCACCTCCGGGCATGCTTTAAGACAATGTTGTATTATACCAAGGTCTACCCCGAGCAAATCTTTCGGAGAGTAGGAAAACAAATCTTTGTTCATTAATAGAAAAGATACAAGCTTTTTCTTGTCACCTTTAGCTAGTTTTTTCCCCACTTGGGTACTTCGGCCCTGGACAAGTTCTACATCCTCTGTTTCTATTTTTTCCAGGTCACTTTTTTCCTTTTCTATTGCATCTTTGTTGGCGGTGCTCTTCTCTCCCGAAGTCTATGTATGAACTTTCATTGGGCTCTGTCTTGCCTTCATGAAGACTTTTTTTACTTCGGCTTGATCGATGAATATTTTCGTGTCCTCTTCCTTCGTGCCAAATGTGATCGTTGGGTATTTCACATCTGTTCGAATGTGAAGATTACCCTGTGTCTGCCTTCCAAGGATGGCGTTGTATGAGGAAGGGACATCTATGACGATGAACCTCGTCATGGTGGAACCAAAGAGCTCTTCCTTGGTTTGAACCGAGGTTCCCCTTAGCATCAAGGGTAGATCGAGCCACTCGAGTACTGGGAGCTCCGAGGGATCTGTGCCGAACGCAGGAGAGGTGACGAGTTTAAGGTCACTCTTGGAGATGCCCAAGTTCGGCAATAGATGGGAGAACAAAACATCGTCATTTGACCCATCATCAATGAGCACCCTTTTGATGTCCTAGCTCCCTATCCTTTCCATGATTAGGAGAGGGTCGTCATGTGGAAACTTCACCGTAGATCCATCTTTCTGAACCAGCTTGTTCACTGGGTTGTCGAATTCCATGATTAAAATTTCCCGGACTTTCCTTTTCCTTTTAGCCGAGGGTATTCTAGTGGTGATTATTTGGATTACTTTTGCCGGAGGTGGTGGGTGTATTCTGGGACTTCGGTTCCGATGTTGGTCAGAACATAGTCCTTATCCTCCCCTTTTCTCTCTTCTTCCCTCCTTTCTTGGGCTTTAGGCGATGGCATCTGTAGGTAGCGTCAGAGTTGCCCCTTCTTGATTAAAGATTCAATGTACTTTCTTAGCTAGAAGCAATCCTCGGTATTGTGCCCATGGTCCTGGTGAAATTGATAGAACTTCTTCATGTTCTTTTTGTTGTCTGAGGTCACGGCCTTCGGACGTTGGATCGAGGTTCCTTGCCTTTCCATGGCGATTAGTATGTTCATTCTTGTACTGTTCAGGGGAGTGAATGATACCAACCTTTTCCCCCTTTATTTCCAAGGTCTGTCCTTGCCCTTGGCGGGGTACCAAGGTTGGTGACTCTGACCCTCTGCGTGATTATGGTCAGACTTTGGCCCGCCCATCCTCAATTCTTTAGCTGTCATGTGTTGCTCTGCCCTTTGGTAGAATTCTTCAAGGGTGTTAGGGGAGTCTTTGGAGAACTCATAGAAGAGTTGTGAGTCCTTCCTAAGTCCCCTGATCATTGCGAGGATGCAAATTTCGGGGCAGAAGTCGGGCACACTGAAGGCTTCTCGGTTGAACCTCTCAAGATAGTCACGAATGGTCTCCCCAATATTTTGGGCTATGTCAAACATTTTGGACCAACATCTTCACCATAGGTCTACTTCAGATAAACTGCTAGGTGAATGTAGTGGATAACTCCTGGAAACCCATTATGGTTTTAGGAGCCAGGGAGTTATACCACGCAGTTGCCAGCCTTGACAAGGTGACTTCAAAACACTTGCAGAGGGTAGCGTCATCAGCACCATGCAACACCATGTTGCGCATATATTTCGTTAGGTGAGCTTAGGGGTCGCTGTGTCCATCATACATTTCCAAGCGTGGTATTCAGAAATTACTTGGCATTGGTGGCTCTACTATCGCGTAGATGAAGGGTGACTCTTCTCCCGCGAAAATCTCCGATAGCCTTGAGCAGATAGGCTTTCGAGAGACCTGCTTTTCTACCTTTTCCAACCTCTCTAGGATATTCTTCATGAGGATGGTAGTGCCATCCTCTCCTCATTGCTTGGTAGTTACCAGCAACAGAGAATGACGTCTTCTTTTCGGCGAGTAACTTTGTTGGCGGGGGGACTGGGACTTCCTATCAGGGGATGGACTTTACTGGGAGGAGGTTCTGGGCCCTTTTGACATCGTTCTAGTAGTGTGATGTCCTTTGGATAGTATGTTCTCCGTTGAGGACTCATCGTGAGAACCCCCACATTTAGAGCTCCGGTGAGGTGACCTAGGGCTCTTATCTTAACGAGTATTAGGAGAAGGCAACCTTCCCCTTAAAGGTGGTTGTGACCACCTTTGGTCGAGCTGTTGGGTCATTTCAGCTATGATAGAGCGCTAAAAGTCGCGTAGAAGGCCCATCATGACCGTCAGAAGATGCTCGTCCTCAGACAGGGAAGTCTTCGCTGCAAGCTGTTTAGTTGCTACTTGAGCTTCCGGTGCGGACTGGGACCTCGGGGGTCCCTTGTCCTTTGAACGTCGAGTCTCAACAACAGCAACCTGGAAATGGGTTCCCACAAACGGCACCAAATGATGCCCGGTGGCATCCTCATTGTACGACATGTTGGCTTAAAGGGAGGACTTCCGATGAGAAGATATCTGCAAGACTTTAAAGAGCATGAGTTAGGAGCTCTTCAGAGTGTGTTTCCGGGGGGGAGGGGGGAGCCTCCGACACCCAAGTTAGTTAATGGGAAAGAAGTTGTTTAAGAGCAGAGAGTATAAAGAAGAGAGTTCCCCTATTCTTACCAAGGACCTTCCTAAGTATTTATAGGAGGGGGGAAGGGGAGGCTGTTTTGCATAGTTTATCTAGATCATGACAGGTGTTCGGTTAAATCTGGTCTGTACCTTCAAAGGTAGGTATCTTTAGCTAGTCATAGGCCATTCTGGCTAGAGGGTAGGGCATGTGTGAGGTCTCTTTGTCAGAGGCTCCTTAACCATTTTTGTCGTTTCTCCATAAGACCCCTTTTGAAGATATGAAACCCTTTTGGACAGAAATTTATCCCCGATGGCTACTAAGAAAGGCCCTTCAAAAGAGCAGATCATCTTTGGGAGGCTTTTTCCTCTGCCAAGGGTGGTGGATCTCCTTTTTTGAGGTCGGTAGCTTCACAAATACGAGGGTGACGAGGACCCCCTTTTTCCAGAGTTGGTCATATAACTTTCCTAGGGTGGTGTGGAGAATCCCTCAAAGTTGGGGTAAGACCCCTTCGAAGGTCATGCCAAGACAGCATATTATGAGGTCTTGAGGGTGATAGCCCTTCGGCTATCAATGATGAATGATGCATGCTTTATGTCAAAACAGAAATCAAACAAATCAATTAATTCAACTCAAAGGCCCTAACAAGTAACCCGTGCAAGCCTTCACCTTAAAGAATTACATCAATGAGCTCAAATTTCAAACTTGAGGATATCCTTAAGGGATATCCTAGTGCTGGCCAAGCACTCACTAAAGGTACCAGTTGACGTCTAGGTTTCAGTTACTTATTATCCCAAAGCTAGCTAGCATAGCTTCACAAACAAGATGCCTACTTAAGCATGTGTTTGTTAACCAAATGGGCATGATGTCCTACTTGACATCTAACATCTCAATTAATTGGGCACTTGCCAATATTCACAACCAATTCCTAATTGGCCACTTGCCAATAGTTTGTTTGTAGGCTCTCTTCCCCTACCAAGGAAACTTTAGTTTCCTCAACTTATTAATAATATTCCTATATAAATAGGAACAAAATCTATTTAATACCAATTTACAAATTTTCAACCAAGTGGCTAGGTGCCCTTTTTGGCATCCGACATTAATCAAATTCTCAGGCTTTAGGTGAAATGTTCCTTTTAGCATATCACAATCCATCAAATTGGCCACTTGCCAATAATTAATAACAATGATGCCTCTTACATCTAACAATTCTCATATTTAGCCATTTGACCAAAATTTTGGGGTTTTCCTTGGTCTATTACCAGAATTGTTTACAAACAAGCAAGAATAACAATTCTTGTTTCTAGTTTACCGGCATTATTCACAAATAATGTGCACATTACATCCAGCAACAACAAAGGAATTCAGATCTGGATTCTACCAAATAGTGAATATCTTTTACCTGAATACGCAATCCAAACCTTAGACTGGAATTTGTTACCATGATTTCATCATACTTCCATTTGGAAGTAACTCGAGCCACTTACAAATATTTGATTGAGAAATTCCTTGATTAACCCATTAGTTCCCTACAACCAGAAACTAGTGCTCTTAACCCAAACAACCATACTTGACTCGTAAGAACCATTTGCACATAAACTTCAAGACATCTAACAATAACCTGAATTGAAGCTTTAATTATTTTTCCAAAATTTTGAAATTTGGAAAGGAGACAATGTTGGTTCATCCTTCTCAGTTCCAGCCGAATATGAATTCTCTTTGGTTCTACAATCCTTTCACCAAATCATGATATCTCTATCTCAACTAGAACTCTAAAGTCAGTAATGAGGAGCTAACAAATTTTGTTATGCATTGTTCGCCAACAAGCAGACAGCTGCTTGCTCTTGCAACTAATTGGGGATAAACCCCAATCCTGGTCCTCATCCTATTTAATTATCCTTAATTAAATCCAAAATCTTTATTTTTGTACAACCAAAGCCCTTGGTTAAAATGTAATATATTTTCCTTAATTAACCAATTTGACCTTGAACCTGGTCAATTAAGTCATTCATGACTCCCCTATTTATCAAGTAGACCACTATATTATAACTCAACTTTCATCTTTCTAATTTCATGCAAGGTAGTCCTTGATAGTCTCTTTCTTGATAATTAAGTCACACTCTTCACTTATAGACCACTCCACCATTAATTTTGTCAAATCAAGGCCCCTTAGACTTCAAAACTCTTCTTGATCTTCTTTAGAAAATAATCCAATAAATGGTCATACTTTTGCATTAGATTTTGTATGACCAAAGAAGAGCAACCCATAAAAAGTATCATCTTTAGGAAAAAAATGTAACCAATGCTTTTAGAGTAACTTAAAGGAGCTAGTAATATCTAAATATAATGAAATAAACCATTTGATATGTGTTGATGTGTCTTACCATTTATTGCATCTCTTGTTGTACTTTTTAGATCACCACATGGTTCGCTCTTATCACTATCATTCACCATGTTATATGTCATCTCATTAGCGGGGGGAAATTAAACAAAGCTTATGAAATTATATAACTAGAGAATCATTTTGATAATCTCAATGTAAACATGTACCTTTGCTTCAAAAAATAAATCTTGAACCTAGGTATGTCTCTTTTTTTCATTTGTGACTTCATCTAGATACATGGGTGCATCTTCTTCTTCATTTTTGACTGTATTTGGAGACATGGTAGTGTCATCATCATCGTTGACATCATTACTAAGCTGACTCAAGGTATGATTTTAGCAATTCTCAACTATATTTCTATTGGATTTCCAATGTTGCTGGCTTGAATCTCTATGATAGTAATACAAGATGAATAGGTTAAAGTTAACAAGTTAATGTTATATACACTTCAATGCTTATTATGTATGCATTGTAGATTTTGCTTCTAGTACATTTTTCTCTTACTGACTAGCTGTGCAATACTTGTGTCATTGCATTGGATCATTGCAACTTCATTGTGTAATGCATTTTTAAAATTTTTAAAGGTAATTTTTGTTCTTCTGTGCTAGTTGAGATTCTTTAGCAACACAATTGTAGGTTAACAACATATGACCATGTGTTTACAAGTCTTGGTTTGTTAGTGCTTTAAACCCATCAAGAGACTCCATACCAGCAGTGATGTGAATCCCTCATTGATAAAGCTTTTTAGGTTTCCATCTATCTCTGCCAAGTACTCTACAATATTAGTTAAAACCATAAGACATGTATAGCCTTTACCAAGACATGTGTAGACATTCCACAACTCTTACAAATGGGTGAGTGTTAGTGCATTAAAAGAGGTATTTTCTAGGCTGTATAATATTTTTTTAAGTAAGGGCTATAAGGTTAATGAGATTGGGGTGTGGGAGGGTAAAAGTTGGAGATGGTTGGTGTGTTGGAGAAGGGAAGTTAGAGAAAGGGAATAGTCCAAACTTGATATGTTTTTTTAGGTATTGGATGGAATTATGGTCCGAAAGAATATATCAAATTTATACTATTGGAGCTTGACAAGGGATGGAAAATACACAATGTAATCTTTATCTGACTTGGTGGACTGTAAACAATGAGAATTGGTTCAATCAAAAGCGATATACATTTGGAATAACTGGATGCCATTCAAAATCAATTTTTTTATTTGGAACACTGTTAGTGTTGTGCCTAAAATCCAATCATAAAGTGATTGTATTTCGCACATTGAGTCAAGATATTTTATTGAGATGTTGTTTCAATAATCGTGTTTATTGTTCGTTTCTGTGTAACATAATTAAACATAATTATAACCCCAGGATAATAGTAATCTTAAATGTCCCTGGTTGAGTATTATTGTGGAATGCATTGTAGTAACACATAAAGACTGGCATATTTAGAGACTAACATGGGATATGTAGTCTACATATGGGTATAAGTTGGAGAATTTGTGTACTGGACTGACCTGCCATGAAAACACTACATGGATCGTTATATGAGTGTCATAAGTGATTCTCATAATGATCATGGTATATGTAGTCCTTTGACTTGAGGCCATCAAGCTTCCCTAGATGTGGGTTACATACTTTTGATACTTCTCTTTGTTGCTTGTAACATAGTGAACATGAAAGGGGTCATCGAGTATGTCACATATCATGTGGAAAGATTTGTATGATCAAGATGGGATTTGTCCCTCCTATATAAAAAGAGTGATATTTGTAGGCTCGTGACTGAGTGAAATTGAAGAAATGCATGACCATGCTCAGATGAGTTGATATGGGAAATTAATGTCATCAGTTTAAGTCTGCCTACTTGGGAATCAAGAAGCCATATATTGGCCGATACAAGGATTACAAATTCCATGCCTTATGTTCGGTCTTGATATCTTAGACAAAGGGACAATAACATATACGAATAATGATCATAGAAGTTTAGTCAAATCACCAACTATCTTTTCACTTGGTTAGCAATGATGTATTGTAGACACTGCTCAATATTTATGATCATTGCCAATGTCATAGGACCTTATAGGGTCTCACAGTTAAAGCTAATTGGATTATTTAAGTGCATGGGCCAAATTGTTGGGTTTTGGTTTCATGATAATTAATTATTGGTCTAAAAGCCGAGCCATTGTTAAGCTTGAAATTAGGCCTAATTGGATTAAGGTTATGAAACCTATTTGGCTTCGAAGTTTTGCATCACTATATATATGTTATATAGAGTTATTTTCGAGTAAGCCTTTTTGGAAGAAATTTAGAAAGGATTCTGAAATTTCCAACCACCCTCCTATTTTGTCTTTTCTTAGAGGACACATGCTAGCACTGTGAGCATAAGAGGAATGCTCCTGCTAGAACCTAGAGGAGGCTTGGTGATCCGAGTGGTTAGTATGGATACCATAAAGTGCTTGAAGATGTAAACTGTTCAAGTTTTTTTATTCAGTTCAACAGTTGGGTGAAAGATCTTAACCTAATACATATGAAAATTTTCAACACCCGATTTACCCTATTTCACTTAGATCTTGGAGGGTTTCAGTTATTTCCACTGCGTTGTTTAGCTCCAAATACCTTATAGACTATGTGAGAGGTTAAAACTAAGGAGAACTTATGGAAAATAAAAATATTACATCATGACATTGGTCGCACATGGTATAAATGTTGTATCAAGATTGAAGGTCATTTACTGATCAAATGTGTCATGTTTCAATAGATTTGGCATGACATTCTACAATGGCAAAGGGTTTGAGATTGACGAAGTGAGGTCCATTTAAGAAGTGATATCATTGACGTGGAGGTTTACACATAAAGAGTTAAAGAATGCATAAGAAGTAGTGGTTTTAGTTAAGGTTATTAAAAACATGTTTCAAAACATAAAAATGTACGTTTTTACAACCTGACCAACCAAAAAAGATTCAAGTTGTAATAGAAACATAACAAGGGTGAAACATGATTCAAAATGTAAAAATGTATAAAATGGAACGCAATACTACTATACACACCCTTTAAAAATTACTTAAGACATGACTGCTTGGTGCAGGTCTTATGCCCCGTGGCCCTAACAAAGGCCTAAAGGCTCAAGCATAGTAAGCACTTTTCTAGCCATGCCTTATATAACTCCTCAAATTCTTTATTTCAGATTTTCTTCATCCATGTATGATGAGAGAAAATAAGCAAAATAGAAGCCACCATCTTGTAGTAGCTCATCATTTATGCGGTTGGGAGGCCTAATTTTATAGCCCCAACTCCCTAATTATGCCTTTATTTTGTCCATGTGGGACAAGGATAAAGAAGCAAATACCTTCCAAAACTATTTTAGCTTAAAAATGATAACAATGACCCAAAGGCTTGGCTTTGATAGCACTTTTCTGGTTGTGCATTAGACAACTTAAAATCCTTGTTTCACCATACACTTCGTCCATGTGGGGCAAGTAAAAAGAAACCAAACACTACTAACTTTTCACCTAACTTAATTGACCAAAATCATTAAGACTTCTCTCAACATGGGTCGAAGGTAGCATAGGTAAACTAAAAGGCTAGAATGAAAGGCACTTCAATCGGGCATTAATTTATAACTTTTCAAGTCCTTGTTTCCCTTATAATTGATCCATGTGGGATAACAAGGATTATGAGGCACACTGACGGAATACTCAGGCATGGGTTCTTATAATACCTCAAACTCTTGCTTTAACTCTTTCTCATCGATGTGGGATAAAAGACTAGCTTGTGCAATAGGGTAGCATCTACCCATAGTTTTTTATTTCTTTAAGCTTTTTTTTTTCTACTTCTTCTTTATTCATGTGGGATAACAAGAGGAGAAGGGTTTTTATACCTTCAAACCCTTGTCCCTTATTCTAATTCAACCATGTGGGATAAGGAAGTACTTGCTATAAGGGTAAAAGCCTCTCGTTATATGTTTTGGTATAATCTTATGACTCTATGACTTTTTATAATTTTATGGCTGTAAAAAAATAAAAATGACTTTAAGTAGAATCTCAACTTTGATAACCATAGTTTTAGTGACATGGTGGGTAATATGGAAGGGCGAGAGTAATAGTATCTATAGCAACAATGTATTTTTTTGTTTAAGCTCTATCTTTATTATGGATCTCTAGGAGGAGGAAGGCATTACAGTTATCTATGTACGAGTGGATGGCTAATCCTATATTAGAATGTAAAAATTGGCTATAGGCTTAAGTAGTTATTCATGATCGAGAGTTAAAAAAAAGTCTATTCTGCACTTTTGTAATTCTTGACTTGTCCTAGCAGCTTGCTTGGACTTTTTAATGAAATATTTTGATGTATTGTTAAAAAAAAAAAGAAAAATACATTCCACAACTTTTTTAGCTTATCAATTAAAGGCTTTAAGTAAACATTGATATCCTTACCAGGACTTTTCGAGCTAGGGATTATTAAGAAGAGGTTGTAGTTAGGCTACTTCATACATATCCATGGTGGCAAGTTATAATGTACAAGGATAACTAGCCAAATACTGTGTTGGGAACTCATGTTCTGGAATGGTTGAAATCCATTGCATGTTAAAGCAAGTCTCACATTTTGTGGCTCCCGAGCAAAGCTTTTGTGTTGATCATTAAATGATTTCCAAGCTTCGGATCAATCTACTAGATGTGTCATTAATCCCTCCTACAAATTATGCTCTTTACACCATCTCATGTGACGAGCCATTTTTCTAGACATATATCGCCTTTACAATCTGCATGTGACTGGGAAGTACCTTAAAATCTTATGAGGAACTTTTCTTGCCTTTAAAGCATTAGAATTACATTTCCACCCAGAAGTATGGGAAATAAGGCATTCCTCAGCTTTAGCGTATTTAACCTAATAAAAAATACAATCATTCAGACATGCATATGCTTTCTCATAACCCAAGGCTAAACTTTCAATAATTTTTGTCCCTCCTAATAGCTTGATGGAGTGGCTAAACCTTTAGGAAGTAAATCTCTTAACATATTCATTAAGGAATAAAAGAAAGCATCACTCCAATGATGTAGACATTTTAAGTTAAACATCTTAACAATAAATGAAAATTTGAAGCTCTTGCATCTAGAATATAACTCCTATTGTGCATTCTTTAATAGTTTAAAAAATTTTGAGGCACTAGAATTAGACTATTTAAATGTGTTCCCATTATCAGGGTCGAATGCTTCTTTATTTCTAGTCCAATCAATATTTGTATCTATTATCCCATATGCATCTTTTAGTAACTTATTGAATTGATTACATTCCTCAAGCTTGTCATTATTTTTTTGTGTACGTTGCTCAATGGCTTTCTTTCCATGAAGTTCCCAAGTTTTATAAGTTTCATGAACCACATGTTTAAGTAGATGTCACCTTACAACACTTCTTTTATTAAACTTGAGGCTTTTGCACCTATCACATGGGCATCAAATAGTATCTTAGACACTAGGTTTACTAAAAGCAAATTCAAGAAAACTATTTACTCCTTCAACATAAAAATGACTTGCTCTATAATAAATTTCCATCCAAGTCTTATGTGGTAGCATATCCTAGTTAAGTTAATAAGATTATCAAAATTTTGTTATCCAAAAACAATTTCATGGACAAGAATCTCTAAGAACCAGTAAAGAGTCTGACAACACATGTAACAATAGAAAAATAAAAACAAAGCACTAATCATAATTTTTATTACATCCGTTGTGAAGAATATAACTAACCTAATGTCCTCTATGTTGTTATTACCTTGATGTGGGTAGGCTTTGTAGTTTCCAGTTGCATAAAAGAGGTAGATTAACATTCTCAAGCATGCTAACTAGCTAAAGAAAGAATAAATATACAAAGAAAGGGAGAAAGGTGCTCTTTTATGCTATATCATTTGTGGCACATAATATCTAATACAAAAAACCTATAAAAGAAGCACAAGATAAAAAATGTCTCTTCCTCTATCAAAAATTTGAGTTTTTTTACCAAACAAACATGGGCAAGCATCATAAGTATCCTGCCTATTTTAACAGCCAAAAAAAGTGAGAAAAATATTTCAAAAAAGCACAACTGAAAAAAATACAATGCCTCATCATGATAACATTAATAACAGATGGCAAGATTCTTATTTATTAGTTTCACAATAAGAAAGCAAATTTGAAAAAGGATTCCCACTGCATGGACTCGAATCATGATTTTAGACATCACCACTAAAAAACAAGAAAAGATAAACTAAATAGAATATTTATTCATTTTATGGTGTTTTGATTGTGATTATGCAGGTACTCATAATGATGGACACACAACTCCAAGATCTTTAGCAAGCTTTAACAGATGTTCTAACTCCACAAATTTAACCAAGAAATTGATTAAGGAAGAAAGAAAAGAATCTTAAAATAGAATATAGGATGGGAAAATAATTGAAGAAGTGAATTTAAAATAAATTTGAAGAACTATACTAAGAATTCTTTCTTATTTTCATTTAGAAAAAAAAAAGAGATTGTGGACAAATTGTCACACTAATTTATATTGAATTAGACTTGGAAATCTGTGATTTTACAAGCAAAAGAGGCAGCCCTTTATAAGAACAAGGTAGGGTATGCACAACACTAAAGAAAAACTTTAGTTCTAGTTGTACTAGAACTCCTAGTTAGAAAACACTTAGAATAACTAGAATATCAATACTAAACACTTAGGAATAATAATAAGACTAGAAATACTAATTAAAATAAAAGAAAATATGAATTTTTACTGCTAGACTCAAACCCTAACTTGGTAAACATGCAACTTTCACTCATAAGCTCACAAAAATGTGTTTTAGGCATGTTTTACAAGGCAGCTTGCTTCCTTGCAGCTCCATGCTGTTTGTGGCCATATTCTAGACTTATTTGACTTTGAATGGGGTGGAAAATATGCTCTTGCAACCCTTAGAAGTAGCAAAGTCATTGCTCCCTTGATTGGCTCTATTTTGGGCTTCATTTAAGCATGATGGAACAAATCCTTGAACATGCAACTTCCATTAGCATATAGGTACTTCCCATACTTGGAAATCATATAATAGGCACAAAATACATGTTGGAACTAGTTCATGTCACTTGACACTTGATCAAATTATAAGGGCTTCATCGGGTGTTCTTGGGTGCACATAGTGTGACTTAGGGTGCGCACTAAGAGGCTCGGATCCAAACTCCTTAATTTGTGACTTCTTTCATTAGTATCTAGTCCTAGATTCTCCAAGATACATGAATGAATGAAATCAAGCTTATAGGACTCCAAAGTGTAGCATCCTTCCAAGTAATAAACTCATTGAAGGGGTTAGGCACAAGGGTGTGCTCAAGGTGCTCTCCAACGCTTCATTATTCTTTCATTCTTTAGGAGGATTCATATTTGATTCTGAACCAAATGTGGGCTCACTATTTTGTTGTAGCTCTTCCTTTTGAAGAACAGGTGCAACAATGCTCATAGTCTCACTGGCACAATGCTTAAGCACACCTTCCTCCGTCTCTTCAATATTTGTTGCTATATGTTGGTGCTCAACCTCTTGTGTTGGTGGGATACTATTCTTGGATAACTCCATGGTTTAAGCTTCTTCATTGTCTTCAGCTTGAATGGACTCCTCTACTTTCTCTTCAGTTAAAACTGCCTCTTATTTGGAATTTAACTCATGCTTTCTAATTTTTTCCTTAAATCTTTGGAAAAGCACTAGCATGCACTCTCGAAATTAAAAAAAAAAAACTCTTCTACAAAAAAAGATCTCTCACACTTTTCATTTGTTTTGTTTTTGGTACAGTAGTGTGCCAGTGAGGCTGGTCTTGTAACATGCAGACTCTAGCTTTGATTGTGAAACCTAGAGCTGCTAAATGGTCAATGCAATCAACTTGCAACTCAAGCATCAATGCATAACAATCTTGCACAATGGCGCCAAAAGGCTGAAATAAGGTATCAACACTTATCAAACCCACTAAAGAAAGATTATCACTTTCGACAAAACAAGCATGTATTCTCTTGTTTTGAGCAAAGATGAGACCCTATCGAAGGCCTAGTAACTTAGCTTGTAAAACATTGCAATGACCAAGATTGCCCATAAAACCACCATGCTACCCACAACTGTCATCACAAAGTAGGCCACTAGTAGCTGCACCACCACCACAAGAGATAGCTGCATTTGTACTAAGCTTTAAATGCTCCCTTGGAGAAGAAAGTTGCCGCACTAGTTACACTGGCTTTAATACCATGGAAACTAGAGATTTAAGAGCCTCAATCACTTCTTGTACTTCACGGGGTAACTACCTATAGATTAATGACACCAGGCTGAAGCAAAACCTGCTCAAATCGAGCTTTGTTATGTGCCTTCCATAGGTGCCACAGAGTTGAAGCAAAAAACAATGGCCAAGGGATCTGGTCTAGGCCATTCCGATTAGCATAGAAATTGTTAATTACCCAATCCTCCCAAGGTTGAAGAAAAAAAGTGATATTATTAGCAGGGATAACCAAGGCCCAAAAATTGGCAGTTAGTTAGCAGTGATATTATCAGCTGGGCTGTTGTTGAGATACTATCTCGAAGTATAAGCCAAAGGAAGCACTTAATTTTTTTGATGGTACAAAATCGCCAAATCTTGCTAATGTCCTTACTCCTATCCACACCATCTAGATCTAAAACATAAAGATAGGCTGACTTGACCAAAAATTTACCATTTGATTCCCCTATCTAAAACAAATAGTATTGAACAATTGGCACACAATTAATTAGAAAACCGCTAATTTCATAAAAAATATCATTAAACAGTATCTGATGAATCCGTGAAAGGTCCCAATCCTAGAGTCTAAAATGATGTCACTGACTCTTATGTTTTGAAGATCTCAATCAATAGGGCTAGATGTTAATAAAGACAAAGGTTGCATGCCACTCCAACTATCATCCTAGAGACGAATCAGAGTACCATCACCAACTCCCTAAGAAATACCTAGCTTAAGAATATCTTTACAACTTAACAAACTTCACCAATAATAAGATTCATCACCATGCTTGTGATAATCCATGAAAAAGCCACCACGCAAATATTTTAACATAAACACGTGACACCAGAGGAGATCTGATTCTATTTTTAGCTTCTAACCTGCACTAGCTAGAACGGATCAATTCATAAGAAAAGTTCTTATAAGCCCAAGACCTTCATAATACTTGAGCATAAAAACTTTCTGCTAGCCAACCGATGAGATTTTTTATTTTTGATTCATGTGTCCCCACAAAAAATCATGACACTTCCTGTCTATCTCACCACATATAACAACTAGGATCATCATGGTGTGCATAGTGTAAGCCAAAACTGCTTGGAGAACTGACTGGATAAGTGTTCTTCTTCCAGCAAATGAAGGAAGCTTTTGCTTCCACCTTGCCAACTTATTACTCAACCTTTCTAAAATAAACTAATATGAAGCCTTTGTGACACTCTCATGTAAAAGTGGCACACCCAAACAACAACCTAAATCATTTGTGAGAGGAATACTACAACTCGCACACCATGAGTTCGCAATAGATGCCAAAATGTTAGAGGAAAAGAAAAGTTGAGACTTTGCCTTGTTGAAAGTTAAACCTAACTCCTCCATAAAGTGAGAAATATAATTTTTCATCTCTAAATGTTGGCCTTCTAACACCTTAGCAAACAAAATCAAGTCATCATTAAAGAATAGAGGCAACATTTCTAGCCCATCCTTTCGGAATCGAAAAGGCTTTCAACCACCCGCATTAACATGATGCTGAATGTGCAAGGACAATCTCTCCGGACATAAGATGAACAGGCATAGGGATAGGGGATCACCCTACCACAAAACCTTTTCTAGCTTGAAAAAGTCTTGCATCTCCCCATTCAACACCACCGTAAGCTCCACCGTGGTGGCACAAAACATGTTGAGCTCCACAATATTTAATGGGAACTCAAATTCTAGTAGAACTTGCCTTAAAAAAATCCCACCTTATATTGTCAAATGCCTTATGAAGGTCTATTTTAACCATAATAGCTCCCTGCTTACCTAAGCACTTCTTCATGGAATGCATAATTTCTTAGGAGATAAGGATATTATTGTGAGTGTTTTGACCTGGGAGAAAACTACTTTGCAATGGGCCAATCAATTGATCTAGCAAGGGTCGAATTCTATTAACAATAAACTTTGTGAGGTGCTTATAACTTGTATTCGGAAGAGTGATGGGCCAAAAGTCAGACACCTTTATTAGGGGCAAACATTTCTAGATTAAAGTCACCAAACCTTTTGCCATTTCATTATCAAAGGAAACCATTGCAAAAGCATGAGGGACAAAGGCTATCAAATAGTCTTTCACATCTTCCCAAAACTTATGGAAAAAAAGAGGCTAAATCCCATCTGGACCTAGTGCTTTGGAACCCTTCATACTACAAAAAGCTTTCTTAACCTCCTCTAAGGAAATTGGAAGAGAAAAGGAAATCAACAACATGCGAATGTAGAATTGGGTGAATGACCTCACCACTATGGAATTCTTGTAACACTTCCCTTCTAGCAAAAAGATTGGCAAAGAACTATTGGGCATGAGTTTTTAGTCCATCCTAATCCATCACCCAAGTACCATTAATTTTCAAAGTTGCCACTCGATTTGCAATCCTTCTCTTTAACGTTGTCATATGAAAAAACCATATATCTTTATCCTCTTATTGAATCTGATCAAGCCATGATTTTTATTGCCATAATAGATCTTCTTGAAAAAGAACTCACTCAAGATCTATCAACAACTCAAGTTCTAACTGTTGCAGAAAATCTAAATATGCATAATCCCCAAATTTTTTAATGCCTACGAACCTTGCCATGATATCTTTCTTTCGCTTGAAAATGTTACCAAAGATGTTTATATTCCAAATCTTGACTTGATGTTTGAAATGGTACAACACTTATCCCAACTTTATAGATTTGTTAGTCCAAAAGCTTTTGAAGAAGTCTAGGAAATCTTTATGAGAAAGCCAAGCAAACTCACAACAAAAGGGCCAAAGCTCATAGGCTGGGGTAGGTAAACCAAATAATTGTAAAACAATGGGACGATCATCTGAATGCCAATAAGGAAGATTTAAAAGATGAGCTAAAGGAAAGGATACTTGTATTGTGTCATTAATAAGCACCTTATCCAGATGCTCATGGACTTTAACTTTTCCATTGACTTTACAAACCTAAGTAAAGATAGGCCTCGAGGCGGGCATATCAAATAGGGAGTACTCATCGAGCCATTGCTTAGCTCGGTTAATACGAGCAGAGTGGTCTGTCATAGGCCCCCAATACTCATCTAACTACCAAAAATCATTAAAATCACCCATCATAAATCATGGGCAAGCAACCTCTTGGGAAAACTCCTTCAAATGAAGCTAAAATCGATTCTAAAATTGTGAATAGGTTGAATATACACAAAAGCAAAAAGAACTTTGTTATTCTGAACTAAGCAGAAAGCCATGATGCACTGGTCATCGGAATGGACAACCGAAAAATTTGAATAACTACATTTCCAAAGTAACCAGAGACCACCCACGAAACCCCAAGCATGAACCACATACTTTTCTTGGAAACCTAAGGAAGATTTTGAATTAAAGGCATTACTAACTTAGTTTCTAGAAAATATAACACATTAGGGGAAAACTGTTGTGCAATTTCCTAACACATATGACAAACATGGTTATTCCTAACACCTTGGAAATTCCAAGTAATGCACTTTCATTGCAAGGAAATAACAAGGAAGACGACAATCAATGGCCAGTTACCAATGGCATTTTAATACCAGACACTTGCCCATTTGGAGCATCAACCATATAGGTAAAGGATTCTCCAACACCGGAGGTGGAAGGGTCACAAAAAGGCGAGTAAGCATATCACTTTTGGACTGCTTTCACCCAAGCTTCTCTAGCTTCTACAAACTCATAGTCATTTAAGGAATCCAGATTTAGAAAGGCATCAGGGCTCTAACATAGCCTAATGAAGCAATCAACAATAGGGGCTTGCAAGGTGCCATGAGACATTTTTAATGAACTAGCCCTTTACTCCTTGGGTTTTTTGATCTGGTGGGCTAGACCTAAAGAGGCGGCAGGGGAAGCCACATGAACATGTGGGCACTTCTCCCTCCTAACCCTCAGAAAAGGCCTTCCTGTGTCCACCACTAGCTTCTCAGTCTCCATATCCAAAGCCTCCAAATTAATCTTTCTTTGGTCATCACAACCGATAAGGTCCTGATTTTCAAGGATATCAAAGCGATTTTTGATAAAAACTAAAGTTGGACCAATATTATCCTGATGGTGCATCCTTCACCATCATGATCGATGAGAAACCATCATGAAGGGTCCGTAAAAGGTTTCCTGTTTTGCTACTTGATCATTAAAGTTAGCTTCATGCACTACTACCATCTGTCCTACAGCTAGAGAATTAAATACCACATTAGATTCTCTTTGTTGACCATTATTCCTTATACCAGCTGTAAACACCTCATCTTGAGTAACATTACTCTGCTGGCTGGTTGTTGAACTACAAGATGGACAAACATCAATTTCGTGGCCAAAGGTTCCATAATTAAAACAAATTGTATGTAGCCCCTCATAAACCACCAACTGATGTTAGCCATTAACTATTATTTGTGACTTCAAAGGCTTACTTAAGTCCAATGCCACGCACACCCAAGTGAAGTTACATCTAGATTGGGAATAGGTAACTTGATCCACTTTAATAGGGTTCCCAATTAGACTTGCAAATTTTAGGAGCACCTTATCCTAAAAAAAATCTAGGGGCAAATTTGGAAACCTCACCCACGGAACAACACTTGTTATTTTTTCTATAGATGCACGAAATTCCAGTTTCCATTTCTACAGAGCCAAATAATGGCCTATGATCAACCAAGGGCCACCGGTAATTAATGTAATCTTTATGACACTAGAACTTAAAAATGTACAAGCTATGTCCAATTTCCACAACATCAAAATCCATCAATAAATGCCAAAGGGAGGCAACCCGAGCACACAGCAAATTATAATGAATAACCTTCCCAACTAATTTCCCAATCACCACACATTCCCAACCCTGCCTCAGATATTGGTTTGTTTTATCTGGAAAGCAAATCTCAGGAATCACACCCTCAATAATCTCACACTAAACCTCTTCACCCCCAGTATGTTGCATTGGTATGTCAACTAGAACAAAACTCGTCTATTTTCTGCCATCCTGAACCATATCCAAATAAGATAAACCACCCTCTTTCCAGTTAGCCTTAATCATCTTAGTGCTACATTCAAGGTAATCCAACTTCTTATCAGACTGTGACCTTGGCAACCTTTCCATTCAACAATTAGGAAATACAAGATACTTAAACAACCTCTAGACAAAAGACCCTCATAAAATTGAACTAGATAGATTTGCTTCAACCAAAATTTAAAATTGTTTTATGCTATATTTCAGATCAAATTTTCACCTAGCAAAAT
The DNA here is from genome assembly GCA_039654915.1 of Aquilaria yunnanensis. Lineage (NCBI taxonomy): Eukaryota > Viridiplantae > Streptophyta > Magnoliopsida > Malvales > Thymelaeaceae > Aquilaria > Aquilaria yunnanensis. The sequence continues at coordinate 77,198,677 of CM077594.1, read as the reverse complement.
TTATTGTAGAAAATGAAACAGATAAAGAGGTACCCATCAAGGAAAACAGGCAAAGATTGAAAAGGTGATGATAAACGCACTGCCGAGAGGACTGGAGAAGGCATAAGGAACCTTAATACATAGAGCATGATGCCAAAAGAGCTTGCCGGTCAATGAAGATAGCATTTGTTGTAGTCATAGAGTCTCTAAGCACCAAATCATACTTTTATCATTTAAGCAATGATGTGGAGCTTCTGTTGTAAGTCAGAGGCCGCCAGAGACATCATTGGCTGTAGCCACGGAGCCCCTTAGACCACCGTCTACTGTACTCTCACACTGGAGCAAATGAGAAACAACAGGGTATGTTTTGATTTGCCTGTGATACACCCCGTTTATTAGTTGGTTCTTATCAACCCAATAACCAAAATGTCGTGCTTTGGGAATAGAAGCATTAGCAGCCCCAACGGTTGACAACCACCAATGGCCACCTACGTATTTGTTATTTTTCATTTCCATCTTTATCTTTATTCATGCAAAGTATTTTCTGACCTTTTGCACTCGTGTTAGTTCGTTAGAGAGGCAAGGTGAATTGTATTGGAGCAAATTCATGACAATTGGGAAGTATGCTTGATGAATGTGAATTCTTTCTTCCTCTTTATTATTTTTTTGTTCCTTTCTTTCTCTATTTTTTTCTCTTCTCTGCTACTTTTTTTGTTACCATCTTTCGATACAGGCGCACATCAAATTTGTATTAGAGCTAACGGTCGTCGGTAGCTCAGCTTACGAAGAAAAATGGTTGAGACTCGTTGTGTTAGTGAGATGGAGAAAATGCGTGATTCCCTTTAACAGATTCATCAGTCCATCCATTAGCTTACCAATGATGTTCATAACTCTCTAAGGGTTGTAAACGCTAGTGCTCAAAGGTTAGAAGTCACTAATCAAAGGGTAACAGATCTTGGGAAAATGATGGATTCCTAGCTACACATCTAGGTCAGAGGGCCGAATATTGCTGCTTGATCATGGATTAGAATCTGGTGGGGCATCCAGCGGACACAGAGGAATATTATCTAGCTTATTGCCTAACTCAAATAGATTTTCCCTAGTTCAATTGCAACAAGGTGAAGGAATAAGAGTACATGTCGTGCCCTAAACTGCCCCTGGCCCATTTGGGCCTGATTTTTTTTTTTTTTTTTAAAACATGCAGCGGAAGTTTTCATTACACAGAAGGGGCTTTTAAAACTCACTAAGACTTATGGGCACGAACCCCAGGATACTTATCGGTACTAGCTCGTTAAGTTCTTTAATTAAGGTTAAGTTGATGTGCTCTCAGAAACAAGCTAGTGCCTATGTGGATTTCATGTGTTCATTTTCATGGTCTTTACCGAGCTTAGCCAAGAATATGCATGGCAACTAAAACACCAACTTAAGTTTAAAAACTTATTTTCATGCATATGCTTTGCATGCTTATGCATTTTGGAGTTCACTAGTGCACATAATCACTTAATGCCTTTAAATGCAACTAATGCTTAGGCATGTATTAATTCACATACGTGCATTTAAATTTCTTATTAGCCAAACTTTACACAAGCATCCAATTTCATGCTTTTTCTAAGTTTACTTGCATGTTCTTTACTAAATGAGCATACATAGCCAAACATTGCATGCTTTTAACATAGACATGGGCTTATGGGCCTTTTAGTACTTAACATGCATATGGCCCAAAATTAACCAAGAATAAAATCAAAATTTTTAAGTTCTTATTTAAGCCCAATTTCAACATGCTTCAAATTTCATGAAAACATAACCCATAAATTCATGCATGGGCCTTGGTAAGTCCACCAAGCAATAAAAATACCCGAAAATGTCCAAGTCCATAATACAAGCCCAAAGCCAAGTTTTGGCCAAATTTTAGCTAAGTCCATAATTTGGTCACTAAAGTTAGACCAACAAAAACATGCTTAAAAGCAACCCATAAATTCACAAAGCCATGGAACACAAATTTCCATCTTAATAGACCTTGTTCCCACAATTCTAAGACTTCAAGTCCTGCACAGAAAGTCCACATTTTTTTTAGCTTGTTTACAAGCAGCTTATATACTTAGAATACTTAGAATATTTTGAGCAATACCATACACAAATCCAACCTTAGAATACAGAAAGAGTACTCAAGACTCTTAGCTTGATCTTTCAAGCAAACCTTTACCTACAAAAGTAGAGTAGGGCGGGTGAGTTATAAAACTCAATAAGGATTCCGTGGCATCCAATGCCTAACTTATGGCCTCCAAGGCCTAACATATGCCAAGAATGTAATGGCAAAATAATCCTTATTCCTGCAAAGGAAACATAAAGACAAAGAAAACAAAAAGATACATGCATATAGCAATAATATCATAATCGGGGGTTAGCATGCACAACAAATCAAAGAAGCACACAAACACACCCCACTTAACACTTTGTTCACAGAAGGGCAGCAAGCATCCCTCAAGTTTTAGTTCATTAATTTCATATACTTAATGTTTTCGGAGAGCTCACTTAGCATAGGAATTAAGGTGGCCGCCTTAACTCCTAGCCCATAATGCTTGCTTACTTAACTTAGCTCATGAGCAAAACAGAATTGCCGAAGCAATAACATAACTTAAGCCCTCTTAGCACTCCTAGGATCACATGGTTCTTTGACCATCACCTAGGGGCCCGAATACTCACACAAAAAATCCATGGAACTAGGCCATGCAATAAAGTGAGTATAGGAATCCTTACCCACAACACCGAAAGCTTTAGAAGCTTATTTTCCTTCGTTTTCCTTGCTTGTTGACTCTAGAAATTATTTTCTAGCATAAGAACCAAGATGGGCCGAATTTTATTAGTAACCATAAGATACCAAGAACACTTGGTGATTAACTCAAATAACGCAAAATACCAAGAACACTTGGTGTACACTTACAGAACCTCACAGAAGAGGTAAGGCCAATTTCTTGTGCTTGATGTTCTTCAAGCTTTTTCTTGATTTCTTGCTTCTAATGAACTTAGGAACTCAATCACACAAAGAGATCCTTGAGTGGAGTTTAAAACCTCCAAGAAATGGAAATGGCCGAATTTTCCTCCTTGGTTTTCTTTGAATTTTTCACCTGATTCTTGCTCTTTATGGTCTTAGAGCTTGAATTCAACCAAGAATACTTGGTTTTAATTTGAGAAATGATTATTTCTAGCTATGGACGAATATTTAGATGAGAAAAGAGTTGGAAATGTGTTTGGAATGATGAGACTTGGTATGGAAGAAAATGGAGAGAGAATGAGAGAGTTTGAGAGCAAATGGCTTTGAATGAGTGGAGTGATTATGTTTTAATGTGTGGGAAGGTGATGGCCAGCCATATGGGAAGGAAAATGAGTGTATAATGTGCTTGGAAGGTGGGAGACAAGATTAAAAGAGATGAAGACTAATTGGAAGACTTTTGGGTAAGTTTGGTAGAAAAAGTCAAAAGTAGGTGAAGAAAGAATCCAAGGTAATGATTAAGGGTGGGAGGTGGATTAAAATAATAGGAAATTAATAATGTGTTTGAAATGAGTGGGAGACAAGATTTAATGGATGGAAGACTAATTGGAAGACTTTTGTGTAAGTTTGGTAGAAAAAGTCAAAAGTAGGTGAAGAAAGAATCCAAGGTGATGACTAAGGATGGGAGGTGGATTAAAATAATAGGATTTGGAGGAAGGTGACATAAAATATTGGGAATTGGAGGGGCATGGCTGGCTAAGGCATCCAAAGCCATTAAAATGGCATAATTCCCCCTTTAGTCCTCCAACTTTCTAAATTTGGGCAATTGAGCCCAACCACTAAAAATCCCTTTGTTCAATTTAGTCCCTCATCTTTAAAAACCACCATTTTCATTACTATTTCTCTTGGCCTAAGCCAAGCTTATTTTTAAGATGTTCAACACTCAATTATGCACATGCCATATTGTCTTCTCAATTTAATTGAGCTAAATTCCTAATTAAGGAAAAATTCTTATGCTCCAAATCCATTTAACCCGGGACCTAATCACTTTGGATTGTCCAGGCATTACAACACTCCCCTCCTTAAGAAATTTGGTCCTCCAAATTTCCTAGAAGTTTAGGGAAGATATCAGGATAATTCTTAAGCATTTCAGCTTCAACCTCCCATGTGGCCTCCTCCTCAGAATGGTTAGTCCATTGGACTTTTACCATCGATATCCACTTACTTCTGAGCTTCCTAGTGTCCTTTGCCAATACCCGAATTGGTTCTTCTTCATAGGTGAGATCTTGGGTGATGGGAACACTAGTGACATGTACCACTTGTTTAGGATCAAATACACATTTCTTCAATAGGCTTACATGGAATGTGTCATGTACATGTCCCAGCTCAGGCGGTAGCTCTAACTTGTAGGCTACATTTCCTACTCTTGCGAGTATTAGGTATGGTCCTACATACCTCGGGGCTAATTTTCCCCGTTTTCCAAACCTCATTACTCCTTTCATAGGAGATACTTTTAACCATACTTGGTCTCCTACCTGGAACTCCAGGTCTCTTCTTTTCTTGAGGTTGGCATATGATTCTTGCCTATTGTTGGCAGTCTTAATCCTTTCCTGGATTTGCTTAATCTTCCCAGTAGTTTCTCTTATGAGTTCTGGGCCAATTTCCAACTTATCACCTGGCTCATGCCAGCAGTGTGGAGTTATGCATCTTCTTCCATAGAGTGCTTCATAAGGTGCCATGCCAATCACTGAGTGATGGCTATTGTTGTATGAAAACTCCACTAAAGGCAAGTGTTTATCCCATTCTCCTTGGAAGTCAATAACACAACACCTTAACATATCTTCCAATGTCTGAATGGTTCTTTCAGTCTATCCATCCATTTGAGGATGGTATGCAGAACTAAACTTTAACTTAGTGCCCAAGGCATGGTGTAAGGACTTCCAGAATCTGGAAACAAATCTTGGGTCTCGATCCGAGACAATATCGTCCGGTACACCATGTAGCCTTACTATCTCCTTAACGTATAGTTGGGCTAATTTCTCCAGGGAGTCTGTAAGGTTTATGGGCAAGAAGTGGGCTGCCTTAGTCAATCTATCCACTATGACCCAGATTGTATTACACTTTCTTCGGGTCAGTGGCAAACCCACTACAAAGTCCATGGATATGGATCCCCATTTTCTTTCTGGTATAGGTAAGCTCTGTAATTTTCCACCAGGTCTCTGGTGCTCCACTTTGACTTGTTGACAAGTCATACACTTAGCCACAGAAGCACCAATCTCTTGCTTCATATATGGCCACCAGAAATGGGATTTCAAATCCTTATACATTTTCTGAGCTCCAGGATGCATACTCATCAAACTGGAGTGGGCTTCTTCTAGGATTTGTTGCCTGATTCCATCCTTATTTGGCACATAAATCCTATCCCGGAAATATAATATTCCAGCCTTAAAGGAAAATCCTTGATACAATTTTCCTTGTTTCTGCCCAGAGATCCTGGGAATCTCCTCATCTTGAAGCTGAGCTTCCTGAATTAGGTCTTTCCACTCAGTCCTAATAGTTAAGACCTTTACTTGGTCCATTTCCCACTTATCCCAATCTTGGGCCAACCCAGATAAACTGAGTACCTCTGCCTCGGTAGGCTCTCTAGTGGCTTTGAGTATTCCCGTGTACTTTCTACTGAGAGCATCAGCTACCACATTGGCTTTTCCGGCCGTATACTCGATGACGCACTCAAAATCTTTCAGGTACTCAAGCCATCTTCTTTGCCTCATGTTCAGGTCCTTTTGTGTAAACAGGTACCTTAGACTCTTGTGGTCTGTGAAGACTTGGAATCTGCCTCCAAGTAGGTAGTGCCTCCATTGCTTCAGAGCAAAGATCACTGCCGCTAATTCCAGATCATGAACTGGATAATTCTTCTCATGAGGCCTTAATTGTCTTGATCCATAGGCTATTGCTTGCTTCCCTTGCATTAAGACACAGCCCAGCCCAACTCGAGAAGCATCCGTGTAAACTATATACTCCTTAGTAGGGTCTGGTAGAACCAGTATTGGGGCTGTAGTCAATCTTTCCTTAAGTTCTCGGAAGCTAGCCTCGCATTGCTCACTCCACTCAAACTTTTGGTCCTTTCTTGTCAATTGAGTGAGCGGAGCTGCTAGTACAGAAAATTTAGGCACAAATCTCCTGTAATAGCCAGCAAGTCCCAAGAAGCTTCTTATGTCCCTCACAGTCTGAGGTTGCTTCCATTCCAAGACAGCTTTAATTTTCTCGGGATCAACAGCTAAACCATGCTCATTGATTACATGTCCGAGAAATCCAATTTCTTTAGCCCAGAATTGGCACTTACTTAATTTGCCATATAGTTCATGTTCCTTTAACAGGCTTAGCACCACTCTTAGGTGCTCCTTATGGGCTTCTTCATCCTTTGAGTACACCAATATGTCATCAATAAATACCACAACAAAGTGGTCTAAATGAGCTTTAAACACTCTTTGCATGAGGTCCATAAAAAAGGCTGGTGCATTTGTGAGCCTAAATGGCATCACTGTGTACTCAAAGTGACCATATCTGGTCCTGAAAGCTGTCTTTGGGACATCTTCTTCCCTGACTTTCAGCTGGAAGTATCCAGATCTGAGGTCTATTTTGGAAAAGACCTTAGCTCCCTTTAACTGATCAAATAGATCCTCGATCCTTGGGAGGGGGTACTTATTCTTAATGGTCAGTGCATTGAGCTTCCTGTAATCAATGCACAACCTAAGGGTTCCATCTTTCTTCTTCACAAAAAGTACAGGTGCTCCCCAAGGAGATGTACTTGGCCTTATGAAACCTTTCTCAAGCAACTCATCCAGTTGCTTCTTTAGTTCCATCATTTCAGGAATAGCCATCCTGTATGGAGCAATAGATGCTGGTGCAGCTCCTGGCACTAATTTGATCTCAAACTCAACCTCTCTTGCATGAGGGAGTCCTGGGAGATCAGTGGGGAACACTTCAGGGAATTCTCTTACTATGGGTATTTTACCCAGCTCTATTTCTACTTCTGTTCCATTTAACCCTAGGTATTCACCTTTTAGTAATAAGGGTTTGTGTTCCACCACCTTTAAATGAAAATCTGGGACTAACCCAGGAGATTTTTCCAAAGATTGAGGTTTGTGCCCAGGCAGATAAAGTTGCCTGGCATGGCAGTCTATAACCACCCGATTGGCACTAAGCCAGTTCATTCCTAGGATGATGTCATATCCATTAGTATCCAAGACCATCAGGTCGGCTCTAAGCTCTAGTTCACCTAGCTTAAGCATGCAATCTTTTACAATATGGTATGTTATCATAACCTCATTCCCGGCAGTTTTAACCAGGTACATTTTATCTGTATTGCATACTTCGAGGTTTATATCTTTGACTAACTTAAAGGATACTATAGATAAAGATGCTCCAGTATCGAACAAAACTGATACTTCATAACCATTTATGGAAATGGTACCTTTTAGAGTCTTCCTGACCAGCTTAGCCTGGTCTATTTCTTCCTCATCCTCCCCAGCTTTGTTGACCTCTGGGTCCTCTCGTGCTTTCATCGATGTCTCAATCTGGAATATTCTTCCAGTAGCCTGAGGTTGTCCCCTCCTGGCCTTATCTTGGTCCCTTCTTTGTGGGGGTGGAGGCATATTGGGCCTCCTTATGGGCAATTGCCTCTGTGCCCATCTGTTATTAAACCCTCCTGGGGTCCTCTGATCTTCTCCCCTGACAGGACAGTCTTTTACCCAGTGATCCTGGGCACCACATTTAAGGCATCCGGAAGTGAGCCTATAACATGGCTTCTGGCCATGGAATTTTCCACATGTCTCACATTGTGGCCCATAGGGGGATGCGGTCTTCTCTCTTTTGTTACCCTTTCTTGGCTCATATGCCAAGCTTTCTCTACCTCTCTTCTTAGAGAATTTTTGCATCCCACTAGTACTTCCAGGGCCATTCATGGCTTGCTCCCTGAATTCTTGCTCTAGGGCCATAGCCCTCTGTACAATGTCGTAGTATTTATGGGCTCCTACTGCTCTGAGTATTTGCCTCAGCTCTGGCCTAAGTCCCCGAAGGAACCTCTTGGCCTTAAGGTCCTCTCGATCATCGTACTGTGGTGCGTACCGTATGAGGTTACTGAATCTCTGTTCGTATTCCAGTACGGAGAGCTCTTTCTGCTCAAGCAGGTCAAACTCAACCTGCTTTTGGTCTTTCTGTGCTTCACCGATGTATTGTTGATGAAACACTTGTTCGAATTCGGGCCATCTCATTGCTCTTCTACTTTGAGCAGGCCGCCTAGCATTTTTGCTAGCATATGTCCTATGGACTGCTCTCCACCATAACTGAGCATTTCCTTCTAGTTTGAAGGTTGCCAGTAAGACCTTCTGAGAAGCGGAAACCTCCATTCTCTCAAAGATCTTTTCGATCTGGTTTTTTCCAGAATTCTGCTTCATCTGGATTACAGCTTCCTTTAAATGTTGGTGGTCTTAGGGCAAGGAACCCCTCTAGTTGGCCTTCTCTTAGGCCTCCACTATTATCCATATTGGGCCTCCCTCTTTGGGCCCTCACTGTTCCAGTGGTGACAGTGAGTTGGGCAGGCCCATCAATATCTTCTATGTCCAACTCTTCTGCATCTGGACTTTCTTCTTCTTCTTCTCTCAGTTCTTGTCTAATCTCAGATCTTATCCTTCTAGCTCTTGGGTTTCTCCTTTCCTCATCCTCATCATCACCATTTTCACTGGCTTGATCATCGAGTATAGGTTCTTTTCCTAGCCTCCTTCTTATTGGTGGCTCTCTTTGTTGCCCAGTAGGCTCTGGGACTTGGGCTTGACCCCTTACCAGAATCTGCATGCTAGCTGCTAATTGGGCCATATTGGCCTGCATAGCTTCCATCATTGCTTCCATTCTTGCCTCTCTTCTTTCTTGGGCATCAATGCTAGGCCCAGTAACATTAGCCCTTATGAGCTCAGAAGGCCTAACTTGGGCCTCTGGCACAAAGCCAGCATTTTCATTCCCCTGATGGGAAGTTTCACTTTCATTTCGGCCTCGGTTCGTATTTCTGGTTCTCATCCTGGAATTAACAACAAGCAAGGCACACAATTGCTCAATATTCATAAATATTCATTAGTGGACTTAACCTATGTGGGAACAAGTCTATACTAAGAATCATAGACCAAAACTTTGGTCCTTAAGAGCAACTGTGCTCTGATACCAAGCTGTCGTGCCCTAAACTGCCCCTGGCCCATTTGGGCCTGATTTTTTTTTTTTTTTAAAACATGCAGCGGAAGTTTTCATTACACAGAAGGGGCTTTTAAAACTCACTAAGACTTATGGGCACGAACCCCAGGATACTTATCGGTACTAGCTCGTTAAGTTCTTTAATTAAGGTTAAGTTGATGTGCTCTCAGAAACAAGCTAGTGCCTATGTGGATTTCATGTGTTCATTTTCATGGTCTTTACCGAGCTTAGCCAAGAATATGCATGGCAACTAAAACACCAACTTAAGTTTAAAAACTTATTTTCATGCATATGCTTTGCATGCTTATGCGTTTTGGAGTTCACTAGTGCACATAATCACTTAATGCCTTTAAATGCAACTAATGCTTAGGCATGTATTAATTCACATACGTGCATTTAAATTTCTTATTAGCCAAACTTTACACAAGCATCCAATTTCATGCTTTTTCTAAGTTTACTTGCATGTTCTTTACTAAATGAGCATACATAGCCAAACATTGCATGCTTTTAACATAGACATGGGCTTATGGGCCTTTTAGTACTTAACATGCATATGGCCCAAAATTAACCAAGAATAAAATCAAAATTTTTAAGTTCTTATTTAAGCCCAATTTCAACATGCTTCAAATTTCATGAAAACATAACCCATAAATTCATGCATGGGCCTTGGTAAGTCCACCAAGCAATAAAAATACCCGAAAATGTCCAAGTCCATAATACAAGCCCAAAGCCAAGTTTTGGCCAAATTTTAGCTAAGTCCATAATTTGGTCACTAAAGTTAGACCAACAAAAACATGCTTAAAAGCAACCCATAAATTCACAAAGCCATGGAACACAAATTTCCACCTTAATAGACCTTGTTCCCACAATTCTAAGACTTCAAGTCCTGCACAGAAAGTCCACATTTTTTTTAGCTTGTTTACAAGCAGCTTATATACTTAGAATACTTAGAATATTTTGAGCAATACCATACACAAATCCAACCTTAGAATACAGAAAGAGTACTCAAGACTCTTAGCTTGATCTTTCAAGCAAACCTTTACCTACAAAAGTAGAGTAGGGCGGGTGAGTTATAAAACTCAATAAGGATTCCGTGGCATCCAATGCCTAACTTATGGCCTCCAAGGCCTAACATATGCCAAGAATGTAATGGCAAAATAATCCTTATTCCTGCAAAGGAAACATAAAGACAAAGAAAACAAAAAGATACATGCATATAGCAATAATATCATAATCGGGGGTTAGCATGCACAACAAATCAAAGAAGCACACAAACACACCCCACTTAACACTTTGTTCACAGAAGGGCAGCAAGCATCCCTCAAGTTTTAGTTCATTAATTTCATATACTTAATGTTTTCGGAGAGCTCACTTAGCATAGGAATTAAGGTGGCCGCCTTAACTCCTACCCCATAATGCTTGCTTACTTAACTTAGCTCATGAGCAAAACAGAATTGCCGAAGCAATAACATAACTTAAGCCCTCTTAGCACTCCTAGGATCACATGGTTCTTTGACCATCACCTAGGGGCCCGAATACTCACACAAAAAATCCATGGAACTAGGCCATGCAATAAAGTGAGTATAGGAATCCTTACCCACAACACCGAAAGCTTTAGAAGCTTATTTTCCTTCGTTTTCCTTGCTTGTTGACTCTAGAAATTATTTTCTAGCATAAGAACCAAGATGGGCCGAATTTTATTAGTAACCATAAGATACCAAGAACACTTGGTGATTAACTCAAATAACGCAAAATACCAAGAACACTTGGTGTACACTTACAGAACCTCACAGAAGAGGTAAGGCCAATTTCTTGTGCTTGATGTTCTTCAAGCTTTTTCTTGATTTCTTGCTTCTAATGAACTTAGGAACTCAATCACACAAAGAGCTCCTTGAGTGGAGTTTAAAACCTCCAAGAAATGGAAATGGCCGAATTTTCCTCCTTGGTTTTCTTTGAATTTTTCACCTGATTCTTGCTCTTTATGGTCTTAGAGCTTGAATTCAACCAAGAATACTTGGTTTTAATTTGAGAAATGATTATTTCTAGCTATGGACGAATATTTAGATGAGAAAAGAGTTGGAAATGTGTTTGGAATGATGAGACTTGGTATGGAAGAAAATGGAGAGAGAATGAGAGAGTTTGAGAGCAAATGGCTTTGAATGAGTGGAGTGATTATGTTTTAATGTGTGGGAAGGTGATGGCCAGCCATATGGGAAGGAAAATGAGTGTATAATGTGCTTGGAAGGTGGGAGACAAGATTAAAAGAGATGAAGACTAATTGGAAGACTTTTGGGTAAGTTTGGTAGAAAAAGTCAAAAGTAGGTGAAGAAAGAATCCAAGGTAATGATTAAGGGTGGGAGGTGGATTAAAATAATAGGAAATTAATAATGTGTTTGAAATGAGTGGGAGACAAGATTTAATGGATGGAAGACTAATTGGAAGACTTTTGTGTAAGTTTGGTAGAAAAAGTCAAAAGTAGGTGAAGAAAGAATCCAAGGTGATGACTAAGGATGGGAGGTGGATTAAAATAATAGGATTTGGAGGAAGGTGACATAAAATATTGGGAATTGGAGGGGCATGGCTGGCTAAGGCATCCAAAGCCATTAAAATGGCATAATTCCCCCTTTAGTCCTCCAACTTTCTAAATTTGGGCAATTGAGCCCAACCACTAAAAATCCCTTTGTTCAATTTAGTCCCTCATCTTTAAAAACCACCATTTTCATTACTATTTCTCTTGGCCTAAGCCAAGCTTATTTTTAAGATGTTCAACACTCAATTATGCACATGCCATATTGTCTTCTCAATTTAATTGAGCTAAATTCCTAATTAAGGAAAAATTCTTATGCTCCAAATCCATTTAACCCGGGACCTAATCACTTTGGATTGTCCAGGCATTACAGTACAGGCTATAGCTATTCTTTGCTATTGATGAAACATCCATGGAGCACTGGATTTGACTGGTATCTCGATAGAGCAACACTATAATGGCATCAATCTTATATGAAAGACGCTGGACCTAGAGGGGTGGGTTCGGTGGAATACTTTTAAGCTTTTAAGGAACGCTTCACTGGTAATTTCTGCCCTAATCCCCTTACTGAGTTAATCAATCTTAAGCAGACAGGGTCCGCGAAAGAATATCAAAATTGTTTCAACTTGCTATATCCTAGAACCAATATTCTTGAAGAATAGGGACTGATATTCTTTCTGAATGGCTTGAAGGAAGAAATACAAACTTATGTCTGTATGTTTCACCCTACTAATTTGCAGCAAGCCTAGGGTCATACAAAGTTACAGAAAGCTACCTATGTGGCCTGGACCAAAAAGATGAAGGTTGTGATGTTACCCACTCCGGAGTAGTCCAATTATGGTGCCAAAATTGTGCATTTAGACTCCCAGGATTGGTAATGTTCTGTAGGCCATCGAAACACTACCCTTAGTGTGCATACCCAAGTGGCCCTCTTGGGCACTATGTAAACACATGCATATTGGACCAACCATCACACAAATATTCACATTTCATGCACCACATGGCAGCAAAAAAGGAAAAAACTAGCAAAAGTCTTAATCTTGGCTACCACATATTAGGCAATCTTGTTAAGTTTTAGTGACCAGCCACTGCACCTGTAACTTCCACTAATAAACTGTATCATTCTAGTCATGTACCCCAATTTTTTATTTGCACCATTATCAAGTAGAGACCTAGAGAAAAGCAAGGAATTTTTTTTTACATCAATAACCCACCTATAGAGCAAGTTATGGATTTTTGAAGTTGGTAACAAAATTCTGACAAAATGAATAGTAACTTAGCCAAATTTGCAACGTCATATGTTTGGTTATAGGACTCCAAATTCAAAAATTCTAAATTCTAGTTCAACCTATAGATGTTCTCTAGGTGTGGTCAAAATTTCATACCAAGATTCCATCTACACAGGGAGCTATTGAACTTTAAGTGGAGAGTCAAAATTCTGGTCACTTTATGACCATTTTGCCCATACAAAATTTCATAAGTGTGCAAACACTTCATTCACAATAGGAAAACCCTCCAAATCTATCCCATATATGTCCATTACATATAGGAATTACATTCCCTTGCATTTAACAACTTTATGTGGCCAAAACAAAATTTACATGTAATTAGCCCATCATTCACACTTAGGCAGCTTTGCACCACATCACTTACATAGCCAAAACATTACTCAAATGTTCTCATAATTGTCTCATTTTACATACACTACATGTACATGCAAACATGCACTACAAAATGGTTTTAACCCAGCTAAATACGCACCCTAGGTTACAGGAGTTCCTGAGACACAATGGACTCCAGAACAGGATGCTGGATAACTGCTGTGCAACACAATAAGTACCACCATTAAAATACCAAATGTGCTCCTAAAATCCCCGAACTTTCTAGATCATGACTAGACATATGGAAGTTCATGTACCTGAAATTTTAGATCAAAACTCAAACAAAAAGGGTTAGTTTGAATGTGACCTTTCTGTTAGACCTGAAATGATAGAATTGAGGGGAGTAAGTTTCATTGAGAAACTTAGTAAGGGTAACACTTGGATTCAATAGGCAATGTGACCATCGTTAAAACCTGCATCCAAATACACTAAAACAAAAAAAAACCACAATGCATATATACAAGATATAGGAACGAAATGCAGCAGCCATTCACAACCAACAAACACATGAAATGCAGCAGCAACAATAACCATAGATTAGTTCATAAAACATGTAATAAACTTAAATAAATCACTATGGAAGCCCTCTTGAAGCTAATTCTTGGTCTTAGGAGGATTTTAACAGTAGTTAGTACAAACTTTTAGCTCTAGAAACCCTTCTTTCTTGCTGCCATCTTTAGAATGGTAACACTAAGACCAAAACCTTGTCATGCTTCTTTCCCCTTAACCCATACTTGCTTCCTTAAGCTTTTTGCTCTCTTCCAAGAATGGTCTTAGCTTCATGGATATTTGGAAATATAGTAAAAAATCCAAGAAACTTTAGAAAACCCTTACTTTGCTGCCATCATTGTGCACTTCACACTAGGTCACAAAACCTTCAATAAGTGCACTCCTCTCACTAAGCTTGGTCATCAACCTTATGGATCTCCTCCAAGCTTTGCCCTAGCTCCATGGTTGCTTAAAAATATAGAAAACAACCCATGAGAGCAAGAGAACCCTTACAAAAGTGGGTAGGCCGAAAATCAAGCTTGATCCTTGAAGCATCCAAGTAATAGTTTTAGTTTGCCTCCAATAGCTTCCTTTTGTCTTCAATTTCAATCAACTGCAAGTTTGAAGGTGTGGTGGCTATGGAGGAAGTGTGGCTATGTTCATGGGCTGGAGGATGATGAAAATGAGAGAGAGATAAGTGATTTGGCCACTTAAATGGCCTTAGATGAGCTTAAGGGCACAAAACACACTTAAACAAGCTTAACCTTGCTTTATGTCATTTTCCTTCTCACTAATTATGGTTTCTTTGTCTTAAACTCATTAGTACACATGTGCCCAATATTTTTGACTATTTATCAAGTATTTGCTGCCTCCCCCATTATGAGATAACCCCATAATTCCACCATTTGACTTAAGTCAAAAGCTTGAAAACCTTAGGGTTTACACTAAGACATTTAGGTCCTTAATGCCTTTAGTGTTTCCTTTGTCCAAACTTGTCTTCCATGAGCAATTTGGTCATCCAATAGTACTTTCATACCATTGATATCATTCTCATAACTCTCCAAGTCTATTTTTTGAGAGTTTTGCAATTGAGTACCTGAATTTCCAAAACCTTACAAAAAAATCCATAGGTTGCTTAACAAACAAGCAATCCTTAAGACTTTTCTTGGGGACCAAGTTACCAACTTGGAACACTTTTAAGGTGGTGTTGATCATGCCTTTTACCCCCCACACTTTAATTACTATGGTGAGAATTACACAACATAATAGTTTTTAGCCATTATGACACACTTGTAATTCTCCCATTTTTGTGAAATGGTAACAATCTTCCCCCCCTTAAAAATTTTGGTCCTCCAAAATAGCCTTTACCTTCAGGTATTCTTCAGGATACCTTTCCGTAAGGTCTTTTTCAATTTCCCAAGTTTCTTCTCTTTCAGAGTGGTGTGACCACTGAACTTTAACCATGGGAATAAGTTTGTTTCTTAACCTTCTCGTATCCTTGGCTAAGATAGCTATAGGTTTCTCTTCATATGTCAAGTTAGGTTCCAACTGTATGTCTTCCACTACAATAGAATGCTTTGTGTCCAATAGACACTTCTTAAGCATACTGATGTGAAAAACATTATGAACACTTGACATGCTTGGCGGTAGAGCTAACCTGTATGCTACCTTGCCAACTCTGTCCAAGATCTCATAAGGACCGATATATCTCGGACCTAACTTGGTTCTTCTGCCAAATCTTACAGTGCCTTTGGTTGGTGCAACTTTCAGCCAAACATTGTCACCAACCTTAAATTCCAAGTCTCTCCTTCTTTTGTTCACATAGGTTACGGTCCTTTCATTGGCTACCTTTAATCTTTCTTGAATTTTCTTGATTTTGGCAGTTGTCTCTTCAATAATTTCAGGACCCAACTCTAGCCTATCTGAGGCTTCCACCCAACAGTGGAGTGTCATGCACCTTCTTCCATATAATGCTTCATAAGGTGCCATGCCGATGGTGCTCTAGTAACTATTGTTATATGAGAATTCCACCAATGGCAAGTGCTGATCCTATTCTCCTTTGGAATCCAACACACAGCTCCAGAGCATGTCTTCTAGTATCTATATCACTATTTCAGATTACCCATCTGTCTGAGGATGATAAGCAGTACTTAGGTGGATTTTGGTTCTTAGTGCTTTATGAAAAGCACTCCAAAACCGAGCTGTAAATCTTGGATCTTTATCAGATACAATGGAATCAAGTATTCCATGTAACCTCACTATTTCTTGGATATACATCTGAGCCAACTTCTCCAGAGAATCTGTGAGTTTCATAGGTAAGAAGTGGGCACATTTGGTGAGCCTATCCACAATGACCCAAATTGTATCATGCCTTAATCTGGTCATGGGCAACCCAGTCAAAAAGTCCATGGTTATGTTGCCCCACTTCCTCACTAGTATAGGTAGAGTCTATAGGGTACTAGCTGGCTTCTGGCGCTCTACCTTTACCCTCTGGCATGTGGCACATTTGGAGACATAAGTAACTATGTCTCTCCTCATATTTGGCCACCAGAAGTGAGTCTTCAAGTCTTTATACATTTTATCACTTCTTGGATGGATGTTCAACTTGCTTGTGTGAGCTTATTCAAGTATTTCATCCCTGAGCTTTGCTCCTTTAGGCACATAAATTCGGTCCTTGAAGTACAATAATCCTTGCTTGTAAGCAAAGGATTGATACAAGGAACCTTTTTTCTCTCCAGAAATTCTTTTAACACTTCTCAGTCCACTAAAATCTTTGGACCTTCTTGGTCAAATGAGGAAGAACTGAGGCAATCATGGAAAAGCCTGAAACAAATCTCCTGTAGTATCCAGCTAATCCTAGGAAACTTCTAATTTCCTTCATAGTCTTTGGTCTTTCCTACTCTTGCACTGCCTTGACCTTTTCAGGGTTTGCCTTAAGGCCTTGTGCATTTATAATGTGTCCTAGGAAAGACACTTCCCATATCCAGAATTCACACTTGGATAATTTGGCATAAAGGTGATGTTCCAACGGAGTCTTTAAGACAATCTTTAGATGATGTTCATGTTCATTTTCATCCTTGGAATACACTAGGATGTCATCAATGAACACAACCATAAATTTGTCCAGATGTGATCTGAACACCCTGTTCATCAGGTCCATGAAAGCAACTAGGGCATTAGTAAAACCAAATGGCATGACTGTGTACTTATAATGCCCATATCTGGTCCTAAATGCAGTCTAATAGCCAAAAGGCTATTACCCTTGGAGAATTCCCAAATTGACCTGAGAAGCACCACCCTCAAAAAACATGAGTGACCAACCACGGGAAATAGGGGGCCCTTACCATCCTTGGAAAAGAACAACGCCCTATAACCGAAGGTCTGAGGTCCCCAAGATCTCTAGATCACCTCGCCAAAATCCACCCTCGGTGAGCCAGGCACGACCTCGGTGGCCAGCCACCATCCTCGGGAAATAACGGGGTTGACCTCGGAAAGGGTACGCATTACCACATTCGGAATGGTGAACCCACCAAGTTCGGGAAAGCATATCCCCATCCTTGGAAATTAAGAGCATCCATCGAATGAGCCCCACTCTGCCAAAGGGCCTCTCTTAACAGCCCTCAGTAGTGGTATCGGGCTGAGGGGGACCTTCTATTCCGAAGGAGCCTTGTACACCGAAGGGGAAGATACGACAAAAACGGTTAAGGAGCCTCTAACACAGAGACCTCGCACACACCCCTGCCATAGACACCTCTGCCATAGGCACCTTTGTCACAGACACCCCTGTCGCAGTAACTTCGCTGACACCCCAGGCTAGAAAGGCCTAAGGCCAGCTGGAGGTACCTGTCTGTAGAGGTACGGATCGAATCTGGCCGAACACGTGTCATAATCTCAGTGGGCTGTGTCAAACGACCTCCTTCCTTTTCCCTCCTATAAATACTCAGGAAGACCTTGGTAAGAACACAGAAGACTTTCCCTACTCTCTACCCTCCACTCTGCTCCTTACTTATCCTACTCTTACTTACTTGGGCGTCGAAGGCTCCTCCCCCGGAAACACATTCTGGGGAGTCTCTAACCCTTGCTTTACTTAGTTTTGCAACCACACTCACACAGGAAGTCTTAGGCCACTATGTCACACAGCGAGGATGCCGATGGGCACCACAGTCTTAGGCCACTATGTCACACAGCGAGGATGCCGACGGGCATCACAGTCTTAGGCATGTCCTCTTCCTTTACTCTCAACTAGAAGTATCTAGATCTCAAATCTATCTTGGAGAATATGTTAGCTCCCTTGAGTTGATAAAAAATATCCTCAATCCTAAGGAATGGATTTTTGTTCTTGATAGTCACTGCATTAAGCTTCCTGTAGTCAATGCATAGTCTCAATGATCCATCCTTCTTCTTCACAAAGAGAACATAAGCTCCCCATGGTGAAACACTTGGCCTTATGAACCCTTTTTCAAGCAGTTCATCAAGTTGTTTCTTAAGCTCATTCATCTCTGTCATAGGCATTCTGTAAAGAGGAATGGATATTGGACTAGCTCCTAGTTGCAGCTTGATCTCAAACTCAATTTCCCTTAGTGGAGGAATACCTGGCAGGTCTTTAGGAAAGACTTGTGGAAAGTCTCACACTACAGGTATTCTGTCCAGTTCCCCATCACAGTGCAATTCATTCAATGCATAACAGTAATCATGCTTAGAAATCATAGGTATTTCATCTAGTACCACCAGCTCCATGCCATGCATTTCATACGCTAATTCCTTAAAATTGACTAATACATGCACTTCACCATCAGGTAATGTGATTTCCCTTTTAGCACAATCAATTCTTATGTTATGCATAGCAAGCCAATTCATACCCAGCACTAAATCATACTTAGGAATGTCCAACACTAGCAGATTAGTCATAACCTTAGTATTTCCTACTACTAGCTCACAATCCTTAGTTAGGTTATTAGTGAAAAGATATTGACTACCTGTTGTTTTCACTAAGGATATCCTAGGCATGATTTCAGTAGGCAATTTCATGGCTTCAACAAATTTCCTAGCCACTATAGACACAGATGTACTAGTATCAAACAGAACACTAACAAGCATACCATTAAGGTAAATGTTTCCTCTTAGTGCTCCTTCCTGCTCTGATGTCTCTGGCCTCTTCACTTGGAAGACTCTGTCAACTCTCTGCATTGGAGGACGAGTCACTGGCCTCTGCTATCCCTCCCTAGGTGCTCTTCCTCTAGGTCCTGCCCCAATAGGCCTTACTGGACCTTGGTCTTCTGGCCTCCTTTGAGCCTGTGGGCAGTCTTCGATCCAATGATCCATGGATCCACATCTTAGAAACGCTTGGGTGTCAAAATAGCAAGGTTTCTTTCCATGAAACTTCTTGCATTTAAGCCACCTTAGGCTAGGGAACTTCCCCTTAACCTTGCCCTCACCACCAAAATGAGAATTCTTGGCAATTCCTTTGCCATGTGGTAGCTTCTTCTGCTTGCCTCCTACCTGACTACTTTCCCCTAGTCCGCTAGGAAAATACTTAGTCTCATACTCTTCTTGCTCTACTAGTAGAGCTTTCTGCACTGCTTCATAGTATGTACCTACTCTAAAAAGTCTAACAGCCTTTCCAATGTCTGACTTTAGGCCTTTGACAAATCTTTTGGCCTTCAACTCCTCCAGTCCATGATACTGAGGAGCATACCTCACCAATTGATTGAATTTGTGCTCATACTCTAGGACACTGAGGTTGTCCTGCCTTAGAGCATCAAATTTAGCTTGCTTTATATCCTTGATGGTATCACTAATGTACTGCTCCTGAAACAGCTGTGTGAACTCTGCCCACCTCATTTCAATATCTCTTCTTGGCCTTCTACCCTTCTGGAAAGCATACCTATCTCTAGTGTTTCTCCACCATATCTCTACACTGCCTACCAAGTTGTAAGTAGCCAGTGACACCTACTTGGTGGAGCTGAGAAGCATCCTCTCAAACATCTTATCTATGAAGATTAACCACACCTCAGCTATCTTTGGCCCAGCTCTTCCATCAAACTGTGGAGGTCTTAGGCCTTGGAACCTTTCCAACAATCTGACTTCATCTAGCCCTTCTAGATCCTCTAATCTATGTCTCCTGGATCTGTAAGAGCCTTCTGTATGGTGATGCTCTCTATGATCTCTCTGCCTTCTTCTGGATCTTCTCTCATGGCCTTCCTCAATCTCATTCCTAGTGGAGGAATGGTCATAGATTGAGGGATTGGTCCTGGACACCAGACCAATCTTAAACCTTAGTCTTCTTCCTCTTGGAGTTCTCCTATCCTCATCTTCCTCCTCAACAATTTCATCATTTGTATCTTCTAGGCTTCCAGAAGGAACATATTCAAATGTGTTCCTAGTATCCTCTTTTGGTTGTTGTTGTGCATCCTAAACTGGTTCTGCTTGAGCTATTTGGACTATTTGCTATTGTGCTTGAATAAGCCTTACTAAGTTCTCATTGATTAGAGCTAAGTTTCTTTGAAACTCTAACCAAACCTGAGGCACCTCAGGGTTTGGTACCCATTGTTGCCCCTGATTCCCTCAATTCTGTCCATTTCTTTGTTGCCCAGAATCAGTAGGAGGCTTTCGGGGTGGTTCCCCTCTCCTTGTGGCAACCATGTTTACTTCTTGTATTGATGATTCATCATAGATCACATATAAAGATCATAGGTATTTCAATGATACTTAACACTAGCAGCTGACCAAACTGAGTTCATGTATGTAGATGCATGCAATGCAACTATATACTATGTACATGTACAAACCATGCTCTGACCATGCTCTGATACCAACTTCTGTTACCCACTCCGGGATAGTCCAAATATGGTGCCAAAATTGTGTATTTAGACTCCCAAGATTGGTAATGTTCTGTAGGCCATCAGAACACTACCCTTAATGTGCATACCCAAGTGGCCTTCTTGGGCACTATGTAAACACATGCATATTGGTTTAACCGTCACACACATATTCACATTTCATGCATACCATGGCAGCAAAGAAGGAAAATCCTAGTACAACTCTCAATCTTGGCTACCACACATTAGGCAATCTTGTTAAGTTTTAGTGACCAGCCACTGCACCTGTAACTTCCACTAATAAACTGTCTCACTCTCGCCATGTACCCCCCAATTTTATTTACTCCATTATCAAGTAGATACTTAGAGCAAACCAAGTAATTTTTTTTTACTTCAATAGGCCACCTATGGACCAAGTTATGGATTTTTTAAGTTGGTTACAAAATATTGACCAAATGAACAGTAACTTAGCCAACTTTGCAACATCATATCTTTGGTTATAAGACTCCAAATTCATAAATTCTAAATTACAGTTCAACCGCTAGATGTTCTCTAGGTGTGGTCAAAATTTCATACCAAGATTGCTTCTACACAGGGAGATATAGAACTTTAAGTGGAGAGTCAAAATTCTAGTCACTTTATGACCATTTTGCCCATACAAAATTTCATAAGTGTGCAAACACTTCATTCACAAAGGGAAAACCCTCCAAATCTATTCCATATATGTCCATTACATATAGGAATTGAATTTCCTTGCATTTAACAACTTTATGTGGCTAAAACAGAATTTACATGTAAGCAGCCCATCATTCACACTTAAACAGCTTTACACCACATCACTTACATAGCCAAAACATTACTCAAATGTTCTCATACTTGTCTCATTTTACATACACTACATGTACATGCATACATGCACTACAAAATGGTCTTGAACCAGCTAAATATGCACCCTAGATTACAGGAGTTCCTGAGACACAATGGACTCCAGAACAGGATGCTGGACAGCTGCTGCACAACACAATAAGTACCACCATTAAAATACCAAATGTGCTCATAAAATCCCCAAACTTTCCAGATCATGACTAGACATATGGAAGTTAATGTACTTGAAATTTTGGATCAAAAATCAAACTGAAAAGGTTAGTTTGAATGTGATCTTTCTACTGGACCTAAAATGATAGAATTAAGGGGAGTAAGTTTCATTGAGAAACTTAGTAAGGGTAACACTTGGATTCAATAGGCAATGTGACCATCATTAAAACCTGCATCTAAAGACATTAAAACACAAAAAACCATAATGCATATATACAAGATATAGAAACCAAATGCAGTAGCCATTCACAACCAATAAACACATGAAATGCAGCAGCAACAATAACCATAGATTAGTCCATAAAACATGTAATAAACTTAAATAAATCACTATGGCAGCCCTCCTCAAGCTAATGCTTGGTCTTAGGAGGATTTGAACAGTATTTAGTACTAACTTTGGGCTCTAGAAACTCTTCTTTCTTGCTGCCATCTTTAGAATGGTAACACTAAGGCCGAAAGCTTACCATGCTTCTTTTCCCTTAACCCATACTTGTTTCCTTGAGCTTTTTGCTCTCTTCCAAGCATGGTCTTAGTTTCATGGATATTTGGAAATATAGTAAAGAATCCAAGAAACTTTAAAAAACCCTTACTTTGCTGCCATCATTGTGCACTTCACACTAGGTCACAAAACCTTCAATAAGTGCACTCCCCTCACTATGCTTGGTTCATCAAGCTCGTGCACTCCCCTCACTAAGCTTAGTTCATCAAGCTCATGGCTCTCTTCCAAGCTTTGCCCTAGCTCCATGGTTGCTTGAAAATACAGAAAACAACCCATGAGAGCAAAAGAACCCTTACAAAAGTAGGTAGGCCAAAAATCAAGCTTGATCCTTGAAGTATCTAAACAATAGCTCTAGTTTGCCTCCAATAGCTTCATGTTGCCTTCAATTTCAACCAACTGCAAGTTTGAAGGTGTGGTGGCTATGGAGGAAGTGTGGTTGTGTTCTTGGGATGGAGGAGGACGAAAATGAGAGAGGGATAAGTGATTTGGCCACTTAAATGGCCTTAGATGAGCTTAAGGGCACAAAACACACTTAAACAAGTTTAACTTTGCTTTATGTCATTTTCCTTCTCACTAATTATGGTTTCTTTGTCTTAAACTCATTAGTACATATGTGCCCAATGTTTTTTACTATTTATCAAGTCTTTGTTGCCTCCCTCATGATGGGATAACCCCACAATTTCACCCTTTGACTTAAGTCAAAAGCTTGAATACCTTAAGGTTTACACTAAGACATTTAGGTCCTTAATGCCTTTAGTGTTTCCTTTGCCCAAACTTGTCTTCCATGAACAATTTGGTCTTCCAATAGCACTTTCATACCATTCATATCCTTCCTATAACTCTCCAAGTCTCTTTCTTAAGAGTTTTGCAATTGAGTACCCAAATTTTCAAAACCTTACAAAAAAGTCCATAGGTTGTTTGACAAACAAACAATCCTTAAGGCTTTTCTTGGGGGCCAAGTTACCAACTTTGAACACTTTTAAAGAGGTGATTATGCCTTTTACCCTTACACTACAATCACTATGGTGAGAATTATACAATATAATGGTTTTTAGTCATTATGACACACTTGTAATTCTCTCATTTTTGTAAGGTGGTAACATGTGACATCACCACCACCCCTGCCCTGAGCTCAGGACTACTAGGGGGCCCACTAGCCCTCAAGCTATTGCTACCATCTCGGTCGGCCCCTAAATCAATACTTGGTCTGCCATTAGAGTCTTCAATATAAAATCCTGGAGTTTTCCCAACTAGGCAAAAACTCACCACCTAAGAGATGGAGGAGAAACGGGCCAATAGGCTATGCTTCTAGTGTGACAGAAGGTTCCACACTGGTCATAAGTGTGCCTGACCATAGTTGTATGCCTTGATGGAATTTGAAGAGGAAGAGGAAGATAGGTCGACCCTAATGGAGTTGGAGGGGGGAAACATGGGGGAATTAGCCACTATATCTATATAGGCCATGATCAAAGGCTCCCTAATGGAGGCCAAATAGCTACAAACTCTCAAAGTCTATAGAGTTATCAATGGGAAACCTGTGGTGATAATAGTTGGCACAGGTAGTACCCACAACTTCATTACCCCTCAAATGGTTCGAATAGTAGGGTATGAAGTGACCAGCTTGTGACCAAAAGGATATAGTTAGCAAATGGCACCACCAATCATAGCCTTACCATGCGTTCAGAGGTTCGGTAACAGTTTCAGGGAATTGACTTCATTGTGGATATGATGGTACTACCTATTGCCAGTTGTGACATAGTACTGGGGGTACAATGGCTGAGAATGTTGGGATATGTCCAATTGAATTTTAGGAATATGAGTATGAGATTCAGCTGGAAGGGATAGCCTATAGAGTTAAGGGGGATCAAGCCAACATGTAAATTAGTCAACAGCTCCAAGGTGCTCTCACTAACAGAGAAAGGAAATTTGGCATTCTTTTGTTCCTTCGTGGATGAGGAAAAGGGTTCATTCAACTTTACAACCTAGAGATTAATGTTGACCATGAAAAGAATCAGGTGGACCAGTTACTAGGATAATATGAGCATGTCTTCAAGGAACGAGAAGGCCTTTCCCCCCTTGGTTCCATGATCATGCTATTATGTTGAAGGAGGGTACTAACCTTATTAAGCTTCGACCTTATGCCTATCCTAGTACACAGAAAAATGGGATAGAAAAACTCATCCAAGAGATGTTATCAGCAAGGATTATCCGACCTAGTAAAGTGAATTTTCCTTCCCTATTATGATGGTGCAAAAGAAGGATAACTCTTGGAGAATGTGTGTAGACTATCTTCTACTTAATAAGCATATAGTAAAAGAAAAGTTCCCTATCCTAGTTATTGATGAGTTAATTGTTGAATTGTGCCATGCTCACTATTTTTCTAAGCTAGAGTTATGATCGAGATATCATCAGGCGTGGATAAGACCTGAGGATGTTCATAAGACAACATTTTGGACACATGACGAGCACTGCGAGTTCTTGGTTATGCCTTTTGGGCAAACCAATGCACCAACCACTTTCTAGAATATGATGAATGACACATTCCACCCCTACCTTCAATGATTTGTTCTCGTATTTTTTTATGACATTTTGGTCTACAGCCAAAGTTAGGAAGAACATCTGAGACATTTAGAGGTAGTCCTAACTACTCTTAGAATACATGTGTTATATGTGAATAAGGCCAAATGTATCTTTGGCTCGGCACGAGTTGAATATCTTGGTTATTTGGTGGGAAGACAGGGGGTAATGGCAAACCCGAATATAAAATCATAGCCATGGTGAATTGGCTAAAACCCCAAAATGTAATGAAGTTGAGTGGGTTTTTAGGCTTAACTAGTTATTATCAATGATTTGTAAAGAATTACAGGGCTATTAGCCAACATTTGACTAGCTTATTAAAAAAATGGGGAATTCTAGTGGAATGAGAAGACGGAGGACGCTTATGAGAAGTTAAAGAAAGCCCTAACCATAGCACCAATACTTGCGATGCCCGATTGTTCTCAACCCTTCACTATCAAGACTGATGCTTTAGATGGGGGAATTGGGGGGTGTTATCTCAGAATGGGCATCTTATTGCATATCTTACTAGAGTATTAAACTCTAGGGAGTAGAAGTACTATGTGTGTAAAAAAAGTGCTGCTGGCTGTTGTATACACTATTTAGAAATGGCAAGCATACTTGATTGGCAGCAAGTTTGTCATTCGGATAGGCCATTAGAGTTTAAAATATTTGCTGGAACAGTGAATAGTCACTCCAACTTAAGAGAAGTAGTTGTCTAAGTTAATGGGCTAGGATTTTAGCATCGATTTCAGAAAAGGAAGGGAGAACAAAGCGGCAGATGCATTGTCCAGGTAGCCTACAATAATCATTGAAGAAGCTACTTTTATGGTATTCATCTTTGTATCATCTAAATTGCTATACCAAATTAAAGAAAGTTGGGAAAGAGATGCTGAGTTACAGAAGATTATCTAGGGATTATGCCAGGGCATTGGAGCACACTCCAAATATTCATGGCACCAAGATATTCTGAGAATAAAGGGGAAGCTCATGGTGGGACCAAACCAAGACTTAAAGATGACAATTGTTTCACTGATGCATAATGGTCCTTTAGGGGGCACTTGGGAACGACCACTACAGAGAAGAGAGTAAGGCAGCATTTCTTTTGGAAAAAACTAAGAAAGGATGTTTGGAGGCTGGTATGGTCCTGTGAAACTTACCAACGTTACAAAAGTGAGAAAGTCGCAAACCAAAGGCTTTTGCAGCCACTGCTTATTCCCCAATTAGTTTGGACATCCATTTCCATGGACTTTATTGAAAGGTTACCTGTAGCTCAAGGTAAATCTATTGTTTTAAAGGTAGTTGATCGGTTAAGTAAGTTTGCATACTTTATAGTTCTTTCGCATCTTTTTTCAGCAATCATTATGGTGCAAGCCTTCTTGGATAATATTTATAGGCTACATGGTTTGCCTCAAGATATTGTGAGTAATTGAGAATCTATGTTTGTGAGCAAATTTTGGCAATAGTTGTTCCACAAGCCCAAGGTTCAACTGAAACTATCGACTGCCTATCACCCCCAAATTGACGGTCAAATGGAGGTTCTCAATTGGTGTCTTGAGTCCTACCTCCGATATGTAGCTATTGAAAATTCTAAAGAATGGGTTCGTTATTTGCCAATTCATGAATATTGGTACAATACTAGTTACCACAGCTTCTTGGGAACAACTTTGTATGAGGTGCTTTATGGTTAACCGCCTCTTCCACATGTACCCTACTTACTAGGAGATTCCCCTGTTGATGTAGTCGATAGGAGTCACCAGGCTAGGGAAACAGCTATTGGATAAATTTGGCTAAAACTAGAGAGGGCTCAAAATAGAATGAAGCAATTGGCTGATAAAAAAAAATGGCAGGCGTATAGACAAGTGTCAGTTGCTTTTACACCTTCTCAGAAATTGGCTGCCAAGTACATTGTCGCTTATCATGTGATACAGAAGGTAGGCGCAGTGGGGTATAAGCTAAGGCTACCTAAAAGGTGTAGAATTCTCCCTATGTTCCATGTCTCCCTTCTCAATCTATACAAGGGCCTAATTCCTTCTGCTTGCACTTTGCTGCCAGAGGATGACTTGGCTCTAGTCATGTCTGAACTAACTAAGATCATTGGTAGAAGGATTGTGAAGAAGGGAAATAGTGTTGCCACTCTAATACTAGTATAGTGGTCCAATTCCCCACTCAAGGACACTACTTGGGAGGATCCTCATGAATTGTAGAAAAAGTTTCCTCAGTTCTATCCTTAAGGATAAGGATATTTGAAGGAGGGTGTATTGATACACCCCATTTATCAGTTGGTTCCTATCTAACCAATAACCAAAATGCCGTGTTTTGGGAATAGAAGCTTTGGCAGCCTCAACGGTCAACAACCACCAATGGCCATCTGTGTATTTGTTTTTTTCATTTCCATCTTTATATTTATTTGTGCGAAGGATTCTCAGACATTTTGCACCCGTGTTAGTTCATTAAAGAGGCAAGGTGAATTGTATTTGAGCGAATTCATGATGATCAAGGAGTATGCTTGATGAATGTGAATTTATCTTTCTTCTCTATTATTTCTCTGCTCTTTCCTTTCTCTGTTCTTTTTTCTTCTCTGCTACTTCTTCTGTTACCATATTTTGCTACAGGCTCACATCGACCTAAAAGCAACCACAAGTGGAAGTGGAATACACTAGCCACCAGCTTTGAAGATCGGCCAATGTGGTTGATGATGGAAACCTCCATTGATTAGAGACTTGGTGCTCAGATATGGGGGCGCGTGAATACCACGCGAAATCGCCTCTAAATGAAGGAAGACCCTAAATAAGGCTGGAAATGTAGCTTTAAAACTTGGTAAAGTGAATAGAGGCTGCCATTTTTGCTCCTATTCATTTCAAACCCAAGCTCCCCCTTCAACCTTTGATTTCTACTTCAATTCTTGGCCAAGTCCAAGTGCTTTTAGTGGAATTTGAAGCCTCCAAGGGTATACAAGCTTTTAGTGGCTTAATTCAAGAAGATTTTGTGCTTTTTAAGCTTGGGGTCATGTTTTCCAACTAGTCCCTTGTTTTGGGCTAGAGGTAACATGATTTCCATGGTGATTTCTTGTTTGTTTGATGTTTTGAAGCTTGGGTTTTACTTGGTTATTGGTAATATGGTGTCTTGTGCTTTGGTTTGCTTGGAACTTAGGTAGGACTTTGTGGAGGCTTGTTCTTGGTGAGAAGTTGCTTAAATCTTGCTTGTGACTTAAATTTAAGGTAAGAGATTTATGGTTTTAAGTTTAATTGATGCTATTGGGTTGTTGTTGCTTGATGAATTCAAATAGTTTTGGTAGTAGCATTAGTTAATGGGCAAGTTTCCTCATGGTGGATTAGGTGTTTGATTGAGTTTGGCATGATGTTTTAGTGTATCATAGTTATGTATGTGGTAGATTGTTGTGGCCTATGCAATATGTTTTACAGATATGTGGTGTTGGCAGGCCATCCAAGCATGTTCGATATGCTAGGAGGCTTCCCAAAGGTGCATATAGCAAAAGTAGAATTTTCTGGGCATAAGAGAAGATGCATCGCCAATCACCACATGAAAGATACAACAATTTGTGTGTTACGGGTGACACATCACCAAAACCACACAAAACTTCTAGAAACTTTTATACTCGCCACAGTTTTGTTGGCCATAAAATTCAAATTTTGCTAGGAGGTTTGAGGGGAGGCCTGAAAAGGTGCTACCTAAGGGTCGAGGTGTCCCGGTGGTACTCCAAGACATCCAAAACTCCTTCAAATCCTAGGAGTTTTCTTAAGTTTTATGGTTACTTATACCATAAACAAGAGAACTAGGTTATAAGGGGCCAAGATGAAGTATCACTAGCTTGGGTAAAAGGTTTAGTACCATCGAAGACCTAGCCATGCCATCTGGCTTGAGGTTTCAGTGTGGAACCTTAGTGCACCTAGTGGGTCTTCAATACCTAGTTAACATTATTCCTACCATAGTGCTCCTGTACAACATAAGGGAGATTCAACTAGTGAAACTTCACTAGTTAAGCTAGTAAGCTAAGCTTGTTAGTAGACAAGGCTTTGCCTTGTAGTTTAAGGACTAGGTGGAGGATAAGTCCTAAGGGGCTGAAACATATACACATAAGTTTAGCCTTACGCTGTATGAGCTCACAGCAGATTAGATATGATGATATATGTGTTGTCCTTAGTATTTTCCTTGCAGGTGAAGAACCCTTACTGAGAATTCTCGAATTCTTACTCTCTAGTTTATGTTGTACAATCCTGGCATTGTTGAGCCCTATAACCACTGAAGGTTGTCAAGGTAGTCTTTTGTTGTAGGTATTTTGTTGTGAGAATCTTTATGATTCTAGTTTTCATAGTTACTTGTTGGTGAAGTAACAATACTAACTATAGTTTTTCTTAGCTGCAGAGGCTAGCAAACACGTAGATAGGTTTTTACGACTCGCCATTGGGACTTGTCTCAAATGTAGGAGTTAGTTAGGAGGATCTCAATAAGAAGACTTAAGTATGTTGTATGCCTAGTTGCCTCTCATGTCTATGAGTGAAGCATAGGACTCTAGGATTGATCTTGGGTAAGAAGCATTAGTCCATATTTGTTAAATGTCCTCACACAGTTATTATGTGTAGTAATGTCAATACAAATGATGATTTTGTATGTTTTAACCACTTGAACTTTTTTTTTTTCCATGAAAAATGCCTAAGCAATGTGAATGTTTTATGGTTTCCATTTACTCAAGTTAAAGCTAAAAGATCATGCAAGTTTGCATTTTCTAGGCTAATCAACTAGTGACATAAGGTTTTAATTTGTCACACATAATTAACTAGCCAATTGCAACCACTATGAGATCTGTTCTCACAGGTTTCCTAGGTAGGGCTAAGGACGGCCATGTCGGTTCCCTTGATTGCCTCCTCTTTGGGCTTTATTTGAGCATGATGGAACAAATCTTTGAACATGCAACTTTCATTAGCTTGTAGGTACTCCCCAAGCTTGGAAATCATATAATAGGCATAAAATATATGCTAGAACCAGTTCAGGTCACTTGAAGCTTGATCAAAGCAAAACGACTTCATTAAGTACTCTCGGGTGCACATAATGGGGCTTAGGGTGTGCACCAAGGGGCTCAACTCCAATCTTCTTAATTTGTGACTTCTTTCATTAGTTACTGCTCGTGGAAGCTCCAAGATACATGAATGGATGAAATTAAGCTCATAGAACTCCAAAGTGTAACATTATTCCAAATAACAAGCTCCTTAAAAGGTCAGGCACAAAGGTGTGTTGTAGGTGCTTTCCAAGGCTGCATCACATAGGCTTAACTCTTACTGAGATTCTCTATGAAACTCATTCCTTGTTTGATTTATTTTGCAAGGGTTAGAGATCAACATTGACCTATTGTTATGACAAGCAAGAACTGTAGCTTATCTTGTTTTAAGTGAGAGTAAAAAAATTCCATACATGAGCCAAAGAGATACAAATCATAGTTATTTGCATTATAATTAACTTAATCCTTCACCTAGATAATTTCCCCAAGCAACCCATTACATACATAATTCCTAGTTTTTCTTGCCCAAATTCACCTTGAAAAACACTTAATGACTATGGTTTATGCTTCGTAACTACAAGAATTATTTACACTTGTTTCAAAACTCGCCATAAAATAAATTAAAAATTGAAATAACGGTATAAATCACCTCCAAAAAATCATGAAAACTTACCAAGAAACCTTAGATTCAAGCCTATTCAAGGAGTTTAATTTAATTATTCTACTCCCTTTATATCGACAGCCATTGTCCCATAAAGCCTACTTCTTAGATTGAGTCTTCACAAGAAGCTATGGTATCTTAACTTGAATTCAAATAAGCAACTGACAAGATAAGCTTCTTAAAGAACTTGCAGTGCCACGCATGTGTGTCTCTAATATTGGTAGACCTTTACTTTATTCCACAATCTACTTCTTTTGGTACTCCTACTTCCTTCTGTTTTTGTTCTTCTGTTCATTAATTACCTTCAACCTATTTGTCTGTGGGTGTATTGTGTCTTTTTTCTGACCTTTTTCTTTCTCCTTTTCTTTTATTGTAAACATTACTACATGTGATGTCAATGTGTGTGTGGTAATTTGAGGCAACTAACCCAAGTGCTTTTATTATATGAGTTGTTTATAAGGTATTAAATATTGTTATTGCTAGATATACCAAACCCCGTAATTCAAGGTATACTGTATGGTATACTGGGTGACATATTATTACCATTTTTGCAACAAAAAAAAATTAGAATACTATTTTAAGATTAAATAAATTAAATAAAATTTTTTCTAGTACCTTTTTATATATATTCTAGTTTTTCTCATTATAATTTATCAAATATAAATAAAATATATATGAAAGATGATATGTGTTATACAAAAACATAAAAAATGTTATATATAGAGAAAAATAATATTACTTAGCAAAAAAAATGCTAATTTATTGATACATGAGAAAAAAAGAAACTATACTCTAATAGTAAAAATATATTTTTTAACACCATATTGAGTTCCTATGTAGCCCAAAGTATGACACTTTTATCCTAACTTGTTCTGCAAAAGCAACATATTCATCCCATGTATGATATTTTACTATTTTACATATTTATGTATGATATTTTGATATAAAATGACTTAAAAAATATCTTACACATGCGCCACAAAAAATAAGAAACTACAATATTTTGTGACATACCGTGATATTTTAATAAAATGTACATAAAAGGTGACCAGTATACGAAATACCATAAAATATTGTAGCATACGAAGTTATTTTACCTGAAAAAATGAAAAAAATGCAAAAATATTTGGATCACGTACTGCGGTATTAAAGTCCATGGTTATTTATTTTTTACTTTATTTTAGTTTGTTTTTTTCTCATTTTTTAAAACCCTTGATAATAAATATAATAAAAAGTCATAGCCTTTCTTAAATTAATACTAATCCAAAAAAAAAAACTAATACCATTCTAATTTTAATGTACCATATAAAAATTAAATAATAAAACATCAAAAAACAAATCACCTTTATACCTCTTGTTGTTAGCAGCCTAACTCTTCTAGCACATACATAGTCAAGAATCTTTTACTTTTCAAAGATCTAGCTATAAATGAGCTAACCTCTCTTTCTAGTGCTATTGTGTCTTTGTTGCAGGAATTTGAAGATAAATTTTCCAAAGAACCAAGTTGGTTGCTTCCAATTAGTGGGATTGAACACTAAATTGATATTATTCCATGTGCCATATTTTAAATAGGCCAACTTATAGGAGTAATCCTAAGGAAACCAAGGAAATTCAAGGGCAAGTAAAGGATTTGTTGGAAAAAGGCTATGTTAGAGAAAGTATGAGTCCATCTGCTACACATGTGGTACAAAAAAAAGATGGCTCATGGAAGATATGCATGGGATGTAGGTCTGTCAATAAAATTAATATAAAGTATCATCATCCTATCCCTAAATTAGTTGATATGCTTGATGATTTGCATAGTTCTATTATATTTTCTAATATTGATTTGAAGAATGGATAAAATCAAAATTGAATGAGGGAAGGGATGAGTGGAAAATAACTTTTAAAACCAAATTTGGGTTATATGAATGGTTGGTCATGTCATTCAGTTTACCTAATGCACGTAGTAACTTTATGAGACTCATGAATCATGTTTTGCATGACTTTATAGGAAGATTAGTAGTTTTCTATTTTGATGGCATGTTGGTTTATAGTAAGAGCCCATGAGATTATGTAAAGCACTTAAAATAAGTGTTGGGCACATTAAGAGAATAAAGGCTATATGCTAATCTCAAAAAGTGTTCTTTTTGCACTAATCGTGCTATATTTATTGGATATATTATGAGTTTTGAAGGTGTTGAGGTTTATAAGGAGAAAGTGAGAGTCATTCAAGAATGACCAATTCCCACATCTATTTTTGAAGAATAGGCATTGGAGTTGTCTTGATGCAAAAAGCTGTCCTATTGTTTATTTTAATGAAAAACTCAATGGTGTAACATTGAATGATCTTGTTTATGATAAATAGATGTATGCTTTAGTGAGGGCATTGGAGATTTGCCAGCATTATTTATAGCCTAAAGAGTTTTTGATTCATACTGATCATCAATTAGTCAAGCTTCTTAAAGGCTAAGGAAATCTGAACAGTAGGCATGCAAGATGAATAGGTGGAGTTCATAGAATCTTTCCCATATGTCATCAAATACAAGGAAGTTAAGGACAGTGTGATTGCAAATGCACTTTCTAGGAGGTATGCCTTACTTTCAACTTTAGATGCTAAATTGCTTGGATTTGAGAATTTGACAAAATTATATGCATTTTATTCTAATTTTGGTCATATCTATACTAAATGTGCTAGGACTGCCTTTGACAAGTTTTATCAAGTAAATGACTATCTTTTTAGAGTAAATAGGTTATGTATACCTCAAACATCATTGAGGGAGTTGTTCACCAAAGATGCACATAATGGCAGACTCATGGGGTATTTTGGGGTGCCTAAAATGTTGAACATGTTGAAAGAACACATTTTCTAGCCACACATGGAGAAGGATTTGAAAAGAGTTTGTGAGCATTGCATTGCTTGCAAAATGGCTAAGTTTAAGCATACTACTTTAGGATTACACACTTCATTACCGACTCCCACACATCCTTGGACTAACATATTTATAGATTTTGTTGTAGGACTTCCTAATACTTGGTAGGGTCAAGACTCTATTTTTATTGTTGTGGACAGGTTTTCAAAAAAGGCACACTTCATATCATGCCATAAGACAAATGATGCTGTGAATGTGGCTAAATTGTTTTTTTAGAAAGGTGGTGAGCCTTCATGGAGTCCCAAGAACTATAGTTTCTGACTTAGATTTAAAGTTCCTAAGTCACTTTTGGAGAACTTATATGGAAAGCTTGAGACAAAGCTATTGTTTTCTGTCATGTCAGCCATAAACATATGGACAAGTTGAGGTAACAAATAAGACATTAGATGGTGAAAAAAAAATAGATTTGGTCTAAAAGTTGCACGAGAAGGTTAAGCTACAAATTGAGAAAATAAATCAACAATATGCAAAATTAGATAATAAAGGGTGCAAGAAATTGACTTTTTGAGGCTGGAGATATAATTTATGTACGCATGAGGAAAAAAAGTGTTTTCAGCACAAAAAAGGACCAAAGTGCATCCAGTGGGGGAGTCATTTTCAAGTTGTCAAGAAGATTGATGATAATGTATAAAAACTTGACTTGCCATATGAGTATAATGTCAATGCTATTTTTAATTTTTCTAATCTCTCTTTATTTGATAATGTAGATTCGAGGATGAATTTTTTTAAGAAGATGGAGTTGATGACTACCTGCCTAGGAAACCTCATGACCCTCTAAGGATCGCAAGTGGACCCGTGACAAGAAAGAGAGCTAAATTGTTTAGAATGGCACTTAAAAGGTTTTTTTAGCACTATTTCAAGGAAGACAAGGCTGCAGACACCAAAGGTGGTCCAAGGGAGCTTGATTTGGAGGTGTGTACCAAGTGGGTTAATTTGTTAGAAGCTCAAGGTCTAGATGCACCCAAGTGTAGCAATACACTTCAAGCGTATGCACCCTAATGCACAATGGACCCTAGAAGTACTTTGCATCAAGGAGCTCCAAGGGCTCACCCATGCACCCTAAGCCGCAAATAGCACCCGAGAGCCACCTTAAGGGCTCATCCGAGGGTGAAGCATGCCAATGCATGGATTTTAGTTGGTTTATGTCAAAACACATATTTTGCACATGTTTTCTAAGTAACATACTTTCTACATTGGACATGGGTTGTTTTGCATGTTTTATATGTGTTTGTGCTAGTTTAGGACTTCTAACTAGTTTATAATCCTATTTCATTCTAGTTTAGGACTTTTACATTACATTGGCCTAGGAACTGGTTATAAGGCTGAATTCTCTCATTGTGTTACCCAATTTTTGCATTGAATACAATATTGCTAGAGAAGCGTTCTCTTTTTGCCTTTTTGTGAACTCTACTTGGCACATAAGGAGATTTTGGTTTCTTTGTGTGTTCTATCTATACTTCTCGTTTCTATTCACAAGTTAAGTGGGGTGGTGGGTTTTCCAGTTTCTTGGACGCTATTTTATGGAGCTTGTAATATCCTAGGCACATTTCTTGGCCATATACCAATGAGGTTCACATCAATCTTAATCATCCTTGAGTTTATAATTGCATGAAATCCTAAATAAAATAGTTAATAGAAAGATAATCATATTATTCAGACAATGTTAAGAATATTCATGCAATGATCACTTACCATTAAAAGGGTTGATGGACCTATTTTTCCAAATTTAATTAAGGATGGAGTTGGGGTTTTCTTAGATCCAGCTACTTAGGTATACAATTAACTGGTTTAGACAATAATAACACAAGATCAAACAATAAAATTTAGAATCAAGACAATCTTAACCCTAAATTTGTTAAGAAATGTTGCAAGTATCCATCTATATTAAAAGTAAACTCAAGAGATTTGTTAAATTTAAGTTATAATTCTATCGTGGGAATAATATAAAATACAAGTATTTATTGTTAGATCCTGGTAAATAGTTGTGGACAAGTATGACACCACAATACATTAGGCAATTCAAAGCCAAGATTGTTCAATCATAGAAATTTTTATGGTCCTCTATCATTATTTATCAACATACTTATTTCAAAAAAAATATTTGTCTGTATCTATTAGCTTTGGTGTATGTTCACCGGGTGGACACCATACTAATAAGTTGGATTATGTTCAACCTCGGCCAAAGTACTCGAGTTAGGAGAGTTTAGGGGCTTAAAAGTGTAATTAGGCCATGAGCAGCAGATAGGCATCACCAGAAAATGTCCGAGTTGTTGTTTGCTGCAATCTGCTGCAGCAGTCCGTCTTGATAGCTTCCGTTTTCCGTTTGAGCCACAGGCGGAGCAAACACTCCCTCTCGCCGCCGTTTCATATTAAAGTCCGGCGCCCTACTGCCGCCGATGTCTTTGAAGTTCTACACCGCGCCGCCGCCTCTTTGTCTCGCTAAACGAACACGTCTGCCTCCGAATTGCCATTCCGCCGCTCGATTCCGAGTCAATTGCTGCGCAAATGTCTCCGTCGGCAATAACTTGAAGGAACCTCTTCTGCAAGTCACGGATTTGACGGCTGCGATTTCGGAGACGAAACAGCAAATTCTCAAAGGAGTAAACTTGGTTGTTCACAGAGGCGAGGTTAGTTTCCTTCTAGTGGATAATTTTGGGTTTTCAATCCTATTTCTGTCTAATTGGTCGGTTTCGCCAGGTCCACGCGATCATGGGAAAGAATGGCTCCGGAAAGAGTACGTTTTCCAAGGTTTGGCATGCTATTATATCTAAATGCGCTTCTGCTCTGCAATTGCAGCGATTTTTTGAACTAGTGCCAGCATCTTAAGTTTTTTTTTTTCTTTTGTTTTTTTTTTGAAAGTATAGTAGCCCTTACATTTGTGTAGGTTCTTGTTGGGCATCCTGATTATGAAGTAACTGGAGGAAGTGTAGTTTTTAAAGGGGAAAACTTGCTTGATATGGAGCCAGAGGAGAGGTCTCTAGCAGGACTTTTTATGAGCTTTCAGACCCCAGTTGAGATCCCTGGGGTCAACAATATTGACTTCTTGAATATGGCTTACAATGCTAGACGGAGAAAGCTTGGGCAACCGGAGCTTAGTCCACTTGAGGTGCATGACTTAACCCATCATATGGACAGTATCTAATTTCAATTCATTTTGAAACAGTTTCTTCCTAGAGGCAGTGTTTGTTTTCCTCATGTTTTTGCTGCTCTAAATGATCATTTCTCGTATTTTCTTGAATGAGAAATTTCTCCTCAACTGGGAATGAGATAAACTGTTACTTAACTAAGGCCATGGTTTTCAGACTTGTATATCCATATGTCTTTATGTCATTTATTAGTTTGTTTCCTTACTTCGGCCATGTTTTTTTCTCATGCAGTTCTATGCATATGTGTACCCAAAGCTAGAACCCTTGAACATGAAAACAGACTTCCTCAACAGAAATGTAAATGAAGGATTTAGTGGTGGCGAAAAGAAGCGCAATGAGATATTACAGCTTGCGGTACACACATGATCATGATTTTTCTAATTGCCTTCTTTAAGTATCATTAATTGGAACAGGTGTGTGGAATATGGTCTGGAATGATTAGCCCTGTTGTTAGTCCATAGCTTAGAGAAAGCGAAGTTAATATCTAGCTCACTTTTCTGTGAATTCTGTTTGGGTTTATTTATTTTACGTAAAAAGGAACACAGAATGTAGACTGCAGTATCTTTTCTCTTTAAATGACAAAAACTTTTTTTTTCCTTTTTGGAAGAAACAGTATTGGAGTTCCTTCAATTGCAGTATTTGATTATGTGCTATTAAATTTCTGATGTGAAATAAAAGAGACAAAGATTAAATGCTCAAACTGAATTTTATATAAGTGTATTTGGTTAGCTCAGTTTGCACTTGCACTTATGATCCTAGATTGTGCCACTTTTCCCTTTAGCTAAAAGGAAAACCTGCTTAAATTCTTAAAAGTGTGGGCTTCACCTAAATCATTACTATTATTATTATTATTATTATTATTATTATTATTATTATTATTATATTTGTTCATTTTCTTTTAGTTAGCTCTTTATGGAAATAAAAAGTTGTAAGGAGGACATATGAAGGAGTCTTTTCCTTTTTCTTTATGGAATCAGTTTCATCTTCTTATACATAAATTGTTATGTTCTGCACATGTTTGTAGGTTCTGGGTGCAGAACTGGCTATGCTTGATGAAATTGATTCTGGCTTGGATATTGATGCGTTAGGAGATGTAGCAAAAGCAGTAAATGCACTTTTGACGCCGCAAAACTCTGTTTTAATGATCACTCATTATCAGCGTCTTTTGGAATTCATCAAACCAACATTTGTCCATATCATGGTGAGTCAGTAGCTTCTTTATGGTGGTTATCAAGGTCTTCCGTGAAAGCTTCCTGTTCTTGCTAGTCCATTGGTTTGATCTATGATTGCAGTGGAATGATGTGTGGCATGTTATGCTTGATCAATCATGGGTAGTATGAATAGGCTTATCTAGTTACAAGTTAGTTGAAAATTCAGTCTTGAAGCACTGGCATTCATTACCCATTTTAGCAACTTCAGGATGTGTTGTAGAATGAGAATAACATGGTTAAGGGGTATAGGAAGCTTATTTTATGATATATTGTGGTATAGTACAGAGGCCATGTCTGGTAGAAACATAAATAAAGGAAAAGAGAAAAAGATGAGGAATAGTAGGAAGGATCTTTTATGATGCACTAGAATTTCTGGGTTTGGGAATCTGTATGCCTATGTGTCAATCAGTCAGGGTTTAAGATGGAATTTTGGTTAAAAGAGTGTGGTAATAGGAAAACATTGGGATGTCACCAAATAAATGTGACGCTGGATCATCTAAGAAGACCACTGAATTAAATTAGTAGCTCATTTCTCTTCCTTTCTTATTTCAGTGTGGACTTTATAGATGGTGTTTCATGTTCTTTAGCTAGTTCGGCAAACTCATTTGATTAATATGCAAATTTGAATGGAGTTTGAGGGTTGACATTTATTTGTACTAACTGGCTGGAATTAAAAAGCCATCATAACCTTGTTAGAGATAAGCCAGGAAATCCTAAAAAGAAAAAACAATTATGAACAATGATAACCTTTATTTAAATCAGATGTTTTTTGTGTTTGGAAATAATAATGAACTTTCATTGTATGAAATTTTTCTCAGGTGCCTTAAGAAGTTGAGGTACATTAAATTGGAAACTACAGTATTTGCCCTATCCAAAACATCCTGGGAGAGTTTGATTAATCCAATGCAGAAATCCTCTTTGATTTGTTTGTCAATTGGGGGACAGTTTTCTTATTAGTTTGGATTCGTTATGCTGCTGATGTATGATGTGTATGGTAGCAGCTAGTGCAGCTCTTTGAATTCTGGTAAGCAGACTTCTGCTGATTGTGAGTAAACTAATGGATGTTTTCCCTCCAACTCTGAGCTCAATGACTAACAAATGTCTAATCTATGATTTGTTGGTATGCTAGTTTAGAGAATCTGCATTAAAAAACAGGTGATTTAAGTGAATTAATATGCCCGGTGAACAGATCATGAGCGAGCTTGCTAGTGCTCATTTATGTTCATTTCATAGGCTTAACAAATGAGCATGAACAATAACTGAGTCCTGTTTTGCTAAAGAAACCAAGCTTGAACACAAGCTTGTTTGGCCCTTTGTGGTTCCAGAACAAGCTCTTTTATGTTCTTTGGATTTTAAAATTTACTCCCTCTATTCCCAAAATATAGACATGTTTTCACTGTTCTGTGTTTATTTACTCCCTCTGCTCCAAAAGAATTGACACGGTTTTTACTATTCTAGGTTCTAAAAACCCACTGAGAAAAGTTTTTTTTTTCTTGGTTTGATTGAAATTCACTATTTGGGAACTCAGAATGTGTTTTAGAAGCAATTGAATAATTTAAAGTAGGTCATATTTTGTGACACCTTTGTTAGTTTAAAATGATAAAGTATAACCCTTGGGTAAAGAAAATAGGGTTCGTTAGTATTACTCTCTGTTTCACAATGTTTGTCACTTGAGTGTTGTGCCACGTGATTGTATTGAGCATGTTTTCCTAGGATTGCCCTTGCCTAAATAATAATCAAAACAAGTAAACTAATGGGAAGAGTGATTGCAGAAGATATGAACACTTGCAAGTGCTACACGGTTTAGGACAGAAATATTCCCAAGGACTGCTTACAAACTGCAATTTGATGCTTTTCTAGTTTGAACTTTTAAGTTTAGGTGTGTGGGAACTTGTTGACTATGGCAACATACGTATAAAGTTGATTTATGTTGTCGTATCGTTCTTTTCATTTTTCATGATGATTACCTCATTCATCCTAAACTGTTGTTTCATTTTATCCATACAGTCTTGAGGCTTAATTAGATTTCTGTAAAATGCCAGATCTTTACGGTATTCCTCTGAATCCTGAAAATGGTGATATACTCCCGATTGTAATAACCTTGGTGGTATAAATCATAATGCTGTCTAACCATCATAACTAATATTGACATTTATCCTGACAAATTGTGGTTTCATTTCACTTCTCTTTGGTGGCTTTGTAGGAGGATGGAAAAATTGCCAAAACCGGTGATAGCTCCTTGGCGAAACTCATTGAGGAGGGAGGTTATACAGCAGTTTCCGCAGTGTAAGAGCATGGAGCCAATTATTTGACTTCTTGAGCCATGAACCAAGTAGGGACCTGTTGGCGCAACAATAAAAAATTGGTGCCATAAATTTTCAGCATCCATGGGCTGGCTCTTTTTCTTCCCTTTCTTATTTTGTTGTACGGTTATGAAAGAAATAAAAATAAAAATCATGGGGCGGGATCATCTTTCTAAAATTCTGATTGTGTGAGCATAGGGTTTCAGTTCTATATTCTGCTGTGCTAACTTCTTTGGGAGGAAAGTGCTTGCTATCATGTATTTAGTCAGTAGAATAGTATGTCTCATGGACATTGGCAAATTCTTTCCACTACTTTGTATATGAGGAATATACGGCAGGATGGCTTTAATTTTCAGATAAAATAGACGTCCTCATCCCTAAAGTTCAATTACAAGTACATACTTACTGGTAATATAGCCTGAAAATAACACAGATAAGTCTTACACCATATGTACATAAATCAAGTCATATAAAGGGCACTACGTACTTAGGCTATTCATGGATTCTCAAGAGCACGCTACGACTTTGATTGGAGTTTCACTCTACCCAGATGAAGCACATGGGATCAACGTAGGTTTATAAATATTAAATTTAAAAGTAAATGCAAACTTCTTAAGTTGAAGGATTTCATAAGTTACCATTTGCCTTCAAACATAAAAAATATGAACCTGAAGATCTGATTCTAAGAGGATTAAAAAGAGCGGCAACTTAGAATGTCTGTAAGAAGTTGTAAACTGAGGAATTTTGTTTCACTCTCTACCAACAAAGAAGTTTAGAAAGCCATCAAGGGGAAATACACAGAGATATTTCATTTCCAAATTCTAATGCCCTTAAAACAAAGGATAGCTTCCTTGAGAAGCTAAAAAGACCAAAATAAAATACATCATTCATGACATCTTACCACATTATTAAAAGCCGATATACTATTTAACTTTTACAAAAGAAAAGGGGAAGATTTTTAAAGTAAATACATGGTTGCACATGGAAAAGACCACTGTGGAGACCAAACATGATAATCTTTTGAATTGTAGCTGATGGATTTGGTGTCCTTTAACGTTTAAGTCCCAAGTCCTCATAAATGTTGAATGGGGGGCAATGCAACTAGAATCAACAGAAATGAGAAATACTTGTCAAACATTGCTTTCTAACTCTAAGCATTGTATTGCCAACTCGGCAGATATTAAATAGTCCTTTTGTTGTTTAGTCTAGTGTCCTCCATGGCTTTCCTTTTTGTTCTCAAGCCTCTTTCAAAAAATCATGGTTCAAACTCCTCAAACTGAGCCTGTGTGAGTGGCTTGGAAATATCAATTCCATCCTTATCAAATACCAGTAAAGAGCCACCGTTGTTTCTTTGTTGCTCAAAGGCCTACTTTTGGAACAATTTTTGTAATTAGTGTTAAAGTTTTGGATTATTAATTTAACAATGGAGATAAAATTGCTGTAGCCAAAAACTATCATTTTGATAGGTTTTCCAAAACCCTAACACTAATCACTAACTTAAATACCAAATGAGGCCCAAATCTCTCCCGGCACGCTCAACTTCTCAAGAGTTTCACTGTCCCTACTGAAACCCTTTCCATGATTCTTCTTGATCAACTTAATAAATGTACTCCCTAATCCTTTTTCCAAAGTTCTCATCATCAATAACATGTAAAATCCGTTACCCAAACAAAATATGTAATGCTTTGGGGATTTTGTAGAGGGATAATAGCTAGCAAATGAGTGATCCAATTGTGATTATGTTGGTTGTAAGTTCATAAAAAACTTGGCTGTAAAAATCTATTAACATTTTGATCAAAGTCTGTGCTTGTACATTTCAATCAAATAAGAATTGAAGTAGAGCTAGATTGTTCCTTGGCTGTTCATCCAGTTGTCGTTTTTCTTGTTTTCTTTTTAAATTAAGGTAATTGCAAAAAGGTTTGATTTGTTCCCTAAATGACATGTGTTCTACATTCATCTCTAGAACTCCTTATAGTGGATTTGCAAAACATAAGGCATTGATGCTTATGTTATACAAACATAATAGTTAGAACCATCTGTTTTGTGTCAAAACCTCTTCTTGCATCAAAGGCAGCCACCATAGAAATTTTTTCATGTGGGCAAGAGTTAAGAACATAAATGTACTTTAGTATTCACATATTTTTAGGAATTAAAATTATAATGGCTCTCCAAGACCTAAATTTGGATTACTAGGGTAAGTGTATTAAATTATGTTTTTTCATGCTTAGGAACATCATTTGCAAGTTAAGTAAAGATTTAAGTGAGTTCATGTAGCAAAAGAAAGTTAATTAAGTCATTTGAGCAAAGTAAGGCCAAGAAGGGCAAATTGGTAATTTTTTCCAAGTTTCTCATTTTTGCGTTATAAATGGATTTGGAATATGAAATTAAGTGATCTAATGATTTCTTATTCCACGTTCATTAAAGAGTGAGGAAGCAATAACTTTTGAGACTAATGAGGACCAATTACTACACCAAGTTTAAGTTGGAGGACTTATTGTGCAATTAAGGGAGAAAGATAAAGATAAGAGATAGAAGGCTTATCTTCTCCTTCCCAAATCTGCCTTCAACGCCATGGATGAGCTTGAGAAGTTCCAAATTTATTCCTCATTCAACCCTACCAAAATCAAGCTCTAAAATGAAGATTTCTTAGTCTAATGAACTAGTTCAAGCTTGTGCAAGCTAGAGGCCACATTTTGGTGCTTGGTAAGCTCTCAAACTCTTGTCTATTTGAGCTATTATGGGTTGGGCAAGTCAAATGGGTTATGGGTAATCTAGATAACTCATATCCAAGCTTGATTCTAGTTTGTAGAAAAGGAAATACAAGCTAGGATGCATGTGGTGCATAAGGGTCCTAAGAATGCTCAAAGCTTGAGTATCAAAGGCATAAGTAAATTTGGCCCTAAACTAGTGTTTCTTTGCTCAAATTGAACTTTAATTAAGTGCTCTTGGAGCTTGGTAGTTCAATTGCTAGGCTAAGAATCAAGTTTGCTACATTGAACTCAAAGATTTTGGAGTATGCTTGTATAAGTGTAAAGATGTTCAAGGCTTGTAGTCCATCAATAGGTAAAGAATTTAAGCTTTCAAATTGTTTAAATAGATGCAATGTATGATGTTCTACCATATGAGTGTTGGAAGAGGGTGAAATAAGTATGAATTGGCCTTAGGAAGTGATTAGGAGCAAGTTGAGGCAAGTTTTGGTGAAGAACAATGAAAGCAAGGGAACCCTTGGTGCCACAGTGCTAGCCACGGTACTGGAAGTGCCCTGAAGGAATAAAGTAGAATCAACGATGGTGGCATAGTGCCAAGTCCAAAATGCCCCCAAGTTCCATCAATGTCCTAATGTTATGGTTTGCATCCTAGGCCCATTCTAAGATGTTTACAAGCTTATTTAAGGTCTTTGACCCATTCTTAAGTATTTTTAATTGCATCTATTAAGGGAGTAAAAGTAGTCATGGACAAGATAAAGTAGCTTATGGCTCAAGTAAAGTTAATAGAGCCTAAGGTGAGCTTAAGGGCAATAAGTGCCTAAAGAAGGTTAAACCCATTAGAATTCTAGCAAAATCACCGAACTTAGCTAGGGGTCCACCAAGTAAAATATTAGTCCTATACAGCATGCTAAGGCAAAAGAGTTGGCAAGACATCATGCTTACTGAGGCAAGAAATAACTTCTTGCGAAGAGGGATAGGCTGAAAGGGGTTCCCACCATTAAACCCTTCTAATGGCGATTAAATAAGACCTCAAGGTGATATATATTTTTGAGCTCACACTAAGAATGCATTTATATTCATCTATAATTGTTTTTTCCTAAGATTTTCTTTGCAAGTTTAATTCCTTACTGAGAATTTTAAAATTCTCATTCGCTTAAGTTCATATTGTGCAGATATAGTTAATGGGCTTAACACCAAGTGTGACTGTTATGCTAAGATTTGTTATATAGGTATATATATTTATATGTGGAATCTTGATTGATTCTAAGTTAATTGTGTTTTTAATCTGGACTAACCATAGTGTTTTTTATGGCCTTGATGTTAAGCGAAGTAAAGTGCAAAAGGAAGATGAGAATGTTCTCCTACTTCAGGAGCAACTAAGCTCAAGTTAGAGCTTAATCACAATCTCAGATAGCTTAGTCAGTTGGGTATGGTGTGTTTGTAGTTCACATAAACCTTTCTTACTACACTAACAAATAATGTGGATGTGTCACATCTCTTTATACTCGTAAATATATAAACTCACAAGCAAGTGCACCTATTATCAAAGTATAGCAATGGCAAGTACTAAGATCCTTTTCCCCAAAAAATGGAGGTTGTATACCGTACTTCATCTCTCTCTATTATCTAACCAAAAACTAAAGATGTTAATTAACTATGGTAAATTAACTAAACTAACTAATGCAGTAAAAATAAACTATCAACTAACAATTGGCAACAAAAAAAAATTAAGACAATCAACAAAAAGAAACCTAACACTTAGAATCGAATTCCCCTAGAAATCCCTTGTGTAGCTTTTACTTCAATTTAACAAGATTTTGATTAACTTGGACCATGGAGTACAACATAAATTTGATTAGCTGCCTATTATTCCCATTACACTAATCATTATCC
The DNA here is from genome assembly GCA_039654915.1 of Aquilaria yunnanensis. Taxonomy (NCBI): domain Eukaryota; kingdom Viridiplantae; phylum Streptophyta; class Magnoliopsida; order Malvales; family Thymelaeaceae; genus Aquilaria; species Aquilaria yunnanensis. Next base: position 77,153,973 of record CM077594.1, on the reverse strand, counting down.
TCAAGTCACCAATAGGGTGTCTAGGCCAACCACACTTTCTAAGAATGCATTACTAGTCCTATGAGCCATTGCTAGGTTTCACCTTAGTCCGAAAGTATTATATCACACCTATTACTCCCGGTTATGATACTATTTGATAGCTGAAAGGCTGTCACCTTTTGGCCCTCGAAATAAGGCCTTGAATCACCATCTTTGATAAACAGGCCTACCACCCTTGGAAGACAAAGAAGTAGTTCGAACTTGGTAACACCCTCTAAAAACACTAAATGGACCTTGAATAAAAAAAGCTAAACACATAGTCCCTCATACAGATTGAAGGCCTCCCAAATCAAGTTGTCCATATATCCAAATCTCCCTTGCTCGGGCAAAACAACTCTCTCCACAACCACCCTATATATACTTGGAAAAAGCTCCTAGGTAAATCATCTGACTTCACATTTTTCTACCTGTTGCTCTCGTGCACCTCCATTTGTCTACACTAACTTGGGCGTCAGAAGTCCCTTCCCCAGTAATACTCCAAGGAACCCCATGACCCTCATTTTACTCTGCTGTAAATCCTATTCAATGACAAGCCCCTCCGTAGGTCAACATGTCTTACATAAAGGATGTTTTGGAGCATCATTTAGCGCTGTCTGTGGAAACTTAATCTCATATTATCGTTGTGGAAACTTGGCATTCTGAGGACAAAGGGGTCCCTAAATCCCAGTCCGTTCTGGAACCTTAGGCAATAACAGATCCACCTCCGGAGCCCTTTTTACCTGAAGACGAGCGTCCTTTCATGATCATAATGGGTTTTCTGTGCGACTTCCAGCATTCCATTGCGGCCAAAATGAATTAATAGCTTGACTGGCGATGGTCACAAGCTCATTCACATAGAGGGAAATCTTCCCTTGAAACACACCAGAAGCGAGGTCGCAAATCATTTCACCGGAGTTCAATCAATAAGAGCCTTCACAAGGAGTCCTCAACCAAGAACCTGCCATCTCGTGGACGCAATATGGCAAGATCAAGGTCGAGGGAACGGAGGCCTTCATGGCATCAGAGTCCCCCTCCCCAAGGAAAAACTCCTTCCCCTCATCGTTGGAGTTACTTGCCCAGAAGGAGGCATCACTCCCCCTTACCACACTATTCCCAGCAGCTGGAAGAAGGCAATACTACTGCCCTAATGGAAAAGATCTTGGATAGGCTAGATAAGGTTGAGAAACAAGTCTCCCGAAAGCCTGTTTGGTCAAGGTTGTCCGAAACTTTCACTGGAGATGAGTCTTCATTCATTCATGCTATAGCAGAAGCACCCATGTCCGACAACTTTTGGGTACCTTGTCTTGAAAGTTACGATGGACGAAGTGACCCCCAGGCTCATCTGACTAAATAAAAAATGAGCAAGGTGTTACATGGAGCCGATGATGCCACGCTCTATAAATGCTTTGTAGTAGCCCTATTAAGGCCTACTACAGTTTGGTATAACTTTTTGGCACCTAGGATGATTACTGGGTTCCAACAGTTGTCCACAGCATTCACAGTTCTTCTATGAATTCTCAAAACACCCCCAAAAAATGCTTGGAGAGTTGTACTTAAGGGCTAAACAACATATGACGGTCAAAGAGATGAGAATAAGGGGACCAAGGATGGACAATCAATTGCCCGAAGGGCAAAATCCACACCTACGGTACCAGGGTGAAGGAGAAGGAAAGCCTTAGAAAAACCAAGGTAAGAGACTGATGGCATTCACTCCTGTGAACACAACAAGAGCTAATATCTTGATGGCTTTAGAAAGATAGAGGATGTCAATCCAATGCCCGAAACACACGACTTCAAACAATAAGAAGAATATGAAAAAGTATTGTCAATTTCACAAAGGTCATGGGCATAACACTGAAGATTGCTTCCAGTTAAAGAAATACATTAACTCTTTGATTAAACAAGGACAACTTCGTTGATACTTACGTATGCCTTCGCCGAAGTCCCAGGAGAAAAAAAAAAAAAAGAAAGGAAGGATACAGATGAGGAATATGACTCTAACATACATCGTACCAACCTAAGTCCTAGAAGACATTTGGCTCATCCAGTTGGAGTTATCCAAACGATTACCATAGTTATGCCTTCGGCAAAAAGGAAGAGGAAGGTAAGGGAAATAGCCTTGATGGAATTTGACAGTCCTGGGAATAAGCTCACCCGAAGAGATGGCTCAGTGGTAAATTTTCCCCATAATGACCTCCTTTTGATCACAACTAGAATTGGGAATTGGGATGTTAAAAGGGTACTCTGTGATGATGGCTCAAATGCTGATGTTCTATTCGTTCATCTATTACCAAGCTTGGGCATCCCCGAAGATGGACTCCAACCCATAACCTCACCAACCTTCGGGGTTGGGGCAAGGGAGCTCCCAGTCTTAGGATCGATTGATCTTCCTTTGATGCTAACAGGCACTTCAGTAGAAACGGGGGACAAACTCTTTTCTTCAACACTAACAAGATTTGTTGTTATAAATGTCTCCTCATCTTACAATGCCATCATTGGACGACACACTCAGGGCAACCTCCATGTAAGGACTGATGTGAAGTACTTAAAAGTTACCTATGAAGCAAAAGAAAGAGACGCAGAAATACTCATCGACCAAGCTAAAGTGAGAACGTGTTTGTCAAAGCAAGGTAGACTCATACGAAAGTCCATGCTTAAGACACTAGAAAAAGTAGCACTATCATCAAGGGATAACAGAGGGAGGATAAGTGTGATGATGAGAAGATAGAAACTAAGAATCTAGAACTAGTCCCCGGGCGAAATACCCAAATAGGGAAACATTTGACCGAAGAAGAAAAAGATAGGCATGCATTTCTTTTGCCAATGGACAAGAATTTATTCGCTTATTCCCTGAAGGACATACCCGGAATAAATCTGGACATAATCCAGCATAGTCTAAAAGTAAATCCCAATGTTAAGCCTATTCGGTAGAAAAGGCGCAGTATATCATCACATAAGAATGACTTCATTAAAAAAGAAATCCAATGAATCTTGGAGGTAGGGATAAGAAGAAAAGTAAAATATCCCGACTGGCTCAGTAACATTGTCATTGCGACCAAGGAATGGAATGAAAAACTCCAAATGTGTATTGACTTCCGAGGTATAAATGACGCTTGTCCAAAGGACTCATACCTTTTGCCCTTAATAGATCGACTTATGGCTTCAACTGCCGAATGCGACTTGGTAAGTTTCCTCGATGCTTTGAGTGGGTTTCACCAAATCTGGATTAACCCCATAGGCGAGGAAAAAATGGCATTCATAACTGACGTAGGAACATTCTACTACATGAGGATGCCGATCAGTCTAAAAAATGCAAAGGCTACATATCAAAAATTGATGAATAGGGTGTTTGATTCCCAAAGAGGATGAAATATGGAAGTATATGTTGACAACATGATAGTTAAAATTAAGCTATCAAACATCCATATCGCCGACCTATAAGAAACCTTCCAATAGCTTCGTAAATTCAAGATATGTCATAATCTTGAAAAATGCGTATTTGGAGTGACAGCTGGCAAGTTCCCCGGCTTCATAGTATCTGAAAGAAGCATAGACACTAACCCCAAAAAGGTTAAAACCTTAATCGGATCCAGGACTCCCACAACCATCAAAGACATACAGAGGCTCACAGGAAGAATAACAGCACTTAGCCGATTCATATCCGAATATGGGGACCGATGTCTTCCTCTCTTCAGCTACAAGAAACCTTCCAATAGCTCTGTAAATTTGGGATACGTCTTAATCCTGAAAAGTGCATATTCGGAGTGTCAGCTAGTAAGTTCCTTAGCTTCATGGTATCCAAGAGAGGCATAAATACTAACCCTGAAAGGGTTAAAACCCTACTCAGATCTAGGACACCCACAACCATCAAAGACATACAGAGGCTCACAAGAACAATAACTTCACTTAACATATTCATATCCATATATGGGGATTGGTGTCATCCTTTCTTCAAAATATTAACAAAAGCATAAAAAATGGGCATCGGAAGCCATGCTAAATGACATCCTTGGAATGAGAAATTCCAGAAAGCCTAGGATGGGTTGAAAAATTACCTGGCAAAACTACCAACATTTTGGCAACCTAAGGAAGCAAAACCCCTCATACTCTATCTCGCCATTAGTGAGAAAATTGTTAGTTTGGTCTTCTTTAGGGAAAGAGTTGGAAAGCAATGGCCAGTTTATTATGTCAGTAAATCTTTGGATGAGGCCGAAATAAGATACCCAACCTTACAAAAAATAATTTAAACCTTGGTCATGGCAAATAGAAGACTTCGGCCATACTTTCAAAGGCGTACCATCATAGTAAGAAGCAACTTGCCCCTTAGAGATGTCATGAGAAGGGTAGATCATTCGGTGCAACTGTCAAAACGGTGCATAGAGCTCAGGGAGTACAATATTGCATACGAACTAAGAAAAGAGATAAAAGCTCAAGCGTTAACAGACTTATAGCCGAACTACCTGAAAACACCAAAGCCATAGAAGCCCTCAAAGATAAGGAGCCAGAATGGGCACTCTTTGTTGATGGTGCATCGGGGTTAGAGTACCAAGGCACTGGAATAATACTACGAGGACCCGAGGGTATGGAAGCTACAAAGTCTATCAACTTCATATTTCAAGTCACCAACAACATTACTGAATATAAAGCTCTTATAGCTAGGTTGTAACTGGCAATGAAGGTCGACGTGAGAGCCTTGAGGGCTTACAATGACTTGCAGCTGGTAGTTTGACAATTGAAAGGGATGTATGAGGACAAAGAGCTGAAGCTAGCAAAATATTATGGCCTCATCAAAGAGTTAATTCAAAGGTTTGACAAAATACAAATCAAGAAGGTACCTCGGAAAGAAAATATAATGGAAGATACATTAGCTAAATCCTAACAACTTGCTAAGGTGCTTAATTCCCCGAGCATAGCCATCATGTTAACAACAACCATAGATGATGGATGGAAAAATCCAATAAAAAAGTACTTAGCCAGCAACACCCTACTCTATGACCTTTGAAAGATGGCTAAGTTGTGACAAAGAGCAGGAAGATACTTTCCGATCAGAGAAGCGTTATATAGGCAAGGATACTCTAATCTTTTACAAAGATGTGCCGATGAAAGAGACACAGAAACTGTGCTAAAGGAAGTTCATGAAGGGATATGTAGATCCTACATCAGAACAAACTCCCTAGCTAGAGTATTACTTCGGCATAGATACCTTTGGCCCACTATAAAGAAAGATGCTCGATAATTTGTCAAACATTGCCATAAATGCTAGTGGCATACACCCCATTCAGAAAGCACCTTCCGAAGTAGTAACCTTGGCCAACTATCCTTGCCCCTTGGCCATATGAGAAATTGATCTATTTGCCCATTTCCCACGGCACCAAGAGGGTCAAATATTGCATTGTTGTAGTTGATCATTTCACTAAGTGCATAGAAGCAGAACCCTTGGCAATGATATTAGTGAAAAACATTCAAAAGTTTGTTTGGAAAAACATTGTGTGCAGATTCGACTGTTCGAGAGTGATAGTTGTGGGCAATGGCACTCAATTTATTGACAAAGGATTCCAAGAGCTCGCCACTAACTTTGGTATAAAACTATAATTTGATCTAGTTGCGCACCCCTAGATCAATGGACAAGCAAAAGTATCTAATAGAACCTTGAAAGATGGCTTGAAGAAAAGACTTGGGGAGGCAAAGGGAAAGTGCTTAGGTGAACTACCAAGTGTATTATGGAGTTATAGAATAACTCCAAGAAAAGCAACCAAGGAAACCCATTTTTCCCTTGTGTTCGGAACAAAAGCTTTGATTCTTGTGGAGATAGTAAACCCTTCTATAAGGGTACAAGTGTTTAATGAAATAGAAAATGACCTCGGCCTAAGGGCCAAACTCAAACATGCTCGAAGAACACAGGAAAATGGCTGAGCTTAGAAGGAGAGCTTTCTAGTATTGAGTTGCAATTGCAGCTGCAACGAACCTAAAAGTTAGGTCCTAGGGAATAAAAGTTAGAGACCTTGTACTCCGAAAAGTGGAATTAGAACCCCGACAACCATCTCATGGCTTGTTCCGTGTGAACTAGGAAGGACCCTAATTGGTCACCAAATAAGTTAGGCCAGGAGTTTTCGAGATTAGAAACACCAAAGGAGAAGAGTTACAAAATACTTGGCATTCGGACTCTTTGAAGAAATATTACACTTAGAAGACTTCTAAGGAACCAAACAAAATTATACAGATGCTATTAAGGTGATAGTATTATTTAGTGATTGAGGAATCTCAATACACTTAAACAAATTTCTATCAACTAGCATTACTTGAGAAATTTTATGAAAGGGCAAACATGTATGCCTAAAATATGTTCAGCCATTCCGAAGGACAAAGTTAAATCCTTATGACTTGGGCAAAGACATGAGTTGACATGAAACTAAAAATAATAACATTTTATTGATTGGAAGAGAAGATGGGTACACAAAAAAATGTAAATAAATAAAGGCCCTACACTACTCTTCAGCATCTTTGCCTCAAGACTCTTCAGACTTGATCGGTAGTGTCTAAAACTTGTTGAGGTTAGCCCAAAAACTTTCGCTGAGACTAGTCAGAAGAAGGACCTTTGGGCATGTCAAGAGCCCAAAGGATTTGGTGGCAAGCCAAATAGAAACCATCTTGGAAAGATCATTTGGTCATCTCATTGGCCTCATTCTTCTGCTTTCTCAGGGTCTCCATCTCCTCCTTCTTCTTCTTTTTTGACTTCTTCATTTGGTCAACTTGGGCAAAAAGTTGTGCCTTTCTTGAAAGAGCCTAAGCAACCTTGGAAAACAAAGCCTCTTGTTCCTTCTGAAGAGCCTTGTTGGCTGAATTTTAAGCCACCAAGTTTGCCCCTGGATCATCCATCTTCAAGGAATAATCTTTGAACAACATCTAAGTGCCCTCGACAATCTCTCAGCACACCTCTGCTACTTCTTCCTTGGCTATCTTATTTAGCTCTCCAAATTTGTAGCACGAGCTCGTTAGGGAGCCTTTGGCCTTTGACAGGCTTTCCTCTGTCTGGGTCTAAATCATGGTCAGCTTAGCATACCAAGCACAGAAGTATCCCCCATAGGCGAACAACTACAAAATAAAGATGCAAAAGATAAGTTTACAACCTAAGGAATAAATAAAATTTCTAAGTATTAATAAAAGAAGCTACCAGGGCAGCGTGTTCAGTAATTCGAGCAACTAAAATCTCCTCATTTGGACATGATTCTGTCAAAGATTGAAATGTCATGTTTGTCATTATACCCCTCACCATCTGGGGAACCATCTTCTGACAATCCTCAGAGAATAAGTCCATCTCCTCCATGAATTTCTAGAAGGGTTTCCTCAAAATCTTCCCTTGAGGGATCTTCGCGTCGTGCAATCGATGTTTCTGCTTATGGTCGACAACCCAGTCCGACACAGCCACTTTTTCTGCAAGATCTCGCCAAAGTTTGGTTACCACATTAGTCCTTAACCATTCATCTATAAAATCTAAAATTCCAAAAAAATCCAAAGTTTATAGATGAAAGGTCAAGGATTGAACCTGGTAAAGGAACCTTGGAATTTACAGCTTTAGAATCACTAACTTCATGAATGTCAGTAAGAACATCTTTCCATGCTAACTTCCTCTTTTCTTCAGCCTCTTCCGTAGAAAAAAAGGCTAAAGAAGTCCCCAATGTCTCTACAGCCGAGGTAAGGTTGATAGGAGTTGAGAGGATACGACCTCGAGAAGACCATCTCATACCTCTTTAGTAACTTCAGGAGGGGGAGGTAAAGAATCTTCCTAAGTTTTCTTAAGATGAGGCCCTCCCAAAGTCTGTCATTTATTCATCTTTGAGGCTTTTTTTCTTTTTTCCCTCTTTCCCTTGTTCACCCTCTCAACTTGCCCAAGGAAGAGATTCCTATAAAAATCAGCAGACTTATCTCCCATCTCTGCAAAATAGAAAAGACATTAGTGTAAGTACAAGATGATCGATTAAAAAGGTGAAAGAAAAGAACTTACTTTCTACAAGGGTCTGATAAGTGAGCTCCTTCCGGAGGAGATTGACTATAATAAACTTTTTTTTTCCATCTATGCCTAGCCTAGCCATTCTGAGGTCAGTTTGGTGTTCTTTTACAATACCTAACTCCCAAAGAACCTCTTCGGTCATGAGATTCCACTTGATGGGGAAATGGTACGGCTAGCGCAAAGGTAGTTCTTCATCCCAGTCAACCACCTGCCTAATACAGCCATCAAACTCTTTGAACTAGGATTCAAGTTCTTCAGTTAAGAGCTTCAAAGGTTTCATAACGTCAATCGCCAAGGTCCCAGAAGCCCATCCTATTGGTAGGTTTTTCCACTCCTTTAGTACTTCCATGAAAAAATACTTCTTTTGCCAACCCTACCAGTTATCTATGGTAGCGAAGGTGAATTCCCTAAGGTAATAGACAAAAAAAGAAACCTTCAGAACAGGATGCTATTTGTAATATTGTGTGAAGAATATAAAATGGGGGATTATCTTAAAAACCCCACACATTCACAAGAAAGCATTAAAGTAAAGTAGGAGTTTGGAGGCAATTGGTTAACAGTTATACCATGGAAGTTGCAAAAGTCTGAGACCACCTTTAAGGGAGGATGTCAAAGACCCACCTTTAGCTGGGGCCTAAAAATGGTTATCTTTCCCTCTCGATGATGGTAACTTAATTCACCTCGTTCGGGGACCCTAACCCTAACGTATGTAGGCAAGAAAAACCTCGCTCGCCCCTTCTCTACTTTTTCCAAGGTAGCACAACTAAGGTGACCATTTAGCGAACTCTAACTCTCATCGATAACATTAACTTTGGTACCTTGAACCTCCATACTCCCTAACTCGGGAGCCTAAAGCTCTGCTTTCGAAAGAGGAAAAAAAATAATCAACCTTAGACAGTTCACCCACCTGGTTATGCTCCAAAATTTGACAAACTGTTGTGAAAGGTTGCCGGAAACCATTGCGTTGTAAAAACTGCCACAAAGAAAGAAAAAAAGACCAAAAAACAAAAAAAGGCAAATAAAGAATGAAATGAGAAGTGAGGCATTTCTACTTTAGATGGGGGGATATATTGCCTGACGGAGGCAAGGAAAAAGATGCCACAATGGCTACTCTCTGTGGAAGAGACATAACTGATATTGAAAACAACCAATCAAATAGTGACACATGTCAATCTGTAAATCGAGGGCACGCCTCTTGAACTATGAAATCCACAATGCATGAATCAATAAAGCAATCCATTTATCCATGAAATTGAAACAACTGGGAAGGCAATCAAACACCCCAATAGTGGGAAAAACCCTAAGATAAGATATTCACCCAGAAAAGTTCAGCCTAGTTGAGCTAAAAACACAATTTCGCCTCTACTAGAAGAGGGCATGTGATAGCTAAAAGGCTATCACCCTTTAGCTCTCAGAAGAGGCCTTGAATCGCCATCCTTGGGAAATAGGCCTACCACCCTCAGAAGATGAAAAAGTAGATTGAACTCAATAACATCCTCGGAACACATTAAAAGAACCTCGAATAAAAAATGCTAGACACATAGTCCCTCAGGACCATAAACAGAAGCCGCCCACATGTCTCCTGATCTACTGTTTAAGCATAACTGCCTGCTAGCCCTACACTAGCTGAAGACACCCCTCCTAGGGTACGGATTGAAGGCCTCCTAAGTTAGGCCATCCATGTGTCCAAATCTCCCTTACTCGGGCAAAACAACTCTCTCCATAACCACCCTATATATACTTGGAGAAGGCTCCTAGGTAAATCATCTAACTTTACATTCTCCTACTTGTTGTCCTCGTGCACCTCCATTTCTCTACACTGACTTGGGCATTAGAGGTCCCTTCCCCGGTAGTACTCCGGGGAACCCCCTGACACTTGTTTCACTCTACTACAGATACTATTTAGTGACAAACCCTTTTGGAGGTCAACATATCTTACACGGAGGATGTCTTAAAGCATCACTATCCCTTCTATCCAATAATGATCCACAGCAAAATACCAGATACTATCTGAGGCATGCTCATCATCCCACATTGAATTAATAGGTAGGTAACTATTAATCAACACAACATAGAATATTGGATAGATCTCAAGAAAAACATAATCATATTAAACCAAAAAAGTAATCACAGACACAAAATCATCCTAGGGTTTATCTATTCTAAGCCTGAATAGGAAATAGTGCCGTAAAATAAACACAACCAAATCATAAGAAAATTAGGAAAAAAATTATCCATATCTAAATTGCCTCTTTTCCAAGATATCTACGATCCAACACTTTACTAAATGGAGTTGATCATCAAAACTGCCTCCAGCAGCCTTCCTCCATGAAAACACTCTTCTTTCTCTATGTTTTTCTACCTTTGCCACTCTTTTTTCTTTTTTCTCCTTTTCTTTCAAAATAACCAAGGAAACCCGAAAGAAATAGACAAACACAGTTTGGTACATGACCGTGTTAAAGGCCATGTAATGCCTTTAGAACTTAAAATCTCACCAAAGGAAATGCAGCTTGGAATATGGGCATGTAACTCATACATAGGTGTGTAGTAAGGCATGTTACAATGCATGTCTGCTCCAAATTTTGCCAAAACTTACAATTCAGCTCCAAAATTTTGCAGAAATCCTTCCTAACTCAAGTGAAGCTTAAATATAGCCTAAAATGAAATATGAACCAATTAAGCACCATATCCTAATAAAAATACATCAAAAGACAAGAAAATACAAGGGAAAAATATATAGAAAACATAGCTAAATATGATCATATCATATTTTTCCCCTACACTTGAACTTTTGCTTGCCCTCAAGTGAAAAATTAAGAGAAAAATATGAAAAATAAGAATCTTAAAACCATTGAAATATTGAACCAATTCTTTGAGCCTAGAGGTATAGAGAGGATTGAGACTTTAAGGGTCATAAGAAATTAATAAGACTATCAAGCATGCAACACCTTCAATCTAACACTTTTTTTTCAAAACAAAATTTAATAGAAACAATTCATTCTTAAGCAAGCAACCCATACCTTTCGAAGCTAAAAGGAAGAAAATCAATTTTCATGCAAAATAAAAACACAAACCACACTAAGCCAAAGCTTACTATGCATAACCATTCAAACTACAAACCACAGATTGGGTGATTAATTGAACTTTTCAATCTTTTTTTTTTCTTTTCAATACTTTTCATGTCTCAAAAACTTTGATAATAGGTATACACTATAGTAGTTCTATCTATACCTAAGCTATTTCTCAATGCAATCCAAGATGATCTTTTGATCATACTCATGCTCTTTGCATCTTTTTGAGCTATGATCAACTCTTGCCTTTAGAGAAGACTCCAACATACTTCAACAATAAAAATAGCGGAGTAACATAATTCCATACTTTACCTTACTATACTTATCAACAATCAACCACAAATCCATCAGTCAAACTACCATCAATCCAATATAGAAACTCAAAACTTAGCATGTTTTAAACAGTGTGCTAAACATAGAAACTTGACGTAAAAGTAGCTTCTAGAGACCATCTTCTACTCACTTGCTAATGAATCCTAAAACCATTTCAAAAATAGATTTAGTACCAAAAAGTGAAAGATCTTAATAATCACTTACTTGGTCTTCAAGTTAAGAATTCAAGACATTAAATTAATAACCACTCTCTAATAAGAAATTGAAAACAATCAAGCTCCAAACATTAAAAATTTTTAGAAAATCACTAAAAAGATATATTCAAGAATAATCATGATAAATAAGGGCCAAAGATAATATACACTGCCCCACACTTAAATTGTACAGTGCCCTTAATGTATTAGCATGAAGAATAAAGTAAAAAAGAATGAGTGATAAAAACTAATACCGCTCTTGAAAAGAAAAATTCAGTTTCTTTGTCTTGCAAGTTAGCATCCCAAAAGTTCCAAAAATAAGGCTGATTTGAGCTTCTGATTGAAATTGAAAGACTTCCATGAGAAAAAAATATGATCATGCACAAAATAAAATAAAACAACTAGAAAATATATAAATTAAAATGAAATAATATGAACTAAAAAGGAGCAATAGATGCTCCAATAACAATGTCAAGCATAACTAACTAAAACATGAAACAGAAAGAAGAAGCAATATCTATGATAGAAACAAATAAAGTCATATGGAAATAATCGCTCTAGACAATAGCAAGATCAGCTACAGCATCGGCCAGGGTGTCCTCCTCAATGTTACTCCCAACATCACTACCCTCATCTCCACCCTTTCATAGGTGCGATGGAATGACCAGTTAGAATGCAACGTGCAAATAGATGATGTGCTGTGCAATCAAGAGCTCAGTGATCAACCACAGGAAAACCATAAGCACATTCGGATGTTGGAAAACCCTTGCAATGGTCTATAGAACCACTCGACCAATGCTAATGGGTTAGTTGGTGAGAATACCATACAATAGAAATGATTGTTCCATAGTGGCAGAGTCAGCAAATAGCTAGCAATATAGGCACTCAGTCAGAAAGATAAACCATGAATGCACGGTGGGCCAAAGTTGACAAGGAAGAAGAAATGGCCTATGCCTTGGCATAGTAGTCCAAGTGATAAGTCAACCACAAAGTGTCTGAGTCAGCTTGTCTTGATTAGGCTGAGGGAAGCAACCTAGGATCGGAATAAAACCCAAGTGTCTATGAATGTCATCTGCATAAACATGAAGCTCGATGTCCCTCACAAATGTCCACAGTCACATCGCAAAACATAAACCCCTGAAAGCTTTGTCAGCGTAGAGCTCTCTCACTAACTTCATCAAAGCAAAAGTAGGCACCTCATATAGGTGCACCCAACCTTGGCAGACCATAGTGTCATGGATACTAAGCGGATGGGCAGTGAAGTGGTCAAAATGAGGCTAAAATATAACCACCTGATCCCTGGAGGCCTCCAAAGATACAAACCAAGTAGAGATTTCTTGAGGGATTTGCTTTATCTCCTCCCCATGCGGTGCCATGACCTAGCAACTTAGTAATCCAATAGAAAAATTCTCTGTATCCATTGAGAAAATATATCAAACACTTTGTCAACAAAATAACTTGGGCTACAAGAAATATGATCTTAAGCCTATAGATTAGAAAAAAATGAATTATTCAAGATCATCAACAATAATCCATGCCTAGGAGCCATAAAACATACAATATCACATCTAAATTTCATCTAAAAAATCCATATCATAATCATGGAAAGCAAGTATAACCCTAGCATCTTCATCTCTTTATATGCACTTCCATCAATTTTTTTTACATAAAGAAGCAAGGAAAATAGTAAAGAAAGAGAAAAAAACACTTGAATAAAATGAAAGTAATGTGAACCATGCCTTAGAAGGATCAAAATTAGAGAAAAATGCTAGATTCAGATGACCTAAGTCCTAAGAAAGCTGAAAAGTGTGTTTGAGTTTGTAAAAGAAAGCTAAAAGTCTATCTTAATTTCGATTGGTCGAACATGGTCACTTACACAAGTGTGTAACAAACCGTGTTACTTAAAATTTTAATGAACATGATGATGAACAAGGGCATGTGGGTCTCCTTGTTAGGGTCTTAATTCTAAAATAACATTGATCTGAATACGAAACATAGGTTAGGTACACGATCATGTTACAACTCATGTATAGCATACATGGTCTTAGCTATAAGCGTGTTTTTAAATTTGTTATGCCACTGAAAGGTGAAACATTTTCATGTAAAAGCTTAACACTGTCTCAAACATTGGTGTGTTTATGGCTATGTATATTGAACACTTCTTCGTACATGGGCCTGTAATTAACCATGTTTGATGTCTGTAGCCTAAAATTTTATTATGAAATCTGGAGATTAACACAAGTAGTGAGATAAATTGTAGAAAGTCGTGTTCCATAAACACACTTAAGAACACGGTCATGTGTATAACCATTTTTGTGCTCTGGAATGCAAAATTCATAAACTCAGAAGCGGAACACACTTTCAAACGTGGTTGTGTATTAAACCGTGTAAGATAAATACATTTTAAAACATGGGCTTGTAAATGCATGTGTGTGAATTCTAGAGTTTTAAGCTTTTAAAAACACGGGTAAGAACATAGTCATGTAGGAGACCATGTAAACTCAACATGCTTTATTACACGGTTGTAACACAAACTGTGTTTGGCTATTATAGCTCAAATAAAAATTCTTCATGAAAAAATATTTTAGGAAAACAAACATGGCTGCATTTGAAACCGTGTTAGTGAACATGACCTTGAACATGGGCGTGTTGAAAACCATGTTTAACCCTAAATTTTTCAAACTTACCCAAAATCAAACTTAGCCTTTTTTTCTCCCACTTTGAGCACTAAATTCTTCCCAAAATACTCTAGATTCCTATATCAACAATGTAAACCATAAGATAATAAGACAACAAAAGCTAAGCAAGCTACTAGAAATCAAATCAAATAGACAAAAACAAAGCTAAATGAAATATTCTACTCTTGGGTTGCCTCCCAAAAAGTGTTTGGTTTAACTTTATCAACTTGAGGTTATGGATGTCTTAAGCAATGCTTGGCCTAAGGCAGCCGAGTGTAATATCCTCATATGTATGTCGGGAATCTCACCCCCAAAATATCGCTTAAGCCGGTGACCATTCACTTTGAACGTTCCCTTTTTAGGATGCTTAATTTCTATAACACTAAAAGGGAAAACTTTTGTTAGTATAAATGGCCAAGACCAAATGGGACTTAAAGCTCACTTGGACAAAGTTAAAGTCGAGCATTGTTGATTAATACTCGATCTCCATCTTAAAACTCCTTCCCCTGCTTTATCCTTGCATCACGCAATTCCTTAACGTTCTCTTTATAGATTATGGAGTTGTCGTATGCCACATTCTGCCATTCATCAAGCTCATTCAACTGCAATAATCATTTCTCACCTGCACACTCAAAATTGAAGTTAATATTCTTTGTAACCCAATATGTTTTTTGTTCCAACTCCACTGAGAGCTGACATGCTTTCCCATATACTAGACGATATAGGGTAGTTCTAATGGGTGTCTTATATGCCGTATGGTATGCCCATAGTACATCATCTAACTTAAAAGGCTAGTCTTTCCTCGACATTAAAACTACTTTTTGTAAAATGTGTTTGATCTCTCTATTAGATGCCTCAGCTTGATCGCTAGCTTGTGGTTGGTATGCAGTAGTTATTCTATGGGTGACTTTAAATTTACTTAGCACTTTTTAAATTTGGAGTTACAGAAATGTGCACCTTTATCAATACTGATAACTCTTGGGGTTCTAAATTGCGTAAACAACCTTTTTAGAAATTTGACCATAACTTTCGCATCATTCGTAGGTAAGGCTTATACCTCTACCCATTTAGAAACATAGTCCATAGCTACCATAATATACATAATCCCCAAACATCAAATACTTCACATACTTAGATTCCATGTTGGTGCATCTCGACTTTTTTTTAGGTATTGCCAGACTGGTGAAAGCAATCACTTAAGGCTACAAATCTTCATGTATCATGGAACAAGGATGGCCAATAAAAGGTTGATTCTAACGGCTTCCGTGTTGTGTTGTTGCCTTGGAAGTGGCCTCCAGCCCAGCCCTTATGACAATGCTCAAGTATTCTCTCAGTATCTGGGTAGGATACGCACAGATTCTAAATAGAAATGGTTCATCCCAGAAGTAGAATTTTAGTTCTGAAAAGAATTTCTTTTTTTGTTAATTTGTCATGTTCCGTGGTAGCTCCCTACATACAAGATAATTAGCATAGTTGGTGAACCAAGGCTCATCCTCAACTCTAGAATTAAGCATATAGAAATGTTCATCAGGGAATAAATCATTAATGTCTTCCCCCTTCATCGATTCCCTTATGAGATTCTTTAACCTGGAAAGATAGTCAGTGGCTAAGTTCTCTGCACCCTTTTTGTACAAAATTCCCAAATCAAACTAGTGTGTTTGTTATTCACAACAAAACTCTCCCACTACACAAGTGAATAATATGGATGTGTCAAATCTCTCTATACCTTTAAATATGTGAACTCATAGGCAAGCGCACTTATCATCAAAGTATAGTAGTGACAAGTACCAAGATCTTTTTTTCTCAAAGAACGGAGGTTGTCTACCTTACTATACTTTTCTCTATGCCCTAACTGATTATTCAAAGATTTTATTTATCTAGCTACTATGAATTAACCAAACTAAACTAATACAGAAAAATAGACCATTGACTATTGATCAGCAACCAAAAACAACTAAGACAATCAACAATAAGAAACCTCACACTTAGAATCAAATCCCCCGATAAATTTCTTTGTGTTGCTTTTACTTTGGGTTTAATAAGATTGTGATTTACTTGAACCATGGAGTACTACTTAATGTAGATCAGCTCTTTAATGTGCTCTTATTTAGTTATATTTTCTATGGGCTTTTCCTTATATTTGCTTGTCTTTTGATGTGTTTTTGCTAGGATATGGTATTTGATTGGTTAATATTTTGTTTTCAGGTCATATTTTAGCTTCATGTGAGTTCAGAAGAACTTTGGAGAAGTCTCGGGGCTTAATTGCCAGTTTTTGGAAAGTTTTGGAGTTTATATGCACATATACATGCCCATGTTCCAAACCGTGTTAAAATAAGCAAGATTTTAAAGTCCAGAAGTGTAGTATGGCCTGTTACATAGCTATGAGGCAACTCATGTTTGCCCAAATTTTAGGGTTTTTTTTGGATAATTTAAACAAAAAAAGATAAAAGAAAGGAGGCAAAAAGTAATTGAAAAAAGAGAGTTTTTCATGGAGAAAGGCTACCAAAAGCAATTTTGATGATCAACACAATTTTATGAGCGCCAGATTGAAGATTTCTTGGAAAAGAAGAAATTCAGCCATGAATCATTCTTTTCTTAGTTTTCTTTTGATTCTTTGATATTTATTTTACAACATTATGAGCTAAACTTTTCCTACTCATACTTAGAGTAAATGAACCCAAGGATAATTTTTTGATTGTAATTATTTATGTTTTAATATGATTATGTGTTTTTCTTGTGATTTATCCAATATGCTTTGTTCCATTGATTAATAGTAGGTAGCCTATTAATTCAATGTGAAATGATAAACTTGTGTCAAGTAATATTCAGTATGTTTGTTGTGGATCACCATTGGATAAAATGGATATTATTGTAACCGGTAGTAATAAGCGTGATATAATATCTCTAGACTAGGATGAAACCTAGTAGTTGGTTGTTGGACTTGTAATGCGCCCTCAGGAAGTGCGGTAGGCATAGATATCTTATCGGTGATTTAAGAATAGGGTTAGAATAATGAGAATAATAAGGAGCTAATTTACATTAGGCAGTACTCCACGATCCAAGTTAATCACAGTCCTGTTAAACTAGAGTACAAGTAACACAAAGGGAGTTCTAGGAGGATTCAATTCTAAGTGTGAGGATTTCTTATTGTTGATTCTTTTAGTTGTTTTTCGCTGGCTGCTGATAGTCAGTAGTTTATTTTACTACATTAGTTTAGTTTAGTTAATTTATAGTATTTAGTTAAACAATTCCTCTTAATTGCCAGTCAGATAATATGGAGATATTGAATACTGTAAAAAACATCCATTGCTTGGGGAAAATGATCTTGGTACTTGCCACTACTATACATTGATGATTAGTATTGTAAAGGTTCTCATAGTATTTCCTCTATATTAAATGTTGAGGTAAGTAAATCCCAAGTTATTTCCCTTAGATAAGTTTTATTAAGCAAGCAAAAGCAAGCTAAGTAAGGTTAAATTGAGTACCAAAGAGTAATTGGCACATAAAGGGAAAAAAGGGCAAAATGGTAATTTTGGCCCAAGTTAGTGGCATGACCGTAATTTCATTAAAATTAGGTTTTGAACTACTTGATTTAAGACCATAAGTGTTTATAGCCATTTCGACCAAAAATGAAAGTTAAGGGTGAAAAATCTACTAAGTGAGAAATTAAGTTATTATGTCTTATAATGGCTTAAGTGGCCTAAGGGCAAAGTGTTTGGGTAAGAAAAACCTTTCTTGGGACTAAGAAAGATGATTTAGTGGAGGTTAAAGTGGCCTAAGTGAACAAATATTAAGTTTGAGGCCAAGGTGACTAGTGGAAGAGAGTTGGGCTAAGTTGGTTATAAATAAAGGAGATAGAACTATTCATCATCTCCCCCATCCACCATTTTCGTAGCTCTCCTTCCTCCACATCTCTCTACCTCTAAACCTCCCAAATCACTCAAGTTTCCATGAAAATCGAAGGTCCTGAAGCTATCCCAACAAGCCCTTAGCTCATTTTTGTGGAATTGGTGCATTTGGAGTTGTTATTGCAAGTTCTTGGTTCAAACCCAAAGGTAAACGACTTTGATCCTTGTGGGTTAGTTCTAAACTTGTTAAATAGTTAGAAATGGTCTTAACTTCATGTTCTTGGCGTCCAATTTGGTTGATTTCAAGCTTAGAACTCAAAGGAACTCGTTAGAGCTCGAATGTGCTCATTGCTTGTTTCTTGCTTTCAAGATATTTTGAGGTAAGGGATTTAAGTTAATTTAGCTCCAATAATGGATAGAAATGTAGTATTATGAGTAGGAATGAAGTAGAAACAAGACCCATATGAATTGGCCTTGGGATGGAAAAGTTTGAGCAAGTTTCATGCAAGTTCGCATGCTGTCGTGCAATGCTGTAATGCATTGGTGACGCATTGCTAAAGAGACGCATCACCATTAGATGTCAGGATTCCATAGAATTGATGCCTTTGGCAACGCGTTGCTGACGGCATAACCAAGGCATTAGTCCCTTAAGCTCAGGGCATCCTAAGAATGTCTCAAACTCTCGGTTATCATCCTTAATTTAAGATATTCCGTAGCCTCAGTTGGGTCTAGAACTCATTCCTAAGTTGGGAATTATGCATTATTTAGGTGGTAGCCAAGTAGTGTGGTTAATGTAGGGTAAGGAATGTTGGCTAAGGAAGTTAAAGTGCTTAAGTTGCTAAGGCAACACTAAGGGGATTAAGGCAGGTTTCAGATTCTTTGTTGCCTGAGTGGAAGGCCATAGACCTTTGGGCAATAAAAAGGAAACCTAAGAGGATCCCAACCAAACTTTATGGTCTGGTAAGTAAGCCACTAAGGAGCCCTGAGCTAAGCTCAAAGAGCTTGGTAAGTTGAATCACATAAGGCTACTACCTTGTACAATAAGTTAAAGGGAGAGACGAGTAATGAGGGAATAAGCAGTGACTTATCTAAGTAGCCCATCAAGGCGGGCAAGGTTTGAGTAAGTGACAACTTACTCTAAGGCACTCGTAAGAGGACTTCATGGGATTAGTTAAGTGCTAGCATAGGATACGAGGGCCAATATCCAAGTACCCCAGCCATATGAGCTCACGGCAAGTCTAGCACCTACGGGTGTAAGGAAGTCGTAAGTGTATTTGCATGTGCATACTTCATTCATTCATCCATCTATCCATTATTTGCATTTTGTGTTGCTTTTATTCTTAACTTTGGTTGTGTAGTTGGTAGCTTCTTTTGTTTTGTATGCTATATACATATACCTGTTGTGTTTTGTATGCTTGTATATCTTTCCCGCTATAGGTACCGAATCCCTTACTAAGTATTTTAGAACACTCACCCCTTAAGTGTTGTGCAGGTATTAAGTGGACTAGTCAGGTTTAACAGTTGGTAAAAGGCAGCTGTTACAGCTTAGTTTTATTAGTTTAAAGGTATTTTCTAAGTAGGAAACTCCAAGTTTCTGAGTTACTTATGGCATAAGCTAGTACTGACCAAAGTGTTTGCCTTACAGTTTGAGGCTAAGTGAGTACAAGGAAAGTGTGGCTCATCACTTGAAGCTAGCTTGCTTGGGTGGAGAGTTAAGGATGGACCTTAGTAGATATGAGCTGCTTCTTTTATATGTATGGTAATTTCATACATTGATCACCTCTACTAGTGTCCATTGGTGTGTATAACACTGTGATTACATTTGGGTGCATATGAGTTTGAGATGTATGCACATAGTTATTACTTGAAGTTAAAGCAACTAAAGTTTTATGTCCTGGCTTGTTGTGAATTATGTTTTCATTAATTGCTGTGGCACTATTTTCAATGATATTTTAGTTTAATTGTTATCACATAGCCAGGACAATACATGCATATTTCCTATGCAAGGTAGGCTAAGTAACTAGTTACATGTAAAGATTTAAGATACTTCACGAGTAATAACTAGCCAACTGTAACCTAAATGGGATTATAGTTCCTAAACACCCTACCAGTGCTAGCAATTTAGGGCCCTGGGGCCCTGTTCCGCCATAGGTACACTTGCCTATGAATTCACATGTTTGTTTAAGTATAGAGATATTTGATGCATCCACACTTTTACTAGTGTAATGGGAAAGGTTTGTTGTAAACTATGAATACACCAAGTTTCCTGGCACCATTGTCAGGGGAACATTTATTGAGTTTGCTACTTGAAAAATTAATCTCTATTAATCTAACCATTTATTCTATTGTAATATTTTTCTTTGAATTTTTAGTTATTTTTAGTTTATTGATTTTCTTCTTATTTTCTTGTAGAAATTTTAGTGTATGACTCATAGCCATCTTGGTGAAATGGTTGAAGCGGATCTAGAAATTAAAAGAACCTTGAGGAAACTTTTATCTTCGAGAGGTCTCAACTCACAACCATCAACATTATGAGTTGGAGTAGCAACGAGAAAATCAAGAAGGATTAATCATGGAGGACTGCAATAAAGTGAGGATTGTGTCAAAATATGCTAAACCTTTTCTTGAAGAGATGGAATCGAGTATTGTTAGACCTTCTGTCAATGCCAACAATTTTGAGATCAAGCCGAATATTATTCATATGGCGCAAAATTGTGTTCAATTTGATGGCTTGGCAGATAAGGATGCTCACTTTGCTAGTTTCTTGGAGATATGCGATACTTTAAGAATTCATAAGCTAGTGAACATAACATTTGGTTTAGACTATTCCCATTCTCATTAAGGGGAAAAGCTAAACAATGGTTGACTTCACTTTCAAGAGGTTCTATTGCCACTTGGAATGCTATTTCCAAGAAATTTCTATTAAGTATTTTCATCTAGCCAAGACTGCGAAGTTCTATAATGATATTTACACTTTCAATCAAATGGATTCGGAGACATTATATGAAACGTGGGAAAGATTCAAGGACTTGTTAAGAAGGTGTCCACATCACGGATTACCTACATGGATGCAACTACAAAAAATCTATAATGGCTTGAGTTATGCTTCCAAGCAGATGATTGACATAGCAACTAGTGGTACTTTGAATAGCAAGACGCCTGAAGCTCAAGATTTGATTGAGACAAATGGCGATGAACAATTATCAATGGCAATCGTCATCCAACATTAAGCCAAATAGACCAGCCACAATTCAGAATTCTGATGCTTATTCAATTTTGGCAAGTTAAGTAAAATTTTTAACAAGAGAAATCAGAAATTTTTCAGCTAATCAGAAGCAAGCAGTGTTATAATGCGAAGTTTGTGGAGATAGTCATTTGAGTGGAGATTGTCAAATGTCCAATTGGTTAAGAAAAATTGAGCAATTAGACTTTGTTAGAAATCCATCAAGGCCGCAAAACAAATGAGTACAGTAAT
The DNA here is from genome assembly GCA_039654915.1 of Aquilaria yunnanensis. Classification (NCBI taxonomy): domain Eukaryota; kingdom Viridiplantae; phylum Streptophyta; class Magnoliopsida; order Malvales; family Thymelaeaceae; genus Aquilaria; species Aquilaria yunnanensis. The sequence goes on along the minus strand of CM077594.1, from coordinate 77,132,348 downwards.
ACATATAATCTAAGGTGGAGGAATCATCCTAATTTTTCTTGAAGTAATCAAAGGCAATAACTGCTTGGTTTTCAACCTCGACTGCAACATTAAAGGAGGCCGGCTGTGGAGGAATTAATTTCCAAGTACATGCAACAATCTGATACTAGGATCATTGTGACAGAACTAGAGCTATGTAATATGAGGGCTACCAAGTAGAATTTTGAGACCTAGTTGGGTCAACTTACTAAGATGCTTTTCTAAAAGGTCATAAGGAGCTTTACCGGCAAATACTGAGCCCAATCCTAGATGATTTTTCAATCAAGATTTCCATCACAAGACGGACAACTATGCAGAAGTAAAGATCTTGAACAAGGAAATAGCTTTTTTAGTAATCGAGGAGAACATCAAGCTACAGACGTTAAACCAAACGCTTCTGGGAGTCAACCCAAGTGTTAAACTTTTCATTTAATTACATTTTCATGTAATTTGCTTTTAATTTATAAAAGTTCATTAGCTTTTTATTTGTCCTATAATCTTACAATCTGTGCTGTGACACAGGAATCTAGAGTATTTCAGGAAGAAATTGCATTCAAAGTGGGAGAAAAAGGGCAAGTTCAAATATGGGTAAGTATGCAAAATTTTACAAGGTTCAAGAGACAAACACACCTTTGAACACGCCCGTGTTCAAGGCCATGTTAAGTGACAAGGTTTCAAACACAGCCATGTTTGATTTATAAAAATTGATTTTTCACAAAGGTTTTTTATTTGAGCTACAGTAGCTAAACACGGTTTGCTTCTAAACCGTGTAACAAGGCATGTTTCATAACATGGTCTCATACATAGCCATTTTCTTACCCGTGTTTGTTTGAAACTTTAAAATTCCAGAGCTTAAACACATCACATACATGCCCATGTATAAAAATGTGTTTATGTCACAAGGTCATATACACACCCATGTTGGAGAATGTGTTTCGTCTCTGTGTTTTAAAATTTTTTGTTCCAGAGCACATACATGGTCACTTACATGATCGTATAAAGAGGTGTGTTGAGTGTGCACGGTCATTTACACAACCGTGTTGACCCCCATGTTACATCTCTTTATTTAAAAATAAAAGGGTAAAGTCCACCTGTCGTTCCTAAACTATATCCAATGTTGCTTATTCATCCCTAACCTATCAAATGTTGCTTAATCATTTCTAAACTATATCCAATGCTACTTAATTGTTCTGTCATCCATCACAGTCATTAAGGATGGATAGAAATATGATGTGGCATGGAAAAATGACGTGGCTACTAATATGTCATCACTTTTCCATCCATTTTTAATGGTATAATAAAAGGTAGGACGATTAAACAACACTAGATATAGTTTAGGGATGATTACGCAACGTTTGATAGCTTAGGGATGAATAAGTAACATTGAATATAGTTTAGGGACAAATGGTGGAATTTACCCCAAAAAAAATTAGGGTTCAAGATGTATGCATGTAGGCGGCATGCTCATGTTAAATGGCATGTTGAAGAAGTTACGGGTAACACAGGCATGTACACGCCTGTGTTGCAAGCCGTGTTTCACCCCTATTTAAGCTTGTTCAAGATTTTTCTACCCCACTTTGCATGAAACTCACTCAAACTCAACCCCTAGCTTTCTTGCATCTCGAGTGAGGTTTTTCATTGTTTGCAGAGTCCATTTTTTGTTTGGATTCTCAATTTTCATCCTCACATATTTGATTTTCTCTCTCTTGAGGTAACTTTCTCTCTCTCTCTAATTTTTATCCCTACATATTTGATATTGTATGCCTATTCATGTTAGTTTTGAGCTAATGCAATGTTTTGCAAGTGTCGGATTTTTTATTGTTATGTTTGGAAAATGAAGACTTAGAATTGAGGGTTATTGGAATTTGTGTTATGTATACTTGATTTGGTGGATTTTATGGCCTGGATTGATGTTGGTTTAGGTTTTGATATTTAAAGAATGCCTTGATTATTTAATTTGTCTTGAAATTTCATGAAATCTTGGAATTTGTAGTCTTTTGGTGTGATAGAATCTGTTTCTTATGCACCAAGAAAGAGCCTAATTATGAACCACATTGTTTTAAATTCCCTTGATTAGTATGCATTTAGTTTTGGTTGTTAACCAGATTAACTTAATGCCTAAAGTTAAATTAGACTTGTTTTCTATAAGGGAATTTTATTGACTTTTGTTTGGAGTTCTTATCCGTTGAATTATTATTATTGATTGTATGGTATTTGAGATTCTTTATGGCATTTGAAAAATCATCTCTATTTTTTAGGGTGTCTGATAATGAAGGTCAAGATGAGCCATGGTGGGAGCAATAATGGGATTGTGCTAGATTTATATCCCCTCAAGCTTTCGGAGTTCATGTAGCTACAACAGGAAGAAAAGTGATCCATCAGTTGGGATTCGACTACTCTAACATTCACAACCAACCCATCCTGGCCACCATTTGATGCCAGGGGTGGCATGTTTTCTGTAGGCCACTGAGCATTGCATCACTGACTTTGGTGCTCGTGTTTTGTGTAAATGTTCATGCCAGGGGCGACTTTCTAGAACCACTGATTCAAGTTAGGATGAGAGGTCAGTAATTGATTATTCACATTGACCAACTTAACGCCTTTTTAGACATCCAAAATGTTCAAGGATTGGTGCATCGTTTATCTCTTGAGGGGTTATCCATTATGCACTGTGGTAGACCGGTTGCTTGGATCACTTGTCCTGGACTTCCACTATTCCTCCCCATATCACAGTTATGCCATGATATTTAGGCCTGGCTCGCATTTATTAATGCGAGTTTGCTCCCTACTTCACCAACTCTAGAAGTTACTGAAGAAAAGGCCAAAATTTTGTATGGATTGCCAACTGATGGCTTGATAAATGTGGGGACACTCACATGGAGGAGTATAAGGGAGGCCATGAGTGACTTTCACCTTCAGATAGTTTTCCAGAATTACATATACAGCTAATGGAGCAACAGGGTATTCATGACTATGAGGATCATGAAAGGATCTTCCAGGTGGAGAATGTGATTTATACAAGATCATTAAGGCAGTTGCGCTTGTGTAGAGGACGTCACTCTAGGGTTCATGCTATAAAAGAAAGAGGAGACTAGTTCATCCCTAACAAGAGATCCAGGACATTTATCTGCTTTTTGGTATCATGTTTTTCTTATGGATATCACTATTGCTACTATTTATGCTTTCATTTTAGTGTGATGGATACTATTCCCTCATTGGAGCATCGGTTGCTCTTGTGTTTGTTTCATACTATTTTGTATTAGTTTTGGTGATATTTGCTTATGTTTCTTTTAATATATTTTATGGTTGATCATCCTTTATATTTTCTTTATAAGCCTTCAAATTTTCGATTGGAAGTTTGAATCAACACTATTTATGGAACTACAGCTTTGAATGGCAACTTGCACGACAAGTAATTGAAATTTTTCTTTTCAAAAGCAGTGTCAGTTTTTATCACTCCAACTTTTTCACTTTATTTTCCATGCTAGTACATTCAAGGTAACGTATAATTTAAGTGTGTAAGAATGGATTTTATTTTCAGCCCTTATTTATTATGTTAAATCTTGAATTTATATTTTTGGTGATTTTTCTGAAAATTTTTAAATTTTTGCAGTTTAATTATTTTTGTATAATTTTATTAAGCAAATAGTTATTAGAGAGTGATTGATAATTTAATGTCTTGAGCTCTTAACTTGAAGACCAGGTAAGTAGTTCCTAATCTTTTAGTTTTTTATGCTTAATTTTTTTTAAATGTTTTTTCATTCATTAGCAAGCTAGTCGAAGACAGTCTCGAGATACTGTTCTTGCATCAAGTTTTTGTGTTTAGTACACTATTCAAAACATGCTAAGTTGTGAGTTTTTGTGCTGGATTGATGGAAAGTTTAATTGATGGATTTGTGGTTGATTATTGATAATAAAAAAAAAAAGGTAAAGTGTGAATAAACTACTCAGCTGTTTTTAATGTTGAAGTAGGTTGGCGTTTTCTCCTAAGGCAAGAGTTTATCACAACTCGAAAACATGCTAAGAGCATGATTATAAGATCATCTTGGATTGTGTTGAGAATTATCTTGGGTATACACAGAGCTCTTGTAGTGTACACTGGCTACAAAAGTTTTTGACGCTTGACAAGAATTGGTTGAAAAATAGAAAGAAAACATATTGAAAATTTACTTAATCACGCAATCCATGGTTTGCGGTTTAAATGGTTGTGCATAGTTAGCTCTGGCTTAATGTTGTTTGTGTTTTTTACTTTACAAGAAAATTTGATGTTATCCTTTCAGTTTTAAGATATATGAGTTGCCAGCATGAGAATAAATTGTTACCATTAAAATTATTTTTCTTTTGAAAAGTGTTAGATAGAAGGAGTTGAATTCTTGGTAGTCTTATTAACTTCTCAAGATAATTAAAGGCTTAATCTTCTCTATATCTCTTTGCTCAAGAAAATGATTCTATGCTTCAATTGTTTTTAAGATTTTAAGATTTTTATTATTTATTTATTTATTTATTTTTGTGCATTTTTTGCTTGAGGGCAAGCAAAAGTTCAAGTATGGGGGAAAATATGATGTGCTCATAATTAGTTATGTTTTTGATAAATTTTTCCCTTATATTTTCTTGTCTTTTGATGTATTTTTGCTAGGAAATGGTGCTTAATTGGTTCATATTTTGTTTTCAAGTCGTATTTTAGCTTCATGTGAGTTAAGAAGGATTTTGGTGAAGTTTTAGAGCTGAATTACAAATTTTGGCAAAGTTTTAGAGCTTACACACTCTTATACAAGCCCATATAGTGCCATACATGCCCATATTCCAAATCATGTTGAAATAACCGAGATTTTAAAGTCTAGAGGAGTAACATGACCTGTTACACAGCCGTGTAACAACCCGTGTTTGCCCAAATTTTAGGGTTTCTCAGGTTAATTCAGAAAAAAAAAAAGACAGAAGAGAGCAAGTGGAGAAAAATAGGAAAAAAAAATTATGGAGGAACACAGCCAGAAGCAATTTTTATGATCAATACCATTTTATGATAGCCTAATCGAAGATTTCTTGGAAAAGAAGAAATTCAGCCATGTATCATTCTTTTCTTAGGTTTCTTTAGATTCTTTGGTGTTTATTTTACGGCACTATAAGCTAAACTTTTCCTATTCATGCTTAGAGTAGATGAACCCTAAAATGATTTTGTGATTGTGATTATTTTTTGTTTAATATGATTATATGTTTTCGTGCGATTTATCCAATGTACTTTGTTGCATTGATTAATAGTAGCTAGCCTATTAATTCAATGTGGGATAACAAACATGTGTCACGTAGTATCCGGTATGTTTATTGTGGACTACTATTGGATAAAAGGGATATTATCGTAACCGGGAGTAATAAATGCGATATAATGCCTCCGAACTAGGGTGAAGCCTAGTAATGGGTGGTAGGACTTGTAATGTGTTCTTAGGAAGTACGGTAGGCCTAGACACCCTATCGGTGACTTAAGAATAGGGTTAGTGTAACAGGAATAATAGGGAGCTAGTCTACATTAGGTAGTACTCCATGGTTCAAGTTAATCACAATCCTATAAAACCAGAGTAAAAGCAACACAAAAAAAGTTCTAGGGGGATTTGATTCTAAGTGTGAGGATTTCTTGTCGTTGATTGTTTTAGTTGTTTTCTGTAGCCTGCTGATAGCCAGTAGTTTATTTTACTGCATTAGTTTAGTTTAGTTAATTCATAGTTGTTAATTAAACAATTCTTCTTAATTGCCGGTTAGGTAAAAGGGAGATATTGAGTATGGAAGACAGTCTCCGTTCCTTGGGAAAAATGATTTTGGTAGTTACCACTACTATACTTTGATGATAGGTGTGCTTGCCTACGAGTTCACATGTTTGTTTAAGTATAGAAAGATTTGATGCATCCACACTATTACAAGTATAGCGGGAAATGTTTGTTGTGAACTACAAACACACCACTCCCGATTATTCTCGATACACTAACCCTACTCTTAAGTCACCGATAGGGTGTCTAGGCCTACTATGCTTCCTAAGAACACATTAAAAATCCTACAGCCCACTACTAGATTTCATCCCAATTCAAAGATATTATATCGCACCTATTACTCCCGATTACGATAATAACCTTTTTATCCAACGTTGATCAACAACAAACATACCAGCTACTACCTGACGCATGTTCATCATTCCACATTGAATTAATAGGCTAGCTACTATTAATCAAAGCATCAAAGGACATTGGATAAATTGCAAGAAAAACACATAATCATATTAAACCAAAAGACATCACAATCACAAAATCATTCTAGGGTTCATTTACTCTAAGCATGAGCTGGAAAAGTTTAGCCCATAATGCTGTAAAATAAATACAACAAAATCAAAAGAAACTAAGGAAAGAATTATCCTTTGACTGAATTTCTTCTTCTCCAAGAAATCTTCAATTCGGTGTTCATAAAACGGTGTTGATCATCAGAATTGCCTCCGGTAAACTTTCTCCATAAAAAACTCCTTTTTTTTCTTTGTATGTTCACCTTTTTTTTCTTTTTCTCTTTTCATTCCGTCCTTGAAATAACCTAAGAAGCCCTAAAAATAGGACAAACATAGTCTAGTACACGACTGTGCTAAAGGCCGTGTAACCTCTTTAGAACTTATAATCTCGCTAATTTAAACATGGTTTGGAATATGGGCATATAACTCAGACACGGGCATGTAATAGAGCATGTTAAGCACTACACAGGTGTGTAGCAAGGTATGTCTACTCCAAAACTTCGCCTAAACGTACAATTCAACTCCAAAATTTTGCAGAAACCCTTCCGAACTCAAATAAAGCTAAAAGATGTCTTGAAAATAAAATATGAATCAATTAAGTACCATATCTTAGCTTAAACATATTAAAAGATAAGAAAATACAAGAGAAAAACAAATAGAAAATAGAACTAAATATGAGCATATCATATTTTTCCCCCACACTTGAACTTCCACTTGCCCTTAAGCAAAAACTCAAGAAGAAAAATCAAGAAATTCCTTAAAAACCTTGAAAACGATTAGAACGTAGAATCATTTCCTTGAACAAATAGATATAGAGATGATTGAGACTCTAATTATCTTGAGAAATTAATAAGACTACCTAGCATGCAACTCCTCCTATCTAACACTTTTCAAAACAAAAATAATTTAATGGGAACAATTCATTCTCAAACTAGCAATGCATATCTCTTGAAACCGAAAGGAAAACATCAAATTTTCAAGCAAAATAGAAAACACAAACCACACTAAGCCATAGCTAACTATTCATAACGTTTCAAACCACATGAACTATGGATAGGGCAATTAATTGACTTCTTTTTTCAATTTCTTTTTATTTTCTCTTCTACCAATTCTTGTCATATGTTGAAATCTTTTGTAACAAGTGTACACTGTAGGAGTTATGTGTATACCCAAGCTAATTTTCAACACATTCAAGGATGATTTTTTATCATACTCATGCTTTTAGTATTTTTTTGAGCTGTGATCAACTCTTGCCTTAAGATAAGGCCCCAACCTACTTCAACATGAAAAACAGTAGAGTAGCATACTTTCATACTTTACTTTATTATACTTTATCAACAATTAACCATAAATCTATCAACCAAAGTTTCGATCAAACCAAAAAAAAAGGCAAAACTTAACAAGATTTGAACAGTATACTAAACACGAAAACTTGATGCAAAAATAGTTTCTCAAGACCATTTTTCACTAACTTGCTAATGAATCGCAAAAATATTTTAAGAGTCTATTAAGCACCGAAAGTGAAAGATTAGGAATCACTTTATTGGTGTTCAAGTTAAGAACTCTAAACATTAAATTAACATCCACTCTCTAATAAGCACATGCTCAATAAAATGATTCAAAATAAATACACTAAAAAAATTTAAAAATTTTCAAGATTCTCAGAAATATTACTAAAAGAGATATAAATAAGTAAAAACATAATAAGCATGGGCTCAAAATGAAATCCACTTGCCCACAATTAAATTGTACATTTTCCTTCAATGTACTAGTATGGAAGATAAAGTGAAAAAGAATGAGTGGTAGAAACTGACATTGCCCTTGAACAGAAAAATCTCAGTTACTTGTCTTGCAAGTTGGTGTTCCAAAAAGAAAATTCCAACAAGAAGCTTGATTTGGGCTTCCATTAAAAAATTTGAAGGCTTCCAAAGAAAATAGAAAAGTTGATCAACCACAAAATAAAGTAAAACAAAAACATAAGCAAATTTAGAAATTAAAAGGAAATAGTACAAAAACTAAACACATGAGCAACTAATGCTCTAATGTCAAACATAAGGGTATCTAACAAGAATAATATGAAAGTAAGTCTAGTAAGTCTGTAATATCAAAGGAAATAGATAGTGTCATGATGGAAGCAAAAAGTCTAGGCAAGAGCGAGATCAGTGATGGCATTGGCAAGGGCATCCTTGTCAGCATCACTCACATCATCATCATCCCCCCATGGGCATAGTGGGATGATCACTCAAAATGCCCCAGCCAGAGAAATGATGTGTTGTGCTATAAGAATCTCTGTAATCAATTGCGGGAAGATCATGGGCAAAGTCGGGTCATGGATAGCTTTTGCAACAGTCTTCAGGATCACGCAACTGATGTTCACTGGGCAATCAGTGAGAATGGCATGTAGCAGAACCACTTGTTCCTCGGTGACTAAATCGGTTAGTGGTTGAAAGTAGAGGCACTTAATCAGAAAAATGAACCATGGGCAAATAATAGGTAGTAGTTGCGATGATCAAAGAAAGGGACTATGCCTTGGCATAGAAGTCCAGGCCACCTGTCAGCCGCAGAGTGTCTGAGCCAGCTTCACTCAATCAGGTTGTGGGAATTGGCACTCTATCGGGGTAATACCAAGATGGTGCTCAATTTCACTCACATAGGCATGAAGCTCCACATTTCGCACAAATCCCCATAATTAAATCTCAGAACAAATGGCCCTGAAAGCACCATTGGCATAAAACCCTCACACCAAAGCCATGGAAGCAAATGTTGGTGGCTCGCACAAACGCGTCGAGCCCTACCTGACTGTGATGTCCTAAATCTCTGAAGTGATGAAGTAGTCAAAATGCAGCAAAAAAAATGATCATTCAGTTTATTAAGGCCTCATGCAAAGAGTACGCCTCGAAGGGAGACAAATCGTGAGGTAATTTCCTGGGTATGCTGTCCATTTCATCCCAATGTCGGGCCATAACCTAAACTCAGCAAAACAATTAAAGCAGTTTGCCTAACCCATTGAGAACAAATATCAAACACTTGGTAAACTTCGTTACTTAGGTTTCAAGTAAAAGGGTTGAGACATATAAAGTATAGCTAAATTGATGCCTCAAGATCATTAATAGCAATTAGTAAGCAACCACTATAATGAAAATAGAACTCTAGTTTGATAACATCCAGATAAACCATATTAGAACCATAGAGATATCAAGACAAATTCCTGAAAAATAGCCTTAGCCTAGGTGTACTTCCATCAGGTTCTTGAATAAGAAAACAAAGAAAAATAAGAAGAAACAAAATAAGCTTTGAATCAAAGAGTAAGAGCAACGATGGTACCTTGAGCGCTCAAAATCAAAGAAAACCTCTGGTTCTCGATGCTTTGGGTTGCAGGAAAGTAGGTAATTTGTGTCTAAGATCGCCAAAGAAAGTTAAGAGGCTTTTAAGCTACTGGGATCAGACACAGTCATGTACACGAGCATGTACATGCCCATGTTTCTTAAAATTTTGAGGTACATGGTTGCTAAATGGGCGTGTTAGTAATCGTGTGAAGTTTTTGGACTTGAATTAGAGGAAATCTACACATGAAGCACGAGGTTCATACACGGTCATGTTAAGAACCACGTAGAATGCACACGAGCGAAATTATGGGCATGTGTATAGACCATGTTTAGGCTCTAGAAGTTGAAACATCTGTAAGAAGAATATATACACAAACCTAAACATGTGTGTGTTATGGGCTGTGTACAAGAAGCACACCCATTAACATGGATGTGGTGGAGACCGTGTTCAAAGTCTGTTGAGCAACACGAGGGTAAACATGGGCATGTATAAAAGTGTGTTACTAAACACACTTAGTATCACAGGCATGTAAATAACCGTGTTTGTGCTCTGTGTTTCACAATGTGTAAGTTCAGAAAAAGAACACACTTCCTAACATGATAGTGTATATAATCGTGTAACATAAACATGTTCTAGAACATAGGTGTGCAAGTGCATGTGTTTGAACTATGGAATTTTAAGTTTTTGAAAAGCATGGGTAAGAACATGGTCATGTATGAGACCGTCTAAAGGAACATGCTTTGCAACACGACTAGAACACAAGCTATGTTTGGCTATTGTAGCTTAAATAAAAATTCTCATGAAAAATCAATTTTAATAAATTAAACATCGTTTTGTTTAAGACCATGTTAGGTAACACGATTCTAAACATGGGCGTGTTTAAGAGTGTGTTTACTCCTTGATTTTGAAAATTTTAGAAAAACTTACATGGAATTGAGTTTAACTTTTTTTCACCACTTTCCATACTAATTTCTTCCCAAAATATCTTATATTCCTACATCGACAACACAAATTATAAAATCAAAGAGCAACCAGAAGCTAAGTAAACTACTAATAATCAAACCAAATAAATGAACACAAATTAAACTAAAATCTTCGGTTACCTCCCAAGAAGTGCTTGGTTTAACATTGTCGACCCGACATTCTAAACACCTTAATCAAGACTTGGTTAGGGGCAGTTGAGTGTGATGTCCTCATGATTGATGTCAGGAATCTTGCCACCAAAATACCGCTTAAGCCAATGTTCGTTCACCTTGAATGTTCCTTTTTTAGGATGCTTGATCTCTACAACACCGAAAAGAAAACCCATCATTACTATAAATGGCCCAGACCAATAGTGGTGACCGGTGCGCCGACCTAGCCTGGACCCGGGCCTAGGTCGGAGTTTTCAAACCCGGGCATGGCCAGCGTCAAAGCAGGATGGGCCTGGGCCAGATCCAACCCGGGCCCGGGTTGGGCTGGGGTAGGTCCGAGCTAGGCCGAGTTAATTCGATTTAAAAAAATACATTTTAATATGTTTTCAACCGTTATTTGATAGTAATTTTATGAAATATATATTTTTTTAGAAGAAACACCACCACCGATGCAAATTTTATTAATAAAAAAGCCAAATGGCACTTACATAATTTGAAACATGCCTTACACTTGAAAATGGCAAAACGTTCCATGGAAAAAAATGAAAAGGTAAAACTTAAGATTTATGCTTAACAGCATAATCAGATCAATTACATTCTTTAAATTGTAATGAAAACCTACAATTTACTCTTGTTGGTCATCATCAGAAGAGACCTCATCATCGGAACTTTTAATATCTTCTTTCCTTAGAGCAGCAAGCGCCAATCCCGGTTACAGACGCAAGCCTCAACAGCTTCAGGTGTGAGCCTTGCTTGTTTCTTCGAGATGACTCGTTTCCCTATACTAAATGTGGCCTTGGAGGCGACGGTTGAAATCGGAACTGCCAAAATCTCTTACGTCAGTATGGATAAGATCAGGAATCTTCCTCTTTTGTTCTTCCACCATTCGAGGATATCTTCCTCATTGTTTTCAAATGAAGTGCGGAGGTAATCATCCCATTCTACCAATCCCGGGTTTGTGGGTTTTGGTTGTTTGAGGATACTCGCCGTTGGGTTGAACCTTGATGATGATGAAGAGGTGAAATGTCGGGCGAGTGTTGAATTGGATGAATTAACCTTATCAGAATGCTTAACAAAGTAGAATTTATATAACTCTCTCAAATTGTGGTCAGCTTCAGCAGAAATAGCAAGTGCAGAAACTTGTGCTTGACCTAAATATGTATGATAGTATGCTTCTAACAATTGTAGACAACCCGTGATTTTGACATTTGGATCTAATGCAGATGTAATAAGATAAATTTGTGGGATTTGTTGAAAATAATCAAGCCATTTCTTTTGCATTGCTTCAACAGTTGGTTTCAAAAACTTATTGTCCTTGTATTGGTGGAAAACATAGACGATATTTATAAAATATAACATTGCTTGGTACACTGTGGGGTAATAAACCCAAGAGGAAAAGTTTGTTGCCTCATAAAAATATCTAAGCAACTCAATTAACTTAAAATATTTTTCCCGAACCTCATCTGTTAGCCAGTCACCTTGCACTTTTGAGTTCACAAAGTGAGTCAAAAGATTTGCCTATGGTTGAGCGTCATTTAACATTTCAAATGTTGAATTCCATCAAGTGGGGCAATCGATTTTAAACCTTTTCTAAGAAAAATTCACCCCATTTTTCAATACAAAATATTTTAAATTCACGAGCCAATTTGTTCCTTATTTTAACAAAAAGTAAAGAATTTCAAATTGGCTCAATTTGGTTTTGCAGTAGTTGTAAACCATTTTGGACACATAAACTCAAAATGTGACACAAGCAATGAACATGAAAAAATTTTCCATCAAACGGTGGTTTTATTTCTTTTATCAATTCTCTCACCACCGAATCATTGTTTGAAGCATTGTCAAAAGAAATAGACAAAACTTTATCGGCAACAAAAAATTGATGCAAGCTTTCAATAATGCAGTTAAAAATATTCCAACCCGTATGATCAGATTCCATACATTTGAAAGCAATTATCCATTTTTTAATAACCTATTCATCATCTATCAAATGAGGAGTTACACAATAATAACTTTGTCCTATTAAAGATATCCACATATCATATGTAATGACAGACAATGATCAACAGTAGAAAAATATGCTTGTAAATCACTTCTCCTAGCTTCATACAGTTTAAATCTTTCTCTTCTAGCCGTTTGCCTAAACATTTTCTTATAAGCAGGATTTAGATTTTCTTGGAAGAATCTTTCTAAGTGTTCATCCTCAGCTTGTCTAAATGATTTTTCAGTAATCATCATCCAATTAATTAAACCTTGCCTAACTGTTTTTGGATTAAATCAAAAAATACTTGGACCGCCGGAGCTGCCAACACCCGTCAGTTGTGTTTGTCCACTGGAAATGCCACTGATGTCTCCATGGACTTTGCTTAAGTGTCTCATGAGGGTGCCCATCCCAGAGTTCAATTTGTGTGCAAATTTTTTGTCGCAATGTTTGCACTTTGCATACCTCGTTTCGCCTTCCCAAAATTGATCAAAATGTGCCCAAATGGAAGCCTTCAAATTCCCACTCTTCACTTAACTCCGCTCGGGTTGCTCGCTTTGTGGCGTCAGTTGGGACCCCTCGCACCGAGTTGGGTTAGTGGAATTTCCTCAACGCCATCATTAGAGAGTTGATCGTCAAGGCCAAGGTGGTATGCAGCCATGTCAATGTTTGGATCATTGTCGGTAATTTCTTGTGAATGCGAGCCTCGATTTTTGTGGAACAAATGTCCTCGGAAAAATGAACCGACCCTTATACCGGATGAGGAGGAGGCAACACCCTTGCCTTTGTCGGAGTTCTTCCCTCATGAAGCCATTAGTGTAAGAAAATAATTGAAGAGATGGAGAGATGATTAAGAGGCAATTAAGAAAATATTAGTGAAAGATTAAAAAACTTGGAGAGAGATAGTAGAGAGAATGAGAGAATATTGTAGAAGATTGGAGGAGAGAAGATTGGTGTGATGAAGTGTGGGAAGGAAGCTACCTATTTATAGGAGAAGAAAAAAATCGTTTTACCCAAAAAGGTTTAAAAAACTAGCCGTTAGTGACTGTTGACTAAGAGTAAAAAAGTCTGGGGGTAAAAAAAAAGTCTAGAGCCATTGGGGGGCAGGGCGTAATTTTACCATTTTTTGAAAAATTCTAAAATCTGCCAACGGGAAGTTGAACAGTTGACCCTACCCGACCCGGCTCGGCGAGGTCATGGGCTGATTCGATCCGGTCCGAGTTTGTGCGGTTTCGTGGGCTGGTCCATCTTCTTTGGGCTCCCATCCTCTCCTAGGCCCAAACATGCCCCGCTTTCCTTTGAGTCCAATCCGTGTTGAGCCAGGCCCGGGTTTGACTATGCCGAGGCGAGTTTGACTTGAGCTGGGTCCAGGTCAACCCGGCCCAGTGGCCACCATTACAGACCAGTGTGATTTCAGTTTACCTAGAAAAAGTCAAAGTCAAGCATTATCAATTAACACCCGATCTCCGACTCGAATATCTTTCCCTTTCTTTATCCTTGCATCATGCCATTTCTTCACCTTCTCTTTATAGATTTTAAAGTTTTCGTAGGTGACATTCCTCCAATCATTAAACATATTTAACTGCAACAAATGTTTTTCACCTGCACACTGAAAATCATAGTTAATACTTTCTTCATCTCATAAAATTTGTCCTCCTTGATTATGCACGCAAATTAAGACTTCTCTACTTTTAACTTCTTTATTTTAATATAAAAATATTAGTTTATTTATTTTTATATAAAGTACATGTACTTATCTAAAAAAAGTTACCAACATTTGTACTTTTTAATGGGTCCTACATACTTTTACTTTTTAATTTTCTCAACTTTCTCTCCTTTCAATGATTAATATATATATATATAATAATAATAATAAAGTTGCCTTATTTGGAAAGATAAAAAGAGGAAAACTATTTTGAAACTGCCAAAAAATGAATAGAGGCCAAATATTGTGAATTGGAAGGAGTATTCTTTATAGCTTAATATGCCTTATGTTCTAACTCTACTAGAAGGTGGCATGCTTTCGTATAGACTAAACGATATGGGATAGTTCCAATAGGTGTCTTATATACCGTTTGATATGCCCATAGCATATCATCTAACTTAAGAGACTAGTTCTTCCTAGTCATAGAAACTATTTTTTCTAAAATACGTTTGATCTCTCTATTGGACGATTCGACTTGATAACTAGCTTATGGGTGATAAGCAGTAGTTGTTCGATGAGTGACTCCAAACCTATTGAGTACTTTCCCAAATTTAGAATTACAGAAATGTGTCCCTCTATCACTAATGATGGCTCTTGGAGTTCTAAATTGGTAAACAATTTGTGTAAGAATTTAACCACAACCCTTTCAACATTTGTAAGTATGGCTTGCGCTTCTACCCATTTAGAGACATAGTCAACAGTTACTAAAATATACTTATTCCCTAAAGACAATGGAAAAGGACGTATAAAATCAATGCCCTAAATGTCAAATACTTCACATACTTGGATTCCATATTGAAGCATCTCATCTCTTTTCAAAATGTTACCAAGCCTTTGGCAACTATCGCACGAGGCTGCATACTTTCTCTCATCCTGGAATAGGGTTGGCCAATAGAAACCCGACTCAAACTCTTTTCTTGCTGTAGTGTTGCCTTGAAAAAGGCCTCCAACATTTGTATCTGGGTAGCACACATATCACTGAATAATTTGATCTGCACAAATTCTAAATAAAAATGGTTTATCCCAGAAATAATATTTCAACTCTGAAAAAAATTTCTTCTTTTGCTAATATGCCATATCCTGATGTGGCTCCCAGTATACAAGATAATTGCCAAATCAACAAACCATGGCTCATATGCATGCTTAGAAGTAAGCATGTAAAGATGTTTGTCAGGGAATGAATCGTTAATATCCTTCTCCTTCATGGGCTCTTTTTCTAGATTTTACAACCTTGAAAGATTATCTGCAGCCAGATTCTCCGCTTTTTTTTTGTCTAAGATTTCTAAATTAAACTTTTGGAGTAAAAAAATCCATCTGATTAATCTTGACTTCACATCATTCTTATTCAATAGGTACTTTAAGGCGGAATGGTCAATGTACACAATAATCTTAGATAAAGATAAATAAGAGCAAAACTTGTCGATGGCAAAAACTGCAGCCAACAACTCTTTTTCAGTAGTAGTATAATTCTTTTGTGCACTAGTCAGTGTCTTACTAGCATAGCATATAGGTTGAAAATGTTTATGTTTATGCTAGCCTAACATGGCACATACTTCCCAATAATTAGAATCATGCATTAACTCAAATGGAAGTGACCAATTGGGTGGTACCATAACAGGTGCTCTTGTCTTGGTCCTTCGGTGTGATTAGGATTTGAAAGTAACATGACATACCATCCAGAAAACAATAGTGAGCATGATCGGCTAACAGTTCTAACATTAAATCAACAAAAGGAAGAGAAAAGTGATCCTTTCAGGTGGCATCATTGAGCTTCCTATAATCAATACACACTCTCCTCTAATGACTATCCCAGTGGGGATAAGCTCATTATTCTTATTCTAAACAACGGTTATCCTTCATTTCTTGGGTGTGACTTGATTTGGGCTCACATATACACTATCTGAGATGAGGTAAATTACTTTGGCATGTAACAGCTTAGTTACTTCAAGCTTTATGACCTCTTTGACATTTGAATTCAATCTCCGCTGTGGTTATATTACCGGTTTATGATTTTCCTCCATTAGAATTTTATGTGTGCAAAAAGATGGGTTTATCCCTTTTAGGTCGGCAATGGACCAAGCTATTACTCCTTTTCGCTTTTGCAGCTCTTATAATAACTTCCTCTTCTCTTCCTTACTTAACAAAGCTGAAATAATCACTAGCAACTTATGGTCAAGAGTTCCTTGGCATCTAACTAGACTACTAGTTCTTTCTTTTCTAGGGTATTAATTTCGAATTTGTTCCCTTGGGTGATATACTCCTCCAATGATCCTCTGAAGTGCATTCCTAAAAACAACGAGGAACTTCAGTATCTATTGAAAATAAAGAATAACAAGTGTCATCCTTACCAAGAGTAACTTTCATGGTATAAGAAATATGAAAAGTAGCCTCTTCCGTCCTCATTTTCAAAACTAATTTACAGTTTTGAACACCAATTAGTGCTTTCGTAATAGCTAAAAATGGTTATCCTAAACCATAGGTACATGTGCATCCACATCCATATCTAATATGACGAAATCAGCAGAAATAATAAACTTATAAACTTTTACCAAAACATCTTCAATTATTTGCCTAGGATATTTAGTTGATCTATCAACTAGCTGAATGCTTATCCTAGTTGGTTTAGGCTCTCCTAACTCTAGTTTTTTAAATAAAGTATAAGGCATTAGATTTATAATAGCACCTAAATCCACTAATGGTCTACCAATTGTCAAATGACCAATAGTACAAGGAATAGTAAAATTCCCTAGATCACCAATTTTCCCTGGCAAGTCATTTTGAATGATAGTAGAGCATTCCCATTCAGAATCAGTAAAGATAATTCTTGCAACTTTTTTTTTTTTGGCCAAAATGTCCTTAAAAAACTTCATGTAACATGGTATCTGTTCTAATACTTCTATAAAAGGAATGTTAATTTGGAGCTATTCAAACATAGCAAAAAATTTAGCAAATTGTTTCTCATCTCTATCTTTCAATACATGAGAAGGATACGGCAATAGCAGCTAGTATTCCTTGACTTCCTATTTTTTTCTTGGTGGTTCTAATGGTCTTCCTTGTTGCGGGGTGTACTTATTTCCTGCTGGATCTCTTGATATGGTTTCTCCATGTTTACCGACTTCTTTTTCTCACCATTTCTTTTGTCAAGAAGCTTCCTTCCATGATGAAGAGTGATAGCCTCCAACTATTCAAATGTTGGTGTCATGATCGCCTTATTGATTTGCATCATAGTTTGTGACATTTGTTCCATTTGCTTCTGAAACATCGACTCCTCCTTCTCCATAGTGTCCTTGAAAATCTAACACTAAGCTTGAATATTGCCCATAAATCCCATTATTGCTTATTCAAAATTCAGGGAAGAAGGAAAATGTTAGAAATTCACGCTCCTTCCTCAAATATTCCATCTATCCATAGGGCAGCTCTCTTATCTTGGTCTAAAATAGTTGTTTTTTGTGAAAATGACAAGTACCCAATGAAGTTGACATACTTATTCTTCCTCTTCTAATTATTCAATTGACACTCCCAAGTTTGGCATTCTCCTCCACAGTCATCACAAAACACCACTACAAGTTTGAATAGCTGAAAAATTTCTGAATCCTTTAGTTAAAGCCTCAACTTGGGTTGCCAAAGCTGAGTAAGCATTGGAGTTCTAAATGACAATTGTTCTATTTTGATTGATCCTAGATGACGATTGTCATCCATAATTGTTCACCACCATCTCCTCAATCAAATCTTGGACTGCTTTGGGCATTTTTCTATTTACAGTACCATTAGTTGCTGCGTCAATCATCTGTTTGGAAGCATAACTCAAACCATTATAGAATGTTTGTACCTTCGTCCATATAGGTAATCCATGATGTGCACTCCTTCTCAATAAATCCTTGAGTCTTTCCCAAGCTTTATATAATATTTCTGAATGCATCTAACTGAAAGTAGAAATATCATTATGGAACTTTACAGTCTTAGCTGGAGGAAATACTTTAATAAAAACTTCTTAGCGAGAGCGTTCCATGTGGCAATAGGATCTCTTGGAAGTGAAGTTAACCATTACTTAGCTCTAATCCTCAATAAGAATCAAAATAACCTCAATCGAATGCTTTAAGAACGAAAATAACCTCAATTGAATGCTATCCTCACTAATTCCATTAATTTTGAAAGAATCACATATCTTTAAGAAGCTAGCAATATGAGCATTAGGATCCTCATCTTGCAAGCTATTGAATTGAAGACAATTCTGCACCATCTGAATGATATTCAACTTGATCTTAAAATTGTTGGCATTAACAAGAGGTCTAACGATACTTGATTTCAACATAGTCCTCGCTTGATTGCGGTCTTCCATGATTAATCTTTCCTAATTCTCTCCTTGTTGCTCCAACTTAGAATGTGATTGTTGCAACTTGTTACCATTCAAAGATAAGAGTTTCCTCAAAGTTCATTCAATTTTTGAATCTGCTTTATCAACTTCACCAGGGTGGCTACAAGTCATACACCAAAATTCCTAAAACGAAAAGAGAAAAAATTAATAAACTAAAAAAAAATAAAATACAAAGAAAAATACTGTAATAAAGTAAATGGTTAGATTAATAAAGATAATTTTTTCAAATAGCAAACTCAACAAATATTCCCTGGTAACGAAATTAGAAAACTTGGTGTGTTCATAGTTCACAACAAACATTTCTCACTACATTGATGAATAATGTGAATGTGTCAAATTTCTCTATGCCCTTAGATATGCGAACTTACAAACAAGCGCACCTATCATCAAATTATAGCAGTATCAAGTACCAAGATCATTTTTCCAAAAAAACGGACGTTATCTACCTTACTCTATATATCTTTATTATCTAACCGACAATTAAAAGAGTTTATTTAACTAACTTCTATGAATTAACCAAACTAAACTGATATAATAAAATAAACTATTAAATCTTGATTGGCAATGGAAAACAATTAAGACAATCAACAATAAGAAACCTCATACTTAGAATTGAATCCCCTTAGAAATTCATTTATGTTGCTTTTACTTTGGTTTAACAGGATTATGATTTACTTGGACTGTAAAGCACTACCTAATGTAGATTAGCTTTCTATTATTCTTGTTATACTAACCTTATTCTCCGCACTTCCTAAGAACGCATTATAAGTCCTATGACCCATTACTAGGTTTCACCATAGTCTGAAGGTACTATATCGCATCTATTATTCCTGACTACGATAATATCCCTTTTATCCAATGGTGATCCATAATAAACCTACTGAATACTACCTAACACATGTTCATCATCCCACATTGAATTAATAAGCTAGCTACTATTAGTCAGCACATCAAAAAACATTGGATAAATGACAAGAAAAATACATAATCATATTAAACCAAAAGCAATCACAATCACGAAATCATTCTAGGGTTGATCTACTCTTAAGTATGAGTAGGAAAAGTTTGGCTCATAATGTCATAAAATAAACATAACAAAATTAAAAGAAAACTAAGAAACGAATTATCCATGGTTGCATTTCTTCTTTTCCATAAAATCTTCAGTTTGGCATTCATAAAATGGTGCTGATCATCAGAACTACCTCCGACAGACTTTTTCCATAAGAAAACCCTAAAAATATGACAAACATGGTCTGGTACATGATTGTGTAACTTTTCTAGAACTTAAAATATCAAAAATTTAAACACATCTTGAAACATAGGCATATAACTCAGACACGGGCGTGTAATAAAGCGTATTAAGCACTATATGGGCATGTTCACCAAAACTTGTAATTCAGCTCCAAAACTTTGTAGAAATCCTTCCTAACACATGTACTTATATTCTAGTTAATATACTAATTGCATGCAAATTTTAAATAATCTGCAAGTATTGATTACCCAATTGTGACTAATTGTGGGACCACCATATCCCAGTTATTCCAATAATCCTAGGAAGTAACCCTAGGCTAAGGTAAGACAAAGCAACCTTTCTTTACAGTGGTATTAGAGCTCTCAGACCCCAGTTCACCCCCACCCTATAACCCTTAGGAGCTTATTTAAATTACTAAGTTCCATAGGGTGAATTAGAGCATGACAACCAGGATGCTTGATTTAAATTTTAGTTATTAGCATAGTACGACTTAGGTGAAGGTTACTAATTAAACAATTGTATGAAGATTCATTAAGTTTGAAGTTTAATGTGTTAAACTCCTAAATGCATTTGAATAGGCTTACCCTTGTGACCATAGGATGTGTAGGAGAGTGAATATTAGTGTACCTTAAAGGGTGTGTGTATATGTGTGTATGTGTGTGCACTGGTGTGCTCAAAAGGGTTTGTACTGGGTCCTTCTAACATGCTTGCCAGCTTTATCATACATTCATACTTATATACATACATTTCTAGGTTTCATTAGTACAAACCATGCATGCATTACCTAGCCCATTACACTTTGTGCCTTACGCCCACTATGTACCACTAAGGCATATGCCATATACTTAAGTCCTTATGCCAACTAAAATATATACATGCACTTACAAGTTCAAAAATTGGCATCCTAGGGATCACATGGCCAAAATTACATGTACCAAAAGTTTGGCTATTTAAGTAGCATGCATGTTACACAAAATGGGCTACACTGTCTTAATGTCCACTAACACTTCAATTTCCATTTTGATTTGACATCTAGGTAGCATTTCTCTTATAAACCCCTTAGTCTTTACCTTTACCAAAACAGGATAAAACCAAAAACAACCAACCCCACAACAGCCATTAAAGCCTACAGTTCAATTCACAAAACATTAGTTCATAACATGAACTTTTCAAGCTTTTCTTCCATAAACCAATATGACAAAGCCATACCTTTTTATACATAAACCTCCAAAGAGGTTCCCTAGCACCTACTAATCCACTTCTTTTCCTGAAATAGGCAGAAACAGGGCATGAGCACACTTGTACTCAATAAGGGCTCAATACGACACCTAGTGCCTACAATGTTTAAAATATTGTCACATAAACCTCTGATTTGTCCCCCAAGCACCTGCAACCAAAGACAAAGAGGACATAAAAGAAGAATAGAACAATATAATACAAGATAACTATACATAATATGGGGTTAGCACACACATCCAACAAAGAAGCATGCAAAACACACAAACACACCACATACACAGTTTTCACTTAGAACTTAACAAGCATTTTTTTCATTCAATTTAGCATGTGATCACTTCGATTATAGTCAATTTAACATAGAACTATAGGTAGATGAACAAGTTCAGTCATACTTGGTCAAGAACCTTAATGCTTGCCATATGTAAACTAGCTAGCTCACCATAGTGCCTTAGCACACATAGCCCATTTTCATAGCTCTTAGGATCATTTAGCCATGCCCATCATCTAGGGCAGCATCCTTCCTATGAAATTCCAAGTAAAAGAGCTTAAATTGAACCCTTACCTAGCTCGGATATGGTAGTACAAAAGCAGGAACACCTCCATGCACCTAACGCACCACCATAGGCCTACCTTGGAGTCGCCATGCTCGATTTTGTTACTTTTTTTTCCATGGATTATTTTGGTTGCTTTGCTAGAAAGTTTGCTAGGATTTTAGACTAAGGTACCCTTATGAAACAAGTAAAAAACTGCATTAAGTGGAGCTAAGTCCAAGCAGCAGAGGTGGAGTCAAGCCGGTTACATTGGCAGCTAGGAAACTTGACCAATTCTTGGTCTTTTTCGCCCATGGCTACTTAAGTTTTTTAGATCATTCAATTAACATGTCCAGCTTATTTGGTGGCACAATTTTGGCACCCACTTCATTGTTTAATTCAACCATTTAAGGCCTCAAACTTCCATGTGCACTTAAAGACTCTTTAGGTGCACCTTTAGGTGCTCATCACTTTTCTTGTGTGCCCTTCACCTCTTTTTGACCTGCATTGCAATCTTGATCTTTATTTTAACATGAAGCATCAATCTTGCACAATTTATTTTAAGGCACTTGGCTTTGAAGCCTTATATTGACATGGGTGCACACAAAAGGTGTGCCTAAGAGCCACCTTGAGCCCTTCCTTGGTGCACCCTGGTGCCCTTAGGCTCCTAGCCACTTTTTCTTCACATTATGAATCCTCATTTCAAAAACCTACCTTGGCACTTAATATTAGCCATTTTTGGCTCACAAGGATGGCATTTTCCTTCAAGTTTCTCTTTTGTGAACTTAGGGCACCCCTAGGGCACTTTATTGGGCACATGACTTTGTATGCTTCTGGTATTTACTTTTATGACTTGTAACACTTGTCTCTATAACTTGAATGCATTTTATGTACATTTTAATCATAGCCCATGGCTTATACAATTCACAGGCATAACAAGAGCAAGGCTTAGAAGAGTCTTGAAGTGTCTTATTAGAGAATTAAGTGTTTGGGATCAAAGAGTAAGCCATTCTACAAGTAAAAGAAAAAATGTTTTAATTGCTTCTTCTATTGTTAATTTCACGTCCAGGTGCTAAGTATGGATACTTGTTGTTATTATTTACTATATTACCTGAGGCTGTTTTCTGATTTTGGTTGTAGGAGTGGAATCCTAGAAAAGATCCAAGTGAACTTGTAAAAAGTGAATCACTCAATGGAGAGTCTAAGTATTCGTATGAGGAATGAAGAACCCAAAAAGGGATAAGGTTCTTAATGGGCAAGGTGGGATCGCTAAGAGACTAACGAGCCGAGGGATCGAGAAGAAAACCCAAGATTTAAAATGGGTTAAGGGCCCAAGTTTTCAGGTTGATCCTAAACACCAAGGATAAGGAAGTGTGGACTCCGAAAAACTCCAAAGTAAGGTTGACACTTTTCAACGTGAATGGTGAAGTACCTTATAGTTGAAGAACACTCTAAGGTTGTGGACTATAAGTAGACCCCAAATGGGGGCAACTATTTGATGAAGCCGAGAGTAAAGGATTCAAGATGTGTAAAGAGAACTAAGAAGGATTTATGAGCTACTAAGCTTAAGAAAGTAGTCCTAATTAGGCTATAAGGGATTCATAAAAGAAGGATTTATAAAGTTTCAAGTAGACTCCTTTGTAAGTGGGCCATAATCAAGTAAGAAATTTTGACAGGAAGCATGTCACAAAGATTATGTGTATAAGTATAACTTAAAGTGAAACTTCTAATCAAAAGGCATTAGTAGCTTAAGAGCTTGTTGGAGCTCTACCCCCAAGTGGTAAATCAGGTACCTTTGCTGCCTATGAGTTCAAGTACAAGTCATGAAAGGGATTAAACTCATAGGAAACAAGGTGACCAAGAAGAGGAAGCTAAATAAGCTATAATGGCTAAAGCTAATAAATATGTTCTTGATGGGCATAAGGGTTACAATCTTAGGTGGCCAAGAGTGCATGCACCATGGACCATGGCATGCAAAGCATGCCAAAAGGACATGGTAAGAGGTGTATAAGTATAGGCTGAACAAAGTAGTAGCCAAAGAAAATGGCGTAAAGAGATAACATAAGATGCCCAAGGTACCTAGGTAAAAGAAATTTTTGGGTAGCAAGAATGGGTTGTAAAGGACCCAAGTAATTAAAAAGAAAAGCTATAAAGCTAAGAGTGACTTTACAGACAAAGAAGGTTAAAGTGGCCAATGAAAATTCTAGGTTATATCCAAGCACACCTAAGTGTAAGAAGGCCATATGGAGTAAAGTATCTATGGTAAGATAAGGGTGTTATGCCATGGATACATCAAGGCTAAACAAATCTTGGGTGATGTCAAAGAACTACCCAAGGAACATGAAAGCAAGTTGCCAAGATTGGTTGAACTCACCAAGAATTTAAAGGTGAGATGAAAGGGTAAGTCACGAAGCTTGTTTAAGTAGGGATTTCTACAAAAAGGGATTCTAGGAAGGATTTGTTAAAGGCAAGAGATCAAAGGTGAAAATGTATACATAGTCAAGTGTTATGGTTAAACCATAGTAAAAATGGGGCCATAAAGGGGATTGAGCAAAATGCCCAAAGATGACATCTATATTTAGGTGTCTAGTTAAGCCGGAATTTAGAGGATCAAATTTTTGAAGGAGGGGAGAATGTAACGGCTCTTCGAGATCTAAGTATGGATTACTAAGGTAAGTGTATTAAGGTATGATTTTTCATGCTTGGGAACATCATTTGCAAGTTAAGTAAATATTTAAATAAGTTCATGTAGCAAGAGAAAGTTTATTAAGTCATTTGAGCAAAATAGAGCCAAGAAGGGCTAATTGGTAATTTTGCCTAGGATCATCATTTTCGTGCTATAAATGGAGTTGGAATATGAAATTATGTTATTCCAAGTTCATTAAATAGTAAGGAAGCAATAAGTTTTAAGACTAATGAGGACCAAGTAGTGCACCAAGTTTTAGTTGGAAGACTTACTATGAAATTAAAGGAGAAAGATACAGGTAAGAGATAAAAGGCTTATCTTCTCCTTCCTAAACCTACCTTAAATGCCATGGATGAGCTTGAGAAGCTCTAAATTCATTCCTCCCTCAACCCTACCAAAATCAAGCTCAAAAATGAAGATTTCTTGGTCTTATGAACTAGTTCAAGCTTGGGTAAGCTAGAGGCCACATTATGGTGCTTGGTAAGCTCTCCAACTCTTATTTATTTGAGCTATTATGGGTTGGGCAAGTAAAATGATTATGGGTAACCTAGATAACTCATATCCAAGCTTGATTCTAGTTTGTAGAAGAGGAAATACAAGCTAACAAGCAAGTGGTGCATAAGGGTCCTAAGAATGCTCAAAGTTTGAGTCTCAAAGGTGTATGTAAATTCAGTGCTACACTACTATTTCTTTACTCAAATGAACTTTAATTCAGTGGTCTTGGTGATTGGTAATTCAATTGCTAGGCTAAGAATCAACTTTTCTACATTGAACTCAAAGATTTTGGAGTATGCTTGTATAAGTAGGGGTGAGCAAAATTTTGGTTATATCCGAAATAACCAAATAACTGAAAAAAATTTTGGTTTTCACTTATCGATTTTACAAATAATTTCAGTTTTTGGTTATAGCCGATATAGAAATTTGGTTCGGTTTTTGGTTTGGCCCAACTAAAATTCGGTTAACCGAAATAACCAAATTTTTATTTTACTAGTATTTATGTTTGAGATTTGCAAATGATTATGTGTGTGATAGATGTTTGTTATGTGTGTGTATGTAATGTTTGGATTTGGAATGAATTATAAATACTTACCATGTGATTAGATGTGTGTTTAGATTGAAATATGTGATGGATGTTTGAAGTTTAGAAATGTATGTGTAAAATTCGGTTATTTTGAATAAAAACTGAATAACCGAAATTTTTTTTCCAGTTTTTTCAGTTTTCCCCTATAATTTGGTATATTCAGTTATTAGTATATAAAACCAAAAACTGAATAAATTCAGTTATTCAGTTTCGGTTAAAATTGAAATAACCGAATAAGCACCCTTATGTATAAGTGCAAAAATGCTCAAGGCTTGTGATCCATCAATAGGTAAGGAATTTAAGCTTACAAGTTGTTTAAATAGATGCAATGTATGATGTTCTATCATATGAGTGTTGGAATCAATTGAAACAAGTATGAATTGGCCTTAAGAAGTGATTAGGAATAAGTTGGGGCAAGTTGTGGTGAAGAACAATGAAAATAGAGGAACCCATGGCGCCATAGCTCTAATCATGGTGTTACAGCAATTGAGGTGCCTTAAAGGGAAAGAGCAGAATCAATGGCAGTACTGTAGCACCTAGTCCAAAATGCCCTTAAGTTCCTTTAATGCTTTAAGGCTCCTAATGTTACGGTTTACATTTTAGGCCTATTCTAAAAGCTTATTTAAAGTATTCAACCCACTCCTAAGTTGTTTTAATTGAATTTGTTATATGAGTAAAAGTTGTGGTGGACAAGATAAAATAGGTTATGGCTCAAGTAAGGTGAAGAGAGTCGAGAGAACCGAGCACCTTTTACTCGAGAAGCTGGATGAAAAGTTCCACAATTAGCACAAAATAATGTCAAATCAACGCCATGGAAAGGAAAACCGCCAAAATGAGCCATACCCTTGCTCCTACCTTGTAGGACTTCAATCCCTTTGGAGGCTGAAGAATGTGCCCTCTTTTAGACTAGTTGAAGTACCTCTAGAGGAAATTCCTCATCCATATGCACCATAGGGGGCTCCGACTTGGGAGCTAAAGTGGACTTCCTCATAGCCCCAAGCATGTGAGCTACCTCAGCTGGCAAAATGAGAAGCTTGCGGGCATCGGCCAATCCGTTAGTGATGCTCTTGTGCCGTTTCATGAATTCCTTGGCTTGGCCACCCCTATTTACAAGAAGGTACAACCAAGTTAGAATTGTTCATGCAAAATGGAAAAGTAGGATGAATAAAGCGCATGCACAAAGTACAACTCTTAGAGTCTGCTAAATCTTGTTGGGCTCTAGAGGTTATCTCAAAGGATTCCACTAACTGTCCTTTTTACTCCAGGGCCCAATTGGTAGGGTTTAGCACATTGGGATAGGTGAGGTTGGCCCTGCTGATCCCTACCCACCTCAAATGCATTTCCCTAATTTTTTTTAATGGATGGGGAACAATTGCGTGAAGTTTAGGTTCCATACCATTGACTCTAACCAAGTAAGGAGCCTAGTATAAGCCTAATGACCCTTAGAGCCCTTGTACATCGAAGGTCACTGGACCAAGACCAGCTAAGCAGTACTTGCCCACTCATAAGGGAATCTTCATGTTGTCTCCTTTAGTGTGTAAAAGAAATGGTATTTCCATTTGGCCCACAAGTTCTTGCAATAGACAAAAGAAAATACTTGGTCTTGCTCAGTTAATGGGGGCCACGTGAAAGAATAGCGAGTCTTTCAAATCCAGCATGTAAAATTGGAGAATAACTTCTAACAAGAGGTCTACCATGGCCATCTTATAGCAAAGTATAAAGGTGGTTATGTAAGTAAATAAGTTTGGGGTCAACTGTGAATGCGGCACCTTGTAGTGCTCTCAAATTTGTTCTACCACTGGATGGAGGAGGAATTGAAGCCTCGCTTGTAGTTGGCCCACAAGCATAGTGAGGACATCGGCCTTCATGTCACCCCCGATGATGCCTCCATCCTCCAATGCTTGCATTTGGGTAAACGTGGCCATGACCCCATTGGGCCAAAAAAACCTCCTAAGGTTCGTGTAAAGAGTCTCCTTAGTAAGTTGCATCCTCACACCCTCAATACTTTTAGATTAGGGGCGAATGGCTCTTTTGAAACATCAGCCCCACCAGGGGATACAGGAATGACCATCCTAATGATGACCCTGAAGAAGTTATCTAGAAAAACTGGTGGACAGAAGGTAAGGGCTGTTGCCAGTATGTGACGGATGGTAGAGGAACAAGGGAAAACCAAAAGCGACACAACAAACAAAACCCATACCAAATACCAAAAATCGCAACAGAAAATCACCATATGACAATACAACAAAAAGAAACAAATGAGGAAAACCAAAGTTCATTTATTGCTTAAGATCACTTATAAAAAAACAAACAAGAGGAATTGGAGAAAGAAACTGAATAACACCAAAAGAAGAACTTCAAATAGGAGTAAGCAAAGAAACACAGGAAGTGAAAGCAATGGAAGATAGTAAAATGGTGAAAAAAAAGTTATAAGAACCCTACCTTTTATAAAAGGGCCCATGACTTTCAGGTAACCCCTTCGAAATCGTCATCATCATTATGGTGAATATCTAGGCCATTAAGAGTAGGACACATGGTGAGAGGCAGCTTTGAAAAGTCACACTGAGTCATTTCCCTAATGAAGCATTAAATAGGCGTCGTTTCACCTTCTAACTAATCATTGAAGTTGCCATGTGTACCGAAGACAAAAGAGTGGCAGAAACCTCTCATGAACCAGTGACATTTTAATGCCTTCCTTTAGAAGTTGTTGGGAGGGGCATTATATCCCCTAAAAATGGCGATGTAAACGAAATGCATGAATGACGCCGCTAGGGATCGTACTCCAGCTAACAGAGGGGGATCATACCCCCTCCGTGAAGCGATAGAGTACTTGGTCAAAAAATTCCATAGGAATCCGACAACATTTAAATTCCTCCTTGAAAATGTAAGACCTATACCCACATTTTCTTGAAAGAAGGGAAAGTTATTGGTAGCATGAGGGGCCATCCATGCCTCATACTGAGAAGACCTTTACCAAGAAGACTCGCAATAAGGCCCACAATAAGGCATGACAAGCCCAATTCTAATCAGACCAAAGAGAAAAACCTTTCGAGGATAGAATTGAAATCTTAAAATTACGGGATTAACAGGGTGATTTCCATCTAGAAGTGATCTTCCCTGATATTCCCCCACAGCTATATAAATATATCGTTCTCACCAATCCCAAAGTACAAGATTTGACCTTAGCATTGCATTATTCCTACTTCCTTGATCTAAAATTGACTTGATCATTGGAGAGTTCCCCCAGAAAAACATCTCAAGGCTCTGACAACTTCTTTTGCTGCAGGATCTCCAAGTTCATTGTTCACAAAGTTGATGGCCCTAGACCATACGACCCCAAATTGACTATCAGGTGGAAAGTGAAAAGTAACAGATTTTTTATTCTCTCTATCATTGCCAAGGAAGTTCTAGTGGTATCTATCTCCATAATCGCATCCAATTCCGCTTTCAGTGCTAGCAAATAAGTTATTTCAGATAAACAGGCAAGGTTGACACCAAACGCAGTTGAGGTCTATATATACAACCATGATTGGGGTCTTGCTGCCTTACGAAAACAAGACTAGAAGAGTTCCGATAATGAGGTCCAAGACGATGAATATGCATAGATTATATATTACTCCCTCCATTTCACAATATTTGGCCTCTATTTATTTTTTGGCTATTTCAAAATAGTTGTTCCTTTTTTATCTTTCCAAATAAGGTAACTTTCTTATTATTATTATTCTATATATATATATATATATATATATATATATATATATATATATATTGATTCTTAAAAGTAGAGAAGTTGAGAAAATTAAGAAGTAAAAGTACGTAGGGCCCAGTGAAAAGTACAAATGCTAGTTATTTTTTTTAGATAAATCTATGTACTTTATATAAAAATAAATAAACTAATAGTTTTATATTAAAAGAAGGAAGTAAAAAGTAAAGAAGTTTTAATTTAGGTGCAGTATCAAGTAAGACAGGTTTTATGAGACGGATGGAGTATGTTTTTTTCTAAACAATTCTTAGAATGTGTTTGATCTGATTATACTATGAATCACAAACTTTAGATTTTATCTTTTGTTCTTTTTGAAAGGTTTCATCATTTTCGGTTGTAACGCCTGTTCTATCTTATTTATAAGTGTTATTTGATTTTTATATTAATAAAATATTTCCCGAAAGTGGTATATTCATCTTAAAATTTATTTTTTTCTTTAAAAATTATTTTTTCTTAAAAAAAACAAGGGCCTAAACTTGGCACCAACCTGACTGAGGCCCGGCATGGATTTATGCATGCAGTGTCTGAATCAAACTTAATCAAGTCCAAGCTCGACCTCCCCTGGGCTAGCCAGACGCAGGGAACATCTCTACCCTCGATCATAGACAAAATTGATAATAAAGGTAAAATCATCTTTGAGTGGATGAGGCAACCACAAGGATGGTTTTGTTAACAGGCCGTCCAACATCCTAAACCCCCTAAACCCTAATATCATTCCCCTTCCCGCCCCGCATGTCTTAAACCCCGGAATCCTGATTTCCCACCCTTTTTCAACAGGCCCAGAAGTCTCAGCTCTTCCTGGCAAAAATGGCGTCCCTGGCTCTAAAGAGAAACTACCGCTGCGTCCAATCACTGCAGCAGTTCTACAGCGGCGGGCCCTTCGTGGTTTCGTCGGATGGTTCATTCATCTTGTGCGCCTGTGGGGAAGATATCAAGGTCGTCGGCTCGTCGGACTCCTCTGTGAGGTCCACAATCGAGGCTGATTGCGGCAGGCTTACGGCCTTGGCTCTCAGTCCTGACGATAAATTTGTCTTCTCCGCTGGTGAGAGCCGGCAGATAAGGGTGTGGGAGTTGGAGAGTCTGAAGTGTGTACGCTCTTGGAAGGTCAGGGCTAACATTGTAATCGTCGCTTGGGAAATTTTCGGTGATTTATGAATTTTGTGCTTGATGAAAGAGTTTTGAATGCTAATGAGATAATTGTATTTGGTTTCGAGGTGGTGATTGGGGTAGCAATTGGGTGGAAATGACCCGAATTTAAACGTGCAGCTTCTGAGGGGAAGCTTTTCGCGTCATGTCTTCCTATGCTATTATGCCTTTTTATCACTTTCTAAGCTAAAGATCACCTGGAGCCCATTTGAAGACGCTGCTAGGCCAGCTGTAGCTAGTTGTATTGAAATTATACTTGCTTGCCTCAGCCTGGATTGCAGCATTGTTGGAAAATTCATGTTAATGCCATGTATGCGACCATTCAATGCCGTCTTCAGCTGTGCAGAACTTTATCTTGCTGTGCTTTTGAGTGCATTAACCTGCCCCATGCCGCAGTTTCCAATTTTCAGTCGACCCCAGAAGTGGCATGTTGTTTTATTGTGTGTGTTCTGAACTTAACACAAATATCCATTATAAGCTTCTTTTCTTCTGTTTTTGCTAATGAAATGGAATCCCTGAGCTGGGGGATTGTCTGCATTCTAAGAGAAGTATCTTTTTATTATTAATTGTAGTTACCTTCATCAGTATCGTCATCATTAATGGAGTAATGGTCAATTATTGTTTCTTCTGTCTGTCTGTCTGTCTCTCTCCATGCCATTATTTGTTGTTAATATGTGTTCAGAATCTTCAGAAGGGCTGTTATTGTTTTTCCCTCTGATGTACATATTTTGGTACTCAAGTAGGCCCATGATGGTCCAGTGTTAGGTATGACAAGCCATGCCTCTGGAGGCTTACTAGCAACTGCAGGAGCTGATAAAAAAGTCCTTGTTTGGGATGTTGATGGTGGCTTCTGCACTCACCACTTCACAGGTCATCAGGGTATTGTGACTAATGTTGTGTTTCATGCTGACGTGAATAAAATGCTTGTAAGTTTTATTTTTGAAGGCATTTTGGAGTCAAATGTCATAGTTGGCCATGCTATTTAAGAAGTGATTCATTATTTTCGTGTCTAGCTTGTATCTTTACTCATTCATTTTCAACCATCAATAGCTTTTCTCTGGAAGTGGTGATGGAACCGTACGAGTTTGGGATCTCAGTAAGAAGAAGTGTGTTGGCAAATTAGATAATCATTCTTCAACGGTGACTTCTATAGCTTTGTCTGAAGATGGGTGGACCTTGCTCAGTGCTGGAAGAGATAAGGTCAATTATTTATGTCTGTACTAGCTGATGTATTTGTTATATACTTCCTTAGTTGTATAATGATAGATTCAAGTTCTTTTTTCTTAGGGAAGATTTAAGTTTCTCGTAAGTGTGTAATATTCTAATATTTATTTGTCAGATCTTTAAAGAAAATTTAGCCTTCCATCACCCCCTAAATACCTCAAGCCTCTAAAATCTAATCTTGAGATGTGCTATTGATGCTTGGTACTTTATGCGGCCATTTGGTTATAATTTCTCTTGAATTCAGTCATGTTGACCAGATACATGCAGCAGCTCTGTCAAAACCCATAGAATTCTTGCTGATTCCACCTATCTGTATTGATCTTTCCAGAACTTCAGCAACTGCTATTACCAAACCGGTTACATTTTTTCATTCTCTGGATTCCTTAGGAGAACAGGTTTACAACTTTGTATAAAACAGCGATGGGGTTGCCTTCAATAGCCTATTGTTTGCACTTGCATCCATGATCCAACTAAAATACTGGAGAAATTTGGGAAAAGATAAGATAGGAAAGTGCTTCATCTTAACTGAAAATAAGGATATTCTGTTGAGTTCTTTTCCAGGAAAGTGCTTTATCTGAACTGAAAATAAGGATATTCTGTTGAGTTCTTTTCCAGAGTATGACAGGAGCAGAGTAGAGCATGATAACACTTTTCTTTTCTTTTCTACTATTGTTGTGACATTGGTTATTGACCAGTTAATCATCTCAGGTAGTTAATCTTTGGGATCTGCATAACTATGCATGCAAAAGCACAGTACCCACCTATGAAGCCCTTGAATCTGTGTGTGTAATTAATTCTGAGAGTCAATTTGCCTCATCTCTGGCTGCATCCCAACCGAAAGCTGGAAAGAATAAAGCTGGAATTCAGTTTGTTACGGTCGGTGAACATGGGATTGTGCGCATATGGAATTCTCAAGGGTAAATCTGGAAATTCTGCTTCAATTACCCTGAATGCTGAAGTACAAGTATCCATGAAATTGATCAAGTGTTGTACAATTTACCCTTTTTCCATTTGTACTATGGCAGTGCAATTCGTTTGTATGAGCAGAAGTTGTCGGATGTTTCTGTTAGTACTGATGCAGATGAGGATGCTCGAAGGGGATTCATTGGTGCTGTTATGTTGCCCTTGAATCAAGGGTTGCTTTGTGTGACTGCGGATCAGCAATTTCTTTTTTATTCTCCTTCTGATGATGTTAAGGACTTCAATTTAATTCTGAACAAAAGGCTTATTGGATCGAATGGAGAGATTACCGATTTGAAGTTTCTGGATGAAGAGGAACAATATCTAGCTGTTGCCACAAATCTTGAACAGGTAAAATGCAAATGCATTCATATATTAGTTGTAGCAGTTCTAGGTTATGGATTTTGTTCTGCTAGAGGAAATCACTTCCTTCCTCCATCCCATTTTAACAGTCCACTTTGAAACTGCTCATAGTTTAACAAAGCTTTTGTCTTTTCGTTTCTTTTCCCTAAAGCCATCGATGAAAGTGGAGTTCAAATTTCAAGTACCATAATATGTGGCAAATATGGAAACTAGTTACTGATTGAAGTGGACATTTTGTTTTTCCTTTTGGAAATCTCAAAAAAGAAATCTGGATGATTTAAGTTGGATGGAGGAAGTATATTTTCAGTCGTTTATGTAGGTTAAATTCTACAAGATACTAAAAGACCGTCAATGTACAAATTCTATGAGTGGTTAAAACCTTGGGGATAACCTACAAACAGAAAGAGCATGTTGGGTCACTTCAGGGAGATTGATGCAGAGCACTTAGTGGAATTTTCAGCATATTATTTTTTTATTTTACTTGGTCAAAGTCCTAGTCCTAGTCTTTTAAGGCTTTAGTTAGTACTCTAATTGTTAATTCCTAGAAGGATTATGGTTGGGGTTGTTTGCTGTTAGAGTAGTTTCCTATTTCTTTTAGGATTAGTAATCGTAGAAACCTAATAGGAGAAGAACTAGTATAGTCCTAAACCTAATGGAAGTAACTATCAACTAAGCCTATATAAAGGGCTATTTCACAAGTCTCATAATCAGAATTCCAGCAGTAATATTTCAAAGAATTTTCTCTAGCATATTCCAGCAATAATAATCAGAATATTCCAGCAATACTAATTGTCTAGGATGTAGGTATCAAATGCAGTTGATCTACATTGCATAATTTAGCAAAAAAACTTGCACCTTGCTGATCTTTACAAGGTCACTCCAGCATTGGGCGGATTAATGGCATCATGTCCATCATCGTTTTGACATTGTTTCCCTCCTTGTTCCAAAAGCTTAATGTGCCATTGATGAGAAAGGGTTCCAAAGCCACCCTTTCTAGGAGCTCATCATCATGAGAGATTCATAACAGACTCATTTTCACTTTGCACTGACTAATGAGAATCAGGGCTCTTCCTGTTTTCCTTGGATTTCCACCTCATCTGCTCAATTTACCTTGTTCAGTCCTTTCCCCTTCAGCAACTTTTTTCTCAATGGAGTTAATTATTCTTCCTTTTTGTTTTGGGACTGGGACTAGAGCCCTCTGATGCAGATGCTATGGGTTTGCTCATCAGACTCCATGTCCATATTGTGGTGTAAAAATTGTTCATTTTTCGTACCTTCATCCTCTCTTATTTTTATTTAAAAGAGACTCCTCATATCATGCCAGGACATGAATGTAACATTTTGTCCAAGAGTTATAACCAGTCAGTATCCACTGATTCAATGGCCTGAACCTAAATGGAGGTCTCTTTTAGCTGAACTGTAGTGGTTAGGCATGTCATATGGGTCTCAGATGAAGACAAAAGGCTATGAGCCACCTTGTGCCTGGATGTGTATATTTCTCCATCGACCCTGAAATGCTTATGTTTGTGTGTGATGTATAATTGCAATTTCTACTAATGAACAAAGAATAATTTGTGGTTGAGGCAATTTTTACTGTCTGTTTATATTGTTTAATGTTTTCCTGAGCATCTGTAGCTGCATTTAAATGATGAACTCAAAAGAAAATTGCATGTTCTTAGAGCTTAATCATACCTTTACTTATTACTGTATGTGCATGCTAACTTCTAATATTCTAATTTCGTCTGTGCAGGTTAGGGTATATGAGCTTTCTTCCATGTCATGTTCCTATGTATTGGCAGGCCACACTGATATTGTTCTTTGCCTGGATACCTGCACATCAGACTCTGGAAAGAAACTTATCGTGTCAGGGAGCAAAGATAACAGTGTATTTCCTCTTTAATCTTTTGCTCTTTGATGGACTAATGTTACTGTATAGAGATATATATCATTTTATTTCATTTTTATTTAGCATTTTGGTCAATTGTATCAGTGAAAACAATATAACTTATTCTAGTACAGTTATTTACTCTGGCTTCGTTTTGTTAATTTGCTTGCTTCATGCCCCATGGAAACATCATATCAATCCAACTATGAGGATATTGAAACCTAGATTAAAACTTGATGAAACTGAACTATATCGATGTCAAGTAAAGGGTATATGTCCAACACAACACACCGTTCTACTTCAAGTAACAAATTTATGCAAAATATTTCGTGGTATGTAAGTTGTTCTATATGGTTGTGTTCTATGTTGTTCATGTTGATTTCACGATAACATTCTTGTCAATAACATGAATATTATAACAATCTTTTACTCATTGCTGTTTCATTATAATTTTCGATACAGATGAAAAAAAACTATGATGAATATGGTTTTGGAATATCATCTGTTTATTGCTTCACTAGAGGATTGTGTAAAGAAAGTGCAACTACCATGAAAAATCATCAATTTGTTTTTGTGTGAATTATATGATGTCGATATAACTTTAGCTGTTGAGTGACATAATGAACTTCATGCAATTGACTCCAACATTGTCAGGATTAAGGTGTAGTGTGATGATATGATTTAGTTTGATTTTTTTTTCTTTTCCAGGTGAGATTGTGGGAATCAGAAAGTCAAGCCTGCATTGGACTTGGGAGAGGCCACATGGGAGCAGTTGGAGCTATTGCTTTTTCAAAGAAGTCCCGTAATTTTTTTGTTTCTGGTAGTAGGTAAGCATTGAGCTTCACTTCCTACATCAAAACTTTTTTTGTGATTTTTTCAGGCAGGGAATTTACTATCTGCATTTCTATAGGAGGGTTGGGGTTTGCAGTTTAGGGATAACCAGTCTGTTGACTTGTGACATCTTTGTATGTTGGGAGAGATTTGATATAACGGTGGGGTTTTGGTTGAGCATAATTGGTTACTGAAAGATAATTTTCCTTTTTGACACAAATTATAAATTCTGGGATTGAACAGAGGATCAGCAAGTTGTTGTTTCTGCAATCATTTAAGTTAATATTGCATGCAAAGACACTGTCCGATTTCCAAGATTTTGTCAAAGAACTTATTGATGTGCTCAAAAGAAGCCCAGTTAGTATGGTTTTTTATTTTTCTATTCATGTGTCTAAAAACCTTAGTAATCTGCTCGCAAGAGTGCAGCTAGTATGGTTTTCTTCTTTTTGAAAATCTTGCTAAATATACCTTTGCATCTTCCATTCAGTGATCGTACAATAAAGGTATGGAGTTGGGATGGACTCCCAGACGATGTTGGGCAGCCTAGTGATTTGAAAGTTAAAGCAGTAGTTGCGGCACATGATAAGGATATAAATTCTTTGGCTGTTGCTCCCAATGACAGTTTAGTTTGTAGTGGGTCTCAGGTTAGTGCACAACATATTACTTGTTTTTTTGTTATTCTAATTTCTAAGTAGTGGATTGACTGTGTGGAATGATTACATACAAAGAGGAGAAAAAAATAAATGAAAAGAAAGGATTTCTTTTGATGTTTCCTGTTCAGTGATAAAATTGTTTTGACAAGTCAAAGATTTACCAGTTCAGAACTTATGTTTCCTTCTGGTGGGGTTTGAATATATACTATTACATGCAGACACGTGTGCGTGTGCATGTAAACACAGTCACAAACAAACACAAACTAAAGATGTCTGCTGCTTTTCTTATCCTACAGACACACACAAACACAAACTAAAGATGTTTGCAGAATTTCTTATCCTACTTTTCAATCAGGATCGAACTGCTTGTATTTGGAGACTTCCTGATCTTGTATCTGTGGTTGCCCTTAGAGGGCATAAGCGAGGAGTTTGGTCTGTAGAATTTTCACCAGTTGATCAGTGTGTCATTACTGCATCTGGAGACAAAACTGTAAAGATTTGGAGTATAGCTGATGGTTCTTGCCTAAAAACATTTGAAGGACACACATCAAGTGTATTAAGAGCATCATTCATTACACGGGGCACTCAATTTGTTTCTTGTGGTAACAAGTTTGGTTTTAAACGTCTTGATGTTTGCATTCTATTACTGACTTTTTAATGATATTTGGTTAATTTTTCATAATAGGAGCTGATGGTTTAGTCAAGCTGTGGACTGTGAAAACAAATGAATGCATTGCTACGTATGATCAGCATGAGGACAAGGTGCTTGTTTTCTATCTCTTCTATTTCTGTAATAATGTTTTCTTGTTGTGTTATTCTATAATGCTTCTTTATTTGGGAGAAAGACATATAATTCACCATGTATGCATTTCGATATCATGAAAGAAAAAGGCTAGTTTACAAGTGCAATAGGTTTTAGAGGACTGTTTTTCTTGGCTTAACTATCAGAGTATCTTTTAGAATTTGACTTTACTTTGTGAAAACGTTTTTTGTACATAAAGCTTCAACAAGTTTTTAGTGGACAAAGACGTCTGTATATTCTCTTTAGCTGAATTTTGGCTTTCAGATATGGGCTTTGGCTGTTGGGAAGAAGACAGAAATGCTAGTGACTGGTGGTGGTGATGAAGTTATCAATCTGTGGCATGATTCAACATCCGCTGATAAGGAGGAAGCTTTCCGTAAAGAGGTCTCTTCTCTAATGTATTTTCTTTTTTTATTTTGAGTGTGGCCGATTTTTGTTTGGAAGAAGAAAGTCAGCTTATACTTTAAGGGAGTTGATTCTTTCTAGCTGATAATCCCTGATCTCATGTTTATTAATTCCTTTGCTTCTTTGAGCAACCACTGTAAACCAATATGTACCATTCTTTGTCTTACTTGGGCCCTGCATTTACTGTTCATCTGGTTTATTGGGAATGAGAGAAATTGGAGGCTCTTGATTGATCTGGATGAAACAGGAACTGTGACATAATACTCTTTGGGGCCCTTAGAGGAACAGCTTGACTATTTGTATCTTCGTGGACTTGGTCAAATGTTTTAGGGGGATCTATGGGACATACCGGGTGCATTCATTACTCATTAGCTTGTTTCTTTCTCTTTTTTTATTTTTTATTTTTTCTTGTTTTCTTTTCTGATACAACCTTACAAGTTTACAAGGCTTAAGAGAGGTGGAAGGGGATTATCCAAGGGGTGGATTTCTACCTCCAAGGAACCTTGAACCCCAGCCCTCCAGCTAGGTGCAACTCTTTGCACTTGCAAGTTGTGACTAAAGCAAGACTTCAAGTGCCATTAGGTTATTTCTAATGTAAAATGTTGACTACTACAAATTTGATGTCTCTTTAGTACTAATTGATCTGGGATCCATATAAAGGAGACTTTTATAGTATTTTCTATTGGACAAATGTATCCATGTATGTTTACTCTGATGTCTCTGTAGGAGGAATTGGTTTTGCGAGGCCAAGAACTGGAGAATGCTGTAGTAGATGCTGACTATATTAAGGCGATCCAATTAGC
The DNA here is from genome assembly GCA_039654915.1 of Aquilaria yunnanensis. Classification (NCBI taxonomy): domain Eukaryota; kingdom Viridiplantae; phylum Streptophyta; class Magnoliopsida; order Malvales; family Thymelaeaceae; genus Aquilaria; species Aquilaria yunnanensis. The sequence goes on along the minus strand of CM077594.1, from coordinate 77,093,930 downwards.
ATTTGAGCTTCAGAGGCCGCATAAACTTTTTGAGTTATTTTCTGAGCTTTACAGGTCAGTAACTAACACCATGCATATATCAGTATAAAAAAGTCATTAAATGCATATGTGGATGTATTCCTCTGTCTTCTCTTACATGTTGTGAAAGTTCTGCAGGAAGAAAGAGGCTGAATATCAGATAGACAAAGCCCTTAATGCCCTCAATAAAGAAGACTTTCGTCTACTTTTTGAGTATGTACGGCAATGGAATACAAAACCAAAGCTGTGCCATGTTGCTCAGTATGTGCTTTTTAGAGCTTTTAGCCTTCTTCCTCCTACGGAAATTATTCAGGTATTTGTTTTCTTTTTCTTCTTTTTATCTTTTATTTTTGTTTGGTTTCTGTCAAGCATATCCTCTCTGAGAGTGACAGAGAGACACTGTATTGGTTTCTTAGTGAATTGTGAATTTGTGGTGCCTGTAATTATATGAGATGATTAGGTTAATGTACAAAGACAAGGCCAGTTATAGTGTCCATTTAATGTCTAATATTCATTGACCAAAACCCAAACACCAAGAATACTTGGGAGTGTTCTAATGGAGAGCTCCTTGCACTTGCATGTTCTCACTCACCTTAAAATCAGTTCAGATTATCTGCACCAGTGAAGTATGAAATACTGGAAAGTGAGTTTGATGACTCTGAATATAGAAGGTTCAAAATTGATCTTCTATTTTGTTTACACCATTCATGCACATAAATGATTCATCAGTCAGTCAGGTTTCTATTTGGTGTTAAAACCAAGGTCGTGGGGGTTGAATCCTGACTTCACCAATTAGGGGAGGGGAGGGTTATAGGAAGCATTGGGGTCACCTCCCATTATGTGGCCTACTGCCCACCTAATCCTATTTGATCCCTGATGAACCAAAAATGAAATGTTTCAGCTCCATGTCGTCTGACTTTGCTCAATTAGAATTAAGTTCATCTGGAAGTGCCAAAGTGTGATCTATTCTAGCAAATTTTAGATGTACCTTCTTTCAATCACTTCCATCAGTCGGTAAATAAAATGACTTAGGTATATACCCAATCCTTTTTCTCTCATCTCATAAATTTAGCTTATCAGTTTTACAGACTAGAGCTTTTCCTGGTCTGCTTCATATATGACCAAATCATTGAAGACAGTCCTCTAGTTTTATCTTTCATTGAGGCTACCTGTTGCATACCTTGTATAATTATAAAATTGGTCTTAGTTATATATTATTATTCTTATGCTTACTTATCCATGTATGCAAAAACAACAAATATAATGATTACATAAATAATAATGATGATGATGATGATGATAGTATCATTGTCATTTCTATTAGTTAATTGTGTTAGAATTGACAATGATATTATTGTTATTATTATTTGTATAAAAAATTATGTAATTAAAAGATAAAAAGGTGAACTGGAAACTGTGTTTACTATTTTGGCTGCATGTAGGGTAAATTGTTATGGAAACACGTGGAGAATCAGAAGGGAAAATGAAAGAGAAGAAGAAACGAAAGGCTCTTTTGACAATATTCTCCCTAAATAATGGCAGAAGAAAACACAAACTTATTAAGTTTATTCTGTTTTTGAATGATCTATGTTATTTTTTTAGTGATTCAGATTTCTTCCTCTTTATGTTTGTTACATAATGAGGCGCATCCCTGAACTGCTAAAGTTATCTTGTTGCAGATAAAAGGGATCGCAGAGTTCCTTGAAGGTCTCATCCCATATTCCCAGAGACATTTCACCAGGTTAGACAGGCTTGTAAGAAGCACCTTCTTGCTGGATTATACTCTGATGGAAATGTCAGTGCTTGAACCCGATGTGGATGCGAGCAAATCGAAGGATGATCCTGTTCAGGCATCAGAGAACACGGGTGAGCAGCGGGAACAAGCCTCTGAAGAAGTGACCGAGAGGGCCTCCAAAAAGAAGAGAAAATCAAATCGAAGCAAGGACGGTTCCAGCTCTCGGAAGAAAGCAAAGGGTGTAAGCATGGCCAATGAAGCTGTCTCGGTACTGGCATAACATATAGGTCTGTTTTCCTTTCGCCATTTTTGTATGCCTACAGCTGTGTTAGTCAATCCATATTCCATTACAAAACCACTTCTGCAATTGAGAAATCAGTAGAAATTTGTAATGTCGGAATGCTAATTGTAGAAGATAGAAATGAAAGGCTTGTGTTGGGTAAAGGTTAGTAACAACCTTTTGCTAGTACGTAGTAAAGAGAGAGGATGACGTGATGGGCTGCTACTGTAGTAAGGCAACCAATTTGTTTTAACATTTTTTTTTCTCTGATAGAAAGGCAATTCATTCATATTAAGATGAAATCAAAACAGAGAACAACCAATTTGGGAGGGGGATCCCTCTCCACTCTCCCAACAAAACTCAAGCCATTCTGAGCCAGGGCATGGGCCACATTATTAGCCGTTCGGCGAGTTAAAGAAAAACTACAATAAGAAAAGAGCGGAGTAACTGCTCGGGCCTCTTCTAAGATGGCCCCAAAATGATAGTGTTGGGGGGAACAACATTATTTAGTTCATTCACTAAAGCTAACAACTCAGATTCCACCAGCACTGAAATGAGACCATGTCGCCCTCCTTCCTTCAAGCCCCAAAGAATGGCAAGAGCTTCTAAGTATGTAGCGTCGACTCCACCATACTTGATTCTAGCAGAGACAGCAAAGCATACCACTCTCGGCTCACCCTTGCAAGCCAGACCAATACCGCCCCTATGAGCTTCTGTCTTCAGCGCCGCATCCACGTTAATCTTCCATGTACTTGACATGGGAGGACATCATGTAGCCGAAACAGTAAGCCTCAAATCAATCCCCTGACTTCTATTCTTACCAAGCAAGAGCCAACTTTCAATCGATGCCCTGACTGGAAGCAAATTTGCAAGGAGTTTTGACACACGGACTCATGTAGCACCTGGTTTCGGCTAAACCAAATAAACCATACATAGGTTGCTGCCAGCGGCAAGAGAGAATCATCGTGGTCCAGGCTCGATTTTAGGCAGTCCTTCCAGTTTTGCTCATCATAAGGTAGAGATAGCTACAGCTCCTGTTGAACATGCACTAAGAATGGGCACTCAAAGATTAAATGGGCCGAGGATTCACCTGGTTGTTCATAGATTGGGCAATTCGATCCAACATCCATCCCTTTGCGACAAAAATAATCTCTGGAGGGAAGAGCCTCATCGCACATACACCAAGAGAGTAATTAAATCCGAGGCGGAAGGGACAAATTCGACAACCATATCCAGAAATCAGACGAAAACCATAGGGTTCCTCTTGTATAATAGCACGTACGCAAAGTGATAAGCCGATTTGTCGGAAAACCTCCCATTTTCCTACATTCCCCAAGTAATAATGTCATCGGTGAACCGACGGAATATAGGAATCGACCTCACTACAATATCCACTGGGTGCAATAGAGCATCAACCATATCGTACCTTCACTGCCAGCTAACAAGGTCAACGAGCGATGCCACGTGCCAGCCTCCAGTTCCAGGGATCGGAACAGTAAGGGGCCTTATCTTGCACCAGGCAACCAATTATCATACCGTATAGAAATTTTAGCTTCATTACCTACCCTCCAGAATGCTTTAGCACTTACAACTTCACAGCTAACTAGCAAGCCCTTGTAAATGACCGACTTATTGTTTGGGGAGGGGAGCCCACAAAAATGATGAATCCGGGTAGTAATGGCCTTTAAACACCTTTGACATCAAACTGTCTGGGGAACACTCCAAACGCCAAACTTGTTTTGCAAGCAAAGCCCTATTAAAACTCTCTACATCCCTAAAACCCAATCTTCCACGCTGCTTTCACCATGCATAAAGAATCCCAAGCGTGCCATGCAATCTTCCTATCATCCACATTAGAGAACCAAAATAACCGAGACGCTAAAGATTGTAATTTTTCTTACACCTCCGTAGGTAGGAGGATGCAGCTCATTAGGTGCATCGGCATTGCTTGGATAACTGCCTTGATCAAGATACATCTACCAGCCTTGAAAAGCAATGATACCTTCCATCTACTCAATTTCTATTTCACTCTATCCATAAGAGAATCTACTCAATTTCTATTTCACTATCCATAAGAGATTCAAATTGTGTCATTTTCTTCCTCCCAAATAACCATGGAAACCCCAGATACTTATCTGCCTTTAAGCATGCCTGTGTTTCCAAAAGAGGAAAAAGTCTCCTTCATAGATTAGCTTAACATCCTGGACTAAAGAAGACAGATGATTTTTGTAAGTTAACAACTTATCCCGAGGAGATGAGCTGGAACGAATGCACTCTGTTGGTTCGAAATTATGGATGGGAGAAGGGGTTTCAATCTGTTAGCAAGAACCTTCGATATTATCTTGTACAAGATATTGCAAAGGCTGATAGAGCGGTAGTCTGACACAGATCTTGGGCTCAAATCTTCAGAATCAGTACCACGAAGGTGGAGTTAAGTTCCTCAGAAATGATAACAGTATTTAGGATACTCAAAAATCAAAATATGGGGCCACGAGGAAATGTACCTGGGGACCAATGAGTAAATGCTCTATCTGGGGGCCATAGACTCATTGGTCCCCAGATATTTAGGATACTCAAAATATTTTGATTAGTGAAACCCATCCATAATTTTGATACGTGCATATACAGTAACATAAAATTGATCTTCGCTTAATATAAGTCCTCACATCCTCAATAAATTATCCAGCACATAAAAATCTGGTAGCAGGGCATACCTTAATGTAACCCTGAATACTGTCACTCTATAAAGTCTAAACTGACTAAGACAACAACCTCGCAACACTACAAATATCAGTTAGCAAGATCATATTGACACCAACAAGAAACTTATAGATCCAGCCATCCTTCTACTGCAATACATTGCTCCTGCTTAAGATTGCAGAGGAATCACATAATGCCATTTCATTTCATCTTTGGTCTTATGACTTATACATGGCTCATCAATTCCTAACGCGTCAACCCTAGCCATACCCAACCCTAAACCTTACTAGACCAAAGAGACAATCAAGAACCATAAGATTCCGACTTGAATTCCCCAGTTCCAATTCCTTGGTATGTTTTGAGAAATCTATCTCCATCTCCCTACCAACTTATTGGCAGCCCAGGAGGAAATCAGTGAGCCTACAAACTTATATTGTTTCTGTGAACCCATTTCAAGCCTTTCAAACATGCCCCAAGTTCATAAACTCGAACCAAACCACCTAGAAGTCTAGAACCAGATGAGACTTCACTGAAGGAATTAACTTTTGTAGCTGCATATGAAATTTCATACCAAAAGGATCCAGAAAGTACCCCTTCCACTACAAATTCCAGTTGCAAAATAAAAAACGCAACAAGAAACATTGATTAGTACCTCAAATTCGGCTTCATTTATCAGCAATGTTTGTGATTAGCATTGGAGTGCTGTGTACAATTATGAACTCTAAAGATCACACCTCCAAACTTTTGACCTCGGATATCTTTTCCGGCTGCTATTGTTAATGGTTAATGCTCGTGCAAAACGAAGCCTTCATCAAATGAAACATCATTTTCCAGCAACATTTAGCTTCCTAACAACGTCCAAGAAGAATTGGGTTAGAAGATGCTCATAACCGGGCAATTTGGCGTAGCCTGGGAAGTAATTGATGTCAATAACCAGGTAACGATCTGTTTCCTTAGCGGCCCTGATAAGATCAATGTTGAAAAGATTCAAACCCAACTTCTCCCTCAACCCACTAGCCAACTCCGCCAGCAACCACTCCGGAGGCATCTCCGCCGCCGCAAAATCGCAGGTTTCCTCCTTGGCTGTATTGGATATCTGCGAGAACGGCAATGAACCCTTTGAAACCCGAAGCTTATCCTCCGATAAATCTGGCAGCGACCGACGCTTCATGCACTTCACCTGTTCCCCCATCACGTACACCTTGAAAACGACGCCCCCGTGGTTCACGAATTCCTGCACAACAATCGGCGTCGGCAACCCAATCAATCCCTCCCTGTCGAACACCATGTACAGCTGGTGCGAGCCCTCCGTCCCGTCCGCCTCCGAGGGCTTCGCTATCGCCGGAAACTTGTAACTCACCTCTTGCTCCACCAAACCACGATCCTCCGAAACCACCCATTGCGCCGGCCCGCCGACATTCTTCGGAATCTCAGCCTGGGCCACGACCTCGAGCATGTAAACTCTGTTCCGGAGAAGGTTGATCCGATCGGGGGAGTCGATGATGGGTACAAGTGGGTTCTGGTCGGCGAATCGTCGGAGCTGAAGCGTCCATTCTGGGTCGTACAACTTGTGGAGGATGCAATGGAAAGGGCCCTGTTCGATGAGGGGCTTATGGGGATCGATTTGGGTGAAGACGATTCCGTGCTGAGAAGCGTGTTTGAGGAGGGAGGGTTGGAGGAAGCTCTGCTCCTTCTTCGACAGCAGAGCGTAGCCAATTAAGTATGGTCTTGGGTTGTCTTGTTCGGCCTCTGATGGGTTTGTGTTTGTGTTCGACATTATCGTCTTCGGAGTTGAGATGGAGGGGCGCAGAAACTTTGGCCGTCTTCACATGTTTCCGAAACGATTAGTAGTTCTTGGCGGAGGCGGAGAAGAAAAAAAACTGGAAACACCGAACACGTGTAGATTCCTTCTCTGCAACTCTCCAGCAATTTTTTTTTTTGGTAAATCTCCAACATTGGCTCTTTGCCAAGCGCCCAGTTTTTTACATTTTTTTTTCTTTTTTGCCAACTGGAAAGTCCATAAACGAACGGATAATTACAATTTTTCACTTAAAATTTAGATGAAATTACATTTTATATCTTTTCTTTAAAAAATATACGCTTTTTCCTTTCTTTTTTATTACACTTCAACAGTAACTTTTGAAACCTTAATTTAGATATTATAGTAACTATCTTTCAGTAATTTTAATCTGTATGGTATTTTTTTACAATAAATAGACAATTTTTTAATTTTTAAAACAGTATTTTGTGAATATCAATTAACTGTAAAAAGAAGTATTATACATATTGAAATTACTTGAAGATAACTACAGTATAGTTTAAATTAAGATTTTAGAAATTGTTGTAGGATTATATTAAAAAAGTAGGGGCAAAGTGCACATTTTTTAAATATGAGATGCAAAGTGTAGTTTCACTTAAACCTCAAGGGGCAAATTGTAACTAACCCTAAAAGATAAGATATTCGCTAACAGTTCTTAACCTTTAATAATTATTCATTTTAGTCCCGATCTATTCATTATTCTTTTTTTATACTAAGTTTGCATATAATAATTTTTCTTTACTTCAACAAAATACGTAATAATTTCCTTGGATTGCAAGGAACACGGTGCAGGAGGGGCCGAGCCCCATATTGGCTGAGTCACTGTTTAACTTGTTATTTCATAATTTAAATTTGTCCAACGAGTCAATAAAATATTAAAATTAAGGTTTCAGCAGTTAATATTAAACAGTTACTTTCATTCATTCAGTGAAGAGAAAAAGAAAAAGAAGAAAATTACTGAATTTGCCCGAAAGCTTAGTGTACGTATAATATTTTTTAACTTAATTCTTCAAATGTACTTCTAGTTCTTTTTTAATTCAGAAGCATCATACAATATAAAAGGAGGGTATATACTATTATTATAAGTTAGTGAGAGAAGCATATTATCTTTTTTGGGACCAAAATAGCAACTGAACTAAATTTGTTATGGCATGATATAGGAGATAGAGAGCTCAGAGTTCAAACGTTAAATCTCCCCTATATCTAACCAACAACTTATCCATTATGCCAGGGTTTAGACTTAATTCGTTTTAATTTAAATTAACTTAATTTAAAATTATTTTTTTTAATTTCTTTTTTTTTTTATACTCAGAATACAATACAATACAATGAATTAAAAGGTTAAAAGAAGAAAATTGATGATTGAGTGGTTTTTTACCTTCAAAGAAGCTTAAACCCTGGCTTTTCAGCTAGAGACAATCCTGGTGCATATTAAAATGGCCATTGGGCCAAACCTTCAAGTGCTTGTCTCTTTTACCCAAAAACAATTTTATTTGAAAGTCAATGTTATATAGATCAAATAATCCATTGAAAATATAATTTTTATAATCTTATTAAATTTCTATGAAATTTTTCTTTTTAATTCATAAAATAATAAAAATTTCATAAAAGTTTGATACCATTATACAAATTTATTTTCAAATGAATTGCTACATCTGCATAATATTGGTTTTTAAATGAAATTAGTTCCTAATATAAAAGATATAAAAATAAAAATATCATATTAAGTTAAATATTAAATTATTAAAGTATGCCTATAATAACTATTTTCTAATAATAGTTTGAACAAAGAAATACCACTTGAATTCATAAATATAATTAAGACATCTATTACGACAAAAAAATCTCTCTCTCTCTCTCTATATATATATTGTCTTTTGATCTTTAGAAATACTAATTATTTTCCATTTATCTACATATTTTAAGTAATATTTATTTTTATGTTTTTGTACTAAAATTAGGAATATATATGATAGCAATCACTATAAAATTTTCCCTTAAATTATACGTATTATACAAATATTATCCATTCATAGGAAGGGCATAAAACTAGTTACTACATACAAGGGTTAAAAGATATTTATATGTATAAAAGAAGGGAACTGTCTACTTATTTGAGACCCAAAAGGCACTCAAACGAGTACCAATGACACCATTTGAGAGGAAATAGGGGAGGTATGAGTCGAGCCCAGAACCTCCCCTTTTACCACCACATGTCCTTTCTCATTTTACTCATGGCACAAGACATGTACATTTACTTTTTGATACTATAATTCATATATATATATATATATATATATATATATATATAACTCCGTGTAGCTACATATCATTATCCTAGTCTCTTCTTAAAGTTTTTGTTTTAAACTAGAGCAAACATTGTTTTGATCCTTTTGTTAAAAAAAACTAAGTAAACTAAGGGATGGGCGACTTTAGGATCTTTTGCATGCTTCAATGTACGTCATCAACTCCCTAAATTAGGTCCAAAAAATTAAATTAGAAAGAAATAGAAGAAGCCAGAAATAGATTAGATTGAGAAAAGAATTGTAGAGGTGAAGTTAGAAGAAATTTGAAGAACTATACTAAGAAAATCTTCTTAGTTTCATTCAAGATAGATAAATTTCAAAAGAACTCAAGATAGCAGATTTTCCCATTGGAAAAAAAATGAATAATCTGCTTGTTGCAAAGAAGAATTCATAGCCCTTATAAAGGGGCTTAAAAAGACACACAAAACCCTAAACCTAATACAGCTAGGAGTCCTAGATGGACAAAACATAGAATAACTAGGACCAGTAATCCTAAACAATTAGAAATACTTAATAATAGTAATACCAACTAAATTCCTAGATAAAGTAGGTCTAAAATACGTCCCAAGGCTGGTGGAAATAATTCCAAGTCATCCTAGAAGAGTGAAACAAACCATGCACACATATAGCCATATAAGATGCATTGTATGCTTGGTTCACAATGCAAATTACTTCCGTGCATATCCTAGCTGCTCCTGGCCATATGAGTGACTTATTTCACCTTTAAAATAATGAAAAATATGTCCTTGCAACCTTTGAAGGCATCACAAACATTGCTCCAATGTTTTAGCTTTTTTAGGCTTCAATTGTGCTTGATGGAACAAATGCTCGCTCATGAAGTGTCTTTTCAGGTATAGGCAGCATAACCAACTTGAACATGACATCTTTACCTGGAAATATGTATGTTTATAAGAAAAATTACCTTTGGCTCGGCCATAGATGCTAAAGCCACAAGTATGCTCCATAGGTGCTCAAGGATGGTACTCCAATAAGGCTTGGGTGTAGGGTTATTCCAGGGCTCCATCATAATTATTTTTTTTCAAAAGTAGTAAACTTTGTTTTTTTAAACTAAAGAAAAAAAATTTTCTTCTCACATCCTATTGATGCCCAACAACTTATGTCACGATCCCAGATGAGTCCATTCCTCAACATGTGTCCATACTTAAACAAGAAGAAGAACAATTCAATGACAAAGCTTTAGGGAAATGATCTTCCAAAATAGGTGCACAATCATCTGAATCAAAAGATGGGCCAAACCAAACCAAACCAAACAACTTGATCATTTGAATTACTTTGAAATCCTTGGTCGTGACTGTTAGCAAACAAGATCCTTCAAAATCTGTGGTCACAATGCCCTCCACTACTCCCACCATATGTCTCCTTTAGTTTGCTGGAGAATCCATAGTTGACGCCTTGATGGACTATGTCTTCGACTTCAGTTCAAGATTAGTTTTATAGCAATGAGAACGAAGTCTATATAAAGCAAAGAGAATAGTGGATTGAGAAGAAGATTTAAGAGAGAGTTAATATCCAAGGAAAGATAAAGTAGATCTGAGAGGCAGTGTTTTAAAACTCGGACCGTTCCTCAAATCACTGAGCATTCCGGGTTACGGTGTAACCGGTTTAACCGTCAAGCCAAACACACTCTTATATTTTTATTTAAATTATTAGGAATTCCTTTTATTGTAAAAAAGAAAAAAAGGAAAATTACATGGCCTTAAATGAAAAGAACATAGAATAAAAAGACCAAGGCGATATTTTACTTAATATAAAAGCCAATCACAATATACTCTACAAACCTAATTTCATATCCAAAACACTGCTCTCTTGTCCTTTCATTGCACATTGTTGTCTTCCTTTTTCCTTTTGCCATCTTTTTCCTTCATTCTTTTTTTTTTCATGGTTGATATGTTCCTGTTTTCTTCCTTATTCTTTCTTCTTCTTTCCCTGTCTTCTTCTTCTTTTTACTCTTTCATTGTCTTTTTTTCTATTTTTTCTTACTCTTTCATCATCTTTTTATTCTTCTTCTATTTTTTTCTTTTCCTGTCTTGTTATTTTTTTTCTTTCTTCTTTTTCATTAGTTTTTACAATTTTCAAAAATTTGTTTCAAACTGTTAATCTAATGGTTCACCGGTTTTGTGGTTTTAAGTGTGTTTTTTTTTTTTTTGACCAATTTTTGACCAAACATGAAATAGGCCGTTAACCATACCGTCAAGGTTGTTGATTCATGGCCGTTAAACTGAACGGTCCAGTCTGGCTCTTATAAGACAGCTGGGAGGTGGGGAAAAATGACATGCTCAGAATTAACATATTTTAATAAGGTTAAAAAGGTAAAATTGTCCGTATAGCATACATTTTTTACTGGCCCTTTTTTTTTCTGCAAGTTGATTAAGAAAATCTTACTCAGAAGTAGCAGACATAGCTAAAATATTTACATGAGACATTTCTAAATAATTATGAAAAATTCCTTCAAACAATGTTGTTATGCCTGTTAATTTGACATATGGGTCAAGTAAAGAAGTAACTAAAAAGATAGGTGGAATGTTTTCAAAATACTGAAGCCACTTAGCCCATATGGTTTCGACAGTTGGTTTTAACAACTCATTATCTTTAAACTGATGTAAAACATATGTAATGTTCACTAAATGAAGCGAAACTTGATGAATGGTTGAGTAGTAAATACCAGAGATAAATTCAGTAGCATTGTAAAAAAACTTAAGCAATTTACCAGTTTTAGAACATTTTTCCCAGACTTTAGCAGTAAGAAATTCACAACCCATTTTTAAGTTCATGAAATGCGTTAACAAATTTACATACGGGTATGTATCTTGCAACATCAAATATATGGAGTTTCAGCGAGTTGGGCAATCCAATTCAAACCATTTCCAAGAAAATTCTTTTTGATTAAAAAAAAACCTTTTAAATTCACGAAGCACAGTGGATCTTAATTTCAAATACATTAATGAGTTCCAAATAGGGACAATTTCATTTTGGAGAACTTTTAAACCCTTTTACACAAAATGGTTTAAAATATGACACATGTATTTAACATGAAAGAATACACCATTGGGAGATGGTTTCAATGCTCGGCTCAAAATGCGAGCGGTAACATCATTGTTCGAAGTATTATCAAATGACATGCACAGAACTTTATCAGCACAAAAATAATCATATAAAGTTTCAAAGATGCAACTGAATATGTGATAACTAGTATAATTCGTTTCAATGGCCCTAAATGACAAAATTCGTTTTTGCATAATCCAATCAGAATTAATCCGATGAGAAGTAACATAATAAAATGATTGACCTATAGGTACTGTCCATATATTAGAAGTGAATGCCACACGACGATCAAGAGCAAAAAAATAGATTTGCAAATTTGATTTTCTAGCTTCAAATAATCTACACTTAATTCATTTTAACTTAAGTCAACTTAATCTAAAATGGTTTTAAATCTTTTTCACCTAGAACCAATTTTATTTGAAAGCCAATATTATATAGGTATAATAATCCATTTGAAACAAAATGTTTATCATGTTATTAAATTTCTATGAAATTTTCTTTTTTAACGTTTAAAAAAAGAAAATTCATAAAAAATTAATAGTATTATAAAAATTTTACAATCAATGGATTATTTCACCTAAATAATATTGACTTTCAAATAAATTTGGTTTCAAGTAAAAAAGATGTAAACATAAAAATAAGTTGTTTGGCTTAAATAAAAACGAATTGGCCCTCCATTGATTGTAAAGTTTTTATAATACTATTAATTTTTTATGAATTTTTATTTTTTAAACGTTAAAAAAGGAAATTTCATAGAAATTTATTAACATGATAAAAATTTTGTTTCAAATGGATTATTACACCTATATAATATTAGCTTTCAAATGAAATTGGTTCTAGGTGAAAATGATTTAAAAATAAAAATAAGCCATTTTAGATTAAGTTGACTTAAGTTAAAACAAATTGGGTGTAAAGCTTTCTTTTTTAGCAGTTTTCCTATACACTTTTTTAAATGCAGGATTTAATTGTGATTTTATCTAAAATTATAGGTGCATATTTTCAGCTTGTGAAAAAGGTTTTTCAGTGAGGATTATCTAATTTATCATACCTTCTCTACAATTGTTGGTTAAAATGAAAAATATTTGGCTCGTTGGTGTTGATTGTAGACTTAAGTTGTGTTTGTCCTCCAAAACTAGTTGTAACACTGGAGAGGATATTAAGATGTTGATTTTTAATATGCGCTTCAATGTTCTGGTACCGAAATTCTTTTTATGCATCCACTTTTTCCTGTAATGTTTGCATTTTTTGTACCTCGACGCCCCTTTGTGCATGAGCTCATAATGCTCTCAAATCCAAGCAGTTAGTCTCGAGGATTTACCTTGTTATTGGGTTTCCTCTAAAGTGGGTCCATGACTTGTCAGCATCAGTTGTGTTGATGGATCCCTAGCCATTGTCGCATCCAACTCTTCAACATCATCATCGGATAATTGATCGTCGAGACCCAAATTGTCATATCGATATTGGGGTCATTGTCACACAACTCCTCGATGAAGATACCTTTGTCGGCCAACCGCGAACAACGATGGAATAAGCCTCGGAAGCCAGTGGTGTAGAAAAATGAAGTCTCTGTCGACTTGCCTTTTTCCTCTTAAAGCCATCACTCACAAAGTAATAGTTGTGATTAATGCAAAATTAGGAGGAGATGAAGAAGAAATTAGGTAGAGATGAGTAAAAAATTTAGAAGAAATTATGAAAAAAACCTCAAATGCTTAACAAAATATAGTAGAGGAAGAAGAGAGATTGAGTGTTGGTTTGAGGATAGAGTGGAAATGGCATTGGTAATTATAGGGGAGGTTCAAAAATTATTTGGATAAAAAAGTCTTTGAAATTTAGTTGTTAGGAGAGGTAAAAATGGAATTTTAGGGGCTAAAATGGAGCAGAAAACTGTTAGAGGGCTTACTTTGTAATTAACCCATTTTTTTAAATTTTTTTGTTGTAAGTTTCCGTTGAGAGCCGTTGGAGGCTCCAAGCCCAAACCGGACTGGCCAGTCGTGGGCTGGGTTGGTTCACGGTGCAGGGTGGGTTTGGTTTATGGGCCAGGGCAGTTCGATTTGCGTTTTCCTTTTTCTATAGGCCCATATTCGGCCCATATTTGTTTGGATTTTTTATGGGCCATGCTGGGGCGGGTTCGACTTCCGGGCCTGTCCCAATTTGTGCTGGGTTGAACTGGTGCATATCCCACCTCTAATTGAAACATTTCCAAAGTCACGAAAAGAAGCAGAACAAAAAATAAAAATTATATTCATTAGTAATCTAGTAATTCTTTTAACAGGCATAGGCATATGTACAGATTAGCAACTCTTTTAATAGACAGAGGCATATATACAGATCAGTTATCTAGCAATATATACAGACTAACTAAAGAAACATGAATTTCACCAAATATTTCTCTTCATGCAGACAAAAGTTAATACTCAATACACTTGGTTCATAGATTACTTGTACTGTTGGCCTTCTATAAAATTAATCATAGATAGCCAAGACAAATGTTTCAGCTTCGGCATCACTCAACTGTCGCCCAAAATTATCAGCAATATCCAAACAACCTTACACGATTTTAGTGTCGAACTCGTCCAATTGCCCCAACCTCCACTCTGAATTCCTTCTCAGCTTGGCCCCTGATGATGATTGATCAAGTTCAGTGCAAAAGTTAAAAGCATATCTAACTTTTGGAAATCACAAAACCCACCCACGAAGTGAATTTGTAGCCTAGCCCAGGTAATGCGTCCAATCTTTTATGAGACAAACTCAATTCATATTAGATATCATTAACTGTTGCCCTTTGATTTTCTTAAGCTTTAAACATGAGAAATTGGGCATATCAGGCAAGAAACTTGCAAAAACTTTCTCAAGCACCCTAAATCGGCACATAATAATGCTGGTTCTAAAAGGTATTTCGTGCAAGGTCTAGACTAAGTTACACAAAGTATCCTAAAAATGGAAATAAAGAATGAAAAAATGACACTTTTTAAAATTTAAGTAAATAAAGATGCTGAAAAAAATGAGAGCGGGAGAGTGAACAACAACTTAAAATAAAAGGATTATGTAATCTCAGATCTAGATCAAACACAAAATAAAACACTCTCAACAAAAGATCAAATTTACAAAAGATCAGAAAAATTTAGGCTAAAATACTCACAAGGTACACATCTTTACCTTAACCAACAAAACTCTACTTAATTTGCTTATAGAACCTAGTGAGCAACACTGATCATTGACAAGCTCCTCGTTGATAGTGATGCTTTTTCCCCTCACCACAACCGTCATTGGGTTGTTCATGGGAGCCATCTGCACGTAGGCATTGCGTAGTATTCTCTTACCAAAGACGTTGAAGCGAATTCGGTGGTCAAACAAAGCTTCACCCAACCCCATTTGTTAATTGTCGCCATGATGGTCTTATTGTTGGGGTTGGAGAAGTCAAACCCGTTTAGATGAGTTACCTTTCTTCCTTTCTTCCAAGAGGCGGAGCCACGTACAAGCCAGCAGTGGCATTTGGATAAACTATGTAAATGATATAAGATTTTTTAGAAAATATTCACTATGACTTCATAGAATTTTAGATGACGATTCTACTCATTATAAAATAAATGAAATTAGTTTTAATTACCCCACTAACTTAGCTCTGCCCCCACCTCTTCCCAATATCATGTCATGAAATTCTTGCGCCTAAAAAGAGACAAAGCGTCCATGGTCGAAACTAGTGTGGAACGAAGGATCGCCTTACTTTCTTTTTCCCTTGCTTGTGCTCTTAGAGAGAAATTTGCGGTTCATTATTCTTTACAAGTCAAGAAGAAACCAGAAAGGAAATCAGGGAAATAGGCAAGAATTCCATTCCTTATTCAGTTGAGAACACTTTATAAAAGACATAGACATGTGACAAAGAACCAAAAGTTCCATGATCCAGGCATAAAGTAATGGTTGAATGATGTTGTATGTAGCATCTACGTGAACATGAAGTAGGAAAGACATGATTTAACCGTCACACGATTCACTTTTACACTCAAACACCCCTTGCACAAGAACAATTAATGGTGCACAAAAGACTAGCTATATTGTGCACCTAGTGCACCAACAAATACCATACTCTCATATTTTACAAAATAATGCGTTTGTGTGAATAAAATAATACATTTATGTAAACAGAATAACATATCTTATGAAATAAACACCATTATACAAAACAACATATTTGTATAAATGGAACAATATTTCATACTAAAAAGAATAACAAATTTTTATTAGGTTCAGTCACTTCTATTGTTTTTCTTGTGTACAATTTTTTTTTTATGATTATATATCCTTTCTTAGGTATACCTTTTATCATTGTGGTTGTCTAATCCATTACCTGTTCTTCTTCCTTTATTATATGTTCGTTGATGAAGCCATCCCCTTAAGTATCCAAGTAGGTATTATAGTGATATTTGAATATGGAATAATTGGCCTTGTTTTAGTTTTGTTTTCTATTTTTTAGTTTTGTTTTAGGGGTTTTAGCTTACTAAGGTAAAATGACCTTTGTATTGAGTTAGAATTTTGCTATGTAGTGGTATTTTCTTCTCCAGTCGGTGTGGTAGAAGGGTTTTTTTTTTTTTTCATTTTGAACTTCCCATTTTGCTAAATTCCTTTTCTCAAGTTGATACCCATGGATAGTGTCTTGACATTTTACTTTCCTCTCTAGGTTAGTCTGGTCTAATCGAAGTCAACTGACTCACTTGGAGCTCTAGCCTAAAGATAACTGCTTTCTCATTCACTTCTTCTAGTGTGCTTTCTTGTGCAGATTTTCAAAACATTAAGCACTTTTGATGTCAAGTTGTTGCCTAGATTCTCTTAATTATTTAGAGTTAAAGCAACTTTTTCATCACATCCTTGAGTATCTTCTTTTAGGGTCTTTGTTTGGTGTGAACCCCAATGGTATAAAGACCATGAAACGCGCCCAAGATGTTTTTCAAGCTTCACAAGACATCAAAGAGACTGGATTTAACCCCAACCCCTAATCAACTTGTGATTAGAAACAAGAAGTATAAGAAAACCAAGAATACAAGCAACTTGTGCATTAAGGTAGTCTGCAAAGAATAAAAGAGATTTCCTCTTCAAAGTAGTAATATTATTTCATATCAAGGCTATGTTTTGCAATCAACATATGTGCCTATTTATAGGCCTAAGCTAGGGTAAAAGACTCAGCAAAATTCATAGCCCAAGTCACTTAGGAAACCTAGGTATGAAGGACTTAAGAAAACCTAGTCAAACTAGGACTCTAACACCTAGTTTAAACAAGTTTGATGTGTGTAGCGTATGCCACTTAACCTATGTGGCCTGAATTAATTCCGTAGCCTAAATAACATCCTAGATAATGTAAATAATCATGAAAATAAGTAAAATAAAGCACAAATACAAGTTTGGCCCTAAAAAACCCAAAATGATCTTCTCGGGTGCGCTTATGAGCTCTTTAGGGTTTTTGCTTGTATCTTCAGCTCCAAGCTTTAATATTTGAGTTTCATTGGCGTGATTCTTCCTATTAAATGTTGGAAAGAGGTCTTGAAATGTTAGAGCTTAAAGTTCCAGCTTGTAGAAGACAAATGGCCTTGAAACAATTCAAGGAGGCTCCAAGGGTGCACCTGAGGGGTGCCCTTGGGGTTCCTTGTCTTGGGACTTGTCTAGGCATTCTAGAATTGAGTACCAAGCTTGGCCATCATCCTCATATGATTCCTTGATAGTTCTAGCAGCTCCTTGAGAATTTTCAAGTCCATTATCCATGAAAAAGCTTGAGACAAAAGCTTGGAGTGCACTAATAAGCTCCTTAGCTTTCTTCCTTGTCATTGGTCCACTAGAAATCTTGAATAGGTCCTTGCCTTCCTTGGTTGTGCCTTCCTTGATCATATCACTGTTATTATTAATCTGTGAATTTTAGTTTCCCTTAGTATGTACTCCCTTTGTCCCACTTTCTTTGCTTCATTTGACTTTTTGGAGTAGTTTGACTTGAATTTATTCAAATTATTTTTTATTAGAAAAAATTAAAAAATATATATTTAGAAAATATGGTCTTGATTTATCATTCATATATAAAAGTACTTCATTTATATACTAAAATTTTAAAAATAAAAAATTATAAATTAATTGCTAAAAAGTGAATTGTGCAAAGAATTTGAGACAAAAAAATTATTATTTTATTATATAAAATTTTATGCAGGTATAATCTCTTGCGGAAAAAGTTTCCATGAATTGCCTTGTGTTGGAGTACCAGCACTTTCTTATTTAAGATCAGTCTTTGTGAACAATATTCTAACTTATGATCCTTAGAAGGTAAATCTACTTAAAGTATCTTATTTTTTATGATTGATTGCTGTTAATAGTATTTTTTTTTTGTTGTGTTTCCTTCTCACTTAGCTTTGATTATTTGTGCAGAGAATATCAGCAAAGAATGCCCTTAATCATGGTTGCTTGTAGGGTAGGCTGATGCTAACATTTTGAGGTGATATAAATAAGTTATTTGTGAAAGAGCAGCAACTGTGATATATATATATATATGTATGTATGTATGTATGTATGTATGTATGTCTGTATGTATGTATGTATGTAATTCATTAGTAGGCAGGTGGCTTTGGCCAAGGGTAAAGACCTTTATTTTTCTTTGCAACATTCAGTTCCTTTAGTTTTATAATTCTACATTTTATCTTTTTGAGGTGCTTATGCCACTAAAGATTTGCTTGATTAAAAAGCTTTTTCTGCTTGAGCAGGAAGTGTTTTCTTATCAACAGTTTTATTCTAATTTTATTTTTTGAAGCACTAGGGAAGTTTATCATTTTGAGGGGATGAGAAAGGTTGTGATGTGCTTAGATATTATCTGAAGCAATTCTGGAGGGTGAGTTTTGTAAATAGTGTTATGAACTGATGGAGATCAATATTTATTTATTTATTTATTTATTTTGATTATAAATTATCAAAGAATATAATATTGTTGAGATTGCTATTCTTTGTTTGTTGAGAATTTTTTTAGTGCATTTCTAATGTAATTATCATTTTGATCTATGCTGTAGTCAAGAAGGAACCTAAACAGCCAACCAGATGCATTGTATTTTTTTCTCTCATAAATATCCATTTGATCAACCTTTTTTATATAAAAATGTTTGTTGTGATTTATGCTATATTGGCTTGAATTGCATGTTCTACACTTGGGTGTTAACTTTTATTTTTCATGCAAGATTCGAAAAATGTTTTGTCATTTTTTCAGTCATGATCTTTGCACATGTTCTTTTTTTATTTGGTTTTTTTATCATATCATGCACAAGCTCCAAATTTTAAACTTTCAAGTAATAGTTGCTTAGTGGCAGTAAAAGATCAAGGTAGAGTGGCAAATGATGTTGAAACTAAGCAAATTGTCTTTGATGAGGAAGTTGGACCATGCAAGCATAAAATGATATATTTAATTCAAGCTTCCATGGCATATTGTTAAAATGATATAAGAACCTACTATTTATTATGTTCTTTACATATAGTAGCACCGATTTGTTTTAAACTTTTTGGCCATGTGGCAGTACAAGGTATTTTCTATTTTAAACTTTTTTTGAATGGCATGTGATGATAATTAATTGGTATTTTTTGGATTGTTCTTTTGATGATAATAATTTTCTTAATAATATTTTATAGAATTTAAATACTATATTTGTCCTAAATTCTTTACTTCATTTTAGTTTTTTTACTTAAATTTAACTTAAATATATTTATATTATTATTTACTAATTTTTTCAAAAAATTATATTTAGAAACTACAATAGTTTTTAAATGTAAATTGTTTCAAAATTTTTTAGTAAATGATAATAAATAAACTTAAGTCAAACTTAAGTTAAAAAAAATTGAAATAAAGTAAAAAATTTGAGATAGAAAGAGTTTATAGTATGTTTTGATACTCCGTATATCTTTGAATCCCTTGGCAATGCCGGGTATATAAATTAGTTATTTACAAACAACATATCTTATAAAATAACCAATGTTTTGCATAACATTACATTTGTGTGAATAAAATAATACTTCTTATTGATCTGAATAGCATTATTTACGAATAACATTTTTTAAAAAATGAATAGCATATTATTTATGAAAACACATCTTATGAAATAAATAATATACAACATAACAACATATTTATATGAATTGAACAACACTTTTTATTGAGAGGAACAACGTTATTTATGGAACATTATTCCTTACAAAGTGAACAACATATTACATAATAATACATTTATATCAATAGAATAATATTTGTTACTGAAATGAACAACATTCCTTACGAAGAAAAGAACATATTATAGAATGACACATTTTTATGAATAAAACAACACCTCTCACTATAAAGAGTATTGTTACTTATGGAACAATATTTCCTATGAGGTGAACGATAAAATAACAAATTTGAATGAAAAAATAAAAAATTTATATAAATGAACAACATTTTCATTAAATGAAAAATTATGGACATGGTAATCTAAGTAGAACCTCAGCCATCTAACCAACATTTGCTTTTAATACTAACACATATATATCCTAGATGACTCAATATTTGCTGTTTTCACCAAGCTCAGAACTAATCAAATCAAATAGCTTTGCTTCCATCATTTCACAAATTTTCTTTTTGTTCAAAACCATATAACCCATAAATTTTCTTTTCATATTCTGCTTTTTATCTTTCCCTTTCTTTGTTCCTTACCCCGATTCCTCTCTCTCCTTTATCTACCTCTCATCATTCCTCTAAATTGGGTTCAAATTTTCTAGAGGATTTCTTCTTTGCTTATATGTTCCTTATTCGGTCAAGGTGCATCACCACAAGAGCAATAATAGCGTAAACTATAGGGTTTTGGGAGGCAAACAAGCATAGTGGAAACTAACCAAAACCCTCTAAGATCCAAGTGAAATGAATTAAATCGGGTGTTCAAATTTTTTATACCTAGTCGGCTAAGATCGTTCACCTAATTGTTGAGTCAAATCACAAACTTGAACAGTTGACATGTTCAAGCTCTCTACAGTATCAACACGAATCATTTGGATTACCATGCCTCCAGCATGTTCCAGCAGGTACATTCCTTTTGTATCGTAGTACTAGCTTACATCATCCAAGAAAAGACAATAGGAGAGTGTGGCTGGAACTTTTTAAAACTCTTCTGATTTCATCCTTAGGGAAGTTAGAGCTCAAAATCTTTACCATATGATGTATATATAGTGAGGCTTAACTCTTTAGCCTAATAAGTTTCAAAACCTTAATCTAATTAGGCCTAATTTTGGGCTTAATAATGGCTCAACCTTTGGGCCAATTATTAATCTGAAATTATCATGAAACCAAAACCAAACAATTTGGCCCATGCACTTAAATAATCCAATTGGCTCTAAGTGTGTGATCCAATAGGCTCCTATCACATTGCCAATGATCATAAATCACATTTATGATCATAAACAATGAGCGGTGCCTAGCAACACATCATTGCTACCCAAGTGACAAGATAGTTGGTGATTCAACTAAACCCCTATGATCATTATTTGTAGATATCATTGTCCCTTTGTCCAAGATATCAAGACTGAGCACAAGACATGGAATGTGATATTCTCGTATAGCCCAATCTATGGTTTCTTGGTTGCCAAGTGAACTGACTAAACTTGATGACATTAATATCCCATATCAGCTCATCTGAACATGACTATGCATTTTCTCAGTCTCACCCAATGAAGGGGTTTGAAAATATCACTTCCGTTGCATAAAAGGGACAAATCCCATCTTGATCGTATAAAACTCTCTACATGATATGTGACATATGCAATGACCACCTTCATGTTCACTCAGTTGCAAGCAACAAAAGGAAGTATCAAAGTATGTGACTCACATGTAGAGAACCTTGATGACCTTAGATCAAAGGACTACATATACCACAATCACTATGAGAATCACTTAAGACACTCATATAACGATCCCTGTAGTGTTCTCATGGTGAGTCAGTCCAGTACACAAGTTTTCCAACTTGTACCCATATGTAGACTATATATCTTATATTAGTCTCCACTATGCTAGTCTTTATATACTATTGTAACCCACTGCACAATAATACTAGACTAAGGATGTTTAAGAATACTATTATTCTAAGGTTATAATTATGTTTGATTATGTTACATAGAAAAAAAATTAACAAACAAAATTACCGGAATAATGCCTTAATAAAATACCATGACTTAATATGCAAAATACAATTATCTCATGATTGGCTTTTGGGCATAACACTAACACAAACCTACATCTCTAGAAGTACTATATAATAGCTAGCCTCCTCTAGAAGACTCGGCAGCTATAGTTTCTAGCAACCGGGAGCTAGCTACACTAGAGCATTCCATTTCCTCCCTAGAGCTAATAACCTGCAACTCTTTCTCATAAACTCAGGTTGAAGCTTCCTCAGCTGGCAATCACTCATCACCTCAAGCTTATTAACTTTCTTCAGCCTAGCACCACCAATTTATCTGGAGAGGATCTTGCTTTGCTCCAGTGAGTTAACCCCCAAGCCAACATAGCCAAAACTTGGTCCTCAGTGTCTCGCACTTCTCTCCACCGCTGCATATAGTGCCAGACAAAGTTTGGTAGGATAATTCAAAGAGCCTTGATTAGTTTCCAGGAATAGATCCTTTATTCTTGGTAGGTTCTCTATTGCTTAAACCAATGATGGGTTCCGGAATCACGATCAGAAGAATGAGGTGGCAAACTTGTAAATAATACCAAAGTATATGTGTATAACTTGGGCTGTAGGTTATCCTTGGCCGTACAAAAATCCAGCTAGAAGAAAAAAAATTCTATTTAATCTTTCAAAATATAAGGTCAAGAGATTATATAAATCATGTATAAAACATGGAACTAAGCATGAATGAACTATACCCACTGCATAATTTCATCAACAATCAAAGAATATCCCCCTCTCCCCTCAATTTGTAATTTCAACCTAAAACATAGGGTTTGTGAACAATTTCATCTAATCCTAACATAAAAGGGAATAGAAGCAGAGAGATATACCTAACATGTGATGAAAAATGAGAAAATCAAGAAATGTGCTCTATAATGGTTTTGTTTTTTTCGAGTGAAAGGGAAGTGTAAGTTTTGAGTGGTGGGGCCTGAGAGTGACGGGGGGCTTTAGGAAGTGTAAGCTTTGAGTGGTAGGGCCTAAGAGGGATAGGGGGCTTTATATAAGTGTTGGTCACATGTTCCCAGGTGCAAACATTTACAGTGCATGCCGTGGTGGCATGGTAATGACATTGTGTTTTAGAGCCTTCATCTTAGGAACCATTAAAAGGGTGAGAATTCTAGAACATGGCTAGGTATGAAAAAAGCATATCCATAAAGTAGAACCAGTCTAATCCTATTGTCATGATCTTTAAGAAACATGTGTCGAAAGTAATAAAAAATCGGTTTGCCTCTTCTTCTTGCTTTATCCTTCATGTCAATGGAAGATGAGGAAGGTACATCAACTTCAACTTCCTTTGAAAACATCCTTCTAAAATGGATTTCTCCTAAGCTCTTCTCAATCTTTAGATTAAAAAGTAGTAGATAAAAGAAATAACTCCATTTCATACAC
Organism: Aquilaria yunnanensis; assembly: GCA_039654915.1. Taxonomy (NCBI): domain Eukaryota; kingdom Viridiplantae; phylum Streptophyta; class Magnoliopsida; order Malvales; family Thymelaeaceae; genus Aquilaria; species Aquilaria yunnanensis. The sequence goes on along the minus strand of CM077594.1, from coordinate 77,070,418 downwards.
TAGAAAAGATCCTATAAAAAAGAACAAAACAAACTACAAATATGTAGCAAACGAAAATACAAAAAGTAAATTAGTGAAGAAGCTAATAATGAACCAAAGAAAGAACACAAATAGTCCCAGGCAATGTCGCAAAAAACTTAATGTGTGGTTTGGAGTACATGCTTACAAAATAATCAACCATTAATTTTAATTACCTAAAACCTAAATCACAAGTGCTTAGGTGTCACTTGTAGTGTGGTAAGTAGAGGTCAATCTTATGAGGACTAATGGGTTGCTAGTTAAGCCCTTTACTAGTTCATAAGTGACTAAGTGCCAGCATGCTCAAAACAAATTCAAAGACTAGGAAGAAATAGCAAGGAGGTGGAAACAATTAATCGATAAGAGGAATGACCAAAGTATCAACTAAAAACTACTAAACTAGCATAAAGAGAAATAATATAATAACTAGCATTGTTAACTAACTCAACACAAGAAGTGCAATGGACTAAAGCAACCTTCTAAGGTGGGGGATTTTTTTTTCATGAAAGGTACAACAAGCAGCATGTTCATAGGATTCGAGGTGATGGTTCTTATGGGTACTCTTTTAGTCCATCACTAGCCTAAGAGATTCCCTAACATGTGACAAAGAACATCCTCATGAGTTACATCAAATGTTAAAGCATTAAGCATCAATCTCTTCCACCAAGATGGTTCATTAAAGTTCTTCAACCCCAATCAAACCACCTTAACCCATCTCCCATAGCCAAGCTCATAGAAAGCTTTCTCAAGCCTTTCCACAAACACATTGTGTTGTGTGTGTTTATGATACTCAAACTAGTTAACCAAGAAAATTAAGCATATAAATAAGCGCTAGATATGCTATAGACATGATTAGAAGTAAGTTTTAACCATCTAATCCACAAATCACCCAAACCTCAAGGAGTTTGGTTGCTTACTCACTTATGAACAAAAATCCAAAACACCAAAAAGTAAGAGTGGAATAGTCTGAAGCTATTATATTCTTAAACAATATGCATTTCAAAACTTTGTATTCTCCCATGACCTTCTTTGATTCATACCTAGTGGAAGAATTCTCAATAAAGCATCTATTGATCAAAGTGTAGTGGATTTAAACATTCCATGCCAAGTTGTAGTGTTCCCTTTCTAAATGGTTTAGTTATTAGGAATCATTATTGTAATGTCCAATGTTGCATGGCCTATCTTCATCATTTTTATTCATGGTATGGCTACTTGAATTTGGTATTAGCAATATCAAATATCTTCTGTACCAAAACTTAATTGGTTGATAGAAGTATGTAAAAGCCTAGTGATATTATATTGATGGATTTATATTCATAGAAAAAGTGTCATACTGCTGGTGCAATAGAGTGGCTTCATTTCCACTTTGATGTGTTATCTTACTTAATATTTGTTATCTCATTAATCTTGTTAGTCTCCTTTTGTGAGGTTGTTATTGATCCAACATTGTTGGATTAGCTATAGCTTATGACCGCAACTTAGACATGTTGCAAGCTTTTGTGATATGGAATCTTTCCAATCTAGCACTGAGGGCAAATGAGAAACACCAATCATTAACTATTGTGTACACCAAGTACATGAGAGGGTAGCTAGCATGACCCATATTTCTCCAAGGGTGACTAGTACAACTCGTACTTCTTTAGAGGGTAGCTAGTGTAACCTGTGTTTTTCCCAACTTGGATAGTACAATTTGTACCTCTTTAAAGGTGGCTAGCCTACTAATGCAACCTTTATTTATTCAGTATAACTCAAGTTTCATAATGGGTAATGATTAAAGAGCAGTTTGTTATTGGGTGGAGAAGAGGATGGACAAACTTCTAGCTTGCAAGATCTAAAATAGGTCTCGTAAAGAGGACACCTCAAACTCCAAGAGGCTAGAGCAAGTTAAAGAATACTTATAAGCTATGGCTGTTCGTAAGTTGAGCAAAAAGTAACTCCCAAAAATAAAGCACATAGATAAAGCTAATGTGTAAGAGAAACAAATACCTTACTCCCAGATGCCAAGGAAACATCTCATTAGATGACTTATCATAAGAGGCCTAGTTTTGCAGAAGTCTGACTTTACCTACTTTTGGAGATATTACATCCAATGCATGTTCATATTTTGAATGCAGGGATTATGATATCCCCACATTCACTAGGGAGGGGTGAGGTTTTTTATATGAATAACATGAAATAAACCTGATGGTCAATGAGATATAGGGCCCAAATACCATATTAATGTTACAAGAACTAAGTGGCTTGTAAACTAGGCACAGGTCATTAGTCTCAGTCATTTAGAATAAAAATAAGTAATATTTCATTCTTTTGATTTTTTGACATAACATAGACTTATACAACAACACTCACTTGAGCATCGGAAGGGCCTCTCTAGGGACACACCATTGGGAGTCCTCTTAATGACTTTACCCATGTCTACATGCAGGTGACTGAAATTGATGTAAAGATCAATGGCCTTCACTATTCAATGATGTGAAGCCACTGATAGTTTTACTATCACTTAGGTAAATAAAAGATGGATTTGGGACAAACATATGGCATTGGATATTGAACTTTGAAGAACTCATAAGCTCAAGATAGTTGTAAAGTTTAGAAAGAAAAATTTAGAAGTGATGATATACTACAATAATACTAATGAAAAGTTTTGCATGACAATTTTTTTAAAACATTGTCTAATTTTTCTCGTAAACGATTTTAATTTCCATAAATGGTTAGTTCGATTTAATTTTTAAGCATATTTATAACCACCACTCCTGAAAAGTTCTTGATCTTATTCAACAAGAAAAAAATCATCAAAAAAAAAAAAAAATAAGTAGAGCTTATGTGTATTGAGTGTCACATCATACTTAACTCATTTTCTAATCAGGAACATATAAAAATATATATTACAAGGAAAATTTGAGAAGTAAGTTGTCTACCTCACAATTTAAAGGGCATGTGCATTTGAACAATTTGTTGGCAAACTTGTGTATTGGAGTGTCTTCATTGTTCCTCAAACTCAGGCCTCAACTAGATAGGAATGGATCTAGAAATTTTTTTTCCTATGGTGTCCATGTATAGTTAGGTTTTCATACAACACACTTATAAAGGAAAATGTGAAATTTTAATCTAATTTGAGTGTATTTATAAAATAATTTTAATTATTCATTTTTATTTTAATTTGGTTATTTTCTTAAATTAATGAAACTATTTGATAAATTTTAGTGGTGTCCATTTAAAAATTACTTAATGTTTATTAAAGACACTGAAATTTTTTAACCCAATATTAATATATATAGATTTTTCTAGTTAGGATGAACAAGCTTTAAAATTTTAGTAAGTTTTGATAAAGCTAAGATTTAGAGGAAGGGGTGTAAGAAAAATGGAACATGCCGAAAAGGATCTGCAATAAAGTGTGAACTAAAAAGGCTGAAATGATGAATTAAAAATTTTAGCTTTATATTATTCTTCTTTTTGGGTCTCAAATAATATAACTAATGGTTTTTTGTCTTGTGCTTTATATGATGTTTGTAGGGGTGTTTGGGGGTTTGTAATTTTAAGGAGAAGGGAGCTTTTGATTTAGATTTTAGGTTAAGGGAGTTGGTGGTAGTTGTCTACGTCTGTTAAAAGTTTGTTAGGGTGGCTAGTTCTAGTGTCTTTCTAGAATTAGGTGTTTTTGTAGTATATTTTATTGTTAATATTATTTCCTTTTGCAAAAAAAAAAAAAATATGTAGATTCGTCCATGACAGAAGTGGTGCTTTGTCTTTGCTAGCTAAATTGGGAAAGGTGAAAACAACTGAGGAAGGATTAGGGCTTTAGAAAGAAGGTAAAAAAAACATGATGAGCTAATAAAATGGGTTAATTGATTGAGTTTATCCTAGGAAAAGTGGGCATAGAGTTTTAAATTGCTTTACTCCTAACGATAGAAAAACTACAACATAGAAGTGTTGGCCTAAAGACCTTTTTACCCCCTGGACTTTGCCAACTCTGACATTTTATCGTCTAAGTTTTGAATCAAGTTCACTCACCCCTTAAACTTTGAAAATTGATACCTTTTACCCCTCGGCCCACTAAAATGACTATTTAACTTATACGAGGACCAAAGCAAAGATAAAATGAAAGATGAAAGGCTAACTAACAATTTAACTCAACTTTTATGTTATTTTGATTATCTAATTCAATCTTCTCGATTTGTGCAATTCAGGGGATCACCAACTTTGTATAATTTACATAATCCAATCGGTATTTTTGCTTTGAAATGTGATTCATTCAATTCTAGCATACGACTTGTTTAATAAAACTAGAGTTTTAGATGGGAAAATGGCTACTGCTTCATCTTCCTTTTTTATTTTCATTTTGGTCTTCATATAACCTAAAAAACTATTTAAGTGGGTTAAGGCATAAAAGGTACCAATTTTCAAAATTTGGGGTGCTAGTGAACCCGAGTCAAAATTTAGGGGATAAGATGTCGAAGTTAGCAAAGTTCAGGAGGTGAAAGGGGGTTTAGCCTGAGGAGTGTTCTTAGGTTTGTAGTCTATAATAAGTCTTGGTTTTCCCACAAGCTTGTTCAGACCATTTGTTGAGATAAAAAGCTTGACACGACCAAGGGCTCAATTGGAACTTAAAGTTCCTGCTATCCTAAAAGAAGAATTATCCCAACCACCAAAATCAATTTCTTCTGTAAAAATCCAAGAACCACCCACCACTCATAAAGTTATGACATTACACGCCAACCTTATCACCTTATCTTTAGAAAACCAGAGCCATGTCATTTGGTCCAATTTCTCTTGGGTGAATGTTAATATTGAATCTACCACAACATCTAAAACATCTGATGAGGATGATGAAAAGTCATATCCACACCCACATTAGCTTCTTTTCTTTAACCGACTTTTCTCCACATTAGCTTTGCAGTTCATGATATTGTAGTTTTTGATGAAAAGACAATTTATATTGGAGAAAATCACCGAAAAACTCCCAAGGTTTGGTCAAACCTATAGTTTTGTCCCCCATTTTTCAGAAACTTACATTTGCCTCATTCATAAGTTAACACTGTGACTCATTGTAACAAAAACAGTATAAAATATGGTTAACTTTGTTAAAGAAAGTTAAGAGGGCAAAGTTAGACATTTTTTTTATGGTATGGTGAATAACAGTGTTAACTATGTAGGAGGTAATAATAGATATTTGAAAAGTGGAAGATAAAGCTGTAGGTTTGACCAAACCTTAGGAGTTTTTGGTAATTTTACCTTCATGCTGAGATTCCTAACAAAAATGTTTTCTCTTAGACTCCACCATTTACATCTACCAAGCTTACCTTGGATGATATTCTTCCTTATCTATGGCATGATAGATTTCTCAAAATGCATACATGGTGCCAATCATAGCTATAGAAAGATAAAGCCACTGATGCTAAAGTAATTTTAGTATTTATTGCCTTTATGACGGGTACTATGAAAGAATGGCATTTCAAACTTGGAGAATATTGGTAACTTGAATTGCAAAATGTGCCAACTATTCATCAATTCTTCCAAGTCCATCACCTTAAATTTGTTGGTGATCATATTCTTCTTGTTGATATAGTACGAGAAAAATACTTCAAAATGAAGTGTTGTTTATACAATAAGAAATATTTGGAGAAACATTTCTCAAGGATGATGAAACATTATTTTTTACTAAGCACAAGTTATGCTGATAACAATATGCAAAAAGCTTACTTAAACTATATCCTAATAACAATTGGTCAAGAAACTGTTCGATTAATTTAGCAAAGAGGTAAAAATCTGTAAGATTTTTCTTTGGGAGACTTTATTAGATATTGAATATAGCTTTTCAAAGACTATGTGATACTCATACCTTCTTCAAGGAATTTGAGTGTTCAAAAGGTCTTTTTGATAAAGTCCGTAACCACAGAGCTCTCCATCAAATGCAAGGACAACAAGGCTTATCAATGCTCCTCAAATAAGAAGCATCATTGTAAAAAGTTTTCCTCATTTTCTAGAAAACCTTACTGTTTCCATAAGAAAAAGAAAATATTTTTCTGATATAAGTAGAATTCTGGCAAATTTAAAAAAAATGTTTTATTTGTAGGAAAAAAGGATACTTTGCTAATAATTGCCTACAAAAGAACCTTAAGTCAAGAGCAAAGATGGTCAATATTATCACAAAAGCGATAACATGAAATCACTTTTCTTTGAACACAGAAAATGAAGCATTTGCCTTATTTGTTGTAGATGTTTCTTTATCTAAATCAGGCTCTGGTTATGTATACACAATTCAAATTGAACAATCTTTTTCTTATCCATCAACTTTAGCTGTTCATATTATCCCACAAGCTTGAGTTATTATGTTGATTGGTGAGTATGCTAAGCTAATATATGTTTTTGCACTTTTTGATGCAGGTGCCTCGCATACTATTGCAACCAAGCTTTTTACTAATCAAATGTGGATAAATTGCAATAAGAGGTTTAAAGCTGCAAATGATGTCTTCCGTGTAAAAAAAAATAGCAAACTAGTCAGAATTTGTCTATCCCCATCCAGGTATTTAGTAACACCTATTTTTGGATACACTGGACATGGTCAAGATATGATATTTGGATTTGATCTTGTTCAAAAATTAACTCATATCCAATGGATTGATACTAGTTTAAAGTTTAAGAAGTTTTTCCTTCCATGGGTATCAACTCCTATACTTTACTCTTATGAAAGAAAAACTTTCGTTGCAAATCATCAAGAGAATGTTAAATTTGATTTGGTTTTAGGGTTCATTATATGAATTATAATTTATCAATCATGTATTGAATGACATGCTAAATTTGAGAAAAGCCAAACCTTTGTTTAAGAATCCCTTGTCCTTCATTGAGCTTTCATTTAAGAAGAATGAAGATGTTAATCCAACAAAGGTGACATATTTAGGCATGACTGCTAAAGTAAAACCGGAGTAGTTGCTGAGCTTAAAGAGTTGCTAGATCAAGGCCTTATTGAACCAACAAAGTCTCCTAGACTATGTCAAGCTTTTTATGTCAACAAACAGTCTAAACAAGCTCATGGGAAACCAAGGCTTGTTATATACTACAAACCTTTAAATGTTTTTTTGGCTAATATAAAATTTCCCATTCCCAAGAAAAATACCCTCCTTTCCAACCTCACCTGTGCCAAGATGTTTTCCAAATTTGATGTTAAACTTGGATATTGGCAGTTGAGTATAAACCCCCTAATAAATATAAGACATCTTTTTTGCATACTAGACTTCGACTACTAGTGGAATGTTATCTCCTTTGGCTTCAAAACTACCCCTCATAATTCCAAGAAAACCATGATCTAGATTTTTGAAACCATCCTTCCTTTAAACCTTGTTTATATTGATGATATTTTATTGTTTTCTCCTTGTGCAGGGTCTCAACTTAAGTTGTTACAACAGTTTGCAGATATTGTAAAACAATATAGAGCTAGGCCTTTCACTAAAAAAAAAAAGATGATAATAGCCTAAATATCAATCGAGTTTCTTTGAATACAAATCAAAGAAGGCAAATATGATTCACAACCTCATATGGCAACAAAAATAATGGAATTCCTTGATAATAATCTCACAAATACTCAAGTTCAACAAATATTGAGAATTGTGAATTATATAAGAGAATTTGTCCCCCACCTATCAGAGATTCTCTAGCCTTTACATGTGTATCTCAAGAAGAAATGTCCTCCATGGTCCTTACTCCATCACCAAGCAATTCTTCAGCTCAAGCAGGTTGTCTAGTCACTTCTTCCTTCAAAGATGTATGGAAAAGGAAAAAAAGATCCTCCAAATGGACGTATCAGATGAATTTTTTGGAGTGGCCTTACTTGAAGAAATAGATGGAACAAGACATGCGTGCACTTGTAACAATGGTGAATTCAAGGAAAATGAAAAGCATTATCACTCTACCGACGAGAAAGGTGTAGTTGTTAAGTGAGGAATTGAAAAATTCCAATTCTACCTGATTGAAAATCATTTTTTGGTAGAAATGGACATGCCAGCTTTTCAAAAAATGCTCAACTTCCACCAAAAGCAGCTACCCAATTCTCAATTACTTAGATGGCAGTAATGGTTTGTATGCTTCTCTTTTGATATTAAGTATATAAAGGGCAGCACCAATACCTTGGTAGACATCCTCAGGAGACCCCTAAAACCTCCAAACTTTATTGTTAGCTCCATGGCCTTTTGACCCTCTCCTTACGTTTTCAATAAATAAATTAATCTGCCTGTTGATGTTCAATGTTATGAATATCAGTACTTTACCTTTAGCCAATGACACCGGGATTTTCACTATTATTGCTCTCTCATTAAGAAATAGGGCTTTGATAATTGTTCAATTAAACCTGTTGGGATCCATCCTGAATATCCATTTGCCTATCTTTTTCATATTCTTGAGATTTCTGTATTCCCACCATTGGCTTTTTGTTTTTTTTGGTACCTTTGTTTTATTCATACCATAGGTATCATTTTTAATATCACTTAGCTTTACTAATTCCTTACTTCTTGTAAAAATTGTCCAATAAACTTTGACATCTCTGACATTGCCACTTTCCTTACAAGGTTTGCTCCTATCTGTAATTGGGTGAAAGCACTTTAGACATGTTATAGTGACTTGAACCCATTCATCCTAATGTCTCGTGTCCGCCTCCAGTTATTCGGGATTAACCCTTAAAACTCATCATTCTTGTACGGGACAACTTATGTAATATATATTTTTTTCCACCAACTTATTACCTTTACTAGAACTAGCATCCTTAGATTTATTCCCAGCCTTATATATTACCACTATAAAGCCTAGACCTTAACTTTGCCCGCTGTTATGAGTTTTGAAACCCTTAATCACAAGCACATGGAGTACGTTGAGTTAGGATGAGAAGAATATCATCCCACGAGGATTGATATATATTGATTCACAAACACCACCAATTTAAGACAACTTTAGCTAAACAAGCAATGATTAAATGAAGGGCTAAATAAGTAAAATTCAGTAAACTAAACCTAGCTAAATGAAGTGTCACTAACCTAGAGTGCAACAATGCAATGCAAATTTTTGGTTTATATCAAATTATGAAAACACACTTCCTATGGGTTTTCACTATTTTTCTTAAGTAGTTGGTGAATTTAAGCTAGTGATTTGGTTTTCCTACTTATTGGTAAAGTTAACTAATTGAGCCTTTAAAGTTAACTAATTGGGCCTTTTGCTCTCCCAAGTGAAAAGGTCTCTCTCCTAAGCTTAAACTACAATAGATTCTTATCTGAATTGCTAGTTTAAGAGAGGCATTACAAGTTCAATTTTCATTCATCTAGTGACCTAAACTAGTCTCTCAACAAGCCAATGGTCACTATACTTTTCTCCTAATTCCAATTCCTTTTAATCTTTTCCAAGACTTTAAAATAAATCTAAAGTGCAATCAACTAAAGCCTTAATCAATCAACACAACAATAAGCTCAAGGAGAAGAATAAACAAGCATTGATAGAAAACCAAATTCACTTAACCATACTTCAACCAACATAATCAATCCAAGTAGCTATATCCATAGAAAGTGTTAAGGAAACTACTTCATAACCAAGCTAAACATAAACATAAAAATACATAAAATGGCATCTATGTCCAGGTATAGGAAAGAGGAAAGAAGGAACCCAAGTGATAAATTGAACTTGACTATTTAAGGCTTCAAGAAGTCTTCAAGTGCTCCTAGCCTCCTCAAGCAAATCTTCAAAAATGCCTTCATAAGAAATGACCAATACAAAAAATTATGAAGGAAAAAAAACCTAGGTCAAACTTAAAGGAAGAAGAGAATCAAGAAGTTCATATTCTTCCAAGTGATAAGGCTTTTTCCACTCACCAACCACCCAAAAGGATAAAATCCCCCCACCAATTACAAGCCTTGATTCAAAATAAGAGGTAGGGGGTTACAAAACTTAAATATAGGGGTGCTGGTTGCCAGAAAGGGCCAAATTAGTGTTGTAGTGCCCAAAACATGAAGGCTCCTTGTGTTGTAGGCGGTGCAGCCCCAAGAACTCAAAAAGTGGCTCCAGTATTGTTGAATTATGGGGCTGTAGCCCCAATGAACTATTTGTCTACACTTCTTGCTTTTTGCGCTTTGCTTGCTTCCAATCCAATCCGATACTTCGATTTCTTTCTATACCCTACAAAATGAAAGTTCAAAGTAAGAAATGGCAGAAAATGTGGTGTGGTGATGTAGAAAAAAATGCTCAAATTTGGTAAAAGGTTAGTAATTTTGACCATAGAAATTAACATTGAACAACTCCCCCAAACTTTATATGATGCTAGTCCCTAGCATGCTCTAATTAGAAAATAAAATAACCAAAACAAAAAAGCCAACAATGCATACCCAATACTACTTCACAAAATCAAAATCAAAAGAAGTTAAGGTAAGTAAAGGATAAAAAACTTTGTCACTAATGGTAGATGGTCACTCCTAAGTGTTTTGCTCCCTATTCTAAATTTGCTTAGTGTGTCTAAAGGCTTACAATATGGTTTCATCAATAAATTTTCAAATGGGCCCAAACTACCCACTAATTGTCCTTAAGGAATATGCATGCAAATAATAAGTCCTATGACACATTTTCAAGGTTGTATAGAGGCCAGGCTTGGTATGGACAGAAGGCACTGGGAGGCACTTTATGGTGGAGCTAAGGAAACAAGTCAAGGATTTTACATTATGGGCACATACAACTTTTGACTCTTAAGACCCGCACAAAGGCATTAAACACCTATAACATGCAATTGCTTAGCTTCCAAGCAGCTTCCTAAACAAATCTACATGTATGATTTTAACAAAATATTTGAGTGAACTTCAAGTAATACAACGAAGCACTTTCACTTTTACTTTCCCTCTTTCTTTATTCAATTTTTTTCCTTTTTTTCCTTTTTCCCCTACTTGTAAACGAGGGCTTTTTATGATGTGCTCATTTTAGCCTTTTTCTATAGGAATAAGTACTCAAAACCATGCATGTTCTATCAAAGTACTCAAGCCAAAACTACATATTTCTTTCCATTAGTACAAGAACTGAACATTTCTCTCAAATTTATTCATTTCTCACACTTATATGAAAAAGGATCGTCACAACTCGCCAAAATTTCCATTTTTGTGTATGCTTTTTATAGTATTTTCTTTTTTGTATCACATAAATTAGGAATAGAGAATCTATATCAAACAACATAAAAAAAAAAGAATCTATATTAAAGAAAAGTCTAACTATTTTTTTTGTATCCATTCTTATTTGTATTTGATACGTTGCGGTTAGTTACATTGGTCAATTAGGTGAAGCATTTCAAGGACAAAGATAGGGTGAATGAAATTAGATATGGCTCATCATGGGGGTTTGAACAATAAATATGACTTAAAGGCTTAAAGAGTTTAATTAAGGATTATAATGAACAATTGGCTATTTGGATATATAATTAGCCTTACGTTGTCATTTTCATCCTTTATTTGTGTGCAACAAAGCAAGCACCACTTAAAAGAAAGAAAGTATCCATGATGCTCAAATATCACACAAGGCCCAAGTGTCTCACTGAGTGTTGTTTCCATCATTAATGACAAATGGAGATCTTTTTTTACCTAACAGAACTTACAAGTGATTTGATTTTGCAAAAGGATTCAATCAACCATGATAAAGAGTACACATTGAGTTCCTAGATGCACACAACCTAAAAATGTAACTATATGCTCCTAAAGGCATGTGCTTTCATGAAAAAATAAAAAAACACCTAAAACTAGTCTAAACAAGAATTAAGAAACCACTTAAACTAGCCACTCAAACAAGCATAATCCAAAAATGCATTCTTCCCTTAAAATTAAAACGAACATTGTCGACAATGTTGATGAAATAAAGGAAAGAAAATTGTGTCAAAGAATTAGACTCGGGAGGCGAATGTTCTCACCTTCAATTACTCATACTCAAATTCTTAGTGAAGGTGGCACTTCATCTTTTTATGTTTGCTCTTGATCTTTCCACTATGCACATATAATAATCACAAGGAGCAATTAAGAGACACTTTTCTTGAAACTCAACTTATTGAAAAGATTATTAAAAATACAAAGGAAGGAAGAGATGTTGGGGTGCCTCCTAACAAGCACTTTATTTATTATCGCTAGCTAGACACCAACTCCTTTTTTGATATTAAGGTGGCTAATATGGCTCTAAACCATCTCCATTACAAGGACTTCTCCAAAGATTTGAGAGTTCAAGCTCCATTTAATAAGATGTACTTTTCTCCACCTTAAGTCCCAATTCATTTCCTCTTTATATACTTTGAGCTTCTTAATATTTCCATCTCTTGTAGCCACCCATTTTTTCTTCATTGTTGTTTTTTTTTTTTGCTTTATTCAATGAGTTTCTTGCCTCATCTTTCATTTTCTCCTTTAGATTTGGGGGCTCAAATTAATTGATTTCTCTTTGGCCACCACTTATAACAAAAGTAGGAGAATTTTCTTGGTTGGATTCTATTACCACATCAACCATGTAAACTTCCATTTTAGGAGGAAGAGTGCTAGCATCAAACATGTTGAACTTCATGTTTTCATCCTCAACATTAAATATGAGTTTGCCTCTTTTTACATTTATAGTTTCTCTAGCGATGGCCAAGAATGGTTTTCCAAAGATGAGAGATACTTGGTTGTCTTCTTCCATGTCAAAAATCACAAAATTCATGGGGAAGAAAAATTTGCCAACTTTTACCAAAACATCTTCTATTACTCCCCATCCATACTTGATAGACCTATTTACCATTTGTAGTTGTATTGTGGAGGGCTTCACGTTTAACTCCAACTTGTTGGAAATTCACAAGTGCATTAAGTTCACACTTGCACTAAGCTCACGCAATACCTTCTTGAACTTAACTTCCCCAATTGTCATGGAATAGTGAAGCTCCTGGGGTTTTTCAATTTGAATGGAAGCTTTTGTTGGAAAATTATACTACATTCTTCCATAAGGCATATGGCCTTATACTCTTCAAATTTCCTTTTCTTTACAATGACTTCTTTCAAGAATTTCCACCAATTTGGCATTTGAGTTAAAACATTCAAGAATGGGATGTTGAAGTGAAGCTTCTTGAAAATTTCCAAGAACTTGTCATATTGTTCATTAATCTTTTTCTTTTGTAACTTTTGTAGGAAATGTAAGGGTGGGTTGGGTGGGAGGTTTTGCACTATTTGGGGTTGTTCATTTAGTAACTCCACCACTTATTTTTTTTCTTGAACTTCCACTTCATCTTCCAAGATTGGTTCTTCTTGAGTAAGTGTCCTCATGTAGGGATCTTCAAGCTTTTTTCCTCTTTTAAGTGTCATAGCATGACATTGCTTCCTTGTGTTCAACTCAGTATTAGTAGGAAATTTGCCTTTTTGAAGATTCTTCATGGAGTTTTCCAATTGTCTCATTTGGTGCTCAAGGTTCTTAATGCTTGGACTTATTTTGATCTCCGTATTTGCCAAATTGGCACCCAAGTTTGCTATATTTGCCTCATTCTTCTCCATTCTATCTTTTTTTTTTCCTTTCATAAAAGACATCATTACCTCTTTCATAGTAGGCTTTTTCTCCATTGGTACTTGGTTAAATTTGGAAGGAAGTGGTTGTTAAACATTCCTTATGTTGTCATAGGAAAAATTCTCATGATTTCTCCAATTAGGATTATATTGGCTCCTAAGTAAGTTACCTCCATACCCAAAGTTCCGGTTATCTATGAAATTGGCTTGCTCAAAGGTGGCCTCATTTGCACAATAAATGTTGGAAATGGAGGCAGCGGCTTGTTCAATTGTTGGCCTTTTCTTGTTGGTCAACTTGGATACTTGATTCATAAGGAAAGCCATATGAGCCGACAAAGTGGCCAATTGATCAACCTCAAGTACCTCTGTTCTTGGTTGAGCTCTTTTACCCAATCGTTGCTCTCCAATAAATGCCAATTGCTTTGAAATTTGGAAAGCATCTCCAGCAGTCTTAAACATCAAGGATCCACCCGCCAAAGCATTAATCATAAACCTTGTAGTGGGTGCCAAGCCTTCATAGAAAAGTTAGATTTGTTGAAAAGTTGAGAATCCATGATAAGGGAATTTTCTAAGCAACTCATTGAACCTCTCTTATGCCTAAAAAATAGACTCCATCCTATGTTTCTTGAATGTTACTATGGAGGCTCTTAGGTGGATGGCCTTTGAAATAGGGAAGAACTTGCTCAAGAACTTTTCGATCATTTCATTCCATGTAGTGGTACTTCTCAATTGAAGTGATTGATACCATCATTTAGCCTTGTCCTGGAGTGAGAATGGAAACAATCAGAGCCTAATAGCATTGGTTGAAACTCCATTGGCTTTGAAAGTGTCACAAGGCTCCAAGAAGTACGCTATATGTGTATTAGAATCCTCCAAAGCTAGTCCTCCAAATTGGTTTTGTTGGATGAGAAAAATTAATGCCAGCTTTAACTCAAAATTGTTGGCTTACATCGGTGGCCTCATAATGCCTAAATAATTCTCCATCACCAAGGGTCAAATGCATTCTCTAATAGGCCTTTGTGGATTTTTTCAATAGGCTACATCTTGATGATCCATACCACCATTTTACCCACTATTACCTCCATTACCATTAAGATTATCTTCACCACCCTCCATGGATGTAGAAGTGGATCTAGATTCACCCAAACGTGATGTTACATGAAGCTTTCTAAGATGTCTTTCTATCTCCGATATCAATTGCAACAAAGTAGAGTGTTAGGAACAGGTTATACACCAATTGTACCTACAAAAAAAATACCCAAAGCACAAAGGAACAAATAAGTAAAGAAGTAAGTGTTTAGTCTAAGGTTATCCTAGCAATGATATTGTTCAATTCAATACAATCAATCCTTGGCAACAGTGCCAAAAACTTATTGTGAGTTTTGAAACCCTTAACCGCAAGCACACATAGTACATTGACTTAAGGTGAGAAGAGTATCATCCCATGGCAATTGATATATATTGATTCATAAACACCACTACCTTAGGACAACTTTAGCTAAACAAGTAACAATTAAATGAAGGGCTAAATAAGTAAAATTTAGTAAACTAAACTAGCTAAATGAAATGTCACTAATCTAGAGTGCAACAATGCAAATACAAATTTGTGGTTTATATCAAATTATGAAAGTACACTTCTTATGGGTTCATTACTTGTCTTGATTAGTTGGTGAATTTGAGCTAGTGATTTGGTTTTCCTACTTATTAGTGAAGTTAAGTAGTTGGCTCCTTACTCTCCAAAGTGAAAGAGTCTCTCTCCTAAGCCTACACTACAATCGACTCCCATTCAAATTGCTAGTTCAAGATAGGTATTACAAGTTTAATTTACCTTTACCTAGTTTTCTAGACAAGTCTCCCAACAAGCCCAAGGTCACTATACTTTTCTCCTAATTCCAATTCCTTTTAATCTTTTCCAATAGTTTAAAAGAAATCTAAGATGCAATTGACTCGGGCTCTTAATTAATCAACATAACAGTAAGCTCAAGGAGAAGAATAAACAAACATTGATGAAAAACCAAAGTCATTTAACCATAATTCAACAAACATAATCAATCCAATTAGCTATATCCATAGAAAGTGTTAAGAAAACTACTTCATAACTAAATTAATAAACATGAAAATACATAAAATGATATCCATGTCCAAGTATAAGAAAGAGGAAATAAGGAACACAAGTTATAAATTAAGCTTGACTCCTCAAGGCTTTAAGAAATCTCCTAGTGCTCTTAGCCTCCTTCAAGCAAATCTTCACAAATGCCTCCACAAGACATGGAAAATGCAAAAAATGATGAAGAAGGAAAAAAGCCTAGCTCAAGCTTGGAGAAAAAAAAGAATCAAGAAGTTCTAGGTTTTTCCAATTGACAAGACATTTTTCACTCATCAATCGCCTAAAAGGATAAAATTTCTCTACCAATTATGCACCTTGATTCAAAATAGGAGGTAGGGGACCACGAAACTCAAATACAAAGGTGCGAAAGAGGGCCAAATTGGTGCTATAGAGCCCAAAACACAAAGGCTTCTGGTGTCGCAGTCCTTAGGACTCAAAAAGTGGCTTTAACATTGTTGAACTATATGGCTGTAGCGCAATTTGGAGCTACAGCCCCAATGAATAGTTTGTTCGCACTTTTCAGTTTTTCACTCCACTTGCTTCCAAACTGATATGATGCTTTGATTTTCTTCTTCATCTTATAAAATGAATGTTCAAAGAAAGAAATGACAGAAAATATGGTGTGGTAATGTAGAAAAAGATGATTGAAATAGGTAAAAATCAACAATTTTCACTATACAAATTAACATCTATCACTTGTCTTGCCTGGCAGTGCCCCAATGAACATAAAGATTAAAGATTTCCTTGTGAAAACATATCATTACAGTCATACCATTTTCTCTCTGGAAGTTTGGTGTCATGATAATCTACATTGGTCATCTTATCTAGTGGATTACTAGAATAAGATTCATGAAGCTCTTCAATATTTTGAAGAACATTAGAGTATCAATCAAGCCAGAGGAGCTAGAGACTGAGCTACAACTTTCTTAACAAATGCTCTGACTCCTACACAAGATGATTTTCTTAACATTTTTGAACTGTGTTACCTTAGAGTTTGTTTGAGAACTCATTTGGTAATAGAGCCCTTGCGCTTTTATAAATATCAAATTATCCTTTGATCGGGAATTGAACCTTAACTTTTGGTAAAAATTTCATATAAGTAACTGACGTTTGAAAACTGTCAGTCTTTGAGAGCGAAAGCCGGAAGGTATTAAAGGTCATGTCAGTACTTTCATGTTTGCACCTGAGAAATCGTCGCCGCAACACCTCATCGGTTGCACCTGACCGCCGGCTACTTCCATTTCTACCGGCGATGGTCGACGGGACGATGGGCACGAGATGAAGTTGTACCTCAATACAAGTCAACTCGATGCCCCGATGTCACTACTTTGGCTCTCCAAGCACCGATCGCTTTCATTGCTGGTCCAGCCAAGCCTCTCTCTTTTGTGCCATCGCAACCGTCTGTACACTTCCTTCCCACAAAGCAACAACAGTAATTCGTCTTCTGCCTTTGGTTTGGTTTCCCTCGAACCACAAGAAAAAGAGAGCGGCTCCGACGAGTTCGCAGCTGATGTCGAGAAGATATACAGAATCTTGAGGAAATTCCACACCAGAGGCACGAAGCTTGATCTCGCTTTGCAGGAATCTGGCGTTTCTTTACGTTCGGGATTAACGGAGCGAGTTCTGAGTCGCTGCGGCGACGCAGGTAATTTAGGGTACAGTTTCTTTGTTTGGGCGTCCAAGCAACCCAGCTATAGGCATAGCTATGAAGTGTACAAAGGTATGATTAAGATTTTAGGGAAGATGAGGCAATTTGGTGCTGTTTGGGGTCTGATTGAGGAAATGAGGAAGGACAATCCTCAATTGATAACACCTGAATTGTTTGTTGTTCTGATGAGGAGGTTTGCTTCTTCCAGAATGGTAAAGAAAGCAATAGAGGTGTTGGATGAAATGCCAAAGTATGGGTGTGAGCCTGATGAGTATGTGTTTGGTTGTTTATTAGATGCTTTGTGTAAGAATGGTAGTGTAAAGGAAGCAGCTTTGCTGTTCCAGGATATGAGAGTGAGGTTTACCCCGAGTTTAAGGCATTTTACGAGTTTATTGTATGGTTGGTGCAGAGAAGGGAAGCTCATGGAGGCAAAACATGTTTTGGTGCAAATGAGGGAAGCGGGTTTCGAGCCAGATATTGTGGTGTATAACAATTTGCTTAGTGGCTATGCGCAAGCTGGGAAAATGGGTGATGCATTTGATCTATTGAAGGAGATGAGAAGGAAACAGTGCAAACCCAATGCAACTTCCTATACCATAATGATTCAGGCGCTTTGCAAGCTTGAAAGAGTAGAAGACGCCATGGTGGTTCTTGCTAACATGGATAACAGTGGTTGTGAGGCTGATGTTGTGACTTATACCACACTAATAAGTGGGTTGTGCAAGTCGAGGAAGATCAACAAAGGTTATGAGATATTAGATCAGATGATACAAAGAGGTCATATGCCTAATCAGACCACTTATTTGCATCTTATGTTGGCTCATGAAAGAAAAGAAGAGCTAGAAGAATGTATTGAATTGATAAAGGAGATGACTAGGATTGGATGTGATCCTGATCTTAGTATTTATAATGTAGTTATTCGGCTGGCTTGTAAGTTGGGGGAGGTGAAGGAGGCTGTTAAAATTTGGAAGCAGTTAGAAGCAAGTGGATTTAGTCCAGGGGTTGATACATTTGTTATAATGGTTCATGGTTTTATTGGGCAAGGTTATTTGATTGAAGCTTGTGAGTATTTCAAAGAAATGGTCGTGAGAGGTCTCTTATGTGTGCCTCAGTATGGTCTTCTGAAGGACTTATTAAATTCTCTATTGAGTGACGGGAAACTTGAAATGGCTAAAGATGTTTGGAGCTGCATTATCACCAAAGGTTGTGAGCTTAATGTGTCTGCATGGACAATCTGGATTCATGCACTTTTCTCAAATGGGCACGTGAAGGAGGCTTGTTTGTATTGTTTGGATATGATGGACGCTGATTTAATGCCACAGCCAGATACTTTTGCCAGACTAATGCAGGGTTTGAGGAAACTATACAATAGAACAATTGCAGCAGAGATTACAGAGAAGGTCAGGAAGATGGCAGCAGAGAGAAATACCACTTTTAAGATGTATAAGAGGCGGGGGGAGAGGGACTTGAAAGAAAAGGTTAAGGCAAAAACAGATCCAAGAAAGAGGAGGGCTCGTCGACGTAGATGGTCTAGGGTCCGTCATAGAGCTGAGATTTAGCAGCTGATAGCTGCGTGCCTGTGAATGCATTTAATTCATAGACAGCATGGACCGTTAATGACATGAATCAAATGATTTGACCTGCGTGCCATCAGTTCTGGAATTAGCAAACACATCTTCAACTTAGTTTACCAATCGACAAGTGTTCTTTTAGTACAAATAGTGCTCAAATGTATAACCTAGGGTACCATATATTGTCCATGTGTTCATTTTATGATCAAACCTGGGATTAAGCCGGTGGGAAATCAGCACGGATTCAAACATTCACTTACTTGGCTTCTGTTCTTGTTCAGCTGGAAGTTGTATTTCCTTTCTTTTTGCCCTGCCATATCAACTACTGGGGCTCCCTGGATGGTAGGATGAAGTGGGATGATGATGATTATCTCATCTTGGTGACTCATCCTTTCTTTGGTCTCACTGTGGATGGGGATAACATGATGTCCTCAAATTTTAAGGCATTATACGGTACTACTGTTGCAGTAAAACTTCACATTTACTTCAGTATTTTTGTACTGTAGGAGTATATTATATATGCAAGTTCTGTTAAATTGTACAAACGTACTGTGACTTATGTAGCTGTAAAAATTACAAATAAAATTTTTCAACTTCTGCCGTAGGAAAAGTTGGATAGCTCTTACTACCATTGCAAGTGAGAAGGGGCCAAAATGGTGCATACTGTGCTGGCATGTCCCAATTGTTGCTTGATCCTTATTCGTTTTCTCTCTTTCTGCTACCATTTCTGGTTGGTCTGCTAGTATGGACGGCGAGGAACAAGGTCGGCTGGAAAATTGGCCCAGGTGATGACTTTAGCAGAAATAAAATGTTGTTTTCTCACGTATCTTTTCTCGACAGGCCACATATACTCGAATCTGTGTACTTCATTTTGTTTGTGTCCGTATGTTTTGGTTCATTCACAGCCTTGGTAATACAGTTATAACTGATGTTAGATAGATGACTTTTTACTGAGAGTTTGGGTTTTATGGCTTCGACGTTTGTTTGAGTTATTGGTTTTGATGCTCTACTTTTCGTGGTTTGGCACCCAAATCTCCTTCCCCCTTTCCTTGAATTTTCAGGCTGACCATGATAATTTGTTTGAAGTGGCCATTTCAGTGGTAGTGTATACGAATACCTTTTCATTCTAGTGTAGGTGGTTGTCAGATAATCATTGTTGAGCAAGGTAGAAGACAGCGTGTTGCCACAGCAATCTGTTGTTAGGAGTCCAATCGTGAGGAAGCATAGCTTGGGGACTAAGAAGACAAAGACTTCCAAATTTTGAAACCTATTTCGGCATTTTTCCATCTCTGGCCTGTCATCTTCCAAACAGCACTGCTTATTTGCAACCAAATTTTAGTACTGTGACTAGGGATGGTAATTGGGTGGATCGGGCCAGGTTTGGGTTAGGGTATTTAGGTTTAGATTTAATCAGGCTAATATAAATTCATGTTCAGGTTGGGCTTATGTCGGGTCATTTGGGTTTGGATTGAGTGAATTTTAGGTTCGGATTGGGTTGGGTTTATTAGGGTTTGGGTTCAAAACAGGTCGGATTGATTTCAATATCGGGTAATTTTAGGTTTGGTTTTAGTCTAAACTCGGGTTAATCAGTTTGGTTTGTTTGGGTAATTAGTATATATGCTGAAATCATTTAATCAATTCAATTTTTTATTTAATTTTTATAGAAAATTTAAACTAAAGAATTCAATTTTTTGTGCAATTAATTTATGTTAAATTTTCTTTTATTTTCGACAAATTTTTTGTGATATCCAACTTTTTCTGTGAATTTGTTATGAAATATAACTAGTTTATTATTACTATGTTAGTGACTAAACTACAAAGTTTTAAACATTATGGGTAAAAATGCAAGGATTTGAGAAGTTTAGGGACACATGTTGTAATTATTATGGTGACTAAAATAAAACTTTTTAGCGACGGTTTGCTGTCAATAACATAGCGACTATTGGCCTCGCTAATTTAGCGAAGGTTGCCTATCACTGATTAGCGACAGTTGGTTATCATTAATTAGTGACGGTTGGTTGTTACTAACTTTGCGACGGGTGGCTGTCATTAATTTAGCGATGGTTTTGCCTTTGCTAATTTTGCACTTGTTTGGGACTATACACTATTACTAGTTTCTGCCAATATTTCTTCAACTACCCACTCCATTTTTTTCCTATATATATTACACTATTGTCATCCATTATGCACAATTCTAACAATCATAAAACAAAAGCACCTTACATATATCCATAAATATGAAGCACATCAACAATGTCATTTGACAGTTGAAACATATTGATAGCCAAAGGCTGTCGCCTCAATCTGGCCGAATACCCTGCCACAACAACGGCCGGAAGAACTGGCGCTTCCCGGGAATAGGTGGAATCATGCACCTCGGGAGATAGCCTGAGAGCCCCGAGCCTCGGCACGCCAGTAAAACTTGAGGACTCCATTCGCCCCCCAAGGTTGTGAACAACGCGCCTTCGGAAAAGTGGCACCAGAACATTGCTGCCCAAATATGATATCCCCGAAGGCGGAACCCCCTGGAACTGGGAACCCCCGAACTGAGGGTAGGCTTCCCGAAGAGGCTCTGTCCGAACTAGAGGACGACCTCGCCCAGGGACCTCGGGAGTACGGCAGGCGCATTTAAGGAAGCATTTAAGGAAGCCTCTGACACGTCCCACCACAGACGTAAAAAGTCGCCCTGACGCGCAGACGCCATCAGAATCATATCATGGCCCGTCTCAGCACAAGGCTCGAGGCCATCTAGTTACCAACTATCTGTCCCCTACGCCCAGACGTTCAGGAGCATCCGACCGCACACGTGTCATGATCTGAACGGGCTAGGTATTCCTATATATACAGGAAATAAATACTTGACAGGGGGTTGGCAGGCCGGAGATACAGCTCCCATACTCTGAGAAAAGACCAGGCGAGACTTTTCTGCCTTTCTCTTTGAGCTAGTGACTTTCTCCTTCTTCCGGCCACCACTGACTTGGGCGTCGGAGGCTCCCCCCCCGGAAAAACAGTCCGGGGGCCTCCTAACCCTATTTCCCAGTTTTCCAGGTACTCTCCCAGAGGCGATCCACCTTCCAGGCGTTCTTCCTCCTAGAAGTCTCCTCAACAGTCATCATGACTCACAACGATGAGGCCCTGGGCCATCATTTGGCGCCGTCTGTGGGAACCCGCTCGCAGATTGCCGTCGTTGAGACCCGGCGTTCTAAGGACAAGGGACTCCCAAGGTCCTCGTCCGCGCCTGAGATACAACCGGCTGCTGAGCAGACACTCCCAGAGACTTCCACGCCCGAGGAGGACCGCCCTCTGGTAATCACCATGAGCTTCTTGAGGGACTTTCAGCGCTCGGTCGTTGCTGAAATGACTCAGCAGATCGACCGAAGATGGCCACAGCAGTCGCAGGCCCAGAAACCCTCCTCATCAACACGCCCTCGGGAGAGAAGCCCCAAGTCTACACACCGCAGTTCAGAAAGTGGAGATCCTCGCGGAGAATCATCCACAGAAGATATAGCCCTCGGGAAACGGCCTGTGGGACAAACCGGGTCCAAGCGACCGAGAGTCTCACAGCGAAGCAGTTCGTCGCCGGAGGTGAGGGCCCTGACCCCTCCGCGCCGAACTCGCTCCCCGAAAAGGCGCCGTCGATCACCCTCCCGCGAAAATGGTCCTAGCGCCACTGCGCTTATGGAAAGGATATTGGCACGGCTGGACAGAGTGGAAAAGCAAGTGACCAGAAAACCCGTTTGGGACAGGCTGTCGGGGGCGTTATGCGAAGATGGCTCCCCGTTTATTCGCACCGTCGTTGAGGCAGCTATGCCAGGCGACTTCAGAGTGCCTAGGCTGGAGATCTATGATGGCCGGACTGATCCACAGGCCCATCTGACGAAGTACAGGCGGAGCATGATAATGCACGGAGCTGATGACGCTACCATGTGCAAATGCTTTGAAGTCACCCTCACGGGCCCAGCAACAGCATGGTACAATTCGTTGCCCCCAGGGACTATCACTGAGTTTCAGGAGTTGTCCACAGCCTTCACCCAGCAGTTCATTGGGAGCAGGCCGACGGCCAAAATGCCTGTACAGATGTTCGACATAGAGCAGAGAAACGGAGAGACGATCCGAGACTATGTCGAACGATTCAACAGGGAAGCACTCAGCGTCCCGGACTTCCGGCCCGAAATCCGCATCCTCGCTATGACACGGGGCCTTCGGCGTGACTCACAGCTGTTCTACGAGTTCTCAAAGGACCCCCCGGAGACCCTCGGAGAATTTTACCGAAGGGCAGAGCAGCACATGACAGCCGAGGAATTGAGGATGGCGGGGCCGAAGTCTGATCATTACCGCGCCGAAGGGTCCAGCCAGCAAGCTCGGCATCTTTCTGAACACACAGGTCGACCACGGCGAATGCGAGGAAAGAAACCTCAAAGTTTCACACCCTTGAGCACGACACGGACCAACATTCTCATGGCGCTGGAGAGGCAAGGGACGCAGATTCGGCGGCCAAAGGCCATGGCCGCCGATAATAAGAAGAATGCCAAGAAGTTCTGCCAGTTTCATCGCGACCACGGTCATGACACCGAAGACTGCTTCCAGCTGAAGAAGTACATAGAGTCGCTGATCAAACAGGGCCAACTTCGCAAGTATCTGCGGATGCCCTCCCCTAAAGGCAGAAAAGAGGAGGAAGAGAGGGCCGAAAACGAGGACTATGACTCCGACAGGCGGAGAAACAGAAGTCCAAAAAGGCGCCTTCCACCTCCAGTAGGGGTCATCCAAACCATCACCACGGGGCTCCCATCCTCGGAAAGAAAGCGGAAGGCCAGAGAAATTGCTGTTATGGAGTATCAAAGTCCATCAAAGAAATTGGCTCGCAAAGATGGCTCCACTGTCGTCTTCCCCCACGACGACCCGCTGCTGATAATGGCGAGAATAGGGAACTGGGACGTCAAGAGAGTGTTGCTTGATGATGGCTCAAATGCTGACGTCCTATTCTCGCACTTACTGCCGAGCCTGGGCATCACCAGCAGCGAGCTGAAACCTGTCACCACGCCCACCTTCGGCGTTGGGCCATCCGAACTACCCGTCCTCGGATGGATCGACCTCCCTTTGATGATGAAAGGCACTTCGGTAGACGGAGCAGCTGAGTTGTACGCGTCCACAATGACAAGATTCATCGTCATGGATGTCCCGTCTTCGTACAACGCCATCCTTGGAAGGCAGACTCAGGGGAACCTGCACATTCGCCCCGATGTGAAGTACTTGACTGTCACATTCGCCACCAAGGATGGAGATGCAGAGGTCTTCATCGACCAAGCCGAGGTAAGAAAGGTGTTTGTAAAAACACGAAAGGCTCCGGCAAACAGCTCTACACAAACGGTGGAGGCAAAGGCGCAGGAGAAAGGCAAAGAAGGAGATCCCCCAGAAGCAGAAACGGAAGCAGTAGATCTTGTCCCAGGACAATCTACCCGAATAGGGAAGAGCTTGGCCAAAGGTGATAAGGAAAATCTTGTATCCTTTCTGCTAAAAAATAAAGATCTGTTTGCCTACTCGCCGAAAGACATGCCAGGAGTGAACCCTGGCATAATACAGCACAGCCTCAAAGTAAGCCCGGAAGCAAAACCTGTCAGGCAAAAGAAACGAAGCATCTCAGCCCACAAAAGCAACTTTGTGAAAACCGAAGTCCAGCGCCTATTGGATGCTGAAGTTATCAGGGAGGTCAAATACCCCGAATGGTTAAGCAACGTGGTCATCGCCACAAAAGAAGGTAGCAGCAAACTCCGGATGTGCATTGATTTCAGAAACTTGAACGATGCTTGCCCGAAAGACTCATTTCCCCTCCCGCCAATAGATCAACTGGTAGATTCAACGGCCGAATACGGGCTCCTGAGCTTCCTAGATGCCTTCAGCGGCTACCATCAGATAAGGATGGACCCGGAAGATGAAGAGAAAACTGCCTTCATCACCGAGGGAGGAACGTACTGCTATATAAGAATGCCCTTCGGGCTGAAAAAAGCAGGAGCCACCTACCAGAGACTGATGAACAAGGTCTTTAAAGACCAAATGGGGAGAAACATGGAAGTATACGTTGACGATATGATAGTAAAAAGCAAGCTGCCCGGCTACCACGTTGCAGATTTGGAGGAAACCTTCCAAAAGCTCAGAGCCTTCGGGATTCGCCTTAACCCCGAGAAGTGTATGTTCGGGGTGACGTCGGGAAAATTCCTTGGGTACATGGTATCCGAAAGAGGCATCGACGCCAATCCTGAGAAGATTAAGGCTCTGCTTGAGTTCCGAACTCCTGCCACAGTGAAAGACGTGCAGAGACTAACCGGAAGAATAACCTCTCTGAGCAGGTTTATTTCCAGGTACGGAGATAGGTGTAGACCTTTCTTCAAAGTCCTCACAAAGGCAGCAAAGATGGAAGGCGACCTCGGAAGAAACAGTCATCCTTGGGATGAAGATTGCCAAAAGGCCTGGGAGGAACTCAAAGTCTACCTGGCCAGCCTGCCGACTCTGCGGCAACCTCGGGAGGGAGAACCCCTCGTACTATACCTCGCCGTCACAGAAAAGGCCGTGAGCTCGGTCCTGATAAAGGAAGAAGGGCCGAAACAATGGCCGGTCTACTATGTCAGCAAGTCCTTGCATGGCGCCGAAGTCAGGTACCCTTTGCTTCAAAAAGCTATATACGCCTTGGTGCTTGCAGGAAGAAGGCTGCGACCATATTTCCAGGCTCACCCCATCATCGTCCGAAGTAGTCTACCACTACGGGATGTCATGAAGAGAGTTGATCATTCGGGAAGGCTCTCCAAGTGGTGCATAGAGCTTGGCGAGCACGAAATCACGTATGAGCCTCGAAAGGCCATAAAAGCCCAAGCATTGGCAGATTTTATCGCCGAAATACCCACCACTGAGGAGAACCACTCAGATCCGAAAGAAGGGGAGCCAGAATGGACCTTGCATGTTGACGGAGCCTCGGGGTCCGAACACCAGGGAGCTGGAATAGTTATCAGAGGACCTGAAGGCCTAGAGGTGATGAAGGCTATCAAGTTCAGCTTCAACGTCACCAATAATGTGGCTGAGTATGAAGCCCTCATAGCGGGATTACGCTTGGCCAGAAAGATTGGCGTGAGAAGCTTAAGGGCTCACAGCGATTCCCAGCTGGTAGTTCGGCAGACGGCAGGAGATTATGGGGCGAAGGACCCCATCTTGGCAAAATACCACGAGCTGGTAAGAAATCTCATCCAAGAGTTTGACGCCGTACGGATCGAAAATGTACCCCGGCGGAATAACACTGAGGCAGATTGCTTAGCAAAGTCCAAAACATACACCGAGGTGCTAGACCATCCAAGCATCTCCGTGCTAAGCGTAACGACCTCGGGAATGGGGTGGAAGGACCCCATAAAGAGATACCTCGCAGAGAATGAGCTTCCCGAAGACGCCGGCAATGCTGCAAGACTGCGAAGACGTGCCGGAAGATTCTTCCTGATTGGTAAAGAGTTATATCGGCAAGGATATGCAAACCCGCTGCAGAGATGTGTGGGCGAAGAGGATACTGAGATGGTCCTCGAAGAAGTCCACGAAGGCATGTGCGGCTCGCACGTTGGAACTGATGCCCTTGCAGCAGTGATACTCCGCCAAGGATACTTCTGGCCTACCCTGAGAAAGGACGCAAGACAGTTCGTCCAGAAGTGCGGTAGTTGCCAGAGACATGCAAAAATCCAGAGGATACCCTCGGAAATGGTAACGTCGGCAGACTATCCTTGGCCCTTCGCAGTCTGGGGTATAGACCTCATTGGGCCACTCCCCACAGCGCCCGGAGGCGTGAAATTCTGCGTGGTAGCAGTGGACTATTTCTCAAAATGGGTAGAGGCAGAACCACTAGCGACTATCTCGGCAAAAGAAGTGCAGAAGTTCGTGTGGAAAAACATCGTATGCAGATTTGGCATACCGAGGGTACTAGTAGCTGATAATGGATCCCAGTTTATAGACAAAGGATTCCAGGAATTCATCAGCGACCTCGGGATAAAGATGCACTTCGCCCCAGTAGCTCACCCCCAAAGCAATGGGCAGGTGGAGGTATCAAACAGGACCATAAAAGATGGCCTGAAAAAGAGACTTGGGGAAGCCAAGGGGAAATGGCCAGGAGAACTCCAAAGTGTATTGTGGAGCTACCGAACGACGCCACGAAGAGCCACAGGGGAAACTCCCTTCTCACTCGTCTTCGGAACAGAGGCCATTATCCCAATAGAGATAGTTCAGCCTTCAATACGGGTGCAAGTATTTGATGAAGGCGGAAACGACCTCGGTCTGAGAACCAAGCTCGACCTTGTGGCCGAACACAGAGAAATAGCCGAGCTGAGAAGAAAAGCTTTCCAGCAAAGAGTGGCCGCGGCTATCAACTTAAAAGCCAGGCCCAAAGAAATCAAAAAAGGAGACCTCGTTCTCCGAAAGGCCGACTTCGCACCCCGAAGGCCATCTCACGGAGTACTTCGCGCAAATTGGGAAGGACCTTATCTGGTTCTCGCCGAAGTACGAAAAGGCGTGTATAAGCTTGGCGACGCCGAAGGCGTAGAATTGAAAAACACTTGGCATTCAGATGCCTTGAAAAAATTCTACGCCTAAGGTTGAGCGGAAGAAGTATGTTGTACAAGAAATATTCTAAGTACAGAATGGTCTTGAGAAAAATTTTCAAGTATACCAAAATTGTCCAAGACAGATTTCCGCGAAGGTGCTCGCCACGAAAAAAGCGGTTGTGACTTCCCGAAGCCCCTTGAGCCACTATGCTCGGGAAAAATGGGAAACAAGAATCTTGCAAAGGTACTCAGCATAATCAGTGCAGAGAAAATTTTCCGAACACCCTTGAGCGAACATGCTCGGGAGAAAGGGAAAGCAAGAATCTCGCAAAAATACACGCCAAAACAAAAGCAGAGGTAATTTCCGAACACCCTTGAGCGAACGTGCTCGGGAAAAAGGGAATGAGCAATCTCGCGAAGATTTTCCTAAGTCCTTTTGAGCAAATATGCTCGGGACAATAGGAAGACAGAAAAATTTGGCTAAAGATTTTCCGAAGGCCCTTGAGCGAACATGTTCGGGATAAAAGGAAACAAAAAGCCTGCAAAAGACTTAGCCAAATTTTTGCAAATTTTCCAGAAAGTCTCTTGAGCGAGCATGCTCGGGACAAAGGAAGGTAAAAAGTTTCTTTGGTTGCAGGTTTTCCGAAAGTCTCTTGGAGCGAACGTGTTCGGGACAATAGAAATAAAGAAACTTGCAAGAAAGGACTTAGCCGAAAAGATTGTTCATTTAGAGCAAAAGCTGCCTTACAAAAGAAGTGTCCAAAGAAGGAGCACGAAGGAGAAAAATAAGAGGAGCCCTAAAGCAAACTAGGGAGAGCCGGGTGGACGAAGACCAGGAAGCTTCAGATGCTCGACCCTGGACCACTGCCACCGAGGTCCCTCAGGAAAATTTAGGCCCTCCAGAAAAGAGAGGTCCAAATCTGGGAACCTCTGCAGCACCTGGTGCCGAGCGAGGCAGAAGCCGTCCTGAAAGGCGACCTTGGCCATGTCGTCAGAAGTACGTTTTTGAATGCCAAGGACGTTGACCTCGTCCCTCAGCTCAGCAACCTCCTCCTCGAGCTCACTTATCCCCAGCATCTCTCCGGACTCCTTCTTCAGAGCCTCGACCTCGGCTTGAAGAGCAGCGTTCTCGTCCGTCAAACTCGACGCAAGACTGTCGGAAACAGCCTTGTCCTTGACAAGATCTTCATTGGCGGCAAGCAGCTCCTTTACTTGGTCGCCGAGGTCGGAAATCTTCCGGGAGGAGTCCTTTTCAAGTTCTTCTCTTTTCTTCGAGAACTCCTCCCGAACGGCAGCAAGTTGCTGAGAACAATCCGCTGTCAGCTGCTGGTTGCTGGCGATCACCTTCGCAAGAGAAGCCTTCGCTTCAGTGAGTTCCCGCGAAGTAGCATCCTTGGAGGCAGCCTGTCTGGCCACCCGAACTCGGAGATAACCAGCGTACTCCAGCAGCTACGGCAAGGCAAAAGTCCAGGTTAGTACAAGTCTAAACACTTAGAAAATTGAGGAAAAAAGTGTAAAGACTATACCTGAGCAGCATGCTCGGTGACTTTTGCGGCGAGGGTATTATCCCCCGGGTGAGCCGCCGCAATGGCCCGGAAGGAGGCATCAGTGGTCATCCCCTTCCAAATCTCTTTGGTCATCTTCGGACAATCGTCGGAGAACAGATTCATATCCTCCGTAATTGTCCAAAAGGGCTCCAAGGGGATCTTCCCCTCAGGGATTGTGGCATTACGCAGGGCCCGTTTTCTCTCATGAATGGCCCTCCAGCCAACAGTAAGAGATTCCCCTGAGAGTGAGAAGGAAGTTAGGAGCAAAAGAAAAATTCGCGAAAAGAAAAGGAGCTGAACTTCGGCTAAAGACATACCTGGAGGAACCTCGGAGACAGTGTCCTCGGAATCCTCGGGCCCCTCGGAAGAAAGACCCTTACCCTTCTGCCGGTAGCGCTCCTCGGCGGTGGGTACTTCTACCACTACAGTGTTTCTGGGGGCCTCGAGGTCGGGAAGAGGCACCTCGGCGGAAGTAGCGGGGACCTCGGCAGGTGGAATTTCAACAAGACCAGCGTCTTCGCCAGCTTCTTCTTCCAAAAGCTCTGGCTGAGGAGACTGGAGAGTCTTCCTAACTCGCTTCGCCGAGGGTCCCGCCCCTGTCGTCTTCCTTCTTCGGGAAGCCGCCTTCTTTGTTTGCTCCCCCTTCTCCACCTGGCCAGAAAAGAGGGCCTTGTAATAAGCGGCAGCCCCATCGCCCATCTCTGAAAAAGAGAAGAAATATCAGCGTAAGTCCGAGGAAAAAGTATAAAGGGATGGAAGATTACTCACTTTCGGCAAAAGTTTCGAAAGAAGTCTCCCCCTTAAGGAGCTTGACCAGCCAGGAGTCTTTCCCGGCGATGGCGGGAGCGGGCATATTGAGGTCAGTCACGTGCTCCTTAACCACTTTCAGCTCCCGAAGGACTTCTTCGGTCATCAACCTCCAGTTGATAGGAAAGGGGTAAAGAGCACGAGGAGAGACCTCGGGAGCCCAGTCAGCGACTGCCCGAATGCGGGCGTCGAAATCCGCGAACACGGAAGCCAACGGTGGGGTCAGCAGCATCCTCGGATCGACGACGTCTGCGTTCAGCACTCCCTGAGCCCACCTGGTCGGGACATCAGACCAGTTCTTATCCACCTTGAGGAAAAAGAACTTAGGCTGCCACCCCCGCCAGCTGTCCTTCGTGTCGAAGGTAAAGGTGAATTTTTTGCTCCCGGATCCCCGAGGTAGCAGGAAATAGAAGCCACCCTTCGGGACCACATAGAGCTTGTAGTACTGCATGAAAATGATGAAGTGGGGCTCTATCCCGAACACGCCACACATGCAGAGGTAGGCGTTAAAGTAGCAGTACGCGTTCGGGGGAAGCTGGTTCACAGCAATGCCATGGAATTGGCAGAACTCGCAAACCACCTTCGGGGGAGGATACCGAAGACCGGCCTTCAGTTGGGCTCGGAAGACGGTAACCTCGTCGCCACGGTTTGAAAAAGCAAAATGGCTAGAACGAGGCAGTCTGGTCACAGCGTAAGACGGAAGAAAGAATTTTTTCTTCCACCTCTCTAGTTTTTCGGGGGTGGTACAGCAAGGATGGGCCAGAAGAGGTTTCCAGCTCTCGGGAACAGGCATCGCAGACATGAAAAAGAGTTTGAGATGGAAAAGAAAATAGTTTCCAGAAAAAACTCAGAAGACGAGTTTGGAAAAAACAGCAGTTTTCCAGAAAAACTCAGAAAAACAGAGGAATCAAGTACTCTGGAAATCAAAACCCACCAAAAGATTTGCCGGAGGACGCCGTCGTGAAAGTTGGTTGGAAAAAGCTCTGATTAAAGAAGCTCCGCCACAGAAAGCAAGATAAAACGCAAGAACAGAGGGCAGAGCAGAAAAAGAGCAGAAAAACAGTAAGTGGGACTTATGATAGAATGGGCTATTTATAGGCCAAAGGTGGGTAACCGAAAAAACATCATAAGTACCCATTGGAGGCGAACCGTCGCCGTAACTGCCCGCTGCACCCGAAAAGGCGCGCCCTCTGTAAATGACGCGCCTCTCCTCCAATGGCAAGAAGCCACGTGTCAACCGCTGCGCAGAAATAGGGGACGTGCCTCCCCAAACGTGCCTGTAAAACCGGGACACGCCTCCTGATTGGGACACGTCGTTTGACATCCCTGAGAAATGGAGACGCGCCGCTCAGTCTGACACGCTTGGCCATCAGACCTGCAGAAATAAAAAAAGCAGGCCACCTCGAGGACACCAAGAGACAGGCTATGGCTGAACAGCCCATGACTTTTGGGCAAGAGGTGTATCTTCGGTACAGGCTTTGCCTCGGAGACACCAAAGAAAAGGCCAAGGCCGAACAGCCCAGACCCTCGGGCAAAAGGTGCGACCTCGGAACAGGTTATGCTTCCCAACGAGACTCCCAACGGCAACCTCGGAAAGAGATGCAAACCGAAGTCTTCACTTCGGCTTTCCAGAGGGGGGCATGTGATAGCCAAAGGCTGTCGCCTCAATCTGGCCGAATACCCTGCCACAACAACGGCCGGAAGAACTGGCGCTTCCCGGGAATAGGTGGAATCATGCACCTCGGGAGATAGCCTGAGAGCCCCGAGCCTCGGCACGCCAGTAAAACTTGAGGACTCCATTCGCCCCCCAAGGTTGTGAACAACGCGCCTTCGGAAAAGTGGCACCAGAACATTGCTGCCCAAATATGATATCCCCGAAGGCGGAACCCCCTGGAACTGGGAACCCCCGAACTGAGGGTAGGCTTCCCGAAGAGGCTCTGTCCGAACTAGAGGACGACCTCGCCCAGGGACCTCGGGAGTACGGCAGGCGCATTTAAGGAAGCATTTAAGGAAGCCTCTGACACGTCCCACCACAGACGTAAAAAGTCGCCCTGACGCGCAGACGCCATCAGAATCATATCATGGCCCGTCTCAGCACAAGGCTCGAGGCCATCTAGTTACCAACTATCTGTCCCCTACGCCCAGACGTTCAGGAGCATCCGACCGCACACGTGTCATGATCTGAACGGGCTAGGTATTCCTATATATACAGGAAATAAATACTTGACAGGGGGTTGGCAGGCCGGAGATACAGCTCCCATACTCTGAGAAAAGACCAGGCGAGACTTTTCTGCCTTTCTCTTTGAGCTAGTGACTTTCTCCTTCTTCCGGCCACCACTGACTTGGGCGTCGGAGGCTCCCCCCCCGGAAAAACAGTCCGGGGGCCTCCTAACCCTATTTCCCAGTTTTCCAGGTACTCTCCCAGAGGCGATCCACCTTCCAGGCGTTCTTCCTCCTAGAAGTCTCCTCAACAGTCATCATGACTCACAACGATGAGGCCCTGGGCCATCACATATATGGTTGCAAAACGTATTTTTGCCAAAACCTAATCTCGCTCATAATAGTCCAAGTACATATAAGACAATACTAGCCCTTGCCTACCCAGTTTTGTGAGAAATGGTACCTAATCATCGGACTCCGGTGCAATTGGTGGACTATTTCTTATCGCCTGCCATAAGCAGGCCATTTGCTCCTGGTGCTTGCGCTCCATTTGTGCAACAGTGCTGGCTAACTGATTTTGGTAGTGGTGCTTTTTTTCCAAGTACACCTATTTATGTTCTCTTGTACCTGTGTTTGCAACTAGGTCATCTTTCAGTAACCCTTTCCCCCATCTTATGGTCAACGTCTTCTTGGAATTAGGGCATTTGTGTGAACGGCATTGGCATAGTAGACTTATCACCATAATATGAATGACGACGACTAGGCACCAGATGTCTCTCTGAACTCATTCCTGGGACACGCCCCTTCTTTTTCCCTCCAGCAATTTCTGCAAAAAAGTACTGCTTCATTGAACTCAACCTCATCCTTTGAATGTTGTGTCATCTCTTCCGCCTATGCAAGATATCTAGCCTATATAGTGTTCCGCACGTTAAATATATTGACTAGGTCATTATATGGTTCAAAGTATTTAAAGCTATGTAATGTGAGTATTTTTATACTAACCCCAAAGTTTTCCATCTTCTTATTCACCTTTTTCCCATCTTTCTTGGTGAATCATTTGTTCCATGGTTTGAAAAGGCCGAAGTCCTTTTTAGGATCAGACTCCTTCTACATTATAATGCTTGGCCAGAATTTGTTAGTTACAAAATTATATTAATTGATAGTATGAAGGTATAAACCCAAATTTAGCTGTCTTACCATCTTCAGCCTATGTCCTAATACTGAGACTTGACCTCCAACATAATTAGCCATCTTTTCCCTAGATGCACATCGAATGTAGCTCATCCTAGATGGCATCTCCTTAAAGTTAGGTGAAGCCCACCAAGCCTCAAGTGCAGCCAGGGTCTCTGTCGTCATCCATTTTGCTTTCTGCCTTCTCTTTGTCGGATCTTTCTTTCATCTTACTTTTTTATATGCCTGCATCATGCGTCTTTTTCCCAGCTAGTAGAAAATGGAAAATATGTGATTATGATCAGAAGGCTCCCATAAGCATTTAGTCTGCAAATGAGCAATTAATCAACAAAAGTCAATTAATGCACTTCATGTAGTAATTAAAATGATGTTAGCATTATATGAACTTGGAACACACTAAACAACTGGTCAACAGTGCCGACCATGGCAGCCTCCTCCCATGACCTATATGGTCCATGAAAGTGGCCTTTGATGCAAAGGGCTATATGGTCCCGTGCACCATAAGGAATGAAGCTAGCAATTGAACATATTTCAATTTTTGTCAGTAACTAATGCAACAATATTATTAAGTAACCAAAATGAGGTTGATTAGGACTTTACCAAGTATCAGAATAAGGCGATATATGAATACATCGAGGTGACATGCCAACAGATAGGTTTGGAGGCAAAGAATCAGTGCCACCATCTATGGAGTCTGACTGACCAGGTGATTCATGTGAGTGACCTTTAGGCAATATAGTGTCGATGGGAGTACCTCCACGTCAGCTAGAGTGGTATGATCTTGAGCTGCCACCTTGCAATAAGCCAACCGTTTCTGGTATAGTAGTATCAACAGTCAGTAATGGTGCACGTGTGTCCCGAGTAGAAGCCATAATCGTACGCTGAGATGATGTCGCCCCTCCATTTTTGCTCTGTGGTTTAAGGCCAATAACATGACTGAAGTCCTTGTAGAGGCTCTTTTTTGGGAGTCCCTTTTTTCTATACTGGTTTATAGGGCTATCCCAACCTTCTTCTCTATCATCCATCTACACATTAATGAAACAATTACTTGTTGCACAACAAAACAATGGTACCGGAAAATGATTAGAAACATTCTCTTTCACATAAAAGGTTCTTACATTGTGTTTATTAGGTTCAATTTGATTTGAATAAAAAAACCCTTTTTCATACTTCATCTAGTCTGCACCAAGTTCATCATCACCAGTTTCAACCTCTTCGCCTTCGGTTTTTAGCTCATTTATATCATCCTTTTCATTATCCTCTATGCTTGTTGTGAGTTCATCCTCAATGTTGTGACTCTCCTAGAAGGAAGCTTATTTGAGGAAGGTAAAGTATTTAAAACCTAGTTCAGAAACTTATTTCAAGTTTACATAGCAAGAATTAGTATGTTAGACAAAATTCACTAAGTTTCGAGGAGTTTAAGACATTAAATTGAGTTTAGGGGTAAAATGGTAATTTTGCATCCTAAAGTGTCAAGCTAAGTCCCAAGAGTTAAAAATGGGTTTTGGAAACCTAACCTTTGCTTTAAACCCAATCTTAACTCAAATAAGCAAAAATTTGACCAAGGTTTGACTATAGTTACTGTTTAAAAAAGGGGGTTGTTTTTGCAACTTTTTATGAACTCCGGTGGCTTCGGTTTAAATGGGGTATAAAACTTGGTAAAGTGGAAGGATGGCTTCCATTTTGCATCAAACATGAGTTCATCCTTCATTGATTGAAGCTCAAAACCAAGAAATTTTGGTGAAAATTGAAGTCACCAACGGTATATATGCTAAAGGAAGCTCGATTCAAGTGGATTTTCATGTTTTTGAAGCTTGGAATCATGTTTCTAGCTATCCCCTACTTTTGGTGTGAGGTAACATGTTTTTCAATTGTGAATTCTTGTTTATTTGAAGATTGAAAGCTTAGGTTTGGTTAGAAGTAAGTAATTTAGTGTTTTTTGCCTTTGTTTACTTGGAACTTAGGTAGAACTTTGTGGAATTTTGGATTTGTGGAAGAGTTGCTTGGTTCTTGCTTGTAAGTTAAAATCAAGGTAAAGGAGTTATGGTTTCATGCTTGATTAATGCTATTGGAATATGGTTGCTTGATGAATTCAAGTAGTTTTGGCAATAGCATTAGTTAGTGGGCAAGTTAGATCATGGTCGACTTTGAGTTTGATGAAGCTTGAAATGATGTTATAATGCATTATAGTTATGCTTGTAATAGTTGGTTGTTGCCTTTGCAACATGTTTTACAGGTATGTGAAGTTGGAAGGCCATCCAAGCATGTCTGATATGTTTGATAAGTCTTCCAAGGCGATAACAGATAGCAAAATTGGAAATTTTTGGGCTTGCAAGCATTGGCAACATGTCACCAATACCGGCAACGTGTCACCAATGCCATGCAAAACTTTCAGGAAGTTGATAACCATGGCGATGTGTTGCCACAGTTATGTTGGCAAAAAATTCCCAATTTTGCTCTAGGGTTTGTGGGGAGGCTTGAGGGGGTGCTCAGGATACCTAAGGGTTAGAGTATCCCGAGGGTACTCCAAGGCTTCCAAAACTCCTCCAAAACCTAGGAGTTTTCTTGAAATTTAATGGTTACTTTTATCATAAGTAAGAAAACTAGTTTATAAAGGGCCACAATGAGGTATCACTAGCTTGAGTGAAAATACAATTGGTGACCTAGCCGTGCCATCGGGCATGAGATTTGGATGTGGAACCTTAATGCACCTAAGTTGACATCAGTCCTACCATAGTGCCCTTATACAACATAAAGGAGTTTCAACTAGTGAATTTTCACTAGTTAGGCTAGTAAGCTATGCTTGCTAGTAGACAAGGCTTTGCCTTGTAGTTCAAGGACTAGGTTGAAGACAAGTCCTAAGGGACTGAAACCTATGTGCATAAGTTTAGCCTCAGGCTATAAGAGTTCATGGCAGATTACATATGTTCACATATGTGTTGTCTTTAGTATTCTTTCTTGCAGGCGAAGGTCCTTTATTGAGAATTCTTGAATTCTTACTCCTTAGTTTATGTTGTGCAGATTTTGACATTGTTGGATCCGATAACTGCTGAGGGTTGTTATGGTAGTCTATTGTTGCAATTACTTTGCTTGAGAATCCTTGTGATTCTAGTCTTCATGGTTAATTGTTGGTTAAATGACAGTGCTAACTATAGTATTTTCTTGGCCATAGAGGCTAGCAGCATGTAGACAGGCTTTTGTGACTCACCAATGGGACTTTCTCCAAAGTGGGAGTTAGTTGGAAGGGATCTTAGTAAAGGCTTGTATATATTGCCTACCTAGTCGCCTCTCTTGTCTATGTTTTGAGTTTAGACTCTTGGGTTACTTTTGTGTGAGAAGCATTAGTCTACTTTTTGTTGAATGCCCTCACATGGTTGTTATGTGTAGTATTAACCATATAAATGTTTATGTTTTATGCTTTGGCTATTTGGACTTATTTTCTATGAAAAGTACCTCGGCCAAGTCAATGCCTTTATGGTTTCCCCTTACTCAAGTCAAAGCTTAAAGAGCATGAATCTTTCATTCTCTACGTTAATCAACTAGCATCATGAAGTTTTAATTCTCACACATATATAACTAGCCAATTGCAACCACCGTGAGATTTGTTCTCATAGACTTCACCACCGTGAGATTCGTTCTCACAGACTTCTTGGGCAGGGCCAAAGGCAGCCATGTCACTCAATCTCATCTTCATCCATTAAATCACTACTTTCGCCTATATCATCAATCACTATTTCACCTACGTTCATATCACCAAGATTGAAAGTTGGGTTGTCAATAATGACTTGTGGAAGGCGCTCCTTAATTTTTTTTTGGAATGCCTCTTCATCTTTAGTTACTTCATAATTCACAATACGTTTTGGCTTTATCTTTAGCACTACCCACCAACCTACCTTCTTTTTTGGACTTGCTTGGATAAGGGGTGTAATATACTTGATCTGCTTGCAATGCAAGAATAAATGGATCAAACTTAGGATACCTTTGATTGTATCAGACCTTAACAATTCCATATTGTTTATGAATGTGAGCCCCACGTTTCGGTGTCGGGTCAAACCAATAACAC
Source organism: Aquilaria yunnanensis (assembly GCA_039654915.1). Taxonomy (NCBI): domain Eukaryota; kingdom Viridiplantae; phylum Streptophyta; class Magnoliopsida; order Malvales; family Thymelaeaceae; genus Aquilaria; species Aquilaria yunnanensis. The sequence goes on along the minus strand of CM077594.1, from coordinate 77,033,234 downwards.
TTAAACAATATAATGTTCTTATGAGGCATGCTAGGGTACTCCAATTGAATGATTTCTTCAACTACTCTATAAAAATCAGACTTAACATCGGACGATCATGTGCATTTTATACAAACCCTAATGTTGTATGTTGATTTTCCTTCATCCCATGCAGCAGCCGAAAACTTATAACCATTTACAAAATAAACTGGCCAACACTCAACATGATGCGATGGCCCGCAAGCTACATCTCATAGTATTTGGCCTATTTCACTATTAGTACTATCACTAACTTGCACAATATTAATGTCGACGTGAGAATCAACTTTAACTCTTTTATTGTTTTCCAGCCAAGTATCATTTACATAATTTTGTAGCCATGCTAGAAAATCATTTTCAATTTGATCATCAACTTCTAAATCACTCATGTTTGGCGTCGTCATATGCAAGAAGTCGATAAACTTTCTGTTTCCAAATTAGATAAACAAGTGGTTAGATTAGAATGTCCAATTTTTTGAACATAAATGATTAAAGCCAATATAAGCAACGCATGCTTGATCTCATCACAATTGAGAAGGACATATAATGTCACAGTTTTCAACTCTATATCATTCAAGAACCGATAATTTGACTATCCGTATGAATGTCCAGGATATGCAAAAATTTTTCGCAATGTTCCATTTTGTGGAATTGGGCCATCATCTTCATTTCATGGGGCTCTTGTACCCATTTGGGGAATATGAGATTCAAAATAATAAGAGCAGAAATTTTATGTCTCCTCAATCAAGTGGGTATTACATGTTGACCCTTCAACACGAGCCTTTTTCAAGACCCTATGCTTAAGATCCCATAGACAACTACTTGTTAAAGAGCATGTTATGATGTATACTAATGTTAAGAGTATGAAATTAGCATATGTAGTAGAAGCTTATCGCTCAAATTTGAACATCCAATGATACTAGACAGGGGGGCTTTGTAGGCCAAGTGGATGGGCAAATGTTCCATACAATAAAAAAAGCCCAGTGGGAAAATCCTATCCATCTTGCATAGTACAATTGGGACATTCTTTTCTAGTTCATGGAGATGATTGATTTGTAACTCGGGTAGGCATAGATCCTGAAAGAATTGGCTCAATTTAGTTAATGGTTTCCATATGTTATTTGGTAGTGACTGAAACACTAGTGAAAGTAAGTGTTGCATAAAAACATGGCAATCATGAATTTTCATGCCAAACATTTTTGTAGAGCTATTGTCGATACATCTGCTAAAGTTTGAGGCATACCCATTTGGGAGTTTAAGAGACCTTACCCACATTAACACATCAGACATTTGCTCAGGGGATAATGTGACCGCAGCCTTAGGTTTGAATACACCCTCACTTTCCATGTCAACAAAATTCAACTCTGGACATTTAGAAAGCACTTGCATATCTCTATGTGCCTTGACGGTGTCTTTGGTCTTATTTTTTATATCCATGGTAGTATTAAAGATATTGTCAAACACATTCTTTTCAATATGCATGATATCAAGATTATGATATGAAAGAGGTTGGTTCTTTAGTAAGGTAATGTCCAAAATATGCTATGCTTTGTCCAATTATGTGTTTCCCCATACCCTAGGATCTTGCATGTTTTTCCAGTGCCAACCACTGATGGCAACCTGGATAAACGAGACCAAATATCTTCCCTTGTTAGGCACTTAGGAGGTGCAGAATTCTCCACTTTCCTATTCCTAAAGGAAACTCTATTTCTTCTATATGGGTGCTTAAGGTCCAAGAACTGACAATGGTAGTCGAAAAAAGAAGTTTTTTGACTGTGATTAAGAATGAAGGCCTTTGACTTTTCCATGCATATGGGACAAGAAAGACTACCATATGTCATCCACCAGGATAACATGCCATCGGCAGGGAAGTCACTTATAGTCCACACGAGTGCCACCCAAAGTTGAAAGTTTTGCTTCAGGGAAATGTCTTATGTTTTAACTCCATTGTCCCACAAAATTTTCAACTCTTTAATTAGTAGTTGTAAATAAACGTCAATTTTTCGTCTTGGACTATGTGGTCTTGGGATCGTCAAAGTAAGAAACTTATATGGATGTTTCATGAACATTCATGGTGGAAGGTTGTATGGGGTGACCATCACAGGCTAACATGAATACTGTCTGCTAGAAGATCCAAAAGGATTAAACCCATCTGAACACAGTCTAGGTCGAGCATTGCAAGCTTCTTAAGCAAACCAAGGATATGTCTGGTTAAAATGCCTCCATGCTTTAGAATCAAATGGATGTTTGAGTATATTCGTGGAAGAGGCATGTACCTTAAGCCATCATATGTGGTCCTCTGTAGCAGGTGAGGCAAATAGACATTGAAGTCGAGGTATTAGTGGTAGGTGATGCATAGTCTTGAATGCTCGATCTTTCCCCGACTTGGCATTTCTTGGCTTATAACGTGGAGCATGGCAGAATTTACAAGTTTGAGCATCTTGGTCACCTTTCCAATACAAAATGCAATCATTAACACACACATCTATTTTGATGTGTGAAAGACCTAGACAGGAAACCAACTTCTTCGTCTCATACCAACTAGCTGGCATATTACTTTCACTAGGCTGAGTTTCCTTTATCGATTTGGCAATGCCACCATAACATCCAGCAAAAATGTTGTACTTCGATTTAAAATTTAGTAAGCGAGTGGAAGTTGATAGTTCATAATGTTTTTCATAGCCATCCTACAAAGGTCTTAATGCTAAAGCAGGGATGTCATAGAAATGTTGGGCATCAACATTCGACTCTTCCTCAATGTGCTCATTGATTGGAGGGTGATTAGGACCTACTACATCATACACCATCCTTTCAAACTGGTTCACTGAAGAATAGTTATCATCATAATGCTCATGAAATCGGTATGGCTGAGCCACACCTCCTACATTAACTGGTTCGCCATGGGATGTCCAATTCCAATACATTGGCATGAATCCCCACTTGTATAAATGCACCCTAACTTTATCATAAGATATAAACTGAAGGTTCTTACATTTCCAGCAAGGGCACCTAATTTGGCTCCCACTCATGAATTGGACATTACCACAAGCAAGTCTTATAAACTGTTCTACTTCCCTAACCCACTCCTCTGTAAAATCCATTAGCTCTCGGGTATACCGCTATTTGTACATCCATTTTCATTTATTTTCCATTCTCCTGAAGACCGAGTGAACTTAGCTATTGACAATACGAGCCAATTTAGGGTAAAATCCAAATTTACTCCCTTAACTATTCAATTTGTCCTAAAGTAGTCCCCTAACTCTAAAAGTGACTATTAAGGTCCCCTAACCCAAGCAATGCATTCAATTTAAGTCTCATATGTTATTTTTGACATTCTTTCTAACGGAAAATGTATACATGGCACTTAATATCCCCTACTTGGTCCCACATGCAATGTGGCAAGACAATAAGTAACAATACTAAGAGAATAATAAATCATAGGCTCGAATTGACAAAAAAATATAATTTTAGATACTTAAAAATTAATAACGCAATCTTCCCCAATAACACTAGTCAAACGACCACCGTTGGACTAGAGGGCCGCTGCCAATCTTCTCTTCTTAATTAGTGCCACCACCACAATCGTGCTGCTACTGAGATTAGGCTAATCAGGAGTGGTGGGGCTAAGGGCTGTCGGTGAGCGTTTTGGCAGGCTAGGGATTCAAGTGGCCTTCAATTTTAGCGGGTGATTCGAGCAAAGGAGAAGATTCAAGTAGGCGATTCGATTGGAGGAAAAGATTTTGAACAAGGATTCAAGTGAACCAGTCAGAGCATTTCACTGGTTTTGTGGATTTCTCTGCTAGCATCTCCGATTCTCTCGGTTTCTCTGCCATGAAACCCTCATCCCACTGTCTCTGATTTGACTCCTGCCGTCTCCGTCAACCGCTTTGATTCTCCTCCCACCATCTCTGATTCTTATCGCACCCTTCCTCCCCGTCTCCAATTTTCCCATTCAAGCATCTAGGCTAGGGATTTGACTCTGATTACCACTGTCTCCCCGTCTTCAGTGGCTGTCGGTGACTAAATAATTGGAGTTAATCTATGTTTTAAGTCCTAGATTTTAGTGTTTGTGTTAGTTTGAGATTAAATTTTCATTTCTGTGTAAAATGGTCACCCATTTAGTTAAAGAGGAAGCTAAGTGTCATTATGAGTGCCAAGTAGGCAAGGTCCATCCAAAATAATGGCTCAATTGACAGATAGGACTCAAATTGAACGCATTGCTTGAGTTAGAGGTCTTAATAGTCACTTTTAGAGTTAGGGGACTACTTTAGAACAACCAAATAGTTAAGGGACTAAATTTGGATTTTATCCTTACAATTTATATCAATAATCACAATTTATATTGGGAACCAAGTGTGCAGATCTACTGTGTGTGAAGATTAACAGTAAATGAAAATAACAAAAAAAAAAAAAAGCAAATCTTACCAATTTCGGCAACAATTGTACAAGCCCAGCCGAAATTCAAGGAAAATATGGAGCTCAAAATTATTCTGGTTATATCAATAGCAAGCAATAAGCAATTATACCACATAAATATAATTAAAATAAATTTAATAGGAGAAACCCCAGAATTACAAAAAAATTCTGGGCAGAAAGAAACACATAAGGTAGGTGTTTGATCAACATTATTAGCAGGTCCCAACGACAATTAACACAGAATTGAACACCACCAAAACATTAGGGACTAGTAACAGAATTGAACACAAAGCGTTGGGGACTGGTTGATACTTTTTTCTTACATCGGTTTAGTGGACTAATGGGTGAAAGTATAACGTGGTCTAATGGTCTTTTAAGTATTGTTCATTTCTTTTCAGCGGAATGGACGAGCCTCATTGCACTTGGTCCATATTCTGACTTTCACGATTTCTTCTTCTCTAACGATTATGCTTTTCCCGCATGATCTTTCTCATCTACCTATCCATCTAGAATTGTAGGCAACTACTTAACTTCATCACTTCATTTTCAAATCAATCAATTGATTTCATTAGATTCTGACCTAATTCAAAACCAGCAATGCTTTGAGTTTGTGATTAGAAGATATTTTTTTTCTCAAATATCTTGTGACTAGAAAAGATGGAGCATTTAGTTAAAAAAAGAAGTAAAGATAGATCCCTGACTTTTGGGGCTAGGTTTCATGTTGTTTTGGTCTTTTTTCTTTATCAAGAAGCTGATTGAAAAATTTAGATGAATTATCGCTATTTAGGTTAGTAGGATTCAACCATTCTAGAAGGATGATAGTACAAAAGTCCTTGTTTTTTTTTTAACTTTTAGGTACGTAAATGAGAGTATGACAGAAAAAAAGCATGAAAGGGAGAAAAACCTTCACACAGAATTGAGGTAACTTGGTTGCTGTTGAATTGTAATTGTTGGATTTATTCTATTTATGGCTCATATTTATTTAATTTTGATGATAACAAAATATATTTGTTTTATGTGTTTCAAAGCTTTACATAAAGATTTATACATTAGTCTTTTATTGATAAAGTTTTGATCTTTGGAAGGAAAATTATTTCATAAGTATATTTGAAGTATTTATGTTGATTTAAGCATTGCTTGTGAAGGAAGAAATCATTTTGGATAAAAAATTCATTAAAGTTTGAAAGTTTGGAAATAAGAAAATCCTGGAACTACAGTTTCAATAAGGTGAAACATTTTCAACTGGGTGAAACTGGAGTCAGTTTTCGAACCCAAGAGCATTTTATTCCTGGACAAAAAAATCATTCGAGTGAAATGTTTTCAACTGGGTGAAACTAGAGTCAGTTTTCGAACCCGAGAGCATTTTATTTCTGGACAAGAAAATCATTCGAATGAAAAGTTTTCAACCGGGTGAAACTTGGATTCCAGACGTGCGCGCGAGTTTCCGGTTTGAAAAATCTTTGAAAAATAAATATAAATTCATGCCACGTCAGATTTCCACGTGTATGAAGTGCTGACAGCTCATTAATTACAAATATAATCATTGGAAGTCAAACGTTGAATTTCATTATCAGACAGAATTTTCAATCGAGTGAAAATATTTCACCCGGGTGAAACTGGGGATAGACGCGAATTTCTGTCAAATTGACAGCAACGTTCACCAGACTTCAAGGGGCCTTTTTCTAATCATTCCAACAGTCTTCAACGTCTCTTGGGCATCCATTGGAGTATAAAAACATCAAGAATTATCAAGGAAAACGAACTTGGCAACTAGAAAAGAGAATCCATCATTAAAGAGCTCAAACTTGATATTTGCCAAGAACTTGTGCTTTCACTTGTTTATCTAGCTTTGAGAGCTTTTATTGTTCTTATCACTTTGTAACCTTGTAAACACCATTTTGGTGAGATTGAGTTGGTGAGGTTTCTAGTTAGCCTCTAGGAAAACTAGTGAGAGAAAGGGTGTTGGTGAGGTTTCTAGTTAGCCTTTAGGAAAACTAGTGAGTGGTTGTGGTAGAGAAAACTACCAAAGGAGTGTGTACTCTTGTGATTCATAGTGAAGAAGAAAATTCTCAAGTGGTTAACTTGAGAAGAGGAGTAGGCTCTCAAGAGGAGAGACCGAACCTCTATAAATCCTTATGTGCAAGCTTCTCTCATTCTCTCTACATATTTGATCTTTGGTTGGTGTTTTATACAACCTATCTTGGTTGAACTTGTTTGTTTTCAAAAATAATTCAAATGTCGCTTTCAAAACAAATTTAGGTGGATTGTGGTAGTCTTTTTCTGATTAGAATAGGGTTAATTATTGTTCCTTAAATTAACTTTGAGTTTGAAGGTTCAAGAACTCATTTTTGGTTTGATTTGGAACCCAACCAATTCACCTCCCCTTTTGGTTGCATTTAGGCCAATAGTAATTCCTTGATAATTCATTTTGGTCGAAAATAAATTAACATTATTATGTACTTCATACTTTTGATACTCATTTACCTTAAATATTTTATAGTATTTATTTTCATAGAAATTTGAGTGTGATTTTTAGATGCACTTGTGAACAAGAAAAATAACCTCAACTTTCATTAATTATTTCCCCGAATTTCCTTCCTTAATATGTTAAAACATTTAACAATATGCCATCTTATCTCAAATCGGCTACAAATACAAGCATACAATTACTTTACAGGATCAGAAAACGAGAATGAATACATAATTAAAACTCACCACATGATGCTTGACAATGGATCTAATGCTCCCAGAACACTTATCCAAAAAGCATCCAAGTAACTGTCTTGCTAAAAACATAGCAATGCAAGCAAAGATGAACTAAAGGAACCAAGTAGTCATAAATGATCAAACCAATCAGCATACTACCCTCACTTGTACCCCTTATCAATTTGAATCAAACCCAAAAGATAAACATATGCTAACTAAAATTCTGGGCAGCTTTTTGGGCTGTTGTCCTGTGAATTTTCCAAGGCTATTTCCATTAGATAAATACCTTAGTTTCTGCCTAAAATGATCAATATATGTCCTAAATATAAGCTACAATATAAGAGGGTCCTAAGATTGGCTAAAAACCGAGACAAAAGGCAAAAGAACTTGGGCTAGAATTTACTGCAATGCCTCTTTTCCATTATATTACTACTTAAGAATGTCCCTGATCCATATAAGATACTCCCTCTGTCCCAATTTACTTGAAATATATTCATTTTTTGGATGTCCCAAAAGGTTGAAACGTTTCCTCTTTTGAAAAAGTTTAAACAATTAAATAATCCTTTTACACAAAACCCAATAAAGACTCTTTTTTTAATATCCACTCAATTTCTCACTACGCAAAACCCAAAAAAGAATCTTTTCTTTTTTAATCATTATTTAAGCTTTTACTACATAAAAATTAACACAAATTACATACATCTTAATCTACGTGTCCAAAAAAATGTTTTAACTAAAATGGAATGGAGGGAGTATAATTTTGCTGGGGAACGTGCCAATGCCTTGCCTTAATTCCGTTCCCAATTGCTGCTAAAGTTGTTATCCAAAATCATCAAACTATCGTAATAAGGCTAATAGTAGGAACCCAAGTAATTGACTCTTAATATTTTTTTTTTAAGATGAAGATAGGAATGCGCCGATCCCAATGTCTATGAATTTGCTGGATAGGCTGTACCTGATTAGAATTGAGGGAAAACAGAGTCAATCACCGACTTGGGAGCACAGACACTTCCATTCTATCGCCTATCCAATGTATCAAGAGGACACAAGCAGACAATAACATCCGAAAACAGACCGACTTGGAAGCACAGAAACAAATGAATTAAATGAAGGAATCCAAGAAAACTTACTGAGTTCCAATTGTTCTTCCACTTTGCACAAACTCCCGGAGTTGAATGAAAACCAAATGAAACCCCTAAATAACGATAAATGTTCGGAACCCAAAAATGAGCAATATCGAGACTCTTAGTGATGCAGTGTCTTTCGAGACTGTTAAGTTAGTTAACAAATGGTGCGTTTTTCTAAATAATTGAAATGGTGCGTTGAGGGAGACGGCAGTACGCTGCATTTCGAGTCTTCTTCTTCAGAATGCCATGCACGTATTGCGCAACAGTCGCATGTTCCAGCTCAGCTTTTTGTTGCTTTCCATTCTGTTATTTCCTTCCTGGTTTCCGATTCGCTTGGATAACGATGCGTGATTGTTCTAGAAGATTTGGGGTATTTAGGAGTCGATTTTGTAGGAAAATGGAATGAATGAAGTATTGATAATTCTCCCTAAAATCCTTATCTCCTCCTTCTGAAGATTTATCTTCCCTATTCTTGCATTCCCATATTCCTCTGTTTCATTGCTTTGTTCTTCCATTAAGTGCCTGCTTCAAGTGTTATCAGAGCACACGATTCTCGAACATGTGTATGGTGAATATGAGACGGGCGACTACGATGGATGAACTTCAAGAAAGCCTACGTTAGCTGACCCTCACTGTCCAACAGATGTCGCAAGACCTTCAAGCGACAAACTCGATAGTGAATGATTTGGGTGAGTGATTGGATGCACAGTTGCAGGCACAAATCATTGGGGAAGGAATTATGCCCTGAGGCGATCCTGTGGCTGAACCAGAACATGCGAATGGTTGCAGAGAGGAACACAAACTGGCTGCTCGACCCTCTAAAGTGGATTTTTCGTGGTTTTATGGTAATGACTTGCGTTAGTGGGAATATAGAATCCAGCAGTTCTTTGAAGTTGATGACATTCTGATGGAGCACAGGATAAGACTGGTGGTAATCCATTTAGATGGTTTAGTGCTGCAAATGGCACCAAGCTTATATGAAAGATGCAAAACAATGGGTGCCTTAGGATTAGGACCTCTAGGCCCTCAGGAACCAATTCGTGGAAGGAGCACCATCAGATCCTCTGGCCGAGCTTATTAACCTTAAACAAATAGGTATTGTCCGAGAATATCAAAATACATTTGATTCTCTTTACCCTAGGGCTGCTATTATGGAAGAGCAAGCGTTGGTATTTTTCTTAAACCGTCTTAAGGAAGAGATTGGTAGTTTTGTGGAAGTTTCCACCCCACCACACTGAGACAAGCTCAGTCCTTTGCTAAGCACCAGGAGGCCACGTTGGCTGCTTGGGCATGAGAATTTAAGGTGGTAGCGCTAGTGCTCCATCATAGGCCTTGACACAGGTGGGAATGAACACTAAGAAACCTGTGGTTACTCCATTAAGAACTTAGAACGTAAGGGTCCCTCAAAAGTCCATACTAGGACCAGCTCCAGGAGGTAAACGTGGGGTTGCTCGGCCTCCTATGAGGAGACTAAACACTAAAGAAATAGAGGAAAAATAAGCAAATGGGGAATGTTTTTAGTGTGGTGAGAAATATCATGTGAGCCACAAGTGCCAAAGGCCCCAAGTATATGCTCTGTGGGAGTGTGAAACTGATGAAGGGGAGAATTCAATGGAAGTTGAAGAAATGGAGATTGATGCTGAAGGAGAGATTGCTATGGTTTTTATTGAGGCCATAAATAAGAAAAGTGGAGCAGAACCTTATCACACATTAAAGGTTTATGGTTTGGTGGCAAACAAGCCTGTTGTGATGCTAATTGACACTAGGAGTACACATAACTTTATTACTCCTAAGGCTATCAGAAAATTGGGGTGTAAAGTGTTAAAGACAATACCAACTTTGGTTAAGGTGGCAGATGGTTCAGCAGGAGCAGCCATTCAATATACCCTAATGTGAGCTGGGAGCTATAAGGTATTCCATCTCAGGCAAGCATGAGAATTCTACCACTAGCCAATTGTGACATAGTCTTTGGTGTGCAATGGCTCAAGAAGTTGGGGAATATATCTTTTAACTTCGAACATCTAGAAATCTCTATTGCCTGGAACCAGAATAATGTCATCTTGAAGGGAATCGAACCTACATACAAGTTGGTGGGAGCTAGCAAGGTGGAAAAGCTGATAACCAAGGGTCAACCATCAGTATTGTGTAGTGTGCACTGGGACCAAGAGTCATAGGGTGAAGTACACATCCTGAATATCAAAATAAAGCAGGAAAAGAATAGATCTCAGCTGGAACGTCTTATCAGGAACTATGAAGATGTTTTTAGAGAACCTAAGGGGCTACCACCACCAAGAACACATGACCACGAAATCACTCTCAAGGATGGAACAGATTCCATCTAGGTGAAGCCTTATGTTTATCCAACTATTCAGAAGAATGAAATAGAGAGGCTTATTAAGGAAATGCTTGCCTCAGGAATCATAGGACCAAGTAAAAGTGAGTTTTCTTCTCCAATAGTCATGGTGAAAAAGAAAGACAATTCCTTGTGAATATGTGTTGATTACCAGCTCTTGAACAAACATACAGTTAAGGACAAGTATCCCATTCCTGTTATAGATGAACTCCTGGCTGAGTTGCATGGTGCGTACTACTTCTCCAAGCTAGACTTGAGGTCTGATTATCACTAGATTAGAATGAAACTTACTGATGCTCACAAAACTACCTTCAAAACTCATGATGGGCACTATGAGTCCCTTGTCATGCCTTTTGGGCTAACCAATGCACCTTCCACCTTCCAAAGCATGATGAATGATGTCTTTAGAGATCACCTTAGGAAGCATGTTCTCGTTTTCTTTGAAGATATATTGGTTTACAGCAAGGAATGGTTGGAATATTTAGAGCGTTTACATGTAGTTTTTCCTGTGCTTCAAACGCTTGCTTTCTATGTTAAGAAGAGTAAATGCACGTTTGGAAGTACCCAAGTGGAATATTTGGGTTATTCTATTGGCAAGGATGGAGTTAAAGCTGACCCTGGTAAAATACAAGCCATAATGGCATGGCCAAGACCTCTAAATATCAAGGAGTTGAGAGGTTTCCTTGGTCTTACGGGATATTACAGGAGGTTCGTCAAAAACTATGGTGCTATCAGCCACCCTTTGACATGTTTACTCAAAAAGGGAGGGTTTGAGTGGAATGAAGAGGCTGAGGGAGCTTTTCAAACCTTCAAGCAGTCCCTTTCTATGGCTCTAGTCCTAGCCATGCCTGATTGTTACCAACCCTTTAACTGGAAATTGATGCATCTGGAAAGAAAATAGGGGCTATCTTATCCCAGTGTAAACACCCTATAGCTTACATTAGTAGAGCACTTAACCCTCGAAAGCAAGGGCTGTCGTGTATGAAAAAGAGCTATCGGAGGTAGTACATGTGCAAAAGTGGAGGCACTATTTAATCGGTGCACAGTTCACCATCAGAACCAATCACCAGAGTTTGAAACATTTGTTGGAGCAACGTATAACAGCTCTAGCATAAGAAAGGTGGTTAATAAAGCTCATGGGGTATGATTATACTATTGAATACAAGAAGGGAAAACATAACAAAGCAGCAGATGCACTATCAAGGCAAGGTGATGGGCAAGACATTGGCGAGGCTGTGTTTATGGCACTATCCACGGTCACCACTGATTTGTTGAATTAGTTCAAAGCCAGCTGAGAATGGGATTCTGTGATGGTAAAACTTATATCAGAATTACAAGCCAACCCAGGGTTTCACAAACATTATGCTTGGCAAGGAGGGGAGCTTAGAAGAAAAGGAAGGCTTGTGGTAGGCGCTAACCTACCCTAAGGACCATAAGGGAACTGCTCATTTCCCTCATGAATGAGGGTCCTTTGGGGGGACATTCAGGCATAACAGTGACCGGGTTAAGCAACATTTTTATTGGAAGAAAATGATAAAGGATGTGAGGAGGTACATCATTCATTGTGTGATTTGCTAGCAATACAAGCCCAAAAATATTGCTACTTCTGGATTATTACAGCCCCTACCAGTGCCTACCTCTGTATGGATTTTATTGAGGGGCTACCTCTCTCTCATGGCAAGTCAGTGATTTTGGTGGTAGTAGATCGTTTGAGTAAATATACCCATTTTATTGCGTTGGCACACCTTTACACCGCCAGCTCAGTAGCTCAGATCTTTCTGGATCATGTGTACAGGCTACATGGGTTGCCCAAGGAGATCATTAGCGACCTAGACCCTACCTTTACCAGTCTCTTCTGGCAAGAACTGTTCAAGAAACTTCACGTCAAGTTGAACTTCACCTCAGTTTACCACCCTCAATCAGATGGTCAAACTGAGGTCCTAAATCAATTCCTTGAAGCATACTTGAGGTGTGTAGTATTAGACAAGCCAAGGGAATGGGTTCTCTGTTTACCCATAGCGGAGTTCTTGTTAGTGTTGTGACCAAAAGCCAATTATGAGATGATTGTATTTTTGCACATTGAGTCATGACATTATATTAAGGCATTAATCCAGTAATTATGTTTGTTGTTTTGTTTCTGCGTAACATAATAAACATAATTATAACCCTAGAATAATCTTAAATGTCCCTGGTCTAGGATTATCATGGGGCGAGTTATAATAATACATAACGACTAGCATATGTGGAGACTAATATGAGATATGTAGTTTACATATGGGTACAAGTTAGAGAACTTATGTACTGAACTAACCCATCATGAGAATGCTACATGGATCATTATATGAGTGTCATAAGTGATTCTAATAGTGATCATGTATATGTAGTCCTTTTACCTAAGGTCATCAAGGTTCTTTACATGTGAGTCACATACTTTGATACCTCCCCTTGTTGCTCATAACTGAGTGAACTTGAAAGAGGTCATTGGGTATGTCACATATCATACGGAGGGTTTTGTATGATCAAGATGAGATTTGCCCCTCCTATGTAACGAAAGTGATATCTTCGGGCCCCTTAATAGAGTGAGGCTAAGAAAATGCTTGGCCATGCTTGGATGAGTTGATATATGATATTAATGTCATCAGTTAAAGTTAGTTTACTTGGTAATTAAGAAACCAAAGATTGGGCTATACGAGAGTGACACATTCCATGTCTCGTGCTTAGTCTTGATATCTTGGACAAAGGGATAATGGCATATATGGGTAATGATTATAAAGGTTTAGTCGAATCACCGACAATCTTGTCACTTGGGTAGCAATGATGTGTTGCTAGACACCGCTCATTACTTATGATCATAAATATGATTGCCAATGTGGTAAAAGCCTATTGTGTCACACACATAAAGCCTATTTGGATTATTTGAGTGCATGGGCTAATTTATTTGAGTTATGGTTTCATGATAATTTCGTATTAATAATGGGCCCAAAAGTTGGGCCATTATTAAGCTCGAAATTAAAGCATAGTTGGATTAGGGCTTTGAAACCCATTAGGTTTGAAAGTTGAGTCTCACTATAAATACAACTTATAGTGAGAAATTCGTAGCTTTTGCCCTAGCCTCCCAAAAGTTCTAGCTGCACTCTTCTCTTGACATTCCTTGGAAAATGTAAGTTAGCACTGCGAACACAAGAGAAACGTATCTGCTAGGACATGGTGGAACTTGGTAATCCCGAGAAGCTTGTGTGGATACCATAGAGAGCTTGAACACGTCAACTGTTCAAGTTTTTTGATTCAACTCTACAGTTGGGTGAAAGATTATGAAAAGTTTTGAACATCTGGTTTACCCCGTTTCACTTAGATCCTGGAGGGTTTCGATTATATTCCACTGCGCTTGTTTGGATCCCGAAACCCTACAGTTCTAGCACAACACCAACTTCTACATTACCTTAAAAACCACCCCATATGAGGTAATGTATGGTCAACCTCCCTTTACACACATTCCCTATCTTGTAGGGGACTTAATTGTAGAAGCGGTTGATAGAAGCTTACAAGCAAGAAAAGGAACTATGAGAATGATACAGGGGCATTTAGCAAGAGCACAAAAGCTAATGAAGCAATTGGTTGATAAAGGAGAACAGACAGGCACTACAAGGAGGGGGATTGGGTTTGGCTCAGGTTGAAACCCTCTAGGCAATCGTTTGTGGCCCAAAGACCCATACAAAAGTTGGCGGCCAAGTATTTTGGCCCCTATTTGATTAAGAAGCAGATTGGGGTAGTTGCTTATGAGCTCCAACTGCCTGCTGGTTGCCGAGTCCACCCTGTGTTTCATGTGTCACTCCTAAATCCGTATAAGGGGCCTAAACCAATGACCAACACTCTTCCTCCTGGAGAAGGTGAGCTCTGGAAGGCCATGTTAGAACCTATTGCTATCCTTGATTGAAAAATGGTGAAGAAAGGAAACAAGGTTGTAACTCGAGTTTTAGTCAAATGGGCTAATACTTATGACAAGGATGCCACTTGGGAAGACCTTGATGAATTAATGAGGAGGTATCCTAGTTTCAATCCTTGAGGACAAGGATTCTCCTAGAGGGAGGCATTGATGTAGTGTTTTTTGAGATTGTTAAGTTAGTTAACAAACTATGCTTTTTTCTAAATAATTGAAAGGGTGTGTTAAGGGGGACGACAGTACGCTGCATTTCGATTCTTCTTCTTCATAATGCCATGCACATATTGTGCAATGGTCGCATGTTGTAGCTTAGCTTTTTATCGCTTTTCATTCTGTTATTTCCTTCCTAGTTTCCATTTTGCTCGGATAACGATGCATGATTGTTCTAGAAGATTTGGGGTATTTAGAAGTCGATTTTGTAGGAAAATACAATGAATGAAGTATTGAGAATTCTTTCTGAAATCCTTACCTCCTTATTTTGAAGATTTCTCTTCCCTCATCTTGCCTTCCCATATTCCCCTGCTTCATTGCTTTGTTATTCCATTATGTGCTTGCTTCACTCAGGGATGTAACCTTAACAACAAACAATTTATTCCATGAATCCAGCAAAAAAAATGGACGATGGAGGCCTTTAAGTGTGTCCTAAGTGCCGACCTGGTTGCAGGCAAAAAAGCCTTGGTAAGTTTTCTATCGAATGTTCGCGTGTTTGAAATATGAAAGGTAGGGACCCTAAAATTTTAATTGAAAATAGTGACTAATACTGAATGCTAGTTTAGCGAAGGCAGATGGTCACTAAATTTAGAGACCATCAATCCTCACTAAATTTTCATTTATGTTTTTTTCTTTTTGTTTTCCTTATTTTTCAAATTACTGGAATCATTTTATAAATTTTAGCAGGTTCATATAAGAATTACTTAACATTTTTTAAAGAATTAAAATTTTTTCTTGTGGCTATAAACCCTGTAAATTTATATATACATCTCTCTTCAATAAAAAAACTTAAGGCCATATAAAGAGAATGCATTTGACCAAGCATGGAACATGAAAAGCCTAATTTTTAAAGCTTTATATGTATTATAAAAGATTCTATAATTATTGTTATAGCAAAATGGCAAAGTCAAGGATCCATTATAGCTAAGAAATTTAGTGTTAAGACCATCCCTTGGTACTTGGGTTAGGCCAAGAATATAAAGAAAATACCAATTAAACATGAGGGACTTGATTGAAAATGAGGATAAGGGTGTAAGTGCAAACCTAAGAAAGTTTGGGTTTTAAGTGTACATGAAAAATTAGACTATGATGTCTATGGCATGAAACAAAGTTTAGGGGCCATATTGTACACTTAAACTAATGCTACAAGTGAAACTATGAAACTTAAACTAGCGATGTCGGCCATGCAAATAAGTACAAGGAAAAGTGGAGAATTAAACCAACTTTTGGTAGCTTTTTATGGCCGGTCAAGTCTTGTCTCCACCAAGGATTTAAGCCATCATTTCTTTGGGTTGTTTAATCAGTAATTGTTTTGGTACTTGGCCGAAACATGCATGGGATAATGGCCATTTTCAGCCATTTTAAATAATGCTTGGCAATGTAGGCCATGAAACAATGTTAATGCCAAAATGAACATGTGTTTTAGTGACTAAAATAAAGCCATGGATTCTTGAAGGGCTAAATGAACCATGCAAACTAGTATAAGGTTAAGTGGAGCATTAAGCCAATTTTTGGACATGTGTCCATGGCCGGCTGCCCATGTCTCCCATTAAGGAATTAAATTAGCATTTTCGGTCATGATGAAGGCCATTGTGTGTGTTTTGTTTTGATAGCCGGAACCAAAATGGTTCTTGGTGTTCTTGAATATTTGCTGCCGAATTGATGCCAAATTATGGTGCAATTGAAGCTTGAAAGCAAGAATCGAGCTTGGTTACTCACTTTCGGCATTAGGCGACCAAGAAGCTTAAGTTGAAGTTTGGTTTTTGAAGTTACAAGGGGAGGCCGAGACATTCAAGCTAGTTCTTGAGGTTTAGATTCATAAATTCACTTGTTTTCTTGGTAATAATCCATGATCAAGTGATTATGATAGCTAATTGAAGGCATTGTTGTGCTTAGCAACCTTAGTTTGGTAGAGTGGTTTCGGTTTTGGATGCTTAATTACAACTGAAAGCTTGAGCTTTGTATTTGAGGTAGGAATTCACAAAATTTACTTATTTACTTGGTAAGGATTCCATGAGCAAGTAATTTTGATGGCTAATTCATGAACAAATTATGCTAGGTAATTCGGTTGGGAAGTTCAAGTTGAACTTGGATGTTCAAGCACTAACTGATAACTCAAGCTTTGTATTGTTGAGGTTGGATTCATGTTCTACTTGCTTGCTTGGTAAATATTCCATGAACAAGTAGTATGAGTAGCTAAGTGATAGTCAATGTGTGCTATGTGATCTTAGTTGCTTGATGGGCTTATGGAAGAACTTTCGGGTTCTTGTTGTTTTGGCTAGCTAGTCTTTTGGCTAGCTAGTCAAGTTAATGGTATGTGTTAGAAACTTTAGTGAGGGAGGCCAACTTACTAATGTTTCGAAGCTCTAGTGGAAGGAGGATTGGAATGGTGAAGTTAGGTGTACAAAGACACCATGAACACATACTAGTGGTTTCGGCCTATTGTGAACTTGTGGTGTGTGTGTGAGTTGTGTGCTTGATTGTTTGTTTGTGTGTGCTAACCAATTGTAGGTAGCTTAATTATGCTTATTATGTCTCAGTTACTATATGTGTATATTGTGTTCTTTTGTTTTCAATGTCATTTTGCAGGATAAGTAAGCTAGTGGAGGTTAAGTCTTGGACTTAACTAAATAGACCAAATATGGTCGGTTGTGAATCCTACTGAGTAATTGTTACTCATTGCCCATATATATTTCTTGTTTCAGGAAAGGATATTCAGCTTGAGTAGTTTTGCTTGAGTTGCTAGATTTTGTGTGCTAGTGGTGCTTTTGTGCTTAAGGTATGTGCCAATGTTGTACTTGGCTTAATTGATTTATTCTTACAAGTCTTATGTTTATGGTTTATGCCCAAAACTTATGGTACAAGTTTTACAGGTTGTGATTAGATTGTGGGACTTGTCTAGCAGAGGAGATGGATATTGTTCTTGGGCTCTAGTGTGGTGGTTTGCCTTTATGACTATGAACTTGATCATAGGTTTAGTACTTCAGACTATGGTCATGTATGTAGTCTTTAAGATCCTTCTCGGGTACTATAGGTAAACTTGAATGTAATGCATAACTTTGGCTGATTTTGGACAATGGGTACTCTTGGTATGTTGCCAAGTTAGTAGTACTTGTATGTAGGCTACTTTTGTGTATATTAGCCTTGGCTGAATTATGGTTTTGTGTAACTATTTTGGATGCTTGAATGCCAAGTTATGCTATGTTATATGGAAGGATGAGTATTGATGTATGGAATCTCTTAGGTTCCTTACTTGACCAAATGTTCATGAACATGAAAATTGATTTCCAAAACTTGATGAGATGGGCTTCTTTGTTGACATGCATTGGAGTACCACACTTGATGAGCACACATCCTAGACACTTAACAGATTAAGTGTATGCTTTGCTTGTAATGCAAGTTATAGATTTACAGCCTTACCTTGAGTTGCAAGTTAGTGGTTGGGCCTTACTTAAGCTGCAATTAACTATTCTAATCAACTTATAAGCCTCCTAGGGCACCTCCCAGGCTCTTAGCTTAAGAAAATAAGACTTAAAACTACCTAACAAACAATACCCAAAATAAAAGGTAGTTAATAACACCTAAACATAAGAGTGTTTAAATAACTCTTGGGTAGAAATAGTGAGTGGCACTGAGAGTGCACAGGCTGGGGCCTGTGTGGGGTGTGACATTTAGCAAGTGCAAACCGTCTCAAGGTAAGGCACCATGTAGTGATAGCCATTAAATAAATGCAATTATTTTAAAAATTCTAGCAGGGTTCATATAAGAATTATTTAGCCTTTTTTTAAGAAGTTAAAAATTTTAGTCAGGCTCATAAACTGCATAATTAGATCTATGTACATCCCTACAAAGCGAAAAACATAATGACACATAAAGAGAATAGGATTGACCAGGCACAGAGCATGGAAAACCTAATTTGTAAACCTTTATATGTATAACGATAGGTTCTACAATTATTGTTGTGGCAAATTAGCAAAGGTAAGGAGGGACTACTGCTAAGGAATTTAGTGAGGCAAGTTGTCTCTAGATAAGGCACCACTCAGCGACAACTAGTTGTGGCAAGTCCTTGACCAATTAGCAATGGCAAATCGTCACTGACTTTGAGACAGCAAGCCATATCTAAGTAGCGAAGGCCAGCAGTCACAAACTTTGCAACAGTCAACCGTCACTAACTTTCCACTGGAAAATTAAATCTTATTTATTTATTATATTTTCCAAACAAAATTAAGTTAAAATTATTATATAAATTTTAGCAGGTTTCATATATGAATTATTTAACATTTTTAAAGAAATTAAAAATTTTAGTCTGGCTTATGAACCTTATAATTTTTTATTTATATCCTTACAAAGTGAAGAGCTTAATGGTACATATAGAGAATGGAATTGATTAGGCATGGAGTATTAAAAGCATAATTTGTACACCTTTATATATATATATATATATATATATATATATATATATTATAAAAGGTTCTATGATTGTATCTATGTCAAATTAGAAAAGGCAAAGTGTCACAAAAGCTTAGAAAGTTAGCGAGAGTAAGCCATCTCTAATTAGGACACAACTTAGCGACAGCTGGCCATAGCAAGTCCTTCGACAGTTACTGACGGTTTGCTATTGCTAATATTAGTGACAATTTGACATCACTAATTTAGTGATGGTTGCTCATTAGTAAAATTTAGTGACTGTTTGCCATCTCTAAATTTCTTCTGGAGAATTAACAACATTTTTCCGTTGCTATTTTGTGACAGTTATAGGTCGTCGCTAATTTGCCTGTTGCTAAATGCCCTTTTTCTAGTAGTGCTTAATCTAACGAATGATGATAAATTTGTCATACTGATTGCAATGTTGTTAAACCCAGCTCAAAGGCCAACTTGGCGAGGCTACTAGGTGGCGGGTTGACCAGTTCATTTGATTGGGGTCATGTTGTCAGCAATTATTTGCAAATTCAAGATTTATCTGAGACACTGAGGGCATAAATAGTTGGATAATAGTGAAATGAAATCCACAAGGTTTGACACACAATGTTAATAAAATAAACCATTGACTAAAGCTAGTGACACCCAAATAAGCTCTTGCTAATTACATGGTACGGCCAACTAGAAGTAAAGTTAAAGACCTTGGATGAAAGGCCCACTGCTGGTCACCTAATGGGGTTGACCATTAAGAGTAGGGGCTAACGTAAGAAAAGATCCCTAGAATCATAGAAAGGATCATGAAGTGGGGGCAGCTCCCCTTCCACATGTTAGTGTTGTGCCCAAAAACCAATCATGAGATGATTGTATTTTGGATATTGAGTCATGATATTTTATTCAGACATTAATTCAGTAATTATGTTTGTTGTTCTGTTTCTGCGTAACGTAATAAACATAATTATAGCCCTAGAATAATGATATTCTTAAATGTCCCTGGTCTAGTATTATCGTGGAGTGGGTTACAATAATACATAAAGACTAGTGTATATGGAGACTAATATAAGATATGTACTCTACATATGGGTACAAGTTGGAGAACTTGTGTACTGGACCGACCCACCATGAGAATGCTACATGGATCATTATATGAGCGTCATAAGTGATTCTCATAGTGATAATGTATATGAAGTTTTTTGACCTAAGGTTATCAAGGTTCCCTACATGTAAGTCACATATTTTGATACTTCCCTTTGTTGCTCGTAACTGAGTAAACTTGAAGGAGGTCATTGGGTATGTCACATATCATGCAGAGGGTTTTGTATGATTAAGATGGGATTTGTCCCTCCAATGTAATGAGAGTGATATTTTCAGGCCCCTTGATAGAGTGAGACTAAGAAAATGCATGGTCATGCTCAGATGAGTTGATATATGATATCAATATTATCGGTTAAGTTAGTCTACTCTGTAATCAAGAAACCATAGATTGAGCTATACGAGAGTGACACATTCTATATCTCGTGCTTGGTCTTGATATCTTGGACAAAGGGACAATGACATGTACGGATAATGATCATAAAGGTTTAGTTGAGTCACCGACAATCTTGTCACTTGGGTAGCAATGATGTGTTGCTAGACACCGTTCATTGTTTATGATCATAAATATGATTTATGATCATTGCCAATGTGATAGGAGCCTATTAGGTCACACACATAGAGCTAATTGGATTATTTGAGTACATGGGGTGAATTGTTTAGCCTTGGTTTCATGATAATTTCATATTAATGATTGGCCCAAAGGTTGAGCCATTATTAGGCCCGAAATTAAAGCCTAATTGGATTAAGGCTTTGAAACTCGTTAGGCTTGGGAGTTGAGTCGCACTATAAATACATCATATAGTGAGAAATTCACAGCTCTTGCCTTAGGCTCCTTAAGGATGAAGTCAAAAGAGTTTTGAAAGTTCTAGCCATAGTATTCTCTTGCCATTCCTTAGAGGATCCAAGCTAGCACTGCAAGCATAAGAGGAACGCATATACTGGGATGTGGTGGAGGTGTGGTGATTTTGAAAGGCTCGTGTGGATACCATAGAGAGCTTGAACACGTCAACTGTTCAAGTTTTTTGATTTGACTCAACAGTTGGTTGAAAGATCTCAACCGAGCTAGGTATAAAATTTTGAGCACCCAATTTACCCCATTTTACTTGGATCCTGAAGGGTTTTGGTTGCATTTCGTTACGCT
Source organism: Aquilaria yunnanensis (assembly GCA_039654915.1). Classification (NCBI taxonomy): domain Eukaryota; kingdom Viridiplantae; phylum Streptophyta; class Magnoliopsida; order Malvales; family Thymelaeaceae; genus Aquilaria; species Aquilaria yunnanensis. The sequence goes on along the minus strand of CM077594.1, from coordinate 77,011,812 downwards.
TGCTTGGCTCCCGAAACCCAACACCACAATCACCATGAGGAAGATCCTATGTTAGGCCTTCATGGAGAAGGCTAAGGTACATTTTACCTCCTGTCATAATCTTGACTAATCTTTACTCCTTTAATAGGTTATTAATGGATTTAACCATTGGAAGGCCTTTACTGGGCACACCCTCAGGGTCCTTTAACCCTGTCTTTAGTTGCTGGTTGGCACATATTTGAGGGTCTTAGTCATCTCACTTGATCATTTTTTAATTAACTTGATGCCATTAGCATCGTCTGTGCAAAACTAGACATGTTAAAGGCCAGAATATTGTTAGTGTTGTGCCCAAAAACAAATCATGAGGTGATTGTATTTTATACATTGAGTTAAGATATTTTAGTAGGACATCACTCCAATTATTATGTTTGTTGTTTATTTCTACATAACAATGTCAAGCATAATTATAATCCAATAATAATAGTACTCTTAAATGTACTTGTTCTTGTATTATTGTAGAGTAGGTTGCAATAATACAGAATGACTAGCATATGAGAAGACTAACATGATATATGTAGTCTACATATGGGCACAAGTTGGAGAACTTGTGTACTGAACTAGCCTGCCCACAAAAGGCTACATGGATCATAATATGAATGTCATGAGTGGTTTTCATAGTGACATTGTATATGTAGTCCTTTGACCTGAGATCATTAAGGTTCCTTACATATGAGTTGCATACTTTGATACTACTTTTTGCTGCTCATATCTTAGTAAATATAATGGTGGTCATTGAGTATGTCACATATCATGCGGAAGGATTTGTATTATCAAGTTGGAATTTGTCCTTTTTATATAATGGGACTAATATCTAGGCTCCTTGATTGAGTGAGCTTGAGAAAATGTATGGTCTTACTAGGATGAGTTGAGATAAGATATCAATGTCATCAATTTTAGTCAATCTACTCAAGAATAAAAAAACTATAGAATGGGCTAATGATGATGACACGTTACATGTCTCATGCTCGGTCTTGAAGTCTTGGACAAAGGAACGATGGCATATATGCATAATGATCAAATAGGTTCAGTTGAATCATCAAATATCTTGTCACTTGGGTGGCAATGATGTGTTGCTAGACACTGCTTATTGTTTATGATCATAAATATGATTTATGACCATTAGCAACTTGGTAGGTGTTACCACTCTAATTATTTAAATACAGTGATCAATTTTAGTAAGCTCGAGCCCCAGGCAGTCAATGTCCTGTAGGCCAAGCAGAACATGTGCACTATGTTTACCCAAGTGGCCCTCTTGGTCATTATAAAAAATGTGTATGTTGGTCCAACCATCACACACATATTCACATACAATTTCATCTAGAAGTGATGATGACAATGAAATTCTTTATTCCTGGCCAATATGAAATTTGAGTAAAATCCCCAAGTGCATGTTTATATGCACACATGAATGCTATTGGTGCGCATCTTTTTTTCCAAACTTTCATACCGTGTCCAACTCAAATTATACCCATGTTCTCCCTTGACCTAAAGGTTTTAAACCCTTTAAACCTTTAATACCCTTAAACCTTCATAGGGAAACAGGTTTGAGACATTAAATCTATCTAAGTTTACAATTATGGATCTTACACTTAACCGGGTAAAAATGACCATATGAATAGTGCTCAGCAAAATCAGCCAATTTTGACAGCCCATAATTCTGGCTACAGGGCACAAAATCTAGTGATTCAAAATCCAAGTTATTCCTCTTGAAGTTTTCTAAGTGTGGTCAAAATTTCATAGCCAAATTCTTTATGTACAGAAAGTTATGGCAGCTGGAGTACAGGGTACCAAATTTTAGCCACTATTGACCATTATGCCCATACAAAATTTCATAATATTCATACACTTCATTTCCAGTTGCAAAACCCACTTGGTAGTGTCCATATATTTTTTACGCACATGGGAAAACCATTCCCCTGAATTTAGAGTCCTTCTAACTATCATTCATAAAAATGCCATCAAAACAACCCATAAACACCATATGGACAGCATTGTATACACACTTCAAACCACACTCCATTGATCCATATATCCTTCTCACATTGCACATACAACATACCCAGATCATTTACATGCATTTATGAACTACATACATGACAATAACTTAGTTAATACATACACTAAGCTTCTTGGAGAACTTCAAAAGCACTAAGCACTCCAGAAACTTGTAGGGACCAGCTGTTGTGTAAGGCAGAAAGTACCATTACTAAAAATAGCTAATGTGATCCAAAAATCATGAAAATTTCCATTTTACAACTAAACATATGGGAATTAATATGCATGAAATTTCACATGGAAATTCACACGACAGCTATTATTTTGAATGCCCTCTTTCAGGTGCTCCTGAAATGGACAGAAAGGGGGTAAGTCTCTTTGAAGAAACTTAGTAAGGGCTTATCATTAGAAACTTGAATTCCCAGCAACATATCTGAAATCCAAAGACATAAAGACACAAAAAAAAAGCACATGTACAAAAATATAGCCATCCAAATGCACAAAGAAACAAAACACAATCAAATGCAATGCTGGCAGCAATACATCATTAAGGTTAGTCCATAAACAATCAAATAAACAATATGTAATCACTATGGCAGCCCTCCTTAAGCTAATGCTTGGAATTAGGAGGTTAAGTGGTCTTATTTAGTACTAACTTGGGCTCTAGAAACCCCTGTAAATACTGCCATCTTAGTGCATGAAAAACAGTAAGGCTGGAACCTTGTTCATGCACTCCCCCTTAACCCATACTTGGTTCCTTGAGCTTTTTGCTCTCTTCCAAGCATGGTCATAGCTTCATGGATGCTTGATCATAATCTTAAGACAGTAAAAAACCATAAAACATGAAGATAAAACCCTTACCTAAGCTGTGAAGGCTAAACTCTTCAAGAGATACACAATAAACCCGAAAACTAGGGTTTTTCTCTTTCTTGTTGCATCCGATTGCCTTCCTTTGTGATTTCTTGGGAGATTGAGCTATGGTGGATATGGAAGCTTATGGAGGAGCTAAGGAACAATTTATGGCTAGTGGCGGATGAAAATGGGCAGGAAATGGCAAGAGATCAAGATATTTTACTTGACTTGATTAGTTTAATCTTAACCTTCACTTAGGTCACTATAAGTATATCTTAAACAAAGACTTTTTGGCTAATCTTTAGCCCACCTTTTTGACCTTATAACCTGGAAATAAAATGCTAGGATAATGCTAGAAATGGCTACGTTTGACTCTTGTCAGAAATCATCCCATCCTTAAGTTATTTTTGTGAACAATTGTACACCTAGTTGTCCTAGGTTCTTAAATAATGGCTTTTCTTTCCTTTATGCAATTCAGCCCCCAAAAATTGCTTCCATACGATTCAAATCCTTCCAAATCTCTCTTTTAGAGTTGTACAATTGAGTACCCAAGTCTTGAAATCTTGCAATAAGACCCATGGATCACTTGTAAAACAAGCAATCCTTTAGGGCTTCCTTTAGTACCAAGTAACCATGGTAATCATTTAGGGAGGTGTAGATTATTCACTTTACCCCTCACATTTCATTCACTATGGTGAAAATTATGCTCTATAATGGTTTATAACCATTATGCCTTTATACTGTAATTTTCCCATTTGTTGAGGTGGTAACAGTAGGAGCCTATAGGGTCACACACTCAGAGCAAATTTGATTACTTGAGTGCATGGGCCAAATCGTTTGGTTATGGTTTTATGTAATTTTGGATTAATTATTGGCCCAAAAGGTGAGCCCATTATTGAGCCTGAAATTATGCTTAATTGGATTAGGGTTTTGAGACTTGCTTTGATTTGGATTTTCGCATCACTATATATAGGGATATATAGTGTGTGAAATTAATGGTTTTTGAGATAGCACTCTTTTAGATGAAATCAAAAGGTTGTTCTAAAATCCCAAACGCTCTCCTCTCTTGTACTTTGTTGGTGGACACAAGCTAGTAGTGTGAGCATAAGAGGAACACTCCTGCCGAAACCTAGAGGAGGAATAGTTTAATAACTTGTTCATCTAGATACCGTAAAGAGCTTGAACACATCAACTGTTTAAGTTTTGGGGTTTGGCTCAATAGTTGGAAGAAATATCTCAAGCTGATCGGTATGAAAAATTTCAAACACCCAATTTACCCTATTTTACATGGATCCTAGGGTAGTTTTGGTTAATTTTTTCTACACTGAATTGGCTCCCGAAACCCTACAGTGGTATTAGAGCTACTTGTAGGACACAAATCCAAGATTGCGTGTTAAATTGTATGATATGTTGAATTTTCTATTGTTTATGATCACAGTTTATTAGATTGATTCATGATGTTGGAACATGCAATATTTGAGATACGTAAAGATACAATAGAAAGAAGTTATGAGATTAACCCTAGATTGATGGATGCGAGATATCTATCTAGATTAGGGTTGTTGTAATAGCTGTTATAATCCTTGCAGGCACTAGATATGTATTGTTCAGACACGTATGGGAGGGTGCCTTTGGTTACTTTGGTAGCATGATTATCTTGGATGGTTTGTTGCTCGGACAGAGGTGATCTTGGGTAACATAGTCAGAATATGATTTTTGGCTATGGGCGGCTCTACCCCTACAACCTCCCACAAAGGTGCTGTCCCTTGACCTTGCCTACTAACTGGCTAACGAGACCGCCAATTGGTCCTACGAAGTACCACATTAATGAACTAGGTAACAAACTCATGTTAATTGACATGCATTATCTTATTCAGTGTGATTTGGCTTGATATGTTATTTGGTGATTTAAATTTGGTACATGGTTATAGCCCTGGTTGGTTGTATTTTTTAATATGGCCCACATGTCATGCATATCTATTCTTCTTTTTGTACCTTCTATTCTCACCCTACTCTTTTTAAATGTAACCTGAGGTTCCTATCATTAACATAACTATAAACTTTGGGTGTGTCCCAAGAGGGCACTACAAGGAGATAACTGAGCAAGGATGAGAAGGAGCTTGTAAAGACTTTTTATTTTCTTAGGCTTTCATGATATTCTCATTAGCTTGAAATTATTGCATAGTTTAGGCTATAACCATATCATGTTTAATTAGTTGTATGCATGAGATGGAAGTTTTATATTTGTATGTGATGCATGTATAATGCAATCGAAGATAATAATTGATGGGATCAAAGAAAAATCCTTTAAGCAAAATATTAAGTCATTAAATATGATGCCTTCCAAATGTTGGCACTCATCAAGACTTTGATCAACATCGGGAGGGTTTGTTAGAGCAAAGTACCTATGCTCATTTTAGGACGATACAATAGGATAAGAGTGATATCCAAATTTTTAACATTAGGTCTGACTTAATTAAGTCATCCTAAAAGAATTGGGGACCTAAAGGCATGGAGTTGGGTTTAAGTTCATGAGATGAGCTTGGGCAAGTGCTGTTCACCCAATTATCTAAAAGTTGCATAAGATGCAATTAGCAAGGGATTGCCTACCTAAATTGCTATGATTTGAAAGAAAAGCCAAAGCCGACTCAAGTTATGGTGAAATATGGATCTTTGTCCACTAGAATGCCTTAGCACCAAGGTGTTCCAAAATAATATCGAGGGTTTTTATTCTTAGTAAAATAGTGGAAGTATCATTTCATAAAAATCCTTATTAAATAAACTAAAATTTATGACTCTTACATTGAATATTTACTGTTGTGGACTACCATGACATAAACACACATAAACACTTTCATTGTAATCAATCCTTGAGAAGGAAAATTGGAATGGGACCAGCTTTCTCAAATGAAACCAAAATTTAAGGATAGTCTTCAAGCAGGAGAAAAAGTTTTTATGTCCTAGAGCAGGCCATTCCAAATGACCTTGCTGCTAATGATCCAAGAGCTGAAAGGGATGCTTATAATAAGCATTCTTTTGATGGCTTGGATGTTGCTTGTCTCATGCTGATTACCATGGAATCTGGGTTTCAGAAGCAACATAGAACATGGTGGTGTTATGAGAGGTTTAAGACCTCCAAAGCATTATTTTAGTGTGAAATGTTTGAGAGATGTCCTGTGGGTCAAATTTGATTTCTGTTTCTTGTTTGGACAAGAAAGGCTTTTCAATTATAATAAAGGATAGGTATTGTTCCATTTATTTAAATGAAATATTTTATGGTAGTGCATAGGTTAGCAATGGATTGTATGTTCTAGAACTCAAGAATTTGATCTATAACATGAATAACAAGAAGCTCAGATTGGATGATTTGAACCTGATCTATCTTTGGCATTTTTGCTTGGGCCACATAAACAAGACCCATATATCCAAGCTCCACAAAAATGGATTCTTGGACTCATTTGATTTTGAATCATATAAGGCATGTTAGTTATGTTTATTGGGAAAGATGACCAAAACCTATTTCATTGGATATATTGAAAAGGCTAATGACTTACTAGGACTCATACATAGTGATGTATGTGGGCCTATGTCTACACTGTTAGTGTTGTGCCCAAAAGCCAATCATGAGATGATTGTATTTTTTCACATTGAGTCATGATATTTTATTAAGGCATTAATCCAGCAATTATATTCGTTGTTTTGTTTCTGCATAACGTAATAAACATAATTGTAACCCTAGAATAATGATATTCTTAAATGTCTCTAGTCTAGTATTATTGTGGAGCGGGTTGCAATAATACATAACGACTAGCATATGTGGAGACTAATATGAGATATGTAGTCTACATATGGGTACAAGTTGGAGAACTTGTGTACTGGACCGACCCACCATGAGAACACTTCATGGATCGTTATATGAGTGGCATAAGTGATTCTCATAGTGATCATGGTATATGTAGTCCTTCGACCTAAGATCATCAAGGTTCCCTACAAGTGAGTCACATACTTTGATACTTTCCTTTGTTGCTTGTAACTGAGTGAACTTGAAGGAGGTTATTGGGTATGTCACATATCATGCGGAGGGATTTGTATGATCAAGATGGGATTTGTCCTTCCTATGTAACGGGAGTGATATGTTCGGGCCCCTTGATAGAGTGAGACTTAGAAAATGCATGGCCATGCTCAGATCAGTTGATATATGATATCAATGTCATCAGCTTAAGTTAGTCTACTCGGTAATCAAGAAACCAAAGATTGGGCTATACAAGAGTGACACATTCCATGTCTCGTGCTTAGTCTTGATGTCTTGGACAAAGGGACAATGGCATATATCGATGATGATCATAATGGTTTAGTCGAATCACCGACAATCTTGTCACTTGGGTAGCAATGATGTGTTGCTAGACACCGCTCATTGCTTATGATCATAAATGTGTCACGCGCTTGCAATGTGATTTATGATCATTGCCAACGTGGCAAGAGCCTATTGGGTTGCACACATAGAGCTATTTGGATCATTAGAGTGCATGGGCTAATTATTTGGGTTATGGTTTCACTTTAATTTCGTATTAATAATGGGCCCAATAGTTGAACCATTATTAAGCCCGAAATTAAAGCCTAATTGGATTAGGGCTTTGAAACCCATTAGGCCTGGAAGTTGAGTCTCACTATAAATACAATTTTTAGTGAGAAATTCGCAGGTCTCCTTACCCTAGGCTCACAAAAAGGCAGCCACACTCTTCTCTTGCAATTCCTTGGAGGACGCAAGCTAGCATTGCGAGCGCAAGATAAATGCATCTGCCGGGACGTGGTGATCCCGAGAGGCTCGTGTGGATACCATAGAGAGCCTGAACACGTCAACTGTTCAGGTTTTGTGATTCGACTCTATAGTTGAGTGAGAGATCTCAACCGAAAATTAGGTATGGAAATTTTTTAACGCCCGATTTACGCCGTTTCACTTGAATCCTGGAAGGTTTCGGTTAAATTCCGCTGCGCTATTTGGCTCCCGAAACCCAACATACACAACCTAGAAGAGACTTCCAAAACTTCATTACTTTTGCTGATCACTTCAATAGATATGGCTATGTGTTTTTTATGAAACAAAATTCATAATCTTTTGAAAAGTTCGAAGAGTTCATGAATGAAGTACAAAATCAACTTGGAAAGAGTATCAAAGCACTTCAATCAAATCAGGGTGGAGAATACTTGGACTAAGAATTCCATGACTATGTAAAGAAGCATGATATAGTATCACAACTTATTCCATGTGGTACACCTTAATGGAGTGGTGTATCTAAAATTAGAAATCAAAACTTATTAGCATGGTTCAATTTATGATGAGTTAGGCTAACTTTTCAAACTTCTTTTCGGCACATGCTCTTGAGGCAACTATTTTTACAATAAACTGAGTTCCATGCAAATCAATTTAAAAGACCCCATATGAGGTATAGAGCGGGAGGTGTCCTAGTTTATCTTTTACGAAGATTTATGGTTGCAAGACTTATGTGAAACATCAATCCTTGAACAAGCTAGGGCCCAAATCTAATAAATGTATTTATGTTAGGTATCCTAAAGAAACAAAGGGTTGCTATTTCTATAATTCTTTTCAGTAAAAAGTGTTTGTTGCATGGACTGGTGTCTTTTTAAAGAAAGAGTTTATCTCTAAAGGAACTTTTGAAAGGGGAACTCAAAGAAATTTGAGAACAACAATGGTACATTGAACCTGAGATAAAACCCGAGTAGTCACCATAAGATGTTATGGTTCTAGAGCTTGCTCCTATAGCACAAAGCCCATATAGGTGTGGTAGGATTCGACATGAGCCCAAGAGATATGAGTTTCTCATGACTTATATTGGTGATGTAAAGCTTATGGATTAAGATGAGCCCACAACCTACCAACAAGCTTTGTCGGTACTAGATTCTAAGAAGTGGCTAAAGGCCATGAAATATGATATGGAATCTAGGTATCAAAACCAAGTTTGGGCTTTGGTTGATTTACTTGAAGGGGTAAAACTCATAGGGTACAAATGGATCTTTAAGAAGAAGTCTGACATGGATGGTAATATTATTACCTATAAGGGATGATTGGTTGCAAAAGGTTCTTAGCAAATTCATGGTATTAATTATGACAAGACCTTTTCACTTGTTTCTGTGCTTAAATCCATCCAAATTCTGTTGGCTATTGCTTCACAATTATGATTATAAGATATGGAAAATGGGCTTCAAAATTGCCTTCCTTAATAAAAAAACTATTTGAGGATGTGTACATGACATAACCCGAGGGTTTTGTCACTCTAGAAAATGTTTATAAGGTGTGCATGTTGCAAAGGTCCATTTATGGACTAAAGCAAGCTTCTTTGAGTTGGAATCTTCATTTTGATGAAGTAATCAAAAAGTTTGGTTTATCAGAAATGAAGATGAACCTTGTGTCTGCAAGAAGGTTAGTGGAAGCACTATTGTTTTCTTGGTGTTGTATGTAGATGATATACTACTCATCAGGAATGACATTCTCAAGCTACAGTCTGTCAAGACTTGGTTAGGGAAATGTTTCTCTATGAAGGACTTGAGTAAAATGGCCTATGTGTTAGGCATTAGGATCTATATAGATACATCAAGAAAGCTGCTCAGCCTAAGCCAAAGTACATATGTTGGCAATGTGCTAAAGAGGTTTAGCATGCAAGACTCTAAGAAAGGATTCTTGACCATGTTGCATGGTATAACTCTAGCAAGATTTCAATGTCCTAGTACACTTGCGAAGAGAAAACACATGAGTAAGATTCCATGTGCCTTAACAATTGGATCTATCATGTATACATTGAAATGTACTCATCCTGATGTCCTATGTGCCTTGAGCATGATGAGCAGGTACCAATCAAACCTTGGTGAGAGCCACAAGACAACTGTTAGGAACATCCTTAAGTACTTGAGAAGGATTAAGGATGCATTCTTGGTCTATAGAGGTGAGGATGAGCTCGTTGTAAGGGGTTACACCGATATTAGCTTACAATCCGATAGGGATAATTTCAAATCACAATCCAGTTATATGTTTTGTCTTGGTGGTTATGCTATGAGCTGGAAGAGTTTAATGCAAGAGACATTACTTGACTCTACAACAGAAGCCAAGTGCATTGTCACCTCTAATGTTACAAAGGAGGCATTTTAGATCAAGAAGTTCATCACAAAACTTTGATTGGTTTTGAGTAGGGTTGATTATTTGATTTTTTTGGTTTAAACAAAATGAAATTAGTTGATTTATTCAGTTTTTTATTTTGGATGATAAGAAACCAAATTAACCGAATCAGTCTATAAAACTGAATTCAAACCGAACTAAAATATTTTGGTTTAGTTCGGTTCAAACCGAATTAATTGAAAAAATGAGAGTGAAATTCTATAAGAGATGAAATGAGAGAGAGATATTGTTTTTATTTTAAATTCCATTCAATATAGAAAATTCATTGTCTATGGAAAGAAAGAAAATAAGAATCCAAGCTAATTTGGGTTATTTGGTAGCTTTATTGTTTATGAAAAAGTAAAAAAAAATTTGGTATAGAAAAATTCGATTACCGAATTAACAAAATTCCAAAACCGAAACTGAATTGAAACTAAAATTTTTATTATTCGGTTTTAACCGAAATTGAACCAAATTACTGAATTAACTGAATCAAATTTCAAGGTTATTTTGGTTTTTTAGATTTTTCGGTTTGAATTGAATATTGATCACCCTTAGTTTTGAGCATTGTTGACTAGATAGAGCTCTATTATGATAACAATGGAGTAATCATGCAAGCAAAGGAATTGAGATCTCACCAGTGATCCAAACACATACTTTGACACCATTATCTCATTAGGGAGATCATTGAATGTGTGATGTGAGGATATGCAGGACCTCAACAGACAGCAATGTTACTGATCCACTAACAAAACCCCTTATATAGCAGAAGCATGATAGTCATTTTAGATCCGTCGGATTTAGAAACATAGATGACCGGCTTTAGTGATGTGGGAGTTTGTTAGTGTTGTGCCCAAAAGCCAATCATGAAATGATTGTATTTTATACATGGAGTCATGATATTTTATTGAGGCATTACTCTAATAATTGTGTTTGTTGTTTGTTTCTATGTAACATAATTGAACATAATTATAACCTTAGAATAACAATATTCTTAAATGTCCTTGGTCTAGTATTAATGTGGAGTAGGTTACAATAATACACAAAGACTAGCATATGTGGAGACTTATATGAAAAATGTTGTCTACATATGGATACAAGTTGGAGAACTTGTGTACTAGACAAACCTATCGGGAGAATACTACATGGATCATTATATGAATGCCATAAGTAATTCTCCTAGTGATCGTTGTATATGTAGTCCTTTGACCTGAGATTGTCAAGGCTCCTTACATGTGAGTTGCATACTTGGATACTAGTCTTTGTTACTCGTAGCTGAGTGAACATAAAAGTGGTCATTAAGTATGTCACATATCATGTGGCAAGATTTGTCCTTCCTATATAATAGGAGTGATATCTCTGAGCCACTTAATTGAGTGAAACTGAGGAAATTCATGGCCATGCTCGAATGAGTTAATATGGGATATAAATGTCATCAATTTTAGTTAGTCTACTTGGGAATTAAGAAATCATAGCTTGGGCTATACAAGGATGACATATTCCATGTCTGGTGCTCAATCTTGATATCTTGGACAAAGGGATGATGACATATTTAGATAATGATAACAAAGGTTTAGTCGAATCACTTACTATTTTTTACTTTGGTAGCAATGATGTGTTGCTTAACACCGCTCATTATTTATGATCATAAAAGTGATTTACGATCATTGCCAACATGATAGAAGCCTATAGGTTCACATACTTAGAGCCAATTAGATTATTTGAGTGCGTGGGCCAAATTGTTCGAATATGGTTTCATGTAATTTGAGTGCGTGGGCCAAATTATTCTCCCAAAAGTCATGCACATTATTAAGGCCGAAATTGGGCCTAATTACATTAGGGTCTTAAGACCAGCTTTGATTGGGATTTTCACATTACTATATATATGGATATATAGTTTGCGAACTTAGTGGTCTTTAAGAGAGCACTTTCTGGATGAAATCAGTAGGTTGTTCTAAAATCCTAGCCATACTCCCCTTTTATTCTTCCTTGGAGGATGTAAGCTAGTCCTACGACAACAAGAAGAATGCTCTTGTTGGAACATGGAGGCGGCATGTGGATCCAACCAGTTAATATGGATACTATAGAGAGCTTGAACACATCAACTATTCAAGTTTTGTGATTCGACTCAACAGTTGGTTGAAAGATCTTAACTTGATAGGTAAGAAAAATTTTAAACACCGAATTTACCCTGTTTCACATGGTTCCTAGAGTAGCTTTAGTTAATTTCTATTGCATTGATTAGGCTCCCAAAACCCTATAGATATCATGCTTGAACTTCAATTTCAGGCAAAAGGAGATCCTTGCCAACATCCTGACGGGGGAAGAGCAAACATCACCTAAAGAGAGGATGCCAAATGGGGAACCTTCCCCTAAGGGAATTCGGGACTGGCCTCCATCTCTAAAGGCATCAAGACTATCACCAGGACTGAAGGGGCCTAAAAAAAGAAGGGGAAAAGATCGCAAAATCACACAACTAGGTTAATCATGCCCCAAGTACGTGATCAAAAGAGAGGATGTCTCTCTGTTCTTGATCCCACATACTAATCCATTGTTGATCATAACCAAGATAGCAGGATATGAGGCAAGATAGGTTTACGTTGATGAGGGAACTAGTGTCAATGTCATCTTCAACCATGCCCCAGGCCTCTTAGAGTACCCTCATCCTCTTTGATGCCTCCAAAATGGTCCATCTACAAAGTGGGAAGGGACGAGATTCCTAAATAAGGAATCATATATTTGCCCCTAATGCTAATGGGGGCCTACCCAGTAACCAAGAAGAAGCTTCGCCACTTTCAAATAGCAGAGTTATAGGTCCTAAATGTGTTTTCTCCCTATAATGCCTTACTAGGATGACTTGCACAGGTACAATTTTTCGTTTATTCTAATATACAACTACTAACCTTAACCTTTGCTTGCCATTGGGAGATGCTAGTTATTATGTGTCATAGGAAATGGCCCAGGGGACCTATGTCTTGAGCCTTCATAGCATTTGTTGAGAGGGATCCAAATAATAGGCAGCCTAGGAAGGGGGCTATGGCCTTTGCGCCAGAAGCTGAGTTAGAAAGCATTGAAGTTGCCCTTGAACAAAGCACCCAAATAACGTAATACTTCCGTGATAAGGTAAAATCACTTCGTGTTGATTTCTTGAAGGCCAACAGAGATATTTTACCTGGTCCCAAAGTCATATGACAGGAATAGATCCTGGGGTGCCATGTCACAAGCTGGGGGTGAAGCACATGGCCTGACTTGTAAAGTAAAGGAAAAGGGTAATGGGTGCAAATAGTTAGAAATTTGTTCGAGCATATATCTAAAGGCTATTGAAATCAAGCATCATCTATAAGGTGACATACCCATAGTGTCTGGCCAATGAAGTTTTGGTCGAGAAGGAAAATGAGTCTTAGAGGATGTGTTTAGAGTACCTTAATTTAACTAAGGCTTGCCTCAATGGCCCATATCCTTTGATGTCCACAGATCAACTATCAGACGCAATGGTTGAATTTAAGAAGTTGAGCTTGATGGATGCCTATAGCAGCTATCACCAAATCTCGATGCACCTTGATGATGAGGAAAAATCATCTCCACAACTGGAAAAGAGTATCAGTACAAGGTGGAAGAGCATTAGCGACTAAATAAAATAGTTGCTTTTAGTCGCATAATGCTACTAAAATGCAACTGAGCATGTCAATCACATAATAAACAGTTGCTTGTGCATATGCGACTAAGTTATGGCTAATTGTTATGACTAAAAATAATAGTCCCATGTGTTCTGACTTATAGTACTGAAGCGACTGCCAACATCAGTCAAATGTTATGATTAAAATTCAATCACATAATGAGAATGAATTCAATCACTTCACTTTATATATATATTTTTCAAATTTCATTTAAAATTTATTATATTTGATTAAGAATATTTTGTGTGATTAATATAGTATTTTTAAATAGTTAATTTTTATAATTATTATGATGATTATCATAATTGTTATAATTATTAACATAGATAATTATTAACATGAAGAACAATAATTGAAAAAGAACTATAATATTAATAAAAAATATCAATTAATTACAATTTGGGAGAATAATAAATCCATGATAATGGCACAACTAAACCCATTGGTAAAGCGCATTCCTAGCGGCCTGATTAGACTAATGATCACCACTCTAATGGGCTTGACGATCTTGAATTTGTTATTGCTCCTCAACCAGATGGTAAGCTGGAATCTCCTATGTCTCAGGAATGTGACTACCGAGCCGAGTAGAGGTAAGATCAATATCCTAAGTCATCTTAGGATAAGAATATCCTACTTGATGCTAAATTGACTGTGATGGCGGTGCAGGCACAGTTGATGCTGGGTAAAACTGATGAAATGATGGCATCGGCAGCTGCTAAAAGCCCGACATCATATGAGTAGAAACTGTAGTTCTCCATGTTCACATTATTTGATAAATTTGAAGCATACATAACCTCTTAGGCATAAACATATCTACCAAAGCTTTTTTCTACATTATAGAATTGCCATCCTTTATCAGGCGGAGCTCAGACCACATATCCAATTCCTTTAGATCTAACCATGCAGTATGATTGTCCTTTGTCTTACCCTTAATGTCCATTAACATATAAAAAAGATTTTCAAAGAAATTTTTCTCTATGTGCATAACATCAAGGTTGTGTCTCACGAGTAGGTCCTTCCAATAAGGCAAGTCCTAAAAAATCAACTATTTCAACCAATTATGAGTCTTCCCAAATCTACTCATGCAAAGATCATCATACATTGCACCATAACATAGGAATTACATTTTATCTAAACCTTGATTGTTTTCATTGCCAGACAATGGTGCCATAGTTGTATCTTTCACTTTTAATCTTAGTGTAAAAGTATTAATATTCCTATGAAATGAATAATTTCTCGATAAGAACTTCTTATGATAGTCGAACCAATATGGATTTATTATGTACTCTAGTTGAAAAGAACCAATGTTCTCCATATAATACGGACATGCCAATCTCCCATGTGTTCTCCACCTTAAATTAGAAGCCTCAAGAACCAACATGGCTTCCTATGAAAGTCGAACCAACATGGCTTCCTTCTATACTCCAGCTGAAAATGACCAATGTTCTCCATATAATACGGACATGCCAATCTCCCATGTGTTCTCCACCCTAAATTTGAAGCCTCAAGAACACATCAATATTTCATCTATGAGGCCTTGGACTTGGAGTTAGCAAAGAAAGAAATGTATATGCTTCTTTCATACACATTTTGGGTGGTAAATTATCCATAATAATGAAAACCAGTCAGATAGAATACGTTCATCTCATTGCAGGATTCGACATAAATCCATCTGTACATAGTCCAAGACATAGATGCTTGATTTCAGCAACAAAGTCAGGGAAAGTTGCATTTATATGCTGCCAAGCCTCTGTTTGTCATGGATGACCCACTGAACCATTCTCACTACATCGATTACTTGCATGTCATGTCATGTGTTTTGCAGTTTGGATAGACATAAATAACCATTTTAGCTAGTCAATAATTGGAAGGTGCCGCAAAAACTTTTGCGGAATTGTTTTTATTTGTCCTCTATTCATTGTTACTTCCTTATATCTACACTCTTCATAAATGGTGCAATGCATTAAATGTGCATTTTCACCATCGAATAACATACAATTTTTTGGACATGTATCTATTTTCACGTACAGAAGACCCAAGCCCTTCATCATTTTTTTAGAGTCATACAATGTTTGTGGCAATTGATTGTACTTTGGAAATTCCTTAACAAGTGCCAGAATGTCATTAAAGCAGCTACCAGTCTTATCCTACCTAATTTTCTCACTTAACAACTGAGATACTATTGGCAACTTCATCTATTTGGTGCATCCATCCCACAATGATACTGATACATCACTAAGTAGTTTGTAAAATTTCTTCGCACTTGGATTACACAATTTGTTTTCAATTCTGCCAAAATTAAACATCTTACCCCTTCATTATCAAATTGATGCTCATTACAATAGCATTCATAGCAACAGTTGCTTTTTGGTTATCATCATCATTTTCATGAGTTTCATTTCCTTCATTATGGTGAACATTTGGGCCAATCGAATTAATAACCATTGGTTTATACCTAGATCTATTGTTATAGTCATTATCTCTATCATTCTTGATGATGATGGATTTGAGGATTCCTTAAAAATAAAAATTATGACATTGCATATCATATCACTCATAATGACAGTACCATACATAAAAGTTATCCACAAATCCATAATCACAAAGATGCATTCTAACTACATTTTGTTCTTGGTAATGTCTGTTTTGGCATCATTGACATGGACATTTTATCAGTTCAATCGCACTACTACATACAGTTTTGATAAAATTTTCCACATCATCTATAAAATTTGAATTTATGTAGCCATCCCTTATTAAACGTTTATACATCCATTCACGTCCTGCAACCATTCTCTTGTATGATTCCTATAGTAGAAATTAATATATATTCAATTAAAAAAATAAACATTACAATACAGTATCTTTTAATTTCTAATTTCTACTGTCACTGGTATGCTATGAGTGTCCACTTATACCCTAATAGTCATCAATTCTTATAGGGATTGGCCCTACCCTACTTAGAAATGAAAAATATGTCTCGTACTTTTACATTGTCATTTATGTTAGTGGTCTAGAAAAACTTTGCTAGGATTTCACCTTAGTTCCTCGGAATGCATGTTGACTTGAGACAAAAATCTCAAATCCAGCTTCCAAGGAATAAGGTTTCATGCAGCAGGAATTTATCCACCGTTAGCATAAATTACAAATATGAAAGTATGGTACAAATTTTTTCATTTCTGAACTGTCTAACTTGGGCAATCAATGATTTTTGAACAAAGCCATATTATGTATATATATTAAATGTAGATAATTGTAGATATCATATATTCATAGCATTTCTCAATATATCAAGAATCATTGATAGGCACTCTATGGTTTCTCTACATGCATATGCATATATACATACAATTACTAATAAAATATTTATTATTTATAAAAAAATCTTGAATAGAATTACTTACCTCTACACTGAAAATTAAAGATGAGATCGATATAGTGTGAATATAGTAGAGTTTCAGCCTGAGAGGAGCAGCCAATTTTGAATAAGAGGCATAGACATAGAGTAGAGAAGGAGAGGCCGAAGGAGGAAGAAGAAATAAAGAAGGAATGAAGAGGGTGCTGTATGGTGAAGAAGTGACTGAAATAGCGACTATGTTTTTTTTTTTTTGCAATTGAGGTGTGATTGAAAGTGAATTTTTTTGAAATTTGCCATTGAGAAGTGACTGTTAGGCAATAATATTTTATTTTGTGTGACTGAAATAAAAATATATTATAATATATGTGACTAAAATGTGACTATTTGTTAAGCGACTAAATATTTTAGTCACATGTCAGTCGCTAGGCCTGCCTCATGCAATTACCATGCGATTGACAAATTTTTTGATTAAAATCAATCACATATGCCAGTTGCTCAAGCCAGATTTTTTTTTAGTGTCTACTACTATCAAAGTATGCCTTTTGGGCTAAAGAATTAGTGGCTCATGAAAAAAATTCTTTGAGGGTCTGCTTGAGATGGATGTTGATGTTACCGAATAAGGTCCCAGTGCCATGATTTCACTACCAATGATAGGCTTTTAGGAAACTATGATCTCACATAGGTTACAATTGGCTAGTTATTATATGTGAAATATCTTAAAACTATTACATGCAACTAGTTACTTAGCCTACTATGCATAGAAAATATGCATACGTCATCTTGGCTATGCAACAACATTTAAGTAAATCAATAAAGAAAATAGTGGTTAGCCATGTTAATGAAACACAAGTTAAAAACAAGACAAGTCATAAAAACTTTAGTTGCTTTAACTTTTACCGCCTTCACAAAATGGGAAAATTACAACATAAAGACCTAAAGTTATATGCTTTAGTTTTTCTCATAGTGTATGATTTGTGAAATATAAAGTATTCAATACACACTCCCTTAAATGACACACACAATGATAGTTTGGTCCTTAAGAAAGCCTTAATGGATTGCTTAATTTTCAAGTAATGTTTGGACTAAATTGTATAATTACAAAGGTCGGGAACTCAATTGCACAAAATTTAAAAAATGGCTTATGTAGGGGCATGGACAATATTAAAAGTGTTTATTGTTGGGGGCCAAAATGGAAGAAAGACAAAGTTCATCATTTATGGCATAATGCCAAATAAGGATCCAAGTATCCACATTTTTGTCTTAAGGTTATAATGACCTTTGACAAAGACTAGGAAGGTCAAAAATATATTTTTCCCACCCCTGTATGGCCAGCCAAGACATGGTCCAACCATAGGCAAAAGTTGCAAAAATTTGCACATATACCATAAGATAATTTGGACCTAGCTTAAAGAAAGAATAAATAAGGAAAAACTAATGGAAAATCTTGATTTTTTTCATTTCTTCCTCCATATTCAGCCTCCACCAGCCAAGGGTTCTTCCTTGACCTCCTCCATCATCCTCCATAGCCACCACAACTTAAGCAAGTAAGTGAAAGGAAGAGAAAACAAGGAATTCAACAAAAAGAAAGAGAGAGAAGCCCTAATTTTTTGTTCTCCTAGGGTTTATTGGGTTCTTAACTTTAAGGTAAGGGTTTTATCTAAGTTTCATGGATGTTTATTGTTCAATAATGATGATTAAATATCCATAGGGCTAAGACTATGCTTGGAAGAGAGCAAAAAGCTCTATGAACTAGGTATAGGTTAAGGGAGAGTGTATGAACAAGGTTTCAGCCTTGCTTTTTTCATGCACAAAGATGGCAGCTTGATTGAGGGTTTCTAGAGCCTAGGTTAGTACAAAATAATTCTTAATGACTCCAAAGACCAAGCAATAGCTTGTGGAGGGCTTCCATTAAGAGTTCTTAATGTTTGTTTACATGTTTATGGACTAACCCAAAAGTATTGTTGTTGCCGTATTGCATATGAATGTTTGCATTTGTTTTGTGCATTTGATTGCTATATTATGTATATGAGTTGTGTTTTTCATGTTTTAGTGTCTTTAGATTTTAGGTTCAATGCTGGAAACCAAGATTTTATAGACAAGCCCATGCTAAGTTCTTCAAAGGAACTTATCCCTTTTTCTATCCACATTTCCGGTGATCCTGAAAGAGAACTTTCAAAATAACACTTGTAATTTGAATTTTCTAATGAAATTTCAAGTAGATGAGCTCAAATATTCTTAGTTATCAACTGGAAATTTTCATGAATTTTGGAGCACAATAGCTTAGTGTTGGTACTTTCTGTTGTATGCATCAGCTGTCTTTGGAAGTTTCTGGAGTGTACAGTGTTTGTAAGGCTCTCCAAGAAGCTAGTGTATGTACTCAGCCATGATAGGACATGTATAAGATGCATATATGCATGTAAATGAGTTTTGAATGTTGTATGGATGATGTTTGAACCAATGAAGTGTGGTTTGAGTTGAATATACAAGTTTTGTCCACTTTTTGGTTTGAGCTATTTTGTTGGCATTCTTATAAATGGTGTTTGGAATGGCTTTAAATTAAATAAAATGGCTTTCCCAAGTATTTAAGACCATTATGGATACTTTAAATTTGGTTTTTCACCTAGAAGTGAAGTGCATGAATTACCTGAAATCTTATATAGGCATTTTAGGAATTGGTTGCCTAAATTTGGCACCTTGTAGTCTAGTAGCCATAACTTCCAGTACAGCTTAAGTTTAGCAATGAAATTTGGAAATCACATAGTAGACTTCAAGATGAAGAATTGGTTTTAGAATCACTTAATTTGGTGCCCCTGTAGCTGAAGATATGCCTTGTCAAAGTTGGTTAATTTGGTTGAGTACTATTCATTTGGTCATATTAACCAAATAACCTATAAAGTCCATAATGGGATTTCTAGATGGACTTAATGCATCAAACTTGTTTCCTTGTGATTTTTTAAGTATATTGAAGGTCTTAAAACCTTTATGGAATAGGAAGACATAGGTAGAATTCGAGTTGGGCACGACATAAATGTTTGGACATATAAATGGGCACCAAGTGCACCAAGTGTGCATGAGTGCAATATCGATTTAGGATAGGGCTTTGACCATTGTCTTCCTTAGCAAATGAGATTATATGTGAATATGTGTATGATGATCAGACTAATATACACATATTTACATAATGATCAAGAGGGCCACTTGGGTAAATATATTAGCATTGTTCTGCTTAGCGTACAGAACATGAATTACCCTGGGACTTGGACACACTAAATATGGTCATTGTGATTGTAGCACTTAGAGTGGTAACATTAACCTCAAATAATAACTGTGTGCATACATGTCAATCTTATATGTACCCAAATGCAACCCTTGTGTTATACACACCACTGGATACTAGTAGAGGCCATATATAGTATGGAAATACCATATATATATATATACACAAGAGACAACAAAATCTAATAAGATCCATAATTAGCTCTTCACCTAAGCAAGCTAGCTTCAAGTGATGAGCCGCATCCTTTTGCTCGCTTAGCCTAAAATTGAAAGGGAAACACTTTGGTAAGTAGAAGCTAATGCAACAAGTAACTTTGAATCATAAAATTCACACTTAGATAGTTTTTTTAGGATGTATAGGAGAGAGATTTTTTAGGACGTATAGGTTAGCCTTAATAGCAACCTCTTACCAACTATTAGGGTTGACTATCCTTCTAAGTATTTGCATAACACTTAAAGGGTGAGTACTTTAAAGTACTTAGTAAGGGATTTTAGTACCTAGAAAGGAAACCAGAGAATGTATGCATGCAATGTAGATCATACAGATATACACATATAGTCAACACAAGAGCACAACAACTTAACAAATATAACAATAACAACAATTAATGCAAATAATGAATGGATGTATGGATAAATGAATAGTGCACATGTATATGCACTTAGGACTTCTATACACTTGAAGGTGCTCACTTCTATCATGAGCTCATACTACTGAGGTATTTTGGATACTGGTACCTCATATCTAATGTTAGCACTTAACCTTATCCCATGAATTCATTTTATATGCAACTTAGAGTAAGTCATTACCAACTCAAACCTTACTTGCATCTTATGGGCTACTTAGAATCAATTGTTACTTGGACAGGACTATTGGGTGGCACCTTAATACCTAGAGGTTTTTGACCCCTATCCTTGGGCCATTAGGGGTCCTAAACCCATTGGGTTCCACTACAATTCTAGACTTTCATAACCTTTAACCTTGCCTATTGGAGAACTCAAACACTTCTTAGTCCTGTCTTAGTGCCTTCTTTCACCTTAAGGCACTGAAGCTTATGCACTTACTTTGCCCTCTTAACCAGTAAATTATTAACCAACTTAACAATGCATTTTTACTATATTTGAAGTGGGATTTAGGGCTAAATCCAACTATTAAGTACCTTCAGAATGGCTTAGAATGAAAGCTGATGTAATTGCAACTACCTTGAAGCACCATAACTTGGGGCGAAATGCTTGGTGGCATTGTGGTGCCCAGGGGTGGCGCTATAGTGCCCCAATGCTATGGTGCCAAGGGCTCCTCTGCAGCATAAAGACCTTCACGAACATGCCTCTTTCATTCCCCAATCTTTCTTACCCACTGCCAAACGTTCTTGGCCTTAATTGAAGATTACTCCAAGTGTTTTGTTAACACTAATTCTACATTACTTATGCTTGCCAAAACTTAAAATCACTTGCTTAAAATCACCGATAAACCAAGATGCAAGGAAACACACTACATAAAATACACATGAGATCCCAAAGCTCTCTTTGAGTTCCAACCTTAAATTCAACTAAAATGGACATTAAAGGCTTGAAAGTAAGACCTGTTTTAACCTTTTAACAAAGTTAGAACCAACCTATAAGCATGGCAGAGTATTACCTTAATGTTTAAACCCAAGACTTGGAAGAACAAGAGCAATTGCACCATGGAACTATGATCCTCCTTAGGTTACAATTGGCTAGTTATTAGTTGTGAAGTATCTTAAAACTATTACGTGGAACTACTTATTAGCCTACCCAACATAAAAAATGTTCAACATCATTTTGGCTATGCAACACCAATTAAGTAAATCAATAAAGAAAATAGTAGCTGGCCATTTTTAATGAAACACAAGTTAAAACAAGCCATGACATAAAATATTTAGTTGTTTTAACTTTAACTAATAACTGTGTGCATACATCCCAATTTTATATGCACCCAAATGTAACCGAAGTGATTTTCACACGAATAGATACTAGTAGAGGCAACACATAGTATGAAAATACCATATATATACAAGAGACAACAAAAATCTACAAAGATCCATCCCTGGCTCTTCACACAAGCAAACTAGCTTTAAGTGATGAGCCACACTTTCCTTGTGCTCACTTAGCCTCAAACTAAAAGGCAAATAATTTGGTAAGTACAAGCTTATGCAACAAGTAACTTTAAATCATAAAATTCACAATTAGAGAGTTCCTTTAGGATGCAAAAGTTAGAATTAATTACAACCTCTTACCAACTATTATGCTTGACTAGCCTTCTAAGTACCTACACAACACTTAGAAGGTATGCACTTTAGAGTACTCAGCAAGGGATTTTGGCACCTACAAAGGAAACCAAATATGCAGGCATACAATGTACAGTATACATATATACATATAAAAGCAAGACGACAACACAACAACACAACTAACATAACAAAAACAACAATTAATGCAAATAATGAATGAATGTATGGATGGATGAATAATGCACATGCAAATGCACTTAGGACTTCCAAACACTTGAAGGTACTCACTTTAGTCATGAGCTCATACGGCTGGGGTGCTTTGGATACTGGCCCCTTATATCTAATACTAGCACTTAACCTTACCGCATGAAGTCCTTTTACGGGCAACTTAAAGTATGTTGTCATCTATTCAAACCCTACCCATATCTTATGGGCTGTGTAGAATAAGTAGTTACTTACACACCTCTTATCCATATTTTCCCTTCTCTTGTTGTGTAGGGTAACTAACTTAGTTGCACTGGACTTTTGGGTGCCAGCTTAATCCCCGGAGGTTCTTAACCCCTATCCTTGGGCCATTAGGGGTCCTAAACTCCTTGGATTCCACCCCAATGCTAGAGTTTCATAACCTCAATCCTTGGCAATTAGAGAAGTCATACACTCCTTATTCCTGTCTTACTACCTTCTTATACATTAAGGCACCGAAACTTACCCATTCACTTTGCCCTTTTAGCCATTTTTCTTATTAACCAAATTAACAATGTATTTTTACTATATTTGGAGTGGGATTTAGGCCTAAATAAATTAAGTACTTTAGGAATGGCCTAGGATGAAATTTGATGTAGTTTAAGCTGCTTAAGGCACCGTAACTCAGGGCTAAATGCTTGGTGGCGTTGCAGCACCCAAGGGTTATTACCACTCTGAGTACTTAAATATTGTCACCATCTTTAGTATGCCCGAGTCCAAGGGCAATGCATGTTTTTTAGGCCATCAGAACATGTACACTATATTTGTCCAAGTGGCCCTTTTGGTCTTTATGCAAAGATGTGTATATTGGTCCAACCATCGAACACATATTCACATACAAAACCATTTGGTAGTGTAGGCAATAGTCAAAACCTCCTCTCATGTCAATATTGTTGGGTTTTGGGAGCCAAACAGCGCAGCAGAATTTAACTGAAACCCTTAAGGATCCAAGTGAAACGAGGAAAACCGGGTGTTCAAAAATTTTCATACCTAATTTTCGGTTGAGATCTCTCACTCAATTGTAGAGTCAAATCACAAAACCTGAACAGTTGACGTGTTCAAGCTCTCTATGGTATGCACATGAGCCTCTTGGGATCACCACGCTTCCACCACGTCCCGGCAAATGCGTTTCTCTTGCGCTCGCAGTGCTAGCTTGCGTCCTCCAAGGAATTGCAAGAGAAGAGTGCGATTGTCCTTTTGGGAGGCTAGGGCAAGAAGACCTACGAATTTTTCACTAAAAGTTGTATTTATAGTGAGACTCAACTTCCAGGCCTAATGTGTTTCAAAGCCCTAATCCAATTAGGCTTTAATTTCGGGCTTAATAAAGGCTCAACTATTAGGCCCATTATTAATACGAAATTATTGTGAAACCAAAACCCAAATTATTAGCCCATGCACTCTAATGATCCAAATAGCTCTATGTGTGCAACCCAATAGGCTGTCACAACGTTGGCAATGATCATAAATCACATTTATGATCATAAGCAATGAGCGGTGTCTAACAACACATCCTTGCTACCCAAGTGACAAGATTGTCGATGATTCGACTAAACCTTTGTGATCATCACCGATATATGCTATTGTCCATTTGTCCAAGATATCAACACTAAGCACGAGACATGGAATGTGTCACTCTCATATAGCCCAATCTTTGGTTTCTTGATTACCGAGTAGACCAACTTAAACTGATGACATTGATATCGTATATCAACTCATCCGAGCATGGCCATGCATTTTCTAAGTCTCACTCTATCAAGGGGCCCAAAGATATCACTCCCGTTACATAGGAGGGACAAATCCCATCTTGATCATACAAATCCCTCCGCATGATATGTGGCATACCCAATGACCTCCTCCAAGTTCACTCAATTACGAGCAACAAAGGAAAGTATCAAAGTATGTGACTCACATGTAGGGAACCTTGATGATCTTAGGTCAAAGGACTATATATACCATGATCACTATGAGAATCACTTATGACACTCATATAGCGATCCATGTAGTCTTCTCATGGTGGGTTGGTCCAGTACACAAGTTCTCCAACTTGTACCTATATGTAGACTACATATCTTATATTAGTCTCCACATATGCTAGTCGTTTTGTATTATTGCAACCCGCTCCACAATAATACTAGACTAGGGATGTTTGAGAATATCATTATTCTAGGGTTATAATTATGTTTATTAAGTTACGCAGAAACAAAACAATAAACATAATTGCTGGATTAATGCCTTAATAAAATATCATGACTCAATGTGCAAAAAATACAATCATCTCATGATTGGCTTTTTGGGCACAACACTAACAAATATGCCATTCATTCAAAATTCCATGCCCATGCACAATTACATGCACACTTGGTGCACTTAGTGCCTATTCGATATGTCCAAACTTTCATGTTGTGTCCATCCCAAAATCTACCCATGTCCTCCTGTGACCTTAAGGTTTTAAACCCATTAGAATACTTGAAAATTCATAGGAAAATAGGTTTGAGGCATTAAATCCATCTAAGTTTGAAATTATGGAGTTTACACTTAACCAAGTAGAAATGACCATATGAATAGTATATAGCAAAATCAGCCAATTTTGACAGGCCATAACTCTGGCTATAGGACACAAAATCCAGTGATTTAAATGCCAAATTCTTCATCTTTTAGTGTTCTAACTTTGGTTAATATTTCATAGCCAAATGCATTAAGTAAAAAAAGTTATGGCTATTAGAGTACACGGTACCAAAATTTGAGCAACTAGTGACCATATTGCCTATACAAAATTTATTAAAATTCAGTCACTTTATTTCTAGGTACAAAACCAACATGGGCAGTTCCATACATGTCTTAGGCACATGGGGAAGCCATTCGCCTATATTTTAGGTCATTACATAAGTATCAAATACCAAACTCTTCAAAACAGCCCATAAGAACACTATGGACAGAATTACACAAACAATTCATACTACACTCCATTGATCCATATATCATTTTCACGCTACACAAACAACATGCCTAGTTTATTTACATGCATTTCATGCACTACATACATGTCAATAACTTAGTTGATACATACACTAAGCATCTTGGAGGGCTTCAGAAGCATTAATCACTCTAGAAACTTGAAGGGACCCGTTGCTGCGTAAGGTAGAAAGTACCATTAACTACACATATAGAGGTTAATGTAACTAAAATTTCATAGAGAAATTCAAATGAAAGATATTAGTTTGAATACTCTCTTTCAGGTGCTCTTGAAAATGGATAGAATGGGGGTAAGTCTCTTTGAAGAAACCTAGTAGGGGCTTATCGTCAAGAACTTGAATTCCCAACTATAGACTAGAAATCCAAAGACATAAAAAGAAAAAAACAAAGTACATATACACAAATATAGCCAACCAAATACACAAATAAATAGAACACAATCAAATGCAATGGTGGCAGCAACACATCATTAGGGTTAGTTCATAAACAATCAAATAAACATTATGAAATCATTATGGCAACCCTCCTCAAGCTAATTCTTGGTCTTAGGAGGTTAATTGGTCTTAGTTAGTATTAACTTGGGCTCTAGAAATGCTTGTAAACACTGCCATCTTTATGCACAAAAATAGTAAGGCCAAAACCTTGGGTACACCTTCCCCCTTAACCTAAAGTTGGTTCACTGAGCTGTAAGCTCTCTTCCAAGCTTAGTCTTAGCTTCATGGATGCTTGATCATCATCATAAGATAGTAAACAACCATGAAACATAAAGATAAAACCTTGACCTAGCTTATGAAGGCCAAATGTACCAAGTGTTGCAGAATAAACAATATGGTTTCTTCATGACAAACAATATGGCTAAGCATGAGGCACAAGTTGCTGGAGTCTGTTTGGTGCGGCAGGCAGGTATCAGAGATCTAATTGTACATGGGAACTCCTAGATCATAGTCCAATAGGCCAATTTCCTATATGGTACCAAAGCCCCCATACTATGTAAGTGCTTAGTCATCGTGATAGGCTTAATCTTGGGTTTTAATGTTGTCGGGGTTCGCAAGGTGCCTCTAGCACAAAAGTTGTTGGTAGATGTCTTATCCAAAAATGTTTCTGAGATGCCCAAAGAAACCCCAAAAAATCCTTACATAGTATCCTAGAGGTTAGGATAAAGTAGAAGATTGTTGGAGAAAACCTCGTCTATGATGCCTAGAGATGGATGAATGGCTATAATTGCTAATCAGGATGAAGGCAACTCATTTCACCTTGATTAGGGGCAATTGTACCAGTGAGGATACTCAGCCCATGTAAAAATATTAGTCAAGGGAGGAAGGACACCAAGTCATCATGGGGATGCATAATGGTTGTCGTTGCTTTTATCTGAAAAATGTATCCTTGACCACAAATTGCTCTGGCGGGGGTACTTATGGCTTACACAAGCACAAGCTGACAAAGAAGATGTGAAAAGGTGCCACTCTAACCAATTGAATGTTAGAATGTAGAATGTGTCATCTGAAGGGATTGAGCCTCAGACTATTCTTGCCTATTTGGAGTATAGAGACTCAAATTGATAAGGTGGTCTTTTCCCATAGAACCTAGAGGAGTGAAGTGCTACTTCACTAAGTTGGTGGAGGCAGTACCCCTAGCATCCATAATTATGACTTACATTCAAAACTTTGTGTGGAAGTCCATTGTTTGCAGGTTTGGATGTCCTCACATCCTAGTGCCTAACAATGGAAGGTAATTTGATGACACCCTATTTAGAGAATTCACAATGGAATAAGGTATAATGATATACTTTGCTTCAGTGCACCACCTGCAGTTGAAAGTCCAAGTAGAGGTAATTGATTGTACCATCAAGGGTGCCCTCAAGAAAAGGCTATAAGATGCCAAAAGAAGATGGTCAAGCTAGCTACCTTTCATGTTCTAGGATTGCTGAACCATGGCTTAGGAAGTCAAAGGGGGAACCCCCTTCTCCCTTACATATGAGGACAAAGGTTCTTATTCCTATTGAAGTCACCTAATCAACGCTATGAGTCCAGATCTTTAATGCAAGAAAAAATGAGCAAGGCCTCTATATAAACTTGGATCTCTTGGAAGTGCTTTGCAAAGATGATGGATTTTACCTAAAAGCCTTTAAATAGTGGATGGCTAATGTCCAAAATGAGAAGTTAGACCCAAGGAAATATGAGTTTGAGGGCTGGCCCTAATAAAGGCATAATATTCCAGATAGGACCGAGCCATGGAACCCTTAGGATGAACTGGGAAAAGCCATAAGTAGTCACTAGGGAGCCTAGGAAGGGGGTATTGGAGGTGAATGAAAGCTTCAGAAAAACATTCCCCTGGCGTTGCCATTTGCACCAACTATGGCTATGTTACCCTAAGTATGATTTGCTATCTTTTGTGTGCCTAGGTTGGACTAAATATCACCTATGTACTTGTCTCCAAATTGTGATGTTAATGAAATTCTTGAAGTTTTTCTTATAAGATTTATAGCAACTAATGGATTGCTTGAGAACCAGTGGACCATGAAGGGTTCACCACAAGATCAAAAACCACACTAAGACTAAGGTCTTTCACACAATGACCAAAGACCCTCGGATACCCATTTTCTTAAGACTAAGAATCTGCCATAGCAAGTTGAAAGCCTCAAAGTCTTAATTAGACTATAGACTGAGATAATGGTCTCTCATATCAAGGTAGAAGGCCTTCAGATGTGTGCTACACAAGAGTAAAAGTTTTTCACGAGAAGGCAAGCCTCTATTGTGAGTTTTAAAACCCAAACCATAAGTGCTTGGTGGACGTCAAAGTAAAGTAAGAAAGAGTATCATTGCCATGATGATTGGTTTAATTGTTTTCCATGTACCATACTCTAAGATAACTTTAGCTAATTAATCAAGAGCGAATGATGAATTAAACAAGTCACTAAATTATCCTAAGCTAAACTAGATAAAATGACACTACTTTAGGATGTAGCAAATGCATATGCAAGTTGACATTTTTACCAAATTTCTAAGGCACGCTTCCTATGGGTTTACTACTTAGCTTGATTAGTTCATGAATTGAGGATATTGACTTGGTTTTCATTGCTTGTTGATGAAGTCATTCAATTGAACCCTTACATTCCTAAGTGAAACAATTGTACTCTCTAGTCTAAACTTAATAAGGATTCCCATCCAATTATAAGCTTAGGAAGAGACATTATTGTTCAATTTACCTTCACTTAATGACTTAGACTAGTTTCCCTACAAGCCTATTGTCACTAAACTCTCATATTTGGTCCAATCATTTTTTATCTTTTCCAGGAGTTTAAAAGCAATTTATGGTGCAACCAATTATGGCCGTCAATTAGATAATATGATAATAACCTCCAGGGAAGAATAAACAAGCATTTGATAGAAAACCAAAGTCACAAAACCATAAATCAACCAACACAATCAATCCAAGTAGCTACATCCATATAAAGTGTCTAAGAAAGTACTCTATAATTAAGCTAAACATAAACATGAAAATACAAAAAATGGCATCCATGTCCAAGTACAAGAAAGAGAAAGAAGAAACCCAAGTGATAAATTGAGCTTAACTTTTCAAGCCTTCAAGAAATCTCCAAGTGCTCCTAGCCTTCTTCAAGTAAACCTTCACAAATGCTTTCACAAGAGATGAAAAATATAAGAAATGATGAAGAGAGAAAAAACTAGCTCAAGTTTGGAGGAAATAAAGAATGCTAAAGTTCTAAATTTTTCTAAGTGATAGGCCTCATTTTCTTCACTAGCCACCAAAAGGATAAAATCCCTCTACCAATTGTAAGCCTTGGTTCAAAATTAGAGGTAGGGGATGACAAAGCTTGAGTACAGGGGTGCCTTAGTGCCAAAGAGGGCCTTTGGGTCATTGTAGTGCCAATATACATGAGTGTCCTAGCATTGTAGCACCAAGGACATAAACAAGGGGTTTTAGAATGAAATAAATGTCACACCACAATACCAATTGACTATTCACCACAAGTTTTCATTTTTCACTTTGCTCACTCCTGATTCGATCTGATGTTTCGGTTCCCTTCTCCATCCTACAAAATGAAAGTCCCAAGCAAGAAATAGCATAAAATATGGTGTGGTGATATAGAAAAAAAATGCTGAAAAATGATAAAGAGTCAAAAATTTTGACTATGCAATTTATGTTTGTCAGCCTCTTAATATTTATTGGATTAAGAAAATGAGCTTAGGCTCTTTTAAAGCTAGGAAGCTTAGCTAGACAAGATAGAGGTCCTCTAGCAATAATACTAGAACCCCAAGGCCGCAATTGTGCTATGAAAGCAAGCGTAACCACTAGCAAAAATACACAAAGAAAAGGGTAAAATATTCCTTAAAAAAACTCATTTTATTTATAGGTACAATTTTTCGTAAAATTATAAGAGAAAGGAGAAAATCATTAAGGTAGCTGATCCTAAGGAAAATGGACCTTAGACTAAAACAGTGAAGGAAGGACCTCGAGTTCACTTGTTGGGGCAAAAGCCTTTAATTGATCTCTAGGGGTAGGGCCTCCAAGCCGCCATCCTAAATAAAGGCAACTACTTTTGGCTAATACTTCTTTTGTTGAAACCAATGCCTCCGTTCAGTTAAGGGTCAAGCAAAATGTCATGACTAAAGGCCTAAGTTGGGGTGGGTTTGCTCTACCTGATGGTCATACTAGGCAAACTCATTGAAGAACTCTTGGATGAGTTGCCTCTCAGCCTTATCATGAGCCTCAGCCACTTTTCCTTATAGCTAAGCTTTCATTCTCTCCTTCTTAATAGCCTAAGATTGGGTGACCATCCATTGGTAGTAAAAGTACTAGGACTCCTACTCTAAGTAATCGATGTCCCCATCAAGGCCATCCATTTTTTGACACGCCTCATTCTACAATAGGGTCAACCATCCCCTATTGCTCATCTTTGCCTCCAACATGGAAAATTTTGGCTCCTCTAAACATAGAACTAAACCCCAGAAAGACATTTCCAACTCTAATGTCTATTCTTCAGCTGGTCTCGCTCCCCCTCATGGTAGGTGATCATATCCCTAAGAAGGCCTGAATGGACCAGCTCTTTCTCCTACTTCATATTGGCCAAGTTGAGGTTTTAATTCACCTTTAGCTTTTTCTTAACCAAGTTAGAGAGGATATTCAGGACAAGAATAGTCTTAAAAAGCAAAAGGTTACTTAAGAAAATATGTAAAGGTAAAGGTAGAGGAAAGACTCATGCAACTTACTCGAAGATGCAACTCAGTGGTGGTTTTGACCTCCTGGGTAGGGTCCTTCTGCACCTCTTCTAACTTTTGGTAGTCCTAGGATAGAGGAAGTCTTTTTAGGATCTTATAATAGCAATCCTGATCCTCCAGGATAGAGCTCTCTTTGGAACACAAAAATGGGATTCTAAGGAAGTTTTATTGCAGCAGCCTTCTATAGCTCGTGCCCATCCTTCTCTAACACCTGATGTTAGAACTCACCGTGCACCCTTTGTATAAGGCATGGATTCTTTGCAGCTTTGGTAGTAGTCTTTTTCTAGGAAGCCCCGAGGGTGGTAAGGCTTACTAGGAATTGCTCGTGATGGTGGCACAAAGGTTGGCAGAAGTAGATGCTCCCATAGGCACCTTAGATGCACCCTAAGCTTTAGATATGCCCTCAAAAGAGCAAGGGGTAGCAAGGGGAGTAGGCTCACCTGCAAAAGAAATAAAAGACCAGACTAGACAATACAACAACACAAACTAGGGCATTAGCTATCCAAAAGGCCTGGAAGGATACTTGGACACATTTCAATGGGTAGCAGTGGAAGGCATCATGATTGGATAGGATGCAGCAATAGAATAAATGCGCTCAGGTCCACTCCCTATTGTCTAAAAGGAAGGGGATCCTGAAAATTCTCCATTACATCCTGATTGTTAATGCTGAAGGCTCTCTACTTTTTTCTTTTTTATAGCAAGGAAGATAGGGTGTCATGGTCATCATCTTCAGCCATTGGGGGGACCACTTTAGGGGGCTCTTCTTTCTTTTCCAAAAGCCTTTCAACCTCACAAAGAAAACCTAGGATAGTTTGCCTTCTCCTTACGAGATCCATGTTGGCTGGTCCAATGTCTATTAAAGTAAAATCAAATGTCAGTACTACATAATGATACAAAATGAATAGAGGGTAACCATGCCCACATCCTAGTAGCTTCTAGGAAACCAAGGAGCTCACCAGCAAATGTTGCATCTTGGGAACCTAAGCGACCGACTTAGATATGCCAAAAGATAGGCAATATATACCACATACACAATGGGTGACCACATTAAATTGTTCCTAGAGGAAAGGATATATAAGGAAGACCCTATATAAGGCCTCCTAAGAAAGGGCCAAGGTACATTCTACCTAATGCCATAGTCTTGACTAATCTTTCTCCCTTTTATAGGCTGTTAAATGACTTAAGCATCGAAGGGTCTTCTTTTGGCACACACTCATGGGGTCCTCTAACCCTTTCTCTGGTGGCAGGCTTGCACATCTCTAAAGGTCTCGAGTATCAAACTGATCATTTCTTTATCAGCTAGAAAGTAAAATCCTTACTAAGTTATGCTCCACCTATTATTCACTATTGTTTCTTCAGAATTATAACCATTTTATGCACTATGCAAAATCTAAATTGAGATAATCTATGCATGTTGTTTATCATAAATGATTTCTTTCTTTTTAGAATCATCACTAGATCATCCATCTCATTGTTTTTCTCAAGCTCATCTAACCTTGCCCTTTCACCTTTTTAGCTTTGCACTATTACTAGCAAAAACTAATTTCTTCCATATTTGGCTTTTGTCTTCTTCTCTCCCTTCTCAATTTTGGTGAATCTTCCAACCACCATAGATGGCCACTCCTTTAGGTCATTATTTTGCTCACCATTCTTCATTCCCTCAACTGATTCTTATCTTATTTGGCAAGTGAATGTGGGTTAATGAGAAGATGAGTCACATGGTTTTCTTTGGTTTTGACCCCCTATGGGTATATGTTCGGCCCAAATCGGTCAATGGGTCACAATTCAACTAGTTCGACAAGTTGGTACTAGTCAGATTTCATAATGTTGGCCAGTAGATGATCAACTTATCATAATCCTATAGATAACTAATATTATCTCCATCTAAATGTGCTTGATAGATTTACTTTTTCACATAATATTACAAAAACCATTATAATGTTTTGCATCAAAATACATTATTTCTAATTTCATATTTGTATAATATTTTTTATTTACATTACCTTTGTTGTGGTATTTCAGCAATGTGAAAATGCAAAATGTTACAACAAACTTAGAAGAAAATAAAAAATACACTTTTTATCCTAAAAAACCACACTACCATTATCTTGAATTGGTTGAAAAATTTGGGTTTGATATGTGTTATTTCCACTTTTACACTATACCTTTTACACGTAAATAAAAAAGATAGAAAAAAATGAATATTGAACTTATAGTTTGAAAGGAGATATGGTAAGATAATTAACTCAGTATAAAAGTGTTGCTAAGATTTGGGACAACTCATAAATATTTTGCAAGCAATTTGGGATTAGGGGTATTAACTAAGTGAAACTGTCAATTTCAATGCCCCCACACATGTTATTTCATGATTAATAGGAGCATGTAATCATAATAATGAGCAATGTTAGATGTAATGTTTCTTTTGGACTTAGAAATGCTACAAAGAGAAATTAAGGTAGAAGAGAGGCAGACAAATGATGAACTTTTGCACATAGTAATCAACATTACCATGTAGCAAGGAAAAGCCTCTACAATATTTAGAATACACTGAACTAGTTGCATTAATTGATGATTTAGTTGCGGAGAACTATGTAGCACTTAGTGTACCCATAAATGGTCAGACAGGATAGTAATGTACCCTTAAACAGTCTAACAGGATAGTACCTACTATGCTCATATTTTTTTATGTTTTCAAAAGGTTTTTCCCTTGTATTTGCTTGTCTTTTGATGTGTTTTTACTAGTATATGGTGCTTAATTGGTTCATATTTTGTTTTCAAGTCATATTTCAGCTTCATGTGAGATAGAAAGAATTTTGGTGGAGTTTTAAAGCTGAATTACAAGATTTTGGTGAGGGTTTGGAGCTTACACACCTTTATACATGCCCATGTAGTGTCATACACGCTCATGTTCCAAACCGTATTGAATTAAGTGAGATTTTAACTTCTAGGGGAGTAAAAAGGCTTGCTACATGGCTGTTTTAAAACCTGTGTTTGTTTTAATTGTTTGGGTTTTTGGTTTAATTCAGAAGAAAAGGAAGGATAGAAGGAAAAGGCAAAAAAATACACAAAAAAGAAGGTTTTCATGGAGGAAGGTTGTCTGAGGTAGTTTTGATGATCAACTTCATTTCATGAGTGCCAAATTGAAGATTTCTTCGCAAAGAAGAAATTTAGCCATGGATCATTCTTTTTTTTTTAGTTTTATTTTTTATTCTTTGGTGTTTATTTTACAGCATTATGAGCTAAACTTTTTCTACTCATACTTAGAGTAGATGAACCGTAGGATGTTTTTGTGATTGTGATTATTTCTAGTTTAATAAGATTATTTGTTTTTCTTACAATTTATCCAATGTGCTTTGTTAGGTTGATTAATAGTAGTCAACCTATCAATTCAATGTGGGGTGATGAACATGTGTTAGGTAGCATTCGATATGTTGTTATGAATCATCATTGGATAAAAGGGATAGTATCGTAACCGGGAGTAATTGGTGTGATATAATACCTTTGGACTAGGATAAAACCTAGTAGTGGGTTATAGGATGTTAATGCATTCTTAGGAAGAACAGTAGGCCTAAACACCCTATTGGTGACTTAATAATAGGGTTAGCATAATGGGAATAATAGTGAGCTAATTTACCTTAGGCAGTACTCCACAGTCCAAGTGAATCACAATCCTGTTAAACCAAAATAAAAGAAATACAAGGGTAGTTCTAGGGGGAGTCGATTCTAAGTATGAGGTCTTTATTTGTTGATTGTCTTAATTATTTCTCTACTACAATTTGTTAGTTAGTAGTTTTTTTTATTGCATTAGTTAATTTAGTTAGTGATAGTAGCAGTTAAACACTTCCTCTTAATTGCCAGTTAGATAATAGGGGGATATCAACTACGGTGGACAATCTCCATTCTTAGGAGAAAATGATCTTGGTTCTTGCCACCCCTATTGCTAGAAAAGTGAAAAAGGTTCGTTGTTGTTACCAGCTCACAAAAATGGGAGAATTACAAAGTGTGGCATAGTGGTCAAAAAACCATTATATTGTGTAATTCTCATCATAGTGATTGAAGTATGGGCGGTAAAAGGCATGATCAACACCTCCTTAAAAGTGTTCTAATTTGGTAACTTGGCCCCCAAGAAAACCCTTAAGGATTGCTTGTTTGTCAAGCAACCTATGGACTTTTCTGTAAAATTTTGAAAATTCGGGTACTCACTACAAAACTTTCAAAAAAGAGATTTGGAGAGTTATGAGACGGATATGAATGGTATGAAAGTGTTATTGGAGGACCAAATGGCTTATGGAAGAAAACTAAGGGCAAAGAAAACACATAAAGGCATAAAAAACCTAAGTGTTCTAATGTATGCTTTAAGATGTGTATGTCTTTGACTTAAGTCAAATAGTGAAATTGTGGGGTTATCCCACATAAGGAGGGGCTGCTAAAGCAAGATAAGGATGGTCAAATGTTGGCCAAGAGATTAAGACTAAGAAACCATAGTCTTGCAGCAAGGAAAATGACATAAGACAAGGTTAAGACTACTTAAGTGTGTTTAGTGTACTTTTGGCCATTTAAGTAGTCAAGACCACCTTTTCTTCTCTCATATTCGGCCATACCAGCCAAGGGACATAGCCCACCCTCCTCCACACTTCCTCCATAACCACCATACCTTCAAACTTAAAGCTACTTGAAATTGAAGGAAAAAGGAAGCAATTGGAAGCTATTTGGTGCTAAGACTTGTGTGCACCTAAGATCAAGTGCCAATTTTAGCATACCCATCAAGGTAAGTGTTCTCTTGCTCTCATGGATTGTTTACTGTATTTTCAAGCATCCATGGAGCTAGGGCTAAGCTTGGAAGAGAGCCATGAGCTTGATGAACCAAGCTTAGTGAGGGGAGTGCACTTTAAAACCCCGAATTCTTGAGCACTATGAGATCAAAGTTGTTTTCATTCATCAATTAATATTTTGAGTATTGGATGTTTATTCTATGATTAATTTCATGATTGTTTTGCTTATATGCTAGGAGGCCTACCAGTTGTTATTCAAATTCAATCTACTACTGGGTTAGAAATCAAATCCATAATTGTTTTGTTTCTCTAATTTGTGAAGCAACTAAGGTTTAGTGATTTACTGCGTCAGAAATCATTAGGTCTTAGGGAGGACATTCAAGTAAATTAAATGCAGTCGCTTGTCTTTGTGTTATTTAGTTTCATCGATCTCTCTAATTTTTAATGCAATTGTTAAATTAAATCAAAGCGCTTGTCTTATGTTGTTTAGCAGTTAGGGTTAATTAGATCATTTGTTTTCTGATTAACTACAACTAAGGAGAGGTAGTAAGATAGTTCTAACGATGAATATTCAAAGTCTTGATTGATCTATCTATGCATCAATGATCAGTTATAGGAATTCGGTGGTGAATGTTGACTGATGCCAAGGTTTGACTTCTTAATTGTTTTGTTGGTTTCTTACTTGATAGGTTTCTTAATTTTTGTTCTCTGATTATTTTTTTTTATTTCATTTTTTTATTGCAAACAATCCCCCCCAATCTTTTGTTTCAGTTTTCTATAAGGAAACTTTTAGATAAAGAATTTCTTATAGGATTCGACCTAGTTTCTATTGCTATACTACAAATTTAATTATTTTGAGTTATTAGTGATACTAGAATTATTTTTTGCGGTTTCGACGACCGACCAAAAATTTGGCGCCGTTGCCAGGGAGATTTCTTCATCTGTTAAAGTTTCTTATTTCTTTTTTTTTTTGGGTTTTATTTTTTGAGTTTTTTTTATTCTCACAATTGATTTTCTTGGTCAGTAGTACTGTTTTAGGCTGAAGGTGAACCGAACCATATGGGGCAACAAGCTGAAGTCAAATTCTGGGCTGCGAATCATTGTGAAATCATCTCTCAGGGCGGTATCTTTTCTTTTCTTCAACTGTGTTTTTATTGTGAACATTGAGGACAATGTTTGATTTAAGTGTGGAGGAGTGGGTAACTTGAGCCATAATTTTCTGTTTTCAAAATTTTTGAACTAAATTTTTTTTTATTCATACTTTTAATATCGATATGAATTGTTAGATGATTTTACCTTTTTGGTTCTTGAATGCTGAGCTTGAGTGTTGAGTTAGTAATTTATTAGTCTTTATACAATTCTCAAATTTTATTTTTAAATTGTTTTTACCATTTTTTATCAAGCTAGTTGATGGTTATCTTGATAAGTTGATTTTTTTATTAAATTTGTGTACTTAATACATTGATTTAAACCTTGTGAGATTATGAGTTTATTAAGTTGAATATGTGGTTTGTTCGGTTGATGGATGATTTGAATTACTTGAGAAAAAAAAATATTGTTGTTTGGATTGTTGCATTCTGATAGAAAAAAAAATTTTGCTACTCCGCTATTTCTGGGTATTGAAATAGGTTGGGGTCTTCTCCTAAGGCAAGAGTCAATCACTGTTCGAAAATGTACTAAAGAACATGAGTGTGGTCAAAGACCACTTTGCAGTTGTGTTGAGTTAGTAGCTTGGGTATGGTAGAGCCTCTATTATACACTCACTAAACGGCGGAACACAAGAAGAAGACAAAATGAAAAAAAAAATCAAGTAAAAAACAAGTAAATTCTGAACTGATTTCTTATTTTTCATGGGTTTGTGGTAAGACCAGTTGTGCTTTTTGAGTTCTTATCTACCTGGTTTATTCTATTTATTTCGTGCAAAAGTTTAATGTTTTTCTTAGATTTTCAATGGTGATTGTTGCTAGCTTGAGAAGAAATTGTTTTCAAAGACTTATTAGTTTTGAGTTGTTATTGCCGAGTAGATTGCGTACTTAATTCCTCTTATTAAGTTTTTCAAGACCCTTGGATGTGAATTATCTTACTTTGTCTAGCTCAAAAGTATGTTTCCATTTTGAGTTTTGCCCGGGGACAAGCAAAAGCTAAGTGTGGGGGAATTTGATAAGCTTATATTTATTATATTTATTTCTCTCATATTTGGTATGTTTTAATATGTTTTGAACCTTAAAGACATATTTTGAGTATGTTTTATAGCTTACAGTATATCTGGACTCAATTGATTAAGAGTGGATTTAATTTGTCATTTTACAAGTTTTAATTTGGTTGTATTCTTTCAGGATTTTGATAGATTGGTGATATTCTGGTAGAAAAATCATATCTTAAGCTACATAGATCAGAATCAAGTGATTATTGATTCATTGGAAAGCTAACATCTGAAGCTACAAATCACATTCAGACTTTGAAACTCAGTTCGCACGTTAAGAGGGACAAATTCAGCTTCAAAGTCACAATTTGTGAATCACCGCTGGTTCAGAAATAATTGTGGCATTTTTGACATATCTTTAGCTGTAGATGTCTGTTTTATGTGATTCATGTGTCATTTCAAAGATAAGAAAGAGTTCTAAAACTTTCATGCTTTGCATTTTGAGAAATAGTGACTGAATCAAGGTGAAATCTTATCTTGAAATTGCTGTGACTGTTCTTGAGCATTGTTTGGGGTACTTTTGTAAAAATATAGAAGGGAGATTTTGTGCATTTAGCACACTAGGTTACTTTTTTTTTAGGTATTTAAAGTGCAGCTGCACAGGTGGTTTCCCTTCCTTCCTCCTCCCCCCACTCTCTCTCTTTGCCAACTCTCTTTGTTTCTTGTTTCTTTTCTTTTCTTTTTTTTTTAGTGATTTATTTTATTCTTGGTTGAAGGAGATTGAAACCCCGAATTCTTTAGTACTGTGAGATTAAAGTTGTTTTCATTCATCAATTAATATTTTGAGTATTGAATGTTTATTCTATGATTAATTTCATGATTATTTCATTTAAATGCTATGAGGCCTACCAGTTGTTATTCGAATTCAATCTACGGCTGGGTTAGAAATCAAATCCGTAATTGTTTGGTTTTTCTAATCTGTGAAGCAACTGAGGTTTAGTGATTTATTGCGTCAGAAATCATTAGATCTTAGGGAGGACATTCAAATAAATTAAATGCAGTCGCTTGTGTTTGTGTTTTAGTTTCATCGATCTCTCTAATTTTTAATGCAATTGTTAAATTAAATCAAAGCACTTGTCTTAGGTTATTTACCAGTTAGGATTAATTAGATCGCTTGTTTTCTGATTAACTACAATTAAGGAGAGGTAGTAAAATAGTCCAAACGATGAATATTCAAAGTCTTGATTGATCTATCTATGCATCGATGATCAGTTGTAGCAATTCCGCGGTGGATGTTGACTGATGCCAGGGTTTGAATTCTTGATTGTTTTGTTGGTTTCTTACTTGATAGGTTTCTTAATTTTTGTTCTCTAATCATTTTTTTATTTTATTTCATTTTTTTATTGCAAACAACCCCTCCAATCTTTTATTTCAACTTTTTGTCAGGAAACTTTTAGATAAGGAATTTCTTTTTGGATTCGACCTGGTTTCTACTGCTATATTACAAATTTATTTATTGAGTTATTAGGGATACCAGAATTATTTTTGGTGATTTTCTGTCGGTCGTTGAAACCGCCAAAAATAATTAGGGTATCACTAATAACTCATAATAAATAAATTTGTAGTCTAACAATAGAAACCAGGTCGAATCCCATAGGAAATTCTTTATCTAAAAGCTTTATGACAAAAAACTGAAATAAAAGATTGGGGGGGGATTGTTTGCAATAAAAAAAATGATTAGAGAACAAAAATTAAGAAACTTATCAAGTAAGAAACCAACAAAACAATCAAGAATTCAAACCTTGGTGTTAGTCAACATTCACCGCCGAATTCCTACAACTGATCATCAATGCATAGATAGATCAATCAAGACTTTAAATATTCATCGTTGGAACTATCTTCCTACCTCTCCTTAGTTGTAGTTAATCAGAAAACAAGTGATCTAATTAACCCTAACTGCTAAATAACCTAAGACAAGCGCTTTGAGTTAATTTAACAATTGTATTAAAAATTAGAGGGATCGATGAAACTAAATAACACAAACACAAGCGGCTGCATTTAATTTATTTGAATGTCCTCTCTAAAACCTAATGATTTCTGATGTAGTAAATCACTAAACCTCAGTTGCTTAACAGATTAGAGAAACCAAACAATTACGGATTTGATTTCTAACCCAGTAGTAGATTGAATTCGAATAACAACTAGTAGGTCTCTTAGCATATAAATGAAATAATCATGAAATTAATCATAGAATAAACATCCAATACTCAAAAGGTTAATTGATGAATGAAAACAACTTTGATCTCATAGTACTGAAGAATTCGGGGTTTTAGTCTCCTTTAACCAAAAAATAAAATAAATCACTAAAAAGAAAATAAAAGAAAAGAAACAAGAAACAAAGAGAGTTTGGGAAGAGAGAGAGGGGGGGGGGGGGAGGAAGGAAGAGAAGGGGAGGGGGAAGGAAGGAAGGGAAACTGCCTGCACAACTGTGCCTTAAATACCTAGAAAAAGTAACCTAGTGCACTAAATGCACAAAATCTCCCTAAACTTTTTATATTTTTAGAAAAGTACCCCAAACAATGCTCTAGAACAGTTACAGTAACTTCAAGCTAAGATTCAACCTTGAGTCAGTCAATATTTCTAAAAATGCAAACCATGAAAGTTGTAGAGCTCTTTCTTATCTTTGAAATGGCATCTGAATCATATAAAACAGACTTCTACAGCCAAAGATATACCCAAAATACTGCAACTGCTTCTGAACCAGCGGTGATTCACAAATCGTGATTGTGAAGCTGAATTTGACCCTCTTAATGTGCAAACTGGTTTTATGGTCTACATATGATTTGTAGCTCCAGATGTTAGCTTTCCAATGAATCAAGAATCACTTGATTCCGATCTGTGTAGCTTAAGATATGAGTTTTCTACCGGAACATCACCAATCTGTCAAAATCCTGAAAGAATACAACCAAATTAAAACTTGTAAAATGGAAAATTAAATCCACTCTTAATCAATTGAGTCCAGATATGTTGCAAGCTACAAAACATACTCAAAATATATCTTTAAGGTTCAAAACATATTAAAACATACTAAATATGAGAGAAATAAATATAATAAATATAAGCTTATTACACTTATTGAAGGTTTTGGGACCTAGTATAAAGTGCACACTGATGGCAGTGAAGTGAAGGTTTCTAGAGCCCAAAGTTAACACTAACTAGTTTTAAAATCCTCCTATGACCAAGCATAGCTTGAGGAGGGCTGCCATTGTGATTTACTTAAGTTTATTGTATGTTTTATGGCCAAACTATGATTTATGTAGCTACTGCATTTGGTTGCTATATCTTGTATATATGCATTGTGGTTTTGTGTTTTAGTGTCTTTAGATGCAGGTTTTAATGAGGGTCAAATTTCCTTAAGTATCCAAGTGTTTCCCTTACTAAGTTTCATAATGAAACTTACTCCCCTCAATTCTGCCATTTCAGGTCCAGCAGAAAGATCACATTCAAACTGACTTTTTTCATTCGAGTTTTGATCTAAAATTTTAGGTGCTTTAACTTCCATGTATCTAGTTGTTATCTAAAAAGTTTGGTGATTTTAAGAGCACCTTTGATATTTTTAGTAATGGTGCTTATTGTGTTATGCAGCAGCTATCAGCATCCTGTTGCAGGCGTCCATTGTGTCTCAGGAACTCCTATAACTTAGGGTGCGTATTTAGTTGGGTTAAGACCATTATGTAGTGCATATATATAGATACATATAGTGTATGTAAAATGAGTATGTTAAATGAGAAAAAGTATGTGAGCATTTGAGGAATGTTTTGGCTATGTATGTGATATGGTGCAAAGTTGCCTAAGTGTAAATGATAGGCTGCCTACTTGTAAATTCTGTTTTGGCCACATAAAGTCGCTAGATGCAAGAGCATGTAATTCCTATATAAATTGTACATGTATGGGATAGCCTTGGAGGGCTTACCCGTTGTGAATGAAGTGTTTGCACACCCGTGAATTTTTGTATGGGTAAAATGGTCATAAAGTGATCAGAATTTTGACTCTACACTCAAAGTT
Source organism: Aquilaria yunnanensis (assembly GCA_039654915.1). Taxonomy (NCBI): domain Eukaryota; kingdom Viridiplantae; phylum Streptophyta; class Magnoliopsida; order Malvales; family Thymelaeaceae; genus Aquilaria; species Aquilaria yunnanensis. The sequence goes on along the minus strand of CM077594.1, from coordinate 76,969,762 downwards.
CTATATCTCTTTGTGTAGAATGAATCTTGGTGTGCAATTTTGACCAAACCTAGAGTACATCTAGAGGTTGAACTGGAATTTGGAATTTCTGAATTTGGAGTCTTGTAGCTAAATATATGACATTGAAAATTTGGCTAAGTTACTGTTCATTTGGTCAGAATTTTGTAACCAACTTAAAAAATCCATAACTTAGTCCATATGTGGGTTATTGCTGTAAAACAAAATTTCTTGGTTTGCTTAAAGACACTACTTGATAATGAAGTGAAGAAAATAGCGGGTTATATGGCTAGATTAATACATTTTTTTGGAAGAATTTTCAAGTGTAGTGGCTGGTCACTTGCACTTAATAAGATTGGCTAATGTGTGATAGCCAATATTAAGAGTTGTGCTAGTATTTCCCTTAATTACAGCCATGGTGTGCATAAAATGTGAACATGTGTGTAATGGTTGGACCAATATGCATGCATTTACATAGTGCCCAAAAGGGCCACTTGGGTATGCACACTAAGGGTATTGTTCTGATGGCCTACAGAACATACCAATCTGAGAGTTTTAAATGCACAATTTTGGCACCATAACTGGACTACCCCGGAGTGGGTAATAGATGTTGGTATCAAAGCATGGTTTACACATGTACATAGCATATAGTTGCATTGCATGCTAGCTACATACATGAACTAAGTGTGGTCAGCTGATAGTGTTAAGTACCATTGAAGTACCTATGATCTTTATATGTGCTCTATGATGAATCATCAATGCAGGAAGTAAACGTGGTTGCCACATGGAGAGGGTAACCACCCGGAAGGCCTCCTACTGAATCTGGGCAACAAAGAAATGGACAGAATAGAGGGAATTAAGGCCAACAGGGGGCACTAAACCATGAAGTGCCACAGGTTTGGTTAGACCTTCAGAGGAACTTAGCTCTAATCAATGAAAACTTAGTAAGGCTAATTCAAGCACAACATCAAGAAGTCCCAGTAGCACAGGCAAAAGATGTTCAGGATCCATAGCAGCAACCAAAAGAGGAAGCTGATGAAGTGGAAGATGAGGATAGAATAAATCCTCGAGGAAGAAGAGTACGATCTGAGATTGGTCAGGTATCTAGGACCAATCCCTCAGTCTATGACCATTCCTTTACTAGGAATGAGATTGAGGAAGATCTTGGGAGAAGAGGTAGGAGAAGACATATAGACCTTGGAGAGCAACACCATGCTGAGGGTTCTCATAGATCCAGAAGACATAGAGCTGAGGATCTAGAGGGCCTAGATGAGGTCAGACTACTAGAGAGGTTCCAAGGACTAAGGCCTCCACAGTTTGATGGAAGAGCAGGACTAGAAAGCGCTAAGGAGTGGTTAATCTTCATAAAAAAGATGCTTAAGAGGATGCCACTTAGCTCTACCAAGAAGGTGTCACTGGCTACTTACAACATGGTAGGCAGTGAAGAGATATGGTGGAGAAATACCATAGATAGGTATGCTATCCAGAAAGGTAGAAGGCCAGGAATAGATATTGAGATGAGTTGGCCAGAGTTCACTCAGCTGTTTAAGGAGCAGTACATCAGTGATGCCATCAAGGATATGAAACAAGCTGAATTTGATGCTCTAAGGCAGGACAACCTCAGTGTCCTAGAGTATGAGCACAAATTCAATTAGTCGGTAAGGTATGCTCCTTAGTATCATGGACTAGAGGAGTTAAAGGCCAAAAGATTTGTCAGAGGCTTAAGGTCAGACATCAAAAAGGCTGTAAGACCTTTTAGAGCAGTCAAATACTATGAAGCAGTGTAGAAAGCTCTATTAGTAGAGCAAGAAGAGTATGAGAGTAGGTACTTTCCCAGTGAACCAAGGGAAAATAGCTAGGTAGGAGGCAAGCATAAAAAGCAACCACATGGAAAGAGAATTGCCAAGAGTTCCCATCTTAGTAATGAGGGCAAGGTTAAGGGAAAGTCCTCTAGCCTAAGGTGCCCTAAGTGCAAGAAGTTTCATGGAAAGAAACCTTGCTATTTTGATACTCAAGCTTGCCTAAGGTGTTGTGCAATGGATCATGGGATCAAAGATTGCCCACATGTGTAAGGAAGAAGATCAAAAGACCAAGGTCAGGTGAGACTTACTAGAGCAGGACCCAGAGAGGTAGCACCCAGGGTCTGTTAGTGTTTTGTTTGATATTGGTGCATCTGTGTCTATAGTGGCTAGAAAATTTGTTGATGCCATGAAATTACCTACTGAAATCATGCCTAGGATATCCTTAGTGAAAACAACAGGTAGTTAATGTCTTTTCACTAATGACCAAGCTATTATGAGCTAGTAGTAGGAAAGACTAAGGTTATGACTATTTTGCTAGTGTTAGACATTGCTAAGTATGATATAGTGCTAGGTATGAATTGGCTTGGTATGCATAACATAAGAATTAATTGTGCTAAAAGGGAAATCATATCACCTGATGGTGAAGTGCATGCATTAGTGAATTTTATGGAATTAGTGTATGAAATGCATGGTATGGAGCTAAAGGTACTAGTTGAGATACCTGTGATTTCTAAGCATGATTATTGTTATGCATTGAATGAATTGCACTATGATGAGGAAGTGGACAGAATACCTGTAGTGAGAGACTTTTCGGAAGTCTTTCCTAAAGACCTGCCAAGTATTCCTCCACTAAGAGAAATTGAATTTGAGATCAAGCTACAACCAGGAGCTGGTCTAATATCCATTTGTCCTTACAGAATGCCTATCACAGAGATGAATGAGCTCAAGAAACAACTTGATGAACTTCTTGAAAAGTAGTTCATAAGGCTAAGCATTTCACCATGGGGAGCTCCAATGCTCTTTGTGAAAAAGAAGGATGGATCATTGAGACTGTAGTGACTATCAAGAATAAGTATTCACTCCCTAGGATTGAGGATCTATTTGATCAACTCAAGGGAGCTAAGATCTTCTCCAATATAGATTTGAGATCTAGATACTTCCAGTTGAGAGTAAAAGCATAGGACATTCCTAAGACTACATTCAGGACCAGATGTGGGCATTATGAGTACACAGTCATGCCATTTGATTTAACTAATGCCCCAACTGCTTTCATGGACCTGATGAATAGGGTGTTTAGACCACATCTGGACAAATTTGTGGTTGTGTTCATTGATGACAACCTAGTGTATTCCAAGGATGAAAATGAACATGAACATCATCTGAAAATTGTCTTAACGACTCTGTTGGAACATCAGCTTTATGCCAAGTTATCCAAGTGTGAATTTTGGATAAGGGAATAGTCTTTCCTAGGACACATCATAGATGCACAAAGCCTTAAGGCAGACCCTAAAAAGGTCAAGGCAGTGCAAGAATGGGAAAGACAAAAGACTATAAAGGAAATCAGAAGTTTCCTAGGATTAGCTAGCTACAATAGAAGATTTGTATCAGGATTTTCCATGATTGCCTCAGTTCTTACTCATCTGACCAAGAAGGGTCAAAGATTTGAGTGGATTGAGAAATGTGAAAAGAGTTTCTAGGAGCTCAAGAAAAAGGTTGATTGAAGCTGTAGTATTGATTCTTACTGATCCAAGCAAGCCCTACATCATATATATAGATGCATCTAGATCTGGGTTAGGTTGTGTACTTATGCAAGACAGAAATTTCATTGCTTATGAGTGAAGATAGTTGAGACCCCATGAGCAAAATTATCCTACCGATGACCTAGTGCTGGCAGCAGTGATTTTTGCTTTGAAACAATGGAGACACTACTTGATTGGTAGTTCATTTGTGATCTACACTGACCATAAAAGCCTAAAGTACTTGTTCACTCAGAAAGAGTTGAACATGAGGCAAAGGAGATGGTTAGAGTACATCAAGGACTATGGCTGCAGTATAGAGTACGCAGAGGGCAAAGGCAATCTAGTAGCAGATGCCTTAAGCAGGAAGTAAACGGGTCTTCTAAAAGGAGGATCCATAACTGATCATGATGAGCACAATAGTCTGCTATGCCTATGACATAAATGGCATAAGTAGGAAGAAGCCTAAATCTACACATTGACAATCCAATGACAATGGATTGAAGAGGTCAGAAAGGCACAGGAGACAGATCCTATTTTGAAAAGGATATCAGGAGAGGAAAAAGGTTCCTTTTATGAATCCTTTGCCTACAAGCAAGGATTACTGTACTTCAAAGATCAAATCTATGTGCCTAAAGGACCAAAACTCAGGGATGAAATACTTGAAGAAGATCACACAAGCAAGCTAAACATCCATCCAGGAGGTGAGAAAATGTATAAAGACTTGAAGACTCATTTCTGGTGGCCAAATATGAGGTGAGACATAGTTACTTATGTCTCCAAATGTGCCACATGCCAAAGGGTAAAGGTAGAGCACCAGAAGCCAGCTGGTACCCTACAGACTCTACCTATACTAGTGAGGAAGAGGAGCAACATAACCATGGACTTTTTGACTGGGTTGCCTATGACCGAATTAAGGCATGATACGATCTGGGTCATTGTGGATAGGCTAACCAAATGTGCCCAATTTTTACCTATGAAACTCATAGATTCTCTGGAGAAGTTGGCTTAGATGTATATCCAAGAAATAGTTAGACTGCATGGAATACCATATTCCATTGTATCTGATAGAGATCCAAGATTTGTAGCTTAATTTTGGAGTGCTTTTCACAAAGCACTAGGTACCAAAATCCACTTGAGTATTGCTTATGACCCTCAGACTGGTGGCCAAACTAAAAGGGTGATACAAATATTGGAAGACATGCTCAGGAGCTGTGTGTTGGATTTCAAGGGTGAATGGGACCAACACTTGCCATTGGTGGAATTCTCACATAATAATAGTTATGAGAGCACCATTGACATGACACCTTATGAAGCATTGTATGGAAGAAGGTGCATGACACCCCACTTTTTGGTAGAAGCCTCAGATAGGCTAGAGTTGGTCCCAAAATTATTGAGGAAACTACTGCCAAGATCAAGAAGATTAAAGAAAGATTAAAGGTATCCAATGAAAGAACCATAGCCTATGTGAATAAAAAAAGGAGAGACTTTGAGTTTGAGGTTAGTGGCAATGCTTGGCTGAAAGTTACACTGACCAAAGGCACTATCAAATTTGGTAGAATAACCAAATTAGCTCCAAGATATATCGGTCCTTATGAGATTTGCTCTATCGCCAAGCATGTCAAGTGTTCATAATGTTTCTCACATTAGTATGATTAAGAAATGTTTATTGGAAACAAAGCATGCTATTGTAGTGGAAGACATACAGTTAGAACCTAGCTTGACATATGAATAGAAACCTATAGCTATCTTAGCCAAGGATACCAAAAGGTTAAGAAGCAGGGTCATTCCCATAGTTAAAGTTCAGTGGTCCACCACTCTGAAAGAGAAGCAATCTGGGAAACTGAGAAAAACCTTATGGAAAGGTATCCCATAGAATACTTGAAGCTAAAGGCAATTTTGGAGGACCAAAATTTTTAAGGGAAGGAGGATTGTTACCACCTTACAAAAATGGGAGAATTACAAAATGGCATAATGATAAAAAACCATTATATTTTGTAATTCTCATCATAGTGATTAAAGTGTGGGGGGTAAAATGCATGATCAACACCTCCTTAAAAGTATTCTAAGTTGGTAACTTGGTTCCCAAGAAAATCCTTAAGGATTGCTTGTTGGTCAAGCAACCTATGGACTTTTTTGTAAGGTTTTGGAAATTTAGGTACTCAATTGCAAAACTTTCACAAAAGAGATTTGGAGAGTTATGAGAAGGATATGAATTCTATGAAAGTGCTATTGGAGGACCAAATTACTTATGGAAGACAACTAAGGACAAAGAAACACAAAAAGGCATAAAGGACCTAAGTGTTCTAATGTAGGCTTTAAGATGTGTATGTCTTTAACTTAAGTCAAATGGTAAAATTGTGGGGTAATCCCACCTAAGGAGGGGCTGCTAAAGTAAGATAAGAATGGTCAAATGTAGGCCAACAGATTAAGACTAAGAAACCATAGTTTGTAGCAAGGAAAATGACATAAGACAAGGTTAAGACTACTTAAGTGTGTTTAGTGTACTTTTGACCATTTAAGTAGTCAAGACCACCTTTTCTTCTATCATATTCTACCATACCAACCAAGGGACATAGCCCACCCTCCTCCACACTTCCTCCATCGCCACCATACCTTCAAACTTAAAGCTACTTGAAATTGAAGGCGAAATGAAGCAATTGGAAGCTATTTGGTGCTAAGACTTGTGTGCACCTAGGATCAAGCTCCAATTTCAGCATACCCATCAAGGTAAGGGCTCTCTTGCTCTCATGTATTGTTTACCATATTTTCAAGTATCCATGGAGCTAGGGCTCAGCTTGGAAGAGAGCAGTGAGCTTGATGAACCAAGCTTAGTGAGGGTGCACTTATTGAAGGTTTTGTGACCTAGTGTGAAGTGCACAATAATGGCAGTGAAGTGAGGGTTTATAAAGACCAAATTTAGTACTAACTAATGTTAAAATCTTCCTAAGACCAAGCATTAGCTTGAGGAGGGCTGCCATAGTGATTTACTTAAGTTTATTGTAGGTTTTATGGACTAACCTATGGTTTATGTTGCTGCCGCATTTCATGTGTTTGTTGGTTGTGAATGATTGCTGCATTTGGTTGCTATATCTTGTATATATGCATTGTGGTTTTGTGTTTTAGTGTCTTTAGATGCATGTTTTAATGAGGGTCACATCTCTTTAAGAAACCAAGTGTTTCCTTACTAAGTTTTACAATGAAACTTACTCCCCTCAATTCTGCCATTTCAGGTCCAACAGAAAGATCACATTCAAACTGGCCTTTTTCATTTGAGTTTTGATTTGAAATTTTAGGTACTTTAACTTCCATGTATCTAGTTGTGAACTGGAAATTTTAATGATTTTAGGAGCAGATTTGGTATTTTTAGTGATGAAGCTTATTGTGTTATGCAGCTGCTGTCCAATATCCTGTTTCTGGAGTCCATTGTGTCTCAAGTACTCCTGTAACTAAGAGTTCATATTTAGCTATGTTAAGACTATTATGTAGTGCATGTATGTATTTACATGTAGTGTATGTAAAATGAGACAAGTATGTGAACATTTGTGTAATGTTTTGGCTATGTGTGTGATGTGATGCAAAGCTGCCTAAGTGTGAATGATAGGCTGCTTGCTTGTAAATTCTGTTTTGGCCACATAAAGTTGCTAGATGAAAGAGTATGTAATTCCTATGTTCATTGGACATGTATGCGATAGCCTTGGAGGTCTTTCCCCTTGCGAATGAAGTGTTTGCACACTTATGAAATTTTGTATGGGTAAAATGGTCATAAAGTGACCAAAATTTTGACTCTGCACTCAAAGTTCTATATCTCCCTATGTAGAATGAATCTTGGTATGAAAGTTTGACCACACTTAGAGCACATCTAGAGGTGGATCTGGGATTTTGAATTTATAAATTTGGAGCCCTGTAGCCAAAGATATGACATTGCAAAGTTGGCTAAGTTACTGTTGATTTGGTTAGAATTTTGTAACCAACTTAAAAAGTCCATAACTTGGTTCATAGGTGGACTATTGATGTAAAACCAAATTCCTTGGCTTGCTTAAATACTCTACTTGATAATGAAGTAAATAAAATAGGGTGTTACGTGGCTAGATTAATACAGTTTTTTGGAACAAATTTCAGGTGCAGTGGCTGGTCTCTTACACTTAACAAGATTGCCTAATGTGTGGTAGCCAAGATTAAGACTTGCGCTAGTGTTTTCCTTAGTTTCTGCCATGGTGGGCATAAAATCTGAATATGTGTGTAATGGTTGGACCAATATGCATGCATTTAAATAGTGCCCAAGAAGGCCACTTGGGTATGCACACTAAGGGTATTGTTCTGATGGCCTGTAGAACATACCAATCCTGGGAGTTTTAAATGCACAATTTTGGCACTTTAACTGGACTACCCTAGAGTGGGTAACAGTTGTGAACTACAAACACACAAAGTTTTTGGTGCCATTACCGGGGAGCATTTGTTAAGTTTGCTACTTGAAAAGTTAATCTATATTAATCTAGACATTTATTTTATTGAAGTATTTTTATTTGAAATTTTTTAGTTTATTTTTGGTTTGCTTACTTCTTGTTCCTTTATTGTAGGAGAATTGGTGCTAATATGAGAGCAAGTATGCTGAATTTTGAGACCCATATGGGTCAACTTGCCAAGATGCTTTTCAAAAGTTTGCAAGGAGCTTCACCGATCAATACTGAGCTGAATCCTAGAGGTGCTTTCAATCCAACTTTCCGTCATAAGGCAGATGGCCAGGTGAAAGTGAAAATGTTGGAGAGGGAAGAACCTCCTTGATTAATCAAGGGGAATGTTGGGCCAACGCTGTTAAACCAAGCACTTTTTAGGAGGTAGCCCAAGCGTATAACTTTTCATTTGATTTCATTTTCATTTTATTTAATTTTTGTTTATGGTAGCCAACTACCTTTTGTTTTTCCTGTGATCTTATAACCTATACTGCTGATCTAGGAATCTAGCATATTTTGAAAAGAAATTATATTCATAGTGGGAGAAAAATGGTAAGTTTAAATTTGAGTAAGTTTGTAAATAGTTCAAGGTTCTAGGAGTTGAACATGCCTTTGAACACACCCGTGTTCAAGGCCATGTTAACCTATGTGGTTTCAAACACAACAATGTTTGATATATGAAATTGATTTTCGATGAAAGACTTTTATTTGAGCTCCAGTGGACAAACATAGCCTAAGCTCAAGCTGTGTCGGAGGGCATGTTTCACAACTTCATCTCTTACATGGTCTTGTTCTTACCTGTGTTGTTCAAATTTTAAAAAATTCCATAGCTTAAACACTTTCACTCACATGCCCATGTCTTAAAATATGTTTATGTTACGTAGTCATGCACATATCCATGCTGGAAAATCTGTTTCATCTCTGTGTTTTAAAAAATTTTACATTCTAGAACACAAACACGGTCATCTACATGACCGTGTTTCAAAGCATGTTTGTTGTACATGGTCTCAGTTTTGCCCACGTTATTACTTGTGTTTGATCTCTATTTTGAAAATTTTTAAGCTCCAGAGTACTTACATGGCAAGTTACATAGCCATGTTGTGAGGTGTCTTGATGGTACACAGTCATCTACACGACCCTATATGTACCCGTGTTTTAATTTTGTGTTTCAAAAAAGTTACGGTTTTTAAGTTGTACATGCCATATGGCATACCCATGTACAACAATGTGTTGAGGAAGTTGTTACTCACACGGGCATTAGCACACACGTGTTACAAGTCATGTCTTGTGAACATTTAAGTGTGATCATGATTTTAGTTTCCCACTTCACACAAAACTCACTCAAACTTCTTCCCTCTACTCCCAAAATTAAACCCTAGCATCCTTGCATCTCAGGTGTGATTCCCCAGCATTATAGGAGTCCGTTTCTCACATGGATTCCAATTTTTCATCCCCCCATTATTGATTTTCCATGTCTCGAGTTAATTCTTTCTTTCTTTCTCTCTCTCTATCTCCCTCTCCCTTTTTATCAATCTATATGAAGATTATGGAATATTAGCATGATTTCTTGATATGGGTAGGTTAAATATGAGTTAGTTGATCAATTTTGCATCCTTATTCATGTTAGTTTTGCGTTAATATTGTGTTTTACAGGTATTAGATTTTTTGTTGATTTGTTGGAAGAGGAAAAATTGGAATTGCATGGTTGATAGACTTATTGATTTGTTTGATAGCTTGCTGATTTTTTTGGCTTGAATGGATGATTATGTGATCTATGGATTATGGATAATGTCTTGATTTTTTTATTTATACTAAAATACTATGGATTCTAAGAATTGGTAGTCATTTAGTATGGTAGATTCTAAGTTTCTTATTCAACAAGAAAGAGCCTAATTGTGAGTTGCATTATTTTGAATTCTTATGAGTCTTATGCATTTAGCTTTGGTTGTTAAGCATGATCACCTTAATGGCTAAAGCTAAATCGAAATTGTTTTATATAGGGAAATTTTATTGGTTTCTAATTAGAGCCTTTATTCTTGAATTTATCATTGACTATGATATTTGAGATTATTGGTTGCACTGGGAAAAATCTTCTGGATGTTTCAAAGATGTTCAATAATGAAGGTCACGATGAGCCTTGATGGGAGCGAGAGTGGGATCGCACTAGATTTATCTCCCTTTGAGCTTTCCAAGTTCATGCCACTTCTATGGGAAGAGAAGTGATTTGTCAGTTGGGATTCGATAACTTTAGAACTCACAACCAACTGATTCTAGCTATGATTCGATACTAGGGGTGGCATGTTTTTTGTAGGCCACCGGGCATTGCATCACTGACTTTGGTGCATGAGTTTTACACTAATGCTCATGCCAGCAACCATTTCACGAAATCATTGATACAAGTCAAAATGAGAGGACAACGATGGACCATTCACATTAACTAGCTTAATACACTCTTTGGCATCCAAAATGTTTGGGGACCGGTTCATCGCTTATCGCCAGAGGGGTTATCTATTGTGCTTTGTGGTAAACTGGTTACCAGGATCGATCATCCTAGAATTTCATCATTGTTCCATTTCATCGTTGTTCCTCGCCTCTTAACTACCGTTATTTTTGCATTCATTAATGTGAGCTTGCTCCCAACCTCACAAACTCCAGAGGTTACCAAAGAAAAGGCAGAGATTTTATATGCATTGGCTACTAATGGCCTAATAAATGTAGGGCACTCATATGGAGGAGTATCAAGGAGGTTATAAGTGACTTTCACCTTCGGATTGTTTTTCCAGAGCTACTTATGCAACTGATGGGCTAGCAGGGTATTCGTGATTATGAGGATCATGAGAGAGTCTTCCAAGTGGAAAATATGATCTATGCAGGATCATTCAAAGTGCTGTGCAAATGTAGAGGAGGCCATTCAAGAGTTCATGCTATCATAGAAATGGGAGAGTAGTTCTCCCCTAGCGGACAAATCAGGACTTTTATTTATATTTATTGGTTATGTTATTATGGATATTATTGCTACTTTTACTTTCCATTTTCTTTTTTGTTTCTGTTATTTATATTTGATTTTGGAGCATCGGTCACTCCTAACTTTGTTTCCGATTTTGTATTAGTTTCGTATTATTTGCTTATATTTCTTTTATGATATTTTGTGGTTGATTATCTTTTATGTTTTCTTTGGAAGCCTTCAATTTTTGATTGGAATCCTAATTCAACACTTTGTTGGAACTACTTTTTGGGAACACCACCTTGTGAGACAAGCAACTGAATTTTTCTTTCTAGGGTTGATATCAGTTTTTACAGACCCCTATTTTTCCTTTCACATTCTTTTTTCATGCTAGTACATTGAAGACAATGTACAATTTAAGTATGGAGGGAGTGTATTTTATTTTTAGCCCTTACTTTTGTGATTATTCTTGCATTTATCTCTTTGGTGACTTTTCTGAAAAATTTTATTTTTCTTGGAGTTTAATTGTTTTAGAACCATTTTATTAAGCATGTCCTTACTACAGAGTAATTGTTAATTTAATATCTTGAGTTCTTAACTTGAAGACTAGGTAAGTAATTCCTAATCTTTCACTTCTTTTTCTTAATTTGTTTTTTTAAAATATTTTTTTGATTCATTAGCAAACTAGTGGAAGATGGTCTAAAGAAGCTATTTTTGCATCAAGTTTTGTGTTTAGTGCACTGTTCAAGATATGCTAAGTTTTGAGTTTGTATGTTGGTTGATGGAAAGTTTGGTTGATAGATTTATGGTTGATTGTTGATAAAGCAAAGTAAACTAAACTATAAATTTATGCCACTTTGCTATTTTTAGTGTTGAAGTGTGTTAAGGTCTTTCTCCTAAGGTAAGAATCAATTACAGCTCAAAAAAATGCCAAAAGCATGAGTATGATAAAAAAATCATATAAAAAAATCATCTTGGATTGTGTGAAAATTAGCTTGGGTGTAGACAATGTTCCTGTAGTGTACACTTGCCACAAAATTTTTCAACACATGACAAGAATTAGTTAAAAAAGAAAGAAAAAAAAGAAAAAAATTGAAAAACTCAATTCATTGCTCGATCCATGGTTTGTGGTTTGAAAGGTTATGGAAAGTGAGCTCTGGGTTAGTGTGTTTTGTGCTTTATAATTTGCATGAAAATATGATATTATTTCCTTTGGTTTTGAGAGATATGGCTTGTTACCTTGAAAACAAATTGTTACCATTAAATTATTTTGTTTTAGAAGGATTTGATAAGAGGAGTTGCGAGCTTGGTAGTCCTGTTAATTTCTCAAGATAATTAGAGTCTCGATCTTTTCACTCAAGAAAATAGTTCTACAATCTTTTTGTTTTCAAATGCTTCAAGAAATTTTCAGATATATCTTCTTGAGTTTTTGCTTAAGGGCAAGGAAAATTTCAACTGTGGGGGAAAAATATAATATGCTCATATTTAGTTATGTTTTCTATAGGTTTTTCCCTTGTATTTGCCTGTCTTTTGATGTGTTTTTACTTTGAAATGGTGCTTAATGGTTCATATTTTGTTTTCAGTTCATATTTTACCTTCATGTGAGATAGGAATGATTTTGGTGAAGTTTTGGAGTTGAATTACAAGATTTTGGTGAGGTGTTGGAGCTTACACATCCTTATACACAACTATGTTCCAAATTGTAATGAATTAAATGAGATTTTAACTTCTAGAGGAGTAACAAGGATTGCTACACGGTTGTGTTTCAACCTATGTTTTTCTTAATATTGAGGGTTTTCGGGTTAATTCGGAAGGGGAGGAAGGATAAACAGAAAAGGTAGAAAAATACACAGAAAAATATGGTTTTCATGGAAGAAGGCTGTCGAAGGCGGTTATGATGATCAATAGCATTTCATGAGCACTAGATTGAATATTTCTTGAAGAAGAAGAAAGTCAGCCATGGATCATTCTTTTCTTAGTTTTCTTTTGATTCTTAGATTTTTATTTTATAGCATTATGAGCTAAACTTTTGCTACACATGCTTAGAGAAGATGAACAATTGGATGATTATGTGATTGTGATTATTTATGGTTCAATATGATTATGTGTTTTCTTTTGCAATTTATCCAATGTGCTTTGTTGCACTGATTAATAGTAGCCAGCCTATTAATTCAATGTGCCATAATGAACATGCATAAGGTAGTATCTAGTATGTTTGATGTGGATCATCATTGGATAAAAGGAATAGTATCATAACGGGTAGTAATAGGTGTGATATAATACCTCCGGACCAGGGTGAAACCTAGTAGTGAGTCGTACGATGTTAGTGCATTCTTAGGAAGTGCAGTAGGCGTATATACCCTATTGGTGGCTTAGGAATAAGATTGTAATAGGAAAACTAAAGAGCTAATCTATATTAGGTAGTACTCTATAGTCCAAGTTAATCACAATCCTGTTAAACCAGAATAAAAGCAACATAAGGGTAGTTCTGGGGGGGATTTAATTATAAGTATGAGGTCTTTAATCGTTGATTGCCTTAATTGTTTCTGTGCTACCATTTGTTAGCTAGTAGTTTGTTTTACTGCAATAGTTTAATTTAGTTAGTCATAGTAGTAGTTAAACAATTCTTCTTAATTACCGATTAGATAATAGGTAGATATCGAGTACGGTAGATGACCTCTGTTCCTAAGGGAACATGGTCTTGGTACTTGCCACTGTTATAAATTGATGATAGGCACACTTGCCCATGGGTTCACATGTTTGTTAGAGTATAGAGAGATTTGACGCAACCATATTATTGCTAATGTAGTGGAAATGGTTTGTTATGAGCTATGAACACACCACAAGTAAAGACAACTTAGAGATGGTGGCCATATGTGTTACATGTATAAAAACCTTATGTTTTGCTGGTAATGGAAAACACATTAGGGAAGAAACTATCCCTTTTCTAATTAAGAAGGAGAATTGATTTTCATTCATACCCAAGCTGCAACACCTACTCCCACCAACTGGCACCATGAACCATTAACTAAAAAGAAATTTAGAGTATGTGTTGAACCCTGATACTTATTGGATCCTTAGGTTTCACATAGAAGGTTAGGAAGACTAAATGGGAATTGGGAGTGTTGAACTTGATATTCTCTAGACATGTTTATTTGTTAGATAAAATCATCTTTCCTTATAGTTATTGACTAGACAAGGAAAATTAAATTTCAAAAAATATGCTCATCCCTTCCTAACCAAATAGTTGAATGTGTGGAGACTATATAGCTAAGCCAATCAATTTGTCATTTTTTCTGGGTAGCAAGTAGAGAAGCCAACCGCCTTCAAAGTAGAAGTAAATCATAGTTGATGATCTAGGACAAAAAGTTCCCCATACTTCGTAAGAGCCCGAGCATTCTTAGGAAAGATGCATAGCCATTTATAAAGCTAATCCACAATAGGAATAGATAGGGTGTGTATCCTGCATGAATGGAAAAATTTATCATGGTAGGAAAAACATTTGATAAAGGGGCATGGAGAGTGTTGAACTTGGTAGTTTCTAGAGATGTTTATTTGTTGGATAAAATCATCTTTTACGGTAATTATTGATTTGACATGGAATATTGTAATAGGCTAATCTTGCAAGTGCACATGATCAGTTGTAGCAAGGTTTAATTCTTAAGACAAATCAAGGTATTGATCCCATGAGAAAGAAATATTTAATTTGTTGTGAAAAGATAGTAAAGGAGTTTATATTCTAATAGAGAATAATTAACTAAGAACTAAATAAAACAAACTAAGCCAAGAAACAAAGATAACAAATTGGGAAGAAAACAATTATGGGATAGCTAAGTAATGGCCAAAGTGTTGATGCAGTATGAAGGATCGTTATTAGCTAAGCACTTAAAAGCCTGAGGAACACCCAAATCCATAGATACTTGACAATATGGGGAGACTCCAGTTAGTTGCTACCACGGGGAGCTTTGGAGAGACCTAGGAGAAATCCATGATCAGGGTTCCTACCCAGAGTGCTCGAGGAACTATCTTAGCATCTGGCTTATAGCATAACCTTGGCCTTTGTCCATTGAGGTCTTCCAAAAAGATTTAGGCCAAACAGTTACAACTATACATTGGGTGGCATGGTAAGAGCATTGGCTGTAGTGTCAGAGGGCTGGCTGGTAGAAGGTGCTCCAAGATATTGGCTCTGGAGTTCATGAACTAGTTAGACATGTAACCCATTGAATCCCAGATATAGTGAAACAACCTTATTGCCTCTTGCCCTATATATATAAGGAAATTCTCTACAAATGGGCAACCATGCTATTCTTACTCTCTTGTGCTCTACTTGTCTCAAACATCCCAAAAAATTTCATTGACTTGAGCATTGGACGCTCTTCCCCTGGAAAGACTTTAGGGACATGTTCACCTTTTCTTTGTTGTTTTGAAAGATCTTCACTAAAAGTGAATCAAGTGAACTCCAGCTTGATGATCTCACCCAACACTCATGACGAAGTAAATCATTTTGGCACTATCTGTGGGAAGCCAGACATAAATTTCCATGGTGAAAACATGTCACTCGTAGGAAAAGGGAGTCAAGGAAGCACAAACTGATGAGAATTCCCTACCTCTACAAATGCCTCAATATGAGTGACATATCATGATGATGATGGGTTTCTTGTGTGATTTCTAGCACAATCAAAGTCTACTGGGAGGAACCTTTCACTAGAAATGTCCAATAGCTTGGCGGGGGGATGTCTTATGTAAGAACTATTGGAGGAAGAGCACCAATGGGGGATCCTCCTTTAAGGAACTACCCCATTGTGGCAAGAAGGAGATCTAGAAAGAAAGACATTCCATTTCTCAAGAAAGCAGATCTACTTGCTAGAGGAGTTACTCATAGAAAAAGCTATACTACTCACCTAGGCTAAGTGAGTGCTGGCAAAAGGTGGAATTATCTGCAACTACAATCATGGGGAAGCTCCTTAAAAGTTTAGACTGAGTGTAGGAACAAGTATCAAGCAAGCTCATATGGTCACAACTGACTAAGGCTTCTAACTATAATGAGACTCTTATCATTGGAGAGGTGTCAGATGCCCTCATGGCTAAAGACTTCCATTTCTGATGCCTTGAAAACAATGATGGGAGAGGTGACCCTTAGGTGCACCTCACTAGATACAGGAAAAGTATGATCTTGCATTGGTGTGTTCATTCGTTCATACAAAATTTTCCCACTACACTAATAAATAATGTATAAATGACAAATATCTCTAAACTCATAAATATGTGAACTTACAAGCAAGTGTACATATCATCAAAGAATAGAAGTGGCAGGTGCCAATATCCTTTTTTCTAAAGCACGGAATTGTCTACTATACTCAACCTCTCTCTATTATCTAATCGACAATTAAAGAGTTTTGTTAATTGACTGCTATGAATTAACTAAACTAACTGATGCAATAAAGATTAACAATAGATTACTGACTAGAAATGGAAAACAATTTAATAACTAACAATAAGTAATCTCATACTTAGATATAACTCCCTCTTGAAATCTCTTGTGTTGCTTTTACTTCTATTTAATAGGATTTTTTATTAACTTTGACTATGGGGTACTACCTAAATTATATTAGCTCTTTGTTATTTTCATTAACTACCCCTATTCTTAAGTCATTGATAGGGTGTCTAGGTCTACTGCGCTCCCTAATAATGCACTGCTAGTTCTATGACCCACTACTAGGTTTCACCCTAATCTGGAGGTATTATATCACACCTATTACTCCTAGTTATGATAATATCCCTTCTATCCAACGGTGATCCACAACAAACACACCGGATACTACTTGCATATGTTTATTATCCCACATTGAATTAATAGGCTAGCTATTATTAATCAATGCATCAAAGAAGATTGGATAAATCACAAGCAAAATATAATCGTATGAAACCAAAAGTAATCACATTCACAAAATCATCCTAGGGTTCATCTACTTTAATTATGAGTATGAAAATTTTTCTTATAATGTTGTAAAATAAACAAAATATAATCAAAGAAAAACTAAGAAAAAAGTATGCATTTCTAAATTACTTCTCCTCCAAGGAATCCTTCATCTGGGGCACATTAAACGGTGTTGATAACCAAAACTGCCTTCGGTGGCCTTCCTCCTTGAAAACTTTTTTATTTTTCTCTATTTCTCACCTTCTTCTCTGCCTCTATTTCCTGTTCTAACAAAATAACCCAAAAAAACCCTAACAGCAGTGAAACATGACTTAGAACATAGCCATGTTCTCCCTCTAGAACTTAAAATCTTGTAAATTAATGACACGACATTGATTATAGTCATGACACTCAAACATAGGCATGTACAAATGAGAAACAGGCATGTAAGGTACTAACATGGGTGTGTAACAAGGCGTGTTTGCTGCAAATTTTTCCAAAACTTGCAATTCAGCTTCAAAATTTTGCTAGAAATGCTTCCTAACCTAAATGAAGCTGAAATATGACCTAAAAATAAAATAAAAAGTAGTTAAGAACCAAATTTTAACATAAACATATCAAAAGACAAGTAAACATAAAGGAAAAACAAGTTAAAAACATAACTAAATATGAGAATATCATATTTTGCCCCCACACTTGAACTTTTATTTGCCCTTAAGCAAAAAATCAAGAGAAAAGTCTAAACAAGAAGAATAAAAAACCTTAAAATCATTGAATCATTAAAAATCATTAAATCATATTCATAAGAAAAAAGCATATAGAGAGGATGGAGACTCTAAGAGTCTTGAGAAATGGACAAGACTACCAAACATGCAACACTTTGAATCTAACACTTCTCAAAACAAAATGAATTAATGTGAACAATTCATCTTCAAGCTAGCGACCTATATATCTCAAAACTAAAGGAAAAACATAAAAATTTTCATGCAAAGTAAAAAGAACAAACCACATTAAGCCAAAGCTTACTATGCATAACCATTCAAACCATAAAACCATAGACTGTGCAATTGATTGAATTTTCCAATTCTCTCTTTTCTTGTCCTCTCAACCAATTCTCTTCATATGCCAAAAACCTTCATGGCAAGGGCACACTAAAGGAGCTTGGTCTATACCCAAGCTGATTCTCAACACAATCTAAGATGATCCTTCATCGTACTCGGGCTCTTGGTATCTTTTCAAGATGTGATCGACTCTTGTCATAGAAGAAGAGCTGAACCTATTTCAACACTAAAAATAGCAAAGTAGCATACATATTATAATTTACTCTTCATTATTCATTATTCAACCAAAAAATCCATCAACCAAACTGACCATTAATCCAACATAGAAACTCAAAACTTAGCATGTTTTGAATAGTGTACTAAACAAAAAAACTCAACTTCCACTAGCTTGCTAATGAATCACAAAAATATTTCAAAAATAGGTTAAAGACAGAAGTGAAACTAAAGAAATTAAATTAACAACCACTCTCTAAATAAAGGCTAAAGATAATACCCTCTCCCCCACACTTAAGTTGTACATTGCCCTTAATGTACTAACATAGAAAATAAAGTGAAAAAGAGGGAGTGATAGAAACTAATACAGACCTTCAAAAGAAAAATCAGTTGCTTGTCATATGAGTCACATTCCAAAAGTTCCATAAAAAGATTGATCGAGCTTTAGATTAAAATTTAAAGGCCTCCAAGAAAACAAAAAAATGATCAATCACAAAATATAACAAAAGAACTAGGAAATGTAGAAACTAGGACAAAATATAACAAAATAGAAATAGGACCAACCAATGCTCCAATAACAAAGGCCAATATAGGTAATGAAAATAAAACAAAACTAAAGCAACAAAAGTGGCAATATCTATAAGAAAGACATAATGCTAAAAAGTAAGTGAATCTCCCATGTGGCATAGCATTAAACATCCCTAGGAAGTGAAGGATCAGCAGAAGTGCTCAAAGCCATCATCATTTGCATGGGTGCAGTAGGACCCTCAGTAACCTTGGCCTCAATTTTTGGCTCTACAACCATGGGACTGATCATATTTTCCACCTAAAATTGATATACTCATATTTAGTCATGTTTTCTATATATTTTCCCCTACATTTGCTTGTCTTTTGATATGTTTTTGCTAGAATATGGTGCTTAATTGGTTCATATTTCATTTTCAATTCATATTTTAGCTTCACTTGAATTAGGAAGGATTTTGGTGAAGTTTTGGAGCCAAATTGCAAGTTTTGGCAAAGTTTTAGAGCTTACACGCCCTTATACATGCCCATGTTCCAAACCGAGTTGAAATTAGTGAGATTTTAAGTTGTAAGAGAGTTACATGGCCGTGTACCAAACCATGTTTGCCTAAAATTTAAGGTTTCCAATTAATTCATAGAAAAATAAAAAAGGAGAGAGGAGGTGAACATATAGAGAAAAAAAAGAGTTTTTCATGGAATAAGGTTGCTGGAGGCAATTATGATGATCAACACTATTTTATGAGCGCTGGATCAAAGATTTCTTGCACAAGAAGAAATCTAGCCATGGATCATTATGTTTTTAGTTTTCTTTTGATTCTTTGGTGTTTATTTTATGGCACTATCAGCTAAACTTTTCTTATTTATGCTTAGAGTAGATAAACCCTAGGATGATTTTGTGATTATGATTACTTTTGGTTTAATATGATTATAATTCATCTAATGCACTTTGGTGCATTGATTAATAGTAGCTTGCCTATTAATTCAATGTGGGATGATGAACATGCATTAAATAGTAGCCAGTATGGTCATTGTGGATCACTATTGAATCAAAGGGATATTATTGTAACTAGGAGTAATAGGTGTGATATAATACCTCTGAACTAGGGTGAAACCTAGTAGTGGGTCGTAGAGCTTGTAATGCATTCTTAGAAAGTGTGGTATTTCTTTTTGGATTTTTAGTTTTTTTAAGTTTATTGATTTTCTTTTTTTTTTCTTCCAGGAGTTTTAGTGTACGACTTGTAGTCATCCTGGAAAAGTTGTTAAAGTAGGTCCGAAGATTGAGAGAGTCTTGAGGAAAATCTTATCTTTGAAGGGTACTGAGTCACACCCATCACATTCTAACTTATAGCAGCAAGGAGAAAGTCAGGCCGAACCAATCATGGAGGACCACAATAAAGTGAGGACTATGTCAGAATATGATAAACCTTCTCTTGAAGGAATGAAATTGAGCATTGTTAGAACTTTTGTCAATGCCAACAATTTTGAGATCAAGCCAAATACTATTCAAATAGTGCATAATTGTGTTCAATTTGATGGCTTGGTGGTTGAGGATCCTAATGCTCACATTGCTAGTTTCTTGGAGATATATGATACATTTAGATTTAGTGGAGCTAGTGAGGACAACATTTAGTTGAAACTATTTCCATTCTCATTGAGAGGAAGAGCTAAGCAATGGTTCACTTCACTTCCAAAAGATTCTATTTCCATTTAGAACACTCTTGCCAAGAAGTTCTTATTGAAGTATTTTCTCTAGCTAATAATGTAAAGTGTCGTAATGATATATCCGCTTTCAATCAGATAGATTCATAAACATTATATGAATCTTGGAAAAGGTTCAAGGATTTGTTGACAAGGTGTCTACATCATAGGTTACCTCTGTGGATGCAAATATAAACATTCTATAATTGTTTAAGTTATGCTTCCAAGTAGATAATTGACATAGCAGCTAGTGGTACTCTAAATAACAAGAGGCTTGAAGCAGCCCAAGATTTGATTGAGGTGATGGCTATGAATAATTATCAATGGAAATCATCATCCAGGATTACTGTGATTCAGAATGCTAATGCTTACTCAACTTTGGCAACCTAAGTTGAGGCCTTAACTAAAGAATTTAGAAATGTTTTAGCTAGTCAAAAGTAACTTGTGGTGATTTTTGTGATAACTGTAAAGGAGGACATCTGACTTGGGAGTGTCAGGTTGTAAGGTTTCAAGAACCAAGCAAGCGTAACGGAATTTAACTGAAACCCTCTAGGAACCGGGTGTTTGAAAAATTTCATACCTAATTTCAGTTGAGATCTCTCACTCAACTGTAGAGTCAAATCAAAAAATCTGAATAGTTGATGTGTTCAAGCTCTCTATGGTATCTACACGAGCCTCTTGGGATCAACACGCTTCCACCATGTCCCAGCAGATGCATTTCTCTTGTGCTCGTAGTGCTAGCTTGCATCCTCCAAGGAGTTGCAAGAGAAGAGTGCGACTGTCCTTTTTGGGAAGCTAGGGCAAGGCTATGAATTTCTCTCTAAAGTTGTATTTATAGTGAGACTCAACTTCCAGGCCGAATGGGTTTTAAAGCCTTAATCCAATTACGCTTTAATTTCAGGCTTAATAATGGCTTAACTTTTGGGCCAATTATTAACACAAAATTATCATGAAACCATAACCCAAATAATTAGCCATGCACTCTAATAATCCAAATAGCTCTATGTGTGCGACTTAATAGGTTCTTACCATGTTGGCAATGATCATAAATCATATTTATGATCATAAGCAACGAGCAATGTCTAGCAACACATCATTGCTAGCCAAGCGACAAGATTGTTAGTGATTTGACTAAACCTTTATGATCATTACCCATATATGCCATTGTCCTTTTGTCCAAGATATCAAGACTAGGCACAAGACATGGAATGTGTCACTCTCATATAGCCCAATCTTTGGTTTCTTGATTATTGAGTAGACTAACTAAAATTGATGACATTGATATCATATATCAACTCATCCAAGCATGACCATGCAATTTCTAACTCTTACTCTATCAAGGGGCCCAAAGATATCACTCCCGTTACATAAAAAGGACAAATCCCATCTTGATCATACAAATCCCTCCACATGATATGTGACATACCCAATGACCTCTTTCAAGTTCACTCAGTTACGAGCAACAAAGAGAAGTATCAAAGTATGTGACTCACATGTAGGGAACCTTGATGACCTTAGCTCAAAGGACTGCATATACTATGATCAATATGAGAATCACTTATGACACTCATATAACGATCCATGTAGCATTCTCATGGTGGGTCGGTCTAGTACACAAGTTCTCCAACTTGTACCCATATGTAGACTACATATCTCATATTAGTCTCCACATATGCTAGTCATTATGTATTATTGTAACCCACTCCACAATAATACTAGACTAAGGACATTTGAGAATATCATCATTCTAGGGTTACAATTATGTTTATTACGTTACGCAGAAAAAAAACAACAAATGTAATTGCTGGATTAATGCCTTAATAAAATATCATGACTCAATGTGCAAAAATACAATCATCTCATGATTGGCTTTTGGGCATAACACTAACAATCTCCCACTTGCACTAAAGCCAATCATCCATGTATCTAATACCAATGGACCTAGAATGGTTATCATGCTTCTCCTGCATAAGGGGATTTGTCAGTAGATCAACAATGTTGTTGTTTATTGAAGTCCTGCATATCCTTGCATCACCCCTCTTGATGATCTCCCTGATAAGATGATAGCATTGGAGTATGTGTTTGGATCACTGGTGAGATCGAGGTTCCTTAGCTTGTGTGATTGCTCAATTGTTGTTACAATAGACCTTTATCGGGTCGGTAATGCTTGGTACCACTCCAAGTTTAGTGATGAACTTCTTGACCCAAACTACCTCATTCGTAGCATCAAAGACAGCAATGTACTCAAATTCCGTTGTAGAGTCAGCTACTGTCTCTTACTTTCAACTCTTCCAGCTCACAGCACCACCACCAATACAAAACACATAACTAGATTGCGATCTAAAATCATCCTTATCGGATTGGAAGCTAGCATTGGTGTAGCCCTTTACAACGAGCTCATCTTCACCTCCAAAGACCAAGAATGCATCCTTAGTCCTTCGTAAGTACTTAAAGATGTTCTTAATAGCTATCCAATGAATTTCACCGAGGTTTGATTGATACTTGCTCATCATGATCAAGGCATATGAGACATCGGGATGAGTACATATCATTCCACACATGATAGATCCAATTGCCGACGCATATGGAATCTTACTCATGGGCTTTCTCTCCTTGGGTGTACTCGGACACTGAGATCTAGAAAGAGTTATACCATGTGACATGGGTAAGAATCTTTTCTTGGAATCTTGCATGCTAAACCTCTTTAGTACCTTGTCAATGTATGTACCGAGAAGCTTTCTAGATCTATCTCTATAGATCCTGATGCCTAACATATAGGCAGCTTCACCCAAGTCCTTCATAGAGAAACATTTCTCTAGCCAAGTTTTTACAGACTCTAGCTCGGGAATGTCATTCCTGATGAGTAGTATGACATCTACATACAACACCAAGAAGACAATAGCTCTCCCACTAACCTTCTTGTAGACACAAGGTTCATCTTCATTTTTGATAAAACCAAACTCTTTGATTGTTTCATCAAAATGAAGATTCCAACTTCGAGAAGCTCGCTTCAGTCCATAAATGGACCATTGCAACTTGCACACTTTATTGGCATTCTCAGGAGTGAAAAAAACCCTCAGGCTATGTCATGTACACATCCTCAAGTAATTTTCCATTTAGGAATGTAGTTTTGACATCCATTTGCCATATCTCATAATCATAGTGTGCAGCAATAGCCAACAAAACTTGGATGGATTTAAGCATGGAAACTAGTGAAAAGGTTTCATCATAGTCAATACCATGAATTTGCTTGAAACCTTTTGCAACTAATCATCCCTTATAGGTAATCACATTACCATCCATGTTAGTTTTCTTCTTGAAAACCCATTTGCACCCTATAGGTTTTACCCCTTCATATGGATCAACCAAAGTTCATATTTGGTTTTCATACATGGATTCTATCTCGGATTTCATGGCCACTAGCCACTTCTCAGAGTCAGGCCTTGACATAGCTTATTGGTAGGTTATGGGCTCATCCTGATCCATGAGCACCACTTTGCCAGTGTGAGTCACAAGAAATCCATATCTCTCAGGCTCACGCCAAATCCTACCAGACCTACGTGGGCTTTATGTTACAGGAACAGAATCATGAACCACAACATCTTGTCGTGTTTTTTCAGGTTCTATTTCAGGTTGAATGTCCCCTTGTTGTTCTTGAATTTCTTCAAGTTCTACTTTCCTCCCACTGTTTCCTTTAGACATAAACTCTTTCTCTAGAAAGACACCAGTTCGAGCAACAAACACTTCTTGCTTATAAGGATTGTAGAAATAGTAACCCTTTGTTTCTTTGGGATACCCAACAAAGAGGCATTTATGAGATTTAGGCCCTAGTTTGTCAGAGGATAGACATTTCATATAAGCGTCACAGCCCCAAATCTTCATAAAAGACAAACTGGGACGCCTTCTACTCCATATCTTATATGGTGTTTTTTGAACCGATTTCGATGGAACTTGGTTTATTGTAAAAGCACCTATCTCTAGAGCATGTCCCCAAAAGGAGTTTGGAAGGTCAGCTTGACTCATCATAGAGCAAACCATGTCTAACAGAGTTTGATTTCTCCTTTCAGATACACCATTCCATTGAGGTGTACCCGGTGGAGTGAGTTGTGATACTATACCACACTCCTTTAGATAGTCAAGGAATTCTTGATCCAAGTACTCTCCACCTTGATCTGATCGAAGTACTTTGATACTCATCTTGAGTTGATTCTCTACTTCATTCTTGAATTCTTTGAACTTTTCAAAGGATTCTGACTTGTGTCACATGAGATACACATAGTCATGCCTACTGAAGTCATCAGTAAAGGTAATGAAGTATTGGAAGCCTCCTCTAGCATGTGTAGACATAGGGCCACATACATCACTATGTATGAGTCCTAGTAAGTCATTAGCCTTTCACTTTGCCCTGTGAATAGGGCTTTTGGTCATCTTCCCCAACAAACATGACTCATATGTCTCATATTATTCAAAATCAAATGAGTCCAAGAGTCCATCCTTATGGAGCATGGATATCCAGGTCTCGTTTATATGGCCCAAACGACAGTGCTAGAGATAGGTCGAGTTTGAATCATTCAATCTGACCTTCTTGGCATTCACATTATAGATTGGATTTTTTAGTTCTAGAACATACAACCCATTGCTAAGTTGAGCACTACCATAAAAGATTTCATTCAAATAAATAGAACAACATTTGTCTTTTATTATAAATTAAAAGCCTTTCTTGTCCAAGCAAGAAATAGAAATCAAATTTCTACTAATAGTAGGCACAAAGTAGCAGTTGTTTAATTCCAAAACTAATCCACTAGGTAAATTGAGAACATAAGTCCCTACTGCTAAGGCAACAACCCTTGCTCCATTTCTAACACGTAGGCCCACTTCACCTCGGGCCAATCTTCTACTTCTACTTAGATCTTGCACATTTGCACAAATGTGAGATCCACATCCAGTATCCAATACCCAAGAAAAGTTAGCCTCTATAATAAGAATACCTAAAGTGGAAGTCTTACTTCCTCTCTCCTTAGCAAGTTCTTCAAGATAGAGCTTGCAGTTGTGCTTCCAATGTCCAGGTTGCTTATAATGGAAGCACTCCTCTTCCTTTGCCATGCCACCCTTTGGTTTTAGTGCAGTTGAAGAAGAATTAGCATTGGACTTTCCTTTAGCTTTATCCTTCTTCTTGTTGGCTTTTCTCTTTCCCTTGCCCTTTTGAACCATCAAAATGGGCTTAGCCTTCTTAAGGTATTGCTTATCAATTCTCAACATGTTGAGCAATTCAGGGAGTGACTTGTCAAGGTCGTTCATGTTATAGTTCATGACAAACTGACTGTAGCTTTCAGGCAATGATTGCAAGACTACATAAACAGCGAACTCTTTCTAAAGAGCAAATCCCAAACTCTCAAAATTCTCAATGTGCCCAATCATCTTGAGCACATGAGGACCCACGGAACTTTCCTCAGACATTTTGCACTAAAACAATGGCTTAGAGGTCTTAAACCTCTCATGCCTAACTTGCTCTTAGAAGAGCATTTTGAGATGTTCGATCATATCGAATGCCCCCATGTTTTCATGTTGCTTCTGAAGCTCAGATTCCATGGTAATAAGCATGAGGCAAGCAACATCCAAAGTATCATTAGAATGCCTCTTGTGAGCATCCCTTTCAGCTCTTGGAGCAGTGGCAGTAGGCTCATTCGGAATGGGTTGCTCTAGGACATAAGCCTTTCTCTCTTGCTTGAGGACTATCCTCAAGTTTCAGTACCATTTGAGAAAGTTAGTCCCATTCAGTTTTTCCTTCTTAAGGATCGATCGCAACGAAAGTGTCGATGTGTTTTGTGCCATGGTTATCTACAACAGTAAATACATAGTGTAAGAGTCATGTATTTTAATTCATTTAATAAGGACTTTTATTAAATGATACTCCTACTATTTTCCTCAAAATAAAAACTCTCAATGTTATTTCAGAACACCTCGCGCGCTAAGGTATTCTAGTGGGCCAAGATCTATATTTCACCACAACCTAAGTCAGCTTTGGCTTTTCTCTCAAGTTATAGTTATTTAGGTAGGCAACTTCTTTGCCAATTACATCTCATGCAACTCTCGGATAGTTGGGTGAACAACACTTGTCCAAGCTCATCCCATGAACTTAAGCCCAACCGTATGCCTCTAAGTCCCCAATCCTATTAGGATGACTTAGTTAAGTCAGACCCAAAGTTAGCAATTTGGATATCACTATTATCCCATCGCTACTTACCAAGATGAACTTAGGTGCTTTGCTTTGGCAAACCCACCTAATGTTGATCAAAGTCTTGATGAGTGCCAACTTTTAGAAGGCATCACATTTAATGACTTAATATTTGTTTAAGGGATTTTTCCTTTTTGATCTCCTCAATTTGTTATCTCCGGTTGTCTTATACATGCATCACGTATAAATATAAAACATGCATCTCATGCTAACAACAAAGTAAATGTGACATGGTTATAGCCCAAACTATGCAATATTCTCAAGCCAATGAGAATATCATAAAAGCCTAAGAAAAGAAAAAGGTCTTCACAAGGTCCTTCTCCTCCTTTCTTGGTTGCCCTTTTGTTTTCACCTCCCTGGACATACCACCTTGAACGATCCCATAATGTACCATTACATCAATAATAGAAACCTTGAGTTACATTCGAGGAGAGTAAGGTGAGAAGAGAATGTACAATGAGAGTAATAAAAAAAGCACGACTCGCAGGTCATATTTACAAGTACAACCAATCAAGGGCTATAACCATGCACCAAGCTTCAAACACCAATCAGCATAACATGTCAAATCTCATTCAACAAAAATGCAAGCCAATTAACGCGCGTTGATTAACTAGTTTTTATTTATGTGGTGCTTCACATACGGTAGTCCCGTTGGCTGGTCAGTGGGCGGTGGTCCCGCTGATCGGTCAGCGAGTGAGGTTAAGGGGAGCTGCCTTTGCGAGGGTTGCAAGGGGGCAGCGCCCCTTTGGCGTAAAAAATTGTCTTACAATTGTGTTGCCTGAGATCTTCTATTTCAAGCAAGTAGGCACCCGAGACACCTCTATTCGAGCCACCAAAAGTACTTTACTTTCGGTGCCTGAATAGGCCGTATTTGATCCATGCTAGGGTTTTGCAACTATTGTAAGAGTCCTAATCCATATAGGTATCTTACACCAATCAATTTCTAGTTAATCTCATTAACCAATTTGTGTCATTTCTTCATATATCTTATATATTCATTACAAGTTCGGATTTCATACATCATGAATCAATCTAATTAATCATGGCCGAAAGCAACAGAACACACAATAGCATGTGATTCAACATTCAATCCTGATTTAGGGTTTCACCAGTTGCTCTGATACCACTATAGGGTTTCGGGAACCAAACAAGCATAGTGGAATTTAACAGAAAGCCTCCAGGATCCAAGTGAAACGGGGTAAACCAGGTGTTAGAAAATTTTCATACCTAATTTCAGTTGAGATCTTTCACCCAACTGTAGAGTCAAATCACAAAACCTTAACATTTGATCTGTTCAAGCTCTCTATGGTATCCACATGAGCCTCTCAGGATCACCATACTTCCACCACGTCCCGGCAAATGCATTTCTCTTACGCTCACAATGCTAGCTTGTGTCCTCTAAGGATTTGCAAGAGAAGAGTGCGGCTGTCCTTTTTAGGAGGCTAGGGCAAGGCTATGAATTTCCCACTAAAAAGTTGTATTTATAGTGAGACTCAACTTCTAGGCCTAATGGGTTTCAAGCCCTAATCCAATTAGTCTTTAATTTTGAGCTTAATAATGGCTCAAATTTTGGGCCAATTATTAATACAAAATTATCATGAAACCATAACCCAAATAATTAGCCCTTGCACTCTAATAATCCAAATAGCTCTATGTGTGCGACCCAATAGGCTCTTACCACGTTGGCAATTATCATAAATCACATTTATGATCATAAGCAATGAGCGGTGTCTAGCAACACATCATTGCTACCCAAGTGACAAGATTGTCAGTGATTTGACTAAACCTTTATGATCATTACCCATATATTCCATTGTCTCTTTGTCCAATATATCAAGACTAGGCACGAGACATGGAATGTGTCACTCTCGTATAGCCCAATCTTTGGTTTCTTGATTATTGAGTAGACTAACTTAAATTGATGACATTGATATCGTATATCAACTCATCCAAGCATAGCCATACATTTTCTAAGTCTCACTCTATCAAGGGGCCCAAAGATATCACTCCCGTTACATAGGAGGGAAAAATCTCATCTTGATCATTCAAATCCCTCCTCATGATATGTGACATACCCAATGACCTCCTTCAAGTTCACTCAATTACAGAAACAAAGGAAAGTATCAAAGTATGTGACTAACATCTAGGGAACCTTGATAACCTTAGGTCAAAGGACTACATATACCATGATCACTATGAGAATCACTTATGACCCTCATGTAACGATCCATGTAGCGTTCTCATGGTAGGTAGGTGCAATACACAAGTTTTCCAACTTGTACCCATATGTAGACTACATATCTCATATTAGTCTACACATATGCTAGTCATTATGACTTATTGTAACCCGCTTCACAATAATACTAGACCAGGGACATTTGAGAATATCATTATTCTAGGGTTACAATTTTGTTTATTATGTTACGTAGAAACAAAACAACAAACATAATTGTTGGATTAATGCCTTAATAAA
Source organism: Aquilaria yunnanensis (assembly GCA_039654915.1). Classification (NCBI taxonomy): domain Eukaryota; kingdom Viridiplantae; phylum Streptophyta; class Magnoliopsida; order Malvales; family Thymelaeaceae; genus Aquilaria; species Aquilaria yunnanensis. Next base: position 76,940,710 of record CM077594.1, on the reverse strand, counting down.
ATATCATGACTCAATGTGCAAAAACACAATCATCTCATGATTGGCTTTTGTGCACAACACTAACAAAGTAACCAATTAAAGGAGCAAGAATAAATATGTTGAGTTTATTGAAAATTTATCAAGACTACATGGAAATAATTATTTTAGACCAAGATGCAAAAGTTCCCTTACAGATAGCGGGAATGTTCGAGCAAAGGGCGTGAATTTCCAACACCCTCATTCTTCTATAAATTTTAAAGAAATGGTGATGGGATTTGTTTGCAATATTAAAGCTCAATATCAAATGTTGAAGGACATTATGGAGAAGCATCAGTCAATGCTTGAAAAGTAGATGGAATAGATGTCACAAATTGTGATGGAAATCAATAAGGCAATCATGACACTAACACCTGAACAGTTAGAGGCTATTACCCTTTGTAATCGAAGGGAGCTTTTGGAGAGAATAAGTGATGAGAAAAAGTAGTTGGTAGATGTTGAGACCCTATGTTAAGAATGCCAACAGGAAGTCATTACATCAAGAAAGGAGGAAAGACCATCGGAATGACCGAGGAAGAAATCCGAAGTCGAGGAATATCATCCACCTTCGCTGTATCCTTCCAGCTTATCAAAAGAAAAAGATGGCAAACAATTTGCTAAATTTTTTGTTATGTTCAAATAACTCCATGTTAATATTCTTTTTGTAGAGGTGAACAAATGTTGCATTACATGAAGTTCTTGAAAGATATTTTGGCTAAAAAGAAGAAGTTGGAAAAATTTTCTTCAGTGATCCTAAATGGAGAATGCTCCGTTATCATTCAGAATGACTTTGCAAGAAAGATTGCTGACCCAAGGAGTTTTACTATTCCTTGCACTATTGGTCATTTAATGATTGGTAAAGCAGATTTGGGTGCCAGTATAAATCTAATGCCTTATACTTTGTTCAAAAAACTGGAGTTAGGAAAGCCTAAACTAACTATGATGAGCATTTAGTTAGCCAAGAGATCGATTAAATACCCTAGGGGAATAATTGAAGATGTGTTGGCAAAAGTTCATAATTTTATCATTCATGCTGATGTTGTTATATTAGACATAGATATGGATGCACATGTACCAATGATTCTAGGATGACCATTTTTAGCTCTTACGGGGGCATTTATTGATGTTCAAAATGGTAAATTTGTTTCAAAGATAGGGACGGAAGAAGCTATATTTCATTTTTTTTGATACCATGAAAAATACTCTTGATAAGGATGATACTTGTTATTCTTTAGATTTGGTGGATATTGAGGTTGCTCATTGCATTCAAGAATGTAATTTAGAGGATCCATTGGAGGTGTGCATCACTCAAGGGAATGAGTTTGAAATTGATACCCTGAAAAAGAAGGAGCTAGTAACCCAATTGGATACTGAGGGAGAGCCAGACCATGGGGAAAAGATAGACTAAATCACTCCAAGCATAATAAGGAGGAAGACATCAATTGAGGAATCACTAGATTTGGAGTTGAAAAAGTTACCTAATCATTTGGAGTATGCTTTCTTAGCACCGAATTCTAAGTTACTGGTGATTATTTCTGCTTTGTTAAGAGCTAAAGAGAAAAGGAAATTATTGGAAATGATGTAAAAGTGGAACAAATCTTTTGCCAGGTCAATTGAAGATATAAAGCAAATAAATCCATCCAATAGCGCACAAAAGATTCGGTGGAGGAAAATCATAAACCGGTGGTACAATTGCAACGGAGATTGAATTCGAATGTCAAAGAGGTGGTGAAGACTGAAGTAATTAAGCTATTCGATGTTGGATTAACCTATCCCATCTTAGATAGTGTATGGGTGAGCCCAGTTCAAGTTGTGCTCAAGAAAGGAGGGATGATCATCACTTAGAATAAGAATAATGAGCTTACTCCCACTCAACGATCACCGGATGAAGGGTATGCATGGATTATAGGAAATTGAATGATGCCACTAGAAAGGATCACTTCCCCTTTCCTTTTATTGGTTTAATGTTAGAGCATTTAGCTGGCCATGCTTACTATTTTTTTCTGTATGGTATGTCAGTTTACTTCCATTCCTAGTTGCACTAGAGGATCAAGAGAAGACTACATTCACTTGTCCTTATGGTACATTTGCTCAATTTATTCAATGCCATCGCCACCTTTCACAGATGCATGCTTGTAATTTTTCATGACTTAGTTGGAGACATCACAGAGGTATTTGTGGATGATTTTTATATTCATGGTGATTCATTTGATAGATGTCTGCATAATGTGGGTAATGTGTTAGAAAGGTGTTAGGAAACAAATTTAGTTTTAAATTAGGAAAAATGTCACTTGATGATCTAAGAAGGAATAGTTTTAGGTCACAAGATATCTAGTAAAGGTGTAAAGGTAAATAAGGCAAAAATTGACACTATTTCTAAGTTGTTGTTGCCGTCTTCAATTAGGGCGATTAGAAGTTTTCTTGATCATGCGGGTTTCTACGGATGGTTTATTTAAGATTTCTCTAACATAGTGAAACCACTCACTAAGTTGTTAAAAAGATTCAATTTTTAAATTCAATGATGAGTGTTTGCTAGCTCTTAACATTCTCAAGGACCATTTAACTAATGCACCCATTATGGTGTCTCTAGACTGTCACTACCCTTTGAATTAATGTGTGATACTAGTGATTGGGCAGTGGGTGTTGTCTTAGGCCAGGGTAGGGATAAAAATTTCAACCTATCTATTATGCTAGTAAGACACTGACTAGTGCACAAGAGTATTAACTACTATGGAAAAAGAGTTGTTGGTTGTAGTTTTCACTATGGACAACTTTTGCTCTTTTTTACTTTTATCTAAGGTTTTTGAATACGCTAACCATTTTTCCTTGAAGTACCTATTGAATAAGAATGATGCGAAGCCAAGACTAATCAGATGGATTCTTTTCTTGCAAGAATTTGATTTAGAAACCTTAAACAAAAAGGGAGCAAAGAATCTAGTTGTAGATCTCTTTTCCAAGTTAGGGAATCCTGAAGGAGAGTCCATGAAAAAGAAAGATATTAATGATTCATTTCCTAATAAACATCTTTATATGCTTAATTCTAAACATACGGATAAACCTATGTTTGCTTATTATGCCAACTACCTCGTATGAAAGTAGTTACCTTGAGATAAGACATACCAATTGAAAAAGAAGTTCTTTTCTAATTTAAAACATTATTTCTTGGATGAACCATTTCTATTTATAATCTGTGCAAAGAAAATCATCCAGTGATGCATATCTTTCCTTGATATGGAGAAAATAATAGTGTATCATTATACAGGTCGAGTTAGAGGTCACTTTCAAGGCAACACTATGGAAAAAAAATTGTTAGAGTCAGGTTTTTATTGGTTGACCTTGTTCCATGAAGCAATGAGGTATGGAGCTTTGTGTGATACTTGTCAAGGATTTGGTGATATTTTAAAAAAAGATAAAATGCATCAACATGGCATCCAGGTGTGTGAAATATTTGACATTTGGGGAATTGATTTTATGGGTCCTTTTCTGTCATCTTTGGGGAATAAGTATATCATAGTAGCTGTGGATTATATTTCTATTTGGGTAGAGGCACAGGCCTTACCTACGAATGATCCAAGAATGGTGGTTAAATTCTGACGAAAATTATTTACCCAATTTGGAACTTATAGAGCCACCATTAGCAATAGAGGCACACACTTTTGTAATTCTCAATTCGAGAAAGTAAATAGTATGTGTATAGTCATTCATCAAACAACTACTGTTTATCACCCACAAGCTAGTTGTTATGCCGAATTGTCAAATAAAGAGATCAAGCATATTTTATAAAAAAAGTTTATAAGACTAGGAAGGATTGGTCTCTTAAGTTAGATGATGTGCTATGGGCATATCAAATGACATATAAGACAACTTTTAGAACTACCCCACACCATCTAGTCTATGGGAAAGCATGCCAATTTCTGGTGGAGTTAGAAAATAAGGCATATTGGCTTGTAAAGAATATTAACTATGATTTTGAACGTGTAGGTGAGAAACATTTGTTGCAGTTAAATGAACTCGACGAGTGGAGGAATGTTGCCTACAAAAACTCTAGAATTTATAAAGATAAGGTGAAGAAATGGCACAACACATGGATAAAGCAAGGGAAAGAGTTTTGAGCCAGAGATCGGATGTTAATCTACAATGCTCAATTTCAACCTTTTTCAGGTAAGCTTAAATCATGCTGGTCTACACTATTTGTTGTAACGAAGGTTTTTGCTTTTGGTGTTGTAAAGATCAAGCATCCTAAAAATGAAAAATTCAAGGTGAACGGAAACTAGCTTAAGCAATAGTTTGGAGGAGAGATTCCTAACATCAATCACAAGGATATCAAGCTCAACTAGCCCAAGCCATGTTTTGATTAGGCATTGAGGATGTCAGACGAACAATGTTCAACCAAGCACTTCTTGGGAAGCAACCCAAGCATTGAGTCTTTTTCGTAGCTTTGTTAATCATTTTCTTTTGAGGTAGGTTAATTACCCTTGGATGACCATGAGATCTTAGAATCTATGTTATGATGCAGGAAACTACAACATTTTAGGGGAGAATTGATGTTCAAAGTGGGAGAAAAAGGTTAAGTTTAGTTTCGAGTAAGTTTGCAAAATTTTTATAAGTTCCAGGAGCCAAACTGGTGTGTTTGTAGTTCACCACAAACCTTTTCCACTAGGCTGGTAACAGTGTGGATGCGTCAAATCTCTCTATACTTAAACAAACATGTGAACTCACGAGCAAGTGCACCTTTCATCAAAGCATAGCAATGTTCAGTACCAAGATCATTTTTCCTAAGGAACAAAGGTTGTCTACCATACACAATCTCTCCTTATTATCTAATTGACAATTAAGAGGAATTGTTTAACTAACTACTATGAATTAACCAAACTAACTAATATAGTAAAATAAATTGTTAACTATTAGCAAGCAGTGGAAAACAACTAAAACAATCAATAATAAGAAACCTCATACTTAGAATATAATCTCCCTAGAACTTCCTTTGTGTTGCTTTTACTCTAGTTTAATAGTATTAACTTGAACTATGGAGTACTACCTAATGTAGATTAGCTCCATATTATTCCTGTTACACTAATCCTACTCTTAAGTCACTGATAGGGTGTTTAGGCCTACCATGCTTCCTAAGAATGCATTACAGGCCCTATGACCCACTACTAGGTTTCACCTTAGTCTGGAGGTATTATATCACACCTATTACTCTCGATTGTGATAATATCTTTTTTATTCAACGGTGATCCATAAAAAACATACCAACCCTACCTAACACATGTTCATCACCTCTCATTAAATTAATAAGCTAGCAACTATTAATCAATGCAACAAAGCACAATGGATAAATCACAAGAAAAACACATAATCATATTAAACCAGAAATAATCACAATCACAAAATCATCCTAAGGACCATTTACTATACGCCTGAGTAGGAAATGTTTAGCTCATAGTGCCATAAAAAAAACATCAAAGAATAAAAAAAACTAAAAAAAGAATGATCCATGGCTAAATTTCTTCTTCTCGAAGGAATTTTTTATCCAACGCTCATAGAATGATGTTGATCATCAAAGTTGCCTTCAGTAGCCTTCCCCCATGAAAAACTCTTTTTTTTTTCCATGTATTTTCTCTTTTCTTGGGAAGGTATTTTCTTTTTTCTTAGCCTTCCCAGGCAGCCTTTCGCCACCTCTCAGCACTCTTCTGCTTGTTCTCCTTGAAATATTTAAAAATAGCTCAAGAAACCCTAATAGCATACAAACATAGGTAGCAACATGGGCATGTTGAGGCAAACATGGGTTGGTACATAGCCATGTAAGAGGCCGCATTACCCCTTTAGAACTTAAAATCTCACTTATTGCAACACGATTTGGAACATAGTTGTGCACAAAAGCATATAAGCTCCAAAACTTTGCCAAAACTTGCAATTCAACTCCAAAACTTCTCCAAAATTCCTCCTAACTCACATGAAACTAAAATATGACTTGAAAATGAAATATGAACCAATAAAGCGCTATATCCTAGCAAAAAAACATCAAAAGAAAAGCAAATACCAAGAAAAACTAATAAAAGAACATAAGTAAATATGAGCACATCATATTTTCCCCCACATTTGAACTTTTGCTTGGCCTAAAAAAAAATGAAGTTAAAAATCTAAAAAAAAAAAAGTAAGAAAATCTTAAAATCTTGGAAACAATTGAAGCCTATAACCATTTTCTTTAGCAAAGAGATATAGAGATGATTAAGACTGTAATTATCTTGAGAAATTAACAAGACTACCAAGCTTGCAACTCCTCCTATCAAATATTTCCAAAACAAATTAATTTTGATGGTAACAATTCATTCTCAAGCTAGCAACCCATATCTCTTGAAACCGAAAAAAGTAACATCAAATTTTGATTTAATGTAGAAAGTACAAACCACACTAAGCCAGAGCTAACTATGTACAACCATTCAAAACAAAAACAGTAGATTAGGCTATTAATTGACTTTTCAATATTTTTTATTTCTCTTTTTTTTTTCAACCAATTCTTGTCATGTGTTAAAAACTTTTGCAACAAGTGTACATTGTAAGAGCTTTGTCCATACCCAAGCTAATTATCATCACAATCCAAGATGGTTTTTTTTATCATACTCATGCTTTTAGCATTTTTTTGAGTTGTGAGCAACTATTGCCTTAGGAGACGACCCTAACCTACTTCAACACTAAAAACAGCAGAGTAGCATATTTACTTTAATTTACTTTACTTTATCAACAATCAACCACAAATTCATCAACCAAACTTTCCATCAATACAACATAGAAATTAAAAACTTAGCATGCTTTGAACAATGTACTAAACATAAAAACTTGATGCAAACATACTCGAAACCATCTTCCACTAGCTTGCTACACAAAAATATTTTTAAAAAATAAATTAGGCGTAAGAAGTGAAAGATTAGGAATTACTTATTTGGTCTTCAAGTTAAGAACTCAAGACATTAAATTAACAACCACTATCTAATAAGCACATGCTCAGTAAAATGATTCAAAAACAATAAAGCCCATAAAATTTAAAAATTTTCTGAAAATCACCAAAAATGAGAAATTCAAGAATAATCATAATAAATAAAGGCTAAAAATAAAATCCACTCCCCCCACACTTAAATTGTACATTACCCTTAATGTACTAAAATGGAAAATAAAGTGAAAAAGAATGAGTACTAGAAATTGATATTGCCTTTGAAAAGAAAATTTTCAATTGCTTGTCCCACAAGTTGACGTTCCAAAAAGTAGTTCTATAAAGGTGTTGAATTAGGCTTCCAATAAAAAATTTGAAGGCTTCCTAAGAAAACATAAAAGATGATCAACTATGAAATATATGAAAAGAAATAGAAGCAAATATAACAAAACTAATACGAAATAGTATGAAACAAAATTAGGAGCAATCAATGCTCCAAAGTCAAATGAAGAAAGCATAAATGAACATAAGAAATATGAATATCAATAATATTCATAACACCATAGCCATGAAATATAAATAAATAAATAAATGTCCTAGATCACAAAGGAATCAAATGTCTCTAGGAGGTGGAATGTTGGTAGAGGTGCTCGAAGTCGTCATCATTAGTGTAGGTGCAATAGGATCCTCAATAACCTTGGCCTCAGTACTTGGCTCCTTTATCATTAGATCAACTCCTGTCCCTCCAGCCTCTTCGATAGCAGTAGTACCATCAATAGTAGTAGTCTTAGTAGCTTTCTCATCTACTCTCTCCTTAGCGGCAACAAAACTTAGCTTGGCCTACTCAATCACCAATAAAACTGTTATGGCCTCATTTCCCTCATCAACAACTAACTCATTGGTACCATCCTACTCGTCCAAACTCAAAGGAGGGACAAAGTAGTTGGTGGAATCATCATCATCATCATGAACTGAACTATATTGGCCATGTCCCAATGCACTTGCCCCATTACCTCTTGGGAAATATAGCTGGATCATCTTTTCCAAGCTCAAGGTCTTTGCCTCAATAGCAGAAAGGCCAGACCTCAAATCCACCATCAGATCTAACAAGAATTGGCAGCGATCTAGGATAAGTTGTTGCCTCTAAAAAATATTTGATAGTGTGACCTGTCAGGCACTAGTGGATGCATAGGTGGCTTGTGTCTTAGTAGGAGCTTAGTGTCTCTGGTGGGAAAACATCAAAGTTTTGGGCCAACCTTGTCATGAATGATCCAACACAAAAAGCTCCAGTCCTCGAATGGTAAGCAGTATCTTGTGCCCACCAAGCAAATGAAATGCCTAAATGACCATGCACTTGGCAGACAACACAATACAAGTGGAAGAGGTCTGTCTTGGCCACCATGCCAGTGCTTTGCCTTTTACCACCAGTGGAATGGGTGATCAGGTAATGCAAATATCATATAGTTGGCCACCTTAACCTGGATGCCTTAGACATCGTGGGCTAGCATATGCTTCCACCCTCAGTGATGTCCATCTAAAACTCTTGTGGAGTGACAGTGGTGGTGCCAAAATTACAGATTGAGTCTCTATGCTCGTCAGAACTGATGAACTCCTGAACGTAAAAATTGATGTGCCATGCTAACTCTTCTAGACTTAACTCAAAGTTCCACTCTTTTAGGCAGAACCTCACTGCATGGGGGCAGTTGTAGTTGATGTTGGTTATGTGAACTCAAATGTGCCCAAAAACTGAAAGATGACCTTGCCATATGTAGGCTTCTTGGTAGTTGAACACGGAAAGCCATTTGTCGGGATCCACTAGTTCTCGCACCTCCTTGACTAAACCTAGCTGAGTTAAAGTGTCCAGGTGAATTGTCCTATTCGCCTGAAACTTTTGCACCCTCAAAATATCATATCTATCCAACTGGGAATCCTTCTTAGAGTTGAGTAGTGGCTGTGACTTCTTTGGCTTCTTGGGTGGCCATTTGGTATGGATCGATAGCTTCTTTCGGCACTTCATCATCCTAAAAAAAGAAGAAGATTTTCCCCATTGCAACAAATAATCTAGAATACCATATAATCAACAATAATTCCAGAGATAAGAGCCCTAAAAGAAATTAATAAAATTCTCCTATATGAAACAATTCCAATTCAACTTCAGGTATTATGATGATCAGGCTTAACAACCAAAGCTAAATGCATAATAATCAAAGGAATTTAAAACAATGTAGTTTACAATTAGGCTTTCTCTTGGTGCTCAAGAAATCAATATTCTGCTACACCAAAAGATAACCAATTCCTAGATTTCATGAAATTGCAAGAAAAATTAGATAATGAAGGCATTCTTAAAAAATAAAAACCCAAAACAACATTAATCCAGGCCACAAAATCCACCAAATCAAGCATACATAACATAAATTCCAATAACCATCAATTCCAACTCTTTTTCATTTAAACACAGTAACCAAAAATCCAATACTTGTAAACACATGATATCAACTTGAAACTAACATCAATAGGCATGCAAAATCAACCAACTAAGTCATATGAAACCTACCCATAGCAAGAGGTCAAGGTAATAGTCCATAATCTTCAAATAAAGATAGAGAGAAAGAGTTTCCTCGAGAAGGAGAAAATCAAATATGTAAGGATGAAAATTAAGAATCTGGACCAGAAACAAACTTCGCCAACAATGAAAAATGTCACCTGGGATGCAAGGAAACTACAGTTTGAGTTTAGGGTGTTAAGGAATAAATTTGATTGAGCTTCATGCAAAGTGGGCTAGAAAAATCGTGAACGAGCTTAAATAAAGGGGAGACACGGCCTGTAACATGGGCGTGTAAATGCCCGTGTTGCCCATAACTTCCTTAACATGTTGTTAAACACGGGCGTCCCACATGTTCTGAACCCTAATTGTTTTTGGAACACAGAATAACAACATGGGGGTTAACATGGTCATGTAAACGACTGTGTACACTCAACACACCTCATTACATAGTTCTGTAACTGACAGTGTATGTGCTCTAGAATGAAAAAAAAACTTTAAAACACAAAGACAAAACACATTCACCAAAGATGGGTGTGTATATGACCATGTAACATAAACACATTTTTATACATGGGCATGTATGTGCGTGTGTTTAAGCTCTGGAATTTTAAATGTTTTGAATAACATAAGTAAGAACATTAGCCATTTATAAGTCCATGTTATGAAACATGCCATTAAAGATGGCTTAGACACAGCCCATGCTTGGCTACTATAACTCAAATAAAAATCCTTCATGAAAAATCAATTTTTTAAATGAAACATGACTTTGTTTGCAATCGTGTTAGCTAACATTGCCTTGAACGCGAGTGTGCTCAGTGTCGTGTTTGGCTCCTGAAACTTTTAAAATTTTGCAAACTTACCTAGATTTGAACTTATCCTTTTTCTTCCAATTTGAGTACAATTTCTTTCCAAAGTACTCTATATTCCTTCATCACACCACAAATTATAAAATCCTAGGACAAACACAAGCTAAGCTAATTAACTACCATAATTAAAGAGCAAATCAAATGGAAATGAAATTAAATGAAAAGATTAACACTTGGGTTGCTTCCGAAGAAGCACTTCGTTTAACGTTGTCAACCTGATGTTTTCCATGATTACTCAAGGAAGATCATCCATTTCCCACATCTTCACTCCTGGATGGCCATCTACTTTAGAACAGAAAGCTGGATTGAAAACTACTATAGGATTTAGCTTGATATTCACCTATAAAGCTACTTTCGGCCTTTTGAAAAGCATCTTAGCAATTTAACCCAACTGTGTCTCGAAGTTCGACATAGCCAACTCTCCTACAAGAAAAGAATAAGAAATAAGTAGACTAAAAACAACCTAAAAATCCAAAGAAGAATACTTTAATGAAATAAAATGCTAGATTAATAAAGATCAATCTTTTAGGGAGCAATCTCAACAAATATCCCCAGCAACGGTGCTATAAAACTTGGTGTGTTCGTAGTTTATAACAAACCTTTTCCATTGCATTGGTAATAGTGTTGATGCGTCAAATCTCTCTGTAGTTAAGCAAACATGTGAACTCATAGGAAAGTGCAGCTATCATCAAAGTATAACAGTGGCAAGTACCAAGATCTAAGGAAAGAGGTTGCCTACCGTGCTCAATATCTCTCTTTGGTCTAATCCCCAATAAAGAGGAATTGTTTAAGTAACTATTATGAATCAATTGAACTAACTAATGGAGTAAAATAAAGTACTAAATAATGGCAGGCAACAGAAAACAACTAAAATAATCAAAGATAAGAAACCTCATACTTAGAATTGAATCCCCCTAGAACTTTCTTTGTGTTGCTTTTACTCTAGCTTAATAGGATTGTAATTAACTTATATCATGGAGTACTACCTAATGTAGATTACTTCCCTATTATTCTTGTTACACTAACCTTATTTTTAAGTCATTAATAGGGTGTCTAGGCCTACCACACTTCCCAAGAGCGCATTATAAGTCCTATGACCTATTATTAAGTTTCACACTGGTCTAGAGGTATTATATAACACATACTATTATGGGTTACAATATTATCTTTTTTATCCAACGGTGATCCTTAACAAACATTGTTACCATCTCACAAAAATGGGAGAATTACAAATGTGTCATGATGGCTAAAAACCATTTTATTGTGTAATTCTCACCATAGTGATTGAAGTGTGGGGAGTAAAAGGTATGATCAACAACTCCTTAAAAGTGTTCCAAGTTGGTAACTTGGCCCCCAAGAAAAGCCATAAGGATTGCTTGTTTGTCAAGCAACCTATGGACTTTTTTGTAAGGTTTTAGAAATTCGGGTACTCAATTGCAAAACTCTCAAGAAATAGACTTGGAGAGTTATGGGAAGGATATGAATGGTATGAAAGTTCTATTGGAGGACCAAATTGCTCATTAAGGACAAGTTTGGACAAAGGAAACGCTTAAGGCAATAAGGACATAAATGTCCTAGAGTAAAACTTAAGGTGTTAAAAGCTTTTGACTTAAGTCTAAGGGTGGAATTGTGGGGTTATCCCACCATGGGGAGCGCAGCCAAGACTTGATAATTAGTCAAAAATGTTGGGCACATGTGTACCAATGATTTTAAGACAAAGAAACTATAATTAGTGAGAAGGAAAATGACATAAAGCAAGGTTAAGCTTGTTAAGTGTGTTTTGTGCCCTTAAGCTCATTTAAGGCCATTTAAGTGGCCAAATCACTTATCCCTATCTAATTTTCATCCTCTTCCAGCCCAAGAACACAGCCACACTTCCTCCATAGCCACCACACCTTTAAACTTGCAATTGATTGAAATTGAAGGCAAAAGGAAGCAATTGGAAGCAAACTAGAGCTATTGCTTGGATACTTGAAGGATCAAGCTTGATTTTCAGCCTACCCACTTTGGTTAGGATTCTCTTGCTCTCATGGACTGTTTTCTGAAATTTTCAAACATCCATGGAGCTAGGGGTAAGCTTAGAAGAGAGCCATGAGCTTGATGAACCAAGCTTAGTAAGGGGAGTGCACTTATTGAAGGTTTTGTGACCTATTGTCAAGTGCACAAAGATGACAGTGAAATGAGGGTTTCTAGAGCCCAAAAGTTAGTACTAACTACTATTAAAATGCTCCTAAGACCAAGCATTAGCTTAAGGAGGGCTTCCATAGTGATTTATTTAAGTTTATTGCATGTTTTACGGACTAATCTATGGTTATTGTTGCTACTGCATTTCATGTGTTTGTTGGTTGTGAATAGCTGCTGCATTTGGTTGCTATATCTTGCATCTATGCATTGTTTTATTTTTTTTTTAGTGTCTTTGGATGCAGGTTTTAATGATGGTTACATTGCCTATTGAATCTAAGTGCTACCCTTACTAAGTTTCTCAATGAAACTTACTCCCCTCAATTCTGTCATTTCAGGTCCAGCAGAAAGATCACCTTCAAACTAACCCTTGTAATTTTATTTTTGATCTGAAATTTTAGGTACATGAACTTCCATGTGTTTAGTTATGATCTGGAAATTTTGGTGATTTTAGAAGCACGTTTGGTATTTTTGGCAATGGTACTTACTGTGTTGTGCAGCAGCTGTCCAGCATCCTGTTTCTGGAGTCCATTGCATTTCAGGCACTCCTGTAACTTAGGGTGCATATTTAGCTGAGTTAAGACCGTATTGTAGTGGATGTATGCATGTATATATGGTGTGTGTAAAGTGATACAAGTATGTGAACATTTGAGTAATGTTTTGGCTATGTAAGTGACGTGGTGCAAAGCTGCCTAAGTGTGAATGATATGCTGCTTACTTGTAAATTCTGTTTTGGCACATAAAGTTATTAAAAGCATGGGAATGAAATTCCTATGTGTAATGGACATATATGGGATAGCTTGGGATGGTTTTCCCCTTGTGAATGAACTGTTTGCACACTTATGAAATTTTGTATGGGCAAAAGGGTCATAAAGTGACCAAAATTTTGACTCTGGACTTAAAGTTCTATATCTCCGTGTGTAGAAGGAATATTGGTATGAAATTTTGACCACACCTAGAAAACATCTAGAGGTTAAACTGAGATTTGGAATTTATGAATTTTGAGTCCTGTAGCCAAAGATATGACATTGCAAAAATTGGCTAAGTTACTGTTCATTTGGGCAGAATATTGTAACCGACTTAAAAAATCCATAACTTCGTCCATAGGTGGGCTATTGATGTAAAAAAAAATTACATGGTTTGCTCTAAGTATATACTTTGTAGTGGAGCAAAGAAAGCAAAGGGGGGTATGTGCCCAGAATGATACAGTTTATTAGTAGAAGTTACAGGTGCAGTGGCTGGTCACTACAATGTAACAAGATTGCCTAATGTGTGGTAGCCAAGATTAAGACTTGTGCTAGTGTTTTCCTTCTTTGTTTCCATGGTGTGCATGAAATGTGAATATGTGTGTGATGGTTGGATCAATATGCATGTTTTTATATAGTGCCAAAGAGGGCCACTTAGGTATGCACACTAAGGATAGTATTCTGATGACCTACAGAGCATTACCAATCTTGGGAGTCTAAATGCACAATTTTGGCACCATAATTGGACTACCCCGGAGTGGGTAACAAACATACTAGATACCATTTGAGGCAAGTTGATCACTGCACATTGAATTGATAGGCTACCTACTATTAATCAACACAACAAAGCACATTGGATAAAGCATAAGAAAAACACATAATCATATTAAACCAAAAATGACCACAGCCACAAAATCATCCTAGGGTTCATTTTCTCGAAGCATGAGTAGAAAAAGTTTAGCTCAGAGTACCTTAAAATAAACACCAAAGAATCAAATGAAAACTAAGAAAAGATTAATGCATGGCTGAATTTCTTCTTCTCCAAGAAATCTTTGATCTAGTGCTCATAGAATGGTGTTGATCATTCGAATTGCCTCCGGCAGCCTTCCTCTATGAGAAAAGCTCATTTTTATGTATATTTTCTCTTTTCTTAGCCTTTCCAAGCAACCTTTGGAAGCCTCTGAGCCACCCTTTGATTGTTCTCTTTAAAATCTTAAAAAATAGCTTGAGAAACCCTAACAGTATACAAACATGCGTAGCAACATGGGCATGTTTTGCCAAACATAGGTTGGTACACAACCCTGTAAGAGCCCGTGTTAGCCCTCTGGAACTTAAAATCTCAATTATTGCATCATGATTTCGATTAAAATCTCATTTATTGCATCATGATTTCGAACATGAGCGTGTAAGTCATTACATGGGCATGTGTAAAGGTGTGTAAGCACCAAAACTTCGCCAAAACTTGCAATTTAGCTAAAAAACTTTGCCAAAGTCCTTCCTAACTCACATAAAGCTGACATATGACCTGAAAATGAAATATGAACCAATTAAGCACCATATCCTAGCAAAAACACATTAGAAGACAAGCAAATATTAGGGAAAAACCTATAGAAAACATAACTAAATATGACCACATCGAAAGCATGCTTCTGAACACGTACATGTCCAAGGCCTCACTAACTAACACGATTTCTAACATAGCCATGTTTGATTTATTAAATTGATTTTTTATGAAACATTTTTAATTTGAGCTACAGTAGCAAAACACGGTCCATGCCTAAACCTTGTATCAAGGCATGTTTCATAACATGATCTTATACAAGCCCATGTTCTTATCCATGTGCCTTAAAACCTTAAAAGTCTAGAATAAACACACGCACATACATGACCAAGTTTAAAAATGTGTTTATTTGACACGGTCCCACACACATCCATGTCTAAAAGCATGTTCCTCTTTTGAGTTGGTTAAGTTTTGACCTCCAAAACATAAACACAGTTGCACACATGACCATATAGCTACCTGTGTCGACGAACACAATTGTAAACATGCCCATGTTTGCCCCCGTATTGTTTTTCTGATTTCAAAAATATTCTTGGACTTCAGTCTCCAAACACGACTTGAAACACGCTAATGTTCTATGGCGTATTTCCTATACATAGCCAATTACATGCCCATAGTTGAACTCGTGTTTGTCTTTTGCCAAAAAACATTTTAACTTCCAATAGTCAAACACATTCTAAAACACAACTGTAGAGTTGCCCATGTACATCATACACGGTTTAAAACATAACTAGGTATACACACTATGTTTCATAAATTGAAGTTCAGGAACTTAACATGACTATGTTGGCAGCCATATTTACAAGCAATTTAAAGTAACACAGTCATGCACACGCCCATGTACATAACCATGTTTGACCCAAACAACTTAGAAACAAAAGTTTACCCTTTTTTGTGATGTCAGACATAAATTTCTATTTTCTTACTACCCAAGGCATCAAGAACCAGAGGTTTTCATTGATTTTGAGCTCTCCAAGGTATCATTAAGCCCCTTTGTTCTTTGATTCAAGTTATCTTGTTTTTATTGTTTTTCTTTGTTTCCTTAGCTAAGAGAATTGATGAAAGAATGTCTAGATTAGGGCTGGATTTTCTAAAAATCTTTTTCATTTCTCTAGGGCTAAAATTTTGGGTTGATTGATTAAATTAAACTAGAGTATATTTTCTTTATGGCTCTTACTAGATTAATTATAGTTGGCAATCTTGGTGGACCAATTTGTGGATACTTCTTTGTGCCTAAACTTTGATACTTACAACATAAGAAACTTAGTTTACTAAGTGTTCGATATTTGTTCCCAAAGGGTTGTGGAAGTTTATCTAATTTTTTTTTTAGTTCCAAGGCTAGCACAACATTGGGATGTCTTGCAAAATTTACCATTGGAGCTATCCACCTAATTTGTCTCTATTCAGGCATACTCGTTGCACAAGGTCTCTACACACCGAGCCATCCCACATTTTGACTACTTCATCACCTCAGAGATGTAAGATATAGCGGCCTGACATGCTTGGACGCATTTATGTGAGCCACCAACATTTGCTTCAATGGCCCTAGTTCGAGAGTTTTACACCAATGATGCTTTTAGGAGTCATTGTTATAAGATTTCTTTATGGGGGTTTGTGTGGAATGTGGAGTTCCATGTGTATGTGACTGATATAGAGCACCATTTTGGTGTCACCCAATTACCAGATCACTTCCCATAGCCTGATCAAATGGAGCTGACATGGACATTATGTGGTCGCCCAATGGCTTGGACACCTATGCCAGGGCGTAGCCCTTTCTTCTACCATCACAGTTGCTGCCTGTTGTTCATCCATGGTTCATCTTTCTGTTTAAAAGCCTTTACTATCAGCCCTAGGCTGATTTAGTCACTAAAGAGTAGGCAGTTCTGTTGCATGCCACCCTTACTGATTGACCACTGAGCATTGGTCGCGTGATCTTGTGGACTATTGCAAAAGCTGTTCATGACCCGGTGTTGCCCAGAGTCTTCCCTAAGTTGAATACTAATCTCCTGATAGCACAACATGTCTTTTTCTCCATTGGAGAATTTCGAGTAGTCATGCCATAATGTGCACGAAAGGATGGTGATGCCGCGAGTGATGCTAAAGAGGATGCCCTTACAGACGCCACTATTGATATCGCTCTTTTCTAAAGCCCGTGTTTCCATCTTGACTTTACTCTTGTCTATCATGGAGAGCATTACTATTGCTACTATTATTGTTTGCTTTTAGAGCATTGATTGCTCCTATGTTTTGTTTCTATTATTTCATTTTCGTTCTATATTTGCTTATGTTTCTTGTCATATATTTTGTGGTTGATCATCTTTTTTGTTTTATTTTAAAGCCTTCAAAATCTTCGATTGGAAGTCTAATTCAACACTTTTTATAGATCTACTTTTTAGAATGCTAACTTGTAAGACAAGCAACTAATTTTTTTTTTTTCAAAGACGGTATCCGTTTCTATCACTCATTCTTTTTCACTTTATTTTCCATGCCAGTACATTAAGGGCAATATACAATTTAAGTGCGGGGGAGTGAGTTTTATATGCAGCTCTTGTTTATTATGATTACTTTTGAATTTATCTTTTTGATGATTTTTCTAAAAATTTTTAAATTTTTTGAGCTTATTTGTTTTCAAATCATTTTATTGAGCATGTGCTTATTAAAGAGTGATTGTTCATTTAATTTTTTGAGTTCTTAACCTCAAGACCAAGTAAGTAATTCCTTATCTTTAACTTTGGTGCTTAATCTATTTTTAAGATTTTTTTTCAATTGATTGGCAAGCTCGTGGAAGATGATCTCAAGAAGCTATTTTTGCATCAAATTTTTGTTTTTAGTACACTATTTAAAGCATGCTAAGTTTTGAGTTTCTATGTTAGTTTGTGGAAAGTTTGGTTAATGGATTTGTGGTTAATTGTTGATAAAGTAAAGTAAACTAAAGCATGAAAGTATGCTACTCTGCTATTTTTAGTGTTAAAGTAGATTGGGGTCTTCTCCTAAGGCAAAAGTTGATCACAGCTCAAAAAGATGCTAAAATCATAAGTATAACCAAAAGATCATCTTGGATTGTGTTGATAATTAGCATGGGTATAGACAAAGCTCCTGTAATGTACACTTGCTACAAAAGTTTTCAACACATAAGAAAACTTGGTTGAAAACAATATTGAAAAGTCGATTAATTGCCCAATCCATGGTTTGTGGTTTGAAAGGTTGCGCATAGTTAGCTCTTGCTTGGTGTGGTTTATGCTTTTCACTTTACATGAAAATTTGATGTTATCCCTTCAGTTTTGAGAGATATAGGTTGCTAGCTTGAAAACAAATTGTTCCTATTAAATTATTTTTATTTTGAAAAGTGTTAGATAGGAGGAGTTACATGCTTGGCAGTCTTGTTAATTTTTCAAGATAATTAGTGTTTCAATCCTCTCTATATTTCTTTGCTCAAGAAATGATTCTACGATCTTATTGTTTTCAAGGTTTTAAAGAAATTTCTAGATTTTTCTTCTTGAGTTTTTGCTTGAGTACAAGCAAAAGTTCTAGTATGGGGGAAAAAATATGATATGCTCATATTTAGTCATATTTTCTATATATTTTCCCCTTGTATTTCCTTGTCTTTTCATATGTTTTTGCAAGATTAGGAAGGATTTTGATGAAGTTTAGGCACCAAATTGCAAGTTTTGGTGAAGTTTTAAAGCTTACACACACTTATACATGCCCATGTTCCAAATCATGTTGAAATTAGCAAAATTTTAAGTTCTAAGAAAGTTACACAACCATGTACCAAATCATGTTTGCCTAAATTTTAGGGTTTCTCGAGTAAATTCTGGAAAAAAAGACTAGGAGAGATAAGGAGAATATACAGAGAGAAAAAAATTTCATGGAGGAAGGCTGCTGGAGTTAATTGTAATGATCAACATTGTTTTATGAGCGCTGGATCGAAGATTTCATGGAGAAGAAGAAATTCAGCCATGGATCATTATTTTCTTACTTTTCTTTTGATTCTTTGGTATTTATTTTACGACACTATGAGCTAAACTTTTCTTACTCATGCTTAGAGTTGATGAACTCTAGGATGATTTTGTGATTGTGATTCTGATTGCTTTTGGTTTAACATGATTATATGTTTTTCTTGAAATTTATCCAACGTGCTTTGTTGCATTGATAAATAACAGTTGTCCTATTAATTCAATGTGGGATGATGAACTTGTGTCAGGTAGTATCTAGTATAGTTTTTGTGGATCACAGTTGCATAAAAGGGATATTATCATAATCGAGAGCAACATGTGCGATATCATATCTCCAGACATGGATGAAACCTAGTAGTGGGTCGTCTTTTGATGTGTTCTTATGAAGCACGATAGGATTAGGCAATCTATCGGTGACTTTAGAATAGGGTTAATGTAACAGGAAGAATAGGATGCTAATCTACATTAGGTAGTACTCTGTGGTCCAAGAAAATCACAATCTTGTTAAACCAAAGTAAAAACAATAAAAAGGAATTTTTAGGGGGATTGATTCTAAGCATGAGGTTTCTTATTGTTGATTGTTTTAATTGTTTGTTCCGCTGCAGGTTGATAGTTAGTAGTTTATATAGCTACATTAGTTTGGTTTAGTTAATTCATAGTAGTTAGTTAAACAAACTCTGTAATTGATGGTTAGATAATAGGGATATATTGAGTATGATAGACAACCTCCATCTTTTGGGGAAAATGATCTCAGTAGTTGCCACAGCTATACTTTAATGATGAGTGCACACGCCTGTGAGTTCACATGTTTATTTAAGTATAGAGAGATTTGACGCATCCACACTGTTTACTAGTGTAGTGGAAAAGGTTTGTTCTTGTTGGGTTTTGGGAGCCAAACAGCACAGCGGAGTTTAACCGAAACCCTCTAGGATCCAAGTGAAACGGGGTAAACCGGGTGTTCAAAAATTTTTATACCTAATTTTTGGTTGAGATGTCTCACTCAACTATAGAGTCGAATCAAAAAACCTAAACAGTTGACGTGTTCAAGCTCTCTATGGTATCCACAAGAGCCTCTCGGGATCACCACGCTTCCACCACGTCCCGGCAGATGAGTTTCTCTTGCACTCGCAGTGCTAGCTTGCATCCTCCAAGGAATTGCAAGAGAAGAGTGCGGCTGTCCTTTTTGGGAGGCTAGGGCAAGGAGACCTACGAATTTCTCACTAAAAGTTGTATTTATAGTGAGACTCAACTTCCAAGCCTAATGGGTTTCAAAGCCCTAATCCAATTAGGCTTTAATTTCGGGCTTAATAATGGCTCACCTCTTGGGCCCATTATTAATACGAAATTAAAGTGAAACCATAACCCAAATAATTAGCTCATACACTCTAATGATCCAAATAGCTCTATATGTGAGACCCAATAGGCTCTTACCACATTGGCAATGATTATAAATCACATTTATGATCATAAGCAATGAGCGGTGTCTAGCAACACATCATTGCTACCCAAGTGACAAGATTGTCGATGATTCGACTAAACCTTTATGATCATCACCGATATATGCTATTGCCTCTTTGTACAAGATATCAAGACTAAGCACGAGACATGGAATGCGTCACTGTCGTATAGCTCAATCTTTGGTTTCTTGATTACTGAGTAGACCAACTTAAACTGATGACATTGATATCGTATATCAACTCATCCGAGCATGGCCATGCATTTTTCTAAGTTTTACTCCATCAAGGGGCCCGAAGATATCACTCCTGTTACATAGGAGGGACAAATCCCATCTTGATCATACAAATCCCGCCGCATGATATGTGGCTTACCCAATGACCTCCTTCAAGTGCACTCAGTTACGAGCAACAAAGGAAAGTATCAAAGTTATGTGACTCACATGTAGGGAACCTTGATGATCTTAGGTCGAAGGTCTACATATACCATGATCACTAAGAGAATCACTTATGACAATCATATAACGATCCATGTAATGTTCTCATGGTGGGTTGGTCCAGTACACAAGTTCTCCAACTTGTACCCATATGTAGACTACATATCTCATAGTCTTCACATATGCTAGTCGTTATGTATTATTGCAACCCGCTCCACAATAATACTAGACCAGGGACATTTGATAATATCATTATTCTAGGGTTACAATTATGTTTATTACGTTACACAGAAACAAAACAACAAACATAATTGCTGGATTAATGCCTTAATAAAATATCATGACTTAATCTACAAAAATACAATCATCTCATGATTGGCTTTTTAGGCATGACACTAACAATCTCCCACTTGCACTAAAAGCCAATCATCCATGTATCTAATACCGATGGACCTAGAATGGCTATCATGCTTCTGCTGCGTAAGGGGCTTTGTTAGTGGATCAACAATGTTGCTGTCTGTCGAAGTCCTGCATATCCTTACATCACCCCTCTCGATGATCTCCTTGATGAGATGATAGCGTCGGAGTATGTGTTTAGATTGCTGGTGAGATCGAGGTTCCTTAGCCTATGCGATTGCTCCATTGTTGTCACAATAGAGCTCTATCGGGTCGACAATGCTTGGAACCACTCCAAGTTCAGTGATGAACTTCTTGATCCAAACTGCCTCCTTCACAGCATCAGAGGCGGCAATGTACTTAGATTCTGTTGTAGAGTCAGCTACTGTCTCTTGCTTTGAACTCTTCTAGCTCACAGCACCACAACCAATACAAAACACATAACCAGATTGCGATCTAAAATCATCCTTATCGGATTGGAAGCTTGCATCGGTGTAACCCCTTACAATGAGCTCATCTTCACCTCCAAAGACCAAGAATGCATGCTTAGTCCTTCGTAAGTACTTAAGGATGTTCTTAACAGCTGTCCAATGACTCTCACCAGGGTTCGATTGGTACCTACTCGTCATGCTCAAAGTATATGAGACATCGGGACGAGTACATATCATGGCAAACATGATAGATCCAATTACTGAGGCATATGGAATCTTACTCATGCGCTCTTTCTCCTCAGGTGTACTCGGACATTGAGATCTAGAAAGAGTTATACCATGTGACATGGGTAAGAATCCTTTCCTAGAATCTTGCATGCTAAACCTCTTTAGCACCTTGTCAGTGTATGTACTTTGACTTAGGCCAAGAAGCTTTCTATATGTATCTCTATAAATCTTGATGCCTAACACATAGGCTGCTTCACCCAAGTCCTTCATAGAGAAACACTTCCCTAGCCAAGTCTTCACAGACTGTAGCTCAGGAATGTCATTCCCGATTAGTAGTATGTCATCTACATACAACACCAAGAAGACAATAGCGCTCCCACTAACCTTCTTGTAGACACAAAGTTCATCTTCATTTCTAATAAAACCAAACTCTTTGATTGCTTCATCAAAATGAAGATTCCAACTTCGAGAAGCTTACTTCAATCCATAAATGGACGTTTGCAACTTGCACACTTTATTGGCATTCTCAGGAGTGACAAAACCCTCAGGTTTTGTCATGTACACATCCTTAAGTAGCTTTCCATTTAGGAATGCAGTTTTGACATCCATTTGCCATATCTCATAATCATAGTGTCTAGCAATAGCGAATAAAATTCGGATGGATTTAAGCATAGCAATTGTTGAAAAAGTTTCATCATAGTCAATACCATGAATTTGCTTGAAACCTTTTGCAACCAATCGTCCCTTAAAGGTAATCACATTACCATCCATGTTAGTTTTCTTCTTGAAAACCCATTTGCACCCTATGGGTTTTACCCCTTCAGGTGGGTCATCCAAAGTCCATACTTGGTTTTCATACATGGATTCCATCTCGGATTTCATGGCCACTTCTTAGAGTCAGGCCCCGACATAGCTTGTTGGTAGGTTGTGGGCTCATGCTGATCCATGAGCATCACATCACCAGTGTTAGTCATGAGAAATCCATATCGCTCAGGCTCACGCCGAATCTTACCAGACCTATGTGGGCTTTGTGCTACAGGAACAAACTCTTGAACCACAACATCTTGTGGTGTCTGTTCAGGTTCCATTTCAGGTTCGATGTCTCTTTAGAGATAAACTCTTTCTCTAAAAAGACACTAGTTCGAGCAACAAACATTTTTTGCTCAGAAGGGTTGTAGAAATAGTAACCCTTTGTTTCTTTGGGATACCCAACAAGAAGGCATTTTTGAGATTTGGGCCCTAGTTTGTTAAAGGATTGATGTTTCACATAAGCGTGACAGCCCCAAATCTTCATAAAAGACAAATTGGGACGCCTCCCACTCCATATCTCATATGATGTCTTTTGAACCGATTTAGATGGAACTCGGTTTAGTGTAAAAGCAGCTGTCTTTAGAGCATGTCCGTAAAATGAGTTTGGAAGGTCAGCTTGACTCATCATAGAGCGAACCATGTCTAACAGAGTTCGATTTCTCCTTTCAGATACACCATTCCATTGAGGTGTACCTGGTGGAGTGAGTTGTGATACTATACCACACTCCTTCAGATAGTCAAGGAATTCTCGATCCAAGTACTTTCCACCTCGATCTGATCGAAGCACTTTGATACTCTTCCAGAGTTGATTCTCTACTTCATTCTTCAATTCTTTGAACTTTTCAAAGGATTCTAACTTGTGTCCCATAAGATACACATAGCCATATCTGCTGAAGTCATCAGTGAAAGTAATGAAGTATTGGAAACCTCTTCTAGCATGTGTAGACATAGGACCCTAAACATCACTATGTATGAGTCCTAGTAAGTCATTAGCCCTTTTACTTTGCCCTGTGAATGGGGCTTTAGTCATATTGCCCAACAAACATGACTCACATGTCTCATATGATTCAAAATCAAATGAGTCCAAGAGTCCATCCTTATGGAGCTTGGATATGCGGGTCTCGTTTATATGGCCCAAGCGATAGTGGCATATATAGGTCGCGTTTGAATCATTTAATCTGACCTTCTTGGTATTCACATTATAGATTGGATCTTCGAGGTCTAGAACATGCAACCCATTGCTAAGTTGAGCACTGCCATAAAGGATTTCATTCAAATGAATAGAACAACATTTGTCCTTTATTATAAATGAAAAACCTTTCTTGTCCAAACAAGAAATAGAAATCAAATTTCTACTAATAGTAGGCACAAAGTAGCAGTTGCCTAATTCTAAAACTAATCCACTAGGTAAAGTGAGAACATAAGTCCCTATGGCTAAGGCAGCAACCCTTGCTCCATTTCCAACACGTAGGTCCACTTCACCTCAGGCCAACCTTCTACTTCAACTTAGATCCTGCACATTTGTGCAAATGTGAGATCCACATCCAGTATCCAATACCCAAGATGAGGAAGTAGAAACGTTAGCCTCTATAACAAAAATACCTGAAGTGGAAGTCTTACTTCCCTTTTCCTTAGCAAGTTCTTCAAGATAGAGCTTGCAGTTGCGCTTCCAGTGTCCAGGTTGCTTACAATGGAAGCACTCCCCTTCCTTTGCCACACCAAAGGGTTTCAGTGCAGCTGAAGAAGAATTAGGATTGGACTTTCCATTAGCTTTATCCTTCTTCTTGTTGGCTTTTCCCTTTCCTTTGCCCTTTTGAACCACCAAAATGGGCTTAGCCTTCTTAAGGTTTTGTTCAGCAGTTCTCAACATGTTGAGCAATTCAGGGAGGGACTTGTCAAGGTCGTTCATGTTATAGTTCATGATGAACTGACTGTAGCTTTCAAGCAATGATTTCAAGACTACATCAACAGCCAACTCTTTCTGAAGAGCAAATCCCAAACTCTCAAGATTCTCAATGTACCCAATCATCTTGAGCACATGAGGACCCATAGGACTTCCCTCAGACATTTTGCACTGAAACAATGCCTTAGAGGTCTCAAACCACTCATGCCTAGCTTGCTCTTGGAAAAACATTTTGAGATGTTCGATCATATCGAACGCCCCCATGTTCTCATGTTGCTTCTGAAGCTCAAATTCCATGGTAATAAGCATGAGGCATGCAACATCCAAAGCATCATCAGAATGCCTCTTGTGAGCATCCCTTTGAGCTCTTGGAACAGTGGCAGCAGGCTCATTCGGAATGGGCTACTCTAGGACATAAGCCTTTTTCTCTTGCTTGAGGACTATCCTCAAGTTTCGGTACCATTTGAGAAAGTTGGTCCCATTCAGTTTTTCCTTCTCAAGGATCGATCGCAATGAAAGTGTCGATGTGTTTTGTGCCATGGTTATCTACAACAGTAAATATGTAGTGTAAGAGTCATGTATTTTAATTCATTTAATAAGGACTTTTATTAAACGATACTCCCACTATTTTCCTCAAAATAATAACCCTGGATATTATTTCGGAACACCTCAGCGTTAAGCTATTCTAGTAGGCCAAGATCCATATTTGACCATAACCTGAGTCAGCTTTGGCTTTTCTCTCAAGTTACAGCTATTTAGGTAGGCAACTCCTTGCCAATTGCATTTCATGCAACTCTTGGATAGTTGGGTGAATCAACATTTGTTCAAGCTCATCCCATGAACTTAAGCCCAACTCTATGCCTCTAAGTCCCTAATCCTATTAGGATGACTTAGTTAAGTTGGACCCCAAGTTAGCAATTTGGATATCATTATTATCCCATCGCGCCTTACCAAGAAGAACATAGGTGCTTTGCTTTGGCAAACCCACCTAATGTTGATCAAAGTCTTGACGAGTGCCAACATTTGGAAGGCATCACATTTAATGACTTAATATTTGTTTGAGGGATTTTTCTTTTGATCTCACCAATTTGTTATCTCCGGTTGTCTTATACATGCATCACATACAAATATAAAACATGCATCTCATGCTTACAAGAAATGAAACGTGACATGGTTATAGCCCAAACTATGCAATATTCACAAGCCAATGAGAATATCATAAAAGCCTAAGAAAAGAAAAGGGTCCTCACAAGCTCCTTCTCTTCCTTTCTTGGTTGCCCTTTTGTTGTCACCTCCTTGGACATACCACCTTGGATGATCCCATAATGTACCAATACATCAATAATAGAAACCTCGAGTTACATTTGTGGGGAGTAAGGTGAGAAGAGAATGTATAATGAGAGTAACAAGAGAAGGCATGACTCGCAGGCCATATTTACAAATACAACCAATTAAGGGCTATAACCATGCACCATGCTACAACCATCAATTAGCATAACATGTCAAATCTCATTCAACAAATCTATGCCAATTTTCACGAATTGATTAACCAGTTTTATTTATGTGGCGTTTCTCATACGGCCGTCCCGCTGGCCGGTCAGCGGGCGGTGGTTCCGTTGACCGGTCAGCGGATGGGGTCAAGGGGGGCCGCCTTTGCGGGGGGTTATGAGGGGGGTAGTGCCCCCCGACACAAAAAATTGTCTTACAATTGCTTAGCCCGAGATCTTCTATTTCAATCAAGTAGGCTCCTGAGACTCCTCCATTCGTGCCACCAAAAATACCTTACTTTCGGTGCCCAAACAGGCCGAATCCGAACAAAGCTAGGGTTTTTGTAACTATTGCAAGAATCCTAATCCATATAGGTATCTCATACCATTCAATTTCAGGTTAATCTCATTAACCAATTAGTGTCGTTTCTTCATATATGTCATATGTTCATTATGAGTTCCGGTTTCATGCATCATGAATCAATCTAATTAATCATGGCCAAACCGAACATATAACATCATGCGATTTAACATTCAATCCCAATTTAGGGTTTCACCAGTAGCTCTGATACCACTGTTGGGTTTCGGGAGCCAAACAGCGCAGCGGAATTTAACCGAAACCCTCTAGGATCCAAGTGAAACGGGGTAAACCGGGTGTTCAAAAATTTTCATACCTAATTTTCGGTTGAGATCTCTCAATCAACTGTAAAGTCGAATCACAAAACCTGAATAGTTGACGTGTTCAAGCTCTTTATGGTATCCACACGAGCCTCTCGGGATCACCACGCTTCCACGACGTCCTGGCAGATGCGTTTCTCTTGTGCTCGCAGTGCTAGCTTACGTCCTCCAAGGAATTGCAAGAGAAGAGTGCGGCTGTCCTTTTTGGGAGGCTAGGGCAAGGAGACCTGCGAATTTTTCACTAAAAGTTGTATTTATAGTGAGACTCAACTTCCAGGGCTAATGGGTTTCAAAGCCCTAATCCAATTAGGCTTTAATTTCGGGCTTAATAATGGCTCAACTCTTAGGCGCATTATTAATATGAAATTAAAGTGAAACCATAACCCAAATAATTAGCCCATGCACTCTAATGATCCAAATAGCTCTATGTGTGTGACCCAATAGGCTCTTACCACATTGGCAATGATCATAAATCACATTTATGATCATAAGCAATGAGCGGTGTCTAGCAACACATCATTGCTACCCAAGTGACAAGATTGTCGATGATTCAACTAAACCTTTATGATCATCACCGATATATGCTATTGTCCCTTTGTCCAAGATATCAAGACTAAGCACGAGACATGGAATGTGTCACTCTCGTATAGCTCAATCTTTGGTTTCTTGATTACCGAGTAGACTAACTTAAACTGATGACATTGATATCGTCTATCAACTCATCCGAGCATAGCCATGCATTTTTCTAAGTCTTACTCTATCAAGGGGCCCGAAGATATCACTCCCGTTATATAAAAGGGACAAATCCCATCTTGACCATACAAATCCCGCCGCATGATATGTGGCATACCCAATGACCTCCTTCAAGTTCACTCAGTTACGAGCAACAAAGGAAAGTATCAAAGTTATGTGACTCACATGTAGGGAACCTTGATGATCTTAGGTCGAAGGACTACATATACCATGATCACTAAGAGAATCACTTATGACACTCATATAATGATCCATGTAGTGTTCTCATGGTGGGTCGGTCCAGTACACAAGTTCTCCAACTTGTACCCAAATGTAGACTACATATCTCATATTAGTCTCTACATATGCTAGTCAATATGTATTATTGCAACCCGCTCCACAATAATACTAGACTAGGGACATTTGAGAATATCATTATTCTAGGGTTACAATTATGTTTATTACGTTACGTAGAAACAAAACAACAAACATAATTGCTGGATTAATGCCTTAATAAAATATCATGACTCAATGTGCAAAAATACAATCATCTCATGATTGGCTTTTTAGGCATGACACTAACAGTTGTGAACTATGAAGATGCCAGAAATACTCTCTCATGATCCTCATAATCCCGTATACACTACTACCTCATCGAATGCATGAACAACTCTAGGAAAAGTATCCAAAGGCATAAGTCACTCATAGCCTCTCTAATACTCATCCAGACATGTGCTCCCATATTGATCGGGCCATCAGCAACCAGCGCATACAAAATCTCTGCCTTCTCCTCAGTAACATCTGGAGTAGACGTGGTGGGAAGCAAACTCGCATTAATGAATGTGAGCTAGGCCTAAAAGTCATAATCCAACTATGAGGCAAGGAGGATTGGTGCTAGTATGGCTTCTGTGATCCAAGTAACCGGCCTCCCACAAGGCACTACAAATAATCCATCGGGTGATAGGTGGTAGACTAGTCCTTGAATGTTCTGAATACCGAATAGTATATAAATCTGGTCAATAAGAATGGTCAACCGCCGTCCTCGCATCCTAACCTGTATTAGAGGTTCCAGAAAGTGGCTACTGGCATGGCCATTTGCATAAACCACATGCACTAACATCAATGATGCAATGATTGGTGGCCTACAGAAAACTTGCCACCCACAGTGTCAAATGGTGGCCGCCATGGGTTGGTTGTGAAGGCTGGAATAGTCAAAGCCCAGCTGATGAATTGCTCTCATTCCTTTATGGCTTCATGAACACAGAAGGCTTGAATGGAGATAAATTTATTCCAGTCCCACTCCTCCCACCATGGTTCATCCTAACCTGCATCATCAAACATCTTAAAAACTGTGAAAATTTTTTCTAGCGCAACAATAATCTCAAATATCAAATAATCACAGTAATGTCACGAATAATAGCTCTAATAAAAAATTAATAAATTCTTCAATATAAAGCAATCTCTATTCAACTTTAGGCATTAAGATGATCAGGCTTAACATTTAAGGCTAAATGCATTAAAATCATGGGATTTCAAGACAATATAATCCACATTTGAGCTCTTTCTTTGTGCTCAAGAAACCTATCCGCTTTCACACCAAAGGACTACCAATTCTTAAAATCCATGAAATTCCAATGCAAATAAGATAACCAAGGCATTCTCAATAAATCATAAGTCATATAAACATCCGCTCAAGTCATAAATTTCATAGAATCAACATGCAAACCTAGAATTCCATCAAACATGCAATTTCAACTCTTCATCTTCTAAAACATAACACCCAAATTTTCAAACTCCAACAACCATGCTATCAACCCAAAAAAAATCAATGGGCATGCAAAATCAATCAAATAACACATATAAGAGCTACCCATAACAATAAATTAATCCAATCTTTCATAAACTTCAAACAAACTTAGAGAGAGAAAGTTACCTTAAGAGAGAGAAAATCAAAGATATAGGGAAAAAAATCTAAAATCTAGATGGGAAACAGGGTCCTCCAAGGATGGAAAACCTTATTTGAGATGCAAGGAAGCTAGGGTTTGAGTTTAAGGGCTTGGGGAAAAAGTTTGAGTGATTTTTGTGTGAAGTGGGGAAAAACTGACATGATTGCGAATATAAACTCACAAAACATAGCTTCAAACACAGGGTGTGAAACTGCCCATGTTACTTAAAACTTCCTCAACACTCCATTAAACACGGTCATGGCACATGCCTTGTTCAAGGTTTGAACCCTAAAATTTTAAAATCATAGAACTAAAACATGGGAACAAACATGGACGTGAATTCAATCATGTAAGTGTAAGATGCATTCAAACATGGCTGTGAATCCAACCACGTATATGTAAGACGCCTTCAAACATGAGAGTGAATTTGACTGTGTTTGATGACTATAGCCCAAAAATTTTAAAATCACTTGACTAACACCATGTTCGTTAAACACTCTGGTTTCCGTAGTCATAAAAAATACTGTGTTTGTGTTCTGGAATGTAAAAGTTTTTTAAAAAAAAAAGAAACACATTTTGCAGCATAGGCGTGATGTAAACCATGTTTAGTGAACATTTTTATAAGCATGGGCATGTTTGTGTGCATGTTTAAGTTATAGGATTTTAAGCTTTTGAAAACACGGGTAAGAACATAGGCATGATAGAAACCATGTATTGTGAACACATTTTGATACACGGTTATGACATAAACCGTGTATGGTTATTGTAGCTCAAGTAAAAATTTTGCATGGAAAATAAGTTAATAAATCAAACAAATGGTTGTGTTTGAAATTGTGTTGGGTGACACGTTCTTGAACATGGGCATGTTTAAGAACATATTTGGCTCCTAGAACTTAGAAAATTTTGCAAATTTAGTTAGAATTGAACTTAGCCCTTTTTCCTCACTTTGAACACAAAATTCTTCCTAAAATGCTCCAGATTTCTACATAAAAAATTATATATTATAAGATTACAGGACAATCAACTAACTAACCTACTATTAATAAAGTAAACTAAATGAAAACAAAGCTAAACAAAAAGATTAATGCTTGGGTTGCCTCCCAAGAAGTGCTTGGTTTCACACCTTCGGCCCGACATTTTCCTTGACAAATCAAAGAGGTTTTTCCTTCCTCTCTAAAGCTTGCACCTTCGCATGACCATCTACCTTATATCGAAAGGTTAAATTATAAACTCCTCTTAGATTTAGCTCAACATTCACTAGCAAAGCTCCTTGCTGCCTTTTGGAAAAGATCTTGGCCAATTGGCCTAACTAATTCTTAAAATTCTAGATGCTTGCTCTCATATTCTTCAACTCTAACTCTATCACATAGATTTTAGAATTAGATTGTTACATATACTTGGAGATCAATGCTTCTGCAGTTAGCTTTCTTTCTTATTGCAGCATAGGCTAAAACCAAGTGGTTGTTGCCTCTCATTACTCCATGAAAAATTAGGATGGTTCCTCCATCCTAGATTATACCTATTGCTATACAAATTGTTGTGTGGCCTTAGTGGGTTTCCAATGAAGTCTATTTGCTTGATTTTTCTCAACCAATTATGCACTTGGATATCACTACTTCCATGTCCTTCTCCACATACTTCACATTACATCACATCTTTCTTTTGGCTAGCCAAAAATTTTCTGAACTCCCTAATCAAGGCTTCAGCTTAATTTGTTAAGGCTAAATAAGGATCAGAATTTTGAACTACAACTGCTTTGCTTGGTTTAATCCACGATGATGATTGCCATTGGTAGTTGTTCGTAGCCATCTCCTTAATCAACTCCTATGCTAGTTCAGGTGTCTTGTTATTCAAAGAACCAATAGCCACTACATCAAATATTTGCTTAGAAGCATAACTAAAACTATTATCGAACATTTTCACTTGCATCCGTGTAGGTAATCCATGATGTCAGTAGAACCATTCCCAAGCTTCATATAATGTTTCTAAATCCATCTGACTGAAAGCCTTTGAGGATAAAAGTGAGGACATATAGACTAAATGCCTAGAGAAAGTTTATGACTGAAGAAAAGTTTATGACTAAAGCACCAAAATATGGAAACATATGCCCAAAAAAGGAAATCCTAGCTTGTATATTTCTTACTTTCAAATAAGATTTGTTTACCTACGCACCAGAGGACATGCCAGGAATCAATCCATACACCATCCAACATAGTATTAAAGTAGACTCGAAGTATCACCTCTCACAAGAGAGCCTTTGATAAACAAGAAGTTCAATGACTCTTGGAAGCAGGGGGTGATAATAGAAGTAATGTACCCTGATTGGCTTAAAGATGTGTTGATTTCTATTAAGGAAGAGAGTGACAAACTTTGGGTGTGTATAGACTCCATTAAAGTCAATGATGTTTGCCTAAAGAACTTCTAGCCATAGTCTTCAATTGACCAACTAGTCAACTCAACATTCGAATATAGAACACTAAGTTTTTTTAATGCCTTCAATAGATATCATCAAATTTGGATGAATCTTATCGATAAAGAAAAGACTTCTTTCATATTTCATGAAGACACCTTCAGCTATGTGCGAATGCCCTTTAGTTTAAAGAATAGGGGCCAATTATCAATGACTTATGGACAAAGTGTTTCCTAACCAAATTGGCAGGAACATGGAAATCTACATCAATGATATAGTCATCAAGATTCGAGATCCCAAACACCACATTGGAGACCTTTGCAAAACCTTTCAACAATTGAGAAAGTTTAGCATATGCCTAAACCATGAAAAATGTGTGTTTGGCATTAAAGCCAACCATCCTTGGTTTTATGGTTTCTAAACGATGAATTGATGAAAACCTAGAAAAGATAAAAGCACTCCTCGATGCTCACACATTAGAGTCTATCAAGGATGATAACAGGCTCACAGGGAGAATAAGGACACTAAGTTGATTCATGTCTTAAAATGGTGGCTGATGTAGGCCTTTCTTTAAAATTCTCAGTAGGGGAACAAAAAAGTGCGCTAACCCCGACATTGTGGTTGATGGAGAGAAACCTTGCTAGAATGATGAATGTCAATAGCATGGAAAAAATAGAAGGCCTACTTAGCTAAACTACCTATACTTCAATAGCCAAAGGAATGTGAAACCCTCATTCTTTATCTTTCAGTGAGTGACAAGGCCATACGGTTGGTCTTGGTGTGTGAGGAAGCTGATGGAAAATAATGGCCTATCTACTATGTTAGCAAGTCATTGCATGACATAAAATTGAGATATTCAATATTGCAAAAGGCTATTTACACCCTAGTATTGATAAGTTAGAGGTTACAACTATACTTACAAAGACATACAATTATTGTCTGAAACAACTTGCCATTAAAAGATATCATAAAGAAGGTAGACCACTCAGGATGATGATTAAAGCGGACCATCAAACTTTGGGGATATGGTATTGCATATAAGCTATGGAAAAATATCAAGGCTCAAGCTTTGGCCAACTTCATCAGTAAATTAATTGCAAACCCTAAGGAAGGGGCACATGCTCCTCAAGAAAAGGAACCAAAGTGCATCCTTTTCGTCAATAAAGCTTCTGGTGCCAGTCACCAAAGCATTAGGGTCATCCTACCATGTCCCAAACAGATTGGTAAATTAAAATCATTCAAGTTCAGTTCTTAGGTGACTAATAATGTTGCTAAATATGAAGCCTTGATTGTTGGCCTAGAATTGGCTCGGAAGGTCGACATTATATTCTTCCGAGTTGGTAATGATTTTTAGCTTTTAATTTGGTAGTTGAAAAGGGAGTAAAATTTCAAGTAGTCTATGCTTAAAAAATATTTCAACCTTATAAAAAAAGCTAATAGAAAATTTTGAACAAATACAGGTTGAAAAGTTACCTCTGAGAAACAATGTGCAAGTAGACACATTGGCCAAGTCTCCAAAACATACAAAGGTGTTGGGTACCCTAAGCAGTCTTTACTTGTACCTTTTGAGCATTAGAAAAAGGTGGAGAGTCTCTTTGAAGATCTACCTTGCTAAGGGACATTTGCCTGAAGAGCTGTAGGAAGCTACTAAAGTCAAAAAGATGATAGATAGGTACTTCCTAATAGATGAAGAATTATATATAGAAGGCCACTCTGGCCCATTACGAAAATACATCAAGGAAGAGGATGCCAACGAGGTATTGAAAAAAGCCCATGAAAGGATATGTGGATCACACATTGACACCAATGCACTTGCTGGGGTGGTACTTCGGTTAAAGGTATTTTGGTCCACTCTCAGACAAGATGGTTGAAAGTTGTTCCAATTTTGTGACAAGTGTAAAAGGCACACTCCAATTTAGAGGATGTTGTCCGAAGTAGTGAATTTAGAAAAAAACCCTTGCCCATTTGCAATCTGGGGGATAAACTTGATAGGACCTTTTCTAACAACCCCTAGAGGGTCAAGTACCTTGTAGTAGCAATTTACTATTTCACAAAACGAATTGAAGTTGAACCATTAGCCACTATATTGGCTAAATAGGTCTAGAAATTTTTCTAAAAATATATCATTTATAAACTCGGTTGCCCAAAGGTCCTAGTGGCAGACAATGGAACACAATTCATTGATAAGGGATTCCAAGAGTTCACTAAGAACCTTGTTATCAAAATTAGTTTTGCCCCAGAAGTACACCATTAGAGTGATGTAGAACTCAAAATCTCTAACTAAACTTTGAAAAAGGGATTGGGAAAGAGGTTGGTGAAGCAAAGGAAAATGGCCTGGAGAGTTGTAAAAAATTTTGTGGAGTTATAGAACATCACTAAAGAAGAACACCAAGGAAACTCCCTTCTCCATTTGTATATTGAACTAAAGCTTTGATTTTTTTTGAACTAGCCCATCCTTCAGTTAGAGTGAAGGTTTTTTTATCAAAAATAAAAGAACAACATTAGCTTGAAATCCAAGTTTGGCCAAATTGAGCAAAATCAGGAAACGACCAAACTTAGAAGAAGAGCCTTTTGGCAAAAGGTTGCCCTGGCAGCCAACCATAAAGTTAAACCCAAAATGATAAAGGATGGGGACCTAGTCCTCTGAAAAGAACAAACTAGAATCCTAAAGACCAGCATTTGAAGTACTTCTAGTGAACTGGGAAGGACCTTACCTTGTAATGAGAGAGCTAAAGTCATGAGTATTACTAACTCCAAGACTATTTCAGAAGTGACTTAAAAAATACCTGGCTTGTAGGCAATTTGAAAAAGAATTATGGTTAGAAATCCAAAGCAGTTAACCAAAGTACCTTGGATAAGGAGTATTTGGGAAAATTGTACAAAAAATGCCAATGTCATATGGCCAATATACTGAATTCTATGAGAATAAATTGGAATATTTTTAAAATTAGTGAATTTTACAGGTTAACTTTTAGCTAAGGCTTAAATTAAACCAAGGAGGAGGAAGAGGGCAACCCTTTCCTGGAATCGTGGCAGACTCCTATTTAATGGGATTTGGAAATAAGTCAAAAATTGACTTCAAACTATAGTCAAACTAAGACTTAAAAAATGATTTTAGATCATTCAACTCGGTATAGTGATCTCGTAAATATGCAACTTAGAAGTTTCTTAGTGAATGCACACAAACGCCAAGGCCTAAAATTGAAATGCATAAGGAATTCGATGACCTATGGATCCAAAAAATGCCTAAAGTAAGTCAAAACATGACTTTCATTTGAAAGGTACTAAGTAAAAAACTTAGAAAAAATATTGAACATTAAGCCAAAAAGAAATGGTACTTTGAAATAAGAAAATTTTAGTACCAAATAAAAGCAATATATCTGAGGTAGTGCAAAGTGAAGGGCAACCACAAAGGAAACTTAAAGCGCTAAAGTTGCATCTTCATTCTCTTTATTTACCTTATATGCTCCCTATACTTTTTCTTCTTCTTTGCCTTTTTTATCTTCCAGGAGCCCGCTCTATAGTTTATCCAAATACTCCTCTTTGGGCCAATCCAAAGAGTTACCTACTGGCATCGTAAAGGCATTGAGGTAAGAAAGTGGTAAATGTGGGTGGTGCTTTAAAACTCGATGATGAACTAGGTAGAACCATCCTAAAATTTTGTAATGGCGATGCTCTTTATAGCATTCTTTTCCTTGGTGACCTCTTTGGCCTTGAACTTCATCTTTTACCTAGTTTTGTTGGCATTTTAGAGTTCTTTGGTCAAATCCTTCTTTGCCTTTTTTCAGATCCTTGACCTGAATGGCAAAGTCCCTCTTCTATTGGGTGGTGGTGTCCCGCTTTGTTATTAGCTCAGTATTCTTCTAACCAAGGTCTTTAACTTTACTATAACATCTTTAGTGAATGATTTCACTTGCTCAGCAACTTACTTCTTGAAGACAAAAAGTTTCATCCTTGGCAATTTTCTTCATTTGGCTTGACTTGACTATGGCCTCGGCTAGAGTACTCTTCGCCTTTTGGAGGTTACACTCAGTTTTAGAGCAGATATTACTCTGCTTAGAAAACCCAATCACAGAAACATCCTGTGATTGTAAGTGTAAAAGAATGGCTTCATCAAATGTCTAGGTTAACTCAAAGCAAAGGCTTTGGTGAAGAAACTATATGTTTGTCATGTAGTCCATAAGGGCTGATGTAATAATCTCATCGTTGGGAAGCTGATGCAACAAAGTGTTGAAGGTTGCATTGATGGTGATACTTCTATAAAATTAGGGAATTATCACTTAGGCATCCTCACTGAAGAGGTCCATGTCCTCCATAACCCGCCAAATGGGTCACTTCAGTACATAGCCCTTCCGAATGCTAATGTTCATGCACTAATGCCACTGTTCATGCCCGACTACCTAATCTGGCATTGAGGTCTCCCCTACACAGTCATGTTGAGTTCATTTCTAGTGTCAGCCCCTAATCGGCCATTTATTAATCTTACAATATCAAATAAGCCAAAACCTAGATGAAAAATTAGGGACCAAAGTTGAAGGGTTGGCCATAAAGTGAAAGGATGAAACAGTTTCTACTACCACCATGCTACAAAATAATCATGACCCGATAAGGTCTAAAAGGCCCATTTTTGTCCGGGAGAAGAAACCCAAGCAAGAAAATACCCATATAGTCCATGCCTAGCTACCTTGCTATACAAGGCACATAAGTTTAGACTAGACTATGATCCTAAGTACACACAAAATAAGAAAATAAATGACATATAATGTATGTAATAGGTACCTATTAGAGTTAACAAACATGTACAAAATAATCACTGCAGATTTTCCTGCTACAGCACTATTATCTACATAAGAAACAATAGGGGTAAGTATATAAAATAATTAGTCAGGTATTCTATAATAGGAGTGAGCAAGAAATCAGTTTTAACCGAAAGTATTAAAAATATGTATTATCTCAATTTTGTCGGTTATGCTATTTTGGTTAGCAGTTCAATTTTAGTTTTAACCAAATTTTTAAATTGGTTTTTAGTTCAATTTTTCGGATTTGTGTGGAAAACTTTTGGTGCCTGAAATAATTGATTTTTTTTTAAACTTAATAGACTTGAATTATGATTGGGCCAACTATGTAGCCTGGCTCGCATGAAAAAAAAATAACAAACCAAAAATAATTTGGAAATTCTTTCACTGCTGGCCTATTTTTCGGTCCTCATCCCACTTCTATTAGGCTTAGCTTTGGTTTTGCCCCCAATACTTTGATTCAATTAAAATTCTTCTTCTGTGAATCTAGAGTCAAGGTATAATTAATCTTGCATCGTTTCAATCACCATGTCAGTGAAAAAGCTTGCAAAAACTATGTATCCATATGTGCAATCTATAATTGCAGCATCTATAGACAAGAAAAAAAAAATTAAGGAAACTACATATTGATGACAAAAGCAAAAAAAGAAATGAATATTGAAGCAATTGTAGTTAATATAATTAAGCCAAAATGCACACCTATGTATTAGCTAGCTATCTCTTGTCGTAGTTGCCAGCCTTCTCCCTAAACTCCTAAATACTTCCCTTAGTCTTGTTTCCTTGGCTTCTATGTATAAAAAAACTCATAAATACTCATATACTCATCAATGTCTTCATTGATAACAACTTCCTCAGCCTCATTGCTGCTGCATTTTTTCAGGAAGATGTATAAATTTACCCCTGATGTATTGCCCATAGAGCAATTTTTCCATTGAATTTTTTTTTTTGTCTAAAATTTACCGTCCATGTTTTCTAATGGAGTAATTTTACTACTATAATTTTGGCCATAGAGTGATTTGGTATTAATTATTTTTTGTTTGTTGCAAATTTGCCATCGATAATTTTAAGGGACAATGGTAAAATTACTCCAATAAAAAAGTTGGATTGTAAATTTAAGAGGAAAACAATTTTGATGGAAAAATTGCTCTAGAGCAAACATGTTAGTGGTAAATTTGCACATTTTTATCTTTTCTTTTCTAACATTAGAAGAGCAAGTGGAGGTGGAAGTCATTTATGTGAAATTATTTCTTGTGTGGGAGTAAAAAGTCAGTTAGTTCAGTTATAAAATCAAAAATAAAATTTGATATTGATTTTAAGATACAGTTTGATTATTTCAGTTACATGCTTCTACAATGAAAAACTATATTATTTTGGTAATTTGGTTTTGATTATGACTGAAATAACTGAATGATCAGTCCTATTTTGTAACAAACATGTCATAACAATATCACACATAATGGATCATATCCAAACATAGCCATGCATGCTATGAAATTTGCCTAAAATCTATACAAGCATGCCATGGGCTTTTATGGTATGGAGTATTTTATAATGATCATCATTGGTACATCACTTCCCGTACTTCACACGCAAACAAACAAACAAACACACAAAATAACATGCCATAAACCACCCCCACCCCCACCCCCATGCATTTGTATGCCATTTAGGAGGCATATTCACTTAATTGCCCATCCAAAACCTTAGGGTGGCTTAGGACACAACACCCAAGAAACTTAGCCAAAATTTTAACTTATTTTCTCAATTTTAGATAAGAAACAACAAAAATTATTTGGCTAATTAAACGATGGCTGCTTTATGTCAAAAAATTCAAGCTAAGCTAGTGTAAGATGGATCTTGAAGCCAAAAATAAGTGAGGTCCAAGTTGCATAGCCAAAACATGTCAAATAAATAAGGTATGCCTTGGCAGGTGTAGTGTGTAAACTAATGGCTTAGTAAGCCTACCTTCGGGCCTATGAAGTGCATTTCAAAATCACATGCCTAGCATTCATACAGCCATTATATTACATATGAAAAGGAACTAATATAAAGATTTACATGGCCAAAAACTTAATGTGCAAAGGCTGAGTTTAGCTAGGCAACCATATGTTACATGAGTGTCTCAGGAAGCATACCCAAAGGCCTCCTATGCACTTTTTAGACCCATGCACACATGCACTTCTACTTTTACATGGGAACCTAGTAACCATTATTTCACATATTTTATAGCCTTTACAAAGCACCAAAATAGACCCAAATGCAGCTATTCCCACGGTAGCCATGAGAGCCTCCAACCATAAACACTTAAGTTACACATAGAGCATTGGTAGGTTATCATTAACCTTAGGCATCCTAACTATACCTGCTTATTCATATACT
This sequence comes from Aquilaria yunnanensis, assembly GCA_039654915.1. Taxonomy (NCBI): domain Eukaryota; kingdom Viridiplantae; phylum Streptophyta; class Magnoliopsida; order Malvales; family Thymelaeaceae; genus Aquilaria; species Aquilaria yunnanensis. The sequence goes on along the minus strand of CM077594.1, from coordinate 76,901,822 downwards.
TTCACAAGTTTTTAGATACACACTAATCCTCTACTTCCTTCCTTAAAATATGAAGAAATAGGGCATGAGTACATAGTACTCAATAAGTTTCCAAACCGGCACTATGTGCCTACAATATCTTAGACATTGCTACATAACAAAAACTTAACTCCTTATCCACGAAAACCTTGCAAGGTTAAGACAAAGAAAACAAAAAAAAAATATAAGGTAATATGATAAAATATAGCATAAGGTTAGTACATGCATCCAAACAACAAGGCACACAAAACACACACACCCTAACACATGGCTATATAGCCTAGGGCATAGCTAGCATGTCTAAGCATTTTATGCTTTCCATTAGTTTAATTTAATGCATTTAATTAATAATCAATGAGCTGTAAACCTTGATCATGCCTGGCTAAACTTGAAACAAGATCCTAATGCTTACCCTAACATAGTCTAGCTAGAAACCATAGTGCTCTCGGTACACATAGCACCTACATAGCACCTAAGTTCCTTTGGCTCTAAGTGATCACCTAGGTCATCTTATTTACTCAAGAACCCGTAGAATCACACCTAGAATTCAAGAGAAAGAACATATTTGAACCCTTACCAAGCCTGTAGGTGCTGAACAAATAAGTTGATCTCGGTTCTACATCACCCTTGGCTAAAGTAAGCAAATCCCTTTTACTAGTGCTCTCGGTTTCACCTCCTGCTCTTGGAATTATTCTACCCAACCACCATGGATGACTTTTATAGGTTTCTTCCTATCTAAAACCATCAAAACTACTAAGGAAGCTACCCATAATTTGGTCCAAAAGGTGAAAGGTGTCCAAAAGGTGGAAGGGTCTAATAAGGCTAAGCTAGGTATCCAAAACTTGGCTTAACCCTTAAATTAACATGCTTGACTTATTTCCTACTCATTTAATCAGCATCTCATAGTTTTAACCCATTTCTATGACCTACTTTGCCCTATATTTCAGACAATTAAGTATTTAAACTTTAACCCAAACACATAGGCACCTTAAGTACACCCTAGTGCACTCGATAGTGTAGCTTTGTTTTTCTTGCCTTCTTTGTCCAATTCTATTTAATTTTCCCAGCCCTAGGTCTCATTTTAAGCTTAAGAACTCAAGCCCCTCAATTTTCCCAAATGGTATCACTTCCTTAAACCTCTTATATAAATAGGTACATATGTGTGTGCCCTTGAGCTCCCAAGTGCCATTCCATGGTGCAACTTAGTGTTCTTGGGTTTTCTTAAACAAGTCCCTATTGGTTTAAAGCCTCATTTCAAAAAACACTTTGACATCCAATTCAGCCATCTTGGCTTTCAAAACATAGCACTATCATACATGGACCCTAAGTGCATCCAAGGGCTCCCTTGGGCAACCTTTGGCACTTACGCTTTATTTTTATTTCCTAGCCATTTTCATGACTTGTATGTTACATATTTATAGCCCATGGTCTATACAAATAATATGCATGACAACCTTCTAATGCCCTGCAGCATCTTCGTTGTGTGACATGGTGAGATCGGGAGGGACTTCCAGTGAGGGAGAACGTCTGAAGTGGAGATTTCCCAGGAGAATCTGCCTAAAGCACTCAGAAAACAGGGGTTAGGAGGTCCCCAGAGTCTTTTTATAGGGAGGAGCCTCCGATGCCCAAGTCAGTGTTTTGGAGGTGGAGAGAAAGTATTGGGGGCCAAAGATTCTTGCCTGTTTTACATTTTTTTGGGGGGAGGAGAGACCCCCCGCTGAGGCCATTTCCTTAGTATATAAAGAAGGGTGTGGTCCGTTCAGATTGCGACACGTGTTCGATTGGATGTAATATGTACTTTTCGGTGTGGGGGCCTCTAGCCTCCTGCAGGCTCCTCGAGTGATTGGCTAGGGCAGGAATAGCCCTACATGACAAGACGTAGGTGGCGTCGGCGTGTCAGAGCGCATATGAGGGTGGTGTGTAGCATGTGAGGGCAACATGTCAGAGGCTCCTTAATTGCTTCTGCCGTACTCCCGAGGTCCCTTCTGTTGAGGTCACCCTTCGTAATAAGGACACTTCTCCCGAAGTCATCTCAGTAGTTCAGGGGTTTCCTTAGCACTGAAGTTCCTCATTCGAGGGGATTTTCTCCTGCCGAAGGTGGCTGGTCCTTCTCCCCCGAAGCTGGCTTGGCCGCCTTTCCGAGGGAGGCGACGCGCTATTTTCCTGAGGTCAGTACTGTCATTCCCAGCGGCGTTGGTGGGCCACTGAGGTCGTATGCCCCAGGTGTCATACTCCCTCTTTCCAAGGTTGGTACTAGTACTCCTCACAGGTGACGCTTGATTTCCCGAGTGTGGTATCTGGCCAAAGTTCACAGGTTTAAAGGGCGATAGCACTTCGACTATCACATGCCCCCCCTTTGGAAAGCCGAAGTGGAGACTTCAGCTTGTAGACCTTCTGGGGGCACCTTTCAGGACTAGGAGTGTCACGTTTGTGAAAAAGACACTTCGTCACCTAAAGACATGCCCTGTCCGGCCAGGTGTCACTGTCTGCCCTTTGGTGTTCTCGAGGTGCCCGATCTCTTTACTTTTTCCGCTGCAGGTCAGTGGACAGTCACGTCTTGTAACTAGGCATGTCAGTCTAGAGCAACGTGCCCGGGTTTTCGGGGTGTCAGAAAGCATGTCCCTCGTTTCACGCGTTGAATGACACGTGGCACGCAGTGAATGGGAGAGGCTACATCGGTTATACCAGCCACATCTTTTCATCTTCGACAGGCAGTTTATGGCGATGATTCGCCTTCACGGAACAATTATGACGTCAATTCGGCTACCCCTCCTCAATCTATATAAACCTTCCTCCGTCATAATCCTCATTTGCTCTCTTTTGGCCTTTGCTTTGCTCTCGTTTGTTTGTGTGCTTTCCCCTTTCTTTTCATGGCGGTGCTAGCAATGGAGCGATTTCCGGCCACCATTCATGACGGTGTCTTCAAATCCTGATTTCGGCAAAACCTTTGGTGGGTTTCCATTCTAAAGGTCCTTCGATTTCTTCGTTTCTTGCTTTCTCTAGCTTCCCGAAGTCATTTTTCTTCTTCCCGAAGTCCCTCGATTCTTTTTTTTTTAAGTCACTTTTTTTCCCAATCATGTCTTCACCTGTGCCCCTTATGTCTGTCCAAGCCATCCCCGAGAGCTGGCAACCTCTTATGTCTCACCCTTGTTGCTCCACTCCGGCAACACTAGTGAAGTAGACAACCAAATTCTTTCTTCCCTCCTATGCCATCACGAGGTTACCTCATCTCGGCCATTTTAGTTTTATGAACCAAAGTGACGAGGTTACCATTTTTTGAGCCCAACTGAAGGCCGGACTTTGGTTTCCTCCATTGAGGATGATTTGTGACTTTTGCCAATTTCATGGCATAGCCGTGAATCAGCTTCCTCCCAACTCATACTGTTATTTTAACGCCTTCCTCTGCATGTGTGGGGTCTTCGGAATAGATCCCTACTTCATCCTGTTCATGCAGTATTACAAGCTCTATTCGATCCCGAAGCGTGGCTTCTATTTCATGCTACCCCGGGGATCTAGGAGCAAGAAATACATGTTCACCTTCGCCACTAAAGATAGTTGGCAAGGGTGGCAAAGGAAGTTTTTGTTCCTGAAAGTGGCGGAGGCTTGGTCGAATGTTCCGACTAAGTCGGCTCAGGGAAAGCTGGAGACGGATGTCGTGGACCCCAAAAAGCTGTTAACTCTCGAGTTAGTGGCGAGGTTTGTGGACTTCGACAGATGTATCCGTGCTGTGACCGACTAGGATGCCGAGGTCCCTCCACGCTCCCTCTACCCCTTCCCCATCATGTGGAGACTTATGACCGAGGAAGTCTTTCATGAGCTGGGGGTAGTTAAAGAGCACAAGATGGACCTCGACATGCTAGCTCCTGCCATCGACGGCAAGGAGTCCTAGCTGGTGATGCTCCTTCGAGAGGAGCTCACTTATGAAGCCTTTTTTGAAATTAAGTTTCCTTCCAATGTTTTTAGTATAAGTATCCATTTGGACTTACACTGATGTTTTCCTTCTTTTTCAGAGATGGGCGACGAGTCAGCTGCCTATTACAAGTCCCTCTTTCTCGGGCAACCCGAAAAGGGGGAACAGACAAAGAAGGGTGCCTCCAAGAGGCGTAAGACATCTGGGAGTAGGCCGTCTTCGGCCAAGAAGGCGAAGAAGGATGCCCTTCCCCCACCGCCGGAGGATGTCGATGAGGTTGGTGGCGAGGCCGAGGTCCCAACCGTCTTGCCGACCGAGGTGGCCACCAGTGTGGTTTCTCGGAGTCCCACCACATCGGCAGATCTTTTGGGTTCTTCGGCAGCAGACCCTTCTGTTGAGGACCTCAAAGAGCGACGAAGAAGCAAGGGCAAACATGTCCCTGCCGAGGTGGAGGAGGTTAGGGACTCCAATGATGACGTTGCTGAGGTTGTGCCAGGTTTGTCCCTTAGACACTTTTACTCTTAATCTTGTAGATATATAACTGAGAGACTTTGTCTTAATGAGACTTGTATTTTAACTTTGCAGTAGAACTGGCGCCCTCATCCTGGATGGTGGACCATGCCCGAAGGCGGGCTCTTCGGGACTCCCACGTCCCGAAGGACAAGGTTCCAAGGGAGCCTTTCTAGTCTTTCATAGAGGACATGAACTTGTTCTCTAAGGACTGCCAGCAAATGGCTCCCCAAATGGCGAGGGGCGTACTCACCCAGGCTTCTTTCAAAGCGGTTGCCAAAGAGTGCGCCAATGAGGAGACCCTCACCTCAAAAATCTCCAAGCATGTTGCCCAGGTACTTCTTCAGGCCCTTTTTATTTTTTCTCCCCATTTTTCTAAGTATTTGGCTTTCCTTACGCAGATTTGACTAAGTATCTTCTCCTTTTTTGCAGCTCCTAGGGTATAGTGGATACCTTTGGGCTTGGGCAGCAAAGCAATCTTCGGTCCGAGCTTGGGCCGAAGATCGTTTGGAGAAGGCCAAGGTCTTCTACACCAACTCTGTTGTAAAAAATGCAGAGTTGAGCCGGATAGCCAAGGAGGAGGTTGCCAAACTTCGGGAGGAATTCTTGAAGGGCCAAGAAGAGCTCTTGAAGGATTTTTCCCAGAAGATGTCCGACCTCGGCGTGAAGGTAGTGAGTCTAACTTTGGCCAACGAGGCCTATCAAAAGGGAAAAGAGGAAGACTCTGCTCTCCTAGCGAAGGCGCTTGCTTATAACACCAAGCTTCAAGCCGTGGTCGAGGCTCTGAAGAAGGATACACAGAAGAAGAAGAAGGTGAAGGTGCTAAAGAAGGAGGTTGCTGATCTTCAGAACGAAGTAGAAGACTTGTCCCTCGAGAAAGACAAGGCCGTCCAGGCGACCAAGGTTGCCTTCCAGGACGGCTTCTGTCTAGCTTGTCATCAAGTCATGAAGAAATACCTAGATCTCAACCTCTCCTTTTTGGCTGCCCTAGACATTCCCAAGGGGCCTCAGTGGACTTGGTCAAAAATCGAGCTCCTCAACCTGCCATTTGCCCTTCCTCCGGCACCAAAGGCGGCGGCTAAAGACACAGGAGCTGGAGCCTCCCATGACACCGAGATCCCTTAGATGTTCTAGGGCCTTTGCCTTCTTCTTTTTCTTTGTAATTTTTCTTCTTGTAACCTTCTCCTTGTAATAAGGCCTTCTTCAACGAATTTTTTCCTTCCTTCAGAATTTGGTTAAGTCTTCGAGCAGTAATTTTTATTTCCCAGTTATCCCGACCACTTCCGGTCAAGAGACTTCGAAAACTACGTTTTGCTTGCTTTGTTAGCCGTCTTAGGAAAAATGTTCACTTTCGATGAATTCCCTTAAGCAAAATTTGGCCTATTTTTGGGCCTACTTTTGAGGAACTTACTTTTTGTGCAAATGACCCAATCGACTTCGGAAGGAATACATGACTTTCGCAAGCTTCTTGCTTATGCGTTGTTCGGCGATTATTCTTTGGTGGAAGAAAATTTCTGTACTTAGAAACTTTTTCTAACTTGTACAATTTCTTACCAAAATTCTAAGTATAAAATTTCTTCAAGGCATCTGAGTGCCATGTATTTTTCAATTCTCCACCTTCAGCGTCACCAAGCTTATACACTCCATTTTGGACTTTGTCAAGGACCAAGTAAGGCCCTTCCCAGTTCACCTGAAGTACCCCGTGGGACAGCCTTCCGGGTACAAATTCGGCCTTTCGGAGAACGAGGTCTCTTTTCCTTATTCCTTTTGGCCTAACGCGCAAGTTCGTGGCTATGGCCACTCTTTGTTGAAAGGCCTTCCTTCTGAGTTCAGCCACCTCAGAGGTCATTCCCTCATTCATCAAACATTTGTATTCTTACTAATGGCTGTACTACCTCGATAAGGATAATGGCCTCTGTGCCAAAGACGAGCGAAAAAGGTTCTCACCCGTGGCCCTTCGGGGTGTTGTCCGATAACTCCATAGCACACTAGAAAGGAAGTTCTCCTGGCCACTTTCCCTTTGCTTCCCCCAACCTCTTTTTCAGACCATCTTTAATGGTTCTGTTGGATACCTCTACTTGTTCGTTGCTTTGGGGATGAGCTACCGGGGTGAAGTGCATTTTTATTCCGAGGTTGGTGATGAATTCTTGGAATCCCTTATCCATAAATTAGGAACCATTATCGGCCACTATCACCCTCGGTATGCCAAATCTGCATATAATGTTCTTCCAGACAAATTTTTGTATATCCTTTGCCAAAATGGTTGCTAGGGGTTCTGCCTCGACCCATTTAGTGAAGTAATCCACTGCCACTAAGCAGAACTTCACTCCTCCGGGTGCTGTCGGGAGTGGGCCGATGAGGTCTATGCCCCAAACTACGAAGGGACAGGGGTAGTCTGCCGAGGTTATTAATTCCGAGGGTAGCCTTTGGACGCTGGCGTGTCTTTGGCAATTGTCACATTTTTGGACAAACTGCCCTGCGTCCTTTCTTAGGGTGGGCCAGAAGTACCCTTTAGGAGTATTACTCCCGCCAAGGCATCAATTCCGATGTGGGAACCACAAGCCCCCTCGTGGACTTCTTCGAGAACTATCCTAGCGTCCTCTTCGCTGACACACCTTTGTAGTAGACTCACATACCCCTGCCAGTATAATTCTTCCCCAATTACGAAATATCATCCGGAACGTCTTCGCACTTTTGCTGCTTCATGAGGATCATTGGTAAGCTCCGCGGTTGTCAGATACCTATTTATAGGATTTTTCCACCCTTTCTCTGAGGTTGCTATGCTCAGCGTCGCTATGCTCGGGTGGCTCAACACTTCGGTGAACCTTTTTGATTTGGCCAAGCTGTCCGCTTTGGTATTGTCTTGGTGAGGTACATTTTCAATATGTACTGCATCGAACTCCTAGATGAGCTTTGATACGAACTCGTGATATTTTGCCAAAGTCGGATCCTTTGCGCTATAGTCTCCTACCATCTGCCGCACCACTAGCTGGGAATCGCTGTGGGCTTTTAGGTTTCTTACACCAATCTCTCTAGCCAGGCGTAACCTTGCTATGAGAGCTTCATATTGATGCCCAGCGGCATCTTCGTAGGGTGACATTGACACTTGTGGAGGGACTTCTTGAGAGGGAGACCACCGGGAGGCCTGATTGCCCAGGAGGGCGTGCTTGAAAAGCTTAGGAAAAGAGGGTTAAGAGGTCCCCGGGGTGTGTTTCCGGGGAGGTGCCTCCGACGCCCAAGTCAGTGGTGCTGAGAGAAAATGAAGGAATAGCACTAAGAGGCTTGGTAGGCTTGCCTGTTTGTATTTTCTCAGAGAGGGAGAGCTAGATTGTTTGCCAACCGTTTGCCAACCGTTTGCCAGGGCTTGTTTCTTGGTATTTATAGGAATGTCCAGCCCGTTCAGATCGTGACACGTGTTCGGTCGGATGTTTTCTGAATTTCTGGGCGTAGGGGACAAGTAGCCGGTGGCAGGCTCCTTGAGCCTTGAACCGAGACAGGCTGTGACGTGACCTGGATGGCATCGGCGTGTCAGACCGTCATTTGAGGTGATCTGTAGTGTCTGTGGGCGACACGTTAGAGGCTCCTTTAATGCTCCTGCCGTACTCCCGAGGTCCCTGGCCGAGGTCGTCCTCTGGTACAGACGATGCCCCTTCGGGAAATATGCCCGATGTTCGGGGGTTCCCTAAGTCAGGGGTTCCGCCTTCGGGGAATCTTCTTCGGCTTGCACTAGCAGGTATTTCTTCTCCGAAGGCGATCTGTTTACTACCTCGGGGGGGCTAATAGTATCCTCAAGTCTCCTGATGTCCCGAGCTCGGGATCTTCGGCTTTGCTTCCGAGGTGCGTGATTCCACCTTTCCTTGGGTAACGCCAGGTTTTCAGGCCGTTCTCCCGGCAGGGAGTTCGGCCAGTTAGAGGCGACAGCCCTTCGGCTATCACATGCCCCCCTCTGGAAAGCCGAAGTGATAACTTCGGTTTTGTGGTCTTTCCGAGGATGTTCTTTGGGAGTTTTCAGGGAGCACAACCTATTCCGAAGATGCACCTTTTGCAAGAGGTTATGGGCTGTTCGGCCATAGCCTGTCTTTTGGTGTCTTCGAGGTAACCTGCTCATTTCTTTTTACAGGTCTGTGTAACGTCGCGTCTTATGACCAGGCGTGTCAATCTAAGCGGCACGTCCCAGTTTTTTTGGGATGTCAGAGGGCGCGTCCCCTATTTTGGCGCGGCGGCTGACACGTGGCACACTGTCATTTGAGGGGAGTCGTGTCGGTCACAGAGAGCGTGTCTTTTTGGGCGCAGAGAGCAGTTATGGCGACGGTTCGCCTTCAAAGGGTACTTATGACGCCGATTCGACTAGCCACTTTCGACCTATATATAGCCCATTCCATCATAAGTCCCCTTTTTGCTTTTGCTTCTGCTCTTTTCCCTGCTTGCCACTGCTTTTGCGCTTTCTCTTGCTTTTTGCGGCGGAGCTGTTTTAACAGAGTTTTTCCGGCAATCTTTCACGACGGCGACTTCAAACCCAGATTTTGGAAAGTCTTTTGGTGGGTTTTTGTTTTCCAGACTCTTCTGATTTTTAGAGTTTTTTCCGGAACTTGTTTTCTTGCCTTTTTTTGAACCCATTTTTCTGCCAATATGCCTATTCCCGAGAGCTGGCAGCCTCTTTTATCTCACCCTTGCTGCACCACCCCCAAAAAACTAGCAAGATGGAAGAAAAAGTTCTTTCTTCCTTCATATGCCGTTACGAGGTTGCTTCGTTCTGACCAATTTTTCTTTTCAAACCGTAGTAACGAGGTTACCGTTTTCTGAGCCCAACTGAAGGCCGGGCTTTGGTACCCTCCTCCGAAGATGATTTGCAAGTTCTGCCAATTTCATGGCATTGCCGTAAATCAACTTCCGCCGAACTCGTACTGCTATTTTAACGCCTTCATCTGCATGTGTGGCATCTTCGGGATAGAACCCCACTTTGTTATTTTTATGCAGTACTACAAGCTCTTCGTGGTCCCGAAGGGTGGCTTTTACTTCATCCTACCTTGGGGATCTGGGAGCAAGAAATATATGTTCACCTTCGCCACCAAGGACAGCTGGCGAGGGTGGTAACAAAAATTTTTCTTTCTGAAGATGGAGGAGGCCTGGTCGCATGTTCCTACCAAATGGGCTCAAGGAAAGCTGGAGATGGACGTCGTGGATCCGAGGATACTACTAACTCCGGAGTTGGCTCCTATCTTTACGGACTTTGACGGCTGTATCCGTGCTGTCTCGGACTGGGGTCCCGAGGTCCCTTCGCACTCTCTCTACCCCTTCCCAATCAATTGGAGGTTGATGACCGAAGAGGTTCTTCGGGAGTTAGGGGTAGTGAAGGAGCACAAGACGGACCTCAAGATGCCAGCTCCTTCCATCACCGGGAAGGATTCCTGGTTGGTGCAGCTCCTTCGGGAGGAAGTTTCTTATGAAACTTTTTATGAGAGTAAGTTATCTCTAACTCCCGTTGTTATAGCTTTCATCTTGGACTTACGCTAATGCTTTCTTTCCTTTTCAGAGATGGGCGACAGCACTGCTGCCTTCTACAGGTCCCTCTTCTCCAGCCAAGTTGAGAAGGGCGAGCAGACGAAGAAGGCGGCTTCCCGAAGGTGGAAAACCACTGGTGCTGGACCTTCGGCTAAACGGGCGAAGAAGACTATTCTTCCTCCCACTTTGGAAAGTATTGAGGAGGAAAGCGAGGAGCCCGAGGTCGCTGCCATTCCGCCTCCCGAGGTTGCTGCCGACGTCCCTCCTTAGAGCCCCACTCCGTCGCAGGCTCTTCTGGATGCCGTGGTGGAGGCTCCTTCTGCCGAGGAGCGGTGTAAACGCAAGGGTAAGGGGATCTCTACCGAGGAGGCCTCGGCTTCTGACGACGTCGTCGTCGAGGTGCCGCCAGGTTTGCTTTTTCTGCCGAAGTGTAATGCCTTTATTTTTCGAAGTTCTTTTTGTTCTCACCAGCTGCTCGCTTTGCCATGCAAAGGAGTCACTTACTCCAAATTGGGTGGCCGAACACGCCCAGAAGCGAGCCCTCCGTGATGCTAAAGTACCGAAAGGGAAGATCCCGAAGAAGCCTTTCTGGACGTTTACGGAGGACATGAATTTTTTCTCCGGAGACTGCCCCCAAATGGCTAAGGAGATCTCGAAGGGGGTGCTTACTCAGGCCTCCTTCAAGGCTATTGCGGCAGCTCATCCGGGCGATGACACCCTCGCAGCGAAGGTTACCGAGCACGTTGCCCAGGTATGCTGGTTTGCCCTTGAAGAAGTTTTTTTTTTCTAAGTGTTTGGCTCTTACTGACCTCGCCTTCATCTTTTTGCAGCTGCTGGCGTACGCTGGCTACCTCAAAGTTCGGGTGGCCAGGCAGACGCAGTTCCGAAACTCGGTCTTAGAGGCCTTAGAGAAAACGAAGGCCATGTGTTCGGAACTGGCCATCAAGAACCTGCAGCTGGCTGATGCTGCGGAGAAGGAGGTTGCCGCCCTTCGGGAGGAAAAAGAGAAGATTTTGAAGGACTCCTCCCTGAAGATTTCTGACCTCGGCTCTGAGGTGGCGGGACTTCTTTCGGCCAACGAAGCGCTTCTAAAGTCAAAATCAGAGTCTGAAGAACTCCTGGCGAGGTTGCTGATTGAGAAGAATGCGCTTCATGCCGAGGTCGATTCCTTGAAGAAGGAGCCTGAGAAGAAGAAGAGGATAAAGGCGCTGAAGAAGGAGGTCGCGGACCTGAAGGATGAGCTCGAAGACCTGGAGGTCGAGAAGGATAAATCCGATCAGATGACTAAGGTCGCTTTCCAGGACGGGTTTTGCCTCGCTCGACACCAAGTCCTTTAGAGGTTCCCAGATCTAGACCTCTCTTTTTTGGTGGCTTTGAAGATTCCCGAGGGGCCTCGGTGGTCCTGGTCCAAGATCGAGCATCTAAACCTGCCTTCTTCTTTCCCGGCGCCCAACGTGGTGGAGAAGGATGTAGGGGCAGGTGGCTCTCGGGACGCCGAGAACCCTTAGTCTGTTCTAGGGCCCTTCGCCTTTTCCTCGCTCTTTTTCTATGCTTCTTCTTTCTGGCAATCCTTCTTCTTTGTAAGCTGGTTTATCTTTAATGAAGATTTTTTGGCTAAGTCTTTTTGCAAGTTTTTTCATTTCCCTTTGTCCCGAACACATTCGTTCAAAAGACTTCGGGAAACAGCATCTGCATTTGTTATGGCGAGTATCTTTGCGCGATTCGTTATTTCCCATTTTTCCCGAACATGATTGCTCAAGGGACTTAGGGAAATCATCTGCACTGTTTTCGGCGAGCACCTTTATGGAATTCTGGTTTTGTACTTCAAGAATTTCTCTAAGAAACTTTTGTACTTAGAATATTTCTCTAATTTGTACAACACAATTCTTCCACAAAACCTTAAGCATAGAATTTTTTCAAGGCATCTGAATGCCAAGTATTTTTTAATTCTATGCCATCGGCGTCGCCGAGTCTGTACACGCCTTTTTGTACTTCGGCAAGGACCAGATAAGGTCCTTCCAAATTCGCGCGAAGTACTCCGTGGGATGGCCTTCGGGGTGCGAAGTCAGCCTTTCGGAGAACGAGGTCTCCCTTCTTGATCCCTTTTGGCTTGGCTCGTAAATTTATGGCCGCGGCCACTCTTTGCTGAAAAGCTTTTCTTCTCAGCTTGGCTATTTCTCTGTGTTCATCGACGAGGTCAAGCTTTGTTCTTAGGCCGAGGTCGTTTCCACTTTCATCGAACACTTGCACCCGTACTGATGGTCGTACTACCTCGATTGGAATGATGGCTTCTGTACCGAAGACTAGCGAAAAAGGCGTTTCCCCTGTGGCTCTTCGGGGTGTTGTTCGGTAGCTCCATAATACGATTTGGAGTTCTCCTGGCCATTTCCCTTTTGCTTCCCCCAGTCTCTTTTTCAGACCATCTTTCATGGTCCTATTAGATACTTCTACCTGCCCATTGCTTTGGGGGTGAGCTACTGGGGTGAAGTGCATCTTTATTCCGAGGTCGCTGATAAATTCCTGGAATCCTTTGTCTATGAACTGGGATCCATTGTCAGCTACTAGCACCCTCGGTATGCCAAATCTGCATACGATGTTCTTCCACATGAACTTCTGCACTTCTTTTGCCGAGATAGTCGCTAGTGGTTCTGCCTCAACCCATTTGGAGAAATAGTCTGCTGCTACCACGCAGAATTTCACGCCTCCAGTCGCTGTGGGGAGCGGCCCAATGAGGTCTATGCGCCAGACTGTGAAGGGCCAGGGATAGTCAGCCGAAGTTACCATTTCCGAGGCTGGATATTCGCTTGTCTCTGGCAACTACCGCATTTCCGGACGAACTGCCTTGTGTCCTTTCTCAGGGTAGGCCAAAAGTATCCTTGGCGAAGTATTACTGCTGCAAGAGCGTCGATTTCGATGTGCGAACCGCAAATGCCTTCGTGGACTTCTTCGAGGATCATTTCAGTATCCTCCTCGTCCACACACCTTTGCAGCGGATTTGCATATCCCTGCCGATATAACTCTTCGCCGATTAGGAAGAATAGGCCTGAGCATCTTCACAACTTTGCAGCGTCGCCGGGGTCTTCGGGGAGCACATTTTCTGCGAGATACCTTTTTATTGGGTCTTTCCAACCTTTTCCTGAGGTTATTATGCTCAGCACTGCGATGCTCGGATGGTCCAGCACCTCGGTGTATGTTTTTGATTTTGCCAAGCAATCTGCCTCGGTGTTATTTCTCCGGGGTATGTTCTCAATCCGTACGGCGTCAAACTCTTGGATGAGTTTTGCTACCAGCTTGTGGTATTTTGCCAAGGTTGGGTCCTTTGCCCCACAGTCTCCTGCCGTCTGTCGGACCACTAGCTGGGAATCGCTGTGGGCCTTTAAGTTTCTTACGCCGATTTTTCTTGCTAGGCGCAATCCCGCTATGAGGGCTTCATACTCAGCCACATTATTAGTGACGTTGAAGCTGACTTGATGGCCTTCATTACCTCTAGGCCTTCGGGGCCTCTGATAATTACCCCAGCTCCCTGGTGTTCGAATGCCGAGGCTCCGTCAACATGCAAGGTCCATTCTGGCTCGCCTTTGTCTAGGTCTGGGTGGCTATCCTCGGTGGTAGGTACTTCGGCAATGAAGCCTACCAGTGCTTGAGCTTTTATGGCCTTCTGAGGTTCATAAGCGATGTCGTGCTCGCCAAGTTCTATACACCACTTAGAGAGTCTTCCAGAATGATCAACTTTCCTCATGACATCCCGTAGTGGTAAACTACTTCGGACGATGATGGGGTGAGCTTGAAAGTGTGGTCGTAGTCTTCTTCCTGCTAGCACCAAGGCATATATAGCTTTTTGCAACAAAGGATACCTGACTTCGGCGCCATGCAGGGATTTGCTCACATAATAAACCGGCCATTGCTTTGGCCCCTCTTCTTTTACAAGGACCGAACTCACAGCTTTTTCTGTGACGGCGAGGTATAGTACGAGAGGCTCTCCTTCGCGAGGTTGTCGCAGAGTAGGCAGGCTGGCCAAGTAGATTTTCAGTTCTTCCTAGGCCTTTTGGCAATCTTCACCCCAGGGATGGTCATCACCTCCGAGGTTGTCCTCCTTTTTTGCTGCCTTTGTGAGGACTTTGAAGAATGGCCGACACCGATCTCCGTATCTGGAAATAAACTTGTTGAGGGAGGTTATCCTTCCAGTGAGCCTCTGCACATCTTTTATTGTGGCAGGAGTTCAAAATTTGAGCAGAGCCTTAATTTTTTCTGGGTTGGCATCAATGCCTCTTTCGGATACCATGTACCCCAGGAATTTTCCCGAGGTCACACCGAAGATGCATTTTTCGGGATTGAGATGAATCCCGAAGGCTCTGAGCTGGTGAAAAGTCTCCTTAAGATCCATGACGTGTTTGTCAGGCAGCTTGCTTTTGACTATCACGTCGTCGACATACACTTCCATGTTTCTCCCTATTTGGTCTTTGAAGACCTTGTTCATCAACCTTTGGTAGGTGGCTCCTGCATTTTTGAGCCCGAAGGGCATCCTAACGTAACAGTATGTTCCCCCATCGGGGATGAAGGCGGTTTTTTCCTCATCTTCGGGGTCCATCCTTATTTGATACTAACCACTGAAGGCGTCTAGAAAGCTTAGGAGTCCGTATTCGGCAGTCAAGTCTACCAATTGGTCTATTGGTGGGAGGGGGTATGAGTCTTTCGGGCAAGCATCGTTCAAGTTTCTGAAGTCGATGCACATTCGGAGCTTACTGCTGCCTTCTTTTGTGGCAATGACCATGTTGCTTAACCACTCGGGGTACTTGACCTCCCTGATAACCTCAGCGTCTAGCAGGCGTTGGACTTCGGTTTTGACGAAGTTATTTTTATGGGCTGAGATGCCCCGTTTCTTTTGCCGGACAGGCTTTGCTTCCGGACTTACTTTAAGGCTATGCTGTATTACGCCAGGGTTCACCCCTGGCATATCTTTCGGTGAGTAGGCAAAGAGATCTTTATTTTCCAGTAGAAAAGATACAAGTTTTTTCCTATCACCTTCGGCCAAGCTCTTCCCTATTCGGGTAGATTGACTTGGGACAAGTTCTACTGTTTCCATTTCCGCTTTCGCGAGATCTTCTTCCTTGCCTTTCTCTGGTGCCTTTGCCTCCATTGTTTGTGCGAAGTTGTTTGCTGGAGCTTTTCGTGCTTTGACGAACACCCTCCTTACTTCGCCTTGATCTATGAAAATCTCTGCATCTCCATTCTTGGTGGCGAAAGTGATAGTCAAGTACTTCACATCACGGCGAATGTGCAGATTTCCCTGTGTCTGCCTTCCGAGGATGGCGTTGTAGGATGAAGGGACATCCATGACAATGAACCTCGCCATCATGGAGGCGTATAATTCAGCAGTCCCGTCCACCGAAGTGCCTTTCATCATCAAAGGGAGATCGATCCATCCGAGGACAGGTAGTTCGGACGGTCCGACCCCGAAGGTAGGCGAGGTGACGGGCTTAAGCTCGCTGCTGGATATGCCCAAGTTTGGCAGTAGGTGTGAAAATAGGACGTCAGCGTTCGATCCATCATCGAGAAGCACTCTCTTAACGTCCCAGTTTCCTATCCTTGCCATGATCAGCAGCGGATCGTCATGGGGAAAGATGACTGGATCTGTTCTTTCGGGCCAGTTTCTTCGCCGGACTCTGATATCCCATGACTGCTATCTCTCTGACCTTCCTTTTTCTTTCCGAGGATGGGATCCCTGTCATGATTGTCTGAATTACCCCGACCGGAGGTAGAGGACGCCTTTTGGGACTTCGGTTCCTCCGCCTGTCGGAGTCGTAATCCTCATCCTCGGCCTTTTCTTCCTCATCTTTTCTTCCTTTCGGAGAAGGCATCCACAGATATTGTCGAAGTTGGCCCAGTTTTATTAGCGACTCAATGTACTTCTTCAGTTGAAAGCAGTCTTCGGTGTTGTGGCCGTGGTCGCGATGAAACTGGCAGAACTTCTTTATGTTTTTCTTGTTGTCGGCGGTCATGGCCCTTGGCCGCCGAATCTGCGTCCCCTGCCTTTCCATCGTCATGAGGATGTTTGTCCGTGTGGTGTTCAGGGGTGTGAAAATTGGGAGTTTCCTTCCCCTCAGTCTCCGACCTCGGCCTGTCTGTTCAGTCGGATGCTGAGTTTGCTGGCTGGAGCCTTCGACGCGGGCGTGATCGGACTTCGACCCACCCATTCTGAGCTCCTCGGCGGTCATGTGCTGTTCGGCCCTTCGGTAAAATTCACCGAGGGTGTCCGGGGGGGGTCCTTAGAGAACTCGTAAAACAGCTGTGAGTCCCTCCGAAGGCCCCGCGTCATGGCGAGGATGCGTATTTTGGGCCGGAAGTCCGGGACGCTCAAAGCTTCCCTGTTGAACCTTTCGACATAGTCGCGTATGGTCTCTCCGTTCCTTTGCTCTATGTCGAACATTTGGACAGGCATCTTCGCTGTCGGCCGGCTTCCAATAAACTGCTGCGTGAAAGCCGTGGACAACTCCTGGAACTCAGTGATGGTTCCGGGAGCCAATGAATTGTACCACGCAGTTCCCGGTCCCGTAAGGGTGACTTCGAAGCATTTGCACATGGTAGCGTCGTCAGCACCGTGCATTATCATGCTACGTCTGTACTTGGTCAGATGGGCCTGTGGATCAGTGCGGCCATCATAAATCTCCAGCCGAGGTACTCTGAAGTCGCCTGGCATGGCTGCCTCAACTACGGCCTGGATGAATGGGGACTTATCTTCACAGAAGGTTCCCGACAGTCTAGCCCAGACGGGTTTGCGAGCTACTTGTTTTTCCACCCTGTCCAGCCTTGCTAGTATCCTCTCCATAAGAATCGTGGCGTTAGGCTCTTCCTCTGGGAAGGGAGCTTGCCGCCGCCTCTTCGGGGAGCGAGTTCGGGGTCGAGGGGACAGGGACCTCGCCTCAGGCAATGAACTTCTTCGTTGTGAGACTTTGGGTCGCTTGGATCCTGTTTGTCCCACAGGCCGTTTCCCGAGGGGTATGTTTTCTGTAGAGGATTGTTCATGCGGGTCTCCACTTCCCGAACTGCGATGAGTCGATTTTGGGCTTTTCTCTCGAGGGCGTGTTGGTGAGGGAGGTCTTTGGGCCTAAGTTTGTTGTGGCCATCTTCGGTCTATCTGCTGTGTCATCTTAGCCACGACCGAACGCTAAAAATCCTGTAGAAAGCTCATCATAATGACTAAAGGGCGGTCTTCCTCGGGCGTAGAAGTCCCTGGGAATGTTTGCTCAGCAGCCGGTTGGTTCTCAGGCGCGGACGGGGACCTCGGGAGTCCCTTGTCCTTAGAACGCCGAGTTTCAACGACGGCGACCTCAGAGCAGGTTCCCACAGACGGCGCCAAATGATGCCCAGCGGCATCTTCGTAGGGTGACATTGAGACTTGTGGAGGGACCTCTTGAGAAGGAAACCGCCGGGAGGCCTGATTGCCCAGGAGGGCGTGCCTGAAAAGCTTAGGAAAAGAGGGTTAGGAGGTCCCCGGGGTGTGTTTCCGGGGAGGAGCCTCCAACGCCCAAGTCAGTGGTGCTAAGAGAAAATGGAAGAATAGCACTAAGAGGCTTGGTGGGCTTGCCTGTTTGTATTTTCTCAGAGAGGGAGAGCTAGATTGTTTGCCAACCGTTTGCCCACCGCTTGCCAGGGCTTGTTTCTTGGTATTTATAGGAATGTCCAGCCCGTTCAGATCGTGACACGTGTTCGGTCAGATGTTCTCTGAATTTTTGGGCGTAGGGGACAAGTAGCCGGTGGCAGGCTCCTTGAGCCTTGAACCGAGATAGGCCGTGACGTGACCTGGATGGCGTCGGTGTGTCAGACCGCCATTTGAGGCGATCTATAGCGTCTGTGGGTGACACATCAGAGGCTCCTTAAATGCTCTTGCCGTACTCCCGAGGTCCCTGGCCGAGGTCGTCCTCTGGTACGGACGATGCCCCTTCGGGAAATATGCCCGCAGTTCGGGGGTTCCCTAATTTAGGGGTTCCGCCTTCGGGGAATCTTCTTCGGCTTCCACTAGCAGGTGTTTCTTCTCCGAAGGCGATCTGTTTACTACCTCGGGGGGGCTAATAGTATCCTCAAGTCTCCTGACGTCCCGAGCTCGGGATCTTCGGCTTTGCTTCCGAGGTGCGTGATTCCACCTTTCCTTGGGTAATGCTAGGTTTCCAGGCCGTTCTCCCGGTAGGGAGTTCGGCCAGATAGAGGCGATAGCCCTTCGGCTATCACATATTCTGCCACATTGTTGGTGACATTAAACCCAAATTTCATGGCTTTCATGACTTCCAAACCTTTGGGACTGCGAATAATTACCCCAGCTCCCTGGTGTTCAGAGCCGGAGGCCCCATCTACAAACAGAGTCCATTTTGGCTCACTTTTGCCGAGGTCTAATTGATCACCTTCCGCAATGGGTACTTCAGCAGTGAAGTCCGTTAGAGCTTGGGCTTTTATTGCTTTCCTTGGCTCATAAGTGATATCATACTCGCCGAGCTCTATGCACCACTTGGAAAGCCTTCCTGAATGGTCTACTCTTTTCATGACATTCCGAAGAGGTAGGTTACTTTGGATAATAATGGGGTGAGCTTGAAAGTACGAACACAGTCTTCTGCTTGCCAGCACCAGGGCATAGATAGCTTTTTGCAGTAGGGGATACCTGACTTCGACGCCATGCAGGGACTTGCTCACGTAGTATACTGGCCATTGTTCCGCCCCCTCTTCCTTTATGAGAATCGAACTCAATGCTTTTTCCGTAACGGTGAGGTATAGCACAAGGGGTTCTCCCTCTCGTGGTTGCCGAAGAGTGGGTAGACGAGCTAGATAGACTTTGAGCTCTTCCCAGGCCTTTTGGCAATCCTCGTTCCAAGGATGGTCATTGTTTCTGAGGTCGCCACCATTTTTTGCTGCCTTGGTGAGGACCTTAAAGAATGCTCGGCAGCGATCCCCATACCTGGAAATGAATCTGCTAAGGGACGTTATTCTCCCAGTGAGCCTTTACACATCCTTTGTTGTAACAGGAGTTCGGAATTCAAGTAGCGCTTTGACTTTTTCTAGGTTGGCATTGATACCTCTTTCCGACACCATAAATCCGAGGAACTTGCCTGAGCTTACGCCAAAGACGCATTTTTTGGGATTGAGGCGAATTCCGAAGGCTCTCAGTTGGTGGAAAGTTTCCTCCAAATCTGCAGTATGACTGCCAGGCAATTTGCTCTTAACTATCATGTCATCAACATAGACTTCCATGTTCCTCCCTATTTGGTCGTTGAAGACCTTTTTCATTAGCCTCTGGTAGGTGGCTCCTGCATTTTTAAGCCCGAAGGGCATTCTGACGTAGCAATATGTACCGACTTCGATGATGAAGGCGGTTTTTTCCTCATCTTTGGGGTCCGTCCTGATTTGATGATACCCACTGAAGGCATCGAGGAAGCTCAGGAGTCCATATTCAGCGGTCGAGTCTACCAACTGATCTATTGGCGGGAAAGGATACCAATCCTTAGGGCAAGCATCATTTATGTTTTGGAAGTCGATGCACATTCGGAGCTTGACGCTCCCTTCTTTTGTGGTGATAACCACATCGCTTAGCCATTCGGGGTATTTGACCTCCCTGATTATGCCCGCATCTATCAAGTGCTGGACTTCGATTTTGACGAAGTTGTTCTTGTGTGCTGAGAGGCTTCGCTTTTTTTGGCGGATAGGCTTTGCCTCTAGGCTTACTTTAAGGCTATGCTATATTATGCGAGGGTCTACCCCAGGCATGTCTTTCGGTGAGTAGGCAAACAGATCTTTATTCATTAGCAGGAAAGATACAAGTTTTTCCTTGTCACCTTTGGCCAATTTTTTCACTATTCGGGTATTCTGATCTGGGACAAGCTCTATGTCTTCCATTTCTATTTTCTCAGAATCTTCTGTTCCTTCTTCTTTTAACTCTTCTGCGAGTACGACCTTCATTTCCGTAGTCTGCGCGCAGTTTGTCACCAGGGCTTTCCTTGCCTTGACAAACACCTTCCTCACCTCCCCCTGGTCGATGAAGATCTCAGCATCTCCATCATTGGTGGTGAAGGTGACAGTTAAGTACTTTACATCCAGGCGGATGTGGAGGTTCTCTTGCGTTTGCCTCCCAAGAATGGCGTTATATGATGAAGGGACATCTATGACGATGAACCTTGTCATTATAGAGGCAACCAGCTCATCTTTGTTGTTTATTGAAGTTCCCCTTAGCATCAGGGGAAGATCAATCCAGCCGAGGACGGGGAGTTCAAATGGTCCCACTCCAAAAGTAGGAGAAGTGACGGACTTGAGGTCGCTCCTTGATATACCCAAACTCGGTAGTAGGTGTGAGAATAAGACGTCCGCATTTGAACCATCATCAAGCAGTACTCTCTTGACGTTCCAGCTTCCTATCCTTGCCATAACTAGCAGTGGATCATCATGAGGAAATATGACGGTGGACCCATCTTTCCAAACAAGCTTTCTTGATGGGTTCCCATATTCCATCATTGAAATCTCCCTGGCTTTTCTTTTCCTTTCTGCCGACGGCAGTCCTGTTATGATCATTTGTATCACTCCTGCAGGGGGTGGCGGACGCCTTTTTGGACTTCGGTTCCGGCGTCTGTCGGAGTCATACTCCTCGTCATCTACTTTCCCCTCCTCTTCTCTTCTTCCTTTTGGGGAGGGCATCCGCAGGTAATGTCGGAGTTGACCTTGCTTTATTAGGGATTCTATGTATTTCCTTAGTTGGAAGCAGTCCTCGATATCGTGCCCGTGGTCGCGATGGAATTGGTAGAACTTCTTCATGTTCTTTTTGTTGTCCGAGGTCATGGCCTTCGGTCATTGGATCTGAGTTCCTTGCCTTTCCATCGCCATAAGGATGTTCGTCCTTGTGGTGTTCAGGGGAGTGAAAGCCAATGGGTTCCTTCCCTTAAACTTCCGAGGTCATCCCCCTGATTCGGTTAGGTAGTGAGTTAATTGGCTCGGCCCCTCGATGCGAATATGATCAAGTTTTGGGCCTCCCATTCTCAGTTCTTCAGCAGTCATGTGCTATTCGGCCATTCGGTAAAATTCTCCGAGTGTGTCAGGGGGATCCTTGGAGAATTCATAGAACAACTGGGAGTCTCTTCAAAGTTATCATGCCATGGCCAGGATACGTATTTCTGGCCTGAAGTCTGGAACACTTAAGGCTTCCCGGTTGAACCTTTCGACATAGTCACGAATGGTTTCTCCATTTTTTTGCGCTATGTCAAACATTTGGACTAGCATCTTCGCCGTTGGCCGGCTTCCGATGAATTGCTGCGTGAAAGCAGTAGACAACTCTTGGAACTCCATGATGGTTCTAGGAGCCAGTGAGTTGTACCATGCCGTTGCTGGTCCAGCAAGGGTGACCTCAAAACATTTGCACAAGGTGGCGTCATCAACACCGTGCAATACCATGCTGTGCTTGTATTTGGTCAGATGAGCCTGTTGGTCACTCTGACCATCGTAGGTCTCCAACCGAGGTACCCAAAAGTCACTCGGCATGGGTGCTTCTACCACCGCTCGGGTGAATGGTGATTTGTCTCCATTGAAGGTTTCTGACAACCTAGACCAGACGGGCTTCCGAGTCTCTCCACTCTTTCTCGCCTCTTTAGGATTTTTTCCATAAGGAGTGTGGCACTGGGCTCTTCTTCCTGCTGTCTAGAGGCCTCTGGGAACGAAGACTGACGTCTCCTTTTTGGGGAGTGACTTCGGCGCCGAGGAGATGGCGACTTTTCTTTAGGTGAAGAACTCATTCGACCGGGAGTTCTGGGTTGTTTTGGCCTCGTTCCTCCCGTAGGTCGCGCCCTAAGGGGTATATTTTCCGTCGAGGACTCATCACATTGATCCTCGCTTCCCGAACTCCGGTGAGTTGATTTGGGACTTTTCTCCCGGCGAGGTACTGGTGAAGAGGGCCCTCGACCCGGAGTTGGCTGTGGCCATCTTCGGTCTAACTGCTGCATCATTTCAGCCACGACGGAGCGTTGGAACTCACACAGGAAGCCCATGGTAATAGTCAGAGGGCGTTCATCCTCAGGCAAGGAAGTCCCTGCTGCAGTTTGTTCGGTTGCCAGTTGAACCCCTCGCGCAGACGAGGACTTTGGAAGTCCCTTGTCCTTGGAACGCCAAGTTTCAACAACGGCGACCTAGGGTTGGGTTCCCACAGACGGCACCAAATGATGCCATGCAGCATCTTCGTTGTGTGACATGGTGAGACCGGGAGAGACTTCCAGTGAGGGAGAACGTCTAAAGTGGAGATTTCCCAGGAGAATCTGCCTGAAGCACTCAGAAAACAGGGGTTAGGAGGTCCTCGGATTCTTTTTTCGGGGAGGAGCCTCCAACGCCTAAGTCAGTGTTTTGGAGCTGGAGAGAAAGTATTGGGGGCCAAAGATTCTTGCTTGTTTTACATTTTTTCGGGGGAGGAGAGACCCCCCGCTGAGGCCATTTCCTTAGTATACTTTTGGGCATGGGGGCCTCTAGCCGCCTGCAGGCTCCTCGGGCCATGGGCTAGGGCAGGAATAGCCCTACATGACAAGACGTAAGCGGCGTCGGCGTGTTAGAGCGCATATAAGGGCGGTGTGTAGCATGTGAGGGCGACATGTCAGAGGCTTCTTAATTGCTTCTGCCGTACTCCCGAGGTCCCTTCCGTTGAGGTCACCCTTCGGAATAAGGACACTTCTCCCGAAGTTGTCTTAGTAGTTTAGGGGTTTCCTTAGCACTGAAGCTCCTTGTTCGGGGGGATTTTCTCCTGCCGAAGGTGGCTGGTCCTTCTCCCCCGAAGCTGGCTTGGCCGCCTTTCTAAGGGAGGCGACGCGCTATTTTCCCGAGGTCAGTACTGTCATTCCCAATGGCGCTGATGGGCCACCGAGGTCGCATGCCCCAGGCGTCAGACTCCCTCTTTCCGAGGTTGGTACTAGTACTCCTCACGGGTGACGCTCGATTTCCCGAGTGTGGTATCTGGCCAAAGTTCACAGGTTTAAAGGGCGATAGCACTTCGGCTATCACCTTCCCCCCTTAAGAGATTTGGTTCTTCAAATCTTTAAGTAACATTTGGAACAACTTTTGGTATCTTTTGAACATTTTAACTTCAGTTTCTTATGTTACTTCCTTTCATGTATAATGAGTCCATTGGGCCTTCACCATATTTATCATTTGCTCTTTAGCTTCTTAGTGTCCTTAGTTAGAACCTTTGTAGGCTTTTTTTTATAAGTTAGGTTTGGAGCCACTGGCACACTAGTTGCTGGAATAGCTTGTCTCAGACCAGACAAGTATTTTCTTAGCATACTTACATGAAACGTATCATGTATATGCCCTAGTTTAGTGGGTAAGTCCAACCTATAGGGCACCTTGCTTGCCAACTTTGGCTATTACTTGAAATGGAGCAATGTACCTTGGTGCTAATTTACCTTTGTTTCCAAATCTTACCACCTCTTTCATTGGAGATACTTTTAGTCATACATAGTCTCCAATTTGGAACTCCAGGTCCCTCATTTTCTTTAAATTAACACAGGTTTTTTTCCTATTTTTGGCTGCCCTGATCCTTTCTTGATCACTTTAATTTTTTTTGTAGTTTCATGGATCGAGTTTGGTCTTATGTCCAACTTGTCCCCATGTTCATGCCAATAGTGAAGAGTAGTACAACTCCTCCCATATAAAGCCTCACAAAGTGCCATCTTTATCATAAAGTGATAACTATTATTGTAGGAGAATTCTATCAATGTTTGGAGTTGTTCCCATTCTCTTTGAAAATCCAAGGCACAACATCTTAGCATATCTTCTACGACTTGTATGGTCATTTCTAAGTGTCCATCTATTTGGAAATGGTAGGCAGAACATAGTTTTAGTTGAGTACCCAAAGCTTGATGCAAGGAATTCCAAAACTTAGAAGCAAACCTTGGGTCTCTATCTGGAACTATATCTTTTAGGATACCATGTAGCGTTACTATTTCTTGTATACACAGCATTGCCAACTTATCTAATGGATTAGTGAGGTTCGTGGCCAAAAAGTGAGCAAACTTAGTAAGTCTATCCATAATAATCCAGATGGTATCGAGTCTCTTTTTGGTCATAAGCATACCTACTAGGAAATCCATTACTATGGAACCTCATTTCCTCTTAGAGACAAGTAAACTCTATGGTTTACTCCTGGCCTTTTGTGATCAACTTTTACTTGTTGGCAAACTAAACACTTGGACACATACTCACCAATATCTTGCTTCATGTTTGGCTACCAAAAATATTCCTTCAAATCCTTTTACATTTTCAATGTTTTAGGGTGTCTGCACATTTTACTACAATAAGCCTCTTTTTTAATTTGTTCTTTTAAACCATGCCCTTTAAGTAGATAGATTCTATATTAGAAATACAACAAACCGTGCCTATAAGAGAACCCATGGAATAATTTTCCATGTTCTTGGCTAGATATTTTGGCAAGATTTTCATCATGATGTTATGCCGTTAGTATTTCTTCTTTCCAAGTGGGTTGTATGGTCACTACAGTGACTTGTTCCTGTTCCTACTTTAACTACTTGCTTGCCAAGCAAGTTAGGCTATTCAGGCCATTCTTGTCTTCTTCTCCTTTAGCCTTCAAAATTCCAGTGTACTTCCTACTCAAGGCATCAGCCACTACATTCGCTTTGCCTTTTAAGTACTCAATCGTACAATCAAAGCCTTTAAGGTACTCTAGCCACTTGCTTTGTCTTATATTTAAGTCTTTTTTAGTAAAGTGATATTTTAGGTTATTATGGTCAGTAAAGACTTGGAACTTATTCCCCAGCAAATAGTGCCTTCACTACTTTAAGGCAAAGACCACTGCAGCCAATTCTAGGTTATTAACTAGATAGTTCCTTTTATGTGGTCTTAGTACCTTGAGCCATAAGCAATGACTTTTTGCCTTGCATTAATACACATCCTAACCCTACAATGGATACATCTGTATAAACCTCAAAAGATTTAGTAGGGTCAGGCAGTATTATAATAAGTGCTGAAGTGAGCTTATTCTAAAGGTCTTGGAAGCTTTGCTCACACTTCTTTCACCATTGAAACTTTTATTCTTTCCTGGTTAATTTTTCCAAAGGAGCTACAATCACAGAAAATTTAGGTACAAATCCCCTATAATGGTGAGCTAACCCTAAGAAGCTTTCTACTTCTCTAACATTTTGACTTTACTTCCATTTCAAGATTGAATCAATCTTAGATGAATCTACAACCAATCCTTGTCCATTTTTGGCACGATCTAAGAATTAAATTTGGTTGGTCCAAAAATGAAATTTATATAGCTTTCCATAGAATTTATGGCATCACAATGTACTCAAAGTGCTCATATCTAGTCTGGAATGTTATCTTAGGTATGTCTTCCTCTTTGACTCTTAGTTGGAAGTATCTAGATCTGAAATCAATCTTAGAAAAGATTTTGGCACCCTTTCGTTGGTTAAACAAGTCTTTAATTTTTGGTAGAGGATACTTGTGCTTTATAGTATAACATTCAGCTTTCTATAATCTATACATAGCCTACGGGTCCTGATAGCCAAAGGCTATCGCCTCTATCTGGCCGAACTCCCTGCCACAAGAATGGCCAGAAGAAACTGGCGCAACCCAAGTAAAGGTGGGATCATACACCTCGGGAGATAGCCGAAGAGCTCCGAGCCCGGCACGCCAGGAAACTTGAGGATACTA
The DNA here is from genome assembly GCA_039654915.1 of Aquilaria yunnanensis. Lineage (NCBI taxonomy): Eukaryota > Viridiplantae > Streptophyta > Magnoliopsida > Malvales > Thymelaeaceae > Aquilaria > Aquilaria yunnanensis. The sequence goes on along the minus strand of CM077594.1, from coordinate 76,876,204 downwards.
CTAACCCCCCGAGGTTGTAAACAGATCGCCTTTGGAAAAGAGGCACCAGCTATTGCGGGCCGAACATGATCTCCCCGAAGGCGGAACTCCCTGAAGCTGGGTACCCCCGAACTGAGGGCGTGTTTCCCGAAGAGGTACCGTCCGTACTAAAGGACGACCTCGCCCAGGGACCTCGGGAGTACGACAGGAGCATTTAAGGAAGCATTTAAGGAAGCCTCTGACACGTCCTTTCACAGACGTCATAAAGCCGCCTCAATAGGCGCTCTGACACGCTGACGCCGTCAAAATCACATCATGGCCCATCTTAGCACAAGGCTCAAGGCAACCTGCTACCAGCTATCTATCCCCTACGCCCAGAAACTCAGGGAACATCTGACCAAACACGTGTCGCAATCTGAACGGGCTAGGTACTCTTATAAATACCAAGAAATAAATACTTGGCAGGAGGTTGGGTAGCAAAGATCTGACTCCCAGACTCTGAGAAAATCACCAGGCGAGACTCTTCAGCCTTTGTGTGATATTTCCTTTGCCCTTTCTTTGCCACCACTGACTTGGGCGTCGGAGGCTCCCCCCCCGGAAACACATCCGGGGGCCTCCTAACCCTTTATTTCTGGACTTTCAGGCACACTCCCAAAGGCAACCCATCCTCCGGGCGTTCTTTCTCCTAGAAGTCTCTCCACCAGTCACCATGACTCTAAACGATGAGGCCACCGGCCATCATTTGGCGCCGTCTGTGGGAGCCCGCTCTAAGATTGCCGTCGTTGAAACTCGGCGTTCTAAGGACAAGGGACTCCCGAGGTCTCCGTCCGCGCCTGAGACACAACCGGCTGCTGAGCAAACACTCCCAGGGACTTCTGCGTCCGAGGAAGACCGCCCTCTAGTAATCACTATGAGCTTTATGAGGGAGTTTCAGCGTTCGGTCGTGGCCGAAATGACACAGCAGATCGACCAAAAATGGTCACAGCAGGCACAGGCCCAAAGACCTCCCTCACCCGCACGCCCTCGGGAGAAGAGTCAGAGGTCGACTCATTGCAGTTCGGGAAGCGTAGACCCACGTGAAGAGTCATCCACAGAAAATACGCCCCTCGGGAAACAGCCTGTGGGTCAGAAGAGGTCTAAGCGACCAAGGGTCTCGCAGCAAAGAAGTTCGCTGCCTGAGGCGAGGTCCCTGTCCCCTCAGCGCCGGACTCGCTCCCTGAAGAGGCGCCGACGATCTCCCTTCCCTGAAGAAGGGCCTAGTGCCACAGTGCTTATGGAGAGGATATTAGCACGGCTAGATAGGGTGGAGAAACAAATGGCCAGAAAACCCGTTTGGGACAGGCTCACGGGAGCATTCTGCGAAGATGGGTCCCCGTTCACCCGGACCGTGGCCGAGGCAGCCATGTCAGGTGACTTCAGAGTACCTCGGTTGGAGATTTATGATGGCCGTACTGATCCACAGGCCCATCTGACGAAGTACAGACGCAGCATGATAATGCACGGTGCTGACGACGCTACCATGTGCAAGTGCTTCGAAGTCACCCTCACTGGGCCAGCAACTGCATGGTACAATTCATTGCCTTCAGGGACCATCACTGAGTTCTAGGAGTTGTCCACGGCCTTCACGCAGCAATTCATTGGGAGTCGACCTACTGCGAAGATGCCTGTCCAGATGTTCGACATAGAGCAGAGGAACGGAGAAACCATCCGAGACTATGTCAAAAGGTTCAACAGGGAAGCTCTGAGCGTCCCCGACTTTCGGCCCGAAGTCCACATTCTTGGCATGACACGGGGCCTTCGGCGAGACTCACAGCTGTTTTATGAGTTCTTAAAGGACCCCCCGGAGACCCTCGGAGAATTTTACCGAAGGGCAGAACAGCACATGACCGCCGAGGAACTAAGAATGGCTGGGCTGAAGTCCGTGCACCACCACGCCGATGGGTCCAACCAACAAGCTCGGCATCCGACCGAACAGACAGGACGACCTCGGAGGATTCGGGGAAGGAAACCCCAAAGTTTCACACCACTGAGCACTACACGGACCAACATCCTCATGGCACTGGAAAGGCAAGGGACGCAGATTCGGCGGCCGAGGGCTATGACCGCCGATAATAAGAAGAATGCAAAGAAGTTTTGCCAGTTTCATCGCGACCACGGTCATGACACCGAAGATTGCTTCCAGCTGAAGAAGTACATAGAGTCGCTGATAAAGCAGGGCCAACTTTGGAAATAACTGCGGATGCCATCCCCGAAAAGCAGAACAGTGGAGGAAGAAAGGGCCGAAGATGAGGACTATGACTCCGACAGGCGGAGAAACCGAAGTCCAAAAAGGCGCCCTCCACCTCCGACAGGGGTGATACAAACCATCACCACGGGGCTCCCATCCTCGGAAAGAAAGCGGAAGGCCAGAGAGATTGCGGTCATGGAATATCAAAATCCAGCAAAGAAGCTGGCCCGCAAAGATGGATCCACCGTCGTCTTTCCCCACGACGATCCGCTGCTGATCATGGTGAGGATAGGGAACTGGGACGTTAAAAGGGGTGCTACTTGATGACGAATCAAATGTGGACGTCCTATTCTCGCACTTACTGCCGAGCTTGGGCATCTCCAGCAGCGACCTTAAGCCAGTCACCTCGCCCACCTTCGGGGTTGGACCATCCGAACTGCCCGTTCTCGGATGGATCGACCTCCCACTGATGATGAGAGGGACTTCGGTAGATGGAGCACCTGAGTTGTATGCCTCCACAATGGCGAGGTTCATCGTCATGGACGTCCCGTCCTCGTACAACGCCATCCTTGGAAGGCAGACACAGGGAAACCTGCACATTCGCCCTGATGTAAAGTACTTGACTGTCACATTCGCCACCAAGGATGGAGATGCAGAGATCTTCATAGAGCAGACCGAGGTGAGAAAGGTGTTTGTGAAAGCACGAAAGGCTCCGGCGAGCAACTTCGCACAAACAATGGAGGCAAAGGCGCCAGAAAAAGGCAAAGAAGAAGATCTCGCAAAAGCGGAAATGGAAACGGTAGAACTTATCCCAGGACAATCTACCCGAATAAGGAAAAGCTTGGCCGAAGGTGAGAAGGAAAACCTTGTATCCTTTCTGCTGAAAAATAAAGATCTGTTTGCCTACTCGTCGAAAGATATGCCAGGGGTAAACCCTGGCATAGTACAGCATAGCCTCAAAGTAAGCCTGAAAGCAAAAGAAGGCAGCAGCAAACTTCGGATGTGCATCGACTTCAAAAACTTGAACGATGCTTGCCCGAAAGACTCATACCCTCTTCCGCCAATAGACCAACTGGTAGACTCAACTGCCGAATACGGGCTCCTAAGTTTCCTAGACGCCTTCAGTGGCTACCATCAAATAAGGATGGACCCCGAAGATGAAGAAAAAACCGCCTTCATCACCGAGGGAGGAACATACTGCTATGTCAAGATGCCCTTTGGGCTCAAAAATGCAGGAGCCACCTACCAAAGGTTGATGAACACGGTCTTTAAAGACCAAATGGGGAGAAACATGGAGGTGTATGTTGATGATATGATAGTCAAGAGCAAGCTGCCTAGCTATCACATTGCAGATCTAGAGGAAACCTTCCAAAAGCTTAGAGCCTTCGGGATTCGGCTCAATCCTGAAAAATGCATCTTCGGGGTAACCTCGGGAAAATTCCTTGGGTACATGGTATCCGAAAGAGGCATTGACGCTAACCCTGAGAAGATTAAGGCGCTGCTTGAGTTCCGAACTCCTGCCACACTCAAAGACATGCAGAGGCTCACCGGAAGAATAACCTCTCTGAGCAGATTTATTTCCAGGTACGGAGATAGGTGTCGACCTTTCTTCAAAGTCCTCACAAAGGCAGAAAAAATGGAAGGTGACCTCGGAAGGAATGAGCACCCTTGGGGTGAAGATTGCCAAAAGGCCTGGGAAGAACTCAAAGTCTACTTGGCTAGCCTGCCGACTCTGTGACAACCTCGGGAAGGAGAGCCCCTCGTTTTGTACCTCGCCGTCACGGAGAAAGCTGTAAGCTCGGTCCTTGTGAAAGAAGAAGGGCCAAAGCAATGGCCAGTCTATTACGTCAGCAAATCCCTGCATGGTGCCGAAATCAGGTACCCTCTGCTTCAAAAAACTATATACGCCTTGGTGCTTGCAGGGAGAAGGCTGCGACCACACTTTCAGGCTCACCCCATCATCGTCCGAAGTAGTCTACCATTACGGGATGTTATGAAGAAAGTGGATCATTCGGGAAGGCTCTCCAAATGGTGCATAGAGCTTGGTGAACACGAAATCATATATGAACCTCGGAAGGCCATTAAAGCTCAAGCACTGGCAGATTTTATCGCCGAAATACCCACCACTAAGGAAAGCCATTTGGATCCGAACGGAGGTGAGCCAGAGTGGACCTTGCATGTTGACGGAGCCTCGGGATCCGAACACCAGGGAGCTGGAGTAATTATCAGAGGACCCGAAGGCCTAGCGGTAAAAAAGGCTATCAAGTTCAGCTTCAGCGTCACTAACAATGTGGCTGAGTATGAAGCCCTCATAGCGGGATTACACTTGGCCAGAAGGATTGGCGTGAGAAACTTAAAGGCTCACAGCGATTCCCAGCTGGTAGTTCGGCAGACGTCAGGAGATTATGGGGCGAAGGACCCAATCTTGGCAAAATACCACGAGTTGGTAGCAAAGCTCATCCAAGAGTTTGACGCCGTACGGATAAAAAATGTACCTCGGCGGAATAACACTGAGGCAGATTGCTTGGTGAAGTAAAAAACATACACCGAGGTGCTAGATCACCCGAGCATCTCAGTGCTAAGCATAACGACCTCGGGAAAAGGATGGAAAGATCCCATAAAAAGATACCTCGCAGAAAATGTGCTCCCCGAATACCTCGGCGACGCTGCAAGACTGCGAAGACGCTCCGGCCGATTCTTCCTGATTGGCGAAGAGTTATACCGACAGGGATATGCAAACCCGCTGCAAAGATGCGTGGATGAAGAGGATACTGAAATGGTCCTTGAAGAAGTCCACGAAGGCATGTGTGGTTCACATATTGGAACTGATGCCCTTGCAGCAGTGATACTTCACCAAGGATACTTCTGGCCTACCCTGAGAAAGGACGCAAGGCAGTTCATCCGGAAATGCGGTAGTTGCCAGAAACACGCGAACATCCAGAGGGCACCCTCGGAATTGGTAACTTCGGCTGACTATCCCTAGCCCTTCGCAGTCTGGGGTATAGACCTTATTGGGCCACTCCCCTCAGCGCCCGGAGGCGTGAAATTCTGCGTGGTAGCAGTGGACTATTTCTCCAAATCGGTCGAGGCAGAACCCCTAGCAACTATCTCGGCAAAAGAAGTGCAAAAGTTTGTATGGAAGAACATAGTATGCAGATTCGGCATACCGAGGGTACTAGTGGCTGATAATGGATCCCAATTCATAGACAAAGGATTCCAGGAATTTATCAGCGACCTCGGAATAAAAATGCACTTCGCCCCAGTAGCTCACCCCCAAAGCAACGGGCAGGTGGAAGTATCTAACAGGACCATAAAAGATGGCTGAAGAAGAGACTGGGGGAAGCAAAAGGGAAATGGCCAGGAGAACTCCAAAGCGTGTTATGGAGTTACCGAACGACGCCCCGAAGAGCCACAGGGGAGACTCCCTTCTCACTCGTCTTCGGAACAAAGGCCATCATCCCTATCGAGATAGTTAGACCATCGGTACGGGTGCAAGTATTTGATGAAGGTGGAAACGACCTCGGCCTAAGAACGAAGCTTGACCTCATCGGCGAACATAGAGAAATAGCTGAGCTGAGAAGAAAAGCTTTCCAGCAAAGGGTGGCCGCGGCCATAAATTTGCGAGCTAGGCCTAAGGAAATCAGGAAAGGAGACCTCGTTCTCCGAAAGGCTGACTTTGCGCCCCGAAGGCCATCCCACGGAGTACTTCGCGCAAACTGGGAAGGACCTTATCTGGTCCTCGCCGAAGTACGAAAAGGGGTGTACAAACTTGGCGATGCCGAAGGCGTAGAATTGAAAAACACTTGGCACTCAGACGCCTTGAGAAAATTCTACGCCTAAGCTTGAGCGAAGGAATCATACTGTACGAAAAATATTCTAAGTATAGAAGTGTCTTGAGAAAATTTCTTAAGTGCAGAATTGTACAGAATTCCGCGAAGATCCTCGCCACAAGCACAGATATGACTTTCCGAAGTCCCTTGAGCCATCACGCTCAGGAAAGATGGGAAAATCTCTCAGCGGTACTCGCCGTAATAAGCGCAGATATGGCTTTCCGAAGTCCCTTGAGCCATCACGCTCGGGAAAAATGGAAAACAAAAAATCTCGCAAAAGGTTTCTTAAGTCTCTTGAGCGAACATGCTCGGGACAACGGGAAATGAAAAATTTTGACTAAGGGGTTTCCGAAGTCCCTCGAGCGAACGTGTTCGGGACAAAATGGAAATGCAAAAACCTGCAAAAAGACTTAGTCAAATTTTTCAGACTTTCCAAAAGGCCTCTTGAGCGAACAGGCTCGGCCAATGGAAAGATCTTTCACACTTAGTCAAGTTTCTTTGATCGTAGGTTTTCCGAAGTCCCTTGAGCAAATGTGTTCGGAGCAATGGAAAAAACATTTAGCCAAAAAAGATCTTCATTTACAATGATCAGGCTTACAAAGAAGAAGTGCCCGAAGAAGGAACACAAAAACGAAGAAGAAAAAAGGAAAAGGCCTAAGGGTTCTCGGCGTCCCGGGAGCCACCAGCCTCTGTGCCCTTTTCCACCACCTTCGGCGCCGGAATTGTGGAAGGCAGGTTCAGGTGCTCGATTTTGGACCAGGACCACCGAGGCCCCTCGGGAATTTTGAGAGCTTCCAAAAAAGAGAGGTCAAGACTTGGGAACCTCTCAAGGACTTGGTGCCGAGCAAGGCAGAATCCGTCTTGGAAGGCCACCTTGGTCATTTGGTCGGATTTGTCCTTCTCAACCTCAAGGTCCTCGAGCTCGTCCTTCAAGTCTGCAACCTCCTTCTTCAGCGCCTTCACCCTCTTCTTCGCATCGGGCTCCTTCTTCAAAGACTGGACCTCAGCTTCGAGGGCCTTTTTCTCATTCACCAACGACTGAATGAGATTGTCAGAATCTGACTTATCTTTGAGAAGGTCTTGGTTGGCAGCGAGTATCCCTTTCACCTGATCACCGAGGTCAGCAATCGTCTTTGAGGAGTTCTTTTCAAGATCTTCCTTCTCTTTCCGGAACTCCTCCCGAAGGGCAGCAACTTCTTTCTTCGCAGCATCTGACAGCTGCTGGTTGTTGGCGATCAATGCCAAGCGCGTGGCCTTCGCTTTCTCTAAAGTCTCTAAGGCCGAAGCTCGGAACGCCGAATGCCTAGCTACCAAACTCGGAGAAAGCCGGCGTACCCCAGCAGCTGCAAAAAGATGAACGCAAGGTTAGAAAGAGCCAGACACTAAGGAAAAATTGAAGGGAGAAAGGTGTGAAGAACATACCTGAGCAGCATGCTCGGTGACTTTCGCGGCAAGGGTGTCATCGTCCGGATGGGCCGCCGCAATAGCCTTGAAGGAGGCCTCTGTAAGCACCCCTTTCGAAATTTGCTTTGCCATTTCAGGACAGTCCTCGGAGTACAAGTTCATGTCCTCCGTGAATGTCCAGAAAGGCTCCTTGGGTATCTTCCCTTGCGGGACTTTGGCGTCGCGAAGGGCCCGCGCCTTCACGTGTTCGGCCGCCCAGTTCGGGGTAAGCAACTCCCCTGCGTGGCGAAAATGAGAAGCAGGTCAGAGACAAAGGAAAATTCAGAAAAAAAAAAGAGCCATACTTGTTCTGAAAGCAACAGACCTGGCGGCACTTCGAACACGGCGTCCTCGGAATCCTGAGACTCCTCGGTCGAAATCTCCTTGCCCTTCCTCTTGCGCCGCTCCTCGGCAGAAGGAGCCTCTTCCACGGCCTCCAAAAGGGCCTGCGACGCCAAAGGGCTCTGCGGAGGGACGTCGGCGGAAGGAACCTCGGCAGCGGCAGGGACTTCGGCAGCTGCCTCGGATGCCGGAATCTCGGCTGTCCCAGGCTCCTCAGCAGCTTCCTCGGAAATTTCCTCCAGAGGAACCTGGGCAGTTTTCTTTGCCCGTTTAGCCGAAGGCCCAGCGCCAGTAGACTTCCGCCTTTGGGAAGCCGCCTTCTTTGTCTGATCGCCCTTCTCCACCTAGTCGGAGAAAAGGGACTTGTAAAATGCAGCAGTCCCGTCGCCCATTTCTGAAAAGGAAAAAAGACATCAGCGTAAGTCCGAGGGAAAAACAACAAGGGAGTAGAAGATAACTCACTTTCGACAAGCGTTTCAAAAGAAATTTCCTCCTTAAGAAGCTTGACCAACCAGGAATCCTTCCCGGCGATGGCAGGAGCTGGCATCTCGAGGTCGGTCTCGTGCTCCTTAACCACCTTTAACTCACGGAGGACCTCTTCGGTCATCATCCTCCAGTTAATAGGAAAGGGGTACAGAGAGCGCGGCGCGACCTCGGGAGCCCAGTCAGAGACGGCGCGGATGCGGCCGTCGAAGTCCGCGAAAGTGGAAGCCAACTCTGGAGTCAGCAACAACCTCGGATCAACGATGTCCACATCTAGCCTTCCCTGAGCCCATTTGGTCGGAACATACGACCAGGACTCCTCCATCTTCAGGAAGAAGAATTTCTGTTGCCACCCCCGCCAGCTGTCCTTGGTGGCGAAGGTGAACATGAATTTTTTGCTCCCGGATCCCCGAGGTAGCATAAAATAGAAGCCACCCTTCGGGACCACAAAGAGCTTGTAGTACTGCACGAAGATTATAAAATGGGGTTTTATCCCGAACACGCCGCACATACAGAGGTAGGCGTTAAAATAGCAGAACGAGTTCGGGGGAAGCTGGTTCACAGCAATGCCATGAAATTGGCAGAACTCGCAAACCATCTTCGGGGGAGGATACCAAAGTCCGGCCTTCAGCTGGGCTCGGAAAACGGTAACCTCATTACTATGGTTTGAAAAAGCATAATGGCTAGAGCGAGGCAGCCTAGTAACGACGTAAGAGGGAAGAAAGAACTTTTTCTTCCACCTCTCTAGTTTTGCGGGGGTGGTGCAACAAGGATGGGCTAAAAGAGGCTGCCAGCTCTCAGGGATTGGCATTTTCGACATGAAAACGAGTTCGGGAAAGGCAAGAAAACAGTTTCTGGAAAAAACTCAAAAGAACAGAGGAATCAAAACACTCTGGAAAACAAAAACCCACCAAAAGATTTGCCAAAGTCTGAGGACACCGTCGTGAAAGTTGGCTGAAAAAAGCTCTGATTAAGGTAGCTCCGCCACAGAAAGCAAGAAAGTACGAAAACAGGGGCAAAGCAGAGGAAAGAGCAGAAGTAAAAGCAAATGGGACTTATGATGGAATGGGCTTATTTATAGGCCAAAGGTGGGTAACCGAAACGTCGTCATAAGTACCCTTTTGGAGGCGAACCGTCGCCGTAACTGCCCTCTGCACCTGAAAAGGCGCGCCCTCTATAACCAACGCGACTCTCCTCCAATGGCAAAGCGCCACGTGTCAACCGCCGCGCCAAAACAGGGGACACGTCTTCTGACATCCCTAAAAAGTTGGGACGCGTCGCTTGGACTGACACGCTTGGCCATCAGACACGACGTTACACAGACCTGCAAAAAGAAAAAGCAGGTTACCTCGAGGACACCAAGAGACAGGCTATGGCCAAACAGCCCATGACCTTTGGGCAAGAGGTGTATCTTCGGCACAGGCTCCGCCTCGAAGACACCAAAGAACAGGCCAAGGCCGAACAGCCCAGGACCTTTGGGCAAGAGGTGCATCCTCGGAACAGGTTGAGCTTCCTAAGAGACTCCCAAGAAAAACCTCGGAAAGAGATGCAAAACCGAAGTCTTCACTTCGGCTTTCCAAATGGGGGCATGTGATAGCCAAAGGCTATCGCCTCTATCTGGCTGAACTCCCTGCCACAAGAATGGCCAGAAAAAACTGGTGCAACCCGAGTAAAGGTGGGATCATTCACCTCGGGAGATAGCCGAAGAGCTACGAGCCCGGCACGCCAGGAAACTTGAGGATACTACTAACCCCCCGAGGTTGTAAACAGATCGCCTTCAGAAAAGAGGCACCAGCTATTGCGGGCCGAACATGATCTCCCCGAAGGCGGAACTCCCTGAAGCTGGGTACCCCCGAACTGAGGGCGTGTTTCCCGAAGAGGTACCGTCCGTACTAAAGGACGACCTCGCCCAGGGACCTCGGGAGTACGGCAGGAGCATTTAAGGAAGCATTTAAGGAAGCCTCTAACACGTCCTTTCATAGACGTCATAAAGCCGGCTCAATAGGCGCTCTGACACGCTGACGCCGTCAAAATCACATCATGGCCCATCTCAGCACAAGGCTCAAGGCAACCTGCTACTAGCTATCTGTCCCCTACGCCCAGAAACTCTGGGAACATCCGACCGAACACGTGTCGCAATCTGAATGGGCTAGGTACTCCTATAAATACCAGGAAATAAATACTTGGCAAGAGGTTGGTTGGCAAAGGTCTGACTCCCAGACTCTGAGAAAATCACCAGGCGAGACTCTTCAACCCCTTTGTGCTATTTCCTCTGCCTTTTCTCAGCCACCACTGACTTGGGCGTCGGAGGCTCCCCCCCCCCAAAAACACATCCGGGGGCCTCCTAACCCTTTATTTCTGGACTTTCAGGCACACTCCCAAGGGCAACCCATCCTCCGGGCGTTGTTCGTCCTAGAAGTCTCTCCACCAGTCACCATGACTTTAAACGATGACCCTTTATTTCTGGACTTTCAGGCACACTCCCAAGGGCAACCCATCCTCCGGGCGTTCTTCCTCCTAGAAGTCTCTCCACCAGTCACCATGACTCTAAACGATGAGGCCCCCGGCCATCAGGTCCCATCTTTCTTTTTCACGAACAGTGCTGATGCTCCCTAACGAGACACACTTGGCCCGATGAATCCTTTTTCAAGGAGTTCATCTAATTGCTTCTTTAGTTCATTCATCTCTAGTATTACCCTTCTATATGGGGCAATAGAGATGGGTGCAGCTCCTAGAGCCAATCTTATTTCAAACTCCACCTCTCTGATGGGTGGTATCCCAGGCAATTCAGTATAGAACACTTTTGGGTACTCTTTTACAATATAAATTGGATTAAGTTCAACTTTAGTTTCATTCCCATTTGGACCTATGTATTTTTCTTCAAAAAGTATAGGCATGCAATCAATTACCTTTATTTGTACATTCCTATTAGATTTTATTGATTCCTTTAGATCATGGTCCCTTACCCCAGGTAGTATTACCTTTCTAGCTTGGCAATCTATAACCACATTATTTTTAGCTAGCCAATTCATGCCCAAAATTATGTCATAACCAATAGTTTCCAGAATGATCAGATTAGCATTTAGTTCCAGCTTACCCAACCTAATCACACAATCTTAGACTATGTGATATGTGAACATAATTTCATTTCTAGCTATTCTAGGCCTATATATTTTAGGCAACGTAGTAACTTGTAGATTTAGTTCTCTATCGAAACTAGCTAAAATTGTTGATATAAATGCACAAGTATCATACAACATAGAAGTTAAAGTTTACCTTTTAATGCTTCCTTCCTCAGCCTGTCTAGGTCTATGTCCTCTTCTACATTGTTTGATTCTTTCTACCTCTTAAATCCTTCAATTTAGTACACTTTTCCTGGCTGTGGTTGTACCCTGACATGTATTGGTTGGCTTAGTCCACCTCAAGCCAATTTTGGTGGCAAAGGCATTGTTGCCCCCTTCCTTTACCTTGTCGAGTCCTTGGCCAAGCTAACCCAAATTTCTTAGTACTTTTCTTTCTTCCTTCTTAATCATGCAATCTCTAACCTAGTGGCCCTAAGAACCACATTTGAGGCATCCCTCTGTGACCATATAGCATGGCTTAAAACCATGGTGCTTTCCACACACTTGGCATGTGGCCTAAATCTCTTGGGTTCCTTTACCCCCTTCTACTTCCTCTTGGATTCATCCACTACTAACCTTTCTCTTGCCTTATTTTTTCCACTCTCCTGCTCATTAATAGTACCCCTGATGCTTCTCTATTATGGGTGTTGGAACTCTTATTATAATTTTAAGGCCCTCTAGACTGCCTCATAATACTTCTTGATACTAATAGCCCTGATAATCTATCTCAATTCAAGCCTTAGTCCCCTTATAAACCTATTAGTAGTCAATTCTTCCTGGTCATCCTATTGTGGGGCATATCTAAAAGACTACTAAATCTATGCTCATAGTCCCTTACAGACATGTCCTCCACCAAAGCTCTGCACTACCTTCTAGCTTAAAGGGAGCTAGTAATACCTTTCAAGTGTATGTAACTTTCATTCTTTCAAACACCTTCTCTATTTGGTAGATCCAAAAATCTACCTCATCTGGATTTCCAATACCTCTAAACACTAGGGGTTTAAGTGCTAGAAAGCCCTCTAGCTGGCCTTCCCTTAGGCCATCACCTTTTGGCCCTCCTTTTTCTTTCACATGGCTAATTGTTTCTTCCACCCTTGGAACTGGCCACCTAGTACTTTCAAAAGTTTGTTCCACTTCTTCAACAATATTGCTTGCATGCCCCTTTCCTTATATCTCACCACTAACCTCCATATCATACCTTACTTCCTACCTTATTTCTAACCTCAACCTTCTACTATTTGGATTTCTCCTTTCATCATCCATAGCTTCTCTAACCTCGGCCTTATTCTTACTAGAATGTTTTTCCCTCATGGGTTATTTACCTAGCCTTCTTCCCCTCATTTCTTCCTCTAGCGCTCTTTCAGCCATAGCACTCACATGTGCTTGAGCCTGACCCCTAGTTAGGGCTTGCATGTCTACTACAATCTAAACTATAATAGCTTACATAATTTCCATCATATGCACTATTTTTTGTTGACCATGCATACTAGGTCCAGGCTCATTGGTCCTATTATTTGGCTCTATTCTACTTTCTACCACTTGTTCATTTTTAGGCTCTTGATCATTTCTTTGATCAACCCTATTCTTTTGTTGCTCTTCCATCTCCTTTTGTTTTTCACTAGTCATTATCCTGCAATTCACACAATGGTAACCAATGTTCACTTTTAAATCTTTCGGACTTATCATAGTGGGATCAGCCTAAACAACTCTTACTGTCTTATTAAACCATGCTCTAATACCACCTCTTATCATACCCTAAACCACCTCCACCCCATGCATTTTTATGCCATTTAGGAGGCTTATTCACTTAATTTCCTATTCAGAACCTTAGGGTGGCTTAGGACACAACACCCTTTTAACTTAGTTTCTTTATTTTAGACAAGAAATAGGAAAAATTATTTGGCCAATTAAATGATGGCTATTTTGTGTCAAAAAATTCAGGTTAAGCTAGTTTAAGATGGATTTTTAAGGCAAAAATAAGTGAGGTCCAAGTTACATAACCAAAACATGTTAAATAAATAAGTTATGACTTGGTGGGTGAAATGTGTACACTAATGGCTTAGTAAGCCAACCTTAAGGCATACCAAGTGCATTACAAAATCACATGCCCATTGACTATGCAACCACCCAACAGTGTACCTTTGTTTGTTTTGCCTTCTTTGGCCAATTCTATTTAATTTTACCAGCCCTTTGCCTTATTTTAAGATTAGCTACTCAAGCCCCTCAATTTACCCAAAACGTATCACCACCTTAAACATCTTATATACAGAGGTATACATGTGTGTGCCCTTGAGCTCCCTAGTGCCCCTTCATGGTGCACCTTAGTGTTCTTTGTTTTTCTTAACCATGTCCCTTTTTGTTTAAACCCTCATTTCAAAACCCACTTTGACATCCAATCCAACCATCATGGCCTTCAAAAAATAGCACTATAACACATGCACCCTAAGTGCATCTAAGGGATCCCTTGGGCATTCTTTAGGCACTTAGGCTTTATTTGCCTTTCCTACCCATTTTCATGACTTGTATGTTACATATTTACAACCTATTGCCTATACAAGTCATAGGCATGACATAAAACACCTATTGGTCCATTTTGCTTTTAAGCATGTGACTATGTCTGTCTTGCCCCTTTTTGATTCCTTATTGTATGCACTAGGGTTTGACCAAATTCATGTAGGTCGTTGGTGTGCCTCTTTGTATCTTGCCCCTCTTGGGTTCCTTGGCTCATTCGGCTTATGTGTAGACTTACTTGTGTCTTAAGCCAGCTATTGAGTTCATTAGTCATTTTCTCATGGACATTTCCTTGGGCACCCCTACGTGGGTCATGCCCCAAACCCCAACCCAAAGCCAATGTGTATGACACACACTTGGGTGCACCCTTAGCAGGCCTTATTAGCGTCCACCTCTATGTGCCTCATGGCGCACGCACATGCGCACCCTTGGGTGTGTTAGCGTTTTGCCCAAAAACCAATCATGAGAAGATTATATTTTGCATATTAAGTCATGATATTTTATTAAGGCATTATTCCAATAATTTTGTTTGTTGTTTTGTTTCTATGTGACATAATCAAGCATAATTATAACCCTAGAATAATAGTATTCTTAAATTTCCCTGGTTTAATGTTATTGTAAAATGGGTTGCAATAATACATAAAGACTAGCATGTGTGAAGACTAATATGAGATATATAGTCTACATATGGGTACAAGTTGGAAAACTTGTGTACTGGACCACCCCACCATGAGAACGCTATATGGATTGTTATATGAGTTTCATAAGTGATTTTCATAGTGATCATGGTATATGTAGTCCTTTGACCTAAGATCACCAAGGTTTCCTAAATCTGAGTCAAATACTTTGATACTTCCTTTTGTTACATGTAACCGAGTGAAGATGAAGGTGGTTGTTGGTATTTCACATATCATGTGAAGGGTTTTGTATGATCAAGATGATATTTGTCCCTCCTATATAATAAGAATGATATCTTCAGGCCCCTTGATTGAGTGAGACTGAGGAAATACATGGAAATGCTCAGGTGAGTTGATATGGGATATCAATGTCATCAACTTTAATCAATCTACTCAACAATCAAGAAACCTTAGCCTGGGCTATATAAGAGTGACACATTCCATGTTTCATACTCGGTCTTGATATCTTGGATAAAGGGATAATGACATATACGAATAGATTTAGTTGAATCACTTACTATCTTGTCACTTAGATAGCAATGATGTGTACCACTCTTTTTGACTACATAGGCCAAATTATTTGGTTTTCATTTTATGATAGTTTTGGACTAATTATTCTCCCAAAGGTTGAGCCATTATGAAGCCTAAAATTAACCCTAATTGGATTAGGGTTTTGAAACCTATTAGGCTTGGGAGTTAAGCCTTACTATATACTCATCATATAGTAAGGATTTTATAGCCTTAGCCTCATTAAGGACAAAATTAGAAGGGTTTTGAAAGGTTCCAGCCACACTATCCTCTTGCCTTTCTTTGAATGGTGCAAGCTAACACTATAGGTGAAAGAGGAATGCACCTACCAGAGCGTGGTGTAGGCGTGGTGATCTGAGTGGTACATGTGGATACCATAGAGAGCTTGAACACGTTAACTATTAAAGTTTGTGATTCGACACAACAGTTGGGTGAAAGATCTCAGCCAACTAGGTATAAAAATTTTGAAGACCTGATTTACTTTATTTCACTTGGATTTTGGAGGGTTTCGATAAGTTTCCATTGCAGTTGTTTGGCTCCTAAAATCCTATAGTGGTATCAGAGCTACTGGTGAAACCCTAAATCAGGATTGACTGTCGAATCGCATGATCTGTTATATATTTTGCTGCTTTTGATCATGATTAATTTGATTGATTCATGATGCATGAATTGGAACTAATAATATCTATGAGATATATGAAGAAATGACACAAATAGGTTAGTAAGATTAACCTTAGATTGATGGATATAAGATATTTATCTAAATTAGGATTGTTTCAATAGTTGCTACAACTCTAGCAGACGTCAGCCATGTATCATTCGAATTGTTTCAATACTTGCTACAGCCCTAGCAGACGTCGGCCATGTATTGTTCTAGCGCCCTAGGTAGGGTACTTCTGGCTACTCGAACAAGGGTGGTTTCTGCTACTTTGTTGCTCATAATAGGTGATCTCGAGACCACCATTTTGGTCTACGAAGCACCATATTAATAATCTAGTTAACAAACCTGTGATAATTGCCATGCATTTTCTTATTGAATGAGATTTGACATAATATGCTTCTTGTTGGTTAAAGCATGGTGCATGGTTATAGCCCCTATTGGGTGTACTTGTAAATACAGCCTATATGTTGTGCCTTTTCTTTACTATTCTCTTTATACCTTCTCTTCCCTCGTTACTCCCTTTTAATTTAACTCAAGGTTTCTATCATCATTGTAATTGTACCTTTTGGGATCATCCGACATGGTGTGCCCAATTAGATGACCACAATGAGGCAACCAAGTAAGAAGGATAAAGGGCTTGTGAAGACATTTTTTTTTCTTAGGCTTTTAGGATATTCTCATTGGCTTAAGAATATCACACAGTTTGGGCTATAACCATGTCATGTTTAATTTGTTGTTAGCATGAAATGCATGTTTTGTATTTGTATGTTATGCATGTATAAGACAACCAAAGATAATAATTGGTGAGATTAAATGAAAATCCCTCAAACAAAATATTAAGTCATTAAATGTGATGCCTTCCAAATGTCGGCACTTGTCATGACTTTGATCAACACTGGGTGGGTTTGCCAAGGCAAAGCACCTGTGTTCATCTTCGTAAGATGTGATGAGATAAGAGTGGTATTGAAATTACTAACTTTGGGACTGACCTAACTAAGTCATCCCAATAAGATTGGGGATTTAAAGGCATAGAGTTGGGCTTAAGGTCATGAGATGAGCTTGGACAAGTGTTATTCACCTAACTATCCAAGAGTTGCATGATATGCAATTGGCAAAGAGTTGCCTACCTAAATAGCTATGATTTGAGAGGAAAGCCAAAGCTGACTTAAGTTATGGTGAAATATGTATCGTGGCCCACTAGAATACCTTAGCACCGAGGTGTTCTAAAATAATATCGAGGGTTATTATTTTGAGTAAAATAGTGGGAGCATCGTTTAATAAAAGTCCTTATTCAATGAATTAAAATACATGATTCTTACACTGCATATTTACTATTGTAGATTACCATGGCACAAAACACATCAACACTTTCATTGCGATTGATCCCTAAGAAGGAAAAGCCAAATGGGACAAACTTTCCCAAATGGTACTGAAATTTGAGGATAGTCCTCAAGCAAGAGAGAAAGGTTTATGTTCTAGAGCCGCCCACTCCGAATGAGCCAGCTACCAATGTTCCAAGAGCTGAAAATGATGCTTATAAGAAGCATTTAGATGATGCTTTGGAAGTTGCTTGTCTTATGCTAATTACCATGGAATCTGAGTTTTAGAAGCAACATAAGAACATAGGGGCACTTGATATGATCGAACATCTCAAAATGCTCTTCTAAGAGCAAGTTCGACATGAGAGGTTTGAGACCTCTAAAGCAATATTTTGGTGCAAAATGTCTGAAGGAAGTCTCATTGGTCCTTATGTGCTCAAAAGGATTAAGTACATTGAGAATCTTGAGAGTTCGGGATTTGCTCTTAAAAAATAGTTGGTTGTTGATGTAGTCTTGCAATCGTTTCCAGAAAGCTATAGTCAGTTTATTATGAACTACAACATGAACGATCTTGACAAATCTCTCCCTGAATTCCTCAAGACGTTGAGAACTACTAAGTAAAACCTTAAGAAGGATAAGCCCATTATGATGGTTTAGAAGGGCAAGGGAAAAAGAAATGCCAACAAGAAGAATAATAAAGTTAAAGGAAAGTCCAATGCTAATTCTTCTTCAAGTGCATTGAAACCATCTAGTGGTGTGGCTAAGGAAGGGGAATGCTTCCATTGTGAAGCATAATTGCAAGATCTATCTTGAAGAACTTGAGAAGGAGGAGGGAAGTAAGACTTCCACTTCAGGTATTTTTATTATAGAGGCTAACTTTTCTAATTCCTCATTTTAGGTATTGGATACTAGATGTGGGTATCACATTTGTGCAAATGTGCAGGATCTAAGTAGGAGTAGAAGAATGGCCCAAGGTGAGGTGGACCTACGTATGCCAAATGGAGCAAGAGTTGTTGCATTAACTGTTGGAACTTATGTTCTCACTTTGCCTAGTGGATTGGTTTTAGAATTGAACAATAGCTATTATGTGCCTACTATTAGTCAAAATTTAATTTCTATTTCTTACTTGGACAATAAAGGTTTTTCATTTATAATAAAGGACAAGTGTTGTTACATTTATTTGAATTGAATCTTTTATGGTAGTGCTCAACTTAGCAATGGTTTGTATGTTCTAGAACTTGAAAATTCATTTTATAATGTAAATACCAAAAAGGTCAATTTGAATGATTCAAACCCGACCTATCTTTGGTATTGTCTGGGCCATAAAAATGAGGCATGCATATCCAAGCTCCAAAAGGATGGACTCTTGGACTCATTTGATTTTCAATCATATGAGACATGCAAGTCATGTTTATTAGGCAAGATGACCAAAACTCCGTTCACTGGGCAAAGTGAAAGAGCCAATGACTTAATAGGATTTATAAATAATGATGCATGTGGGCCTATGTCTACACATGTTGGAATACGCTACCAATACTTCATTACTTTTGCAAATGACTTAAGTAGATATGGCTCTGTGCATCTCATGAAACACAAGTCTAAATCCTCTGAAAAGTTCAAAAAATTCAATAATGAAGTACATAATCAACTCGAGAAGAGTATCAAAGTACTTTGATCAGATCAGGGTGGAGAATACTTGGACCGAGAATTTCTTGGCTATTTAAAGGAGTGTGGTATAGTATCACAACTCACTTCGCCTGGTATACCTTAATGGAATGGTGTATCTAAAACGAGAAATCAAACTCTATTAGACATGGTTCGATCTATGATGAGTCAAGCTGGCCATCCAAACTCCTTTTAGGTACATGCTCTAGAGACAGCCACTTTTACACTAAAATAAGTTCCATCTAAATCGGTTTACAAGATGTCATAGAAGATATGGAATGGGAGGTGTCCCAGTCTATCTTTTATGAAGATTTGGAGCTGTAAGGCTTATGTGAAATGTCAATCCTCTAACAAGCTAGGGCCCAAATCTTATAAATGTCTCTTTGTTGAGTATCCTAAAGAAACAAAGGGTTACTATTTCTACAATCTGTCTGAGCAGAAAATGTTTGTTAGTTGAACTGGTGCCTTTCTAGAGAAATAGTTTATCTCTAAAGGAATTAGTAGGAGGAAAGTAGATGTCACAGAGCGGGGTCCTAGTGCCCCCAAATTACTTAACTTATAGGCTCTTAGGGACTGTGATCCCACTTAGTTACTATTGGCCAACCATTACTTGTGGTTAATTTAAAACAATTTTATGTGCAACTAGTTTCTTAGCCTACTCTGCAAGAAGATATGCATTCATTTGTCCTAGTGATGCAAATAATTAAGTAAATTATTTTAAAAACATCGATCAAGAATTGCATTTGAAAAGAACTTAAACTGTGCCAAGATAATGAAATACTAGTTACTTCAACTTCAAGTAATAGTTTGTGCACACTTAACATCACAAGCATGCACCCAAAAGTAACTCAATGGTTTTATACCACAATGCATCCTAATATAGGTAATATCTTAGTACACATGTTACTATATACATACAAGACAAAATCCTTAACTAAGATCCTTTACTTGAGCCCTACCTTTGAGATATCAAGCTCCAAGTGCAAGCACTTCCCTATCCTTGTGCACCACTTAGCCTTTATATTGTAAATGCATAACACTTAGTTAGTACAATGCTTAAATCACAAGTAAACTTAGAATCTGAAGGATTTCAAAGAATAAGTACCTGTAAAAAGAGAAAATTTAGCCCACAACTATCCACTAGTTATTAGGCCCGGTGTTATAACCTGTACAACAAACCTAAGGGAGTGAGTACATTAATGTACTCAGTAAGGGTCCATTAGGGTAGCTACAAGGAAGATAGCAAGCAAGCATGCAAAATAGAAAACCAATAACCAATCAACCAACCAACAATCAACACAAAACAATAACATAAAAAATATGCAACGCATGAATGTGTAATATGTAATACACACAATCCTTGGGACTTTTTACACCTTAGGTGCCTTATATTTGTCGTGAGCTCAAATTGGAAAGGTACTTGAGACATTGGCCCTCGTATACCAAATCTTTTACCTCCCTTAAGTCCCACTTATGGGTCCTAGAGTAAGTCATCACCTTCTTTCAAAACTTACCCATCTTACCCCTAACCTATTGTGCAAGGTAGCCATCTTATGTGGATTGACTTGCCAAGCTCTTAGAGCTTAGCATAGAGATCCTTAGTGGCTTACTTACCAAACCACATGGTTTGGTTAGGAATTCCTGAGGTTTCTTCCTCATTTTTCCAATAGTCTAAAACCTAACCCTCATGCCAATGAAGACTCTGAAACCCCACTTAATCCCTCTAGTGCCCCATTAACAATTTAAGCTCTTATACCCCATTGCCACTCTACTTAGCTTTAACTTAACCACACCACTTAGTTATCATTTAAATAATGCATAATTCTTAACTTAGGAATGAGTCTTAAACCCAACTGAGACTCTGAAATGTCTTAGAATAACTAGAAATGATAACCGAGAGATTAGGACATTCTTAGGATGCCTTGAGCTTAAGGGACCTATGCATCGACGTCACCTTTAGTGATGTGTCACCAATGGCCTCAATGCTCAAGCTTCCTAGAAAAATCATCGGTGATGCATCACCAAACCAGTGACGCATCTCCAATGCTCTTCCAGCATTGCATGACTGCGCGCGAACTTGCACAAAACTTGCCCAACCTTTCTATCCCCAAAGCCAATTCACATGTGTCTCATTTCTACTTCATTCCCACATGTAATACTACATTTTTATGCATTATTCAAGCTAAATTAACTTGAACCCTTACCTTAATTCAGCCACAAAGAAAGAATAAAGCACAAGCACACTTGAGCTCAACTTAGCTCTCTTGAGTTCCAGACCTAAAACTATTGTGATATGGAACCAAAGACCTCAAATCATGACCATCTCTAGCTACTCAAACAACTTAGAACCAGCTTAAACTAAACCAAGAAGCTTACCTTCGATTTCAAGCTCAAAACAAGCATCAAAAAGCTAGATTGAAGCTAATACACCAAAAACAAGTTTAAGGCTTCTTGGATTCACCTTGAGAACTTCAAATTTGATGGAAACTTGAGGAATTGGGGTGCCTTGAAGCATGAAATTTGGTGGGGAGAGGGAGCTATGGAAATGGGAAAGAAACAAATGGGTAGAGGAAGTCAAACTTACCCAAAATATCCTAACCACCCCACTAAGTCATAATTCTTAATTTCTTGCATCTTGGGCCTCAAGTTCTCCTTTGTTTCACTTTGGCCACTAAACACACACCCAAAACCATCCCTCCTTGGTCCTAAAAAAAGTTCAAAAGCCTCTTACACTTAACCTCTTGGACACTGAAGCCACCTAAAGTATAAATGACTCACTTGAGCACTTAGTGCAACGATTGCGCTTTTCCTTCAAATGATGGTTCTAATAGCTAGGATAACTTATGGTCTTGAATTAACTAGTAAAAAACCCTTACTTGACCCTACTTTCATCAAAATTATAGTCATGCCACTCACTTGGGTCAAAATTACTATTTTTCCCTTTTTGACTCTTATGTGCCAAATCACACTTAGGAACTCATCTTTACTTTACTTAGCTTGTCTTTCTTGCTTAACAAGGTGCTAACTTGAGATGCTTAAGTGAAAACACTTAAATAAAATATAGTTACTAGGTCAAAACCAGTCATTAAATAGAAGAGTTGCCGCAGTAGAACTTGAAGAAATTTAAGAACAACAAGGGCACATTAAACCTTAAATGGAACCCAAGTAGACACCACAAGATGTTGTGGTTCAAGATTCTATTCCTGTAGCACAAAGCCCACATAGGTCTGGTAGGATTCAATGTGAACCCAAAAGATATGGATTTCTTATGACTCACACTAGTGATGTGATGCTCATGGATCAGGATGAGCCCATAACCTACCAATAAGTTATGTTGGGACCAGATTCTAAGAAATGGCTAGACGCCATAAAGTCCAAAATGGAATCCACATATGAAAACCAAGTATGGACTTTGGTTGATACACCTGAAGAGGTAAAACCCATAGGGTGCAAATGGGTTTTCAAGAAGAAAAAATGTGATTACCTTTAAAGGACGATTGGTTGCAAAAGGTTTCAAGCAAATTCATGGTATTGACTATGATAAGACTTTTCACCAGTTTCCAAGCTTAAGTCCATCTAAATTCTATTGGCTATTACTGCACCCTATGATTTTAAGATATGGAAAATGGATTTCAAAACCGTCTTCCTCAATGGAAAGCTACTTGAGGATATGTATGTGACACAACTTGAGGGTTTTTTCACTCTAGAGAATGCCAATAAAGTGTGCAAGTTGCAATGGTCCATTTATGGACTGAAGCAAGCTTCTTGGAATTGGGATCATCATTTGGATGAAGGAATCAAAGAGTTTGGTTTCATCAGAAATGAAGATGAACCTTATGTCTACAAGAAGGTTAGTGGGAATGCTATTGCCTTCTTGGTGTTATATGTAGATGACATACTAGTCATCAAGAATGACATTCTCGAGCTACAGTCTATGAAGACTTGGCTGGGAAAATCTTTCTCTATGAAGGACTTGGGTGAAGCAGCCTATGTGTTAAGCATTAGGATCTATAGAGATGGATCTAGAAAGCTGCTCAGCCTAAGTCAAAGTATATACATTGACAAGGTGCTGAAGAAGTTTAGCATGCAAGACTCTAAGAAAGGGTTCTTGCCCTTTCATATGGTATAACTCTATCAAGATCTCAAAGTACTAGTACACCTGAGGAAAGACAACACATGACTAAGATTCCA
This sequence comes from Aquilaria yunnanensis, assembly GCA_039654915.1. Lineage (NCBI taxonomy): Eukaryota > Viridiplantae > Streptophyta > Magnoliopsida > Malvales > Thymelaeaceae > Aquilaria > Aquilaria yunnanensis. The sequence continues at coordinate 76,853,226 of CM077594.1, read as the reverse complement.
TATGCCTCGGCAATTGGATCTATCATGTAGGCCATGACATGTACTTGTCCTGATGTCTCATATGCCTTGAGCATGACAAGCAGGTACTAATCAAACCCTGGTGAGAGTCATCGGACAGCTATTAAAAATATCCTTAAGTACTTGAGAAGAATTAAGGATTCATTCTTGGTGTATGGAGGGGAAGATGAGATGAGCTCGTTGTAAGAGGTTACACCAATGCCAGCTTCCAATTTGATAAGGATAATTTCAGATCGTAATCTAGATATGTGTTTTGCATTGTTGGTGGTGCTATGAGCTAGAAAAGTTCAAAGCAAGAGATAGTAGCCGACTCTACAACAGAATTTGAATACCTTGAGGCCTCTAACACTGCAAATGAGGCAGTTTGGATCAACAACTTCATCATCGAACTTGGAGTGGTTCCGAGCATTGCTGACCCGATAGGGCTCTCATATGACAATAATAGAGCAATTGCATAGGCTAAGGAACTTTGATCTTGCTAGTGATCTAACATATAGGGCTCTAATATGACAATAATGGAGCAATTGCATAGGCTAAGGAACTTTGATCTTGCCAGTGATCTAACATAGACTCCGATGCTATCAACTTACTAGGGAGATCATTGAAAGGGGTGATGTGAGGATATGTAGGACCTCAACAAATAGCAACATTGCTAATCCATTGACAAAACCCCTCACACAATAGAAGCATGATAGTCATTCTAGATCCATTGGTATTAGATACATGGATAATTGGCTTTAGTGAGAGATTGTTAGTGTTGTGCCCAAAAGCCAATCATGAGATGATTGTTTTTTGCACATTAAGTCATGCTATTTTATTGAAGCATTATTGCAGCAATTGTGTTTATTATTTTGTTTCTATGTGACATAATCAAACATAATTATAACCCCAGAATAATAGTATTCGTACACATCCCTGGTTTAGTATTATTGTGGAGTAAGTTGTAATAATACATAAAGACTAGCATATATGAAGACTAATATGAGATATGTAGTCTACATATGGGTACAAGTTGGAGAACTTGTGTACTGGATTGACCTACCATGAATGTTACCCACTCCGGGATAGTCCAGTTATGATGCCAAAATTGTGCATTTAAACCCCCAGGTTTGGTATGTCCTGTAGGTCATCAGAACAATACCCTTAGTGTACATACCCAAGTGGCCCTCTTGGGCACTATGCAAATACATGCACATTGGTCCAACCATTACACGCATATTCACATTTTAAGCACACTATGGCAGCAAGGAAGCAAACACTAGCACAAGTCTTAATCTTGGCTACCACACATTAGGCATTCTTACCAGGTTCAAGTGTCCAACCACTGCACCCAAATCTTCTTCCAAAAAATTGTATCAATCTAGCCACACAGCCCAATGTTTACTTGATCCCATTATCAATTATATATTTGAAAAAACCATGGAAATTGGTTTTACATCAATAGCCCACCTATGCACCAAGTTATGGATTTTTTAAGTTGTTTACAAAATTCTGACCAAATGAACAGTAACTTAGCCAACTTTGCAACATCATATCTTTGGCTACGGGGCTCCAAATGTAGAAATTCCAGATCTCATTCAAAATTCTAGATGTTCTCTAGGTGCGGTCAATATTTTATACAAAGATTCATTCTACACAAGGAGTTATAGTACTTAGAGTGCAAGGTCAAAATTCTGGTCACTTTATGACCATTTTGCCCATTGAAATTTTATAAGCATGCAAACACTTCATTCACAGGGGGTAAGCCCCTCACAGCTATTCCATACATGTCCAAGACACCTGGGAATTACACTCCCTTATAGATAGCATCTTTACATAGCCAATACAAAATTCACGAACGAGTAGCCCATCTTGCGCACTTAGGCAGCCTGTGCATATCATCCACATGAATAGCAAAACAGCCCATAATTGTTTACATACTTGTCCAAAATTTACATGCCTTACATGTACATGCATCCATGCACTACATAATGTTATCAAGTTAGCTAAAACATGCACCCTAGTCACATGAGAGCTTTAGACACAAAGCACTCCAGTAATAGAATGCTGGATAGTTGCTACATAACACAGTAAGCACCATCACTAAAAATACCAAATGTGATTCTAAAATCACCAAACACTCCAGATCACAACTAGATACATGGCAGTTCAAGTACCTAAAATTTTAGATCAAAAATGAAATGACAAGGGTCAGTTTGAATGAGATCTATCCGCAGTACCTGAAATGGACAGATTTAAGGGGAGGTAAGTTTCACTTAGAAACTTAGTAAGGAGCACACTTAGGTGCTTAAGGTCATATTAGCCTTGATGTTACCTGCATTCAAAGATACTAAAACACAAGAAACACAATGCATATATCCAACAACAAGCAACAAAATGTAGCAGCCAAACATAAACAACAAGCACATATATGTGGCAGCAACAAGTATCATTGGTTAGTCTATAAAACATGCAATAAATATATGCAAATCACTATGGCAGCCCTCCTCAAGCTTAAGCTTGGTCTTAGGAGAGTTTTAACATTAGTTACTACTAACTTTGGGCTCTAAAAACCTCAATTTTCACTGCCATCACTGTGCACTTCACACTAAGGCTAAAACCTTCACTAAGTGCACCTCCCCTCACTAGGCTTGGTTCATCAAGCACTTGGTTCACTTCCAAACTTAGCCCTAGCTCCATGGATGTTTGAATAATACAATAAACAGTCCATGAGAACAAGAGAACTCCTTACCTTGTTGGGTAGGCCAAAATTGAGCTTGATTTTAGGTGCAGACAAGTAGTAGCACTAGTACGCGTCCAATTGTGCTTTCTTGACTTCAATTTCAAGTAATTGCAAGCTTGGAGATATGGTGGCTATGGAGGAAGTATGGAGGTGAGGGGGCTACATTTCTTTGCTTGTAGAGGAAGCCAAATATGAGAGATAAGGATAAAGATGGCTACTTATATGGACTTAAGTGCACAAACACACTTAAATAGCCTTAACCATGCTTTATGTCATTTTCCTTGCTACAAGACCATGGCTTCTTAGTATTAATTTCTTGACCTACATTTGACTTCCTTACCATGCTTTGGCCAGCCATCCCTTAAGTGGGATAACCCAAAAATGTCTCCATTTAACTTAAGTCAAAGACATGGACATCCAAAGGCATACACTATGACACTTAGGTCCTTAAAGCCTTTTGTGTTTTCTTTGTCCAAACTTGTTTTCCATAAGCAATTGGTCTTCCAATAGTACTTTCATACCATCCATATCCTTCTCATAACTCTCCTTAGCTCTCTTTTGAGAGTTTTGCAATTAAGTACCCAAATTTCCAAAACCTTACAAAAAAAGTCCATAGGTTGCTTGACAACCAAGCAATCCTTAAGGCTTTTCTTGGGGGCCAAGTTATCAACTTGAAACACTTTTAAGGAGGTGTTGATCATACCTTTTACCCCTCACACTTCAATCACTATGGTGAGAATTACCCAATATAATGGTTTTTTACCATTATGCCATACTTTGTAATTCTCCCATTTTATAAGGTGGTAATAATGAGAACACTATGTGGATCATTATATGAGTGTCATAAATGATTCACATAATGATCATAGTATGTGTAGTCCTTTGACCTAAGGTCATCAAAGTTTCCCACATGTGAGTCATATACTTTGATACTTCCTTTTGTTGCTCGTAACTGCGTGAACATGGAGGTGGTCATTGGGTATGTCACATATCATGTAGAGGGTTTTGCATGGTGAAGATGCAATTTATCCTTCCTATGTAACGGGGGTGATATCTTCAGGCCCCTTGATTAAGTAAGCTAAGGAAATGTATGGTCATGCTCGGATGAGTTGATATAGGATGTCGATGTCATCAGTTTTAGTCAGTCTACTTGGCAATCAAGAAACATTAGATTGGGCTGTACTAGAGTGACACATTCCATGTCTCGTGCTCAGTTTTGATATCTTGGACAAAGGGACAATTACATATATGAATAATGATCATAGATGTTTAGTCAAATCATTGACTGTTTTGTCACTTGGATAGCAATGATGTGTTGCTAGACACCGCTCATTGTTTATGATCATAAATGTGATTTATAATCATTGCCAAAGTGATAGGAGTCTGCTAGGTCACACACTTAGAGCCAATTGGATTATTTGAGTGTATGGGCCAAATTGTTTGGTTTTGGTTTCATGATAATTTTGGATTAATAATTTTCCCAAAGGTTGAGATGTTATGAAGCCTGAAATTAGACCTAATTGAATTAGGGTTTTGAAACCTATTAGGCTTAGTAGTTATGCCTCACTATATATACATCATATAGTAAGTATTTTCTAGCCCTAGCCTCCCTACAGACAAAATCAGAAGGGTTATGAAAGGTTCCAACTGCACTCTCCTCTTGCCTTTCCTCAGAAGATGCATTCTAGCACTACGGGTGCAAGAGAAATGAACTTGCTAGAATGTGGTGGAGGCATGGTGATCCAAGTGGTTTGTGTGAATACCAAATAGAGATTGAACACGGCAACTATTCAAGCTTGTGATTCGACTTAATAGTTAAGTGAAAGATCTCAGCTAACTAGGTGTAAAAATTTTGAACACTCAATTTACTCTTTTTCTCTTGGATCTTGTAGGTTTTTGGTTAATTTTTGCTACACTTGTTAGGTTCCCAAAACCTTACAGGGTGCATCTTGGGTGCTCATTAGGCACACACGACTGTGTACCCCTGGTGCGCTCGTGGGTGCCCCTCAAGTGTACACACATTTCTTATATCCCTCATTGAGGAATGCTCAGTGAGCAAGGTAAGTTCATAAATCACTAGCTTAAATACCTTAATTGGAGGTGAATTAACAAAATCAAGTAAGTTATTTAAGGGTTAGTTTCTTCCAAGAGATTTATGGCACTTAGTTTGCCTAAGGGCAAAATGGTCATTTTATAGCTTGAAGGGTTGAAGACAAGTCTCAGAAGTAAAAATAACATTTTTAAAACTCGAAGCCCAAGTTAGCCCTTTTGACTAAGTTTACTGATTACCTAGCTACTATTTGGGAAATGGGTAAGTTTGCAAAAATTAATGAAGTTTGGGTGGGAGTATTGTTGTTTTAAAAACGGTTGGAAGAAATGAGGATATTAGTATTCCCTCATGCTCTTCTTTCCAATTTCATACCCCTTTTTTCAACACTCCATCTCTTTCTTAAATCCTTCCAAATTCATGATTCTTGAATAAATTAGAAGGCTTTTTTTATGCCCAAGTCAATTGAAGCTTGCTTTGCATTATATTTCCATGGTTTTAGAACTTCGTGGCATTTTTCTAGCTCGGACATGTAGATGTGCATGTGGTAAGCTTTCTCCTTTGGAATTGTCTTGTTTCTTAAGCTCATTTAGGCTTGGGCTTTGTTGGGTTTGTGCTAAATTAGTGTCATATGCCGTATGCCTTGAAACCTAGGAAACCTTAGTGAAGCCTTGGAACTTGTGGTTTATGGCTTGTGGTGCTTGTTGCTAGTTCAAGGTTAATTGAAGTAAGGGATTTATGATTCTTGCATAATTGATGCCATTCATAACTTTCTTGAGGTAGAATCCATATGAATTTATGAATGGTGTTAATTGGTGGATGGTATAGACATGGTTGACTAGTTTGTTTGCCTAGCTTGGTGTATCATTTGTGTGCACTTCAAGGTTGCTAGGAATGGTGAATTGTTGCCTATGAAGTGTGTATTACAGGTTTGTTAAATGGGGAGGTGTCCCCAAATTGTTTAAGAGCCTTTGGATGCCTCCCAAGGTGCTTTGTGCACTATTCACAAGTCCTAGGCACAGTGCTTTAGTGCCACAACACCAGTTAGTGCTGCAATGCCCAGGGTATCCTTGGGGAGACCAGAATAATAAGCCTGTAGTTTTGCAGCACTGCTAGGGCTGTACTACCAATGGCCTGTTCACCAGCAAAACACACCTTCTTACACTAAGTTCCAAGGGAGGTCTATAGGTGTGCCTAGGCTGCCTAAGGGTTGAGGTGACCCGAGGGCACTCCAGGACACTTGAAACTACTTTTTGAACTAGGAGTTTTTCAAGGAATTGTAGAATACAAATGTACCTATATCAAAAATAATAAGTTAATGGGCCACAATAGCACACCATAGTTGGTGTAAGGTTTAGTACCATCGTGAGCCTAGTTGGGCCTTCGGGTTCAAGAACCCAGTATAGGAACCCAATTATATATGTTCCATGTAAGCTAGAAATCATGAGTCCAACTATGATTATTACCACTCCACTAAGGTAAACAAAGTAATAGTGAGTAGGTATATGCCCTGAGTGAAGGTTTAGTGCACCTGTAGCCTAGGGAAGATTATTTGAGGTATAAGTGAGAACCTAGTGCACTCTTGGTAAGGTTTGAGGTAGAAGCTTAGTACACAAGTGACCTAGGCAAGTCTAAGGGCTTGAGGCACTATGTGGAGGCTTAGTACACCTAGTAAGTTCCTTGGAACTCAGGTAAAGTACATCCACATTGTTCACCTGCACAACAATCTGAGGAAGGTCAATTAGTAAGCTTAGTTCACTAGGACGTTAGTAAGCCAAGGCTTGCTAAAAGCGAGTTAGGTTCTATAACTAGTTAGGCGTGGGGTTATGTCCATGCGAGGACTAAGAAGAGGTAAAGTCCCAAGGGACACGAATATATATGCATTTGTTAGCCTTCATGTTGTAAGCACGCATAGTAGACTTCATTTATTATACATATATATGTGTCCTCAAGTTTTTTCTTGTAGGTTGTAGAATCCGTTACTCAGAATAGTTGATTCTCACTCCCTTAGTAATTGTTGTGTAGATTCAAGTTTGTGGAGTCGGCAACAATTGAGGGTTGCTGAGCTATGCTCACAAGCAGTTATTCAATTTTTAAATCTTTATGATTCTAGCTATGGTTTGCTTATTGGCTATGTTATGGTACTAATTATAGTTATTTATTTAGCCAATAGAGGCAATGTGAAGCACAAGGGAAAGCTTATGGAGCTTGCCATCGGGAGTTTTTTTTTAGGTGGGAGCTTAGTTATGGATCTTTGTAGTGTAGTTTAGTGTATAGTTTTCATATGCTAGTTTGCCACGGATGGTTTATTCTTAGGTGGGAGCTTAGTTGTAACTCTCTATAGTGTAGTTTAGTGTATAGTTTTTGTACACTAGTTTTCCTCTAATGATCATGGATGAGTAGTGAACTCTACAGTCGCTCTTGGGTGTAAGCATAGTCTTCTTATACTTGGGTGTTCACATGCAGTTGATTATGTGTAGTTAACCACATAAATCCTTTATATGATTTGGTGGTCTTGGTGTTTGGTTTTAATAAAATGCCATGGTGATCTTTAAGTGTTATTTCCTTATTTTATTAATCAAGTCAAAGCACATGCTCATGCGTGATTGCATAGTAGGATTAATTAACTAAAAGCATAAAGGTTTTAACTAGTGTCCACGTAATCAATTAGCCAATTGTGACTCAAGTGAGACAAAATCCCATAGGCTTTTTGGGCAGTCCCATAAAGGGCTGTGTGAATTTGGTATCAGATCTCAATCATGGTCATTGAAGGCTAAGAAATGAGATCTAGTGGATTGTCCTTGTTCTAAGGTAGTTAGTATGAACCAACATATGTGACTTATCATCTAGCTTTGGCTGCAGGTTATGACGGTGAAACTAGGTCAGGTGTTCTTTCAGATGCTAAAGATTCAGGAATAGATTTTGGCAGGTTAGTGTGGCAATGTTGGGGCAGTTGTTTTGGCTTACTCCAAGGTAAAGTAAGTCTTTGGTGAAAGTAGGTGGGATGTGGCTACCATCTTAGGGAGTTGTTTTGAATCTTAATGATAAATCAGGCAACATAATCCATAGGACTAGGAAAGAGTGGGAACCTCCAAAGTGAGGAGTACCACAAGGCTGAGTCAATTACTCCTGAAGTTTCAGAACCTGAACCCACCAACACGGATGAGTTAGGAAATACCAAAAAGAGTTGATAATGCACTGACTTAAATAATAGACACTTTGGTCACATTGGCTACAAAGCAACAAAAAGGAGCACTCTTATACCCTTACGCACGAGAGTAGAAGCATGAGGCTAAGACCATTAAGGCCTTAAGCTAGTATACTAAGGCATTTACTGATCATCAATGTAGGCTACTAGTGAGTGGCCCAATTATTAGCTCCTGAAAGAAAGTTATAGGTGTTAGAGATGTTGTCGTGCCCTAAACTGCCCCTGGCCCATTTGGGCATGATTACTTAAAACATGCAGCGGAAGTTTTCATTACACAGAAGGGGCTTTTAAAACTCACTAAGACTTATGGGCATGAACCCCAAGATACTTATCGGTACTAGCTCATTAGGTTCTTTAATTAAGGTTAAGTTGAAGTGCTCTCAGAAACAAGCTAGCACCTATGTTGATTTCATGTGTTCATTTTCATGGTCTTTACCAAGCTTAGCCAAGAATATGCATGGCAACCAAAACACAAACTTAAGTTTAAAAACTTATTTTCATGCATATGCTTTGCATGCTTATGTGTTTTGGTGTTCACTAGTGCACATAATCACTTAATGCCTTTAGATGCAACTAATGCTTAGGCATGTATTAATTCACATACGTGCACTTAAATTTCTTATTACCCAAACTTTACACAAGCATCCAATTTCATGCTTTTTCTACGTTTACTTGCATGTTCTTTACTAAGTGAGCATACATAGCCAAACATTGCATGCTTTCAACATAGACATGGGCTTATGGGCCTTTTAGTACTTAACATGCATATGGCCCAAAATTAACCAAGAATAAAATCAAATTTTCCGAGTTCTTATTTAAGCCCAAAACGTACATTTAAGCCCAATTTCAACATGCTTCAAGTTTCATGAAAACATAACCCATAAATTCACGCATGGGCCTTGGTAAGTCCACCAAGCAATAAAAATACCCAAAAATGTCCAAGTCCATAATACAAGCCCAAAGCCAAGTTTGGCCAAATTTTAGCTAAGTCCATAATTTGGTTACTAAAGTTAGACCAACAAAAGCATGCTTAAAAGCAAGCCATAAATCCACAAAGCCATGGAACACAAATTTCCACCTTAATAGACCTTGCTCCCACAATTCTAAGACTTCAAGTCCTGCACAAAAAGTCCACATTTTTTTTAAGCTTGTTTACAAGCAACTTATATACTTAGAATACTTAGAATATTTTGAGCAATACCATACACAAATCCAACCTTAGCATACAGAAAGAGTACTCAAGACTCTTAGCTTGATCTTTCAAGCAAACCTTTACCTACAAAAGTAGAGTAGGGCGGGTGAGTTATAAAACTCAATAAGGATTCCGTGGCATCCAATGCCTAACTTATGGCCTCCAGGGCCTAACATATGCCAAGAATGTAATGGCAAAATAATCCTTACTCCTGCAAAGAAAACATAAAGACAAAGAAAACACAAAGATACATGCATATAACAATAATATCATAATCGGGGGTTAGCATGCACAACAAATCAAAGAAGCACACAAACACACACCACTTAACACTTTGTTCATAGAAGGGCAGCAAGCATCCCTCAAGTTTTAATTCATTAATTTCATATACTTCATGTTTTCGGAGAGCTCACTTAGCATAGGAATTAAGGTGGCCGCCTTAACTCCTAGCCCATAATGCTTGCTTACTTAACTTAGCTCATGAGCAAAACAGAATTGCCGAAGCAATAACATAACTTAAGCTCTCTTAGCACTCCTAGGATCACATGGTTCTTTGACCATCACCTAGGGGCTCGAATACTCACACAAAAAATCCATGGAACTAGGCCATGCAATAAAGTGAGTATAGGAATCCTTACCCACAACACCGAAAGCTTTAGAAGCTTATTTTCCTTCGTTTTCCTTGCTTGTTGACTCTAGAAATTGTTTTCTAGCATAAGAACCAAGATGGCCCAAATTTTATTAGTAACCATAAGGTACCAAGAACACTTGGTGATTAACTCAAATAACACAAAATATCAAGAACACTTGGTGTACACTTACAGAACCTCACAGAAGAGGTAAGGCCAATTTCTTGTGCTTGATGTTCTTCAAGCTTCTTCTTGATTTCTTGCTTCTAATGAACTTAGGAACTCAATCACACAAAGAGCTCCTTGAGTAGAGTTTAAAACCTCCAAGAAATGGAAATGGCCAAATTTTCCTCCTTGGTTTTCTTTGAATTCTTCACCTGATTCTTGCTCTTTATGGTCTTAGAGCTTGATTTCAACCAAAAATACTTGGTTTTAATTTGAGGAAGGATTATTTCTAGCTATGGCCGAATATTTAGATGAGGAAAAGAGTTGGAAATGTGTTTGGAATGGTGAGACTTGGTATGGAAGAAAATGGAGAGAGAATGAGAGAGTTTGAGAGCAAATGGCTTTGAATGAGTGGATTGATTATGTTTTAATGTGTGGGAAGGTGATGGCCAGCCATATGGGAAGGAAAATGAGTGCATAATGTGCTTGGAAGAGTGGGAGACAAGGTTTAATGGAAGGAAGACTAATTGGAAGACTTTTGTGTAAGTTGGTAGAAAAAGTCAAAAAGTAGGGGACATGTAGGTGAAGAAAGAATCCAAAGTCTTGACTAAGGATGGGAGGTGGATTAAAATAGTAGGAAATTAATAATGTGTTTGAAATGAGTGGGAGACAAGATTAAAAGAAATGAAGACTAATTGGAAGACTTTTGGGTAAGTTTGGTAGAAAAAGTCAAAAGTAGGTGAAGAAAGAATCCAAGGTGATGACTAAGGGTGGGAGGTGGATTAAAATAATAGGATTTCGAGGAAGGTGACATAAAATATTGGGACTTGGAGGGGCATGGCTGGCGAAGGCATCCTAGGCCATTAAAATGGCCTAATTCCCCCTTTAGTCCTCCAACTTTCTAATTTTGGGCAACTGAGCCCAACCACTAGAAATCCCTTTGTTCAATTGAGTCCATCATCTTTAAAAAACCACCATTTTCATTACTATTTCTCTTGGCCTAAGCCAAGCTTATTTTTAAGATGTTCAACACTTAATTATGCACATGCCATATTGTCTCAATTTAATTGAGCTAAATTCCCGATTAAGGAAAAATTCTTATGCTCCAAATTCATTTAACCCGAGACCTAATCACTTTGGATTGTCCGGGCATTACAGATGTGAACTGGCAAGGTAGCAGTTGGCGCACCTAACCTAGTAGGAATGTAGGCGACATGCCCATTATGCAAAAGTCACCAAAAGACAGCAAGAAGTGGATCATGAGGGGGAGAGGCTTAGGCCCAAAGTACAAGGATACGTGGCTCCAAGCCTTTGTACCTAGGAAAAATGTTTCCAACGATCCAAGTGGCCATCAAGCTAATGTTAGGCACAGGCTTGGTCAAGTTAAAGCTAGCCTAGGAAATTATCCTCAATAGTAGTTGCCACAGGGAATTAGCTTAGTACGCCATAGTAATAGTTTGAGTTTTTCTTAACGAATCAAGCATTAGAATAGGCAACTGCCAACCAGACACAATAGGTAATTGTAGTGAACTCTCGGCCAATGAATAGCTAGCACGAGGTAAGTCCTTACCCTTTCGCTAGTAGTTTGGTTTAGTTGTTCATAATTTCTTGCTTTAGTTATAGGCATAGTTCTAATTAGCTTGTTGGGTTGTAGTTTTTAGTAATGTTAATGGTTAACCTAAGTGCATTAGGACTTAGGGATGCACCAAGTGTTGGGGTGATACCCAGAACCTTAGAACCTACTTGTTAGAGCATGAACCCACTTAAGTGGAGGCTTAAATGACTTAGATTGAAAATGTTCTAAGGTTCCATAGGTTTTGTTCTTTTGCAAGTTAATTTTGGTTGGCATAGCTGGTAATAAAAAGACCGGCTAGTTTAACGGATGAGTTCCTTAAAGTAGCTAATCAATGAAGAAGTTTAGGCAGAAGCTAAAAAGGTAAATAGGTAAGTTTAATTTTATTTCTACCCATGAAATATAGGTGGTGACTATAAAAGAAGCAAGGAGTAAGGAAATCGTTTGGGGGTATGCGGTTGGATAGGTTATTCATTTGTTAGCTATATGCCCTAAGGTAGAGCCAATAGAAGTGGAGTCCTAGCTAGGATTCAACTCAACTGCCAGAAAGGTAGTAAGAGAACCTGAGCAATAGGAATAATTGCCATGGACCAAAGAATAGCCAATGACCTATGGTCATCATCTCAAGGTTAAGTGAATTCAAGAGCCACCAAGGTGACTTGTTGAAGAGGAGGACTCGACTATTGAAGCTAGCCTAGTAGGTAAAGGACTAAGTCCTACGTGTAACTGATGAAGTGGTGATTGCTAATATACTTATATTTAGTCATGTTTTCTATATGTTTTTCCCTTGTATTAGCTTGCCTTTTGATGTGTTTTTATTACAATTTGGTGCTTAATTGATTCATATTTCTTTTTTAGGCTATATTTCAGCTTCATTCAAGTTTGGAAGGATTTTTGCAAACTTTTGGAGCTGAATTACAAGTTTTGGCAAAGTTTGGAGTAGACACACCTAGCAACACACCCATGTAGTGCCTTGCATGCCCTACTACATGCCTATGCCTAAGTTACATGCCCATGTTCCAGACCGTGTTTTATTTGGTGAGATTTTAAGTTTCAAAGGCATTACACGGTCTCTAACATGGCCATGTACCAAACCGTGTTTCCCTAATTTTTAGGGTTTTTTGGGTTATTTCAAAGGAGAGGAGAACAGTGAAAAAAAAACACAAAAAAAGAAAAGGGTTTTCATGGAAGAAGGCTATTGGAGGTAGTTTTAATGATCAACACCATTCAAAGCATGTCAGATTGAAGATTTCTTGAAGGAGAAGCAATTTAGAGATGGATAATTTTTTTATTAGTCTTCTTTTGATTCTGTTGTGTTTGTTTTATAGCATCATGAGCCAAACTTGTCCTGCTCATGCTTAGAGTAGATGAACCCTAGAATGATTTTGTGATTATAATTACTTTTTGGTTTAATATGATTATGCTTGTCTTGTGATCTATCCAATGTTCTTTGCTGCGTTGATTAAGAGTAGCTAGCCTTTTAACTCAATGTGAGATGATGAACATGTGTCATGTAGTATCCGGTATGTTTGTTTTGGATCCCCATTGGATAGAAATGATAGTGTCACAATCGAGAGTAATAGGTGCAATATAATACCTTCGAAATAGGGTAAAACCTAGCAATAGGTTATAGGACCTTTAATGCATTGTTAGGAAGCATGGTAGGCCTAAACTGAAGATTTTCAGGATCTCAATAATAACATACTCTTATGTTATTCATTTGTGTATATGCCACATGCATATAAGTTTTCCATACATATTGTCTCAAAAACAATATCTAGCATGCTATTTGAGTTCAACATGAATATAGACATACTTATCCAGTCAAACAAACTTAGCATGCCACTAAGATCATTCATAAAATTTAAATCCTTAGCATGCTACTAAAGCAAGAAAGGATGCGTACCTTCCTTTTTGATAGTCTTGTGCCGAAAAGGAAAAGGAAGGACTTGATCTTAGAGATACGCCTTGAGGCTTGAATTGAGATGAAGAATCTCAATGTAATTCCACCCACAATGCTCTAAGAAAGTGTCTAATATTTCGGCTCTTTAAAGGAATGAAAGGAGGAATTTTTCTCTCAAGAAAAATGGTGCAAATTGAGTGTAAAATTCGTACCCACAATGGCCAGCCACTAAAGGCTATTTATAGATGACCAAAAGGCACACCTTTACACCAAGAAAGGTGTCCTTTAAGCCAAAGAACACTTCCTTTGGCTAAGGGTCATGTATGGTGGCGAAAATACATGTCTTTTAGCCAAGGAACACTTCCTTTGGCCTATAACCACCCATAACTACCTTATGGGCGAAAATACATGTCTTTTAAGTCAAGGAACACTTCCTTTGGCCTATAACCACCCATAACTACCTTATGGGCGAAAATACATGTCTTTTAAGTCTAAAGGACATCACATTTGGTGCAATAACCACCTCAACCACCTCCATGGCCGAACATACATGTCCTTTAAAGTCAAAGGACATCACTCTTGGTGCTATAAGCACCCTATGGCCGAATATACATGTCCATTCACCCAAGGAACACTTCCTTTGGATGAAAGGACATGTTCTTTTAGCCAAGAGTTATTTCTTTTGATGAAGAGACATACCTTTACACAAAAGATGTGTCTCTTGGTGGTTTTGAGCTAAAAACAAGGTGAGCTGGCACAAAGCTAGCTCAATATGCTACTTATGCACCATTGAGCTCCTTTGAGCTCCAACCTAGCACCATGAACTAAGGTCCAGCTCCAAGAACTGACCTTGAGCTGGAGTTAGCTGCTTTCAGCTGAAGTAAACTGAAGTCCAGCTACACTCAGCTACCAAAAGCTGAAGTGAGCTGACTTGAGCTGAAGTCCAGCTACATTCAGCTACCATAAGCTGAAGTGAGCTGACTTGAGCTTACTTGAGCTAACTTGAGCTGAAGTCCAGCTACTTTGAGCTACTTATAGCTGAAGTGAGCTGACTTGAGCTAAGGGGAGCTACTTCTAGCTGCCTTAGATACCTTTTCAAGCTATAGTTAGCTCAACGAGCTCAAATCCTATCTTAAAAGGATCTTGGTGCGCCAAGAATTCCAACAAACTCCCACTCGCACTAAGATGCTTTTAAAACTCCCAGCTCCCACTCAAAACAAAACTCCTTAATCCTTATAGCCGAAATAATCTAGACACTTCTACATATATAGAGTTGTGGGTGCGACCTCAAGGCACACACACTAAGTCTGTTTTATTGAGGTTGTTAGACTCTCAATAGAAGATTGTCCTCTCCTCATAGTTTGAACTTCTTCAAACTTTCCTTGAACACATCAAGTACAAGTGTGTTGCTTAAACACATCAAGCTTTCTTGAACACATCAAGTTTTTTCTTGAACACATCAAGTTTTGCCTTTCAGACCCCAGACATATGATACACTTCTTAATCACAATCAGTCTCTTTCTCTGAATTTCAACTCCTTGAAATCCATGATTGTATTAAGCATTGTGTACTCATTTAAATCACAATTCAATCTATCATACTACTCACAGTAATATGTGGGCCCAAGATTGAATTTAGTGAACGTGTACCATCTTAATGTCTTTCCTTTGAGCTTCAACTACTTAGGTCAATGAATTAACATGATCACCCAAAAGGAGGATACTCCAGTCTCATTTCTCTAAGACCTTCGACAACCAATCAAAGTGATCATAATTAACTCAACTTCCTAATAGCAAGCTATAGTCACTAAGAGTCTGATTTGAAGAATCTCACACTAAGCAAGAACAGAGACAACTTGCTTAAATTCTTCTATGGTCGTATTTCATGGTCATGGAACACTTGGAAACACATCCATTAAAGTTCCAGAATACACTTCTAAGGTGTTTTACTCATGTCACTCCCACTTGGAGTGATCTCCATTCCAATTGAGGAGTGTGTCATTTCTCCCTCTTAAAACACCATTAAGTGTACTCCTCTTAACATATAAAAGGAGGACATGTCAATAACCATGAAATTTCTCCATGTAAGCCCTTGCTTACATCTAACATAGGCTAGGATGTATGAATGGTCATACAAACTGAATGCACCAAAGCATTGAACCTTGATTACTCATAATCTAGGCGACCATGAAAGGCTAAAGTGTCATGTGTTGGAGCATGACTCCCACTTAAATGTACCATTCATTTAAGTCTTTAGCCAGTCTCATCCTTAATCTTACACAAAGATCAAGGGCGAATGACTCGTGTGAGAAAGTCATTCTCTACCTATGTTTGACATGTTCATTTGTTCGTTGTGTTTTCTAAAATTGAACTGATTATTTCATAAAATAATCTATATTATCACAAAAATAATACTTAACATGTGTGACACCAAAGAGGTGAAGTACATCCAACATTTACATTCTTCTAAGACCCATTGCTCTAACATGTCGAGCAAACACAAGTGGTGGCAATGGCTTAGTGAGAGGATCTGCCACCATCAGGTCTGTAGAAATGTACTCAATCCTAACTTCACCCTCTTCAATTGCATCCCTTACAAAGTTATATTTCATGCTAATGTGCTTGGTTTTTCCATGGTATTTGGGGTCCTTAGTATAAGCCATGGCTGCCATACTATCACTGTAGATAGTAATAGGTCTCTCAATAGAAACCTTGGACTCCAAATTCTTAAGGAAATAACCTAGCCAAAGGGCTTCTTGTACAGCTGAGGCACATGAAACAAATTCAGCCTCCATTGTGGACAATGCTGTACAAGTTTGCTTCTTACTACACCAAGTAGTAGCACCACCATTTAGCATGAAAAGATAACCAGATGTAGACTTGCTGGAGTCTCTATCCCCACCCCAGTCAGCATCAGAATAGCCACGTAAACCAAGGTCTTTACCTTGGTAACAAAGCCAATAATCCTTAGTACCCTTGAGGTACCTTAGGATCCTCTTGACATTCTTCCAATGCTCCAGACCAGGGTTGGAAGAATATCGTGCTAAAAGACCAACCGCTTGGCTGATGTCTGGCCTTGTACATAACATGGCGTACATCAAGCTACCAATGGCACTTAGGTAGGGAATCTGAGCCATCTCTTCCTTCTCCTTTGGAGTCTTAGGACATAAGTCCTCTCCAATCTTGCAACCATATGCAAGAGGTGTACTCATGGGCTTTGTATTTGTTAAGTTGAACCTTGCAAGAATCTTATCAATATAAGATTCTTGAGAAAGGGCCAATAGCCTTGCCTTTCTATTCCTCAGGATCTTCACCCCTAGAATAAAGGCAGCCTCTCCCATATCCTTCATGTCAAAGGTGGAAGACAACCATCCCTTGATGGTACTTAACAATGCAAGCCTATTACTTGCAATCAGTATATCATCTACATATAGAGTCAATACTGCAAAACTAGACCCAGAAGAGTACAAGTATACACAATGGTCTTCATGCATCATCACAAAGCCATAGTTTGTGATTGCATGGTGAAACTTCAAGTACCACTGTCTTGAAGCTTGCTTAAGACCATAGATAGACTTCTTTAGTCTACATACCTTGTCCTCTTGACCCTTTTGGACAAACCCCTCAGGTTGTCTCATATATATCTCCTCACTCAATTCACCATTGAGAAAGGCGGTCTTTACATCCATCTGATGTAACTCTAAGTCTAGATTTGCCACAATGGCAAGTAATATCCTGATGGAAGTGAATTTCACAACAGGAGAGAAGGTGTCTTTGAAATCAACACCCTCCTTCTGTGTGAAACCCTTGGCCACCAACCGGGCCTTGTATCTTTCGATACTTCCATCAGAGTTCACCTTGATCTTGAGAACCCACTTGTTCCCAATTGCCTTACGGCCTAGAGGAAGATCACTTAACTCCCAAACCCCATTGAGATGCATCGAATGCAACTCATCCTTCATTGCATTTAGCCACTCTTCCCTTTGTTCACCCTCAAGAGCCTCCTCAATGTTACTTGGCTCATCTATCTCAGATGCAACCAAGTTTGCCTCACTATCCAGGATCCACCATTCTTTAGGTGGTCCAAATTTCCTCATTGATCTTCTCAATATAGGCTGAGATGGAGGCAACTCATGCTCCATCTCTTGAGGCTCAACATTTTGCCCTTGAGTATCCTCAACTCCCTCTTGAACAAAACCTTCCTCTTGGAAGTCTTGCTCATGTTGGTCCACAACAACAGGGATTTCTAGAGCCATTGCTCCACGTGGTTGAGGTACTCCCTCTAGAGTAGGTGCATGTGTCCCAAATGTCCTTATGACACTTGGTTGACCCTCATCTAGGATCTGGCTTAATGAGGTTAAGTCACCACACTCACCAACTTTGGGGAACTCATCCTCCACAAAGTTAGCATTCCTTGCATCAAAGATGTTCCCAATTTTGTGACTTACATCCAAGAACACATAACCCCTAGATTGTTCAGCATAACCAAGGAAGGCACATTTCCTCCCTCTTGGACCCAACTTTCCCAAAGGGTGGTCCGTTATGTGAACATAAGCTAAACAACCCCAAGGGCGTAAATAGCTTAGGTTAGGAGTTTTCTTCTTCCATAACTCATATGGAGAAGAATTCACATTCTTGGTGGGTACTCTATTAAGGACATGAACTGCACACAGCAGTGCATCACTCCAATAAGTGATGTCTAAATTGGCCTTTTCCATTATGGAACGTACCATGTCCATAAGAGTTCTATTCTTCCTCTCAGACACTCCATTCTGTTGGGGTGTCCAAGGAAGGGTGAACTCCCTCTCAATACCTTTCAAGTCACAAAATGCTTTGAATGCATTAGATGTATACTCTCCACCCCTATCTGTCCTCAAGGACTTAATCTTCTTACCTACTTGGTTCTCAACCAAGTACACATACTTCTCAAAGCATGCCAAGGCCTCTGCCTTGTTTCTGAGTAAGTAGATATGGGTGAATCGAGTATAATCATCTGTGAATGTGATGAAATACTTAAATCCATTTCTAGATTCAACCCTCATTGGCCCACACAGGTCAGAGTGAACTAAACTAAGTGCCTCACCTCTCCTAGTTGCTTTGCCAAAAGGCTTTCTTGTGGCTTTGCCTTCTAGGCATGATTGACAACTTGGAAGGACAACCTTGGTCAAGGAACCTAGCAAGCCACCCTTGGCTAGCTTGTTCATTCTATCTTGACCAATATGACCTAACCTTTCATGCCATCTCATTTCATTTGTGACCTCTGTCACATAGCAACTAGGACTTGCAACAGAATGGTCAGTTGGCTTTAACTCATAAAGCCCATTATTAACTGAACAAGTGCACACTATCTGATTATCTTTAATAATAGACACACTATTATTAAAGAAATTAAAGCAATAATTGTACTTCAACATACAACTTATAGAAATCAAATTTCTACAAATGTTTGGTACATACAATACATCTATTAGATACAAATATCCAATATCTATAGGAATCCTACATGTTCCTATGCCTTCCACTTCCAGCCTGGCATCATTTCCTACTGAAATGTGCTTAGCTCCTTTTGAGAGCTTCCTGTAGGCCACAAACCAGGACTTCTCCCGTGCTATGTGGTCTGTTGCTCCCGAGTCTACAATCCACAAAGAATTGCACTCAGTTAGTAATGTACATGACACAACATGTACAATGGAAGTAGAAGGGTATGTATGTACCTTGGGTGGACCTTTGCAATCCTTTGCAAAGTGTCCTTTATACCCACAGTTGAAGCACTTTAGCTTGCTTATGTCCCGTTTCTTCTTGAACCTTTTCTTAGAAGCAGGAACTTTTCCCTTGCCCTTCCTTGGCCCTCCTTTTCCACCATTCTTCTTCCATCCCTTCTGGATAGAAGATGAGGCAACATATGCCTTAGAATGGTCCTTGAGGGCCATTACCTCAGCCTCAAGGAGGAGGTGACGGGCAATGTCATCAAATGACATTATTTGAGGGTTATGGCGTAAGTTGACCTTCATCAACTGCCATTCCTCATCAGGCAAGGAACGAATTATTGCTTGTACTTGTTGCTCATCAATGAGCACATCAAGAGTAACTTGTTCAGTTAAAATGAATTTGACCTTTTGTTGCCAAATTGAATAGTTTTCACCATCCAATTTGAGGTCACGGTTTAATTCAGCAACAATATTCTTACTAGCCATCTACATCGATGCAATTCACATGTTTTTGTTCAATTTACACAACAAGACTCAACAAAGCAACATGTGTATGAAACAACTTTTAACATGCTTATATATGGCAAAAGAGATGCATATAGCATTCGATCAGAAATATATAAACATGCCTTCATTGCTTCATGCACACATCCTTCATTAGCCTTCATCAAAATCATACACACATGTATGATCCTAAATCACGCTCATTACATGCAACACATAAATTTTCATGACCTAGGCTCTGATACCAATTGAAGATTTTCAGGATCTCAATAATAACATACTCTTATGTTATTCATTTGTGTATATGCCACATGCATATAAGTTTTCCATACATATTGTCTCAAAAACAATATCTAGCATGCTATTTGAGTTCAACATGAATATAGACATACTTATCCAGTCAAACAAACTTAGCATGCCACTAAGATCATTCATAAAATTTAAATCCTTAGCATGCTACTAAAGCAAGAAAGGATGCGTACCTTCCTTTTTGATAGTCTTGTGCCGAAAAGGAAAAGGAAGGACTTGATCTTAGAGATACGCCTTGAGGCTTGAATTGAGATGAAGAATCTCAATGTAATTCCACCCACAATGCTCTAAGAAAGTGTCTAATATTTCGGCTCTTTAAAGGAATGAAAGGAGGAATTTTTCTCTCAAGAAAAATGGTGCAAATTGAGTGTAAAATTCGTACCCACAATGGCCAGCCACTAAAGGCTATTTATAGATGACCAAAAGGCACACCTTTACACCAAGAAAGGTGTCCTTTAAGCCAAAGAACACTTCCTTTGGCTAAGGGTCATGTATGGTGGCGAAAATACATGTCTTTTAGCCAAGGAACACTTCCTTTGGCCTATAACCACCCATAACTACCTTATGGGCGAAAATACATGTCTTTTAAGTCAAGGAACACTTCCTTTGGCCTATAACCACCCATAACTACCTTATGGGCGAAAATACATGTCTTTTAAGTCTAAAGGACATCACATTTGGTGCAATAACCACCTCAACCACCTCCATGGCCGAACATACATGTCCTTTAAAGTCAAAGGACATCACTCTTGGTGCTATAAGCACCCTATGGCCGAATATACATGTCCATTCACCCAAGGAACACTTCCTTTGGATGAAAGGACATGTTCTTTTAGCCAAGAGTTATTTCTTTTGATGAAGAGACATACCTTTACACAAAAGATGTGTCTCTTGGTGGTTTTGAGCTAAAAACAAGGTGAGCTGGCACAAAGCTAGCTCAATATGCTACTTATGCACCATTGAGCTCCTTTGAGCTCCAACCTAGCACCATGAACTAAGGTCCAGCTCCAAGAACTGACCTTGAGCTGGAGTTAGCTGCTTTCAGCTGAAGTAAACTGAAGTCCAGCTACACTCAGCTACCAAAAGCTGAAGTGAGCTGACTTGAGCTGAAGTCCAGCTACATTCAGCTACCATAAGCTGAAGTGAGCTGACTTGAGCTTACTTGAGCTAACTTGAGCTGAAGTCCAGCTACTTTGAGCTACTTATAGCTGAAGTGAGCTGACTTGAGCTAAGGGGAGCTACTTCTAGCTGCCTTAGATACCTTTTCAAGCTATAGTTAGCTCAACGAGCTCAAATCCTATCTTAAAAGGATCTTGGTGCGCCAAGAATTCCAACATAAACACCCTATGGGTGACTTAAGAATAATTATTAGTGTAATGCGAATACTTAGGATCTAATCTAAATTAGGTAGTATTCCATGGTCCAAGTTAATCACAATCTTGTTAAACCGAAGTAAGAGCTATACAAAGGATTTTTAGGAGGATTCAATTTTAAGTATAAGGTTCCTTATTGTTTATTATTTTAATTTTTTTTGCTATCGGCCAATAGTTAGTGGTTAATAGTTTATTTTTACAGCATTAATTAGTTTAGTTAATTCACAATAGTTAATTAAACAACATATTTAACTGTCAATAAGATAATAGAGAAAGGTTGAGTATGGTAGATAACTTTCATTCTATGGGGAAAATGATCTTGGTACTTGCCACTGCTATATTTTAATGATAGGTGCATTTGCTTGTGAGTTCCAATATTTATCAGTCTTGAGAGATTTGACACATCCACATTATTCGTTAATATGGTAGGAAAGGTTTATGTGAACTACAAACACACCAAGTTTTTGGCATCATTGTTGGGGAACATTTGTCTAGCTTGCCACCTAAAAGATTGATCTTTATTAATCTAGCCATTAATTTTATTGCAATATTTTTCCTTCAACTTTTTGCTATTTTTAGTTTATTGATCTATTTTTTTCTTTTTATATGAGTTTTGGTGTATGACTCATAGCCAACTTGGTAAAGTTATTAAAGTGGATCCAGAAATTGAAAGGACCTTCAGGAAACTATTGTCTGCAAGAGGTATTGAGTCACACTCGTTACATTCTAAAGTGGAGCAACAAGGAGAAAATTAGGAACACTTAATCATGAAGACCGTAATCAAGCAAGAACTAAACACTTAATCATAAAAGAAATCAAGCAAGAACTATATCAGAATATGCTAAGCCTTTTCTTGAAGAGATAGAACTGAGTATCGTTGGACCTCTTGTCAATTCCAACAATTTTGAGATCAAGCCAATATTATTCAGATGGTACAGAATTGCATTCAATTTGATGGTTTGGCTAATGCAGATCCTGATGCTCACATTGCCAGTTTCCTTGAGATTTATGACACTTTCAGAATTAAAAAGGCTAGTGAAGATAGCATTCGATTAAGGTTATTCTTGTTTTCACTGAGAGGAAAAGCTAAGCAATGGTTGACTTCACTTCTAAGAGGTTCTATGCCACTTGGAATGCTCTTACCGAAAAGTTGTTATTGAAGTATTTTCCTCTAGCCAAGACCGCAAAGTTCCGTAATGATATTTCTGCTTTCAGTCAGATGGATTCAGAAGTGTTATTTAAAGCTTGGAAAAGGTTCAAGGATCTATTAAGAAGGTGTCCACATCATGGATGACCTACGTGGTTGTAAGTGCAAATGTTCTATAATGGTTTTAGTGATACGTCAAAGTAAATGATAGAAGCAGCAGCCAGTGGTACTCTTAATAACAAGACACCTGAAGAAGCAAAGGAATTGATTAAGGAGATGATGATGAATAATTACCGATGGCAATCATCATCTAGGATGAAGCCAAACAAAGCAGCAGTAATTTAGATTTCTAAAGCCTATTTAGTTTTTGCAAGTCAGGTTGAAGCTTTGATAAGAGAATTCAAAAAATTTTTGACTAGTCAGAAGCAAGCTATAATGTAATGCAAAGTTTGTGGAGAATGACATTCAAGTGGTGATTGTCAAATGTCTAATTGGTTGAGCAACACTGAGCAAGTGTGTCGTGCCCTAAACTGCCCCCGGCCCATTTGGGCCTGTTTACTTAAAACATGCGGCGGAAGTTTTCATTACACAGAAGGGGCTTTTAAAACTCACTAAGACTTATGGGCACGAACCCCAAGATACTTATCGATACTAGCTCGTTAAGTTCTTTAATTAAGGTTAAGTTGAAGTGCTCTCAGAAACAAGCTAGCACCTATGTGGATTTCATGTGTTCATTTTCATGGTCTTTACCAAGCTTAGCCAAGAATATGCATGGCAACCAAAACACCAACTTAAGTTTGAAAACTTATTTTCATGCATATGCTTTGCATGCTTATGTGTTTTGGTGTTCACTAGTGCACATAATCACTTAATGCCTTTAGATGCAACTAATGCTTAGGCATGTATTAATTCACATATGTGCACTTAAATTTCTTATTAGCCAAACTTTACACAAGCTTCCAATTTCATGTTTTTTTTCTACGTTTACTTGCATGTTCTTTACTAAGTGAGCATACATAGCCAAACATTGCATGTTTTCAACATAGACATGGGCTTATGGGCCTTTTAGTACTTATCATGCATATGGCCCAAAATTAACCAAGAATAAAATCAAAATTTCCAAGTTCTTATTTAAGCCCAAAACATAAATTTAAGCCCAATTTCAGCATGCTTCAAGTTTCATGAAAACATAACCCATAAATTCATGCATGGGCCTTGGTAAGTCCACCAAGCAATAAAAATACCCAAAAATGTCCAAGGCCATAATACAAGCCCAAAGCCAAGTTTGGCCAAATTTTAGCTAAGTCCATAATTTGGTCACTAAAGTTAGACCAACAAAAACATGCTTAAAAGCAAGCCATAAATCCACAAAGCCATGGAACACAAATTTCCACCTTAATAGACCTGTTCCCACAATTCTAAAACTTCAAGTCCTGCAAAGAAAGTCCACATTTTTTTTTAGCTTGTTTACAAGCAGCTTATATACTTAGAATACTTAGAATATTTTGAGCAATACCATACACAAATCCAACCTTAGAATATAGAAAGAGTACTCAAGACTCTTAGCTTGATCTTTCAAGCAAACCTTTACCTACAAAAGTAGAGTAGGGCGGGTGAGTTATAAAACTCAATAAGGATTCCGTGGCATCCAATGCCTAACTTATGGCCTCCAAGGCCTAACATATGCCAAGAATGTAATGGCAAAATAATCCTTACTCCTGCAAAGAAAACATAAAGACAAAGAAAACACAAAGATACATGCATATAACAATAATATCATAATCGGGGGTTAGCATGCACAACAAATCAAAGAAGCACACAAACACACACCACTTAACACTTTGTTCACAGAAGGGCAGCAAGCATCCCTCAAGTTTTAATTCATTAATTTCATATACTTCATGTTTTCGGAGAGCTCACTTAGCATAGGAATTAAGGTGGCCGCCTTAACTCCTAGCCCATAATGCTTGCTTACTTAACTTAGCTCATGAGCAAAACAGAATTGCCGAAGCAATAACATAACTTAAGCCCTCTTAGCACTCCTAGGATCACATGGTTCTTTGACCATCACCTAGGGGCCCGAATACTCACACAAAAATCCATGGAACTAGGCCATGCAATAAAGTGAGTATAGGAATCCTTACACACAACGCCGAAAGCTTTAGAAGCTTATTTTCCTTCGTTTTCCATGCTTGTTGACTTTAGAAATTGTTTTCTAGCATAAGAACCAAGATGGCCCAAATTTTATTTATAACCATAAGGTACCAAGAACACTTGGTGATTAACTCAAATAACACAAAATACCAAGAACACTTGGTGTACACTTACAGAACCTCACAAAAGAGGTAAGGCCAATTTCTTGTGCTTGATGTTCTTCAAGCTTCTTCTTGATTTCTTGCTTCTAATGAACTTAGGAACTCAATCACACAAAGAGCTCCTTGAGTAGAGTTTAAAACCTCCAAGAAATGGAAATGGCCGAATTTTCCTCCTTGGTTTCCTTTGAATTCTTCACCTGATTCTTGCTCTTTATGGTCTTAGAGCTTGAATTCAACCAAGAATACTTGGTTTTAATTTGAGGAAGGATTATTTCTAGCTATGGATGAATATTTAGATGAGGAAAAGAGTTGGAAATGTGTTTGGAATGGTGAGACTTTGTATGGAAGAAAATGGAGAGAGAAGAAGAGAGTTTGATAGCAAATGGCTTTGAATGAGTGGAGTGATTATGTTTTAATGTGTGGGAAGGTGATGGCCAGCCATATGGGAAGAAAAATGAGTGCATAATGTGCTTGGAAGAGTGGGAGACAAGATTTGATGGATGGAAGACTAATTGGAAGACTTTTGGATAAGTTTGGTAGAAAAAGTCAAAAGTAGGTGAAGAAAGAATCCAAGGTGATGACTAAGGATGGGAGGTGGATTAAAATAATAGGAAATTAATAATGTGTTTGAAATGAGTGGGAGACAAGATTAAAAGAAATGAAGACTAATTGGAAGACTTTTGGGTAAGTTTGGTAGAAAAAGTCAAAAGTAGGTGAAGAAAGAATCCAAGGTGATGACTAAGGATGGGAGGTGGATTAAAATAATAGGATTTGGAGGAAGGTGGCATAAAATATTGGGAATTGGAGGGGCATGGCTGGCTAAGGCATCCTAGGCCATTAAAATGGCCTAATTCCCCCTTTAGTCCTCCAACTTTCTAATTTTGGGCAATTGAGCCCAACCACTAAAAATCCCTTTGTTCAATTTAGTCCCTCATTTTTAAAAACCACCATTTTCATTACTATTTCTCTTGGCCTAAGCCAAGCTTATTTTTAAGATGTTCAACACTCAATTATGCACATGCCATATTGTCTTCTCAATTTAATTGAGCTAAATTCCCAATTAAGGAAAAATTCTTATGCTCCAAATCCATTTAACCCGGGACCTAATCACTTTGGATTGTCCGGTCATTACAAAGTGGACTTCATTGGAAATCTAATTAGGCCATAGAACAATCCATATAGCAGTACATATAATCTAGGATGGTGGAATCATTCTAATTTTTCTTGAAGTAATCAGTGGCAATAGCCGCTTGGTTTTCAACCGCGTCCACAACAAGAAAGGAGGTAGATCATGGATGAATTGATTTCCAAGTATATGCAACAATCTAATACTATAATCAATGCAACAAATTCAAAGTTGAGGAATATGAGAGCAAGTATACAGATTTTTTAGACCTAGTTAGGCCAACTTGCTAAGATGCTTTCCAAAAGGCCACAAGGAGCTTTACCGGTGAATACTAAGTCAAGCCCTAGAGAAGTTGACAATCTAGATTTCCTTCATAAGGTAGATGGGCATGCAAATGTGAAGGTGTTTAAGAGAAAGGAAGACCCTCCTTGAATGATCAAGAAAGACGTCGGGCATATGACATTAAACGAAGTACTTTTTAAGAGGTAAACCAAGCATTGAATTTTTTGTTTAGTTTTATTTTCTTTCATTTAACTTGATTATTAGTAGGTTAATTAGCTTTTGAGGGTCTGGTGATCTTATGATCTATATTGTTGATGCAAGAATCTAAAGCATTTTAGGAAGACTTTTGCGCTTAAAGTCAAAGAAAAATGCTAAGTTTAATTCTGGGTAAGTTTGCAAATTTCTTCAAAGTTCAGGAGATAAGCACGTTCTTAAACACACCCATGTTCAGAACCCTGTGTTCATTAACACAGTTTCAAACATAATAATGTTTGTTTTATTAAATTGATTTTCATGAAGAATTTTTGTTTGAGCTATAATAACCAAACATAGTTTGTGTTAGAGCCATGTAAAAAAGCATGTTAACCTTACATGGTTTTATACACAACCATGTTCTTACCTATGTTTTCAAAAGCTTAAAATTCCAAAAGTTAAATACATGCACTTACATGCCCATGTTTTAAAATGTGTTTATCTTACACGGTTTAATATACAATATTATGTTTGAAAGTGTGTTTCGTTTCTAAGTTTAAGAACTTTATGATCTAGAGCACAAACACGGTCTCACACATGACCGTGTTTCTTAGTGTGTTTGCCTAACACGATTTTAATTATGCCCATGTTTTTGTCCATGTTGTTTTTCTGTTTTCAAAAATTTTTTGGGTTCCAAACTTCGCACACAGTTAGCTGCATCCCTATGTTTGAAGTACAGTTACATATACACAGTCACTTACACGCCCATATTCTGTCCCATGTTTCAATCCTATGTTTTAAAAATTTTAGGGTTCAAACCTCAAACATGACACGTGGCATGCCTGAGTTTAATGGCGTGTTGAGAAATTGTAAGTAACATGGGCAGTTACACGCCCTTGTTACAAGTTGTGTTTTACCTATATATATATATATATATATATTTATATATTTGAGTGAGTTTCATATGAAATGGGGCATGAAAATCATGATCGAATATATATATTCGATCATGATTTTCATGCCCCACATCGTACGAAACTCACTCAAACTTCTTCCCTATACCCTCAAACTCATACACTAGCTTTCTTGTATCCTAGGTAAAGTTTTCATCATTGGAGGATTTCATTCCTTGTCCAAATTCTAGATTTTTATCCCTACTTCATTGATTTTCTTTCTTTCAAGGTAACTTTCTCTCTCTAGGTTTATTTGAAGTTTATTGTTATGGGTAGATTTGATTGATTTATTGTTATGGGTAAGTTACATTTAAGTTACTTGGTTGATGTTGTATGCCCATTGATTTTTGTTTCGAGTTGATAGCATGATTTTTGGAATTTGAATTTTTGGGTATTATGTTTGGAAAATGAAGGGCTGGAATTGCATGTTTGATGGATTTATTATGTTGCATGTTGATTTTATGAATTTTATGACTTTAATGAATGGTTATATGGTTTATGATTTATTG
Source organism: Aquilaria yunnanensis (assembly GCA_039654915.1). Classification (NCBI taxonomy): domain Eukaryota; kingdom Viridiplantae; phylum Streptophyta; class Magnoliopsida; order Malvales; family Thymelaeaceae; genus Aquilaria; species Aquilaria yunnanensis. The sequence continues at coordinate 76,825,352 of CM077594.1, read as the reverse complement.
AGAATGCCTTGGTTATCCTAATTACACTAAAACTTCATAAATTCTAAGAACTGGTAGTCTTTTGGTGATATAGTGGATAGGTTTCTTAGATGTCAAGAAAAAGCTTAAATGTGGATTATAATGTTTTGAATTCCCATGATTATCATGCGTTTAGCTTTAGTTGTTAAGCCTAATCACCTTAATCCCTAAAGTTGAATAGAGAGTTGTTTTGTCTATGGAAATTTTATTATTTTTTGTTAGAGTTCTTATTCTGGACAATATTGATGATTATGTGTGGTGTTTAAGACTATTGTTATAGTATGAAAAATCTTTTGTCTTTTTTAGGATGGTGAAACATCAGGAGAAGTTTTTTATCCAGACAAAAAAAATGGTGAGGAGGCTGAAAAGGTAAAACCCTCTTATTGAGTTTAAGGAAGAAGAATATAAAAAGAGATTTGAGATCCTGGTAGATAAGCCTTTCAGGCTTAACGCGGTGATTGATTATGACACCTTGGCACAGCTCGATTTAGTTAAGGAAGTATAAGCCTTAATGGATTTTGATGGATGGTAGTTAGTGTTCGATTGCCAGGAGCCTACTTTTAGCGAGCCCATGCTACAATTTTTTAGCACGCTTAACTTTGACACAACCAACATCTGCTAGAGTTGGCCTGATGAAATGAAGTTCCATTTGTGAGAGTGAAGCTTCGAGATGAGCTTAGATGAGATGGGGTGGTGTTGCAGATTTTACACCCAAGAGTTCATTGATTTTGAAGAGCATAAAGGCCCGATTTGTGAGTTTGACACAACCACCCCTACTCCACATGAGTTTTAGGGTAAGATTACCAAGGATGTGGCTGTTTACCAGCCATGACATCCAAGGCATCTAGGTTTAGGTTACCGTCAATTCGATATATGCATTTTGTTATCACCTACTTAATTGCTGGTAGGAAGGAGAGTACAGGCATAGTGATGAAGAAAGACTTCTTTTATCTCTATTGCAATATCTGTCGAGTGCACTGTCATTTGGGTGTGGCCTTTGCTTGGTGGGTATGAGACACTGCCTATCATATAAGGACAGGTTCTATCTGTGTTGGAGCACTTGTGACAAGGATGGAACGGAATGAGGTTCATTATTGAGGTGGCAACGTTAGGGCAGGCCAACATGGATTCATTCAGGTTGATAAGGCTGCTGAAGAAAACCGTTCTCCCTGACAACCTAGCGGTTTATACTGGTGACCCATGAGGAAGAAGAGATAGCTAGTATTGAGGCACAGGCTATCTCTACATCTACTAGTACTAGACAGCCAACATTATCAGACATCTTTCAGAGGCAGCAACTTATCTTGGGTCACCTCGAGTTTATGATGGATCAGATGCTAATTGTTAGCTCCTGCATTTTTTCTATTGAGGCAAGGACCCAAAAGTTTGAAGAGACGATACACCTATGCTTTCCCCGATCTGATGAAGCTAATACATTGAGTCATGATCACCAGTCTTCCCAATATGATGTTGACTCGACTAACTACTTTATTATTCTGGCAAGTATGCATGGCCAAGACGGTGTAGTTATTGAAGAGAAAGTATATGAGAGATCTGTTAAGACCAACATTGTTCCCGAGGAGGTTGGCTAGACCGGATTGGATTCCATGATTGTGGAGCATGATACTGAGGTTAGGGTTACTAAGGATCCTACTGCACCCATACATATGATGACAGCTTCGAGCACTTTACAGATCCTTTACCTCTCGGAAATGTTTGAGAATATTACTATCCAAGGCATTCATTTACCCTTCGCTGCTATGTTTTTATTATGGATATTGCTACTATTCTTGCTTTATATTTCCATTTATGCTTTCATTAGTTATGCTTGACTTTGTTATTGGAGCATCAATTGCTCCTTTTCTATTTTTGCATTATTTCGTTTTAGTTTCCACATTTTCTAGTTTTTTCATTTTACTTTGTGATTGATTATCTTTTCTATTTTTTATGGAGGCCTTTCATTTTCAATCGAAAGCTTGAATCAACCTTAGTTTAATGGTGGTATCAGTTTGTATCACTCATATTTTTCCATTTTATTTTCCCTACTAGTACATTGAGGGCAATGCAAAATTTAAATGTGAGGAAGTAAGTTTTATTTTTAGCATTTATTTATTCTGATTTTTCTTGAATTTATCTTTTTAGTGATTTTTATGAAAATTTTTAAGGTTTTTGATCTTATTTATTTTGTATCACATTATTGAGCATGTTCTTATAATTAGAGAGTGATTGTTAATTTAATGTCTTGAGTTCTTAACTTGAAGACCAAGTAAGTGATTCTTGAGATCTTCCACTTTTGTCCTCAATTTGTTTTTGAAATGTTTTTGCAATTCATCAGCAAGCTAGTGGAAGATGGTCTCTAGAAGCTATTTTTGCATCAAGTGTTTGTGTTTAGTACACTATTCAAAACATGCTAAGTTTTGAGTTTCTATCTTGGTTTAGTGGAAAGTGTGGTTGATTGTTGATAAAGTATAATAAACAAAATTATGGAATTACGCTACTTTGTTTCTTTTAGTGTTAAAGTAGGTTGGAGTATTCTCCTAAGACAAGAGTCAATCATAGCTCAAAAAGATGCTAAGAGCATGAGTATGATCCAAAGATCATCTTGGATTGTGTTGAGAATTAACTTGGGTATAGATAGAGCTCTTGTAGTGTACACTTGATATTAAAATTTTCAACACTTAAAGAGAATTGAAAAAAAAATTGAAAAGAAAGAGAAAGAAAGAAATTAAAAAGTTCAATTAATCACCCAATCCATGGTTTGTGGTTTGAATGGGTGTGGTTTGTCCTTTCTACTTCACATGAAAATTTGATATTTCCCCTTTAGCTTTGAAAGATATGGGCTACTAGCTTGAGAATGAATTGTTTCCTTTAAATTTTGTTTTCAATAATGTTAGATTGAAGGTCTTGCATACTTGGTAGTCTTGTTAATTTCGCAAGACCCTTAAAGTCTCAATCCTCTGTATACCTTTGTGCTCAAGGAATTGATTCAATGTTTCAATGATTTTAGGATTTTTATTTTTTAGATTTTTCTATTCAATTTTTCCTTGAGGACAAGGAAAAGTCAAGCATAGGAAAAAAAATGATAAGCTAGTATTTAGTCATGTTTTTTATATGTTTTTCCTATGTATTTTCTTGTCTTTTGATGTGTTTTTTTAGGATTGGTGCTTAATTGATTCATATCTCATTTTCAAACTATATTTTAGCTTCATTTGGGTTAGGAAGGATTTCTACAAAGTTTTGGAGCTAAATTGCAAGTTTTGGCAAAGTTTTGATGATTAAGACCTTTTAATGAACACTGAATCGAAAATTTCTTGGAGGAGGAGCAATTTAGAGATGGATAATTCTTTTCTTAGTTTTTTTTATTTTGTTGTGTTTATTTTATGACATCATGAGCTAAAGTTGTCTTACTCATGTTTAAAGTAGATGAACCCTAGGATGATTTTGTAATTGTGATTACTTTTTGGTTTAATATGATTATGCTTTTCTTGCGATCTATACAATGTTCTTTGATGCGTTGATTAATAATAGCTAGCCTATTGACTCAATGTGGGATGATGAACGTGGATTAAGTAATATCTGGTATGTTTGTTCATGAATCGCCATTGGTAGAAGGGATAGTGTCGTAACCGGTAGTAATAAGTGTGATATAATACCTCTAAACTATGCTAAAACCTAATAGTAGGTCATAGGGCTTGTAATACATTCTTAGAAAGAGTGCTAGGCCTAGAAACCCAATCAGTGACTTAAGAATTCTGATTAGTGTAACAAGAATAATAGGGAACTAATCTAAACTAGTTAGTACTCTATGGTCCAAGTTAATCATAATCTTGTTAAACCTAAGTAAAAGCTATACAAAGGATTTCTAGGGGGATTTGATTCTAAGTATGAAGTTCCTTATTATTGATTGTCTTAATTGTTTTCCACTACCACCCAATAGTTAGTAGTTAATAGTTTATTTTTATTGCATTAGTTAGTTTAGTTAATTCATAGTACTTAGTTAAATAAAAATTTTAATTGTCGGTCAGATAATAAAGAAAGGCTGAGTACGAAAGACAACCTCTGTTTTTTGGGGAAAACAATTTTGGTACTTGCCACTACTGTACTTTGTTGATCGGTGCACTTACCTATGAGTTCACATATTCATAAGTGTAGAGAGATTTAACATATCTACATTATTTGTTAGTATAGTAGGAAAGGTTTGTAAGAACTATGAACAGACCAATCACTAGTTGTTTACATTAGTGCCAATAGGTTAGTATAACATTGAACTGTCAAGTCAGAAATGACCAAGTGATGCAAGAAAACAAGAGGTTTGCCTTGACCTTTTGAGGTAGTGTTTGAAGAGTGCCCGTGAGAAAATGCTCACTACAAGCTGTTGAAAGGTGACTCAAAAGTAGCCACAAAAAGCGGTAATCCCCCTACCTAGTTAAGTTTCGTGCTTAGCAATCCAAAAGCCAGTCTAGTATAGGTATTGTTGTGCTCAGAAATCTATTTTGTGACTTCGGTTATTATCGTGTTCACCAGAGTAAAGAGAAGCCAAGGGTTAGAAGCCTTAGTCGGTTAGAAGTTTGGTTAAGCTAATTTAAAGCCCCCAACTAAGAGCATGTTACTTGACCCTAATGCCTTATAAAGGGGCAGCTAGTGATTTGTGACATTGGTCAAGAGCTAGCGGGTGTAGATCCCAACTTTGAGGGGCATAAAACCAGTCATGAGGTACATAGCTTAGTTCATTAAGCAGAGTTATAGTAAACGAGCCGCTCGAGTTATTTTTTATGGCTAACTACCTCTTGATAGTTAACTAAAGTAAGTGATGAAGTCAATTTTCCTACTAAGTAAGTTGTGTTCACGTGATGAAGCCGTGAGTCTGTTGTCTTGATAAGAGATCAACACCGTGTAGTTACGGTATAGTAGTTAAGCATGGAAGGTAAAGATGGTCTTTGTAACCATAGTTTAAGTGAGGAATGGTTGTCGATGAGCTGCTTGATAGCGTTAGAGGTCAGGAGGCCTAGGAGGTAGCCGACATGTTGAGTAAGACTAGAGGCACGTCGGAGCCCAGGGTATAAGCTGATGTGTCTAGTTGGCTACCAAGCCAATAATGCCTAGGTCAGCCTAAGATCAAGTAGTACCTTGCAACTCAGATAAGAACCCCATAGGTGCTTTGAGCATAAGGCAAGTATTGGGGGCCCGGAAGTAAGTGTACTAAGGACACCCCCGAAGAGCTAACCTGACATAAGTAGGGTGTTGGACTCTGAGTGTAGGGAAGTGAAGAGACTTAATGTGTAGGTTTTGGGCACCTAGGATACTTCAAGTAGAGCAGCTTAAGCATCAAGACCTTCAGTTTGGGAAGCATATAGGTAGCTCAATCACCAAGTGCTAAGAGACCTGAGCCGTGAGGGCATGGATAAGGTCCAAGCACTACTAGTCGCTTGGATTTCTTGGCATTCATGTCATGGAGGTTTTTTTTTTTTGGTACACATGCAAGTATAAGAGATTCCAGAGTTTTGAGAGTAGTAGAATCATGATGCTCGGGTGGTGTAGGGGTACCCTGCCTAGTGCACTAATATGCTTGATTCATACAGACCATCCGAGTAGGGCATTGGAAGACTCATACTCTAGGGTGGGCCAAGACTACAAATCTCTATAGTTCACTCATTTGGAAAAGACTTATAGTATAGTTGAGCTTGGAGAGAAGTATACCTTAAGGTGTTAGTAGTGTATATGGTGAGGCCATAGTACACTAGTGACACACTTAGCCTAGTGATCATTAAGAGTTATCGGGCACCAAAACCAATTGTGAATAACTATTAGTGTGAAGGTTAGTGGGTGACTCGTATGCTTGTTAAGCTAGCTTGCACTAAGACGTTTGGTATAGAGATGTTGGGTTCTGAACTTAGAGTGAGATGTTTCATGTTTGAGTATTAACGGACAAGTTTATCTTATTAAGTTAGCTTACACTAGTGGGTTTAGGCATAGGAAAGAAAATGAGGGAAGTTGACTACTGTCGGGCTTTGAATAAGTAACTATTAGTGTGATGTTAGTGGATAAGTTTTCAAAAGTTGTTAGACTATCTTGCACTATGAGGGTTGGATACAAAGTTTGGTGTTGAGGAGTCACGATCACTGGATTTGATAAGACAACTTTAAGTAGTCAAAGATCCTTCAGCAACAACCATGAGCTAGGGATAGTGGAGTACCATACCATAGTCATCGAGAAACAGGTTGCACTAAGGTGTTATGGATTGAGTAAAGTTATGGTAAGGTGGGGAGAATAGTGAACTGTAACAGGAATACAGTTGGTGTGAGCACAAAGAATGGCATTGCCTATGATACCTATACGAGACAGGGCCCGACCCAAGTGCCTTGAGGGCATTAGCTAGGCGAGTCGAGTAGTTTGGTGCCAAGGTGGTTTTTGGGAGACCAACACCCCTAGGTAGGTTTGCTCGAGATACATTGGTACCGTATCCTAGGGTTGCGTCTTAAGGTGGGGAAATTGAATTTAGGGGACCAAATTCTCCAAGGTGGGGAAAATGTTGTAGACCTCCTAACGGAATGCTAGGTGAGCATGGTAAATTCATAAATCCTTAGCTTAAATACCTTAACTAGAAGTGAATTAGAAAAATCAAGTAACTTATTCAAGGATTAGTTTGTATCGAAAGATATATGGCATTAGGTTTGCCTAAGGCAAAATGGTATTTTTGCACCTCGGATAGTCAGGATAAGTCCTGGGAGTATAATGAAGTTTTCAAAACTTGAAGTCCAAGTTAGCATTTTTTACTAACTGTAGTAATTACCTAGTTACAATTTGGGAAATAGGTATGTTTGCCAAAATTAAAGAAGTTTGGGGAGAGCTTTTATTGTTCTAAAATTGGTTGGAAAATATATGAATATTACTATTCCCTAATCTTTTTCATTCCATTTTCACAGGCCTATTTTCTTTTCTCCATCTTTTACTTAAATCCTTCAAAATTCAAGATTTCTTGAAGAAATTAGAAGGCTTTTGTGATCCCAAGTCAAATGAATGTATTTCCATGGTTTTGGAACTTGGTGGTGTTTTTCAAGCTTGGGCATATTGATGTGCATGTGGTAAGCTTTCTCCTTTGAAATTCTCTTATTTCTTGAGGTCATTTAAGCTTGAGTTTTGTTGGGTTTGTTCTAAATTAGTGCTATATGCCTTGATTGTCCCTTAGAACCTAGGAAACCTTAGTGGAGCCTTGGAACTTGTGGTTTATGGCTTATGGTGCTTGATTGTTGGTAGTTCAAGGTTAATTGAGGTAAGGGATTTATGATTCATGCATAATTGATGCCATTCATAGCATACTTAAGGTAGAATCCATGTGAATTTGTGAATGGTGTTAGTTAGTGCATGGACATGGAGGACTAGTTTGTTTACCTAGCTTGGTGTATTATTTGTGTGCACATAAAGCTTGGTAGGAATGGTGAATTATAGGCTAGGAAGTGTGTTTTGCAAGTTTGCAAAGTGGGGAGGTGTCCCCAACTTGTTTGGGAGCCTTTGGATTCCTCCCAAGGTGCTTTGTGCACCATTTGCAAGTTCAGCACATGGGGCTCTAACGCTATGACGTCGGTTGGCACTGCAACAATCAGAGCACACCAAAGGAGACCAAAATGGTAAGCCTGTGGCACTGTAGCCCCAATGGCCTGTTCGCCCATAAAACACACCTTTTTGTAATAAGTTCCATAGGAGGCCCTAAGGCATGCCTAAGGTGCCCAAGGGTTGAGGTGACCTGGTGGCGCTTCGAGACACATGAAGCTCCTCCTTGAACTAGGAGTTTTTCAAGGAATTGTGGAGGACAAATGTTCCCATATAAAAAATAAAAAAAAAAGAGGTTAATAGGCCATAATAGTACACCATAGTTTGGTGTAAGGTTTAGTACCATTGGGAGCCTAGTTGGGCCTTCAAGTTCAAGAACGCAATGTAGGAACCTTAGAGCACCTAGGTAGGTTCCATGGAACCTAGAAATCATGAGTCCAACTATGATTATTACCACTCAACTAAGGTGAACCAAGTAATGGTGGATAAGTATTTGCCTTGAGTGAAGGTTTAGTGCACTTGTAGCCTAGGGAAGATTATTTGAGGCACAAGTGAGAACTGAGTGCACTTTGAGGTAGAAGCTTAGTACACAAGTACCTAGGCAAGTTTAAAGGCATTGGGCATTATGTTGAGGCTTAGTACACCTAGTGAGTTCCTTGGAACTCAAGCGAGGTGCATCCATTATGATCGCCTGCACAAAAATCAAGAGGAGGGTCAATTAGTGAGCTTAGCTCACTAGTACGTCAGCAAGCAGAGGCTTGCTAAAAGCTAGTTAAGGGCCAGAACTCGCTAGGCATGGTGTGATATTTGTGCGAGGACTAGGAAAAAGTGGTGTCCCAAGGGACTCAAATATATGCCCATATGTTAACCCTCAAACTACAAGTGTGCACAGTAGACTTCATATATTATATGTGTATATGTGTCCTTAAGGTTTTTCTTGCAGGTTAAAAGATCCCTTACTGAGAATTGTTGATTCTCACTCCCTTAGTAATTGTTGTGTAGATTTGAGTTTGTGGAGCAAATAACCATTGAGAGTTGCTGAGCTAGGCTCATGAGCATATATTCATTTTTTGAATATTTATAATTCTAGTTGTGGTTTGCTTGTTGGTTATGTTATGGTAATAACTAAAGTTATTTATTTGGCCGACAAAGGCTAGTAAAGTATAGGGAAAGGCTTATGAAATTTACCATCGAGAGTTTATTCTAAGGTAGGAACTTAGTTGTTGATCTTAGTAGTGTAGTTCAGTGTATAGTTTTCATACACTAGTTTACCTCCAATGATCATGGATGAGTAGTGAGCTCTAGAGTTGCTCTTGGGTGTAAGCATAGTCTTCTTATACTTGGATGTTCACACATAGTTGATTATATGTAGTTAAACACATAAATGCTTTGTATGCTTTGATGATTTTGATGTTCTATTTTAATGAAATGCCATGTTCATGTTTTAAGTGTTATTTCCTTATTTTATTAATCAAGTCAAAGCACATACTCATGCATGATTGTATAATAGGAATAATTAACTAGAAGCATACAAGTTTTAACTTGTGTGCACAAAATCAATTAGTTAATTGCGACTAGTGTGCAACATGATCCCAAAGGTTTCCAAGGCAGGCCCACAAGGGGTCATGTCACTCATGTAACCCTAATGCCTTAGACTTCCATCACCACCACCCTTGTGTGTTAGACCATGGTTCCTGTGGAAGGCTAGTGGTATAAGTCTCCAGGTATGGTGAATGCCTAGCCCAAAATCGTTCATCCTCAACATTTGGAAACCATTAGGCCGACATTCTTAAGAGCAATCCAAGGCCACCATTGGCTCTGTAAGCTACTTATACACACATCACCAAGCCCCTTGTGCTTGGTCAAACTGCAACACCAGCACCCATTATCTTGTCTACCATATTATGCCTTCTTAGCCTAGAACAGAGCCTTTGGTTATCTTTTGCCCATTTTTCCCTACCATTTGCCTTAGGTTTCATCAAGGTAAAGCATGGACCTAGCTTCCCAAAAAGGAAAGGCTAGAACACCTTAAACTTGTGTAGATTTTGCACTTGTAAGCTCAAAGGTCCACTTTCTAAACACCTAGCCCTAGTCCCATAGAGTTCCTTATTTAACCATAGTAAATTAACCATATTATCAACCCAATTTCAAAACTAGGAGCAATACCATTGTTCAAGAACCTTAACAAAAAATGAAATACTTCATTACTTTAAGAAAACACTGAAAATTGTAGCTCCCTTCTAATAAGCTCCTTAATTTTTTTCCAAGCTAAGCTTCATACAAAACATGGGATTTTCATTAGCATAGAATCAAGGGTAAACTCAATTAATACCTAGGAAAAATTTTACCTTAGAAAAAAACCAAAATTGAAGCTACTTTAAGAAAAATCCAAGCTCCCCCAAAGCTTTTTAGCTTGGCACGTAGTCACTCTTGCTAACCACCAAATATCTCTTAATTTGTCTTTTTTATTTTAATTTTTGGTGAGTGTTTGGAGTGTTGGAGCGTTTAGTACATGAAGAGTGATGGGAGGATGAAGATGAGGGTGAGTTTGGGGGGGATGATTGGCGTTTGGTTTGTAGGAGAAAAAAAATAAAAGGCTGAGAGAAAAGGGTAGTGCATGGTCAAAATGGTCATAGAGGCCTTTTGTCCAAGGGAGTAGGTGTTCCTCCCTTAATTTAGGGGCTAAAAATCAGATTTTTCAGACCTTGTCTCCTTCCTCTACATACACAAGAGTGAAATGGTGAAAATGTGCTTAAACCTTTGGATAAATGGATGCAACTCCTATAAATTTATTATGTGTGTTCCCATTTAAAATGAATGGTAGATTTCCTCTTCCTCTAAGTCCATCCATGACCAAACTGCCTTCAACTAAGGTTGACTCGGGTTTGACTATGCAAAATAACCAAAATGCCCCTCACAGTTTTATTTGTAAAAAAAAAAAAGTAACAAACTTGGTCAATTTAACTTCAAACTTTACGAAAATCCACCAAATGGTTTCAAACACTATTTTTCACCTTTATGGACCCATTTTGACCATGTTTAACCATGAAATTACCATTTGCACTCCCTTGCTTCCTTAGTAAGAAAATAGCTAATCTTTGGTGTCAAATGGATCTCAAATCTCACCAAAATGTTCATTTCACCTATTGAAACTCAAATTCATTTTTCTTAGTCAAAGTTTGACCTTTGACTTGCCAAATTACCAATTTTTTCCTAGTTGCCCTTATGCCAATTTAGGAACTTATTTTTATGGACTCTAAGGACTATTTCACCCATTAATTTAATTTAAGTCAAGGATTACATAATTAAAATAAATTAATTACCTAATAATTAAAGGGTTCTCACACTACCGGTTGTATGAGTTTAAAGATTGAAATTATTTTTTCCTTTAGATTGAGATCCTTATGTAAGAATTCAAATTCTAATATATAAGTATGAAGATTAAAAGTATGAAACCCATTGTATGAAATTAAAATGTATATGTGTGAAACTAGAATCCTATTATATGATTTGGATGTTGAGAGTATGAAATCTATTGTGTGTAATTAACATGCTAATGTATGAAATTGAGTTTTTATTGTGTATATATACATATATGTATGTAGGTATGTATGTATGTAAGTATTTATGCATACACACACACACGCACATATTGTTCTTACTATAAGTAACTGAATTCATATTGTATGAAATTTGGTTGCTATTGTATCTAATTAGGTTGTTAATGTACAAAACTGAACTCCTATTATACAGAATCGGGTTCCTTGTATACACAACTGGATTGCTATTGAATAAAACTGAGTTCCTATTATATAAAATTGAAATCCAATGTATGAAATTAAGTTCCAATTGTATAAATTTAAAGTTTTTGTTGTACAAAATTGAAATATTGACGTACGAAATTGGGTTAATATTATAGAAACCAAATCAATATTATATGAAACTTAGATGTTATGTACAAAATTGAGAGGCTAATGTACGAAACTGAATTCCTAGTCTATGAAATTGACTATTTCTTATAAGATTCAGCTAAAACTTTTCCAATACGATTGTTTGAAGTGAAAAAAATTATTAATAATATTCATTATACAAAACTAAGTTCCTATTGTATATAGTGTTCTCACTATTAAGTTTCTTATTATATGAAGTTGAGATTCTAATGTAAGAAACTAAGTTAATATTGTACAAAAACTAAGTTCTATTGTACAAAATTATTTCTCATTCTAAATTTGAACATTCTTTAGAAGTTTCAGAGAAACTTAACCTATATGATAATTTGTTTCGAGTGAAAACAGAAGGAATGAATGATATCCTTTCTACAATTACTTACAAAACTACTACCATGCCTTAAGCTTTTATAAATTATGATAATGCTTCTACATCACAACTTCCTATTATTAACTGTGTTACAACTTCCTATAAATTACATTAATGCCATCACACAATGACTTACTATTACATTACTTGTTCTCTCTTTGCTTATTCCTATTCTATTACTTATTGTGTTTGTATTTCGAAAATATATACATGTTTCCTTTGTGACCTAATAACATATTGCTTCTTACTTTTTTATTGTTCCTATTCTCAAACATATTCTTGTTGTTTTTGTTCTGATGCGTATTCTTCTTGTTTCCTTACAGATATTTCTTATTCTTGAATATATTTTCTTACCGTTCTCTATATATTTTATGTCTGCATGTAGGATACGTCTTCTTATTGCTAGTACACCTGTTCTACTTGTTCCTTGCGCTTTTCTTTTTGTTCTTTTACTTCTTATAGTTGTTTTCTTGTTATACCTTCATGTTCTATGACTAATATAAGTTTGATTATTTTTAATAAATGCTACCTACTTATATTCTACTTGTTCCATAAATTATTCTTATTGTTCTTTTGTTGATTATAGTTGTTTCATGTTTATGCTACTTAACAAATCTAACTATTCCTTATGCTACTTGATAATTGCTTCCCAATGTTATTCTACTTTCTCTATGAATCCTTCTTCTTATTGTCTTGATGGTTATAGTTATTCCATTGTTCTATCATCCTATTACTTTGATGCCCGGTGACATCTTCCTTATATGACATGTTGGGCCTAAGAGAGAGACTTTCGATGAGAATGTATCTACAAGACTTTGAAGAATATGGGTTAGGAGCTCCCCGAAGTGTATTTCCGGGGGAGGAGCCTCTGACACCCAAGTCAGTATATGGGAGAGAAGTTGTTAGGACCAAAGAGTAAGAAAGAAAGAGTCCCGCATGTTATTACCTGGGAGCCTCCCAAGTATTTATAGGAGGCCAAGAGGAGGAGGCCATTATGCTCGGTGTCTGTAGATCAGGGCACATGTTCGGCCAGATTCAATCCATACCTTCAAAGGGAGGTGTCTACAACTGGACATAAGCAGCTATGCTCAGAGGGTAGGGGTGTGTGCCAGCCTTTTGTTAGAGATCCCCTAACTGTATTTGCCATTTTTCCTTAAGACCCCTTTAGGGATCTAAGATCCCTTTGGACAAGGAATTCCCCCAATGGCTACTGGAAAAACCCCTTCGGATGAGTAGTCCATCTTCGGGAGACATTTCTTCTATCAAGGGTGATGGACCTGCATTTCCAAGGTTGGTAATGTCCACTCCCAAGGGTGGCAAGGAGTCTTTTTCCCGGAGTTGGTCGTATAGATATCTGAGGGTGGTGTAGAGAATTCTTCCAAGGTTGGTCGTGTATCTCTTCGAAAGTGGTGACAGGTCTACCAATGAGAAGGCTCTATGGGCGATGGCCCTTCAGATATCACATGCCCCCCTCTAAAAGACCGAAGTCATATCTTCAGTTTTAATCATTTGGGAGCATGTTATGAAAATCTTAGCCTTGGGAAGCCTAAGCCGTCCTTCACGAAAAGATTTTCTTTTATCAAGGTTGTCCCTTCAGTGTAGCTAGCTTTTCATTTCGAGACCCTTCCTTTTGCCGATGTAGTACTTTTGGTCTTAGTTTGGACCTTTTGTGTTCCATTTTCTGAATTTGAACCCTTGGCGGGATCATTATTTCAAGCCAATTTCTCATTTTTGGTGAAGTCATACCTTTGGCACATAAGGAGTATATCATATTCAAGCCAATTTCTCTTTTTTGGTGAAGTCATACCTTCGGCACGTCAGGAGTTTATCATACCTCAAGCTGAATTCTTGAATCTGGAGAGGTTATACTTTCAGCTCGCAAGGCATTATTTTCGCCATGAGGTTTCTATTCCCGCCTTTCACAGATGAATCATTACATCATTTGACCAAGCAATCATGTCATCTTGGGTTACGCAACATAGACCTACTAGTTCAGAAGATGTGCCCTTGTTTCTCGCGTTATGCGACACATGTCACCAGGTCATTCGTTGTCCTTCGAGTCCATTACATCAGTTATGTCTCTTCACTTGCAGAAGGTCATAATGGCGCCGTTTCGCTTACCACCTTCGGGCTATATAAAGCCATCTCCCTTCAAGGTTTTTTCATTCTTCTACTTTTATTCTCTTTACTTTCTAATTCTCTCTCATTCTCCAACTTTTTCTTATGGCTGCGTTAGCGGATGAGCGATTTTCAGCAGTTTCTTGTGGCGGTTCTCATAGGATAGTGTCTCTGAGGTTGCCCTTTTCTCCCATTATTTCCAAGGTTAAGGTCCTTCTCTTCCGAACATGTCTTCTTCTCAAGCCAAGGTTCAACATTTTCCCAAGAGTTGGGCTCCACTTGATTCTCATTTGAACTATGCCACTTCGGAAAAGCTGAAGAAGTGGTCAGCAAAATTCTTCCTTCCTTCATATGCCATCACTAGGCTCCTCGTCCCTAGCGTGCTGAGCTACCATCCTCGTCATGATGAGGTTATCATCTTCAGAGCATAGATGAAGGCGGGTCTTCGGTATCCACCACCGAAAAGGGTTTACAAATTTTGTCATTTTCATGGCATAGCCGTTAACCAGCTTCCCCAAAACTCTTACTCTTACTTCAATGCCTTTTTCTGCATGCGTGGGGTCTTCAAAATAAAGCCCCACTTCATCTTTTTCATGCAATACTATAAGCTTTACCCCATCCCAAATGGTGGGTTCTACTTCTTGCTCCCGTAGGGATCCGGGAGTAAGAAATTCACTTTCACTTTCGGCACCAAAGATAGTTGGCGAGGATGGCAAAAGAAGTACTTTTTCATGAAAGTATATTATAAGTGGAAGGACATGCTTATGAAGTGGGCTTCTGGGATGCTTGACATCAACGTGATGGATCCGTCAAAGCTGCTTACCCTCAAACTTGAATATCAGTTTAAGGAATTTGACACCTGTATTTGGGCATTAACTGACTAGTTACACCAAGCTTCTTCGCGTCCACTATACCCCTTCCTGATCAGATGGAACCTTATGACCGAAAAGGTACTTTGAGAGCTCGGGGTCATCAAGGAGCATATTACTGACAAGAAAATGCCAAAACCAGCAGTGGACGCGAAGAAGTCCTATCTGGTCATGCTTCTTTGGGGTGAACTCTCTTATTCAGCCCTTGTAAAGCGTAAGGTTCTTTCCACATTGTTACTTGGGTTTTCTTCGTACTTACACTGATATTTTTTTTCTTTGTAGAAATGAGTGATAAATTAGTAGCTTTCTACAAAAGTCTATTTCTCGGCCAAAGCAAGAAAGGGGAGCAGAAGAAGAAGGCCTTAAAAAGGAAGAAGGGCCCAACTAGACAGTCTTTGGCCCCGAAGACCAAAAAGTCAAAGGAAGGCTCACTCCCTCCTCCACTTGAAGACCATATGGTGGATCTAGGCACTTCTATCGAGGGAATGGATCCTTCCCGAGGGCCAGCAGTCTTATTTGTCTTGCTGAGCTCTGATGCTGCTGCGGAGACCTTAGGGACCTCTCTCTGGGAGATTTCGGCTGAAGAACTAGAGGAACACCAAAGGAGGAAGGGAAAAGAGATTCCCACTGAGGTCCACACACATCAGTAACTCTAACGGAGATGACACCGAACTTCCACGAGGTTTTTTTTTTAGTCATTCATTTATGAATTTCAGTTTTTTCGACATTTTAGACTTCATAGATGAATGACTAAAAGATAACCGGATAAAGGAACTTCGGTGTGATTTTGTAAAGGAACGTACCTAGTCGGAGTGGATGATGGACCACCTTTGGAAGAAAGCTATTCGGGACTTAAAGATCCCAAAGGATAAAGTGCCTAGGGAACCCTTCTAGAAATTTACCATAGACATGGACTTGTTTTTGGAAGATTGCTAGAAAATGGTCCTTTAAATGGCAAAGGGCATCATGGCAGATGCCACTTTCCAAACCCTGACAAAAAAGTGCCCGAATAAGGAGGCCTTTGCTGCGCAAATTTCCAAGCACGCAGCTCAGGTAAACCTTAGTTCCTTAGTACTTAGAAACAATTTTCGGTTTTGTAAGTCACCTATAACTCACATTGTCTTTTTTCCTCACAGCTGCTGGCCTATAGGGGCTATCTTCAGGCTTGGGCATTCAAGCAATCCTTCATCCGAAGTTAGTCGGAGAAGAACTTGGCCAAGGCCAAAAAGATGTTCGCGAACTTGTGCTTGAAATATGACAAGCTCAACAAAATTGTGATGGAGGACTTGGCCAAGCTTCGGCAGAAAGTGCTGGGAGCCAGAGGGGGCTCTTTGACAAATGCTCTTAAAAAATATCTAACCTCGGCACAAAGGTGGTGGAACTGAGCTCGGAAGGGGAGGTCCTTCGGCAGCAAAGGGAGGATGCTGTAGCTAATTTCACCAAGGCACTGAAGATCAATGCTGAGCTCTTTGCTGAAATTGATCGGCTAAAGAAGAAGAAGAAGGCTGAGAAGGAGATGGAGGAGCTAAAAAAGGAAGTGGAGCATCTAAAGGCCGAGAAGGCCAGTGCAGAAGAGGCAGCAAAGTCATCATTTCAAGATGGCTTCTACCTCGTTCGCCATCATATGCTCCTTTGATATCCCGACCTCGACATCTCCTTTCTCAAAGCTCTTGATATTCCCGAAGGACCCTTCTTGACATGGTCGAAGATGGAGTTCTTGAACCTCCTAGAGCTTCCTCCTTCGGCTGAAGATGCTGATGATGATGAGGAGGATGCCAAGGATGCAAATGTTGAAGAACCCAAAGATGGGCAAAATAACCCATTAGGCTTAGTTTTTTTTTTTTTTGTACTTTGCACCTTTTAATGGAATTGCCTTTATTTCTCAAAATTTTGGCTAAGTCCACAATTAGCACTATTTTTTAGCAAGTATTGGTTGACTTCAAAGCTTCTTTGGTTTTGATTCACCACCTTCAAGTGACTTATTACCTTTGGTTCAGCAACGCTCAACACATTCAGTCATGTACTATGCTTGACAAAAATACTATCAAGGATTCAAAACCTTAGCTCTTTCTTTTCTTTCTTTTTGGAAAGTTGGATATTCTCTAAGTGTTTGAACAAAATTCAAGCAACGTTTTTGGGAAACTAGCTATGTACAAGAATGCTTAGGTATTTTCGGAATCAACCATATTCAATAAAGCTTGTACAAGATCACTTAGGTACTTTCAGAGTCAACCATATTTGGCTATGCTCATTCGGTAAAGCTTGCACAAGATTACTTAAGTACCTTTGGAGACAGTCATATTCAGCTATACCTCTTCGGAAGATTCTCATAATAAAGCTCCTTCCTTGGAAACTTTCTAAGTGTAGAATTTTTTCAAAGAGTTTGAATGCCATGTGTTTTTCAACTGTTCTATCTCGGTCTTTCCAAGCTTATAGACTTTTTGCCAAACTTCTTCAAGGACCAAATAAGGTTCTTCCTAATTTGCTCAAAGTACTCTATGAGATGGTCTTCGAGGCTCTAGTTCTGCCTTTCGGAGAACAAGGTCTCTTTTCTTGATCCATTTAAGTTTGACATGCAAATTTTTGGCAATGGCTGAAAGGCTTTTCTTATGAGTTCAACTATCTCCCTATGCTCATCAATCTATCTACCTTGGTTCTTAAACCGAGGTTATTCCCTTCTTTATCGAACACCTGTATTCTGATAGTCGGTTGTACGACTTTGACAGGGATAATGGCCTCAGTGCCGAATACGAGTGAGAAAGGTGTTTCACCAGTAGCTCTTTTGGGAGTTGTTCGATAACTTCATAGTACACTCAAGAGTTCTCTAGGCCATTTTCCCTTGGCTTTTTTTAACCTCTTTTTCAGACCACTTTTATTGTCCTATTGGACACCTCAACTTGTCTATTGCACTGAGGATGGGCAACTGGGGGTGAAGTGAAATTTTATGCCGAGGTTGGTGGCAAATCCTTGAAATCCTCTATCAATGAATTGGGTACTACTATCACCCTCGGCACACCAAATCTACATATGATGTTTTTCTAGACAAACTTTCGGATGCCCTTTGCCGAAATTGTTGCTAGAGGCTCTACCTCAATCCAATTGGTGAAATAATCTACTACAACTATGTAAAACTTCACTTTTCCAGGAGCCGTCAAGAGAGGACCAACGAGGTCAATACCCCAAACTGCGAATGGGCAAGGATATTTAGCCAACGTTATCGCCTCTGAGGGTACTCTTTGGATGGATTCGTGTCTCTGGCACCTATCGCATTTTTTGATGAACTACCTTGTGTCCTTCCTCATAGTAGGCTAGAAATACCCTTGCTGAAGTAGTATCCCAGCAAGGGCGTCGGTCCTATGTGAGATCAACAGGCCCCTTCATGGACTTCTATGAGAACTGCTTTGATGTCACCTTCACTGATACATCTTTGCAATGGATTGGCGTACCCTTGTCGGTACAATTCTTCCCTGATCAGGATGTATCTACCCAAGCACTTTCACACCTTCGCGGCTTCCAGAGGGTTTTCGGGTAGTTCCAAAGTCGCGAGATATTTTTTGATAGGATCCTTCCATCCTTTGCGCGAGGTTGCAATGGACATTATTGCTATGCTCAGGTGATCGAGTACTTCAGTTGATTGCTTTGATTTGGCCAAAGCATCTGCTTCCACATTATCTCGTTAGGGTACATTTTCTATCTGTACCTTATCAAACTCTTGGATAAGCCTTTTTATGAGATTATGGTACTTTGCCAAGTTTAGGTCTTTTGCCCTGTCGTCCCCTATCATCTACTGAACCACCAACTGTGAATCACTGTGGGCCTTCAAGTTTTTCACACCAACCCTTTTTGCCAATCGCAAGCCTGCTATAAGGGCTTCATATTCAGCAACGTTATTGGTGACATTGAAACCGAATCTGATGGTCTTCAAAGCTTCCATACCTTTGGGTCCACAGAGAATTATTCCGGCTTCCTGGTGTTCGGATCTTGAGGCACCATCAACGAATAATGTCCACTCAGGTTCGTCATTTTTTAGGTCTCCTTGAGTACTTTCGACTTTAGGTACCTCAATAATGAAATCTACTAGCGCTTACGCTTTTATTGCCCTCATTGGTTCATAAGTGATATCATACTTGCTGAGCTCAATGCACCTCTTTGATAATCATTCTGAGTGGTCTACCTTTCTTATGACATCCCACAAAGGTAAGTTACTTCGCACTGTGATGGGATGTCCTTGGAAGTAAGGCCGAAGTCTCCTTCCTGCCAGTACTAAGGCATAGATGGCTTTTTATAGCAAAGGATACCTAACTTCAGCACCATGCTGGGATTTACTTACATAGTACATCAGCCACTTCTTTCCTCCCTCTTCCCTCACCAGTACCGAACTTACTACTTTCTTAGTGACAACGAGATAAAGGATGAGAGGTTCTCCTTCCGGTGGTTGCCAAAATGTCAGTAGACGGGTTAAGTAGCTGTTAAGTTCATCCCAAACCTTTTGGCAATCTTCATTCCAAGGATGTTCTTCAGAACTGAAGTTGCCTTCATTCTTTGCTACTTTGGTGAGCACTTTAAAGAATGGTTGACACCGATCTCCATATCTAGATCTGTTAAGGGTCGTAATTTGCCCCATAAGCCTCTACATATCCTTGGTCGTTGTGGGAGTTTGAAATCCTAGCAGAGCATTAACCTTTCTGGGTTGGCATCGATACCTCTTTCGGATACCATAAACTCGACGAATTTGCCAGCAGTCACCCCAAACACACATTTTTCGGGGTTGAGAAGGATTCCAAATTTCCAAAGTTGGTGGAATGTTTCCCTCAAGTCTATGATGTGACTACTAGGTTGTTTACTCTTAACTATCATACCATCGATGTACACTTCCATATTTCTCCCAATTTGGGAGTTGAATACCCTATTCATCAGTCTTTGGTATGTGGCTCCTATATTTTTAAGGCTGAAGGGCATTCTAACGTAATAGTAGGTCCCGACTTCGGTAATGAAGGTAGTTTTTTCCTCATCTTCGGGATCCATCCGAATTTGGTGGTATCCATTAAAAGCGTTGAGGAAGCTAAGTAGACCATATTCGGCAATGGAGTCTACCAATTGGTTTATTGGTGGTACCGTATACGAGTCCTTTTGATAAGCATCGTTTACATTTCAGAAGTCGATTCACATTCGGAGCTTCTTGCTCCATTCCTTTGTGGCAACAACAATGTTGTTAAGCCATTCGGGGTACTTAACCTCCCTTATTATGCCTGCCTCTGTTAGTTGTTGGACTTCGGTTTTAATGAAATTGTTCTTATGCATCAAGAGGCTACGCTTTTTCTGTCGAACAGGCTTCACCTCCGAGCATACTTTAAGGCTATGTTGAATTATACCTGAGTCTACTCTAGGCATGTCCTTTTGAGAGTAAGCAAATAGATCTTTGTTCATTAATAGAAGGGATACAAGCTTTTCCTTGTCACCTTTGGCCAGTTTTTTCCCCACTCGGGTACTTCGCCCAGGGACAAGTTCAACATCCTCTATTTCTATTTTTTCAAGAACACTTTTTTCACTCTCTATCTCATATTTGCCTGATTTGCTCTTCTCTAAAGAAGTTTGTATGTGAACTTTCACCAGACTCTATCTTGTTTTGACAAAAACTTTTCTTACCTCGGCTTGATCGATGAGTATTTATACGTCACCCTCCTTCATCCCAAACATGACAGTCAGGTGTTTCATATCTAGATGAATGTGAGGATTGCCCTGTGTCTGCCTTCTGAGGATGGCATTATATAAAGATAGGACATCTATGATGATGGACTTTGTCATAATGGAAGCAAAGAGTTCTTCCTTAGTTTGGACCGAGTTGCCTTTTAGCATCAGGGGTAGATCAATCCACCAAAGTACTGGGAGTTCTAAGGGACTGACGCCGAAGGTAGGTGAGGTAACGGGTTTAAGATCACCCTTGGAAATATCCAAGTTCGGCAAAAAATGGGAGAACAAAACGTCGGCATTCGACCCATCATCAATGAGCACCCTCTTGACATCTCAGCTTCCTATCCTTGCCATGATCAGCAGAGGGTCATCATGTGGAAATTTCACTGTAGACCCATCTTTCCAAACAAGCTTGTTCGTTGGGTTATTGAATTCTATCATCGCGATTTCCCGAACTTTCTTTTCCTTTTAGCTGAGGGTATTCTAGTTGTGATTGTCTGGATTATATCGGCTAAAAGTGGCAGGTGTTTCCTGGGACTTCGATTCCGACGGCAGTCAGAATCATAATCCTCATCCTCTCCTTCTCTATCTTCTTCCTTTCTTTCTTGGGCTTTGGGCAACGACATCCGCAAGTAGCGACAAAGTTGCCCTTGCTTAATCAAGGATTCAATATACTTTTTTAGTTGAAAGCAATCCTCAGCAACATGCCCATGGTCCCGATGAAATTGACAGAATTTCTTCATGTTCTTCTTATTGTCTGAGGTCATGGCCTTTTGACGTTGGATTGCAGTTCCTTGCCTTTACATGGCCATCAGGATGTTTGTTCTTGTAGTGTTTAGGGGAGTAAATGATACTAGTCTTTTCCCCCTTGCTTTCTGAGGTCTGCCCCCTCCCTCGGTGGAATACCGAGGTTGGTGACCCTGACCTTCGGAGTGATTATGGTCAAGCTTTAGGCTGCCCATTCTTAGCTCCTCGGCTATCATGTGTTGCTCGGCCATTCGGTAGAATTCTCTGAGGGTGTCTAGGGGATCCTTGGAGAACTCATAGAAGAGTTATGAGTCCCTCCTTAGTCCCCTAATCATAGCGAGGATTCGGATTTCGGGGCGAAAGTCCGGTATACTGAGGGCTTCTCGGTTAAACCTCTCGACATAGTCCCGAATGGTCTATCCATTCTTTTGGGCTATGTCGAACATCTGGACTGGCATCTTTGCCGTTGGTCTGCTTCTGATGAATTTCTAGGTGAAGGCGGTGGATAACTCCTCGAAACCCATTATGGTTCCAGGTGCCAGAAAGTTGTACCACGCAATCACCGGTCCTGACAGAGTGACTTTGAAACATTTGCAGAGGGTGGTGTCATCGGCACCATGCAATAGCATGCACCTCTTGTACTTTGTCAGATGGGCCTGAGGGTTGCTGCGCCCATCATATTTCTCCAAACATGGTACTCGGAAATTGCTGGGCGTTGGCGCCTCTACAATAGTATGGATGAAGGGGGACTTTTCTCTTGTGAAGGTCTCCGATAGCCTTGACCAGATAGGCTTTCAAGAGACCTATTTTTCCACCTTCTCCAACCTCTCTAGGATCTTCTCCATCAGGACAGTAATGCCCTGGTCTCCTTGTTGCTTGGGAATCGCCGGCAGGGGAGAATAGCGTTGTCTTCTTGGTGAGTAACTTCACTGACGTAAGGATAGGGACTTCTCATTCGAGGATAAACTCCGCCGGTCAGAGGTCCTGGGCTTTTTCGACCTTGCTCCTACAGTGTGTCGTCCTCGGAACAGTATATTCTTTGTTGAGGACTCATAATGAGGGCTTCCACTACCGCAGCTCCCGTGAGGTGACTTATGACCTTTTTCCGGACAGGTGTCTAGAGAAGGTACCCTTTTTGAAGGTAATTATGACCTCTTTTGGTCAAGTTGTTATATCATTTCAGCCATGATAGAGAGCTGAAAATTGCGTAGAAAACCCATTGTGACCGTTAAAGGACACTCGTCCTCCGGCAGGAAAGTCTCCGCTGCAGGCTAGTCAATCGTTGCTTGAGCTTCCGGCGCAGACTGGGACCTTGGTAGTCCCTTGTCCTTTGAACACCAAGTCTCTACAACAGTGACCTAGGGGTGAGTTCCCACAGACGGCACCAAATGATGCACGGTGACATTTTCGTTATATGACATGCTGGGCCTAAAAGAGAGACTTCCAGTGAGAATGTATCTACAAGACTTTGAAGAATGTAAGTTAGGAGCTCCCCAGAGTGTATTTCAGGGGGAGGAGCCCCCGATGCCCAAGTTAGTATACGGGAGAGAAGTTGCTAGGAACAAAGAGTAAAAAAGAAAGAGTCTTGTGTGTTATTACCCGGGAGCCTCCCAAGTATTTATAGGAGTCTAAGAGAAGGAGGCCGTTATGCTTGGCATCTGTAAATTAGGACACGTGTTCGGCCAAATTCGGTTCGTACCTTCAGAAGGAGGTGTCTACAGCTAGACATAGGGAGTTATACTCAGAAGGTAGGGGTGTGTGCGGGGCTTCTGTCAAAGATCCCCCAACTATATTTGTCGTTTTTCCCTAAGACCCCTTCGAGGATCTAACATCCCTTCGAACAAGGAATTCCCCCGAGGGCTACTAGAAAAACCCTTTCGGATGAGCAGTCAATCTTCAAGAGACATTTTTTCTGTCGAGGATGATAGACCTGCATTTTCGAGGTTGGTAATGTCCACCCCCGAGGGTAGCAGGTGTTGGGTTTCGGGAGCCAAACAGCGCAGCGGAATTTAACCGAAACCCTCCAGGATCCAAGTGAAACGGGGTAAACCGGGTGTTCGAAAATTTTCATACCTAATTTTCGGTTGAGATCTCTCATTCAACTGTAGAGTTGAATCACAAAACCTGAACAGTTGACATGTTCAAGCTCTCTATGGTATCCACACGAGCCTCTCGGGATCACCACACTTCCACCACGTCCCGGCAAATGCGTTTCTCTTGCACTCGCAGTGCTAGCTTGCGTCCTCCAAGGAATTGTAAGAGAAGAGTGCGGCTGTCCTTTTGGGAGCCTAGGGCAAGGAGACCTGCGAATTTCTCACTAGAAGTTATATTTATAGTGAGACTCAACTTCCAAGCCTAATAGGTTTCAAAGCCCTAATCCAATTAGGCTTTAATTTTGGGCTTAATAATGGCTCAACTATTGGGCCCATTATTAATACGAAATTATTGTGAAACCAAAACCCAAATTATTAGCCCATGCACTCTAATGATCCAAATAGCTCTATGTGTGTGACCCAATAGGCTCTTACCACGTTGGCAATGATCATAAATCATATTTATGATCATAAGCAATGAGCGGTGTCTAGCAACACTTCATTGCTACCCAAGTGACAAGATTGTCGATGATTCGACTAAACCTTTATGATCATCACCGATATATGCCATTATCCTTTTGTCCAAGATATCAAGACTAAGCACGAGACATGGAATGTGTCACTCTCGTATAGCCCAATCTTTGGTTTCTTGATTACCGAGTAGACTAACTTAACCCGATGACATTGATATCGTATATCAACTCATTCGAGCATGGCCATGCATTTTCTAAGTCTCACTCTATCAAGGGGCCCCACGAAGATATCACTCCCGTTACATAGGAGGGACAAATCCCACCTTGATCATACAAATCCCTCCACATGATATGTGACATACCCAATGACCTCCTTCAAGTCCACTCAGTTACGAGCAACAAAGGAAAGTATCAAAGTATGTGACTCACATGTAGGGAACCTTAATGATCTTAGGTCGAAGGACTACATATACCATGATCACTATGAGAATCACTTATGACACTCATATAACGATCCATGTAGTGTTCTCATGGTGGGTCGGTCCAGTACACAAGTTCTCCAACTTGTACCCATATGTAGACTACATATCTCATATTAGTCTCCACATATGCTAGTCGTTATGTATTATTGCAACTCGCTCCACAATAATACTAGACCAGGGACGTTTAAGAATATCATTATTCTAGGGTTACAATTATGTTTGTTAAGTTACGCAGAAACAAAACAACAAACATAATTGCTGGATTAATGCCTTAATAAAATATCATGACTCAATGTGCAAAAAATACAATCATCTCATGATTGGCTTTTGGGCACAACACTAACAATCTCCCACTTGCACTAAAGCCAATCATCCATGTATCTAATACTAACGGACCTAGAATGGCTATCATGCTTTTGTTGCGTAAGGGGCTTTGTCAGTGGATCAGCAATGTTGCTGTCTGTCAAAGTCCTGCATATCCTTACATCACCCCTCTCGATGATCTCCCTAATGAGATGATAGCGTTGGAGTATATGTTTGGATCACTGGTGAGATCGAGGTTCCTTAGCCTGTGCGATTGCTCCATTGTTGTCGCAATAGAGCTCTATCGGGTCGACAATGCTTGGAACCACTCCAAGTTCAGTGATGAACTTCTTAATCCAAACTGCCTCCTTCGCAGCATCAGAAGCGGCAATGTACTCAGATTATGTTGTAGAGTCAGCTACTGTCTCTTGCTTTGAACTCTTCCAGCTGACAGCACCACCACCAATACAAAACACATAACCAGATTGCGATCTAAAATCATCCTTATCGGATTGGAAGCTTGCATCAGTGTAACCCCTTACAACGAGCTCATCTTCACCTCCAAAGACCAAGAATGCATCCTTAGTCCTTCGTAAGTACTTAAGGATGTTCTTAACAGCTATCCAGTGACTCTCACCAGGGTTTGATTGGTACCTACTCATCATGCTCAAAGCATATGAGACATCGGGACGAGTACATATCATGGCATACATGATAGATCCAATTGCTGAGGCATATGGAATCTTACTCATGCGCTCTCTCTCCTCGGTTGTACTCGGACACTGAGATCTAGAAATAGTGATACCATGTGACATGGGAAAGAATCCTTTCTTGGAATCTTGCATGCTAAACCTCTTTAGCACCTTGTCAATATATGTACTTTGACTTAGGCCAGGAAGCTTTCTAGATCTATCTCTATAGATCCTGATGCCTAACACATAGGCTGCTTCACCCAAGTCCTTTATAGAGAAACATTTCCCTAGCCAAGTTTTCACAGACTGTATCTCAAGAATGTCATTCCCGATGAGTAGTATGTCATCTACATACAACACCAAGAAGACAATTGCGCTCCCACTAACCTTCTTGTAGACACAAGGTTCATCTTCATTTTTGATAAAACCAAACTCTTTGATTGCATCATCAAAATGAAGATTCCAACTTCGAGAAGCTTGCTTCAGTCCATAAATGGACCTTTGCAATTTGCACACTTTATTGGCATTCTCAGGAGTGACAAAACCCTCAGGTTGTGTCATGTACACATCCTCAAGTAGCTTTCCATTTAGGAATGCAGTTTTGACATCCATTTGCCATATATCATAATCATAGTATCCAGCAATAGCAAACAAAATTCGAATGGATTTAAGCATAGCAACTGGTGAAAAAGTTTCTTCATAGTCAATACCATGAATTTGCTTGAAACCTTTTGCAACCAATCGTCCCTTAAAGGTAATCACATTACCATCTATGTCAGTTTTCTTCTTGAAAACCCATTTGCACCCTATGGGTTTTACCCCTTCAGGTGGGTCAACCAAAGTCCATACTTGGTTTTCATACATGGATTCTATCTCGAATTTCATGGCCACTAGCCACTTCTTAGAGTCAGGCCCCGACATAGCTTGTTGGTAGGTTGTGGGCTCATCCTGATCCATGAGCATCACATCACCAGTGTGAGTCACGAGAAATCCATATCTCTCGGGCTCATGTCGAATCCTACCAGACCTACGTGGGCTCTGTGCTACAGGAACAGACTCTTGAACCACAACATCTTGTGGTGTCTATTTAGGTTCCATTTCAGGTTCGATGTCTCCTTGTTGTTGTTGAATTTCTTCAAGTTCTACTTTCCTCCCACTAGTTCCTTTAGAGATAAACTCTTTCTCCAAAAAGACACCAGTTCGAGCAACAAACACTTTTTGCTCAGAAGGATTGTAGAAATAGTAACCCTTTGTTTCTTTGGGATACCCAACAAAAAGGCATTTTTGAGATTTGGGCCCTAGTTTGTCAGAGGATTGATGTTTCACATAAGCGTCACAGCCCCAAATCTTCATAAAAGACAAATTGGGATGCCTCCCACTCCATATCTCATATGGTGTCTTTTGAACCGATTTAGATGGAACTCGGTTTAGTGTAAAAGCAGCTGTCTCTAGAGCATGTCCCCAGAAGGAGTTTGGAAGGTCAGCTTGACTCATCATGGAGCGAACCATGTCTAACAAAGTTTGATTTCTCCTTTCAGAAACACCATTCCATTGAGGTGTACCTGGTGGAGTGAGTTGTGATACTATACCACACTCTTTTAGATAGTCAAGGAATTCTCGATCCAAGTACTCTCTACCTCGATCTGATCGAAGCACTTTAATGCTCTTCCCGAGTTGATTCTCTACTTCATTCTTGAATTCTTTGAACTTTTCAAAGGATTCTGACTTGTGTCTCATGAGATACACATAGCCATATCTACTGAAGTCATCAGTGAAAGTAATGAAGTATTGGAAACCTCTTCTAGCTTGTGTAGACATAGGGCCACATACATCACTATGTATGAGTCCTAGTAAGTCATTAGCCTTTTCACTTTGCCCTGTGAATGGGGCTTTGGTCATCTTGCCCAACAAACATGACTCACATGTCTCATATGATTCAAAATCAAATGAGTCCAAGAGTCCATCCTTATGGAGCTTGGATATGCGCGTCTCATTTATATGGCCCAAGTGACAGTGCCAGAGATAGGTCAGGTTTGAATCATTTAATCTGACCTTCTTGGTATTCACATTATAGATTGGATCTTCGAGGTCTAGAACATACAACCCATTGCTAAGTTGAGCACTACCATAAAAGATTTCATTCAAATAAATAGAACAACATTTGTCCTTTATTATAAATGAAAAACCTTTCTTGTCCAAACAAGAAACAGAAATCAAATTTCTACTAATAGTAGGCACAAAGTAGCAGTTGTCTAATTCTAAAACTAATCCACTAGGTAAAGTGAGAACATAAGTCCCTACGGCTAAGGCAGCAACCCTTGCTCCATTTCAAACACGTAGGTCCACTTCACCTCGGGCCAATCTTCTACTTCTATTTAGGTCCTGCACATTTGCACAAATGTGAGATCCACATCTAGTATCCAATACCCAAGATGAGGAAGTAGAAAAGTTAGACTCTATAACAAGAATACCTGAAGTGGAAGTCTTACTTCCCTTTTCCTTAGCAAGTTCTTCAAGATAGAGCTTGCAGTTGCGCTTCCAGTGTCCAGGTTGCTTACAATGGAAGCACTCCCCTTCCTTTGCCACACCACCCTTTGGATTCAGTGCAGCTGAAAAAGAATTAGCATTAGACTTTCCATTAGCTTTATCCTTCTTCTTGTTGGTTTTTCCCTTTCCCTTGCCCTTTTGAACCATCAAAATGGGCTTAGCCTTCTTAAGGTTTTGCTCAGCAGTTCTCAACATGTTGAGCAATTCAGGGAGGGACTTGTCTAGGTCGTTCATGTTATAATTCATGATGAACTGACTGTAGCTTTCAGGCAACGATTGCAAGACTACATCAATAGCCAACTCTTTCTGAAGAGAAAATCCCAAATTTTCAAGATTCTCAATGTACCCAATCATCTTGAGCACATGAGGACCCACGGGACTTCCCTCAGACATCTTGCACTGAAACAATGCCTTAGAGGTCTCAAACCTCTCATGCCTAGCTTGCTCTTGGAAAAGCATTTTGAGATGTTCGATCATATCGAACACCCCCATGTTCTCATGTTGCTTCTGAAGCTCAGATTCCATGGTAATAAGCATGAGGCATGCAACATCCAAAGCATCATCAGAATGCCTCTTGTGAGCATCCCTTTCAACTCTTGGAGCAGTGGCAGTAGGCTCATTCGGAATGGGCTGCTCTAGGACATAAGCCATTCTCTCTTGTTTGAGGACTATCCTCAAGTTTCGGTACCATTTGAGAAAGTTGGTCCCATTCAGTTTTTTTCCTTCTCAAGGATCGATCGCAACGAAAGTGTCGATGTGTTTTGTGCCATGGTTATCTACAATATGCAGTGTAAGAGTCATGTATTTTAATTCATTTAATAAGGACTTTTATTAAACGATACTCCCACTATTTTCCTCAAAATAATAACCCTCGATATTATTTCAGAACACCTTGGCGCTAAGGTATTCTAGTGGGCCAAGATCCATATTTGACCACAACTTGAGTCAGCTTTGGCTTTTCTCTCAAGTTACAGCTATTTAGGTAGGCAACTCCTTGCCAATTGCATCTTATGCAACTCTTGGATAGTTGGGTGAACAACAATTGTCCAAGCTCATCCCATGAGCTTAAGCCCAACTCTATGCCTCTAAGTCCCTAATCCTATTAGGATGACTTAGTTAAGTCGGACCCAAAGTTAGCAATTTGGATATCACTATTATCCCATCGCGCCTTACCAAGATGAACATAGGTGCTTTGCTTTGGCAAACCCACCTAATGTTGATCAAAGCCTTGACGAGTGCCAACATTTGGAAGGCATCACATTTGATGACTTAATATTTGTTTGAGGGATTTTTCATTTGATCTCACCAATTTGTTATCTTCAGTTGTCTTATACATGCATCACATACAAATATAAATTATGCATCTCATGCGTTCAAGAAAGTAAATGTGTAATGCCCGGACAATCCAAAGTGATTAGGTCCCGGGTTAAATGGATTTGGAGCATAAGAATTTTTCCTTAATCGGGAATTTAGCTCAATTAAATTGAGAAGACAATATGGCATGTGCATAATTGAGTGTTGAACATCTTAAAAATAAGCTTGGCTTAGGCCAAGAGAAATAGTAATGAAAATGGTGGTTTTTAAAAATGAGGGACTAAATTGAACAAAGGGATTTTTAGTGGTTGGGCTCAATTGCCCAAAATTAGAAAATTGGAGGACTAAAGGGGGAATTAGGCCATTTTAATGGCCTAGGATGCCTTAGCCAGCCATGCCCCTCCAATTCCCAATATTTTTTGTCACCTTTCTCCAAATCCTATTATTTTAATCCACCTCCCATCCTTAGTCATCACTTTGGATTCTTTCTTCACCTACTTTTGACTTTTTCTATCAAACTTACCCAAAAGTCTTCCATCCATTAAATCTTGTCTCCCACTCTTCCAAGCACATTATACACTCATTTTTCTTCCCATATGGCTGGCCATCACCTTCCCACACATTAAAACATAATCACTCCACTCATTCAAAGTCATTTGCTCTCAAACTCTCTTCTTCTCTCTCCATTTTCTTCCATACAAAGTCTCACCATTCCAAACACATTTCCAACTCTTTTCCTCATCCAAATATTCGTCCATAGCTAGAAATAATCCTTCCTCAAATTAAAACCAAGTATTCTTGGTTGAATTCAAGCTCTAAGACCATAAAGAGCAAGAATCAGGTGAAGAATTCAAAGGAAACCAAGGAGGAAAATTCGGCCATTTCCATTTCTTGGAGGTTTTAAACTCTACTCAAGGAGCTCTTTGTTTGATTGAGTTCCTAAGTTCATTAGAAGCAAGAAATCAAGAAGAAGCTTGAAGAACATCAAGCACAAAAAAATTGGCCTTACCTTTTCTGTGAGGTTCTGTAAGTGTACACCAAGTGTTCTTGGTATTTTGTGTTGTTTGAGTTAATCACCAAGTGTTCTTGGTACCTTATGGTTACTAATAAAATTTGGCCCATCTTGGTTCTTATGCTAGAAAACAATTTCTAAAGTCAACAAGCAAGGAAAACGAAGGAAAATAAGCTTCTAAAGATTTCGGTGTTGTGGGTAAGGATTCCTATACTCACTTTATTGCATGGCATAGTTCCATGGATTTTTTGTGTGAGTATTCGGGCCCCTAGGTGATGGTCAAAGAACCATGTGATCCTAGGAGTGCTAAGAGGGCTTAAGTTATGTTATTGCTTCGGCAATTCTGTTTTGCTCATGAGCTAAGTTAAGTAAGCAAGCATTATGGGCTGGGAGTTAAGGCGGCCACCTTAATTCCTATGCTAAGTGAGCTCTTCGAAAACATTAAGTATATGAAATTAATGAATTAAAACTTGAGGGATGCTTGCTGCCCTTTTGTGAACAAAGTGTTAAGTGGCGTGTGTTTGTGTGCTTCTTTGATTTGTTGTGCATGTTAACCCCCGATTATGATATTATTGCTATATGCATGTATCTTTTTGTTTTCTTTGTCTTTATGTTTTCTTTGCAGGAATAAGGATTATTTTGCCATTACATTCTTGGCATATGTTAGGCCTTGGAGGCCATAAGTTAGGCATTGGATGCCACGGAATCCTTATTGAGTTTTATAACTCACCCGCCCTACTCTACTTTTGTAGGTAAAGGTTTGCTTGAAAGATCAAGCTAAGAGTCTTGAGTACTCTTTCTGTATTCTAAGGTTGGATTTGTGTATGGTATTGCTCAAAATATTATAAGTATTCTAAGTATATAAGCTGCTTGTAAACAAGCTAAAAAAAAAAATGTGGACTTTCTGTGCAGGACTTGAAGTTTTAGAATTGTGGGAACAAGGTCTATTAAGGTGGAAATTTGTGTTCAATGGCTTTGTGGATTTATGGCTTGCTTTTAAGCATGTTTTTGTTGGTCTAACTTTAGTGACCAAATTATGGACTTAGCTAAAATTTGGCCAAATTTGGCTTTGGGCTTGTATTATGGACTTGGATATTTTTGGGTATTTTTATTGCTTGGTGGACTTACCAAGGCCCATGCATGAATTTATGGGTTATGTTTTCATGAAACTTGAAGCATGTTGAAATTGGGCTTAAATGTACGTTTTGGGCTTAAATAAGAACTTGAAAAATTTGATTTTATTCTTGGTTAATTTTGGGCCATATGCATGTTAAGTACTAAAAGGCCCATAAGCCCATGTCTATGTTAAAAGCATGCAAAGCATATGCATGAAAATAAGTTTTTAAACTTAAGTTGGTGTTTTAGTTGCCATGCATATTCTTGGCTAAGCTCGGTAAAGACCATGAAAATGAACACATGAAATCCACATAGGTGCTAGCTTGTTTCTGAGAGCACTTCAACTTAACCTTAATTAAAGAACTTAACGAGCTAGTATCGATAAGTATCCTGGGGTTCGTGCCCATAAGTCTTAGTGAGTTTTAAAAGCCCCTTCTCTGTAATGAAAACTTCCGCTGCATGTTTTAAGTAAACAGGCCCAAATGGGCCGGGGGCAGTTTAGGGCACGACAAAACGTGACATGTTTATAGCCCAAACTATGCAATATTTTCAAGCCAATGAGAATATCATAAAAGCCTAAGAAAAGAAAAGAGTCTTCACAAGCTCATTCTCTTCCATTCTTGGCTGCCCTTTTGTTGTCACCTTATTGGACATACCACCTTGGATGATCCTTGGACATATCACCTTGGATGATCCCATAATGGACCATTACATCAATAATAGAAACCTCGAGTTACATTCGAGGGGAGTAAGGTGAGAAGAGAATGTACAATGAAAGTGATAAGAAAAGGCACGACTCGCAGGCCGTATTTACAAGTACAACCAATCAAGGGCTATAACCATGCACCATGCTTTAAACACCAATCAGCATATCATGTCAAATCTCATTCAACAAAG
The DNA here is from genome assembly GCA_039654915.1 of Aquilaria yunnanensis. NCBI lineage: Eukaryota > Viridiplantae > Streptophyta > Magnoliopsida > Malvales > Thymelaeaceae > Aquilaria > Aquilaria yunnanensis. The sequence goes on along the minus strand of CM077594.1, from coordinate 76,793,115 downwards.
ATGCAAGCCAATTTTCATGCGTTGATTAACCAGTTTTTCTTTATGTGGTGCTTCGCATACGGCGGTCCCGCTGGCCGGTCAGCGGGCGGTGGTTCCACTGACCGATCAGCGGACGGGGTCAAGGGGAGCTGCCCTTGCGGGGGGCGTGGGGGGCAGCGCCTCCCGGCACAAAAAATTGTCTTACAATTGCTTAGCCCGAAATCTTCTATTTTGAAAAAGTAGGCACCCGAGACTCCTCCATTCGAGCCACCAAAAGTACCTTACTTTCGGTGCCCGAACAGGCCGAATCTGAACAAAGCTAGGGTTTTTGCAACTATTGCAAGAATCCTAATCTATATAGGTATCTCATACCTATCAATTTCGGGTTAATCTCATTAACCAATTTGTGTCGTTTCTTCATATATCTCATATGTTCATTACGAATTCCGGTTTCATGCATCATGAATCAATCTAATTAATCATGGCCGAAAACCAATCGAACACATAGCATCATGCGATTCAACACTCAATCCCGATTTAAGGTTTCACCAGTAGCTCTGATACCACTGTTGGGTTTCGGGAGCCAAACAGGGCAGCGGAATTTAACCGAACCCTCCAAGATCCAAGTGAAACAGGGTGAACCGGGTGTTCGAAAACTTTCATACCTAATTTTCGGTTGAGATCTCTCACTCAACTGTAGAGTCGAATCACAAAACCTGAACAGTTAACGTGTTCAAGCTCTCTATGGTATCCACACGAGCCTCTCGGGATCACCACACTTCCACCACGTCCCGGCAGATGCGTTTCTCTTGCACTCGCAGTGCTAGCTTATGTCCTCCAAGGAATTGCAAGAGAAGAGTGCGGTTGTCCTTTTGGGAGCCTAGGGCAAGGAGACCTGCGAATTTCTCACTAGAAGTTATATTTATAGTGAGACTCAACTTTCAGGCATAATAGGTTTCAAAGCCCTAATCCAATTAGGCTTTAATTTTGGGCTTAATAATGGCTCAACTATTGGGCCCATTATTAATATGAAATTATTGTGAAACCAAAACCCAAATTATTAGCCCATGCACTCTAATGATCCAAATAGCTCTATGTGTGCGACCCAATAGGCTCTTACCACGTTGGCAATGATCATAAATCATATTTATGATCATAAGCAATGAGCGGTGTCTAGCAACACATCATTGCTACCCAAGTGACAAGATTGTCGATGATTCGACCAAACCTTTATGATCATCACCGATATATGCCATTATCCTTTTGTCCAAGATATCAAGACTAAGCACGAGACATGGAATGTGTCACTCTCATATAGCCCAATCTTTGGTTTCTTGATTACCGAGTAGACTAACTTAACCCGATGACATTGACATCGTATATCAACTCATCCGAGCATGGCCATGCATTTTCTAAGTCTCACTCTATCAAGGGGCCCGAAGATATCACTCCCGTTACATAGGAGGGACAAATCCCATCTTAATCATACAAATCCCTCTGCATGATATGTGACATACCAAATGACCTCCTTCAAGTCCACTCAGTTACGAGCAACAAAGGAAAGTATCAAAGTATGTGACTCACATGTAAGGAACCTTGATGATCTTAGGTCGAAGGACTACATATACCATGATCACTATGAGAATCACTTATGACACTCGTATAACGATCCATGTAGTGTTCTCATGGTGGGTCGGTCCAGTACACAAGTTCTCCAACTTGTACCCATATGTAGACTACATATCTCATATTAGTCTCCACATATGCTAGTCGTTATGTATTATTGCAACTCGCTCCACAATAATACTAGACCAGGGACGTTTAAGAATATCATTATTCTAGGGTTACAATTATGTTTGTTAAGTTATGCATAAACAAAACAACAAACATAATTGTTGGATTAATGCCTTAATAAAATATCATGACTCAATGTGCAAAAATACAATCATCTCATGATTGGCTTTTGGGCACAACACTAACAGAAGGGAGTCTTTTTCCCGGAGTCGGTTGTATAGATATCCGAGGCTGGTGTAGAAAATTCTTCCAAGGTTGGTCGTGTATCTCTTCGAGGGTGGTGATAGGTCTGCCAATGAGAAGGCTTTGTGGGCGATAGCCCTTCGACTATCATACTTGAAAAATTTAATTTCTGTTCTATTCAATAACTATATTCTTTCTATTCTTTTGTTAATTATAGTTAATCCATTGGTACATCTTCACGTTTCTTATCAAATCTAAATGTTTCTTGTGCTTCTTGATAATTGTATTTCATTGTTATTCTACTTATTCTTTGAATTCTTTTTCCTGTTTATAGTTGTTCATTTGTTAAATTTACATGTTCTTTTTCAATTTACTCTTGTTCCTGTTATACAAGTTTGTGTTCTAGTAAAAACTCGTGTTCTTTTCTGGTTTCTTATTGTTCCCTAATATTTAGCTTCTAGTTCTATTATAGTTTCTTATTGTTTTCTATGTATCTCTCATTTGAAGTGTGGATATGTCACCTTGTTTTCTTTGTTTTCTTATTGTTCCTAATCCATACATATTCTTATTGATAACTATCACATCAAAATCCTCATAAATGATCACAATACGAAATTCCTGACTTATCGTAACCTTGTTAATTTTTCTTATTTTTCCAAACCAAAACTGAAAGAGTATATGCTCCACCAGCATCCCCAAATAATAATAATAATAATATATAAATACAACCTCTAGTCTCTCTCTCTCTCGTGGCCCTCTGGAATTGAGGGGAGCGTAGTAGCCGTTCACATGCACTCTCTCGTTCGATTTCTTCTTTGTCGAATTAACTTCTCTTAAAAACCCTACCACTCACAGCGGTCGGCGATGGATTCTCTTCACGATTCGATAGTCGCTGCGAATTCCGCCTCCTCGACAAACGCCAACACCGTTCCGCCGTTCCTCAGCAAGACGTATGACATGGTCGACGACCCATCCACGAACTCGATCGTCTCCTGGAGCAAAGGAAGCAACAGTTTTGTCGTCTGGAATGTCCCGGAGTTTGCCCGCGACCTTTTGCCCAAGTATTTCAAGCATAATAACTTTTCCAGCTTCGTCAGGCAGCTTAATACTTACGTGAGTATCTTTTTCCTGCTCTCTATACCGGTTCTCTTCTCTGATTCACTGTTACTCTGAACCTATCTCGATTACAGCGGTTTACCCTATTTGGCTAACTCTTTTGGTCAGATTTTTCTATTGGGTGAAGGGAAAATAGCTAATGATTTGAAGTGTAATTGATCATTCTTTTGTGAAATTTAGCAGAGTGATTGAGAGATCATATTTCGGTTTCTTAAGTAGGGACGATGTGATCTCTTTAGTTGGATATTTCTGTTTCCAGTGCGACAGGCTTAGTGGAACATCAGTTTCTTTTGTTTAAACGCAACGATAAGCATAGAATGGCCCAATTGTTTATCAAATCATGACAATGTCTAGTAACCTGACTCCTGCAATATCAGGAGAAGTGCAGTGTGGGGTTTTTGGTGGAACAATTCTCCTAATGGGAACATACTCCATCGTGGTTGAGTTGAGGGGGATCTTCTGATATTGAACAGTGGAAGGGCCTCTTATTGTTGATTAGTTTTGAGCTTAATGATCTAACATTAACGTGATAGGTTAGTGAGCAGTATATGCTAGGGGAAATAGTAGTGGAGACATGATCTCACATGGTTGAGTTCAATGGTGATCCTTTGAACGTATATAATGAAAGGGCATCTCGACCTGTTTTTAGAAGATTCTGACTTGGTTGCTTCCTAGAACCAATGACGTGACAAAAACTTTGATTTAATATGTGGGAATACTTAAATTTCATTGGTGTGTGGAAATTCAGTTAGGGAGCTCGAAAAGATAGGAGTTGAAAATAAAGTCTGAAACAGCTAAGCAGACAACTTGTTAAGTTTTCTAATATTTGGTTACTTGCTTTGGTGTAATTCGAATTCAAGAAGTTTGTGAGACTACTTTTTGCCCTCCCTAATTTTCAGAAGCATTTCATCATAACCCTATTCCTTTCATTGATCTCTACTAAAATATGAGGTTAGGAGTTTACAATCATAATGTCAGTTAACGTAAGGGAACATAATGACTGTTAAATTCATGAGGAAGGGAAATGCAGGCTTTGAGAAAGAGTCTAAGATGAAGCTTTTATTTCATCTCACAATGGGGAAATAAAATAAAATAAAAAAGAAAGCGAAAGCAATTATTTATGATTCATCTGGGATATGCTTTGGGTGAGATGTAGGAAGACATTTCTTCGTGATGTATCTGATGGTTATTCTTGTTCAGAATATGTTCCAAAATTATAAACTATCATAATTAATTAGAGCAGGGTCTCTGCCATTGCTGTGAGTGACTCTTACACATGTATTTGATATCAGAAAATACTTGAGTAGCATGCAACCTGGAAATGTGTTTTATTATTTGCTACTTATGAATTATTTGGAGGACAATCCAAGTGAGATATGTCCCATTGTATCAGGGAAATTTCTAAGGGTGAGCTTGATCCTTGTGTTGAGGGATAACAAGATCTGTAGTTTTCGGACATCTGTGCTTATGCTTTGGATTTGTATTGGAGGAGCCTGGTTCAAGTTTGGACTTTTGTAATTTTAGGAACTTTGAGTTTTTCTTACTGTGGTTCAGTACAATTTTCTCCATTCTAGTAAGAGTAGGAAACAAAGGGGAAAGGACACATGGCACACATGGAACAACATGCTACTAACTTACTATTTTTTCAATGAATGGGTCCTTTTTCAAAAAAAAAAAAAACTTTCTATGCTACAATTCTTTAAATTCGTTTCTGTAAACTATAAAAGTTCCCTTATTACAAATATAGAGAATGATCAATAATTCCAGTCATTAACTGGTAGGGATAACGTTGTTGGAGTTACGTTAATCACATAAACTGAGAATGTACTGCATCCCTGCATATGACGAATCCAAAGGGAACACCATTTTATTTATTTATATTATAAACCATTACTCATCTGAATTTCCAATCCATTTCCTTTTTTTTTTTCTTTTTGTTTTTTTTTCTTGGAATGGTGTTGTTGGGATAGGAATCATGGAATATGGATAACAAGAACAGGCTTAAACTGTGTGGGAGGATAGTTCCTTTGTCGTACTACCTTGACATCTTATCTGTTAGATGTATGTATTTGTTGAGACAGTTGCTTGGCCAACATTAGCTGACTCTCTTAGGGCAACAAGACAGTGAAAGCCGACATCTGCTGAGCCCTTCTAACTAGGGCATCTTTCCCCTGAAACCATGGTGACATCATGCATCGTATTAATGATCTTGTGCAATGACTCTAGCGTAAATCATGGACCTTGATGCTCATGTTGTCCATAATAATTGAATCCTGTTTCTCAATGGACTTCTCCTTGCATCTTGAAGTTCTGAGCCTGTTGATTCAAATAATTTGAAGTGATTATACGGAATGTTTTGAGTAATATTCTGTTGGAAATGGTATCTTCTTAGAAATTCTGAAGTGGTAGATCATCTGTTTCTGGTATATGTTCCTTTCTATCTCATAGGGTTCTGGAACTGTTCATCTATTGCTTATGTCTGATTCAAGGTTTTTTATATTTGTCATGTTAGGAACATGATCAGAACCAAAGGATGTTGATAGTCCTGCACTGAAGTCTCACCTGTTATATTTAGCTCGTTTGCCTTTTTGTTTAAATAATTATTAATCAACTTCAGATTTATTAAGATATAAGGAGCGCTGGAATCTTTTAGCCATGTGCTTAGGCAGTTGATTTATGCATTAAGAGATTGTTCTATGTTTTAGTGAAACTAATTTTACGACAGAGGCAAGATGTAGAATGAGCTTTTTCACTTGCATTGTTTTTTCAACTTTGAGAACTTATCATTTTTTCATTTTGTTTTTCATATGCAGGTTTAAATTTATATTACCTCTTATAACTAATAGTTTGTGGTCTGGCATTGGGGATTCAGCCAGGAGAGATGATTTGCGATGAATTATATATACATGTTCAATTAAATCCTGCATTTTGTATGTGGGCTTTCTGCATTTTCTTTCAAAGATGCATCATAACTTCCACTATTGATGCTCATAATTTTTATTCTTAGGGTTTTAGGAAGGTTGATCCTGACCGCTGGGAATTTGCTAATGAGGGGTTCTTAAGAGGTCAGAAACATCTCCTGAAAAGTATCAGCAGGCGAAAGCCTGCACATGCACAAAGTAACCAACAACCACAAGTTCAGAATTCATCAGTTGGGGCCTGTGTTGAGGTAGGGAAGTTTGGGCTGGAAGAGGAGGTTGAAAGGCTTAAGAGAGACAAAAATGTCTTGAGGCAGGAACTTATTAGGTTGAGGCAGCAACAGCAAGCTACAGACAGTCAGCTGCAAACTGTTGGACAACGGGTCCAGGTAATGGAACAGCGGCAACAGCAAATGATGTCCTTCCTTGCAAAGGCAATGCAAAGTCCAGGTTTCTTAAACCAATTTGTGCAGCAGCAGGACAGCAACAGGAGGATATCTGGTGGGAACAAGAAAAGAAGACTCCCCAGACAAGGGGAGGGTAATATGCCTAAACCTGGAACTGTTTCTCCGAATGGGCAGATTATAAAATACCAGCCATCATTAAATGAAGCAGCAAAAGCAATGCTACATCAGATACTGAAAATGAATACATCACCCAGACTAGAACCCTCAATGAATAATCATAGTGCTTTTCTGATTGATGGTATCCCTTCATCAGATGCTTTAGGCGATGGAACCGCTTCCAGTCGGATCTCAGGAGTAACAATTTCAGAGGTTCCTCTCACCTCCAAGCAGCCTTATGTTCAGGTGGATTCTGGGTTTCCTCCCAGCTGTCCGTCTTCTGAAACTTGTGCAATAACCGACTGTTCTAGATCGGATCTAAAGGAAGCTGAGCTTCAAAATGCTTTGCAGATGGAGGTTGTGCCCGGAAACTCTGAGGGGCTTACTGAAGCAGGTTTTGTAGGCCCTGAAAATGGGAATACCGAATATATGAATCCAATTTCAGCAGCTTTTGATGGGATGGAACCTGTAGAAACTGATGAGTTTTCTGGTGATCATGATATGGGGATCTTGTTGGATGATGCATCTAAGCTTCCTGCCATCAGTGATATTTTTTGGGAGCAATTTCTGGCAGCTAGCCCACTCACTGGGGATACTGATGAAATCAACTCAAGTTCATTGGACAGTTGTGCGACCATGGAACAGGATTTACCGACTGGTCAGGAAAATGTATGGGACAAGGTTAAGCATGTGGATAATCTTGCACAGCAGATGGGCCTTCTTGCTTCTGAAGGAACAAATGAGTGAATCTAGCAAGTTGTTTCTTCCCGTTTCAAGGTAAGAGTGCTAACGAACCATTTATGAACATGCTGAAACAAACCTGCCAATGGGTGCTAGATGTATCCATATCAATAAGTCTTCCACAGCTTTTGCTTAGCACCTATAAAGGCCAATACAGCTTCCCTTTTTGTTGCTTGTCTTGCCTATCTATACCCAAGTCCAAAAGTTCAATGCCTGTAACTGTAAAGTGTCCTGGTTCTTGATCCATATGATATATCTTGCTGGTTGTTTGGTTTTTGTTGGGGCACAAAGTACATCTGTTTTTAAGCGAAGTCTTATCCTTCCCAAATTCTGTGAATGAGTGATGAATGCTCGTTCTTTATTTTTCGTTTCACATGTGGGCCAGGGAGGAGCCGAGGCTTGATGCCCAGGCCAGAAGGCTCGTCAAAATACATGAGCAACTGAGCTGAGCTGCTGGGTTCTTGTTTGCAGGCTTCTTGTGTGTTTCATCCGTGTTCTTTTCTGTTTTTGCAGAGGCTGGTCCTTGCTGCCAGCACAGAGCTATCTCCTTCAAAGAGACATCAGTTTTCAAGGATTTTCAGATTAGTGCTGTCTTTTATGCAGTGAATAACATGTAGGCATGATCGATGAGTAAAGGGAACTGCGGGATACAGGCATGTATATAGTAGTAATCCAGCAGGTTGTCCTGTTAAGATTATCTTTCTGTGTTGTATTTGCAACGTTGTTTCGTTTTTTTCCCATACTAGTGGAATCTTGTATTTCTCGGAGATGGCCGAACCCATCTGACTTGCCTGAATCTTTAACTGACGAAAGCCCATGGCGACTTGAAAACTGATTTGACCTGATTTCTAATGATCACAGCTGTTTTCATCCTGAAATCCGAAGAGGTAACATGAAAATAAACTAAAATGGCTACAAGTACTCGTAATAATCTGGCAGGCGTGTAATCTTTTCATGATTTTGAGCGGCTTAAAAATAAACAGTTCAAAGACGACTAGAACTTGGGTGGACGTGGAAAACATATAAGATATAACTCGGGAACAAAACCCTAGTATGATGTAACATAAATTCGATTCGTCTTACTCGCTTTGCCCCGCTCTACATTCGTGTGAGTAAACATAGGGTCAGATTCTCTTGTTTGTCAAAATGTAACTGGAAATAAGGAAAAAAAGTGAAAATGCCGGTACCTCCATGAGCAATTGTAGATTGCTGATCAAATAGTGGGGCCTCATGAATCATGTGGATCCCATGTTAATCTATAATTCATAATATTTCATTGAATCGTTATCTCAATCAATTTTTTCAAAATCAAACTGTAATTTCAATTGCTAAACTCTCTGGGCCAAGGTTCAACGGTTTTATTAGTTGAATCATTGAGTCATTGTTCTTTTACATTTGTATTGTATAAGTGTTGAGTGATATATAGAGAGAATGTGACCACAATTAAATTTTGTAGAAAACATAAAGACTAAATTTTCATTTTATCTAACATATTAAATTACAAAATTTAATATAAATAGGTTTTTTTTTCCTCATCAAGCAGTCTTTTCCTTCTCTTTGTCTGTTTTCTTCAACTTTCTTTTTTCTTTTGCCTTACCTCTTTCCCTTCTTCTTTTGTATCTGCTTATTTATTTCTTCTTTTCCTTTCTTCTTCTTTTCCTCTGTTTCTCTTTGTTTTTCTTTTCCCCTCTTATTCTTTCATCTTCATTTAGCCCTGTTCCTCTTTCTTCTTCTTTTCGTCTTTCTTCTATTCCTCCTTTTTTTTTTTTTCCTTTTCATCTTCTTTCTTCTTCTCCTTCTTTTCATCTTTCTTGTGTTCCCCTTTTTTTTTTCTTTTCATTTTCTTTGTTCTCATTCTCTTTCTGTTTTTACAATTCTTAAACAATTGTTTTGAACCATTGATTTATTCTAGTTTGATGGTTTACCGGTTCAAAGATTTTGAGCAGTTTTTCCTAGTTTTGATCAAATATGAAATGAACTGCTAGCTGCGTTGGTGGGGTGACTGGTTCATAATTAAGCCAACTGGTCTAGCCCGGTCCAATTTTGGCATAATTGATCTAAGTAACACCTTTAGTGACAATATCTTAGAAATGTATTTACAATGATGTGATAATTGAATTAGGTTTCAAATGCAATGTTCAGTTGCTACAATCAATTGAGGTTCCGTGTGAAATCATTTTTGGCTTTCTGTAAATCGTAGTTGTAGAATCGAATTAGAATCATTAATTGTAATTGCATAATCTAATTGAATCATTTGTTCTCTCACAAATCATAAAATCGTAAGATTCAAATATTTAAATCGGAATTTTGAAAACTAGACTACAATTTACTTTAAACAATTCTTGGTTGATTGGATAGGTGATCGGGCTATTTAGATAGGGACAAAGCCCATTGTGATTTTAGTTGGGTTAAATGACTTAGTCTATGCATAACTTTTTAAGGCCTAAAGCCATTTTTAACCCTCAGACTCGAATGACTTAGACACTTAACCCCCTGAACATTAACTTGGCCCAACTAGCCCCCTTAACTTGGTAAAATGGTACACTTTAGCCCTTTCCCTACTTAACGCTACTTATACATTGTTGGATAAAATGTATTTGATATCCCCTAATTTTATTTTTCATTCATTTTGTCCCTAACTTCATAAGCTTTGGATTCTTTGACCAACCGTTCTAGAAACAACTTCTCCATCCTTTTCTTTCCTCATTTGAACATCAGTGATGCTCATCCAGCCCATCTCTCTCTCACTCTCTCTCTCTCTCCAAATGCTCAGTCATTGCAACTTTTAGTTCTAATTCAAGTCAAATTACGCTATTTGACTAAGCGTTGGTCGGAGATTGATGATTTGGCAATTTTCAGGAAAGATAGTAACTAAGAGGGTATTGATTCTCAAAAATTCTTAGATTTGTTAAGGTGGACTTCACATTGTTTTTGTTGAAATCAGTTGGATTTATTATTTTGTTGGGTATTTCTTTTAACATCGCATACCATGTGTTCGAGAAAATTACCCAATGAAATATGGATTAATCTCATGCTCTAATTGGAAAAGAGTCGGGTGTTTGTGGAGTTGCTAATCTTATCAACCACAGTTTTATTCATTAGTAAGGGAATGGAAGTTTAAGCAAACTACAACAATTGCAAGGAAAAAAGTAACAAAAACAATCAAACTGACTTGTTTTTTTAGCAAGACAAACTAGTGAATCAAACTCACTTGCACAATAAGAGGAATCATCTGCCAATCAGGATTCTTTTGTGGCAAATTTTTGTACACATCAAAGTTATGAATTTTTAAGTCATTGCTCTTCATTAGTTTTTGTTTAGAATGCAAAATACTTGAAGCAATTGTTTGGTTGGAAATTGTGAATCAATTTATTCAGTTCAAGAGGTAAACTTCTTGATGTTTTTGAAAAGAGATAAACTTTTAGTCACCAAAGTTTTGTACTTTCATGTCAATGCCCGTTCAAGTGATAGCCTGTGCTAGAACTAGTGTTCTACAGTTAATTTTTGCATTACTTGTCCATTCCATAATGTCATTTTTGTTGAGATTCTGGATCTCTGCAACATTTAGCCAGTTTTGGTGCTAAATACAGCTAGGGACCTCTATTTCTCATAGCTATACATTTGAATTAGAGAAATGGAGCTGTAGAGAGGAGAATAGAGAAGTGTCAGTTGTACGTTTTGAAGTTGATTGTTGAATGGAGATAGACTAGCCATTGGTCCCTTTAAATTTAGTTTCCAACAAAAGATATATGTGGTAGTTGTTTCTTAAAAAGTTGGGGAAAGAATTATGAAATAGAAATGGTGTAAGGAAGTTAAGGGCTTAAGTGTACCATTTTGCCAAGTTGAGGGGGTGTGTTGGACTGAGTTGATGTTCAAGGGGTTAAGTGTTCAAGTCATCCAAGTTTGAGGGCTAAAAATGCCTTTAGGCTTTTTTTTTTGTTTTTATAAATATGCAATTTTGCCTCGTAAGTGTTAGATTTTACTAATTTTATGAATAGTTAATCTTTCATCCACTAACAATATTGTCGAAAGCCAAGGTTATCAAGCTTAGACTTGGTTTTGTTAATGACGTATTAGGCATCTCGATTTATGAATTGGATGCTACTCCTCTAAAATGGCTTGGGCAAAAGCCAGATTAGTTATATTCAATGGTGCTACCACTATAAAATATTTTCCAAAATTAAATTCTATATACATATGTCAAACGTTATTAGACAATTTCAAAGTTTGTGAGTCTGAACATATTGTTGCTCCTATAAAATTGGTCACATCATCATTATAAAAACATATTTATCTCAATTTTGTGGCCTTTTTTTGGTAGGTAAAATTTCCTTCACAAGTGTTAGGGAAAAATGGTAGTCCACAAAAATATGAGGGGTCACTTGCATGTTTCCTGGAGCATGAAGGATGTCAAACACATGGAGCAATGAGAAAGTATTTAAACCTGGCTATGTCCTAGGCCAAGTGTTCCTTCGATCAATTGAGGGTAAAAAGCACCATTGGTTCTAAATTTTTAATTACCATTCAAATTAGTCCTCATCCTTCATTTTGTTGCAAATTGATCTCAAGCCTTTATAATTCATTGCATATAGGTTTCTAGCCTTAGTACACACAAAAATTGAATTTACCTTGAAGAAAAACCATAGTCGTAAGAACTAGATTGGTTGATTTAACTCGTTCAACCATGAATTGGTTCTCCTACCAGCCTAGTAAACAACATTTGGTGTTTAGTCAGAACTGAAAAAAGCTGTTAAACCATTGAATTGGAAAAAGCTATGGGCACAAGGACATAAACTAGTTTTATGCTCATCCTACATATGGTTTAATTTTATAAGAAAAATTAAAACATAAAAATATGATAAAATATTATTGCATAATTATTACTTTATATATATAAATATAAAAAAAAATAAAAAATCTCAACAGCTTTAGTTACCAAACAAAAGGTACAAGTTAATAGTTTGGTACATGCATTTGTTAGGATATGGGGATTGGACCAATTGTCCAACCGATTAAACCGATTAGACCACAAACATGGCCAGCTTCTATCACGGGCTTAGTTCTTATGAAAAAAAATAAAATCTTAAATGGTTCAGTAATTGTTATACCATACCAAGCTTTGGCCACTAGTTTGAAGGTCCAATGGAGTTTTCCTTATAAGCTAGGCTTTGAAAAGCTTGTTGGAGTCTGGCTTATAGGCTAAAAACTTAATAGGTTGACCATTAACTAGGGAGAAACATAATATGAAGGAAATCCTCATGATCATGGAGTTAATCATGTAATCCTAGGAGTTTACCACATTACTACCACGTTCTATGAGTGTATGAAAGGCTAGATTCATGAAGAGTAAGGTTTGTTATCCTGACTAGCTCAAAGTTCTCACAATGCTACCTTATCTCCCAAGCCTTTACTGATTTAAGCATCGGATGGTCTTCCCTAGACACATAACTCTGAGGCCCCTAACCTTTTCTTTGGTCTTAGGCCCATCCATCCCTTACGGTCTTAAGCACCCCATCAAGTACTTTGGTATCAATTTGGTGATGATTGCGCGAACAACTAAACTTGGTTTAAACTAGGAGATCACACCTGAATAATGAGGCTGGCCAAGAGGAGGCCAAGGCTGACACCTTAATGGAGGCAGAAAAGAATCCCCTAGGTGATTGTGAACACTTTGGAGGTTAGGGGGTTGCTTGAAAAGCAAGAAGTTCAATGCTCTTAAGTGGTCCTTACTTAAGAATATGTGAGAGCAATTGGGGTAGGAAATTTGAAGGGCTCTTCCCTGAGCGCTAGAGAAAGAAGTGGAAAGCCATCATGGAGACACAACTAGGCAAGTCTTCACATATAAGGGGGCGATAGGTCTACTAGAAGAGCAAGGAACGGTAAGGCGCAGCAAGATTTAGGGTTAGTAACATCAACAATGTCTTCTAGAGGCTAAATGAGATGTAGAAGCAATTGAAGGTGGAATGCTCAAGGGAAGAGTGCAAAGTTTTGAAAGAACCCTTGTTGGGTATTACTTACATATGCCTTTAACACTTTATGGATGAAATCTAAGGAGAGGTTTGCCTTTTTCAATGAGTTGTCATAGGAGTTCTTACAAAATTTCATGGGAAGCTGCCTCTAAAAAAAAATGTCAAATTAGGTCTTAGACGTCAAGTAGGAGAAGAACGGGGCATTCAGGGACTATTTGTGAGTGTTTAACTTAGAGGCCATTTAGATTCTTGATTTTTTTTCCTAGATGTCAAGTTATTGGCCAATAACAGAAATTTTCCCAAGTCATGATTTTCTTGGTTTATCCAAGAGAATGAAGCACAGAGTTTGGAAGAATTATACAACTAGCCATATTGTAATATCCAGTTGAAGGTGCCAACTAGCATGACGAAGGAAAATAATCGACAAAAGGTGATGTGAACCCTATAGTTGTAAGACCTAGAAATACACCCATAATGGTTTTCAAGCTCCAAGATTTTAACCAAAAGACTGATAATCACCCTACCTCTAACCATCTTATGATTAAAAATGAGTAGTACAAGAAAGAATACAAAAGATATTGAATTACCTAGTGTGCCAAGTGAACTTGACAAAAAACTCAAGAAAATGCTTGGTAGCAGTTGTATATTATAAAATCTAGTTGTTAAAATAATGCCAGTGACATAGCCATCCCTCGGCCCTGCCTAGGAAGCCTGTGAGAGCTAGTCTCATGGTGGTTGTAATTGGCTAGTTGTATGTGTGTGCGAATTAAAACTTCATGCTATTAGTTGATTAGCCTAGAATATGCAAAAATACATGCTCTTTATGCTTTGACTAGAGTAAATAGAAACCATAAAAACATTCACTTGGCCAAAGTACTTTCATAGAAAACAAGTTCAAATAGCCAAAGCATACAAAATCAACATTTGTATGATTAATACTGCATATAACAACCATGTGAAGGCATTCAACATAAAGTAGACTAATTCTCCTCACCCAAGAGCAACCCTAGAGTCTAAGACTAAAAAATATAGACAAGGGAGGCAACCAAGTGTACAATACATATACAACCCTCGACTGAGATCTCCTCCATTAACTCCTACCTTAGAAATGAATCCTAGTGGCGAGTCACAAAAGCCTGTCTACATGCTGCTAGGCTCTGTGGCTAAGAAAAACAGTATAGTTAGCATTGTTACATAACCAATGAGTAACCCAAGTAGACTAGAATCATAAAAATTCTTGAAGTGAAGTACCTGCAACACAAACTACTGTGACAACCCTCAATGGTTATTCGGCCCAACAACATTAGAATCTGCACAACATAACTAGGGAGTGAGAATTCAAAAATTCTCAGTAAAGGGTCTTCACCTACAAGAAAAGTTACTAAGGACAACACATATGTAAACATATATAATCTGCTGTGAGCTCTAACAGCCTGAGGCTAAACTTATGCATATAGATTTTAGTCCTTTGGGACCTGTCCTCTTCCTAGTCCTTGAACTACAAGGCAGAGCTTTGCCTATTAGCAAGCATAGCTTATTAGCCGAACCAGTGATGATTCACTAGTTGAAACTCCCTTATGTTGTACAAGGGCAATATGGTGGAACTACTGTCGACTAGGCCATAAAAACCCACTAGGCCATAAAGACCCACCAGGTATACTAAGGTTTCACATTGTAACCTCGTGCCTGATTGCACGGCTAGGTCACTGATAGTACTAAACTTTTCACCCAAGCTAGTGATACTTCATTGTGGCCTTAATTAACTAGTTTTCTTGCTTATGGCCAAAGAAACCATAAAACCCAAGAAAACTCCTAGGTATTGGAGGAGTTTTGGAAGCCTCGAAGTAACCCTCGGAATAATTAGACCCCTAGGTATCCTAAGCACCCTTTCAGGCCTCCCCTCGAACTTCTGAGCAAAATTGGAAATTTTCAACCAACATAACTGTGGCGATGCATCGTCGTAGTATATAACCCCTAGAATTTTTTTGTGGTGTTGGTGAAGCATTGCCAATACTTGCGATGCCCAAAATTTGCAGTTTTGCTGCTACATCATTTGAAGACTTACCAAACATGTTAAACATGCTTGAATGACCTTCCAACTTCACATACCTGCAAAACATGTTGCAAAAACCATAGCCAACTATCACAAGCATACCTATGATGCATTATAACATCATTACAAGCTCCAAAAAACTAGTAGTTCATGATTATCAACTTTGCCTACTAACTAATGCCATTGTCAAAACTACTTGAATTCATCAAGCAAACATACTCCAATAGCATTAATTAAGCTTGAAAACATTACTCCCTAACCTTAACATTAACTCACAAGCAAGAATCAAGCAACTCTTCCACAAAAAGAAAGTTGCATAAAGTTCTACCTAAGTTCCAAGCAAACAAAGGCACAAAACACCAAATTACTAACTTTTAACTAAAACCCAAGCTTCCATTCATCTAATAAACAAAAATTCACCAAGAAATCATAAGTTACATCACATAAAAAACAAGGGATGGTTGGAAATATGGTTCTAAGCTCAAAAAACTTGAAATTCCACTTGGACAAGCTTCCTATAGCATGTATACCCTTGGTAGCTTTAAATTTCACCAAAAACTCTTGGTTTTGAGCTCAATTTCATGAAGAAATCAAGGAAGGAAGGATGAACTTGGGTTGAAGTGTAGAAATGGCAGCCATCCTCCCTTTACCAAGTTTATATACTCCTTTTAAACCCAAAGCCACCATAGTTATTAAAAAGTTGCAAAATAATCCCCCTTTCCTCAAAACTTGGTCAAATCTTGTTTATTTAAACTAAACTTAGGTTAAAAGTAAAAGTTAGGTTTCTAAACTCATTTTTAACTCTCAGGGCACGGCCTGACTCTTCAAGATGGAAAATTACCATTTTACCTTGAACCTCATTTGGTGCCTTAACCGTCTTGGAACTTAGTGAACTTTGCTAAACTTATCTATTCTTGCTATGTGAACTTGAAATAAGGTTCCAAACTAGGTTTCAAACACTTTACCTTCCTCAAACAAGCTTCTAGCTATGAGAGTCATAACATTCACCTCTCATTCTGGAATTCGGTCCCCTAAATTCCATTGCAACTAAGGAAAAACACTAAGATACCTTTTTAGCATATCCTACTCTGCCTCCCAAGTAGCTTCCTCTTCATTATGGTTTGACCAGAGGATCTTAACCATTGGAATTCACTTGGTTTCGAGTTTCTTGACTTGCCTATTGAGTATCTGAACGGGCTTTTCTTCATAGGTCAAGTCCTCCTGAATAGAAATCGCTAAAGGGTTGACTACTTGTCTCAGATCCACTATGCATTTTCTTAGAAGATTAATGTGAAACACGTTATGCACTTGGTACAAGTTGGGTAGTAATGACAACCGATAAGTAACCTTCCCTATTTTCTCCAGAATTTCATAAGGATTAATGTACCTAGGGGCTAATTTACCCCTCTGCCCAAACTGAGTAACTCCTTTCATGGGAGACACTTTGAGAAGTACATTGTCTCCAACTTCAAAACTCAATTCCCTTCTCACCAAATTCCTATACTTAGTCTACTGGTCGTTAGCTACTATAATCCATTTATAGATCAACTTGATCTTAGCTGTGGTGTCAGCTATAATCTCAAGACCAACAACTATCTTATTTGAAGGGCTTGCCCAACAATGGGGCGTCATGCATCACTTACCATACAAAGCCTCGTATGGTGCCATACCTATATCAGTTTGATGAATTTTATTATAGGCAAACTCAATGAGTGGCAAATGCTAATCCCAATCTCCTCCTAAGTCAATAGCACACATGCGTAACATATTTTCCAAATTCTGAATTGCCCTTTCAGACTGTTCATCGGTTTGAGGATGAAAGGCAGTACTAAGACTAACTTTGCTCCCCAATGCTTCTTGGAAAGCATTCCAAAACCTTGACATAAACCAAGAATCTTTATCTGATATAATCTGATCTGGTATACCATGCAACCTCACAACCTCTTTGATATACAACTAAGTTAACCTTTCCAAAGTGTAAGTGATCTTTATGGGTATAAAGTGCACCAATTTAGTCAGCCTATCGACCACTGCGCAAACAGCATAATGTTAACTCTAGGTATTCGGTAACAATACTAGGAAATCCATTGTAATGGACCCCCACTTTTTTCTGGAAAAGGTAAACTCTGAAGTGTGCCTACCAGCTTCTGATGTTCAGCTTTAATCATCTAACATGTCAAACACTTTGCCACATCTCTTACTACATCCCTTTTAAGTCTTGGCCACCAAAAGTGTATCTTCAGATCATGGTATATCTTACTAACACCAAGGTGAACACTTAACTTGTTAGTGTTGTGCCCAAAAGGCCAATCATGGGATGATTGTATTTTTGCACATTGAGTCATGATATTTTATTGAGGCATTAATCCAGCAATTATGTTTGTTGTTTTGTTTCTGCGTAACGTAATAAACATAATTGTAACCGTAGAATAATGATATTCTTAAACGTCCCTAGATTAGTATTATTGTGGAGCGGGTTGCAATAATACATAACTACTAGCATATGTGGAGACTAATATGAGATATGTAGTCTGCATATGGGTACAAGTTGGAGAACTTGTGTACTGGACCGACCCACCATGAGAACAATACATGGATCGTTATATGAGTGTCATAAGTGATTCTCATAGTGGTAATGGTATATGTAGTCCTTCGACCTAAGATACTTTGATACTTTCCTTTATTGCTCGTAACTGAGTGAACCTAAAGGAGGTCATTGGGTATGTCACATATCATGCGGAGGGATTTGTATGATCAAGATGGGATTTGTCCCTCCTATGTAACGGGAGTGATATCTTTGGGCCCCTTAATAGAGTTAGACTTAGAAAAATGCATGGCCATGCTCGGATGAGTTGATATACGATATCAATGTCATCAGTTTAAGTTGGTCTACTCAGTAATTAAGAAACCAAAGATTGGGCTATACGAGAGTGACACATTCCATGTCTCGTGCTTAGTCTTGATATCTTGGACAAAGGGACAGTGGCATATATCGGTGATGATCATAAAGGTTTAGTCGAATCACCGACAATCTTGTCACTTGGGTAGCAATGATGTGTTGCTAGACACCGCTCATTGCTTATGATCATAAATGTGATTTATGATCATTAGCAACGTGGAAAGAGCCTATTGGGTTGTACACATAGAGCTATTTGGATCATTAGAGTGCATGGGCTAATTATTGGGGTTATGGTTTCACTTTAATTTCGTATCAATAATGGGCCCAAGAGTTGAGCCATTATTAAGCCTGAAATTAAAGCCTAATTGGATTAGGGCTTTGAAACCCATTAGGCCTGGAAGTTGAGTCTCACTATAAATACAACTTTTAGTGAGAAATTCGCAGGTCTCCTTGCCCTAGCCTCCCAAAAGGACAGCCACACTCTTCTCTTGCAATTCCTTGGAGGACGCAAGCTAGCACTGCGAGCGCAAGAGAAACGCATCTGCCGGGACGTGGTGGAAGCGTGGTGATCCCAAGAGGCTCGTGTTGATACCATAGAGAGCTTGAACACGTCAACTATTCAAGTTTTGTGATTCGACTCTACAGTTGAGTGAGAGATCTCAACCGAAAATTAGGTATGAAAATTTTCGAACACTCGGTTTACCCCGTTTCACTTGGATCCTGGAGGGTTTCGGTTAAATTTCGCTGCGCTGTATGGCTCCCAAAACCCAACATAACTTACTACTATGTGCTTCATGTAGGAGTTGTTGCCTAAGTCCTTCCACATTCAGTACATGGAGTCGATCTCCATGGTGTAGTATTCCATCCTTGTACTGAAATTCCTTCTTCATAATACCAAGCTTCTTTTCTCCAGTGATTTTCTTCCATAATAGATCTTTACTTTGAGCATTCTTGATCTTAGCCAACCAAGTTGACCATATCTCTAAAGCGTAGACTAGGGACCTTTCCTAGTTTCAGCAAAACTCATACAAAGTCAAGAAATAATCCCCTGATGCTCCTCCTAAGGAATCCGTAGCCTGATCCTTATATAGGATCACTTTTATGTACTTCTGATTCAATGCATCCACCACTACATTTCCTTTGTCTGTACAGTACTTAATCAAGCAATTATAATCCTTTATGTACTCGATCCATCATCGCTTCCTTATATTCAAGTCTTTTTGTGTGAACAAGTACTTCAAAATTTTGTGATCTGTGAAAATCCTGAACGGCCTTCCCATCAAGTAATGCCTTCAAAGCTTTCGTGTAAAGACTACCGCCGCTAGCTTAAGGTCATGAACTAGATAGTTCATTAGGCCTCAATTGCCTTGAGCCATAGGTGATTACTTGACTCTCTTGCATCAATACACACCCCAGACCAAAACCTGATGCATTTATGTACACCGTAAAAGCTTTGTTTGGATCTGGCAGAATGAGTATTTGTGCACTTTTCATCCTTTTCTTCAATTCCAAGTAGGCTTCATCATACTTCGGTGTCCAATCAAACTTCTGAGTTTTCTTGGTCAAGGTTGTCAATGGTGTAGCTATTACAGAGAACTTCTCTATGAACCTCCTGTAGTAGCTTGCCAAATCCAAGAAACTCCTAACCTTTGTAACTGTAGTCGGTACCTTCTACTTAACCACTGCCTGAACCTTTTCAGGATCCATTGACAAACCCTGAGCACTTATAATGTGCCCTAGAATCTGTACGCTTTTGGACCAAAACTCACACTTAGATAGCTTTGCATAATACTAATTATTCCTTAGCACTTGCACAACTGTTCTAGGGTGCTCTTCGTGCTCTTGGGTAGACTGTGAGTTTACCAAGATGTCATCGATGAAGACTTCAACAAACTGATCCAGGAATGGCTTAAAGATTCTATTCATAGCCTCCATGAACACTGCCGGGGTGTTAGTCACACCAAACGACATAACTATGTACTTGAAGTGCCTATGCCTCGTCCTCCTTAACTCTGATCTGAAAGTACCTAGATCGAAGGTCAATCCTAGAAAACACTTTCGCTACCCTGAGCCCATCAAATAGGTCATCGATCCTAGGAAGTGGATACTTGTTCTTGATTGTTATTGCATTTAACACTCTACAATCAATGCACAGTCTTAAAGTTTCATCCTTCTTTTTTACAAACAACACGGGGGCTTCCCACGGTGCTACACTAGGCCTTATGAAGCCTTTCTCTTGCAGTTCCTTTAACTGATTTTTTAACTCATCCATTTCAGGAGCTGATATTCGATAAGGTGGTATCAAAATATGTTCTACTCCAGGTTGAAGATGGATAGAAAACTATGTTTCCTTCTTGGGTTGTAATCCAAGCAACTTCATTGGAAACACTTCAGGAAACTGATTGGCTATAGGAATCTCCTTAAGTTCTTCCCTTATGGCCACCCCATTCAAAGAATAACATTCTACTTCGTTGACTATGAGGATGGTATCAATAAGTTTAAGGTGCAAACTCTTAGCATTGGATGCTAACCTTCCTGTGCAAGTCACCATAGCACCCTAAGCATCAGTAATGTTGACTGAATGACTAGCATAGTCAATTTGCACCTTGTGCTTGGTTAGCCAATCCATTCCCAACACTAGGTCATAAGACCTTGATTCTATAACCCATAACTCACAAGAGAAATTATGGTCGCCTAACTGCAAGGGATACCTAGTAACCAACTCATTGGTCACAATAAAACTTCCTATATAGTCTTGATGAGTCTCAACTAATCTGAGATTTGTCACTGCAATTTAAGTCTATATGCCAAGGCAGAAAATATCATAGAAACAGTAGCTCCAGTATCAAAATGTACTCTAACACTACCATTATGGAAAGTAAAGTTACCTCGAACGATGGTTGGCTCTTTGGTTACTTCACAGGCCAAGGCGAAAACCCTCAGCTCAATTGCTGCTATGGTCACACTAGGTCAATTTCCTATGGAAAGAGAAGCAGGGGGTGGATTCCTAGGTGAACCCGGCAAGGGTTGAGCCAGTGGGCATTCCATTGCCTAATGACCTCTTCGACTGCGGATGTTGCAGACATCTGTTCCCAAGGTACATGGCTTCGTGCCATGGAATCTTCTACACTTAGGGAACAACTCCACTTTCCTTATCTTGAAGGGACCTTGATTCTCGGTCATTCTTCCTACTTTTGGTCATTTCCCGGCACTCTTGCCTGGGTTGGATGGTCCAACCTCCACCTTCCTGTTTGGAGTTCTTGAGTCTTCAATTTCTCTTTCTAAGGCCAATACCTTCTGGACCACTTGGCGATAGCTCTGGATGTTTATAATTGCCATATACCTTTGAAGCATAGGCTTAAGACCTTGGAAGAACTTCTTGGCCTTCAACTCATCATTACTGGCCATATAAGGAGCATACCGAATGAGGAAATTGTAGCATTGCTCATACTCCCTCACAGACATTTCTCCTTGGATCAGGTTCTCAAATTGGATCCTCCTCTGATCTTGTGCAGCTTCATTGATTTATTCTTATCAAAACTTCCTCTCGAAGTCTAACCAATTAAGCACCATTTTCTTGTGCTCTGGTTGAGTGCCATTACTTTTCCTCAACATCTCCATCTCATCATCCCACCAAAAACTAGCCCTCCATTTAAAAAAGAAAGGTACTAAGGCCATTCTCTGCTTTGATTCATAGCCTCTACATGTAAACAACTAATTCATCCTGGATAACCAATCCTTTGCTTGATCAGGGTCACCTAGCCCATCAAAATTTGGTGGGTGAACTGTCTTGAACTTCTTAAGCAACCTCATTTGGTGTGGGGTTTCTCCCCTCCTTGGAGCCTTTATAACCTTCAGTTCTTCTTCATGCTCATAAACATGATCTTTTCTCTTATGGGCCCTAATCACTTGCCACTACTCAGCTTGCCCCACTTGACCTTGGGATGGTTCATTCCTTTGGTCATTTTCCTCCTAGACAACTTCTCTGTGCTCATGGTCTTCGAACAACTCATTCATGATGGTAGTCATACCTTATGCCACTTGTGTCATAGTCTATGTTAACCCCTAAAGTACCTCGGATATCTCATCTAGCCATGCCACAATTGGATCACTAGAACCTTCCTCAGGTTCTCTAGCTCTTCTTGTAGCTCCTGACTTAGTGTTAACCATAGCAGCTTGGAACCAAAGCTAGATGACATTTGCTAGATGTTGGTCAGTACTAAATATCCTAGCACATGGACTTTAAAACTAGATCTCAGTCTTAGCCTCCAATATCTATAAACTGAGCTCTGAGCTTTGATACCAAAAACTAACATGTCCATCCCTCAAACCTACCTAGGAAGCCTATGAGAGCTAGTCTCACGGTGGTTGTAATTGGCTAGCTATATATGTGTGCGAATCTAAACTTCATGCTACTAGTTGATTAACCTAAAGTATGCAAAATGCATTCTCTTTCTACTTTGACTAGAGTAAATGGAAACCATAAAAAAATTCACTTGGCTAAGGTATTTTCATAGAAAACAAGTTCAAATAGCCATAGCATACAAAATTGACATTTGTATGATTAATACTGCACATAATAACTATGAGAAGGCATTCAACATAAAGTGCACTAATGCTCTTCACCTAAGGGCAACCCTAGAGTCTAAGACTAAAAAATATAGACAGGGGGGACAACTAGGTCTATAATACATATACAAGCCTCGGCTGAGATCTCCTCCACTAACTCCGACCTTAGAAATGAATCCCAATGGCGAGTCACAAAAGCCAGTCCACATGCTGCTGGGCTCTGTGGCCAAGAAAAACATTATAGTTAGCACTGTTACTTAACCAACAAGTAACCCTAGTAGACTAGAATCATAAAGATTCTCAAAATGAAGTAACTACAACACAAACTGCCGTGACAACCTTCAACGGTTATCCGGCCCAACAATGTCAAAATTTGCACAACATAACTAGGGATTGAGAATTTAGAACTTCTTAGTAAGGAGTCTTCACCTGCAAGAAAAGTTACTAAGGACAACACATATGTAAACATATATAATCTCCTGTGAGCTCTTATAGCTTGAGGCTAAACTTCTACATGGAGGTTTTAGTCCCCTGGGACCCGTCCTCTTCCTAGTCCTTGAACTACAAGGCAGAGCCATGCCTATTAGCAGGCATAATTTAGTAGCTTGACCAATGTTGATTCACTAGTTGAAACTTCCTTATGTTGTACAGGGGCACTATGGTGGGACTACTATCGACTAGGCCATAAAGACCTAGTAGGTGTGCTAAGGTTTCACATCGTAACCTCGTGCTTGACTATATGGCTAGGTCACTGATGGTACTAATCCTTTCACCTAAGCCGGTGATACTTCGTTGTGGCCTTAATTAACTAGTTTTCTTGATTATGGACAAAGAAACCATAAAAACCCAAGAAAACTCCTAGGTCTCGGAGGAGTTTTGGAAGCCTTAGAGTTCCCCCAGAATATGCAGACCCCTAGGTACCCTAAGCACCCCCTTGGGCCTTCCCTCGAATCTTTGAGCACAATTGGAAATTTTCAGCCAACATAGCTGTGGCGACGCGTCGTCACAGTAAATAACCCTTGGAACTTTTTCATGTGTTGGTGACGTGTTGCCAGTATTGGTGACACGTCACCAATACCTGCGATGCCCAAAATTTCCAATTTTGTTGCTACATCCTTTGAAGACTTACCAAACATGTTAAACATGCTTGGATAGCCTTCCAACTTCACATACCTATAAAAAATGTTACAAAGACCACAAATAACTATCACAAGCATACCTATGATGCATTGTAATATCATTCCACGTTCCGTAAACCTAGTAGTCCACCATGATCAACTTTTCCTACTAACTAATGCTATTGTCAAAACTACTTGAATTCATCAAGCAAACATACTCCAATAGAAGTAATCAAGCTTGAAAACATAACTCCCTTACCTTAACTTCAACTCACAAGCAATAATCAACAAACTCTTCCACAAAAACCAAGTTCCACAAAGTTCTACCTAAGTTCCAAGCAAACAAAGGCACAAAACACCAAATTACTAACTTCTAACTAAAACTCAAGCTTCCAATCATCTAATAAACATGAATTCACCAAGAAATCATAAGCTACCTCGCATAAAAAATAGGGGATGGCTGGAAACATGGTTCCAAGCTCAAAAAACTTAAAATTTCACTTGGAACAAGCTTCCTATAGCATGTATACCCTTGGTAGCTTCAAATTTCACAAAAAGATCTTGGTTTTGAGCTCAATTTCATGAAGAAATCAAGGAATGAAGGATGAACCTAGGATGATGCCCAGAGGCATTTTCGCTGGAAGACATTGTGACTTCGGGAGGGACTTCCTGAGAGGCAGAACTCCTGGAGCCTAGATTTCCCAGGGGAGTGTGCCTGTAAAACTCGTAGAGAAGGGTTAGGAGGTCCCCGGGATCTTTTTCCGAGGAGGAGCCTCCGACGCCCAAGTCAGTGTCCTGAGAGGTGAGAGAGGGGGAGCACTAAAAGGTTTAGTTGCCTTGCCTGTTTGTATTTCCTCAGGGGGAGAGGGTCGGATTGAGATCCCTTTGCCAGGGCCTGTTCCCTGGTATTTATAGGAGTTCCCAGCCCGTTAAGATCATGACACGTATTCGGTCGGATGTTCTCTGTGTTTCTGGGCATAGGGGACAAGTAGCCGTTTGCAGGCTCCTTGAGCCTTGAGCCGAGACAGGTCGTGACAAGACCTGAACGGCGTCGGCGTCTCAGACCGCCATTTGGGGCGGCGTGTAGCGCCTGTGGGCGACATGTCAGAGGCTCCTTAAATGCTTATACCGTACTCCCGAGGTCCTCTGGCCGAGGTCGTTCTCTGGTACGGATGACCTTTTTCGGTAGTTATGCTTTGTAGTTCGGGAAGTCCCCTGGTTCGAGGGTTCCACCTTCGGGGAAGTTCTCTCCTGCTTACAATAGCTGGTTCTTTATCCCCGAAGGTGATCCGCCTGGTCCCCCGAGGGAGCCGGTGATACCTTTAAAACGCCTAGCGTATTCAGGCGAAGTTCGGACTTCGTGGTATCTGACTTCGCTCCTTCCGAGGTCAGTGATAGTGCCTCTTTCGGGTGACGCCAGGCTTCCCGACCATGTTTTCG
This sequence comes from Aquilaria yunnanensis, assembly GCA_039654915.1. Classification (NCBI taxonomy): domain Eukaryota; kingdom Viridiplantae; phylum Streptophyta; class Magnoliopsida; order Malvales; family Thymelaeaceae; genus Aquilaria; species Aquilaria yunnanensis. The sequence goes on along the minus strand of CM077594.1, from coordinate 76,767,773 downwards.
TCAAGAAGTATGTACTGAGAAAGGCGATAGCCCTTCGGCTATCAGGTTGAAGTGTAAAAATTGCAGCCATCCTCCCTTTACCAAGTTTATATGCTCTTTTAAACCCAAAGCCACCATAGTTATTAAAAAGTTACAAAATAGCCCCTCTTTCCTCAATACTTGGTCAAATCTTGTTTATTTAAACTAAACTAGGGTTAAAAGTAAAAGTTAGGTTTCTAAACTCATTTGTAACTCTTTGGACTCGGCCTGACTCTTCGTGATGCAAACTTATCATTTTGCCCCTGAACCTGATTTGGTGCCTTAACCTTCTCAGAACTTAGTGAACTTCGCTAAACTTACCTAATCTTGCTATGTGAACTTGAAATAAGGTTCTAAACTAGGTTTCAAATACTTTAACTTCTTCAAACAAGCTTCCAGCTAGGAGAGTCATAATAACCAGACTATAGCCTTTAATAACATTTTTAGGCCATAATACGTAAGGCCTTATCTCAATAAACTAGGAGTCCTAATCCTATAAGAAGTCCTACTTAGACCCCAAGATATGCAGATAGGCTCCTTGGTGTGTCCAAAGCATGTCTCAACCTTACATGCAAGACTTAGTGATAAGAACCCCATTGGTATATGAATAAAAAAATGCCCCAAAATTCTAAGAAGTTCCACAAATGGCATCCAAGAGACTAGAAAACCCTACTCCTACTCAACTTGTGAATAGAAATAAGCAGTATAACAAAATCACACAAAGAACATGTAAAACACCTTATGTGCCAAAAGTAAGTTCACAAAAAACAAAGAGAGAAATTAATGTTACCTATGAAGAAAACATATATATGGGAAGCCTTATATAAATTTTTAGGCCATATAGTTTCACAACATCTAAACTAGAATGAAATCGAACTCCTAAGTAACAAGAAATCCTAAATTGTCTTGAAGTGGTCCTAAAAAACACAAAAAGCTCTCAAATAACATCTTGAGCATGTTTCTTATTCCAAAATGTGCAAAATATTTTTTCAATTACAAACAAAACCAAAACCAAGTAGAAATAGGCTAGCCCTCTCAACTGAGCCTTTGACATGTTCGAGTACACCCTTAGTGCCTTCTCGGGTCTTCACATGGTTTGGAATTTCTTTTGGTGCACCATGGTTCTTGAAGTGTCTTAAGGTGAATGGTGCTCCTTAAAGTGTAGGTGGACTCTAGGTTGTATGCTCCAAAGATGCATGTGTGGACTTGAATGACCTAGACCAAAGTTCTTCAAGAAGCTCCAATTTTACTCTTTTGGCTCTCCTTCGATATTTCTAGCCTTGTGTTCCTCAAAATTTTATTTAATAAAGCCTTGAAGTGCCTATGCAAGCTCCTTCACTCTTTTCCTTGTCATGGGTCCACTTGTGATCCTTTGAGGGTTTTAAGGTGTTCTTGTTATGCTTGGTGGGTATTCATCACTTAGGCCTATCTATAAAAGTGTAAAAAATAATTTAAAGGATAACAAAGTTAAGAAATTTGACCAGCTTAGGTCACTTAGTGTCTCGGGCACACCCTAGAACCTTTAAGGTGTATGGCGGGGCTTAGGTACATGCACCTTGGGCTGTATGCGTGCACTAGAATGCACATGGTCTTGGACTTCAAGTATGTTGATTCAAGGTGAAGAATCAACCAATTCTAGCTCATTCCAACTTCTTGGACATCTTTAGCTTCTCGATCCTTGATGAGGCTCTCAATGATCCCTTAGAGCACCCTCATGAGCTCCTTAGTGTTAGCCATTGTGCTAAGACCTAAGGTGATCCACAAGGGGTCCTTATGCATGCCTTGCTCTATGTTAGTTTGATTCCTATCATCTCCCCCTTTCTCAAAAGGATACAACCTTGAATTTGAAACATTTTCAAATAAACACAAATCATAAAACATTAAAAGTAGCACTAATATTGAACTCACTTGGTAAATTAGGCTTCTAAGTGTTGTCATTAATCTTTTTGAACAGTTGAAAGGCTATATCTTCCCCCGACACTAAGGTTAGGGCTATGACATACATTATATATTATTTTTAAGCAATAAAAGTAAGCTAAGTAAAGTAAAGTTGAGTTCCTAAGTGTGAAATGGCACTTGAGAGCAAAAATGTAAAATGTTAATTTGGCTCGGGTTAATTGTGTGGCCATAATTTTGATGAAATTAAGGCCATGGAAATGTTTATGACTAATTAAGTTAAGACCATAAGTATTTCTAGCCTTTTGAATCAAAAGCGGAAGTTAAGGTCTAAATATGCATTAAGTGTGAAATTGAGCTATTATGTCTTATAACGGCTTAAATGGCATAAGGGAAAAGTGTGGGTAAGAAATAATTTTTTTTTACCAATGAAGGATGGTGGAGGATGATTTTAAGTGGCTTAAGTGAATCAAGACTAAGTTTGAGGCCTAAAGTGACAAGTAGGTAACAAATTGGCTAGTGGGAGTAGTTGAGATACATTTTGATGAATTTGCCACTATTCGTCACCTTCTCTCTTAGCCATTTTCATCTGAATCTCTTCTTCCCAAATCAAAATATTCATTCCTATAAAATTACACAATTTCCTGGAAAATTGAAGGTCCCAAAGCATCCACATCAAGACCCTAGCTAGCTCTTGTTGTTATTGGTACAATTGAGTTATTTCTTACAAGTTTTTGCTTCAAATCCTAAGGTAAGCTCCTTCCATACTTGTTGGATGGTTTAGTCTCAATAAATGGTTATAATTAGTCTTAGTTACATGCCTATGGTGTCCACTTTGGCTAGGAGTAGGCTTGGAACTCAAGAAGAGTTAGTTGAGCTCAAGTGTGTCTTATAGGTTGTGCTTGCTTGAATATTGCTTTGTGGTAGATTTTAGGTAAGGGTATAATTTACTTATACTCCAATAATGCATATAAATGTTGTATTACATGTCAAAATGATGTAGAAATAAGACCCAAGTGGATTGGCCATGGAGATAAGGAATTGCAGCAAGATGTGCACAAGTTATGTATATGAGATAAGCTCCAGGAAATGCCCTAGTGCCATGGCACCCCGCTTCGAATTGCAGTTCCAGGAGCATGAATTTTGGAATATCACAAGTAGGGGTAAAAAATGAATTGAGCCTCATCAAAATAGTTTGAGTATGAGCTCAATTTTTTTTTCTTGAATCGAGTCTAACAAGCTTTGAGCCCAAAGTAGAGTCATAATTTAGGTTCAAACCCTTAATAAATTGAGCTAGAACCTAGTACTATTCAACTCAAACTCTTATTAAGCCTAATGAGCCTAAAATCCCTAATTCCTAATTCCATCTTTATACCTCCTTTAGGGACTCTCACCTTTCGCATGTCAGACTCTCAACTCACAGACTTTTATCATCATGTCTCACAGGCCACTATTTTGCTATCTCACAAGGCATAGTCTTGCCATCTATGTATCTGTTGCCTTTTTACCATCTCATAGAAAAGATCAGCATAAGCAAAAAAGATTCATTTACCCCTGTCACCAAACCCAATTCTTATTGGCCATGGTCCACCACTGCAAAGTCATCATCGGTTAACCTGGTTCTGTTGCAGGCTTTAGAATGACCTTCACCCATTTAATCACACCCAGAAATTTAGCTCGAGCTCACCAGAATTGGCCAGGTAAAACCTTGCTTCTTCTGGATGCTGGAGTTAAAGACTGCTAATATGAATATTTTTAAAGCATTCCATGTTAGACTTTGCATAAATTTCATATTTTTTCTGTTAAATTTATGGTGTTTTCATGTTTGACAATTTTTTGTTGGAGCTAATTTAGATAGGAAGTAAGCAACTAACGTCAACGGCTTTTTTCCACCGTTGAGAGATGGGTGCAGGCTAATATGAATGATTTTTTAAAGCCTTCCATGTTAAACTACTAAGCCAATTTGATTCCTAACCTATTTTTTTAGTTAGTCAAATCTGTCCAACTTACAGCCCCTCTAAAAAGTTGAAGTATATGGTAAAGTGCATATATTATCAATGCTTATGTATCTTATTTGATTCATAACCTACTTATATATATATATTCATTTGAACTTTGAAGAACTTCTTTTTCATCCTTTTAATGGGTGTTGGTATATTTGTTATTGCTAGTTATAGATGTCTGGTGAGTTATGGTCTTTTAGAAGTTTGTTCTTTATTAAATCTGGATGATGTTGCTTGTTTAGAGCTCATCATTTGAAAAGAGCTATAATTGCGAGGTTCAAACTAAATATATAAGGGAATGAGCTATGGTTAGGAATTTTAGTACTATCTCATCATATGGTCTGGTTGCTACGTAGCTAGATTTTTTTACCTTAAATATTATTCCAACAATTTTGATGGACTTTCATTTGCTGCTTTTGTTGCTACTTTCATGCATCTTGATACTTCCCTTTTTATTGTTTTAAAAATGACAATATACCATAAGCAATAACCCTCTTTTGCTGCTATTATATGTTGCTGTTCTAAGTCATTCCCTTTTGATGATCATTGACAACACCTCTAGTAGCCTTTATTTACACCTATTCTACTTCCTTTTCCAATTTTTTAGGTTTGGTTTCAAGGTCCGAAGAATGGCTAATGGCCATAAAAAACATGCAGTGAAGCACATCTTACTTGTTTTGATGCAAAGCACATTTGAAGCTATGAACTTTTATAATTTGTTGACATCAGAACTTGGTTGTTTACGGCTTTATAAAACTTTTGTTAAACTTAGATGAACTACCTTGATTATGTGCCCTGTTTGGAGTATTCTTTTCCTTTGTTAATTTTACAGCTTATTGAGCTCTCAATCATTTAGGCTAATCTACTCAATAAATTCAAGCTTATCGAGCTAACTAACTGTGCCTGAACCTACTGTAAACCAAGCTTGAGCTCAAGCCAGAACCCGAGCCAACACTAAATGAGCTGAACTCGAGCCTGGCCTATTTAGGCTCTATTAATCCTATTTCCATTGCTAGTGACAAATGGCTTGTGGTGTTGCCCTTGGTGCTGCAGTGCCACAAGCCAAATGCCTTAATGTCAGGGGCATGCTAAAGGGTACCCAATAATTCAATTTTCATCCCCTTGGCTATGCTAAGATTTTATATACTTTTAATTAGGTCAAAAATATATTCCTAAGCTTGGAATTATGCTTTATTTAGGTGGTAACAAAGTAATGTGGTAAGGGTGGGGCAAAGAAGGGTGGCTAAGAGGGTTATGGTGCCTAAGGTGCTAAGGGGGCACTAAAGGGATGAGGTGGGTTTTCGATGCTTTATTGGCCCAAGAGGGAGGTCTCGGGTCTCTAGGGTAATGAAGTGGAGCCTAAGAAATGTCTTAATAGTTTGATAAGTTGAGGCACTAAGGTGCCCAAGTTAAGCTCAAAGAGGTTGGTGAAGTAGAACCACATAAGGAGTTACCTTGCATAGTAAGATAAGGGAAATGCGGGTAAGTGTAGAGGAATAAGTGATGACTTATAGCAAGATCCGTAAGTAGACTTCATGCGGTAAGTAAAGAGCTAGCATTGTATGTGAAAGGCCCATGTCTAAAGAACCCTAGCCATTGAAGCTCATGACAAAATTAAGACACCTATGAATACAAGAAGTTGAAAGTGCATTATGTGCATTCATTCATCCATCCATCCATCCATCCATCTTATATGCCTTTGCATTATTGCTTTTATTGTTGCTGTTTGTTGTTGTATGCTTTGGTTGTTTGTTTGGTTGCTATATTTTTTTTATACATGGTTGGTTGCTTATGATTTTTCATTTCAGGAACCCCTAAAGGACCCTTACTGAGTACAATCATGTACCCATTCCCTTAAGTTTAATTGTGCAAATTCTAACATGTTCCTAACAAATAGATAGGTAGTTGTGGGCTAAGTTTATGTCTTTTGCAAGTATTTTATTTGAATCCATTAAGATTCTAAGTTTGCTTATAAAGTAAGTTTGTACTAACCAAGTACATATGCCTTGACAATTTAGAGGCTAAGGTTGCAGAAAGATAAGAAATGGATTTGTACTTGGAGCTTTTTAGCTCAAAGGTAGGAGCCAAGTTAAAGGATCTTAGTAGTATATTTTTTGCCTTGTTTATAAAATACATTGTGTACTATGATGTTGCCTCTAATAGGATGCAATGGTGTGTAAAATATTAAGTTACTTTTGGGTGCATACTAAGGATGTAAAGTATGCGCAAAACTAAATACTTGAAGACTAAGCAACTGGTATTTGTTGTCTTGGCATGTTTTTTTTTTCCATGTTTTAATATAAAGTTGCAGCAATGCTTTATATTTAGGTTTCTATTTCTTATTACATAGCTAGGACAAATGCATGTATATCTTCCTGCAGGGTAGGTTAAGTAACTAATTGCACATAAATTATTTCAATTTTTTGACAAGTAATTATTTGCCAACTGTAACTAAGTGGGAAATAACAATAGTAACAACAACAATAACAATAACAACTATAACAACAACAAGAATAATGATGAAGATGATGATGATGATAATAATAATAATAATAATAATAACAACAACAACAACAACAACAGAAAGCACTTATCCAATAATTCCTGCTGGATATTGCCAAAAAATTGCTACTTGTTTTAAGAGTTTTTACAAAATGTTCTGTTACTAAAAGATGTGTCTTAGTTGACAACTTCAATTCGAGGGGGTCTACAAGGAATTCTTTACCAAATCATGTTCTACTGCATCATTTAATAAATGAAAATTTTATAAAAATATTAGAAATTCTAGCATTTTTTTATTGTAAGAACAATATCTGTAATTATAATGTGAAAAAGCCACATCATTTTTTTCCTGATGACAGTATTCATTCTAGTAATTATAAGCCATAAGATATCTACAAACTAATAGAGAGAATCGGCTCTAAGTTTTTTCCAACAGGAACCATTCAATTATTATTAGTGCAACTGTGGATGACACAATGCGCAGAGTGGCGGAGAGAGTGAAGCAGAAGGCAGGACCTTTCGTTGGCCTGGTTATGGCTTATTTTGCAGAACAACTTGGTCTCCAATCTTCTGGCTTCTTTATTCCTGATGCAGAAGTCCCTTGGCTTGACTTGGCAGGTTAGCTCATTTGACCAAGTCTGACTTGGAGCTTATTTGTTGTAAGCAAGTCCACTTTACTTTTTGGCATTTTCATCAGGGCTAGCACTTGAGATGAGTGTATATGAAATGCACAAAAGTTTATGCAATTTTTTCTGAGGTAAAGTTGAAAAGTCAAAAAGTTCATTTCCTTTAGCAATTAGTTGTCCTTCTCTAGGACTGATTATTTTGGAACATCCTAAAATGACGTTAGTGTTCTGTAATCTTTGACATTGAGCTAGTAGTTTTGTAGAAAAGTTCAAATCTTTTTTGGCAAGCTGTTATCTTTCTCAAGCAATCATTTTGGGGCATCCCCAACGTGCATTTCTTTTGGGATTTGGCAGGTCATTGTCTTTCCCACAAACTTGAACCAAGTCACTTGTTTGTTCAGGAAGAAGATTCGATGTTGGGAAGATTAATGAGGTGGCAGTGGTTTATGTGATGACAGGAGAATAAAGTGTGAGCTTCCCCCTTGATACATTACACTTTAGACTTCAAAGTGTGGCTAGATTCAAAATTTTCTCATTAGGTTTGCTTTTGCTGTGGGTTATAGATCAATGCAGCCATGACTGTGCAACTCCTCATCGATGTCTTTGACGTTCAAGTCATCGTTCACTATGGTACAGCTGGAAGCACCAACAATTCGTTATTCGTTGGTGATGTTAATGTCAGGGACTCAGTTGCAATGACTGGCTCTCGGAGATGGAAGGTACTGCAAATTTGTATAATCTGGATTGTGATCTCAAGTTCCTTCAGCTCATTATCTGAAAGTTGATAGGAGTTCAACTCAAAGGAGGGGAGGTCACCTACATTGTACTTTGGGGCGTTTAATGTTGCCCGAAAGGGACAGAACTTGCTAGCAGAGATAGAGTTCATGCCGCTGATGGGTTTCGGGAGCCAAACAGCGCAGCGGAATTTAACCGAAACCCTTCAGGATCCAAGTGAAACGGGGTAAACCGGGTGTTCGAAAAATTTCATACCTAATTTTCGGTTGAGATCTCTCACTCAACTGTAGAGTCGAATCACAAAACCTGAACAGTTGACGTGTTCAGGCTCTCTATGGTATCCACACGAGCCTCTCGGGATCACCACGCTTCCACCACGTCTCGGCAGATGCATTTCTCTTGCGCTCGCAGTGCTAGCTTGCGTCCTCCAAGGAATTGCGAGAGAAGAGTGCGACTGTCCTTTTGGGAGGCTAAGGCAAGGAGACCTGCGAATTTCTCACTAGAAGTTGTATTTATAGTGAGACTCAACTTCCAGGCCTAATGGGTTTCAAAGCCCTAATCCAATTAGGTTTTAATTTCGGGCTTAATAATGGCTCAACTCTTGGGCCCAATATTAATACGAAATTAAAGTGAAACCATAACCCAAATAATTAGCCCATGCACTCTAATGATCCAAATAGCTCTATGTGTGCGACCCAATAGGCTCTTACCACGTTGGCAATGATCATAAATCACATTTATGATCATAAGCAATGAGCGGTGTCTAGCAACACATCATTGCTACCCAAGGGACAAGATTGTTGATGATTCGACTAAACCTTTATGATCATCACCGATATATGCCATTGTCCCTTTGTCCAAGATATCAAGACTAAGCACGAGACATGGAATGTATCACTCTCGTATAGCCCAATCTTTGGTTTCTTGATTACCGAGTAGACCAACTTAAGCTGATGACATTGATATCGTATATCAACTCATCCGAGCATGGCCATGCATTTTCTAAGTCTCACTCTATCAAGGGGCCCGAAAATATCACTCCCGTTACATAGGATGGACAAATCCCAGCTTGATCATACAAATCCCTCCGCATGATATGTGACATACCCAATGACCTCCTTCAAGTTCACTCAGTTACGAGCAACAAAGGAAAGTATCAAAGTATGTAACTTACATGTAGGGAACCTTGATGATCTTAGGTCGAAGGACTAGATATACCATGATCACTATGAGAATCACTTATGACACTCATATAACGATCCATGAAGTGTTCTCATGGTGGGTCGGTCCAGTACACAAGTTCTCCAACTTGTACCCATATGTAGACTACATATCTCATATTAGTCTCCACATATGCTAGTCGTTATGTATTATTGCAACCTGCTCCACAATAATACTAGACCAGGGACGTTTAAGAATATCATTATTCTAGGGTTACAATTATGTTTGTTAAGTTACGCAGAAACAAAACAACAAACATAATTGCTGGATTAATGCCTTAATAAAATATCATGACTCAATGTGAAAAAATACAATCATCTCATGATTGGCTTTTGGGCACAACACTAATAGCCGTAGCAACTCCATGCTCCTAGGAAGCCTATGCTGGAGACGTTTGGCTTCCCCTAGACGCAAATTGGTTCAATATTGCCCTGCAGCTTAAAGTCAGTCTCCTTTTATTTGCCTTCTATGTTGCAATAGTTCATATCATTTTCTTTCATTCTTCTACAACTTCACATTTGTCTTCCGTGTTATTGCAGGATCTGAACTTGCAGCAATGGATAAACGACTTTTGCCTACCTGAGAGACCCAAAATTTTGTATGGACTCAAGGGTTGTAGTGCGGATAACTTTCTTGACAATGCAACTTACAGGGAATATCTGTTTAAGCATTTTAATGTGTCAATGGCGGATAAGGAGACTGCTGCAGTTGTTATGGTAAATGAATGGTTGAAAACACTATATACATCAGTATGAAGTGTAATTAAATGTTCTTGCAAGTCTAATGCGTCTTTCTGTTGCACGTTTTCTACAGACGTGTGTCTCCAATGGAGTACCCTGCATTGCCTTTCGTGGCATATCAGATTTAGCCGGTGGGTATCGAAAACTGTCCTCGCCAAGCAACTTGAGTACATTAGCTTCTGTCAATGCTTTGAATGTAGCTGTTTCTTTTATTTTTCTGATTAAGAGTGAGTTAAAGCAAACGGCATTTAGACTGACACAATAGTGATTGGCAGTTTGCTTAATTCAAAGATCCTTTTCAAAATTAACTTTTGCGTTTAGGAGCCTAAGATTTATCATATAGTAACTGTTATTTGAATTTTCTGGTATTTTGGTGCTACATGAACCTAAAGTATTGCTCAGTTTTGTTGATCCTCTGGCCTTTCAGATAAGGGTCATTTATTAGTTGCTATGTTAACGGTTGTAGAAAATGTAACTTCACGATAGGGTGAAAAAATTTAACCTCACTACAGAATAACCTGATCAAATAACTAGAAAATTCAGAAATTCATTGATCTCTAATCTACTTCAAGCAGGAAAAGTTAAATGCTTTATCATGAAAAACTTTTCTTGCAAGTCTCATAAAAGAATTGTTCTCTATTTCATCAAACACACGTGTAAAGCAAAGAACTGTTACAAAATTGTTCAGACTTCGGGATATTTCTTGGCGGGCAAGCTATCCACCCCAAACCTACTCGATTGAACCCTCTTCAAAGATTGGATCGACAACTCACTTGCCGGACTACTGGAGCAACAAGATGATTTCGATGATCGATTCCTGACGATTCACGGTGAGGTGTGGAAAACCAAACATTGATAACCATTTCTACGGTTTCATACCGGTGATTAACTGGGTCGCTGTCCATCTCACAGGCAAAAGTAAAGACATCTAACATGAGCTCTCCCAAGAAGACTTCGTCTTGGCTGATGCTTGCAAGGAAAGAAGACAAGGAATTGAGAGTGTCTTCGTCCTCAGACAGCACCAGACGGCGAGGAAAGCAGGCGGTTCGCAGGGTGGCATTGGTCAGCTCCCGGTGGTCGGCATGGAAGAGGTGGGTGTAGTTGAGCTTGATTTTGAAGAAATCAAATTTGGTTCTTATCGGGTTTGGTTGTTGTGTGGGTTGCGGACGTAGCTGAGCTCGTAGTCATAGGAGGAAGAATCCATGGCGGACATGGCGATGGTCTGAGTCGAAGGAAGGAATTGAAACAGAGACTGGAAGGGAATAGTGGGGGATGGAAGCTTAAATAGGGCTCTGGGATTCCTTGTAAAGCAAAGTATGTTTGAAACCAACATCTTTGAGGATTTGTGTCCTAGTTTCTTACGGTTTTGTGTTATAGGACGCGGTTCCTGAATTTTAATCCGATAGGCCCCAGTGAGGCTAGGAATTTAGGCTACTTGGTTAATTAATTATGACAATGATGATTTGGCATATGAAAAAAAGTGTTTTTTTTAAGTATTATCAAAATTTATTAATTTATAGGAATAAACATCCAAAATAAATAATGAAATATTTTTCAACACTTAGTGAACAGTAAGTGACATTCTCTCTTATACTGGGCAAAGAACTTTAATGTTCTCCAGTAATTTTATTTAACTAATTATTAGACATGTATATCATTGACTTTTAAATGAAATTTGTTTAGAAGGAAAAAATATAAAATTACTAGACATGTATATCATTGATTTTTTTTTTTTTTGTTAATGAGAAGTATGAACAAGTATATGTTTAAGGTAAGAGTTATAAGGAAAGTTTGGGGGAAAGTTGTCTGTCTCATCAAGCTTCATATGGATAACTTATTGGCATGTGTATGCCTAGAAGTGCCTCCCCCACGCCTTAAACCTCAGCTTTAATTGGGACGGTTTCTTGCCTTTGCTAGTTGAATTGGGTAGGCCAAGACATGTAGACCATTCAACCCATTAGAAGCTTGCCAATAATATCCCTCTAACCACATGTTGTAGCCTTACGTAAAGCTTGCCAACCTGCCAAGGACTTTTTGTGTATGACAGATCCAAAAATGAAAACCATATAAAGCCATGAAATAACCATCGTTCACCACTTTGCCAACATCAATGGTAAAGGAGCAACCAATAAGCCTCATCAATATTAATATTGAATTTTCCTATATTCAATTTCAACTAACTTATCAAGGTATCCTGTCAAACACTCTCATGAACAGCCTTGGAAGCTTATCCAGCCAAGGATGAAGGCCTTCATACCATTTGCAAGAGAGAATGGGGTCTCCCCTGTAGCATCTCAGCATGTGGTCTGATAGTCGCAAAGGACAGAAGATAGGTCGCTTAGCCATCTCTCTTTGGCATTTGACAACCTTTTCTTGAGGTCATCCTTGATGATGCAATAGGTGACTTTTACTGGGCTGGTCAACTGGGGTGATACACTAGTATAAAGTATTTCTTGATACTCCATTTTGAGCAAAGCACATCATAATTGTTTCTAGTTGTCAGCCACCAAGACTTAAGGACATCCAAACAGGTAGATGATGGACCTTCATGTGAATTTTTGGATGTGGGTCATGGTGATGGATGCCAAGGACCCTGCCTCTAGCAACTTAATGAATTAATCATCAGCCACAATGTAGTACTTCACTCTTCTTGAGCCAAGGGGAATGAACCTACCAAGTCGATCCTTCATAGTACGAATAGACAAGGGTAATGTAAGGGCTCAATGTTTTCTAGGGGCAATCTATGCACTTTGGCATTTAGGTAGTCGGAATGGCATTTCTTCACTTATTCTTTGCCATCTTGTCGAAGCGTGGGCTAGAAGTACCATTGCCAAAGCCCTTTGTGTGCTAAAGAATCATATCCTAAATGGGATTCACCACGTCCTTCACGCATTTTAGTGAAGACTTGCTGTTGTTCCTCTGTTGACAAGCATTTCTCTAGAGGAGTTCTATACCCTCGTTGGTATAGCTTCCCTTGATCAAAGTGAATCCAGCCACCTTTATCTTGCTAGTCATTCTAGACATGCACTTGTCCATATTAATTGTTGGATGGGCTTTCACAAATCATCCTCTGCACTGTCCTTGATCTCTAGAGTGCTTTAAAGGGAATCTCAAGGTTTTCTTGAGAGCCTCTGTTACTTTTTGGACAGAGCATCTACTTGTATGTTCAATGCCTAAGGTTTCTTGCAAACCTGCATAGTATTGAAATTTGAGATAAATTCTTTCACAATAGCTAGATATTTATAAAGTATAGGATCCTCGGTGCCACATAAGCCGGTGGTGTACTAGACTACAATCTGAGAGTCACAATGCAAGACTAGGTCCCTAACCCTAACCCTAACTAGCAGTGCCATGCTGTATCAAGCGACCTGGGATCGTATACTCAGCTACATTGTTGGTCACGGGAAAACCAAACCTAATTTTCCTCGCTACTTCCATCTACAAAGTCCCCCCATCTATTAACAGCTACCATTTAGGCTTGGGGTCTGGAAGTCAGCTTGCTTTGACCAAGTCATAGGGCATCTCTATGGTGAAGTCTACCAAGGCTCTTATGTTAAAAGTTGTATAGGGCTCATAATGGATATCAAATTCACTCAATTTTGATGCACCATTTTGCCAATCATTGTCAATGATGTAGCTTTTAGGGGTTTTTTAGAAGGGCCGACCAATTCTTACCCTAGTGGTATGCATCTCAAAATAAGGCCTTTGTTACAGCCTTATTGGTAATGGGTTCACATTAGGTAGGTAAGACTTTTAATTAAGTCAAAATCCCTCGCTAAATGCCTCAATTAGTTTCAATTAGCAAATTAGGTAAGTATGTAAAAGAGAAAATTACCAAATACCCCTAAAGGTTTGGTCAAACTTATAGTTATGCCCCCATTTTTTAGAAACTTACACTTACCCCCTCCAACATTAACACCTTTATAAAAGAAAAGAAAAAATGTCTAACTTTGCCATCCTACCCATGTCCCTTAAAAATTTTACCCCCAACTTATAAATCTGACAAGCCACTCCTCTCTTGTAGCCTCTAACATACTCCGATCCATGAATAGTAGTCCTTTGTAGGAGCACTGCAGGAACAATTGGTCAGAAATCTAGTAATGTGGGCAACTAGCACATAATTGGTTGAATCTCTCCCAGTACTCATATAGACTTTTCCCATTATACTGACGAATCCCGCTAATTTCTATCCGAATAGTTCAACTGAACGTCTCTAAAAATTTTCTCTTTAAGTTGTTCCAAGTTCTAATTGAGCCAAATGGAAGGTAGTACAACCAGTCCTTTGCCTTGTCGGCGAACTAGAATGGGAAGACTCTTAGCTTAATTTGTTGTTCAGTAACTCCCTATGGCTTCACAATCAAGCTGACTACATAAAATTCTTTCAAGTGTCTGCGGGAGTCTTTACCAGCAAGTCCAAGAAAGGTAGGCAATAAATGAATCAATCCATATTTTAATTCAAAAGCTACCTCAATATTAGGAAAATCAATGCACAAGGGTTGTTGGACAACCTCGGGAGTTGCCAACTCTCTTACTATTCTTTGTGTTGCCATCTCTACAATAACAACTGCTTCTTCTTCGCTTTCTAAGTCACTGTTTGCAGATGTCGAAGTTGTAAGATTGATCGCATGCCTCTTTACTTTTCTTTTCCTCTTTGCCATCTTTTCGATTTCTGAAACAAACACTAATTCACTTGTACGAGAAGATCTTGGCATAAGTCTATTTACTACCAAAAAGAAAAAGAAAAACAAAGGAAACTTTAATAGAAAAAGAAATCGTCTCGGAAACAGTGCCAAATTTTTTGTCGATCATCATTGTAAAAAATAATTTTGGTTTCACTAACATCCCAAAATAAGTAAAATTGTACTATAACAGTAAAAACCAGGTCAAATCCCAAGAAAATTTTTTTTAACCAAAAGCTTCCTGTCAAAAAACTGGAATAAAAGATTAGGGAGGATTATTTGCAATCAACAATAAAATTAAAAATAATCATAGAAAAAAAATTAAGAAACCTATTGAGTAAGAAATCAACGCAACAATAAAGAATGCAAACCTTGGCATCAATCAACTTCTACCACCGAATTTCTACAACTAATCATCGATGCATAAATAGATCAATCAAAACTTTAAATATTCATCATTGGACCTATCTTCCTACTTCAACTTACAGCATCCAATATACTCCGATCTATGAACAGTAGCCCTTCATAGAAGTACTGTAGCAACAATTCATAGGAAATCTAGTCGTGTGTGCAATTCGCACATAGTTTGTTGAATCTCTCCTAGTACTCATATAGGCTTTCTCTATTGTAGTGATGAATCCTACTGATTTCCTTCTAAATTGTTTAGCTCTTGAAGCTGGAAAGACTTTCTCTAAAAATTTTCTCTTTAAGACATTCCAAGTTCTGATTGAACTAGAGAGAAGGTAGTACAACCAGTCCTTTGCCTTCTTTGCCAACGAGAACAGGAAGGCTCTTAGCTTAATCTATTCTTCGGTAACTCCTTGTGGCTTCATGGTTGAGCAAACTATATGAAATTTCTTCAAGTGTTTGTGGTGGTCCTCACCTGCAAGTCCACATAAGGTAGGCAATAAATGAATCAATCCAGATTTTAATTCAAAAGCTACCTAAATATCAAGAAAATCGATGCATAGAGGTTGCTGGACAAGGTCAGGAGTTGCCAACTCCCTTAATGTTCCTTGTGTTGTCATATCTACAATAACAATTGCTTTTTCTTCACTTTCTGAGTCACTGTTCACAGATGTTGAAGTTGTAAGATTGACCGCTTGCCTTTTTGCTTTATTGTTCACTTTTGCTGTCTTCTTGATCTTTGAACCAAACATTAATTCATCGGTACAAGCAAATTTTGGCATAAGTCAATTTACTAAGAAAGAGAAAAAAAATAAACTTAAATAGAAAAAGAAATATCCCCAGGAACAACGCCAAATTTTTGGTCTGTCGTTAAAACCGTAAAAAATAATTCCAATCTTATTAACAACTCAAAATAAATAAATTTGTACTATAGCAGTGACAACCAGGTCGAATCCAAAGAAATTTTTTTTTACCTGAAAGGTTTTTGTCAGAAAACAAAAAAAAAGATTGAGGGGGATTGTTTGTAATCAACAATAAAATTAAAAATAATCAGAGAACAAAAATTAAAAAACCTATCAACTAAGAAATCAACACAACAATCAAGAATGCAAACCTTGGCATCAGTCAACATCCATCATCGAATTCCTACAACTGGTCATCGATGTATAGATAGATCAATCAAGACTTTAAATATTCATCATTGGAGCTATTCTCTTACCTCTCCTTAATCGTAGTTAATCAAAAAACAAGAAATCTAATTAATCCTGACTGCTAAACAACCTAAAACAAGTGCTTCGATTAAATTTAACAATTGCATTAAAAACAAGAGATATTGATCAAACTAAATAACACAAACACAAACGATTGCATTTAATTTAGCTGAATGTTCTCCCTAAGACCTAATGATTTCTAACGCAGCAAATTAATAAACCTTAGTTACGTCACATATTAGAGAAACCAAACAATTATGGATTTGATTTCTAACCCAACAATAGATTGAATTCGAATAACTAGTAAGCCTCCTAGCATATAAACAAAATAATCATTAAATTAATCATAGAAGAACATCTAATACTCAAAGTATTAATTGAATGAATAAAACAATTTTATTTCATAGTACTGAAGAATTTAGGGTTTTAGTCTGGTTCAACCAAGAATGAAATAAATTAGTTGAACATGGCCATAAAAAATTACTAAAAAGAAAAGAAAAGAAACAAGAAAAGAGAGAAGCCTTGTTCAACAGCTGCTGGAGAGAGAGCCATGCTGTTGTTGTTCCAATTCTTATAAAAACCAACCTAAAAGAGAAAAAGAATGAAAACTCCCAAATCTTTAAGCTAAAATTTTCTATCACATGGTTTACAGGCCTTTGGAATTAATCCACATCAAAATTGGTTTCAAAGTTGTGAAATGCTCCAGAACATCAATAGCAACTTCAAGCTAAAATTCAACCTTAATGTGGCCACTATCTTCAAAACCCAAAGCATGAAAGTTGTATAGATCTTTCTTAGCTTCAAAATGGCACTAGAATCACATAAAATAGACATCGAAAGCCAAAGATATGCCCAAAATACCAAAACTGCTTATGAACCAATGATGACGCACAAATTGTGACTTTGAAGCTAAATTTGACCCCCTTAACGTGGGAACGAGGTTTCATAGTATACATATGATTTGTAGCTCAAGATGTTGGCTTTCCAATGAATCAATAATCAATTCCTTTTGATTTTTGTAACTCAAGATATGATTTTTCTATTGGAACATCGCCAATTTATCAAAATTCTAAAAGAACACAACCAAATTAAAATTTGTAAAATTGCAAATTAAATCCACTTTTAATTAATTGAGTCAAGATATGCTCTAAGCTATAAAACATACTCAAATTAGATCATTAAGGTTCAAAACAAATTAAAACATATAAGATATAAGAGAAATAAATATAACAATTATAAGCTCATCACTGGTCTAACTTGATGTTAAAGTTTTAGGTCTAACTAGATCAATTTCCCATTCAACCAGCCCTTATTAAATCGGCAAGGAGGAGGATGGGCCAAGAAGACATGAAGGGAGAAAAGCATGTTAGAGTTTGCAAGCGTGGTGGGGTGCTTCCTGAGGTCGATGGATGCTCGAATTCTTGGTGATTATTGTTGGGGAAAAAACACTTACCGCTTCCATGAATGATCAATTGTGTGGCCAAATCAGGGAGGAAGACTTTTTAGGCAATTTTGAAGGGTTTGAGAGGCACTATCCATTGTCTCTAACCTTTCAAATCTATAGCTCTCCCTCTCTAATCAAAATCCATGACCAAATCTTTGATTTACCTTCAACTCTTCATGGAAATCAAAGTACCATGAGGTATAAAAGCTTGAAAGAGCTTTATCTTGCACGGATTTTATGTGGTGAGCTTGGGTTGACACTTTCCATGCTTGAAAAGCTTAGGTACATTTTGTCCTAGTTAGTTCTTAGTTAATTTTTAGTTGTTCTTGGTTTCCTGAGGTTGTTGGGTCGAGCTTGGTTGAGCTTGAATTTGTGCCTTATATGTTGGATTTTGCTTCAAACCATAAGAACACCCAAAAGGATCCCATTTTGATTGGATTACTTGATGGTTGCTTGCTCTTCAAAACTTAGGCAAGGGATTTAGTTATTTGTGTGCTAAATTGATGTATGAGGCCTATATATGATCCATGGAGCTTGTTTTAGCAAGTTAGAGCAAGAATTAGCCCAAGGAAGGTAACCTATAAGCATAAATATTATAAGGAAGCATGGAAAATTGCTACAGAAGGTGATGCATTCACATCCATTATATAGTGTGATCGCATTGAGTTGATTTAGTGAGGAAAATGACTAGAAAAACTACGTGTGAGTGCTATTGCATCATGCCAAGCTGCCAGCTTTGATACCTTGTAGTATTTTGCCATAGTTTTTTACTCGTCCATCTAATTGAGGCAATTTAAAAGCCCACATGTAGATAAAAAAATGGGCTAGAACTTTCATGCTTTTATCAAAGCCTAAATCTACCTAAAAGAGAACAAATTTTCATATTGAAGTAAGTGCTATGAACTTATGGCATGTTTATTGATGTCCTAATGGGCTTGAAGGCCTTGCAACCTTAGTTTAACTTGCTAGGTGCTTCCATGGATATTCTATCCATTTACTTAGTAGGGTTAACCAAGCAATGGTCAGTAATTAAGCAGCTAAGGTGAAGGCTTAGTGCACTTGTAGCCTAGGTAATTCATGAATTGAGGAGCAAGTTAAGGCCTAGTGCACCTTAGGTAGGGTTAAGGTGGAGGCTTAGTACACTATTGACCTAGGTGAGCCTTAGACCTTAAGGCAATTTGTGGGAGCATAGTACATTGATTATTGGCAAGGCAACTATTCAAGGCATTTGTAGGAGCCTAGTACACCTAGTGAGTTCTTTGGAACTCAAGGAAGAAGCATCCACCATGTTCACCTATGCAACAACAAAGGGAAGGCTTTTTAGGGAGAGAAGCTCACTGGCCGTTGATGAGCCAAGGCTTACTATCGGTGAATTAGGGGCTAGAACTTGCTATGCACAGGGTGACGTTCGTGCAAGGACAAGGGAGATATGTCCCAAAGGACTCAAATATAAGCACATATGTTAGCCCTCAGACTGCAAGCACGTGTAGCAGACTTCATATATTGTATATGTGTGTGTGTGTGTGTTCTCAGGTTTTTCTTTGCAAGTACTTGAATCTCTTACTAAGAATCTTCAAATTCTTAGTTTTTTTTTTTAGTGTTGTACATATTTCCTGTGTAAAATGCTAGTGACCATGAAAGGTTGTTGAGCTAGTTTTTTTGTGTGTAGATAACCAACTAATTAATCGTTATTGATTCTAGTTTTGCTAGTTATGTTGTTTATTACTAGCTATAGTTGTTTATGGCCTTATAGCGGCTAAATGCATAAGAAATGACACAATGGGGCTTGGATCTCAGTAGTAGATTTTTGGTGTACAAATTTATGCTAGTTAGCCTCTGATCTTCCAACATCGAGTAGTCATTTAAATTATTTTTGGGCATGTGTATAGTCTTTATTTGTATAATGATGAACATGCACAATTATTACTTGTAGTCAAATATGCCATGTTTTATTATTTGACTTGTGTTTTAGTTATATTTATAAATGTTGGCAACATTTTTTATTTGTTTTCTTAAAGAGAAATTCTAGTTGAAGCAAGTGTAGGCATAATGCATTGTAGGTTAATAACTAGATGCATGAGAGGCTTTAAAATGGGACAAGTAATTAGCTAGCCAAATACAACTAGAGTGGGACTCCAGTTCCATAATCTTTTTAGGAGGACCTCATTCAGGGTAGGGTCATTATAGGCTGTATCAGAGCAAGGCTCTGTACTGGATTAGGAGTCATTTGAGGCTTAGGAGACTAAGATCAAGATTTTGTCCTTGTACTTGGATAGTTAGCACTTATCGGTAGTTTGAATATTTTGTGTGTATTGTCTGCCTTTGGTTGTAGGTCATAATGGAGGGAACTAGGTCAAGTGTAGTTTCGGGCAGTAAGGGTCTGGGAACGAAGCCTAGTGGTCTAGTTTTGGCAATATTAGAGCTAAGAGTTTGACTTGTCCTAAAGTAAGGGGCAACACCTTGCTGCAATTAGTGGGATATGACCACCATCTTAAGGAAAGCTTTCAAGACCACAAAACGAGGTAAGTGACATGATCTGTAGGACCTGGAGAAGTGAGACCTCTAAGGTTGGGAGCAACCCATAGTTTCAAAAGTTAAACACATCATCCTTGGATGGGCTAGGCTACTTTGAAATGACATGAGGATATGCTAACCAAGATAAAGAACTCTTGGTCAGGTAGGTTACATAGCAGATTTGAGGAGCAACTTTCATACTGTTTTCTATGAGAGTAAGAGCTTATGGCAGAAACCATAAAGGCGTTAAGCTAGTGTTGTAGGGGTTCTCTGTAAGCAATGACATGGAGTTACCGACAATTGGCTCTGTAAAGCATGAGCTCTCAAAAGTGACTTAAAGGAGTCAAACACACGAAGTGGCGTGGTGGAGGTTGGCTACCCAACCTAATAAGAGTAAAGGCAACGTATCCATAATGTCGTAACTGGCCAAAGATTGAGAAGGGAACATGATGAAGACGGGCTTATGCCATGGTGCAAAAAGTTCCTAGTTTTATGCCTCACACCTAGGAGACTACTATTATTATTAGTCTGACTAGTCATTAGACTAGTGTTAACCATGGGCTTGGTTAAGTCATGCTGGCCAAAAAACAAGTTCCTAATAGCTGTTGCCACAAGGAGTCGACTGAATGCATTAGAGAAATGGTTTAGGTTTTTACTTCGGTGAGTTAAAAGGTTAGGCTAATTAACCACCATGTAGGCGCCATACTTGACGGGTAGCCATAGTAAACTCACGGATAGGTCTAGGCTAGTACGAGGTAAGTTCCTAACCTTTCACTAGTAGTTTAATTTCTTATCGATGATTCTTGCATTAGTTTACTGGCATAGTTTTCTTAGCCTATTGAGTAGTTTTCTTAATTATGGCTAAGGGTTAACCCAAGTACATTAGAACCAAAAGATGCATTAAGTGTTGGGGCAATAGCCAGGGCTCTATGCCCCCTTACTAATGCGTAAAACCACACAAGTAAAGGCTTGAATGCTTAGATTGGAAGTGTCCTAAGGTTCCATAAGCTACATTCTATCATGAATTAGTTTTGGTTGGCCTAGTTGATAACAATAGCTAGCTATATAATTGGATGAGTTCTTTAGGTAGCTAAGCAATAGAGCAGTCTGTGAAGGTAAATAGGTAATTTTTTTATTTATAACAGTGAAATGGAGTTGGAAGTTATAGGCGAAGCAAGGAGTAAGAAACTTATCTAGGGGGAAGCAAATGAATAAGGTAATTCATTCGTTAGTTGCATGCCCTAGTTTATAGCTAGTAGAGTAAGATGGTTGCTAAACATTCATCTGGGCTATCAGGTGGTAGCAAGGGAAGTTGAACAATAAGAATGAATACTATAGATCAAAGGATAGCTAGTGACACTTAGTCATCATCCCAAGGATAATTGTGATGAAGGGCTAGGAAAATGGCTTGTGAAAGGAAAAAGACTCAGCTAGTGAGGTTGACTGAATAGGTGAGGGGCTAAGTCCTAAATAGAGCTAAGGAAGTTGTTGCAGTTGTCTATCATTTTTAGTGCTTGTATGGTTGTGGAAAATTGAAACATAGGTCACGAACGACTAAGTGGTGCCAAAAAAGAAAAGGCTTCCTTTTAGCACTTCAGGTTAGAGTGTTGTACGCCCCATGAGGAAAAGTTCACTATGACCAGTGAAGAAATAACTTGAAGTAGTCATAAAGGAATCTCCTACCTAGCCATGTGATTCACTTGGTGGTTTAAAATGCCAAGCCTAGTATTGATATAATGTGCTCAAGTGGTTGTGCGATGACTCTAGTAGTTGTTGCCATTCACTGGAGTAAAGGAAAGTCAAGGGTTAAAACCTTAGTTAAATAAGGTTGGGTTAAGCTAGTTGAGACCCTAAAGTAAGGGTAAGTTTCACTAGACCCTTAAGCTGTATAAAAAAGGGCCAGTGACTTACGAGATTAGACAATGGGCTTGTGAATAAGGCTCACGACTCAAAGGGATAGAACCTATCCTGAAATGCATAGGGAACACTTTAATGCACTACATGGAGTCATAGCATATGAGCCACTCAAGGAGCTTTTTATGGCTACCCACATCCCAACAGTGAATTAAGTTAAGTAATAAAGTCAGTTCTCCCACCTAAGAAACCTAGGTCATTGCGATTGATCACAACTACGCATCATCAAGATGTGACGACAGCACGATGTAATTCATGGTATGGTAGTTGGTCAGAGATGTGATAGCGGTCCTTCTATGATCATTGGTAGACCAAGTAATTAATGATTATAGAAGGTGTCAAGGTTTTGGTAGTATTGTCAGGCTGAGAGGCCTAATGAGAAGAACAAGATCATAGGCACATTGGAGCCTAGTGGTAGGGTTGAGTTGTCTAGTCAGCTTCTAAGCCAAGGATACCTAGGATGACCCAAGGTCAAGTATTACATTGTGACTTGGACAAGAACACTAGTGATACCGCAAGCATTGGGTAAGTGTTGGTGGCCAAAAAGCAATGTGCAAAGTAAACATACAGGAAGATAATCCTGACATAAGTAGCTATCAATGCTCTAAGTACTAGTTGAGAAGTGGACTTAATGTGTAGGCTTCATGCACCAAGGATACTCAAAGTGGAGTAGTTAAAGCTTCAACACCTTGGTTCAAATAGCATATTGGTATCCTTATCACTAGGTGCTAGGAGCCTTGAACTGAAGAGACACGGATAGGCTCATGGACTGCTAGCTACTTGGAGGTTTCGACACTTGAGGTATGGGAATTTTCCCTGGTAGGAATACAAGTGTAAAAAACTCTAAAGTAGTGAAGGTAATAGGATTGCCGTGCTCAAATAATGCATATGTCTTTCTTAGTGCACTAGGACGCTTAATGCCTAAAGGTTGTCTAGTGAGAGCATTGAAGACTTGTACTCGAGGGTGCACCAAGACTTACAATTCTTGATAAATTGTTCATTCTGAAGAGTGCTAAAGTATAGTGGAGCATGGAGTGAAGTATGCCTTGGGTGCTAGGTGTGCATTATGGCGAGACCATAGTACACTAGTGACATACTAGTCTAGTAGTTGTCTTGAGTGCCTAGTGTTAAATAGATGGTGGAGAACCGTCAATGCGAGAGTTAGTAGACAAGTCTGGTACTTGCTTAACTAGTTCAAATTAAGGGGTTTTGGTACAAGAGAGTTAGGTGCCAGACCCAGGTTAATACCTTTTTAAGTGTAAGTGATTGTGGACCAGTTTGTGCTTGTTAAGCTAGGTTACACTATGAAGTTTTAGCACCGAGGGAAGCGTGGAAGGAGTTGTCAGTCATTGGACTTACTGGTACAGGTTTAAGTTATTAGAGATCCTTCAATAATGTCTGTATGCTTAGGAAAATTAAGTACTATACCATAGTATTTGAAGAACAAGTCGTACTAAGGTGTTTTTAGACTAACCAAAGTCTAGCAAAAATTGGGAGAATAGGGAACAGTTGTTTTGGGTTGTCATTTGGTGCTAGCACAGGTGTAGCTTTGACTGTAGTCCCTATACAGGTGAGGGCCTAACTTGAGTACCGCGAGGCATTAGTCAAACAAGTCAGCTATGTAAGTATTGAGTTGGTCGTTGGAGAGTCAAAACCCCTCGGTAAGTTTGGTCAGGATATGTTGGCACCAAATCCAAGGTTTCATCTCAAGGTTTGGAGATTCAATTTAGATGACCAAATTTTCCAAGGTAGATAGAATGTTATGCCCTCTAGGCAGTGGCTTATAGCGGCCAGGTAAGACTTTTAACTAAGTCAAAATCCTTAGCTAAATGCCTCAATTATTTTGGCACCAAAGTGTCACTGGGAGTAAAATGGTCATTTTGCACCCTATGATGATAGGTTTTGTTTTGAAGCTCAAAAGTCATTCTTTTTTACCTAAGTGACAAGAGACTAAAGTTTGGTACAAAATTGCCTAAGTCAATGACAATACTTGAGCATGAGGTGTCTTTGCAAAAACTAAAAAACTTGTGTGACCAAAAAAAGAGGAAGGCTTTTCAAACCATTTTGAAGGGTTTAACAGGCATTATTCATTGTCTCTAAACTCTCAAACCCATAACTATCCTTCTGCCATTAAAATCCATGGCCAAATCTTCAATTTCCCTTCAACTTTTGGTGAAAATCAAAGTACCATGATGTATACAAGCTTGAAAGAGTTTCCTCATGCAAGGATTTTATGCAATGAGTTTGGGTTGGTGTTTTTCATGCTTCAAGAGCTTAGATATGTTTTGTTCTACTTAATGCTTAGTTGTTCTTGGTTTCTTAAGGTTTGATGAGCTTGGTTCTAACTTGGTTGAGCTTGAATTGGTGCTTTATATGTTGGATTTTTCTTGGAACCATATGAATAGCCTAGAGGAGCCCACTTTGATTGGATTTCTTGATGCTTGCTTGTTATTCAAGATTGAGGTAAGGAATTTTGTTATTTGTGTGCTAAATTTATATATGTGGTTTGT
Source organism: Aquilaria yunnanensis (assembly GCA_039654915.1). Lineage (NCBI taxonomy): Eukaryota > Viridiplantae > Streptophyta > Magnoliopsida > Malvales > Thymelaeaceae > Aquilaria > Aquilaria yunnanensis. The sequence continues at coordinate 76,743,352 of CM077594.1, read as the reverse complement.
ATATGGTTCATGGACCTTGTTTTGGCAAAGTTACTACATGAATTGGCCCAATAGAGGCACCATATAGGCATATATATCATGAGGAAGCAAGACAAGTAGCTGTAAGAGGTGATGCGATTGCATCCCTTGCATAGCGTATCATGAGGAAGCAAGACAAGTAGCTGTAAGAGGTGATGCGATTGCATCCCTTGCATAGCATGATCACATCAAGCTAGTTCAGTCAGGAAAATGACCAAAAAAGCTACGTGCGATTGTACTGGATAGTTTGTGTAATCATATAGTGCCAAGCTACCAGCTTTGACACCATGTAGTGTTTCTACCATAAAGTTTTACTTACTCATCTAATTGAGGTGCTTTAGGAAGCCACATGAAGCTAATGGAAAGCAATACAACTTTATATTTTTACCAAAGAATGAATCTTCCTATAAGAGAACATATACTCATATTGAAGCAAGTGTTGTGAACTTGTTGTATGCTTTTGGGTGTCCTAAGGAGGCTTAGGGGCCTTGTGTCCCTAGTCTAACTTGCTAGGCGCTTCCATGGATAGTTTATACATTTATTTAGTAAGATGAACCAAGTAATGGTAGGTAGTAGAGCAACTAAGGTGAAGGCTTAGCGCACTTCTAGCCTAAGCAAGTCATGACTTGAGGCACAAGTGAAGGCTTAGTGCACCTTAGGCAGAGTTGAGGTAGAGGCTTAGTACACTAGTTACCTAGGTGAGCCCTAGAGCTGAAGGCACTTTGTGGGATCCAGTACACTAATTACAAGCAAGGCTTAGTAACTTAGTAGCTAGGTGAGCTTGTAGCTCAAGACACTAAGAGGGAGCCTAGTGTGCCTAACGAGGGTGGAGGCTTAGTACCATAATGGCATAGGTAAGGCAACTGCTTGAAGCATTATGTGGGAGCCTAGTACACCTAGTGAGTTCCTTGGAACTCAAAGCAAAAAACATCCACTATGTTCATCTTTGTAACAACAAAGGGAAGGCTATTTAGTGATCTAAGCTCACTAGGGCATTGGTAAGCCAAGACATGCTAGGACCGAGTTAGAGGCTAGCACTTGCTTAGAACAGGGTGACCTTCATGTGAGGATTAGGAAGAGGTGAGTTGCCAAGAGACTTGAATATATGTGCATACGTTAGTCCTCAAACTGCAAGTGCACACATTAGACTTTATATATTATATATCTGTGTGTGTGTGTGTGTGTGTGTTTGTGTGTGCGCATGTTCATGTGTCCTCATATTTTTCTTCATAGGTACCTAAATCCCTTACTAGGAATTTTAGATTTTTACTCCCTTCAGTGTCATAGTGCATATTTCATCTGTGAGGAGTCGGTGACCATGAATAGTTGCCCATGAATAGTTGCCAAGCAAGTAGTTTCCATGTAGATAACCACTTAGTGTGTCATTATTGATTCTAGTTTTGTTGGTTATGTTGTTTATTGCTAACTATAGTTATTTGTTGCCTTACAGAGGCTAGTTGAACAAGGAAGTACATAATAGAGCTTGCATCTAAGCAATAGCTTTTCAGTGTACGAAGGTATACTAGTTAGCCTACATTGTTCTCATATTGAGTTGTTATTAAGTTGCTTTTGGGCATAAGCATAGTCTTTATTTGTATAATGATGCATGTGCACAATAATTGCTTGTAGTTAAATTCACCATGTTTTATGCTTTGATTTGTGTTTAGTTATGTTTTATAAATACCATTAACATTTTTTTTTTACCTTAAAGAGAAATTCAAGTTGATGCAAGTGCATGCATAATGCATTGTAGGTTAATAACTAGATGCATGAAAAGTTTTAAAATGGTATAAGTAATTAACTAGCCAACTGCAACTAGAGTGCACCTCCAGTTCTGTAATCTTCCCATTGTACTATCACAGTGCTGACCACTATGTGGGACACTAGAGGGTATAAAAACATAGGCTTTCTAGGTTTTGGCTACTGCAATGTAGGTAGCTTCAAGTAGATAGTCCTTGATGCCTTGGTGTATCAACGTATTTTTAGGAGCCGTCAGCAATCAGTTTCACCTAGATTGATTAGATACCTGTTATGATCTATGAGAGATTCTAAGATAATTAGTCCATTATGCTACAATAACCTTATTATAACGCCTGAAAATTGGTACCATGAGGATTTGATTTTATCTCTTCCTAAATTCTTGTTTCTTTTAATACCTTCCCTTTTATAAAATAACTTTTATGAATTTTTATTTGGTTATGTTTAATTTTTAATTTAATTCCAAACTGTGAATCTTAGACCAATCAAATATGGAATACTAAACGTCTTTAAAATCTCGAGACTTTATCAAATCCATCAAGAATTTGAAAAAAAATCTTATTCAAAACCAAAAGTCTTATCAAACCAATTGAATTCAAATAAAAAATCCACTCTAAGATTTTATCAAATCCATTAAGAATGGATTCTTAAAAATTTGTTATGTATTTTCAACTTTAAGATGCATTATAAGATAAAAATTAAACTATTCTAAAAGAAAACAAAAAATTGACGAACAAATAAATATTCTAAGTTGTACCGCTATGTGAGTTTAATAGCTGAGTTTAATGCGTTGACAAACAAACAAATAAACAAACAAAACAAACATGGCAACCATTAAAAGACTTGCTATCAATGACCGATCCGCAAAAGAGAAATATGTTAGTGATCTGGTTGAACAAAAGAAAAAGAATCTTGGACTAAACAAAAATTATATCGAAAAGAGATGGTTGATGGATCAAAATGTTTTGAAATCAGGTAGGATAGTGGGTGAGAAAGGTTCTCGCAACAGGTTAAGCCTCGATTCTCTTGGTGGTGGAGCTTTCAGGACGATCGGGCAGCATTTTTTGGATAGCAATGGTAAAAAGTCCAATAAAACTCTCAACCTAATGTTTTGGTCCCCAATTTAATACAAATTTTCAATTCAACCAAAATCTTACATGATTTCTCAGATTAGCCCTAAACTATGCAAAATTTTTGGGAATTTTCCCACAACTTCATAGAATCATCAAATTTGCCTCAAACTTTCTAGAGTTGACAGATTGGCCCCAAAGTTTCCAATTTTGCCTAGAAGCTTCCAAAAACCTCCAATTCATACCAAAACTCCCCCTTTTTAGGTAAACTAACCCCAAAAGACCTTTAGAACATCAAATTAATACCTAAACTAAATTAATTCCTATTTTTACCCTAGATGGCCATTCTAAATTCATAAAAATTTATAATAGGGAATGATAACATAATACAAACTTCTTAAGCTATAAAATGACCAAAAAGATCAAATTACACCTTAAAAACAAAAATGCTCCTTAAACTAAATTTTCTAACTAAAACTAAAAAAAAATTATAGCCTAAATAAAGGTGGGTGTCAACAGCTGCCCCCTTTGCATGTTTAATGGAACATGATGCAAGCAAAGCAATTATCAAATTTTGTTCGACCTCCCATTTGGATGGTGAGAACCTTCTTATTGCTAAAAATCTTAATGAGAAAAACCTTTTTATCCTCTTTTTGAGGCTAAGGAACCTTCTTTGTTATCTCTACAATATGAATCCTTATATAATTTAAGAACATAAGGAGAAGAGCTTTGTTATGGCTCTCCTAGTAGCAAGCACTCCTGAAGGAGGTAAAGTGCTTTAAATTAAGTTTAGAACCTTAATTCAAGTTTACATAGCAAGAATAGAGAATTTTAGCAAAGTTCACTAAGTTCTGAGAAAGATAAGACATTAAACAAGGTTCAGGGGTAAAATGGTAATTTTGCATCCTGAATAGCCGGGCGTGGTCCCTAGTGTTTTAAAATGAGTTTTTATAACTTAACTTTCAAACTTAACCCAAACTTGAAGGAATAAACAAGAATTAATCAAGAATAACTAAGTTACCAAAGATGGGGGCTTAAGTGACTTAAGTCTAATACCTTGGTGGCTTGCGGGTTAAGTGAGGGTTTAAGAAGGGGAAAGTGAGGGTGGCTGCCACAATTTTCGTGTTCATCCTCTCCACTCTCATTTCTCCATCAAATTCACCTTAGAATCCAAGTTTCTTGGTGAGAACAAGAGCCATCAAATGTATATAGACTCTTGGAAGGCCATTTCAAGCATAAAATCATGGTTTTGAAGCTTGGAAGTGTGTTTTTCACAGCCCCTATTTTTACGAGGTAACCAATGTGTTCTTGATTGAATTCATGTTATTTGGTTAGTTTGGAGCTTGGGTTTTGGTTAGAAAGCAAGGTTTTGATGTTTAGTGCTTGTGTTTTTGATTGGAACTTAGGTGACACTTTGTTGAACTTAGTTGAGTGGAAAGGAGGTTGATTCTTGCTTGTTACTTGGAGTTGAGATAAGGGAGTTATGTTTTCAAGTTCAATTAATGCTATTGGCTTGAGCTTGCTTGAAGAATTTGAGTAATTCTAGCTATAGTATTAATTAGAGGATTTGGTTGAATTATGGTGGACTAGTGTATTTGGCTTGATTGGAATGATGTTATAATGCATCATAGGAAGGCTTGTGATGGTTTATTGTGGTGTATGCAACATGTACTACACGTATGTGAAGTTTGAAGGCTATCCATGCATGTTTGATATGTTTGGAGAGTGTTCAAAGTTCAGAGCAGCAAAACTGAAGATTTTCTGTGCATTTTGCTGGTTTGGCGATGTGTCGCCAATCCACACGAGTTCCCACAACACGTCACCATAACCTCAAAAAATTGGCAGAACGTCGACAACTGTGGCGACGCGTCGCCAAGACAGCATTTGACACCCAATTTTGTTTTCAGCATAACTTTTCGCTCGGGTGTCCGATTGAGGTGATTCAAGATTCCATGTGAAGCTAAGAGGGAGTACTATCACCTCCACATTTTAAAAACACTTAAAATGGCTCATTTTCAAAAATTTTTTATCTCAAAGTTAAGGCAAGTTTTAAAGGAAATTATGGCCACAATAGAACATCATAAGTGGGGGCAAGGTTTAGTACCATTAGAAGCCTAGTTTAGACTTTGGATTTGAGGCTTCAATGTGGAAACCTTAGTGCACCTAGTCTACAAGGTCTTTATGGCCTAGTCTACAATAGTCCCACCATAATTCCCCTGTACAACATAAATGGGAAAGGTTCAACTGGTTAGGCTCATTTATACATATAAAACTAGTTAGGCTGGCAAGATTTACTTGCTAAAGGACAAGGCAATGCCTTGTAGTTCAAGGACAAGGATGAGGAGAGGTCTCAAGGGACCTAGTTTTATATGTATATATTTCAGACCCTCAGGCTGTATGAGCTCACAGCAGGTTACATATGTTACCATATGTGGTGTCCTTAGTAATTTTCTTACAAGTACACTGAAGAAGATTACTGAGAATGTTATGTTCTCACTCCCTAGTTATGTTGTGCAGAGACTGAAGTTGTTGGGCCGGATAATCGTTGAGGATTATCGCGGTATTGATCTTTTGTGTGTACAGGTACGGCACTTGAGAATCTCTATGATTCTAGTCTACATGGGTACTTGTCGGTCAAGGAACAGTACTAACTAGTGTCTTCCTTTGGCTGCAGAGCCTAATAGCACTTGGGCAAAGGCTTTTGAGACTCACCATTGGGATTCCCATCCAAGGTGGGAGTTAGTTCAAGAAGATCTCAGTAGAGGCTTGTATTTATATAGTACTCTTAGTTGCCTCCATAGTCTATGTTATGAAGAGTCCTAAACTCTAGGGTTGCTCTTGGGTGAGGGCATTAGTCCACTTTATGTATGAATGCTCCCACGAGTTGTTATGTGTAGTAAATTCACACAAAGGTTGATTTTGTATGCTTTGGCTATTTGTATTTACTTTCTATAGAAATTACTTGACCAAGTTAATGCTTTATGTTTTTAATGATCTAAGTCAAAGCATGAAGAGCATGCATCTTGCATATTCTAGGTTAATCAACTAGTATCATGGGATTTAATCCGCACACATATACAACTAGCCAATTGTAACCACCGTGAGACCAGTTCTCACAGGCTTCTTGGGCAGGGGCCAAGGACGGCCGTGTCAAGCTCTTTCCTCATTGTTTATTAGGTCTAGGAACTCTTTCGGCCTTTTGCATTAAGAACTTTCCTATTACTTCCGAACATAAGAGGAAAATTGTTTTCTCTTTTCTTAAGGGGTCAAGGAATCCTTCCTTACCCTTTTCCTCATAAAAACCTTTCTATAGAAAAAAGAAACTCTTTTCTCATTCATTTTACCTTTGGCAAAGAACCCTTTTTTACCATGATTTAAGAGGTAGAGTACCTTCACTTTATCACCTCTTATTGCCATTGAGGTAGAAAACCTTGTCTTTTTACAACCTCTAAATTTCTTTAAGGTAGAACACTCTGACTTTTTATCACCTCTGATGACCCTTGAGGTAGAGAACTCTATCTCTTTATCATCTCTAAATTCCTTTGAGGTGGAGCACTCTAAATCTTGATTATCTTTGATGACCCTTAAGGTAGAAAACTCTATCTTTTTACCACTTCTAAATTTCTCTAAGGTAGAGCAACATAACTCTTTTCCACCTTTGATAACCCTTGAGGTAGAGAACCGTGTCTCTTTATCACCTCCAAATTCCTTTGAGGTAAAGAACCATGTCTCTTTAAAATGTCGATTTAACCCGCATTATGAGAAAAAGAATTACTTTGCATTTGAAAACTTGGTTCAGACTTGTAGTGGATATTATGGGGTAGAGAAACCTATATCATTTAAAACATTAATTTGACTCAAGTTACATGGAAAAGAATTACTTTCTCTTTGAACCCTAGTTTAGCCTTTCTTCAGATTTGATGATGTAAAGATACCTTTCTCATTTAAAACCTTAGGTTGACCTAGGTTATGAGGAAGAGAATTACCTTCTCTTTGGAACCTTAGTTTAGCCTTTCTTTAGATGTGATAGGGTAGAAAAATCTTTCTCATTTAATACCTTGGTTTATTGACCCAAGTTACGAGGAAATCAATTGCCTTCTCTTTGGAACCTTGGTTTAACTTATATGTCTTGAAATTGATAAAATGATCTTAATTTGTGTGAACTTCACCCATAAAACTTGATTCCCTCGTATAGCATTGAGAAATTGTAGTCTCTAACCTTTCAAAAATGTCAAGTAGTTGAAACACTCCCTCTCTTTCCCTTGTCAAAAATGTCTCCATTTAATGTGCATTGACTGAATTTTTACTTAGATGTTTCCACCAAGCTTTATTAAAACCTACTTGTGATAAAAGCATGATGGAAATGATATGATGATGCTCATGATGCATGCTTCTTAATCTTTGCAGTTTTAGGATGACTATGATGTAAACCTTGATGCATGAGTGAACCCTATGATTTCTTTAATATTAGCTCTTTTGATTATTTTCCTTGAGCTATTTGGAACTCTTCCTTACCTCACCATGGATCCCATACTATCTAAAGGCTCAACTATCAATGTCTTTTTGTTCCCTTCCTTTACCAGTGGCCGCACTGGTGCTTATTCATTCCCTATGTTTAAGGCCCTTGACAATCTTTGTATTTTATTAAAATGTTCTATTATTCTTTTCCTTTGCAACTCAAAGACACAAAATGTACAAGGCAAAAAAGATAGAAACAGGTTTCAAAATGATAACCTTTTAAATGAATGAAAATGATATCAAGAGGCAAGTGTTAGGTTGAAGAAAATTAAGTTTGAATGGGTAATAAAGGAAAGACAAGTTTGAATGGTCTAAAAAAGGGCCTCTTGCCTTAGTAAACCTGATGATGCTAACCCAAAATCTATCACATTTTCCAAAGACCCAGACCTTTTCCATTGCCACCCAACTCTTACAATCCACAAGGAAACTTGCTTTGAAGGTTACCTTTATCATCTAAACTGCCGTTGCAGGTTTTCAGTTTAGAATCCTTAGCTTTTTTTTATTCTTTTTCCTTTCCTTTGTTTTTTTTCCATTTATGCTCTAACTTTTACCTAGGCTATGTTAGAGATTTACAGCCCAACAAGCCCTTATCTTTTTCTTTCTTTCTTTCTTTTCTAAGCCATGGTTTTGATATATGAGCCACGATTTTGATATATGATGTGCTTTCTTTTGGATTTGCCTTACTACCTTTTGATGGAAGGGATAAATTTCTTTCATTTTTGGAATTTTCTACTTGAATAACTAGGAGCAGCATGAGACATCATCAAAGCCATTTAATATCATTAGGGTTATCTTTTCCAAGAGCAAACCAAAAACCACATGGCGTGATGTTGATATTCTTTGCAAGCTTCATTTTTCCTTCTACAATGAAAATTGAGGTGCAAATTTTAAGATCCTTCCTATTAGATTAAGTAGTATTTTTAAAGTTACCACCATCAAATCTGCATTAGCTCCATTTCCAACCATGAATCACATTGTTCATTTATGAGAAGAATGTTGAAATAGATGGTATATTGACAAGCATGGTGAAATAGATTAAAAGCCAGTGAAATGCATACATGACACCTTTTTATCATAAAAGAAAAGAATGATAGGATTCATTTAACAAATACTACACCCTAGATTCTAGATTAAATCTAGGAGATTTTTACTATTAAATTTCTTTGGCAAGCTCTCAAAGATATAAGCTCACTCAAGGGATTTCATGTCATTCAAAAGTGTGTGTGGAACTCTAGGTCAAATCTAACTTGGAGCTAAAATTAGTGATATTAAAGGCAATATCAACCCACTTTTCATAATATGGCCATTTTAGCGTTTAAACAAATAAAGTGATCATCTCCTTTTCAACCATATGAGATTGAACTAGTGCTGTTAAGTCCCTCTGCCTTTGTACATATTCCTTGAAAGACTCCTATTGTCACCTCTCAAGATTTTGCAAAACTTGCTAGTCATGAGCCAACTCTTCAATGTATTTGTAGTTGTTCAAAAAAGCATTGGCCAGATCAATCCAAGATTTGACATTTTTGGAACTCAAAGTCATGTGCCAATGCAATGCTGACTTAGTGAGACTTTCTTGAAAAAGAGCAATCTAGACTTTCTTATCCATGGTGAGAGGTTGCCTTTTCCTTATAAAGAGCGTGAGATAGGAATTTGGTGAGCTCATTCCATCAAATTTCTCAAATTCTAGCAACTTAAAATCTGAGGGAATTACTACATCAAGAACTAAACAAGATCATCAACCAAGAGTGATCCAAATATGGTGCCACTTTCAATGGTGCAAAGCCTTTTTTCTATGATCACAAGCTTTTGAGTGTCCTCTTCTTCTTTTGGTAGTGGCTTATTTTCTTCATAGAATGGATTATGCCTCAGATATATCACTTTCAATGTATTTGAGTCTTGGAAAAGCTTTTCTTGAACCAAGATCCATTGTGGATTGAATCTGGGAGCGTAGATGGGATCCTGCATGTCTTTGACTAGGGTTTGTACCTCATTCCCTTTGATCAACTATATTAACTACTTCATTTGGCCTCACATGCTTTCTATCTTTGACTCGAGCTCATTGAGACATCCTTGTGTTTGCTCTACCATTAGTCTTGCTTGAAGTTGTGTTGAATATTGATGTTGAGTACCGATCCTTTCCCTTCCTGAAGAACAAAGTTCATTTCAAATTTTATATGTATGATTGATGCATGTATGCATGAATATATGATGCAGACCAATAAAACAATAAAGATATATGAGGTCATCATCAAATGACACATATAAAGTCATGAAAATAAAGAGTAAGAGACATATAACAAGTGTAAGTAGGCAAGGACAAACATTTAAATATCATGCCTATAATGATAATAAAAGGTTAATAACATAAAACAAATGATAACAAAAGAAATATGAAATAAGTTAACAAAGTGAACATGACCACTAAATGCATAAGTGGTTTTTTTAAAGGATATGTTATGGGTTGGTTCCCGGATCTTTTTTACTAAGTCTTATTGGAGTAGAAAAGGCCCAAATTCCTCACCCACAAAGGTTATGTGAGGAAGGATTAATTTGAGTCATAGCTTTCATGATCCCATGGGGTGATTATCGTTACACTCGGGCAGCACTACTTACTACTACAAATTAGAGAAAGCATAAAGAGTATTGCCTCATGCGACTAGCCTAACCTGGCCATTTTGCAAAACTTTGTTTAAGTGAGCTTGGGTATTGAGCTCATTATGCATGTCAAAGTGTGTGAGTGTTGGAACCTAAAAAAGAAGAAAAAATGCATCAAATCAATAAGTAAGAAACAAACAAATAAAGAAAAAGAGAAAAACCAAACCCTTTTTATGGCTAGAATTGGCCGTAGTAGGGTCACCAAACTGTAGCAAAGTATTTTTAAAAGCCATCACCAATCAATTTCACTTAAGTCGATTGGATACCTGTTATGGTATACAAGAGATTCTAATATCGTAATTTGGTTAAGCTAAAATAACCTTATTATAGCGCCAAAAAATTGGCACCATAGGGGTTCGATTTTGCCTCATCCTAAATTCTTATATCTTTTAATGCCTTTTTTTATAAAATAAATTTTATGAATTTTTATTTCATTATGTTTAATTTTTAATTTAATTCCAAACTTTGAATCTTTTCAAACCAACCAGATATGGAATCCTATATGTCTATGAAATCTCAAGACTTTATCAAATCTACCAAGAATTTGAAAGGAACATCTTGTTCAAAACCGTGAATCTTATCAGATCAATTAGATTCGAGTGAACAATCTGCCTCAAAATTTTCTCAAATCCACCAAGAATAGATTCTCAAAATTTATTATGTATTTTCAACTTTAAGATGAATTATAAGATAAAAATTAAAATATTCTAAAAATAAACAAAGAATTGATAAGCAAATAAATATTCCAAATTGTACCCTAATCAAATTTAATAGCTGAGTTTAATACATGGCCAAACAAACAAATAAACCAAAAAACAAACAAAACAAACAATAAGAGGCTTGCTGTCAGTGACCAACATGCAAAAGAGGATTATGTTGGTGATCTAGATGAACGAAATAAAAAGGATCTTGGACTAAACAAAAATTATACCGAAAAAAAAAAGATGGCTATTCCTAAAAATTCATAACACAAAATGACAACATAATCTAAATACACATAATCCTACCAATTTCCTAAGCTACAAAATGGCAAAAAATGCCAAATTGCCCCTGAAAACAAAAATGCTCCCCTAAACTAAATTTTCTAACCTAAAACTAAACAAAAATTAAAGCCCAAACAAAATTGGGTGTTAACACTTGGAAAAACCCTCTAACATTCGTCATCCCATTCGAAGGCCCCCTTTCATTTGAAGGTGTTAAGGAAGTGCTTGCATATTTCCTTGAATTTAAAGACATTTTACCGAGCTGAGCATATCTACACATTATTCTAGAGCCTTACTGTTGACGATCATATTGTCGATGTAAACCTCAATGTTCCTTACCAACTGGCCTTGGAATATTTTGTTATGAGCTTTTAGTGTGTGGCCTTCAAGTTCTTTAGCCTGAAGGGCATTGTTTGGTAGTAGTAGACCCTCTTTAGTGTTGAAGGTAGTCTTCTCCTCATCCTTAGATGCTATCAACATTTACTGATAGCACTAAAAGCATCCATAAAGCTTATTAAACTCAGCCATAGAGTCTACCTCCAAATCAATGGATAGTAGAGGATATCCTTGGGGAAGGATTTGTTTAGGTCCGTGTAGTCAATACACATTCTCCAAAATCAATTCTTATTTCAAGTTAAGAAGACATTGGCCATCCATTTAGGATATGGCACTTCATGGACAATCCCTACTTCTAATAGCCTTTGGACTTCCACATGAATGAACTTCTGCCATTCAGTGCCCATCATACTCTTCTTCTTCTTTATGAGGCAAGCCATTGGGCTTATTCCTAGCTTATGGGATGCCAATTCCAGATCTATTCTTGTCACATCACTTGATGGCCATGCAAAAATATCCTTATTAACGTTCAAAAATCCACAAGGACCATTTTTCCCTTACTGGGTTAATCCATTGCCACCAAAGGGCTAGTTCCATATTCTTGATCTCCATCTCTAGAGTAAGGGCCATAGCCTTCATTCAAAAGCCCTCTTTATTTGTATCCTTATAGGGCTCTAGAGGGCCCATGTTTGGCATCTTTCATGGCCCAGAGTCTTGAAGGCACACGAAATATGCCTTCCAAGCTACCTCATATGATACATGTAGCCTCACATCCCTTCATCAGCTTACAAGAATAAAGGTTAGCAACCTTATATCAGAAAAAAAGTGGAACTGTACTTGTGTGGGCCAGTCTAGCAAGGTGTTGTAAGGAGATGGCACATCCAAAACCCAGAACTTTATTGTTTGAGTGTGCTGAACCTCATTTCTATTCCCTAAAATGTGCCCCATCAAAATTAGGGGCAACTTGTTAGTCCCCCAAGCTGGCATCTCATCCTTTCACACATTGAAAATAGACCTTTATGTAGGCAAAAAAAAGGGCCTCAGTATTTAAGGGGGTCCAACAACATGGTTGAAGATGGCATTAACACTGGCCCCTTTATTGATATAGACCCCCCTTGCCTCATAACTTACTATCCTAGTTGTGATCAATAGCAGATCGGTTTGTGAGGCCAGGATATAAGAGCCATTACCCCTTTCAACCTCACGTCTAGGGTGGCCTTATCTAGAGGCCCTTTTGGTCCTAGTGATCATCTAGATGTCTTTAATGAACATGTTGCAACCCATTCATCACACACAGTGAGACTTTCCACCATTTGTGCCTTCCATGAGGGGCATTCGTTTTGCCCTTGTTAAGCTGTCAGCCTATATCTCCCTTTATTCAACATCAGTATTTAGGTATGGTCTGGTCCCTTCCATTTTTTTTGGGTTCCAAAAAATGGTGCCAAGTTTATATGCAAAATATGTAGCTGGCATTGTCAACAAATAGGCTAGATCTAAAATCAGGTATCACAACGATTGATGTTTTCTAGGGTAAAGAAGGCCCATAATTTAATGTAATTTATTTTATTTATTTATTGTTACTCAGAAGCACCTATTCAAGTGTATAACATTGAGAGTACATAGATATATACGGAAAATGTGATGCTTTCTTTTTCAAGACTTGAAGGTAATCGAACAAGCATATATGGAATTTAATGGAAAATGTTGGAGGCATAGTTCAAACCATGACCTCCGCCCTGATATTCCTAATGGCTAAGCCATTTTATCGAGGTGTAGGAGATTTTTTTATTCTTAGAACACTTTCCATGATATGTTCAAAGCATTGTTCCTATATTCAAAGTAGTGTTCTTATAATGATATCTACTGTTCCTATTGTCCCTAATTTAATCGAAAAGAGTATTGAACATTAGATATCAGATAAGTTTTTAGAAAAAATAAATTCATACTTATTAGTGTACTATTTTTTATGTTATTTTTATGGTTTTTCACAACAAATTCTTTCTATGTATTAAAGGGTGTAGCCTATTTTACTATTCATTCAATAGTGTAAAAAATATTGATGTTTTGGGTTTCTTATTTTGTTTTTGTTGTTTTAAGGTCTATTGTAAGAGAATGGCGTCATTTATTCACAAGGTCTATTTTGTCTTTATTGTTTCTTTAAGAGAGGTGGAAAGAACTTAGGGCTTTCTGCTGGGAGTAATCAACAATGCTCATGAATTATCATCCTCAGGTTCCAAAAAATAGTGAATTTTCATTCATATCTACTTTAATTATGGTGATTGCTGTGATTGGGGTTGGCATTGTGGGTGTTAGGTTTTAGGTCTCAAGGATTCCCAATTCAAAACAACCAGTGACCAGGAGCTTCACCTTTCAACTTACGGCCAAGGCATTGAAAGCATCAAGGGTGTACTATCTCTATATGCTATTCATGATTGCCTAGACTTGAAATGATGATATGGGTAGGCTAGATTGTGAGTTAGAGTGGTTCAATTGTACAGGAGGATGAGAAGCTCATAGACATGGTGGAAGGAGATGGAAGAGAGGCTGAAAGCATTATCAATCATAAAAAGTGGCATTGACAATGAGCTGGCAGCGGGTTGACCCAGTGGTGTTTGTGGAGGATAAAGAGCACAAGAAGTGTGCAAAAAAATATAGAGGAAAAAGGGAGATGCAATGAGATGAGAGAAAGAAAGAGTTGTGAACCAGAGAGAGTAGGTGATGTGATGAGAGAAAGATATGAGTAGCAGACAGGAGAAGAACAGAGATGTGAGAGAGGATGAGACGAAGATGAAGATGATGAGATAAGGGGATCAACTACTAAAAAGCCATGAAACTCCTAGCCTCTTTTCAATTGAATCCCTCATATAATATTTTAAACCGATAGTCATTTAAAGTAAGGTTAGAAGAGAATTCATAATATTTAATCTCTAAAATAATAACAATAGTTAGAAAGAACCATATGTTCACTACATGATATAGCAAATTATTATTCTAAATTGATTTATATATTAAGTTTCATACTTATTTCATACTCCCTCTATCCCACATTGTCTACCCCATTTCAAATGCCTACTGAACTACTATTTTCTATTCCTTTCCAATTTTGCTCTTCACCTGAATCTCCTCCTCTCTCGCCTTTCTACTTCGGTTGTCTATCTTGACCACCCATTTCCCTTGCTTGCCTGCTCACCTCCCTCTGATTCCCTCACATCCTGCTCCTATTTATCCATACTCACCTTCCTCTGATTCCCCTTGCTCGCCTGCTTGCCTCCCTCTAGTTCCTATGCCTCTAATTCCCCTGCTCCCTACTCACCTCAACCACCTTTCACCAAAATCAATCTCTGTCCTTGCTCACCTTGACCTCCTTGGACAAGGCCATTGACCCTAATCTCTAATCATCACTAACATTTCCTACCCAATCTTCTTCTGTCCAATGACCCATGTCTGGACTATCTCAATCATCAACAAAGCCACCCATGCCCCAAAATCATCATCATCAAAACAAATTGTCAGTGCTGAGCTCTAATTTTTGCTACAAATGAAGAGAAAAGCTTGTTCTTTTATTTGGATGTGAAAGAGAAAGAGAAAGAAATTTGACTTTTGGCCTGTTCTCAAAAAAGTTAAAGAAGGGTATTATGGTATTTTAGATGTAAAAAACTTAATAAATAAGAAAATGGTGCAGAGAACTTAGGATGAAGAGAGTATATTTTTATGTAGATTATCATAATTACACACATCGCTCTTAAAGCACTCTCAAGTATAGCATATTTTTAACAATTCACTCTCCTACTCCCGCTCCCACCTTATATCACCTACAGGAGACATAATTAATTGCTTTGTTGGGCACCTTTAATTAAGTGGATTGTTTATCTAGCATCCATCACTCATAACCTAAGTGCTTTGTCTATGAATGAACTTCACATTTTTTACTGGTAGAGTGCCCAGCTTTCTTTGACCTAAATACTAAATCCAGTTAAGGAATATTTATATGGCTAGAATTGTGATTTTCTAGTGAAGTTGATTGTTAGAGGAAGAAATTTCGGTTTGCTGATTTCAGATAAGAGGAAATTTTGGCAGAAGAGTATTTATATGGCCAGAGCTAGTGAGCTGGTGCTCTTTAGGTTACCTTTGAAGTTATGACATCCTACATTCATATAGTTGTTGTCTGTTAAAGGTGGTATCATTTTTCGACAGAGTTAATTGCCAAAGGTGGGAAATTGCATTAGCTGGTTCAGGATAAAGGGGAATTTTGATGGAGGAATATTTCTTTGGCCCAAGTTATTTGGGTGACAGTTTTTAGGTTATCTTTACAATTCTCGAGATCACATAGTAGGATGGCTGCCATGTCTAATAATCATATGATGTAGATTACTATAGTAATGTAATTTACGTTAATGATTTATATACGTTAAAAAATATATCTCTGGTATTTGATACTATAATGATGTATTTTACTATCACATAACCAACACCTGCTACATAGCGTGAGCCACTTAACTAGTAGATATAACAACACAACTCTTTAGGTTAACTAGGTATTTACAATTATGGAAACTTTGATGTAAAATCTTAAGGCTAATATGGCCAAGAACTAGTTGCTTTAATAGTATCACGGAAGACATATAAAAGATGAAAATGTACCTTGTAAATTGCAAAGGAAGACAGCCAAATAAAAAGAAAAAATTTTAGACTTTAGGTACGTAGATATCTATAAAATTGATGACCATCATTCTATTAGAAACAAAGAAAAGAACAAAACAAGAGAACAAATTTTGGAAATGTGAGAAATGAGATTGAAGAGCAATGAGGTTGTGGCCGTTTCTTATCCTTCCTCGACCCCTCCGCTTCAGTCCCTCATAGTCGATTCACATAAGTCTCATCTCACCTTTCCTGTTTTGGAAATAAATGACAAGTATTGTGTGAATTTTTTTTCTTAAGATTGTGCAATTTATGATGTTTTTTTTTTCATTTTTACCCTTGAAACTAGAATCATTTGGGGGGGATTTTTTGTAGTGAGATTTTGAATGAGAATTAAAAAAAATCTTTTTTTGGTTCTATGCGGACAAAGTTTAAATAAGAATAGTAAATTAAATTAGGTATTAAACATTTTTTAAAGGGGAAGCAATCCATCCTTTTAAGGACAGTCCAAAAAAGCATACCTGTTATCCTTTTTATGATAGCGGGAGTATAGGCTACATTATTCCAAAAAATACTTTTACCAACGTATTTTATTTAAAACAACAATAATATAAGCTCTAAAAAAATTTCAAACTCTTTAATTTGCCACACATTTCTGTTTCAGTTTGTCTTCAATCTTTTTCAAAAAAATACCTTCAATTCTTTTATAGTTATATGGCTAGTTCATCTCAATATTTTTTTGTCATCTATTTTCTCCTCCTTCATGTTCTTATAACTTTTTTTATTTCCGTTGACGATGTCTAGGAGACCAAAGGGAGATGTGAAGCAGCAACTGTTGGGGAGCAACTGTTGGAAACAACATTAAGGATGTAAGTTTATCATAGTCTTCATGGTCATCACCTCTCTTCTGTATCTTTGTTTTTATGGCAAGTTTCTAAACGTTTGTTTTCTTTCTTCGTCTTTTATTTTTGAATTAGGTTGTCTATTTTTTTTAAGCAAAAATCTCATTCCTAGTGCTCTACTTGTCATTGGGTTTTGCCTCTGATGCTTTGACTAGTTCTCCAAGATTTCTTCTTGTCATCTAGCTTTCTTTAAAATGGCCGTCCTTGGGCCCTGCCCAAGAAGCTTATGAAAGCTAGTCTCACGGTGGTTGCAATTGGCTAATTGTATATGTGCGCGGATTAAAATCCCATGATACTAGTTGATTAACCTAGAATATGCAAAATGCATGCTCTTCATGGTTTGACTTGGATTAACAAAATTCCATAAACTATTGACTTGGCCAAAACATTTTCAAGAAAACAAGTTCAAATAGCCAAAGCATACAAAATCAACATTTATGTGAGTTTACTACACATAAACAACTATGTGAGAGCATTCATACATAAAGTAAACTAATGCCCTTACCCAAGAACAACCCTAGAGTCTAGGACTCCTCAAAACATAGATAATGGAGGCAGCTAAGAGTACTATATATGCAAACCTCAACTGAGATCTTCTTGAACTAACTCCCACCTTGGATGCAAATTCCAATGGCGAGTCACAAAAGTCTTTGTCCACGTGGTGCTAGGCTCTACAGCCAAAGAAAGACTATAGTTAGTACTGTTACTTAACCAACAAGTTACCTATGTAGGCTAGAATCATAGAGACTCTCAAGTACAATACCTGCAATAAGAACTAACTACCGTGATAACCCTCAGTGGTTACTTGGCCCAACAACCTTAGAATCTGCACAACCTAATTAGGGAGTGAGAATTCAGAAATTCTCAATAATGGTCTTCACTGTACCTGCAAGAAAATTACTAAGGACTCCACATATGATAACATATGTAACCTACTGTGAGCTCATACAGCTTGAGGGTCTAATATATGCATATACCTAGGTCCTTTGAGACCTCTCCTCATCCTGGTCCTTGAACTACAAGGCATTGCCTTGTCCTCTAGCAGGCTTAGCTTGCCAGCCTAACTAGTGATAAATCACAAGTTGAACCTCTCCCGTTTATGTTGTACAGGGGCACTATGGTGGGACTATTGTAGACTAGGCCATAAAGACCTTGTAGACTAGGTGCACTAAGGTTTCACCTTGCAACCTCGTGGCTAATAGCACGGCTAGGTTGCCAAGGTTTCTAAACCTCTCACCCAAGCTAGTGGTACTTAGTTGTGATCCTTAGTAAACTAGTTTTCTTGCTTGTAGCAGAAGTAACCATAAAACGTTACAAAACTCAAGAAAAATTCTAGGTCTCAAAGGACTTTTTTAAGTCTTGGAGTACACCCAAAATGCTTAGACCCCAAGGTACCCTAAGAACCCACTTAGGTCTCCCCTCGACCTTCCTAGCAAAAACTGGAAATTTCAACCAATATGCCTTTGGCGATGGGTCGCCAACTGTGGTGACGCGTTGCCACAATTGGTAACATTCCACCAGGTTTCTTGTCATGACGACACATTGCGAGTATTGGCGATGATTGGCGACGCGTCGCCAATACTTGTGACAACCCAGAAAATTCCCAGTTTCGCTGCTATGAACTTTCGACACTTCCTAAACATATCAAACATGCTTCAATAACCTCCAAACTTCACATACATGTAAAACATGTTGCATAGATCACAATCAACTATCACAAGCCAATCTAGGATGCATTATAACATCATCCCAATCATCACGAACCTCATAGTCCACCATAATTCAACCTTGCCCACTAACTAATGCTATTGCTAGAACTACTCGAATTCATCAAGGAAAACTCATTCCAATAGCATTAATTGAACTAAAAAACACAACTCCCTTACCTTAACTTCACAAGCAAGCAAGAAACAAGTAACTCTTCCTGAAAAATTTGAGTTCTACAAAGCTCCACCTAGTTCCAAGCAAATATGTGCACAAAACACCAAGTTACTAACTCATAACCAAAACCCAAGCTCCCAATCAACTAATAAACATGAAATCAATCAAGAACACATTGATTACCTCGTATCAAAAATAGGGGATGGAAGAAAACATGCTTCCAAGCTTCAAAACCATGATTTTATGCTTGAAATAAGCTTCTAATGGCCTATATACTTGCGGTAGCTTCTCTTTTCACCAAAAACTCTTGATTTTGGGCTCTAATTGGTGAAGAAATGATGGTGTGAAGGATGAACTCGGGTTATGGCAGCCATCCCCCACTTTACCATCTTATAAACCATTTTTAACACTTAAGCCACCAAAGTATTAGACATGGAACACTTAAACCCCCTCCTTTTGATAACCTTAGTCATTTTTGATCAATTTTGTTTATTTCAACTAAGTTTGGGTTAAAGTTAAAAGTTAGGTTATAAAGACTCATTTTTAACCACTTTGGACTTAGCCCGACTTGTCGAGATGCAAAATTACCATTTTGCCCCCAAATCTTATTTAGTGCATTAACCTTCTCAAAACTTAGTGAACTTTGCTAAACTTTCCTATTCTTGCTATGTAAACTTGAATTAAGGTTCCAAACTTGATTTAGAGCACTTTAACTTCCTTAGGCATGCTTCTTACTAGTAGGGCCCTAACACTCTTCCTTAGGCTTCAATAGTCATTTTCTTATTTCCAGTGGAAATGGTTAGTAAAAGAAAGGGAGAAAAAGACTGGCAGTGAACACTTGGTCACAAAATTTCCATCAATGTTGAGCTATGACTTGAATAGTAGACAAGAAAAGGGTAGAAGTTCAATGGGATAAATGATCTTCATGGAAGTTCGAAGCTTATGAATTACATTTATACCCCTAAGGATTGGCATTTTTGTCGGTCAGGTTTTCTTTTTGCTCATTTTTTTGTTACTTAAAAATATTTACATGTACAGGCATGAGATGGTGCTTACGTGAGGATTAGCATACCTTTAGGCAATCTTGGGAGTGTAGGCTTGTTTGGTTGAATCTGACAATCTTTCTTTAGTGGGTCTGATGAGTGTTAATTCTTTGTCTCATCCTCTTAGGGCCATTGTGCGAGAATGTTGTGTTTTAATGGTCAAAATACAGGTTGATCATACTAATCATGTGCTCCAGCAAGGGAATCATTATATGAATTTTTTGGCTTCTTTGGGCCTTGCAATGGAAGCTAGCGTTAGAGTTTTTTAGGATCCACCCCCAAGAGTAAGGTAGCACTTTATAGCTGATGCTCTGGGGGAGGCTTCCATGCACCACTAGCTTCCTTGTTTGTTTTTATGTTTTGCTTATTTTTTGTTGTTTTTGTACCAAAAACAAACCTTTTATACAATGGGTGTGCCTCAAATTGTTTATTTTTATATTTTTTTTCTTTGTAATTAATTGTAATTTCTAAGCTATCTTTTTTATGGCTTTTTTTTGTGACAGTGAAACAGTTTAATCATTTTATGTTTTTATTTAATGTTTATAGAAGCTATGTAGGCTAATATTTATATGATTTCTATTGCGGTACTGATGTCATATGGATTGGAATTTGAGGTTGATCCTACTAATGAGGAACTTGAAGGTGACACTTTGTTTATTTTTTAAGATAACGACAGCTCAAAAAATTTTGAGGGATGGCATAGCTGGTATGGTAGAGAATGCACACAAAAGTCAATGAGTCTAATAAGACTTGATCAATGCATTTATGAGTATGCAAATGATGAGGATAAACCATATCATATGCCTCTTTGTTGTTGCTTGCATATGGTTGTATATCCACAAAAAGAAAAAAAAATGTATAGAGCAATGGCATTTACTAGGGCATTAATCAAAATAATTTCTGCCCTAATTAGGAGCTCTTTTCTTTTTTCTATCCACTTATCATATTATTATACATGGCAATAAGAGGTTAATAAATTAAGGCCATAATTTATCTTAGCCTTAAAGTTTTCCATGTAGTTGTGTGTCATGTTACAATAGTATAGTTGATGCCTGTTTTTTAAAAATACTAGTAATTTAATTATCTTAATCAATTACATATGGTGTTGCGATTCCATATGGCAATAAGAGGTTTGTCCTAGGTGACATAAAGTGGTAGCGGAAGTGAGAGCGATAACTTGCTTGCCAAAAATATCTTATACTTAAGAGAGTTTCAAGAGCAGCATGTTTTATTTCCATTTTATGATAATCTGTGTTAAAATAAATGGTATAAATATAAAACCTAACTGTATAAATCAATTCAAATTAATATTTATTATATTCTATAATGCATGTTAGCACTGCAAGAACAATTCAAGGAAAGGATTAGGAACAAATAAATGAAAGAAAGGCATTTAAACTTTAAACAAGCCTTACAATGTTGCTTTCACTTTATTCGATCAAAGTGAATTTCAATACATGTGCCAAGCATAAAAAAAATATACCATAGCACCTTCGTAAGCTACACTGATGTACATCTTTACAAACAACACAGAGCTATATGGACTAGACCAGACCTGTCCACAACTGATCATTTATCATAGGTTAAAAGCTAATTAGAATTTTCTACCATCATATGCATCATCATATTCAACAAAAACAAAAGTGCTACCTGGTTTTCTTCCAATAGAACAAAAGAAAGAAGAAAGGTCAAGTTATGTAACTCATGGCTTATTGGAATGCATTGGTTCTTACCTCAACCTTGAGGATTCCTTGAGCTTGAACTTGTTCCATTAACATTTAAAACTTGAGATGGATATATGGAAGTAGAATTTAAGGCCTCATGTTCATTATCTTGAAAATGACTAACAAACTTTAAATCCTCCATCTGTGGTAGAATAGGGTCCCACTGCCCTGATTTTACAAACATTGGTAGGCTTTTTGGGAACTATGATCCTACTTAGGTTACAATTGGCTATTTTATTACTTGTTAAGTATCTTAAAATTTTTACATGCAACCAGTTTTCTACCCTACTTAAAAATATGCATGAGTCATCTTGGCAATGCAATAACAAATAAATAAGAAAATTAATGATAAAAAAATGCCATGGCATTTATTTAAGAAGATTAATTAAAATAGGTGAAGATGTAAAACTATAATTGCTTTAACTTCAAGTAACAACTGTGTGCATATATTTCAACCTTATATGCAACCAAATATAACTCTAGTGCTATACATACCAATGGACACTAATAAAGGCAAACAACATGCACAAAGTACCTACGTACAAGCAATCACTTTTAAGATCCCTCATTGACTCCCATTCAAGCTTAATCTAGCTTTAAGTGGTAATTCTCACTTTCCTTGTACTTACTTAGCCTTCAAAGCTGAAATGGCATCACTTTGGTCAATACTAACTGACTTCACAAGCAATCATTAACCACAAATCTTATGCAAGGAGACTACCTTCAAACAAACAAAGCTTAGCCCTAACACTTGCCCCTTATCAGCTGTTAAGCCTAACTAGTAGTCTAAGAACTTGAAAGTACTTAGTAAAGGATTTGACACCTGCAAGGAAAAACTCATGCAAATATGCAAAACAATTTACATATAGAAAGGCGAGCAATCAATGAAGCATATAACATAACACATAACATTCATAACAAATAACAAACAACAAGAATGCAATAAAATGTATGGATAGATGAATGAACATATGTGCTAATGTACTTAGGACTTCCTTACATGAAAAGATGCTCTTAACTGTCATAAGCTCATACAATTAAGGTGCTTGGATACTAGCCCACATATCTGATGCTAGAATTTAAACAACCCCATGAAGTCCTCTTACGAGCACCTTTGAGTAAGTCATCGCCTACTCAATCCTTGCCCATGTTTGATGAGTTACTTAGAGTAAGTCATTGCTTACTCACCTTTTACCTGCCTCTTCCCCATAAGTATTACACTAGGTAACAAACTTAGACGCCAAACTCTGCTAGTTCCTTTGAAATTGAATCAGACACCTTAGTGAATTATTTACCAAGTCAATTATCCTGGTTGGGATGTTTTGAGTTCACCTAATACCTGGAGGTTTCCAACCTCGAGCCTTGGGCCATTAGGGAAAATAAACCCACTAGGTTCCACTCCAATGTTAGAGGTCATGACCTCATTCCTTGTCCATTAAAGCACACAAATATACCCTAATACCTTTTTAGTGCCTTCTTTCATCTTAAAGCAAGAAAATTATCCAAGAGCTTGCCCTTTTAGCCACCTACTTATTACCCACTAACAATGCATTATATTAGCTTTAGGAATGGGTTTAAGTCTTGGATTAAAGTATTGAATACCTTAGATTAGGCCTAGGAAGGAACCTAAAGTGCTAGGGCACTCAAAACCTGTCGAAAATGTGGGGCGAGGTTACCCTTTGAAACAAGGTGCCCATGGCTATCATTATGGCACCAGCATACAACCCATTCAAGTTGCAATAGGTTACCCTAGCAGTGTAGCATCAGGGACTCCACTGCACATGAACAACATCACCTTTTTTGTCTGAACTTGCCTCAATTCAATCCAACCATGGCCAAATCACTTAGGACTCAAGCTAAGCTTACTCTTGTTGGGTTTCGAGAGCCAAACAGCGCCGCAAAATTTAACTGAAACCCTCCAAGATCCAAGTGAAACGGGGTAAACCGGGTGTTCAAAAATTTTCATTCCCAATTTTCGGTTGAGATCTCACACTCAACTGTAGAGTCGAATCACAAAACTTGAACAGTTGACGTGTTCAAGCTCTCTATGGTATCCACACGAGCCTCTCGGGATCATCATTCTCCCACCGCGTCCCGGCAGATGCGTTTCTCTTGTGCTCGCAGTGCTAGCTTGCGTCCTCCAAGGAATTGCAAAAGAAGAGTGTGGCTGTCCTTTTTGGAGGCTAGGGCAAGGAGACTTGCGAATTTCTCACTAGAAGTTGTATTTATAGTGAGACTCAACTTCCAGGCCTAATGGATTTCAAATCCCTAATCCAATTAAGATTTAATTTTGGGCTTAATAATGGCTCAACTCTTGGGCCCATTATTAATATGAAATTAAAGTGAAACCATAACCCAAATAATTAGCCCATGCACTCTAATGATCTAAATAGCTCTATGTGTGTGGCCCAATAGGCTCTTACCACGTTGGCAATGATCATAAATCACATTTATGATCATAAGCAATGAGCAGTGTCTAGCAACACATCATTGCTACCCAAGTGACAAGATTGTCGATGATTCGACTAAACCTTTATGATCATCACCGATATATGCCATTGTCCCTTTGTCCAAGATATCGAGACTAAGCACGAGACATGGAATGTGTCACTCTCGTATAGCCCAATCTTTGGTTTCTTGATTACCGAGTAGACTAACTTAAGTTGATGACATTGATATCATATATCAACTCATCCGAGCATGGCCATGCATTTTCTAAGTCTCACTCTATCAAGGGGCCCAAAGATATCACTCCCGTTACATAGGAGGGACAAATCCCAGCTTGATCATACAAATCCCTCCGCATGATATGTGACATACCCAATGACCTCCTTTAACTTCACTCAGTTACGAGCAACAAAGGAAAGTATCAAAGTATATGACTCACATGTAGGGAACCTTGATGATCTTAGGTCGAAGGACTACATATACCATGATCACTAAAAGAATCACTTATCACACTCATATAACGATCCATGAAGTGTTCTCATGGTGGGTCGGTCCAGTACACAAGTTCTCCAACTTGTACCCATATGTAGACTACATATCTCATATTAGTCTCCACATATGCTAGTCGTTATGTATTATTGCAACCCTCTCCACAATAATACTAGACCAGGGACGTTTAAGAATATCATTATTCTAGGGTTACAATTATGTTTGTTAAGTTACGCAGAAACAAAACAACAAAAATAATTGTTGGATTAATGCCTCAATAAAATATCATGACTCAATGTGCAAAAATACAATCATCTCATGATTTGCTTTTTGGGCACAACACTAACAATCTCCCACTTGCACTAAAAGTCAATCATCCATGTATCTAATACCGATGGACCTAGAATGGCTATCATGCTTCTGCTGCGTAAGGGGCTTTGTCAGTGGATCAGCAATGTTGCTGTCCGTCGAAGTCCTGCATATCCTTACATCACCCCTCTCGATGATCTCCTTGATGAGATGATAGCGTCGGAGTATGTGTTTGGATCGCTGGTGAGATCGAGGTTCCTTAGCCTGTGCGATTGCTCCATTGTTGTCACAATAGAGCTCTATCGGGTCGGTAATGCTTGGAACCACTCCAAGTTCAGTGATGAACTTCTTGATCCAAACTGCCTCCTTCGCAGCATCAAAGGCGGCAATGTACTCAGATTCTGTTGTAGAGTCAGCTACTGTCTCTTGCTTTGAACTCTTCCAGCTGACAGCACCACCACCAATACAAAACACATAACCAGATTGCGATCTAAAATCATCCTTATCGGATTGGAAGCTTGCATCGGTGTAACCCCTTACAATGAGCTTATCTTCCCCTCCAAAGACCAAGAATGCATCCTTAGTCCTTCGTAAGTACTTAAGGATGTTCTTAACAGCTGTCCAATGACTCTCACCAGGGTTCGATTGGTACCTACTCGTCATGCTCAAAGCATATGAGACATCGGGACGAGTACATATCATGGCATACATGAGAGATCCAATTGCTGAGGCATATGGAATCTTACTCATGTGCACTCTCTCCTCGGGTGTACTCGGACACTGAGATCGAGAAAGAGTGATACCATGTGACATAAGCAAGAATCCTTTCTTGGAATCTTTCATGCTAAACCTCTTTAGCACCTTGTCAATATATGTACTTTGACTTAGGCCAAGAAGCCTTCTAGATCTATCTCTATAGATACTGATGCCTAACACATAGGCTGCTTCACCCAAGTCCTTCATAGAGAAACATTTCCTTAGCCAAGTCTTCACAGACTGTAGCTCAGGAATGTCATTCCCGATGAGTAGAATGTCATCTACATACAACACCAAGAAGACAATAGCGCTCCCACTAACCTTCTTGTAGACACAAGGTTCATCTTCATTTTTGATAAAACCAAACTCTTTGATTGCATCATCAAAACGAAGATTCCAACTTCGAGAAGCTTGCTTCAGTCCATAAATGGACCTTTGCAACTTGCACACTTTATTGGCATTCTCAGGAGTGACAAAACCCTCAGGTTGTGTCATGTACACATCCTCAAGTAGCTTTCCATTTAGGAATGCAGTTTTGACATCCATTTGCCATATCTCATAATCATAGTGTGCAGCAATAGCAAACAAAATTCATATGGATTTAAGCATAGCAACTGGTGAAAAAGTTTCATCATAGTCAATACCATGAATTTGCTTGAAACCTTTTGCAGCCAATCGTCCCTTAAAGGTAATCACATTACCATCCATGTCAGTTTTCTTCTTGAAAACCCATTTGCACCTTATGGGTTTTACCCCTTCAGGTGGGTCAACCAAAGTCCATACTTGGTTTTCATACATGGATTCCATCTCGGATTTCATCGCCACTAGCCACTTCTCAGAGTCAGGCCCCGACATAGCTTGTTGGTAGGTTGTGGGTCATCCTGATCCATGAGCATCACATCAACGGTGTGAGTCACCAGAAATCCATATCTCTCGGGCTCACGCCGAATCCTGCCAGACCTACGTGGGCTTTGTGCTACAAGAACAGACTCTTGAACAACATCTTGCGGTGTCTGTTCAGGTTCCATTTCAAGTTCGATGTCTCCTTGTTATTCTTGAATTTCTTCAAGTTCTACTTTCCTCCCATTAGTTGCTTTAGAGATAAACTCTTTCTCCAAAAAGACACCAGTTTGAGCAACAAACACTTTTTGCTCAGAAGGATTGTAGAAATAGTAACCCTTTGTTTCTTTGGGATACCCAACAAAAAGACATTTTTGAGATTTGGGCCCTAGTTTGTCAGAGGATTGACGTTTCACATAAGCGTCACAGCCCCAAATCTTCATAAAAGACAAATTGGGACGCCTCCCACTCCATATCTCATATGGTGTCTTTTGAACCGACCTAGATGGAACTCGATTTAGTGTAAAAGCAGCTGTCTCTAGAGCATGTCCCCAAAAGGAGTTTGGAAGTTCAGCTTGACTCATCATAGAGCGAACCATGTCTAACAGAGTTCGATTTCTCCTTTCAGATACATCATTCCATTGAGGTGTACCTAGTGGAGTGAGTTGTGATACTATATCACACTCTTTTAGATAGTCAAGGAATTCTCGATCCAAGTACTCTCCACCTCGATCTGATCGAAGCACTTTAATACTCTTCCCGAGTTGATTCTCTACTTCATTCTTGAATTCTTTGAACTTTTCAAAGGATTCTGACTTGTGTCTCATGAGATACACATAGCCATATCTGCTAAAGTCATCAGTTAAATTAATGAAGTATTGGAAACCTCCTCTAGCTTGTGTAGACATAGGGCCACATACATCACTATGTATGAGTCCTAGTAAGTCATTAGCCTTTTCACTTTGCCCTGTGAATGGGGCTTTGGTCATCTTGCCAAACAAACATGACTCACATGTCTCATATGATTCAAAATCAAATGAGTCCAAGAGTCCATCCTTATGGAGTTTGGATATGCGGGTCTCATTTATATGGCCCAAGCGACCGTGCCAGAGATAGGTCGAGTTTGAATCATTTATTCTGACCTTCTTGGTATTCACATTATAGATTGGATCTTCGAGGTCTAGAACATACAACCCATTGCTAAGTTGGGCACTACCATAAAAGATTTCATTCAAATAAATAGAACAACATTTGCCCTTTATTATAAATGAAAAACCTTTCTTGTCCAAACAAGAAACAGAAATCAAATTTATACTAATAGTAGGCACAAAGTAGCAGTTGTCTAATTCTAAAACTAATCCACTAGGTAAAGTGAGAACATAAGTCCCTACGGCTAAGGCAGCAACCCTTGCTCCATTTCCAACACGTAGGTCCACTTCACCTCGGGCCAATCTTCTACTTCTACTTAGATCCTGCACATTTGCACAAATGTGAGATCCACATCCAATATCCAATACCTAAGATGAGGAAGTAGAAAAGTTAGCCTCTACAACAAGAATACCTGAAGTGGAAGTCTTACTTCCCTTTTCCTTAGCAAGTTCTTCAAGATAGAGCTTGCAGTTGCGCTTCCACTGTCCAGGTTGCTTACAATGAAAGCACTCCCCTTCCTTTGCCACACCACCCTTTGGTTTCAGTGCAGCTGAAGAAGAACTAGTATTGGACTTTCCATTAGCTTTATCCTTCTTCTTGTTGGCTTTTCCCTTCCCCTTGCCCTTTTGAACCATCAAAATGGGCTTAGCCTTCTTAAGGTTTTGCTCAGCAGTTCTCAACATGTTGAGCAATTCAGGAAAGGACTTGTCAAGGTCGTTCATGTTATAGTTCATGACGAACTGACTGTAGCTTTCAGGCAACGATTGCAAGACTACATCGATAGCCAACTCTTTCTGAAGAGCAAATCCCAAATTCTCAAAATTCTCAATGTACCCAATCATCTTGAGCACATGAGGACCCACGGGACTTCCCTCAGACATCTTGCACTGAAACAATGCCTTAGAGGTCTCAAACCTCTCATGCCTAGCTTGCTCTTGGAAAAGCATTTTGAGATGTTCGATCATATCGAATGCCCCCGTGTTCTCATGTTGCTTCTGAAGCTCAGATTCCATGGTAATAAGCATGAGGCATGCAACATCCAAAGCATCATCAGAATGCTTCTTGTGAGCATCCCTTTCAGTTCCTGGAGCAATGGCAGCAGGCTCATTCGGAATGGGCTGCTTTAGGACATAAGCCTTTCTCTCTTGTTTGAGGACTATCCTCAAGTTTCGGTACCATTTGAGAAAGTTGGTCCCATTCAGTTTTTCCTTCTCAAGGATCTATCACAATGAAAGTGTCGATGTGTTTTGTGCCATGGTTATCTACAACAGTAAATGTGCAGTGTAAGAGTCATGTATTTTAATTCATTTAATAAGGACTTTTATTAAACGATACTCCCACTATTTTCCTCAAAATAATAACCCTCGATATTATTTCGGAACACCTCGGCACTAAGGTATTCTAGTGGGCCAAGATCCATATTTGACCACAACCTGAGTCAACTTTGGCTTTTCTCTCAAGTTACAGCTATTTAGGTAGGCAACTCCTTGCCAATTGCATCCCATGCAACTTTTGAATAGTTGGGTGAACAACACTTGTCCAAGCTCATCTCATGAACTTAAGCCCAACTCTATGCCTCTAAGTCCCTAATCCTATTAGGATGACTTAGTTAAGTCGAACCCAAAGTTAATAGTTTGGGTATCACTATTATCCCATCACGCCTTACCAAGATGAACATAGGTGCTTTGCTTTGGCAAACCCACCTAATGTTGATCAAAGTCTTAACGAGTGCCAACATTTGGAAGGCATCACATTTAATGACTTAATATTTGTTTGAGGGATTTTTTCTTTTAATCTCACCAATTTGTTATCTCCGGTTGTTTTATACATGCATCACATACAAATATAAAACATGCATCTCATGCTTACAAGAAATAAACGTGACATGGTTATAGCCCAAACTATGCGATATTCTCAAGCTAATGAGAATATCATAAAATCCTAAGAAAAGAAAAGAGTCTTCACAAGCTCCTTCTCTTCCTTTCTTGGCTACGCTTTTATTGTCACCTTCTTGGACATACCTCATTGCATGATCCTTGGACATACCACCTTGGATGTGCCCATAATGCTCCATTACATCAATAATAAAAACCTCGAGTTACATTCGAGGGGAGTAAGGTGAGAAGAGAATGTACAATGAGAGTGATAAGAGAAGGCATGACTCGCAGGCCGTATTTACAAGTACAACCAATCAAGGGCTATAACCATGCACCATGCTTCAAACACGAATCAGCATATCATGTCAAATCTCATTCAACAAAGATGCATGCCAATTTTCACGCGTTGATTAACCAGTTTTTATTTATGTGGCGCTTCGAATACGGCGGTCCCACTGGCTGGTCAGCGGGCGGTGGTTCCGCTGACTGATCAGCGGACGAGGTCGAGAGGAGCCGCCTTTGCGGGGGGCGTGGGGGGCAGCGTTCCTCGGCGCAAAAAATTTTCTTACAATTGCTTAGCCCGAAATCTTCTCTTTTGAGCAAGTAGGCACTCGAGACTCCTCCATTCGAGCCACCAAAAATACCTTACTTTCGTTTCCCAAATAGGCCGAATGCGAACAAAGTTACAGTTTTTGCAACTATTGCAAGAATCCCAATCCATATAGGTATCTCATACCTATCAATTTCGAGTTAATCTCATTAACCAATTTGTTTCATTTCTTCATATATCTCATATGTTCATTACGAATTCCGGTTTCATGCATCATGAATCAATCTAATTAATCATGGCCGAAAAGCAACCGAACACATAGCATCATGCGATTCAACACTCAATCCCGATTTAGGGTTTCACCAGTAGCTCTGATACCACTGTTGGGTTTCGGGAGCCAAACAACGCAGCGGAATTTAACCGAAACCCTCCAGGACCCAAGTGAAACGGGGTAAACCGGGTGTTCAAAAATTTTCATATCTAATTTTCGGTTGAGATCTCTCACTCAACTATAAAGTCGAATCACAAAACTTGAATAGTTGACGTGTTCAAGCTCTCTATGGTATCCACACGAGCCTCTCGGGAACACCACGCTTCCACCGCGTCCCGGCAGATGCGTTTCTCTTGCGCTCGCAGTGCTAGCTTGCGTCCTCCAAGGAATTGAAAGAGAAGAGTGCGGCTGTCCTTTTTGGAGGCTAGGGCAAGGAGGCCTGCGAATTTCTCACTAGAAGTTGTATTTATAGTGAGACTCAACTTCCAGGCCTAATGGGTTTCAAAGCCCTAATCCAATTAGGATTTAATTTCGGGCTTAATAATGGCTCAACTCTTGGGCCCATTATTAATACAAAATTAAAGTGAAACCATAACCCAAATAATTAGCCCATGCACTCTAATGATCTAAATAGCTCTATGTGTGTGGCCCAATAGGCTCATACCACGTTGGCAATTATCATAAATCACATTTATGATCATAGGCAATGAGCGGTGTCTAGCAACACATCATTGCTACCCAAGTGACAAGATTGTCGATGATTCGACTAAACCTTTACGATCATCACCGATATATGCCATTGTCCCTTTGTCCAAGATATCGAGACTAAGCACGAGACATGGAATGTGTCACTCTCGTATAGCCCAATCTTTGGTTTCTTGATTACCGAGTAGACTAACTTAAGTTGATGACATTGATATCATATATCAACTCATCCGAGCATGGCCATGCATTTTCTAAGTCTCACTCTATCAATGGGCCCAAAGATATCACTCTCGTTACATAGGAGGGACAAATCCCAGCTTGATCATACAAATCCCTCCGCATGATATGTGACATACCCAATGACCTCCTTCAAGTTCACTCAATTATGAGCAACAAAGGAAAGTATCAAAGTATGTGACTCACATATATGGAACCTTGATGATCTTAGGTCGAAGGACTACATATACCATGATCACTAAGAGAATCACTTATGACACTCATATAATGATCCATGAAGTGTTCTCATGGTGGGTCGGTCTAATACACAAGTTCTCCAACTTGTACCCATATGTAGACTACATATCTCATATTAGTCTCCAAATATGCTAGTCGTTATGTATTATTGCAACCCTCTCCACAATAATACTAGACCAGGGACGTTTAAGAATATCATTATTCTAGGGTTACAATTATGTTTGTTAAGTTACGCAGAAACAAAACAACAAACATAATTGTTGGATTAATGCCTCAATAAAATATCATGACTCAATGTGCAAAAATACAATCATCTTATGATTAGCTTTTTGGGCACAACGCTAACAACTCCTAAGTATTGTTACACTACTGTGCACCATTTAACCTTCTTATAACTGGAATCCCTTACCTCAAATGAAGATTTGCACAAAATTAAGCAACTATTTATCAAAAGCTTGAACTAGCTCTAATGGCTTCCAAGCTTGCTTCCTTCGAAATTAGGCACCACATTTAGCTTATCAAGGCCATTTCTAGCTCATTGATAGCTTGAGAATCAACCCATAACTTAAGAATTGGCTTACCTCATGAATATAGCTCAAAACGACCAAGAACAAGCAAAAACTCTTGCAATGCACAAAAATAGCTCAAAATCTTGCTTGGGGCTTATTGTGATGGCTTTGGGGGCTTTAATTTCATGCAAAACTTAAACTAAATTAAAGGATTTAGGTGGTATGAGGTGAGGGTTGAGAGATCTATAGGTTTAACACAAGGAAGGAGAAGATGAATAATGTATTTCTCTTTCCCAAAATATCTCAAATAGCCCAACCTCCTTAACCTCGCTTAAGCTAATTAACATTGCTGAAGTTTTTCTTTAGTCCTCAAACCAATTCTTATTAGCCCCAAATGAAAGGATCCTAACCTTGCTTCTTAACCCCTAAGCCAATCACACACTTAAAGTTAGCAAAACACTTAAGCCCTCAACTTTCTTCTTTGGTGCAAATAAGCCCTTCCTTGACACTTATTAGTTCTAATGTGTCACAACACTTATGGTCTCGAAAACCTTAGTCAGTTTCACTTACATGACAATAATTTCACAAAAATTACTTCCATGACACTTGTTTGAGTCAAAATTACCATTTTGCTCTTCATAACTCTTATGTGCCAATTTATACATAGGAACCCTTATGGAGCTTACTTTAGTTCCTTGATTTACTTAATATCACACTTATTTGAGGATTAAACTTGGGATTTACTTACCTTGGTGTATGAACTAGGGGAAGCACTTGGATGAACTTTACACCACCTTTGTTGTTATGACCCTTCTTGAGGAAGGTAAAGAGTTTTGAATTAAGTTTAGAAGTTTAATTTAAGTTTACTTAGCAAGAATAAAGGAGTTTACCGAAGTTCACTAAGTTCCGACAAGAATAAAGCTCTGAACTAAGTTCAGGGGCAAAATGGTAATTTTGCACCCTGAGTAGCCGGGATGAGTCCCGAGTGTTTTAAAATGAATTTTTAGAACTTAACTCTTAACTATAACTCAAACTTGACAAATAGACAAGAATTGAATCAAGAACTGTTAAGTTACAAAGATGGGGGACCTAATTTCACTTAACTTGAAACCTTGGTGATCTTGGTGTTAAGTGAGGGTTTAAGAAGGTAAAGAGGAGGAGAAGCTGCCATTAACACGTTCTTAAGCTTCCCTCACTCATTTCTCTCTCAAATTGAACTTGGAATCAAGTGATCTTGGTGTCAAGAGGTGCAATTAAGGGTGTATAAGCTTGGAGGATGCATTTTCAACCTTGAATTCATGTTTTTGAGGCTTGGAGAGGCGTTTTTCTCCATCCCCTGTTTTTGAACGAGGTAAGAGTTGTGTTCTTGATTGAATTCTTGGTATTTGGTTGATTGGAAGCTTGGGTTTTGGTTAGGAGGCAAGAATTTGATGTTTAGAGCTTTGTTTTTGGTTTGGAATTGTGTAGAACTTTGGGAGCCTGTTTGAGGGAGGAGGAGCTTGATTCTTGCTTGGTTCTTGGAGTTAAGGTAAGGGAGTTTTGTTTTTTTAAGTTCATGGAATGCCATTAGCTTGGATTTGCTTGAGAAATTCGAGTGGTTTTAGCTAAGGCATTAAGGAAACGTTTTGGTGAATTATGGTGGACTAGCGGGATTGAAAGGAATTGTTTGATGTTACGATACATCATAGCTTAGCTTTTGATAGTTGGTTATGTTCCTTCCAACATGTACTTTGTGGGTATGAAATTTGGTAGCTTTCTATGCATATTTGATATGTGTAATTGGTTGCCAAAGTTCATAGCAGTAAAACGCACCAATTTTACATTTCTGCAGATTGGAGACGCGTCACCAATCCAGTAAAACTGTCTCAGAACGTCGACAACTGTGGCGACGCATCGCCGAGACAACATCCGACACCCAATTTTGTTTTCAGCATAACTTTTCGCTCGGGTGTCTGATTGAGGTGATTCAAGATTCCACTCGAAGCTAAGAAGGAGTATGATCACCTCAATGTTTTAAAAACACTTAAATTGTCCCAGTTTTAGATTTATATTAACTCGAAGTGGAGGCAAGTTTTTAAGGAAACTATGTTGCATTTGAACATAATTAGCTACCACTAGTTCAGGTGAGAGGTTTAGAACCCTCGTTGGCCTAGCCGTGCCGTAGCCACGAGGCCACGAGGCGAAACCTTGTTCATCTAGTCTACATCAACGAGGCCCTGCGGCCTAGTCTACAAAGTCCCACCATAATTCCCCTGCATAACAACTAGGTGAGAGGTCTTATGATTGTTTGTGGCTTGCTAAGGTTCGCCCTTGGGCCGAGTGCCAGGTTGCTAAGTGGTTGCGCTTGGCCTGGTAAGGAGGACTACTTGAGGAGAGGTCTACGGACCTGGTTATATGCATATATACTAGTACCCTCATGCTGTGTGAGCTTGCAGCCAGAGTCCTAGGTTTTTCTTGCAGGTACTTGGAAGACCCCTTACTGAGAATTATTGAATTCTCACTCCCTGTTTGTTATGCAGAGCCTGGAGTAGCTGGACCGGATAATCGTTGAGGATTATCGCGGTAGTACCTTTTTGGTGTGTAAAGGTAAGGTAGTTGAGAAACCTTGAGTTTCTAGTTTGCCTAAGTGCTCAGTTGGTTTGTTGGTCAGGTAGCAGTACTAACTTGTTTCTTCCTTTGGCTGCAGAGCCTAGTAGCACTTGGCAGAGGATTTGTGAGACTCGCCACTGGGACGGGTGTCCAAAGTGGGAGCTAGGGTAAAGAGATCTCAGCAAAGTCTTGTATTTAGATACAGTACTTTCTTTTGCCTCCATAATCTATGTTATAAAGAGTCCTTGACTCAAGATTGTTCTTGGGTGGGAGCATTAGTTACTTCATTGTATGAATGCTTTCACAAGTTGTTTATGTGTAGTTAACCACGCAAATTGTTGATTTTGATATGCTTTGGCAGTTTGTATATATTTGTGCAGAAATTACTCGGCCGAGTTCTTGTTTTAATCTTTTATGGTTTTAATAAACCAAGTCAAAGCATAAGAGCATACACATTGCATTTTTAGGTTAATCAACTAGTAGCATCGGATTTAATCCGCACACATACTCAGCTAGCCAATTACAATCCACCGTGAGACATACGCTCACAGGGTATCCCGGGCAGGGGCATGGGGGATCGTGTCATTTGTTCTATCAAAATCTATGACATCATCTTCAACATATGCATCTTATTCCTTGTAAGCTTTCTCATAATCCCCTTTAATAACATGTAAGCAATCTATTGTTGAAATGCACATACACTAAGGACTTTGCTTGATCAACATTCATTCTATTTTGTTTCACATTCTTAATGAAATTATAAGTACCCTCAGCCTTTTCGGCATATAAAGTATTCACACTTCAAGATAAATCTTTAACAGTTAATCCATAAATTTCTAGAGCAACTACCCCATGCAGATTCCACCTTTGAACAATAGGAATTTTTTCTTATCTTCAATAGCTTGGCAATGAGCAAATACTCCAGTGTTACAAACAAAATGACTAAGTTGTGCATGAATTCTTATTACTTCCATTGTGTTCCCCATAATTCGATCAACAACATTTGGATAAAATCTCTAAACATCTAGATCAACATGTGCCTTGAGGGTCCAAACTTTTCAGCCAAACATCAAAATAATAATATGGAGTAAGAACATAACAACAAAATGCAACGGCAGATTCATCTTGCCACATTGATCACTAGCATAACCAAGACCAATGCATTCATATTAAGATGTTCAACTAACAACAATTCAATTGTCTTTGCCATGTCACTCATCCTTTAGTATACTTCTCCAATGATAGATTTTTCAAAATCATAGAAGTGGATCATTTCCCAAATAGGCTTGGTGAATTTTAGTATGAACTCAAGCTTATCTCATAACTCTTCTTTTAATATTACTTTTTTCACTTCATCATGTCCTAGTCTTGATTTGCTGTTGCTAGTTTCTATTATGTCACAATCTTGGCTCAATACGATTCCAATCAAATGACAACTGATAAATACGGTCCAACATAACATGATGATGACTAAATCTAGTTTTTTTTCTTGAACTACTTCAAGACTAGAAAATTTTCTAAAAATGAAGAAAACCATGCTATGATTTTTTTATGTATCTGACTATGCCCTTTACCTTATTATAGATTTTAGTAACAAAGGCAAACCTAGGATAACAAAATGCTACGATGTCTTCATTAAAAGGCTGAGAGTATGAGCCATAAATCCATATTAGAGTGTGTAAGTATTTCTACATTATGATATCTTCTGTGTTCTTACAAGCTAAGGCATTATGTGTCATTACTTGGACAACATTGTACCTCCTTGCTTTTTCAATAGTTTGGCATAAGGTTTCAGCAATGTAAGGGTTTTTTTTCTGGTTTAAAGCAATTAAGTCAACTAAAGAAAACAACTTTCCCTTTTGAGATTGTAAGAGGTTCATTCTTGACATTACTCCATCCATCTAAAATAATAAAAATGCCAAACAATGGCCATTGATTCTTTATCCCTATTAAAGCATGATCAACCTTAGGTTTCTCCTTGTCCAGTAGGGTAGTTCTCAACTTCTCAGTGCTTAGTGGCTTATAACCTTTTGGTCCTTCATTAATCCCTATCACAATGTGATAAAAAAATTAGATTTGGTATCATTAAGTGCCTACCCACAACCATAATAAACAACTCTCAATCAACACATCTATGTCATGGTCGATTTAACCCCCTGAACATTAACTCAGTCCAACTAGCAGCCTTAATTTGGCAAAAAGGTACACTTTAGCCCTTTTCCTTCTTAATGCCGCTTCTACCTTGTTAGGTAAAATGTATTTGAAATCTCCTAATTTTATTTTTCATTCCTTTTTGTCCTTAACTTCATAAGCTTAGAACTCTTTGACCAACTATTCCAGAAACAACAACTACATTCTTTTCTCTCCTCACTTGAACATTATCAATGCTCATCTAGCCCATCCCCCCCTCTCTCTAGACACTCAGTCATCGTAACTTTCAGTTCTAGTTCAACTCAAATTACACTATTGGACGAAGCATTTGTCACAAATTGATGATTTGTTAATTTTTAGGAATGATGGTAACCAATAGGGTTTTGATTTTCATATGTCCTTAGTTTCATTAAGGTGGAGTTCGCATTGTTTTTATTGAAATCTATTGGATTTATTATTTTGTTGGATATTTTTTTAACATTGCACACCATGTGTTCAGGAAAATTACCCAATGCATTATGGATTAATCTCGTGCTCTAATTAGAGAAAAGCGGGGTGTTTGTGGAGTTGCTCATCTTGCCAATAGAAATTTTATTCATCAATAAAGAAATGCAAGTTTAAGTAAACTACAACAATTGCAAGGAAAAAAGTAACAAAAACAATCAAACTGACTTGTTTTCTTTGCAAGGCAAGGTAGTGAATGAAGTTCAATAGCACAATAAGAGGCAATCACAAGCCAACCAAGATTCTTTCAAGGCAAATTTTTGTACAAATCAAAGTAATGAAGTTTCAAGCCATTGATCTTCTTTGGTCTTTGTTTAGAATGCCAAAAACCTGAAGCAATTGTTTGGTTGAAAACCATGAATCAGTTTATTCAAATTGATATTGCTCAATTTATAAGGCAAACTTCTTTATGTTTTTGAAAGATAGGAGGAAAATTTTTAGTCACCAAAGTTTTGTATTTTCATGTCAATGCCCATTTAAATGCTGGCCTGCGCTGGAGTTGGTGTTCTGCCATTAATTTTTGCATTACTTGCCTATTCCATAATGTCATTTTTGTTGAGATTTTGGATGTCTACAACATTGAGCTTATTTTGGTACTAAAAATAGCTTGAGACATCTATTTCTCATAGCTATACATTTGAATTACAGAAATGGAGATGCAGAGAGGAAGACAGAGAGGTGTCTCTTGTATGTTTTGAAGTTGATTGTTGGATATAGATAGACTAGCCATTGGTCCATTTAAATTTAGTTTTCAACAAGAGAAGGATGCGAAAGTTGTTTCTCAGA
Organism: Aquilaria yunnanensis; assembly: GCA_039654915.1. Classification (NCBI taxonomy): domain Eukaryota; kingdom Viridiplantae; phylum Streptophyta; class Magnoliopsida; order Malvales; family Thymelaeaceae; genus Aquilaria; species Aquilaria yunnanensis. The sequence goes on along the minus strand of CM077594.1, from coordinate 76,705,419 downwards.
AGGTTAGGTAATGGATTATGAGACTGATGAGGTTATGGATGAAAATGAATGAAAAATAAAGTTAGCGGACTTCTAACATATTTTACCCAATAAAAAAAATAGCATAAAGAGATAAAGAGCTTAACTGCCTGTTCGTTTCAATTTTTCATGACCCTATTAACACGTTATTGCAAGTTTCAAGAAAGTTAATGTGGGCCCCAATTTTTTTGTGCCTTATTTGCCCTTTACTTAAGCCATCCCAATTGCACTGCCTCTTACGTTTTCTCTGGCCTAACCTTTGCCACCGCCAACCGAATCGTCATGCCCTCTTCACAACCTCTCCCTTTTACGCCAACAGCCGTTTCCTTCGAAGATCAGATACAACTGGATCAAGGATAACATTCGGCTGGACCTTGCTTTGACAAACTGTCTATTGTTCCCCCCCCCCAAGCCCTCGCGATCGTCAGATGTTGGTCCTCTGATCTATCTCATAAATTATCTCCACTGCCTTGAGCAGAGGCGACGGGAGCTAGATCTGGATAGAAATATGGTACAAAGACAAGTGAACGAGACAAATGAGAAAGACGAGTGAGAAATTGGGTATGAAGATGAGTGAGAGAGGTGAGTGGGAAATTGGGTATGAAGACAAGTGAGAGAGGCAAGTGAGAAATCAAGCACGAAGACCAATGAGAGAGGCGAGTGAAAATCTAATATAAGGATAAGTGAGAAATCTAGTGGAATAAGTGAGAAAGATGGGCAAGAAACCTGGTGGAGATGAAAGAGGAGATTGGGAGATACACCAGAACCTAGCTTTTGTGTAGACAAGGATATTTGGACGAAAGTCAGTCCAACGTGGCATTATCTCAGGCTATAAATAAAGCCAACAATAAGGGCAGTGGGTATTTTCTCTTCAATTAGGGTTCCACAAAAAACCAAAAAACACATTAACTTGGACCAGTTAACGTTAACCGAACTAGGCCTAAGTGTACCATCTTACCAAGTTGGGAGACGAGTTGGACAGAGTCGATGTTCAAGGGGTTAAGTGTCCGAGACATCCACTTTGAGTGCTAAAACTGCCTGTAGGCCTTTTTTTTATTATATAAATATGCAATTTTTCCTTACAAGTTTTAGATTTTACTAATTTTATGAATCATTAATCTTACATACACTAACAATGTTTTCTAGAGTGAAGGTTATCAAGTATAGACTTGGTTTTGTTAATGAGTTGTTAGGCATCTCGATCTACAAATTGGATGTTAGTCTTTTGAAATGGCTTGGTCAATAGCTAGATTAGTTATTTTCAGTGGTGCAACCACTACAAAAAATTTTCCAAACATAAATTCTATATAAATATGTCAAATGTTATTTGACAATTTCAAAGTATATGAGTCTGCACATACTGTTGCTCATGTAGAATTAGTCACATCATCTTTATAAAAGCATATTTATATCAATTTTGTTGCCTTTTTTTGGTCGGTAGAATTTCCTTCACAAGTATTAGGGAAAAATGGTAGTCCACAAAAATATGAGGGGTCACTTGCATGTTTTTTTTGAAGTATGAAGGCTGTCAAAACATGGACCATGAAAGAAATTATTTAAACCTAGCCATGGCCTAGGCTAAGTGTTCATTCGACCAGTGGAGGGTTAAATGCACCATTGGTTCTAAACTTTTAATTACCATTGTAAATTAGTCCCCGTTATTCATTTCACTGCAAATTGATCTCAAACCTTTATAATTCATTCCATATATGCTTCTAGCCTTAGTACAAATAGAAATTTAATTTGCAAAGGAGAAAAACCATAGTTGTAAGAACTAGACCGATAGGTTTGATTGGTACAATAATGAACTGGTTCTTATTCCAATGTGGTTATTGGGTCATTTGGTGTTTAGTCAAAACTAGGAAAGACTGTCAAACTAGTGAATTAGAAAAAACCATGGGCGCCTGGACATAAACTAGTTTCATGCTCAATCTATACATGGTTTAATTTTAGAAAAAAAATTTAAACATAAAATTATGGTAAAATATTTTTACTTAATTAGTACATCATATATCAATATAAAGAAAAATTAATAATAATTCTCAACTATTTTGGTTAGCGAACAAAAGGTATGGGTTAAGAGTTTACACTTTTTTTTGTTATGATAGAGGGATTGGACTAATTGTCCAATCGATTGAACTAGTGGGACCACAAAGAAGAAGCATGGTCAGCTCCCATCCTGGGTTCAGTTATTATGAAAATAACTAAAATCTTAAATGGTCCATTAATTGTGATGCCATATCGGACTTTGACCTGTCAACTTAAAGCTCTAATGGAGTTTTCCACATGGGCTAGGCTTCAAGAAGCCCATTAGAGTGTGGCTTATAGGCTAAGAGGTTAATTGATTAACCGTTAACCAAGGAAAAACACGATAAGAGAGAAATCCTCTCGATCATGAGGCTGATCACGTAATCAAAAGAGTTTACAACATTCTAGGAGTAGATTCTAGGAGTGCAAAAGAGGCCATATTCATAAAGAGTGAGGATTGTTATCTTGACTAGCTCACATTTCTCACAAAGCTACCTTATCTCTTGAGCCTTTACTTAAGCATCAGATGGTTTACCCTGGACACATAACTTTAAGGCACCTAACCTTATTTTTAGTCTCAAGTCCATCCATCCCTTTTGGTCTTATGCATCCCATCAAGTACTTTGAATATCAATTTGGCGATGATTATGGCAACAACTAAACATGGTTCAAACCAAAAGATCACACTTGAATAATAAGACTGGCTAAAAGGATGTCAAGGTTGATGCCTTAATGGAGGCAGAAAAGAAGCCCTTAAATGATTGTGAACACCTTGGAGGATAAGAGGTTGCTTTGACAGACGAGAAGTTCAATGCTCTGAAGTGCTCCTTACTGAGCAATTAAGGCATGAAAGTTGAAGGGCTCACCTCTAAGCGCCAAAGAAAGAACTAGAGAGCCATCATAGAGGTACAGCTAGGCAATTATTCACATGTAAGGGGGAAATAGATCTACTAGAAAAGTAGGGGAAGTTAAGGCCCATGAAGGCTCGGAGTTCAATAACATCAACAATGTCCTCCAAAGTCTAAACAAGGTGGAAGAGCAATTGACGGTGGAATGCTTAAGGGAAAAGTGTAGAGTTTTGAATGAACCCTTGTTGGGTATTAGTTACATGTGCCTCTAACCCTTTTATGGATGAGATCTAAGAGAGAGGTTTGCCTCTTTCAATGAGTTTTCATAAGAGTTTCTACAAAATTTCATGGGGAGCCACCTCTAAAACAAAATGGTAAATTAGTTATTAGATGTTAAGTAGGAGAAGAATGAGCCAATCAGGAACTATTTGTGAAGGTTTAACTTAGAGGCCATTTAGATTCCTGATTTTTTTCCTGGATGTCAAGCTACTAGATGACAAGGAAATTTTTCCTAAGTCTTGATTTTCCTAGTTTTTCCAGGAGAATCAAGCCTAGATTTTGGAGGAATTATACAACCAGGCATATTGTAATATCCAGTTGAAAATGCTAACTAGCATGATGAAGGAAAAGAGCCGACAAAAGGTGATGTGAACCTTGTAATTGTAAGACCTAGAAATATGTCCATAACAGTTTTCAAGCTCCAAGATTTCAACCAAACGACTGATAATCACCCCACCTAACCATTCTGTGATTAAAAATGAGTAGTATAAGAAAGAATGCAAAAGAGGTTGAATTACCTAGTGTGCTAAGTGAACTTCACAGAGCTTAAAAATGAGAGTGCGTAATAGTAATTGTATATTATGAAATCTAGTTGTCAAAACAATACCAAACTATAGCCTTTAATAATGTTCTTCAACATAATATATGAGACCTTATCTTGATAAACTAGGAGACCTAATCTTATAAAGAGCCTTACTTGGACCCTAAGACACACAAACAGACTCCTTAGGATGTCCAAAGTATCTCTCAACCTTACATATGAGACTTGTTGATAAGAACCCCATTTGTATATGAACCAAGAAATGCCCCAAGATTCTAACAAGTTCCAAAATGGCGTCCAAGAGACTAGAAAAATCTTCACCCCTACTCAACCTGGGAATAGAAACAAAAAAGTATAGCAAAAGCACACAAAGAACATGTAAATCTCTTATGTGCCAAAAGTAAGTTCACAAACAATAAAATAGAGAAATTAATGTTACTTGTGAAAAAAATGTACATAGGGGAAACTTTAAATAGATTTTTAGGCCTTAGAGTTTCACAACACTTGAACTAGAATGAAATAAAACCCTTAAGTAATAAGAAATACTAAACTATCTCAAAGCAGCCCTAAAACACAAAAAAAAAAAAAAGCTCTCAAATGCCATACTGAGCATGTTTCTTATTCTAAAATGTGTGAACTATCTGTTTCATTACAAACAAAACCAAAACCAAGTACAAATAGGCTATGCCACCTCAACCGAACCCTTAACATGTTTGGGTGCGCCGTTAATGCCTTCTTGGGTCTTCACATGGTTTGGCCTTCCTCTTGGTGCACCATGATCCTTGAAGTATCTTAAGGTGTATGGTACTTCTTAGAGTGTTGGTAGACCCTAGGGTATATGCTCCAAAAGTGCATGTGTGGACATGAGTGACCTAGGCCATTATCTTCCAGAAAGCTCCAATTGTACTCTTTTCGCTCTCCTTTGATATTTCCAGCCTTGTGTTCATTGAAATGTTGTTTAATGAAGCCTTGAAGTGCCTATGCAAGCTCTTTCACTCTCTTCCTTTTCATAGGTCATTTTATGATCCTTTGAGGGTCTTAAGGTGTTCTTGGTGTGCTTGGTGGGTCTCCATCACTTAGGATCATATGTAAAACTGTAAAAATAATTAAAATAAATAATTAAATAAATTTCAGCGACCTAAGTCACTTGGTGTCTCAAGCATACCCTTGAACCCTTAAGGTGTAAGATAGGGCTTGGGTATATGCACCTTCGGGTGTATGTGTGCACTAGAGTGCATATGGTGTTGGACTTCAAGTATTTCAATTCAAGGTGAAGAATCAACCAATTTTAGCTCATTCCAGCTCCTTGGACATCTTTAGCTTCATGATCCTTGTAGAGGCCTTCAACGAGCCCTTTCCTGAGCTCCTTAGCATTAGCCCTTGTGCTAGAACCTAATGTGATCTTTAAGAGGTGTATGTGCATGCCTTGCTCCATACTTTCTTCATTCTATTATCTCCCCCTTTCTAAAAAATGATTCATCCTCAAATTTGAAACATTGTCAAAAAATACAAATTAGCAACATTAAAGTTGCACTATTATTGTACTCACTTGGTAAATTAAGCTTCCAAGCATTGTCACTAATCCCTTTGAACACTTTAAATGGTACATCTTTCCCCGATGCTGGGACAGGCCTGTGACATACAATATTGATGACAACTTGCCCTGGACTAACTCTATCTTCATCAACTATGTCCACTTAGGCCCTTCCTCTAACAGTAACTCCAACTCTCATTAAGGATAAAGAAATGCTCTCAAGAGTTTCAACAAGAAATTCAAAATTCACACAAGACTTCTAAGGCTTGTGGATTCCACATGGTGGCAATAATGACAAAGTTTTTGGCAAAGAATTTGATTGCTAGGATCCTAACAGAGACCTATCACAATATAATTTAGAAGATTACCACATATGGTGCCCTAAGCATTATGGGTAATGAAAATGTGGTCCCATGCTCTCATCGTTGTTCCTTATCTTTTAGTTTAAATTATTGAACCAGAGTGTCTTTAATAAATTTGACTTTGTAAATGAAAGAAAACTTTCCTTTATGTCTTTTTTTATTAGTTGTATAATGTCAAAATAAACCTTTTTAAAAAAAATAGATTCCCCCGTTATTTGTAAGAACTAAGCATATGTAAGAGAAGTAACATTCAAGTGGTAAGCTCAATTAAAAGTCAAAATTTAGAGAGCCAAATTTCCAAATAAGGGTAGTATATGACAGCTCTCCTAGTTGGTGGCTTTCCTTGGTCAGGTAAGTATGATAAATTTAAGTGTTTTTGGTTAAATTCCTCAAATTAAAATTTATTAATCAATAAAAGCAAGCTAAGTAAAGTTTAGTTCCTATGTGTGAAATGGCACTTCGAAGCAAAAAGGTAAAATGGTAATTTTGGCTCCGTTCAATGGTGTGGCTATAATTTTGATGAAATTAAGTTCATGGAAATGGTTATGACTAATTAAGTTAAGACCATAAGTATTTTTAGCTATTTGAACCAAAAGTGGATGTTAAGGGCTAAAAATGCACTAAGTGTGAAATTAAGCTGTTATGTCTTATAATGGTTTAAGTAGCACAAGAGAAAAGTGTCGGTAAGAAATACCTTTTTCTTGGGACAAAGGAAGGATGGTAAAAGAAGAGTTTAAATGGCCTAAGTGAATAGAGTTTTGGTGGCCTAAGTGAATCAAGGCTAAGTTTATGGGCCAAAGTGACTAGTAGGCAATGAATTGGCTAGTGGTGGTAGTTGAGATATATTTTGATGAATGTTCCATTATTCATCATCTTTTCTCTTAGCCATTTTCATATGTCTATCTTCTTTCCAACTCACAATATTCATTCCTTGCAAATTACACAATTTCCTGTAAAATTGAAGGCCCTAAAGCATTCACATTAATACCCTAGGTAGCTCTTGATGTTATTGGTGCATTTGAGTTATTTCTTGCAAGTTTTTTCCTCAAATCTTAAGGTAAGCTTTTTCTATACTTGTTGGATGGTTTTAGTCTTAATAAATGGTTGTAATTAGTCTTAATTACGTGTCTATGGTGTCCACTTTGGCTATGAGTAAGCTTGGAACTCAAGAAGAGCTAGTTGAGCTCAAGTGTGTCTTGTGGGTTATGCTTGCATGTATCTTTGTTTGTGGTAGGGTATAAGTTAATTCTGATCAAATAATACATATAAATGTTGTATTACATATCAAAGTGAAGTAGGAACAAGTCCCAAATGGATTGGCCGTGGAGACAAGGAATTGGCGTAAAAAGTGTACAAGTTACACATAAAAAATGAGCTCTAGGAACTGGCATCGCACCACGGCTCCCCACCTAAAGTTGCAGTGTTAAGAGCATGAACTTTGGGTTGTGGAAAATAATGATGGAAAATGAATTGAGCCTTATCAAATGGTTTGATCTTATCTCATTTTTTTCATCTTTGAAATGAGCCTAATGAGCTTCGAGCCCACACTTGAGCTGTATTTTATGTTTGAACCTGTAACGAATTAAGCTTGAACCTAGTACTGTTCTACTTAAACTCTTATTGAGCCTAATAAGCCTACTATAATATAATTAGTTTCAAAAAATAAATTTTAGCCTAAAATCCCTTATTCCCAATTCCATCTCTATATAGGGATGGCAATTTGATTGGTCAGATTAGGTTATTCAGGTTTGGGTTTAATCGGGTTTATAAGGATTCAGGTCCATGTCAGGTTTAGGACAGGTCATTTGGGTTCAGGTTGATTCTGGGTTGGTAGAATTCAGGTTCGGGTTAGGGTTCGGCTGGGTTTGTTTGGGTTTGGGTTCAATACAGGTTCAATCGATTTTAGTCTCAAGTTTGTTCAGGTTGGGTTATTCGGGTTTTGGGCCAAACTAGGGTTGACTAGTCATGTTGATTCGGGTTACTAGTACATATATTGAAATCACTTAATCAATTTTAGTATTTTGTTCAATTTTGTTAAAATTTAAATTAAATAATTTGATTTTTGATGTAATTAATTTTTGTTGAATTTTCTTTTCTTAGTATATTTAATGAAAAAAAAATACATAAAATTTTTCTTCATTATATTTAGATGGATTTGCTATAATATCCAACTTTACTATGAAATTACTAAAAAATGTAACTCTAGTTGGTTCACCATCATGACTAAACTGTAAAATTTTAAAATTTTGGCAGAAATGTAAAGATTTTAAAAGTTTAGGAACCTAAATTGTAATTATTATGGGTCACTAAAATAAAAATTTTCAAAAATATTATACCTTATTGCACTATATTTAAAAATTTAAGGACCAATGTTGTAATATTGACAATTCCCCACCAAGATCATTGTAGTTACTAAATATGGAAGTTACTTCTTTTGGATTAATTCAAATACGAAATTTACTAGATATAAAAGTTCTCAAATATGAAACTTACTAAATATGGATGTTCCTAAAAAGGAAAGTTGTTAAATATAGATCCCCAAATATGAAATTTACTAAATATGGAAGATAATGAAATAGGAAAGTTAAGGTTTAGGGTATGGGTTAGGATTAAGTGTTAAGGTTTAGGGTTTAAGGGTTTAGGGTTAGGATTGATAGTTTATGGTTAAGGTTAAGGTAAAAGTTAGGGTTTTGGGTTTTTTTCTATGTTTAGAGTTTAGATTTTAGATTTATGGTTAGGGTTAGGGTTTAAGTTTATGGTTTAGATTTTAGATTAAGGTATAGGGTCTATGATTAATATTAAAGATTTTGGTTTAAGTTATGATAAGTGTTTAGGGTTTTATGATTTTTGGTTTACATTTAGGGTTTAGGGTTTAGGGTTTTAGGATTTTTGGTTTAGGTTTAGTGTTTAGGATTTAGGGCTAATAAGTTTAGGAGTAACTACACTTAAAATTGAAGGCAAATAATTAAAAACAAATACTACATTTTTTGCTAATTAGAATACACTGGAGATAAATAAAAAAATTTAATAAAATATTTATTTCCAATAATTAAATTCAAAGATATTGTGAAGGCTAATATTGTAAATTTGATTCAAATTTAACGATAAATGATTAAAGGCTAATCTTGTACTCCCTCATCCCAATATGTTTACTCTAGTTGACTTTTTCTAAATCAAAAATTAATTACTAAGAAATGAATGGTGCATACAATTTGGGATGGTTAGAGCATTTATAATTGCCATTAATACAATTATGGGAATGTTAGTAATATGGCGCTGGGCAGGAATGTTAATACTAGAGGAAAGAAAAAATTATTAAAAAAAATTAATTTGACTAGACATAAAACATACTCTGATTTAAAACATTTAAAATTAATTGAATCAAATTTTAAACAAACAAGGGAATCACATTAATTAAATCACATTTTAAATATACCCTAATTTAATGCATTGGACTATAGAGCAAAGTATATATATTAATATTATATTTCCCAATTATACAAGTTATTTTGTGGCAAACTCAAAACAAAAAGTTAATGTGCGGCAAACTTAAAAAGTTGAAAACCAAAAAATCGGTGCAATAATTTGAAACTCATCAGGATCCTAGAGGTTTTTGGGGTTAGTTTAGGGGGGGAAATGAGTTTAGGTAGGAATTGGAGGTTTTTCTAGAAGGTTCTAGGAAAAAATTTAAATTTTGGGTTAAATCTATCCAGCTCAAAAAGTTTGAGGCAAATCTAGCAAGTTTATAAATGTTTAGGAAAATTTGGAAAATTTTACAAAGTTTTGGGCTCAATTGACAAAATAGGAAAGTATTGGCTGAAATTGGAAATTCGCATAGAGTCTGGGGCAAAATCAGCAACTCAAGAGTTTCCCTTGACTTGGACAAGTATTTGTACCAAATGTTAGGTCTCCAATTACACGTGTTTTTCCTACCTTGGACATCCACTCCACGATTATACTCATGTGAAGGAGAAACTCCCACTCCACCTACAAAGAAATCTTGGCCATCAAATGTGGAAAAGAAAATTTTCAGTTTCATCTAATCGCCCATCATTTTCTGATAGAAATGGATATGTCAGCATTTCCACGTATGCTGAACTATAAACAGAAGCAGCTCCAAACTCTATCTGCAAGCCAGATACAATCTGAATGTGAACCAGTGTATGGCTCAGTCATGCAAATGATTATTCAACAATCCTATGCTGAGTCACATTATGAGTTTCTTTAAAATTATAAGGGGGTTGGTAACAATCCGGTTAGTCACAAATATCAAAATATTTATGACCCTGGTCATCTTGAAATGAGTATATTGGAGAACCATTAGAATCAAAGGATTCTATTGGAATCTGAAGAGGTTCCCGAGGTAGCCTAGTAATAAAATCATTTGAAAAACAAGCTTTAAACTTGGTATGTGTCATTGTTACCAGCCAAACCCTCTACTGGGATTTCCAAAAAATTACCTAGTAATACAGCTAATCGTGGCACAAGACAGTTTCTAGCCCAATATACCAAGCATAAGTAGAACCACAAAAAATGAATTCTAGAAATCAATAGGAAAGTTTAAACAGTGATACAGTCCGAAAACACACAAAAACCTATAAGCTCTAGCCTTCTTTTAAATCTCAATCGAGGCCTCGAGCAACCAGGTTTAAAGAGGCATTCTCAAAGACATAACCACACTATTAAAACTCTACCGAAGTTTTTTGAAAAGCTTTTGAAAAAAATTACTGGACTATCCGGACATATCATCGGGAATCAAAGCTAATAGTTTACAATAATTAGGATTAAAGACAAAAGATGACTTCAAGAGAGGATCCACAGAGTGGCAACTCTTAAGTCATCATTTGCTTTCAAGCTTAATAATTATAAACTTGAAGATGATCTAAATCTGAAAGGATCCATAAAGTGGCAACTCAAATTATCTAAAGAAGTTAGGAGATTAAGAACCTCTGCCTCACACTTTAACCAGAAATTTAGAGAGTGAGAAAAGAGACATTAGAGGAAGACATATAGAAGGATTTTTGTATTTCCTCTCAGCTTGCTTACAACTGCAACAAGGGCTCTTTATATAGACAGAGGCCTTGGAAAGCAAACAAACTTGATGACATAAGGGCTTATGTCTTAGGCTAATAATACAGCACACTATTTACGCCACTAACTGGCTTAAAAGTCAAAAAGGAAAATAATTTACAGACACAATATTGCATACTAAACTTTGTCGGGGATAAGGACAAGGACATCTGAGCTGCTAGGAAACTTCATGGAAATTATGAAACATCATAGTCGGGTCGATTCGAATTGAACTCATCCAAATTATAGCTCAAAATATCTGAGTCTTGTCATTCCCACCAAAAGTACGGATCATCAATACAAGGGTCATCTAGTGGATCTTTAGGTTCACCATCTAGATTAGGACCATTAAGCCGTTTGCAATGGATTCAAATAAAATCACAACCACAATCAGGCATGATAAAGTGTTCACATTACTTTGTTAGCAGTAAATCTTATTCTTCTTCAATAATGATTAGTGAAGAGGGAGTCAAAGTAGGGCAAGAAATGAGATTGAGGGTTCTTTGTGTTTTTTCTGCTTTTTCTCAATTTTCATAAGCATGTCGAAGTCATTGAAGATCATCAAAATGTTAAAGGGCTTCATGGATCATTTCTTGATAGTCCACTGGGTATGATGGCCATTCAAGAGTGTCATGTGGCCATACTTCCATAGAAAACACCGTATGATTATACCGATATGCTTCATGAAGGAAAGCTCTGAAATCAGCAGGGCGTTGCCATGGGTCCCAAGCAAGGTTAAAGTTTAGGTTTTTATAGTGGTGATAAATAGGCGAAGGGATAAAATGTAAATCGGTAGTAGTTTTGGAAAATGTAATGGATCAATGAAAGAAACATATCACATGGGCGACTCCATAAAATTGAGAATAGTTTAATGGAGACATGTTATTTAATTGGTAGCTTATATGTTGGACCGGGATGGCAAGGTTAAGGTCTTTATAGGACCGGTGGATGTTATTTATCCATTTACAAATTAGGTCAAACCAGGTAAGAAAGGTGAGGAGATGAGAAGACTGGAAATCAGAATGAAAATTTCGGGAGAAGGTAAAAAGTTGGTGGAGTTGAAGGATGTTGGAGATCATACCTATAGTATGGATGGAACAGAGATACCATAGAAAACAAAGGGCAACTAGTGGGAAATCAAAAACTTCCAGGATGGAGAAGAGATGGGCAAAAGGATATTTAGAGTGAATCCTAATAGGTTTGATAGGACAGTCATCAAAACCATACTTCTTGATGAGAGAAACATGGTAGTGAAAAACTATGTGTCTCTGGGTAAATGTGAACGACTGGTGTTCATATCGCTCAACATCAATGGGGAGGTTTTTCTCTTTATCAAAGACTGCTAGATAGATGGAAAAGGAGGCCATTAGTGTTTTGGTTTATGAGGCTTTGGTGGCTTAAGGAAATACTTGGCTGGTCTGCTCAAGATATCAACAAGTGTATTGGAGGTGCCCTTTATATACTTGATATCAAAGCTAAATCAAATGAACCATTGCTGCCAACAAAGCAATAAAGCATTTAGGAGCTGCTTCTATTTATAGTTCAGCATATGTGGAAATGCTGACATATCTATTTCTACCAGGAAATGATGGCCGATCAGATGAAATTGAAATTGTTCTATTCCACGTTTGACGGCTAGGATTTCTTTGTAGGTAGAGTGGTAATGTTTTTCTAATTCTTTGAATTCTCCATTGTTGTAACAGCACACGTGTTGGGTGCCATTATTTTCTTCAAGGAGGATTGCTCCCCAATATTTGTCTGATGTGTCAGTTTAGAGTATCATTTTTCCCTTTTTGGGAACCTTGAGATGTGGCAAATTCTTCGCCATTTCTTTAAGTTTGAGGATAGCTCATCGGTGCTAGGAGGATCAGGGCAGTGAATCATTGCAAAGATACACGTGTAAAGGATGTAGATAGTGGCCAGCTTCGGGATGAATTCATGGATATAATTGACAAGCCTAAGGATTTTCTAGACTTGTTTCTTTGTAAGGTTGTCATCTGGGAAATCCATAATCTTGGTAGCAATATGAGGCTGAAGATGGTACTTGTTATCTTTGATCTGGACACCAAGAAACTCAATGGATGTTTGGCCAATCACCATTTTGCTTTGAGAGAGCATAACTCCATTGCCTTTAATAATCTAAGTAAACTAGGTTAATAGCTTTAAATGAGACCTGTACAAAGAGAAAATAATAAAATATCATCAATATAAATAAAATCCAACTGAAGGATTGGCTCAAAAATTTGGTTCTTCGCCTTCTTGAAGAGTGAGGGTGCAATCTTAAGTCCAAACGGTATAACCGTTCATTGATAATGATGATCTAGGATGTAGAAGGTGTTTTGTATTTGTCCGACGGATTGATTGACAACTGCCAAAAGACTGCTTTAAGATCGAACTTAGAGAATATTTTGGCATTCATCAGGTTGGTGAATAAAGTGTTCTTGCGAGGTAAGGGGAATTTGACATCAGCAAGAAACACATTCAAAGGCTTGTAATCAATGGCAAGTCTAGGCTTCTTTCTTTTTTGCACTGAGTGTTTATTCACATAGAAGTCCTGACAAGCCCATGAAGAAGTTGTGGGCTCAATAAGACCATGGGGCTTTAATTCTTGAAGCTCTTGGAATGCCATCCTCTTTTCTTCTGGAGTCATACCAGAATGGGTAGTTTTGGTAGGATTAACATCCTCATTCCTTTTAAACGGAATTTCAATAAAAAACTTTGGATTCTTCCAAAGCAGTAGAGGATGCTGTTTCTGAAACTCAGAATCTGACTCAACATAGGATTGCTGAATAATCATTTGCATGACTGAGTCATACACCGGGTCACTTTTAGATTGTATCTGGCTTGCAGATAGAGTTTCTCCTTCACATGAGTGTAATCATGGAGTGTATGTCCAAGGAAGGAAAAACTTGTGTAATTGGAGACCTTTATCAGTCCATTTATGAACTGGAACTTTTTTATGATTCCAAACCCAATAATCATATCTTTGCCTTGGTTATAACCATAAACAGTAAAAATGACGTACTTTGCTAGAGAGAAACTGATTCTGATAGGTTTGCTTACCTATGTGACACAGAAGACACCATTTGTTGCTTTGAACCATTCATTGCATGATCTCCACATCACGTTTGGAAGTAAAGAGGGATTGATAATGGTGTTTGTTGCACCAGTATCAAATAGAGCAATGACCGGGGTCAACTTTGCATATTTGTCAAGCAAGATGTTAATATTTGCCTGTGGAATAACTTAAGCAGCAAACAGTGATGGTTGTAATGATGTCAGCTGCATGGTATAGATTGAAACTAAATCATCTTCAGAGCTTGAGGAGTAAGCTTCAATAGCAAACAAAGCTGATGATTCATCTTCTGTTTCAGAAAAAAGGGACTCCAAGTCCTCATTTGAGAGATCTACTCCTATGACCTAAGAGATGGTGTGAGCCATCTTTTTCTTGGATTTTGTATTCTTCTTAGGACAATATTTTTCAAAATGCCCTCGTTGTCTACAAATAAAGCATCGCTTGAATTTTCTAGTAATCTTCTTATACCGGAAAAATCTTTTCTTCTTCCTGCAAAGTCTGCAAGGCTTTTTTGGAGAATATACTTTGCACCTGTGATGTTTTTTTCTTGGAGAACAATGGCATGTACTTTTATCTTTGCACTTAATAGACAAATATGGTTACTGACAATCTTTATCAAACAAATTTTGTGTTTGATTGAATTCCTTAAAAAAGGAATGTGTATTGCACAACTTTCGCAAAACTGCCATGAATGTTTAGTGAAGTTTGCTAAATGAATAATCTTTCAAAGTTCTACCACTGTTGTGGATGATCCTGAGTGCTTCTTGGCCTATAATTTCTGGAACTGAATTAAGGTAGGCCTGCTTCAGATTGTTGTCACTTTCGTATCCAGTGTAGATAAGATAATATCGCTTTAGCATGTTTTCAAAGTGCTTGTCAAGATTTTTCTTAGAATATGAACAGTATTTCATCTTGAAGAATTCTTCATTAGCAACTTCAGTAAGCAAAGAAGGTTCTCCAACAAATTCTTCATAAAGTTGAAGAATGAGAACATTAGCTATTGGGAGTTGGAGAAGTTCTATCTGTTGATATTCACCAAGGCGGAAAAACCATTGCTTCAAAATTTCAATCATGCTAGCAATGAAAGCCTTAATAACTTTGGCTTCAGTAATGCCTTCTCGTTAGAGTTAGACAAGGCACCAGGCATGGAACTCAAGAAATTTAGAATGCCATTGACTTAGTGGAATGCCATATCAAGTTAGAGAAATGGCCGGTGATGGAAGATTCCAGGAGGGACCAATATTCACAAAGGGAATATCTTCTTCCATGGCCACATGAGGTTGTGATGGTGGATTTGGAGGTGGAGGAGGTGGTCCTTCTAGAGGAGGAGTAGCTTGGGATGGAGGTGCCGAGTATGCATTAGTTGTTGCAGATTCAGCTGGCCGAGGCTGCTGTTGACTAAAAGCTCCCTAGGCCACATAAATGTGAAGGTCAGATAAAGAGGATGAGGACAACGATGTATTGTCAAAATCATCATCTTCATTTGAAGAGCTTGAATCCAAATCTTGGATTGCTGCGAGAGCAGCATGAGTATCCTGGGCTCCAATTATCTATTGATCAAGGAAATTGGTAATTGGATTGGACTGGACTGTCCAAGTCTCATGAGTTGGCTCCTTGATCTTTGTAAAAGGATTAGCGAGCTTCTACTATAGTGGATACTCCGTAGACATTGGGCCTTTCATCTTTTAATATGGAATAGGCTTAACAAGCTCAAAATAAGTGATAGAAGACATGGGCTCCATATAGTTGGGTTGTGGTTCAGTTCTAGACCTGGTTTGTGGAAATAAGCCTGGAGGCATAATAAAAGGATTACCAAGAGGAGTAGATATCGGGCTATACATTGCTCTAAATGAATTAGATAGGAATGTCTGAGCAAATGGGTTTGATATTCTGGGCCGTTGGTAGTCCTCAAGGTAGTTTAACTATTGTTTCAGGTGCATGATCTATTGTTCTTGGGCTGAGAAATTCTCCTATCGAGCAATCAAGGCCATTATCTCTTGATGTAGATAATTGATTCAATTTTGACATTGGATTAATGGATCAATGACCATCTGATCTATTTTTTATTCCAGTCGTGCTTGATGATGCTCAATTCTGGTAAGGACCTTATTCTGATGTAGCATAGTTTCTGATTGCCTGTTCAAAACTTGTTCAGCTGCAGAGGTGTCACGTTTACGTTCTTCTAAGCCAACTATAGTTGGTTGAGGGATCTTCCAGGTATGCTTGATGGAAGAAGAAGGATCTTCGAATTTGAGTGAAGAGAATTCCCTTTTCTTCATTTCAAACATATGGATCTCAAGAGTAGTAACGAGAGGTTGTTCCTTCCTGAGTTGTTTCAGAGCTTGTTTGTAATATAGATGGGATGCCATTTTAACCTTTGGTGATGGTGGAGGAATCTCAAAAGGTTCAACAGGGGTAGTGAAGATAGGTTGTGACTCTTGCTTCTGGGAGTAGAGGGCATAATAGTCATACTTGCCAAAAGGTTCACCTAGTAATCCAACTTCGGGATCACCATTTTCATACCTCTGACGAAGAAGCTATTGAGAATTTTTCTTCTTTGATTTCTTCTTCATCTTCTTGGTAGTGTCTTCATCATCATAAGGGGATTGGTAACAATCCAGGTAATCACAAATATCAAAATATTTATGACCCTTGTCATCTTGAAATGAGTATATCAGAAACCATTAGAATCAAAGCATTCTATTGGAATCTAAAAAGGTTCTTGCGGTTCTCTAATCATGGACAAAGTTGCTGGTGTAGAAAACACACCTTCTGCAGAAGATGATTTTTCCTTCTAGAAGAATATCTTAATTTTTCCTTCTCTTCTATCAAGAAAAAAGGGCTTCTTTGACTGAACTGGTTCTGTCTACTGATGGAGAGACTCATATGTAGTGATCCAAGAATTAGGAATAGGCCATTACAGCTTTTCTCGTGGAACATAAGTCTCGTTTGGCACATACGTTGTATCAATAGAAAGATACAATGCACCATTATTCATATTTGGCATGGAGAAGTTAAGAGCATGGTTCTGAACTCTGTATGCCATCTGGTAATGTAGAGTAGTTGCTAGAGTGGAGGAGATTTGTTCTACTCCAATAACTTGTAATTGGTGTTGGGTTTCGGGAGCCAAACAAGCGCAGTGAAATTTAACCGAAACCCTTCAGGATCCAAGTGAAACGGGGTAAACCGGGTGTTCGAAAATTTTCATACCTAATTTTCAGTTGAGATCTCTCACCCAACTATAAAGTCAAATCACAAAACCTGAACAATTGATGTGTTCAAGCTCTCTATGGTATCCATATGAGCCTCTCGGGATCACCACGCTTCCACCTTGTCCTGGCATATGCCTTTCTCTTACGCTCGCAGTGCTAGCTTGCGTCCTCCAAGGAATTGCAAGAAAAGAGTGCAGCTATCCTTTTTGGGAGGCTAGGGCAAGAAGCCGCAAATTTCTCACTAAAAGTTCTATTTATAGTGAGACTCAACTTCCAGACCTAATGGGTTTCAAAGCCCTAATCCAATTAGGCTTTAATTTTGGGCTTAATAATGGCTCAACTCTTGGGCTCATTATTAATACGAAATTATTGTGAAACCATAACCCAAATAATTAGCCCATGCACTCTAATGATCCAAATAGCTCTATGTGTGCGACCTAATAGGCTCTTACCACGTTGGCAATGATCATAAATCACATTTATGATCATAAGCAATGAGCGGTGTCTAGCAACACATCATCGCTACCCAAGTACAAGATTGTCGGTGATTCAACTAAACCTTTATGATCATTACCGATATATGCCATTGTCCCTTTGTCCAGGATATCAAGACTAAGCACAAGACATGGAATGTGTCACTCTTGTATAGCCCAATCCTTGGTTTCTTGATTACCAAGTAGACCAACTTAAACTGATGACATTGATATTGTATATCAATTCATCCGAGCATGGCCATGCATTTTTCTAAGTCTTACTCTATCAAGGGACTCGAAGATATCACTCCCGTTACATAGGAGGGACAAATCCCATCTTTATCATACAAATCCCTTCGCATGATATGTGACATACCCAATGACCTCCTTCAAGTTCACTTAGTTACGAGCAACAAAGGAAAGTATCAAAGTATGTGACTCACATGTAGGGAACCTTGATGATCCTAGGTCGAAGGACTACATATACCATGATCACTATAAGAATCACTTATGACACTCATATAACGATCCATGTAGTGTTCTTATGATGGGTCGGTCCAGTACACAAGTTCTCCAACTTGTACCCATATGTAGACTACATATCTCATATTAGTCTCCACATATGCTAGTCGTTATGTATTATTGCAACCCGCTCCACAATAATACTAGACCAGGGACATTTGAGAATATAATATTCTAGGGTTGCAATTATGTTTATTACGTTACACAGAAACAAAACAACAAACATAATTGCTAGATTAATTCCTTAATAAAATATCACGACTCAATTTGCAAAAAATACAATCATCTCATGATTGGCTTTTGGGCATAACACTAACAATTCGATCTTCAAGGCATATAACAGATGCGGATCTTAAAGAGCCATGCAAACATTGGGGAAAAAAGTAATTAGAATGGCACCGGCATTAAGTGTTGCCTCAATCATACCAATACAAGTATACTTGTACTTCTTATACTGAGAGTCAAGAAGGGTAAGACGTGCCGTAACAGGTAGACCTTTTCTTCCGTGATATGTGAGAGCAAGTCGAACAACTCCAAAGTGAAGATGTGTATAACCTTCTGTGATCCACTAGTGAGGGAAGTGGGAAGAAATCTCCAGTGTGACATACTGTTCTTTGGATGTAGTAGGGAGAGCATGCTAATCAAATTTTGTAGCTTGAACATATTCTTTGACATGCTTCCATGATGGAGAGACAATACTCTTTAGTGTCTTGGTGAGGGAACGCGTAGGCTTTATAAATGCCTTATAGGGATTGATGAGAGGAAGATCAGTAAGAGAGATCTTATCATCTTCAAAAAGATATTTGAACTTACAAAATGAATCCAAGTGAGATGCAGTAGATGATCAGAAAAAGGCAGTAGGAGTGAGCATAGGTGTAGTAGTTCCAGACATATTTTGAGATCTGGGTCAAGTGATCAGCAAGAGATTCTTAATCAATCAACTTCCATAAGAAAAGTAACAATCCAAGGCTGTAAGATGGGTCCCAAGGTAGCCCAGTAATAAAATCATTTGAAAAACAAGCTTTAAACTTAGCATGTGACGTTGTTATCACCCTAAGAGGTTTAAACTCTACCAAATTTGATTTGGATAAGTTTTAACTTCTAAAAACCTAGTTAATCTTACCAAAGATCCCATGATGTAAATATAAGGACTGATCATGGTTCAGTTTGGTGCAGGATAATGGCGGAACCGAACCAAACCGAAAAACCTTCGATTCCAAAAAATTTCAATCCAACCTGAGAACCGAGAACCGACCAAAACCAAAACCATGGTTCTGGGTCCTCGAGTCTGATGGTTCCACAACACATATACAGCTTTTAGTTCTACCTCACGGCCAGACTCTTTAATGAGCTGAACATTGGATGATATTTTGGTGAGTAAGTGGTTGGTGGGAGGGCTAGTTTGATCCAAGTGGGCATCTAATTTATCAGTCAAAGTGGTGGTAATTAATTGGAATTACAAGGACAGTAAAGGAAGAAAAAATGGGCCTACTTCCAAAACTAAGGAAAAACATAAAAAAGCACTTTAACATGGCCATCTTAAACCACGCCGAACAAGCTGTAAGCTCCTACTACTTCTCTATTAGGAAATCAAGAAAGAAACAGAAGTTGCCTAAAAAAATTGACACAAGATTCCTTTCCTTATAATTTCAAACACAAGGCACCAACACAAAAAATTGAATCAAACTTAAAACCCCAACAAATTAAACATTCACGGAGAATACAAAACAAACCATTGTTCAAATGAGAATCAATAATTTGAGAAGACAAGGGATTGAGTGGCAAATAAAGAAGAAATCCACACTAATTCGATCCACAATAAATTTAGAGAACATTCAACATGCTACAGATATAAATCCATATTTAAGTACAAAAGTTCTTAGTAGAATTCAAAGTTTTTTACATATTCTTTCAACATAAGCATAAACTGCACATATTTTATCACCAGCACGGCAGCACCTAGTACACATTCTTTAGCCACCAACAGCACTCGCGAACCCTCTAACTACATGCAATTTCACCTGCAACTTCACCAGCACATCCAATTTAACTCTAGTTTTAACTCATAAACAAGCAGCCTCACTATTTTTATTTAACCAGCCCTAATTGGCAACTTTTATCATCATATCATTGAAGAAAAGTAAAAAAAAGTAAACAAAAGCATGCATTTACTTGTATAGTTACCCCTAAGATGCAAGTTTAGCCTCTGTGGTGATGCCCGACTCCATGTGCAAATCACACAAATCTAAAAGACAAGCATATCATCAATCAAAATAAGATCATACAAAAAAATGAATCAATAAATTAGTAACATTAGAACCAAACCATAATAATTACCTTTTTCAATCATCTCTAAATCCTCAAGGTTTTCTTCAACCAAAATAGGTAGAGGGGAAGCACGAAGCCAATCTTGGCCACAAATGAGGGCATGAACCACAGCAAGAGTTAAGGAACTCCAAAATGAGTTAAGAACTCTACCACCAACTGAGAAGGCCGATTCTGATGCAACAGTGGAAATAGGTATGCTTAACACATCTCTTGCAATCTTCAAAAGCAGTACATACCTTGATGAATTCACCTTCCACCAATTCAATATATCGAAATCAGTTACATCTTTTTCACGTTGTTCATACAAATATTTTTCCAACTCTGATTTGATATCTGCCGAATCATCTTCTTCTAAGGTGTCCTTTAATTTCGATTTCAACAAAGAAAGATGGCTTCTTTCTCTACCATCAATGTCCATGAGTTCATAAACTTCAGCCCTATTCTTGTCCACTTTATTTGAAGATGAAGAATCATAAAAATTAACCAAAAGAATCAATGTATCCTTCACTTTAGTTGCCAACTTCTCTGCCTCATCTTTCTCATACACTTGGCTAAACATGGCCTTCATGTACTTGAGCTTGTACTGAGGGTCAATGACCATTGCAACAAACAACAACATATTCATCTTGTCCACATTCCCTAGTATTTGTCAAAGTTTTCTTTCATTTTCATAGCCATTAACTTCAAGTTTTGATCATCACTTTTCGTCCACTCATTCAATAGGCACAATATGGAACAAATCTAAGCACAAAGTTATTTGAAGTGACATAGAAAGAACCAGAGATTCGCAAAGTAACATTGTAAAAGGCTTGCAAGAACTTGATTAAAACTTTGGCCTTCTCCCAATCATTCTCATTGGGTATCCCACTTTTCTCCAAGAGTTCGACTACATATTTGGAATCTATCTCCTCTAATCTCTCAAAGGCTTTCTGAAATTTAACAGCAGTTTCCAACATTAGGTAGGTTGAATTCCACCTAGTCACTACATCCAAACATAAGTGAATTTTGAACCCTATTTTTTCATGCTTAACACATTCTTTAAACGTGTTAAGCTTTTGAGGAGAAGCCCTAACAAAACTGACAGCTTCACAAATCTTTGAAATAGTGAAATATGATTCTTTTAGACCATCTAGCACAACAAGATTCAAAATGCGGGCAACACATCTCATATGAATAAAATCACAAGATAAAAGGGTTGAACTCCAATCCTTAAGCTTCCTCTTCAAATATACAATGGCGGTATCATTAGAACTTGCATTATCAACTGTTATTGTGAAAACATTATCAAGCTTCCAATCATGCAAACACTTTTCAATCTCCCTACCAATGTCATCACCTTTTTTACTAGAGATTGGACAAAAGTTCAAAATTCTCTCATGCAGCTTCCAATCATTATCAATAAAGTGAACCGTGAGACACATGTAGTTAATATTTTGCAAAGAAGACCATGCATCAATTGTTAGACAAACCCTTTGTGTATTATTTTCCAAGGCAGCCATTGACTTTTTTTTGTCCTCTAAGTAAAGCCCCATGCAACCTCTAGTTATTTGTAAAACGAGAAGGCATGCGAAATTGAGGCTCACAAAGTTGAAGAAAATTACGGAAGCCTTCCCGTTCCACAAACTTAAAGGGTAATTCACCTACCATTATCATCTTGCATAACCTCTTCTTTAAAGCCTCTTGGTCAAACTTCACACTAACAACAGTACAAGTATCCTGATCTCGCAACTAAACACGCAAACATTTTTGCTTCTTATTTTTACCCCTATCCAAATTCTTAATGCATTTATGATAATGTTTCTACAATGTGCTTGTACCATATGTACTTGGGCCAACATAAATCTTTCGACAATGCTTATATTTACCTTTTTCTTTTTCTTTTTTCTATGGATCAGAAATCTTAACAAAAGCAGCCTAAATTTTAGAACCTGTATTCTCCTCTGTTGCATTTCTAGAACCAGTCCCCTCTGTGCTTGGAGCATTAGTAGTTCCTACACTTGGAGTGGATGTAGGTGCATCAGTGCTTATTTCAGTTGGAGGAGATGTATTTGACATCTGTCATTTTTATATAAAAAATTTATATTAGAATATTGAACTAAAATAAACCAGCATAAACAAACAAGCAGCACCAATAATAACAAAATTATGTTCCTTAATACCCACCGAACATGAAGATACAAAACTTGATATTTCCATCATGGTACAATAACAGAACACCGTGTGAATCTTAACTTTCACCAAAATCAAAGATTACTGATATATGATTAATTGAAAAACCTCCTCTTTTTAGTTGTTAGTTCAGTAGCTAGCAGGTACCATTATCAACATATTTTTTCCAATAAATGATGTTGGGGAGAACAAATAACCAAAGATATAGAAATGGAAGAAATTTATTACCTAGGTGTCGGAAAGAAACTTTGCTCCTCTTGCTGTAAAATGAAGGCTACGAATTAAATGAAGGAACCAAAACGAAAGAAGGCTGCGAAATGAAAAAGAACAACCATATAAATCAAAGCCAAGTTACAGCAAACACAATAGCCAAATAAACCCAAGTTACAACAAACAATAGCCTACAAGGGTTGTGAAGAGAATAAACCATAAGAGGGTTGCGAAGAGAATAAACCCAACTTATAGCAAACAATAGTAGAAAAAAAGTAGGAGCAATCAAGATACCACTAACTTGTTTAAATCCAAATATTCTTTGTAATTGAAAAGACAGACACACTTCAAATAATTCAATGAAAGTGAAAAAAATTAGAGAAGGCTACCAGGGCATGATTTATTTATATTATATTTTCTAGAAAATTTTTAAAAACATAATAGTAGTATTTAGGAACTATAAGTCTCCATTTATCATTTATTTATAAAAAAACTTACATCTATATACTAAATTATTGAAGATTAAAAATTATATATTAATTGGTATGAATAGTGAATAGTCCAAAGAACTTGGGAAGAATGGAGTATTTGGTTAAGAGTTAAGACCTTAATGTCTAGAATTAGGTATACCTGTTTTAGTAATCTGTTTTCTCAGGGGATATTACAAGGGCATAGGATTTTCTTCACAAAAAAAAAAGAGAACTGTTTAGTAAGTTATTTAACGAGATGATTTTTAGAGAGGAATACTAATATAACATAGATATCAAGAGAGCATTATTATTGAATCTTCATTGTAATTCACCTTGTTTTCTTCTTAACATGTGTAAAACCTTTGCCAACACACTTCCGGCAATATTCAGAAATCACTTCACCATCTCCACCATAGTTTGGACATACAGAGACCTGGTATGAATTCAAGTATGTATTAGTGACAGTTAAAAACGTGATCCTTTTATTCTTATTGAACAACCAAAAAAAGAAAACAACAAAGAAAACTGGAACGTAACCAATAGACTACAAAAGCAAAGAATAAGAAAAGAAAACCTTGTAATAATATCCATTACTAGACCTGCCCATGGAACCTCTACTGCTCCATGGTTAGAGGACAGAACCAGGACAATTTACCAGGGTTCACTTCCCTAACCTTCTCATATTTTACTGATCACAAGGAAACCTAAAGTTACAGGATTATAGCTAATTCATTGTAAGTACAAGGTTAAACATTCAATATATGATAGTCTGAAATTAACATTAAGATCTTCATTTACATTATCTATATGCAAAGATATCGTCACTCTAGTGCCATACTTAGGATAGAAGTGATTATGTGGGAACTTCACCAGTTAGTCTGTTTACCGAAAGCCTACAACTTGACTGGTTAGCAATACTCAATCACATGGTTTTGATCTCTTATGAATAATAAGAGGCAACAGAAGGCAAGTCTCAAAACATTGGATACCAATTTACTTATTAATCAGTTTTAAAGACCACTCGCTGTTTAAAAACTTATATCAAGAACTTTTATATTGACAGACAGGTATAACACTTATACCCAAAAATTAACACTTATACGAAGGGGATACCTGGGCAGCTGGGCGTTAGGAAAAAACTTTGCCCCTTTTGCTGTGAAAAGGAAATGAGCTACAAATCGGAAAACCTCTGTGAATTGGAAGACCGCTGTGAATTGAAAGACCAAAATGAAAGGCTGCGAATCGGAAGACCAAAATGAAATGCCACGAATCAGAAGACCGCTGTGAATCGAAAGTGAGCTACGAGTCGAAAGAAAGCTACAAAACAAAAAGGAATGAATTGAAATAAAAAACGTTGAAATAGGAACAACGAATCGATTCGAAATGAACCAGGAAATTAAGAACTGGTTCCAAATCTAATTTACCGACAATGAAGAGCACGACACTCGATTCTTGATCAGTCAATCACCATTCCCACGCCAATAGCCTCATCTTTTTCGTCTTTGTCTTTGAATTTGGTGCTCTACCTGGAAACCCTAACCCTTTCTCTGTTTCGAACTCTGAAGAACAATTGAACAAGGAGTTACGAATCGGTAGTTGGAGTGGAATGGAGAGATAGAGACAGAGAAGATGAATTGTTGAATTAGAAAATGGTAATACCCAATTTGGACCATTCATTTTTGTTTAAAAGGACATTCAAACCCCTATACTTTTTGAACATTCATATTTACCCTTACATTTTACATAATATATAATATACATGTAAACTAACTTATAATAATCTCAGTTCGGTTCTCCTTCGGTTTGGTTCCACAAGGAACCGAAACCAACCCAAAAACCGATGATTTTTTTACAGATAAAACCAACCCATGAACCATGATCAATTTTTACCCAACTCAACCCTACCCACTCCTATTGAGTTGGATAAATCCATGGTTCTACCCGCCTCGTACTCACCCCTAGTAAATATGGGTCACTATTGGAGAGAGAGGGAGGAGAAAAACTAATTTTGAAACCCTAAGCTCCAATAAGAAAAAGGGCTAAAACTGCAGTTTTGGTCCCTGATTTCTTGCAGCTCACCTCCAGAAACCCTAAAATTTCCCCTGAGACGTCGTTGCCACCTGGAGCATCTTCTCCCTGCTCGACGTTTCCAGCCTCCTGACCAACGCCACCAGCCGCCGCAATCGGCCCTATCAAGCTGCCCTGCCTCGCCGAATCGGAGAAGGACCGCGCCTTGCCCGCAGCTCCAGCCGTAGAGCCCGCGGCGACAGATGCCGTTCACCGCTGTTTGTCCACTCCAGCTGGTCGCGGCGCCCCCTCCGAGAAAATCCCAGGCCGCCCCTCCTGCTCTCATCGCTGGCGAACGAAGAATTGAAGGAGAACAAACCGAACAAACCGTGACTCGACCCGTCTCCCACCGTTGACCCAACCAAGTCTTTCCTCTAGCCGTATAATTATCATTTTAGCCCCCTAATCTTTCTATTTCGCTCATTACGTCACAACTTTCTTTGATTTTGTAGATCGGTCACTGACAGGAAGCTTTCATTGTTTTTTTTTCTTTTTTTCTTTCTTTCTCGTCTTTATTTATTTGTTTGTTTGGGCCATGCATTAAATTTAACCATTAAATTCACATAAGAATATAACTTTGGTTGTTTTTTTTATCTTTTATTTTCTTTTAATTTTTAGAATAGCTTGATTTTGTTTTTTTAATTTGAATCTTATAATGCATCTTAAAAAAAAAATAAAACACAAAAACAATTTATTCAGTTATTTACTTAATTGTTCAAATTTTTTTACTTACCTCATCATTTAGAAATTAGAAAGAAATTTCAAAAAAGTAGTTCCTATACCTTTCTAATCTCTAGAAATCTTATTTGTTTTATTTTCAATTTGCAGCAATGAAGTCAATAGTGGACATGTCTAGGGGCAAATGTTGGTGATGCAAATAATCAAGATGCCGCAAGTGGAAGTGGTGGTAAAAGAAGGTAAAACAGGTCTTAGTCTAAAGTTTGGAATGAATTTGAATTTATTGATGGTGAGCTATATGAAGATAAGGTGAAAAGAGCCAAATGTAAACATTGCAGAGTTAAATAGCACAAGGCGGATTCTACAATAAGAACAAAAAATATTTTGCGTCATTTGAAAAAGTGTGAAAAATATCAAAGTTCTTTAAATGGCAGTGGTAACAATGAAAGATCATTACATTAGAAGTTAGATGATGCTACCTGTAAAGAATGACAGTGTAGAATCACAGTCAAGCATGGGCCACCATATTAATAAGTTGAATATAAAGAGGTACGTGGTTACAATTCATATATGAATGCAGATGTCAAGCATATGTGTTAGAACACTCACAAGAGTGACATTTTTAAGTTCAATAAAAAATTAATGGAACAACTTAAATCTTTTTTGGGGAACCTTCCAAGAAGGATTTGCTTAACTAGTGATATATGGTCATCAATGGTTGATGAAGGTTATCTTTGTGTCACCGCACATTATGTAGACATTAGTTGGAAGTTAAGGAGTAAAGTCTTGACTTTTCAGCATTTTGAACCATCACATAATTCTAACATAATATATGAGAAAATATTTTGTCTCGTGAAATAGTGGGGGATTGAGAACAAGATTTTTTCCATCACATTAGATAATGCTAGCAATATAACTAGTATGTAAACTTTGTTGTGTAACCAACTCAACCTTTGGAATACTTTGATTTGTAAAGGAAAGTACTTTCAGGTTCAATGCAATGCATATATTTTAAATCTCATTGTTTAAGACGGGTTGAAAGTGGTTTCTAGGCATCTAAAAAAAATCAGAGAAAGTGTTCCATATGTTCATAGATCAAAGGCAAGAAGGATTAGGTTTTTTGAGTGTGCTCAAGTAGTTGGGGTAAACATTTCTAAATCATTATGGCTAGATGTACTTACACAGTAGAATTCTACTTATTTGATGCTTAAGAGGGCACTTTTTTATCGATCAGTATTTTCTTAATTGCAAATTGTTGACACATGTTATGAATATTGTCCTAGTGATTCCGAGTAGGATAAAATTACAAAAATTATAGCAATTTTGTAGCCCTTTTATGAAATGACCACTCTCTTTTTTGGTTCTGAGTGTCTCACTGCCAATTTGTACTTTAAGAATGTATGAAAAATACAAAAGTTTATACTAGAGGCAATGGATAACCCTCACTTGGGAATAAAAGAAATGGCATAGCAAATGAATGAAAAGTTTTTAAAAGTATTGGGAAGATTTCTCAGTTGTTCTATCATTTGTAGTTGTACTTGATCTTAGTTATAAGTTAGTTTTTCTCAAATACTGCTTTGAGAAATTGGGTACAACTCATGCTTCTAAGTGGTTGGATCTTTTAGATGAACTATATTTCATTTTCAAAGAGTATGAGACTCGTGGTGATAGTTCATCTTATTCGTGTGATGTTGGAACTGATGGTGGACAATTTTGTTGAGAAGTAAATTCAAATCTTCTTAAAGTAAACTATTTTTGTTGTTATTGCATTGATATATATTGTTACATGTTATATGATACTCTCAAGATTGATAAATATGTTGATGTGGATGTAGGATTTTGCCTAAGATACAATGAGGAGTTTTAACTTAAAGTCACAACTTGATCTTCACTTGGATAAGCCTAGAAAGCTAATTGAATTGAAGTTAGATGTCCTTGCTTTCTGGAAAGAAAATGAAGCTCGATATCCAATTATAGCACAAATGGCCGGGGACATATTGAGTATTCCTATTACAATTGTTGCTTTAGAATAAACTTTTAGCATGTGTAGTAAGATTCTTAACAAATATAGGAATCATCTTGTCCCTGACAATGTGTAAGTTTTGCTAACATCTCATAATTGGTTATATGGCTATGAAGGTATGGTTTCTCTTTAACATATATTTTTTTAAAATTTTAATATACTATGGTTATTAAAGATTTTCTTTTCCTTTCTCAACTAATGAAGCTGAGGAGTATGAATTAAAGCATTTGAATGACATAAAAGTGGAATTAGCATAGTTTACTAGTTCTGAAGCATCTTCTAATTTGGTGTAGAGGTAAGATTGCTACTACCATAATTATTGCATTATTTATGGCTACTATCATTAATAAAAGTCAGGTTACCTTATTAGCATCAAAGATGATACACATTTGTTATTTTTATTTTTAGTTAGTAATCAAACATGCTCCTTTCCTCTTTCCAATAAATCAGATATTGATATTTCACTAACTAGCATTATTTTGGTAGGTTATAAGTTTCACAAATGCAGATATTTGAAGGCAGGAGGTTCAGACATTGGGATTAGCTTTTGTTGCTTCAGAATTTTGACATTACATGCTGTCATACTATTTTCATTTTAATGTTTTTATTTGATTGTAAAACTAAAACTTGATATTAGAACTGATTTGTTATGTTGTTTTAGCATTTAGATTGTTGTTCTTGATTGTAGGCTTTTGTGGTTATAAATGGGAAGGATTGCTTAAAGTAATATGACCTTGAGCTCATGTGTACTTTGTGAAATCAAATCATCTTAAATCCATGCAAACTTTACCAATAGTTTGAATTAAAATTTTGTCTAGTTTAGCCTTGTTATCAAATGTTGAAGGCAACTAATGATGATAAATACTGAAAGAAGTCCTTTTAGATTATAAGGAATCATAGTTTGATTTAGTAGGTTTATAGCATTATGCTAAAATTAACCTTTACAGATTAAGATTGTCAAATTAAGTTGATCCTTGTTGGTGAGATTGTCAACTTTGGAAGTGATAAAATTATTAAGACCCCTTAAACTAGTAATCCTAGAAAACCTCTTAACAAGCTTAAAAACAAGTTATTTTTTTAACTTATTTTTCAAATTTTATAAGATATCTAAACAAAAAAATATTTTAAAGTATTTTTTAAATTTATTAAATTGCATGATCATAATTGATGTACAATTTAGATAAATAGTCAATATAAAAAAAATTATAATTTTTTAAATATCTATTGATTATATATATAATTTCGGGTTTAGACAAGTTTAGTTATCGGGTCATTTTGGGTTTAGATTAGGTCAGTCTCAGGTTTGGGTCATTTCGGGTTCAAGTCTTTTTGGATTTAGTCTAATTTAGGTTTAGGCCAATTTGGGTTTGAGTTATTTTGGGTTCGGGTCCTTTAGGTTTGAGTCATTTGGGTTTGGGTTTTTTTGGGTTTCACTTCAATCGCGTTCAGGTTTAGGTCGGGTTAGGCACAGTCAAATTCAAGTTATTAACTTTTATAATCAAATCGGGTTTGGGTTTGGGTTTGGGTGGGTCTATCCAGGTCATCAGGTCAAGTCAAATTTTGTGAACCCTATCTCTAAAACTCCCTCACAGACCCCATAGTCTTGTTGTCTCCATATTCGTCGCCATCTCATAGACTCCCACAGTTGCTATCTTGTAAAGAAGATTAGCAAAAGTAGAATAGATTTACTTACCTCCTTTACCAAACCTAGTTCTTGTCTGGTGTAGCAACGTGTTTTTTGGAGTCACCACCAATCGGTTTCACCTAAGGTCGATTGGATACCTGTTATGGTCTGCGAGAGATTCTAAGATCGTGAGTCGGTTACGCTAAAATAACTTTATTAAAGTGCCCGGAAATTGGTACCATGGGGTTCGGTTTCATCTTTTCCTAAACTCTTTATTTCTAGACCTAATCTTTGATTGAGAGTGATTTTTATGAATTTAATTCCAAACCGTGAATCTTATTAGACCAATTGGATATGAAATCCTAGATGCCTTTGAAATCATGGGACTTTATCCAATCCACCAAGAATTTGAAAAGGACACCTTGTTCAAAACTGTGAATTTTATCAGACCAATCGAAATCAAATGAATAATCAATCTTGGGAATTTATCAAATTACCAAGAACGGATCTTTGAAATTTTCTATGTGTTAGAAAATTGACTCTTATTAAGTTTATCCTAATTCCTAGATGATGAGAAAAGTAAACATACTTGAGCAATTAATCAACTAATTATTTTTGTTTGTTATTTTCAAGGTGTATTATGGGATCTAAATTAAAGAAAATAACATTACAACTAGAAGAATGAAAGAAAGTAAATAAATAATACTCAAATAAGCAAACCAATAAGTAAATCAAGAGAATAAATAAATAAAGGAAACAAAGAAGAAAAATAAATAAGATAAGACAAAGGAAATAAAGAAAGAATAAAGAAAGAAAGAAAACAAATAAACAAAGAAAATAAATAAATAAATAGATAAATAATACAAAGAAAATAAATAAGAGAATAAATAATCAAGAAAGTAAATAAACATACCAATAAATAAATAAGGAAAAATAATTGAATAATTAATTAAACATTCTTGGAAGGCTAAACAAATAACTAAAGAAACATGAAACAAAACAAAACAAACAAAAGTAAAACAGTTAGGTCGTATTCTATGTAAATTTAATAGCTAAAGTTAACGCATAACTTAAGCAAGCAAATAAATGAAACAAGAAAAAAAATAAAAAAATAGAAATCAATGAAAATCCAACTATTAGTGACTGATCTGCAAAATAAAAGAAAGTTAGTGAATAGATTGATGAAATAAAGCATTGAGAGGACTATCCAGGGGTTTTACCAAAAATGAGTAATTGTGTCAGATCCTGACAGAAACGGGTTGGGTGCACGGGTCGCGATCCGGATCCTCTTCAATTCTTCGCTTGCCGGTGGTGAGTAAGCGAGCGGAGGCTTAGGCTAGGACAAGGGGACGACAGCGACGATGACGGTGGCTTGGGGCATCAATGACGGAGCCGCAATGACCAACGGGCAACGATGGGAGAGGCACTCGGATGCGCAATGTTGTGGAGGGCGACGCGGCGGAGGCTTGCGGGAGTGGTGACGGCGGGGGCAACGACGGTGAAGCTGGAAAGTTAAAGCATCGCTAGCAAGGGGGGTAACCAAGGATGGCAGCGCGAGGACCAGGTTTAGGGTTTTTGGGAAGAAGGGAGGAGAAGCTTGGGGCTAAAACTACTGTTTTACCTTTTTTTCACTAGAAGCTAAGGGTTTCGAATTTCTGCCCCATTTTTTATGTCAACAGTGACCCATATTTATACTAGGGAGTCTTAGGTGAGATTAGCTAGGTTTTCCAAGTTTAAAACTGAGTTTTGGTCAAAATTCTAATTTAAGTCCAGAAAAACTTTTGAGTTGCTGTTTAGCTCCAAACTCTATGCGAATTCTCAATTTTATCCAATACTTCTCTAATTTGTCAATTAAGCCCAAAACTTTCAGGATTTACCCAATTAGCCCAAATCTTCAGAATTTTGACAGATTTGCCTCATACTTGTTTTATTAAATTTATGGTGTCTTCGTGTTTCCAATTTTGTGTTAAAGCCAATTCGAGTAAGAAGTACGCAACTAAACTCAGTGGCTTTTTTCTGTCATTAAAGCTAGGGTGCAGGCTAATATAAATGATTTTTGATGCCATCCATGTTAGGCTACTAGGCCAATTTAATTTCTAACCTGGTTTGTTAGTTAGTCAAATCTTTCTAGCTTACAGGCCCTCTAAAAAATTGATTTATGTGGTAAAATGCATATATTGTCAATGCTTATATATCCTATTCAATTCTTAACCTGCTTATATATATCTATTTGAACTTTGAAGAACTCCTTTTCCCTCCACTTAGTGGGTATTGGTACATTTGTTATTACTAGTTGTAGATGTTTGGTGAGTTATGGTCTTTTAGGAGCATGTTCTTTATTAAATTTGGATGATGTAGAGCTCATCATTTGGCAAGAGCTGTAATTGTGAGGTTCAATCCAAATATATGAGGGAGTGAACCATGGTTAGCAATTTTAGTACCATCTCATCATATGGTCTGCTTGCTATGTAGTTAGATTTATTTACCTTAAATCTTATTCCAACAGTTTGGATAGACTTTTGTTTGCTACTTTTGTTGCATCTTAATACTTCTTTTTTATTGTTTTGAAACTGACAACATGCCATATGCAATAACCTCCTCTTGCTGCTCCTATACACTATTGTTCTAAGTGATTCCCTTTTGGTGATTATTGACAACCCTCCAATAGCCTTTATATACATGTATTGCACTTTTTTTTTCAATTTGTAGGTTTGGTCTCAAGGTTCGAAGAATGGTTAATGGCCACACCAAACGTGCAGCGAAGCATTTATTACTTATTTTGGCACATTGGAAACTATGAACTTTTATAATTTGATGACATCAGAAATTGGTTGTTTGTGGCTTTATAAAACTTTTGTTAAACTTAGATGAACTTCCTTGATTATGTGCCCTGTTTGGTGTAGTTTTTTTCCTTGTGAATTTTACAGCTTCTTTGTGTGAGCTTGAACATGCTTATCGAGTTCTCAATCATTCAGCCTAATTTACTCAACATATTTGAGCCTACCAGGCTAACTAACTAAGCCCAAACTTACTATGAGCTAAGCTTAAGCCTTGTTTACAAAGCTTTTCAAGCTCAAGGCTAAACCTAAGCCAACATTAAATAAGCCGAACTCAAGCCTAGCCTAATCGACTCAACTTGGCCCGTTTGCACCCTAGTGGCAAATGGCGTGTAGTGCTGCCTTTGGCGCTGTAGTGCCATAAGCCAAATGCCCTCACATTATGGGCATGCTTAGGGGTCCCCAATAGTTCAATTTTCATCCCCTTGGATATCTTAAGACTTTCTATACCTTTAATTGGGTAAAAAATACATTCCTAAGCTTGGAATTATGTATTAATTAAGTGGTAACAAAGTAATGTGGTAGGGGTGGGGCAAAGAAAAGTGGCTAAGAAGGTTGTGGTGCCTAAGGTGTTAAGAGGACACTAAAAGGATTTAGATGGGTTTTTGGATGCTTCACTGGCCAAGAGGTAGGTCTCGGGTCTCCAGGGTAACAAAGTGGAGCCTAAGAAATGTCTCAACCAAACCATAAGGTTTTGTAAGTTGAGCTACTAAGGTGCCCAACCCAAGCTCAAAGAGCCTAGTAAAGTAGAACAACAGAAGGAGTTACCTTGCACAATAAGATAAGGGAAATGTGGGTATGTGTAGGTGAATAAGTGACAACTTATTCCAAGATCCGTAAATAGACTTCATGGGAGAGCTACCATTGCATGTAAGAGGCCAATGTCCAAAAAACCCCAACCATTGGAGCTCATGAATAAATTAAGACACCTATGGGTGTAAGAAGTCCAATGTGCATTATGTGAATTCATCCATCCATCCATCCATCCCCCTATCCATCCCATATGTGTTTGCATTGTTGTTTTTCTTGTTTTTGTTTGCTATTGTATGCTTTGGTTTGCCATATTTTTTTATACATGGTTGGTTGCTTATGAGTTTTCATTGCAGGAACTCCAAGGGACCCTTACAAAGTACAATCATGTACTTATTCCCTTAAGCTTAATTGTGTGAGTTTTTATGTCTTTTGCAGGTATTTTATTTGTGTAAATCCATTAAGATTCTAAGTTTGCTTATAAAGTAAGTTTGTACTAACCAAGTATTTATGCCTTGATAGTTTTGAGGCTAAGGCTGTACAAGGATAAGAAGGGCTTTGCACTTAGAGCTTTCTTGCTCAAAGGTGGGACCTAAGTTAAAGGATCTTTGTAGTATATTTTTGCCTTATATATAAAATACCTTATACACTATAATGTTGCCTCTACTAGGATACGTTGGTATGTAAAACATTAAGTTACTTTTAGGTGCATGCTAAGGATGTGAAGCGTAGACAAAACTATTACTTGAAGGGTAAGCAACTGGTATTTGATGTGTTAGCATGTTTTTTTTTTTTCTATGTTTTAATATAATGTTGCAGCAATGGTTTGTACTTAGTTTTAGTTATTTGTTATTGCATTGCCAGGGAAAAGGCATTTATATATTCTTGTAAGGTAGGTTAAGCAACTAATTACATTTAAATTATTTTAATTTATCCATAAGTAATTGTTTGCCGACTGTAACTAAATGAGAAATAACAGTAGTAACAACAGCAGCAGCAGCAGCAGAAAGCAATTATCCAATAATTCATGCTGGATATTGTAAGAAAATTGTTTCACATTTTAAGAATTTTTTACAAAATGTTCTATTACTAAAAGATGTGTCTTAGTTGACAACTTCAATTCGAGGGGTCTGCAAGGAATTCTATATCAAATCATGTTCTACAGCAGCATTAAGTGAATGAAAGTTTTATAAAAAACCATAGAAATTCTAGCACTTTTCTATTCTAAAAAAATACCTATAATTGTAATGTGAAACAACCACCTGGTTTTTTTTTCCCTAATGATGGTATTCATTCTAGTAATTATAAGCAATAAGATATCTACAAACTAATATAGCACATTGAACTCAATAGAGAGAATGGATCCTAAGTTTTATCCAGCAGAAAATATTCAATTGTTATTATTACTCCTTCACATCAAATTTTTTGCAACATTCACTATTTATAGCAATTAATCAATAATTTTATATTTTGAACATTTTATTATATAAATAAAAAAATTTTATGTGTAAATGATAAATAAAGACCTACAATTTCTAAATGTATTTTTTTAAAAATTTTTTGTGACAAATAAAATAAAATTATTATGTGTAAATATTAAATAAAGAACTACAATTTCTAAATATATTTTTTTAAGATAAATTTAAGTGAAAAAAATGAAATGTTTTAAAT
The DNA here is from genome assembly GCA_039654915.1 of Aquilaria yunnanensis. Lineage (NCBI taxonomy): Eukaryota > Viridiplantae > Streptophyta > Magnoliopsida > Malvales > Thymelaeaceae > Aquilaria > Aquilaria yunnanensis. The sequence goes on along the minus strand of CM077594.1, from coordinate 76,670,629 downwards.
TATATAACATGTTCTTTAAATAGCCACGTGATTCACAACGGACTATGTTCTTTCACCAAAATAATCAGCCAACCAACAACCAAGGCATATACTGCCCAGCGATTGGGATTCGTAGCAGCAAATCTTTATCTGTCTTTAGAAGATCCCAAAAGAGCTATTGATCTAATTCAACTGCAACACTACGGCGGACATGGGACAACAACCGCGAGAGGCGGCAGCTGCGGTGGCCGTGAGGCTGTTGGTTTGGGTACAACTGTGGATGCCGGTGAATCCACGTAACCCAATGCTCAGAGTGGCGGAGAGAGTGAAGCAGAAGGCAGGGCCTTTCATTGGACTGGTTATGGCCTATTCTGCTGAGGAACTTGCTCTCCAATCTTCTGGCTTCTTTATTCCTGATGCAGAAGTCCCTTGGGTTGACTTAGCACGTTAGCTCATTTGACCAATTCTGACTTGGAGCTTATTCGTTGTCTGCAAGTCCACTTTACTTTTTAACATTTTCAGGGCTGACACTTGAGGTGAGTGTATATGAAATGCACAAAGTTTATGCAATTTTTTCTGAGGTAAAGTTGAAAAGTCAAAAAGTTCATTTCTTTTAGCAATTAATTGTCCGTCTGTAGCACTGATTATTTTGGAACATCCTAAAACGACGTCAGTGTTCTGTAATCTTTTGCATTGAGAAAGTAGTTTTGTAGAAAAGTTCAAATCTTTTTTAGAAAGCTGTTATCTTTCTCAAGTAATCATTTTGGGGCATCCCAAAAGTCCATTCCTTTTGGGATTTGGCAGGTCATTGTCTTTCTCACAAACTTGAACTAGGTCACTTGTTTGTTCAGGAAGAAGATTCCATGTCGGGAAGATTAATGAGGGGGCAGTGGTTTATGTGATGACAGGAGAACAAAGTGTGAGCTTCCCCCTTAATACATTACACTTTAGACTTCCTAGCTAGATTCAAATTTTGCTCATTAGGTTTGCTTTTGCTGTGGATTATAGATCAATGCGGCGATGACTGTGCAACTCCTCATCGATGTCTTTGATGTTCAAGGCATCGTTCACTATGGTACAGCTGGAAGCACCAACAATTCGTTATCCATTGGTGACGTTAGTGTCATGGACTCAGTTGCAATGACTGGCTCTTGGAGATGGAAGGTACTGGAAATTTGTATAATCTGGATTGTGATCTCAAGTTCCTTCAACTCATTATCTGAAAGTTGACAGGAGTTCAACTCAAAGGAAGGGAGGTCACCTACATTGTACTTTGGGGCGTTTAATGTTCCCCAAAAGGGACAGAACTTGCTAGCAGAGATAGAGTTCACACGGCAGCAACTCCATGCCCCTGGGAAGCCAATGCAGGAGATATTTTGGCTTCCCCTAGACGCAAACTGGCTCAATATAGCCCTGCAGCTTAAAGTCAGTCTCCTCTTTTTTGCCTTCTATGTTGCAATAGTTCATATCATTTTCTTTCTTTCTTATACAACTTCACATTTGTCTTCCGCGTTATTGCAGAATCTGAAGTTGCAGCAATGCATAAACGACTTTTGCCTACCCGAGAGACCCAAAATTGTGTATGGTCTCAAGGGTTGCAGCGCGGATATCTTTCTTGACAATGCAGCCTACAGGGAATATCTGTTTAAGCATTTTAATGTGTCAACAACGGATGAGGAGACTGCTGCAGTTGTTATGGTAAGTGAATAGTTGAAAACACTATATACATTAGTATGAAGTGTAATTAAGAGTTCTTGCAAGACTAATGCCTCTTTCTGTGGCGCGTGTTCTGCAGACATGTCTCTCCAATGGAGTACCCTGCGTTGTGTTTCGGGGCATATCAGATTTAGCCGGTGGGTATCAAAAACTGACGTCGTCAAGCAGCTCGAGTACTTTAGCTTCTGTCAATGCTGTGAATGTCGCTGTTTCTTTTATTGGTCTGAGTAAGAGTGAGTTAAAGCAAACGGCATTTAGATTGGTACAATTAGCTTAAGTGATTGGCCAGTTTGCTTAATTCAAAGATCCTTTTCGAAATTAACTTTTGTGTTCAGGAACCTGAGATTTTAAGAAATAGTAACCGTTAATTGAATTGTTTTCGCACGGTGGTGCTATGTGAATCTAAACCATTGCTCAGTTTTATTGATCCTCCGGCCTTTCAGATAAGAGTCCTTTATTAGTTGCTATTTTAACTGTTGTAGACAATGTAACTTCACCAGAAGGTGAAAATATTTAACCTCACTACAGAATAACCTGATCAAATAACTGGAAAATTCAGAAATTCCTTGATCTCTAATCTACTTCAAGCAGGAAAAGTTAAATGCTTTGTCATGAAAAAATTTTTCTTGGAAGTCTCATAGAAGGATTGTTCTCGATTTCATCAAACACACATGTGAAGAAAAGAACTACTGTTACAAAATTGTTCAGACTTCGGGATATTTCTTGGCGGGCAAGCTATCCATCCCAAACCTACTCGGTTGAACCCTCTTCAAAGATTGGATCGACAACTCACTTGCCGGACTACTGGAGCAACAAGATGATTTAGAAGATCGATTCCTGACGATTCAAGGTGTGGTGTGGAAAACCAAACATTGATAACCATTTCTACGGTTTCATACCGGTGATTAACTGGGTCGCTGTCCATCTCACAGGCAAAAGTAAAGACATCTAGCATGAGCTCTCCCAAGAAGACTTCGTCTTGGCTGATGCTTGCAAGGAAAGAAGACAAGGAATTGAGAGTGTCTTCGTCCTCAGACAGCACCAGACGGCGAGGAAAGCAGGCGGTTCGCAGGGTGGCATTGGTCAGCTCTGGGTGGTTGGCATGGAAGAGGTGGGTGTAGTTGAGCTTAATTTTGAAGAAATCAAATTGGGTTCTTGTCGGGTTTGGTTGTTGTGTGGGGTTGCGGACGTAGCTGAGCTCGTAGTCATAGGAGGAAGAATCCATAGCGGACAAGGCGATGGTCTGAGTCCAAGGAAGGGATTGAAACGGAGACTGGAAGGGAATAGTGGAGGACGGAAGTTTAAATAGGGCTCTCGGATTCCTTGTAAAGCAAAGTATCTTTGAAACCAATATCTTTGAGGATTTGTGTCCTAGTTTCTTACGGTTTTGGGTTATAGGACGCGGTTCCTGAATTTTAATCCGATAGGCCCCAGTGAGGCTAGGAATTTAGGCTACTTGGTTAATTAATTATGATAATGATGACTTGGCATATGAGAAAAAAGTTTTTTTTTTTTCAAAAATATCATCAAAATTTATTAATTTATAGGAATGAACATCCAAAGTAAATAATAAAATATTTTTCTAATAGTCGAAGTGCTATCGCCCTCACCACCTACCGACCACGGGAAAGAGGGAGCCAGACATCTGAGGCATACGACCTCGGAAAGGACTCCGGAGTGAAGGAAGTCATACACCTGAGGCACACGACCTCGGTACCTCACCAATTCCAACTTCGGGAGCCAGCGTAGCGCCTCCTTTGGGAGGGTGACTGAACCAGCTTCGGGGGAGAAAGACCAACCACTCCTTACGGGAGAAAGCCCCCCGAAGACGGAGACGCCAAAGTTTCAACCTAACTCCGGGAAAAGGCCCCTCACCCCAAAGTGAGACATTATCCAAAGAGACCTCGGTTGTACGGCAAGAGCCATCAAGGAGTCTCTGACACTCCACTCACATACGTCTCCGACACGTCGCTGCAGCCTACGTCCTATCACACAGGGCTACACCTACCACGGCTCGTGGCCCGAGGAGCCAGCAGGTGACTAGGGGCCCCCACGCCCAGAAGTACGAACACCATCCGACCATACGCGTGCCACGATCTGAAGGGATCACCCCCTTTCTTATATACCAAAGAAATGGTCACAAACAGGGGGGCTCCGGGCCAGAGGACAGAGAGAGAGGCCAAAAAACATAGGACGCTTTCCTCCCTTCGCCTGAATACTCTCCCCTCAGCCCTCAAAAAGACACGCCAAGCAAGAGTCCCTTGTGCTTATTACTATGTCCCTTTCTCTCTAAAAGCACTGACTTGGGCGTCGGAGGTACCCCCCCGGGAAAATCACCCCGGGGGCCTCCTAACCCCTGTTTTCTAAGTGTTTCAGCCAGGTCCCCCTGAAGAATTCCCGCTCCGGGCTCTCTCCCACATCGGAGGTCCTTCCCGTCATCATCCTGCCACAGGACCAGGCAGCTTCCTGCCATCACTTAAGGTGATCCACCCAGGACACCAGTCTTCCTTCTGGACTAGCCTGCACCTCCAGGACCCCCTGCTGCCCTCACCACTGCACATAGTGGAGATGCTGGCTCCGCCCGATTGGACCCGCATCAGTTGGCACCGTCTGTGGGAAACACACCCAGGTTGCCGAAGTTGAAGCTCGGCGTTCTAAGGAGAAGGGACTCCCGAGGTCCCCGTCCGCGCCAGAGATTCAACGGGCAACCGAATAATGGCAGCAGGGACTTCCCTGACCGAGGGCGAACGCCTTTTGACTATTACCATAGGCTAGTCTGCGCGAATTCCCACATCCTGTTGTGGCCGAAATGACGCGGCAGTTAAGCCGAACATGGCCGCAGCAAAATTCGGGCCAAAGGCCCTTTCATCAGTACCTTGTTGGGATGAGAGTCCCATATCAATTCACAGGAATTTGGGAAACGGAGATCAACGAGATGAGTCCTCGGTGGGAAGTGTGCTCCCCGGAGTACGACCTACGGGAAAAGCAGGGTCGGGATGACCCAGACCTCCCTGCCAAAAGAGTTCTGCACCCGAGGAGAAAATTGCCATCTCCTCGGCAACGAAGTCAAAACCCATTGCCCCGAAAGGTCGTCTACAACTTGACGCGCGGGCAGAAGGTGCCGACTCTACTTCCCTGGACACGCTATCGCTGCCCGAAGTGACCCGCCTCTGCGCGACGTCGCGAAAAGGAGTAGAGCATTCGAAAAAGACTATCGAAATGGTGCATCGAACTCAAAGAGTACTACATTGCGTATGAGCCTAGAAGGGCAGTAAGCGCCCAGGTACTGGCAGACTAGATCGCCGAAATCCCAGAAGAAAGAAAAGATGAAACTAACAAGGGAGACAGAGCGAAGGTAGATCCAGAGTGGAAACTCCTTGTCAGTGGAACCCCAACCGCAGAACATTAGGGCGCTAGGATACCCCATCGGGGGCCCGAAGGCAAGGAGGCCACCAAAACGATCAAATTTGATTACCAAAAGCATTGGGCCATCCGAGCATGGCAACACTAGGTACAATAACCTCACACAAAAGGTGGAAAGATCCTACAAAGAGGAACCTCGCAACCAAAGAGTCCTGAAAATCTTCATGAAGCGGCAGAAAGTGCAAAGACGTTCCGGACGACATTTCCTGATTAAGGAAAAACTACACAGGCAAAGGTACGCAATACCATTATTAAGATATATCGGTAAAAAGGGTGCAGGACAATTCGTCCAGAAGGTGTGAAAATGGCCAGAAACGCGCCAGCGCCCAAAGACTGCCTTTGTAGCGGATAACCTCGGAAAGATCACACCAAGCCACTCCAAGCAACACCCGAAGATGTGAAGTTCTGCGTGTTAGCAGAGGACTACTTCACTGAGTTGGATGAGGCAGGACCCCTAGCGACCATGCCGGTAAAAGATACAAAAGCTCATCTGGAAGAACATAATATGCTGATTTGGCATATCGGCGGTGATACTGGCCAGCAATGATTTCCAGTCTATGGACAAAGGATTTCAAGAAATTGTCACCGACTTTGGAATAAAAAGGCACTTCAGCCCACTAGCTCAGCCCCCGAGCAACAGACAAGTAGAGTTGCCAAAAGAGCTATAAAAGAGGGACTATAAGAGATGCAAAGGGAAAATGGCCAGGAGAACTTCCTACTGTACCAAGGAGTTATCAGACAACTCCCCGAGGGACCAAGGGAGAGACACCTTTCTCACTTATCCCTAGTACAGAAAGCCATTATCCATTTGAAGTAGTTCGGCCAGCATACAGATGTTTGACGAAAGAGGACATGACCTCGGGTTGAGAACTAACCTCGACTTAGTTGTCAAACACTGAGAAACGGCCGAGCTCGAAAGAAGGCCTTTTCGGCAAAAGGTGGCCATAAGTGCAAAACTTGCATGATAGGCCAAAAGGAATAAGGAAAAGGAGACTTTGCCCCCGAAAGGCCGAATTAGAACCTCAAAAACCGTCCTATGGGGTACTTCGGCCAAATAGGAAAGGGCCTTCTTTGGTCCTAAACGATGTCCGAAGGGGAGCATACAAGCTTGGCAACAGCGAAGAAGGAAAATTGAAAGGTACAAGGCACTCGGGCGCCTTAAAGAAATTCTATACTTAGAATTTTTAGACAAGAAATGGTGCAAGCCAGAAATTTGTCTAAGTACAGAAAGTTTTCCCTTGTATGAGAATGTTTGCCGAACAAAGGTGAAGTATGGACTCCCGAAAGTCTCCTAGTCCTTCTGAAGTTAGTTGGGTTACATACCCAAAAGAGGTGAAGTCTATTGAACACGGCCGACAAAGGGCAGGCTAAAATTCACCTAAAAGGAACTTCGCTTACTACGAAAGTTCGCTCGAAGGATGGCCGACGAAACGATCAAAAAATTACCGAAGTCCCTTGACCGAATTGGTCGGGACAATTGGGAAACAAAAATCGCTCAAAAAGACTTAGCCAAAATCATGAAGGAAAATCTATTGAAGAAGGTCTTGATACAAGGAGAAGATTACAAGAAGAAAAGTAGAAAGAAAAAAAAGAAGGCAAAGGTCCTAGAATATCTAAGAAACCCCGGCGTCGTGGGAAGCTTCGGCTCCTGAGTCTTTCGCCGCCACCTTCGGTGCAGGAAGAAGAAACGGCAAGTTAAGGAACTCGACTTTTGACCAAGTCCACCAAGGCCCCCCGGGAATATCCAGGGCAGCCAGAAAGGAAGGATCGAGGTCCGGATACTTCTTCAGAAACTGATGATGAGCTAGGCAGAAGCCGTCCTGAAAAGCAACCTTGGACGTTTGGACGACTTTGTCTCTTTCAACGTCCAACTCGTCTGCCTTATGCTGAAGATCTGAAACCTCCTTCTGAAGGTTGGAAATCTCCTTCTCTAGCTCCTCGGTTTTCTTCTTCTTCTTCGAACCTTCCTTCAGGGAGTCGACCTTGGCCTGGAGTTCAGCATTTTCAGCCATTGCCTTCGCCAGGAGGGCAGACTCCCTTTTTTTTTCTTTTTGAAGGGTCTCATTGGCCGAAGTCAGGTTGACTAATTTATTGCCAAGGTTGGACATCTTCTTGGAAAAATCCTTCAAGAGCTCCTCTTGGCCCTTCAAGAATTCCTCCCGAAGATCGGCAATCTTCTCCTTGCATATTTGGCTCAACTTGGCATTCGTCACCACCGAGTTGGCACAGAAGACTTTGGCCTTCTCCAATTTGTCTTCGGCCCAAGCTCGGACCGAAGACTACTTTGCTGCCCAAGCTCGGAGGTATCCACTGTACCCCAAAAGCTGCAAAAAAAGAAAGGTACTTAGTGAAATTTGCACAAGGAAAGCCAAAACACTTAGACAAAAAATGGGAGGAAAAGTGAAGAGCCTGAAGAATTACCTGAGCAGCATGCTCGGAAACTTTTGCGGCAAGGGCATCCTTGGAGGCACGCTCCTCGGCAACTACCTTGAAGGATGCCTGAGTAAGCACGCCCATCGCCATTTGGGGAGCCATCTCCCGGCAATCCTCGGAGAACAGGTTCATGTCCTCCGTGAAAGACTAGAACGGCTCCCTTGGGACTTTGTCCTTCGGGACATGAGAATCCCGAAGAGCCCGCCTTCAGGCATGCTCAACCATCCAAGCTGAGGGCGCCAAATCCTCTGCAAAGAAACATATGTCTGATCAAGTAAAAATTCCTTGATTATGAAAAATGTAAGATTGCAGGGGATAAGAGACAAACCTGGCGCGACCTCAGCAACATCGTCATCAGAGTCACCGACCTCCTCCACGTTGGCAAGAGTATGTTTGCCTTTGGCCCTTCGGCGTTTCTCTAACTCTTCAGCAGAAGGCTCCTCGAAAGAGCCTAACAAGTCTGCCGACGTGGCGGGACTTGGAGGGGCAAGAACGGCGACCACCCCGGCAAGAACCCCCCGGGAGTTTTAGGCTTGGAAAAAGTTGCAACCTTGGTGGAAGTTGCAATGACATCGCCAGCCTTAGTGGAAGTAGCAATGGCATCGCCGACCTCTGACACGTCCTCCGAGGGGGGAAGAAGGGTGTCCTTCTTTGCCTTCTTGGCCGAAGATGGCCCGCTCCCAGAAGTCTTGCACCTCCTCTTTATTTGTTCTCCCTTCTAGGCCTGACCAAGGAAGAGAGACCTGTAATAGGCGGCAGACTCGTCGCCCATCTCTGAAAAAGAGGGAAAACATCAGTGTGAGTCTACAGGCACTTATGCTGAAAATTTTTGAAAGAAACTTACTTTCAAAAAAGGTTTCGTAAGTAAGCTCGCTCCGAAGGAGCTTCACCAGCCAAGAGTTCTTTCCCTCAATAGCAGGAGCTGGCATGCCGAGATCCGTCTTGTGCTCCGTAACCACCCCCAACTCCCGAAGGACAACCTCGGTCATGAGTTTCCACATGATCGGGAAAGGGTAGAGAAAGTGTGGAGGGACCTCGGCATCCCAGTCGGCGACAGCACGGATTCATCTGTCAAAGTCCTTAAACCTCGCCGCCAACTCGGGAGTTAGCAACTTTCTGGGATCCATGACATTCGCCTCCAGCTTTCCCCACGCCCACTTAGTCGGGACGTGGGACCAGGCCTCTGCCACCTTCAGGAAGAAGAACTTCCTTTGCCACCCTCGCCAACTATCCTTGGTAGCGAAGGTGAACATAAATTTCTTGCTCCCAGATCCCCAAGGTAGCATGAAATAAAAGCCACCCTTCGGAACCGGATAGAGCTTATAATACTGCATGAACAAGATGAAATAGGGTTCTACCCCGAAGATCCCGCACATGCAGAGAAAGGCGTTGAAATAGCAAAATGAATTGGGAGGAAGTTGATTCACGACTATGCCATGAAATTGGCAAAAGTCGCAAATCATCTTCACAGGGGGAAACCGAAGTCCGGCCTTCAGTTGGGCTCGGAAAACGGTAACCTCATCACCCCGATTCATAAAGCTAAATTGACCAAGGCGGGGTAACCTCGTAGTGGCGTACGAGGGAAGGAAAAATTTGGCTTTCCACTTCTCTAGTTTTTCAGGAGTTGAGCAACAAGGGTGAGACATAAGAGGTTGCCAGCTCTCAGGAATAGGCATGGTTGACTGAAAACGACTTTGGGAAGCTAAAAGAAAAGCAAAAACTAAAGGAACTCTAGAAGTCAGAACCCACCAAAAGTCTTGCCGAAGTCGGGGTTTGAGGACGCCGTCGTGAAAAGTTGCCGGAAATCGCTTCGCCGCGAAAACCACCGCAAAAGAAGGAGAAAAATGCACAGAAGCAAGCGAGAGCAAAATGAGAGCAAAATACAAATGAAGAGTATGACAGGAGGAGGCTTATATAGATTGAGGAAGGGCAGCCAAAAGGGTGTCATAACTGTTGCGCGAAGGTGAAATGTTGCCATAATTACCCTTCGCGTGTGAAAAGGCGTGCCCATCCCAGCAGATGCCTGCCATGTGTCGCCCATCACGAGAAACTAGGACGCATTTTCTAACATCTAGAAAACCCGGGCACGCTGCTTGAGACTGGCACGACTAGTTTCAAGACACGACGGTCCACTAACCTACGGCGGGAAAAATAAAAAGTTGGGTATCTCGAGAACACCGAATGATGGATAGATGACATCTGTCCGAACAAGGCTTATCACCTAGGTGGCGAAGTGCCTCTCCAACCGACGTCATACTCCGAGTGTAAATCCATAAGGTTCAGGGTTCAAGACTCCGTGCCGCCCTGTTCGACCGAAATGGACATACTACCACGTAGGCCTCCGGGAGTCCACGAGGTCGTCCTGTCAAAACTGCTAATTGGGCGATAGATGGACACCAAAAGAACTACTTGCCGAAGTCTCCACTTCGGCCTTTCCAAGGGGGGCATGTGATAGCCGAAGTGCTATCGCCCTGACCACCTACCGACCACGGGAAAGAGAGAGCCAGACACCTGAGGCATACGACCTCGGAAAGGACTCTGGAGTGAAGGAAGTCATACACCTGAGGCACACGACGTCGGTAGCTCACCAATTCCAACTTCGGGAGCCAGCATAGCGCCTCCTTCGGGAGGGCGACTGAACCAGCTTCGGGGGAGAAAAACCAACCACCCCCTGCGGGAGAAAGCCCCCCGAAGACGGAGACGCCGAAGTTTCAGCCTGACTCCGGGAAAAGGCCCCTCACCCCAAAGTGAGACATCAACCAAAGGGACCTTGGTTGTACGGCAAGAGCCATTAAGGAGTCTCTGACACTCCACTCACATACGTCTCCGACACGTCGCTGCAGCCTACGTCCTGTCACACAGGGATACACCTACCACGGCTCGTAGCCTGAGGAGCCAGCAGGTGACTAGGGGCCCCAATTCCCAGAAGTACGAACACCATCCGACCATACACGTGCCACGATCTGAAGGGATCACCCCCTTTCTTATATACTAGAGAAATGGTCACAAACAGGGGGGCTCCGGGCCAGAGGATAGAAAGAGAAGCCAGAAAACACAGGACTCTCTCCTCCCTCCACCTGAATACTCTCCCCTTAGCCCTCAAAAAGACACACCAGGCAAGAGTCCCTTGTGCTTATTACTATGTCCCCTTCTTTCTAAAAGCACTAACTTGGGCATCGGAGGTTCCCCCTGGGAAAATCACCCCTGGGGCCTCTTAACCCCTATTTTCTGAGTGTTTCAGCCAGGTCTCCCTAAAGAATCCCCGCTCCGGGCTCTCTCCCACACCGGAGGTCCTTCCCGTCATCATCCTGCCACGGGACCAGGCAGCTGCCAGCCATCACTTAAGGCGATCCACCCAGGACACCAGTCTTCCTTCTGGACTAGCCTGCACCTCCAGGACCCCTTGTTGCCCTCACCACTGCACACAGTGGAGACGTTGGTTCCGCCCGATCGGACCCGCATCATTTCAACACTTAGTGAACAGTAAGTGACGTTCTCTCCTGTACTGGGCAAAGAACTTTAATGTTCTCTAGTAATTTTATTTAACTGACTATTAGACATGTATATTATTGACTTTTAAATGAAATTTTTTTAGAAGGAAAAAGCATAAAATTACTAGACATGTATATCATTAATTTTTTTTTTGTTAGTAAGAAGTATGAACAAGTATATGTTTAAGGTAAGAGTTATAAGGAAAGTTTGGGGGGATAAGTTGCCTGTCTCATGATGCAATTCTTAAATTTTAATACTATAGGCCTGAATAAGCTAGTAGTTTGTCTACTTTAGCCTCATTCGTAATAAGGCTAGGAATTTACACTATTTGGCTAATTAAGTATGATAATGATAATTTGGCATATGCAAAAACATATTGTTTTCAAATATATCATCAAACTTTATCAATTTATAGGAATGACATCCAAAATAAATAATGAAATATTTTCCATCACTTGGTGAACAGTAAGTAATGTTCTTTCATTTATTGGGCAAAGAAATTTAACGTTCTCAAATAATATTATTCAAGTGATTATTAGACATATATAAAGTTAATGAGATTTGTTTAGAAGAAAAAAAATAAAATTATTATTAGTTTTTTTTTTTTTTGTTAATGAGAAGTATGTACAAGTATATATGTAAGGAATGAGTTACAAGGAAAGTTTTGGAGGCTAGTGGTTTGTCTAAAAAAACTTAGAGGGTGTTGAGCTTCATTTGCACAACTTGTTAGCAAGTTTTTGCCTTGGAATGCCTCTTCTGTGCCTCAAACCCCAACCTCAATTGTGGCAGTGTCTTGCCTTTGCTAGTTGAATTGGATATGTGAAGACATGTGTGTCATTCAACCCTTTAGAAGCTTGCCAATAATATCCCTCTTACCACACACATCGTAGCCTTACGTAAAGCTTGCCAACCTACCAAGGATTTTATGTGCATGACAGATTCCAGAAAATGAAAACCATATGAAGCCATGAAATAACCATCATGCAACACTATGCCAACACCAGTGATAAAGAAGAAACAAATTCATCAAAATTAGTATTGAATTTTCCTATATTTAGTTTTAACCAACTTATCAAGGTTTCTTATCAAACACTCTCATGCACACTTGCACAGCCCTAAAAGCTTATCCTAGCAGAAATGAATGCCTTTGTCCCTTTTGTAAGAGAGAATGGGGATCTCCCCTATAGCCTCCTAGTGTGTGGTTTCACAATCACAAAGGACAAAAAGATAGCTCACTTGGCCATATTTCTTTGGTATCTAACAACCTTTTCTTGAGGCCATCATTGATGGTACAGTAGGTAACCTTTACTTGGCTACTTGATTGGGGTGATACACTATAGTATATTATTTTTTGTGATGGATGCCAAGGGCTTTGCCTCTACCCATTTACTGAAGTAATGACTCCTTTAGGGCCATGGGGAGAGCACCTAAAAAGTTGAGCCCCCCATACCATGAATAGACAAGGGTAATCTGAGGGCTCGATCTTTTCGAGCTGCAATCTATGCACTTTGGCATTCAGCTAGTCAAAGTGGCACTTCGTCACTTACTCTATAGTGTTTTCACAAAGTGTTGGCTAGAAGTACCCTTCCTAGAGTTCTTTTGTGGGCTATAGAATCATATCCCAAATAGGATGTGCCACATCTTTTGTGCATTCTAGTGAGGACTTGTTATCATTCCTCCATTGACAAGCATTTCTCCAAGGGAGCTATGTACCCTTGTCAGTATAGCTTCCCCCCAACCAGTGCAAATCCAACCACCGTTATACTGAAAAGACATTCTAGACATGCCACTCTCTATAGGAATTGTTGGATGGGATTTCTCCAATCGTCCTCCATGTTCTCTGTTCCAGAGTGCTGTAGAGGGAATCTCCAAAGTTTCCTTGAGAGCCTCTGTCACATTTTTAGACAACACATCTACTTGTAAGTTCTATGCCTAAGGCTCCTTGCGAACCTAAACAGTACTGAAATTTAAGATCCATCTTTTCACAATAGCTAGATAATTATAGAGTATAGGATACTTTGTGCCACATAAACTATTGGTCTACTAGACTATGATCTGAGAGTCACTATGCAAGACTAGGTCCTTAACCCCTACCTGTCATGCTATGCATTGTCCAGTGATTTAGGCATTATACTTAGCTACATTGTTGCTCATAGGAAGGCCAAACCTAATTTTCCTGACCACTTCCATCTCTAAGGGCCCTTTCTATTAACAGCTACCATTTAGGCTTAGGGTCCAAATGTCTACATGTTTCGGCCAAGTCGTGCGAAATCTCTATGGTCAAGTCTACCAAGGTTTTTGTGCTATCCAAGGCTCATAATGTATATCAAATTTACTCAACTTGATGCACCAATTTGCTAGTCATTGTGAGTGATTTGGCTTTTAGAGGATTTCTTGAAGGGGCATACCAGTTTTTACCCTAGTGGTATGCATTTGGAAATAAGGCCTTAGCCTCATACTCTTGAAAATTAGTGTCAAAGCTACCTTTTGAATGACTGGGTATTTGAGATATTTCCCTTGGAGGATCTAGTTCACATAGTAGATAATCCACTGCTGGTATTCTTCCTCTCATACTATCACAATGTTGACCACCCAAGGGGACACTAAATGGTATAAAAACAGAGGCTATCTAGGTTTTGGCTGCCACAATGTAAGCAACTTCATGTAGATAGTCCTTGATCCCTTGGAAAGCCTGTTGACATTCTCCATCCTTTTTGAGGGGCCATTCAATTTAAGGATATTAAAAAAGGGCTTGCATTTGTCCTCAGCCTTTGTATACAAAGTGAAGGCTAACCTAGGTAAAACCTTAGTGGAGCTTTATTCTTGGTGTTGGAATGCTTGATCATTGCTTGTAGCTTGAATTTAAGGTTGGGGATTTATGATTCATGCATATTTTATGCCATTCATAGCTTGCTTGCTTGTTAAAGTCAAGTGGTTTGATGAATAGTATTAGTTGGTGGGTTGTGTTGATCATGGTGGACTAATGTGTTTGCCTTGCCAAGATTGATGTTTATAAGCATTGCAAGCTTGGTAAGAATGGTGCATTGTTTCCTAGTGAACGTGTGAATGTAGGTTTGAGACACTTGAAGGCATCCCTAGGGCCATTGGAATGCCTTGGAAGGCCCCAAAGGGGCAATGGTGAAAAACCTTGAATTTCTAGGCACAAAAGAGCTGGGGACACATCTCCAAGGGTTGGCGTCGTGTTGCCAAGCCCTTCATTGTAGAACCAGTGTATTTTGTACTATGGTAATGAGTTCCTATAAGCAAAATGCCTGGACCTACTAGCTTTGACACCCGATAGTATTTTCCTCATAAATTTTTGCTTAGGTGTTTGATTAAGGTTATTCAAGATTCCATGCGAAGTGAAGAAGGAGAACTACCATTTTCATGCCTTCCTCAAGCCTGGATTTGCATAGGTTTAGCTTTATTTTAGTTTAAAGGGAAGGCATGTTTGGCCACAATAGAGCACCATTAGTCGGGTGTAAGGTTTAGTACCATTGGAAGCCTAGTTAGGTATTCAAGTTTGAGGCTCAAATGTGGGAACCTTAGTACACCTAGGTTGGTTCCAAAGAACCTAGTAAATGAGTCCAACCATGGTCATTGCTACTCCACTAGTGTGAACCAAGTAATTACAGATAGGTATGTGCCTTAAGTGAAAGTCTAGTGCACTTGTAGCCTAGGCAAGATTTCTTGAGGTGCAAGTGAGAACCTAGTGTACTCTTGGTAAGGGTTTAAGGTGGAAGCTTAGTACACGAGTGACCTAGGCAAGTCTAAGGACTTGAGGCACTATATGGAGGCTTAGTACACCTAGTTAGTTCCTCATACTCAAGTGAGGCACATCCACCATGTTCACATGTACAACATAAGGGAGGTCAGAACTAGTGATGAATTTCACTAGTTAAGATAGTAAGCAATGCTTGCTAGTAGATAAGGCTTTGCCTTGTAGTTTAAGAACTAGGATAGAGGACAAGTCCCAAGGGACTGAAACATATGTACATAAGTTTAGCCTCACACTGTATGAGCTCACAATAGATTACGTATGCATATATATGTTATCCTTAATGTTTTCCTTATAGGTTAAAGATCCCTCATTGAGAATCATAAGATTCTCACTCCCTTAGTTTTATATTGTGTAGATATTAAGGTTGAAGGATCCGACAATCATTAAGGATTGTCATGGTAGTTTCCATTACAAGTACATTGCTTTGAGAATCCTTGTGATTCTAGTTATTTGGCTACTTGATAATTAAGTTTTTATTGTACTAACTATAGTTTTCTTGGCCATAGAGGCTGGTGAGCATGTGGAGGATTATTGAGGCTTGCCACTGGGATTTCTCATCTAAGGTGGAAGGTAGCTGATTTGATCTCAATAGTACTAGTCTTGTGTATACATGATGTATGGTAGTGGCCTCTAATGTGTATGAATAAAGTTATGGACTCTAGGGCTTTGGGTGTAGGGCATAGTCTTCTTTGGTTTGGATACCCACATGCAGTTAATTATATGTAGGATTATGATGATACTATGATGGTTTTGTATTGCTTTGGCTCTTTGGACAATCAATTTTATGGAAAATGCCTAGGCTATATAAACGCTTTGTGGTTTTGTACTTGCCAAGTCAAAGTAACTCTTGCATGCATGATTATATTTCTAGGTTAAATAACTAGTGCCATGAAGGTTTAATAAGGGTGCACATAATTAATTAGCCAATTGCAACTAATATTAGACTTGTTCTCATAGGTTTCTTAGGCAAGGCCATACGAGCCTATGTCACATATAGCCTTACATCCCCTCATTAGCTTGCAAAAATCAAGGTTAACAACCTTAGATTGGAACAAATGTGGAGTTGTACATATGCTAGTCAGTCTAGCAAGGCGTTTTAAGGAAAAGGTATATCCAACACCCAGAACTTTGTCATTTAAGTGTGTGGAACCTCTTCTCTATTCCTTAAAATGACTTCCCATTAACCTTAGGAGCAGGATGACCATCCTCCACACCGGGTTCTCATCCCTTCATACTCCAAAAATGGGCTTTACGTAGGAAAAAATGAGGGGCTAGGTATTTTGAGAGATCCAAGAGCATGGCTAAAATTGGCATTAATGTTGGCCCCTTCATCATTGTAGACCCTCCTTACCTTGTAACTTGTTATCTTGGCTGTGATCAATAGAGGATTGATATGTGAGACTAACGCGCATGAGCCATCCTCCCTCTCAACCTTATGCCAATGGTGTGCCCCATCAAGTTACGCGAGTTTATGTTTTTTCTTTCCTTCCAGATGCCCTTTAGGTCCTGGTGATCATTTTGATGCCTTTGAAGGACGTGTTGCACCCTAGACTTCTCATGCAATGAGACTCTCCCCCATATGTTTTTTCCACGATGGGCATTCTATTGCACTTGTTAAGGTGTCAGTGTGCATCTTTCTTTGGTCGGCATCAATATTCTAGCATGGTCTACAGGTCTTCTCCATTTTTTAGGTTTTGACAGATAAAGCGATGTTGATATTTGAAATATGTAGTGGGATGTCGATGTCGTTAAAGACAAGTGGACCTGAAATAAAAGACAAAGGTTAGGGACCTTGGAGTTGTGTGTCCAGTAAAGACCATTCGATCCTAAAGCTAATAATGGCTTTAATAGAGGAAAAAGCTGATAGGAATCAAACCCCTAAGAGATCCCAAGACACCTTAAGGATCACTTCGGGGCTTGTGACCAAGGCTAGGAACCAGGAGCTTAAAAGGCACTCTAGGAGCTCATAAGAAGGCTACTCTAAGACCAAGAGGTTTACCAGCTCAAGACACAAAGGACAGTTGGAATGAGCTCAAGAAGGGATAGTAACAGAGATGGCTGAATGTGCTCGAGGCACAAGACTTTTGTGCACTTCAGTGCGTGGGCATGCAATTGGACACGTGCACTCGAGACCCTCTTGTAACCTAAGGCATTTGTCCATGCCTTAAAGCAACTATCATATGTATCTTGTGGCATTAGTGTGTTTATTACTAGGTTTAATGAGTTTGTATGTTATTTTGACCAAGAGCATACAAAAGGCATGTACTGTACCCCTTAATGTGTTCTTAGTGTGTCCCAAGAAGCCTACTCCAACTAAAACTAAGAACTCCACTTGGTTAGGGCTTAAGTGTGTCTTAGCTAGGTTTCTTGCTTGATATGGCCAAGAAAATATAAATAGGCCATCCTATGTACTTCTACAACATCAAGTTAGCAATATATGTTGCTGCTATTAAGTACTATTTCTTGGGGTTCTTTGTGAACATGGCACATAGGAATTTTAGGTTCTTGTGTGTTCTCAACCTACATACTTATTTCTAGTCACATGCTGATTATTGGTGGGAGTATCTAGCCAGTCTTTGCACATGTTCTTAAAGTATGAGATCATTCTAGGTGCATTTCTTGGGCAAGTCATCAATGGGTTCACATCAAATGGTATCAAAGCCACAAGTTTCATTTAAAGGAATATCTATTTCTTCTTTTGCTCTTCTTTCAATTTAATCTCTTTGTGTTTTTGTTCTCCTCTATTTGTGTTCATTCTAAAATTTGTTTCCATGTATTTTCAAGTTCTTCATTTCAAAAAGCATTGAGTTTTTTCCAAGTATTCTGGAAAAAGCCCTAGAGTTTGGTCTTAGGCTTCCATCTTTAGTTTGAAGCTATAAATTTTGAAAAGTCCTTTGTTCTTTTAAATTTCTTAGAGTTAAAAAAATTTAAAAAAAAAAAAGAAAAAGAAAAGAGAATAAAGGTTTTTGTTATATATACTGATAGCCGAAGGACTATCGCCTCCACCTGGTCGGACTCCCTGCCACCAGAATGGCCAGGAGATCTGGCGCTACCCGGAAAAAGGTGGGATCACACACCTCGGAGACAAGCCAAAGAGCCCGAGCTCGGCACGCCAGGGAACTCGAGGATACTATTAGCCCCCCCGAGGTAGTAAACAGACCGCCTTCGGAAAAGTGGCACCAGTTAGTGCGGGCCGAGCATGATCTTCCCGAAGGCGGAACTCCCTGAATCTGGGAACCCCCGAACTGGGGGCTTGTTTCCCGAAGTGGCACGGTCCGTACAAGAGGACGACCTCACCCAAGGACCTCCGGAGTACGGCAGGAGCATTTAAGGAAGCCTCTGACATGTCGCCCACAGACGTCACAAGCCGCCTCAAACGGTGCTCTGACACGCCGACGCCATCAAAGTCACATCATGGCCCGTCTCGGCTCAAGGCTCAAGGAAGCCTACCACCAGCTACTTGTCCTCTATGCCCAGACATTCAAAGAACATCTGACCGAACACGTGTCACGATCTGAACGGGATGGACACCTCTATAAATACTAGAGAGTACACTCTGGCAAAGGGCTGGCTGACTGGCAAAAATCCTAACTCCCCACTCTGAGAAAATACGTCCAGGCGAGTTCACTGAACCCCTCAGTGCTATTTCCTCTGCTTTTTCTCAGCACTACTGACTTGGGCGTCGGAGGCTCTTCCCCGGAAAAACACCCCGAGGACCTCCTAACCCACTTTTTCTGAACATCTCAGGCACTCTCCCTTGGATAAACCGGCCACCAGGCGTTCTTCCTCTCTGGGAGTCCCTCCATCAGTCAAAATGACTACCAACGATGAAGCCCCTGGGCATCATATACACCAAGTAATATTACCTTTTACAAGTTTTCAAAGTTCCCACAGAAAATCTCCTCCTTTAGTATTTTTCTTTCTAATCCTTTCTAACACTCTTTTTAGGGTTTTAGGATTTCTTGTGTGTTTAGAGATTAGTTTTCTTAGAACATAGGAATCGGGTCTAGTAGCAATAGAGTGTGAGTTAGCTTGGATTTGAAGACTATGGCTAGAGAATTATTCAAGATATGAAGCTCAAGGAGTTGATGAACTGGTTCTTGGTTAGGATGGAGGTACAAGAGAAAAGGATGGTTGAGCTAAGTTCACAAGTATCTTAGGATGAGACTTTAGCCCCAAGGCAGAGGTAAATGCCCCTAAGGTCCAGGCAAGTAGTGCCCCCAAAAGAGGATGCCACAAAGGAGGAGGAAGCAAAGGCACACTTGAGCACCTCCCAACAAACCCCAAAGTGATGACAACCTAAATTCTATCAAACTTACCATATGACCCTTCAATGGAAAGAGTGACCTAGAGACCTATTTGGAGTAGGAAGCCAAAATTGAGATATTCTTCAATTACTACAAATATTCTGAGGTAAATAAGGTTAAACTAGCTACAATTGAGTTTACTGATTATGCTTTTGTTAGGTGTCAGTAGCTAGTGCAAGCTAGGTAAAGAAATAGAGAGAACCCTATCCAAACATGGGATGAGCTTAAGGCTACCACAAGGAAGAGGTTCCTCCTAAGTTACTATGCCAGAGAGCTCCACCAAAGATTACAAAGACTTACCCAATTATCAAGGAGTGTGGATGATTACTTTAAGGAGATGAAGATGGCTATGAATAAAGCTCATATGGAGGAAGGTAAGAAAGGCACAATGGCTCAATTTCTAACAGGGCTTAACCCGAACTTAGCCAATATAGTATACCTCAATCCTTATGTAGATTTTGAAGAGTTGAAGGACGTTGATATCAAAGTTGAGAGGAAAAATAGGAGAGGCGCCACTAAGAATCCATAATGAGGAAGAATAGGTTGGAAGGTAGGATGGGTGAAAGACACTAAAAGGGAAGCCCTCGGGCATGGCCTCAAGCCACCCCCACCCAAGGCAGCACTCGAGTAACCCAAGGTAGTAGCACTCCCTACACCCCAACAAAGGGCGAGAAACATGGCATGCTTCAAGTGCCAATGAAAAGGACATGTGGCATGAGAATGCCAAAACTAGAGGGTATTAACCATTAATTCCTATGAAGAGCTAGTCTCAAAAAGTGAGAAGGACACAGAGGAGGCCCCTATGGGCACCCCAGGCTTAGACATGGAGGGCGGCCAGGAGCTTTACTGGGGAGGTGGATACACGATGGAGGCTTTAGTTGCAAGGTGAGTGTTAAACGTTCAACGCAAAGTAGCATGAAGACTAAAGAAAAAACATCTTCCACATGAGATCTATTGTTAGAGGGAATGTATGCAACTTCATAATTGATGGCAGTAGCTATACCAATGTGACCAACACTACGCTTGTGGAAAAGCTATAGCTACCCACACAAAAAAACCTAAAACCTTATAGACTGAGGTGGTTGAATGACTCAGGAGAGTTATAGGTTAATAGGCAAGCATTTGTCACAATAGAGATGTCCAAGTACAAGGATGAGGTGATGTGTTATATGTTGCCCATGCAAGCAAGCCATATATTGTTAGGGAAACTATGGCAAGATGATCAGAGGGTCACCTATGATGGGTACACAAACTAGTATACATTGACTGTCAATAACATGCCTATCACTCTTATGCCTTTGACACCATAGCAAGCTATGAAAGGCCAGATAACTAATCAACATCAAGAAGAGTGGAAAGATGAGGGTTATAGAGAAAAAGAAGATAGGAAAACTGAAAGAAAAGCTGACAAATGTGAGAACAATGGCCACAAGCATGAAGAGAGATGAAAGTTCCTAAGAGAAAAGAATGAAGGGAAAGTTAAGAAAAGAAAAAATTGTCATATTGCAAAGATGAGTGATGTGAGAAAAGCCCATAAGGCATAAAGACTAGTGCTACTTTTGCTCTACAATGATTCTTTCCTTGTTTTAGATGAATTAACCTAGAAACTTCCAGGCAGTGTTGTCTCCATGTTGCAAGAATTTGAAAGCCTATTCCTTAAGGAACCAAGTAGACTACCTTTTATTGGAAGAATAGAGCACCAGATAGACCTAATACTAAAGGCACCTATCCCTAATAAGGCTGCCTACAAAAGCAACCCCAATGAGACTAAAGAAATTTAGAGGCAAGTTGATGATAAACTTTTGGCCATTTAATATGTTGGAGAGAACTTGAGCCCACGTGTCATGCCAATATTATTGGTTCATAAGGAGGATGGCTTGTGGCACATGTGCATGGACTGTTGAGCAATGAACAAAATCACTATAAAGTATCACCAGCCTGTTCTGAGGTTAGATGACATGCTTGATGGACTACATGGCTCTAACACCTTTTCAAAGATAAATTTAAAGATTGGTTACCATCATATTAGGATGAAATAAGGAGATAAGTGGAAAAATGCCTTCAAAACTAAGTTTAGGTTGTATGAGTGATTGGACATGCCTTTCAAGCTCACAATGCCCTAGCACATTCATGCGTTTGATGAACTATGTCTTAAGGGAATTTATAGGCAAATACTTTGATGACATCTTGGTGTATAACAACAATTTAGAGGAGCATGTAGGACAATTAAGGTTTGTGCTAGGGACACTCTAGCAACAAGTGCTATATGCTAACCTTAATAAGTGCTCTTTTTGTACTAATTATGTGATCTTTCTACGTTATGTTGTTAGTTCCTAGCATATTAAGATAGACCAAGAGAAATTGAAGGCTATCCATGAGTGGCCTACACTAAAAACCTCAGAGGTGAAGTTTTTCCATGGCCTAGCAAGCTTCTACGGTAGATTTTTCAAGGACTTATCAACCATTGCAGCACCGTTGATTCAAGTAGTTAAGAAGAATGTTGAGTTTAGGTGTGGAAAGTGCTAACAGTGAGCCTTCTGAGTGATAAAAAAGAAGCTAAGCCAAGCACCTTTGCTTGCCCTACCTAATTTTGACAAGGTCTTTGAGATAGAGTGTGATGCTTTAAGAGTAGGGATTCAAGCAATGTTAATGCAAGAAGTGTAACCTATAGCCAACTTCAGTGAGAAACTCAATTAAGCTACCTTGAATTATTCCACTTATGACAAGGAACTATATGCATTGGTAAGAGCACTAAAGACTTGCCAACATTATTTATGGCCAAAAAAGTTTGTGGTACATATGGACCATCAGTCACACAAGCACCTAAAGGGGCAAAGGAACCCCAACATGAGGCATGCTAAGTGGATTGAATTCATTGAGTTATTCCCCTATGTTATAAAACACATGCAAGGGATGGAGAATATAGTGGCAGATGACCTTTCCAGGCGGCATGCTTTGTTCACAACTCTTGATGCCAAGTTGCTTGGTTTTGAATTTATAAAGGATTTACATATTAAGGATCCGAACTTTAGGGGGATTTATGCTCCGTATGCTAAGGTTCCCTTTAGGAGGATTTTTCAATAAGAATAGTACTTTTTGCGGGAGAATTGCTAATGTGTGCCCCAAAGGTCCTTGAGAGAGATGTTCATGAAAAGGGCCCATAATAGTAGGCTAATGGAACAGTTTTAAGCCACTAAGATACTTAAAACCATAAAGGAACTCTTTTATTGGCCTCAAATGAAACAATATATGGAAAGGATATGTTCTAATATATTAAATGTAAACGGGCCAAAGCAAAGCAAGGGTCCTAAGTTTTGTTATGTACCCTTGAACTGACATCCCCATGGATTTTATTGTACATTTACTAAGAACAATGAAGGGAAAGGATTCAATCTTCATGGTGGTGAATCAGTTCTAAAAAATGGCTTACTTCATTCCGTACGACTAGTCAGACGATGCAACACATGTGGCTTGGCTATTCTTGGATAGGGGCTCCAAGCTTCTTAGTTATTTTTGGAGGACTTTGTAAAGGAAGCTAGGCATTAAGCTCCTATTCCCAATAGCAAGCCATTCCTAAATCAATGGCAAAACCAAGGTGATTAACTAGGCAGTTGCTACATTACTAAGAACCACCATTATGAAGAATGTAAGGACGTGGAAAGATTGCCTACCTCATGTGGAATTTTTTGACAATCAGGTTGTACACTTAACTACCAACTACTCACCCTTTAAAGTAGTTTAGTGATTTAACCCTCTAAGCCCTATGGACATATTAGCTTTACCAACCAATGCATTTTATCACATTGATGAGGTGTATAAGGCTAATTTTGCTAAGAAGGTCATAAGAAGGTACGACCACAAATTGAGAAGAAGACCTAACAATACACCAAGATAGCCAACAAAGGCCATAAAAAATGGCCTTTGAGCTAGGGAATTGGGTATGGATGCACCTAAAGAAGGAGAGGTTGCCTACTCGCAAGAAGAATAACCTACATCTAAAAGGTCATAAACCCTTCCAAGTGCTTGAGAAAATCAGTGACAGTGCCTGTCGGCTAGGTCATCTAGGTGAGTATAGTGTAAGTGCTACATTTAATGTTCCCAATTTATCTCCTTTTGACAATGATTCAAATTTTGGGATGAATCCTTTTAAGGAAGAAAAAGTTGGTAGGAATCAAACCCTTGATACCTTTTAAGGATGGCTTTGGGGTGAGGAGCTCAAAAGGGCACTCTAATGGCTTGTTAGAAGGTTGCTCTAAGAGAAGGAGGTTTGCAAGGCTTAGGATGCGTAGGATAGTTGGAGCGGGCTTAGGAAGGGATACGAAGAAAGATGGCTGAATGTTCTTAAGGCACAAGGTGCACAGGCGTACTCAAGACTCTCCAGCAACCTAAGGCATTTGTTCATTCCCTTAGGCTACTATCATATATATCATGTAGCATTAGTGTGTTTATGGTCAAGCATAATGAGTTTAGAAGTTATTTTGACTGAGAACATACAAAGGGCATGTGCTACACTACTTAGCGTGTCCCGAAAAGCCTACTACTACTAGGACTAGGAACTCCACCTGGTTATCGTTTAGTTAGGGATTTTGCTTGATATGGCCAAGACATCATAAATAGGTCATCCTATGTACTTCTAAAACATCAAGTTATCAATAAACATTGCTGTTAATGAGTGCTCTTTCTCAAGTTCTTTGTGAACTTGCTTGGCACATAAGAATTATAGGTTCTTGTGTGTTCTTAACCTACACTACTCACTTCTAGTCATAGGCTAATTAGGGATAGGAGTATTTATCTAGTTTTTGGACACATTCTTGGGGCATGAGATCATTTTAGGCATGTTTTTTGGTCAAGTCACCAATCACATCAAAAGCTTAATGAAAGCTATAATAGGGAGATAGAATATACCTCATCTTTCTCTTGGAGGCCTCATGTAGGTTCTTCCTCATGGCAATCTTAGGGGAAATTTTCCACTTTTTACATGATTACCCCTGTGATTTCGAGTATCCCTTACTAGTGTGTTCTCTATCCATAATGGACCTCTCATATAGGGCCTGTGTATTTACCTCTAATGGGCATTGTCAACCAATGGGCCAAATCCCAATCGAGTATCACAACTATCAATGTTTTCCAGGGTGAAGGAGGCCCTCAATTTATTACATTATTTTTTTTTCTCAAAAGCATTTACACAAGTATATAGAGTTGAGAGTTTATAGATATATGAGGGAGGGGGATGCTTGTTTTTTTTAGACCTAAAGGCTATTGAACAAGCATATGTGTCATTTAAAGGAAAGTGGTGGAGGCAAGATTTAACCCCACAACCTCCGGCCAGTTTTGCCTAGCGCCTGAACCAATTTATTGAGGCATAAGAGATTATTTCATTCCTAAAACACCACCCATAATCTGTTCAAAGCATTGACCCTATATCGAAAATGGTGTTTGTATAGGGCTGTCTGTGGTTCTGAGTGTCCCTAGCATAATTGAAAAGAATACTTTAATATTACATATAGAATAACTTTTTAAAAAAATTAATTCATACTTATTGGTGTGTTATCTTTGATTTTTTATTTGTATGGTTCTTTATAGCAAATAAATATAACACCACAACTTTTTAGTTTAACAGGGTATTTACAATTGTGAAAACTTTGATGTAACATCTTGAGGCTAACAAGGCCAAGAACTAGTTATTTTAGCAATACTGCAACAGACATATAGAAAAGGAAATTGTACCATGTAAATTGCCAAGGAAGACAACCAAATAAAAAAGACAAATTTCAGACTTTAGGTACGAAGGTACCTATAAAATTGATGACCATCATTTTATCAAAAACAAGGAAAAGAACAAAAGAAGTGAACAAATTTAGAAAATGTACCTTGTTCCAAAAATGACATTTACCAACATATTTTATTTAAAATGACAATAATATAAGCTCTCATAAAGTTTCAAATTTTTTCTTTTGTCTCACATTTTTGTGAGTTTGTCTTCGATCTTTTGCACAAGAATACCTCCAACTCTCCATTAGTTATGAGGCAAGTTCAACTCAATATATTGTTGTCATCTATTTTCTCCTTCTTCATTTTCTTACAACTTTAGTTATTTCCATTGAAGATGTCCAGAAAATGAAAGAGAGAAGCGAAGAGTCAGCTGTTAAGGAGCAACGATTGGCAGTAGCACCAAGGACACAAGCTTATCATAGTCTTCATGGTCATCACCTCTCTCTTATGCCTTTAATTTTCAAGTAGGTCTTTAACTCCTATTTCCCTTCTTTCCTCTTCTAGTTTTGAATTAGGCGTTCTCTATGTTTTTGTAACAAAAATCTCAACCCTAATTCTCTACAAGTCTTAGGGTTTTGTATCTGATGTTCCAACTGGTTCACCGAGAGTTCTTCTTATCATTTGTCTCTCTTCCTTGGGTTTCAATACTCTTTTTCTTGCTTCCATTGGAAATGGTTGGGAAATGAAAAGAAGAAGAAAATTGGTGGTGAACATTTGGTCACCAAATTGCCATCAATGTAGAGCTTTGACTTGAATTGCAGGCAATAAAAGAGCAGAAGTTCAATGAGAGAGGTGATCTCCATGGAAGTTCAAAGCTCATGAATTATAATTGTATCCCTCAGGATTGGCACTTTTGTTAGTTAGGTTTTCTTTTTTCTTGTTTTCTTTGTTACTAAAAAATATTTACCAGTAGGGGCATGAGATAGTGGTTACATAAGGATTAGCATATCTTTAGGTAATCTTAAAAGTGAAGCATGTTTGGTTGAATCTGAAAGTCTTTCTTTAGTGGGTCTGATTTGCATTGATTCTTTATCTCATCCACTTAGGGCTATTGTGCAAGAATGTTGTGCTTTGATGCTTACAATGTAGGTTGATTGTATTGATCATGTACTCCAGTAATGGAACAGTTGTGCAAATTTATTTGGCTTCTTTAGGGTTCAAAGTCCTTCAAGATCCACCCATGGGAGTAAAACAACATTCTGTGGTTGATGCTCTTGGGCTAGCTTTCAAGCACCATTGGCTTCTTTGTTTTTTTTTTGTTTGTTTCTTTTTCATCGTCTTTGTACCAGAAAAACCCTTTAGACAAAAGGTGTGGCTCAAATTGTTTATGTTTATATATTTTCCTTTCTGATTAATTAGTAATTTCTAATTTCTCTTTTTATCACTTAATTTGTTTTTATGACAATGAAATAGTTTAATCATTTTATGTTTTTCTTTAATATTTACAAAAGCTATGTGGGCTAAAAGTTATATGATTCCTAACGCGGTAATAACATCATGTGGATTGCAATTTGAGGTTGATCCTACTAATGAGGAAATTGAAGGTGACACTTTGTTTCTTTTTGACAATGATGGTAACTTGAAAAATTTTGAGGGATGCCACAGCTGGTGTGGTGGAGAATGCGCATGAAGGTCAATAAGTATAATAGGAGTTGATCAATGCATTTATGAGTATACGGATTATGAGGATAAACCAGATCGTTTGCCTCTTTGTTGTTGCTGGCCTATGGTTATATATCCATAAAAAGAAAAAAAAATCTATAGGGCAATAGCTTTTATCTAAGGAATTAATCAAAATAATTATTACCCTTATTATGAGCTCTTTCTTTTTTTTCCTTTCACTTATCATGTTACCATAAATGGCAATAAAAGGCTAATAATTTAGTGCCATGATTTATCTAGCCTTAAATTTTTCTATTTGGTTGTGTGCCGTGTTAGAGTAGTACAATTTAGGCCTATTTTTCAAAAGTACTAGTATTTTAATTATCTTAATCAATTACATATGGTATCATGATTTTATATGGTAATAAGAAGTTTGTCCTAGGTGACACAAAATGGAGGCAGAAGCAAAAGTGGGAAACTAGCTTCCAAAAAATATTTTATACTTAAGAGCGCATTGAGAGTGGCATGTATAGTTTCCATTTTATGATGATTTGAGTAAAGTTATATGATATAAGTATAAAACTTAAGACATAAATCAATTCAAAATAAAACTTATTATACCTTATAATATTAATACTGCTAGAACAATTCAATGGGAGGATTAGGAACAAATAAATGAAAAAAAGGCATTTAAATTTT
The DNA here is from genome assembly GCA_039654915.1 of Aquilaria yunnanensis. NCBI lineage: Eukaryota > Viridiplantae > Streptophyta > Magnoliopsida > Malvales > Thymelaeaceae > Aquilaria > Aquilaria yunnanensis. The sequence continues at coordinate 76,643,425 of CM077594.1, read as the reverse complement.
GAACCAATAATACACTGGTGTTTCACTTCATTCAATCTCAAAGTGAACTTCATTACAAATGCCAAGCATCAAAAAATATATCTTACCACCTTCAGAAGCTATAATGATGTACATCCTTACAAAAAAAAAAATACTAAAGCTATGTGGACCAAACTAGACATGTACACAATTAATTATCTGTCATAGCCTAAAAGCTAATTAGAATTTTCTACTATCTTGTGCATCTTCGTCTTCAACAAAAAAGCAAAAGTGCTACCTGGCTTTCCTCCAACATAAAAAAAAAAAAAAAGGTATATAACTTGTGGCTTTTGGGAATGTGTTGGTTCCTTGCTTTGACCTTGAGGATTTCTTATGCTCAAATCTAATTTATTAACACTTAAAACTTAAGGTGATCAGTGGCAAACAAATTTGAGGCCTCATGTTTATTACTTGAAAAAAATAAACAAACTTTGGTTTGTTCTATCAAACTCTATGACACCATCTTCAACATATGCATACTAGTCCTAAGGACTCTGTAATGTGTAAGCAATCTAGTGTTGAAATACACATACACGAAGGACTTTATATGATTAGCATTCATTCTATTTCATTCTACATTACGAATGAAATTATAAGTGCTTTAAGCCTTTTTTAGCAAATAAAGTATTCACACTTTGAGATAAATCTTTAACAGCAATCCATAAATTTCTGTAGCAACTACCCCATGCAAATTCCACCACTGGACAACAAGAATTCTTCTCCTATCTTCAATGGCATGAGGACGAGCAAATACTATAATGTTACAAACAAAATCACTACATTGTATAAGAACTTGTATTGCTTTCATCATGTTCCATGTAGTTTTATCAACAACATCTAGATAAACTCTCTCAGCATCTAGATCAACATGTGGTTTGGCTCTTTTTTGACCATATGGGTCCAAACTTCTCATCCAAACATCAAAATAATAATATGGAGTAACAATATAAGCCAAAGAACGCAATGGCAGATTCATTTTTGCCCCATCGATCATTAATCATAACCTAGTTCAATGCATTCATATCAGGATGATCTACTAACAGCAATTCAATTATCTTTGCCATATCACTCATCCTTTAGCATACTTCTTCAATGATAGATTTGTCAAACTCACAGAAGTGGATCATTTTCCACATAGGCTTGGTGAACTTTAAGATGAACTTAAGCTTGTCCCAAAACTCTTCTTCTAATATTGTTTTTATCACTAAGTCATGTCCTAGTCTTGATTTGTTGCTACTAGTAATTGTATTCCCCCTAATCTTAGCTCAATACCATTCTAATAAAACAACTTTTCAACCAATAAATAAGTTCTAACATAACATAATGATGACCAAATCTAGTTTTTTTTTGTTTGAATTACCTCAAGACATTTCTAAATACGAATAAACTATGCTATGATTTTTTATATATGTGATTATGTCCTTTTCCTTATTATAGATTTCAGTAATAAAGACAAAGCTGGGATGATAAAATGCTATGATGTCCTTCATCAAAAGGCTGAGAGTTTGAGCCATGCACACAAACCAGAATATGTGAAAATATTTATCTAGTATGATATCTTTTGTGTTTTAACAAGCTGGGCCATTGTCTGTTAATACTTCCAAAACATTATATATCTCTATTTTTTCAATAGATTGGCATAAGATTTCAACAATGTATGGGCCTATTTTCATCTATATAGCAATCAACTCCACTAAGAAAAATAACTTTTCGTCCTAAGATTACAAGAACATTTATAAGTGGTTCATTCTTCGCATTGCTCCATTCATTTAAAACAATAGAAACACCAAACAATGGTCATTGATCCTTTATTCCCATTAAAGCATGATCAACCTTAGACTTCTCCTTGTCCAATAAGATGGTTCTCAACTTCCCAACACTCGGTGGCTTATAACGTTTTGGTGCTTCATTGATCCCTATCACAATATTAGTAAAAAAATAAAAAAGGAAAGTTGGCAGTAGTAAATGGTGTCCCACAACCATAAAAAAACATGCCAATCAACCCATATATGTCGTATCCTAAGAATAACTCATACATATGAGAAATAAGCTTATTTCTTGCATTTTACCCATACAATAGTAAGTGCCTGTGTAAGTGTGTATGGCTCAGTTTTACACCTAAAGTTACATATCCACTTGCCATCTTTCTTAGCCCCAATTCTAGTAACACATGTTCTATGTGGTGTAAAAGCTAGCACAGTTGTATTCTAATGATAAACTTCATTATTAACATCATTTGTTTCCAAGTTTATGATACTAGTATGAGCCATTTGAATTCGAACATAAAATGCAACAAGTAACCATTTTATTCACAATAAAATTTATCTAATGAAATAAAACTATCAAAATTCATAACCCATTATGATTACATGGAAAAGAACCAATTTAATCATTATTCTTTCTAATGGAATTAATAAAAGGAAAAAAACATGATATTAGCAATAACTTGCAGTAAAAAAAACAAAAAGATGTAGCTACTAGCCACTAACCTAAGAGAGATTAAGACACAAGAATCTAACGAGATGATAATGAGTTATTGGAAAGATAGAGATGAGACTAAGCAAAGATAATGGGAGGAGTGCATGTTGGCGGCAACAAGTTTGAACTCCAACATCAATCCCTTCAATTGTGGAGGGCTTTCCCCAAAGATCACCTTTGACTTCTGTTTACCTGAAGTGCGACTCAAAATTTCACTAAACTCAATTAATTTCTTTTTCAGAATATCAAAGATTGCACATCAGGCCTACACAGGAGAACTAGATCATCAGTGAAGCTTAGGTTGACAATGTCGTGGCGCTTACACTTGGGATGAAAACCAAACATCCTCTCACTCCTAAGGCTCATCAAACTTCTTGCAAAATATGCCATGCACAAGATGAAAAGGTATGGGGAGATAAGTTCAAACTTCTTCTCTTATTCTAGAAAGCATTTAGAAGTACCTATACCAGCAAACAAGGAAATGGGAGACAACAACACAAATTGCAAAAAGGCCAATAGGCAAAGCCATAAGAATTAATTTAAACTCCAAACCTTAAACAATTTTTTCAATGTAAGTTCACATTTTTCCTATAGCAAGCACTACTCTTTAGCCAAGTCATATTCAAATGTGTTGGGATGAGAACAATGTGAAGTAGATACAGTTTTTTTCTACAAATTGCAAGAAAACACTGGGGGTAAATGCCAGAATAACTGTAGGTATAAAGAACAGTAGTACAATAAGTTCATTAACAAAGATAACCACTAAAAATAAAAGAAAATAAACATGTTTAATGAAGAAAGAAAAGCTCAATCAAAAGAAAAACAAAGGAGATTACCATTTCTACCTGTATTTTTATGTTATTGAGTTTAAGATGGCCTTCAAACTTGCTCCTCTTTCTAGATAAAGCAAGGATAAAAAAAGCTGGCAATAAGAGGCCTACAGTAAAAGTGTGAAGTGAATAATGGAAAGGGATAAAGGCAAACTAACCTACAAGACATGAATTATATTGGGATGATTCTATAACTAGTATAAATTTATTTGGCTTACGAACACAAAATTCACATCATTAGGGTTTTAAGAAGGTCTGAGACATGTGGAAAAAGAGCAAAATATACTTTTGTAATAGAAAATTTAGTATCATTGATTAAAAAAAAATAGACTAGATAAATGTAAGTAAAAGCTGCATCACAGAATAACACTAAAAAGGAGAGATACAAATCTAAGTGGACAAGTAACAGAAGTTGCAGATAAACTAAAGAACATTACAAGGACCATGGTATTTCCACATATCCACCTATGTGTTGCCAAATAAAAGATATGTTATCTTCATCAAAATATTTCACTATGAACACAAGATCCATGGAAACTAGTAAATATGAAAGAAGCAATGTGGCTTTGAGAACCATATGACAAGGTTTATTACTCATTCAGAAAAAAGGAAGGATGTTGGCTTTGAAGAAATATAAGAGACATTAAAATGTGCATACCTCTTATTTGGTAGCAATAAACATCCCTCTTCAAGCTTCTTAAAACCTTCATTGCTATTTCCCATGTCTTTAAAATGACAAGAGCTTGACCTAAAACATGAACAAAAGCCTATCAAACTTTTGATCAATTCAAGATGGCATAAAATTAGTTACTCAGTTCTATATAAGGGTAGGAAGCAAAAACTTTTGGTAAATAAAGTAGACATTTATGAATTGGCTTAATCAATATCTAAATTTGTTGTAACTACTTTTGTTGGGATTATATAGAAGTAGAACCAATGGCTAAATGATGTATTAACTCTCTTAGGCTTGATCAGTATTAGGTATAGTTATAACTTTCAATCTTTTTGTTTGTACTAGTATGAGGGCTCAAAAAACCAGTCTACAGGATCATCTTTTGCTATACATATTTTACTAAAAACATGACAAACTAGATCCTGAAACATGACAAACAAGGGAAAGGATGCAAAGAAAGTGAGGAATTCAATTTAATAGAGGGATCAATGAACAAAAAAACTAACTAACTATGCTTATAAGAAGCAAAAGAAAAGGTGTTTTACCTCTACTTCTGTTGAAGTGTAAGATGGGTCCATGTTCAAAATTAGGACAAGTGTTCCATCCTCATGATCATGTTTAAATCTTTCTTCCTCAGGCTGATTAATTCTTGTTTTCCAGGCCTGACCATCATGAACCACTTAGTTAAGAATTTCACGTAAACCATTTAAAAGCATGATATGACAATCTTGAAAAGTCTCTTACTAGTTCCATAAACCATTTGCTCATGTTATGCTTGCAAGGGAAATGAGACTCAACTAAGAAATCTACAAGTCTCGTCTTAATAGATAGCAAACACTAACGAAGATTGTCATAATATATAAAGGAGATAATCGTATGCACACTACTTACATCATCTGGCCAACGAGTACCTTTGGAATTTTGCTCACCAGTTCATTGGTTGTCCTTTAAAGACCTTATAGAAGACTTGCTATGCAACTTGCCTTCAATAATTGGTTTGTTAAGCTTGCAATTTCCAAAAATGGCCAATAATATAGGAATATGAGAAAAAATGAACACCCTAAGATCAATCACATTATCCCAACTGAGAATTAATTTTGAACAGTTGTTCATGAGTTTTTTTTTTCCTTAGGAGATTGTATACAATATTTGGTTACTTACATTATATCTCCTAGTAACTGAGTTCACTAGATCATCTATGTTGCCTTTTGTTACACTGACTTGCTTCTTGAAATGGCTGACAATGCCATCAGTATCCTTTTCAATTTTAGAGGCTTTTGATGGCGAAATTATAGCATTATTTGCATTGTCATTATCACTAATCTTCTGCACTTTCAAAGAATTAGCAAGCTCATCAAATTTTGCCCCAATGGTAGCATAATCAGGTTTAGCCTTTTCATATGGCCTGCAACTTATTGACTAGAATCACTAAAGCCAACAATATTTTTACCAACCATCAGCATTGACCCCTAAGTGAAAAACTTAGTATGACATTAAGATGAGAATCTTTTGAACCTTCAAGCAAAAGGACAACTGCATTTGTTTCTGCATCATTCAGATTTTGAGTGGGCTTCTAAACTAAAGAGGACTCTAGAAACCTCAGTTGATTAAAAACATGATTAACCACAACATTTGAGGAAAACAAAAGAAACTGTTCTAATAATTAAATGTAATGCATACAAGAAGTTAAACCATATCGAGGAAGCTTAAGATGGTTAAAAAACATGGACCTCCAATTCCAGCAATACTTTGGTCTATCTTATCTACACTAATCCCTCTCCCACCATTAAAAGTATAGTGAAACACATATTCAGCCATTTGATAGCTTCTTTGGAGGGTTATGGATTTCGGTTATCCTTTGAAGTGCATATGATAGTGAATTTTCCAATGATTGCCTCCTAATGAATTCTTAAAAGTGTTAGAAATTACTTGATAAATGATGTTGATGTAACTTCAAAAATAAGCAACCTGGCATGTTTGTGACTCAAACAAAATGTCCATATCACAAAAGCAAGACTAGACCTCAGTTATAGAAATTGATAAAGGAATTAGAAATGGACAATATGATGAAGAACTTAAATAATGTTACAGTTGTATTATCAATATTCTGTTAGTGTTGTGCCCAAAAAGCCAATCATGAGATGATTGTATTTTTGCACATTGAGTCATGATATTTTATTGAGGCATTAATCCAGCAATTTTGTTTGTTGTTTTGTTTCTGCGTAACGTAATAAACATAATTGTAACCTTAGAATAATGATATTCTTAAACGTCCATAGTCTAGTATTATTGTGGAGCGGGTTGCAATAATACATAATGGCTAGCATATGTGGAGACTAATATGAGATATGTAGTCTACATATGGGTACAAGTTGGAGAACTTGTGTACTCGACCGACCCACCATGAGAACACTTCATGGATTGTTATATGAGTGTCATAAGTGATTCTCATAGTGATCATGGTATATGTAGTCCTTCGACCTAAGATCATCAAGGTTCCCTACATGTGAGTCACATACTTTGATACTTTCCTTTGTTGCTCGTAACTGAGTGAACTTGAAGGAGGTCATTGGGTATGTCACATATCATGCGGAGGGATTTGTATGATCAAGATGGGATTTGTCCCTCCTATGTAACGGGAGTGATATCTTTGGGCCCCTTGATAGAGTGAGACTTAGAAAATGCATGGCCATGCTCCGATGAGTTGATATATGATATCAATGTCGTCAGTTTAAGTTGGTCTACTCGGTAATCAAGAAACCAAAGATTGGGCTATACAAGAGTGACACATTCCATGTCTCGTGCTTAGTCTTGATATCTTGGACAAAGGGACAATGGCATATATCGGTGATGATCATAAAGGTTTAGTCGATTCACCGACAATCTTGTCACTTGGGTAGCAATGATGTGTTGCTAGACACTGCTCATTGCTTATGATCGTAAATGTGATTTATGATCATTGCCAACATGGAAAGAGCCTATTGGGTCGCACATATAGAGCTATTTGGATCATTAGAGTGCATGGGCTAATTATTTGGGTTATGGTTTCACTTTAATTTCGTATTAATAATGGGCCAAGGAGTTGAGCCATTATTAAGCCCGAAATTAAATCCTAATTGGATTAGGGCTTTGAAACCCATTAGGCCTGGAAGTTGAGTCTCACTATAAATACAACTTTTAAGTGAGAAATTCGCAGGTCTCCTTGCCCTAGCCTCCCAAAAGGACAGCCGCACTCTTCTCTTGCAATTCCTTGGAGGACGCAAGCTAGCACTGCGAGCGCAAGAGAAACGCATCTGCCGGGACGTGGTGGAAGCGTGGTGATCCCGAGAGGCTTATGTGGATACCATAGAGAACCTGAACACGTCAACTGTTCAGGTTTTGTGATTCGACTCTATAGTTGAGTGAGAGATCTCAACCGAAAATTAGGTATGAAATTTTCGAACACCCGGTTTACCCCGTTTCACTTGGATCCTGGAGGGTTTCGGTTAAATTCCGCTGCACTGTTTGGCTCCCGAAACCCAACATATTCAACAACCAAATCCATGGGCTATATCATTCAGCCAGCTATGAATATGAAAAGGAGAAGCAGACATGAAGACGGTCTAAAGACATCAAGCAAAACATGAATTTTTAATAGCATACAGGCATGTTGCAAAAAGTATGACTTGTTATATGGGCATATAGTAGCATACAGGCAAGTTGCAAGAAGTGTGACTTGTTATTAACGTATATACATTCCCAAATTTTAACTGTGCATAAGGAAAAAATGGGAAAAAAAAATGAATAATAGCACACCGGAAAAATTGCATGAAGTATGCCTTTTTAATAAAATAAATACATGCACAGAAACACACATACATTAATTTATCTATTTATAAAAAATTTGTTAAATGCACATTAAAGTAGAATATGGAAGACCACCATAAAACAAAAAAGAGACTAGAAATTTGAAAGGGTCAGAAAAACCATAGAAGCTTCACTTCCTTTGACTTGTCAAGATTTTCCATATTTCAATAATTTTGCCTATGCCTGGGGTGGGTACAATGTCCCGGTAGACATAAACGCAATCATAAAGCAAGTACTTCTCATCGTTCTAAGAAAAGGACTCCTGCCACTCTAGAAATCTGAAAAAATGGCACCCAAATAAACCCAAATATAATTATACACTCATTTATGATAACATAAAAAAGATTAAGTCTATAGGGACTAAAAATTGTTAAAGAAAGATTGAAAAAAAACCTTTCCAACTATTATACTGGTTAATATTGTCAGTTGCAAAGACCACCGTGCTTCGAAACAAAGCAAGAGCTTCTACAATTACAAGAACCAAAATCAAATGTCAATAATGTACTTAGGTATGACTACCAAAGAAGATGAGAAAATCAAATAAATAGAGACTAAGACTTATCAGGAAAAGGTAGACCGACAACCTAGTCAGTGATTGTACGGACTATAACTGTCAGTCTCACAAAGATGGTTTGGCATCACAAAGAAAGAGGTTCTAAAGTTCCAAAAGCCTAAAAAAACCTAAACTCAAATATCAGCAATACTATATATCAACATGAGAAGAATGATGTAGACAGAGATTAAGAATCACGAAAGAAAGATAAACAAAAAAGCTTCTTGCTGATGTATGGACCACTATTTTCAGCCACAGAGACCGTGCTACGGCAACACAAAGAAAGAACTTTCTGAAATTCTTGAGACTGGCTTGTAGTTAAGCAAGTTATGGTAGCAGAAGTTAACTGTTTTTAGAAGTTTTTGTACCCATTTTCTCTCCTTACTGATCCCTTCTAGCCTCCCTTGTTGAGATGCTAATATATGTACCTTTAATGATAAAGGATTTGTTCAAAAAGAAAAGGCAAAAACTATAAATGGTAGATTAATTTTACCACTAGATTCTTTTAACAGGAAAATTTACTATTAATATTTTCATTTTAGGCAATTTGCCACTAGCCATTAAATTGTATAAAGATTCCATTTGTTCAAAGACTATTCTATTGGCACAACTATTAAATTAGTCCCTGAAAGTTTTTTTCTTAAACCCTAGGTATTGAAACATTTAAAAACAACTAAATAAGTCAAAACTTTATGTTTGGCCATACACCCATATTGTTAAGCCTTCTGGTTTTCACCTTTCTTATTGTCATTGAGCAACCCTCCATTGTTGCAGTCATCAATCCTTTATTCTAGAACTATGGCGTCTTTGGATCCAATCTCACCTGCATCAATTGAACCCTATTTAATTTGGATTTGTTCAAAGGAGCATTTCTATGAGCATTTGTGGGATGTGTGGGAAAGTTGAGGTAATGCTGGTGGAAAAAAAGATGGAGGATGGTGAAGGATATAGGTGTTTGCTAGAACGAAGATATTGGTGAAAATGATAAATTCAGAAACTTATAGTTTCTATTTTGGCTAAATTCATCATTTATCCTTAAATTATACCTCAAATTGTAAAACTTTCTGAAGTAACGAATGTTGTCATGCAACATACAATAAGGTCATATTGGGGGAGTTCATATAATACACACCAAATATTTAGTTGGGTCTAAAACACCTATCGCCCCCTAAACTTGGCCAAGCCAGATTTTTTATCCCTTAAACTTTGGCTCGGGTTCACTCACCTATCAAAGTTTGGAAATTATTTGCTTTTATCCTGTCAGTCCATTTAAATGATTATTTAGGTTATATAAGGACCAAAATGAACATAAAGTGGATAGATGAAGGACTAAGTAACAATTTTTTTTCACATAAATCTCTAATTTTGTGAAATGAGTTGGGTATTAGAAATAAATAAATCATATTTCAGTTCAAAATGCTGGTTGGATTGTATAGATTATACAAGGTTGATGATTAACTGAATTGCTTGAATTGGGAAGATTGAATCAGATAATTGAAATAATGTAAAAGTCAAGTGAAATTGTTATTTAGCCCTTCATCTTCTATTTTATTTTCATTTCGGTCCTTATATAACTTAAACAGTTATTTAAGTGAGTGAAGGGGTAAAATGTACCAATTTTAAAAGTTTGGAGAGTAAGTTAACCTGAGTCAAAATTCAAGGTGCAAAAGTTCTAAGTTAGCAAAGTTCTGGGGTGAAAAGGTCTTCAGTCATATTTAGTTGAGTACCGTAGAATTTCCCATATGTAATTTAATGACCAATAAAAGGCTGAAATGTGTCATTCTGTATTTATTTAATTATTTATAATTGAACAAACCACATGCCTATTCAATGTGATTAACGCGGCCATTTGTTTTAACTTGATAATAAAGTGAGCATCTTTTAATGATAAGTTACTCATTTCAAATAGTAATTGAACCAAAAAAAAATAGGGAGAAAAAGTACATCTGAGTAAGAAGGATGGTCATGCATTAGGGTGGAGGGAATTGGCTAACTATTGTTATCAGAAGTACAGCAAAACATCCTCTACAAGAAAATTTACTCAAACTCATGTTTTGCTTGTTTGGTGGAAATTGGGGCTACGGTGGTGGGTGCATGACTGCTTAATATTTTTAATAATTTTAAGGAAACTTACAATAATGTTTTTTGGTTTGGCTTAGTTAAAATTTTATCTTCCCCATTTTCAAAAACCTAAGATTTGGCCCATGTTTCTTTTATAATATCTGGCAACAACTTCTGAAATCTTAGTTTAAATTGTACGATAATCATCTTTCAGTAATTTCACTCTCTTCAATATTTTTTAAAATCTAATAGATATTATAAATTATTAATTTTTCTTCTCTGTAAATGCATTTTTCTACCTATAAAAGCAAATCAATATTTCTTAAATGTCAGCTAACTATGAAAAAGATATTAAAAATTTTAAAATTACCAGAGTATACTAACTAGACAATTTAAATTAGAGTTTCAAAAGTTGTTATCTGATAGTATAAAGGAAAAATGGGGTAAAGTGTTAGTTTTTAAAAATTGATAGAGCAAAATGTAGGTTAAGTCAAATAAGAAGAGTTGTGTAAATTCAGTCAAACTTACAATCCTTCATCTTTTGGAAAAACCCTTGAAGTTTTTTTAAAGCATACAGATATAGCCCACTGTTTATTTTGGGGATTAAGATAGTTTGCTAACCAATTATTGGAATGTCAGAAAAATATTGTCAACCTGAAAAAGCATATAGCCAATTGTAGAGAATTGAATAAAATGATTTAGCAAGCACATAAAAATGAATATAATTCTTTACTGAAAATGTTTATGTTTTGACTATATGAAACCACCAGATTCCGTCATATGGTTGACTAGACATTCTTCATGGTTGCAATTGTTTTATGTTTGACATTCCACTCACTTGTTAATAATTTGCAAGTCTTAACAATATGGAAAAATGATGGCATGAGTGTAAATGTAGGTTTTAGAAAACCTGAGGGAATATTATATATTTCTAAAATATGATGGGTTAACTATAGGCTTGACTAGACCTTGAATGTTTTGGGAATTTTCTAAAATTTTATACAACTATTCATTTAATGGTTAATTACACTTTCTTCCAAAGTTTTGTACTAATTACCTTCCCCAAGTTTTGGTCTTATTTTTGTTCATATTGGTTTAAACTTAATTTTTCTAATCTAAAGAACCCTATCTATATGTACATTAAAAGAATAAAAACTTATCCTAAATAGATCCAAATACCTTGTAGAAAATAAAAATAATATATAAAACAGTTTAAAAGCCAAAAACATTTGTTAAAGTAGTTCTTGTCTTTAAAGGTTGCGATAAGTGTTGGCTTGATGCTTAAAATATTGCATAATTATGTAATATTTAAAGCAGAGTGATAGCATACAGGACTTACAACCCAATACCATGGCTTAAACAGTTTAGCTGGTCTAGTTAAGGCTTGGTTCACTATCTATACAGCTAAATAAGGTGATACATACACCACTAAGGATTAAGACTACTCCAACTTAGAAAGGGAATCCCACATTCATGAGACTTCCTAACTTATATGATTTCTTTCAAGCATTGTAAGAAAGGACCCTAACCACATCTCCAAGGAGCCTTCTACACTTTGCAATCCTAATATTGCTAGCTTCTTGTGAGAGTGAAGCTAACTTGACCATCAGGGGGTTTCCCCAGGCATACAATCCAAGGGTCTGATCATGTTTTTTAGTGCAAGATCTAAGCTTGCATTGCCTAGCACAAGCTTCAATGTCAGTCTGCGCAATTTGGGTGGTAACACCCTCATTTGACTATTAATTTAGCGCCATTTGTCAGAACAGTGGTGTTGAGCACCAGGAGATTGTGAAGTGACCAAGATCCCTTTTTCGACAAGAAAGCTATTGATTGCAGTCAAAATCCCCAAGACTTAGTAGGGGAAGAGTTGGTGGTTGCAATACTCCACTACCTCCTTAAGATCCTAAGAAGTGTAAGAGCCCTGCCATTCTCAGTGATAACAAATTCTATGCCCTCCAACATGCTCGCTTTAAGGAATAGAAAGCCACTGTGCAATTGGAGGTAAGAAGAGTCACGTAGGGCATAGTAAGAGGCAGCTGAGACCTACCCATGTTTTCAAGGCATAGGCAAACCCTGCTTAACGACCCACCATGGGCATCTTAGTCATGGTCTGATGGCCCAAGTGCTAATAATATTAGTGTGGTCCCGTTAAAGTTGGACTAGTAAGGCCCTAAGGTATACATCAATTACATGTGGGTCTAGTAGTTGATGGATGAAATCAATAATGCACCAACCCTTTAAAGCCTCTAGATGCCCAAGATCAACCCTATGATAGGATGATGAATCTTGTCAATCATCTGCAATGTTATATCACCTTCATTAGGTTATAGCAGGCCAAGAACGGGGTCAAGTGTAGAGCCTATGGCTCTACCTTGACCGAGGAGGTAGCAGCATAATTTGGAACCAACAGGGGGTGTTAGTTCTAGTCTTTCAAAGACTTCGTGCAGACTTTCTTGTGTGAATTCTTAAGAAGTAGGCCGACCTTAAAGACAACAGCCCACTTGTTGAATATATGATAAGGCAAAGATGAGTCCTTAAGGGACTTCAACAAACGACTTAACCTTGAAGTTCTCTAGGTATAAGATCTGTCTCTTGAATTACACTTGATTATTATAATCTAGGGCATGCTAAGGGAATCCAGGTTGGCTTGGCACTTATATCAAAATCATGTTAAGAACATTTTCATGAAAGCCTTGCCAAGAACATTGAAGAGTTTCTAGGTTGAGCCACTAAATACATACATGTAGAGGAATTCAACAAGCTAACACCATAGAAGGAACAATTGAAGCCTAAAGACAACAGAACCTCATCCAAGAAGAGGGCTCAAGAACAAAGGACCTCTTACAAGCTGCTATGAAATACTAGGGAAAATATATTGTATACATTAGAAAGGCATAACATGGTGACTAAATGGCCCTATCCTATGAGCAATAAGGAAAAAAAAGATCCCAAGAGGTACTTTCACTACAACAATGACAAGGGGCATGGCACTGAAAATTAATGGCAGTTAAATTACTTGATCCAAGGAGCTAGTCAAAGTTAGGAAGCTCAAAAATTATATTGCTTGACCTACTTCTCTTTGTAAGAGGTAGGAGGAGAAACCCTGTAGGAGGGATGTTGACAATCGTGATGAGGACTTTGGTTGACTGTAAGAAAGGGCTCACTCCTTCAAGAGGCATGACCATCAAAACCCTGGTCCATTCATATCATAATAAAAAAAGAGTCATCTTTGAAAACAAAGAAGTAAGAGTGTAAGATCTCCGAGTTGGAAGTAATAAATCCTCAAAATGTCTTAACAAGGTAGATGTGTTGCATGTAACCATTCTGCACATCGGCCCCATCATCATTACAGCCCAAGTCATCAATTTTAAAGTGGAATAGGTTTACCTTTGATACCAGAGCTAACTTTAACATGTTATTCGCATCTTAGATGGACAATCTCAAGGTTTAAAGGTCCTCTTTAAGCCTTGTATATGGTCCCATTTAGAGGGTTGGAAGGGAAGAAGTCCATTCTTTAAAGATTTTTAAGTTGCAACTGATGATGATAGGAGTAGCGAAGAATAGAAGCATGTTTTATGACTCTTAGACATTTAAGTTCTTCATCCTAAAGGTCTCTTTATCATACAATGCACAGCTTGGGAGACCCACCCAGGCAAAATTCCTTATTAGGGCTAATATTAAATGGTTAACAATGGTCTTTGCTACCCTAGTAGGGGTGTTAAAATATTTTTGGATTAGGCCTATGTTAGGAGGACCTATGTGGCTAGCCTGCCTGGGCCCTAGATTAATAGGGTGTCAGTCCACATTAACCCTAGAAAGAGTCGGAAAGAGTCCTTTGAGAACAAACATGGAATGCATATCTCGAAGGACTTTAAGAAGGTGGATATAGCCCATAGAAGGACAGTTAAAGTAGGCAAATACCTTCTTGATAAGGTAAAGATTTCATTCATTAAATTTTTATGAAGCAATTCAGATATTTAGTAACTTTGCTAACTGAAAGCAAATTACATATAAAATCTAGGACATTCAACACATTCTTTAGTTTGATATTCTCCGAAAGCTCCTATTGACCTTTAGCATGAGTTTTTATGCTCATCCCATTAGGCAAACAAATAGATGGAGAAAAGGCATCATGATTCGAACCCATAAGTTGATATAATGACATGTGCTCCAAACCTCCACTATCAATAATATAATCAAGCAAATGTGTAGAGTCTTACTAGCAAAATTAGCCGTAGTACCTTGATTTTGGCTAGAAAATAATGAGATCAGTTGATCATACTGGGCTTGGGTAAGAATTGGTGTACTCTTAGAGGACTCAATTTTAGCCTAATGGGCAGCAACATTGCATGGCATTCCTCTCCATTGTTTCATCTTGTTTGTATTTTTTTGTGGTTTCTTATTCTTGTCCCACAAGTCAAGATAACCTATTAATTCAAAACACATATTTGTGTTGTTCTCGATTTTCTATAATGATCTCAATAAAGGTTGTTGCATGTCAACATCATTTTATTGTTTTTCATTCTTCACAACTAATGTATTTGCTCTATTTATTGTTGGAAGAGGCTTCAGGTTCAGAATTTAGGACCTAATCATACCAAAGTTATCATTTAGGCCCACAAGAAAGGTATGTAATTTTTCACCTTCCCTCTCGGCAAGGATTGCTTTTGCTGTAGAATATGTATAACTTGGCACATTGCTATAAGTAGCCAACTCATCCCATAGACCTTTAGTTTGTGAAGTAGGCTAGAATAGACTGATATCATTACTACATCAAGGCTATTTCTCTTTTCACTTCGTGAATGCATGGTGCATTCCCTAGTTTATTTAAAGTTCATGAATGTCCTTTGCTGAATCCATGAATTCAATGCTAGTGTGGAGTTTTGGTGCAAAAGCATTAAAAATCCATGATATTACCATGGAGTTACATTTTTTCCATACTTGACTTTTCTCTAAATTGTCCTCTAGTTTATTCAGAGTTCCATCGATGATACCCAGCTTGTTCCTGGCACATAACACATTTTGCATTGCACATTGTCATGTATCATAGTTATCTCCATTCAATCGACTGCCGATTAAGAATCGTTCCTAGACTATTTGACAGGCCAAGATAGAAAAAAAGGCAAAAGATTTATCAAAGGCAAGGTTAGTGGAAGGTTCAATCCTGAAGGACTGGAATATTTCTTGTCATCTAACATGATGAAGAAAGATTTAGGTTTGGTAGCTTAGAATGGAGCATCTGCTTCGATACCATGTAATTGCAATTGGTGGAAGTATTTTCCATATCATTTATGAGCAAAGGCATCGAATATATACAACCGGTTTAAGAAGATAAAACTTCCAGTTATAAGAGGATGTCTTTACTACCTTGCCACACAAGCAACTAAATATATCACACTAGCTTCTAGACTTTTATCAAGAAAAAAGATATACACTTGTATGTATACGTGGAATATCATCTCAACAGCCTCTTCATGGCACCCTAGCATCAAGAGCTTCCGCCTACCAGAAAAGAAGAATGTCGACACCAAAGATCACCCTTCTAGTCGCTTTCCCACCCTTTGTACAACTGATACCATCAATCGGCTTCTTACTTACTACCTTAGATATTTTTGAAATATTACTGTGGCCAGCTTTTCAATATGGAGAATGAAGGTGCTTAATTTTTTAGTATGCAGGTAAATTTTCTTATAAGAATTCTCCAAAAATTTATATAGTCTAGAAAGTTTTCTTAATAAGGTCAAGAAACTTCTTTGTTATAGGAAAAGCAAAATAATACATAATGGCATGCTTTTCTCGGTTTATGCTCTGTAAATTGAAAAATCTTATGGGAAGAAAAGCAGGACTTATAAAGCAAAACATGTCGTGTATAAGTTGACAAACATATATACTAGGAACTCATATACAGGAACTTGACAAGAATTTAACTTTTGCCCATCGTACTTCATAAAAAAAATTATGGAGCACATTGGTTACTTGATTTTTCAATTATTACTCTGCTTCTTGCCAATCTCTCTTAACCTATGGCTTTCTTAATTTTACTCATTTTGCTTGATTTTTGGGATTTCCAATTTCTTTTCTCAGCAAAGGTGTGTCACTATAGTTCCTTCCCTTTAAGCCAACCAGTACGTACCATGGATCTCAAATTTCTCGAGCCAGCCACTGCCTACCCTCATTTTGTCTATGACAATGACAACTCCATGAAATTGAATAACTTAATCTTTGATTCAGGGCTATTACTAGACCAATGTGAAAATTGTGAGATGTGTTAAGCAAAAAGTTACAATATGTCAACAAAAACAATAACTGCTTGAAACTCAATAACTTATTCTATCATTCGAGCTATTTATCTGTGAAATATGTGAAAGAAAATTTTAAAATATGTCAATGAAAATAATAGATAATTACATGAAACTCAATAACTTATTTTGTGATTTAGAGTTATTTACCAAATATATATGAAAACTTTGAGATGTGTGAAAGAAAAATTCACATTTTGTCAATGAAAACAACAACTTCATAACAATTAATAACTTATTTTATTATTCAAAGCTATTTACAGGATATGTAAATATTGTGAAAAATGTTAATGTAAAATTTACAATCTACCAATCAAACAATAACTACATGAAACTTAATAGCTTATTCTATCATTCAAAGTTATTTATGAGATATATGTGGAAATTGTGACAAATGCCAAGAAAAACACAAAAAAATGTCATTAAAAGTATATAAAAGTAAAAATTAAATAATCTTTTTCTATCTTCATGCTTCTCTTCAATTTTTCTCTTGCTACTTTTATTTAGTATATTTCTTACATACAACAGTTTGTTGATTTTGGGATATCTTTTGTTGAATTCTTTCTGTACATCAAGTGAGTTTGAGTCCATGCTTCTGTCTTGACTTGTAAGGCATTTCATGAAGATCACGAGAATGAGAAGTGTCAAAATTTAAAAAAAGGTAATATATGCAAGGAAATTGTATAGTTTTGTGAGAATGATGTGTTTCTTGGCTTGTGTTGGTATCTTATAGTTGTCATATGTGAGATCTACGAGTTATGTTAATAAAAAATGGAAAGTGTCAATTAAAAGTATGGGATCAAAGCAGGTGCCACCTGAGATCTTGAAGGCTTTATACTTGTAGGCGAGTTTCGGTATTTGCTTCTGCTTTGACATGGAAAGAAAAGTATGGTGAGTCTGGAAAATGTCAATTTCAATAGGAAATATGCCTATAAAAATGTACATTTGGTGAGCTACAGGGGTTGATATTTTTATGTTGACCATTTGTTCGTCTATTGACAGGCAACTTGAGTTTGAGGCTCTTCTTTGCCGTTGAAAAAACATAATTTTTCAGTCTGTTGGTTGTAGTTTTAGGAGAAATATTCATGAAATGTTAAAGAGTACTGTTCTGGTGGTGTTTCCATAACGAAATCATCTATTTTTCGTCCTGTGATTGTTTGTACTGGATTGACATGAAGGGAATTTTAAACTACAGCCTCTCTATTACTACAAATTTTTACTAGAATAGCAAAAAGCCTAAACGGTAGAAGAATCAGTAGTACTTTACCTAGTAGGTTCTTCTTCTCGAGTGATGTGGATGTTGTCGGGTGACGCCATTTCCGAAATGTTGGAAGCTACAACAGGTTCCTAATCAAAAGCAGCTGCGAGAATTTTAAATTAGAGTGGTAATATACATGAAATCTTACAAATTTTTTGTATGAATTTGGTTAGGATTTGAGAATAAAATGTTCTAAAGCGAAAAGAAGAATGGGTTCTAGAATGGCGAGAAGAATAGTTGTGAAATGGAAATAACTTGCTATTGAGCTTTTTATTTATTGAATTTGAATGTCTTCTTGTCAGTGGCATTGTCAATAATTTACTGAAACTTTAATGCCCTTGTCTATATACACATATGGCAGGCTGGGTTTCAAGAAACGTGGGGCCATACTTTGTTTTCTAGTAGCGCCGGGACATTTCCTCCATACATAATACTAATATTTTACTTAATAATTACTAATATTTATGTTTGGAAATTCTAAACCTCTAAAGAAGGATCAAAGACGACATACATAGATGTTAACACTCAATTTTACCTGGATACTAACTTTTACTTAGTTCTAGATTAAAAAAATTAGTTTAGATGATATTTTTATTTTCATGGTCAATTTGACCTTTTTGGTCATTATATAACTTAGAAAGTTGATAGGATTAGGTGCGTTCAAATTATGTTGTCATTTTGTCCTATGCATTCTTAGGAATTTAGAATAGTCATCTAAGGTAAAACTAGGAATTAATTTAGTTTATATACTAATTTTGAGTCTTAAAGGTCTTGTAGGGTCTATTTAGGCAAAAAGAAAAAGTTTGGGTGGAAACCGAGAGTTATTAGATGATTCTGGGCAAAATGGGAAAGTTTGAAGTAAATCTGGCAAAATTATAAATTTCTGGGAAAATTTGCAAAAAATTTGTGAAGTTTTGGCCTAATTTGATAAATCCTAAACATTTTGGACTCAATTGACATATTAGAAATGTATTAGGTGAAATTGAAAATTCACATTAAGGGTGGGGAGAAATCAGCAACTCAAGAGTTTTCTTTGACTTGTGCAAGTATTCTGGCCAAATTATATCCTAACATCTTCAAATTGCAATTTAGAGGAGTTTTAAACTCCTAAAAGCCTAGTTAATCTTACCAAAGCCCCCAGTCTTCCCCTCTGGTGCTGACGCTGGTCTCCAGCCACAGCCCCGCCAGCCAAGCCATCACCAGCCTTGCTCGCCGACAGCCCCAGTCGCCACCGCCGGGAATCATCCGCTGCCCGCTTCACTCAACGCTGCGCCACCCTTTCCAGCGGTTTTTCAATCTCAGTTTGTGCCGTACCAGACCAGAGAGGAGAAGAATCGCGCCACGCCCGTCGCGACCTCCTCTTCGATTCCCCACCACAGACGTCGCCGGCCGCCTTCCTCCTACATCCTGAGTCGCCGCTACCTCCCCATCCGGTCCCAAGCTCCGATCGCGCCAATCGCCACCGGAGACGGAGAATTGGAGACGGACCCACTTTTCAAACCGCGAACCTGACCCGTTTTTATCCGAATCCAACACATCTATATCTCTTTTGGGTAAAACTCCTCTTTAGCCCCCCTGATCTTGTATTTTGTTCATCAAGATCACTAACATTTTTATCTTTGCAGGTTGGTCACTAGCATCAAGCCTTTATTGTTTGTTTTTTTCTTTGTTTTATTTGTTATTTGTTTGTTTGGCCTTGCACTAAACTTCGTTACTGAATTTGCATAAGAGTACAATGTAGGATATTAATTTGGTCTATCTCTTCTTTTGTTTAATTTTTTTTAGAATAGTTTAATTTTAATCCACACAATAGACCTAAAGGTTAATAATATACAAAAATAATTGGTCAAGTAATTGTAAATTACTCAAAAAATTTTCAAGTATACATTATTGGTGATTTGATAAAATCTCAAGACAAATTATTTGTTTAAATCTGATTAGTCTGATAAGACTCTTGGTTTGAATAAGATGTTCCTTTCAAATTCTTGGTGAATTTGATAAAGTCCTAAGATTTCAAGAACGTCTAAGATTCCATATTTAGTTAGTCTGATAAGATTCACAGTTTGAATTAAATTAAAAAAATTAATTAATCAAATATAATTAAATAAAATTCATAAAACATCATTTTTCATTGACGATTAGGTAAAGCAGCAAAGATTTAGGAAAAGATAAAATTGAACTCCATGGTACCAAATTTTGGGCGCTATAATAAGGGTTTTTTAGCGTAACAGACTTACAATATTAAAATCTCTCATAGATCATAACAGGCAAAGTTGTCAAGATTGAAATCTTATCCTGGATTCTTTTTTGCAGTGTAGGATCGAGATCATAAAATTAGATCGTGGATCGTAAGATTCTACCAAAACCTAATTTCTAGTCTAAATAATATAATTCATGTAAAAACCAGTTTTATTGGAAACCAAATAAAGTTTAAGTATCATGAAATAATAAATATGCTATGTATTACCATTTTAAAAATTTCAATTTTAATTTATAGAGATACACAAAAAATTCAAGTTGAGACAAAGTTCAATATCTTTTGAACTTGACCTCATATATCTTTATTGTTTTCTTCAATGGTCTTCATTGCATATTCACACGTACATCCATCAAATCATACATCTAAAATATGAAATGAACTTCACTCTTCAAGAGGGGAAAGGATTGTTTCTCAACATCAATATTCAACCTGGCTGCAAGCAAGACCAATGGCAAAGAAAATGGAAGGACGTCTACATGAGCTTAAGTCAAAGATAGAAAGCATGACAGAAGAAATGAAACAACTAATGGAATTGATCAAGGGGAAGGTAGTATAAGCCTCTGTCAAATACACTTAGGATCCTATCTACCTTTCTAGATTCACTCCACAAATGGATCTTGGTTCAAGAAAAGCTTTTCTGAGACTCAGATCCATCAGATCCCATTAATTTGAGGTACAATTTGTTCTACGAGCTACTACCAAAACAAGAAGAAGACACTCAAAGGCTTGAGATCATAGAAAAAAAAAAAGGCTTCACACAGTTAAGGATGGTACCATATTTGGATCGCTCTCAATTGATGATCTTTGTCTAGTGCTTGATGTAGTAATTCCCTCAGATTTTAAGGTGCCAAAATTTGAGAAATTTGACGGGATGAGTTCACCGCATGCTCATCTCACACTATTTTTAAGGAAGATGCAACCCCTCACCAAGGATGAGAAAGTATAGATGGCTTTTCTTCAAGAAAGTCTCGCCAAGTTAGCATTGCAATGGTACAAGAGTTTGGGTTCCAAAAATATCAAATCTTGTAGTAATCTTGCCCATGCTTTTTTGACCAACTAGAAATACGTTGAAGAGTTAGCCCCTGACCGCAAAGTTTTGCAAAATCTTGAAAGGCGGCAGCAAAAGTCTTTCAGGGAATATGCACAAAGGTGGAGAGAATTACCAATGATGGTTCAACCTCCCATGGTTGAAAAGCAGATGATCACTTTATTTGTCCAAACTCTAAAAGGGCCATATTATAAAAAGTTAGTCAGTTTTGCTTTTAATAGCTCTAATATCATGTTATTTGGAGAAAGAATAGAATATGGAATAAAATTGGGAAAATTAATCATTGATGCTCAACGCATTAGTGCTTTGGTTGGTTCAACCTTCACATTACATGGGAAATGATGTCTTAGTGAGGTGGTAGTCTTTAAGGCTCCTCCATCAGTACCATATAACATTTGCTTTTATGGGGAAAAAGCTGCTTAAGTTGATTTGATTTCTACAAGCTACACCGAGCTACTCCCTAAGCTCATAGAGCCAAACATATTGTCACCCATACTAATAGCGGTAAAGATCAAGAGGCCTCTTCTTCTAAATTAGTGCGATTCAAATGCCAAATGTGACTACCACATAGGCTCAATCAGGCATTCAACTAAAAATTGTGCGGCACTAAAACTCAAGGTTCAACAGTTGATCAATTCTAAATGGCTGGATCCTGATGTGTTTGGTAATTGAAAGTGAAAATCTTAAGCTGGAATTACATTAACTTTGGAAGAGCTTTAAGTTAGATTTGACCTGGTAGTTCACACACACATTTGAATGACACGAAATCCTTTGAGTGAACTTGTATCTTTGAGAGCTTGCAAAAGTAATTTAATGGTAAAAATTTCCTAGATTTAGTTCAGAATCTAGAGTGTAGCCTTTGTTAAATGAACATCTGTTATTCTTTTCTTGTCCAATAAAGAGATGTAATGTGTGCATTCTAGCACTTTTTACCAAAAATTTCATTTTACGTCTATCTCATACTCTTTGACATTACGTCATTCGCTTCCCCATCTTGCAATCATATTTCTTTTTCATAAACAAACACAAATATGAAAATGTTATTCATCAGTGAAAATGAAAGTTAAAGGAGATTTGATGGTGGTGATTTTCATAAGCTACCTAATCTAGTGAGAAAGAACTTAAATGTTGCACATTAACTTTCATCATACAAAAGCAAAAGGAAGTTCATAGTGGTTATCAGCATCATTGTAAGAAGTTCTCGGTTAGCTTCTGAAGAAGGTAGCCCTAATATTAAACGGCTTTTGTGACAGCCCAATTCTCATGAATGCTCAACACAAAAAAAAGTTTTCAGTTCTTCACAACACAAGTTCTAAAAAGAAAAAAAGTTCATCCCTTCTATTAAAAGACAGCAGGAGAAATTTAAAAGAAAAAATGAACCAAGAGTAAGCACAGGCAACTAATGTCACTTGAGTTGTCTCACTTAAGGAGAGCTATCTAGCACGTCACATGTCAAAATCATAGCTTACAAAAAAAAAAGGAAAAGAAAGAAAAAGATAAAGGCTCATTAGGTTATTAGTCTCCAACACAACATAGGCAAAAGTTAGAGTAAAGGAAAGAAAAGGAATGAAAAAAAAAAGAAAAAGAAAAAAGTGAGCTATAGATTCTAGACTAAAGACCTACCAAGGCAGTTTCAAAGATAAAGACAGCATTCAAAGTAAGTTTACATACAGATTACAAGAGTTAGGGGGCAACAAATGAGGTTTAACTTTTTGGAAAAGGTGGAAAGTTCGAGGTTGTCACTATCGAGATTTTCAAGACAATCAGATCTGCTCACAAGTGGCATTAAAAAGCCCTTCTTTCACACCACTCAAACTTAGCTTTTCTCAATCGAACATTTACCTATCAATATCATTCTCATTCATTTAAAAGGCTATTATTTTGAAACTTGTTTATACCTTTTTGACTTGTATATTTTATATGTTTAAGTTGGAAAAGGGGAAGAATAACAAGACATTTTAATAAAAAACAAAGATTATGACATGGCCGCCTTCGGGCTTGCGAAAAAAGAATGTGAGAACAAGTCTCATGGTTGTTACAATTGGCTAGTTATATATGTGTGCGAATTAAAATTCTGTGATACTAGTTATTTAACCTAGAATATGCAGGATGCATGCTCTTTGTGCTTTGACTTAAACTAAAGGAAATCATAAGAACATTTACTTGGCCAAGTATTTTCATAGAAAACAAGTTCAAAAAGCCAAAGCATACAAAATCAACATTGATATGAATTTACTACACATAATAACTATGTGGGAGCATTCATACATAAAGTAAACTAATGTCCTCACCTAAGAGCAACCCTAGAGTCTAGGACTCCATCCATAAACATAAAAGTCAACTAGTGTATACAATATACACAAGGCTGTCCTACTGAGATCTTTTTATCTAACTCCCACCTTAGATGTAATCCCAGTGGCGAGCCTAAAAAAGTCCTCCACGTACTCAACTAGCTACTGCAGCCAAGAAAAACTATAGTTAGTACTACTGTTTTACCAACAAGTAGCTAATAAAACTAGAATCATAAAGATTCTCAAAGCTAAGTACCTGTAAAAACAAACTACCACAACAACCCTTACTGGTTATCAAGTTTAACACTGTCAAAATCTACACAACATAAACTAGGGAGTGAGAGTTATAATTATCAGTAAGGGTTTTCACCTGCAAGAAAAGATACTAAGGACAACATATATATAACCATATGTAATCTACTGTGAGTTCGTACAGCATAAGGCTAAACTTAATGCTCATAAGTTTCAATCCTTTGAGACTTGTCCTCTACCTAGTCCTTGAACTACAAGGTAAAGCCTTGTCTACTAGCAAGCATTGCTTACTAGCCTAACTAATGAAGTTCTCCACTTGTTGAATCTCCCTTATGTTGTACGGGGACACTATGGTTGGACTAAAAGTTCTTTGGTCCCAAAGAACCCACTAGGTGTACTAAAGTTGCCTCATCAAGACCATGAAACCAAAGATATAACTAAGGTCTTAATGGTGCTAAACCTTCCACCTTATCACTAGGTGTACTAAGGTTTCCTCATTAAGACCTTGAACCTAAAGGCATAACTAAGGTCTCAATAGTGCTAAATCTTCCACCTCATCTAATGGTGTATTATTGTGGCCAAATAACTAGTTTTCTCATAAAGTGCATTTACCATTTTTAAAACTATAAGAAAACCCCTAGATCATGAGAGAGTTTTTGTATGTTCCGGAGTGTTATTGTACCATTACACCCCTTAGGCACCCCTAGGACTACCCTTGCCCTCCCCCGGTTCTCATTTGAAAAAGCTGAAACTTGCTAAAAAAGGCCTCTGGGGCCTAGGCACCAAGAGGCATGTCTCTAGGGCTTAGGCGCCAAGAGCACCTGAGCACCTCGGCACCAGCTGGGGCCTAGGCGCTATGAGCACTCTATTCTGAGGAGCGAAAAATGAACCATGGGTGCTGAGCGACTGAGTGGAGCCTAGGCGCTAGGACCTTGCGTGCTGGACCTTAAAAACACCCTCCTAAGCCTCTTTAGATGTTTCGTATGAGTTTAAGGCATAAAATAGACATCTAAACTCACCATAAACCTGTAAAAAAACTTACATAGGCCACAATTACACCATCAAAAACTTCCTATGATGCATCAAAACATCACATAATCAACAATTCCAAGCTTGGTCCACCATAAACACACTTGGCCATAATCAATGCTATTTATGAAACTACTTGATTCTATCAAGCATCAACACTCAAATAGTATCAATCAAACTTGAAACACTTAATCCCTTACCTCAACTTCCAGTAAGAAGCAAGAATTATGCAACTTTTTCTCACCAACCAAGTTCCACAAAGTCCAACCTAAGTTCCAAGCAAATATGGGCACAAAACATCAAGTTACTAACTTCTAATCAAAACCCAAGCTCCCAATCAACTAATAAACATGAAATCAATCAAGAACACATTGATTACCTTGTATCAAAAATAGGGAGTGGGAGGAAACATACTTCCAAGCTCCAAAACCATGATTTTATGCTTGAAATAAGCTTCCAATGGCCTATGTACTTATGGTGGCTTTTCTTTTCACTAAAAGGTCTTGATTTTGGGCTCAATTGGATGAAGAAATGATGGTGTGAAGGATGAACTCGGGTGATGGCAGCCATCCCCCACTTTACCATCTTATAACCCAAGTTTAAAACCTAAGTCACCAAAGTATTAGACATAGAACACTTAAACCCCCTTCTTTTGGTAACCTTAGTCATTCTTGGTCAATTCTTGTTTATTTCAACTAAGTTTGGGTTAAAGTTAAAAGTTAGGTTATAAAACCCCATTTTTAACACTCAGGACCTGCCCTGACTATTCAAGATGCAAATTTACTAATTTACCCCCGAACCTCATTTAGTGCCTAAACCTCCTCGAAACTTAGTGAACTTTGGTAAACTTTCTTATTCTTGCTAATGTGAACTTGAAATAAGGTTCCAATCTATAAATTTAATTGATTTACCTCCCTCAACTGAGTTTTCCGCTAGGAGGGCCATAACAAATTAAGTTATTTTGTCAAGCTCTACAAATTGATGAATGTTTTTCATTAAGGCTAAACCATTATTCATTAATGTGTGTGGACTTAAAAGGGAGGAGATAGCTTGAAACTTTCCTTAAGAAGGTGTACTTCTTACAAGAGAAATTCACAATTAAGTGCCATCACAAAGGTCTAAAAGGGCATGACCTTTATAAGTCAACGGGAGTTGATACCTTTATCCACATAGATACCATATTTAGGGGGCAAAGTAATCTCTACGGCGCGCAAGGAGAGCATTACCAACAAAGAAGCTCAATTGATAGAGGGCCAAGCTTTATGGATCAGAACTTAAGTTCAAGGAAAAACAATCATTCATACGATACACATAGGGAATAAGTAAGCACCAACACGGTTACAAGGAAAGGAAGGGAACAAAGAGGCATTGATAGTTAAGCCTTAAGATAGTATGAAATCCACAGTAAGGTAAGGAGGACTCCCAAATAGCTCAAGAAAAAGAATCATAAGATATAATGTTGAAGGAATTATAGAATTCACTCATCCATCATGGTTTTTACCAAGGTCATTCTAAAAATGAAAATATTAAGCAGCATGCATCATGACCATCATCACATCATTTCTATCATGCTTTTATTACAAGCAGGTTTCAATAAAGCTTGCTGCAAACATCTAAAGGGGAATTCAGTCGAAGCACGTTAACATGAGACATTTTGGACAAGGGAAGAAAATAGGGTGTTTTAACTGCTTAACATCTGTGAAGGGTTAGGGACAACAATTTCTTAATGTTATCTGCACGAAGGAAGTTTTACGGCCCAGCTAAGTTCACACAAATTGAGATAAATATGACATATACATTAAATTGAGGTTTTAAAGGAAAAGAGTTTCTTTACCTCATCATATTTAAAAGTTAAATTAAGGTTTCAAAGATAAGGAAATTCTCTTCCTTGTAACTTGGGCAAACCAAGGTTTTAAAAGAAAAGAGTTTCTTTACCACGTTATATGTAAAAGTTAAACGAAGGTTCCAAAGAGAAGGTAATTCTCTCCCAAGTAACTTGGGTTAAACCAAGGTTTTAAATAAGAAAAGTTTCTCTACCTCCTCACATTTAAAGAAACTGAGGCTCTAAAGATAAGGTAATTTTCTTCCTTGTAATTTGGGTTAAATCAACGTTTAAAATGAGAAAGGTTTCTCTACCTCGTCATATTTAAAGAAAAGCTAAATTGAGGTTCCAAAGAGAAGATAATTCTCTTCCTCGTAACTTGGGTTAAATTGAGGTTTTAAATGAGAAAAGTTTCTCTACCTCTTCACATTTAAAAGAAGGTTAAACCTAGGTTCTAAAGAGAAGGTAATTCTCTTCATTGTAACTTGGGCAAACTGAGATTTTAAATGAAAAAGATTTCTCTACCTCATCACATTTAAAGAAAAGCTAAATCGAGATTCCAAAGATAAGGTAATTCTCTTCCTCATACCTTGGGATAAATTGAGGTTTTAAATAAGAAAAATTTCTCTACCTCGTCACATTTAATGAAAAGCTAAACCGAGGTTCCAAAGAGAATGTGATTCTTTTCCTTGTAACTTGGGTTAAATTGAGGTTTTAAATGAGAAATGTTTCTCTACCTCATTATATTTAAAGAAAATTTAAACCAAGGTTCCAAAGAGAAGGTAAATTCTCTTCCCTGCAACTTGGGTTAAACCGAGGTTTTAAATGAGAAAGGTTTTCATAACTTGTTACATTTAAAGGAAGGCGAAAGAAAAAGTAATTCTTTTCTTTGTAACTTGGGTTAAACTAAGGTTTTTAAATGAGAAAGGTTTCTCTACCTCACCACATTTAAAGAAAAACTAAACTGAAGTTCCAATTGGAATGTAATTCTCTTCCTCGTAATTTGGGTTACACCAAGGTTTTAAATGAGAAAAGTTTCTCTACCTCGTTACATATAAAGGAAAGCTAAACTAAGATAATTTTCTTCCTCATAACTCGGGTCAAACTAAGGTTTTAAACAGAAAAGGCTTTTCTACCTCGTCACATCCAAAGGAAAGCTAAATCGAGGTTCAAAAGAGAAGATAATTCCCTTACTCGTAACTTAAGGCAAACTAAGGTGTTACATGAGAAAGGTGTCTCTACCTCATCACATCTAAAACAAGGCTCATCTTAGTTTTCAGAGGCAAAGCGTTCTCTTTCTTATAATATAGATTAAATAGAGGTAGTAAAAAGTCATGGTGCTCTACCTCAAAGAAATTTAGAAGTGATAAAGAAACAGAGTTCCCTACCTTAAGAGTCATTAGAGGTGATAAAAAGTCATGGTACTTTACCTCAAAGGGATTTGGAGGTGAAAAAAGAGATAAAGTTATCTACGTTAAAGGAAATAAGAGGTGGTAAAAAGAAGGTTCTCAACCTTTTAAATCAAGGTGAGAGAGGGTTCTCTATCAAATGTAAATGAAATGAGAAAAGACTTTGGGCATAAATCTAACAAAATTATTAAATTCTGGGCAAATTTGAGCAAATTTTTGAAATTTTGGGCTAATTTGATAGATTCTAAAAGTTTTGGGCTTAATTGGAAAATTAGAAGAGTATTAGGTGAAATTGAAAATTCGCATAAAGGATGGGGAAAAATCAGCAACTCAAAAATTTTCTTAGACTTGTGTAAGTATTA
This sequence comes from Aquilaria yunnanensis, assembly GCA_039654915.1. Classification (NCBI taxonomy): domain Eukaryota; kingdom Viridiplantae; phylum Streptophyta; class Magnoliopsida; order Malvales; family Thymelaeaceae; genus Aquilaria; species Aquilaria yunnanensis. The sequence continues at coordinate 76,614,936 of CM077594.1, read as the reverse complement.
TGGCCAAATTATATCCTAATATCTTCAAATTGAATTTAAATGAGTTTTAAACTTCCAAAAACCTAATTAATCTTACCAAAGATCCCCTGGTATCAATATGGTCACTATTTGAAGAAAAAAGAAGAAGAAATCAGCAAAATCCTAAGCTCATAGCTCAAAAAAGAAAACTGCAACCCCCTACCCAGAAACCCTAAACTTCACTAACGACTGCGCCACCCCCAGTCTTCGCCTCCGAAGCCGACGCTGGTCTCCAGCAACAGCCCCGCCAGTCACGCCGTCACCAGCCTTGCTCACCGACACCCCCAGTCGCCACCGCTGGCCATTATCCGCCGCCCCCGCTTCGCTCAACGCCGCGCCGCCCTCGCCAACGGTTTTTCCATCGCAGTTCGTGCCGTTCCAGACCAGAGAGGAGAAGAATCACGCCACGCCCGTCGCGACCTCCTCTTCGATTCCCCACCACAGGCGTCGCCGGCCATCTTCCTCCTACATCCTGAGTGGCCGCTAACTCCCCATCCGGTTCCAAGCTGCCGATCCCGCCAATCGCCACCGGAGACGGAGAATTGGAGACGGACCCGCTTTTCAAACCGCGAACCTGACCCGTTTTAAGTCGAACCCAACGCATCTATATCTCTTTTGGGTAAAACTCCTCTTTAGCCCCCCTTGATCTTCTATTTCGTTCATCAAGATTTACTAACATTTTTCTCTTTGCAGGTTGGTCACTAGCATCCAAGGGTAAGCATGGGTTAAGTAAAACCGAAATCTAATCTGAACCATCCCTATTGGGTTGGATTGGGTTGGGTTGGGTAAAAATTGATCATGGTTCGCGGGTCGATTTTCACATATGTGAAAATCGACAGTTTTTGGGTTGGTTTTGGTTTTATATAGAACCAACCTTAGGTAGAACCGAACCGAGGTTATAATATTACTAAATTATCTATACATTTATATATTGAAAAAATAAAGAATTGCTAGGGTGTTTTAGTATTTTATATTAAACCCTCAAACTAATATTCCTAATCATGAATCTAAATTAGAACATGGGATAGGAAATTGTTTACATTGTCATATTGAAAGAAATTACAATAACATAGTTGTTAGTTTGGTTTAAGTATCAAGCTGATATATATAGATTGAATATTGTTTTCTTTGTACAGATAAAAAAAATGAGATAAATTATCTAATCAGTGATCTTCTAAAATTTATAAAGGCATTTTGTAAAATCGCATGCAACTAGATACATTTACTTTATTGTTGCATTATGTAGTAACATGTGAAACTCTTTTAATATTATTAGGAATGTATGTATTTAAATATAGATTTAGTTGTGTATTATGTTAAATTTTTCATAAATTCGTTGGGAATGCAATTTAATTGAATTTAAATGTTGTTATAGGTAAATTATATAAACCGAAAAACCCGAGAACTAGATTCTGGTTCTTTTCGATTCTCGGTTTTCAGGTTGGGTACGAAAATTTTGAAACCAAGCCTATTTCGGGTTGGTTCAGTTCCACTAGAAAAACAACCCAAACCGACCCATGCTCACCCCTACTAGCATCAAACTTTTATTGTTTTTTTTTTTTGTTTTCTTTGTTATTTGTTTGTTTGACCTTGCATTAAACTTCATTACTGAATTTGCATAAGAGTACAATTTACGATATTAATTTGATCTGTCTCTTCTTTTGTTTATTTTTTTTATAATAGTTTAATTTTAATTCCCACAATGCATCAAAAGGTTAATAATATACACAAATTATTGGTTAAGTAATTGTAAATTACTCAACAAATTTTCAAATATCTGTTCTTGGTGATTTGATAAAATCCCGAGACGGATTGTTTGTTCAAATCCGATTGATCTGATAGGACTCACGGTTTCAACAAGATGTTTCTTACAAATTGTTGATGGATTTGACAAAGTCCTGTGATTTCAAGGATATCTAGGATTCCATATCCGGTTGGTCTTGTACTAATTTTCGAGTATTATAATAAGGTTAGTTTAGTATAACCTACTCACAGTCTTAGAATCTCTCGTAGGCTATAACAGGTATCCAATCAATCTAGATGAAAATTAATTGGGGTGACTTCTAGAAATACATTGCTACAACAGTTAACAGCTCCCAAAATATAAACCCATGTTTTTAAATCTCATACCGTATTATCCGATACTGCCTCATACTGAATGTACTAATAAAAAATCAGTACAATATAGGGAAAATGGTATGAGACGGGTGTTGCATCCTTTGCACTGTATAGTACCATCTTAGACCCGTGAAAATGCACCAATTTTTAATTTTTCTTTTAGTTTTTTTTTTATATTTTTAAGTAAAATATATAATTATTTCGTTTAATTTAATGCTTGTATAACCATTTTTTTTTTATATTTGAAAGAATATTATATTTTTATTTCTCCTATACCCTTTAAAGTAATACTCCCTCCGTCCCATTTTAAATGCAACATTTCTCTGGGCACGCCATTTAAGTTGTTCATTTTTTCCCTTTTTTTTTTTTTTTGATTTTGCCCTTTTATTCCTCTGTTTCTCATCTTCCCAGAAGCTTTGTTCCCCATCTTCATTGAATCGTTGATCAAGCCGCCAAATCGTCGAATCATCAATCAAGCTACCGAATCTTCATCGCGGGATTGACCTATTCTTCATTGAATCATTGATCAAGCCAAATTGTCGATTTTGTATTGGTGTGTTTGTAGAATTGTCAATGTCCTTTCCACCGATGTCACCGAATCAACCTTAATCTTTGTTGAATTGTTGATTTTGGGTTGGCATGTTTGTAGAACCATTGGTGTCCTCTCAGCCAATGTCACGTATAGGTGATGCTCTCCAAATCAATTTTGCATGCTGGCAATGTTTTTTTAATTGTCGATTTTGGGTCTGTGTGTTCTTCGAACTGTTGATGTCCTTTCGATCGAGGTCCGTTTGTGTCCTCTCAATCCATGTCCTCTATTGATGTACCAGTGTAGGGGGTGATGATGGTGGAGCTAATTGTGGTGGCGTTGCTGCCGAATGGGAAGGATGCGTGTACAAATTATAAGGGTGAAATAGGAAGTTTGGTATAAAAAGTTACTAAAGAATGAAACGTTTCATTCATTTTGGAACAACCAAAAAAGGAAAATGTTACATTCTTTTTTGGACAGATGAAGTATTTTTTATTTTATAAATATATATTTATGTTTAAAAAAAATCTAAATATATTTCATATGTAAATTTAAACTCACACTTTTAATAGCTGTTGTGTTCTGCATGTTCATATATGTATATATAGTATATATATCATATATAACTAGTGTATTAGAGATACAACGATACGGTACATGTACTATATTGTACAGTTGAAAAAATGGTACGACATCTAGTTCAATATTTAAAACCTTATATAAACGCCTCCCAAATAATTTTTTCAAGAGAACACAGCTACTTAGCTCCACAACATCACAAAATAAATAAATAAATAAATATGACAATTTTCAAAAAATTCATACATGAGCAAAAATCAACATCGATCGATACATGCCATACAATGAAGCAAAAAAGGTGATAATCAAACTCATGATGTATTACGTAGCCAAAAGTGTACAGGAAAATGAGACACAAAATGAAGATGATCAAACTCATTATCTTGTAACAACCATTTGTAGCATCATGTACTTGTTGCACAGTTTTGGAGATCACCTGCTTGTAATTTCTTCAAACAAAATAAAAAAACATTTTAAACTGAAAGTTCATTCTCCTCCACAACAAAAGCAAAGTAAAGGATTTTCACTTTTGCGTAGAAGAATATTTTCTATCTACAAGAAATAAACTGAAAATCAATTCCTCCTCTTACATAATAGCAGTTTGTTCTTTGATTGAGAGCACTAGAGACCCAAAGTTGATTATTGCCATAGGCAAAAGAACAAAGCAACTTAAGCATGTTTGATTTCCCTGAACAATAATAGCAAAACCATTTGTAGCAAACCATAATCTCGTTGTATATCTTGATCTCTTCTTTTACTCTTTCTTCTCTATAAAAATATCTTCTCTTCCACCAAAATTTATCCTTTTTTCTTTTCAAATCGTTCCCCTTGTTCAAAAATGGCTAAGGCTTTACTTACTGGTGTCTTGCAACAACTAGCAACAACCATCTCCGATGACGCATTACAAGAAGTGAGGCCAATCAAGGGCGTCAAAGAAGATGTGAGAAACCTCAAAAGCAACTTCGAGCCTATCTGTGCACTGCTTGAAGATGCAGAAGAGAAGCAAGTGACTAACAAAAGCATCAAGCTTTGGTTAGACGACCCGAAGGATGCAGCTTATGACATGGAGAATGTATTATTGGACGAGTGGAACCTTGCACTACTAAAGCAGCAGCAAGACGGCTTGAGAATTCCTTCAACCCTAAAGGCAAAGGTGCGTCGCTTCTTGTCTTGTTTCTCTTGCACTCGACTTGCCTCGTACTATATATAAGATCGGGAACAAAATAAAAGAAATCAAAACAAGGTTGGGTGAGATTGCAAAGAGGAAACAAAATACGTGGGAGTTAACAAAAAGAGAAAGCAAGCAGTTAAAGGCACGGAAAGAAACTACTTCTCTTGTAGATGTGACAAAAATATATGGAATAGATGAGGTGAAGAATAGGATAAAAAAGTGTTTATTAGATAAGAGGGAAAGACTAGTATAAACTCCATCGTGGGGATGGGAGGAATTGGTAAAACAACCCTTGCCCAAGTGATATACAATGAAATTAAATTAAAAAGGCACTTTGACAAGAACATATGGGTATGTGTCTTGGATGTTTTTTATGAGAAAAAAGTGGCAAAAGAAATCCTGAAGGGCTTGGAGCTAGAAGGTGTGCCCTTAGCCTACCTTAAAGATTCAATCACATTGTCTTCTCTCATGGAAAGAAATTGTGATTCCATCATATATTGGAAAGAAAGTCTTTATTCACTACTAGAAAAAGCCGAGCCGTCGCTACATAAAACATAGCGATGGCACACCGTCGCTACATAAGACACGGTGACGGCACACCGTCGCTAAATGGTTCGTGGCTAATCTACTCGCCGCTAATTCATTAGCGACGGCTACCATCGCTAATTAACGACAGCCAAAGGTCGCTACCGAGACTGTCACTAATTTTCCGGTGGTCAGTCGGCCGGTTAATTAGCGACATTTTGCCGTCGCTAGTTAGTGACGCGTAGCCGTCGCTAGTTAGTGACGCATAGTCGTCGCTAGTTAGTGACGATTAGCCATCACTAATTAGTGACTTGTGACCTTCGCTAGTTAATGACGCATAGTCGTCGCTAGTTAGTGACGCATAGCTGTAGCTAGTTAGTGACTTGTGACTGTCGCTAGTTAGTGACGTGCCACTGTCGTTAGTTGGTGAAGTTAGTGACGCGTAACCGTCGCTAGTTTGTGACACTTGACTGTCCCTAGTTACTGCATATAATTTTCAAACTAAACCTATGCCATACATGTCCATTCTATACAACCCGAGGACAAAACTTGTTTCTAGTTAGTGACGCTTATTCGTCGGTACTTAGTTACGTGTAACCGTCACTAGTTAGTGACGCGCACCCGTCGCTAGTTAGTTTTTGTTCATTCTATACAACAAGATGGCATATAGCAATACATTGATCTTCAAGCATATAGCAGAGCACAACTACAGAGGCATGGCTAACAAAGCTGGCAATCCATCTGAGTTTACTAAACCATCATTCATTTGTGGATATTTGCAGGGCAAACCTGCGCTTTGGTTGCATCATCCATAGAAGACATACAAAGCATTTCATTCCACAAGATGGTAGACAGAGAGAGGGACAGGCAATGTAATAAGCTATATGGTCCCTACCCAATAATCCAAGTCATTGTACATTTAAGACACAGCTTTTACTTATCAAGCAGGAAATTTAAAAGACAAGTTCATAATCACACAGAATGCTCCAAGTCTATGAGCTACACCATGCTACATTTTCCAATGTTCCTAGTACATCACAAAGCAAAGTTGATCCAAGCCTCAGGCTGCTCCTAAGAAGATTAGAGCATTGAATAGTATGTCTTTCTGCATGGTAAAAATCAAAACGGATCAATCAGTTATAGATGAAGAGCAAAAAGAAAATGAATTGATATGGAAATGGATCCAGCCAACCTCGATTTTGAGCAGGGATGTGGTGGGTGCAGATCTTTCCACAACCTTTCCTTCCTTATCAACCAAGAACTTTGTGAAATTCCATTTGATAGCATCTCCCAAGAACCCTCATTTCTGAGTTTTTAGGAACTTGTAAAGAGGGGCTGAGTTATTCCCATTCACGTCCACCTTCAATTCAAATGTAACCATAAAGATATATTCATATATGCAAGCACATCACAATTCAATTACCACCTTATCAAAAATGGGAAATTCTGCTTTGAACAACGTGCAGGCAGTTTCCTGAATCTCCTCATTGGTTCCAGGCTCTTGTCCACCAAACTGATTGCATGGAAATGCCAAGATCTGAAAACCTGCAAGGGTGCCATCCTAAGATCAAAGACCAGATAGCTTCACAGAAGTAGGTTGACATTAAGAATGCCACCTATTCAAGACCACCATACCCTTATTTTTGTACTTCTCATACAAGATGTTCAACTCCTTGTAGTTTGAGTTTGTTAACCCGCTGGTGAAGAAACAAAAGAAAACAAGAACTTCCTATGAGAAAGCAAGCGTTATGACCAGCAAGTTTATACTGCTATTTTCAAACTTCACCAAAAACAGATTTGATGCTTATCACATGATGCTACAAAGATAAAAGGAAGGCTTATGAACTTCACAAGGACAGAAGCCTAGGATGTGATGCAATGTTCAACATTGTAAAGTTGTTGAAAAAGTGTTAACTGTTATAAGCAAATCGAGGTCCAATTCTGATGGAGAAATTAGAACACGAATGAAGTGCCACAGTAGAAATCAGTGGATAGAGGTCAAGAATTTGATTAATGTGGCAGCTGGGGATCTTGACAGATAAAAGTCAGCACAGAGAAGAACAACGACGGTATAATATGAAACAGAGATCCATAAGGATTCTGTAATTCAAGTATCATAAACTCCCAGAGCCTACTTTGAAGCATCTACCAAGGGATCAAGCATGATTACATGAACAAGTCCGGCATCAAACTGAAAACAAGAGGAAAGAAGCAATGTTGTGATGATGAACATGCAAAAACAATGAGACTGGACACAGGCAAGGGTACCATTTTAAAGCAACATTTACAATCAGGAGAACCTTCCCCTTGTACTCATTCAGACTCACATCATTCCCACGAATATCCTGCAAATGAATCCGCAAATAATGTCAAATAAAAACTAACTATTACACTAACCAAAAGAAAGAGTTAGTGAGATTAAAAAAAGTAGCAACTTATATATCACATATCAAACTAGGAATTATCAAGGCACAACTCATATAGCATGCATGTATGCATGAATAAGGAGTGGAAAGTTTCATACTGAAAATGATGCTGGCACAGAATCCTTATACTTCATAGGAATCGTAAAAAAAAAAATTATAACTTTTGAGGGACAAAGAGATCAATTTATTGATGAAGATGAAGATTGGGACAACAATCCACAAAGAACATAGACAATCCATTCTATACAACAAGATGGCATGCCTTCTATATTTTGATTGTTAAGTTGACTGGTCTTGGCTGAACGGCCAAAGTAGCATGTCTACACCTGGGTCCCTTGGTCAGGGGTTTGATTTCAAGGTTTCTTCCGCAGCCCATCTCAGCCAAATGTTTTGTTAGGGGAAGGGAGAGGTGTGATACTTGTAGTTGTGGTGGGATGGTGATTTTAACCAAAATGACTAGCAATTAGATGGAACATCGGTAGCAGAAAGATTATAATGCATCATGCTCAAAGTACGGAACCAGTAAAATTACATAAAAATTAGAAAGGAAAGCAATTTCCCCAATCAATCTGTATAAACAAATAAACATATCACTAATGGTTATGAAAATTAAGTAGCTATCAACAAAGTACAACAGAAGAAACTCAGACTTACTTTTTGCGCGTCGAAATCCAAGATGACGGAGTGAAGTAGGTGAAACGTGTTAGTGTTGTGCCCAAAAAGCCAATCATGAGATGATTGTATTTTTGCAAATTGAGTCATGATATTTTATTGAGGCATTAATCCAGCAATTTTGTTTGTTGTTTTGTTTCTGCGTAACGTAATAAACATAATTGTAACCCTAGAATAATGATATTCTTAAACATCCCTAGTATAGTATTATTGTGGAGCGGGTTGCAATAATACATAATGACTAGCATATGTGGAGACTAATATGAGATATGTAGTCTACATATGGGTACAAGTTGGAGAACTTGTGTACTGGACCGACCCACCATGAGAACACTTCATGGATCGTTATATGAGTGTCATAAGTGATTCTCATAGTGATCATGGTATATGTAGTCCTTCGACCTAAGATCATCAAGGTTCCCTACATGTGAGTCACATACTTTGATACTTTCCTTTGTTGCTCGTAACTGAGTGAACTTGAAGGAGGTCATTGGGTATGTCACATATCATGCGGAGGGATTTGTATGATCAAGATGGGATTTGTCCCTCCTATGTAATGGGAGTGATATCTTTGGGCCCCTTGATAGAGTGAGACTTAGAAAATGCATGGCCATGCTCCGATGAGTTGATATATGATATCAATGTCGTCAGTTTAAGTTAGTCTACTTGGTAATCAAGAAACCAAAGATTGGGCTATACGAGAGTGACACATTCCATGTCTCGTGCTTAGTCTTGATATCTTGGACAAAGGGACAATGGCATATATCGGTGATGATCATAAAGGTTTAGTCGATTCACCGACAATCTTGTCACTTGGGTAGCAATGATGTGTTGCTAGACACCGCTCATTGCTTATGATCATAAATGTGATTTATGATCATTGCCAACATGGCAAGAGCCTATTGGGTCGCACACATAGAGCTATTTGGATCATTAGAGTGCATGGGCTAATTATTTGGGTTATGGTTTCACTTTAATTTCGTATTAATAATGGGCCAAGGAGTTGAGCCATTATTAAGCCCGAAATTAAATCCTAATTGGATTAGGGCTTTGAAACCCATTAGGCCTGGAAGTTGAGTCTCACTATAAATACAACTTTTAAGTGAGAAATTCGTAGGTCTCCTTGCCCTAGCCTCCCAAAAGGACAGCCACACTCTTCTCTTGCAATTCCTTGGAGGACGCAAGCTAGCACTGCGAGCGCAAGAGAAACGCATCTGCCGGGACGTGGTGGAAGCGTGGTGATCCTGAGAGGCTCGTGTGGATACCATAGAGAGCCTGAACACATCAACTGTTCAGGTTTTGTGATTCGACTCTACAGTTGAGTGAGAGATCTCAACCGAAAATTAGGTATGAAATTTTCGAACACCCGGTTTACCCCGTTTCACTTGGATCCTGGAGGGTTTCGGTTAAATTCCGCTGCGCTGTTTGGCTCCCGAAACCCAACAGTGGTATCAGAGCTACTGGTGAAACCCTAAATCGGGATTGATTGTTGAATCGCATGATGCTATGTGTTCGATTGGTTTTCGGCCATGATTAATTAGATTGATTCATGATGCATGAAACCGGAATTCGTAATGAACATATGAGATATATGAAGAAACGACACAAATTAGTTAATGAGATTAACCCGAAATTGATAGGTATGAGATACCTATATGGATTAGGATTCTTGCAATAGTTGCAAAAACCCTAGGTTTGTTCGGATTCGGCCTGTTCGGGCACCGAATGTAAGGTATTTTTGGTGGCTCGAATGGAGGAGTCTCGGGTGCCTACTTTCTCGAAATAGAAGATTTCGAAATAGAAGATTTGACTGGTTTCTTCTGGGATAATTAGGGGGTCTGCTCATCCTTGGATGCGTGTGTGGGATTGATTTGTCTAGAACAAGTCCTCCTGAAGCAATAGGTTTTTTTCACCCGGGGGGGTGGGTTGGCCCTGTCAACTGCTGGCGCCACCGCACTATAAAGTGAAGCGGTTGATTGGCCCGCAAGCAGGACCGAGTCAAGCCTGCCAGCAAAGACCGACCCGGGATGTAGCGCGTCTCCATCACAAATAGGACCAGATGGAATGAAATGCATATAATATAATTTCAAGGTGTTTTTATTTAACTGCTTTGTTCATAACACAGTCTTATCTTAAGGGAAAAGAAATTGTTTATTTTCCGGTTTTTGCATTAAAAAAAAAAAAGGTAGCTTAGGAATCAGTATATTTGCTTATTTTTTTAATTTGATGCTCCAAGGGCTGTGCCTGTACCAAGTATAAAGGGCTGACATCAACCAAGTCTTACTGAGGGAGTAGCTTCTAACAATCAACAACCTCAATTCTTATATCAAATTAGACTACATCCACGCCATCCCCAAGACTCGGCTTACAATGCGAACTAGCGATACAAACTCTTCCGAGTATACCTACATCACCATTCGCAACTGTCACGGGCATGTGAGCACATTGAATGTGGGACGGATCTTCTAAAATTTTAAGGTAAACTAATAATTGGTTCGGTCCCCGTTTGACATTAATGTTAGTGACTTTGGCGTAACTCCGCCCTTGAAGTTACATATATGGCTGTAACTATAAGAGCTAATTAACGTGTGTTCATGAGAGCAACAAATTACCTTAAAATTAGCCTACCCTATATATGGTGTAATGAAGAGGAGATGATATATATATATATATATGCCCTAACCGTTAGTTATTATCTGATTCGATATTTGATCAAGTGGGTACATAGTGAAAAAGGGTTGAGAATAACTAGCGGACTACATTTCTTAATTTACACCCAACCCAAGTAGTCTGGCTAGTCTCCATCAAATTCAATCATTGATATGTCAGCATTTGCGGCTACATTTTCATAACCTTAAGCTGTCGACTCTTGTGACCACTAGAGACTTCAATGCACCAATTTTAACAAACAAAAAAATTAATTTGAAAGCAAGATGGGCTGAGCCTAGGTCTATACTCCTCCTCCACCAATGCCCATACCGTGTTCGCCTCCACGTACCGTACGTCACCAAACAAATTTGCTGCCCATTTCACCTCACTGCTGCACTCTAATTTATCAAAAGCCCTTGGGCTTTGTCACAACAATTTTGAGTAACCAGAAGTAGACGCCATTTTCAGCCCAATCCAAAATAAGATCTATATATTGCCCAAGACAAGCAACCATCATCAGCAATGTAATTAAGAATGTCCGTCAGTCATCACATTAACTATAAGTCTACCAGTAACATGGTACATTATTAAAATCTATAGGGATGTTAAGGGCAACCGTCCCACAGCCGCTCACCAACAAACGCACAAAATGACAAAGCCACATCATTGCTTCATTGGAGCAAATATTGGATACAGGTATTACCCTTCTCTATAGTTAGACCTGGACGTACTAAACAATTGAAGCCACATTTTGAATTTTACTTGCTACTAATTTTTTTATTAGATTTATAAATAATAATAATAATAACTAGTGGCAGTTATGATAAAAGTCCCTTTCACAAAAAAAAATGATGATGACGCAATTTTTTTTATGACTTTGTGAGTTTGTCTACTGAGCCTGAGGTAAAAGTACACTCTTACCTCTTCTTATTTAAAATATTCTTTTTTATTAAAAAAATATTTTCAAAATTCTTTTTAGGTTTTAAAGTGCAAAGTTTAATAAAAATATGGTTTGGACAAATAATTGTTACAAATAAAATTAAATTTTTTTAATCTATTACTAACAATTTCAGATGAATTGCATGGAGTTTTTTTTTTTTTTTACCGTGTTCTTATTTTTATTTTACAGGAATTTATAATTTTCAATACTATTTTCTCTTATATTTAAGGTTGACTTAGCTGATTAGATCTTAACCCTATTGATATAAATTAAAGACCATTATGTCATTTGCTCAGCCAAGATTCAACTTCTTGCTCATACAAGCCATTTACTCCCTCTGCAATGAGTTGATGGATTTAGATTTAGTGAGTAAAATGTAGGGCAAGTTAACTGTATAATAGTATTTTTGAAACACATTGTATTATAAAGCTTAGGAGTACATAAGGAAAAAAAAAATAACTCATTGAATCTTCTGGTAAACGATGCAAAAATGTACGTATTACTTAAGTTTGAAACGTTGTTCTCTATATTAATATTGCGGATATTTTTATTTTTATTAATGAGATAAAAAACCACAAGATCTTATCTAATATTTGTACATATATTAATGTGCTATGTGTCTTTTATAAAAATATTTATTGAGCTAAACTAAAGTCTAAAAGGTCAAAAAATTGAAAGTGCAACATAGAAAATTGCAAGGTTGGGTAAAAATAAAACAAGTCCATAGAAACTTCTTTAAAAAAAACTAATTGTTCTTATCACCACCGCCACTAGTTATTACTATTTACAAATATACATTTTTTGTTCTCTTAACTAAGTTTAAGTGTAGTTATAATTACTTATAAATTGCTGCTTCCATCAAATATTTTTTACATCATTTTTTTTTTGGGTTGTCATAAATTCTTTGCATCATTTCTTATTTTAAGTAAGTTTTATTAGGTATATTGACCACTTTGCCCTCTTCATAGTTTTTCTTTGAATGAACAGAACAACGCTAACATTGGTAGCGAAACAATTCAACACAAAATCCATTCAAGCAAAATAGTAGGCCGCAATAATCTTGTCCGATGAGGTCAAGGCAAGCAAAATCTTGGTGCCAATCTCATTTCGTGGAGGCTACGACATTTTGCTACCTTTTTTTCTTTCTGAAATCATGAAGCTATCTTTCTCTCTGTCTCCGAAATCTGCTTCCAGGCCAAATCCTTCCCGCAAATTCCCTGTGGAAGAAGGAGGAGAGCACCAAGAATTCGCCTCCGTACAAGAAGATGAAGAACATCAACCTCCCCTCTCTGTGTGCTAACATCCCTCGCGAGTTTGAGATCCACACCTCCAATATCGATCCCTCCGACGAGAATAAGTACGGTCTCAATCTACGCAAGCCGAACGATGAAAGTAAGGAGTTGGCTTTCGGTGGAGTGCGCGCTTCTGTGGACTCTAAAGAATGATTTGGAGAGGTTGCTAGAGGATCGTGGCTTTAAGGTGGTCAAAGGCATTGATTTTGGTCAGGGTGAGGAGGGAGAGGATTTTCATTTTGGTCTCAATCGAACACAAAATCTTCTTGTCCGATGAGGTCGAGGCGAGCAAAGAGAAAAGATTGATTTTGGTTGGGGTGGGGAAGGAGAAGCTTTTGATTTGAGGCAAGGATAATGATCTGAGTTGATGGAGCAAGGGGAATCAGAGGCCTGGTAAGGAGGGTGAGGAGGCAGGGCCTTGGTGCAGAGATACGAGGGGGGGGTTAATGTGGGAAAGAATAGGGAAGCAGTAGCCTCGCCTTGGTCTCTGTGCAAATTAAAATTGTGTAATAAATGTGGGATGGATGGAGCATATAAAAAGATAAACAACTAAAATGCAGTAATTAGTTAAAGAAGCAAGTGATCAAACATGGGTACAAATGTATTATGAAGGGTAATGACCGGTATCCTGTTTTTGTTAGATGGGAACAATAACATGGCTTTCTCTTTTTATGCGTTTGTTGATGGGCAATTGTTGGAGCGTTTGCTCTTAGCAGCTAATGTAGTTGCAGTTACAGTATTTCATTATTCACAATCTCAACACTGGATCATCATATCATATGCCATCCCAATCATCTAATTCTAATCCAGCCTCAAGCTCATAATATTTTCCCATCTCTCAATCATCACATATGAATGCCTCTTGACCCAAAAAAGCTAGTTATCCATTTTGCGGGCCCACTAGTAGAAGCAGTCGAGTCACTGGGCGTTAGGGGTGAGCATGGGTTGGATTAGTTCGGTTTTATGGTGGAACCGAACCAACCCAATATGACCTCGGTTCCAAAATTTTTCTACCCAACCCAGAACCAAAACCATGGTTCTGGGTTTCTCGGTTCTGGTTCTCGTGTTTTTCGGTTTATACCATATACCTATAACAACATCAAAATTCAATAAATCTACATCTATAATCAGTTTTATGACATATTCAACATAATATACAATTAAATTAATATTTAAATATACATACTTAGATACATTCAAAAGAGTTTAAAATATTGTTCTTACAAAAACGATTCAAAAGAGTTACTTGTGGGACATCTTTTATTTCAACTAATTTATTTCATTCTAGTAATTCCAATATTGATATGACATTCAATATAGAAAATTGAGTCTTTAAGACCATCTTCTTCAGTATCAAAACCTAAAATATGTCGATGTCATAAATTTTTAATTTTGCATGACTCAAATGAAAAAAATATCATAATTATGTCATAAAGAGTAGTCTGGAATAAAAAATCGAAAGCAAAATGACTTAGGAGTGGTGGGTTTATGAAGTAAAGTGATTTAAGTGAATATGGAGAAATTTCATAAATGATCACACAACTTCCATACTGTTTTAATTTGGAATATCAGTTTAAAAGTTTAATATAAAAACACAAAATAACCATCATAATACTTTAAAGAAATGTGTGTGTGTGTGTGTGTGTGTGTGTGTGTGTGTGTGTGTGTAGATATATTAGTAATACTATAATTTTTATTATATATATATATATATCTCGGGTTCGGTTCCACCTTGGGTTGGTTCCATATGGAACCAGAACCAACCCAAAAACCATCGGTTCTCTTATATGTGGAACCAACCCGAGAACCATGATCAATTTTTACCCAACCCAACCCAACCCAATGGGGGTGGTTCGGTTTCGGTTTCGGTTTCGGGTTTACCCAATCCGTGCTCACCCCTACTGGACCTACTGCATTTTTAAATTTCTTTTATGATGGTTAAATATTTACTAAAAAAAATCATTGTATTTTATAATAATCCATTTTTAGACATCAACTGTAGTTTACAAAACAAGTAAAGATAGAAATAATGAAAATTTTTATTATTTTTTTTCATAAACAACTGAATTTTTTGTATTAAGATTGAAGTCAACAAAAAGTTTATCTAGAGAAATCTAAGAGTTACTTTAACTTTTTTTTTTCAAAGGAAATCTACCATTTAACAAAATTTTAATAATATATTGTGACCGGGTACCACCATATACAACGCTGGGACTTTGTTGGGCCACAAAAGGCAAGGAGGTTCCGAAACTATGAAAATTTTCTGTTTTTGTTCTATTTCAAATCAATTCAAAGCTAACACTTTGTCTGATATTATTTAACTACTTTTTTTATAAACTAGCTTTTTTTTTTTTTTACCTTGCCAAACTCAATTGATGCCTATTGCAACTCTAGATACATGTCGATAATTTTGAGACGTCGATTATCAATCTCTATATTGAGCATCATGTTTCAGGGACATTTGTACAATTCTATTCTCGAGGATGGAAAGGGTAAGGGAACCAAAAAGTGCGAGCACAAAAGTTCCACAAAGGCCTATGCTGGACAAACGAAGCGATCCCCTCGGGCCCATTAGCTTTGAGCCCGAAATTCCAGACCCTGGTCAACTCTACACGTGTTCTCCTCCCACGTGCCGGCACAGACGTCAGCTCTTCTCCGCTTCTTCACCGGGACAGCGACGTGACTCCCACGTGACACAGCAACGGGCTCAAATCCCAGCGTTAGACCAAGTTCCAGACCTACGCCCAAATCTGGGTTCAACGCTCCCTCCTCCCACTCCGCTCCTAGCCCCGCTGCCGTCTCCGCTGTTTCAAGGGAGACCGTGCTCCCCGACTCCTTGCTTTCTCCATCCACAGCTGCAAAACTGGAACGATGACTCAGCGTCGAGTCATGACTCGTCGATCGGTTCACTTTCTCCTCCGCCGCCTCCAAGGGAACAGATAATTCCTTGGCCATCTTCCGCGGCTTTGACTTGCGAGTCTTGATTCGGCTGAGATCGGTGAAGGCTAGCGAGTTCTCGTCTTTCACTGCGTGGCGAATGTCGTAGGCCTTGAGCGGCGGACCCTGATGACCTTGGGCGGCAGTTTCCGTGGCAATAGGGATGATCGGGGTGCCCTTCAAGACGGACTCCACTGCGGCTTGGCAGAGATGCCAGCTCCCCGACCAAAGCAGCCCGACAGAACCGTAGATGGGGTTTACTATCCGGCCACACGCCTCGTACAGCAAGGACCGAAATATCGCTGCATGCAACAAAAAATTAAGACCCACATATAAACTGGTAAGTGAAATTAAAATGACGATAAAATTGATGATAGAGGTCTGAGAGCTTGGGTTGTGTGACGAACCAGGACGGAGTTGTTGGGGGCCAGCGTTGATGAGGTTGATGAGACCGGCGCGGCCGTAGAATTTGGCAAGAAAAAGGGTGGCGTGGGCTTGGGAATCGGGGCTGTGAATCCACTGTAAGCAGGGTCTGATCGTGCAGTCGTCGGCGCAGCCTTTGCGGAGGACGCGGCAGCCGTTGCAGCTGATTCTCATTCTGATTCTTGAATATATATTGATGGAAACGGAAGTGGAAGTACTGGATTGAAGGCCGGGAAGCTAGAAAAAAGGGAGGGGGGGTAAAAAGGAAATGGGTGAGGGTTTGCTAGAGGGGTAGTCGGAGTAGGATCAGAGGAGGCAAGTCTAATGGTATTTAAGGGGCAGTTGGAATGGCTGCTGGGTGCGTAGCTGTTTTCGGGAGATACTAGGAACAGTAGCTACTGGTTTTGTTGTGTTCAAGTTATTTGGGGGCTGAAGACTGAAAAGAAAGATTAATACTCGTAACCTACAAGTTACAAGCAACGCAAGAAGTTAGAAGTGACAAGGAAGGAATCAAATCAAGACGTCTTCGAGTGTCTTGGAGTTTCGTTCCAGCAACTCCACAAACCGCATATTATGGCGCGTTATCCTCCTCTGTCAGCTGTGGACCATCTGCGATTACTTTATTAGTACTATTTAGTAGTTAGTACTGCTAGTTTCTGTTTATACACCGAGTTAAGGTATTAGCTAAATTACAAGAAACAATACTATGTGGTTACTTGAACTCAGGTTCTTGGACTAAGTCGAACCAAATGAACTAAACCAATGGGTGCTAAAACCTTATTTTGCTATAAAATCTCTTTAAGGGTTTATTTTGATTGAATTAATAAATGATTGATGAGAGAGGGAATGAAAATAAATGGGAGGGATGAATTACTTTTCCCCAATTTGGAGGGTAAAAAAAAAAAATTGTACAAATGAGAGAAGTGAAGGGATAATAACTCTCCTTCCCACTCTATTTTCTTCTATCTAACTAAAAAGTCATACAAATTTTCATTTCTCTCCCCTCCCCTTCTCTCAATCTAAACAAACCCTTAAGGCTAAAAATAAGTGGAGTTGAACTGAGTAGTAGACTTACCATATTCGGCTAAAAATAATATTTTAGCTTAATATTTTATTCATATTTGAGTTGAAAATAAATTGAGCAAGTTTTTAAACTATCTAGCTCGAGTCAAGCTTGAATTATTCATTTAAATTAAAGAAAAAAGATACAATCGAGTCGAATGATAAGTAAATTAATTTTTTATTTGAATTGTATATCGGATTTGAAATTTTATTTATGCTTTGTTTGATAACAATTCATGAATAAGTTTTAATTTAAACTGAATTCGAGATATTCGTTCATTTTTTTACTCATAAATTCTTTCATAAGTGGAACCTATATTAATTAACTAAATATGGTATTAATTAGAGATTGATTTTTTTTTTTTTTGCAACCAGTGATTTTATTTTTGAAACTCTTGTTATTTTATTAATATCTTTAACATAATGGTAGAACAAATATTTAGGAGTACCAAAGTAGCTAATGAGTGAATCATCTGTGAAAATGTGTACGACTTTTCCAGGGTAAAAGCAAAGCCAAAAAAATAAAACAAAACAAAACAAAAAGGGTAAGTGCAGGTGACAGGTGGAAGGCATGCACAAAAAAAAGTGGGAAAAGAGCAGCGCGTGGCAGACACTTCAAGGCGGAGACCATCGGTCGACTCGCCACATAGGATAGGTTGGGAGTATTATTTAAGATGATGGAGAGGAGGTACAGTGAGGCAGCCGTTCCCCGTTTGTGGAAAAGAGGTAAAAGCAGGCAAAATTAAATAAAGTCTCCCGGTTTTCGGGAGACCAGACCAGACCAGACCACCTTGGTCGTTGCCCAGCCCACAGGTTTTGGGAAATTGGTCTCGTCAATCTATGTGCTCCTCGCCACCGGATTTGGAATTTGATTGGAATCAACCGTTGCTCTCCTTAATCTCTTCTTATTGATCTGATCCACATCTACTTGGGCACTATTTTTCAATCCTTTTCGACACCAACTCAAACTTTCTCAAATCTTGGCAGCTGACAACCACGTCAAGCGATCAATTGTGAACTTTTTTAAATAATTTGGCATCTCGACTTTCTCCGTACAATATAATTTACCGTCTTCAGTTTATGAGTAAATTACATAAATAATCTCTAATCTTTAATCTTTATTTTCTTTTAGATCCTAACCTATTGAATATTTTGTTTTAGTCCTAAACCTATTAAAAATATTTTCTTTTGGCCTCACACCATATAAAATTCATTAACTCAGAATAATTGTCTGATATAAACTTTTGAAATTATAATTCAAATATTGAGAAACTGTCTTTTAGTAAATTTAAATAGTTTAGTATTTTTTTTACAATAAATAGATAATTTAAATTAATAATTTTTTATTTTTGAATGAAATAAATTTAATTTAAAGAGAGCAAAAAAAATGATTTAAATTTTTTATTAACTATAAAAAATTATTATACATATTAAATTTATTATAAGATAGTTACCAGATAGTTTAAATTATGATCTAACTAATTATTATCAGACAAATACTTTGAGTTAACAATTTTTATCAAATTAGGACAAAAATGAAACATATTTAATGGATTTAAGACCAAAATGAAACGTTTTAATAAGTTTAGGACTAAAACAGAACATTTAATAGGTTAAGGACTAAAAGGAAACAATCACTAAAGATTATGGACCATTCATAAAAGGCCAAAATGCGCATATGGTCCTCCAACTTGACAAAATCCAGTGAGTTAGTTCTTTTCGTTTAACTCAGTGCGAGTTAATCCCCTAACTTTCTAGATTAAGCATGTTAGTCCCTAAAGTTTTCTAAACTAAACGATTTAGTCCATCTGCTAATGGACAATGTCTAGCTTGGGCACCTTCTTACTTAACACCGTTTGTTAGATGAACAAGTGGATTAAAAATAGAGCTTGAGTGTTCTTATGTTCAAGTGGCTACCTGTTCATCTAGTGAGGAAAGGGGTTAGGAAGAAAAATCCCCAAATCAAGCTGCGCATCTTTGCGAAGGTGGTGGATGATCCCTAATGTCTAACGATTTAGTGAAGTCTCAATCAAGTGTAAGGAAGAAATCGGTCATAGAGGCAGCAACAATTTGGCAGAAGATGTTGAGGGCGGCGGAAGGTTCAAAATCCCTAAAAATTAGTCGATTCAGCTGAAGGCATTGAGGGCGGTGAAAGGCGTTGAGAGTGGAAGGTGTTGAGGGCGATGGAGCAAGTCTTGCAGTAGGATTCGATGAGGATTCAGCCGCGAAAAGCCCATCTATACGTCGATTTGAACGTGAGGAAACTAGGGATCCGTTGATTCGATCTGAGCGTGTCTTCCAATTCATCTGTTTGAAGTCTGAGTGATTGAACGTGGCAGCCTATTCAAGTGTCTTGCTGGAACGAACAATAAGAAATGAGATAGACAAGACGAGATGATGTGAAAAAAATAGGCTGATGTGGCATGACCAGCTCAACATAGCTCTCTACGACATCAGCAATAGGCTAACTCTATTTACCCCTCCATTCAATTTGGACAAACTTGTTAAATTTTACAAAATTGAGAGACTAACTCACACATAGTTAAAGATAAATGACTAACTTGTTAGAGTTGTCCAAATTGAAAGATCAAATGTGCATTTTGACCTTCATAAAATTTACTCGCTCTTTCATATTTTGCTTAGGATATAGTATCCTGAGACTAAAAAAATTGGAAGAGTTGGCGTATAATTAACTACTAATAACTAGTTAATTGGTAATCACGAACCTAGACAATTATGCTACCGCTTCTAACGAATTAGGTGAACTCTAGTCGGAGAAAGATTTTGTTTTTGGGTAAAAAGACGAGGTTCTATGCGGAAAAGGATGATCAAACAATTCTCGATCATCGCACTTGCTGTTATAATCTTTTACAAGAAATAAAATTCAATGTGTCTACTGATGCACCTGAAAACTCCAAATAAGTCTCAAAACAGAAGTTTTTATGTTACAAAGCTCGTAAATCAATGTGTTCGTACAGAAACCTGGCCCATCTTCGAAATGACGTGCCCTGGAACTGTCCGGCCGCAGGGTTCAACTTCTCGTATTTCAGCCGGATACGGTCCGACCTTGACCTGGGTCTACAAATAGGCCTTAGTAGACACATGAACCTTGAAAATAGGGCCAAGCCCAATTAGTCTATCACATCTCCGGTTCTCCTCCGCACGTTTTATTGTGGAATAGTAATGTACTGGGTATAAAATTCGCGCTTTCGAACGGGATGGTATAAAGATATATGCACTGCATAAATTACCCTGTTGAGAGTACCGATCGCTGTGACAGATGAACATATATATTATGGGAGTTCGTGAACCCTTTCTCTAGAAAAATATTAATAAAAGATACATAATTAAATAATTAAATTTTTTTAATTTTTTCATGGGCCCCTAAAATTTTAACAAAATCTATTCAAACAAAATAATATGTAACTCTCAGCTTGGGAAAGTTAGAAGATAGATCAATCTCTTCTCTCCATTAATAATTAGAATAATAATAAAAATCTTATCTTTGCCCTTTAACTTTTATACATTTGCTTATTTTAGGCCTTAAACTTTTTTTTTTTTTTTTGCTATATTTTTCTAATTCAAATATAGAAAAAATTATGAAACTAATTAGGTACAAGATGAAGTTAATAAGCTAAGTGGATGAACTATATAAGGGCTACAAAGAGATTTTGTCTCTTATATTTTATATAACATAAATATCTCATTCATCTTGTTCATAGTTTATATATTTTTCTAGTTATTCGGTGAATGAAAGAAAAAAAAATATGTTAAAATTAGAGTATTTTTAAAATTTTCTTCTAAAAATACTTTTTGATCATTATTTAATGTCAAAATTAATAATTATAAGTTTACAGGCTTCGCTTTGTAAAAATTTTGGATTCGTTACCATTTAGTAGATCAAAAAAGCATAGCTAGATTGTTTGGCATTATCAGAGCCCTCCTTTCAAACTTTCCCTATGATCCCTTTTTAAGTACTTTTTCCATCTAATTATATATATATCTAAAGCAAGACAATTTTGTCTTTAAGAATTTTTTTGTCTTTTCCTTAATTGCCACCCTTCCTACTTGAAATATGTCCATTTTAATGTTTTTTATTTTTTTTCATTGGCTGTATATTGTGGTGTAAAAACTTCAAACCCAAAATTACACTTCATTAAACCGAAAAATATTGTCAATGGTGTTAATTACCCTTAAGTTGAACATTGCGGTTATAGTTTGTTGCCAATTTAGTTCGAACACATCTGTCACGGAAATATCAAAGCAATTTAGCATCATCCATTTTCAATTTCATCACAATTAAGGAACTATGTAATGCAAACCCCTACTATGCAGTGCAAACGAGTAACAAAATTATCTTGCCAAATAACTTAGGAGAAATAAAGATGGAAATATTAAAGCAAACAAGTAATGTCTTTTACAATTTCACCAAAATTAAGGAACAAATGACACTGAAAATAGAAGGATCACTATTTTTTATATAGTACATTGCTATATAAATCCCTACATCAAATCGCTTTTGCAATTCCTCAAATGCATATATTACATTTTGAGTTTTCTTGCATCTACAAAATGAGTGTTATTTGGGCTTGCTATATATGCTTGGTTAAAACAATTTTCAAACATTTCAACTTGGCCCAAGCCATCTTTACCATTGACAATGTTGGATCTTTTACATCTACTATTAATATATAAAGCAGGATCATATCCATGGATAAACATGTCTTTTCCTTAATTCTACTTATGTGTATTTAACCTGGATGTGCCACATGGCACTTCTGTCATGTTTAAATGTGTAAAAGATTTCTCACATCCCATATTGTCCCTTCCTTGCTTTTAATTGGTATGGCAAGTGACAAAAAAATATTAATTACGGGAATTAATCAATCAATCAGTGATAAATCAATCAATTAATTTGGAAATAGTTCAATTCCAGCATTCGTTTCATGTTTGCTTATAGAAAGGAGCGTTCAATTACAATCCCCTTTACATAATTTACGTTGAGCAAAATGCTAATATAAATACATCAACCAATTCTGTCATGCACCACGCATAGAAGCACCCAAGTTGCAGCCAGTAGATTCACAGAAGCACCCAATTCATGGCCCCTATTAATGCCCGTGATGCTATCCAAAGTGCAATTGAATATGCTAAGGATGTCTGCAAAATTGTGATTCGAGAACACGAGATCCTGAAGAAGCATCCTGAAGAAGTGTGTGGAAAGTTTGGAGCGCAAGAAGGATAGGCTCATTGAGAACATTGCTTTGCTGCAGAAAATGGTTAGAAACAATTTAATTTGATGGTAGCTACACTTAGATGCAATTTAATATGTAATTTAATTTACAATCTGATGTGAGGACATTGATATGCGACTTACTATATGGCTTATTTTTTTTTTTTAAGATTGGTCAAAATAACTCAAGTAAGGAGAAGATGGATGACATTGATTATGGTGATGACTATTTTACCGAAAGTGATAACAATGGCTGTAGATGAATAAAGAGAAGTGCTAGAATCTTTCCTTTTGGTGTTGGGGTTGATGGTCAGATCAAGGATGAAGGCATGAATAATTAGGTGCTTAGTGTTGAGGAGGATATGAGGATATGCCTTAATCCTTTCCCAACCAGGCAGGTAAGAATGGAAGGCATCAATTGGTGTAATTGATGAAAATCAGGACAAATTAATTCTGTAGGCTAGACATTATTGACAATATTTAGTTTGCATGGTAGCAAGCATAAGTTAGAATAGCTTTAGCGAAGCTCGAAACCTTTAACTTCATTAGTCAAGTTTTAAAAGCAGGACAATCAATCTGAGTCTCAAAAAATCTTAGTAATATGCCTCTACTTCAAAGCCATCACTACAAATACATCACTGGTTAACATTTGAAAGAGAAAAAGACAAGCACTCGGCTTAGTATGGAATACTTACATAGGGTTCTATATGCATGTGGGGATTCTGAAGAAGGCTTCTAAAAACACGAATCATGGCAAACAAATGAGGCAGACTATGTAAATTTCTTCCAACCTATTAAAAATTGAGACAGTTCAGCCCATAGTAGTCATCAAGTGTTTTCCCCCTTACTAAAACAAAACATAAGCCATAAGGTGATATGAACTTTTTTTTTTTAATCACTATCACTACCTCATCTACAATGAAGCAAGTAAAATATCACTACCTCATCTACAATGAGGCAAGTAAAATAAGGAAATAGAGAGTAAAGTCCTGGGTCTGGCCTATTCAATGTGAGCTCCATGATTTTCTCCAAATATAGTTGTACAACAACAAAAAGAAATTTTGATACTAGAGTTCACTTAAATAAATGCATGAAAAATAAAAAAATAAGATGATTTCTTAGAATTCAGAAATACCTGCAATTCCCTTGATAACAAATGCTTAATGGGTACAAAAAAACTCTAAAAATCCATAACAGACAATAGATTCACCATTCCAATTCTGAACTACAGATTCTAAGACATCAAGCAGACCAAAATTAAACAAAAAAAAAAACAGAAAACAAGAATCATACAGAACAACCGAACCTTGTAAGGGAGAAATCTAGAGAACTTAACTGAAATCTTCAACAAAAATGGGCTCCGTGTCGTCCCTTTTCCTTTTCGATTCTCCCGACTTTTGCTTTTCGCCAGAACAAAAAAAACATAAATTTGTTAACGAGATCCGATCGAGACAGAGAGAGAGAGAGAGAGATAAGTGAAGTGAAGTGGAAAGAGAGGGGAAACAACCCAAAATGAAGAAGGGAAAATTAAACCAAAAAAAAAAAAAAGAAAACAAGAATCATACAGAACAACCGAACCTTGCAAGGGAAAAATTCAGAGAACTTAACTGAAATCTTCAACAAGAATGGGCTCCATGTCATCCATTTTCCTTTCCGATTCTCCCGACTTTTGCTTTTTGCCAGACAAAAAAAAAAGGAAACAAAAATTTGTTAACGAGATCCGATCGAAAAAGAGAAAGAGAGAAAGATAAGTGAAGTGGAAAGAGAGGGGAAACAACCCAAAACGAAAAGGATCTTCAAAGCTCACCTTTTGGGATAAGAATTGAGGAAGTGATATGTCGGAGACGATGACTTGGGAGAAAATGGGCTCCGTATCGTTCATTTTCCTTTTCGATTCTCCCGACTTTTGCTTTTCTCTAGACAAAGAACAAGGAAACATAAATTTGTTAACGAGATCTGATAGAGAGAGAGAGAGAGAGAGAGAGAGAAGTGAAGTGGCAAGAGAACGGAAACAACCCAAATCGAAGAAGGTAAGTAGATATGGTCTCTGGCGTTAATGGAAGAGAAGTAGATAATGGAAGGGTCAGGAAGAATCTTTGAATTATAGGGAACCGTGTTAACTTAATGACTTCACTATATTTAAAAATCCTAATTTTAAAATTCATGTTCATTATTAAAAATCTTATTTTATCTTAATTCACCTAAACAAGATTTTTCCATGCACAACACTCTAAATTAAAATTATAATACTTAACGTGCTCGATTCGATTCGACTTAGATCAACTTCGTGCATTTATGAGTTTTAAATAAAACAAATTATCATAAAACATTAAATAGAGAGAAATTTGAAACTTTCGTATAATGATTATATTAAGGGACTTAAAATGTTTTTTGTGTAAAACATGCTACCCCTATTAAATAATATCTCAAATACAATAAATATTTTATAAAACTTAAAAGTATGAACTAAGTTTGTTCTACTATAAAGCCTTTGAATATAAAATTTTGGTCAATTAAAATTTTCCCAAAGTGTATGAATATATATGATATGAAAGCTTACTTATCTAGATGCGGCTAATTTTAAAGAAAATTATCTAGAAAAAAAAAATTAAAGAAACAAAAATACATATAATATTCAACAAATTAATAACAAAATTAATTAATTTTAGGAAAAAAATTGAATTGTTTTGAAAATGAACTTTCAATGTGATTATTGTTAAGGTAATAATAGTATGTGTAAATGAACTCCAGAAATAAAATCTATTTTAAAAAATACAATGAAAAAAAACTATTAATATGCACGTGAGTAGGTGATTTGAAAATATTTCTTTTTTTAATCTAACCTTTAATGACTACGGCTTCTAGATTGTCACTAATTTTTTTTTATTTTTATTTTTTTTGTGTAAAACATGCTACCCCTATTAAATAATATCTCAAATACAATAAATTTTTTATAAAACTTAAAAGTATGAACTAAGGTTGTTCTACTATAAAGTCTTTGAATATAAAATTTTGGTCAATTAATTTTTTCCCAACGTGGATGAATATATATGATATGAAAGCTTACTTATCTAGATGCGGGTAATTTTAAAAAAAATTATCGCAAAAAAAAAATTTAAAGAAACACAAATACATATAATATTCAACAAATTAATAACAAAATTAATTAATTTTAGGAAAAAAAATTGAATTATTTTGAAAATGAACTTTCAATGTGATTATTGTTAAGGTAATAATAGTATGTGTAAATGAACTCCAGAAATAAAATCTATTTTAAAAAATGCAATGAAAAGAAACTATTAATATGCACGTGAGTAAGTGATTTAACAATATTTCTTTTTTTAATCTAACATTTAATGACTACGTCTTCTAGATTGTCACTAAAGTTTTTTTTTTTTTTTTTTGTGTAAAACATGCTACCCCTATTAAATAATATCTTAAATACAATAAATTTTTTATAAAACTTAAAAGTATGAACTAAGTTTGTTCTACTATAAAGTCTTTGAATATAAAATTTTGGTCAATTAATTTTTTCTCAACTTGGATGAATATATATGATATGAAAGCTTACTTATCTAGATGGGGATAATTTTAAATAAACTTATCTAGAATAAATTTTAAATAAACACAAATACATATAATATTCAACAAATTAATAACAACATTAATTAACTTTAGCAAAAAAATCAATTGTTTTGAAAATGAACTTTCAATGTCATTATTGTTAAGGTAATAAGAATATGTATAAATAAACTCTAGACAGAAAATCTATTTTAAAAAATGCAATGAAAAAAACTATTACTATGCACATCATAGTAAGTGATTTGACAATAATTTCTTTTAGTTGGTTATATATTATAATATGAATATTGTTCAATCTATAACATCATATAATCATTTCAATTATGAAATGATTAAAACATTTGGAACCAAAATTCCATAAATAGTGACTACATGTTCTTGTGTTCCAATTTATTTATGCACTTATTACCATTGCAATCAAATATTCAATTGGTTGAGTAAGCTTGAATAGTGGACCAAATAGTGATGGATGCTCGAATTAATCGAGCCGAACGTATCCATATTTTGCGTTCTTGGACGGCTACGAGGCGCTCTACAATTGATTCCTCACAATTGCATTCGCAATTGACTTCGGTAGCATCTCGATAAGATGTTGATGTTCATTCATCCACACCATTTCCTCCACCTCATGTCCCATCTATGGTGATTCAAAACACACAAATTTCTGGTCTTACACATGTTTATCATGTTGAGAATGAAGACCAAAATACTTCCTCACGATCTCATCAGCCTTGGACACCAAGACATAATGTTGCATGGTGTGGATCTAATAATCCCTCCTTAGCAAAAAAGTTGATAGGCCCTGGGAGTTCAATGCCTATTTGAGTACTGCAGGGGGAAAATCCCCCTGTTCTATCTGCACGTCGTTTACTTTTAAGTGACATAACCAATCACTATTTCTCACTGGCAAATCCAATAGATCGGCAAGAAGGAACATTGGACAGAAATCATAGTTTTTTAAGTGTTGAACCAAACTCGTCAATGCCATCCTTGTGACGTACAATTAAAGTTGGAGAACCATCAAATACTAGAACTATACACTATAAGAGGCCAAGACCATCTAGACCAGAATGGCAACCAATTCCGATGATGGGTCTTAGTCATGAGGAACAAAACTTTGAAGGTATAGATGTCCAAATACAATATTCAACCCTTTATTATTGTCTTTACCTTGATCAGCTTAATAAATGGTCTTGCAAACAATCTTAGCATTGTAGATGACATGTACTACAATACTGCAAGCAACTATGTTTTCCACCACCAGAGTATGTACATACTCAACCTATCAATCTTTTATTAGTCCTTAATATCAGTTAAGGAAATTTACAACCTCACCTATCACTTATGTAGGGAGATTTACACAGCATGAAGACTTTGGACCACCTGATACTGTCTGCCCTTATGACCATTGTCAGGCTATTGTTTGGTCATTAGAGAGAAGTGTTCGTTCCTGTAAACAAAGAAACCCTACATTTTCTATTTACTGCCAAAATGGTAAAGTTGAACTACCTTTCAAGCAACCGTCTCCTGAGTTCTTACGTGAAATGTTGGATTACAATGGTGGATAGTTGTCAAAGTACATCCGAGCAAACATTCAGGAATTCAATTGCTGATTTTCATTCACTTCTACTGGTGGGCAGATTGACACACGCATAAATGATGGTGGCGGTCCATATGTTTTCCGAGTTAAAGGTGAGAATTATCATAAAATGTTTGACCCTTCAAATATGTCATACAGTAATAACATTTTTTGTTAAACTATATATTGTTCTACTTGGTATTGTTTTATGATGTTTTATTTTTTAATTACAAGTGTATTGGTTTGTACTTTTACTCCCGAAGCAACGCCGGGTATTAAAGCTAGTTCATAATGTTTGTAGAACACAAA